>RCFS01000003.1:0-2899539 GCA_004296355.1 Lepiota venenata
CGACATCTTGACAGGGGATCAGCGCATCTGGGAGTGATGGTAGTGGTCGAGAAGGCGTGGGAATATGTCCGGACCC
This sequence comes from Lepiota venenata, assembly GCA_004296355.1. Classification (NCBI taxonomy): domain Eukaryota; kingdom Fungi; phylum Basidiomycota; class Agaricomycetes; order Agaricales; family Agaricaceae; genus Lepiota; species Lepiota venenata. The sequence goes on from RCFS01000003.1 coordinate 77, forward strand.
ATCATAATATGGGACCGCTATCTGAAGATTCGGGTGAACCGGAGTCCGCGTTGCCGGTGCTTGTGATTATTTGGCTATGTGGTCTGACATTCACATCCGGTATGCCCGAATCTCCAGATAGCGGGCTTTATCATAGCACGTCTGGCAGATAGACACAGAGGTTTTCATTGCTCATCGCCATTCACAGCTGTGATGACCAGGAAACATTCTTAGTGAAGCTCCGTAGTGCCTGCACTGGGCCTGTCCTCCTGACGAACCCTTCGATAAGTATGCCGCTTATGTCACACGGAGCGCACTCTCCATCCCTGATACTCCCCAAAGCGTCCCTGTTGCTCCTCAAAGTGCCTCTGTTGCTCCTCAGAGTAACCCTGTGTCACAACCCCCCAACCAAGGCAGATCCCACAGCAAGAACAGCCGTGCCCACCGATACAATCGAGAAAAGAAGCGGAGGATGAGGGAAGTCATGGGACGCGCTACAGTTGGAGATGATCGAAGCCACACACGGCCTGACGGCCTGAGCACTAGCTATCTACGTTCTGAATTTGACGCTAGATGAAAACTGTCTCTTTTGTATATGATGCCCCTTTCATAAGATTTTCTCAATCCTGCTTGCACTACCCGAGGCTGTAGGCGTCATCGCCAGCCTTCATGCCCCAGTCGCTGTCCAGAACACAATGGATCATCTTCATCTCTCAACGTAGACATAAGTCCCAACCAAAGCAGCGATCGCAATCATGAATATTGTTCAATATTTGCACAGCATTTAGCCAGGACATTTGAGCAGCATAGTCCCTACATTATCCTTCGTACAAGAACAGGAACCCTTATACCCTCTTCACCTGCCACTTTGGGGTGCAAGAAATGGTTCTCCAACTTCGTCGTTGGCCCGGCTGGGAACTCAAAAGCAAAGTTGTAAACCAGGACCGACAGAACCGTCTGTAAATGGGGGAGTACAAGGATTATGACCTGTCCAAAACCTCGACAAGACCCTGTCCATACCTTTATCTCTGCTATTGCCAGGTTTCGCGCAAGACACATCCTCGGGCCATGCGCAAAGGTCAGCAGATGTCGGTATCCTTTCACTTCTTCTTTCTTTCTTTGCCCATCATCGTCAGAAAGTAACCATCGGCCTGGATCGAATGCCCTCGTATTTCGTCCCCACAGTGCCTCCGATAAATTTACACCCGCAAGAGGAATGCGAATAACAGTGCCCCTTGTCACAAACAAACTATCGACCGTCGTCCCGGATGCGGTCAGTATTGAGTTTGTCAGTGGAATTGTGTCGTCTTCGTGTACCTAGTGAAGGTCATCATAAGAATGGAAAGGATGAAAATAAATGAATGAGCTCACTTCACGCACTACTTGCGGTAGTGCAGGGTGCAGCCTTAATACTTCGCAGACAAAAGCATCAAGGTAAGGCAGGTTCATCATTTGGTCATACATCGAATGATATTCTCCAGTAGGAAAGGAACTTTGGAGTTCTGCGCGCAGAGTCGCTTGAACCTCTGCGTGCCGGGCGAGTTCAATGAAAGCCCACGGAGGCAACACTGGGCCACCAAACTCTCAGGAGGTAAACGGAACAGGTTCACCGTCAGGGTCACTACGGAAACAACTGTAAGAGTCTCGCAAGAACAGGGTGATTAAGTGATAGCATACTTGCAGTAGTCGCATACCCGGCTACGATGAGCATATTCTATAACTATTATATAACGGAGCACAAGGAGAGGAATGAGTGGTACGTACAATCTATAGAGGACACTGATCAAGCGATGAAACTGAAGCAGAGACAAGCTACCCACCTGGGCGATGATTTCGTCAGCTGATAGGCGGCTGCTAGAACTTGCACTTTCGGATCTAACTATACACGAGAAATCGTCAACACGAAGGCGCCTTTTTTGATCATAGAAACGTACGCATTACTCCAAGGGCTGATCGGTCAGCATCATTATCATCGGTCCCTTTGTTCGCTTTGTCCAACAATTTGATTGCGATTACTTCCAAACCTGCGACGACGTCCACAAGTTTCTCCTGCCTCTTGATCGGTATTCTAGCGAAGAGACTGGGGAATAGTGGCCCGACGAGTAAATAAATCATCATAGCAAGAGATGGTTTGACTGCGTTGAAAGTGTCGAGCCCAGCCATAATTTCGGATGATTTCCCCCTCAGGGTGCCGAAATCATGCGAGAATCCGGCCTTGCCGACGCTGTCCAGGCTGAGGAGGGTTAGGAAGTGAGGAAGTGAAGGCGCCATGAAGGCGATGCGACATACGATACACAATTCATCCTGGCGAACAAAGTTTCAGCAGGTGATCCGGAGGGAGGCAAATATAGCGACTCGCCACTTCTGAACGTCAATGATGGCAGCATCGCCGTTCAAACCATCCGAAGAGTCAAGAATCGAATCCCATGCTGATCTCAGCTGTTTTGCGCGGTCAGTCCACTGAGCGATTGTTTTTCTCGAACTTGTCCTCGCCTTATAAGCCAGAACACTGGAGCGAGGTCGCGAATTGCTGAGATCGAAAAGGCGGAAGAAAGGGCTCTCCGCTGTCTGTGCGTCCATGTAAGGCGGTGTACTAAAGAGAGAGCGCGAACGACCTTTTGTGAGCCTCTCCTTCCATAGCCACGAGATTGTTGCCATACTGGAATAGCAGCGACTGTCATCCATTTGGATAAAAAGCTGAAAGTTAAGATACTTACCGTCGTTCGGGACACGGCCCTTTGCAAGGCAGGCTGATGATACGTTACAGTATCCTTCGAGAACAGGTATGCGATGGCCTTGGGATCGCCCAGCACAATGTCTCTGGAGCCCATACTTGCAGGTATCTCGTAAACTGGCCCATATTCTTGTTCCCAATTCTGGTACACGTGCCCGATCTCTGGCGAAGGAAGGAGCTTGTTTGTTATGCCAAAAAGAAAGCTCTCGCTACGGGGCCCTCGCAATTGTGGTTTTTTCGGGCCTTTGCGACTCTGGTAAACGCCAGCGGCAATAAGTTGGACCGAGATGGATGTTATCAACCTAGTCGGAGTGAATTGGAGGTCACTGAGCCAGAGATTGCTGAAGCTGATGTTCGCGAGGTTACTAGACATCTCGAAGTCGGCAGCTAGTGCCAGGGATTCAGAATGGTTTCTATTTTCTACATATAGCAGCGCAGAGGGACAGATCTATAACAAGAGCAGCTTCTATGTACAGTGGTGGAGGAGGGCGGAGGAATGAAGGGGCATGAGAAAGAGGGGGCCGCACCAGGATATAGACCCGCTATCTGAGGATTCGGGTGTAGCGGATACAGACAGCCGGTGTTTGCCACCTGTTTGGCACCATCGCGTTGAGCGTGTTGCGAGGGGGCAGCTCACGTGCATTGTGGGAAATGGTGCGAGTCGTGGGAATGGCGGGAATGGCGGGGAATGATGCGCGGGGGCGCCATCATAGGGGCGCGTATTTGTAATTGATGGGTCCTGGATGTTTGTTAGTTGTTTGGCACAGGATAGTGTTTGAACATGTTTGGGTCAATCGGTAAACCGGGGATCGAGGTCCCCGGTATTTGGTTACTTGTTTGGCAGATGGCGGCTGAATGGCAGGCAACGTGGGAAATGGCAGGTAACGTGAGAAATGTGGCAGGCAACGTGGGAAATGGCAGGCAACGTGAGAAATGTGGCAGAAATGGCACGTGAAATGGCACGGAATGGCGTGAAATGGCAGCCACCGATCACGTGAAGTGGCTGAATAATCACGTGAAGGAGCAGAAAGGATCACGCGGAATGGCAGCAAAATGGCGGGAGAATCATGTGACCGGATTAAATGAAAGATAATTCGATAGAATATTAAGTACTGAACCAAATGCAATGATTTTAGGCTCGTTAGAAAGCGTTTTAAAGGCGCTTTCGGATGGTATGTACAGTGTGAAAAAGTGCGAAGATGGAGTAGACGCCTACTCCCTAGGGCCCTAAAGCTAGGTGGTTTTTCAAACACCAGAATTCAAGCTTGACGACAGTTACTCATTTCTGGATTAAGGGTGAGCTGAGGGGGAAAGGGAGTTTTGACAGGGGGCGTCGGCTGCGATTCAAGAGAGGGTATCCAGGGCAGTGGAGCATTGAGCGATCTTCTCCAATCCCAAAAACATCACCAGCAACCCTCATCTCACCCACCCCTCACCGCCCCAGCTCCTACCTGCTCTTCCGCACCATGGTCGACTGCTGTGCTCATCTCACTATCGACTCCTACAACTCACTTCCAACTCGCCGACACAGCCCTTCTTTCTTGACATAGCCAACTGCCTCTTCCACCCCCCCTCCCCACTCTACTTGACAGTGCCATCCGTCCAGCCATCTATGATCATTAGCATCATGCCAACGATCTCAGGCTTGTGGTTGCTGCAAGGGGGTTGGTTCCGCATGCTAGTTTAGGAAGTTTTGTGGTATAGAAGGGATGAGGTTTTTTGAGTTGAGAAGCCATCGATGCGACTATCCACCCCCCTCACCATATCCTCTATCTCTGGCGACATTTGTCTCTCGCTCATACCCTCCATGTTTGATCGCCAACCATAGACATCGTATGACACTCTGCTGTCCGTTTCAGCTTCCGCACAAACCACCCCGCACGCCAGGCTCGACCGTTGCCTATGGAAACGAATCCAGGGGAACACCTCATTATCGCTTATACTCTTTGGGCACCTCTTTAGTGTTCTCGCTATCAATTCCTTCTGTGATTCGTGTTTTGGTGCGACTTGAACATTCATCGTAATCCTTTCCTCCATCCTCGTCCCCCCCCTTCGCCTGCCTACCCGGTAGCTGACCGTGAAGATCAATGTCGCCATCGTCTCACCATCAATCTGATGGCGCAATCCAACGGATAGCCCCCCCCCTCTCCCTCATTACTACTACGCCCACCGCCGAACTAGATGACGGCGGACTAGTGACCAAGTGCACTCAGTCCGTTGCTGTGATATTTTTGCCCGCTCCGCTTTGACTTTCTCCGCCTCGGCTACAGCAACCTCAAACCGTTCTATCGCCGCGCCCTCACCCTACCCGCAGAGCTCATCCACGCACACGCACACCACTCCTTCCTTTTCAATGCTGATGCCCACCCCCCTACTATCATTTCAATTACTGGTCGGAACACAGTCCTCAATGATCAATGCGACCGGATCCAAGAGCTGAGAGAATGCTTGACGGAGGAAGGAATTATCCTGACGTGGGAGAAAGAGAGGGTTGAGGAGCGGGCTGTCAAGCTACAAGCGGACATCGACAAGCTGGGGCAGGAACTGTGGATCGCAGTCGAAGTTGCCGGGTGCAATCACGAGTTATCGACTTCGTTATCCAATAAGCTTACAGCGGACGAAGAGCAGCTACCGCGATTGCAGGAAAGGAACTGGAAAGGGAGAGGAAAGAGATGTTGGAGTTGAATAAGCAAATAGCTTAGGTTCGTCATCCCCCCGATATTTCGTGCAGTTATTTATCTCCTGGACATCCTTTGGGCGTCGATACACTCTGCTTTAACTTTCCCTGCCGCAGCCCGAACTACGACAATCCCAATCACTTCTACCACCACGTCCTTACTTTACCTGCAGAGCCCACACACACACGCACTCCACTCCTTCTCCTTCGATACCAATGCCCACCCCCTACCCCCACCCTCCAGCGTACCAAAGCTTTCGTCAAGGGAGTTACCCTGATGCGGGGAGGGAGCGGGTTAGAGAGCGGGTTGTCAGATTGAAAATAGACATTGGTGAGCAGGGGCAGGGATAATGTGGGTTGCAGTCGAAATTGCCGGATAGAACCATGAGCCGTCGACTCTGTTATTCAATAGGCCCACAGCGGATGAAGGGGAGCCTATTGTGACTGTAGGAAAGGAAGTAGAAAGGGGGAGATATGTTGGGGCTGAGTAGGCAGGTTTGTCTTATGCCTGATATTTTGTGCAGTTATTTGTCTGTTGACATATTTTGAGCGCCAGCTTGAAAATCGAAAGAATGCTATCGGGATCGAACTCAGGGGGAGCTTGCGGTGTCGCGATGAACGTATTCAGGCCAGGCTTAAAGAGCTCAGAGATCCGGAATATGCTGGCCCAGCTACCATTGATAATCTGAAATCACGGCCACAAAAAATACAAGCTTTGAATAGCTTGATCGATTCCTCGACATGTCGTATAAAAAGGTCAGTGCATTTGGCGCGTTCATCACTCTCTGACCTGATGCCCGTTTTCCCGGAGTAAAAAATAGAAAGAGGCTGAAAGCACGTCATCAAGTATACAAGAACTTCAGTCGCAGCTAAACACGCTTGAGAATCAGCAACCGGAGGACGGCCGTGATATGTCGAAGCAGCGAGGGACAACAAAGCCTTGAGAAACATCGTGCATGGAAGAAGGCAACGGCAATATCTGAAACAGAGGTCAGGCTTCTTGGTATTGCTAGGGTGAGCATCTCCTGGTGTTACCTTCCCTCTGCTATGGCTCATCTTTCTACTTCAATTGGTTGGTTCCCCCTCCGGCGGGAATACCAGCTTATGTAATCTTTGCATTATCAGTGTGAGTGCCGCCTAATTCTCGTTACTGGCGCGCCGCTTACAACAGTGGTAGCCTGTTTCGGAAATGTCGCAACGGCATGTGTAGGTTGACCTCATGAGCTCTCCCAACCCCACCCAAAATCTTCGCAGTCAACCGAGGGCTTTGAGCAAAATCTCTCCACTATAACCCTTGCAGATGTCGAATGTCTCAAGTGATAGGCCTATGTTGCCCCCCAGGGCCTCAAAAAGGGTCTGCAGGATGAGGAGATTGTAACGTGGGCCCTCTCCCTTATCTTTCCTTGGTTTGTTTTTTTTTGCTATTTTTTTCTTCAGTACTTCCTCAACCGGGACCGCGTCGTTCTCTCAGCTAGCAATCGATAGCAGTCATTAGCCCCTTCAGCTCTGTCTCCTACCCCTCTCCCAGGTCCTTATTACCGCCTACACCCTCCCTCCGTCTCCCTGCTACAGGCGCCCCAACGACTGTAGCCCCGCTTGCACTCGCACCCACCCTCTCAAGGACGCATATTTTTTCGCCTCTCTGATCTCTCCCTTCGTGCCTAATCCGTCTCCGTCCCTCACAACCAGCCAGCACTAGTCATCTCATCTGCCACTTTTGTGTCCTCGCCCCTCAGCGCTACCCTCCTTAAAGCCCATGTAGTACTTGTGGTACTAGGAGTCTGGTGCCATTTCGATGACGGCTATCCCCGCGTATTCAAGGGCACCGTTTGATTTGTATTGCCAAGAGCATCAGAAGTGCGAATAGTAAACCCACGATGAGGTGGATGGGAATACGCTCGTATACCTAACTAAAAAGACTTTTCATGATAGTCAACTGTCTAATAACACACGTGTGCAAGGGAATCACAGACGAAATCTTCATACTTCTGCACGCCAAATACCTGCGACTCCGGCCGACTGGATCAATTTGTTAAGGACGACATTTTGAATAGTTGCGCAAAGGAAACCCACGAAGATCTGTGAAGCAGGCCAGCACTACGGGATCGTTTGACATTGCACCGCCTACCCAGATAGGTCCCACTCCTGACTTAAATGTGGCGGCGGGGGTTGGGGACAAGACAATGAATGATCCTAAATCGTCCTTTGGCTTACTCTCTTGCGCATACTCAAGAACGCTTACACCGCCAAAACACCCCATGCGCCCTCACACTTCACTCGTGTGGGCGTGCTAAACGAGATTTTCACCATTGGGAAAGCTAAGGATATATTTGGAAGTGCTCTCACTGGAAATAGAGTATTGTGACTGAACCCGAAGGGTGGGTGTTCGAATCAAAGTTGCTGTACAGATTTCTGAAAGATGGAAAGGACTATTGGATGAAGTTGGGAGCAGAGACAAGAATACTAAGGTACATGATGGCCAGAGGAGGTCGAGAGCAGGACTGCAAACCGCACCCAGAGCCTGTTCCTTTCATGTATTCCGTTGTGATTGAGGTGCGACACGGCACTCCTGTGCTTGTGGTTCAGGATGGCACCTTCGCTGACTCACCAGTAGCCAATGATAAAATGAATGAGCTATTCAATGAGCTGTCGGCTTAGAGCCGTTTTCCTCGCCTATGGGGATCGAACTGTCTCGGAAATTCTACCTGTCTCTACTCCAGTGACGTTGTTATTGGGAGTTTGAATGTTCTCGCCTGTGGGTAAGTAAGATGAAATTCACGGGGGATCGGGGTCCTCATATGGTTTGTGATACTGTTGTCTGATGACTCTAGTCTCTTATAGCACAACCGATCGCGTCTCCTTGTGTTATCTTCGACGACCTAGCGTGGACGTACTCTTCCGCTCCTCTCTCAAACAGAAAAGCTTCGGCCCCTCGCCCAGCGATCAAGTTGTGGACCGCTGCGATCAGCTTGCGGCCCCCTCCCCACATCCCCCTCCAACGGACCTGGGGGCAATCCATAACTGCATATTTGTGATCAATCTCGGCTCACCGTTTTTTCTATCCTTTCCAGCGCTTCAGCACCACATGCGGTTCTAGGTCGTCTCTGCGCATCAGTAGTATTTGCAGTACTGTTCCTCTCGGCACCTTTCTCCGGTCTTCTCTCCTTTCTTGCTTGCTTGCTCGCTTTGTTCTCCGTGCTCATTGTCTTCACACTTCGATCCTTTCGATCAGGGATATATGGGTCTACCCTCTTGTTCCTCACTACCAGTAAGAATTTTAGCTGACGTTTAAACTCGGGTCTCGGCTCGAGCTTCTCGTCCTGATCATCACCAGTCATCCACATGAACAGCCGAGGATCGAATGCCGCTTCCCCTTCCACTGCATATCCCTGTTCCTAGACCTCATCATCACATTGAGTATAATGCGTAGAATGACCTGGGTCTCATGTAGACAAGTAATCATTGGAAGCCGCTGGGGTCAATAAATATGAAAGATGACAAGTAATATGTAGGAGACGGCCGGCAATCGCAGAATAACCTACTTAATCCGCTTGACTGTACAGTTTACTCTGAGGTATCGGCTGCCCTTCAGTTTTGTATATCCCACTGAACCCGTGAGGGGACATTCTGGTAAGAGAAAGGGCCTCCGACAACATGCATTTGTCTACATTTCGGGCCCATTCCTCCGCCTTCACTTCTTGTTCACTTCTTCATGTCTCTTTTTCCTCTGATTACCAGAGAGTGCAATAGGATGCTACCACCGGAAGCCCGGAGAGTTCATAACGGGCAACGTTGGTGGTTGCAAGGCCTTAGTGGTGCCTAATGCGCTGTTTTCTGCCAGGGGCAGTGGTAAATAGTTGACGTACAGTAGTATGCTTTGTGCAAGGTTGACAAGGTAGTGCTTTTAATAGCCACTGGCCGGGGTAGTTTCTTTCTCAAAGGGGGAGTTTTATACCTCGACATAAACAGCCTGGTTGTTTGGAACTACGGCTACAAGTGCTCATCACACCTATCAATGTTCGCAGACAAGCATTCTGCAACGCTACTTCGGTTAGACACCGAATATATATTAACTGGAAGTGTGTTCTACACAGCCTCAAGACACAATACGTAGAGTACCAATATAAAAATGAGAAACGGACGCCATCAAATATAACGGAGCAGGGAGGGGGGGGGGGGGAAATAGGGAAGGAATCACAAGGACGAGGAAGCGGAATAAGGGGCGCAAGTTGGAGTATCTAGAACTAGGTGAGGGGAGTAACGCAAGACTAGAAAATACGAAAACGCGAACATAAAAGTCAAGATCGAAAGCATGGGGCATGGCAAAAAATGCAAGAAAGTACTAAAGGGTGGCCGTACAAGAAATAAATAAGCATGAATGAGATACATGAACCCACACGGAAGAGTGCAATGAAGTGGGATCCGCCGGGAAAACCGCCCTTTTGCGAACGGTCTCCCCAAAGTAATAAATGAAGAAGCGAACGGGCAGAATCGAAGATCATATAATAGCATATCCATCAGTATAACCAAAGACCAATATTAAAAGAAAAAGAAAACTGGGGATATCATCGCCGCGAGAGCGATAAGGAGATGAGATTAAAATGTACACAGCGAGATGGGAGAAGTAAGGAAGGACGTCCATCGGCGGGGGAAAAGGGAACAAGTAGTATTAGTCACGGGCCGGTTCCTCGATAACAGGCCATACACTCTCACGAGTGCGTTCTTGGTCGCTCGGAGCCGAAGGAGGGGCGTCGGTGCGAATTACAGGCGACTGAGCCTGAGTCTGAGGTAATTCACCCTGGTGGGGTTGGGGTTCCTGGTGTTCCTGAGATTGGTGTTCCTGGAGTGGTACGGTCGGCTGGGCGGCGGGGGTGGCATTTGCTTGGTGTTGCGCAAGGGCGTTACGCATCTCATCAATGCCTCTCTTCATACCCGCCATGATCCTATCAGTGCGCTCCAGCATTTCTTCCATTCTCCTTCGGTGCTCTCCCAGCTCGATATAATGTCTCTCCAAATCGGAGAGGGTAGGAATACCGACTAGGCTGCCCATCGCCAAGCTGAAATTGATCATGTTGATGTCGGCGGGGTAGAAGGGGGGCGCGCCAGGAGGTAAACCATAGCCAGCAGCACTGTGGCCGAGGGGCGAGTGGGTCCGGCTCGGGGCATTGGATCCAGAACGCAAGTAACTCGACTGAGCATTGAGAAGGGCGGCGGCGGCGGCAGCAGCAGCAGCACTGGAATTACTGAGGGCTGCAAGAGGAGGAATTTCGAATCCACTATGAGGGGAGCCCGTTGGCGCAAAAGGCCCCGTAGCATTGGGTCCGCGGTTCAGGTAGTCGCTCCTCGACGGCGCGCGATTTTGCGGTGACACTGAACGCCCATCCCAGGCGTTCCGCTTCCGCTGAGATGAGCTGGCATGACCTTCACTGTCCTCTGCTCCATCCATCAGTACGTCGTCGTCTTTTTCCGCAGGACGAGTGTTTTTTCCCCGTCTCGCGCGTTTCCTCTTGGGCTCCTGTGACTCAACATCACTTTCTTCCCCAGCACCTCCATTACCTGCAGCAAGGCGGCCGACGGCAACGAGGGCCTCTGCGGCGGCCTGATCGGACATACGAGCGGGTGCACTACCCCCACTAGCGCCTGGAGCGGCGGGAACGCGTTTCCGGCGTTTGATGACTGTCTTCTTCATAGAGTTGGGCCGATGGGTACCGTGTAATTTGAAATATAATCCTATTTATTAAAGAAGGCAAGGCAGCGAAGGTTAGCATGGGAATCGAGTAGCGGTGCAGTGTAAAGAAACCCCAAGTTGAGTGGGAAGCCGAAAGATCCGAAACGGCTGTAACGAGGTCTCCCTGTAACGCCTGGGCCACGCTGAAGGAGGAGACATAAAGGCGAACACAGCGAGAGAATAGAAAATGGGGCTTCTGATATCTGATAAGACAATGACCCTTATCGGTTAATTGTCACGGGGTCGGTTCACCCCATCAGCAGCACCAGGGGATTGGTAGCATACAAGTAGCTGAGATACCTCAGCTGATGCACCAAATCCTGAAATAAGCCAACACGAGGAGTGGGGAATCTGCCATGAGGACAGAAGCCAAGCTCGGGGTCCCCCCAATGAACAACCAAGCCCGATAGACGCCTCAGTCAAGAAGCAACGTCACCCGCCAACATAAAAACTGCACAAGGAATCTAAACATAAAAAGATAGGACACTCACCACACGCATTGCATATATTGTTGCCCACATCATCCCTTCTCCACAAAGGGGTAGTGCTCGTCCCACAGTTTGCGCAGCTCAAGGCGCCAACAGCGGCTCTTGGCCTTTTCGCGGTGGCTGCGCTTACACTTGCATCACTTTCGTTTGCGGCAGGAGAGGCCGCGTCGACGGGAGCCTTAGGAGAAGCTGGGTCAGCATTAGGCGAAGCTGGGCCAGCTGGTGTCCCAAGACCCACTCTGCCAGCAGCAAGAGCGTTGTTGTATGTCGGGCAGCCGGAGCACGCGGATGTACCCCCGGTTCCATCGCAACGGCCATCACCAGGACAGGTGCCACCGATGTGAGGCTTCTGAGTTGGCGCTGCAGACGCAGATGAAACTTTGGACGCTCCAGCAACTTTATTGCTCGGAGATGTAGCGGGGGTCGGAGCTGCGTTGGTCGAGATGCCGGTGTTGGGTGCGGAGGATGTAGGGTTCGGAGTGGACGCGGTCTGTGCATTGTTCGGCACAGCAGGGCCGTTTGCAGGGCCATTCGATGCGGGGGGTGGAGTGCGACCGAGGTTGGCGGGACGGGGCATGTGCCGTGTTTTTTGATAAAGCCCTGAGTTTGGAAAATAAGGTGGTAAGTCTACGGCTCGAGACGGAAAGATGGATCTAGAAGGGGGATGGGGAGGAAGATGAGGGGAATGGGGTGGCAATCGTGGCGAAGTGGGAATGCGACCGTCAGCTGGTGAGTCTTTCGCATCCATGTTGGTGTCGATGCTCCGACTGATAGATTCAAGATTTTGTATGGAGAAAATAAAGAGAAGATGGTGGTATGTCGCAAGGACATGGCACCAGCGAAGCGAGGGCTCAGCCATGAGTCTGAAACCCATAATCCAATCACAGACCATCGTCACCGGGAGATGGTCATAGTGGGCTGACTGATAACACTAGTACGGGACTGATATGGCAGGTAGGGCTCGACGAAAGTGACATCAAATGACGCGTGTTTGCAATGCATGCGGGGTGCATGCAAATGTATAAGATGAAGAGGGGAAAGAGAGAATGACAGAGACGAAACAGTATCATTGAGATGATTAGAAACGAGAGGGTAGGGGGCAGCCAAACCAGCGTAGATCGCACGGCTATGGGCACTCATCGGACACGTGTATGACGTGGATGAGATGGATGAGGCTTTTTTGACTCGGGGCGGGGGCAAGATGAAACAAGGAGAAGGTCGAGAAGATAGCTCACCACAGGCGTTGCAGACGGGATTGCCGTCAGCGTCTCGCCTCCATAGAGGAGTGGCAGTCGTGCCACAGTTCATACAAGGGGAACGGCCGGGAGCAAGGACATTGGAGCTGACAATTAAGTCTTCCGAAGTGCCTATGAGGGGTAGTGAGACAGACGCGAGAACACGCATGAACGGAATGGTACCTGAACGCGTCTCTGTGGACGGAGTAGCAGGCTGGTCCTGCTGTGCGTTGGGAAACTGCTGAATGCGTGCCACTGAAGCGATGGGAGCACTGTGCATGTTGATGACGGGAGTCTCAAGGACGACAGGCGACATTTTATATGAGGGGTAGCAAGTGTTTGAGGTGGCAGAGTGTTGCACAACGGCGGCCTTGAGGCAGTATTAGTCAGTCTGGGGGGGGCGCGGTGAGCAAGCGGCGGAGGGCGGAGGTAACGGTGAGCGCGCACAAGAGATATTAGACTCGGTGCTGTGGAGAGCAGCGGGGGCGGGGGGGAGAGGAGGGGCAGCGTCGTTGAGGACGGCGAGGGTAGTAGTGGTCGAGAAGAAAGCGGGGTTGGGGGGAAAGCGAGGGCAGATAAACGGCTGATAACAACCGCCAGCCAATCACATTTATTCCCATTCCAATAGATAGCATTTCACTCTCCGACTGTCGGAGCTCAATCACCCGCGCCCCTTGTGTTGTCCCCTGTTTGTTCTCGATCCCTGGCTGCGAACCTGCACTGCTCACACGCACACCCGACGGGTTCACCCACTCGTGGCCGGGGCCATATATACATACGTATGTACATTCTGCCCACAGCTGCATGGCTGGCCCCAGCGGCAAGAGTAGATAAACATGAGAACGAGCGTGATCCGATCAACGACCACCATCATCGCCCTCAGCCTGCGCCGGATCGTTGACCTCCAGCCATCCAATCTCCGCTGTCATCGTCCCCGACCTTCATACCCAGTGACATGTCCCCCCCCCCCCCCACCTCCTGCCCTTTGACATCAAATCTATCATCAATCAACCCTCCCCGTCGTCTCCAAGTCTCATGTCGCACAGCGCCTGTGTGCTCCTCAACTTCTCACAATCCCTGTACTTCAGGTTCGCAACCTAGCCTGCCCGTTCCTCGGTCCCACGCCCTCCCAAGTCCACATCCCCGGAAAATTTTCACTCATTCTTGTGGTACTGGACATTCATTCAATCTATCACAACTCGAGCACTATTCATAATCTAATCTATTCTAGTCTAACCTTAATTCGCTCATCCGATCTCTTGCAAACAATTAGACTCACAAGCCTCACGAACCCTGCCGGACCTTTACCAGTTCCTCCTGGACCATATCGCCGCTCCTGTACCCCGCCCTTCCCTTCTTCTTCTTCTCGTCTCTCTCCTCAAAGTTCTGGTCCCAAGCCCCACGTCCACTTCACCTGTTTCGTCTCCGGCGATAAGATCGCATTCAACACCCACCCACCTAAGCATTATCACATCATGATCCATTTCTGCTGGAACATCAACATCACCAATCACTGGGCTGGCATCAAATGCTCCCGCTCTTTTACATAGTATTGTATTTTACCCCCCCTCTCCTCCGTTTCTCGACCGCTCGTGGGTCTTCTCTTGTACGTAAATTGGCGTCCGTGGATCATAACATGAGGATACTGACAGGCCAGCAAATCTCTCTTACGTACCACTCGCTAGTTATCTGCCACGTATCAATTCCCAAGATAATCGAGGAATCATATCTAGCGACGGGATCATTTGATACGTCTATCACCTCACCCAACTCGGACAACTCTGGTTAAACCTCTTTTTTTTTTTTTCTATTCCGCAGATGGCGCGCTGACGTGGAACCAACCCTCATTATGTCACTGCCTCTACCTCCGCACTGACGCTCGCTTACACAACATCCCGGAATCCACCGGCGCTGCCCAATTCCCATCTTATCCGTGAATATCCGTTTTACCCACGTCTCATATCCGGGCCACTTTCCCATGGCCAAGAAGAACTTGATAAGATAGGTAAACAATCTTAGCCCCCTCCGTCTAGTGCCCGACTAGACCCCTCGAAGCGCCGCTACATTGCATCTTATGGCCACACTACATTAGCTTCCAGAACTGTTCGGCATACCCAAGTAGAATCCGCCGAAACTGTTCATCCTGACGTGTTGACGCAGATGGGGCGCAACTTGACTGTGGCTGGTGGGGAGGTTATACATACAACGGGCACCAGTACCCTTCTCCAGAAAACGCTCGATCGACAGCCTCGTCTGCCGATGATTTAAGCGACTCTTTAACCTACAAAGATACTATAAGCGATTGAGCGCTCCTACAAGAACGAAGCAGACGCACAGATTAGATACGCGCCATCCCATCTTAATGACATTGACATAACTTTGTGCCTCACATGTAGATACGCGGCTGTAGCGAGGGGTGCGGGGCGTAGCTTGAAATTTCGGCCGCACGCACATTCACTGGCAACATAAATTTCATGCTTATCAACACATTATTAGCCCTAGGTAAAATGGCAAATCTCACGCTAATTTCCAAAATCACTGCAGGGAGATACATATCACCACTACTCACTTATTTTATCCAGTCTAAACATCCTCGCATTACCGTGAGCTGGGCCTCTAAAAATAGTTCGTGGAGCGCCTTCATATCTGTTGCCTATACCATCCAGTTGGAGCACAGGTCACAGCCAACCTTACATGTCTCGATTCGTGTTATGCGAAAGGCGGTGCAAGGAGGTGTGCGGGTCCACAGGCCCTTTTCGCTGTGGCCGATTCACGCTCCATCTCCGTTGCTAAACATGATGACCTTAGCTTTCTCCGTCCCGACAGTGCTATCTATTTCACCGTACCCCTAATGTGCCGAGGGTCATTCAAATCCCCTTCTTAGAATAGAAAACCTGAAGTAGAGTGAAAACCTCCTATCCACCGTTTGCAGTGTTGAGTCACAATGAATAAAAGGGCTTCAGCATTCCTCGAACTGGGCTCCGACGCCCAGCCAATTTCACTCAAGCTTTTCGCTACCAAAAATGAAGTCTTTTATGGCGTTGCCTGCCTCCCTCGCTTTTGTTCAGGCCGTTCAATGTATCACGGAAATCACTCATGATCCCACCGACTCGGCATGCAGTAGACCCAAGTGTCTAGACGTCAGAGGGGCCGCACTAGCCAACGGGACACTTGTGCAGATGTCGGTATTTCGGATCAGTTTATATGTCTTGACATACTAACGAGATCCCAGCTACGATTACAATGACTCCAAGGCGCTCAGACCACCGACTCATCTTCTAATATGGGCCAGGCTCAGGAAACGGTGGTGGTATGAAGATTTGGCAGTGTTATGATAATCTCGCCGCAGTACTATACCGTTGATAATTGGATCACACTGTTCAACAAAGGTGAAACCATCCTAATCTGATTCCAATGTCGATGAAACGATTGATATTGCTTTTTTTAATGATCAGCAGGGCTGTGCTTGGATTTAACGGACGGAGGCTTCTCGAACAGGAATCAAGTTCAGACCTGGCAGCGTTCGAGTGGAAATCTGAATCAGGAGCGGATCCAAGTGAACTTGGGCCGAGTTCGAGCCACCGGGGTTTTATAGTACACGGACAATGGACCAGAGATTATTGTTTTATTACGCTGATAATTGATTAGCAAATTTGATGCTCGCCTTTCTAATTATATGCAGCTCTTGGCAGTTATTTTTGTACCCAGAAAATCATTCCGTAGAGGGATTGTCGGGCCGATTTGAAGCTTCTCCGACGAATAGGGCGGAGCTTCTAGCTATTGGCAGCGCAGGACGTCCGGGGTGTAGTCACACTAGTCCCCTCTTCCGTCATTGATCTCCAAGCGCATTCGCAAACGCTCTATAAACCAACATCATACTCCCGCCGAACCGAAAACTTCTGCTACCTAATTCGGATGCGGCTGGCCTATGCTGCTGAACCGGATGCTTGGTCGACGGCATGAGAAGTGTATCTATTCCGATTCCTAACGAGCTGGTCTCGATAGCACGCTCGGTTTATAGGATTACGGATGCCAGATGGTGTGATTACCCAGTGTATACCTTATGACGACTCCATCAGCTGCTTGCAAATTAGTTGTATGACTATGCCTTGATTTTGTGACTTGAGAAGATACCATTCAAAATCGCGACGGAGAAACCCACGGGATGTCACCTCGAGTTCTGTGCGGGAAATACACAGAAGCGGGCTGATGATATTCAAGTCGGGAAGAAGGCAGTGCATAACATGGGCTGAGATGCGCCCCCCTCGCAGGTATACTGGTTGCCGAACAAGCCCGGAGGCACCCTGCCCCGCATGCGGAGAACCGTTTGAATTCGCTTCACGAGGTATAAAGGCAACAGATGAGACCAACTCCCATCCTCAACCCGATTTTCTTCTGTTTGCTTCTCTCAGCTGCATCTCACGATCAACATGAAGGTCACACAGCTTGCCGCATCCACGATCGCGATCACCTTCGCTCAAGGGACCTTGGGAATCATCACAGAAATTACGAATAGCGTCTCTGGAAAGGCCAAGTGTCTGGACGTGCAAGGAGGCGTTCTAGCCAACGGGACCCCTGTCCAAATGTCAGTTGGGGCCTGACAAAAACGTCGTTATAATCACCAACTAATTCCTCTGTAGCTATGACTGTAATAGCTCGAATGCACAAGACTGGGTCTTTTCTCGACCTGGTCCCAGCCCGATCAAGATTTGGAACAGTACCTACTGCTTGGATGCCGGGTCAAGTGAGCAGCTTTGTCCAACCTTGTGACAATAGACGAAGCTCATCCCCCGTCTCATAGCACCGGAGAACGGTGTTGAAATGAAAATATGGCAATGCTTCGACAACCTTCCTGCACAAACTTGGTATTATACCGATGACAACCGTATCGCACTTTACAATCAAGGTAAAAAATAAATAAATCATAAATCTTTGGTGTGGTTTTGGCTCAAGGTTTTCCTTCCTTACCAATGCTAGGTCTTTGCTTGGACTTGACGAACGGTGACTCGACAAATGGTAACCGGATCCAGACCTGGAAGTGTACAGATGCCGATAGGAATCAAGAGTGGGTCCAGGTCAACCTACGCTGAGGGGTGCAAGGACAGCACAATGTTCTGGACCTTCGAACAATGATGATACGCATTTTGTCTTAACTTAGCATAATGAATACTTTCTGAAAGGCCGGTGTATGACCTAAGGGCAGACCTTCTTGTGTTCTATGAATAGTTGAACATATCTGATGGTTCTGATGTCTCTCGTTTCGTAGGATCGCCCTATAGGCAGGGAGCATTCGCCTTTCTGAGGCTAAAAACGGTGGATATGCAAGCGCTGGTAGACTGGTAAGCTCAGGGGTTTTCTGAGCACATATAATAGGGATAGTGATTATAGCCCAAAGGTAATCATCAACGACTATCGATGGTTCGAGTGTACATTGCTAGTGTAAGCTCTGTCCGAGAAGCACACGCTTAAACTATTCCTAACTTCTTAGGATCAGGACGCGTGCGATGTGGTTTCAGCCTTGTGAGAGGGAGAGCGCCGTAAACTGAAGCTCTCCAATGTGGGGCGGCAAATAGACCTATGCACCGCGTGATACGTTGAGCTTCCCACTTCCTTTGATGATCAACTCGCTGAAGTTGAGTGCCGCGCCGTTCGGTGTCCAATCCCGCTCTATGGATGTCATGTGCGGAGAACTGGTACAGGGTTCGTGCGAGGGAGCTTCACTGTGGATGGTTGATTAATTTGGAGATCCAGGGGTACAAATACGGGACTGCTTCGTGGGTTACTTGCTGGAGTTGCACTTCTGGACAAAACTCCACCCTGATTTGCCACCAGTGCCCGCCATGAAGTTGTCTCACTTCGCAGTGTTTGCGTTTGTCTCCTGCGGTCTTGGTCAGGTCACCTGTCCCGGCCAGACCTCCACAGTCCTGCATCCTAATACAGCTACCACCAAGTGCCTTGAAGTCCGTGGAGACGTCCGAACGAATGGGACTGCAGTACAGATGTAGGTGAGAAAGTCTCATACGTGGTTGGGTGGTGCTCAGCATGAGAATCCTCATCCAGCTTCGACTGCAATGGTACCCCTGCGCAGCAGTGGGTATTGAGCCTCGGCCTCACATCCGTCCGCCTAGCCAACTCCACTTTCTGCCTTGACGCAGGTGCAAGTGCGTCGTTATTCGTCGCTTAAATGAGATCCAATTCTTAACTTTTGGCAGCCCCGGGGAATGGGACGCCCATGAAAATCTGGCAGTGCTTCGATAACCTTCCGGCACAGGAATGGTTTTTGACTACGGATGCTCGCATTTCTCTTTTCAACAAAGGTAGATACAAATATCGGTTACACGCCCTGTCATATGCTAAATATGTTTCACTAGGGCTCTGTCTTGACTTGACGAATGGTAACCTTGCGAACGCGAACCAGGTGCAAACATGGAAGTGCACGGATGGCGATGTTAACCAGATTTGGAGGAATTTCTGAGCGGAATTGGATTTATGAAGATTTTATGGTGTCCCATATAATGTGAACATTCTATGTTTTCTTACGGTCTATAGGCCGGTTGTTACCCCTTTGAATGTGTGAAGTAGCAGCTAAGTCGCCAGTAAGGGTTTTGTTCGTGATAGGGAAGTATTTAGTCGGTTCACTCTGCGAGTCGGCTCGAGACTTGGTCTTTCTCGTATCAGCTTTTTGTGGTACCCATTTAAATTGGACGCATTGTACTATACTTCTGCAGAGTAACAATGGATTGGTCACTGCAGATGTGAGCTCATCGTTAAGCCATGTGAACGTCATGTTCGTGGAAAAAAAAATCGCAAGCTGCCGACGGCTCTTGCTATCAGCTGGTCCTTTTAAGTTCCTCGATGTGTGCCTGAGTGTTCTTCGAAGAAGCATTTCGACAGTCAGTCTTGGCGAACGCCGAGCACTAGTACTGGCAGCATGATATCTTCAGTGTCCTAGGGGTCCTATCCTTTGGAACGTGGGGCAGCTATGCCAAATCGGTCTCTTGTCTTTCGCTTTGTTACTTCCCCAGCTGTTCGCACAGGTACATCAGCGTGTTGTTCAGGGCTAAGCAGTCCCCGCCACTGTATGTACAACAGCATACTAATTGCTTTGGCGGCCATTGACATGGTTTGCTCGGATTGACATGAGAGACTGCTCGGCCTTAGTTACGTAAGAAGCCATTCTCATGTGTGGCACTATCAGGACCACAGGGAGGGAATGTTGGGTTTTCGCAAACACGCGCCCAAGACCTCGGGACGCACACGATAGCCCGAGGCATAAACGCGTCGATGCTACTCTTACAGTACTCACCATTTTCACTTAGACAGTTAGTTACTGCTCCTCCATATCACGCAGACCATGCCCCGCAGTATATAGACCATTTCTTTTCGTCGCCTACTGCTCCCTCAGTCCTCGTTTGTACGAGCGCTGAGGTGAGCCTACTCAATACTTATCATATCTTACATGTCCTAACTGTACCGTAGTTCTCATTTTCCTACAGGTACATAATAAATCTCAGTCCTCGTTCGTACGAGCGCTGAGTTCTCATTTTCCTACAGGTTATGGGCCCCGCCTTAAACAAATTCTCTCTGGAAAGAAATTTGTGACAATCATTAACCTGCGAACCTTTTTTTACCATGAATTCTACGAGCACGAGCAATATCCTCCCCCGATCCATCCCTACGCTGGAGCAGTCCGGTGCGAACTGGGCGCAATTCGAGTTGCTGTTCAGGTCGGCTGCAAGAGGGAAAGGCCTATGGGGCCATTTCGACGGGAGTAAAGCTCGCCCTGTGGCCACCATGCCAACCGTTACCCTCACCCCTGCTCCATCTGTGTCTACCGTATCTGCTGGATCAAGCATCAGCACTGCTACAACTGCTGTCCCCCCACCTACTCTAGTGCTAGGCACTACGGCCGAGGTGCTCGAATGGGAACGTTACGAAAACATTGCCCATTCATTAATTGCACAACATGTTCCCTACTCCACTCTGATCGTTGTCGACAAACTACCCACTGTTAAAGATGTATGGGAGGCCATCGTAAGGGAATACACTTACAAGAGCGAATTCTCATGTATGCGACTACATCAGGAGTTCCTCACGTCCAAATGCCCTGACAGAGGTGACGTTTGAAAATTCCTAAATGACCTCCGTGCCAAACACTCCGAGCTCAAAGCTGTGGGCATCACCATCAGCGACAATGATTACCAGAGCACCATCATACAATCCTTACCTCACTGGCTTGCGACATACACTGCTGGGCAACTATCATCTGCAAAGCTGCTTGCACAACTAAACGGGATGCCCACCAACAACGTCAGCCCCGAGATACTGATTATGATCATCACGGACGAGTGGGAGCGATCTCGCAATCGCAACAAGGGACCGTCAAAAGCCGAAAATAGCAACAATGACGAAGCTATGACCGTTGAAGGGGGGAAATCAAAACCTAAGTCAAAAGGGAAGGGCAAGTCCAGAGCGTGTTTTGAATGCGGAGAAACCAGACACTGGAAACGGAATTGCCCCAAGTGCCAGAAGAAGTCTGGGGAAGCCGGGGGAAATCACCCCCCTGCCAAGCCAGCAACTGCCAACGTAGCCATCGATGACTTCGAAGACGAATCCCTGGCAGTCGAAATTGATGAGATCTCTGAAGCCCCCGAAGTCACAATCAATGAAGATGACGACGATGGAGATTGGATACCCCAAGTCGAGGTAACCATGGAGTGTGGCGAGCTTGAAGGGGAGCACATGCTGGAGTTAGCAGAGGAAGAGATCTGCGCAGCGATTGATGATGAGATCATCATCGGACAGGCAGAACTGGGACCTACCTCCACTCAAGTCAAGATTATTGACTCTGGGACATCACGTCACATCTCCCCATATCGAAACGCATTCGAGACCTTTCAGGCCATTGAACTGAAACTGCTACGAGCTGCAAACAAACAGAGTTTCAGCGCCACAGGCAAGGGGGATATGGTACTTGATGTACCTAACGGCAACACCAGGTCACAACTCCGAATAAGTGAGGTGCTGTATGCACCAGAGGCCGGATACACACTGATCTCTGTTGGCCGACTCGACGATGCAGGATACACCACCACCTTCAGCAATGGCAGATGCGTCATCAGGGATCCAGGGGGCACACGAATAGCCGAGATCCCAAGGGACGAGCGCGGCTTGTACAGAATGGTTAAACAGGTTGAACAAGAAGTCAATGCTGTTGGGGAACCGCTCACCTTAGAAACACTACACCGCCGCCTCGGACACATTTCGCCAAAGGCCGTCGTAAAACTTGTTCGCGATGGCATGGTAACTGGAATCAAGCTAGAGCCTGGTGGAGGGGACACGATCTCATGCGAGTCCTGCATAGTAGCCAAGTCGACACAGCTACCCATAGCTAAACAGCGCCAAGGGGAGCCCTCCACATCCTTTGCACAGGAGGTCCACTCAGACATCTGGGGACCCAATCAAGTCGAAACAAAGAAAGGCCGTAAATACTACATCACCTTCACAGACGACTACTCCTGCTGGACTCATGTCGATTTTCTTGCAAAGAAATCGGAGGCCTTCAACTCCTATAAGCGCTTCGAAGCTTGGTGCGAAACCCAATTTGGCGTCCGCATTAAGACGTTGCACTCGGATAGGGGAGGAGAATACACCAGCGAAGCTTTTCAGTCTCATTTGAAAGCTAGAGGAACGCGAATCAAACTCACTGTACACGACACTCCACAACACAACGGTATTGCGGAACGCCAAAATCGCACGATCATGGAAAGAGTCAGGGCCATGAACTATGGACCTCGCCTGCCAAAGTTCCTGTGGGCCAAAGGAGTGCGCCATGTTGTGTGGCTCATGAACCGGACTGGTACAAAGGCGACC
This sequence comes from Lepiota venenata, assembly GCA_004296355.1. Lineage (NCBI taxonomy): Eukaryota > Fungi > Basidiomycota > Agaricomycetes > Agaricales > Agaricaceae > Lepiota > Lepiota venenata. Next base: position 22,791 of record RCFS01000003.1, read on the forward strand.
GGAGGAAAGACCCCCTTCGAATTGGTATTTGGAAAGCGTCCAGATCTGCGAGGAGTGCGTGAGTGGGGGGAGGAATGTTGGGTACACCAGCCTGGAGGGGACAAGTTGAGCGATCGAGCGAAAAGAGCCCAATGGCTAGGCTTCGACACCGAGAGCAATGGCGTACGAGTATGGTTCAAGGACACTGGTGCTGTCAAAGTTGAGCGCAACATTTATTTCAAGAAGGATCTCGAAGGGGAGGAGCAGCCCACAAACGAGATCCCTCTTGAGCAACCATCCACACCCTCACACATCCCTAACATCCCAGCAACGACACCTGTCAACAAAATCAACCCAAATCCCCCTCAGCCTGCAATAGAGACCCCCTCAGAACGCCCCTCTCGAATTCGCATACCTAGTCAAAAAGCCCTTGATATCCTAGAAGGCCGCGCAGTAACTATGGTCGAAGAATTTGAATGGGATGTTGTGCAATGCCTTGCAGCTGAAATGGAGTCAGCTGAATCCCTCGAGCCCAAACATTGGCGGGAACTCGACAAACGAAAAGATGGACACTTCTGGAGAGGTGGTATGGGTGAGGAAATAACCATGCTAGGTGACGCACACACCTGGACGCTTGTCGATGTGCCTCCTGGAGTCAACGTGGTCGGATCCAATTGGGTATTCCGAGCCAAGAAGGATGCAGCCGGGAACGTGGTGCGTTACAAAGCCAGACTAGTGGCACAGGGCTTCTTGCAGGTGCCAGGGGTCGACTATTTCGACACCTATGCACCAGTTGCTTGCCTTTCGTCAATCCGAGCTATTTTGGCCATTGCAGCAGCTCGCGACATGGAAATACACCAGATTGACATTAAGGGAGCATACCTAAATGGTAAATTCGAGGAGGGAGAGGTGATTTATATGAAACAGCCCCCCGGTTTTGAGGACCCCAAACACCCCAACAAGGTCTGTTTGCTTCAGAAGCCCTTATACGGACTAAAGCAATCAGGCCGCCGATGGTACCAAAGACTGTGTGAAATTCTCGTTGACAACTCCAAACTTACCCGCGCCGAAAGCGACCCATGTGTTTTCTTCAAAACCAATGCCGACGAACTCACCATCCTCGCTGTTCATGTCGACAACTGCACTGTTGCCGCAACCGGCCTTCCGCTTGTCCAAGCACTCAAGGGACGCATTGAAGATTTTGTGGAGATAACGGACATGGGGGAAATACACTGGCTACTGGGGATCGAGGTAAAAAGATTACGCAAGGAGGGCAAACTAATGCTCTCGCAGAGATCTTACATTGACGCTTCAATCCGTCGTTATGGTCTTGAAGATGCAAAGCCCACCTCCCTCCCCATGGACCCCTCCATTCGCCTCACAACGGACCAGTGCCCCACCACGACCGTCGAAATAGCGCGCATGGCCAAAATACCATATCGCGAGGCCGTTGGCACGCTTATGTATGCCGCCCTCGGAACTCGACCGGACATCGCTTACGCAGTCCAACTTCTCTCGTGTTTCTTGCACAACCCCGGAGAAGCCCACTGGGAAGCCGTCAAGTGTGTATTTCGATACTTGAAGTCCACACGCGATTTCTGGCTCACATATGGAGGTACCGAAAGCCCCCTTGAAGGATATGCCGATGCCGATGGATCCATGGCTGAGGACTGTCGTTCGACCTCAGGTTTCGCTTTCATGATAAACGGAGGTGCTGTGTCCTGGAGTGCCAAAAGGCAGGAGCTCGTAACCATGTCTACCACGGAATCCAAGTATGTTGCCGCAACTCACGCTGCTAAAGAAGCCTTGTGGCTTCGCTCATTTATTTCAGAAATTTTCGTGCCGATCTCATCCCCCACTACCCTCTACTCCGACAATCAATCTGCCATCGCCCTCGCCCAAAACCACCAATTTCACGCGCGCACAAAGCATATCGACATACGCTATCATTTCATATGCTGGACCATCGAAGAAGGCAAGCTTCGACTCATTTATTGTCCCACAAACGACATGGTTGCCGATATATTCACGAAGGTGCTCCCATCTCCGAAGGTCAAGCATTTCGCCCGCGCCCTCGGTCTCGCCACGGTTTGAAGGGGAGTGTTGGGTTTTCGCAAACACGCGCCCAAGACCTCGGGACGCACACGATAGCCTGAGGCATAAACGCGTCGATGCTACTCTTACAGTACTCACCATTTTCACTTAGACAGTTAGTTACCGCTCCTCCATATCACGCAGACCATGCCCCGCAGTATATAGACCATTTCTTTTCGTCGCCTACTGCTCCCTCAGTCCTCGTTCGTATGAGCGCTGAGGTGAGCCTACTCAATACTTATCATATCTTACATGTCCTAACTGTACCGTAGTTCTCATTTTCCTACAGGTACATAATAAATCTCAGTCCTCGTTCGTACGAGCGCTGAGTTCTCATTTTCCTACAGGGAAATATTCCGATTACATTTATAAATAAGATGGTCCGTCCCACAACACGACCACGTGGTCGGCACCTTCACAAAGCTCTTTGCAAAGCAGGCTACGCGGAGTTCTGATAAAATTGGCCTGCTTGTCGTTTGACAAGAAGGGCACTCAGCAGTAGCTTGTCTGTATTACTAAATCTCAAGCTCAGGAGGTCTTAATTCCGAAATAGTGCGAGCATTTACTGGAAACCTTGTGCCCCGAGCACGGGATGTTATTTGGAATGAAAGCTCAAGGTTTAGCTAATCACAGCTATAGGGTATTCATGATCATCGCTCCATTGTTTTCCCAGTAGGCAGACGAGTCTTTTGTTAGAATTGAAGTCTATAGTAGGTGTGTTGATGAATACGTTTGGGCATTTCGCCATTAATGACTAAATTAATATGAAAACACACCAGTCGTTGTATTTTAGTAGTTGGGTGCGGGCGCAGACTTAAGATGGTTTGCCTCCTGTCGGGCACAATATGGCGTATCACTACAAATCTATATCTCACCTAACCGCTTGCGACAAAGCCACAGGACTGCGTCAAAGGCGTAGCCCGTTCGTTCTTTCGCAGCAACAGGGAAGTCTCGTAACTTGAAATTGCTAACGTGACCGGAAGCAAGGCGTCGGGCGATATGAACGAAATTTGTTACCCGCCGATTCATGCAGGCTCCTAGCATCCAGATGTTTGATATTAGGATAATATATATATATAAAGAAAACTCCAAATTTCTTAGCTCAGGACTGGAATAATGATTCCCAACATTTTCATTCATTTCACGGGAGGTACTATAGGTGGTAATGGACGCCAGCTCAGTACCTTGCACATGTCCAGCATCTGTTGGGCCCGGTGTTCGGCGTAAAAACAGCTTCAATCAAGAGGAACAATCTAACTCCCCTAGGGTAAGGCAGCGATCCACTCAGAGACGGCAGGCGGCGTAGATACGAGTAGATAAAAGCCTGACATCATTTAAGTCACTGAGACAAAAGGAGTTTGAATCGTATACAATTTTTTGTCTGCAGCACTCTGACATGTATGTGGTAAAATAAAGCGAAGATAAGTTTTTGAGTGAGCAGAAACGAAGCTTGAAGTAAATAAAACTGAACGGCTCCAGAGAGGATAAGATGGAAAAGCTAATGAGAGATTTGGAAGAAATTTTATAGTCCTACTGAGGCGGCGGAATGCACATGACTCGAGCCCTTGACAGTTTGTTTTCGAGTACAGAAGGGCGCATGCCTTACCATGCATGCTACAAATCCTTCCGATCCAAAAATCGCACTGGGGGGACCTCATTTGATCCCTCAAACGCAAAAAATAAGTATTTGGACACTATATAGCCCCTCCATAGGCTAAATCATGCCACATAAAGGACAGAGCGCCTAAAATCTAGTTGAATTGAAAAAATATGAGCGACCGATCTCAAGGAAAAGTGTGAGCTACCAGCAAGACCAAAGCGAAAGAGAAATGCACGTCAGTCGAGCCACACAGGGTCGGTATCTGGCAGAGAGAAGAATGAATGGAGAAAATGCGATCAAGGGAGCGACATGAAATCGGGTGATCGCCTTGGTTTGGGTTTCAGCTGGGAAGGATGACATCGTGTAAATATGCTGCTTAAGACGCAAACTGACAGAGCGTACACACGACTGACACTGTCACACATGTATTCAACCGACACCTCTTTCGATCTTATCTTATCTTTTTCCGCTACTTCATTGCTCAATACGACGAACGTGCCTATCCAGCATCGTACTTGAAACTCATGCATGGTGATGAAGTATACAAACAGGAGTATGGGTTAAGGGACGAGGAATATCTTGGTTGCGAATGATTTATTTCTGGTAGTGGGGATGAGGCAATCGCGAAGACGGAAAGGGGCGGGTTTGTCCATGCCTTCACGAGGAGCACTGAGAGCACTGAGAGAGCTGGATAAGCACTGAGAGGAGCAACCTGCAGCCAAGTTTAGTGCAAATATTTTCGTCGGCTCACCCTTCTCAGTCAGATTTGTTATGTTATGGAGTGTGTGGCAACTCTACAAGGGACTTCAGACTTGCGCAGGCGTATCTTTGAAGGCACGTGCTGTCGGCCGGGCAAGGGTGCCGGTCGGGTCGAGTCCGGTAGCAATGCGCCGGATCTTCAGGTGGCTGTGCATTCCTAGCCGCTAATGTCGATGCTGAAGTAGAGAGCACGGCCTACGCGTTCCCGACACCAACCCCTTCGACCAACTTCGACCTCGTTGTTTCCCGGCGTGGTTTTGCTTGTATGTTGTTACATTTGGGATTATAGGGTGGTCTGACATTAGTCTGGTAGGCTTGGATTCATGACCGGGCTCTTATCTCTGCCTACCGAGCTGCTGCAGGCTGTTGGAAGCGATGTGAGTGTTTGATATTTTCTACATGATGCTCTGGGCTCAAGCCACGGAAGCTCAGTTCATGGAAACGGCTTCGTCTGGTCTGTCTCCAGCTCAGTGCAGCAATGGACCCGTTGGTCCTTTCGCATATTGTCATTAATGTTACCCGACCACGCCTCTCCACCAGCATCTCCCAGCTACAATCGCTTTCTTGCAATGAGTCCCATGTGGCCCATTTCGTCCGCGAACTATCGATTCGCTCGCTCGCTCCTGACCGTGGAACTCGGCCAGCAGAGGCGCAGATGATGTTCGCAGACGGCGTGTGGGTGCCGGCCCAGACACGCGACAATATGGAGATGACAGCTCCACAGGATGGGATGGAAGAGTATCTCGAAACTGCTATTTCAAACATGGAAAATCTGCAGGTCGTAAGGTTCGTGGTAAATATTTACACGCCCTACCCTCATTGATGTCATGCAGGTGGACCACAACAACCGAAGATCCCAAATGGACCCAATGTGCAGTGATTAATGGCCTCACTCAACTTCGCTCTCTCAACTATCTTAATCTGCACCTCTCATTCGGGTTCGATGCATCTGGCCTTAGGCTGGATCGTCTCGCCGGCCTCAAACGCGTTGCTGTCTCAGGCTCTTGTCCGTCCTTTCACGAACACATTGTCAGACGTTTGGGTGTCTGTATCGCTCAAAGTCCTGATATGAATAGCATCAACATTGACAGAAGCCACTGGAACGATGACCCAGATACCCCAACATTGCATAGTCTTCTCAGAAACGCGCCGCTAATACGCCTCAAACACCTCGGCCTCAAGAGCTGGTATACTTGCCTCGATGCTATCACGTTACCTCACCTCCGCTTCCTCACGTCGCTTACTCTAATCAATAACCATTCACCCCCATACGATGGACACTCGTACTCATCCACAACTGAAGACATTTGGTCAGCTCTCTGCAAATGCAAGATATATCTAGAAGTTATATCAACGGATTCTATGGGACCATCCTTAATCGAGTATCTCTCATCTTACTCTGGGCTGATGCGGCTGTATTTAAAAAACATTGCCGCGCTCGACCAACAGTCCTCAAACCAGCTAGCCGATATGTTCTACTTTTCGGCGTTGGGACAACACGTGGCCACCATCGAGGATCTTTACGTACTCCCTTGTTATGAAGGGAAATGGTGTTTTGGTGCTCATATTGTCTCGGTCGTTGCTCAGTGCTCCAAGTTGCAGTACGCGAAGTTTGCAGTGATCGCTTCTGAGATTACTGCCTCGGATAAACAACATCAGGATGTAATCGTGAGTGGCTGGTCATGTGTCGCAAGCCATAATTCATTTGTTCCATCGCTAGGGTCTCCTCATCAGCACCGCCGCACATTACTGGCGTTCTCTTAAAACTTTATCAATCTCAACAGCAAAACCGGAGTCACTTCGTAGCCATGAGCATTATCATGCATTGAAGAAACATTTTACGTTTGCGGCAGACCAAGTCGTCAGGAGGATCACCAATTTTATACCCGGGCCGGAATACCGGGCATTTTTACCAACTATCACGGCTGACTCCATCAAGTACATACCTCAGCAACTGGATGGATGTAATGTCAATGATACAAGGCCGAAATTGCGCTATTGCCGGAGGCAGGATTGAACGGAATACATTTTGTGCAATGTTTACATCATTCACGTACTTAGTTTTCGTAATACATGAGGGTTTTAGGTAGAATCCCCAACTTGAGTCCATATTTTGAGTCTTATACCGGCGTAGGTTTTGGGAGGAGACGAAACGGCGCCGCAACTTATGATCATCAAGACTATTATCAGGTCCTGGAGGCACTCAGCCTTTTGATGTTAGAAGTGAACGGACGTAATGAACATTTGAATTTTGAACCAAGTAGTAGGCTATATTGCTTGCCCCACTCTTGAAGCATAAGACTAAATTTCCCTTCGAATATCCACCGCACTTCTAGCATCACGGCGGCTTATCACGGTAATCACAAGCGCTCGAACAGTGTCAACACCGTTGGTAACCAGCCATCCAGCCAAGCAATCCCCGGTCCGCCAGCTGCTCACTAGTTCGGTTCTATTCAGGGTATTCCGCAAAGGACTTGCTTTTACCCACCCAATCCCACGAAGCTATTTGTCACAGTCACTGAGCAGTCCTCCAAATCAACAGCCAATTTGACAAAGATGCACATACATTATTAAGTATCTCTCCGCGACATTCCCTGGATAGCCTGTGAGCTTAAAAATGTGATACTAGTGTGTGTCACCCTCTGAGCGTATTTTCCACTGGGTATTTCATTGGGTATTGACTTCCTCGACAGAAAGAGCTCATTCGCCATAACTAGCCGCGAAGGGTTACCACAACTGAAACTCCTTGAATACAGGCGTTCACCTTCCCAACGGCGAGAAAAGACTTCTTGCCGCCAGCTACTTTATATTTAGTCACGGCCTCAGAGCCCAAACTACGACCCCTCGGATATTAACATCCCGGCAAGATCCTTCGCAGGGAATTGATCCTTATCCCCAAATACCTCACCTGAGTCAACGATCCAATTCATGCTCCGGTGAGCAGACAGATTTTGCTGGGGTATACCGTACAAAGTATATTTTCTCTATATACCTGATCGCTACGACCGTGATGAACGCAAAGTTAGTATTGTGCACCCACTCCTCCCTATCCCGATCAAACCGCGTACGTAAAAGCGTAGAAAACGGAAATTGCGAAACTACAAAGGTCGTTTGGAAAAATCGGAAGGCGAAGGAACTAGGCCACCACGAAAAGGGCTCCATGCAGTTCCAGATAGAGTTAATGCATGAACGTGACCGGAGAAGCGAGGAGAGAATGCGGAGAAGGGGCAATTTGAGGTCATAGCTGCAACATATGCTCAGGTGGATCCGGAGACGCAGTTGACGAATCACCGAGGAATTGGACCGGGAAGGAAGAGCTAAAACGCCTTCAAACGCGCCTTGAGGTGGGGGAGGAGGATTTAACAATAGGGTGTGCTGGGGGAACACGATTTCTGGTTGTAATATCAGGAGGTGACCGTGAACAAGCAGGGGTGAGCCAGGAGCGGGGTGGAAGGAAGGGGAGTATGAATATAATGACCAAGATAATTTCTAAGGGTTGGGATTTTAGGAAGTGTTCCTCAGCATTACTGCCACTAGTCAGGTGGGACACTGGACAATTGCCTAGGTCAGATTATCGTCATCGCCAAGAGCTTTGGTAATAGACGTTAATAGCTGTCCATTTTTGTACAATACCGCAGGTAAGCGGTGGTTACGGTGCGACTCTTGCCACTGGGTCCGGAGGCGGCTGGCTCGTATCATATCTCCGGTCAGGAAGGTACGATAATCTCCGACTGCAGATACTGCTTGATAAGAGTGTATCCACGAGAAGTATTCAAGTGGCTGCTTTTTCGAAGTTGTTTATATCTAACTGAGTGAGGGAGTGAATTGATTGCGCCCTTGTCGTAGGAGCATCCCGGAGCATGCATTCAGAGAATGACCTAGTTCAGGTCTTGGATCAGAATCAATCTAAATCGCACTATGAGTCTTGAGACGCCTACGCCATGCAACCCTCGGAAATAGGGAACGAATGTCATCTCCTATTCGTCGCATTTTCTTATAGGCGTCCACACATTCACACTATTTCCATCAACGACGGATTGGCTAGTAGTGAAGATAGTAGGCAAAAGGACTTCCTCCAAGTCTCCTCGAACGCTCGTCCCCTCAGCTTCACCATTCTCCTAATCGACCTCCACGTCCTATCCCAACCTTCCGCGATGCACCCTAGTTAGGATTGTCAATAATAGGGTACCCTCGTGCTCACAAAAAACTCAGCTTAACTTAGGGCATTGTTCTGGACCTGGGGAAGTACTTGATACGCTAGGTACTGCCAAATTCGTCTCAGAACCTCCATGTATATCCCTACGTAGATAGCGGATATCCAAGGCCCGGGAATACTTACAACATGATGATTTCCTTGTCCACCTGTCAAGACGACCAGCCACACAGGTCTGTCACGATTGTTTCCTCCATGGTGCTCAGTGCGCAGTACCCTCAGGCTGTTGGTAATCTGATGCAACAAGGATGCTAGAACCTTCTACCCCAAACATTACTTCCAAGAATGTAAATGTTAACGCCTTGCCTGAGGATCCGGACCGTGTCACTCCCCGTTATTGTCGTTGCTCCGTCCGCAATTCCAACAGGAAAAACTAACCCCAACACAACTTGATCTGCCGTCTCGTATATTGCGCGCGTTCCTGTTTCCTAGCGGTAGGAATACTGATCAATAAAGCTCGAATATACACTAGGCTAGCTACGGGATGGTATGGGCTACTCTCAAAATATACTCCTACTAAAGTGTGTCGCCGGTATAAGATCCTACGGTGCACCAATTTGACAATCCAACACACAACAAAGTGATCAATAAATTAACGATGTATGCCATAGAACAAGCCCTTCTTTTGTCTAGCACGATAAACCTTTCGCGATCGCTGACTTTCCCCTTTAGACGAACGACCAAGCCAGTTATGAGTCCCTCGTGCTTCCATTTACATCAAATGGTGCACACCAGTCAATAGTGGACATCCGGTGAATTCTTCCTCGGCAATCCACAGGACTCTCGCATCAGCGGCTACATCAATGTCGCTAGTGGGCCGTCTCTAGAGCGATAGATGGATATTTGGTTCAAAAAAGCGCATCCTGTAGCAATCGGTTGCTGCTGTCTTTGACGGGGATGCTCATGTCAGTAGCAAACTACTTGAGTCAAGGTGATTTGGTCTTCTCTCCACCAACTTCAATTAGGATGCTTGTAATGGCAACAAATGAAACCGGCGTAGTTGCTCTGAAAGACAAGAAAGGGAGCACGATAGAGAATCCTGGTGACCTAGCTCATCAAAATTACATCGATTCTGCTAGTGTACTGTTGCGAACCAATCCACCAGACTGATTATGGCTTCATCGATGTTTCGCTGGGCCCTGAATCCCGCTTATTTTCCATATTCCCCTTTGGAAGCTAATATAGTAACTTTACGCCCACTATGTGCCCGGGCCGTAATGAGTAACGGAGAATTCTTGAAACGCGAAATGTGCGAGGAGCCATTTCGTACATCCTTCACGTCCATCGTGCCTTGCACACCATTCAAACCATACACAGAACTACGCAGACCGAAGGGGTTCAAATTCTGCACCGTCTCAATATGACTGCGTGGGATTTCTGCGAAGGCCGCCCAAACAATGAAAGAGCAGGTGAAGTGAAACCAATCTTAATTCTGATTTCGAAGCGCAGAACTAACGTTAATCGAGAACAGATTCGGACGTTGTGTCCGCGCCAACTTCACGTCGGAATCCCGTCAAGGTCGCCCAACAATGAAGCTCCGTCAGTCAGCGGAGACCTCCCCTCGGGATTGCCGCTAGGCTCAACCTGGCAGGTCCTCCAAATGAGGCGGCGGCGCGGACACCACTGAAAATCGAATAGCTGTCAGCTGTGAACGCTGAGACTGGCTGACTGGTAGCAATAGTACACGACGCCTCAACGACTGTAAAGGCCAGACTCGGCACATCTAGCAGTAATATGGCGGCGTCATTTACTTATTATCTCTCTACTGAACTCCGAAAGTAACCGGAGCCGACATGTTAGGGGGACTTGTCAATGGTCAGGAAATGGAATGAACACCGGACGCTGAGAACTTACATATTGCGTCAGCTCACCACCTCCGAGTGGTACGGTGGTCATTCATTCACCACCGTCGAAGCATACGGGTACAGTTAAGTCACCTGCACTCCTCAAGTGACCATTTGTACTGACGGAGAGTCATATTTTACTTCACTCAGCCTAACGCCCGCACTTTCATAACACCATTACCAGGTATCCGCGAACGGTTAGTAGCGAAATGAATAGCCGGCCTTGAAACAGTGGAGGCACGCGGCAACCAACAAGACTTGAGGAGTTGTGCACAAGCCTAGCGTCGTCCTCTTTCCGCCCAAGAGCAATCCCCGTTAATGAGTATCCCCATAGAGATGGTGGGTATGACGGCGAAAGAAGAGAGGAACCAGAGAAGTAACCCTCTCGGTACCGGAGCATATACTAGATGGATAATCTAGGTAGCCGCCGATACAGCTGATTGAGGCTCCTTGACAGCCCAATGTTAGCAGGGCAAGGCACCAAGGCGACACGCGACCAAGTTACTCCCCAAGTCCCAGCCTTAGAACATGCTTATAGCGTCTTGTGGTTTTACATCCGGGTTTGTGTTGTCAGTGGCCGATGCCTGCCTACCTGTCGCCCAGGCCCCAATCAAGCACTGCATTGGGAGACAAACGCTCAGGTGCAGCAATGTGATCAGGGGTGCATATGGCGACCGGCGGAGGTAGCGATGATGTCAACACGGTGAATGAATAATGAATATGCAAATGTAAGGACTTATGGAATAAATAGTGGAACCGGTGCCGTGATCCCTGCCAATCCCTGGCTGATGCCTAAGCTGTGATCGTGTTTCCGGGACCTGATTGCCTTATCGCTGCTCCGAATATTTGAATTGTCTTTTGTTTACACTCACGTCCTCCCTGCTAGAGGAGTGTCAAGTGTTAGAATCTAAGGAGGTCAGTTGGCACTTGGTCAAACTGGCACATATCAGGAGGTCTCTGGTGACACTCTCCGGCAATTCTACCAGCCAATAACAATGCAGTCGGCAAGCCGTGAACGAGTATAAAGGCAGGAAATTGAAGTAGAGCGTTCACTTGGCAGTGATCCTGAGACCGATTGATTGACTCGCAGGGCGGCAACCCGCGAAATGTATCCAAATTGTGAAATCTGATATGGGCACAACATACACGAGTGCCAAAAAGACAAATAGCCGAGATCCAGAACGACGAAACAACATCTCCTGAACGCATTCCAGAAGCAGAGCCGAACGCCTGGGTGAGTGCTCAGGCTACAAGTGTATTTTCCGACCTTGAGTTCCAACCCTGTCCCGGCGGGGACCTGGAACAGTAGCGCTCGGCTACGGTGGGGCTCCATCCTGCTTCATGTCCGCCGCGGTCTGGGTCCTCCTCTCGGTGAGATTGTACCGAGCCTGTGATTCTGATATTATTTGGGACATATTGATTTATGACTCGCCGTTGTCCCTAAGTTTAGGAACCATCGCCCATCTTGGGATCGTATCTCATCTCAAACCAGGTAGATATGTAGAGCCGAACGACTCGGGATAATTCCAGTCTGTTTATATACACATAGTACAGCTTCCGGAACCGAAGGTAGTTAAACCAAACGCAAATAGATCGGGAGGTCAAAATGTTCTATGGTACGAACTAAGTTGGACTAAGCTAAGACAGCATATGAAACTAACAGAGCAGGGGCAGCGCGGAATGGAATAAAACGAGAATGATCAACAGATAAGTAAAGAAGGCGAATGGGACTACGATTACGTCGATAGAGGTGGAGTAAGTCAAGTCGCGGGCAGGAAATACCGAGATAAACAAGAGAAAGAGCGAGATCCACAGTAAGAGAAGAGACCAGGGAGCAATTAGTGAATCCCAAGCTCCGATAGCCGATATCTCTTTGAGGCAGCGTGGAAGGGAATGTATCCCGACCAGAAGAGCATATAGTCGTCGTGGGCTTCTGTCCTGCCTTTGAGAATTGCACACGTGCGTCGGTGGGACTCGACAACATCGTCAGCGAAAACTCGGAGTTGCTCAAGCTTGGTTCGATTATGCAATTTCGCCAGGAGTGAGACCGTATTTTCTTGCTCCCCTGCGAGTTCTTCTTTGTAAAATGAAGTGATGTCGCTGTTGGGAATCGTGAGGATGATCATGTTCAAAAGCGGGCTAGGGAGGCTTACTTGACATAGTTGATGATAATTTCTAGCTCAGGAAGAGTGTGGATGTATTGCGCAACGCTAACGGTGGGGCGGAATATGAAGGTCGCGTATGCTTTGGAGAGACCTGAGAAGAGGCGAAGGAAATCTGGGTAGCGCTTGGCCTCTGAAGGCAACTAGGAGTCAAACGTGAGTTGGGAACGATGCTTGGAGGGTATAATGAGGTACTCTACCTTCATCCCAGCGGTGATGTGCTCAATCATCATGGCATTCATGAATGAGAACGAAGCAGTGACGATGAGATTGGAGGCGACGGGGTCGAAAAATCGAGAGGTTTCGGCCAGCAGGTCAGCGACGTTGTTGAGGACTTCGGATGAGTGTCGTTCGCCCCTGATATACTTTTCGGTGAAGTCACGAATACCGTCGGCCTGATATTCGAAGTTGTCGTCGACGCAGAGCATCAGGCCAGTGTAGTAGGCGATGTAGAGTTTGATCTCGTGTGACTGGTAGAAATAGGCAGCGTTGGAGACGAGGACGCCGACATGGAGGTGTTTGGTGAGGTAGGACATGTCATAGCCACGACGGTATGCCTCTACCCAGCACTCGCGCTCAAAGATGGCGGCGCTGGCTGGGTGGGGGACGTGTGCGGTCTGCTTGCATTTGGAAAGGAACTCGGTGACGACGGAACGAACACCGGCTTCCAGGGACTGGTTGGAGAGTTTCTCGATGGCCATCGTAGAAGAGAAAGAGAGTTTGGACGAATTGAAGGAATCGGCGAGGTCGAGGGCAGTTTATATAGACTTATGTCCAGGAACGCTAGTCCCGAAAACGACTCGACAAAGAATGGGGATATAGATCTCCGCCGAAACATTCGAGTGTTGCACTGTACATTGGTTGAAGAGGGCAAGTGGCTGGGTGAGCAAAGGCGAACCGACCCAGTGCTTGTCCGTCGAGTCGGGCACGGAGATGACGTTTGATAAATGTGGAATGAGATAAACATCACGTGGGACAATGAAATTGGATTATTTTCTTTTGTTTTAGCGCAGACACCCCTTGTGGGCTCCATTGCCGTAAAATCCGGTCTTTAGCGACGGAGGAGTCTAACCAGCTGCGGGTTCGGTGCATGCTCAGCAGTGGGCTGCGTTCTGAGCGAATACTGTTGGTCCTCTGCTAATAGCACAAAGTGCGCGAGGGGTATTCGCCACATAATATCTAACCTTCAGCTCAGCCTTCGCCAGCGCGCTCGTCTCTTCTCTCTCCGTACCCCATCATCATGTCCGGCCTTGGCTTCAAGCGCTGGGCATCCACCATCGCCATCAAGCCCGCCCCTTCCAAGTCCCACCTCCATAAATCTCTCCCCGTTTCCTCCTTTCCCACCGGCTACAAACTCACCGGTCTCCACGCTGGTATCAAAAAAAGTAAGGACAACCTTGACCTCGCAGTTGTCCTCTCAACCTCCGCACACCCTACCTCTGCTGCTGCCTGCTTCACCCGCAATGCCTTCAAGGCCGCGCCTGTTATCGTCTCGAACGAGGTCTTGAAACGGAATCATGGTCGGGCCCGTGCCCTCGTCGTCAACAGTGGTTGCGCAAACGCCGTTACAGGCAAGCAGGGCCTCGAGGACGCGTGGTCTATGGTCAAGACGACTTCTTCCCTCCTCACTCCACTTTCGGGCGACGGCACACATCAGAATGAGCATGACAGTCTGGTCATGTCGACGGGTGTAATAGGCCAGAATCTCCCCATCCCCAAGATCATCACGGGCATTCGACACGCAGCTGAGAGTCTAGGGTCGGATTTTGCGGCCTGGGAGCGCGCTGCAAAGGGGTTCATGACAACAGATACGTTCCCTAAACTTCGCTCGCGAGTGTTTACGCTTCGTGGAGTCGAGTATAGGCTAGCGGGAATGGATAAGGGCGCGGGTATGATTCACCCGGATATGGGGCCTGCAAGCACGTCCTTCTCACAAAGCCCTGGACAGCTCCATGCTACGCTGCTCGGGTGTATCATGACTGACGCCGCAATCTCCCCCCGCAGTCTTCAGAGCGCGCTGACTTACGCCGTTGATCGGAGCTTCAACTCGATTAGTGTAGATGGCGATATGTCGACGAATGATACCATTGTCATCATGGCAAACGGCGCGGCTGCACCAGTCGGTCCTGATGGGAAGATTCAGGAGATTGACGAAGAGACGGACAGAGAGGCATATGGAGTTTTCAAGAAGGAGCTCACGGCTTTCGCAGCGGACCTTGCGCAGCTCGTCGTCCGAGACGGCGAGGGGGCCACTAAATTCGTCACTGTCACCGTCAAAGTATGCCCTTCCCTCTATTCGCATTTTTCAATGATGTAGCTGAGTCGGTTCGTATCCAGGGCGCTCCGAGTTACAAAGACGCCCACGCCGTAGCATCTAAAATCTCTACCTCGGCGCTCGTCAAAACGGCATTATACGGCGAAGACGCAAAGTAAGTTTTCTCTCCGCCATGACAATAACCATAACAATTATCAATCTCCACGGCTGTTCTTCCATTTGATTGCATCAGTTGGGGCCGGATTCTCGCAGCGACAGGCTCTGTCCCTCTCTCACCCTCCTCGGTATCCACATCACCACCAACCATCGACCCGACTAAAGTCTCTGTGACCTTTATCCCCTCCGATGGCACTTCTCCACTTCCCGTCCTTGTGAATGGAGAACCGGAGAAAGTTGATGAGATCCGTGCGAAGGATATTTTGAGTTTGGAAGATTTCGAGATTCTCGTGGATTTAGGAATGAAGGAGTGTGTTGGTGATAGTAATGGCGAGGCTCGGTTCTGGACGTGTGATTTCAGTTATGTGAGTATTGTTTCGATTTCCATTAGCGATCATTTTTCGTGACTCGACGAAACGTGTAGGAGTATGTGAGGATCAATGGTGATTATCGAAGTTAAACTTAGGTATTTCGGCACTATTGGGTCTCGGTGGAGCCTTTGGCGACGAAACAGAGGAGTAATGATGAAAATCAATTATGCAAGTGGGTGGGCATAGGATGGGGCTTGTTGCCCGAGAGATTCATTTCACTGTTACTTATGAGAATGCGGAAATTCGTGCTGTTTTCAAACGAGCTTATAATTGTCTGGGGGCATCCCTTTGATTTTGATACACAAGCATCACAACATTGAGTATCAAATTACTTGCGTACAATTGACAGCAGCTAAGAACATCAAAAAGAGATTGACCCAAGTGGACAAGCAATTGTAACAAATGTTTTCTGCAGCTTGTGATAGCTGATTACTGCATGCAACCAACATTTAAGGGGTTCAAATGTGATTCTGGGAAAATGTTTGGATAATTAGTTTAGAGGCACAGCTATATTTACAATTATAGGGAATAATATTGAGCTAGAATATTTTCTTTTAACTGTATATTAGTTGAGCATGTAAATAATATATTCTCTACTGTAAAACATTTCCTATATTATGAACATAGAGCCTTGAATTTCCTGTTGTTTTCTGTTTATATCACATGATTTGATAAATATTGGAATTTATAGTAAATTATACAATATTATTACTCATTGAAATAGTTTTTTTGGCCCTCTATCACTTAGGCTATACCAAGCCAAATGCCTATCTAAAAAATTCCAAACACATTGTGGGGGCAGTCAACAAGATTATGTAACCATATTGGCATGTCTCTTACCACTATACCATGAAATCTATTTTTTCTACCAAGTACTTTCAAGTTATTTTTCTCCTCTAAGATAAGTTTTCTGTGTGCCAAATAGAGTCAAAAACAGGCCTAGGGGAGTTTTCTGGTGGACAAATGGAGGGGAACAAGGAAAGCAATAGAGGAGAATGCCCTTCCAAACTCTCTTCTAGGAACAAAATTCAATAATTCATTGGTTCACTACAGGAAAGCTGGACAATGGTGTTCAAGCTGCCCAGTTCATCAACTTTACCCTATCTTTTCCTGTCATATGTATCTCAGACTGTCTGAAATATACTTAGGAAAAACTAGTTTTACTCTATTGTCAAGACCAAACATGCTCTCTTTAAGCAAGTACATCAAAACCAATACCTTATGTGCACTAATACAAGAATTAGAAAGTGGAGGATTGAAAAAGAATCTGATAGTCAGATGGGAGTGTATAGTAGCTCTTAAAACCCTTCCAATGTTTGTTTAGTTTGTGTTAATCTATTAATAACTCTAGTTATACTAAAGCTGAGAGTTTGAAATTTTAAATTTAGGTTTTTGAGTATCTTGTTTATACATATGTACAACCATATTACATAATATTAATTTATGAGTATCCTGTGAATTATTTAATATTTTAAGTACATTGGAAGGGTTTTGTCACTTTTCCCAACTATCACATGATTCCATTTATTGTGGCCAAATAAATACAAATAAAAAACATGTGACTACCTGGAATAGTGTATAAATACAGGTGTTTACTATCCCCATCCAACCCAATCCCACAGCTCCTCTCATACCACTATGCAACTATCACAAATACAATAAGGGACAAAACCCTTCCAATGAATGTTATACTCTGGCAAATTCATCAATAACTGGCCAACCAATATAGCTACAAACTTCATATTTTAATTGAAGGTAGCTATGTAACCCATCTACTATCTTGCCAAATATTATTACATAATTTTCATTTCCAGTAACTCACACTAGAGACCAAACAGGCTTGGTCCCCTTCACAGGGGGTACAACTGATTAGTAATAAGGAGCAAATTTGTTTGTAAACTTGCTACCCTAGCTTGAGGGCTCTAGGGAGTAGAGGTCTACTCTATCTTTGCATTTTTTCACACTACACATACCATCTGAAAGCATCTTGAAAATGCTCTCTTTTTTTTTTTTATCAACAATTTATAATGTGGTGCATGGTAGCAGTCCACAGCAGCTATCTAATACAAGAGGAGAGTAGCTACAATATATATATGGAGGTTTGCAGAGGGGCCCCACATTGTCTGATGTACTGGATAAGGGTGTCAAGTGCCTGTGGAAAGTGAAAGACTAACTAGCAGAAAGACCAGAAAGAAAATAGAGGAGGAAAAACATACCAGCAGATGGGCTAGATAAGAGAGAGAGCAGGAAGAGTATGGGCAACACTACCACCAGGTTGGGGGGGAATGAGAAGGCCAAGGGATTGTCCTGGAGGAAAAGAATCAGACCATCAATGTCTGTGTAGTAGTTGGAACCACTGTCCTGAGTCCAGGCCCAGCAGTGGGTGAATAGGGGGCATGACCATAGGATGTGATCACACCATTGGAATGGAAAGCCACAAGGGCAGGAGATAGCCTCATTGGGGAAAAACCAAGAGTGGTATTCATCAGTTAGCACGTGGTTGAGAATGCAGTGCACCAGGCATGCAGTCAGGGAGGGTGGTTTATGCAATACCAACAAGATGAAAGGGCCATTGTAGAAGTGGGAGGGGTAGAGGGGTTTGCTGCAGTGGGGGAGGGGCATAAATTGGGAGCCCAGAGAGGGAAGGGTGGAGTCAAAGTGCCATTTGTGGATAACATGGGTAGTACTCAGCTTCCAGATAGATGATGCCCAGATGGGGGATGAAGTCAAGAAGGGTGGATGAGGTTTTGTGGAAGCAAGGGTGTGAGCTTGTCCATGTACAGACAGTTTCCATTAGGAGAGCAAGTGTGAGGGCAACCTGGAGTGGGAGAGGGGCGAAATGCAATCGCTCACACTCAGACTATGCAGGGAAATCCTCAGTATATTAAATAATTGCAAAAGTGCAAGAACACACAAAGCTACTACACATCTATGCAGGAAAATCCTCAGAGAAACAAATGAGGAAGTCTCTGCATTGCTATGTGAGCTACAGGAGTGGTGGCTGAACTACTGTACAGACTAAATGATCAATGTCCAAAATGGGAACTAGGGAGTGGGTGCACACACATGCAACTGGAGGGCAGGAAAGTGTGTCATGTGATTGTGCTTGGGGACGTGCTGAGCACAGGAAGTAGGCACTTGTGCGCGCAGCTGTGTGCGCCAGTTCAAGGAGGCATTGGCAGGTGACATCAGGTAATGATGAGGACTGGGACAACTCAGGGGGACCAGGGGGGTAACAGGAGCAGAGGGAGGAGTGTAGGGAGGACTTGAGGGTCCCCTTACACATACCAGGAGATAGAGGCAACAATTGAGACACCAGATTGGTGTCTGGGAATGAAATAACTATCAGCAGACAATAGTATATGTTGTGGTAGCTCTGCTACACACCAGTGGGAAGGCTCTGGGACTGCTGGACATTGTGTGCATTGCCTAAGAAGGTCCTGTATCAATAATACACACACAAGGTAGCTGCATTGAGCCTACTTTCTGAGCTCTCTGCTGGAGTGGAGCCATGGTCTAAGACATAGCTAAGATGATCAATTTTTAAGTTATTGTGTGAGAATATACCATTGATGTTAGCATCATGGTCTTGTGGATCATTCTCAGGCCTGTGGAATGCAGAATAGATACAGAATAATGCACATGTGTCCATAATATCTAAAACATGATAAGTGTCTGAATACACAGGCAAAAAAGGAGACTTACCATTGTCTTCATTCTCACTTGAAGAAGATGAAGAGCAACCTGTATATGGATATGTGAGAGCTATGGTATTGTATATAACCAGACCTAAGAGATCATTACCTACCAATTCCAATAATGTGCTTGCAACTGGAATTACATAGAGATTAGTACACAGATAGTCTGGCCATCCTATTTCAAGGATTCCACCATGGTTGTTATCCCCAAGCCTCCCAAACCCTCACACACCAAACCTGGGGACTTTCACCCCATCACACTCCTTAATACCATAGGTAAATTGTTTGAGAAAATGCTGGCCACTCAACTCCAATATGTGGCTGTCCGCCATGCACTTGTCTACCCCTGCTAACTTGGAGAGATTGCTGGTCAATCCACTGAGTATGCAGGCCTCTATCTATCCCACCTTGTCCATGCTAGATGGGCCAAAAACATGGTCACTGGTGTAGTTTTTTTTTTTTTTTTTAATCAACAATTTATAACGCGGTGCGTGGTAGCAGTCCGCGGCAGCTATCTACTACAGGAGAGGTAGCTACTACATATGAGAGTTCAACAGAAGGACCCCGAAGCGGTCCAACATCGTCCGATGTACTGAGTGAGGGCTTCAAGTGCCCGTGGAGAGAGAAGAACTAACTAGGGGACTAGAAAGAGGGGGGGAAGAGATGGTACATACCAGCGGGCGGGCTAGGCAAGTAGGGGGGGTTGGGAAGGGTGTTGGTCAGCAGTGCCTCCAGGGTCGGGGGGAAATGAGAAGGCTTTGGGGTTGTTCTGTAGGAAGGTGATGAGGTTGTCCAGGTCAGTGTAATAGTTTGCGCCACTGTCCTGTGTCCAAGTCCAGTGGCGAGTGAAAAGAGGGCAGGACCACAGTATATGGTCTCGCCATTGGAAGGGGAAGCCGCAAGGGCAGGAGGTTGGTTCGTTGGGGAAGAACCATGAACGATATTTGCCTGTGGGTGCGTGGTTAAGAATGCAGCACGTCAAGCGGGCGGTGAGCGAAGGGGGCTTTTTTGCTATTGAGGATAAGAAGGAGCCGTCTTTGAAGTAAGAGGGGCGGATAGGTTCGCCACAGTGAGCGAGGGGCATAAATTGTGAGCCCAGGGTGGATGGGGGGGAGGAGGTAAGTTGCCATTCCCGGATGATATGTTTTGTGCTTAGCTTCCGGATAGATATGTTTTGTGCTTAGCTTCCGGATAGACGACGCCCAGACAGGGGACGATGTCGAGAAGGGTGGATGGGGTTTCGCGGAAGTGAGAGCATGAGCTGACCCGTGTACGGAAAGTTTCCATTTGGAGAGCGAGTGTGCTATGGTGACTGTATGTGATTCCGATACTTGGAACCACGGGACGAGGAGAGAAGCGACCAGGAGGGAGGTATGCTGACCAGAGGAGGGGGAGGGAGAGAGTGCAGCCTGCACCACTGAAGGGGAATCAGTAAGGAAAAATATGGAGGAGATGCTGTCACTAAATAGAGGAAGTAATGAAGAGAGAGCAAAGGAAAAGGCCAAACGTTCAGAATCAGTACCTGTGAGGGAACCGGCATCAGTAGAGTCCGAGCGTACAATAACATTGTTCACGGAAGCAACATAGGAGACCCGAGAAGAGAAACTGGACAGACGGGGGGGAGGGGAGGAGGAGTCAATACCAATTACAAGTACGGTAGAGGAGAATAGAGCCCTAGAGAGGGCAGAGTCGAGAACAGAGTTGCGCCAGGCAGAGAGGTCTTTTCTGGAGCAAGGGGAGGGGGGGTTGAGGAAGGTGAAGCGGCTTGCGAACCGATCTAGGACGCGATAGCCGGGTTCGGCCAGGGGGTGTGAACGGAGGATGGGGTCGCCCACGATGGAGGGGAGCGCGGCGTCCATGAAGACCAGAGCCGAGCCAGAGATCCGTTTTTGTTGGGTGGTAAGGAAGGGGAGGGAGAGGGGGTGGTGTTCGGTGGTGGAGGCATTGGTGAGAAGGGAGTTAATCCCGTGGGTGTGAGGGAGGGAGGCTATCCGCATAGCACTTCGGGTCTGAAGTTTCCTGAGGTGAAGGTGGATGGGCAGAAGACCTGCGATGGCTTCGACTCCTTGGGATGGGGAGGTGCGGAAGGCTCCCGTAATCCACAAGGCGGCACGCTGTTGTGAGGCCTTGAGCTGCTTGAGGAGTCCCTTGATGCGGGCTGCATCGTGGAACCAAAGAGAGGATCCATATGTCATCAAGGGGATAACACAGGAGCGGTAGAGGAGGCGTTTGTGAGAGGGGGTGAGTCCCTGGGACGAGTTGCCTAGTAGGCGCATAGCACCTAGGAGAGAGAAGGACTTGTTGGCATAAAATGTAACGTGGTCTTTGAAGGAGAGGCGGGGGTCAAACCAGAAACCCAGGTAACGCCATGTGGGAGAGGGGGTGAGAAGGGTGCTGCCAGTGAAGGGAGCATAACCCAGGTCCAGTGAGGGGAATGTTTCGTTGTGTCGCCTTGAGAAGAAAAATGATTCGGTCTTGGAGTGTTCGAGGACCAGACCAAAGTCAGATAGAATCCGGAAGACTATTCCGTATGCTATAATTAATGGGGGAGTCACATCCGTCCACTGTTTGCCACGAGATACTAGGAGGCCGTCATTGACATAAGATAGAAAATCAATGTTTCGGAGGAGGGGATCAAGGGAGAACAGGTGTTCCACAATGTATAGGACCGGTGCTAAGAAGAGGGAGGATAACACCGGGGAAAGGGCGGATCCTTGGACTACCCCGACCGAGCAGTCCATGGGGTCAGAGACCATGTTGGCGCCCCAGGATAGGGAGGTGGTGCGGCCAACAAGGTAGGATTCGAAAAAGGAGAGGATCTGAGGGGGGAATCCCTGGTGGCGGAGGATAGCCACAAGGGTGGAATGGTGGATGGAGGGGAAGAACTGGGCAACATCAAAGGCGATGACGCCGGTGACAAGGCCTTTGGCCCATCCAGCGCGAACAAGGTGGGAAAGGTAGAGGCCAGCGTCCTCAGTAGAACAACCGGCAATTCCACCCAGTTGGCGGGGGTGTACGAGTGCATGGCAGACAGCCGCAAATTGGAGTCGAGTGGCCAGCATTTTCTCGAAGAGTTTGCCCATGGTGTTAAGGAGTGTGATGGGTCGAAAGTCGCCCAGTTTAGTGTGGGAGGGCTTAGGGGGTTTAGGGATAATGACAGTGGTTGAATCCTTGAAGTAGGAAGGCCAGTGGCCGTGTTTGACACAGGCGTTGGCAAGGGCTAGAAGGGCGAAGCGGCAAGAGGGGCGGGATGCCAGTCTCTTGAGGTGGCGCCATGTGAGGTGGTCCGGACCAGCCGCAGAGCGGTTAGAGGTGCCAGCAAGGGCCTCGTCAAGTTCAGGTGGGGTGAAGGGAGTCCACTTGCATGTGGTCTGTTCGGGTAGGTAGTCAAGACCCGAGAGGTCTGTCATGCAGTCCTTGGCGTTGAAGAAGTGAGAGCCCAATGCATCAAAGAGCTCCTTTTGGGTGACACAAGGTTTGGAGGTTCAGGGGTCAACCACGGCGTCGATAGCAGGTAGGGAGCAGGGGCCCACCCAGGACATCAGGTCCCATGGTCTTTTGTTTGTGACCGCTATGTCCCTGGACAGGGCGTCGTAGTAAGTTCGTTTGGCTAAGCGGCAGCCAGAGCGGAAGGAACCCCAAGACTCCTTGGAGGGGGATGCGTGGTATGAGTCCAGAAGGGAGGTACAGTCCTTGTTCCACCACGGCTTTGAGCGGTGACAGACCAGAGACGCTTTGGAGTTGGTGGCCCATGCAGCAGATACCACAGCCATGAGTGAGGCCGCGAATGCTTCTACTTCAGTTGGAGAGGAGAGGGGGTGTGTGGAGGGGAGAGAGCCCAGACCATGCAAGACTGCGTCAAGGAAGGAGGCTTCCTCCTCGGAGTCAATCTTTATCACGGTTTTATGGACAAAGGGGATTTTGGAAGGGATAGGGATTGTGAAGGCTAAGGGGGCGTGGTCCGAGGGCAGTCGGAGGTTAGGCAGGATGTGGTATTCCAAGGGGGGCAGGCCGTTGTGGAAGAAGGCCAGGTCGATGACGGTCGAGGATTTGTTTTGATCCCTGGGATAGAAGGTGGGTCGGGGAGAGACTGGTTGGGCTCTTAGTAGGGATAATGTCTCAGCTACGTTGAGGAGGCGTGAGGCTCTGGCAGGATGTGTGGGGTATGATGGGTCCCATTCACTTGACCTGATGTTAAAGTCCCCGACCAAGCAGAGGCAGGAGCGTGAGGATAGGGATAGTGTGTTGGTTAGGAATGACAGGGCGGAATCCTGCGCGTCGTTGTAAATCCCTACTAAGTGCACGGGGCCGGTGGGGAAGAAGAGGGACAGCCACGAGATGTCCCGGTGAGGGGCAATGTCACGGCGGAGGGAGGGGCGGAGGGGGCGTAGTGATTTGTGAACAAACACCATCGACCGGGGGCGGGAGGGAGAGTCAGGATCATTCTTGTCACCAGGCGAGACGAGACAGTCCCAGTCGGGGTGGAGGGGGCCGCCAACGACGGGGGCACCCTTCTTGTCAGTAGCAGAAAGGACATACCTGATGATTTTCCACGGGGGTTCCTGTACGAAGATCAAGTCCACAGCCAGAGCAGACAGAGTGATCAGGAGAGTATCAAGCAGAGAATAATTGCGGGCCACATTTTGAGAGACTACCGAGAGAGAGTCAGCCGAGGGCGTCCTACCAGTAGGGCGCTCCGGGAAGGGAAAGGGGGAAGTAGAGGGGGGTACGACCAGTTCAGGGGTGGGAGAACGGAGAAAGGGACGGGCGAAAGGTGCGTTGGGGAATGGTAAGGGGATAGTGTCTGATAGATCATGTACAGACATTGGGAGGGGCAGCGGAGGCGGCCGCGGCTTCAGCGCGGGCACGGCACTGTTCGGCGTGGATGGTTTCCCTCAGGAGGGCTTGGCGGTTGATGCGACCTTCAATCCACTTGGGTTCGAAGCGGTGGTGCCAGAAAGGACACTTTTCGCTGTTAGCGGGGTGGGGGCTATCGCAGTTCCTGCATTTGGCACCGTGGGGGCAAGGTTGGTCGCGGGGGGTGGCCGGGACGGGGGGGTTGGCTTTGGGCCTGCCCTGGCAGCAGGTGGCATGGGAGCGGTGGTTCTCCTCCTTGTGAGGGCCGCCGCAGGTGGGGCAAGCGATGTTGAAGCGCCTGCAAACATGGACAGTGTGGCCCCAGGTCCAGCACCTGGAGCAGAGGGGGACACCAGGGCGGGCAGTGGCCTTCCGGATGCGGCATACATTGCCCAGAATGGGCACAGAGCAGTTAGCCACCTCGTCGGCGGCGGTGCCTTTCTGGGAGTCCCAGATTTCGAACCAGACAGTGGCGGTGTCGGCGCCGCGGTTGTTGCGGGAGGGGCGGGGGGGAGAAACGAGCTGGAAGTGGGGAGCAAGGGGGGAGCAAGAGAGAGCCTCACAGACGAGGCGCCGGACCTCGGGGTAGGAGGCGGGGCCGTCGGGGCAGGGGACGTCAAGAATCTTGAGATAGGATTTGGAGCGGGCCTTGCCCACTGCAGTGATGCCCCCGTCCACTACTTTGGACGCCCATTGGCAGGAGGTGTGTACGTCTTCGTTAGATGGGACGTCGCGGCAGAGAAGGCAGGCGGCAGTTTTATCTCGGGAAATGGACAAGACGCGGCAAGAGGAGGAGGACGCAGCGAGTCCTCGATTGGCGGAGTCAACAATTCCAGGGAGGTCCAGGATGTTGGGAGGAGGGGTGGGGAGAGCAAGGATGACCTCACGGCGGGTTGGCCCTTTGGTGGTGGAGGCAAATTTAGTGCGTGGTTTTGCCAGGGCGGAACCGGGCACATTCTTGGGGGGGGCAGAGGGCGGGGAGACGCCCTTGGCACGTGCCATGCATTCCAGTTCGTCGGTGGAGGCGTCAGGGAATGCACGTGACAGTGCAATCAGGCAGCCGGTCCAGCCGGAGGAGGGGGAAGTGGGTGCGGAGGCGGCCACATTGGCCCATGTACGGCCAGGGGTGGGGGAGGGGGCAGCGGAGCATCTGTTGGGCTTGGTCTGCAGGTTGACAGCAGGGGGAGAAGGGGGAACCACAGTTTTGAAAGGTCCAGATCCAGCCGATGGGGAGGGTCCAGAGGCCTGGGTCAGGGCAATGCCGGAGCCGATTGTGGGGCGAGGGACAGAAGTAAACTTCTGACCGCCCTGAACAGGGGTAAACTCCGGATCAGGTCCCTTTGATCGGGGTTTAGTAACGTGCTTACCTTTATTAATTCAGGCAGGTGATGGTGAGGGGGGCCTCATGTCCACGTCCGGGGAAGGGGCAGGAGGGGGCGAGGAGGGGGGGAGGAGGGCTGGCAGTGCAGCCGGGGCAGCTGGGCCCGGAGTCGGGGGGGGAGAGGAGGGGGGAAGGGAGGGGGTAGGTATAGGCACGGGATGTTGCATACCTGCATTGATAACGTGTTGGAGCCACTTGGTGAGGCTGAAGTTGCCCCGAGAGCGGACCATATTGGCCAGTTTAGGTGAAGCGAGGATGGTGTTAAGCATGTCGAATAGGTAGGGGACGACAATGGGGTGGTCGTTGTCGACTAGCTCGGAGTGTGAGAGGGACTGGAGCCAGTCTCTCACCATTTTCATATTCTCGTCCGCCTCGATGGCGTCAGCAGTGATTCTTTTGTATGGCGATAGGGCTGGGAGTTCCTCATCATTTGGCCGGTCGGACCAACTGGCGGGTGGTATTTCTGATTGGGGGGGGGGGGTTTATGTCGCATGAAGTAGGTATGACATCGCGGAGGCATTTGGTGGGATCCAGAGCCTCAATGGTATGTGAAGACTCCTCAGAGTCTGAGAATTCCTCGTCGCTGTCGCCGGGCTTGACGCAGACCCGTTGACTGGAATGTGAGGCTCTGGAAGCCGTACGGGAGGGGAGGCCGAAGTCGCCAGCCAAAGAGGCGAAGGGGAAAGTTTGGTGGCTCAACGCTGTGATGGGCGATGAGCTAGCGTAGTTGGCGAAGCCACTAAGAATGGTGGTGTTGGGGTTCACCGGAGTCGGAGACAGTGTTTCAGAAACGATATTGCTCATTGTATACTCAGAGACCAGCACAAAGGGTTGCAGTAGCGAACCGATGGTGGTGGTAAGAGGACAAGAAGCGTGGTCACTGGTGTAGTGGCCTTTGAGGTTGCTCAATTCTTCCCCTCCCTCCACCACTCCACCCTCATCACCATCCTCCGCCACCAGGGCTACCCCCCCCAAGCTCTCTTGTTCTTTGAATCCTACCTTGTTGGTTGCACTACCTCCCTCTCCTGGGGCACCAACATCATTTCCAACCCAATGGATTGCTCAGTTGGGGTTGTCCAAGGCTCTGCCCTCTCCCCAGTGCTGTCCTCTCTTTTCCTAGCCCCAGTACTATACATTGCTGAGCACCTGTTCTCTCTTGACCCCCTTGTTAGGAATGTTGACTTCCTCTCCTATGTCAATGATGGCCTCATAGTATCCCAAGGCAAGCAATGGGAGGACGTGACTCCCCCACTAGTTCAAGCATATGGAATTGTTTTCTGACTACTCTCTGACTTGGGACTAGTCTTGGAACACTCAAAAACAAAATCCTTTTTCTTCTCAAGGAGGCACCAAGAAACCTTTCCCCCTCTGGACCTGGGCTACACCCCATTTACTGGTGACACCCCCCTATTTCCCTCACCCACTTGGCATTATCTAGGCTTCTGGTTCAACCCCCAACTTTCATTCAAGGACCATGTTACATTCTATGCTAACAAAGCCTTCTCCCTGTTGGGTGCAATGCACCTACTTGGTAACTCATCCAGGGGTCTCACTCTCTCCCACAAAAGCCTCCTGTACTGATCCTGTGTTGTCCTCCTAATGATGTATGGGTCCTCACTCTGGTTCCATGATGCAGCCTGCATCAAGGGACTACTCAAACAACTCAGGGCCTTGCAACAGTGTGCTGCCTTGTGGATCACGGGAGCCTTCTGCACCTCCCCATCCCAAGGAGTCAAAGCCATTGCAGGCCTATTCCCCATTCACCTCCACCTGACAAAACTCCATACCCAAAGTGCAATGCAGATTGCCTCCTTTCCACACACCCACAGCACTAATTCACTGCTCACCAACTCTTCCACCACTGAGTGTCACCCCCTTTCCCTGCCCTTCCTCACTGCCCAACAATGCCAAACCTTGGGCTCAGCCCTCACCTTCATGGATGCTGGCTTACCATCCATCAAAGGCAACCCCATCTTCCGCTCACACCCACTAGCCGAACCTGGTTATTGCATTTTAGACCAGTTCACTGATTGCTTCTCTTTCCTCACCCTCCCCTCCCCATGCTCCAAAAAGGACCTGTCCTACTGGCGCAACTCCACCCTCAATCCAGCCCTTTCAAGAGCCCTCTTCTCTTCTTCTACTTTAGTTATAGGTTTTGATTGCTCTTCCCCCCCCCCTCTCCCCCCCATCTCATAGGCTTTTCATCTTGTGCATGCTATGTTGCTTCTGTGAACAATGTACTTGTATGCTCCAATTCTACTGATGCCAGTCATCCCTTCTTGACCTCATACCACCACCACCAATTTTTGAGTCAGTCTGTCGCTGGTCCAAAGCATTGTAGTTAGGTATCTAGCTCAATTACTAGCTCTACTGCATCAATGCCACCGAAACCCAGTGTGTACACGGCCTCTGAACGGTTGCTGGCCATGGCACATTTTTTCACTCCAGGGAGCTTCAGTATGTCCTTGCCCCCTTCCCCCTCTCTGGCCTGAGCCCCTGCCAACTCTGTTGACGTGGCTCTGGCCAATGTCGCCACAAAGTGTTTATGCTTTGAGGCTTCACTGGCCCTCTCATATGGGTCCACACCCTCCCACCCCTCCAAGGATGCCATTACTGCTGCAGTGGCCTCTTTTGATGCCCTCAACACCCAGCACTCCCCTTCTACCCCTGTCCAGTGGGACCCCACTCTGGACTATGGCTCCTAGCTGGTCAAGACTGCTCTCCCTTGCTTGGGTCCCCTACTTGCCTCTGTGCCTGTGGACTCTGCAGCTGCCCTTGCTCTCATTGAGGGCTTCTACCACCTCTTGGATGCTATTTTAGCATCTGAATGGTCCAATATCCAGGTATCTTCACAAGGCCAACAGATCTCTTTCAGGGAGTACTTTTGTCACTATGCAGCACACTGGGCCCCCTCCTCCCCTCCCCAACATGTGGGCACCACATGTTCATTCCATGGAACAGCTGAGGTAAGTAGTTCCACTGCTAACACTAACATTGCCCCTGCTGGGCTGGCTTCAGGACCAGTCATGCAGGAGTCTACTGCTGCGAGGCTGGCTCCAGTTGCTGGTGCTGCTGCTGCAATTCCCCCTCCCCCTTGCCCTGCATGCTCCCCCAGGTGCCCTCAGTTTGTTTCACCTGGCGTGGCCCCTCCCCCCCCCTTTCCTATGCTGGTGCCCTCAAGGCAGCGCCCACCTTGGTCCATGTGGCCAAGGCATTCTCCTCCCTTCCCACAGACCGCGTCATTGCTGTCCAAAAGGCTGTTCTCAGTGCTCCAGCTTCCAAAGCCAAGCACACATGCACAGTTGCTGGCCCCTCAAGGCACGAGATTCTAGTCCCTGGCTCTAATACCCTGTCCAAGGTGTCCCTGCCCCACATCACTCATGTTGTCAACTTGGCATTATCGGCCTCAGGCTCCGCACTCTGTGTAGAGTTGGTGCACCCTTCCTCTGGGGGCTTGTCTCTCTTCACCTCAGCTGTTGTGTCGGCTTCCAATTTAACAGCTGTTGGTACTGCCCTTGGCAAGGACCTCAAGGCCCTCCCAACATCGTGCTCTTATCTCAATTTTTTTTTTTTTTATCAACAATTTATAATGCAGTGCATGGTAGCAGTCTGTAGCAGCTATCTACTACAAGAGCAGTGGCTACAATATATAAGAGAGTTCTACAGAAGGGCCCCAAAGAGGCCCAACAACATCTGTTGTACTGAGTGGGGGCATCAAGTACCCATGAGAGGAAAAAGACTAACTAGTGGACTAGAAAGTGGAGAGACAGAGAGGGAGAAAGGTACATACCAGCGGGCAGGCTAGGCAGGCAGGGGGAGTGGGGAAGAGTGTTGAACAGCAGTGCCTCCCAGGTCAGGTGGGAAGGAAAAGGCTAGGGGGTTGTCCTGGAGGAAGAGGATGAGACCATCAATGTTGGTGTAAAAGTTTGAACCGCTGTCCTGTGTCCAGGACCAGCAGTGGGTGTAGAGAGGGCAGGACCAGAGGATATGGTCTCACCATTGAAACAAGAAGCTGCAAGGGCAGGAGGTAGGTTCATTGGGGAAGAACCATGATTGATATTTGCCAATGGGGGCGTGATTGAGAATGCATTGTGTCAAGTGGGCAGCCAGGGAGGGCAGTTTGTGAGCAGTCAAAGAGAGGTAAGGGCCATTGTGGAAGTATGAGGGATGCAAGGGTTCTGCACAGTGAGAGAGTGGTATGAATTGAGAGCCCAGAGAGGGGAGAGTGGAGTCTAGCTGCCACTCCCAGATACCAAGCTTGGTACTCAGCTTCTGGATAGACAATGCCCAGACAGGGGACATGGCCAAGAAAGGTGGATGAGGTTTTGCAGAAGTGAGGGTGTGGGCTTGCCTGTGTACCAAAAGTTTCTAGCGCAACAGTGAATGAGCAATGGTGAGAGAGTGAGAAGGTGAGGCCTCAAGCCAAGGGATGAGGAGGGAGGCAACCTTTAGGGAGGTGTGCTGTCCGGAAGAGGGGGAGGGGGATAGTGCAGCCCACACTGCTGAGGGGGAATCAGTAAGTATGAAAAGGGAGGAAACATCACTACTAAATAAGGGAAGCAAAGAAGAAAGAGCAAAGAAAAAAGCAAAACATTCAGAGTTGGTACCTGTAAGAGAACTGGTGTCAGTGGAATCAGAGCATACAAGTACATTGTTCACAGAAGCAACATAGGAAACATGGGAAGAGAAACCAGTGAGATGAGGGGGGGGGGAAGATAAATCAAAACCAATAACAAGGGTATCAGAAGAGAAAAGGGCCCTAGAGAGGGCAGGGTCAAGAGAAGTGTTGTGCCAGGAGGATAAGTCCTTCCTGGAGCATAGGGAGGGGGGGGGTAAGAAAGGAGAACTTGTCTGCAAACTGGTCAAGAATACGGTAACCAGGTTTGGCTAGGGGGTGGGAGTGGAGGATGGGGTCGCCCTTGATGGCAGGGAGGGCAGCATCCATAAATGCAAGTGCTGAGCCAGAAGACTTTCTTTGTTGGGTGGTGAGGAAGGAGAGGGAAAGAGGATGGCACTCAGTGGTCAGTGGGTTCATGAGCAGAGAGTTGATGCCATGGGTGTGAGGGAGTGAGGTGATCCACATCACACTTTGGGTATGGAGTTTCTGGAGGTGTAGGTGAATGGGTAGGAGGCCTGCAATGGCTTTGACTCCTCAGGAAGGGGAGGTGCGGAAGGCTCCTGTAATCCACAAGGCAGCATGCCATTGCAAGGCCCTGAGTTTTTTGAGAAGTCCCTTGATGTGTGCTGCATCGTGGAACCAGAGAGAAGACCCATATGTCATCAATGGGACAACACACAAGCAGTAGAGTAGCTGCTTATGAGAGGGGGTGAGTCCCCTGGAGGAGTTACTGAGCAGTTTCATGGCACCCAGCAGGGAGAAGGACTTGTTGGCATAAAAGGCCACATGGTTCTTGAAGGATAGGCAGAGATCAAACCAGAATCTGAGATACTGCCAGATGGGAGAGGAAAGTAAGGGGGTGGTGCCAGTGAAGGGAGCATAGCCCAAGTCCAAGGGGGGGAATATCTCATTGTGTCTCCTTGAAAAGAAAAATGATTCAGTTTTGGAGTGTTCCAAGACCAAACCAAAATCCAATAGAAGTTGGAAGATGATTCCATATGCTTTAATCAAAGGGGGAGTCACGTCTGCCCACTGTTTGCCTCAGGATACAATGAGGCCATCATCAACATAGGATAGAAAATTGATACTTTGGAGGAGAGGGTTGAGGGAGAACATGTGGTCCACAATATACAGGACCAGGGCAAGGAATAGAGAGGAGAGTACTGGGGAGAGAGCAGAGCCTTGGACAACCCCGACAGAGCAGTCCATTGGGTCCAAGATAATGTTTGCACCCCATAACAGGGAGGTGGTGCAGCCAATGAGGTAAGATTTGAAGAAGGAGAGGACTTGGGGTGGGAAGCCCTGGTGGCAGAGAATGGCCACAAGAGTGGAATGGTGGAGGGAGGGGAAGAATTGGGCAACATCAAAGGCGACCACACCAGTGACCATGTTTTTGGCCCATTCGGCGCAGACTAGGTGGGAAATATAGAGGCCAGTGTCCTCAGTAGAGCAACCAGCTATGCCTCTGAGTTGACAAGGATGAACAAGTGCATGGCGGACAGCTGCAAATTGGAGTCAAGTGGCCAGCATTTTCTCAAATAGTTTGCCCATGGTGTTAAGGAGTGTGATGGGGCAAAAGTCCCCAGGCTTGGTGTGTGAGGGCTTTGGGGGTTTGAAAATAACAACCGTGGTAGAGTCCTTGAAGTAGGAGAGCTAGTGGCTGTGTTCAACACAGGCATTGGCAAGGGAGAGGAGAGCAGAGTGGCAAGGGGGGTATGCTACCAGCTTCTTTAGATGCCACCAGGTGAGGTGGTCAGGACCTGCAGCAGAGTGGTCAGAGGTACCTGCGAGAGCTTTGTCTAGTTCCAGGGGGGCAAAGAGGACCCACTCCCAATGTTACCCGGGTTAGGGGTCTGCTCTTGAGTCGCAAGGTTGGGATCACAAGGATGTCTATACAGACTTGGTCCAAGTGTCTTACTACTTGACTTAGAGGCGGGCTGGATAAATCTCTGAAGCCCTTTCAGGCGAACAAGTGATTTAGGCAGAACAGTGTATAACACTAAGCTAAGGATACAGGTGGTTGTAGCTATCCTTATATACTACTGAGTATCTGCTAATTATAAGTACCCTGGGTAAGTACTTAGTCAAGGCAAGTCATGAGAAGGTGGGCCCAGGTAATAAGAAGGTTTCCTGTGGGAAATAGAAGTTGTGAGTGGGAAAGGAAACGTAGATGTGAGAGAGTTTGTATTAAAGGAGAAAGAAAAGAAGTATTCTACTGTCCATCAGGAAGGCGGCTGAGACCTATTTACAGTCCTTCTTAGGGTTCTGATAACACCCAAGGGGTCTGTTCAGGAAGGTAGTCAAGTCCAGAGAGGTCTGTGGTATGGTCCTTTGTGTTGAAGAAGTGGGAGCCCAAAGCATCAAACAGGTCCTCCTGGGTGATGCAGGTTTGGTTGGTCTTGGGATTGACAACAGTGTCAATAGCCAGGAGGGAGCAGGAGCCAACCCAGGACATGAGATCCCAGGGCCTCTTTGTAAGGGGACCTTCAAGTCCTCCCCACACTCCTCCCTCTGCTCCTGTTACCCCCCTGAGTCACCCCAGCCCTTGCCCTCACCCACCGTCGCCTGCTGAAGTCTCCACAAACTGGTGCACACAGCTGCGTGTCCAAGCGCCTGCTTCCTGCGCCCAACATGTCCCCGAGCGCAATCACATGACGCACATCCCCGCCCTCCAGTCATGCGTGCGCACACCTGCTCCCTAGTTCCTGTTTTGGACATTGAACATTTAGTCTGTACAGTAGTTCAGCCACCGCTCCTGTAGCTCATGTAGCAGTGCAGGGACTTCCTCATTTATTTTTCTGAGGATCTCCCTGCATAGGTGTGTAGTAGCTTCACGCTTTCTTGCGCTTTCGCATTTATTAATAAACTGAGGATCTCCCTGCATAGTCTGAGTGTGAGTGATTGCATTTCGCCTCCCTCTTGCTCCAGGTTGCCCTCACACTCTTGTTAGTAACTGCTATGTCCTTGGCCAGAGCATCATAGTATTTGCGTTTAGTAAGCAACAGCCAGAGTGAAACAGATCCCAAGACTCTTTGGAGGGGGAGGATTGGTAAGAGTCTAGGAGGGACACACAGTTGGTATTCCACCAGGGCTTAGACCGGTGGCAGACTAAGGAAGACTTGGAATTGGCAGACCATGCCACAGACACTATGGACACGAGAGTAGAAGCAAAGGCTTCCACATCACTGGCAGAGGAGAGAGAGTGGGAGAGGGGGAGAGAACCCAGGCTGTGTGAGACTGTATCAAGGAAGGAGGTCTCTTCCTCAGAGTCAATCTTTATCATGGTTTTCTGGATGAAGGAAATCTTGGAGGGGATAGGGAGCATGAATGCCAGTGGGGCATGATCTGAGGGTAGTCGGAGATTTGGTAGGATGTGGTAGCCCAAGGTTGAGGGGAGGCCATTGGAGAAAAAGGCCAGGTCAATGACGGTAGAGGACTTGCTACTATCTCTGGGGTAGAAGGTAGGTAGGCGAGTGGTTGGGAGGGCTCTGGTAAGGGAGAGCAAGTTGGCCACACTGAGGAGTCAGGACGCACAGGCAGGGTGTGAGGAATAGGAGGGGTCCCACTCATTAGACCTAATGTTGAAGTCCCTGACCAAGCAGAGACATGAGTGTGATATTAGGGAGAGCAGATCAGAGAGGAAAGATAGGGCAGAGTCCTGTGCATTGTTGTAGACCCCAACCAGGTGCACAGGACTGGTGGGGAAGAAGAGTGACAGCCAGGATATGTCCCAATGTGGGGCCAGATCACAGTGGAGGGAGGGGTGGAGGGGGGGGAGGGATTTGTGGACAAATACCATTGACCGGGGGTGTGAGGGAGAGTCAGGATTAGTTTTGTCACCTGGGGAGATGAGGCAGTCCCAGTCAGGATGGAGGGGGCCACCAATGACGGGGGCACCCTTTTTGTCAGTAGCAGAGAGTACACACCTTATGATTTTCCAGGGGGGTTCTTGTCTGAAGACCAGATCAACAGCCAGTGTGGACAGAATAATCAGGAGAGTTTCCAAGAGAGAATAATTGCAGGCCACATTTTGTGAGACCACTGAGAGAGAGTCAGCCAAAGGTGACCTACCAGTAGGTCACTCCAGGAAAGGGAAAGGGAAGTGGAGGTGGGAACAACCAGGTCCAGGGTAGGGGAATGGAGGAAGGGGTGGGTGAAGGGTGTGTCAGGAAAGGGAAAAGGGACAGTGTCCGACAAATCATGTACAGACATTAGGAGGGGCAGAGGAGGCAGCTGTGGCTTCAGCACGGGCACAGCACTGTTCCATGCAGATAGTTTCCCTCAGGAGGGTTTGACAATTAATATAGCCTTCTATCCATTTGGGTTCAAAGTGGTGGTGCCAAAATGGGCATTTGGTGCTATTGGCAGGGTGGGGGCCATTGCAGTTGCGGCATTTAGCACCGTGAGGACAGGGTTGGTCCCAGGGGGTAGCCAGGATGGGGGAGTTTGCCTTGGGCCTGCCCTGGCAGCAGGTGGCATGGGAGCAGTGGTTCTCCTCCTTGTGGGGGCCACCACAGATGGGACATGCAATGTTGAAGTGTCTACAGACATTGACAGTGTGGCCCCAGGTCCAGCACTGAGAGCAGAGAGGGACACCAGGGTGGGTGGCAGCCTTGCAAATGCAGCAGATGTTGCCAAGGATGGGGACTGAGCAGTTGGCTATAGCATTGGCAGTGGTACCAGTTTGGGAGTCCCATATTTTGAACCAGACAGTGGTGGTGTCAGCACCATGGTTGTTGCTAGAGGGGTAGGGGGGAGAGACCAATTGGATGTGAGGGAGGGGGGAGCGGGATAGGGCTTCACATACCAAGCAGCGGACCTCAGGGTAGGAGGTGGGACCTCCAGCACAAGATACATCAAGTACCTTGAGATAAGACTTGGAGCGGGCTTTGCCTGCTTCGGAGATGCTGCCATCAACTACCTTGGAGGCCCAGGTGCAAATAGTGTGGATGTCCTTGTCATTGGGGACATTGCGGCAGAGAAGACAGGTGGCCATCTTGTTCCGGGAGATGGATAGCACATAGCAAGAGGAGGAGGAGGCAACCAGGCCTTGATGAGCTGAGTCAACAATTCCTGGGAGGTTGAGGATGGCAGGAGGAGGGGAAGGGAGTGCCAGGATAACCTCCTGATGCATTGGTCCCTTGGTGGTGGATACAAATTTGGGTTTCAGTTTGGCAATAGCCAATCCCAGGGTGCTTTTGGCATTGGTAGGGGGGCACCCTTGGCACACACCATGCATTCCAGCTCCTCAGGCAAAGCTTCCAGGAATGCCCAGGAGAGTGCAATGAGACAGCCAGTCCAGCCAGAAGTGGAGGGGGAGGGGGACACAGCGGCCACATTGGCCCACATGCAGTTGGAAGGGGGGGAAGGGGCAGCAGAGCACCTGTTGGGCTTGGTCTGTAGGTTGATGGCCAGGGGAGAAGGTGGAATGACTGATTGGAAGGGCCCTGGTCCAGCTGAGAGGGAGGAGCCAGTGATCTGGGTTGGGTTAACACCCAATCTGGATTTGGGGTAAGGGACAGAAGTAGACTTCTGACCGCCCTGAACAGGGGTAAACCCTGGATCAGGTCCCTTTGTTCTGGACATGGCAGTGTGCTTACCTTGATTAACTTGGGCAGGCAAAGGGGAGAGAGGCCTCATGTCCACATCCAGGGAGGGGGCAGGAGGGGGCAAGAAGGGGGGGAGGAGGGCTGGCAGTGCAGCCAGGGCAGCTGGGCCCAGAGTCAAGGGGGTGGGGGGGGGCTGAAGAAGAGAGAGGTGGGTTAATGTACCCACCAGACTGTACGGTGAGCTGGAGCCACTCGACCATACTAAAGTTGCCATGTGAACAGACCATGTGGCAGAGTTTCTGAGAAGAAAAGATTGAGTTAATTAAGTCAATGAGGTGCTCTTATCTCAAGCTCATTGATGTTCCCCTGTTCCAACCTGGTACCACTGACTGGGTTTCCTCCACTGAGGTTGTGCAGGCTCTGAGCTGCTCCCCCCCTGCACTATCCCTCCCTCTTGCTGGCCCCCCCCATGTGGTCTGCAACTCCACTAAGTCAACCACTGCCACTGCATGGTTTGACATCCATGACTTGCAATCTGGCTCCCATGCTAAGGCAGTGGCTGGACACTCCATTCCCATTGCTGGTGCTGTCTGTTTCATCCAGACTGCCCAGACTAATCCCAGCACCCCCCACTGCTCGTGATGCTGGTGTTGGGGCCACACCATTTACTTCTGCTGCGTGCGCTCTGTGTGCTGCTTAATCTGCTCTGAGCCCCATTCTGAGGCCGAGCACTGGTCTTTGGCTGGTTGTTGCAAAGGTCATCCCAAGGCCAAACCCCCTGTCCCTGCTACCCCCACTGGCTCCCCCTGCCCCCACATGGGCAAGTGTGTTAATTGTGGCAAGTCACATGCTGCCAACAGCCCAAAGTGCCCCTTCTGGCACCATCATTTCCAACTGGACTGGATCAAGGCCTGGTATGTGGCTGACAGCCACACTGCAGAAGCTGGTTGCAAGACCAGTGTCAGTTCTTTGGCCCAGAAAGACAAGGGGAAGCAAGCGGCTACAGCCCCTCCCTTGTCTACATAGGCCTTCTCATTTCTTTTTTCAGTAGGTTTTGGGTTCTTTTTCTCTGTGTCTGGGTTCTGTTTCTTTCTCCCCAGGGCTTTCTGCCTGGACACAGTGCTCCTTGACCTCTAACCACCACCATCAAATTGCTTTTGCATTCTTTAGTGTTGGCCTCTGAGTGAACAATGAGCAATATCAGCTCTGGAATAGTGTCTCCAACTCCGGTGAACCCCATCACCACATCATTGAGCAGCATTGCCGACTACACCAGCTCATTGCCCATCACGACATTGAGCTCCCAAATTTTCCCTTTCACCTCTTCTGCCGGGGCTTTTGGCCTTCCCTCTCGAGCTGCCTCTAGGGCCTCCCAAACGTCCAACTGTGTCTGTGCAAAGCCAGACAACAGCGACAAGGAGTTCTCTGACACCGACAAATCCACGCACACTCTGGATGCCTTGGACCCCAACAAAAAGACTTGAGCCACCGTGCCCACATCATGTGACTTGGAACACCTGCCCCCTAACCAACCAGAAGTCCCCCCTGCCAGCTGGTCTGACAGACCAAATGACGATGACCTCCCCGCCCTCTCACCCCACGAGAGAATCACCACTGACTCCGTGGAGGCAGATGAAAGCCTCAAAATGGTAATGGATTGGCTTCAGTCCCTCTCCCACTCCGAACTGGTCAACAATGACCACCCCATTGTCCTCCCCCACCTGTTTGATCTCATCAACTCAATCTTTGCCTCCCTCAAACTACGCAACATGGTACACTCCAGGGGCAACTTCAGCATTGCCAAATGGCTTCAACATATGATTAATGCAGGTATGCAACTCCCCGTACCTGCTCTCTCTCATGCCCCCTCCTGCTCCTCCCCAACTCTGGGCCCAGCTGTCCTGGCTGCACCGCCAGCCCTCCTCCCCCCCTCCTCACCCCCTCCTGCCCCCTCCCCGGATGTGGACATGAGGCCCCCCTCCCCTTTGCCTGCCCAGATTAATAAAGGTAAGCATGCTATTGGGTCCAGAACCAAGGGATCTGATCTGGGGTCTACCCTTGTTCAGGGCAGTTAGGGGTTTACCCCTGATCCTCACTCTCGATCTGGATCTGGTGCTAATCAGACCCAAATGAATGGACTCTCCCCCTTGGCCGGGCCCGGACCCTTCCGATCAGTTGTTCCCCCTTCCCCCCCTGCAGTTAATCTCCATACCAAACCCAACTGGCGCTCCGCTGCTCCCCCCCCCCCCCTGTCCAACTGCATTTGGGCCAATGTGGCTGCTACAAACCCCTCTCCTTCCACTTCTGGCTGGACTGGATGTCTCATTGCACTCTCCCGGGCATTCCCAGATGCTTCACCCAAGGAGCTAGAGCATATGGCGCATGCCAAGGGTGCCTCCCCCTCCAACACTAAAAATACCCCGGGATCGGCTATTGCCAAACCGAAACCCAAGTTTGTGTCCACCACCAAGGGCCCAACGCGATGAGAGGTCATTCTGGTGCTCCCCTCTCCACCCCCCACCGTCCTTGACCTTCCGGGAATTGTTGACTCCGCCAACTGAGGCCTGGTTGCCTCCTCCTCTTGCTGCATTTTGTCCATCTCCAGAGACAAAACAGCTGCCTGCTGTGATGGTATTGGTGGGGTAGGTATATAATGTGTGGCTTGGATAACCACTACCTATATCAACCAGTACCTCGAAATGCGATTCTGGGGCGTCGGAGACAGTTCTCGAAGAGAGGGATTCAACTTTATAAAGGGGTTTTGGGGGAATAAGAATATATAATGGGTTTTCTCGAAAATATACCCAAGGGCACCAAGTGTACTTTGGGGATGGTCTCTGTGGTAGTAGCACAAGTCTCCTCTTGCAGCTACAGCCTCTGTTCTCAATATCTCTGATCTCGAAACCTTGGGGGAATCTGCACTACCCCACTGAGTCTCTATCTCTCTGTGTCTCTAGGCCTAAGGGGAATCTAAACTACCCCTGAGCCTCAATATCTCTCTCTAGAAGTCCCTCGGACTCAAACAATGGTCTCAACAATTCTCTTGACAATCACAGTTCGTCTCTACTGTTTTCTGAGTGGTCTATGACCGAAGCTCTCACTTAGTTTGCCTTAATGCACACAATAACACGAGATATGAAATCGTTAATTCCCAATCTCGTGGTCTTGAAGCTAGGGCAGCGAGTGCTTGCCTTTCACCTCTCCTCCACGCTGTATTTATGTGTTTTTGGTAGTTAGGAAACAGCCCGAGTAAATAAGGAAATATTAGAGAGAGTAATGCTAGTGTACACAATTGGTCCGATATTCCCCTGCGTAATAACGCTTTTCCACCTGGTATTGGTCCTGGCTGCCTGTTGTAGACTCATATCGAGTCATTGAGACGCTACTGGCGTCATTTTGTGGGTCATTGCGACGGTCCGCGGCTGTTTCAGTACGCCCGGGGAGGTTCTCTACCCATATGCGTATGCCTTTCACCTCCATGCGTCTACCCTATTGGCCTCCTCCCGACCCAGCATTCTGGTACACTGTTCATATACCCTTCTAGTATCTTGAACTGGCCGCGCATTGCTTACGCGTCGTGCGGATAGTCCAAGATAGTCCAACTACTCCATCATTTGCCCTTTGATCCGCTACTGGACCCTGCAAGGCCTTTCAAGGTACTCGATTGGTCATCAAGATGCTATTGCACGTATTGTATTGCCATAGCTATCCCCTTGGGGCTGGCTGATAGGCTTATGCGTCCGTAGCTTAATAGGTTTTCTATTTGTCCCACTCCTCACTCATCTCTATTGGTCCTCCTGACAATCGGCGGTCCTTCCGATTGTCGTATCACAATCAGACAAGCTTATGCGGCTTCGTGTATAATTCCTCGGCCGACGCCTTCTGTCTGTATCCATCGGGCCATAGCCATAGTCTCCCTCTTCTCAATAGAACATCATCCCTGCCCTTAATATAGCAGTCGGTACATTGTCTCTTAGTACATTGTATGCCATTTATTCAGGTGAGGGACACTGTTCATTATTAATCGAGGTATCTCGAAAATCCGTCTACCAAGTGTCTCGATGCCAGTCGCACGATCTTCTCGAAGGTCTCAATCAGCGCTAGGCTGCTACATGTGTTCCCTTCGAGATAGTCGAGTTAGGGGCCCTCAGTCTTCTCAGGTCATCTCAATGGCCATTATATGGTTGTGAGCTCTTCCCTCATGATCAGGGAGTTCTACTGACAACGTTCTTGATACCTGGTGCATCTCTGAGTGTGTACAACTGCGATGCCGCCTGTTGTACTCTTTGTCCACTCTCGAAGCCATACAGTAGCTATTTAGTAGCCACTGACTGACTCCTGGGGTGTCTTGTAGCCTCATAGAGGTCCTTACATGACATACCAGTCGGGTCAGGGTCATTGTAGGGGTGTTATGGGTATATCGAGATGATTACATCGTAGCTATTGCTGGGCCATGGGTATATAGGGGTATAATGGCTTATTTTAGCAATGCTTTGATTTTCGGCGTAATACCACCTCCTTTGCCGTGACGTCCCTAATGACCAGGATGTCCACACTATTTGTGCCTGGGCCTCCAAAGTAGTTGAGGGTGGTATCTCTGAAGTGGGCAAGGCCCACTCCAAGTCCTACCTTAAGGTACTTGATGTGCCTTGCACTGGAGGTCCCCCCTCCTACCCCAAAGTCTGCCACCTAGTGTGCGAGGCCCTTTCCCGCTCCCCTCTCACACCCCACTTCCAGCTAGTCTCTCCCCCTTGCCCCTCCTGCAACAACCGTGGTGCAGACACCGCCACTGTGTGGTTCAAAATTTGGGATTCTCAGATAGGTACCGCTGCTGATGCTGTAGCCAACTGCTCTGTCCCCATTCTCGGCAATATCTGCCGTATCCCCAAAGCTGCCGCCCACCCCGGTGTCCCCCTCTGCTCTCAGTGCTGGACCTGGGACCACACTGTCAACGTCTGTAGGTGATTTAATATTGTGTGTCCTATCTGCGGCAGCCCCCACAAGGAACAGAACCACCGATCACATGCCACCTGCTGCCAAGGAAGGCCCAAAGCTAACCCCCCCATCCCGGCCACTCCCCGTGACCAACCATGCCCCCACGGTGCTAAATACCACAACTGCAACAGCCCCCACCCCACCAACAGCACCAAGTGCCCATTCTGGCATCACTGTTTCAAACCCAAGTGGATTGAAGGCAGAGTCAACCGCCAAACCCTCCTAAGGGAAACCATTTGCGCTGAACAGTGTTGAGCCTGTGCTGAAGCCACGGCCGCCTCTGCTGCCCCTCCTAATGTCTGTACATGATCTGTCAGACACTGTCCCCTTACCCTTCCCCAACACACCCTTTGCCTGCCCCTTCCTCCACTCTCCCACCCCAGATCTGGCTGTTCCCCACTCCACTTCCTCTTTCCCCTTCCCAGAGCACCCTACTGGTAGGACGCCTTTGGCCAACTCTCTTTCAGTGGTCTCTCAAAATGTGGCCCACAATTATTCTCTCTTGGAAACCCTGCTGATCACTCTGTCTACACTGGCTGTTGACCTAATCTTTATACAAGAACCCCCATAGAAAATCATTAGGTATGTACTCTCTGCTACTGACAAAAAAGATGCCCCTGTTATTGGTGGTCCTCTCCATCCTGACTGGGACTGTCTTGTCTCCCCTGGTGACAAGAATGACCCTGACTCCCCTTCCCGCCCCTGGTTGATGGTGTTTGTGCACAAATCCCTCCGCCCCCTCTGTCCCTCCCTCTGCTGTGACCTTGCTCCACACCAGGACATCTCATGGCTGTCCCTCTTTTTCCCCACTGGACCGGTACACCTGGTAGGAATATATAATGATGCACAAGACTCTGCAATGTCTTTTCTGACAAACATGCTCTCCCTGTCTTCCCACTTATGCCTCTGCCTAGTAGGAGACTTCAACATTAGGTCGAATGAATGGGACCCCTCCTATCCCACCCACCCCACTAGAGCATCCCAACTCCTTAACATGGCCAAGTCACTCTTGCTGACCCAAGCCTTGCCAGTCTCACCACATCCAACATTTTTTTTTTTTTCAACAATTTATAACACGGTGCATGGTAACAGTCCGCGGCAGCTATCTACTACAAGAGAGGTAGCTACAAGATATACAAGAGTTCTACAGATGGACCCCGAAGGGGTCCAACATTGTCCGATGTACTGAGTGAGGGCATCAAGTGCCCGTGAGGGGGAAAAAACTAACTAGGAGACTAGAAAGCAGCGGGTGGGCTAAGGATGCAGGGGGGGTGGGGAGGAGTGTTGGTCAGCAATACCTCCCAGGTCTGGGGGAAAGGAAAAAGCCAGGGGGTTGTCCTGGAGGAAGAGGATAGAGAGATATGAAATACAGGAAATTCAGTCTGATGGAAAACAAATGAAAAGAATATTTTAGAAGGTTCTTCTGCATTACTGCAGGTGTCCGGGGTGCTCGGAATATGTTCTTGAGTCAATGGCAGTCTGGCCGTTGCTACTAGGTCATTGGGAATGCAAATGTTTGATGATGTATGCTTGAGCTCTTGGATCAAAATGCTGATTGTGTCCCGGAGATGGTTTCCATTGTTCT
Organism: Lepiota venenata; assembly: GCA_004296355.1. Lineage (NCBI taxonomy): Eukaryota > Fungi > Basidiomycota > Agaricomycetes > Agaricales > Agaricaceae > Lepiota > Lepiota venenata. The sequence goes on from RCFS01000003.1 coordinate 64,927, forward strand.
GTGCCTGCTGAGCTCTTCCTTGGGGGAGTGATTCTGTAGCATTGTGGACCCACAAAGTACACCTAATTAGTGCACAATAATCTGTTTGGAATATTCTGATGCTTGGAGGTGCCATTCCAATGTTAGGAAACTCGTTCCGTTGTCCATGCTCTGTTTCTAAGGGTTTTGCCTGTATGCATACCCTCATTTCATGTCTCTGGAATATTCTAAAGTTCTCGCAAGCTGGTTTGGCTCACTCCCGGTCTCTGAGTTTAATTTATCTCATGCACAGCCCTCCCTGATTGCGATCTGGGTTGGTTTGGCAAGCTATGTGCAGCCCAGAATCCCCTAGTAGTTGCCCAAAATGCCTGCCCTTTACTGAGTTCTGTCATAAAGACTATCCCTCACGTGAGTTTAGACACTAATAGGCATATGCTAGGGCACAAACACCCTATACATGGTTGAACTGGCAACCTCGGGATAGGTCCCAATCCTCTCTGAGGTTCATAGATGTATTGCCATTGATTTTATAGTAGTAAAATCGGTAAAATTGGTGTATTTTAGGTATAGACCCAAAATTGGCTTATCAGCAGAAGTGAGGGCGTGGGCTAACCCATGAATGGAGAGTTTCCAGTGCAAGATAGAGTGTGCAATGGTGGTAGAGTGATGTTCTGAAGCTTGAAACCAGGGGACAAGGAGGGAGGAGACCTGGAGGGAGGTATGCTGACCTGAGGAGGGGGAGGGGGAAAGTGCAGCCCACACCACTGTAGGGGAGTCAGTAAGGAAAAACAGAGAGGTAATACTATCGCTAAATAGTGGGAGCAGAGCAGAGAGAGCAAAGGAGAAAGCAAAGCGTTCAGAGTCGGTACCTGTAAGGGAGCCAGCATTAGTGGAATCGGAGCATACAATTACATTGTCAACAGAAGCAACATAAGAGACGTGGGAAGAGAGTCCAGTGGGACGGGAAGGGGGGGAGGAAGAGTCAAAGCCAATTACAAGCATACTTGAAGAGAAAAGGGCCCTGGAGAGGGCTGGGTCTAGAATGGAGTTGCGCCAAGAGGACAAAGCGTCTTTGGAACAGGGGGAGGGGGGGTTGAGGAAAGTGATTTGTTCAGAAAACTTGTCAAGGATGTGTGAACCGGGCTCAGCCAGTGGATGGGATTGGATGATAGGATCTCTGATGATGGAAGGGAGTGCTGCGTCCATGAAAGCAAGGGCGGAGCCAGAGGTTTGTTTCTGTCTAGCGGTGAGGAAGGGGAGTGACAGAGGGTGGCATTCAGTGGTGGAGGCATGGGTGAGAAGGGAGTTAAGTCCGTGAGTATGAGGGAGGGAGGCCAACTGCATGGTGCTCCGGGTCTGGAGTTTCCTTAGATAGAGGTGGATGGGCAGAAGGCCTGTGATGGCTTCGACTCCTTGGGAAGGGGAGGTGTGGAAGGCCCCCATGATCCACAAGGCAGCACGCCGTTGCGAGGCCCTGAGCTGCTTGAGAAGTCCCTTGATGTGGGCTGTATCATGGAACCAGAGAGATGAGCCATATGTCATCAAAGGGACGACACAGGAGCGGTAGAGGAGGCATTTATGGGAAGGGTTCAGACCACAGGATGAGTTACCCAGAAGGTGCATGGCGCCTAGGAGTGAGAATGATTTGTTTGCATAGAAGGTGACGTACTCTTTGAAAGAGAGTTGGGGGTCGAACCAGAAGCCCAGATAGCACCATATGGGGGACGGCAGGAGGGGAGTGTTCCCAGTGAAGGGGGTGTAACCCAGGTCCAAAGAGGGGAAAGATTTGCCGTGTCTCCGGGAGAAGAAGAACAATTTGGTTTTGGAGTGTTCGAGGACCAGTCCAAAGTCAGACAGAAGCTGGAAGACAATTCCATATGCTCTGATCAGGGGGGGAGTCACGTCCGCCCACTGCTTGCCTTGGGATATGATGCGACTGTCGTCGACGTAGGACAGGAAGTTGATACCCCGGAGGAGGGGGTTGAGGGAGAACAGGTGCTCTGCAATGTAAAGGACCGGTGCCAGGAAGAGGGACGACAGTATTGGAGATAGGGCAGATCCTTGGACCACTCCGACAGAGCAGTCCATGGGGCTGGAGACAATGTTTGCCCCCCAGGACAGGGAAGTGGTTTGACCCACAAGGTAGGACTCGAAGAAGGATAGAACCTGGGGGGGGAAACCCTGGTGGTGAAGGATGGCGATGAGGGTGGAATGATGAAGGGAGGGGAAAAATTGGGTGACATCAAAGGTGACCACCCCAGTGACCAAGTTCTTGGCCCAACCAGCTCTGACAAGGTGGGACAGATAAAGGCCAGCATCCTCAGTAGAGCGACCAGCAATGCCGCCAAGTTGTCAGGGGTGAATGAGTGCATGTTGGACAGCTGCAAATTGGAGTCGAGTGGCCAGCATCTTCTTGAAAAGTTTGCCCATAGTGTTAAGGAGCGTGATGGGGCAGAAGTCCCCGGGTTTAGTGTGTGAGGGTTTGGGGGGTTTGGGGATAATGACAGTGGTTGAATCCTTGAAGTAGGAAGGCCAGTGTCCATGTTCAACACAAGCATTGGCAAGGGCAAGGAGAGCAGAATGACAGGAAGGGCGGGACACCAGTTTTTTGAGGTGTCGCCATGTGAGGTGGTCAGGGCCAGCAGCAGATCAATTAGAGGTGCCCGCTAAGGCTTCATCAAGTTCAGGTGGGACAAAGGGAACCCAAACATGGGGGCTTTGTTTGGGGAGGTAGTTGAGCCCCAAGAGGTCTGTAGTGCGGTCTTTTGCATTGAAGAAGTGGGAGCCCAGAGCGTCAAAGAGTTCTTCCTGGGTAACACAGGGTTTGGAGGTCCTGGGGTCAACAACAGCATCGATGGCTGGCAGGGAGTGGGGGCCCACCCAAGACATCAAGTCCCAAGGCCGCTTGTTGGTGACTGCTATATCTTTAGCCAGAGCATTGTAGTAGGTCTGTTTGGCAGAGCGGCAGCCAGAGTGGAATGAACCCCAAGTTTCCTTGGAGGGGGAGGACCTGTATGAGTCCAGGAGGAGCAAGCAAGTGTTGTTCCACCAAGGCTTGGACCTGTGGCAAACGCGGGAGGTCTTCGAGTAGGCAGACCAGACATTAGAGACAATGGTCATGAGAGAGGAGGCAAAAGCCTCAATGTCCTTGGCCGAGTGAAGGGAGTGTGAGGAAGGGAGGGAGCCCAAGCCGTGAGAGACTGCATCAAGGAAGGATATTTCCTCCTCGGAGTCGATCTTTATCACGGTTCTCCGGACAAAGGGAACCTTGGAGGGGATAGGGAGAGTGAAAGCCAGGGGAGTGTGGTCTGACGGTAGCCGGAGGTGGGGCAGAATGTGATATTCTGAGATGGGAAGTCTGTTCAAGAAGAAGGCCAGGTCTATGACGGTGGAGGATTTGTTTTGGTCCCTGGGGTAGAACATAGGTTGGGGGAAGGATGGTAGGGCTCTGATCAGTGAGAGTGACTCCGTCACATTGAAGAGTCGGGTGGCTCTGGCGGGGTGGGTAGGATAGGAGGGATCCCACTTGCAGGACCGGATGTTGAAGTCCCCAACCAGGCAGAGGCAAGAATGGGAGGAAAGGGAGAGCATGTTCTCCAGAAAGGACAGTGTGGAGTCATGTGCGTCATTATAGATCCCCACTAAGTGTACGGGACCTGTGGGGAAGAAGAGGGACAGCCAAGAGATGTCCTGGTGTGGGGCTATATCGCAGCGGAGGGAGGGGCGGAGGGGGCGGAGGGATTTGTGAACCAAGACCATCGACCAGGGGCATGAGGGAGAGTCAGGATCATTCTTGTCACCAGGGGAGACAAGACAGTCCCAGTCAGGGTGGAGGGGGCCTCTGATGATGGGGGCTCCTTTTTTGTCAGCAGCAGAAAGGACATACCTGATGATTTTCCAAGGGGGTTCTTGCACAAAGACCAAGTCAACAGCTAGTGTAGACAGAGTAACCAGAAGAGTTTCCAGCAGAGAGTAATTGTGGGCCACATTTTGAGAGACCACAGAGAGAGAGTCAGCCGAAGGCGCCCTACCAGTAGGGCGCTCCGGAAAAGGAAAGGGGGAAGTGGAGGGGGGGACAGCTAGATCAGGGGTAGGAGAGCGGAGGAAGGGGCAGGCAAAAGGCGCGTCAGGGAAGGGAAGTGGGACAGTGTCTGTCAAATCATGTACAGACATTAGGAGGGGCAGAGGCTGCGGCTGCGGCTTTAGCGCGGGCATGGTGCTGTTCTGTGTGGATGGTCTCCCTCAGGAGGGTTTGTCTGTTGACGCGGCCTTCTATCCATTTGGGTTCAAAGCGATGGTGCCAGAAGGGGCACTTGGTGCTATTGGCGGGGTGGGGACCGTCACAGTTGCGACATTTGGCACCATGGGGGCATGGTTGGTCACAGGGGATGGCTGGGATTGGGGGGTTAGCCTTGGGTTTGCCCTGGCAGCAGGTAGCGTGGGAGCAGTGGTTCTCCTCCTTGTGAGGGCCACTGCAGATGGGGCAGGCAATGTTAAAGTGCCTGCAGACATTGACTGTGTGACCCCAGGTCCAGCATCAGGAACAGAGAGGGACGCCAGGGCAAGTGGCGGCTTTACAAATACGGCAGATGTTGCTGAGAATGGGTATGGTGCAGTTGGCTATGACGTCGGCAGCAGCACCAGTCTGGGAGTCCCAGATCTCAAACCAGACAGTAGCAGTGTCAGCACCTCTGTTGTTGCAGGAGGGGCGGGGAGGGGAAACAATTTGGAAGTGGGGGGCCAAAGGGGAGCGGGAGAGCGCCTCGCATACGAGGCAGCAGACCTCCGGATAGGAAGTAGGGCCACTGGTGCAGGGTACGTCTAGGACCTTGAGGTACAATTTGGATTGGGCTTTGCTAGCTTCAGAGATGCCTCCTTCAACGACCTTGGAGGCCTAGGTGCAGATAGTGTGGACATCCTCATCATTGGGGACGTCCCGGCAGAGTAATTGAGCCGCAGTTTTGTCTCGAGAGATGGACAGGACGCGACAAGACAATGAGGAGGCGACCAGGCCCCGGTTGGCGGAATCAACAATACCAGGAAGGTCAAGTACCACTGGTGGGGGGAAGGGGAGGGCTAGGATGACCTCATGTCGCGTCAGGCCTTTGGTAGTGGACGCAAATCTAGGTTTCAGCTTGGTAATAGCCGAACCCGGTTTAGATCAGTCAGAGGGGGGGGAGGCACCCTTAGCGCACGCCATTCGTTCAAGTTCTTCCAGTGCAGCGTCTGGGAAGGCCCTGGAGAGAGCAATAAGACAACTGGTCCAGCCGGATGTGGAGGTGGAGGGGGGGGCAGCAGCCATGTTGGCCCAGGAGCAGCCAGGGCTGTTGTGGGAAGAAGGGGGGGGGCAGCAGAGCGCCTGTTGGGTTTGGTCCTCAAATTGATGGCCAGGGGGGAAGGGGGAACAATCGATCGGAAGGGTCCAGATCCAGTTGAGGGGACAGAGCCTTTGTTCCGGGTTAGGGCAAGGCCTGATCCAGACTTAGGGTGAGGGACAGAAGTAGACTTCTGACCACCCTGAACAGGGGTAAACCCTGGATCAGGTCCCTTTGTTCTGAACCTGGCAGCGTGCTTACCTTTATTAAGTTGGGCAGGTGAGGGGGAGGGAGGCCTCATGTCCACATCTGGAGAGGGGGCAGGAGGGGGCGAGGAGGGGGCGAGGAGAGCTGGCAGTGCAGCCGGGGCAGCTAGGCCCAGAGTCAGTGGGGGGGAAGAGAGAGAAAGGGTAGCAAGAGAGGGGTCAGGCACTGGAAGTTGCATACCTGCATTTATCATGTGCTGGAGCCATTTGACAAAGCTAAAGTTGCCTCGGGAGCGGACCATGTTCCTCAGTTTGAGTGATGCAAAGATAGAATTCATGAGGTCAAATAGGTAGGGGAGGACCACAGGGTGGTCGTTGTCGACCAGCTCGGAATGGGAGAGGGACTGGAGCCAGTCCATCACCATCTTGATGTTTTCGCCAGCCTCGACAGAGTCAGCAGTGATCCTCTCATAGGGTGAGTGGGCGGGGAGATCCTCGTCGGCAGGCCTATCAGACCAGTTGGCAGGGGGAATCTCTGGTTGGGTTGGGGGGTCCATGTCGCACAAGGTGGGTACAATGTTGCAAGTGTGTTTGGTGGGATCCAACGCCTCGAGGGTGTGGGTGGATTTGCCAGAGTCTGAGAACTCCTTGTCACTGTCGTCATGTCTAGCACAGACCTGGTTGGAGGTGTGAGAGGCCCTGGAGGCCATGTGAGATGAGAGATTGAAAGCCTCAGCAGAGGAGGCGAATGGATATGTGTGGGGGCTTGATGCCATGATGGGCGATGAGCTGGCATAGTCGGTAATACTGCTTAACATGTTGGTGATGGGGTTCACCGGGGTCGGAGAAAGGATTCCAGATTTATTTGTACTTATTGTGGACTCAGAGACCAACACTAAAGACCGCAAGTGCGAATTGATGGTGGTGGTAAGAGGACAAGAAGCATTGACCACATCCAACATTCTACCCCAGAGACCAGAACAAATCTTCCACTGTCATTGATCTGGCTTTCTTCTCCACCAGGCTCCCCCTCTCCAGATACCACATTCTACCCAACCTCAGACTACCCTCAGACCATGCCCCCCTGGCATTCACTCTCCCTATCCCCTCCAAAATCCCCTTTGTCAGAAAAACCATGATAAAGATCAACTCTGAGGAAGAGATCTCTTTCCTCAATGCAGTCTCACATGGCCTGAGTTCCCTCCCATCCTCACACACCCTCTCCTCTGCCAAGGATGTAGAGGCTTTTGCCTCCGCTCTCATGCTCTTCATCTCTGCTGCATGGTCTGCAAACTCAAAGACTTCCCTGGTCTGTCACCGATCCAAGCCCTGGTGGAATACCAACTGCTCATCTTTCCTGGATTCCTACCGATCTTCCCCCTCCAAGGAGACTTGGGGCTCTTTCTGTTCTGGCTGTCATTCCGCTAAACAGACCTACTATGACACTCTGGCCAAAGATGTAGCAGCCACAAACAAGAGGCCCTGGGATTTGATGTCCTGGGTTGGCCCCCACTCACTACCAGCCATTGATACTGTCATTGGCCCCCGAACCTCCAAACCCTGTGTTACCCAGGAGGACCTCTTTGACATGCTGGGATTTCACTTCTTTAATGCCAAGGACCACACCACTGACCTCTCAGGCCTGGACTACCTCTCTGAACAGAACACACAGAAGTGGGTTCCCTTTGCCCCTCCCGAGCTTGACGAAGCTCCATCAGGAACGTCCAACTGCTCTGCTGCTGGTCCTGACCACATCACCTGGCACCACTTGAAGAAACTGGTCACCCGCCCCTCATGCCATTCCATCCTCCTTGCCCTTGCCAATGCCTGTGTTGAGCACGGTTACTGGCCATCCTACTTCAAAGACTCTACCATGGTTGTTATCCCCAAACCCCCCAAACCATTGCACACCAAGCCTGGGGACTTCCACCCCATCACACTCCTCAACACCATGGGCAAACTGTTCAAGAAAATGCTGGCCACTCAACTCCAATTTGTGGCTGTCCACCATGCACTCGTTCACCCCTGCCAATTGGATGGGATTGCCAGTTGTTCAACTGAAGACGCCGGCCTCTACCTTTCCCACCTTGTCCATGCTGGATGGGCCAAGAACATGGTCACCGGGGTAATTGCCTTCAACGTTGCCCAATTTTTCCCCTCCCTTCACCACTCCACCCTAGTTGCCATTCTTTGACACCAAGGCTTTCCACCCCAGGTCCTCTCCTTCTTTGAGTCATACCTAGTTGGACATACCACATCCCTCTCCTGGGGTGCTAACATCATCTCGGACCCCATGGACTGCTCTGTGGGAGTTGTCCAAGGCTCAGCCCTCTTACCAGTGCTGTCATTGCTGTTCCTGGCACCTGTCCAGTACATTGCAGAACACCTGTTCTCTCTCAATCCTCTCCTCAGAAATGTTGACTTTCTGTCCTATGTCAATGACAGCCTTATCGTATCCTGAGGCAAACAGTGGGCAGATGTGACTCTCCCTCTGATTAAAGCATACAGAATCGTCTTCCAGCTTCTATTGGATTTTGGGTTGGTCTTGGAGCACTCCAAAACCAAATCCTTCTTCTTTTCGAGACGACACAATGAGGTCTTCCCCCCTCTGGACTTGGGCTATGCTCCATTCACTGGCAACACCCCCCTGCTCCCCTCTCCCATCTGGCAATATCTTGGGTTCTGGTTCGATCCCCGACTCTCTTTCAAGGACCATGTTACCTTCTATGCTAACAAATCCTTTTCTCTACTGGGAGCCATGCGGCTACTCAGCAACTCCTCCAGGGGGCTTACCCCCTCTCACAAACGCCTCCTATACTGATCCTGTGTTGTCCCCTTGATGACATATGGCTCCTCTCTCTGGTTCCATGATGCAGCATGCATCAAGGGACTCCTCAAGCAGCTCAGGGCCTCACAATGGCATGCCACCTTGTGGATTATGGGAGCTTTCCGCACCTCCCCATCCCAAGGAGTCAAAGCCATTGCAGGCCTCCTGCCCATACACCTCCACCTCCGCAAGCTTCATACCCGTAGTGCAATGCAGATTGCCTCACTACCTCACACCCACAGTATCAACTCACTCCTCACCGTCTCGTCCACCACCGAACACCACCCACTTTCCATCCCCTTCCTCACTGCCTGCCAGCGACGCACATCGGGCTCTGCTTTGGTTTTCATGGATGCTGCCTTACATTCTGTCAGAGGCAACATCATCCTCTGATCCCACCCACTGGCCGAACCCAGCTACTGCATCATGGACCGGTTTGCAAACTGCTTTACCTTCCTCACCCCCCCCCCTCCCCCTGCTCCAGAAAGGATTTGTCCTCCTGGCACAACTCTACACTTGATCTGGCTCTCTCTAGGGCCCTCTTCTCTTCCTACACCCTTGTTATTGGCTTTGATTCATCTTCCCCTCCCCCTCGTCTTACTGGCTTCTCCTCCCAAGTTTCCTATGTAGCCTCAGTGAACAATGTACTTGTCTGCTCTGACTCTGCTGACACCGGTTCTCTTACAGGCACCAACTCTGAATGTTTTGCTTTCTCTTTTGCTATTTCTTCCCTACTTCCTCTTTTTGGTAGTGACATCTCCTCTCTCTTCTTACTTACTGACTCTCCCTCAGCGGTGCAGGCTGCACTCTCCCCCTCCCCCTCCTCCGGGCAGCATACCTCCTTATCGATTGCCTTTCTCCTCATCCCCTGGCTTGAGGCATCCCCCTCCCACACACTCACCATTGCACACTCCCTTTCGCATTGGAAACTTTTGGTACATGGGCAAGCCCACGCCCTTGCTTCCGCAAAACCCCACCCACCCTTCTCGACCTTGTCCCCTGTCTGGGTGTCATCTATCCAGAAGCTGAGTACCAAGCACATTACCTGGGAGTGGCAGCTAGACTCCACTCTCCCCTCCCTGGGCTCACAATTCATGCCCCTTTCACACTGTGGTGAACCTTTATGCCCCTCATACTTCTGCAACGGCTCTTACCTCTCTTCTACCACTTGCAAACCACCCTCCTTATCTGCCCACTTGATGCAGTGCATACTCAATCATGCCCCTACTGGCAAATATAAATCCTGGTTCTTTCCCAATGAACCAACCTCCTGTCCTTGTGGCTTTACCTTCCAGTAGCACGACCATATTCTCTGGTCCTGCCCTCTCTACACTCGTTGCTGGTCCTGGACTCAGGACAGCAGCTCCAATTACTACACAGACCTCAACAGCCTTATTCTCTTCCTCCAGGACAACCCCCTGGCCTTTTCATTCCCCCCAGACCCTGGAGGCAATGCTGTTCAACACTCTTCCCCACCCCCCCTTCCTACCTAGCCTGCCCGCTGGTATGTACTTTTCTCCCTCTCTCTCTATCCACTTGCTAGTCCAGTAGTTAGTTCTTTCTCTTCTCACGGGCACTTGAAGCCCTCACTCAGTACAACGGATGTTGTTGGGCCCCTTTGGGGCCCTTCTGTAGAACCCTCTTATATATTGTAGCCACTGCTCTTGTAGTAGATAGCTGCCATGGACTGCTACCACACACTGCATTATAAATTGTTGAAAAAAAAATAAAAAAAGGGCTTTCTGCCTGGCACTTTGTCCTGCCTGCCCTTGGGGCCCCCCCATGTTATGCATCTCTTTTGCTCTTTCCAGTACAGGTTTGGGTGTCTAGGCACTCACCTGGCTTGGCCCTGTCCTGCTTTTCTTCTCACAGTCACTTGACAGCTGCGCTCAGTACAACAGACATTGTTGGGCCCCCTTTGGGGGCCCTCCTGTGAATTTTGTTTCATATTTAAGCAGTTTATTACTTGAGCATCTTGTAGTAGGTACATTTCCACAGACTGCTATTGCACACCACATAATAAATTGTTGATTATAAAAAAAAAAACAAAAAAAAAAAGATCTTACCCTTCTCCACCAGGTATGTTGCCATGGGCCAGAACTTCTGATAATACCTATTCAGGTCATTCTCATCACCAATCTTGTCATTGACAGTGTCCTCTATGAACCTAATTAGTTGGTTCACTGTCCACTTCTTGCCAAGTGCTGTCTTCAAATATGATCCTAAAATGTTTATCTTTAGTATATCATAATCCTTATTATACCCTTCTAGACTCTTCCAGAACCACTTTGTCTTTGAGTCAGTATACTTTATCACTGCCTTTGACTTCTCTTGCTTATCCAACCCACAAGCTTTGGCCTGCTCTTCAAACAACTTGAAGAATTCTCTCAACTCCTCAGGGCACTTGGAGTTGAACTCTGGAGCATGCTTACTAGCTGGGGTTTAGTGTTGCCGCAACTCGGCTCCTAGTCAGTTCTGAAGCTGGAGCTGGTCACGTGACATGGCCAACCAAACCTTTGTTGGTTGTGCAAAAATCTTGGTTGACCTGACCACAGCTTTGACTTCAGCTGTAGCTCAGAGTCGACTCGAGCCGCCTCGATGGGCCATGGAACCCGCCACACCTCCACTTGCAGCTGCGCCGCTCCCTCACTCCACACCAATCAAACCTTGCCAATCCACAATACTTCCTTTCACCACCACCCACAAGTATCACATTGAGTCATGTTCCACAATGGCATCGGAAGTTTCAAAGTATATAGTTGGGCCGATGCCCACTGCAATGTTTTTGGACCATTTTTTCCCTGTCAGTGGCCTTCTGGGGTATTCCCCACCCCACTTCAACACTGGCATTTACAATTCTGTTGTAAATGTCAATTGCAAGGTCATGGCATACGTGCCGTTTGTAAGTCATACCAAACTTACTCTAGCTTCCTGACCAGCTCTACCTGCCCTTCAGGTTAATGCCATGCAGGGATTTGTCCCGGGTTTAACAATTGTGAACTCGTCTTCGCATGTCGATTGCAACCCACGGTCAAAATTCACATACAAGATCAAGCCCGACATTTCTGTCTATGCTGAAAATGGGGTCAATCCCACTGCTAGGACAGACTCTGCATCAGTGGAGATTTTCATCGAGTTCAAGTGGTTCACTGCTGACAATCCGTTTTCTGCTGATATTACCACCCCTCTTGTTCGCAATACAAAGAAGGCCAAAGACACCTTGGGCCAAATCACCTCCTACGCTGCCACACAATTAGGTTCACAGTTCCGAACGCACGTATTTCTGTTTTGATTGTGCAGGATAAGGCAAGGATCCTGTGTTGGGATAGATTGGGCACACTCGTAATGGAGCCTATCAAATACAACACTTCCCCATGGCTCATCGAATTCTTTACTCGTTACTCAAGAGCACCACTGGAGATGCGTGGCAAGGATGAGTCAGTTGCAACCCCTGTACCCGAGGAGGCATCCGCAGCTCGAAAGGCCTTGGAGATATATGATGAGACAATCCCACTATTCAAACTCTCGGTCCCTTCGGAAGGTTGCCCCCTGCTCTATTTCATTGTGCCTGCCCCCGAAGCAATGCCATATTGCCCCCCAGGGCATGCAACCTGTGGCTTCAAAGCCTACGACATTTTACATGATTCTGTCGTTTTTTTAAAGGATTTGTGGAGGATCGATCTACCAGACATCCAGCCGGAGGGCAGTGTGTATAAGTTATTGAGAGAGAGTAATGTCAACCATGTTCCCCACTGTATTGCATTGGGGGATATATCCATCCCCAAGTATCACGCAACACAAACTAATTTATTTGTTAGAACAGAGAGCTGTCACACCAAACACACGTTGATCCCTCATCGACATTACCATCTTGTCCTTGATCTTGTTGGGCGTGTCCTTGTTGATTACCAATCCTCATATGAAATGACATCCGCTGTGCGAGATGCCCTTAAAGGTCTGTTTTCACAATGGCTATCAATCAAGCGTTATACTGATATGTGTCCGCAATTCTATATAGCCCTTTGAGACGCATACAAAGCAAATATTCTGCACCGTGATTTCAGTCCTGGTGTTAAGAAACGGGTGCTCGGTCGAGGAATATAACGTGAAGAAAGATCGACCGAGGCCGACCGAGAATTCGGTCGGGTCGAAGGTCAAGTTATAAAGGTAAGGTCTTGGCTTCAGCGTATGTGCTGCGCCGTTCTGATACCGGTGACCAATTTGTGCCTTGGGCAATAGAATGAAAAGGCTTCACGAAGTGAAGGCTTGAAGATAGGAGACTACTAATCCAAAAGGACGTTGGCCCGGGAGAATGGATGCGAGCTCGACCGAAGCTTCGGTCGAGTCCGGTCGAGTTGCGAGTGAGATAGTGCTAGTGATCCTTGACTTGGGATCACCAACAATAGTGAACGAGGTCGGCCGGGGAACTCGGCCGGGCTAAGCTTAGCGAGATAGGAGAGCAGAGTTCTGGGTTGATATTAGACTGGCGATACAAACGGTTGTAGCTAGTCTTATATACTAAACTGAAGTCAGGGATGGAACAATAAGAATAGTGAAACACATGGACATCTAACTACGCGAGGGTTGTGGGTCCTATGTAAAATGTATCACTAATCAAAATGATAATATGAAATGATGGAAGGGAATGATGGAACATAGAAAGGGAACATGGGAACATGGAAGGGGAACATGGAACATCAAAAGTTAAACATTGAAGAAGAACACTTGTCACCGAGCAACCAAAGTTTAAAGGCAAAGCTTAACCTGAAAATAGCCACGAGTTTCCTAAAACGGTATCCTGACACCTGGGAACATTGTCATTGATGATAATGGTTCTGGTTGGCTCATTGATTGGGACTTGTCAAAACCGGTGGATGGGCCATCGCAAACTCCCAGGCGTGCAGCACACACTGTATGTATTGAATTTTTGTTGTGTATTGGAGAGGGTCAACCTGTTTTTTTTTTGTTATTTAGGGTACCTGGCAGTTTATGTCTGCTTCACTTGTCTGTCCTCCCGCTCCAGGCGAGCCGCTGCACTTGCACAATTTCCAAGATGACCTTGAATCATGTATATATGTCTTGCTGTGGATGGCTCTGATGTACTTGGATGATGTCTTGAACAGGGATACGGTGCCGGCCTTTCTAGTGGGTGTCCTTGATCCTTGCCCTTACAATGGCTATGGTGGCTGTGGAAAAGCGGACTTTCTGAAGGGACGGACGTTCTTTAACAATGTTATCTTTCCAAAGTGTTGGAAACTCCACCAACTCCTTCAGGCCCTGGCTGAGTTGTTTGCAGTCTGTTATGAAAGACAACCCAGTTGCGTTGATCTGCTGCCTCTCAAACCTTTGGCCTCACATACTGAAATCCTCAATTATCATCTTGCTCTCTCATATTGGTCCCGGTGGTACCAACTCAAAACTCATGAGGCTACAATTGCCTTGTTCAACCAGGCCCTTCAAAATCATTCAGAGTGGCCTGATAATGACTTACCGGTCAAGCAAGTTTTCGACCCCTTACCATCACCCAATCCAGTGACTAAAAGTGACTGGAGTTCAACTCTCAGCATCATGGACCTGTTGGCGGCATTTGATCAAGGGTCTGAAGGAACTGTGGGATCTGATCAAGAGATTGAAGGAATAGGGTGCTTGGAGACTTATCCGGTTACCGTAAGGTAACAATCTTCTCATTTCATTCTTAGGTAGTGTTCTGACTCGCCATCTATGGCCATCACTTCATAGCCCAACAATGCAAACAATGTTTTTAACTTAGCCTGTTATACCATGCCATGTCTAGTTTAGTGTTTATCATGACCTTTCCACGCGTTCTCTTCCCCACTAAGCCACTGTTTTCTATGCATTAAACAAGACCGGTTAAGTTTGGACCACACAAACAAAGGATATTGTCACATCCAGAAGTGTGACTTGTTTGGGTACCTTGCAACTCCAGCACTTTCTTGGCCTTTCCTGACTGGCATGCCTTCGCGTAACTGTCGAGCTGTCCCTACAGAGCAATCAGAACCTGCAGCCTATGTGGGCAACACACCTGCACGCCAACCTCGCACCCATCCACAGGCCAGGGAAGCTACCAACAACAAATATCTCGATCTAGATAATGTCTCCGGCTACGATGACAATGGCGATGGAGATGGCGATAGCAACAATGTTGACGAGCCAGCCCACCACTCCCACAGCCGCGCTCGAGGTACAGCTGAATTCGCTCAGAGAGGAGATATTCATATTAGCAACCCCGACATTTCGATCTCATCTAAGTCGGTCGCAGCTGATACTCGCTATTTTTTCGAAAAGTCCGATTCCAGAGGTAAGATTATCTGTAGGGAGTGTCTGTAAGCCTGTACACTCAATTGCCATCCAAATCTGCTTACCAGAAAACTGCTCACAGAAAAGCCAAGGAGCTCGACCCATCTAGCTGGCCATCCAACAGAAACTACGAGTTCTCACTGAAAACTTCCACTACTTCTCTCCAACCGCACATCCAAAAATATCATCTCAATCTATACAAGAAGTTAGCAAGTGAGAGGGGGTGGAAGATTTTGTTGCCAGCGCTCATCTCGGAGGCTCAATCGCAAGCAGCAAGCGAAGCTGGTGCATCGCAGGCTGGAAGCATGGAGGAGTTTGATGAGTCTACGTTTCACCAACACCTGCTCAATTTTATCATTGCTGATGACCAGGCATGTCCTCGTCTACTCCCAGAGTAGACAACATGTTCATATGTCAACTTGTTGTTAAGTCTCTGAATCTTGTCAAATGTCCTGAATTCAGGAAGCTGCTTCTTTATTTGCGGGCTGACCTCAAGGAGACGATGATCCCCCGGTGAACTAAACTATGCAAGCTAATCATTCAAGCCTGGCAGCAGCATTTTCAGAGCTTGAGAAGCAAACTTGCGGTATATCTCCCTTGACCTTTTTAATGCTACCCCTTATCCCTCCCGTACTGAGTCCAGGCTGCAATGGGACAAATTTCTTTCACAACAGACATATGGTCCAACCAATCTTGCTGGTCTTATCTAGCAATGACTGCCCATTGGATTGCCAAGGTTGAGACTGCGTTGCAGCTCAAAGGGGCACTTATTGCATTCCACCGCCTCCACGGTAACCATGATGGCGAATCGCTGGCTAAAACGGTGATACAGCTTCTCGATAGGGCCGGCATTACTGTAAAGGTGCGGCTACTGTAACTCGTGCACATTCAGAATACTGATATATCCATTAACTCAGCTCCTTGAGGTTGGACACTTCACTTTAGACAACGCCGCAAACAACAAGACTATGTTGGATGCGCTTGAGAAGATTCTTTCTGCACGTGATATTCCTTTCGATGCAGCCGATTGCAAAGTCATGTGCTATGGACATATTGTTGATCTTAGTTCTGGTCGGGTGATACGTGGCATTGCTGACACAGGTGCTGATGGAGACAGCGATGACAATGAATCTGACCCAATAGTGCATGCTCATGCAGTGGTTTGAGCTATTTGAGGATCAGGGTTATGCTGAGATATGTTTGCTGAAGTTATTGCAAATGGTAACTCCAAAGACTGGTTCAGGCAAGGGGATCCTCCCACAACAATCAAACTCAAACAGTTGCAGCTCCTCTGAGATGTTTGAACATGATGGGATTCAGTCTATTACATGCTTAATAGACTCTGTGAGCTGTGCCCGGTATGATCTCACATTCCACCATCCTTGTGTTGTCATTACTAAGGAATCAACTTACCAGGCTGTCAACTATTTTCTTGCCCTTCCTAATAACAGTGACCTCACATTTCACCAAATTTCACCTCAACAGTGGTCCACAATGCAGGACATTGAGCTCGTATTAAGTGTAAGTTATAAATTGAGCACTGAGATATCTGAACCTGACAGTTCTGCGGGTTACTAACAGGTCCCACATGTGGTCCAGCAGGTAATGTCAGGCGAGAAAACTCCAATTTTATCTGGCACTATCCCTGCATTCGAAATGTTCATGTCTACATGGGAGAAGATTGTGCAAGAACACCCTCGTCTGGTACCACTTGTTGAACCTGGGCTGCAGTGGGCCTACATGTATTACGGCCGGATGGATCGCACTTGAGCATACATCGTCGCAATGTGCAAGTAATTAGTGATTACACTCTTGATCCCGGAAGCTAACAATTGTGCGCAGGTCTGAATCCCACAATACACATGTCCTGGATCAAAAAGCACTGGGATCGGGCATATATCACCAGTGCTGAAAGGAAGATTAAGCAAACAGTCAGTTTATCTGCCACTGGTTCAAAGATTCTTTTATTTTCTTATCAGTTCACTGCAAGATGCGCGAATACCATGAGAAGGCTGAAAGCAGAGAGGACCAGTTAGAGGCCTCCAGGCTCAACCCTGATGTTGGAGAGGTACCCAAATACATGTTGCTCGCAGCACAATATGGCCTTGATGACAATATGGAGATTGGTGAACCTTGCTTGCAGGAGCAGACAGTTGAACAAGAGTATCACGCTTACATTGTTGCACCGCTCTCACCCAAAACCATGGACATTCTCAAATTTTGGGAGGTGCATGCCCTCAAACGCCCTATTGTACATTGCTGACAAATAAAGTATGGCTACAGGTTAATAGAGCCTCTTTCCCCACTCTTTTCGCAATGGCGATGGACTACCTCCCAATCCAAGCATCCGCCGTCCCCTGTGAACACATATTTTCCTCAAGTGCTGAAACTGATACAAAGCGGCACAATTGCATCAGTCCTCCCTTGATGGAGGCCCTCCAGATGGTCAAATTTCACCTGAAGAAAGAACATCTTGACTTTACGGAGGCCTGGATGACATCGGAGAACCATATGACTCAGGACAACCCGGATGCCAACCTTTTGCAGATGCTCCTTGATGGCAATTCTCATGACAACCTGGACCACATCATTCAATCCATCAGCAATGAGCATTAGTCAGATCCTTCAGCTGTTATATGTTTTTAAATATATATTTGTATGTGCACCCCAATACAATGTTTGTGGGAAATGACATCACCATGTGATTCATTGGTTGAATGGCCTCCTTGACAAGGAGGACCTCACTTCATAACCCAACGTCTCTTGTAGGTACGTTGCATAACCCATTCCTACCCATACAAAACTGATTCCATTGTCTCACGGCTTGCCATAGAGCTGCTTAGGCATCATGATTCCTGTTCGAATAGCAGGAAAATACCAATTGCAAACCCAGATTGCGTCAGAATCCTCCTGTATGTCTAGGACTATTTCATTAAATGACATTTTAACCGCAGGCCCAGTAACAGACCAAATATACCTAGCACATGACATCTTTGCACGGAACACTGTCATTGTCAAGCTCGAGTCAGTTACCTCAAAGCATTGTACCCTAGAGCATGAGTTCGAAGTCTATAGGAAACTCAAAGGAGGAATTGGTATCCCTCGCACCCTTTGGTTTAGCACTGAGGCTGGCTTCGATGCAATGGTAATCGATCGCCTTGGCCCATCCCTCCACGACCTCTTTGCTCTCTGCCAGTTCCAGTTCACAATGACAACTGTTCTGCTCCTGGCCACACCATTAGCAAGTACATCCACTATTTCCTCCTACAATGCTGACCTGTGTCATTGCCAGCTCCACTGCTTGAAGTTTATTCACTCTTGCAACGTTGTTCACCGTGATCTCAAACCAAACAATATCATAATGGGTAATGATGCCCACGCCAACCTGGTGTATCTTATCAATTTTGGGCTATCAAAGGAGTTCCGAGATCCCAACATGCACGTGCATATTCCATACAGACAGGGCCTCGACCTCGTTGGGACCCTTTGCTTTGCCTCTATCAATAGTCATCTGGGTTTGGTGCTTGGACAGCAGGATGACATTGAGTCCCTTGCATATGTTCTTATATATTTTCTCTGTGGTTCTTTACCTTGGCAGGGTCTTGAAGGGAACAAAATTATCGAAAGCAAGCAGACATTCTTAACACACGATCTATTCCAGAGGCTCCCAGAGGCATTTCGCACACTCCTTGAACATGGCTGCTCACTTCCTTTCAAAGCCAAGCCAGACTATGATTGCTTTTGCAAGCTTTTCCTTGGCCTCCTACCACATGACAGATTGCAGCATAGGCTAGCATTTGATTGGGATACAACCTGCAGTGCCCCTCAACATTGTGATTCCCCCAAGCATCCTATGAGGTAAGTACTGATAAATACATTTGCATCATCGCTCAACTATAGACAGATTACGCTTGCAAACTGGCGTCCCATCTTCACTCATCATTGACAACCACGCCGGCTCCAGAGCTGGCTCCCCCTACCCATCCTAATCCCTTGGCTGCGTGACGATCTCTTCAGCATCCCCTCCCCACACCCTGTATGATGCTCGCCATCTGTTATAACATGCTACACTGTTTATACAACTATTATGTACCCTGCCTTGTACATAGTTGATTATATAGTGTTTGATTCATGCTCATGTTTACAGGAGTCCAATGATATCACTAGCATTGTGAGTTGACGAGGAACTGATGAGTGACCCGCCGAGACCTACTGCGTAAGTCTGTGCACCCCAGTGTGAAGATTTGACAGACACACAGCTCAAACTGGCCCAAAGCCGCAGCTCAAGCCGAAGTCGCAGCTATTAATTGGAAGCTGCGGCCACCCCAGCCGTTTTAGCCAAGTTGTGGCAACACTAACGCCAGCCTTTACCTCTCCCATCTTGTCTGAGCAGGTTGGTCCAAAAACACAGTTACAGATGTGGTTGCCTTTGATGTTGCCTAATTTTTTCCCTCCCTCCACTACTCCACTCTGGTAGCCATCCTCTGCCACCAGGGTTTTCCCCCCCAAGTGCTAGCCTTTTTTGAGTCATACCTCATTGGTTGCACCACCTCCCTCTCCTGGGGTGCAAACATTCTTTCTAAACCCATGGACTGCTCTGTTGGTGTGGTCCAAGGCTCTACTATCTCTGGTCCTATCCTCCCTATTCCTAGCCCCAGTACTCTACATCGCAGAACACCTCTTCTCTCTTGACCCCATGCTCTGAAATATTGACTTCCTATCCTACATTGACAACAGCCTCCTGATCTCTCAGGGAAAACAGTGGGAGGACGTGACTCCCCCACTAATTACTGCCTATGGTATTGTTTTCAGACTACTATCTAACTTCAGGCTGGTCTTGGAACACTCAAAAACCAAGTCATTCTTCTTTTCCTGGAGGCACAATGAAACCCTCCCCCCTCTGGACCTGGGATATGCCCCCTTTACCGGCAGCACCCCTCTCCTTCCCTCACCTATCTGGTGTTACCTGGGCTTTTGGTTTGACCCAAGGCTTTCATTCAAAGATTATGTAATGTTCTATGCCAACAAGTCTTTCTCTCTGCTAGGTGTGATGTGCCTATTGGGAAACTCCTCCAGAAGCCTGACACCTTCCCACAAACACCTCCTTTACCAATCCTGTGTTGTCCCACTAATAATATACAGATCCTCATTGTGGTTCTATGATGCAGCCCACATCAAGGGATTGCTTAAACAACTTAGGGCCTTGTAACAGCATGCCACCTTGTGGATTACAGGGGCCTTCTGCACCTCCCCATCCCAAGGAGTCAAAGCCATTGCAGGCCTATTCCCCATTCACCTCCATCTCAGAAAGCTCCACACCCAAAGCACAATGCAGATTGCCTCTCTCCCCCACACCCACAGGATTAACTCCTTACTCACCAACTCAGCCACCACTGAATGTCACCCTCTCTCCCTTTCCTTCCTTACAGCCCAACAATGTTGAACCTCAGGATCTGCCCTTGCCTTCATAGATGCTGCTTTACCAGCCATCAAGGGCAACCCTATACTCTGCTCCCACCCACTAGCTAAACCCGGTTACCATATTCTGGACTGGTTCACTGATCAATTCTCCTTCCTCACTCCTCCATCCCTGTGCTCCAAGAAGGACTTGTCCTCCTGGCACAGCTCTACACTTGATCCAGCCCTTTCAAGGGCCCTCTTCTCTTCTTCTACCTTAGTTATAGGCTTTGATTCCTTATTCCCTCCTTCTTGTCTTGTTGGTTTCTCCTCCCATGTTTCATATGTTGCCTCTGTAGACAATGTAACTGTATGCTCTGACTCTACTGATGCTGGATCTCTCACAGGTACCAACTCTGAAAGATTTGCATTCTCTTTTGCCCTCTCCTCTCTACTCCCTCTATTTAGCAGTAGTATCTCATCTCTTTTCTTCTTAACTGACTCTCCTTCAGCAGTGTGGGCTGCACTCTCTCCCTCTCCCTCCTCTGGTCAACACACTTTTATCTTGGTGGCCTCCACTCTCATCCCCTGGCTTGAGGCCTCACCCTCCCATTCCATTATCATTGCCCACTCCCTGTCTTGCTGGAAGCTCTCAGTCCACAGACAGGCTCACGCACTGGCTTCTACAAAACCCTATCCACCCTTCTCGGCCTCATTTTCTATCTGGGTGTTATCTATCCAGAAGCTCAGCACAACTAATATTATCTGCAAGTGGCGCCTTGACTCCACCCTTCCCTTGCTGGGCTCTCAATTCATGCCCCTGTCCCATTGTGACAAACCCATTTACCCATCCTACTTCCATGCCAGACCCTTCATCTTGTCAGTGGCAAAAAAACCTCCTATCCTCACTGCCCACTTGACGTACTGCATACTCAATCATGCCCCAACCAGTGAATACAAGTCCTGGTTTTTCCTTAGCAAACCAATCTCCTGCCCTTGTGGCTTCCCCTTCCAATGGCAAGACCACATACTGTGGTCCTACCCCCTTTTCACCCACCACTGGACCTGGACCCAGGACAGCAGTTCCAACTTCTACACAGATCTCGATGGTCTGATTCTTTTCCTCCAGGACAACCCCCTGGCCTTCTTCTTTCCACCTGATCCAGGTGGAGATGCTGCCAATACCCTTCCCCTCCCACTTTCCAACTAGCTTGCCTGCTGGTATGTCTTTCCTCTCTTCTCTCTCTCTGGCTTCTTTGCTAGTTAGTCCCCTCCTATTCACAGGCACTTGATGCCCCCACTCAGTACATTGGACAATGTTGGGCCCCAAAGGGGCCCATCTGTAAAACTCTCGTATTCTATTGTAGCTACTTCTCCTGTAGTAGATAGCTGCTGCAGACTGCTACCATGCACCACATTATAAATTGTTGATTAAAAAAAATAAAAAATAAAAAACCTGGGCTGGACAAGCAGTGGGTATGTAATCAGATCACATGTGACTCACAGCTAGTTAGGTATAGTAAAAAAGGGGCACATGTCCCTAGTAGTACATTAGCTAAGCTGTTGTAGAGGTACGTCCACCATAGGGGTAAGCCTTTGGGATATTAAAATGAATAAACAACAATAACAACACAATCTATTCCAGAGACTCCCAGAGGGATTTTGTGCACTTCTTGAACATGGCTGCTCACTTCCTTTTGAAGACAAGCCAGACTATGATCAATTTTGCAAGCTTTTCCTTGGCCTCCTACCACATAACAGATCACAGCATAGGCTAGCATTCAATTGGGATATGACCTGCAGTGCTCCTCAACATTGTGGTTTCCCCAAGCATTCTATGAGGGAAGTACTGATAAATACATTTGCACTGTCACTCAACTATAGATAGATTATGCTTGCAAACTGGCGTCCCATCTTCACTCATTATTGACAACCATGCCAGCTCCAGAGCTGGCTCCCCCTACCTATCCTAATCCCTTGGCTGTGCAACAATCTCTTTAGCATCCTCTCCCTACACCCTGTATGATGCTTGCCATCTGTTATAATATGCTACACTGTTTATACAACTATTATGTATCCCACCTTATACATAGTTGATTATATAGTGTCTGATTCATGCTCACATTTACACAAGTCCAATGATATTGCTAGCATTGTGAGTTGACAAGGGACCAATGAGTGACCCACCAAGACCTACCACATAAGTCCGTGCACCCCAATGCAGGACATGTTGGTGTGAAGATTTGACAGACACATGGCTCAAACTAGCCCAAAGCTGCAGCTCAAGCCAAAGTCATGGCTATTAATTGGAAGCTGTGGCCACCCCAGCTGTTTCTGGGAGGAGCTGTAACTTTCTCAGCCAGCTTGCAGTTAGCCAAGTTGCAGCAACACTAGACTATTCTTTGTGCATTGTGGAGCAAAACCACTAGTATAGACAATTCTGACAAGCCTGTCTGCAGAATACCACACCTGCCCATTGGTCATCAATTCATTTGGTTTTTCATTCATGTCTGACCTCTCTATCTTGAGTGGCAAAAGTATCTCTATCCAAAGATGGAATTCAATGCATAGCACTACTTGTTTGCCAGTCTCCACCAATCTCTCACATCTTGAGACATTTCCAACTCTCTTGTCACATACACCACCAAGGAACTTGGAGTCTCACTCAGGATTTACATGTTCCATCAATTTATGTCATTGATTACAGAGTGTAACAGAGAGGCTTTCAACATAGCAGAGGCCAACTCAACATCCATGTACAAACAATTTGGATACTTGGCCAAAATGAATCTCCAGCATTATACCCACAATGTTTGCATCCCTGCTGGAATGAGTGCCAGTCTTTTCCTGACAAATGCAAGGGTCAGCAGGGTATTCCATCTTTTCTACAGTCACCAACCAATATTATTGGAGCAGATTGAATACAGAAAGGAGTGCATAGCCAAAGTAATAAACACAATAGTCAAGACCTATCATTGTTCTGCACCCACTATTCAGTCTCCCTCTGATTCATTGGCATGACTTGCACTATAAGACATTGTCACCACACTTAAACCATTTCTCCTCCCTGACATTCTTTGATCCATCAGTGTCACATTTGCAGAATCAACTGCTGCCATCCTTGAACATGTAGCACCAAAAGCTACTTTTCAAAAAAAGATCAACTCAGATGCCATAATTCCACACTCCCACCTCCTTGCAAAGCTATAGGAACAATATCCCTTGCTAGTCAAACACAATGGGGGTTTCTTGAACAAAGAACAGGCCCATGCCATGAAAATCCTCTATGAGAGGAAACAGAATCTGTTGTATATCTCTCCAACCAGTAAGGCTTGATGTACTATAGGTTTTCTCACATACTAAAAGTGAATCAGGTAGTGGGAAGATGATGTCCACAATGCTCTGTGCCAAGCATTTTGAGCATAAGCTGTCCACAATATGGCTTTTGCCACTTATTGCTCTCTATGACCATATACGTGCAAGCTTGAAAAAGTTTGGACTTTTCACAAATTGTGGTTGCATTCCCTGTCCACAACCAACCTGTCTGCTAATATTCCTACTACCATTGATCAAGCCACATTTGATTCATTCAAACTATTTGTTTCTGTCCTTATACAGTAACATCTTCTGGTGCAGATTATCATCAACAAAGCCCACTTGATCCTTACACATGGATTGTTTTGCCCTGTAATGCATCTTTTGCAATGGCTTGGTGGATACCCCATGTAGATTGTTATTATTACCACAACATTATCTTCATCACTTGAAGCTCCCTTAATAACCACCCTTGGATTAACATTGTTCCTGACAATCAGAACCATAATACCATGACCAAATATCTCATTCAACATTATTTGAGCTCCCAATAGTCTCAGCCAGACAGTCATCCAGAAATTTGAAAAAGCCCTAGCATATTCCCCAAGAGCAAAGTCTTGCTCTTCTGCCTTACAATAAACAAAGTCAAAAGGTATTCCCACAGGCTCAATATACCAGCTTGTCACTCCAAAAAGAGACACAATGAACTCTTAAACATCTTGTCAAGATTTAGAGAAGAGACTGATGAAGGTAGTGTTTGTGGCCTTGTAGCCACTTCAATTCTTGGCATTGGGCTCAATGTACCCAATGTCACCCATGTCATACACACCAAATTTCCTTGCAACATAATCTCATATATACAAGAGGTGGGAAGGGCTGGTTAACCCCTGGAAAGTCTATGTATCTGCATTCTCAATTGTCATTCTCCCACTATGCATCAAGCTCAAACATTTTCCATAGCCCAATCTCTTTGGTCAGGAAGTCCTCTATCAATCACTTCAAGACAACACACAGTGTTGCAGGCTATCACTCCAAACATTCCTCAACAGCTTGGCAGATACATGTATGGCATTAGGCAAGACTGTGTACTTGTGCAATGTTTGCTCATGAGTGGCATTATCACCTGCTTCCATGCACCAAGGTGCAACCTTGATATTCTCCTACATAGTTTACTCACCATGTCACCTACAGGACATACACCCTTGCCTCACCTTCTTCTGGCTGCAGCCTACTCAAAACTTGTCTTTCAAAGAGCACCTTGCACAAACTGAAGAATCAATCCAACTGGATCTTACCCATCAAATAATTGAACACTATTCCACCAGCTGTATTGCATGCAGATTATCTAGACCAGAACTATATTGTGACCACTTATTCCATGACTGCAAACACAATCCTTTGCCATTCATGCAAAAGGAGGAATTGCTAGGATTTAAAAACACTATCAACTATCCCCCTGGCATGTGTTATCAATGTGGAATACTGCAAAAGGTATGTTGATCAAACATAAATAGCATCACAAAATTGACACAAATGTAGCTCAGGTACAT
The DNA here is from genome assembly GCA_004296355.1 of Lepiota venenata. NCBI lineage: Eukaryota > Fungi > Basidiomycota > Agaricomycetes > Agaricales > Agaricaceae > Lepiota > Lepiota venenata. The sequence goes on from RCFS01000003.1 coordinate 89,834, forward strand.
ACATCAATGCAGCTAGCAAAATACAATACTATCACAAATTCCTTGAAGATCCTCATGCCCACTGCAAATTTACCAATGTTGTTGTCAGGCTTCTGTTCAACATATACAAGAATAATGTATATTTGACAAAAATACAAAGCTCACAACTTGTGGTCAGCAACAGAACAAAGCCCCTCAAAAAATGGGCTGGTAGTCCCTTGGTGGGGCTACCTCTACCCAAACCCATAGCTCTTGTTTTACTGTACTCTGACTCTTTATTAGCAGGCCATTTGTCACAAATTGGCCTTAGTAAGGTAATAGATGGTGATATGAATCAACAAAGATGTTGTTAAGTCTGGGGCACTATAGCCACCAGCTTTTCTACTTATCTAATGCTTCATGGAGGTCGATTATATTGGGGGCCAGCTTAGTCAGAATTGGTCAGCTGAACCCTTGATTAGTCAGATCTGACAAATCAATTTGTCAGCAGAATCAGTACTGTGAAAGCAGTTGCCCGACGTGGCAATGCCTGATGCCTGATGCCTGGTCACCTGACTATCCATATGTCAGCAGAATCAGTTGCTTGATGCCCGATGCCCGATCACCTGACTATAAATTTGTCAGCAGAGTCAGAGCAGTTGCCTGATGTGGCAATGCCTGATGCCTGATGCCCGATCACCCGACTACTGCGTGCATTGTCTTCACTGAGCTGTGCATTGATGACTGAGCTGCGCATTGTCTTCACCTGATGGCCGACTTGCCCGAAGCTGAACTTGACAGGGTATAAATAGGGGCCTGATAGCAGGGGTGTAAGTCTTTCTGACCCCAATCATTCTATTCCCCTGCCATTGAGGTAAGTTTTCCCTGACTAATATGAGCCTGAAGTGAAATAACTAATGAAAAATCATAATAAATTTGTGTAAAATCACCAAAAATATTGCAAATTACCTAAAATTTACCAAAAAATTGGAAAAATTATGGTAAAATAAAATAAAATAAAATCCGGTAAAATGCAATTAAAATTTTCAAAAAATTCGTGGGAATATTGCACTAAAATTCATCAGAATTCGCAAAAAAATCGAATTAAATTACAATAAATACTTGAAAATTGGTTGAAAAACAACTAACAAATTTTTACACAAATGTAAGTAACTTATAAATCTATTGGTTGTATATCTTATTTAAATATTATTTAGGAATCCTCAAACCCCTCCTACTACTCCTGAACAGGCAAGACAAATCTCACGTGATGCAGACCATCACCATCGTGCACAACAAATGACATCTCCTGAGATGCGACATGAACAAACCAATCAACCACCTTTACATATACCTTCTCAACCCAATTTTCAACCTCTGAATATTCCCCGTCCACCTACTCCCCCTGGATTTAATCAACCAAGAGAGCATATTCCACCTGTTTTATTACCTGCTGTTACCATTGCAGAGTCATCTGTTAGATCTTTTGGAGTATCCAGAGATCCTGCTTCTATTATAGCCATGCCACCCATATTGCATGGTTATAATATTCCTCAAACACATATTCCTGAGGATTACAATAGGCCTCTACAACCAAATCCTGTATTACGGGATATACCACCTATACCACAACTATCCCAAAGAGGTGGAAGACGAGGAAGAGCTAGAAATATACCTCAGGAAACACCAGAAATGCTACAAATAAGATTACAGGAGGAAATGCAGCGAGTGAGACAGGCTCAGGCAACTGTTGAAATGGAGAGAATATTAGGAGAACAAAGAGAGGAGCAGGAAAGAGAGCAATTACAAGAAGAGGAGAGAGAAAGAGAACTGGCAGAGCAAAGACAACTTAGAGAAAGAGAGTTAATGGAGCAAAGAGAAGTGAGAGAGAGAGAGTTAAGGGAACAAAGGGAGAGAGAAAGAGAGAGAATTCAGGAAAGAGAGCAAATGCTAAGAACACAGGAGGATGAAAGGGAACAAGAAGCCGAAAATAACCAGGATAACAATCCTGATGCTCAGAATGAAAATAATGGATTAGGAGAGGAGGAGGAAAGAAATTTAGAAGAATTTCAAATAAGAAAACAGGAGGAGAATTATTGGGATCAGTTTGGTGACAATGAAATTGCTCAAAATGGAGATGAGGAAAATGAGGAAATTGAACCTGAGGAAGAAAACCCAAATCAATATCGAATCTTACCCCATGGATGCCAGCCATATGAGGAGCCTGCAGGACCACACTATCTTGGGCTTATGAATATTCTCTGTCCCAAATGTCAGGCACTTCACTTTATTAGTGAAAAATTGGTAAAGGAATCTCGAGTCAATAATCCCAAATTTGGGATGTGCTGTCTCAATGGCCAAATCCAACTTCCACTTTTGGTACCAATGGATCCTACTCTTCAACATCTTTTATGTGGTGGAGCTCCTCAGTCCAAATCTTTCAAGGACAATATTCGACATTACAATGCTGCACTTGCCTTTACATCACTTGGAGCCAAAATTGACCAATCAGTCACTCGAGCATCTGGCCCATATTGTTTCAAAATTAGTGGTGAACTTCATCATCTCTCTGGTGCCCTTCTACCTATACCAGGCGAAACTCCCAAATATGCTCAACTCTATATTTATGATCCTGATGACCAACTTATTCACCGCCAAAGAAATAATCAGGATTTTTGTGATCCTATAGTTATGCGGGAACTTCAGGATTTGCTTCACCATATCAATCCCTATTTCAATGCCTACAAACAAGTATATGAAACTATGCAGCACAAACCTCCCCATGAACATGATACAATCTCTGTTGCACTCCAGGTTTCTATAGCTCAGGATCAGAGGGTTTATAATAATCCTACTACCACAGAGATTGCTGTTATCATTCCAACCCCTGAATCTGATTAGTGGGATCCAAAGAGAGATGTTATTGTACGACTCCAAGGTGGTGGACTTCAAAGAATATCCCAACTTAATCCATCATACTCTCCACTCCATTATGTTCTACTCTTTCCTCATGGTGATCAAGGATGGCATACACAAATTACACAACACTTAGGAGAAAGTGGTAGACGCCGCTCTCAATGGGTTACTCAAACATGTTACTATGCCCATCACATTCATATTCACCAAAATCCTCAACCAGCACTCTTCTGGGGTAGCAAACTATTCCAGCAATACATAGTTGATGCATGGGCTTCATGTGAGCAATCCAGGTTAGCTCATCTGTGCCATAACTAGCACAAACTTAGAGCCGAGTTATTCCAAGGCCTTATGGATGCTGTACGTGGTGACCCAGACGGAAATACACCTCTCCAACAAATTGGCCAGAGAATTATTCTTCCTTCAAGTCATATTGGAAGTAACCGCCATATGATGCAACTCTTTCAGGATTCTATGGCTATCTGTCGTACTTTCAGAAAACTAGATCTCTTTCTTACTATGACTGCCAATCCCAACTGGCCAGAAATTCAAGAGCAAATGTTGGTTGATATAGAGGGAAGAAAGCAATCTGTCACAGATCGACCAGATATTGTGGCTCGAGTATACCCTTCACCTGAAGACCTTTGGAGGAATTTTCGACATCATATCTGTGATGATCTTAGAAGACAACTACAACATATTCCTGTCTATCAGGATGAAGTTTTCACTGAGGACCAAATATATGATTATGGTCTCCACCTTCTCAACAAAATTCTACTGTGCTTTGCTAAATCACTTGAGGATTTTCCTCCCATGCCACTTCCACAAGGTCCAGGTGAAGGCCATCCCTGGGAAGATCTTGACAACAACTTTCTTTTGGCTCAAGAATGCAATTATAATAGGATTGAGTTAACAGCTACAGTCCAACAAAATCGGCAGTCCTTTAATCCAGAACAAGCTGCTGTCTTTGATGCTGTTATGAATTCTGTCCATGGAAATCTAGGCAAGACAATATTTGTGCATAGTGCAGGTGGAGGTGGAAAGACATTTGTTTACAATACCATTGCAGCTGCTGTCCGTGCTGAGGGTCATGTTGCTCTCTGTGTTGCTTCATCAGGTAAGGTTTTTGACTATATATAAGTCACTCTCTAATTATTCTATTTCTAGGAATTGCTGCCTTGCTATTGGAAGGAGGCAGAACAGCACATTCCAGATTCAAAATTCCTATTCCTGCTCATGAAACCTCAGTCTGTCCTATCAGGCACAACTCAGCCCTCCATGATGTTCTCAAAGTTACCAAGATCATTATCTGGGATGAAGTACCTATGCAACACAAGCACAGTATCCATGCAGTAGACCAAAGCTTACGTGATCTCTTTGATGATCAAAAACCCTTTGGTGGAATTACTGTTCTTTTTGGAGGTGACTTCCGCCAAACTCTGCCTGTAGTACCAAGAGGAGAACGACAGAATATTGTTGGTGCTTCAATTTGCAGAAGTAATCTTTGGGCACATGTTGAAATCTATTATTTGGTTCAAAATATGCGTCTGGAAAGAACTGCAGAAATGAATGCACATGCAAATTGGCTATTAGATATTGGAGCTGGAAGAAATATGGGACCAGGAGACAAGGTGGATATTCCTCCTGCAATGCATACTCGGGATGTGGATGGATTGGTGGACTTTGTGTATCCTGGAATCGGAGGAGGAAATAAGCCAGATGAATTTTTCTTGGAAAGAACAATTCTATCTGCTAAGAATGATGATGTGGATGATATCAACTTTTCTATTCTGGCCAAGTTTCCAGGAGAGCTCAAGGTGATGCTGAGCGTGGATAGTATCCGACTGGAGAATAACCAGAACAATGGTTATCAGCCATATGCACCTGAGTATCTTAACTCATTGTGAGCAAATGGACTCCCTCTGGCACAACTAGCACTCAAGGTTGGATGTCCTGTAATGCTACTCCGGAATCTGGACCCATCAATAGGACTTTGTAATGGAACCAGAATGGTTGTACTACAAATTAAACGCAGAGTCCTACAGTGCAGGATTATCACTGGGGATAGAAGATTTGCAGGAACAATTGTAATGATACCCAGAATTACCCTGGAGCCTTCAGCTGAGGATCTTCCAATTCCTCTACAGTGCCGGCAATTCCCTGTATGACTTGCCTTTGCAATGACAATTAACAAGAGCCAAGGACAGTCAGTCAAGTTTGTAGGAGTTAATTTGCAGTCATCAGTATTTTCTCATGGGCAGTTATATGTTGCACTGAGTAGATGTACATCTGGACTAAGGATTAAAGTAGTACTAAATGAAGGAAATGAAGATAGAAAGACAGTAAATGTAGTGTACAAAGAAGTATTTACAGGACTACAGCTTAGATAGAACAACTGATATGTACATACAGTGTTATAAGCTTGAACCAATTTTTGAATAAAGTGTATGTGTATCATTGAAATTATGAGAGTCAAACCCCGTGCGTAGCACGGGATAGCGTAAGCTAGTATACATGTGTTCTAAGTACCCCAGACACTGTAAGTGGTCTAGGCTCTTGAAGAAGGGGTCTAGACCCTATGACTAATGCTATGTATATGGCACAGTTTGTTTGGTGAATATCTCAGCAAGAAGTTGGTATTATATAATGATATAACCACCAGAAAGCATTTGACAAGGGCTATCCAATGGTAACTATCTTGTAAGAAATGATTGAACCTTCCATAGGTTATGTATGAAACACTAAATCTGTGACACCATTGATAAACATGTGCTTACATACAGTAGCTCTCAAAACCCTTCCAATGTTTGTTCAGTTTGTGTTAATCTGTTAATAACTCTAGTTATACTGAAGCTGAGACTTTGAAATTTTAAAGTTAGGTTCTTGAGTATCTCGTTTATGTCTGTGTACAACCATATTACATAATATTAATTTACGAGTATTCTGTGAATTATTTAATATTTTAAGTGCATTGGAAGGGTTTTGTCACTCTCAAAACAATTAGACAATTCTGGGTATTTAGTACTTGGTATAACCTCCCTTGGCCTCCAAAATGGCCTGAACCCTCCTAGGCATACTACTAATAAGATTTTGACACACTTCTGGTGGAATCTTGTTCCATTCAGCTTCTGTCCTCTCCCACAACTCTATTACTCCTCTAGGAGGAGTATTATACTCATCCAGCCTATCCTTGATGTATGTCCAAAGGTGTTCAATAGGATTAAGGTCAGGAGACTGTGGAGGCCACACCATAACCTCCATCCTAGCTTTTTCAAACCACTTTGTGGCTGTTTTGCTCTTGTGTTTGGGGTCATTATCCTGTTGGAAGATAATATTCCCCACCTTCTTGCCATACCACCTAAGACTTCTCTGTAGTTCATCCTCCATAATGCTGACATAAAGATCAGCATCCATCTTCCCTTCAATCCTGCAAGGGTATCCTCCTCCTTCCCACAACATACAGCCCCAGACCATGATAGAACCTCCTCCAAATTTCCTGGTTCCATCTACCAACCTATCATTCAGCTTTTCTCCCTTTTTTTTCCAGACCCAATTCCTTCCATCTGACCCAAAAAGATTAATTTTGGTCTCATCTGACCAAACAACCCTCTTCCAGTCCTCCATGGTCCAGTTTTCATGTGCCTCAGCCCACTCCAACCTCTTCCTCCTATGAATTGAGCTGAGAAAAGGTCTTTTCACCTTTACTACAGCCTTCATTCCAGCCTTTCTGAGTGCCCTTCGAACAGTGTTGGTAGAGAGAGGTTGTTGGGTCATATTCTGGAGGGTTTTGGTGACCTGAACTGCAGTATCGGCCTTCCGAGATGTAATAAGACGAATGGCATATGTGGTATCAGAGGAGGAAAGTATAGATGGGCGACCACCAATGGATTTAGAAAGTGATGAACGATGTTTGGAGCGAAGTCTGGAGATAGTACCAAGACCTAGACCAGTGGTAGAGGAGATTTTGGTAGCAGAAACCCCTTTATCCAGGAGAGAGAGAATGTGGTTGACTTCAGAGGTAGAGAGAGGTTGCATAGTAGTATAAGAGGAGCTGGGGGGGTTGGGTTGGATGGGGATAGTAAACACCTGTATTTATACACTATCCCAGGTAGTCACATGATTTTTATTTGTATTTATTTGGCCACAATAAACGGAATCATGTGATAGCTAGGAAGAGTGACAAAACCCTTCCAATACACTTAAAATATTAAATAATTCACAGGATACTCAAAAATAAATATTATGTAATATGGTTGTACACATATATAAACAAGATACTCAAAAACCTAACTTTAAAATTTCAAAGTCTCAGCTTTAGTATAACTAAAGTTATTAACAAATTACCACAAACTGACCAAACATTGGAAGGGTTTTGAGAGCTACTGTAGGGTACAAATGGATACAAATCATGATAAGGGATAAAAGGTGGGCTCTCCCTCTTTGCCCTCTTCACTTATAACTGCCATGCCTGCCACACTTAAGTTATAGAAAAAACCTTCCTCATTATTTATTAAAATATCCCAATGCCCAAAAGATAATGTCTGCCATTAGATTGTAGGTATATCTTGATTCATCAATAGGGCATACCTGATGCACCTTGACTAGCAAAAGCAAGAGTTGCACCACCTGTGGTGTTGATATGACCACCTGACTTGACAACATATGCTACACCCACTAGCAAGCTTGTACCATCCAGGTGCAGGAGATTAACTACCCTGTTCCCAACAACTCCACTGCTCACAAGAAAGACCTCTATGAGACTACAAGGTACCCCAGGAGTCAGTCAGTAGCAATTACATGGTCTGCCTTGATGAGGTGCCACTCCCTTGCTTTTATAATGGCATACTGCAGCCAGGATGGATGCATTTGGCTATGGAAAATTTGCAGACTTGGTTTGTCTTAAGCTCTGGCCTTTTGGTGATTGTTGGTGTCTGGGATGTGTGGTTGGTTATTGAAAACTACACTTTCCTGATAGGACAAGAATGGATCAGTTAATTTTCTCTACCTTTTTATGGACCTTTGACTACAGTGAGAGCACCAATTTGAATTAATTAGGGGGAAATGGGCTAGTAGCTGAGTTGGCAATGCACTTGCAAGCTTGAGCTCAAATGAATTTGAATAAATTTAAAATTTCAAGCTCAGTGGTTTAGCTTAAGCTCAGGAAAAACTAGGCCAAGACTACACAAGTGACATTAGAGCTACTACTTCTAGTGTATACATTGAATGAAAATGTTACCTGAAAAAATGCAGTTTATGTCTAGAAGCAAGCAAGCAAGAAGACATGATAGAAATTTGTGTGTTTGCATCTCACTCCCCTCTTGCTCCAGGTTGCCCTCACAAAAGCCTCCTGTCCCTGCTGTTACCCGGGTTAGGGGTCTGCTCTTGAGTCACAAGGTTGGGATCACAAGGATGTCTATACAGACTTGGTCCAAGTGTCTTACTACTTGACTTAGAGGCGGGCTGAATATATCTCTGAAGCCCTCTCAGGCGAACTGGATATTTAGACAGAACAGTGTATAACACTAAGCTAAGGATACAGGTTTTGTAGCTATCCTTATATACTACTGGTTGTCTATTATTTATAAGTACCCTGGGTAAGTACTTAGTCAGAGCGAGTCATAAGAAGGTGGACCTAGGTAATGAGAAGGCTTCCTGTGAGAAATAGAAGTGGTGAGTGGGAAAGGAAGCGTAAGTGTGAGAGTATTTGTATTAAAGGGGAAAGAAAAGAAGTATTCTATTGTCCATCAGGAAGGTGGCTAAGACCTAATTATAGTCCTTTTCTAGGGTTCTGATAACATTACCCCGTTTTTATGATCATACTCCATTATGATCTTGTGGTTCGTCATCGCTTGGATAAGCGGCTAAGAAGTCAACATCTTCGATGTATATTGCAGCCGGTATGACTGGGGAAAATGGTGGAGTGGGGGTTTGGTTCAGATTGAACTCTTGTGCGGTTTGAGGAGAAGGTGGTTTGTTTGGGAAGAAGATATCCCAAAATCTTCTTCTCTGAGTTGGATCAGAGATAGGAAGGTCCAGCTGGTTCGCCGGTAATATTTGCATAGGTGGCATTGTCGATGAAGTTGTCGTAGTAGGTTCCCATATTGGGTGTGTGTGGTTTGGGGAACTGGTAGTCGGGGATGGGGGTATGTGGTTTGGGAGATTTTGGCCTAGGTGGATTTCTGGCAAAGTAGGCCGTGATATTCTTGGTGGGTTTGGTGCCTCGTTTGGGGCAAACCTGTCAAGGGTGTTCGGGTTCCCACTTCTTGCAGTAGGGGCATCGATATTTGACACAATTGTAGGAGTAGTGTCCGGGAGCATATAATTTGCATCCCATACATTGGAAGTTGGGGCAGTCTGATGCCCAGTGTCCAGCTCATTTGCATTCAGGACAGATATACTTGGGGTTGGCTGGTTTGGTGGGGTTGGGGTCGGTTTGTGAGTGAACAGTTCTGGTGGGGTAAGGCTTGGGTTGACCCAGAGGGCCGGGTTTAGTGTTGTTAGTCATGGGCTTGGCCACGTGTCGTCTAGATTGCTCCTCATCGAGGGTGTTATCAGAACCCTCAGAAGGACTATAATTAGGTTTTAGCCACCTTCCTGATGGACAGTAGAATACTTCTTTTTCTTCTTTAATACTGATACTCCCACACTTACACTTCCTTTCTCCCATACTCAACTTCTATTTCTCACAGGAAGCCTTCTCTTTACCTGGGTCCACCTTCCAATGACTTGCTCTGACAAGTACTTACCCAGGGTACTTATAAATAGCAGATAACCAATATGTATATAAACCTAGCTACAGTCACCTGTATCCTTAGCTTAGTGTTATACACTGTTCTGCTTAAATCCCCAGTTCGCCTGAAAGGGCTTCAGAGATTTATCCAGCCCGCCTCTAAGTCAAGTAGTAAGACACTTGGACCAAGTCTGTATAGACATCCTTGTGATCCCAACCTTGCAACTCAAGAGCGGACCCCTAACCCGGGTAACAGAGGGCCTTGAAAGCGGCCATGGTGGAGTTGTTGAAGGGGTTTCGGCTCTTTGGGCCGGGGGTAGTGTTGGGAGTGGGTTTGGAGGGCTTGGAGGAGGGCTGGGGTTGGATGACGGAGTCATCGATGGTGATGGGGTCCTGAATATGGGAGCCCGGGGGACTGTAGGATAGGTGCGCATGCAGTGCAGACATGAGAGTTGGTCGGTCTCAGCATGAGATTTCGAGTGATTCTGTCCAACTTTGTTGTTGTTGGAACGCTCTATTGAGAGCCTGAGTTTGTCGAACCATGTCGGCATAGTGGTTCCAGAAAGCTCGGTCAGAGCTTTGAACTGTAGGGTCGAGTAGTCTATCTCCAAAGGAGATGTCGGCTGCAATCTTCCTGAGATTGCTATCGCTAATTCAATTTGGTCCCAGTGGTCAAGCGCTAGTTGTTGCTGGTCCGGGACGTACAGTGACTGTTGCCTTGGGGAAGGCAGGGAGTGGCGCAGGGGTTCCTGCGGGGGTGTCGTTGGGGTCGGGGGTTTTGTCCTTATCGGAGACATCGTCAAAGGCGTTGGAGGGAGTGTAGAGAGACGGTGTGATGGTATTGGTGGGGTAGGAGTGTAATATGTGGCTCGGAAAACCACTACCTATATCAACCAGTACCTCGAATTGCGATTCTGGGGCGTCGGAAACAGTTCTCGAAGAGAGGGATTCAACTTTATAAAGGGGGTTTTGGGGGAATAGAAATATATAATGGGTTTTCTCGAAAAATATACCCAAGGGCACCAAGTGTACTCTGGGGTGGTCTCTGTGGTAGTAGCAACAAGTCTCCTCTTGCAACTACAGCCTCTGGCTCTCAATATCTCTGATCTCGAAACCTTGGGGGAATCTGCACTACCCCACTGAGTCTCTATCTCTCTATGTCTCTAGACCTAAGGCGAATCTAACCTACCCCTGAGTCTCAATATCTCTCTGTGAGTCTCCCGAACTCAAGCAATGGTCTCAGCAAGTTCTCTCAATGATCACAGTTCATCTCTACTGTTTCTGGATGGTCTAGGACTGAAGCTCTCACTTAATTTGCCTTAATGCACACAATAGCACAAGATAATGAAATTGTTAATTCCCAATCTCGTGGTCTCGAAGCTAGGGCAGCGAGTGCTTGTCTTTCACCTCTCCTCCACACTGTATTTATATGTTTTGGTAGCTAGGAAACAGCCTGAGTAAATAAGGAAATATTAGAGAGAGTAATACTAGTATACACAATCGGTCTGACATTCCCCTGCGTAATAACGCTTTCCCACCCGGTATTGGTCCTGGCTGCCTGTTGTAGACTCATTTCGAGTCATTGAGACACTGCTGGTGTCATTTTGTGGGTCATCGTGACGGTCCGCGGCTGTTTCAGCACACCTGGGGAGGTTCTCTACCCATATGCATATGCCTTTCACCTCCATGTGTCTACCCTATTGGTCTCCTCCCAACCCGGCCTTCTGGTACACTGTTCGTATACCCTTCTAGTATCCTGTACTGGCCGCGTGTTGCTTATGCGTCGTGCGGATAGTCCGAGATAGTCCAACTACTCCATCATTTGTCCTTTGATCCGCTATTGGACCCTGCAAAGCCTTTCAAGGTACTCGATCGGTCATCGAGATGCTATTGCACGTATTGTCCATTATAGCTATCCCCTTGGGGCTAGCTGATAGGCTTATGCGTCCGTAGCTTAATAGGTTTTCTATTCGTTCTGCTCCTCATTCACCTCTATTGGTCCCCCTGACAATTGGCGGTCCTTCCGATCGTCATATTGCGATCAGACAAGCTGATGTGGCTTCGGGTGTAATTCCTCAGCCGATGCTTTCTCGGGCAATAGCCATAGTCTCCCTCTTCTCGATAGAACATCATCCCTGCCCTTAATATAGCAGTCAGTACATTGTCTCTTAGTACATTGTATGCCATTTATTTGGGTGAGGGACACTGTTCGTTACTAATCGAGGTATCTTGAAAATCCGTCTACCAAGTGTCTCGATGCCAGTCACACGATCTTCTCGAAGGTTTCAATCAGCACTAGACTGCTACACGATGTCCCCTTCGAGATAGTCGAGTTAGGGGCCCTCAGTCTTCTCAGGTCATCTCGATGGCCATTATATGGCTGTGAGCTCTTCCCTCGTGATCAGGGAGTTCTACTAACAACGTTTTCGATACCTGGTGCATCTCTGAGTGTGTACAACTGCGATGCCGCCTGTTGTACTCTTTGTCTACTCTCGAAGCCATACAATAGCTATTTAGTAGCCACTGGCTGACTCCTGGGGTGCCTTGTAGCCTCATAGAGGACCTTACATGACATACCAGTCGGGTTAGGGTCATTGTAGGGGGTGTTATGGGTATATCGAGATGATTACATTGTAGCTATTGCTGGGCCATGGGTATATAGGGGTATAATGGCTCATTTTAGCAATGCTTCGATTTTCGGTGTAATAATGGGGGCGGAACAGAAGCTCCTGAAAGCGAGCTCTTCACTGAAAATGAGTGTCCATCAATGATCACAATGGAACTAGTGGTGTTGGAGGAAGTGGAGGAAATGGAAGCGAGGGCAGATTGGGGGTGGATGATTTGAGACATTGTTGAAAGAGTTGGTTATAAGCATTAGAGGCTGTTTGGCTTCTGTGTGTGGTAGGTTCTCGAAAGTTCCTGGGGTTTCTTTCAAGTTTTGTGTGTTCTTTTATATTCTTGAAGGATCTCGTTGGCATTCTTTGAGAGTTCCTTTTCTGGTAGCCATTGGTTCTCTGTGTGGGGATATCCTTTCCATTTGATGTAGAAATGGAGTTGATTGTGGCGTCGGCGGTGATTTATGATTGCTTCTATTTCGTATTCTTCTTCATCATTGATGATTATCGGTGGAGGTGGAGTTTGAGTTGCTCCGTATGCTTCTGTTTCTTCATATGGGGTTAGAAGGTTTTGATGGAAGACTGGATGTATTTTCCAGTGGGTTGGTAATATCAATTCATAATTGATCGGTGATAGGACTTTCTTGATTTGGAATGGTCCTAGGCGTTTTGGGGATATTTTGTTTGATAAGAACGGGAGTTTGAGGTTCTTGGCTTCTAGCCATACACGTTGTTCTGTTGTGAATGGTTTGATCGTTTTGTGGTTTTGTTGTTGCACGATGTCAGCGGATATTTGATGTGCTGCTTGTGCTTCTCTTCTGGCATGGTCCAGAGTTCGGATGCGTTCATCGACTGATGGAAAGTCTGATGTTTCCATGATAGTAGGGATGGAGGGAGGGTTGTATCCCATGATGAGTTCGAATGGGGATTTTTGCCTTGAAGCATGAGTTCTTGAATTGTGTGAGAACTCGGCAAGGGGTAGGGAATCGACCCAGTGAAGGGGATTTTGGGTGCAGTAGATGGAAAGATATGTTTCAATTTCTTGGTTGTATTGTTCTGTGGATCCATCTGTTTGAGGGTGGTAGGCTGTAGAGAATGCCTGTTTGATGTTGAGGCGTTTGGCCAGTTCTTGAAGTGATTTGGCGGCGAATCGAGGGTCGTGGTCGGATATGATCTTGTCAGGGAGACCAAATCGTGTGAATACTTTTTTGATGAGTAATCTTGCGATGTCATTGGCGGTTGATTTGTCGGTAGTAGGGATAAAAATTACCCCCTTTGTAAGGCCGTGGTCTACCATGGACAATATGGCGTTATAGCCGGCAGAAATGGGGAGACCCGTGATGAGATCCCAAGATATTTGGGAGAAGGGGCACAGCGTCTCTGAAGCCGAGATTGGTTGAGGAGGGACTTTATCCAGACGTCGGATAATCTTGTATTGTTGACATTCAGGACAACCTTTGACATAGTTTTTGATGAATGTCAACATTCCAGGCCAATATACGTCTTTCTTGGCCAATCGGTACGTTTCTTGTTCACCAGGGTGGCCTTTGGTGGGGTGGTCGTGATACTTCACGATTACTTCACAGCAAAGTTCGAGGTCCTCGGGGATAATAACCCGGTTTTGGAAAGTGACAAGGTTGCCACTGTTGGTAGAGACGAGTCCGAAGTCGGAGTCGGCGGATTTTGGGAGGTGATCCTTGATTTGCTGGATAGCCTCGGCGGTTTTAGGGTCATATTTTGGGGAATTGATGACCCGGTCGCATAATGTCACATCAATGGCAGAGATAAACAGTTCTTCAGGGAGAACTGTAACATCGGTGTTATCCTGATTGTCATCTAGATCATAATCAGGTTGGCGGGATAGAGCGTCTGGCGCTGGGATTTTTACACCAGGTATGTGTTCAAGTTTGAAATTGTAGTCGGCCATTAGCTGGACCCAGCGAGCTTGGCAGCGGCTAATCTTTTGGGGTTTTCTCCAATAAGTAAGGTTTTGGTGATCAGTTTTAATGATCACGGGGTGTGGAGATCCGAGGAGATAATGTCTCCATTCTTCTAGAGCGCGAATGATAGCAAGGAGTTCATGGTCATAGATGTCGTAGTTCCTTTCGGCTGGTGCGAAAGTTTTTGAGAAGAACGATACCGGTCTACGGTTACCATTGATGTCATATTGATAGAGCACAGCTCCACTTGCTACTTTCGATGCATCGGTCTCGATTTCGAAAGGTTTGTCTTGATCTGGCATAAGGAGTACTGGCTCCTTGAGGAATTTGTTCTTGAGAGTCTCAAATGACTCTTGTTGTTTGGATTTCCATTCGAATTTATTCTTCTTCGAAAGGAGATTGTTGAGGGGTTTGGTAAGATCTGAATACTTCCAGATGAATTTTCGGTAGAAGTTGCAAAACCTGATGAATTTCCGTACTTGACGGATGGTTTTGGGGATAGGCCAATCTTTAATCCCTTTGAGTTTTCTGGGATCCATTTTGATGTTATCAGGCGTGATGATCATGCCTAGGTATTCGAGTCATTGTTTATTGAACTTGCATTTTTCTCCTTTAAGGTAGAGGTCATTTTCCTCAAGTATTTTGAGTACTTGTTCAGTAATTCGGTCGGTTTCTTCTTGGGTTTTGCCGAAGATGAGTATATCATCCATGTAGATGATGATTCCTCCTTTGTTGAGCTGTTCAGCGAATATCGTGTCCATCATATGTTGGAATGTAGCAGGGGAGTTGCACAATCCAAAGAACATTACTGTGGGTTCGAATAAACCCTGCGGCGTTTTGAATGCAGCTTTCCATTGATCGTCTTCTTTGATTCGAATATTGTTATATCCGAGTCGAACGTCAAGTTTAGTGAAATATTTAGCTCCTTTGAGCTTATCCATGATGGCGGATATCATGGGTATTGGGTAGGCATTCTTTACCGTATGTTCATTGATGTAACGGTAGTCTTGACAAGGTCAGAGATCTCCTCCTTTCTTTGCGACAAAGAAAAATGGTGAAGCCATTGGTGATTTGGAGGGTCGGATATACCCTTTTCGTAGATTTTCATCTATGAATTCTTTTAGCGCTTTGTTCTCGGCGGGCGCTAAGTGGTATGGTTTCATTGACTTTGGTTCGAAAGTCGGTTTTGTTTTGATGGCGTGATCGAAAGATCTTGATGGTGGGAAACGTTTGGATGCTTTCTTGTCAAATAGTTTTGCCCATTGAGCGAATCGTCTAGGGATTTTATTTTCTTCCGCTTTTTCAGGGAGTTTTCCACAGAGTTTCGTTGTTAGTTTTGTGGTAGTGTTGTGGAGTTGAGTAGCGAAAGTTGCCTTTGCATTTATTTCCAACGGTGTAAACAGCATTGGGTTCATTTCATTCTCCATAGAGAATTCGTCGAGATCGCTATTGTTGATATCGTAATATTCGGATGGGGCTTCATCCATATTCATGGTATGTCCGGCCATATAGTCCATTGAAATGGAGTTGGCTTCAATTGGTCAGCAGAGAGTTTTGAGAAGGTGGGGAAATGCCAAGTGTTTGATTTGTGGCTTCCAAGAGAATGTCTTGGTTTTCCAATTTATGTCGGGATTGTGTTGTTCCAACCAGGGAAAACCTATTATGAAGTCTTTGGCTCCAGTATTGGTGATGAAAGCTTCAAGCTTGCAATCACGGCTGTCAATGATAGCATTGATTATGACATAGTCTCGGATCATGCCATGTTGGTTATTTGATCCATCCACATTGGTTAGTGCAATGGGATTATCCAGGGATCGGTGGTGATATCCTAGTCGTTCAACAACTTTATTGGATATAAAGTTTCCTTGAGCTCCTGAATCTATCAGGGCGGTGATGGCCACAGGTTTCGACGATTGTTCACTCCAGATCTCGATGGGGAGGAAAAGAGATCTTTTATTTGAGGATGTAGTTAATTGTACAGAATTGATTGTAAGAGGTGAAGAGAAATTTTGTCCATTTTGGGAGTGTGCAGGGGCACATCGTTCGACATCACTCCGTTTTAAAAATCCTGGAAGGGACACATTTGGGGGTCCTCGGCCAGTGCTGAGTGTAATTCTTCTTGGAGTTCCGGCTCCAAGGTGTCCACAAGTTGCTGCATTTGTGCGGCAACATCGGCAACTGCAAGCAAATATTTGCAAGGGGTGGAATTGGAAGGTTTTGGTCTATTCGGGTTTCGAGTTGGATGGACTGGTTGGGTCCGGGTGCCGGGGAATCGACGAGTTGGAGCGGGTGTAGGACATTCCGCAATGAAGTGTTTTTCAGATCCGCATCTGAAACATTGGTGGTTCTGGTGTTGTTTCATTTGCTGTCCGGTAAGGACAGTGTCGATTTCGAGAGATCTGTTGCAATTGTCTTCGCAAGGGATGTTAATTTCGTTAATTTTGTGAGGAATCATTGGGTAAGGATCCTCATATTCTTCAGTTTGGAGATTGTCTATCTCCATGGCGTAGGGGTCTTTAGGTGTGAACCTAGGTGTTGATCGAGAATAATAGTTCGCATAGGGAACTACGTTATTCTGCTTTTGCTTTGCCTGGAAGCAGTTATTGTTGTTGAAGGAACGGGGTGTTCCGTAGAGGGCGTTTACTCGGCGGAAATTATTGTCGAGTTGGTTGGCCATGGTGTACCATCTAGCAATGGTTTGTGGCAGATTGTCAGATGTGTCAATCTTGATTGCGATTCGGCGATCGATGGCTTTTCGGTAGAGATCGATAAGAGTTTGATCTTCATGGATATCCGCTTGTCGGACTAGTTCTTTGAATGTGGAATTAAATTCCATCATTGGTTTTCCTCCTTGTTTGATTGTTTGGAGGCGGGTATGAGCATAGGCAGATTTGTCTGCAGGTCGGAAGTCTTGTCTGAGGCGAGTCTTCATTGCTCTCCATGTTTCGGTATAATACCCTTGTACTGGAGGGTTTTGAGCTTGTCCAGCGGCTAGTTGTTCGGCAATATACTGAGATGCCCATGCTCAAGCTTCTCCTTTTTGCATTGATGTGAGTGTGAAGATGCACTTATCATAATGTCGGGGATATACGGCGTCATTACTGAGTAGGTAGACGTCGACTGCGAAGAGCCAGTCTTCGAATTTGTTTCGATCTCCGTCAAAGACCAGAGGTTTGAGGAATCCAATTTCTTGGGGTGCTGGTGCAGGTGCTGCAGGTGCTGGTGCAGCCGGTTGGGCAGGAGGTGGGGCGGCGGCTTGTGAACCCATGATCATTTGTGGGTTGATAGTGGGGGGGTGTGTAGGGGAGGTTTGGATTGGTGACACGGGTGGTAGCGTTACCAGTTGAGGTGTTTGAGGGGTGAGGGAACGAGGGGAAGGCTGAATAGAAAGAGGGGGCCTTCTTGGGTCTAAGGGTCGAGATGGTCCTGGTCCGCTAATTCGAGTCGGACGAGGTGGTATGTCGGTTCTTTCGTAAGGATTACGAAAGGGAGATTCTTCTGCTCGGGAGGGAGTAGAAGGGTTTGGGGTTCAGACAGGGGATCGGTAGTAGTGGAGGTTAGTCCGGAAAGGGTATTCTTCAACTGCTTGTTGGAGAAGTTGTTCTTGCTCTTTGGGTTGAAGAGGTTGTTCGTCTGAAGCATCTTCTTCTTCTTCAGACTGGGGATTGGAGGGAAGTTGTTCTTTGGAAATATATTCTTCTTCTTCGGATGAAGAAGGGGGACGGAGTCAGGGTGGAATTTTGATATGTTTTGATTATTTTCTTGATTAGGTAACCAAGAATGAGGAGGGCGGCGTAACAAAGGAGTTTCCTGAACTCCAGGGTGTTAATTTGTGGTTACGAAATACAGATGTATTTCAAGGTGGAGGAAGGGTTGGTGAGGAGAGTGGTTGATGATGTACCACATGATGATTTTTCCAATCGCGTAGCCGGCGGCACAGATGATGATGTTGACTAGGAGTCCTTTGAACTCCAGGATGACTGTGGGGAGGGGAGACACATAGCAACGGCTACAACACACGCTCTGGGAGCACAACACACGCCTATGGGCACTACACGTAGCAAGCAGCTACAACACACGCCTAAAGAGGCACAAGGGGGACAGAGATAGCTTAGTGTTTTGTTACCCGGGTTAGGGGTCCACTCTTGAGTTGCAAGGTTGGGATCACAAGGATGTCTATACAGACTTGGTCCAAGTGTCTTACTACTTGACTTAGAGGCGGGCTGAATATATCTCTGAAGCCCTCTCAGGCGAACTGGATATTTAGACAGAACAGTGTATAATACTAAGCTAAGGATACAGGTTTTGTGGCTATCCTTATATACTACTGGTTGTCTATTATTTATAAGTACCCTGGGTAAGTACTTAGTCAGAGCGAGTCATAAGAAGGTGGACCCAGGTAATGAGAAGGCTTCCTGTGAGAAATAGAAGTGGTGAGTGGGAAAGGAAGCGTAAGTGTGAGAGTATTTGTATTAAAGGGGAAAGAAAAGAAGTATTCTATTGTCCATCAGGAAGGTGGCTAAGACCTAATTATAGTCCTTTTCTAGGGTTCTGATAACACCTGCTACCCCCAAAGGCCAGCCCTGCCCCCACATGGGTAAATGCATTAATTGCAGCAAGTCACTATGCCACTGATGGTTGCACTGCAGATGCCAGTTGCAAGACCAGTGCTGGTTCCTCTGCCTGCAAGGACAAGACCTCAGGGTCTTGTACCTCAACTTCAGTCACTTCTTAGTAGGTTTTCTTGCTTCATCTATATGTACCTTTTGGTTTAGGATCTTTTTCCTTCTTCCTAGGGCCCCCTGTCTGGCACTTTATCCTGCAGCCTTCTGGGCAACTTTCACTACTCTTTTGTGCTCTCTGGGTGGGGCTTGGGTGTCTAGGCTTGTGCCTGGCCTGGTCCCTGCCTTTCTTTGCTTAGTTTACATGGTCCAATGATAGCCACACTCAGTACAGCAATAGCTGTGGGGCCCCTCTTTTTTTTTTTTTTTTCAACAATTTATAACGTGGTGTGTGGTAGCAGTCCATGGCAGCTATCTACTACAGGAGCAGTGGCTACAATATATAAGAGGGTTCTACAGAAAGGCCCCAAAGGGGCCCAACAATGTCCGTTGTACTAAGTGAGGGCTTCAAGTGCCCGTGAGAGGAGAGAGAACTAACTATTGGACTAGCAAGTGGAGAGAGAGAGAGGGAGAAAAGTACATACCAGCAGGCAGGCTAGGTAGGAAGGGGGGGTGGGGAAGAGTGTTGAACAACATTGCCTCCGGGGTTGGGGGGGAATGAGAAGGCCAGGGGGTTGTCCTGGAGGAAGAGAATTAGACAGTCGAGGTCAGTGTAGTAATTGGACCCACTGTCCTGAGTCCAGGACCAGTGTCAAGTGTAGAGAGGGCAGGACCAGAGAATATGGTTGCACCACTGGAAGGGAAATCCGCAAGGGCAGGAGGTTGGTTCATTGGGGAAGAACCAGGATCAATATTTGCCAGTAGAGGCGTGATTGAGTATGCACTGCGTCAAGTGGGTAGATAAGGAGGGTAGCTTGCAAGCGGTAGAGGAGAGGTAAGGGCCGTCGCGGAAATAGGAGGGGTGTAAAGGTTTGCCACAGTGTGAGAGGGGCATGAATTGTGAGCCCAGGAAAGGGAGAGTGGAGTCAAGTTGCCATTCCCGAATGATGCTTCTGGTACTTAGTTTCCAGATAGACAATGCCCAGACAGGGGATGAGGTTGAGAAGGGTGGGTGGGGTTTCATGGAAGCAAGGGCGTGAGCTTGCCTATGGTACCGAGAGTTTCCAATGCAATAGGGAGTGTGCGATGGTGAGTGTGTGAGAGGGGGATGCCTTGAGCCAGGGGATGAGGAGAGAGGTAACTAACAAGGAGGTATGTTGTCCAGAGGAGGGGGAAGGAGAAAGTGCAGCCTGCACTGCTGAAGGGGAGTCAGTGAGTAAAAAGAGAGAGGAGATATCACTACTAAATAGAGGAAGTAGGGAAGAGATGGTAAAGGAGAAAGCAAAACATTCATAGTCAGTACCTGTAAGGGAACCTGTGTTAGTAGAGTCAGAGCATACAAGTACATTGTTCACAGAGGCAACATAGGAAACTCAGGAGGAGAAGCCAGTAGTACGAGAGGGGGGGGGAAGATGAATCAAAGCCAACAACAAGTGTACTGGAAGAGAAAAGGGCCCTAGAGAGAGCAGGGTCAAGTGTAGAGTTGCACCAAGAGGACAAATCCTTTCTGGAGCAAGGGGAGGGGGGGGGTGAGGAAGGTAATGCAGTGTGGAAACTGGTCCATGATGCGGTATCCGGGTTCGGCTAGTGGGTGGGATCAGAAGATGGGGTCAGCCTTGATGGACTGTAAGGCAGCATCCATGAAAACTAATGCAGAGCCTGATGTGCATTGTTGGCAGGTGGTGAGGAAGAGGATGGAAAGTGGGTGGCGTTTGGTGGTGGACGAGAAGGTGAGGAGTGAGTTGATACCATGGGTGTGAGGTAGAGAGGCGATCTGCATTGCACTCCGGGTGTGAAGTTTGTGGAGGTGGAGGTGTATGGGTGGGAGGCCTGCGATGGCTTCGACTCCTTGGGATGGGAAGGTACGGAAAGCTCCCATAATCCACAAGGCGGCACACCTTTGCAAGGCCCTGAGTTGTTTGAGGAGTCCCTTGATGCGTGCTGCATCATAGAACCATAGAGAGGAGCCATATGTCATCAAGGGGACAACACAGGAATGGGATAGGAGGCGTTTGTGAGAGGGGGTGAGTCCTCTTGAGGAGTTGCCAAGTAGCCACATGGCACCCAGCAGAGAAAAGGACTTGTTAGCATAGAATGCGACATGGTCCTTGAAGGAGAGTCGGGGATCAAACCAGAATCCAAGATATCTCCAGGTGGGGGAGGGGATCAATGGGGTGTCACCAGTGAACGGAGTGTAACCCAAGTCCAAGGAGGGGAAGACCTCATTGTGTCGTCTCGAGAAGAAGAAGGACTTGGTTTTGGAGTGTTCTAAGACCAACCCAAAATCTGATAAAAGTTGGAAGACTATTCCGTATGCCCTAATCAGAGGTGGAGTCACGTCTGTCCACTGTTTGCCTCGGGATACAATGAGGCTGTCATTGACATAGGACAGAAAGTCAATATTCCTGAGGAGAGGGTCAAAGGAGAACAGGTGTTCTGCAATGTATAGGACAGGCACCAAGAACAGTGATGAAAGTACCGGCAAGAGGGCAGAGCCTTGGATGACCCCTACAGAGCAGTCCATGGGTTCTGAGATGATGTTCGCACCCCAGGAGAGGGATGTGGTGCATCCAACTAGGTATGACTGGAAGAAAGAGAGGACCTGGGGTGGAAAGCCCTGGTGTCGGAGAATGGCAACAAGGGTGGAGTGGTGTAGGGAGGCAAAGAATTGGGCAATGTCAAAGGTGACCATGCCGGTGACCATGTTTTTGGCCCATCCAGCGCAGATGAGGTGGGAGAGGTAGAGGCCAGCGTCCTCAGTCGAACGACCGGCAATTCCACCTAATTGGTGGGGGTGAATGAGTGCATGGCAGACAGCCACAAATTGGAGTTGAGTGGCCAGCATTTTCTTGAACAGTTTGTCCATGGTGTTGAGGAGTGTGATGGGGCGGAAGTCCCCAGGCTTGGTATGCAATGGTTTGGGGGGTTTGGGAATAACAACAGTGGTAGAATCTTTGAAGTAGGAGAGCCAGTGACCATGTTCAACACAGGCATTGGCAAGGGCAAGGAGGGTGGAATGGCATGAGGGGCGGGTGATCAGTTTCTTCAAGTGGTGCCAGGTGATGTGGTCAGGACCAGCAGCAGAGCAGTTGGACATTCCTGATAGAGCTTTGTCAAGCTCAGAAGAGGTAAAGGGAACCCACTCTCGTGTGTTCTGTTCAGGGAGGTAGTCCAGGCCTGAGAGGTTGGTGGTGCAGTCCTTGGCATTGAAGAAGTGAAATCCCAGTGTGTCAAAGAGGTCCTCCTGGGTAACACAGGGTTTGGAGGTTCGGGGGTTAATGACAGCATCAATGGCTGGTAGTGAGCAGGGGCCAACCCAGGACATTAAATCCCAGGGCCTCTTGTTTGTGACTGCTATGTCTTTGGCCCGAGTGTCATAATAGGTCCATTTAGCGGAACAGCAGCTAGAATGGAAAGAGCCCCAAGTCTCCTTGGAGGAGGAAGATTGGTAGGAATCCAGGAGAGACAAGCAGTTGGTATTCCACCAGGGCTTGGATCAGTGACAGACCAGGGAGGTCCTTGAGTTTGCAGACCATGCAACAGAGATGAAGAGCATGAGAGCGGAGGCAAAAGCCTCTACATCCTTGGCAGAGAAGAGGGTGTGTGAGGATGGGAGGGAGCTCAGGCCATGTGAGACTGTGTTGAGAAAAGAGACCTCTTCCTTGGAGTCGATCTTTATCATGGTTTTTCTGACAAAGGGGATTTTGGAGGGGATAGGGAGAGTGAATGCCAGGGGGGCATGGTCCAAGGGTAGTCTGAGGTTGGGTAGGATGTGGTATCCAGAGAGGGGGAGCCCGGTAGAGAAGAAGGCCAGATCGATGACAGTGGAAGATTTGTTCTGGTCTCTGGGGTAGAATGTTGGATATGGTGAGACTGGCAAGGCTCGGGTCAGCGAGAGCAACTTGGCCATGTTAAGGAGTTGGGATGCTCTAGTGGGGTGGGTGGGATAGGAGGGGTCCCATTCACTTGACCTAATGTTGAAGTCTCCTACCAGGCAGAGACATGAGTGGGAAGACAGAGAGAGCATGTTTGTCAGAAAAGACATTGCAGAGTCTTGTGTGTCATTATATATTCCTACCAGGTGTACCAGACCGGTGGGGAAAAAGAGGGATAGCCATGAGATGTCCTGGTGTGGAGCAAGGTCACGGCAGAGGGAGGGACGGAGGGGACGGAGGGATTTGTGCACAAACACCATTGACCAGGGGCAGGAAGGGGAGTCAGGGTCATTCTTGTCACCAGGGGAGACAAGACAGTCCCAGTCAGGATGGAGAGGACCACCAATAATGGGGGCATCTTTTTTGTCAGTAGCAGAGAGTACATACCTAATGATTTTCCAGGGGGGTTCTTGTATAAAGACTAGGTCAACAGCCAGTGTAGACAGAGTGATCAGTAGGGTTTCCAAGAGAGAATAATTGTGGGCCACATTTTGAGAGACCACTGAAAGAGAATTGGCTGAAGACGTCCTACCAGTAGGGCACTCCAGGAAGGGGAAAGAGGAAGTGGAGTGGGGAACAGCCAGATCTGGGGTGGGAGAGTGGAGGAAGGGGCAGGCAAAGGGTGTGTTGGGGAAGGGTAAGGGGACAGTGTCTGACAGATCATGTACAGACATTAGGAGGGGCAGCAGAGGCGACTGCGGCTTCAGCGCAAATGGTTTCCCTTAGAAGGGTTTGGCAGTTGACTCTGCCTTTGATCCACTTGGGTTTGAAACAGTGATGCCAGAATGGGCACTTGGTGCTGTTGGTGGGGTGGGGGCTGTTGCACTTGCAACATTTAGCACTGTGGGGGCATGGTTGGTCGCGGGGAGTGGCTGGGATGGGGGGGTTAGCCTTGGGCCTGCCCTGGCAGCAGGTGGCATGTGAGCGGTGGTTCTCCTCCTTGTGAGGGCTGCTGCAGATAGGACATGTGATATTAAACCGCCTACAAATGTTGACAGTGTGGCCCCAGGTCTAGCACTGGGAGCAGAGGGAGACACCGGGGCAGGTGGCAGCTTTGGGGATACGGCAGATATTGCCGAGGATGGGGACGGAGCAGTTGGCTACAGCATCAGCGGCAGTACCTGTCTGAGAATCCCAAATTTTGAACCACACAGTGGTGGTGTCTGCACCATGGTTGTTGTGGGAGGGGCAAGGGGGAGAGACCAGCTGGAAGTGGGGTGCAAGAGGGGAGCGGGAAAGGGCCTTGCACACTAGGCAGCAGACTTTGGGGTAGGAGGGGGGACCTCCAGTGCAAGGCACATCAAGTACCTTAAGGTAGGACTTGGAGCAGGCCTTGCCCGCTTTGGAGATACCACCCTTGACTACCTTGGAGGCCCAGGCACAAATAGTGTGGACGTCCTGGTCATTTGGGACATCACGGCAAAGGAGGCAGGTGGCTGCCTTGTCTCTGGAGATGGACAGAACGCAGCAAGAGGAGGAGGAGGCAACCAGGCCTCAGTTGGCAGAGTCAACGATTCCCGGAAGGTCAAGGACGGCAGGGGGTGGGGAGGAGAGCGCCAGAATGACCTCTTGACACGTCGGGCCCCTGGTGGTGGACACAAACTTGGGTTTCGGTTTAGCAATAGCCAATCCCAGGGTATGTTTAGTGTTGGAGGGGGAGGCACCCTTGGCACATGCCATATGCTCTAGCTCCTTGGGTGAAGCATCTGGGAATGCCCGGGAGAGTGCAATGAGGCAACCAGTCCAGCCAGAAGTGGAGGGGGAGGGGTTTGTAGCAGCCACATTGGCCCAAATGCGGTTGGACGGGGGGGGGGGGGGGGGAGCAGCGAAGCGCCAGTTGGGTTTGGTATGGAGATTAACCACAGGGGGGGAAGGGGGAACAACCGATCGGAAGGGTCCGGGCCTGGCCGAGGGGGAGAGTCCATTAGTTCGGGTCCGATTAGTACCAGATCCAGATTGAGAGTGAGGATCAGGGGTAAACCCCTGACCGCCCTGAACAGGGGTAGACCCCAGATCAGATCCCTTGGTTCTGGACCCAATAGCATGCTTACCTTTATTAATCTGGGCAGGCAAAGGGGGGGGGCCTCATGTCCACATCTGGGGAGGGGGCAGGAGGGGGTGAGGAGGGGGGGAGGAGGGCTGGCGGTGCAGCCAGGACAGATGGGCCCAGAGTCGGGGAGGAGGAGGAGGGGGCATGAGAGAGAGCGGGTACGGGGAGTTGCATACCTGCATTAATCATATGTTGAAGCCATTTGGCAATACTGAAGTTGCCCCTGGAGCATACCATGTTGCATAGTTTAAGGGAGGCAAAGATTGAGTTGATGAGATCAAACAGGCGGGGGAGGACAATGGGGTGGTCATTGTCAACCAGTTTGGAGTGGGAGAGGGACTGAAGCCAATCCATTACCATTTTGAGGCTTTCATCTGCCTCCACGGAGTCAGCAGTGATCCTCTCGTGGGAGGTCTTCATCATTCAGTCTGTCAGACCAGCTGGCGGGGGGGATTTCTGGTTGGTTAGGGGGCAGGGGTACATATTTGGGCTACACTTGAGTTACAAGCAGAGCCCTATCGGAGTATGCTTCACCAGGCAGAGAGAATTGCACAATCTGTAATGTCATCATTGTCTACTTAATATCTGTTTTATTATACTTTGTCTGCTAGCCTTCTACAAGATCATCTATCATGTAGCTTTCATCATCACTCTCAATACTATCTCCTGTGTTCTCCCACACAAACTGTCCAATCTTGTCATCGGTCACAGTCTGTTTTGCCAACAGCTGTTGATAGCTGTCCCACATAGATTGAGCAATTGAATCACGGCATTGAGTAACACCTTGATCAACAATAGCATCATTATATCCTTCAAATTGTTGCACACTACTATCTCCTGCCTGATATGCATGATTTGAGTGTTCTGGATCCCAGATCTCGGGGAGCTTGCCCTCGTTGGGGTCATGATGGCAAATAAAATTGTGGATTGCACAAAGTGCTGAAACAAGCCATGATTGAGTTGTTGGTTTAAATTCAGGACCAAGAAGTAGGATGTGAAATTGTTGTTTGAGAACACCAAAAATACACTCAATTACATTCCATGCTTGTGCATGTCAAAGATTAAACAGCTCTTCTTTGTTTGTAGGGCTATAAAAATTGAATTAGTCAAAGCTATTTAAAATATGCATATATCTATAACTAATGCCATCTCGAGTATATTGCTTAGTAATTTTAGTCAGCGTTAGTCAGCATGGCCAAAACTTATGTCAGCATTGGTCAGCATTATATAAGCAATTTGTCAGCATTTGTCAGCAAAAACTCGGTCTCAAAGCTGTTCCAACTCCATATGTTACAAGTCCATATATCCAACACTGCCATTTGACAGACTTTAAATATCAACCTCACAGCACGGATCCAATCCTTTCTGACCCCCATCATCCATTCCCCTGCATTCGAGGTAAGCCCTCCCTGATTTATGAGTTTAGGATGAAAAAACTAATGAAAAACCCTCATAAATTCGCAAAAATTCATAAAAAATTGCTGTAAATCAACAAATAAATTCGGAAAATTATGGTAAAATAAATTGACTGAATTTCGAAGATATCCGTGGGAAATTTGGGTTAAAATTCGCTAGAATTTGCAAAAACTCGAATTAAATTCAGGTAAATATTCAATAATTGGTTTGAATAATATGTATAGCTAACAAACAGAACAAATTTATTGTAGCTATACTTGCTGCATCTATCAACACTCATTTTGAGCTACAGGGTGAGTATTTTAATCACATAATTATAAATTTAATCTAATAACCATTTTAGAGTGAATTGTGTCATTTGTATTATTACTTGGTATGCTTAGGGAAAACGTGGAGATCAAGGTGATAGACAGTAAAGCTCCTACTACCTGGCTTTCTCTTCGGAGTTGTTTGCCGGTTGCCCTCGGAGCCTCTTTCTGTCTGCTGTGTGCAGGGAGATTACTACTCTCCATTATCAACTGCTGCTGCCGACACCGAATTCGCACAGTTTTGGCCTAAGTGGGCTTTGTGATTGTATATTTGACTTTTTTGCTCCTGTTTTTGAAAATATTGATCTTGGATACATATGTGAGCAATATATTTACTTAATTATGATATATCTTATTGACATATTATTTAGGGATCCCCGAACCCCACCTACTACGCCTGAGCAGGGAAGACAGGCAACCCGTGATGCTGACCGAGAGCATCGTGCGCAGCAAATGACATCCCCCGAAACTCGACATGAACGAACGAACCAACCCCCACTGCACATTCCTCCTCCAATCAATTTCCAAACACACCCAGACATCCCCCATCCAGCTACTCCTCCCACTGCTGTTGCTGGACCATCTGGAGACCATGTTAGGTCTGTTGGATTATCCAGAGACCTTGCTGTACCCAGACCTCCACTCCTCCCCCCCGTCAATATTGGTTCTTCTGGATTATCCAGGGAGCCAATACCACCTATTCCTCAACCTCTTGCTCCTGCTCAACCCCTTTTACCAGCATCTATCCTTATACCCCAAACACATATTCCAGCCAACTTGGATAGACCACCGCCTCACCTTCTACCACAATATATCCCACCAGCTCCACAACCACCACAAATGGGTAGATATAGGCGTCCTATTGCACAACCAATTCCTCAGGCACAAAATCCAGAGGATCTTCAAAGGATATTACAGGAGCAGATGGCACGAGTGCGACAGGAGCGTGAGGTAGAGCAGAGACAAACAGCACAGAGACAACAGTTGGAGGTGTTGAGAGTACAGCAACAGCAGAGAGAACAAGTGGAGAGAGAGACCAGAGCACAGGAGATAGAAAGGATTCAGGAGGAGGAGAGACAAAGACAACTTAGAGAAGAGAGGGAGAGAGAGTTGAGAGTGCAAGAGGAGGAGAGGGAGAGAAGGAGGAGAGAGGAGGAGGAGAGAGAGAGAGAACAGAGGGAAGGAGAATTGAGGATACAGGAGGAGGAGAGGGAGAGGAGAAGGGTTGAGGAGGAGGAAAGGGAGAGAGAGCAGAGAGAGCAGAGAGTGGAAGAGTTGAGGGCAAATGAGGAGGAAGAGGGAAGGGTCTTGACACAGCAAAACCTGGATGCAGTGAGAGAGGAGTGGAGACAGGAATGGGAGGCTGAGAATGATGGATTGGAACAGGAGGAGGATTTATGGAATCAATTTGATGAGGTAAATATTTTTTTGGTTTTTGGTGTCTTCTTTTTCTAACATCAATATTTAGATAGATATCATTGGGAATGAAGGTGCTGAGGGTGAGAGGGCTGAACCTGAGGAGGATCCCAATCAACTCCGAGTCTTACCCCGTGGATGCCAACCATATGAGGAGCCAGCACAACCACACTCTCTTGGGCCAATGAACATCCTTTGCCCCAAATGCCAAGCTCTTCATTTCATTGATGAAAAGCTATCACAATACTCCCGAGTCAACCATCCCAAGTTTGGAATGTGCTGTCTTAATGGCCAAATTCAACTACCACCTCTGACACCCATGGATCCTGTTCTACAACGTTTCTTATGTGGTGAAGCTCCCCAGTCCAAGTCTTTCAAAGACAACATTCGGCGCTACAACTCTGCATTTGCCTTCACCTCACTTGGAGTCAAAATCGACCAGTCAGTCACTCAAGCCACTGGCCCTTACTGCTTCAAGATCAGTGGTGAACTCCATCATCTTTCCGGTACCCTCCTCCCTCCACCAGGTGAAACTCCAAAATATGCGCAGATCTATATCTATGACTCAGCTGAGCAACTGGATTACCGCCAGCAAAACAACCAGGACTTTTGTGACCGTACAGTCATGAATGAGCTTCAGGATCTCCTCCATTGCATCAACCCTTATGTCCATGCATATAAACAGGCACACCAAAGTATGATGGAACGACCTCCCCACCCCCAGCAATCTATCTCCATTGCACTCCATGTTGATATGGCCCAGGATCAGCGCACATACAACACTCCCACTGCCGATGAAATTGCCGTCATTATTCCAACTCCTGGATCGCATCAATGGGACAAGGAAAGGGACATCATTGTACGACTTCAACATGGTGGACTTGAGAGAATCTCCAACCTCAGTCCATCATATGCTCCACTCCACTATGTCCTACTCTTTCCTCATGGCAATCAGGGATGGCACACAAGGATTCCTGCACACTTTGGGGAAGCTGGCCAACGTCGCACTCCACATGTTTCTCAAATGTGCTACTATGCACATCACATTCACATTCACCCAGGAGACCAACCACCACTCTTCTGGGGCGGCAAATTATTCCAGCAGTACATTGTCGATGCATGGACTTCATTGGAGCAGGCTAGGTTGACATACCTCCGTCTCAACCAGACAAGGCTTAGGGGGGAGTTGTATGAGGGTCTGATGGATGTTGTGCGTGGTGATCCAGGGGGTGAGGTCCGACTTGATCAAATTGGCCAAAGGATTATTCTTCCTTCAAGTCACATTGGAAGTACCCATCATATGATTCAGCTCTTCCAGGATTCAATGGCCATTTGTTGCACTTTCAGGAAACCAGATCTCTTCCTCACCATGACTGCCAACCCCAACTGGCCAGAGATTCAGAGGCAGATGTTAGTGGATGTGCAGGGAGGCAGGCAGGCTGTGTCAGACAGACCAGATATTGTGGCTAGGGTGTTTGAGCTGAAGAAGAAGGCCTTATTGAAGGAGCTTGAAGGAGGATTGTTTGGTGGGATAGCTGGAATGGTGCATACCATTGAGTATCAGAAGAGAGGATTGCCCCACATGCACCTTCTGATATTTCTGAAGGATGAAGATAAGATCCGTGGTATGTACATATATTTCTTTACATGAATAACTCTAACACAATTTCAGATGCCTTCCATGTGGATTCCATGGTCTCTGCTGAACTCCCCAATCCCACCACTCATCCTATCCTTCACAACATTGTCACTACCACTATGCTTCATGGTCCCTGTGGTGCACACAAGCCCAATGCTAGGTGTATGGTCAATGGAAGATGTAGCAAGCAATTTCCTAAGGCCTTCACTGATGCTACTCAGTATGGAGATGATGGTTATCCCAAGTACAGGAGGCGCAACAATGGTCGCATTTTTCAGAAGGCTGGCTTTGACTTTGACAACTCCTGGGTTGTTCCCCACAATCCCTACCTCAGTGCCAAGTACCAGTGTCACATCAATGTCGAGATCTGTGCTTCTGTCCATGCAGTCAAGTACATTCACAAGTACATCTACAAGGGCCATGACAGGACCACTTTGGTTGTTGCAGGGAACCAGGGTCAGGGACAACAGAGGGATGAGATCAAGGAGTACCTGGATTCGCGCTATGTCTCTCCAGTTGAAGCTTGCTGGCGACTTTTCGAATTCAACATGCATGGAGAGCAACCCACTGTCTACCGCCTTCCTGTCCACCTCCCTGGCCAGCAAATGGTCTTCTATGATCCAGCTGTCAATGATGCCCATGATGTTCTTGCACGAGCCAATGTCAACCGGACAGAACTCACTGCATGGTATGAGGCCAATCAGCAGTATCCTCAGGCGCGCAATACTCTTTACCAGGATTTTCCGAGGACATGGGTGTTTGATTCCAGGACCAAAGTGTGGAAACCAAGGCAGAGGGGGAAAGCTATTGGGAGGATGTACTTTGCATCACCAGCTCAAGGAGAGAGGTTCTATCTGCGGTTGCTACTCACTGCAGTATCTGGAGCAACTTCACCAGAGGACTTGCGCACAGTAGATGGTCATTTGTGCCCTACATTCAAGGATGCCTGTCTGGCCAGAGGATTATTGGAGGATGATGGGGAGTGGGTTCTGTGTTTGCAGGAAGCAGGTCAAATGCAAACTGGGTTATCACTTCGACACCTGTTTGCCTTGATTCTGATGAACTGCCATCCAGTGTCACCCGAAAATCTTTGGACACAATTCAGACCTCAAATCTGCGATGATCTCAGGAGACAGTTGGAGCGATCACCTATCTACCAACACAGGGAGTTCACAGACGAGCAGGTTTATGACTATGGCCTTCACCTTCTCAACAAGATCCTTCTGTGCTTTACCAAGTCACTTGAAGACTTTCCTCCTATGCCACTTCCACAGGGCCCAGATGAAGGTGTTCCTTGTCATCATCTGGGATGAAGTACCCATGCAGCACAAACACAGTGTCCGTGCAGTGGACCACACATTGCGCGATCTCTTCTCTACTGAAAGGCCCTTTGGTGGAATCACAGTACTCTTTGGTGGAGACTTCCGACAAACACTGCCTGTGGTACCAAGGGGAGAGCGACAGCATGTGATTGAGGCCTCAATTCGGAGAAGTGCACTCTGGGAGTCAGTGGAGGTTTTCTACTTGGTTCAAAACATGCGGTTGGAAAGGACACCAGAAATGAACCAGCATGCAAACTGGCTACTGGAGATTGGAGCAGGAGCAAACATGGGAGCTGATCAGAGGGTGCAATTGCCAGACAGGATGTGTGTGCAGGACTTGGAAGGATTGGTGGACTTTGTGTATCCTGGGATTGAGAGGAGAAATGCTGATGAATATTTCCTGGAGAGGACAATCCTGTCTGCCAAGAATGACAGTGTGGATGAACTCAACAATTCTATCCTGGCCAGATTCCCTGGAGACCTTCAGATGAGGATGAGTGTGGATAGTGTGAGGATGGAGGATGGACAAGACTACCAACCATATGCAGCTGAGTATCTCAACTCACTTCGAGCAAATGGACTCCCTCTGGCTCAGTTGGCACTCAAGGTTGGATGTCCTGTGATGCTACTCCAAAATCTGGACCCCTCATTAGGACTCTGCAATGGAACTAGGATGATTGTGGTGGAAATTCGGAGGAGGGTGTTGAAGTGTAGGATCATTTCTGGGGATAGGAGATTTGCAGGATCCATTGTGATGATACCCCGGATCACACTGTCACCTTCAGCTGAGGATCTTCCCATTCCACTGATGCGCCGACAATTCCCAGTGCGACTTGCCTTTGCAATGACAATCAACAAGAGTCAAGGGCAATCAGTGAAATATGTAGGAGTTCATTTGTGGTCTTCAGTGTTCTCTCATGGGCAGTTGTATGTTGCATTGAGTAGATGCACATCTGGAGAGAGGATTAGGATATTGTTGGATGAGAGGAATGAGGACAAAAAGACATTGAATGTAGTGTACCAAGAGATACTTAGAGGACTTAGACTTTGATTGTATAAATTATTGTATAAATTATTGAAATGAAGTTTGTAATACAAAAGATTGGTGAGAAATGATGTAGGATAATGCTAAGAGTAAGCACAACATGAAGTGATGTGAAGTGCAACATGAAGTGCAACATGAAGCAACATGAAGTGTGACATGAAGTGAGGTGAAGTGAGGTGAAGTGAGGTGAAGTGACATGAAGTGTGATGTGAAGTGCAATATGAAGCAATGTCAAACTCAGATATTGCTTAGGCTACACAAATCCAAGAGTCAAACCCCCTGTAGGATAATGCTAAGAGTAGAAAACCACTTGAGTCAAACCCCCTGCGTAGCAGGGGATAGCGTAAGCTAGTATATATATTACCGTAGACATGCACAGCCCCACTCTGCCAAATGATAGTGTATGCCCCGGTAAGGTACAAGTAATTCCCTGCAGTGGGGAAAACCTGCATCAGCTAATAAATAGCAATTATCTGGAATTTTGAGGTCCTGGTTTATTGCATGATGATAAACACGAGCATCAGATGCAGAGCCCTCCCATCCTGTCAAGGCATATGTAAATTGCAGATCAAATGAACAACAGAAAAGGCAATTCTGTGATAGATAGCCTTTTCTATTCCAAAATGCAACCCGCATAGAGGATGGAGCTGCAAGATGTATATGACTTCCATCAATTGCTCCAATTGCTCCCTTGAAGAATGGCCATAGTTTTGGATTTCCCTGTATGTATGGGGATGGTGGGTCTGTAGCAGTTGGCTGATGAACATATTTTGTGTAAAATGGTTGAGAGGAAAAAATGTGAATCATTTTCTGGAAATATCTGAGATAATATTATTAATAGATATTCTTAACTACTTACTTGGAGATTGTATCATTTGAACATTGAAATTGTTCTCCAACATGATGGATTGTTAAACCTGTGACACAAATATACAAGAATATAGCCAGCTGCTCTTCTAGAGTTACAAATCTTGAGTCAGTACATCCCATTATTGTCAGCTCAAAGATTAAAGCTCTGAAAACATGGATGTGTACTCCTAACTCTGTTTGTATGCATTCTGGGTGGCCATAGAGTAATTCTTCAACCCATGCACATCCAGAAAGAATTGATGTATGGTAGGCCTCTTTGATATAAAGTCTGCAGAAGACTCTTTCAATAGTTGGGAAGATGAGAAAGACAAGGAAATTAAGCAAGTATGAGATGTGTTGTTGGATCCTGGTATGTCATAGCTCTTCCTCTGATATAGGCATCTCAGAAGTAAGGTTTAATTTCATGGCCATTGACTCTTATATATGTTACACACACTCTATCTATAGGTACAATATTTGTGGACACAGGACCCAGGTAGAGACAAGTGTTAGTACCCAGAGCTCCAAACCATCAACAACGGAAATCAATGCTTACTTAATTTAATCAGCAATCAATAACTGATTGATTCACACTCCACTCTGACCATGTGACAGCTGTGACAGCTGTCAACAACTGGTACATCATTGCCAAACAGGCTCTGAAGGGACAAGGATGGGAAGCTTTCACACTAAACCCAACACTCAAACTCTCAAATATACAAACACAATCACTAAACTCAGGTGAGAGCTTAGGGCAAAGGTATAGGGGTAAGATATGTCAAAGAGTAATTGTTTTGCCAAAGCAAGTTTGAGGGGGTATGGATCTGACAGATAGAATCAAAGGAACCAATTTTAGAGAGTTCCAAATGCCACAGCTTATTGGCTAGAATAGCCCTGGACAACTGCACAAAACCTGATCTCTAAACTGAGTGTAATACAAGACCCACTTGATTACAACTCCTCTGGGCTCTAGGGGACAAACTCAAGCTCAAGACCCACACAAAAGCAAACTCAGGGTGATTCTCCTCTTTTTTTTTTGAATCATCAATTTATTACCTGGTGCATGGTAGCAGTCCGGGGGCAGCTGTATCTACACAGAACAGGCAACTACCTTAAATAAAACAAAGTTCACAGAGGGACCCCTTTGGGGTCCCAACAGCCATTGCTGTACTGAGTGGGGCCATCAAGTGACTGTGTAAACTAAGCAAGAATAGCCAGGGACCAGGCCAGGCATGAGCCTAGACACCTGAGCCCTGTCCATAAAGCACAGAAGAGTAGTGGAATTTGCCAAAAGGCGGCGGGATGAAGCACCGGGCAGGAGGCCCTAGGGAGAAGGAAAAAGAGCCCAAGCCAGAGAGTATATAAAAAGAAACAAGAAAACCTACTAAGAAGAGACCAATGTTGAGGTGTGAGACCCCAAGGTCTTGTCCTTGCGGGTAGAGGAACTGACACTGGTCTTGTGACCAGAGTCTGCAGTGTGATCATCAGCCAGGTAATGGGCCTTGATCCAGTCAGGTTGGAAGTGATAGTGTCAGAAAGGGCACTTGATGCTGTTGGTGGCATGGGATTTGCTGCAGTTGATGCACTTGCCCAAGTGGGGGCAGGGGGTGCCAGCAGGAGTGGCAGGGACAGGGGGTTTGGCCTTGGGGTAGCCCTTGCAGCAGCCAGCTGAAGACTGGTGCTCAGCCTCAGAGTGAGGGTCGGAGCAGATAGGGAAATGTATAGAGCACATGCAGCAGGAGTGAATGGTGTGGCCCCATCTCCAGCAGCAGGAGCAGCAGGGGGTGCCGGGATTGGTGCAGGCAGTCTGGATAAAGCAAACAGCACCCACCAGAGGAATGGAGTGCCCAGCCACTGCCTTAGCATGGGAGCCAGACTGAGAGTTGTGAATATCAAACCATGTTGTAGCAGTGGTTGACTTGGCAGAGTTGTGAACCACCCAGGGGGGGGGGCCAGCAAGGGGGAGGGAGAGTGCAAGGGGGGACTGGCTGAGAGCCTGTGCTACCTCGGTGGAAGTAACCTGGTTGGTGGTACCAGGCTGAAAGAAGGGGACATTGACAAGCTTGAGATAAGATTGTGATGTAGGGAGGGAGACAGGGACTGGGGAAGCCTTGAGGTCCCTGCTGATGGCAGTGCTGACAGTTGTTAGCTCAGAGGCCAATGCTACAGTGGAAGTGGAGAGGGACAAGCCCCCAGAGGAAGGGTGCGCTGACTCGATGCAGAGCCAGAGGCCAATAACACCAAGTTGACAATATGGATGACATGTGGCAGAGACACCCTGGACAAGGCATCAGAACCAGGGATCAAAATATGGCACCTAGAAGGGCCAGTAACAGTGCATGAGTGCTTGGCCTTAGAGGCTGGAGTGCTGAGGACAGCCTTCTGGACAGCAATGACACAATCTGTTGGGAGAGTGGGGAACACCTTGGCCATGTGGACCAAGGTGGGTGCCACCTTGAGCATGCCAGTGTAGGAGAGGGGGGGGGGGAGGGGCCATGCCAGGTGGAACAAACCAAGGGCGCCAAGGGGAGTGCGCAGGGCAAGGGGGAGGGGGAACTGCAGCAGCAGCACCAGCAACTGGAGCCAGCCTCACAGCAGTAGACTCCTGTGTGACTAGTCCTGAAGCCGGCCCAGCAGGGGCAGAGTTAGTGGTAGCAGTGGAACTGCTTACCTTAGCTGTTCCACAGAACGGGCATATGGCATCCACATGTTGGGGGGGAGAGGGAGCCGGAGCCCAATGCACTGCATAATAACAAAAGTACTCACAGAATGTGATTTTTTGGTCCTGTGAGGTGACCTGGATTTGAGACCATTCAGAGGCCAAGATGGCATCTAAGAGGTGGTAGGCCCCCTCAGCAAGGGCTAGAGCAGCATTGGGGTCCTTGGGCACTGAGGCAAGAAGGGGACCAAGATGAGGGAGTGTGGTACCCACCAGCCAGGAGCCATAGTCCAGGGTGGGGTCCCACTGGACAGTGGCAGTTCTGGGTGGGGGTCAAAGAAGTTCAGGAAGATGTGAAAAATCTTCCTCAGGAGGGGGAGAGGGTGTGGAGCAGTAGGAGAGGGCTGGGGAAGCCTCAAAGCATAAACACTTTGCAGCGACATTGGCTAGAGCCGCATTGACAGAGTCAGTAGGGGCTGGGGCTGGAGAGGGGGAGAGGGGCAAGGACATATCAAAGGACCCTGGGGAGAAAAAACATGCCGCGGCCGGCAACTGTCCAGAGGCTGTGTGCATGCTGGGTTTGGGAGGCATTGATAGTGGGGAGCTAGTATTTGAAACAAAAGCCTAACTACAACACTACTAACCAGCCAGAGACCAACTTGAAAGTTGGTGGTGGTGGTAAGAGGTCAAGAAGGGATGATGGGTGATTCTCCTCTCAATAACTCTTTCTAAACTCTCCTGAAGACTAGTTTCACTTAAACAATTCATACAAAATAGATCTAAACCATTCTTAATCACAGCTGCAAAGTACTCTGCTAAGAAGTTGAGGTGAAGCCCTTCTTTTTTTTCTCAGAGGCCTGCAGCCATATTTTTATATTGAGAGAGATACAAAACTAAAATAGACAAAACAGAGTAATATGAAATACAGGGAATTTGGTCTGTTATAAAACAAAAGGATAGAATATTTTAGAACTTTCTTCTGGATTACTGCAAGTGTCTGAAGTACTCAAAATATGTTTTTCAAGTCAACAGCAGTCCAGCTGTTGCTACTAGGTCATTGGAAATGCAAACACTTGATGACATATGCTTGAACTCTCAGATCAAAATGCTTATCATGTCTCAGAAATGGTTTCCATTGTTCTGTGCCTACTGAACTCTTCCCTGGGAGCAGTTCTGTAGCATTGTGGACCCACAAAGTACACCTAAATAGTGCACAATAATTTGTTTGGAATATTCTGATGCTTGGGGGTTCCATTCTGTTATTAGGAAACTTGTTCCGTTGTCCATGCTCTGTTTCTAAGGGTTTTACCTACCTGCATAATCTTGTTTCATGTTTCTGGAATATTCTAAAGTGCTCATGAGCTGGTTTGGCTCACTCATGGTCTCTGAGTTCAATTTATCTCATG
The DNA here is from genome assembly GCA_004296355.1 of Lepiota venenata. Lineage (NCBI taxonomy): Eukaryota > Fungi > Basidiomycota > Agaricomycetes > Agaricales > Agaricaceae > Lepiota > Lepiota venenata. The sequence goes on from RCFS01000003.1 coordinate 126,759, forward strand.
CACAGCTCTCCCTGATTGCAACCTGGGTTGGTTTGGCAAGCTATGTACAGCCCAGAATCTCCTAACAGTTGCCCAAAATGCCCGCCCTTTACTGAGTTCTGTCATAAGAACTATCCCTTGCATAAGTTTAGACACTATTAGGCATATGCTAGGGCACAAACACCCTATGTACAGTCAAACTGGTGACCTCAGGATAGGTCCCAATCCTCTCTGAGGTTCATAGATGTATTGCCATTGATTTTATAGTAATAAAATTGGTAAAATTGGTGTATTTTAGGTATAAACCCAAAATTGGCTTATCACTGAGAAATGCAGACAAAAAGGCATAAGCCAAGGAATTACACCCAAAGCTGCATCAACTTGCCTGGTCATGACATGATGATCAGAAGGACTGCTGATAGTCAGAAAGCCCAATAGAGATGAATGAGAAGTAGAATGGACAGAGAATCTGCTGAGCTATGGATGTGTAAGCCTACCAGGCAGTCCCAAGGGGATACAGTGGCGGGCAAAAGTATCGCACGGTCATCACGTGATCACATCGCTTATCTCTCCTTGTCTTCATACCTCTTCGGCAGTATGGGAAACACCTGTTTTAGGGTCTTTAATATATAGTTAATATATCTGAGACATTTACGGATGAAACAAATAGCCCAAACATGCAGTATATTGGTTTCAATTCAAAAAGTACTGTGCAATACTTTTGCACATGAGTATCTGACATACTTCGAGTGCTTATAGAGACTTGGAAAAAATTCAGAAAATCCCCAAATTTTATATGAACACTCTCCTCATCATGGTCTATATATCTCCCACCAAGGTTACTCGCATTGTGGACCTCAAAACCATTGGGGTAACCAATCAAGACATTGCATCCAAATTTGGCATCCACAGGACAACTGTAGCTCGAATTTTCAAGAAATTCAAGAAATCAGCCGATCCCTACCATGTCAATCCCAAAACGGGTTGCCCACAGAAGCTTGAGGAGCGGGAGACAAGGATTGCTGCAAGGATGATTGCAAAAACAGAGATGGCTAATGTGACAGAACTTGCCAAAGTAGGGTCATTTGATATATCACAATATCCTCTGGCTCGGCGAATGAGAGACCATGGATTGGTGTGTCGTGTTTGGAGGAAACAACCCTACATTTCTGCCAAGAATGTTAAAGCACGCCGAGCCTGGGTCTTACAGCATGCCTCATGGACTGTAGAAGACTGGAAAAGGGTCGTCTTCACAGATGAGTCAAAATTCCTGCTCTTCAAGTCTGATGGCCATCAATATTGCTGGATTAAGCCTGGACAAGCCCTAGATCCATGTTTTACTCAAAAAAACATCAAGCATGGGGGTGGAAACTTGATGGTCTGGGGGTGTGTTACCCGGGTTAGGGGTCCACTCCTGAGTCGCAAGATTGGGATCACAAGGATGTCTATACAGACTTGGTCCTTGAGTCTTACTACTTGACTTGGAGATGGGCTGGATAAATCTCTGATACCCTTTCAGGCAAACAAGAGGTTTAAGCAGAACGGTGTATAACACTAAGCTAAAGGTACAGGTGGTTGTAGCTAGGTTTATATACATATTGGTTGTCTGCTATTTATAAGTACCCTGGGTAAGTACTTGTCAAGGCAAGTCATAAGAAGGTGGACCCAGGTAAAAGAAAGCTTCCTGTGTGAAATAGAAGTTGTGTGTGAGAGAAAGGAAGTGTGAGTGTGAGAGTGTCAGTATTAAAGGGGAAAAGAAGTATACTACTGTCCATCAGGAAGGTGGCTAAGACCTATGTATAGTCCTTCTTAGGGTTCTGATAACAGGGTGTGTCACTTCGAAGGGGATGGGAAGACTTCATCGGATTGAAGGAATTATGACAGGTGACAGCTATGTCAAGATTCTTGATGCCAATTATCTAGGGACACTCAAAGATCTGAAATTGCGTCATACTGGGCCAGAATGACCTATATTCCAGCAGGACAATGACCCGAAACACTGGTCAAAGGTGGCACAGGCATGGTTTGCTGAGAGAAAAGTCCTATTACTGCCCTGGACACCCTCCAGCCCAGATATGAACATCATTGAGCATGTGTGGGACCAGGTAGATGCTCTTGTACGTGCTCGGAACCCTCTCCCTTGCAACAAGGAGGAGTTATGGATTGCTCTTCAGGAGGAATGGAACAACTTTCCAAGGTCTTCCCTTAACACTCTGTATGAAAGTATGCCTCATCATGTAGCAGCATTAATTAAGGCTTGGGGTAGTAATACTAAGTATTAAATTTCATAGCATGTTTCATTTGTGTTTCAGCTGCTATTGCATTATTTCTTCAGTAGTTACTCATGTGCAAAAGAAATGCACACCCTATGCTCAGTTGTAATCCCCCTTATTAGCCATTTGTCCTACATACTGTCTATACTGCATTATATTTATTTGTACTTTAATTAAGCTATCAAATGAGCCCTTACTCGAAGTGAGACATGCTGTTTTCACTCTGTGGGGGATAAAGTTTGTTTGTTTGGTTTTGTGTGCGTTACTTTTGCCTGCCACTGTAGCTACAATGGACAAAAAGTGCAATGGCATCTCAATGATTGATTGAGCATCTTGAAAGGTCTTGCAGGGTCCAATAGTGGATCAGAAGGCAAATGATAGAGTAGTTGGACTATCTCAGACTATCTGCACAATGCATAGACAATGCACAGCCAGTTTAGGATACTAGAAGAGTATACAAACAGTGTGCCAGAGTGCTGGGTCAGGAGGGGACTAATAGGGTAGATGCATGGAGGTGAAAAGCATATGTATATGGGTAGAAAACCACCCTGGGCAAGCTGAAACAGCCACAGACCATTGCAGTGACCCATGAAATGATGCCAGCAGTGTCTCAATGACTTGAAACAGGTCTATAACAGGCAGCCAGGACTAATACCAGGTAGAAAAGCATTATTACACAGGGAAATGTCAGACTGACTGTGTATACTAGCATTACTATCTCTAATACTTCCTATTTTACTTGGGCTGTTTTCTAGCTACCAAAAGCATATAAATACAGTGTGGAGGAGAGGTGAAAGGCAAGTACCCACTGCTCTAGCTTTGAGACCATGAGATTGGGAATTAACAATTTCATATCTTGTGCTATTGTGTGCATCCAGGCAAATTAAGTGAGAGCTTTGGTCATAGACCACCCAGAAAACAGTAGAAACAAACTGTGATCATTGAGAGAACTTATTGAGACTATTGTTTGGGTCCAAGGGGCTCATAGAGAGAGATATTGAGACTCAGGGGTAGATTAGGTTCCCCTTAGGTCTAAAGACACAGAGAGACAAGGCTTAGTGGGGTAGTGCAGATTCCTCCAGGTTTCAAGATTAAAGATATTGAGAGCCAGAGGCCATAGCTGCAAGTGAAGACTTGTTGTTACTACCACAGAGACCACCCCCAGAGTACAGTTGGTGCCCTTGGGTATATTTTCAAGAAAACACCTTATATATATTCCTATACCCCCCAAAACCCCTTTTGAAAGTTGAATCCCTCTCTTTGAGAACTGTCTCTGATACCCCAGAATCACATTTCAAGGTATTGGTTGATATAGGTAGTGGTTGTCTGAGCCACACATATTATACACCTACCCCACCCATACCATCACACTGCATATATAAGTACAAGTATGTCTTTGGCCAGTACTCCAAGGCCAATGGGTCAACTCCATCCTCCTCTATCTCTTCCTTGCTTACTCCCCAAATCCACTCCATGATTGCATGTCATTCCATGTTTCACTTGGTGGCCTAGATAGATCTGTATTAGCAAAGATATTATCTAATAATCCATTGTTATTGAACTTACCTCCATCACCAAGTCAAGGGCCTTCTGCACATTGTTGTCAAGAATTTTGACTTTGGGCATTGCCCAAAAGACAGATAGTCTCTGTATATTTACCATCCACACCTTGAGTGTGGTGTGGCTCTTTGTAATTGCACCCTGGTGCTTGCCTGCATTGACCAAATCCTCCATGATAATTGTTGGTTTCTCTTTGCATGTAGGCATTTCACTGAGGAGATCCCAATAGAACCACCCCATCAGCAACTGTACCTTGTCATTTTCCCAGTGAATTTTTCTCCCTGACTTGCATAATGGATCAAGGGCAGCCTTGAGCTCATGTCAAAGATACTGTGCTGCAGACAATATCTTTCCATTTTTGTGCTTGCTGTAGGAATTTTTCTACAGCATGTGGGCTGTCTGGTATAGTGATCAGTACTTGCAATTGGGCCAAAGACACCCCTTGAACTTTTGCATCCACTCCAGCAAGTCCTTTGGGTTTATTTCTGCCTCAGGAAAAGACAATAACTTTAACTAATATCTGGCCAACCTATCCTTGTATGGCACCATTGACAGGTTGGACTCCATTTGCAGGAACAAGTCCATGTACTTGAGCATAAAGAATGCAACCTTGACCTAGGTCAGTCTCTTTCATCCTCTTATCAAAGCAACTACATGCTTACAACTTCAACTGTGTCCTCCACATAGTTTTTGTTGAAGATTTGGTCATGGTTGGCCCTCAGCTTTTGTATTACAAACATTGCTGTGTCCTTCATGTTGATGTCTTTTTTTTTTTTTTTTTTGAAATCAACAATTTATTACACAATGCACGATAGCAGTCCATGGTGGTGTATCTACTACATTGAAGCTCAAGTAATAGACTGCTTAAATACAAAACAAGTTCACAGGAGGGCCCCCAAAGGGGGCCCAACAACATCCATTGTACTGAGCATGGCTGTTAAGTGACCATGAAAAGAAAAGCAGGTCAGGGCCAAGCCAGGTGAGCACCTAGGCACCCAAACCCAACCAGAAGAAGAACCAAAGAGAGGCATAACATGGGGAGGCCCCAAGAGCAGGCAGGACAAAGTGCTAGGCAGAAAGCCCCAGGGAAAAAGAAACAGAACCCAATGCACCGAGAAAAAGATCCCAAAACCTACATGTAAAATTAAACAAGAAAGCCTATGTGGACAAGGGAGGGGCCGAGGCCACTAGCTTCCCCTTGTCCTTCTGAGCAGAAGAACCAACACTGGTCTTGCAACCAGCCTCTGCAGTGCAGCTGTCAGCCACATACCGGGCTTTAATCCAGTCCAGTTGAAAATGGTGGTGCCAGAAGGGACACTTTGGGCTGTTGGCAGCATGCAATTTGCTGCAGTTGACACATTTGCCCATGTGGGGGCAGGGGAGCCAGTGGGGGTGGCAGGGACAGAGGATTTGGCCTTGGGATGGCCCTTGCAACAACCAGCCGAAGACCAGTGCTCGGCCTCAGAATGTGGCTCAGAGCAGATTGGGTAGCACAGAGTGTGCACAGCATGAGTGGAGGGTATAGCCCCAGTGCCAGCAGTGGGAACAGCAGGGGGTGCCAGGATTAGTGTGGGCAGTCCGAATAAAGCAGATAGCACCAGCAAGGGGAACAGAGTGCCTGGCCACTGCCTTAGCATGGGAGCCAGACTGCAAGTCATGGATGTCAAACCATGCAGTGGCAGTGGTCAACTTTGTGGAATTGCAGATCACCTGGGGGGAACCAACAAGGGGAAAGGAGAGTGCAAGGGGGGACCAGCTCAGAGTCTGTGTGACCTTGGCAGAGGTGACCCGGTCAGCAGTGCTGGGTTGAAACAGAGGGACGTCAACGAGCTTGAGGTAAGACCATGATGTAGGGAGGGAGGCAGGGATTGGGAGAGCCTTGAGGTCCTTGCCAAGGGCAGTGCCAACCACCGCCAGCTCAGAGGCTGATGCAACAGCAGAGGTAGAGAGGGACAAGCCCCCAGAGGAGGGGCGCACTGATTCTACTTGGAGGGCAGAGCTGGAGGCCGAAAGCACAGAGTTGGCAATGTGGGAAATGTGTGGGAGAGATGCCTTGGAGAGGGCATCAGACCTGGGAATTAAGATTTGGCGCCATGAGGGGCCAGCTACAGTGCAAGAGCACTTGGCTTTGGATGCTGGAGCACCTAGAACAGCCTTTTGGATGGCAATGACATGGTCCGTGGGGAGGGTAGGGAACACCTTGGCCACATGGACCAAGGTGGGTGCTGCCTTGAGGGCACCAACATAGGAGAGTGGAGGGGGGGGGCCACACCAGGTGGGACAAACCGAGGGCACCAAGGGGAGCATGCAGGGCGAGAGGGAGGGGGCAGTGAGGGGGCAACACCAGCAACTGGTGCCGACCCTGCAGGAGTAGACTCCTGCACAGCCAGGCCAGAAGCCAGTGCAGCAGGGGCCATGTTAGTAGAACCAGAGGAGCCACTTACCTCAGCAGTTCCATGGAATGGACATGTGGCATCCACATGTTGGGGAGAAGAGGGAGCCGGAGCCCAGTGTGCTGCATAACAATGGAAGTACTCATGGAATGTAATCTTTTGGTCTTGGGAGGTGACCAGGATTTGTGACCACTCGGAGGCCAGGATGGCATCCAGCAGCTTGTAGGCCCCTTCAGCAAGGGCCAGGGCAGAGTTGAGGTCTGGGGGTACAGAGGCCAACAGGGGACCAAGACAGGGGAGGGCCGTACCTACCAACCAAGAGCTGTAGTCAAGTGCAGGGTCCTGTTTGACAGTGGCGGTTCTGGGAGCTGGTTGGAGTAATTCAGAAAGATGGGAGAAGTCTTCCTCAACAGGGGGAGAGGGTGTGGACCCATACAAAAGGGCCGGAGAAGCCTCAAAGCATAAATGCTTTGCAGCAACGTTGGCCAGAGCCACGTTGACAGAGTTGGCAGGGGCCTGGGCTGGAGAGGGGGAAGGGGGTGAGGATGTACCAAAGGACCCTGGGAAAAAAAAACGTGCCATGGCCAGTGACTGTTCAGAGGCCATGTGCACACTGGGTTTTGGTGGCATAGACAGTGGGGAGCTAGTATTCACAGAAGAAGCCTAACTACAATGCTACTGACCAGCCAGAGACCAACTTGAAAGTCAGTGGTGGTGGCACCCCCTGGCCTTCTCATTCCCCCCCAACCCCGGAGGCAATGTTGTTCAACACTCTTCCCCACCCTCCCTTCCTACCTAGCCTGCCCACTGGTATGTACTTTTCTCCCCCTCTCTCTCTCCACTTGCTAGTCCAATAGTTAGTTCTTTCTCCTCTCACAGGCACTTGAAGGTTCTTATTGTCCTTATTGTTCTTTGGGAGCTTGCCTGCTACCCTGACCTCTAACAATAAGGTGCTTTCCTATACACCCACAATGACATCAGTATGATATAAGATCTTGTGATCTATGATGTAAGTGGTCTAGGCCCTTGAAGAAGGGGTCTAGACCTTATGACTAATGTCATGTATATGGTACAGTTTGTTTGGTGAATATCTCAGCAAGGAGTTGGTATTATATAATGATATAGGTATCACCAGAAAGCATTTGACAAGGGCTATCCAATTGTGCCTATCTTGTAAGGAATGGTTGAACCTTCTGTAGATTATGCTTGAAACACTAAATCTGTGACACAGTTTACACATCTTGTTGCTTCAACAGCATTCTCAATTTACCACATTAATAGCCTGTTCCTGCCCTTTGTCATTGCCTTGAAATATGCTCTATATAGTCTAGTCAGCATACTACATTGGTTGATGTTATCTGATCTTGCCCTCACTGCCTTTGTCCTTTTGCCTGTCTTGGCTCCTACAATACCATTAGTTATTCTGTATTCTTGAGTGTGTTGGTGTCCTCTCACCTGTGTTTCTGTCCTTGGCCCTCCCAAACATCCCCTTTGCTGCTATCTTCTGTTCCTTCTCTAAACAATTATGAGTATAGATTTGGGCCATTTGTTTCTATTTGCTATCCTGCCTCACCTTCTTTGTCCACTAATTTTGAGGTTGTCTTGATTGTAAACTGGTTTATCCTTGTCAATCTATTGTCTCATACAGAAGAAATGAAATCCTTGCTTTCTTATCCAGGTTATAATTGACAATGGTTGGTTCTAGATCTCTGTGGGGGATTGTGGAAGCTGCTCCTGACTTGGTCCCTTTTGTTTCTCTGGATGCTCCAGTCTTGGTAGATGGCATAGTATCTCTGTTAGCAGGGGTTAGTTTATGAGAAATCAGATCCTGTTTTGTCACATTACTGGTTATATAGATTCAATAGAAAATTCCTGCTTACCCCATGCTATCCTTGTTCCCTTCCATGTGTCTGGACATCCACCATCCATATTGTCATCCTTATAATCTATATCAAGACTAGTGGCCTCATCTTTCCTAAGCTGTCCTCCTTTTTTTGATTGTTTTCAATGGCTCTCTTTTATATCCTGCTGTTGCCCAATTATAACAGATCCAGTCTACTGGGTTTACATCTTTGTTGGTAACATTTCCTCTTGTATTAGTTTGTCAATCCCTCTTGGTATTTTTTTTTCTCACATTTGATATCCACCATCACCATCTCATCAGTATGTCATTTTGCTTCTTTATTTCTACTCTGCTCCCTTTATGCACCACTTTGGTGCTTTCTTATCCCTACTGTAGCTTTTATCTTTGTTATCTCATTCATTTGTTTGTTCATTTGTTCATTGCTTCTGTGTTTTTTTTTCCATTTTCTCTTTGTGGTTTCTCCTTTGGTAATAGCATGTCTGTTCTAGATTCTCCACTGCGGGTACCTGGTGCTAATTTTCATACCTTCAAGTTGTCAAATGTGAGGTAGAGGGACTAGTAAGGGTAGCAAGGGTGGATTAAATGGTTTTCCAGGGTAGATCACATCAATGAAATACACAAAAAGGTGTATGGGTGTCTGTAAAAGGTAGTCTCACTGACCTGGGGTCTTGTGTTTTATTGTGGGCACTCCATCTTCCTAATCCAGGCAGGTTGTTTGGAGGGTATCCCCATGTGCTGATTGAGAGTAGTGTGTGGGATCCCCTTACAGTATGCTGTATGCTGTGTGGTGTACACAGTACACAGTACACTGTGCACTGTGTGCCTGTAATGTATAGTGTATGGCACACAGCACAATGCTTGGCCATGATCTTGAGGGAAAGGATATAGAAGAGGATAGCATTGTGCATCTCTAGTAATGTTTGCATCCTTGTGGTGTATGGTATGGCATATAGGGGATATTGACATAAAATTTGGCTTTATGTTGATCAACACAATTCTTAGGTGTGATCTTGACCAAGAGGATATGGAAGAAGATGACACTTTGACTCTCTAGTAATGTGTTACATCTGTAACTATTACGTCCTCATCTCTCTGCATTCTCCACTTCAGATCAATCTCCCATTCCTTCACCTTTCCTTTTCAATCTTTTGTTCATTCCTGTTTCATGTTTATATTGTTGCAATACCTACAGCCTTCCCGTCTCCATAGTTCCCCGCGTTCCCCGCATACCCTATTTGCATTGTAGTTACCATTCTATAGACACTTGTATATAAGCTGTAGGTACTCCAGTTTGTAACCTCAGTCTGAATATCGACTTAGTTCTCCCCTCCTACTCTCTGTCCGATCTCCACTCTTCTCCGATAACTTGGTTCCTTGAAATATAGGATCACGGTAGCACGAGGGCACAACACATACATTGAGGCCAAAGATCCACTCCGCACCAAATCCACCACCTCCGTCTAGAGTCTGTGCTAACATAGTACACAACCTCCGCATTTAGCCGCCCGAACTCCGCCCCCGTGCCATAACTTAACACACTTGTTTTTCTTACATCTGGAGCCCACTGCAAGGGGTGTGGCACTTCTAGCTTGCTCACACTCCTCACTACATTGTCTCTTATACAACAACAAGCTGGTCATTCAGTTGTAGGCGGATGGTGTCACAGCCTCACCAAAGCCAATCAGGAGGTAGTTGAGAATGGAAGCTCTCAGGTACATAGAGGACCTAGCACCAACATACCAAAGACCACCACCAAAGTGGAAGGCCAGGACACCCTTTGAGGACATGCACGAAAGGATCTACTCAGTCAAGGAGTTATAGTACACTCACAACTTATTATAGCTATGGTATCTCAGGGTACACAAACAGGCCTAGCAGCAATGCCAACCCCAGTAGTGTTGCCGCAACTCGGCTAACCACAAGCTGGCTGAGAAAGTTACAGCTCCTCCCGGAAACGGCCGGGGTGGCCGCAGCTTCCAATTAATAGCCACAACTTTGGCTTGAGCTGCGGCTTTGGGCCAGTTTGAGCTGTGTGTCTGTCAAATCTTCACACTGGGGTGCACAGACTTACGCAGTAGGTCTCGGCGGGTCACTCATCAGTTCCTCGTCAACTCACAATGCTAGTGATATCATTGGACTCCTGTAAACATGAGCATGAATCAAACACTATATAATCAACTATGTACAAGGCAGGGTACATAATAGTTGTATAAACAGTGTAGCATGTTATAACAGATGGCGAGCATCATACAGGGTGTGGGGAGGGGATGCTGAAGAGATCGTCACGCAGCCAAGGGATTAGGATGGGTAGGGGGAGCCAGCTCTGGAGCCGGCGTGGTTGTCAATGATGAGTGAAGATGGGACGCCAGTTTGCAAGCGTAATCTGTCTATAGTTGAGCGATGATGCAAATGTATTTATCAGTACTTACCTCATAGGATGCTTGGGGGAATCACAATGTTGAGGGGCACTGCAGGTTGTATCCCAATCAAATGCTAGCCTATGCTGCAATCTGTCATGTGGTAGGAGGCCAAGGAAAAGCTTGCAAAAGCAATCATAGTCTGGCTTGGCTTTGAAAGGAAGTGAGCAGCCATGTTCAAGGAGTGTGCGAAATGCCTCTGGGAGCCTCTGGAATAGATCGTGTGTTAAGAATGTCTGCTTGCTTTCGATAATTTTGTTCCCTTCGAGACCCTGCCAAGGTAAAGAACCACAGAGAAAATATATAAGAACATATGCAAGGGACTCAATGTCATCCTGCTGTCCAAGCTCCAAACCCAGATGACTATTGATAGAGGCAAAGCAAAGGGTCCCAACGAGGTCGAGGCCCTGTCTGTATGGAATATGCACGTGCATGTTGGGATCTTGGAACTCCTTTGATAGCCCAAAATTGATAAGATACACCAGGTTGGCGTGGGCATCATTACCCATTATGATATTGTTTGGTTTGAGATCACGGTGAACAACGTTGCAAGAGTGAATAAACTTCAAGCAGTGGAGCTGGCAATGACACAGGTCAGCATTGTAGGAGGAAATAGTGGATGTACTTGCTAATGGTGTGGCCAGGAGCAGAACAGTTGTCATTGTGAACTGGAACTGGCAGAGAGCAAAGAGGTCGTGGAGGGATGGGCCAAGGCGATCGATTACCATTGCATCGAAGCCAGCCTCAGTGCTAAACCAAAGGGTGCGAGGGATACCAATTCCTCCTTTGAGTTTCCTATAGACTTCGAACTCATGCTCTAGGGTACAATGCTTTGAGGTAACTGACTCGAGCTTGACAATGACAGTGTTCCGTGCAAAGATGTCATGTGCTAGGTATATTTGGTCTGTTACTGGGCCTGCGGTTAAAATGTCATTTAATGAAATAGTCCTAGACATACAGGAGGATTCTGACGCAATCTGGGTTTGCAATTGGTATTTTCCTGCTATTCGAACAGGAATCATGATGCCTAAGCAGCTCTATGGCAAGCCGTGAGACAATGGAATCAGTTTTGTATGGGTAGGAATGGGTTATGCAACGTACCTACAAGAGACGTTGGGTTATGAAGTGAGGTCCTCCTTGTCAAGGAGGCCATTCAACCAATGAATCACATGGTGATGTCATTTCCCACAAACATTGTATTGGGGTGCACATACAAATATATATTTAAAAACATATAACAGCTGAAGGATCTGACTAATGCTCATTGCTGATGGATTGAATGATGTGGTCCAGGTTGTCATGAGAATTGCCATCAAGGAGCATCTGCAAAAGGTTGGCATCCGGGTTGTCCTGAGTCATATGGTTCTCCGATGTCATCCAGGCCTCCGTAAAGTCAAGATGTTCTTTCTTCAGGTGAAATTTGACCATCTGGAGGGCCTCCATCAAGGGAGGACTGATGCAATTGTGCCGCTTTGTATCAGTTTCAGCACTTGAGGAAAATATGTGTTCACAGGGGACGGCGGATGCTTGGATTGGGAGGTAGTCCATCGCCATTGCGAAAAGAGTGGGGAAAGAGGCTCTATTAACCTGTAGCCATACTTTATTTGTCAGCAATGTACAATAGGGCGTTTGAGGGCATGCACCTCCCAAAATTTGAGAATGTCCATGGTTTTGGGTGAGAGCGGTGCAACAATGTAAGCGTGATACTCTTGTTCAACTGTCTGCTCCTGCAAGCAAGGTTCACCAATCTCCATATTGTCATCAAGGCCATATTGTGCTGCGAGCAACATGTATTTGGGTACCTCTCCAACATCAGGGTTGAGCCTGGAGGCCTCTAACTGGTCCTCTCTGCTTTCAGCCTTCTCATGGTATTCGCGCATCTTGCAGTGAACTGATAAGAAAATAAAAGAATCTTTGAACCAGTGGCAGATAAACTGACTGTTTGCTTAATCTTCCTTTCAGCACTGGTGATATATGCCCGATCCCAGTGCTTTTTGATCCAGGACATGTGTATTGTGGGATTCAGACCTGCGCACAATTGTTAGCTTCCGGGATCAAGAGTGTAATCACTAATTACTTGCACATTGCGACGATGTATGCTCAAGTGCGATCCATCCGGCCGTAATACATGTAGGCCCACTGCAGCCCAGGTTCAACAAGTGGTACCAGACGAGGGTGTTCTTGCACAATCTTCTCCCATGTAGACATGAACATTTCGAATGCAGGGATAGTGCCAGATAAAATTGGAGTTTTCTCGCCTGACATTACCTGCTGGACCACATGTGGGACCTGTTAGTAACCCGCAGAACTGTCAGGTTCAGATATCTCAGTGCTCAATTTATAACTTACACTTAATACGAGCTCAATGTCCTGCATTGTGGACCACTGTTGAGGTGAAATTTGGTGAAATGTGAGGTCACTGTTATTAGGAAGGGCAAGAAAATAGTTGACAGCCTGGTAAGTTGATTCCTTAGTAATGACAACACAAGGATGGTGGAATGTGAGATCATACCGGGCACAGCTCACAGAGTCTATTAAGCATGTAATAGACTGAATCCCATCATGTTCAAACATCTCAGAGGAGCTGCAACTGTTTGAGTTTGATTGTTGTGGGAGGATCCCCTTGCCTGAACCAGTCTTTGGAGTTACCATTTGCAATAACTTCAGCAAACATATCTCAGCATAACCCTGATCCTCAAATAGCTCAAACCACTGCATGAGCATGCACTATTGGGTCAGATTCATTGTCATCGCTGTCTCCATCAGCACCTGTGTCAGCAATGCCACGTATCACCCGACCAGAACTAAGATCAACAATATGTCCATAGCACATGACTTTGCAATCGGCTGCATCGAAAGGAATATCACGTGCAGAAAGAATCTTCTCAAGCGCATCCAACATAGTCTTGTTGTTTGCGGCGTTGTCTAAAGTGAAGTGTCCAACCTCAAGGAGCTGAGTTAATGGATATATCAGTATTCTGAATGTGCACGAGTTACAGTAGCCGCACCTTTACAGTAATGCCGGCCCTATCGAGAAGCTGTATCACCGTTTTAGCCAGCGATTCGCCATCATGGTTACCGTGGAGGCGGTGGAATGCAATAAGTGCCCCTTTGAGCTGCAACGCAGTCTCAACCTTGGCAATCCAATGGGCAGTCATTGCTAGATAAGACCAGCAAGATTGGTTGGACCATATGTCTGTTGTGAAAGAAATTTGTCCCATTGCAGCCTGGACTCAGTACGGGAGGGATAAGGGGTAGCATTAAAAAGGTCAAGGGAGATATACCGCAAGTTTGCTTCTCAAGCTCTGAAAATGCTGCTGCCAGGCTTGAATGATTAGCTTGCATAGTTTAGTTCACCGGGGGATCATCGTCTCCTTGAGGTCAGCCCGCAAATAAAGAAGCAGCTTCCTGAATTCAGGACATTTGACAAGATTCAGAGACTTAACAACAAGTTGACATATGAACATGTTGTCTACTCTGGGAGTAGACGAGGACATGCCTGGTCATCAGCAATGATAAAATTGAGCAGGTGTTGGTGAAACGTAGACTCATCAAACTCCTCCATGCTTCCAGCCTGCGATGCACCAGCTTCGCTTGCTGCTTGCGATTGAGCCTCCGAGATGAGCGCTGGCAACAAAATCTTCCACCCCCTCTCACTTGCTAACTTCTTGTATAGATTGAGATGATATTTTTGGATGTGCGGTTGGAGAGAAGTAGTGGAAGTTTTCAGTGAGAACTCGTAGTTTCTGTTGGATGGCCAGCTAGATGGGTCGAGCTCCTTGGCTTTTCTGTGAGCAGTTTTCTGGTAAGCAGATTTGGATGGCAATTGAGTGTACAGGCTTACAGACACTCCCTACAGATAATCTTACCTCTGGAATCGGACTTTTCGAAAAAATAGCGAGTATCAGCTGCGACCGACTTAGATGAGATCGAAATGTCGGGGTTGCTAATATGAATATCTCCTCTCTGAGCGAATTCAGCTGTACCTCGAGCGCGGCTGTGGGAGTGGTGGGCTGGCTCGTCAACATTGTTGCTATCGCCATCTCCATCGCCATTGTCATCGTAGCCGGAGACATTATCTAGATCGAGATATTTGTTGTTGGTAGCTTCCCTGGCCTGTGGATGGGTGCGAGGTTGGCGTGCAGGTGTGTTGCCCACATAGGCTGCAGGTTCTGATTGCTCTGTAGGGACAGCTCGACAGTTACGCGAAGGCATGCCAGTCAGGAAAGGCCAAGAAAGTGCTGGAGTTGCAAGGTACCCAAACAAGTCACACTTCTGGATGTGACAATATCCTTTGTTTGTGTGGTCCAAACTTAACCGGTCTTGTTTAATGCATAGAAAACAGTGGCTTAGTGGGGAAGAGAACGCGTGGAAAGGTCATGATAAACACTAAACTAGACATGGCATGGTATAACAGGCTAAGTTAAAAACATTGTTTGCATTGTTGGGCTATGAAGTGATGGCCATAGATGGCGAGTCAGAACACTACCTAAGAATGAAATGAGAAGATTGTTACCTTACGGTAACCGGATAAGTCTCCAAGCACCCTATTCCTTCAATCTCTTGATCAGATCCCACAGTTCCTTCAGACCCTTGATCAAATGCCGCCAACAGGTCCATGATGCTGAGAGTTGAACTCCAGTCACTTTTAGTCACTGGATTGGGTGATGGTAAGGGGTCGAAAACTTGCTTGACCGGTAAGTCATTATCAGGCCACTCTGAATGATTTTGAAGGGCCTGGTTGAACAAGGCAATTGTAGCCTCATGAGTTTTGAGTTGGTACCACCGGGACCAATATGAGAGAGCAAGATGATAATTGAGGATTTCAGTATGTGAGGCCAAAGGTTTGAGAGGCAGCAGATCAACGCAACTGGGTTGTCTTTCATAACAGACTGCAAACAACTCAGCCAGGGCCTGAAGGAGTTGGTGGAGTTTCCAACACTTTGGAAAGATAACATTGTTAAAGAACGTCCGTCCCTTCAGAAAGTCCGCTTTTCCACAGCCACCATAGCCATTGTAAGGGCAAGGATCAAGGACACCCACTAGAAAGGCCGGCACCGTATCCCTGTTCAAGACATCATCCAAGTACATCAGAGCCATCCACAGCAAGACATATATACATGATTCAAGGTCATCTTGGAAATTGTGCAAGTGCAGCGGCTCGCCTGGAGCGGGAGGACAGACAAGTGAAGCAGACATAAACTGCCAGGTACCCTAAATAACAAAAAAAAAACAGGTTGACCCTCTCCAATACACAACAAAAATTCAATACATACAGTGTGTGCTGCACGCCTGGGAGTTTGCGATGGCCCATCCACCGGTTTTGACAAGTCCCAATCAATGAGCCAACCGGAACCATTATCATCAATGACAATGTTCCCAGGACTGAAATCACAGTGCAGAATATTTGCTTTGTATGCGTCTCGAAGGGCTATATAGAATTGCGGACACATATCAGTATAACGCTTGATCAATAGCCATTGTGAAAACAGACCTTTAAGGGCATCTCGCACAGCGGATGTCATTTCATATGAGGATTGGTAATCAACAAGGACATGCCCAACAAGATCAAGGACAAGATGGTAATGTCAATGAGGGATCAACATGTGTTTGGTGTGACAGCTCTCTGTTCTAACAAATAAATTAGTTTGTGTTGCGTGATACTTGGGGATGGATATATCCCCTGATGCAATACAGTGGGGAACGTGGTTGACATTACTCTCTCTCAATAACTTATACACACTGCCCTCCGGCTGGATGTCTGGTAGATCGATCCTCCACAAATCCTTTAAAAAAATGACAGAATCATGTAAAATGTCGTAGGCTTTGAAGCCACAGGTTGCATGCCCTGGGGGGCAATATGGCATTGCTTCGGGGGCAGGCACAATGAAATAGAGCAGGGGGCAACCTTCCGAAGGGACCGAGAGTTTGAATAGTGGGATTGTCTCATCATATATCTCCAAGGCCTTTCGAGCTGCGGATGCCTCCTCGGGTACAGGGGTTGCAACTGACTCATCCTTGCCACGCATCTCCAGTGGTGCTCTTGAGTAACGAGTAAAGAATTCGATGAGCCATGGGAAAGTGTTGTATTTGATAGGCTCCGTTACGAGTGTGCCTGATCTATCCCAACACAGGATCCTTGCCTTATCCTGCACAATCAAAACAGAATATACATGTGTTCGGAACTGTGAACCTAATTGTGTGGCAGTGTAGGAGGTGATTTGGCCCAAGGTGTCTTTGGCCTTCTTTGTATTGTGAACAAGAGGGGTGGTAATATCAGCAGAAAACGGATTGTCAGCAGTGAACCACTTGAACTCGATGAAAATCTCCGCTGATGCAGAGTCTGTCCTAGCGGTGGGATTGACCCCATTTTCAGCATAGACAGAAATGTCGGGCTTGATCTTGTATGTGAATTTTGACTGTGGGTTGCAATCGACATGCGAAGACGAGTTCACAATTGTTAAACCTGGGACAAATCCCTGCATGGCATTAACCTGAAGGGCAGGTAGAGCTGGTCAGGAAGCTAGAGTAAGTTTGGTATGACTTACAAATGGCATGTATGCCATGACCTTGCAATTGACATTTACAACAGAATTGTAAATGCCAGTGTTGAAGTGGGGTGGGGAATACCCCAGAAGGCCACTGACAGGGAAAAAATGGTCCAAAAACATTGCAGTGGGCATCAGCCCAACTATATACTTTGAAACTTCCAATGCCATTGCGGAACATGACTCAATGCGATACTTGTGGGTGGTAGTGAAAGGAAGTATTGTGGATTGGCAAGGTTTGATTGGTGTGGAGTGAGGGAGCGGCGCAGCTGCAAGCAGAGGTGTGACAGGTTCCATGGCCCATCAAGGCAGCTCGAGTCGACTCTGAGCTACGGCTGAAGTCAAAGCTGTGGTCAGGTCAACCAAGATTTTCGCACAACCAACAAAGGTTTGGTTGGCCGTGTCACATGACCAGCTCCAGCTTCAGAACTGACTAGGAGCCGAGTTGCAGCAACACTAGCTGGCATCTTCAGTAGAACAGCCAGCAATTTCTCCCAATTGGTGGGGGTGGATGAGTGCATGGCAGACAGCTGCAAATTGGAGTTGAGTGGCCAGCATTTTCTTGAAGAGTTTGTCCATGGTGTTAAGGAGTGTAGTTGGGTGAAAGTTCCCAGGTTTGGTATGTGAGGGTTTTGGCAGTTTTGGTATAATGACAGTAGTAGAGTCCTTGAAATATGAGGGCTAGTGACTGTGCTCAATACAGGCATTGGCAAGGGCAAGGAGAGCAGAATGGCAGGAGGGTCTGGCAACCAGTTTCTTAAGATGGCACCAGGTGAGGTGGTCAGGTCCAGCAGTAGAGCAGTTGGAGGTGCTGGTGATAGTGTTGTCCAGTTCTGTGGGTGCAAAGGGTGTCCATTCCCGGGTATTTTGTTTGGGGAGGTAGTCTAGTCCAGAGAAGTCCGTGGTGTGGTCCTTTGCATTAAACAAGTGAGAACCTAGGGTGTCAAAGAGATTCTCCTGAGTAACACAAGGTTTGTTGGTCCTGGGGTGAATGACAGCATCAATAGCCAGCAGAGAGCAAGGGCCTACCCAGGACATTAAATCCCATGCTGCAGAGACAACAGACATTAAACCTAAAGCAAATTTCTCAACGTCTGCTGCCAAGGAGAGAGGTTGGGAGAGGGGGAGGTTGCCCAGGCCATGTGAGATTGCATCAAGGAAGGATACCTCTTCCTTGGAGTCAATATTTATCATGGTTTTCTGGACAAAGGGGATTTTGGAAGGGATGGGGAGGGTGAATGCCAAGGAAGCATGGTTGGAGGGTAGTTGTAGACCAGGTAGGACATGGTAGCCCGAGTGAGAGGGGAGGCCATTGGAGAAGAAGACCAGGTCTATGATGGTGGAGAATTTGTTCTGGTCCCTGGGGTAGAAGGTGGGTAAGAGAGTGACAGACAGAGCCCTTACAGTGGACAAGGACTCAGCCTGATTCAGGAGGCAGGTTGCATGGGCAGGGTGTGTGGGGTAGGATGGGTCCCATTCATAGGATTTTATGTTGAAGTTGCCAACCAGGCATAGGCATGAGTGGGTCAAGAGGGACATCAATTCAGATAGGAAGGATAATGGTGAGTCCTGCACATCATTGTATATTCTGACCAGGTGGACTGGTCCAGTAGGGAAGAAGAGGGATAGCCATAAGATGTCCTGGTGTGGGGCAAGATTGCAGTGCAGGGAGGGGTGGAGGGGGCAGAGGGATTTGTGGACAAACATCATCAACTGGGAGTGGAAGAGGGAGTCAGGATCATTCTTGTTGCCAGGGAAGATGAGGCAGTCCCAGTCAGGGTGTAGGGGGCTGCCAATTATGGGGGCACCCTTCTTGTTAGTAGCAGAGAGGACATACCTGATGATTTTCTATGGGGGCTCTTGAATAAATACCAAGTCCACAGCCAGAGCAGACAGACTGATCAGGAGAGTCTCAAGTAGAGAGTAGTTGCAGGCAATGTTTTGTGAGACCACAGAGATAAAGTCGGCTGAAGGTGTCCTACCAGTAGGGTGCTCCAGGAAAGGGAAGGGGGAAGTGGGAGGGGGGATGACCAGATCTGGGGTGGGAGAATGGAGAAATGGGCAGGCAAAGGGCATGTTGGGGAATGGTAAGGGGGTGGTGTCAGACAAATCATGTGCAGACATTGGGAGGGGCAGAGAAGATGGTATTATGCTGAAAATCAAAGCATTGCTAAAATAAGCCATTATACCCCTATATACCCATGACTTAGCAATAGCTACAATGTAATCATCTCAATATACTCATAACACCCCTACAATGATCCTAACCTGACTAGAATATCATGTAAGGACCTCTATGAGGCTACACAGCACCCCAGGAGTCAGTCAGTGGCTACTAAATAGCTACTGTATGGCTTTGAGAGTGGTCAAAGGGTACAACAGGCAACATCATGGTTGTACACACTCAGAGATGCACTGGGTATTGAGAAATGTTGTCAGTAGAACTCCTTGATCATGAGGGAAGAGCTCACAAGCCATATAATGGCCATCAAGATGACCTGAGAGGACTGAGAGCCCTAACTTGACTATCTCAAAGGGAACACCTATAGCAGTTTAGCACTGACTAAGGCCTTCAAGAAGATTGTGTGACAGCCATTGAGAAACTTGGTAAACAGACTTTTGAGATAGCTCAATTAGTAATGGACAAGGTCCCTCACTCAAATAAATGGTATACAATGTACAAAGAAACAATATGCTGGCCGCTATATTAGGCAAAGGGCAGGGATGATGTCCTATCAAGAAAAGGGGAGACTATGGCTATTGTCCAAGGAAAGCAGACAGAAGGCATCAGCTGAGAAATTATACCTGAAGCTGCATTAGCCTGTCTGATCATGAAACAACAATTGGAAGGATTGCCAATTGCTAGGAAGGACAACAGAGGAGAATAAAGAGTAGAACAGATAGAAAACCTGCTGAGCAATGGATGTATAAGCCTATCAGGCAGCCCCAAGGAGATAGCTATGGCAGACAACAAGTGTGCTAGCATCTCAATGGCCAATCAAGCATCTCAGAGGATCTTACAGAGTCCAATAGCAGATCAAAAGACAAATGATGGAGTAACTGGACTATCTCAGACTATCCACATGACACATAGGCAATGCACAGCCAGTTCAAGATACTAGATGGGTATACAAATGGTGTGCCAGAGTACCAGGTCAGGAGGAGACCAATAGGGTAGACACACTAAGGTGGAAAGCATGCATATATGGGGAGAGAGCCTCCCCGGGCATGCTGAAACAGCCACAGACTGTTGTGATAGCCCACAAAATGATGCCAGTAGCATCTTGATGACTTGAAACAGGTCTATAACAGGCAGCCAGGACCAATACTGGGTGTAAAAGTGTTATTACACAAGGGAATGTCAGACCAATTGTGTATACTAGCATTACCATCTCTAATATCTCCTTATTTACTTGGGCTGTTTCCTAGCTACTAAAACATATAAATACTGCATGGAGGAGAGGTAAAAGGCAAGCACTTGCTGCTCTAGCTTTGAGACCACAAGATTAGGAATTAACAATTTCATATCTTGTGTTATTGTGTGCATTCAGGCAAATTAAGTGAGAGCTTCAGTCATAGACCACCCAGAAAACAGTAGAGACAAACTGTGATTGTCAAGAGAACTTGTTGAGACTATTGTTTGGGTCCAAGGGACTCATAGAGAGAGATATTGAGACTCAGGGGTAGCTTAGATTCCCCTTAGGTCTAGAGACACAGAGAGACAGAGACTTAGTGGGATAGTGCAGATTCCCCCAGGTTTTGAGATTGGAGACATTGAGAGCCAGAGGCTGTAGCTGCAAGAAGAGACTTGTTGCGACTACCACAGAAACCATCCCCAGAGTACACTTGGTGCCCTTGGGAATATTTTTGAGAAAACACATTATATATTCCTATACCCCCAAAAACCCCTTTCAAAAGTTGAATCCCTCTCTTTGAGAACTGTCTCCAATGCCCCAGAATCACATTTCAAGGTATTGGTTGATATAGGTAGTGGTTTTCTGAGCCACATATTACACACCTACCCCACCCATACCATCACAGCACCTCCCCCACTCTATGAGCTGCCTCTACCTGGTGTTCAATGTTGTGAAGCTGTCTCCCGCCCCAGACAACCCCATTCCAGGTCATGCAGCTGTCCTGCCACCTGCACCAATTATTGTGGATGATCAGGAGGAATGGGAAGTGGAGCAGATACTGAACAGCTACTCTTGCCAAGACCACCATGAATACCTGGTCAAATGGAAGGACTTTGGTGCAGAGCACAACTCTTGGGAGCATGCCAACAATGTGCATGCACACTCATTGCAGAGTTTTACCAAGCCAACCCTGATATCCCATGCTACATTTGTGCATTTGCCTCCAGTACTCTGCCAGCTCTTCCCTTCCATTCTTGTGCTACCACTGCCATGTCAAGTTGCCAGGCCTTTGAGGGGGGGGGGGGGGGGGGTGGATGTAAGGGGACCCCCAAGTTGTCCCAGCCCTTGCCATCACCTGGAGTCACCTGCCAATGCCTCCTCAAACTGGCACATACAGCCGTGTGCGCAAGTGCCTGCTTCCCATGCTCAACACATCCCCAAGTGCAATCACATGATGCACTGCTCCCTAATTCCCTTTTTGGCCATTCATCACTTGATTTGTACAGTAGTTCAGCCACCACTCCTGTAGCTCACGTAGCAATGCAGGGACTTCCTCATTTGTTTCTCTGAGGATGGATTTCCCTGCATAGGTGTGTAGTAGCTTTGCACTTTCTTGTGCTTTCACTGTTATTTAATATACTGAGGATTTCCCTGCATAGTCTGAGTGTGAGCAATCATGTTTTGCCCTCCTCTTGCTCCAGATTGCCCTCACAGAAGGTAGCTAACACCTATTTATAGTCCTTTCTTAGGGTTCTGATAACAGAGAGAACAATGTTATGGGTGTATTAGTGGGGCAAAACTACAAGAGATACACATTGCAAACTACTGTAATTTATATTGTGGTAGGACAATAGATTGTTAAGAATGAAGCTTGGGCATTTCTGGGACTGCCCAAATTGGTACATACAATTTAAAACTTACTAGCATCTAGCTACCACTTCTACAAACACAGGTAAGATCTTCATGTAGTAGTTTCCACCTTGCACCATTGTGCAGGTGTCTCGTATATTTTCAACACCTGGTGACATTTATTTCGTAAGCTGTCTCGTAAGGGGTACAGCCACAGTGATGCAAGATGTGGAGTCAGGTGATACTTACCTTCTAACCCTCGGCACCACGCACTACTCACAAGTAAGACTCTCGGAAATTCAAGAGCTTCATAAATTCGATGTATCATGAGCGGAAGCAATCGTGACCTCCCGAAGTCTCTGCTGGAACGAAAAAATAACGAGGTATCATTCTCCCGTGGTCTCTGCTTCGGGCTATCTGAAGTTCAGGTCCCTCTAGGTCGCACGTATGGATACTCAGCTCCTGGCCCATATGATGAATTCATCTCATTCACAAAATAGACTTCTGGAAGCTCTCGACGCCTTCGATGAATGTCGACGCACTCACGCCCTAGAGCTGAAGGATGCCGAGCGAAAGCAGGCTTGGCTTGAACGACAGTTACAAGAAGCTATGGCCGCTGTAGATGCTTCTGAGAGCGAAAGGGACAATCTCAGAGATTCTGTGTTAGAGATAGTTGAAAAGGGTCCGTAGATCGTTCACCATCGCCTTATCGTCCCTCACCTGTCACTACAGTGGAGGAATCAAATGCCATCTATTCATGGCCATGTAACCGCCTCCAACTTACCCGCTTCATCAGTCTGTTCCCATGCTGGATTCAGCACGCTGCTAAAAGTACTGATTTTGTACACTTAGGCCATCCACAACAGTCCCCTTCCAGACTCCGGCAACATTCCAACGAAGACAAGCTCGCATATGCGGGGGCTATTATTAAACGATTGCGCCGGGAACGTGATGATGAACGGGCGGCGCATACTCTTACATATGAGGAATCACGAGCCAAAATTGAAATGCTCAAAGCACAACTGGCAAGGCGCGAAGCTGAACTTGAGTACCGTGCCACTCATATGGCTGATACCCCTAGTCTGCTATCGAGATGTAATGATGGCAACATCGGATCTAACTTTGAACATGGCAAACCGAAGTGTTCCACTAGAACCGGTTCACTAGCTAGCCATAGTACCGGTCTCGAAGGACAGTGTGACCACCCAGACCAACATCCTGAGCCAACAACTCAGTCAACGCCCGCCCTGACCGACGAACAGATTCTCAAGAACCTGGATAGGACCGCGGCAAGGAACCGAGCCCTAGAGGTCGAGATTAAAACCTTGTTTAAGCGGGTAAGTCTACTCCAGCCTGCCTTGGCTCGTTCCCGGGGACGTAAACTTATCAATCATTCTTCAGTTTGAACAGTTTTGTTCCCTACCTTCCTCGCCTATAGCCGCATCAGCATCAAAGACATCGCCACATTTGAATGGTGCCCACCCTAATAATGACAATACTACTACCAGTGGCGTGATCGCAAAAGGGAGGAATGGAGATGGGCGTGATTCTGGCGATCGAGCAACTGATGATGACCAACAGCGGCGTTCCCGTAGCGTTCCTCGCAACAGAGGTGAGTACTCTTACACCTCTACTTTACCTTTCCATCGAGTGGACAGTGCGCACTATAGCAAGCTTTCGGGCCGAAACCCGCTTCTCATTTATTCTCGATGTTGCTTCCTCCCACTTCATGACTCATTGCGTCGAATGCTAACCTTGCCTTAGGGAACCGCGCGCCTACTCATGCTCCATCTAGTTTGAGTCAACCATCGCACGAAGACAGGCGTGACAATAGGCGACGGGCGAGAAAGCCAAAAGAGCTAAAGCGGGGACAAAGTACAAACCAA
The DNA here is from genome assembly GCA_004296355.1 of Lepiota venenata. NCBI lineage: Eukaryota > Fungi > Basidiomycota > Agaricomycetes > Agaricales > Agaricaceae > Lepiota > Lepiota venenata. The sequence goes on from RCFS01000003.1 coordinate 150,664, forward strand.
TTCGAATCAACCCCGGGCTCGGAGGATATTGATGACCTTGATTGGGAAGCGTCTGGTTCAAAGAATATGCGCCTCCCACCGCAGGACAGTGTGATGTTTGGTCACACAATCTCCAACTCCGCCATCCTAGGACTACACAACGAGATCCAGGCGCTTTCGGCCCAGATCGATGCCTTGGGTCAGGAAAGGGAATTGGGAATGAAGGTTGTTGCTACGCAGCGAGAACCCTCTGTCCCACGAACTGCTCATCAATCAGAAAATACAGGACGAGCCGAGACTAAAGTCAGTACTTTTGCTTTCTTGAAAGAACATTCGATGATCAAATTTGTCTGAAACATTACTGCTAGCAGGTCAAAGATGGAGACTGTCGGGACAATGATGCAGAGGACACGAGAAAGCCTGTATTTGACATGCTTGAACACCGCCTACGATCTGTTGAAAAAGACAGTCTCCGGTAATCCACGGTTTCCGGGTTTCTAATCGGTGTTCTGGCGTTTGACGAATTATTTTTTTGGCAGATTACGACACGAGTTTGAACAGTACAAATTATTCGCACAAGCTCGGGAAGGCGAGCTATTGGACCGAGTTCAAACGTTGCAAAATCGGGTGGATGATTTGAACTTGCAATGGCGGTCGAAGCGGGCATCAACTCCGCCCTCATCACACCAACCATCATCACAATTCAACCATGGTCACCAACATTCGTTATTCATTCCCGATCCGACTCCAAGGCTAGCGTTGGATGTGATAGAGGGCGATCATTTCCAGCCCACTATACGAGAGGATCATGCTCTCACACCCGAAGCGAATCTGCTGCGGCCCCCACCCCCACCAATCCCGCTGCCCTGTGATACTCTACTCGATGTGATAGAGGGAGAGATATCAATGGAGTTGGCTACGCCCCTGCTGCCCACAAATACGCTAGTTCATCAAGACCACAGTGAATATCAGCGCGTCGAGTCGAGTTTGGACCTGTCTTTCGAATCTCGCTCGATCGACTCGGAGCACAACGCACGGTCTAATGCAATGGGAAGCGTTGCTCAGGAAGAAGTAGACTATGCGGAGAGAGCTGATGGAACAATGGAAAAGGTGATGATGGTTGATCCCCCGACAATACCTCTACCTCCATCACCTCTAGCACAAACATCTGATGATGTTGACGGCGACAATTGTGACAATGATAATGATGATGATGATGGCGATGATGGCGATGGCGATGGAGGTTATGAAGGATGGGAGGAGAAAGGCAATGACTCAGAGGCGGTTACATTGATGATGCCTATGCAAAGTGGCGCAAATGGAACGAGTATGACGCCACCACCTAGCAAACTCATCTCTCCTCCCTTGGCCGAGAACGATGTCAGTATCGAATTAGCGAGGGCAGAGAGGGAACTCGCGGTTGCTCAGGTGATGTTGGAGCAGAGCGACAACGCCCTTCGGGAAGTAGAGGCTGCGCTCGCATTGCAGGATGACCTCACTTCTTGACAGCCTGCGCGCGCTATTACTGTGTATTTTTTTTTGGTCCTCTTTTTCTCTTTGGGTGGTATGCGCACACGTCGCGCGTGTAATTTTACAGCTTTTATAATTTTTTTTTTCGCGTGTCCGTTGATATAGGGGATTGGATAATCCAATTTCTAGTTCAGGATAGATAGGATGACGATAAAGCGTCGACAGAATCATGTAACGACAACGAATAGCAAATCACAGGATACGATTTCATCTACAAACGAAAAGGCAAGGATTATGAATCGAGCCCGTCCTTCGCGGGTAAAAAATTTTCACGTTCCCCTGGCCCCTAGGTTCGCCTACTCAAAGTGTGAGACTCTGGCTGAAGATCTACAAGTTTGGGTTTGGGAAGGGGGGATATACTTGACAGAGTCATAATTGAGGTTCTGCCAAGGGCGAGAAGGGTCCACACGACCGCTGGCGTGATCGACACATGGCAAGGGGGGAGGCACTCTGACAAGATGGGGGTCTTCCTCCGGGTTTGTCGTGGCTTCGGACTGCGAGTTTCTGGATGCGGGTCTAGAGTGGGCAGGCGTAGAGCTATACGACGACACCACGACACGCTTCGTCTTGGTGTTGAGGGAAAGAACTTTGTGTGTGTCTGCCGCCGCCGGGCGCGGCGTGGGTGCCTGTATAGAGGTGGGTGTAAGAAGAGAGGGAAAGGCGCCTGCTGCCTTTCTCGCTTCCTCGATTTGGCGATCACGCTCTGCCTGTTCATTCATAAGCGTCTGTGATAGCTCTGCTTGGAGACGATCGAGGAGTGATGAGCGTTGTTGTGCACCGAGTAATTCGGATGCACAGTGGGGACATGCATGAGACGGTTTGTTAACTCGGCAGAGAATGAGACCACAGGAGGTGCAGAGCGGTGTGTACGGTGACAGCGGATGTTCTCTAGCTAACTTTTCACATCGTCACCGGGGGGGGATTACAGATGGGAAGAGCGAGGGCAACGCACCTAGGCAGAAACAAGCGTGCTTGACATCACGATTTGGATTAACACTGTTGGGGGACTGGAGATTGGAGATGAGATTTTCGAGCAGTTTGACTGTGGTGGATTTTGTTGGCTCTGTTCCGCCATGCACGCTGGGTGATCTGCTCTTCTGCTGTTGGAGTATATTTTTTGGGCGGATTCTGTCTGACGGAACAGACGCATTCTTTGTCCACGGTGTTCTGGGCATGGATGGTGGGCTTGGGTTGGGGCGTTCAGCTGTTTCCGGTAATCAGTCTCTTGTCGGCAAGCGCCGAAAGCCCGGCGCCACGATGTGATCGCTCATCAGACCCATCCCACAAAAATAACTCATCGCTGGGGACCCATGAGCTCGGGCTTCGTACGTAGACACAGGTAATGCAGAAACGGTGTAGGCGCCTGGACAGAGGGAATGGAGTTGCGTAATGAGGCGAGCGATGGAAGAAGTATTCTATCCGAGGAGGAGAGGGCTTGAGCATATATGGATACATTGTCCCTTGGTCTAAATTGATTGCGGTCTAGGTAGATGGGGGGGATGGGGTGTGTTTACGTTTGCAGCTAGGATGGTCTGCGAAGAGCGGCAACGTTCTTTGGGTCCAGGGAAGTGTTTACCAGGTGTTTCTTTTTTTTTTCTCTGACCCCGTCTTCTCCATCGGGGGTTATTATCCGTATGGGCAAGAAAAAGTTTCTTTGAACGAGGCAACAGCGCTGAAATGCCACCGTGAAAAAGAAAAGAGACACTACAAAACGGCTAGATGCTGTGTCTAGTGGCAGATCGCTCGCTATACGCCCCCCCAGGAACATGACCTGCCGTTTCATTGGCTGTGGAAGAGGAGGGCTTCTGGACTGGGGAGACCTTCCCCCTTGCCTCGCACGCTTTTCTCACACACAAGTCCCCTGGCCCCTTCTTGAACTTTCCTTCCGCATGGTGCACTTTTGAAAGAGCCAATGAAACCCTTGTTCCGTGCGATGATGGGAGCACATGGCCGTGCTAGTTCCTTCTCGTTCGAGATGAATGAGGGTAGGTAAGGGACTAACACTTTGGGAGAGGAGCCTATCGACATCAATGACCCGCCAAATGGCTCGGTTTGGGGATTCACATGATCTGGGCAGTTGACCCGCAAGGCACGAACACGTGTGGGTGGCGGGGGGGCGTTGAGAAAATTGTAGTGCGTGCAGCAGGACAAAGTATGTCCGGTAGTGACGGTGGGATGCTGCGCAGGAAGGAGCATCGCGGCAAGAATAGGCAGTGGCATCGAGCGCGGTGGGAGGGGTCGGCGGATCGCGATTTCGGGGCCGTGTTGTGTTGGTTTGGCAATCTGAGATGGGATGGCAGGGTCAGCGTGATAAGGTAGACGATCGGGGATCTGGGGCGGTGATCCACTTGAATCGCCGACAGCGGAGAGGGCTGATGCCGGGGAGCCGAGAGGCGGCGCCTGAATCTGAGTAGAGGGAGGGGTGATGGCCTGGGTGGAGAACTGGTTTGATTGTGAACTGACGCAAGAGAACATTGGCGATGGCCTCTTTGGGCTGGTCAGTTCGTTTTTATACCCCCCTTGTTCTCTCCTGACCCTCCCCCTCCAGGCAACAAAACTCCCCAGAAAACACAGACACCTCCAGAGACACAAAGGAGGAAGTCATCGACCCAGCCCTTCGCACAGAGGTCAGTCAGTTCCGTGCCAGCCACCCCCACCAAAGCTTTGGCTTACCTACTCGCTCGCCCGACACACAGACCTCTGATAAGACTATGTCCGTCAACGTTCATCCTATGAACACCAATTCCCGCATCCATTCGCGCTACGACCCCGCCACCAGCCAGCGTCTGCCCTCTCCTCCTCCAATCACCACCCTCTCCCACCCCCACCCCAACTCTCACCCCCACTCCCACTCCCACTCGCCCGCACCCTCCGACGCATCTCAGGACCGCTCCTCCATCTCCACCCCTCCCTTCCGTCGCTCCCCCCACCTCTACCCCCCACCCTACCAGCACATCCAACACCCAGGCTACATGCCTTACCCCCACTTTGACCACCACCGCTACGACCAGGACCCGGCCCACCACAGCCCATATCACCCTCCTCCCCAGTTCTCCATCCCAACCATGCACCAGCCACCCCCGCCACACCGTGACCCCTACCATCCCTACCCCGTCCCAGGCTCGGCCCCCGTCACCATCGTCCATACAGACGACGCCGCAACCAAGCTCAGCGACCGCGTCCGCCGCAGGTGCTTCAACTGTTGTACCACAGATACCTCTACCTGGCGCAGGTCCAACCTCAGCCCAGGCAAAGTCGTACGTGCCGTTTCTTTTTTTTTCTTTTCTTTTTTTTCACTCGCTCACGCAACCCGTTCGCAGCTCTGCAACAAGTGTGGCCTCTTTGAGCGCACGCATTCCCGTCCCCGACCGGAGCAGTTCCCTCACAAGCGCGGCCCTCTCGCGGCCTCGACGCTTCGGGGACGCACGCCGCCCTCCACTCAACTCCCTCCCATCTCACCCCCTGCCAACTCCTACTATGCCCATCCCTCCATTGCCCCTCTTCCGGATAACAGACGTGATATGGGTCCTAGCAACATGCCTCAGTCCTCTGCCCCCTCAGCTAACCAGTATCCGCCATCCAATGGCACCCCCAATAGCCATAGTCTCCCTGCACTCCAGTGGCATAACAGCAGCAACGCCCCCCCTGGTGGCGGCGCCGCAGCTGGCACCGATTCGGCTCCTGGGGGCTCTCCTCATATGCCGCCTCCGCCTTCGAGGAAACCGACGGGTGACAGTCAGAGCCATAGCAACAGCCAGAGCAGGCAGGCCTCCCCTTCACCCCATCTCAGGGCGCAGAATATCCAAGACTCCAATGCTCGAGAACAACCGGCCGGCGAGAATGTGGCCTGAGGCGCGGATTGTCTCTTTTTCCTTTCACCTGTCTTTCCCTTTTTCTTTACTAGACCAAAACGAAAGAGAGGGTGGATGATGGATTCCTGTTGCTCTTTACTCCCTCGTCTGAATCTAATCCTTTGTACCGATGCTCTGTCAAGACCCCCACCAAAAGCTTTCCTTGGATGATGATCGCTTTCGCCACCGCCTTAATATTCCTTATACCAACCTGATCCGTTGTTCGTATCAGACGTTCGGTTCCCCCTTCCGTCATGAGCTCTGTCTTTTGCCTTTATCTATTTAACTGTTCTCCTTTCTCCCCTTTTTTATTATTCTTCTGTCTGTCGGCTGTGGTTCCCTCTCTCGCCAGTGATTCAGTCGATCTGATTCCCCTTTGACTATCTATCTATATCCAAGCGCCGTATATACGCAAGTACATAAACATCTACAACATACATCCACAAGCACTCTGCGTGCTCGCTTGCTTCTTTTTTTTGTGTTTTTTTTTTTTCTTCCTTTTTTTCTTTCTTTTTATTGTAACGTTGGGGAGGGGAATAAAGAGGAATAATGTAATTTTCCGATCATCGATCAACCTTGATCGATGGCCCATCAGCGAAATTTGATTGCTGACATAACTACCCCGACCGGCCCGGACGGCATGGCGAGCGCCGCCACCGGAAGGACAAACTGAAGGAGCGAAGGGGAAGGCGAAAGTAGTGTGTGTGTGCCCCAACCAGAGCCAAAGCACCCTGAGTTGGGTGGTGGCCCAAACTCCTGGTATGTATACCCATGGCACACACGCCCAACCGCAAATACCAAAAAACGCCTTTGGGGCTACTTGGATCCCCGCTTTGCCCCCATTAACACCACTGGTGTGACTTCTCTCCCCCCTTCCTCGCCACCCCCTCCCCTCCTCCCGCGGGGAGAGTCAGCCGTATTATACACAGCCCTGGGATACACGCGCGCACACACCATACATTAACACACACCCATTTCCACCATGTCCCCGGGTTAAACGAGCCGCCCATTGGAACCCGGCGAGGAATGAGCTTTTTTGAATGAATGAACGAAGGCGAAAAGGGGAGGGAAATGAATTGAAATTCGAAGGGCTTCGGCATCATGATCCGCCGATGCGACCTCGCGTCTTTTTTTTTTCTCTTTTTCTTTTTTTTTTTTTATTTTCGCTTATCGCCCCTTATATCCAACGCTCCCCGCCCCTCATGACGGATTTCAGCTCCGCCCGTCGTCAATGTGGGCTCCCCAGGGGCGTTTGATAGGTCGGGTTGCCCCTTGGCCGTTATGCGCGAAGGGCAGGGGTGGGCGGAGAGAGGGGGAGCAGGTTAACATAACAATCAACAATTACAGCTCGCTTAATTTTTGTTTTGTGTTACAAGTAAATGCTCCTTCCCCTCCCCAAAAGCTTAGCACGCAAATGAACAACTAAAGGAGCATCCTTTACACTCCGAGCTTGGTGTATTACTACAGCACCAGTCTATTGGCGCTTGTGTACACGTACAAGGGTACTTCCAGAACAAGCATAAAAGCCAACCCGTTTGGCTCTTTCGAGGCCATTGGGGGGGTTCCGAGCACCCGGAAAATTCGAACGCCGGGTAGGGGAGGGGCTTCCCGTTTATTATCGGACAAGTGGCAGCCAAGGGGTAAAAAAGGTGTGCAAGAACGATAACGTTAGTTGTCACGGTTCCCCCTTCTTCCCCCTCACGCCCACGGAAATAATCGCGATAATTGCGTCCATCACCCAATTTAGGGGTGAAAGTGGCGAAGTTAGAGCATAATAACCGTAACGGACGGTTGAGTAATCCAAAGTTGCTAGCGCTGAAAGGATCGACGTAAGACAGTCTGCTGGCTCGTCACCTTCTGCGCCTTTGTGAAGAGAACAAGGAGCTTATCACTACCCCATTGTAGACACTCTATTAGCGCACGGCGACCAAACCCATTGATGATGAGCTACCAAAGTGCAACCTTTTTTTAATGACGCGCTCGGTTGAACCGGCTGCCGACTCGGAGGGGAAAAGACGCTGAGAGTCCGATACCAACTCCGACTGAATACACATGGTCCGAGGGGGCAAAGATCCCTTTATTCTGATCCCAAACCCGTGTCTATGTTTAATTATTCACCTTACCCCAAGCTGAGTTGGCTCGAAACTCCCGATGAAAAGTGTGACGCTCGTTTTTTTATCAGGAAGTGGGTGTGAGAGAGGGAAACGGGAAAAGAGGCTGGTTCTCTTCATATGATTTGGATTTGCGCAACAACGGTACAAAAGCTGTATGATCCTGTTCTTGGCTCGCGGGCAATCAGTCGTCAATTGATGATGGGCAAGTGCACAGCTCGTGTGATATATCATCAACATCTGCAGCACCATCATCAGCTGGTTCATTGCCATTCAGTCTTGGCCCTGAGGAAGCTACTAGTGAAAGAAGAAAGCAACAGGAAGTGCATTGAATGGTTGTGTAAGCTGATATCCCCACTACAAAAATAGTAGGTATTCCAGTTGCAGGTCTGATGGTGTATCCGTGTGATTTATGATGTTAAATGATGGTTTCGAATTGTGGCTGAGGTTTGCTATGCCGGAACGATATTCTTGGTGGGCTCAACTGCACTAAGCATGCTGTTAATGAAATGATGGATGAGTACACCTTCCCCCCCGATATAAAGCTGTGTGCATGAATCGATATGCCTGATGCGGACTCGTCGAAAGCGGATAGAGAGGGGAAGAAACTGGAATGTTTGCAAGGTGGTAGCCACTTCCTCCATTAGAACCCAGCGATCCCGCGCGAGTGATACCAAATCACCGAACCACGTTGAGTTCATTGATTTATTCACTCATTCATAATTCAATACGAGAGCGTGTGATCGATGCCACCTATCACACAACAGCATCATCAATATCAAAAGTCTTAAAGATACCGAGAATGAATACACAAAGTGGAAAAACGAAGTTTGGGAAATAAAAGAGCAGTATCTAGTAACTACCATGCTGTGCTTGTCTCTTTCCCCCACGAGCTCCGAACCACCCAGAAGTGGGTATTTCGCTCGAACTCCGGAAGAGAACTGATATCCCTTTTTCGACATAATTTGATCCCCGTACAAGTTACAGGTACGACGTATGTACTCAGGACCCAGGGGAACCGGGGAAGAAAAGTGTACAGCAAGGGTCGCGGTGATATATGCATTACATTGGCATTTGGGTCGCCAATCCAGTCCAATCGGGGAGGAGATGTGGAGTTATCAAATCAATCAGTACATCAGATGCGTCGTTACCTATATGCCGGACTCTTTGGTCCGGGTGTATACTTGTACTAGTCGCACCATACAACATAGCTTCGAGATGACCTCACCTATTCCGAGTCGCAGTTGACCCCGTGGTAAGTTGCTAACCTTCTTTGGCCATTGGGCTCTGATATGATGAAATGATGAACTGATATGTGTGATCTTGCTGTAGGCAGCACCGAAGCATAGATAAAAGTGGACATGGCAAGAACTCTTGATGAGGCATCGATGATTGATGATGCGGTTGATGTGGTCTAGTTTGATGAGGAATACCTCCGTGGGTACTGGACTAATGATGGTACGATATAGGCACCCACCCGATCAGATTCGGTGTGTGCGATACACGCCGTCGAGGTTGGTCGTTGTTCCGGGAGAATATTGTTATGTGATGGGAAAGTGTGTTGTTGATGATGGATCACCATTTGTTGAGTCTTCTAGCTACAGGGCAGTGACAACTGTTCAATGCATGCCGGAACTGAACTGGATAGGCGGAAGTGCAGCAACTCAACCGAGGGTGTTCAGACACTGAGGAATGTTATCGGCGCTCAACGGGTCATCTTACTACCCAAATAACCCTCTACGTTCCGGAGCCTATATCACATATATGTCAAGCAAGGTTCGGTTTCAAGTTCGCAAACACAAAGAGGGTACAAGAAACGTCCAAAGTGCTATTCTTGTATCGCCATTGAACTCATATCCTCTTTTGCCCCGCGCAGCCGGCTCATTATGAGCTTAGTACAGCGAAACACTGTGGTTCCAATTTCCCCGGAGGAAGCTATTCCATACCAACGTCAGCTGCGAAGTGAATGTCTCCCCCAAAGCTTGGAGTACCCCAATCCAGATCTATTCTAAAGAAAGCAGCACCTTCGAATGGCAGGTATAAACTCCGAGCCTGTTGCAAATGTAGAGCGCCAATAGACCGGCTGAACAAGCCTTGCATGGTAGCCGCGAGACTGGTAATAGTCTAAACGCGTGTGAGAGACTGCCAGGACCGTCTATGAAAGACGCTGCGATGGGAATCTGGAGGGACGCTCCTGTATAGACAATACCCTTTTGAGTGGGTAACCCACTCTAGTCCGAAGGGTTATCTCTAGTGTGCTGGCGGTATTCGCTGCGCTAATGCTTTGTGCTATGGAAGGCACGCCCGGTGGGCTAAAGGATGAACCTAGAATTTTCCCTGGAAATCTGAGAACCCGAGTCATACAGCAATTCCGCTTTTCCTGAACATTTCCAAGTCAGGAGTGTTCCGACCGCACAGGAAGCACCGGACCATAGGCATTATCGTACTTTTCGTTTTGTCATCGAGTCCAAAACCCAGCATTGAGTGTCTTTAGTGGTCTGATGATGATGAAAATGCCCAGTTGATGCGCTATCATGTCAATTTGGTGACAACGGTGGAACACGTTTTCTACAGCTTCTGTGCTATCCTTTCTTTGGGTATTCCTTGTGACTCTGACGGGCGCGACAGAGAGATTCTAAATAGGTCAATATCTGCTGCGCATGAGCTGGTTGCTGGGGAGTTTGTGCCTAAACTTGTGCATTTTCCAAGGTCATCTTCCATGTTATGTCGTCGGGATCCCTGGATACAGGGCGGCCAGAAAGAATTGGTGACATCTAGAAAGGAAGTCCAAGTTATCAACATCCTGATCGTGAGATTGATATGATGCGTTCGTTAGACGTGGAGTTGTCATACGATTGGCCCCATGATTCCAACAGCTCATGATTCTATGGATTGAAATCGTACGAGGCAAAGTCTCATAGGTGCTCACGACACCCGCTGCAGCCGCTATCTCTGTGGGCTCGAGGCTCGAGGACCACTTCTATGGCACAAGTGGTTTAGGGATGGATTCTCTCCAGGGGGGCATGATCATCGAGTTCTCATTCTGATCGTCCCTGGACCAGTGGCGGGCGCCCCTGAATGGAACTCGAGGTAGCGTCAATGAACCTGTCTCCTTCGATAGCCTTTGAACGTTCTCTTTTCAGTACATTATGCGGAATAACGAGGCGTCTTTAACCTACTCAATGGCGTATGCACGTGGCGGCGTGTATGCCATGTGGTATCAGACGCTCATTTTCCGAGTCGCATTGGATCGATCCCCGGGGCGTAGCAGTAGGGTGTGGCACTACGCAGGCCCCTCAACCCCCTCAGGCTACTGGTGCCGTGTGTCAGTGACCTTGGGGCTATTTTCACGCATTGACTCCAGGTACGACAGCTTGAAGGGCCGCCTAGCAGACCCCTCGCACCGAAATCAACTTGAAGAAACGATCCAGTGGGTGCTAGGTAGCTGAGTGTGAACGAAGATACTATACGAGGATAGCATCACGGGTACATTGTCTCGCCAGCTAATCGAGTACACGGTAGGCACGCCATCAGTTGGGTAAACAGCTTCATCGAGCTTCATCGGCGACGTTCTATCCTCTCCGCCTCCTCGGCCGGCATCTTATCGAGAAGATTCTCAGACCCCAGGCCTCTAGGCTTGGAGAACCTGGGGCTCTTCCATTCCCACCTTGACCGGAGCTCTAACGCTCATCCGTCGCTTCCAGTCACAAACATTGGTGAGATGAAATTCGGTAATTTGTGGCACAGTGGTACTAGCTACTCGTTTCCAGTGTGAAATCCTCCTCCTGGCTGGCAGGTTGTTGTCTCTAGTGGACAGCTGATGGGCCAAACTTGCATCCCGATAGACATATACGACGGCGCTGTAGCTGGAAGGAGGAGTCGGCGGTGGCTTACCTTTACGCGCAGCACTCTCGTCACTCGTGTGCATCGATGACGCCGGTAAGAAGAGCAACCGCGAATAGTGTACCAGGGACTTGGCTCCCATCGGTATGTATATCCAATAAGAAAGCCCTTAGACTGACGTCGCTCCCTTCTTAGGCCCGATAACCAAATCTATTCTGGTGAACTCCGCCAAACCCCAACTTGGAACTCACGACTGGCTTGGCATCATCAATCTCAGCCCATCCAGAACAAAAGTGGATTCAACCCCAGAAAGTTGAGCCATGACGGAGGCACACGATTTTTCTATGCTTGCTCTATACCACATTGACACAGGGTTCGGCCACTGGAAGATTCTGATCCCCTTTTCCCTCCGTTCTTCACACTGATCCGCAACGGTGTGAACTAACTGATCCTTAGCGAGGGTCGCTTGGAGTCCAGGCCCTGGTTGGACTCGTCTCTCCTACGTATTGCCTATGTGAAGGGAGAAGTGACGATCCGCGTCTGGGTACTTCAACCCTGCAGCCCACGAATCAGTTCGTCTCAAAATTGGGGGGTATCCCATACCAGGAAATGCCAATGACCGCTTCTATACCGCAGACCCGACCGAAAAGCTTATGAAGCACATTTCGAAACCCCCATCGAGCGAGAGGGGGTTCTGGTAATTGGTTTCTGCTGGTGTTATTAATCTTGCTGCGCATGGATCCTGGAAGAGATTGGATCGGCTTTCACACCAACGGCATGTCCGCTTGTCCAGGAGTTTGAGAAACCTCCCTCTTCTGTCGACGTCATGAAGAAAGAAGATCGTTGATGTATAAATGATGACCTTGAGGATGCAAGTACTGCGGTGCCACTAAACTATCGCCACTCTGCAGGTGTTGGGTGGTGGAGGGACCAGAGGAAATCCCAACGCCCTTCATTCAGTGCTCGCGTATGCAACATAGCGATGGATTACCCACTTAGCTGAGCCGAATTAGGGGCTCCAGCGTTCGTCGAGGCACAAGCCTTCTGCCAATGAGTGTTTGAACTGTTATGTCAGCCGGTGCTGATGTCGAGGGGCAAAACGCTGCTCCGGACTGCAAGTCCGTGTTGCAAGTCCATTAGTCAAACGTACTCGGGTATATCCCCATTCATCGGAGGACCAATGATCTCGGAGCCATTGGTACATATCTTCAAATGCGAGGATTTATTCGCGGATCACTTGCTCCTCAAGCGCCCAAGTAGATATATTGTGGCAGCTGGAGACGATTTTCATGCGATGCTGGGCTAGCTTTTATGGAAGAAAAAGAGTCGGAAGGCCTGGGTTGGTGGCAAGTCATTGACTCGCAGCTCTTCATTTATGGCCAGTTAGCCCATCGAGTAACTGATATCGGGACCTATTGATGACTGAATGTTAAGTATTGCAGAGGATGCAGAGTGGTTGTGGAAGCGTCAATGTACTATATGGACCAACTGGAGATATCTCAAGGACCTGCAAACCCTCGTCGGTAACACCCCTCAATGAACACAGATGAGTGAGTGCATTTGAATTCATCTTGGTAGCATTCGGCAATTAAGGCGTATATGCTGATAACCAAACTTATCAAATCTCATGTATGTAAAACATGAGCATGTATTTGTCAGCAAGTTTTACCAGCGTTGACTGTCCTTTGCCGCGCTCTGGAGGATACATACATGTGCACCTCTGATCTTTGTCGATTTTTTTAGCGTAGCCGCCTTTTTTCATTCAGTGTTGTTGAGCCAATTTGCAGAGCTGCTGGGGCTTAACGGGGCAGTTTCATCGGTCGCTGCAGGTGGAAAACCCCATCAGCCCGCGGCACATAGACTGAACAGGCCTCCGGATTACAGCTCCCGTAAGTATTGCGCTGAGACTAAACCAGTCCAGTGTGAGGATGCTCGCCCATCGCTCTTGGCTGACAAACTGAGTAAGGCCAACCAGACGCTTATGGACCAGGTCGTTAGAGAAAGACAAATCAAGCACTGGACATGTGATAACGATAGGAATGGTCGACATTCAAAGAGCAGAAAGGCTGCTTGCGGGAGTGCGCCACGGTAATGCTGAGAGAGTTGCCGGTGGGCGATTCATGAACATGTGATTTGCGGCGCTGCTCCGCCCACCAGCTGACCCTCGTTTAAAATCCCAAGCGACGCTCCCAACCGCCGTTTCCACGCTTTCTCACACGACCCCCATCATGGCCACCCAGTATTCGACAACTCCCGCCCGCCAGCGTCTTCTGGAGAAGCACGATGACGATGTCGTTGTTGTCTCAGCCTTCCGCTCAGCCATCACTAAAGCTAGGAAGGGTGGTTTCAAAGACACAAAGCCCGATATCCTCCTATCCAATGTCCTTCGTGCCGTCTACACCCGCGCCCATCTGGATCCTCGACTCATCGAGGACGTCGCTGTTGGCAATGTCCTTCCCCCTGGCGGCGGTGCTTCCCAGGCCCGCATGGCCGCCCTCCATGCTGGTATTCCTAATACCGCTGCCGTCAACACCGTCAATCGCCAGTGCTCTTCAGGGCTCACCGCCATCACTCAAATCGCCAACGAGATCAAGGCTGGGCAGATAAGCATTGGAATCGGTACGCTCCACTTTCCCCATTTCATTTGTGGGCGCTAATACGTACCTCAAGGTGCCGGGGTCGAGTCCATGACTCACGGCTATGGCTCTCGTGCCGCGCCTGATATCTCTGACGAGGTTCTGCAGAACCAGGAATCTGAAGATTGTCTTATTCCCATGGGTATTACCTCTGAAAATGTCGCCAAGGACTTCCACATCTCCCGTCAGACTCAAGACGAATTTGCCGCCAACTCTTTCCAAAAAGCTGCCGCTGCCAACAAGGCTGGCAAGTTCAAGGACGAAATAGTCCCCATCAAGACCAAGATAATAGATCCAAAGACCGAAAAGGAGGTTGACATCATCGTCGATTTTGATGATGGTATTCGAGATGGTGTTACCGCTCAGAGCCTTGCCAAACTCAAGCCCGCCTTCACCAAGGAAGGCAGCACTCACGCCGGTAACGCTTCTCAAGTCTCCGATGGTGCTGCAGCCGTCCTCCTCGCCCGCCGCTCCGTCGCCAAGAAGCTCGGCCTCCCTATTGTTGGCAAGTTCGTCACCTCCTCCGTCGTTGGTGTTCCCCCACGTATCATGGGCGTCGGCCCCGCGTTCGCTATTCCAAAAGTTCTCGAGCTGGTCGGCCTCAACAAAGATGAGGTTGACTTCTACGAAATTAACGAGGCTTTTGCCAGTCAAGCAGTCTTTTCCGCTCAGCATTTAAAAATCCCGTTCGAGAAAGTCAACGTCAATGGCGGCGCCATTGCCCTTGGTCATCCACTCGGTTGCACTGGCGCTCGCCAGGTCGCTACGGGCTTTAATATTGCAAAGCAAACCGGCAAACGCGTGTTTGTCACCTCGATGTGCATTGGCTCTGGTATGGGTATGGCTGCTGTCTTCGTTAGCGAGCATTAGAAGGTGAAGGTGCTGGGTCGTGGGGACATTAAATGTGGGTATGGGCTCGGCTGTCGTTTTTACACCTTGTAGTCATATTTTGTCATAGTCATCTTCGTCGGTATATCTTTATATGTTGCACTCAAATACTGGTCTCGCAAATATTTAGTATTTATTCCTCATTTCGTGTTGCCAAGACCGTGCCATCTGAGATGTTTCCTCCTTGAACAGGCCGTCTCTCCTGTCTAACTAACGCGAAGGTCATTCAAACTTCGTCGTCGAAAGTTAGCCCAATTGCTCCTCGTGTTGAATGAACTCTCGCTACACCACCCCCCTAAGCTATTGAGGCATTTTACCCCGTGCCACTAGAGATCCCTGAAAAAATCAAGGAGGTTATTTCAGGGATGCAGGACGCATGGCCTTTAGATAGCACCAGGGTTGGGGTTTGATCATCAGCTGAAACTGCTTTCTCCCAACGCCAAGTGAACTAGGGTAACTCAGAGACGAGGAATAAATGAAAATTCTCTGATCATTCCTGGCAGGAAGACGTGAGCGAGTTGCCTCATTCGTGTATGAAAGAAAAGTGATCGAAGCTGATGGGAATATTAAAAATGTCAATGTGATGGAATCCATTTGTCGCGAAGCTTCGAAGATTATTCAGGGGGCAGAAATTAATTAACATAACTATTACCAGGTCTACTGAATGGTCTCCTTTTTGAAGATGGGATTTGGCTCGGTAATCTCAAGTGGAGTAACATCATTGCAGAATGGTTCGATTCCCGGGGAGCATAGGAATGTTTGTCGTCTTAGGAAGGTTTCGGCAGAATACGATAGAAGGAAAGGCCGGGTGAGGCTTCATCGCACTCCCTGGTGGTCTTCTCACAGTCTAGAATTATCTATTCTATCCCATAACTACTTTGAGACGATGCACGGTTATTATGGGATGAGATTAAATATAAATGAAATAATCGATAGGAAAAATGCGACGACACCGTAGACGACAACATATTGAGCTGGTCCTTCAGCTCAGGGCTTCTGCAAGTTTGGAACAACCTTCAGACCGTTTGATCCAAAAGAGCGATGCAGCTCAATTGCAGCAAATAGCCCCGACCCCAAAGTTCTTCTTTCGTAGATCAAATGGTGGGCGCTGGCATCTTTGATATTGACGACCACCACTGCTAGACGCATGGATTGGTTTATCCAGTCCCTGGTTAGGAACATGCAGCCGTAAGCATGGGGCTGATTCCGCTCCATCAGGGATAGATGATCGGTACATGGGTACGAGGCACCCAATCGTTTTGAGCAACGCGTTGGCGCAAGAACAAGATGATGATCAGATGACCGCGACATCAATAACGCATCATCTGTGATATCAGATTCTCCAAAAAAAAGGTAGAATACTCTGGGATCCCTAGACAATGTGTATCCAGTCGCTTAGGGAAGATCCGGATATGTCGCGTACGAGATATTACCAGCTAGAACAACACACTTCCGCACCGTGGATTATGGGAGCGGCCATTCTGTTGTCCAACCTAAGTTTCATGAGGCTACCAATATTTACCAGATCTATCCATTTCGGGTAACGGCGAACCGTCTTTGCAGTGTGACTGAGATGACCTCTGTAGGACCGCGCGCTGGTTTACTTCTCCCCAGGTTGATAAAGGTCTTTTCACCCGTAATAAGAGAACCAAGTTAGTCAATATTTCTCACTCGGACAGACTGAACGCCGTCCATGGGATATCGTACTTTTGCCTTTGAACCTAATACACTGCAAGCTGCCTGGCTGCGGAGTTCCACGGCGTTCGTGGGATATGGAGTATTTCTCTGCCAAAACTATACATACAACTTCACGGCCTCTATGGGGGGAAAAGGGTTGGTCCTCCTTCAGAACGTTCAGGGGCGGACTTATCCCTGAAGGTACCGTCAAGGATGAACACAAAACACAGCAACAGACCTTCAGTCCAGTACATTAGCCATGAGACCTTGGCAGAACCCTTGTCCGGTTGACAGGGAACCACGAGAAGGATTGGCTAACATTAGGAGGACTTCTATGTCAAGGCCAGTACCGAATTCCGTGACGTAAATCAAGTGTGCCACAGTTGTGCATGATAGCCGCATCACTTCGTTGGTGCTCCCACAGGACATTTATCCCATCTTGCAAAATCAAAAGTAGTGCCATTGTTGCTCTGTACGACGCGAATGTGAGAAATATTTGACGCACAGTATGAGATGTATGACTGCGGTTTTTGGGTTCTGCGTTTCCGGACAGGATAGATAGATGGTCTGTATCGTGGGTACCTCACATATACCCTTGGCTTTACCATCATAGTCAAAGGAGTCCCAACTTGAGCTTTTCTGCCCACCACCTTCTCCCACCCACTTCAGCATCCACAGGTATTATCATTCGCTATGCTAAGGTGATGAAGGGACTCGAAGCGAGCGGACAACGACATATATAGAGTGGTAAACGAGCAGGCAACAAAGCACATACATAGACAGGGTGGTCGCAGGTTACCATGCGTCACCATGAGGACAATATATGTTTGCATTAATCCGAAATTCCAACACGGCACCCTTTCAACTTTGACATATTAAAATAATTCAAGTCAGACTTGAGGACCAAAACCAAGTGCAAATAAACATATAGATTCAATCGAAGGACATCACACCGTCTCGGGTTGACGTTCAATGAGAGGAGATGACGGTCAAGTTGACTAGGCCCGAGCAAGTAGAGTGCTTGTCTTTGTTCAACATAAGACTAGTGGTTCATAGATCCCCCCGCCTACAAGACAGCCAGGTAAATCCCTTTATTGCCATGGGTACCAACATTTACACGACAAACTTGGTTTTTTTTTAATCAAAATTATCATGGATTTATATCCCAACGTCCATGCAGCTTAATTTCCTGATAGTAATCTGTTCTGCGGACTAGATTATGTTCAAAAGCTTTGTTGACATTACAAGTGGGTTTCGATGACATTTTAAACCATCACAAGGCTGCCCAAAAATGGGTTATACCAGAAACATCGAAGGTCCCTTCACTTGCCAAGACCTCAATCATGGACTCTAGAAAAAAAAATTCTGGGCAAGTGAGCCAATACCAAATGCTCACCTCTACCCCTTCCGGTCTACGACATAGGATTTCCCAGAGGAGCTGATATACGAGCCAAGAACGGCCCTTTGCAAGTGCCAAAAGGACAAAAAGGGCCAGGGTCATAGGCTAAGGAAGCTGTCAGAATATTCAGAATGAAAATGCATGTAAAAAAAGAATAGGGATCGCCAGCCTAGGCCCAGAATTGGCAAGGGTTGTAAGTCTGCCAGGGTACATAAAACAAAGAAGGGGTTTGTTTGTATTGGAGAGGCCAGCTTTCATGTGGCGTGGGGAACTCGAAGCGTCATTTCAATTCATTCATTCAATTGTAGCCCGGATGTTTTGCGGGGCCCGGCCAAGAGGGAAGAAGACTGCTGCTCATTTGTGTATCTTGTTGAGGCTAGAACCATCGTGGTACGTGCACGCATTGGCCGTGCCTGAAGCGATCCTAGCACAATAAGTTGGTAACTCCGGTGCAAGGCAACGAGCGTTCAAAGGGACAGCAGCGTCGTGTATTCCACTTTGAAGCTTGAATACCGAGCAAGCTGGTAAAAGTATAGGACAGTGCCAAAAATATGGGATTCATTGGCAACATCAGACCGCCGGGCATAGAATGATGACTCACCGGTTGTTGATATGGTGTGGAGATAGCAGAACACCACTGCGGCTACACGCGGGCACCGTGTCTTCACATATCTAAACGTCGAGGTCAAAAATAAGACAGGAGTTCCTGCGTTCCATGTTACAGAAATAAATAATAGTACCGGAGGTATTGTACATATATATCCCAGTCCATCAGGATATAAAAATACAAACAGATATCGCGCATTTATCGGTATTTTATCCAGACTAAAAATGAGAGAACGATGGAACCCAAAGGGTATCCAACCAGAGGGTGAAAAGTGTCATCGAGAAGTAGATGGTTGGTGTAGAAGTACCAGGCAAGTCGCGTAAGGGAAAAGCTTCGCGCCGAAGGCCAGAGAGGTTCTGAACAAACTTCTATAGCTCCGGATCCGCGTGCTACGCTCCTTCTATTGATCTGACCGCTAGACTAACGGAACCAGGTTTGCCGCCGTGTGAGATCAATGGTGGACTCACACGAAGAAGGGGTCTGAGCCACGTCGATAACCCTGTCGAGGGACGCTAGTTCTGTTCACTGAAGGAGGCTCACATGTCTTCTCGACCCATGGATCTCCTTCAAAACGTCGGTTCCAGACGGAAACAGAAGTGAGCTGAACAGTGCGCAACCTTGAGCAATATCTATTCCATCCAACAAGATAGTCTTTGAGATCGGCAGGGTCAAATGCTGTAGACACAGCATCACAAGGGCCCTGAGGCTCCTCGTCTGGTGTGGGTTGATTGAGGGCATGCATGAGGAAGTAGGCGTTGTAGTCAACAGGGGGTTGGGGAGGGATGCAGCTGTAATCCATAGAAACTCTAAGGGTACGCAATTGCTTAAGATCTGGTAGGATATCAGAGCCCAGCATAACCATGATGTTCTGTTAACAGCCCAAACATTGAGTATCAACAGTCGGTGAAAATGAGTGGTTACATACCTCTGGCAGGCCGCCTTTACCAAAACGTATCGAGACCGATTCCACAAGGGGAAAGAGTTGGCGGATGGCAAAGAGCACCTCATTGTCGTACTTTCGCAATTGGAGATCCAGAGTACGAACATTTTTGGAAAGACGTTCGAGACCAGCAAGCAACGGAGCTATTTCAAGGGATTCCGTTACGGTGACATGTTCGACTTCGCTCGCCGAGCCTGCAAACATGCCGACAACGGGAAGGGGGCCCCAGAAGGATTGGAGACCGGGCATCGGAACGCTGGTCGCAGAGATTTGGTTGTCAGGGACGTTGTGTTTATTGACCCGGAGGGAGACCCGCGGGCCCGCGGCACAATTATTGACAAACTCGACGGCCGAGTCCATCAGGTCGCGAGTGAGGAGGGCAACATGGAGATTAAGTTCGGTAAGATTGGGGAGGCGCCAGCGCTGGGTACCGAAAAGAAGAGAGGATGTGGGTGACCAAGTGATAGTGAGCGAACGAAGGGAGTGGCCGGCAAGGCGGTGCAGGGGATGGTCGCCAATGTCGGCCGAAGGCTGATCGCGCGAAGGTGTGTTGTTTTGAAGGACGAGGTGTGTGAGGGTAGATTGCTGCTCGAGCTCCGGCAGAGGGGAAAGTCCGAGTGGGTCCTGGTTCACAAAGGTGCAAGCGGTGATGTCAAGGAGACGGAGTTTGGGGAAGGAGGCAATGAGCTGGTATACGATGGGCGTAATGGTCGTCCTTGAGAGGAAGAGTTCCTCAAGCATGGTGAATTTGGAAATCTGTTGTATGACTGCGTCATAGAGCCTGTTTGAAGGGGGGATCTAACGAGCGGTAAGGAAGGTGGAAATAAGGAAACGAGAATTGTTGCTTACCTCGGCGTTAGAATAAGATGTGAAGAGGCCGTCAAATGGTATACCAAGCTTGAGACGACGAGGAAGACAATAAATGTCACGGTGAACTGTTTCCCAGTCTGCGAGACTGCGCCGGGTCGGGTCTTCCTTGGTCCATACAAGGTACTTGAGGAGGATTTTGGTTGCGAGTTGGCGGAACTTTGAGCAGACAAGGATGACCTGGGAGAGCTGTGCTGGTTCCTCTATGTACTCGAAGACGGTGATCCATATGTCCGCAGGGATGGACTCGAGGAAGAGCATGGTGTTCAGCAAACGACACATCGACGGAAATCAGAAAACATATCCACAATAACCCGGTCTGCTGAGGTAATCAGGTCACGGGACTCCCCGCAACATCCCCTCTCCAAGGCTCTCTCCAAGGCTCTCATGGGCATTGGGTAGTGTCTACAACAACACCATCTATCCCTGAACGCATGGCTGCGTTTTCACTGCCTATCCTTTTAGCTCGTCTCCGACCTACGGCCGTTCTGTTGGGGGCGCCATTCACCCATCCGCAGCACGCCTTGCCCGGCTGCTGTGACCGGCGTGATTCGCACCCCTCCGACCCTGAGGCCAGAAATTCGACCATCAAATATTTACGGGAGGCTATCACGCTGTCCCGTGACCCTGCCGCGATGCTGTCCTTATCCGCAGATTCCTGATCCGGCTAGAAGGCCAATCCTCCGCAGAACACGACAACTCACCAGTATCCATCAGAAACAATATTTGTCACTGTGCTACATGCAAGACTGCGATAAGGAGTGAGACAACGTCCTGCATTAAAACGCAAAGGCCCATATTTCTTGATGAAGTCGTGGACGGGGCAGATTCAATATCTCTCTCTCTCCATCCGGAACCCCCAAGAGACAACCTGGCACACACAAAAGAGCGCGCCATCCACCTCCTTCATCTCCGCTTCAGAACAGCCCTGAAACCGAGTTTCAAGGAACGAGGCCACGGCCTCCGAGATAGGACTGAGAAGAAGAGAGGGAAGCAACTGCCTCAGCTTCATCTCAACAACTTCGCTTCCCCCCCAACCCCCTAAACACACTAATTTTACCGAATCACACGGCCCTAACGCCAAAATCACCATGACCTGCTACGCTGTATATGGAGAACAGCAATGTGTAGATGTTCTGGACCGCACCCGCGCAGTGCAACCCACCTTGTGCTCAATCGTTCATCAATCTGCGTCGATATCTATATCTTTGCCCCGCGTCACCTGTCCACTTGGTCATTTGTCCACCTGCTTAAACAGGGAGAGATCATCAGCTCAGCCACTATTCTGGCGCGTTCTATCACTTGGCCCGGCACCCCGACTCAACTTTACATACGGGGGGGGAAGACCCCGCTTGGCGCCTAGGTCCCTGTCTCATGAACGTGTCTAGTCCGCTCCTGCCTGCGATTGGTTATACAAAAGGGAGATAACGGAAACAGGTTTAGTCCCCACACCCCTCTCCTGCCATCGTTATCGCCTCAAGCTCCGGTGTCAATGTGCCAAGTATCGGATTGCTTGTGACTGGCATGATATCGATCTTAGTGCGACAACTGACATGCGGCTGGCAGTCCGCTTTCCTCCCAGAACGAGAAATCGGAACAGAAATGTGAAAGATTGGCTTTGGACTTGCCTGTGATTAACTCGGCTATAAGCCCCGAGGATAAATGGACCTGGGAAAAAAGGAATACCACACACACCCGCAGCGAGGAAGGGGGGGGGGGGGGAAAGAAGCAAGCAACGAGGCGCTCGCGGGTATTGATTGTCCATCCAGATTTCTAAACCTTGAAGATAGAAGGTCTACAGACTACGGGAGAGACTGCGGGTAGCCCGGAGATAATATTGTTCCTGAACCCACGGTGCTGATGTTTTTTTTTTTCACAGATATGTAAGTATCTCCGAGGTCGGGGTTTTGTTTTAATTTGTGTGCTGGAGCGGGGAGAGGCTAGAAGGGCTCTGTAGGCGAGGTGGCGGTTAATCTCTCCTCCACCCCGCGTAAGCAGCATGACGGAGGGGCAGCAAGTAAAGTAGCCCAACACGCCCGAAAGTGAACATGGGTTTTTTGAATTGGGGTTCATCCTAGTTGAATAGGCTCAACCTAAGCCGTATTCAGATAGTTCTCGGCCATCGACACACAGGTCGGTGATCAGTTCAAGTGGGATGGGATTTCCGGCAGCGCGCGCATCCAATTCAATTGGACAAACGGGCTTAATGATACGCAAGACACGTCTACGTCACCCCCTGATATGGGGTGGGGGTGGAAGGGACGATTTCCGCGTGGAAAAGATCTTGTGAGCTGGCATTTCTAGGCCGGCCGTTGCTCTGGATTTGCAGAGCTCCTGGCCTCGCGCAGTGCTGCAGGAATGTAATGTATATAGTTACACCGTGGCATGGACGCCAGATCGACTTATCGCGGAGAATTGCTTCTAGCTCGTTTGATTAAGTGTATGACCGTAGGCCCTTCTGCCTTCTCGTACGCGACGTTTATGTCCATGTATTTGTCGGCTAAGTTTAGTATATGGCTTGTTCGGGCAATGTGTACACTTGGCTGACAGCTCTCTTCATACCTAAGTGATGACGTCCACCCTGTGCCCGCGAGACGCGACAAGACGGTATCAATGGTATTTATTTGTTGGAAACCACATAAAAGGACAAATGAATGGTGAAATGTTTTCATATCAGCAGGGAGCCGTTACCGCTCAAAGAGCACAAGAATTTCAAAACATCTCCGGTGGCCGAGTTCGTGACTAGAAAGAGTCTATGTCCGCTGACGAAAGAGTATGTACATAATTATTATTATTATCGATGGCAAGCCAGGATTATCCCTCCATCACGGGTCGCTTCCGAACAAGGGTTATTTCCGTGCGATCTTGGGAAAAGAGGATATCGCTCTCCCTCGCCTATGAACCGTTCAAGTTTTCCTCTGTGGAGAGGGCAGAAGAAAACCCAAATATCAAGCAGTCGAGGTGCAACTTTCGTAAGGAAAAAGAAGCCATCAGGCCCAAAAATGGGTTGGTTATATTTGGGTAACAACGTGCACGGACCATGTGAGAAGGGTACTTAGGCGGAGACTGAAATTCTTTTTTGGCAATCTACAGTCACCTCGTCCCCAATCAAACATGATGCACCTCGTTTAGCTTTTGCCTTTATTCGATCTGCATGTTGTCGGGACGAGCAGAGGGTAATCTGAACCTGGGCATGCCGTTCGTCGCCCTGATACACTACTGATAGAGTGGCTAATCAGATTCAGAGACACGTACGCAAGCAATGTATCAATTTTTCTTGGTGTCGTTTCATGTTTGTTTTTTTTTTTTTATATCAAAAGGAATGACAGGGATGTGATGGATTTTCTGTGACCCTGGAAAGAAATGAGCATACATACGGTCGTTAGCTTCGAACTGGGAGAAGCTGCGGAGATTGCGGTCCGTAGCTAGATGGCTTCTCGTGACGAAGGACAGAGGTGTTCTTTGTCGGCGACATGGCATCATTACAGGAAAATCCGTGCAACGGCTTGTGAACTCCGAATCTGGCGGTTCAAGCCAGGTTGAAAGCCGTCGGACCCCCCACCCGTAGAAGGGGTTGCAGGTGACATATGATAAGTTGTGTTAGGCAGGGGGCAGAGACGCGGAGACAAGAGATGACGAAAAGGGCCATATATGAAACTTGGAACCGGACATAGCACGGGGTAGGATCTGGGGAACAGAATTTCCGCTATTTTAAGGATAAATGTGTCATGTTCACCGTTCATATTTGGTCCATATGGGCGACCTGGCCGCAAGATGAATGTTTCTTTCAGATATTTCGCCGAAAGCTCTATGAAATCCTGGCAGAACTGGGCAAGGGGAAGTGATTGGGCGCTGGTATATATCACCGGAGGGGATACACGTTAGTCAGTTGGTTATCCGGGATTACATAGGTTGGCTAACGAAAGGCCGCTAGTCAGCTTTAAGTTGGTACCTTTTTCGGAGAGGGCAATTAAGTTGAAATAAGAGACCCTCGCTTTTAGTCCGTGCCACCGCTTTGTCCCATGCCCCTCCTCACCTCCCCCGTGGTGGGCCCGTAAATGCATCCTTCCAGGCTTCCGCTCAGCCCGGGTCCTTCTCGTGCGCTACCCCGTCGTGCATCGACTCCTGCCCCACCTACACAACCCCCATCCTCATCACACACTTCCCTCCCCTCTATCCGTCAGCTGCATCCCTACCTCCCCCCTTCAACAGTCCTCCACGACGTTTCCTCCTACCCCTACCCACCCCCACCCCTGCCTTATCTGCCCCTGCCCCACTCGTCTCTCCCTCCCCAGCGTGCTGAGGCAGACTCTTATGCCGGTGGCCCAGATTCAGAGCCAGATGACCTCGATCACTCAGGTCCTCCAAAGAAGAAACGACGACGGCAGGCTCTTAGCTGCACCGGTGGGTAGCCCCACGCTGTGCCCCTCCCCCCTCCCTGCCTTAAACTGACTGCCATTATTATTTTCGCTCTTCATCATCTATTTCCTGCTCTTGCACCACATTCCTCTGGGTCTTGTGATATATATCACGCGGGTGGGGGGCGGCGGTCAAGAGTGCAAGCGACGCAAGATCAAATGTGATAGGTACTTGGAAACTGATTGATGTTCTACTTGGGCTCGTTTCCAACATTGACTTGACGTACCAGATCTCAGCCGTGTGCGCCTTGTACGCGCCGAGGAGAACAGGCCAAATGCCAATGGCATATCGTGGAACCCATGTGAGTTTGAGTTTCTCTCCCGTCCCTTTACCTCATATGTGTGCATCTATATATATATAACCTTTCCCCCCTCCCCAACTTAGCGAAAAATATGTAACCAGAGCCGAATACGACGACCTCAAGGCGCGTTTCGACCAGCTCTATGCCCTTGTCCACCGCATCCTGCCCTACGTCCCAATGGGGAGCCAACCAGCCGCTTCATCAGGGCCGCCTCCAGAGGCTGTGTCGACATACACCCCCGGAGTGTCACCAGGTTCAATTGTTTATCATCCATTGATGCCGCCACCGCAGACTTATCCCCAACCGCATCCTGCCGAATCTTCAGCCGCCCAGGTACAGTCCCATCGATACACTAAACCTGAGGAAACACGACCATCTGCCACACATCCACTCACCTCATCTCCGGCGGCATCATCAACGGCCGTTGTCAGCCCATCGCTGTCTAGCAGCACCCGCCCACCACCACCGATAAACAGGTCCCCGACAACCGCGGCCACTGTCCCGAAAAGCTCACCGTTATCTCTCGCAGCCATTACGTCTCCCTTCACCCCCCCAGAGCACGCGTCGCAGTCAAAAAACTGGCGCGCGCAGACGCTCATACTGGGCGAGCGTCTGCGCCCCGGATCTCAGCTTCTCGGAGACCCAGTGACTCATACCTGCGCGAGGCGGGCGGCGGTCCACCGTCATCGGACTCTCCAGAGATGTATGCTGATAGGGATCCACTACCGCCCTTCCAAATGCACTCTTCTTCGTCCCGCAAGTACAGCGACCCATCCCATCGCCATCATGCATCATCACGGGATGAGGACAGAGATCGTATGAGCTCACATACCGGCAGGGACCGTTGAATATTTGAACATTCAATTTCTCCGGTTGTAATCATATGCCCTGCGCACACATGGCTTGGGTGTACATCCGCATCCGTGCGTCTCTTGAAGGCTTGTGGCCCATAGTTCTCTTCTGCCCCTTGTAACCTTCTATCATGTTATTTTCGGCTTCAAAATTATATTGTGCAATTCGAATTCGTGCGTATTGTAGCTTTTATCTGCCGATTTGCACTGCACTAATCATCCGATATTCTACCCGTGAGCCCTTCCCTCCTGTCCCTCCTTTATGATTTCGTCCCTAATGCTGATAGTCCCTAGGCATAATTGAGACACTCCTTGCCGGACATTTATATACCCATTAGCCACTCCTTATGGACGATTATTATTATAATTCAGGCTACATAATGTGATAATGATTCTACTCCCATACTAGCTTCCCGCGTTCGTCCACAACAGAAGTCATGCCTCCACTTTTCTTGCCTTTACTGGCGGTCTGCTCGAGGATCCGAGCTCGTTCGAGTTCGCGCTTATGTTTGGCCAGCGTTGCAAGTCGTTCAGCTTCTGCTGCAGCCTTGGCGGCTTTCTGTGCTTCACGCTTTTGTGCATTCTGCCTCTGTTTTTGGGTGAGAGCTGCTGGAGCCTTTTCAGCAACAGGGAGGTCGCGCTTGGGGCCTGTTAAGGCAAACGAATGATGAGATTTTATACCCTCTCGAGCTGGCATTAATACCTACGCGAGCGTTTACTCTTTACGACGCCCCAGCCGTCATCTTCGCCGTCAGCATCATTCCCGCCACCATCAGCAACATGCACATTCTCGTAGTCGTCCCACGAAAAGCCCGGCGCAGGCTTTTCACTCGGCAGTGGCTGAACACGCATTACGCGTGCAAGACTCGGACCGGCGGGAGTCTCAAGTAAACTATAACAAAAAGAACATCAATGAGAACACCCCACGCAGAAGGCAAAAAGAAGTTCTAGGGACGCAACTCGTCTACTTTCGTTTTGGGAGGTTTCGGAACTAACTTTTCGGCGAGCGTTTTCCGGTCGTTGCCCGTTCCATCGTCGACAGGGGAAGAGCCTCCACTGACAGGGGTTGTTATCCCCGCATCGCTCGTTGTGATATCCGGGGATACAGGTGCGGCCGTGTATCCCGCCCGGCGTCGAGCTTCGACGCGTGTCCAGGAGCCGTCGGTGTCGATGGATGTCGTCGAGGGTTGCTGCGGACGTGGAGGCTGAGTGGATGAGGGGGGTGGAGAGGGGTATCTGGGTGGGGTTGGGGTCGACTCGGCCGTGGCTTTTGTCTTCTTCTTCTTTGGCTTCTTAGTTTTGGAAGGGGGCAGAGGGGCGGCCTCGAACTGTCCGGGTATAGAATTTGAAAGGTCCGCGGCCTGTGGCTGCGATGTCGATGGTAAGGGCTGTGATGCTGTATCTTTGTCTTCTGGTGCCTTTCGTTTCTTCTTGGCCTTCTTCGAGCTAGTCTCGGTGCTGCCAGCAAGATCGCTAGGGGGGTTGCTGGTGCTGTTATACTGGTGATATCCAAGACCGAGTGCACCAGCAATTACAACTGCAGTGAGTGTGGTTTCCGAGGATAAATACGACTGAGCAGAGCCCATGATAAATAGCGAGGATAAGGAGCGGAATATGCAAGTGGGAACTCTGTTGTGGGGACTCTGACGTGGTCCATAGTTGCACGTGCCCACTATTCAATTACAACAATGTTATGTACGCTAAGTGTTTAATCGTCGTCTCGAGCCAGCTCGGACAATGTACGAGAAAATCGTAGTTCATCAGAAGGAAGCTTATCGTCGTCGCCTCCAAAGTGGAGAGTCCCACCTGCAGCTTCGCTCCTCTCCAACAGCGCATCCCACCGGTCCGCTTTCTCTTGTTCTGTCAGCACTGTCCGCTTCGGGGGGTACATCTCGCGGAACGTCAGCCTTGGTATGGCGCTGGCGGCCTTTTTCATAACAGGCGGGTAGAGCGGTTCGTCAGTTAGGCGAAGTCGAGCGCGATGCCGGTTTTGGCCGTCGGCTTGCTTCGTTGGGGTCGTGGGGGGGCGGGTAAGGATGTGGGTAAGGATACGGGTGAGGATGCAGGTGCAGGTGACAACACTGGTGGTGTTGCACCAGCTAATGACTGAGGGTGATGTTGGACTATTCTTTGAACGGTCGCTGGACCGTCGTGGAGGGAACGAATTAATAACGTCTGTATTTGAGAAAGAGGGTATAGGTGGGGAGTCGGATCTCCCTGCATCAGTCATGAGCTTATATGGCTCACCCTCGATATCGGTATGCGCCTTTCGGGGTGCATTACTTGGTTTCCTAGTAAACGTACCAGGCTTGAATTTTCGTATGTCGGTGTCCTCCGCTGAGGCAATTTTAGCGAGTACGCGTCGCGGGACTTGGAACCAACCGGTCGTCGCATGAAGAAAATGAGGATCGAGCAGACTGTGTTCGATTCCAAAACTTCGAGGCAGCATCAAAGGACATTGGCGTGGAAGGAGCAGTGCTTGGTCGTGCAGAGCGAGAGCTCGTGGTGCGCGCGTTTGAATTCGGCGTACGCGGGCTCTTCTTAAACGGCGATGGATCTCGACTGTGGTCGCGTCGCGAATTGATCGGCGTGTAAATATCACTGGGTTGTGAGGCATTACGCGGGTGGTAATACTTTGGCAATGTCGGTAACGGTGGAGGATCTTCTTCCACTTTGATGCCCTCATTTTTCTCCTTCGAGCCGGTCTTAAAACGCCAAAACTTGAACATCCTTCCAGATTTCTCCTTCATCCCCGCACCTTTCTCGTTCGGGGAGTGCTTCGTGGGAGAAAGAATGGGCGATAGATCACGTTCCTCCTCCTTCTCTGAACCCATCTTTAAGAGGCTTGTCTGTGGAGAAGTCGGCAACCCCTGCCCGTCTTGCCACCCTGACCTTCCTCTCTGGCCACTCAAACCCTCTTCAGCTGCCCCGGCCGACCGATCGCGTTTGAACTTCCCGGATAACTTTCTTGACAGAGACCGCCTCAACGAAATTCTCTCCCGTTCTGCCTCAGTCGTTTTGCCGACCGTGACCGTCGTCTGAACCCCCCACAACGATTGATCCATGGGCGAGTAGTTCGCGCCGTAGGAGTCACGTGGACCACCAACTGCCACGACTTGGTCAGTTGGACCACCAAAGACAGTATAGTACGGCGTGTGTGAAGACGCATCATCACCTTCGTTGCGGTTATGTTGAATAGCTTTGGAGCGATGACGGGGATGTTCCTTCGAGCTTGATGTTCGAGGAGGCGGTGAGGTGAGGGGAGGTGATGGATCGGGGGGTGGTGGTGGGTGGGGAGAGGACACAGGGCTAAGTTTGGGGTCTAGAGCGTATCTATATCCCTTGGGACTATCGTGTGCAGCAGATTCCAGGGTCTCAGGGCGAAGAGGTATCTTGATAAAGTTTCGCATATTCTCTAGGTACGCTCAATACCTGCCCAAGCCACGCCAGTGCTTCTCGCCGCCGACCCAGGCTCGGCATAGCTTAGGTCACTGCGGCTGGAATTCTTGCTCTCCGGTTTGTTACTGGCATTTCGATTGGTAGTGTCCCGTGCGCCACGTATGTCACCAGTATCAATGACGATTGATGGAGGGTCAGGTGAAGGTGGACGGATATGGACCAGATGGGGGAAATTCCTTTGCAAGTTGCTCACGCTTGTAAGCATCCGCAACAGCGCCGGCGGGTGATAGGGCCCTGTCTTTTGAATAACCCCGCCGCGACGTTGCTAGGGAACGAAAAAATAAAGAAATCAATTGAAAATCAATGTCTCAGTTGATTGTACAACTTACAAGACGCTGACGAAGCAGTACTTTGCATACCCGCGCTATCTCGCACCTTGTAAAAATGGGCGGGACCGAGAGCGGCAAGAGCGGCAGCTGTAGAGGAGGACGGACCCTGCGTGGATACCCGTGCGGCGATCGAGGAGCTGGTGGAGCTGGGGCTAGGCGCGTCCCTGCTGACGCTCGCACCTGGTCCTGGAGCTGTGCTAGATCGAGTCGTAGAAGCACGTGAACGATGGGCGCCTGTTGAGATTGTATCCGTGAACGATCAGTAAATCAAGGGAAATGCCGCCGAGGCGAGTTAGCACACCTTGATCGTTGCTCTTATCGTGGACAACCGGGGGCCGAGGCCCTGAAGGACTGGCAGGAGGTGACTGGTACAGTGTAGCATGTTTGTTGGGGAGAGTTGAGGCACCATGGGCGGTGGATGGGCGAGCAGGAGCAGGAGTAGCGAGAACTCCTCGCTTGACCAAAGAAGTCATGGAAGTTGCGCGAGAGAGCGTAGGCGAAGTAGATCCGCGCGGGCGTGGCCCAGAAACCCTAGAATTAGCACTTGGACGTCGCCTGAGGACATTTCGAGTGCGAGAGTCTTTTTCCTTCTCTCTCTCTCCGTTCTTGACTTTCTCTTTCCCCTTTGTTGGCTTCCGTTCCATTCGCTTTTCGTTGCCACTTGTCCACTCGGGCCAAAAAATAGAATGTCCTGGGATCCATTCCCCTTGATCTTTATTTTGCGTCCAGGACTGAGAAACACTACCGGACATATGCCGACGGTCGGTGCTGCCGTGATAATGTGCGCGAGAGTCGGGCGCGTCTTTGAATGAAGTAGCCTGAGTCTGTCGAGCTCTGAACACGTCTAGCACACCTAGCCCAGTAGTGCATGATGATTCCATATTTAGGTCAGTTGCACGTTGAGGATGGTCGATGGTCGATGCCGATCGTCTGTGCCGAGAGGGCGAAGTCGGTGATAAACTGGCCACGACGCCGCTTTCGGATTCACTACTGCTAACAAGGTTAACAGGAACTGCGGGTTTCGCTAGAAGGTGTTTGAGCGTGAGGGCCCAATGGGTGGACTCGGATGGGGAACTTGGGCCTGAAGGACGCGGGGGAGGCAGGTTCGGATCGGATGCGGTGGTCAGCGGAGTTATACCGGGCGTGGGTTCGTTGAGATGTCTCTTTGATGATGGTTGTGGATCAATTGATTCTCGAGAATGAGAAGCCGGCGCGGAAGGAGGCGTATTGGGAGCTGATGGTGCTGTTGAGCTAGATGTTATATTAGTTGATTGCGTTGTTGAGTGTTGAGTGGCATGTCGAAGGGGTATTGAAGGAACGACAGGGTGTGGGTGGAGATGGAAAAGAGAGAGATGGACGAGCGGCAGAGGCCGAGCGAGAACGAGTAGGAATATTAGATGAAGGAACGGTATGGGCGAGAGATGCCGGGACGGAAGAGTTGCGAGATAGTGATGGAGACCAGATGGTCGTAGCGGGGCTGGCAGCAGACTGTCCAGCAGGCGTAAGAGGCAGGGACCTGGGCGTCAGGCCTGTTGGAGGTGGAGGAGACGTAGGGGATGACACAGTACGCTTTTCCAGCGAACCGGGAGAGGAACCAGACGTATTGGATCGCTGTCGGAGGGAATAAGGCGGAGTGATTGTGAACAGCTGGCCGGAGGCCTCTGCGGATTGCGAAGAAACATCGACAGGCTCAGACGGTAGAGTAGGGACAGACTTTCGGGCTGCCAGCCTTGGCATGGATGAATTCGACGACAAGGTTGGCTGGGCGCTGCTGAATGAGCTTGTGGACGAGGCTGGCCCAAGCGGTGGTGTTTCGGGTATGCACGATCTAGCCATCCTCGTCGAATATAAAATTAGAAAGCAGAAAGCCTAAAAGATAGGTTAGAAAGACCGTGCATGAGGTTAACAAAACTAGCACCGACATTAGGATAGATAGACAACGTGTAGGTCGTGCCGTGCAGCAACTCTTCCCCTGCGTCCGTGTGGTCGATTATATCTCCAAATGGATCGGCGCTCCGCAAAACTAGGAAACTAAAAGAAGGTTGCCGTGAAAGGAGTGGAAGTGCAGGTTCTCTGCGTCTGTCGGCTTGGCGCACCGTGTTCGTGGTCTTTGCAGTCGTGGTCGAGCGTCGGATCCGTCGAGGGCGGCACCGTCGTCCCCGTTGTCGTGCTTGGCGTCGCCCGGGATATGTTATTATCCCTTATTATTCTTGATTTTTCGGACTATTACATAATCATATCGGACCACGTTGCCTTGGCACCCCTGCACTCCACACCAGCTCTATATCCAGCTCCGTAGGCCCAGTCTCAAGCCATGCAGATTATTAGCAATACAAATTATCTGATTGCGTGGTTCTAGTGCCTATAGTCGCCCACATGAACTTTTAAGCTTTATGAGCGGGGCTCAGCGACAGTGCTTGTGGGGAGTCGGTCACTCCCGAGTCCCCATCTCCCCAAAACGCCATAGGAATCGTTTCAAGTTTCAACAGCCCTCTCCAGCTGGCAGCACACGAAGTATCATCCGTGAGATTTGTTGCTATAGCATGCTCTCGATCATATCATTAATACCCATTCACTGCTAGCTGTGGTGTATATTGACACATAATCGGTATTTCACCAACTGATTGTGATTTTACTCCAGATATCCACTCACTCCTATCCGTCTAACGGGTACCCATGACAGTGGCGCACGTGCCCAATTGATTCTCACAAGACCCTACGACGGTAACTGGGTGCTGACCCATGCCCCGGGCCGTCTCTCCTGCCTCATGCCCGCTATCAGCGACTTCTTGATTCCGATATAGGTCAGGTACTGTGCTTATGGTGAGCGGGATGTCGAACACTTGTTGACCGTCCAGTCAAAGTCATGGTCAAGTCACGTCGAGTCAATCAGATGAAGGACGGGCGTCAGGAAATGAATGCAATTTACTCCTCATGGAAGGGGCTGTGCTCTAACCCATTGTCGACATCCCCTCCTTGAACCATTAGGACAATTGGAGCAGGGGCGTCTTTAACCGACTGAGCTACTCGCATTTATTCTGACCGAATCCTGACTCGCAAATCATCGCAATTCGGGTCAAAACATAGACGCTCGAAATTCATAGCAACCTATGGCAACATATTCGGGTCTGGAGAAGTCTGATGGTAAAGCTGTAGATATCCGCCCTGCACTACGATGCGGGGCTGAGGAATCACATATATAGTTTCTCGTGGCTGACACTCCTCCCCTACTTCCCCACACCTTTATCACCCTCGACCAGCTACGATGAACCGCTTGCCGTCTTACGTGACCAAGAAACCCAGTCTTTTGCACACCACGGAGCTAGAATCAGTCACAAAGTCGTGCAAGAAGCGAGTGGATCAGATTGCAAAAGATTGCAGAGCTAATAATCGGAAGTTCCGGTGTGTGAAGTTCTCCATTATTTCACCCCAAAACCTCATATTTATTCCCACCTCAGAGACCCGGAATTTGACCTGGAGAACGATCAGAACCGCTGTTTGTACGGACTCTTCGCAAGGGCTGGTGAAACGTTTTCACCTTCAGATATCCTTCGCACCACCAAGATCTTCAAGAACGCAGAGTTCTTCTCGAGTGGCACGCCTGACTCGACGAAAATTGTGCAAGGAGGCATCGGGGACTGTTGGTTTCTTTCTGCGCTCTCCTCTGTCACGACTGCCCCAGGACTCTTGGAGCAGCTTTGCGTAGCTGTGAGCCCCCCATACTTTACTCGACCTTTATTTCCACTCAATCCGCACAACACAGCGTGACGAACAAGTAGGCGTCTATGGCTTCATCTTTTTCCGAGGCAACCGATGGGTTGATGTGATTATTGACGAGTGCGTTCCCATCCTATCTCAGTCTCTACATTTTCTGTCGTACTGACACAGGGGTAAAGTCTGCTCTGCACACGGCGCCCGAAATTCGAAGATCTCACACCATTCGAACAAGGATTATACCATGATGACAAAGATTATTACCTGAAATCGGCTTCTGTGAATAGTGGCAAGACCCTGTATTTTGCGCGGTCTGGAGCACAAACCGAGACTTGGGTACCACTAATCGAGAAGGCATACGCTAAATTACACGGTAATTATGCGTACTTGCATCTTGGCAAGACGTGTGAGGCCATGGAGGACTTGACAGGGTGGGTTCTTCGTATCCCAATTTAACTGCACGTCAGCGCGGCTCATCAGGATACTCAGGGGGGTCTCGAAAAGCATATTCACGAATGTACGCATCCAGCGATCAAACATAAATCATTTCAAACATTGTGACATATTTTTATAGGATATTCTGGACTCCGACCGTTTCTGGCAAGACGAGCTCCTTAGAGCAAACAAAGACCGTCTCTTTACCTGTCAAATCAGCCATCCTAGCAGCACCAGGACCCAGCAACAGGAAATCAAGATCCAAGGGCTTGTCACCGCCCACGCCTATGCGGTCCTCAGGGCGGTGGAATCCCGAGGTAAGAGATTCATCGTCCTGCGGAACCCCTGGGGCAGGATCGAGTGGACAGGAAAGTGGGCAGACGGTTCGAAGGAGTGGACGAAGGAGTGGGTGTCCGTACTGGAAGAACTCGGCCATTCATTTGGGGAGGATGGACAGTTTATCATGGAATGTGAGTGTTTCTAGCTGCTAACGGACATGTAAGATCGTTACTGAGTTTGTTTGCAGATGAAGATTGGTTGGAGTGTTTCACAGATATCGACCGGACGTTGCTGTTCGATTCGACGTGGAGGATGTCATCTCATTGGCTATGTGTACCCTGCCGCATACTCCCCGCCGCTCTTTCTTACGGTGACGTCTCCTGTAAGCTTACCTGAAAGTCATGTTAGGTTGTGTCTGACCTGAGGCACCAACAGTCACATTTTCACTCACATCAGCAGCTTCGACGGTCATTTCCCTAGCACAGATCGACACGCGGTATTTCAGAGATATCGCAAGCAGATCACTCTGGACGCTTGATTTCGTGGTCGTAAAAGAAGGTGACGAAAGCCCTATTGTGGAGTCTCCACATACCAAGTTCCAAGCTCGCGACATCAGCGTTGAGGTATATCTTGAAGCTGGGAATTACTCTGTTTATGTATGTTCTGTTGGATTGGTTGGCTTGTCCCCCCTCCGAGTTCTAACAAATGTTACAGGCCCGCATCGATAGAATTATGGACTCCACCGCTCTAGTCGTAGGTCAACTGGGGTCAATATCGAGGGCACTCATGGACTTTGTATTAGGAACTAAATGTCGAAGATTGGCAGCTCCTAAAGCTTTCGAGGATCATGACACAACGAGCAGAGGGCAGATCAGTTGCTTCCAGTGAGCGATTCATCAGAACTATACTCATAACATTGCCACTGATCCTGGTATTGTCAGATTTTAACCATGTGTAAGTGCCCCTGTTTCAAGGTCGAATCAGTAATAGTCTGAATGCCCGGGGTTCCATAGTATGCATGGGCATCTCTTGCCGAAGCGTCTAGAAACTCTCATCGAAAACGATAACAAACATTACCGGAAAAATAAAGGGGTGCAAGACCAGGACCAATGTGACAACTCGTCTGATGCGGAAACTCAATACTTCACGGATGACGAGGAGGATGACAATGTCGAAACAGTAACCACGACGACAACTACGGTTGTAGTCAAAAAAGTAAGAAACAAGAACCCGACCAAATCTAAGCCGGAACCCGAACTCGTTCAATCCATCAAACTCGATGCAAAGAACAAGAAACCGAAAGATAAACAGAAACCATCATTGCCGGCACCACCAAAATACAATGGGCACACCCGTGATACTCGGGTTGGGAGGCGCAGATCACAGGAACCGAGGACGGATATGTTTGTAGGAAATTGGTCGCGACCTGCTAGTCCTACGCCGATCGAGCTTCCCAAGGATAAGTTGACGAATATCAAGATCATGAGGGACGATGATCATTGTATCTATATGGGACTTCGTGTTTACGTGAATACCGATGTCCCGGTTACGATTACTGGAAGGATTGGTGATCGACCCTATGAAGATGATGTAGGCACGGCAGCGGGTGATCGCTCGAGTTCGCGAGGCCGGTCGAGAAACCGAACTCGGGGAAGGGCTCCTAGTTGGAGCAGGAGCAGGAGCAGGAGCAGAAGCAGAAGCAGAAGCAGAAGCTCCGCGAGGTCTAATAGGAGACGCCCTACACGCCGATAGAAAACGTTAGTGTTGCTTGTTTTTCTTGGGTGGATTTTCATCGTATGCTGGGTGGTATAATTGAAGTATAACATTAATTGTATACCTATGACTTTCTTTATTTTCGGATGCTTAAGCGCCCTCCCTGGAACCACGGAAATCCACGTAATTAACGTACTGAAGTTTCCCCCTTCAATTCTTACCAACAGGGGAATCGTAAAGTTCAGGTCAAAACGACGTTCCGAAGGGCCCAATTTCCCATATGACAGGCATGAATGTCTGTTTTCCTTGCCGTACTTTACAAGTCTTTCCAAGGTAGGTCCTCAGGCGTCACTCAACGGACCGGCCATATTGTATGTTGAAATCCTCTGCTAATGTCATGATCTAGCCAACCATAGAAGCCGTGCTGGGCCCACAAGAAACTAATGAGAATCCTTATCCGTACTCTCTGAGCTGTCATAAACTATCTTTTGGCTAGCGTTATCTATCAGACTTCAACGTTCTCCTCCCATTCTCTCCTGGGAAGGGAAATATTTTGACTAACCCTTGTCTCGAACACATTGATCCAACCGTGACCTGATTAACCACACGTTCTGTCCAGATATTCTGCGGCAACGAACTGAGGACATTCTGCTGCTGCAAATACGAGTGTGGGGTATAGGTACCAGTTCATGAGAGCACTCCTGGCGAAATACCTGACTGTTCGAGGTTGCGAGTGTTCGTAGGATATCGACTCGCATACGTCGTGACTTCGAATGTAAACTTTCGAATCGCTTATCCCCTCAACGGGCACGCATTTCAACAGTCATGGTTGTCGAATATTGTACATTTCGGTGTCTTGTAGCATGTCTCTGCGCTCCATTCCATTGTCTTAGATACGGCTCTTATTGTTTCATAGGTAGTATTTAGGTAGCTTAGCTTGTATGTTTTAGCTAAGGCTCTTCAATTATTCCTTCCATCATGTAGCTTGCATGTGCTGTCGGCACCTGTCCGCTGCCCACATATTCATATTTTATGCTGCGATAATGGACCCTCCATCTCTGAGAGTGTCAGCTCAAGTTAAACTCATGAAGAAAATCCTCGCTCGTGAGAGGGCGTGCGACGCCGCCGACTATGACTCTCCTTCTAGCAACAAATCCAGTCGACAGGCTCTATTTTACCCCCCCGAAGGGAGTCCTCAGGGCTTATGGCCAACTACGAAACTCCTTTGGTTCGCCTCCATTTGACCCGAATGTTACCAGAAGTCGATCTCCACCCAACGGACATTCCCCGTAATTGGAATAGCGATCAGCCCGTGTGCCAACGATAGGAATAATTTCCAGGCCTGTGTAATCCACTCATTCCTCACTTGCTAGCCTTTTTGACCTATCGTTGGTGATAGAATTCCCGCCAGTGCTCCGCCCAATTCTCTTTGTCCGTAATTCAATCTTATCTCTCCTTCTCGCGGGATACCCCATTGTGCAGCTTCTTCCCGTCCCGCCTTCCCACTCCTATGCGACCTTCAGTCCTGTTATATAGCCAGCCAGACGTCGTCACTATTTATAGGCCAGGCCCGCACAAGGAACTAATTCGGGAGCCCAGACATGATTCTCAACAAGATCATGAGGTCCAGAGACATATTTGTTTGGAATATTTTTATTGCACGAGCAATAAGCGCCTGACTCAGGCACCGGTTTTATTTTCTGGGGCTTCGGATTGTTATCGTCTGATACATAAGAGTGCCACTAGCAGTTGTCCGGAACATTTGATGAGAGATACCTGTTTTTTCCCCGTTCCACTGAGATGATCCTGGGACAATTTTCGTCATGTCCCTATTCTTTTCATTTAATAACAGGTATGTTCCATCTCTGAATAGATCACATCCGGGACTACCATGTGAAGTGGCCGACTGAATTATATTCGTGGCTTTTACTAACCCGGGTGAAACACAATGGATTACTTCGTCGTTCAAAATGTATGCCATTCCCTCCCCAAAAGGCATCGACGGCGTGCTAAATGTTGAGTTCACCCCGTTTCCCTGCCTATTATTACCGACTAATCTTTGTTGCCGCTTTAAACATCTTAATCGTGCTTGTTTGAAATCTGGCACAGCCTAATGTCACAGCTTTAGCGACGGTGATTTCGATAACTGAGAACTTCAACATTACCCAGAAGTCTATCTTCCAGGTGCTAGCTGAGCATAACTTGGGCTAGTTATGGTGAACTTATGGGTGATGCCGCCTTCTATAATGTATGGCTATTCGGCTATTAGCTCGGTTTCTTTTCTGATAACCTCGCACTGATCCTTTATCAGGTGGACGAAGGTGACCGGTCGCGATAAGACGAACATTTTCTCGACAGACGACTTGTTTGTTTATCTCCAATATAATAACCTGAGAGGGTCAGACCCAATTGACCCTGGGGTTACCCCTGCCTATCTCTGTGTAGCAGCTGTATAACAAGGGTGTAATAAGGGTGTAACAGGCATGTAGTAGACATGTAGCAGGTGTGTAGCAGAGCCATAAGCGGTACTATAACGGGTATGACGTCATGTAGTGGATTTAAGGTTGTTAAGTAGTATTACAGCCTAGTCAATGAACCAACCTCGACATTTAGTCTGAGGTTTGTATTAGAAGGAGCTGGTGCTCAGCTGCCGACTAGTCAAACAATTGCTCTGGAGCCCCGCAGTTTGTTACACTCCGTAAGTTGACCGATCAGTGTTACCACAAGCGAGAGTAACGGTGATTCTGTGAGTTGATTACGTCCGTTAATTGTTAGGCACAAACTCTCGGTCTCACAATAACACCATTGGGGGAATGACGTGAGGAAAGTTAACCAAAGGAGGATGCGAAACACCACGCGAGCCAAATTCCCATATGATGCTAACGGCAACTTAGGCTTATAATATTTTGGTGCTTCTTGGTGCCCTGGGCAAAATCATTTCAGCCAGTAACCATATGGTCGATCACGCGTCGAAGCAAGCCAACTGAGGAATAGTGGGGCGCACATGTGGGGTATATAAATCGTACGTATTCGCGTACCAGCGTCTGGATATCAAAGCTTGGAGATGCTTAGCACACTCGCCGGTCTTGTGGCTCTTGGATTATCTTCTCTTGGGCTATGCGCAACATATGGATCGTTGAATGACCTTCCAAAAGTAAATTGGGACTTCATCATCGTTGGAGGCAAGGGATAATTGGCTCCACCCAAGATACCGTATACTCAGACTAATCATAAATAATCCAGGAGGAACAGCAGGTTGCGTCCTAGCGAATCGATTAACAGAAAACCCAAAGTTCCATGTCCTTGTTATAGAAGCAGGACCCACGTACGTGCGCCCTCCTTGCTGAAGACGATAAGCAGCCAAATGTTTAATTCTATAGGAACCAAGGCGTCCTAGACTCGATTGTTCCAGGCCTTGAGTTGAAGACTGCTCGGTCTTCCATCGACTGGAACTTCACAACGACTCCACAGAGAAGCCTTAATGGCCGTTCAATCAATCTACAGAGAGGTTTGATACTAGGAGGTAGTAGTTCTGTCAGTAAGTCTATCCGGTACGGAGCGTATGTGCGACTGGTGTAAATACAGAGCATAGATGCGATGCTTTATACTCGAGGTTCCTCATCCGACTATGATCGCTTCGCACGAGTAAGTGGAGACCCAGGATGGAGTTGGGACCGAGTTCAGCCATATATCAAAAGGGTAAGCAATCACGCTAATAGTATAACTGTTTGTCAAATTAAAACATCGATACATCCCCTATTTAGCACGAAAAATTAGAAGCACCGGCAGACAATCACGACACTACCGGACAATTCGACCCTACCGTACATAGCACTAGTGGAAGGGTCCCTGTAACACTTCCCGGCTTTTCCCGCAACCCTGTAATCGATGCAGCCACAATACAGGCGAGTCACGAAGCTGGGTGGAGATTTCAAATTCAATATAGATATGAACTCTGGCTCTCCACTCGGGCTTGGTATGTGATTTTACCACAGTTAACGAAAAGGACTGATCAGCAGAGGATAGGCTGGATGCAGTCTACCATCGGACACGATGGACCCGAAGCAGTGCTGCGACATCCTACCTTGATTCGCGGACCCGGTCCCGAAAGAACCTTCACATTACTAACGGATACCCGCGTCACCCGAGTAATCAGCACCTCTGGTGGCGACACTAGAAGGCCGACTATTCGCACTATCGAGATCCACTCCCCGGCTTCTCAACAGGGACTCCTCTTAACGGCCTCGAAAGAGGTTATTCTGGCCGCTGGGACTATTGGAACCCCACATATTCTCCTAAATTCTGGCATTGGCGACGAGAATGATTTGAAAGCCGTCAATATCCCGACGATATTGCATAACCCTAGCGTCGGACGAAACTTTTCAGATCATCCTGTCGTACAGGTCACATTCGGGGTGGCCCCCACGGTCGACCTGGGCCCTTGGGCAAAGTGAGTGTTGTGGAAGCTGATCTTAGGCGCCGGAGATACAATTTCTGATGGCTAGGTCGGTGCTAGCCTAACTTTCGATCCAACCCTGCAAGCTCAGGCGTTAGACCTTTGGAAAACGAATGGGACTGGACCAGATGTGATGTTGGTCCAATCCAATCACATCTCGTTTACACGCCTGCCGGATGATTCGCCCATTTTTGACAGATTCTCTGACCCTTCCTCTGGACCCGATTCTGCTCATATTGAATTATTGCTGGGAGTGGGTACTGCTTCATTACCCTGTTGGTCGAGAGGAATAATTAAGACGGACATACTGTTACAGGTATCTGATGGGGTATTTGCCGCCGGGCTCAGGATGGTTAGCCCTGCTTCTCGTTAGTTTATGCACCACCCGATCCGTGTTGAAGTACTGTTAACGATGGCCAACAAAAGGCGGCACCCTGACACTCCAATCCAACAATCCCTTTGACAATCCCTTGATTGATCCAGGATACTACACCTCCGAGTTCGATTTGTTCGCAGTCAGGGAGGGTCTTAGGAATGCTATTCGATTCACTCAGGCTCATGCTTGGGATTCAATTATCACGGGCGCCTTGCCACCCATTGTCAACGTTACTACCGATGCAGAATTTGACGCAGTCATCAGAGAAATCAGCGCGACAGCTAGGCATCTGGTAGGAACTGCTTCAATGTCCCCCAAGGGTGCAAACTGGGGCGTGGTAGACCCTGATTTGTTGGTGAAGAAAGCATTGGGATTGCGGATTGTTGACGCCTCCTGTGATGGTGAGTCCTTCCCTGAGGCTGAACCGTCTTAAACCAACAGATGGCAAAACAGCCGTTTATACCTTGTGCGCATACCCAAACTGCTGTGTATGTTATTGCAGAGCGGGCCGCAGATATCATCAAGGCTGCTTGGGAGTAGATGGTAGGCCGACATATATAAAATAGTTCTATAGACCGGTAGTTGCTTCCGATTTTTGTAATTGTATATTGAGATTCTATCTTCTTAAGTAGGATCTACATAGGAAAGCCAACGAAAACATCACCCAGGTCTGCGTGATCTTGGGCAGGATGGATCGGCACACGTGCGCCGAATCCTGGAAAGTAATCGCCAAAATCTCACGATGGGACTAGCACTATTATTTCGAGAGCACATGCACAACGTTGTTGTTGTTGTACTCTGCATTGTTATACCGCTACCGGCAAACTAACTTCTACAACACATTTGGTAATACTCAATATCTGATCTTACTTTCTTCCCCAGCTACAAATGTCTACCCCATCCTATGACCCTGAGAATCCTCCTCGACCCTCGAGATCTCTCAAGGGGAGAGTGGCTATCGTCACAGGGGCAGGGTCAAGGGCCAGCGGAATAGGAAATGGGCGCGCAGCATCAATTCTCCTCGCTGAAGCTGGCGCAAACGTCATTTGCGCTGATTTGAACTTAGACTGGGCTCAAATTACCGTGTCTATGATAAACAAGGAGTTCGGTGAAGGAAAGGCCATCGCAGTTCAGGCGGATGTCACTAAAGAGGAGGACTGCAGGCGAGTAGTCGATTCAGCGCTCGAAACATTTGGCCGCCTCGATATCCTCTTTAACAACGTTGGAGTTGAGGGTCCACAAGGTACAGCAGTGGAAGTCGAATCTGCCAAGTGGGCACAAGGGTTGGAAACCAACGTGACGAGCATGATGCTGATGACCAAGTTTTCTGTCCTCGCCATGCGCAAGAATGCGAGGCACGAGATTAGTGGTCGCGGAAGCATCGTGAATATGGCAAGCGTCGCAGGGATGATCGGTGGCACACCAATGTTGCTATATCACACGAGCAAAGGGGCTGTTGTCAATATGACTCGTGCGATGGCCGCCCATCATGCCCCGGATGGGATCCGAGTCAATTGTGTGTGTCCTGGTAAGTGGTTGTCGGCTGATCACCTCGTGCTTCCCGTTCACCTCTGGTGATTCCCAGGTACGCTTCATA
This sequence comes from Lepiota venenata, assembly GCA_004296355.1. NCBI lineage: Eukaryota > Fungi > Basidiomycota > Agaricomycetes > Agaricales > Agaricaceae > Lepiota > Lepiota venenata. The sequence goes on from RCFS01000003.1 coordinate 192,921, forward strand.
CACCTATGGTATATAGCCATCCAGCTGTTTCGGAGGAGATCCGAGAGTTGCGTCGAAATCGAGGGCTTCTGAAAACTGAGGGGAATGGGTGGGATGCGGGAGCAGCGGTTCGCTTCCTAGCCAGCGACGAGGCAAGGTGGATCACTGGTGTTATTCTCCCTGTTGATGCTGGAGCAACTGCTGCCGTAACTTATCCTCCAGGTGGGAGATAAGCTGGCGTTAAAAGCATGTGGGGGGTGAGGTCCAGGCTTGGTGACAGTGCCGGCATTCACCCCAATATACGCTGTACAATACAGTAGGGGGTGGGGCCAGTTATAGGAGCGCCCTCGTACCAGATCTGTTCTATGTTCCAACTTCAATAGTTGATCCATCTGCCCCACCACTGATGCTTTTCATGGTATCCTCATCTGATGTTTCGACTTGCATACAGCGGAAGCTCTGCTCGATTACTTTTGGCTTTTCATTGTTTAGTTTTCGCTCAGTATTAATATTGCATATTGAATGCTTGAAACTTGAGGTTCAACGGGGATAGTGGCCCTGTATCTAGGCGTTGTTTCAGCCTGGTGGGCCGTGGTCGGACACTAACATCTCTCTAGTGAAATTCTAACTGTGAGAATTATAATGTTATTAACGATGGTGATTTCCGAAAAATTACTTGGCTCCCAGATTGTCTGCACGAGTCGCAAGCATCGGATACGACAATGATCTTATCACATGTTTGAAGCGAAACACGTAAGGGTTCGGGAGTTGCCGAGACCGGAACTGACAGCAGAACTGCAGAATTGGGCTGGTCTATGTCAAGTGCTACCGCCCTCCTTTCCTCACCCTCCATGGAAGCAGATCTTGCGCCGACGCCAGGATCAATAAATACTGGTGAGGCTGCATCAAATTGTCTGATTACTTTATTCGGAATTGCTTGGATTAGACTTATATCAGGATTTGGTGCACTATTTCAAGTACGCTTCTTCAGCATATAGCATTGTCTGTCCACGACCAAATGGCAAGACACTTGTGATGCCCGTATGTAAAAATCGTCTCCCCTTCAGATCGTACCCAGACACCACCGAAGTTTTCAAGTCTTGGCGGAGATATCCAAGGATATGTGGCCAGGGATGACGCAAGACGGGAAGTGATCGTCGCGTTCAGAGGAAGGTTAACCTACGCTTATCGTTGAGCGAGATTCTCATGCTTATTGAATGTAGTGGCTCACTACTAGGCGTTCCTTGCCGATGCGCAACTCTTGTTAGTGCCCCTCGTTGCTCCTGGAATCACGGTCCATTGTGAGTGGTCCTGAGGACTCCGTGTAAGCCACTATGAATAATTGGTTTATACTAGCCACCATACGCGTTCACACAGGATTTCTCCTCTCGTAAGTACTACAAAATACTTTTTAAAAATTTCTATCTAGTCCGAATAGATGGGACTCTATCGCAGTTCAGGTGGGAATCATTATTGCTAGACAAGTTTCTTTACATCCGGACTATTCGATTGTAACTTCTGGACACTCGCTCGGAGGTGTGCTCGCCCTCTTCTCTGCAATCACTCTCAAACAGAAGTATCCCCGGGAAAGTATGTATATGCTATGTGCCACTTTTTTTATTCCTGACGAATTCGATCCTCCTTGCTCTCAGAGTCGTTAGAACGTATTCATATGGCGCTCCCCGGGCTGGTGTATGTCACAACTTGCAGTCAAGTTCCGGTTTCTGTCGGTACTTATGGCTTTAGAACAAGGAATTTGCGGCTTTTGTGAATGATTTATTTGGTGATAATGCTTTTCGAGGTGTGTTCCTGTTGGCTTGGAGAAGTCGTCGTGTTAAAGTCCTTGATAGTCGTACATGGTAATGATGGGTCGGTCACACCAATACTCTCCGGTAAAATTTGGATTTAGTATTGCTATACAGGGTTCCAACCATCATTCCGACCTCCTTAGGTTATCATCATCATGGTAAGAAGTTATGGTTTTTGCATCTAAGTAATCTTCACCAGGTGTTAGGTATCGAGTACTGGCAATATACACACCCATATAGCGAAGAGACGGTTCGGGCCTGTGCGCCTGACTGGCGAGGATCCAACGTGCTCCGCCGGCATCTCATCTGGCGGAATCAACCCCTGCACATTGGTCGGTAAGGGCCACTTTGAATTCGCCGTATCATTCGTGCCTCTCAAATACACATATCCAGTATTTCGGAATACTTGCTACCAAACCATTTTGCTTGTAGACTAGAGGGTTCCGTGGTATTGTGCCAAGAGCCCCTGGCCTATTTGGGTACCATAAGTATAGGTGACAGCGACATATGTGGTCGGACTTTATTATATGCAACTAAGGCTCTACTGGGACGTGGTATACAGCGCTGTACAATCATTGAATGCTATGTTTGTGTCCTGACACGCGCATCTGTCATGAAGCAAGATTGCAGCGTACGTATAGTTGACAGTTCCATCTCAATCCTGACCACTTACGTGCTACTCGGCACTTATGCAAGTCAGTACGGTTCCTTCAGTCTGTGCTAAATTCTGCTGTATGTGTGTAGGTATCTTGCCATGAAAATCTGTTCGGAAAAAAAGACAAGGGCTCGCATTCTTCATTCATTGATGCCAGGAGGCTCGAAAGTACTCGTGGAAAGTGTAGATGCACTCTTGATACTCAAGTATGGACCACAATATTCTGATTCAAGTGCTACTCAAAAAGTGAAACGCATGTCATACTGTATGAAACAGAATACAATTTTATTTACCCAAGAATAGGGCTACTCATAAAACCTGTGCTCAGACTTGATTGCCATGCTCGGGTCTCACCTCTTCAGTCCCTTTTTCCCTGACCCAGCCCGGAAAGGCTGACTTCTTGGTTGTCTCCTGCGCCAGAGAAAGCCGTCATGGAAGGGCCAGCACCGGCGAATACAAACGCGCTTTCGGTTTTTAACGTTGATTGTTCCCTTGCGATTCCCAGAGAGACACGTGCAGTGATAATTGTTGGCGCGATACCCTGCAACCTATTTTAAGGCATAATTTCAATCAGAACTTTAGAGCTGACTAACGGCGACAGAGATGAGTAAAGCTTGAGGATAGCCGTCGAGCAGGTCGCCAGTGAATTCACCTCGGATAAGGAGTGGCAAGTATACGAGAAGGACCACACAGTATAAGGCCGCTGATTCCACAACAATCTCTATGATCTTGCGGTATGGGCTCAAGAGATTAAACCCTGTTTCTCGGGTGGCAGAGATTATTCGAAAGACGATCAGTGATGTTGAGATGACCGTGCTGGCGAAAGAAAGTATGAAGTAAATGAGGCTTGGCTGAGCAAATTTATTGCGGTTGCCGGTGAAGAGCGAACTCGAAGGATCAATTTGAAACGCAATGCTAAGCGCACAAAAAACTGCCGGATAAAATCAACGTTATGTTGAGCGACCTCCACTGTCCACAGAGAACCAAATATCTCACCGGTCCCTGCGACCGTCAACGCAAGTGGACAATCGCTGCTTGCCAAGCACGGCTCCACATAATCCAACATCTCCACACCTTTCAAGTATCAGGAGCCAGTACTGGATTCGCACTTAGAAAACTCACCATCACATAGTCAGCAATCAGGCAAACTCAAACCAAAGCAAACGCTTGATAATGCAAGCACCCACGTTGGTTGAGTGAGAAAACTGATGCAGGATACTGTCCGCCGTTTGACCGTCGACTATAAAAGCTTGCCTCAATACACCCCAGCGGAGCGCGAGGTGAATAACGGTGAGGATATACAAGGAAATGATAATCCCGAACGTCGTCCAATTGCTTTGTGACCGTTGCTGTGGTTTTTTTCGAAACACTATGATCATGTTTTATGAGGAATGGTTTGTGGCCTCCGAATAAGTAACTTACACAGCAGGTACATAGTGAACCAGAATATGGCTGTGTAGACACCTTAAATATCAGTCGAAGTTGTCGTCAATTGTGCTATATTGAACGACGGGTAATCGAGCGTACCACCGGCAAAGCTCTCTAGGATGGTCTCCTGTAAGATAACATCGCGAGCCTGGAAAGGGAACGGGATAGGTGCAGCCGCCATGGTGGGGCCCTACTCAGTCAAACGAGTGGCACGAACGGTAGACTGCCTATTCAAGACCAGGAGAGAGGGAATTCCTGATCCACGAGGTATATATCATGGGGGGATAGTCATCGGGTTGTGTTCGCTCCCACGACTGAAGGCCTTTCAGCCCTCTGACGAGTGAGCGCCCATGGCTGACAATCATCATCGAAAACAGTTAGTATGATGGTACTTTCTGTTATTTTCGATTATGACCGCCCAGTATGATAAGGAACTATCCGGTGCGGTCTTGGGTCCGTCTAACTGCGCCTCCATCAAAACCGTATTCGGGATTCATCTACTTTGACCATATTTATACAGCGCCCCACCAGAAGAATACGGTATTCTGGCTGAATGAGGACAGGATCGAATCGTATTTTTAGACTAGAAATCAGAATGAAGCACCACGGACTTTGGCATGTGTTCATTACTCCCATACCATTCAGCATAGTGAACCGCCTCCTCTCGACGCTCCTCCACGATTGATAGCCACAGTGCTAGTTTGGCTGATATTTTGTTCCGGTGTTTTAGGAAGCATTTTAAACGCTCGGGCTCATCAGTCTTCTGTGCGGAAGAGCGGACACCCTCCGGAGTCAGGTAAGGGGGTCACAGAATCATTGGTCAGCTGATGCTCACATTACCATAAGTTGCGTGCAATTACCGTGGAGCAAACGATTCATTGTCTAGTACCATGGGAACTTGTGATACAATCAGATGGAATGTATTGTTGAACAGATTACTCAAAAATTGGGTATTGATGGCTCCAACAGAATTTTGGACCGCAAGTATGAATCGTTGCTGATGATCTGACAATATTCTCAATAGGGCGCTCATCTAGGACAGATCGGTATTGAAAGGTGCCTTTAGTGAGGTTGTCCCCTAGGCACCTTTCGCTTTTTTTTTTACGTGGAACTCGGGTGTCTATTCGAGAGCGAGAGGAAGAGGAAAAGGGGAAAGACGGAATGAATAGAGTGTACCCGACCAGAGCTTTATATACCTGTCCAATTTAGGCTATCTGACTACTTTCTATATATATGATGCAGTTTCGAGTGCTTGAGGTGTAAGCATAGTCTTACAGGTACCAAGCACCTTGGGGAAGAACGTCTCAGGATCATGTGCTATCTATGCATGGTCGACATAGATGTTCAAGTAAAGGGTTTTGATCGGTGGTCTACGGTTGTGGGACTGTAAGTGGCTTGCTTTTTCTCCAGGGTTAGGGTTGTGGAGACACTATTTTTATGAGATTCAATCATTTCTCCGTCCTAAGATGAGACAAGGAGCCATCGAGATCATCAAATGTTCACAATGTTGCTCATGGGTTTCATGGGGATGATACTTCTCTCGTAATCCTAATATCGACCTGCACCGCATCCTGACTTGTTTGAAAAAGTGCTGGTATAAATGGTCCCCTAAACATGAGCAGCGTACAATAGTTCCCAAAACAGATCCCACTCCATATTTTCCACCTGTCAAATGCGCAATTTTCTACTCCTTACTGTAACATGTTTACCGCTTGTATGTTCGGCCTTGCCTACATTCCCAGAGAGTATGTGCTCGAAAGATGAAATAGAGAACTATTTTAAGTTCATTTGCAGCTAACGCCCACAACGGAGCCCGTTCCATACAAGGAACCAATAATCCGCAGGTCGATACACATACCGTCAGGTTGGATCGTACGTATTTCAAATGTCATTAAATGGAGAGCCATACTGATCATATATTTAGCTAAGTTCCTCTTCCCCTGGGAGCTCCCTCGCCCTTCTGCTAGGTGATACCCCGAGAGTCTTGATCTTTCTTTGTTATTTGTGTATTATCCCCCTATTATTACCATTTGTCGGACACGTCGATATTTAAACTTGGTTTTAATGGCGAGATCAGGTACTGCCCTCGGGTAGTGTCCCAATTTATGGGTTGGCCTGCTGGACTAAACTATCACCGTTATCGCCCGACACCCCGCGCCCCCAGTTCTGCGGCTTTGCCTTCCCTAGAGTTTGTTCCGCTGGCGCCCTTGCATCTCTTTAATCTCATTTGTATCGTTCATTCACCACTCTCCATTCTTGCCATTACATTCGGGTTCACAGGCCTCAATGCCTTCAGGTTATGACTAGCCATTCAACCGGCGCAAGCCCCCCAATCGTTTATTTTTTGTTGTCTTTTCTTGTAGAATTTTCATTTCCTCACTCGACGACTTCAAAAGAAGTCATGATTTACTTGTCTCTGCTAGTAGGTACTCGTAGTGGGACTCTTCGATAAATAGAGGTCTGTATCTATCGGTAGGGACAGGTGAAATACGCCCTACAAGCTCGAATCTCCCTTTTCAAATCTTTCTCTGCTGTTCTGACGGCTTCTCTCTCGAAAAATTATTCGCAAGACCCCAACGACGTTACGAGCCTCTCGCGTTCACAAGGCTGAGCCTCACAAAATACATATTCCACTTGCTTATCCCTATTAAGCCAGGCCCCCAGCAACTGACGGACGCGGTTGCACTCACATACTTACACCACTTAACATCTCTTCACTAGTATGACTCTGACACGCTTTTTATTGGTCCTCCAGACCTCAGTAATGCTGTACAAGGAAGGGACTAGCAATAAATATGCGGTGGTGGCCAAACAGTCTTGCAGAACTGCGTCCAGAAAATATTGCCGGGGAGCCCCTCAGGCATGGTTGATCGAGCCTCAATGCCAGAGCGACCGGCGTTAGTCACTTTTGTTTCGCAGTACCGCGATCAAAACGACTTTAGCTCTGATACAACGGTTGCAAAGATCAGGCGACGAAACCCGGAACCGCAGATGGATAGATTGATTGGGAGTGCATCTCATTCCGCATTTTCCATCATTGCAATTGTCAGCAAGTTGCCAAGTGGTTGATGGGTGTCTCAAAAGCACAAATAGGAGCCGAAAAGACCAATCAGGTTTAAGTTTGGATGAGTTTGTCAGATTCTGGTGCGAGAGAACCAGGGAGTCCTCTGAATTAACGTACTCCCAGGACATCCTAATATCAGTCATGATCATGGAGCATCTGAATTGATAAACCCCCGGCGCTTGCCGAGTGGTTCATTGACCCTGGGAGGCCGATGAACGGGTGTCAAAGCCGGGAAGTCGGCTGACCCCGGTATTCTTGGATTCCACTCCACCGCTTCGGCATGTGAAGGAACCAAGCGCATCGCGGAACAGTACACTAGAAACCACACTGCGCGTAAGCTTATATGACCAGGACCTAATCTTACTGTATGTACCGTACAGGCTTACCAAAAAGTAGCGAGGTGAACCCTAGTTATAACTATATGGCATATATAGCAACCAAGTTAGCTGCATGGGTCGAACAGTACCTCTCTGTCACCCTGCCACTGGCTTACACTGTATGACTCAATTAGCATAAACAGTATATGAGATCAAGTAAGTATTAGTAGCCATGTATCGGTAAGAGGTACGGCTGTCAATGCACATACGGTCCAGGGACCCGGATACCACACATCCGGGATAGACATCAGACCCATGACCAGCTGGTATCATGCTCATCAACAGCGGTGTATGCGCATATATACAACACTACTTGTAATCTTATGAGAGTAACATCGCCTTTAGCATCATAGTAACATTCACTCAGGCTGTATGCTGATGAACCAAATTCGGTGCTCAGGGTTTTTGCTTCATATAAAAGAGCTCGCGAATGTAGCTGTGGTTTTCCTATTGCAATCCTAAGAACTGTTCCAAGTCTTCTATTATGATGCAAATTCCCTTGCGAAATCTCTTCTTCGTGATTGTGGCTTGTATGCAACTTTCGTGTTCAGCGTCGCCCACAATCTACGGCGGTATGATGTTTTGAAGCCGGGAAAAGCACCATGTTCAGCATTTTGATTATAGCCAATGCCCACCATAAAGCTAGTTCCTCCCGAGAGTCCGGTTCCAGTCCGGCTCGAGAGACCAGCTCTGTCCGGGAGAGCAGCTCTACCCAATGGGTAATTCCTACTGAGGTTCCGCAAGTAACTACACCCCCCGCTCATGGTAGGTATTTAATGCTATTAAATAATGAGTTGCACTGAATACATCCCCAGCTAAGTGGTCTGACCCTTTTCCTTGGATTGCAACCCGATGAACCAGTGGACCTGGGTTGTATACTCGGGGCTACTAATACAGCTTCAATCGTCATCAGAGCTGGAACAATGATATACCTGTAATACATAGTCATAATGGAATTGCTGAGCGGATTCCCTTTTTAATCCAATTATAAAATGGGCGGTTCGATTCGATCCTTAGCAACAGCATCGACATCGGACAGTCGCTCCAAAAGTTGCCCACTCAACCTCCTTCGGGTCTCAGAAAATTTCTCCAAGCCAAGCTGTGTCGTCACATATAATAAAGAGGATATGAGGTTGAGGCTTATCTTAGACCCGGGCGTAATTACTTCCGAGAGGTCGGGGCCGCGGGCTCAAGTGAGCTGCGAGGACGCAGCGCAGATCGCTCTGCGTCCATGTAACGGGAGGGACTAATCCTTAAAAGTTAAATACAATATGCTCCCCATGTGTTTTCGCAGGGTGACTAAGGGTAGTACCATACTGCGGGGCGTCCAAGCTCTCCGGCGGGACTAGGAAAGCCAAAGATTGGGTGCTGTGGGTCTTTTGAGACAATTTCTTACCTAACCCGGAAACGAACCAATTTGGCCACAGGTCCGGCGCATTCGGGCAATTGATAGGGCTTGCCAATGAGAAAGTGGAGATCAAGGCAATGATGCGGGTCCCCTGATCATTTCAAGCTACAGTATCTGTTGCCAACTAAATCGCGTACGATTATTTAATTTCCTCTAGAACGGGCTAGATTTCCAGTGTACGAGGCTTCCATAACGAAATGACTCAACGATCGCTTGGCTTTCCGACCAACCTAGACGGGACTCCAAGGATGGAACGGAATCCTATTTGCGCCTGAATTCAAGTCTGCGGAGATATGAGCCCGACTTTCTCGTTAAAAGTCTGAGGCTGACAAGTTGACCGACGTTACTTGTCTACATCCCTACTCCTCTCTTCGTTTTCGCCCTCCCACCTTCATCGCGTTCGCCTCTCGTATTACCGGGGATCTCAATTTCGCATTTTCGCATTTCGTTTTTCGACATCACTGTGAAGACCTGGGATCGCATGGATGCCACCGTACTTGGGGTCCGAAACGAGGATCGGGATTTGGCACCTGTTGGGGTTCTACCGCCCTCGTTCGTCGGGCAGGAGGAGTTGAGTTACCCGCATCAGCCGAGTCAAGGGATCACGATGGACGTTGACATTTTGAGTCCAATACCGAGGAGTGCTGTACAGCTTATGAATTTGTCGAGGTCCGTGTCTTGATTCTGTTAATTCAGGGTGCGCGATGAGAAAGCTGACGAATGCGGGGGGGTTGTGTGGGACGACAGTAGTGGAAGCGATGGTAGGTGGGATGGTATTGGACAATCTTGGGCGTTACATTGGTCTTGGCAATATTGGCCTCGGTCATCAACCCCTGGCAGTACAAGAATCAGAATCATCGATTATTACCTCGACTGCGGTTGTTTTTCCAAATCCGAAAACCCACGCTCACGATATGTATCCGTCTGGTGGGGAGGAGCGCTATCCCGCTCACGAACAAGAATCGGATCTATTACACTCGTCATTTCTCTCGACTTCGCTCTCGAAGCCCTTCGGCTCACTTTCGGATATTCAGCAGACTTTTGCACTAGACGACAACGATTATGGACTCGGAATGAGGGACCCTGCGACGCTACATAGCACCAGTGCTAGGGATAGGACCACTTCAGATATGGATATTTCGAAGTCTCAGGGAAGTGTGCCAGGTCATGCGGTGTCGCCCCCACAACAGCATGGTACACATACAGGAACAGCCGCAACGAACTTTTTCGGGGCATATAGGTCACCCGACGGACGGGTTGCACGGGACGATCAGAGTCATTATCATCGTCGTGCGAATCACTATCATCATCACCAAGTTGATTCGAGCAATTCGAGTATGGGCCTGGCTACGAAAGGAATAGGAGGGACGAGTTCCACTGCGTCGTCGTCCCCATCGTCGGTATCGGTATTGTCGCCGTCGGCTTACCTTCCTAGTTCGCTCGAGCTCTTACCCTCGTCGTTTTCGCCCGTGATGCTGCATTATCATTATGATGCGCATGGGAAGGCTTTTGGGGATACGAGTGGGAATACGACGGATGGGAATACTACGGGTGATGGGCTTTCTTTTGTGTTGTCTGGGTTGGCGGGGGAGGAGTTATCGTTTGACGAGGGCCCGCCGGCGCAGACTCGGAGGCGAAGTGTGGAGGAGCCACCAGAAGTAGGGATTGAGCCGACGAGGGTTATGACGGATCTTGAAGGGGGATTTGGAGTGGGGAGGACGAGGAATGAGCTAGGACTTGGGGGAGGAGGGGCAGTGCGGTATTCGAATGTGCCTATTGCGTTGCCGATCCCCACAAGGAGTAGGCCGGCAGCGCTGTTGGGGTGGCAAGGTGGGGAGGAAGAGCAGGGACAGGCGTCTACATCTAGCTTGGGAGTGCGAGGGAGTGCTTGTGGCGGTGGCGGCATGTTTTCCGAAGAGGAGGGTCGAGCGGTGAATAAGAAGAGGAAGAGGAGCGATGGGACGGATTCGGAGGCTGATGAGGATGAGAGAATAGGAGGCCCTGCCAGGAGAGAGATGACAGGTCAACATTGGGCCTGCACGGAGAGCGGGTTGTGCGAGGATGAGGAAGCGGAGGAGAGGCGGGAGAGGAAAAGAAGGAGATTGGGATCGGAGGCCAAAGAGAAGGAAGGCAAATCCTGGTATTTGGACTGGGAGGGGAGTGAAGACGATGAAGATGAGCAGGAGGAAGAAGAAGACGATGCTTACTACCCATCCAGGTCGCCCTCGCCTATATTGTACAGTCGGTGGAGGGACGCCAGGCCTCTGTCGCGAGCTGGAAGCAACGCGGGGAGCGGCAGAAGTAGAAGCACGCAGACTATCCTCACGGCCAGCACGGACACTGTCAGTTCGTCTCAAGGACAGTACAACGAGGGGGAGAAAGGGTCTAGAAAGCGTAGACGAAGCAGTAAAGGTAAAGGGAAGTTGAGAGGGAGTGCTGCGCTTGCCCTGGCTAAAGCGACGATGATGAACGGCAAGTCACCCACGAGCGCCTGGGGGACTTATGTCCCATGTCCATATTATGGACACCTAGAGTCATTTGGACGTTCTGCGGACGACAGTCTTTCAGTTCGAGCGGGAAGAAGAAGACGAAATGGACATATTCCTCTACCAGTGCCCGTGCCGCATTTGATCAAGAAGAGTCGAGGGAGAAAGGTTCCCTTCGTCGCGGAGGAGATGGCGCAGGGTGGCGGAGAGAGTAGCAGATCGGCACAGACACGAGGCGGCGAGGAGTGGAAACGGATGTTTGTCTGTGAAGTGGCGGGATGTGGCAAGTGTTTTGTGCGGGGAGAGCATCTGAAGCGACATGTGCGGAGCATCCATACGCACGACAAACGTAGGTGGTCTAGTACTACCGACATACGTACTACTGATGAGCCTCTCAGCACACCCTTGCCCGTTCGAGGGCTGCGACAAGACGTTCAGCAGACGGGACAACCTTGGGCAACATGTGCGGATTCATCTGGATAAACATTGAATATCTATTTTTAGCCGTAGTTATGTCATGTGGTATTTGTCCTTGTTTATCTGTAATTTCACATGCAAGTCTGTTTTCAATTATTCAATCACTTGCTTTGCCACCACCATCCGCCTACCCATGCCGCCCCCAGAACAACCCCCGCCCGTCGACAGTGCCAACGACGACGAGAGTGTCCGCGTTGACATCGCAGTCAGGGCCCTCGGCGATATGCGTTCCCGCGCAGCAATCGCGACCACTTCCTCTTCCGGTGACCGTGAGTCCGATACGGATCACCCTGTTTCTCTTAATATCTCATGCTCCATTCAACAGGACAGACATCGACTAGCAGGAACAACGTTGGGCAGGATGCATCCCAGCAGCAGCAGCAGCCTTCGGGCTCAGACTTTGTCTCCCGCATGTCGTCTTTCCCCCTTGTTGGGAGCGCCCTTCGTGCGTACGAGCATGGGAAGGCTTCCTCCAGGGCCTTGAAGGTGATCTTTTTCCTCTCGTGATCGAATACAGCGGATAACCCCGTATGCACATGGTCAGTATGGCGCCGAGATGGTGGAATCTAGTGTCAAGGCAGTCTCCAAACCCGTCATCGACCGCCTCCCCGTTAACCAGCTCGATGAATTCGCATGCAGACAGCTCGATCGAGTGAGTTTCGACATTCTCGTCATAGTAGAGATCAACCATCTGCACCACCAACTTTTCCTTCCGGGCGTCCGGACTTTTACTCTCGATCTGTCCTTGTTTCACACGTGAAGTGGGTCCTACCCGAGCACGCTGTCTGCTCCATGGTTGACTCAAGATCACTCCCAATGCCCCTACTATTACGCCTTTGGTCTGATCCCGCCCCTTCCCTTCATTTTCAATGCGTTCATCACCGTGTGTCTGACAGTTTTCCTTCTCCAGCTCGACAAGTATCGAAGACCATCTACTGGCCCTGAGCCCACTTCACCCCGATCGCCTGCTTCATCTATAAGCGCTCATGCGCCCACTAGTCGGCGCCTATCTAACACCAATGATACAAGCTTAACGGACAGCCCTGAAAGGGGCCGGCCAAAGCTAAGAACAAAAACTCTGGATGGGACCGTCGCTCCAGAGAATGATGACCATGAATACGATAGATATAGACGCAACGAGCATGATATCAGCATGGAACGACCATATGAAGGAAGCGACAGGAGCGTACCTCAGTGGATTCAGGGTAGGGGTTTCATTCCCTTGATTCGACGGAAACTATATTGAGTCTGCTTACAGCCACCCACTCGTGCGCCCAAGCGTCGAGTTCGGGGACTAGGTCCCCAACAGAATACTCAAGGCCCAGTTCACCACCATTGCGTGTCGACAGGCGATCTAGATCCCCTGCCAAACAGTATCCGTCCGAACACCCCCAGCATGATCATTCAAGTCCCCTCCGAGGGGAGCCGAGAGATCCTTTGCAGAGCCAAGGATCAAACCAGGACCCAGAAAGGCAGGTGGTTCAGCGCAGCCGGTGGCAAGCAATGCTCCTTGAAGCAGGTGGCCTGGGTGTTGCCCTAAGTGAAGAAAACATGAGAAGACTCAAGTATTGTCTACAGTGGTTGCAGGTGCGTGCTTATAGACCCCTCGTGACTGACGCTGTGACTGATTTATTGATTATTACAAGTGTGCAACTGCCCATATAGACGCCCAAATCATCATCCTCCGCGATTTTATTGAGAGCATCCAACCTATCCCCCATCCAAACGCTAGTTCCCATCGTCGTCCTCCGATCTCAGAGGAACATCTCAGAAAACTCACTGAAGTTCGCAAAGATATCGTTTTGACTGTTCGCCAGATGGTCGATGTCGTAAGCAAGTATGCTGGAGGCGCGCTACCCGAGCCGGCTCGCGGAAAAGTCAGGGGCTTTATCTTGAATTTACCACAACGGTGGGCGACCAGAGCCGCCGCCACTAATGGGCCGCCCGGCGCCGTGCCTGTTCCTACTGCTATTGCCAGCGGGGCGACCGGCGAAAGAGAGCGGGAAACTGTCGCTGCTGCGGGAAGCAGTACAGGCATCCATCGTAGAGGCCAAGGGAAAGACAGGCGCGCTGCGAATCGGGAACGGGGAACAGGTTCCTCGCGCGGCATCTCCCTCACCACTGGATCTGCAACCTCATCCCCACCCCCACCCCCATCTACACCACAGCTCCCAACCCCCCACAGATGCCTCTGCTCCAAGTGGTAATCAGAAAATATCGCACTCAACCGCTACCGCTGCCGCGCAACGAATTCTTACCCTAGCGACTGAGAGTTTAGATATGATGCGCAACGTGACCGGTGTTGTCTCTGACAGCCTAGATCGTGCTGACGCGTACGTGTGTTCTACTTCGTGAAGCTAACTCTAGGCTAACGTCTTGATAGATGGGTGAACCGTCTGCGAGTTGTTGGTGTTCAGCGGACGGGGCAAGATAATATTGACGAAACTACTTTTGGCGAGGATTATGGACCTACCCCCAGGGAATCTCCACGCGACCCCGGACAACGTCGAAGAAGTCGGGATACATATCGTACCCTTACTCACCGACGCGGCGAGAGTGGTTCGTCTGGACTCGGCGAGGATGAAACGTCCTTCTCCGGTTCCATCCCAGCTTCTCCCTTTACCACCAATACCACTCTTAGTCTCGCGAGTGGATATCAATCGAATTCCTCCTATACTGCTGCATCGAGTATGCCTTCAACACCCACCGGTGTTGCATTTGTTTCTCCTCCAATTTCGAATTCGACCTCTGCACGAGACGTTTTCGGTGGGGCGGTGGCCAGTGCGCCCAGTCCGGGTGCCATACCACTTGCTTCGATGCACATTGCATCACGATACAATACGCCCAAGTTGACTGCTAGTGGGCTTCCTTTGGAGGAGGATTCTCTTGTTGACGAGGAGGAGGCGGAAGACCTCGCTGCTCCGAGGAAAGGAGGGATAGCGCGGATGGACGTTGATTCGTCATGATTATGCCACTGATGATTTTATTCAACATTATCCCCCGTACTGATTGATGTGCTATACACGCTTTTTTCTCTCTCTGGGGTTCACTGACCTTGTGTAACAACAGCTATCCAGTTTACGATTTATTTATTCACCATCCATGTTTACATGTTTCCTACACTACTAGGTTACTGATTTCTTTGGTTTTCTCCCTTGACCCCTTTCCATTGTTGTTTGTATTTCACCCCTTTGGCTCTGTTGTTATGACACGCTTTATGTATGCTATTCTCGCTTTGAGGTGGTAGGCTTGATGTACGTTTTGCTGAGGCACAAATGTTTTTATAAGCACTGATATCCTCGCATTTGAAGTGACCCTTCTATTTGCCATGATGGGTCTATTCATGTTGAGAATATGGTTCCGAACCCTCTCATACCTCAGGATACAGTGATAAGTGAACAAGGCATTTTACTAGTATATACAGTATGTACACGTGTAGTGAGGATGGAACATGCAGGAAGGGCCCGTTACAACTAGACTGATGGTGACCTAGGGGATCGGCCAAAGAAAGCTCACCTTACAAAAGCATAAAGCATCGGACCTTGGAGCGATAAGGCTACCCGGTCATTCGCAGCTCAGTTATAAAAAAAAATAAAAACCAGGGTGGTATGCGCAACCAAATCTGCCAGCATCAGATTCTTTCAGAAAAGCATCGGAACCAATCACGCTTACCACCGACTTTGGAGCTCTGTCACGGTGTATCCGAGTCGGCCAGGCGGCAGATTGCCAAAGGCAATTTTAGGCCACGAGCGCGTTCGAGATCAACTAGGTTCTCCTATGTTATATGTTAGATCTCTGCGGAAATGTGGGTAACGTAATCGAACTGGTTCATATTGGGATCGCACGCCAGGTGGGTCGCCCTGAGTAATTCCAATCGATATTAGGTGGCCGTAATTTTTAATATCGATATTATGACTCCTGAGGAGTATAAGTAAGTTGATTAGTAGCGCTATAAGCCGCACGTAGTTGAATAAATTAAATACTCAATCGAGAGGACGTTTAATTTTCAAGTTTCTACACGATAAATCCAGTGAGGAAGAGGACAGACCCAATATATTAGCCATAGCATGGGAAAGTCGGCCTCTACTAGATCCCTTCTCCTAGAGGAGCTTACCCAGCTGCAGATCAGTGCGAGGCCGAAAAGCTGGGACTAGATGACGTACTATTGCTCTTGCGCCTTCTAATTTTAAACTTCATTGTGGTATGTCCATGCGGGTTAATAGGACATCCATCAAACTATTTATTCCCTGTTTTGGCTGTCTAGGTGTTGCTCAAGCTCACGGGTAACAATGACTCGGATGCTGTTAGAACAGTCAGAGTTGCGCACTCACGTGACTTCCTCCTATTGATACTCCGATAGACTTGTATACAGAGACATATGGCAAATTAAAAATGTAAGGATGTAGGATCGCGCCTACGGTATAAATCTCTCATATACGAAGAATCACATACTCTATGTTTCTCCGAATCCCAATGGCAAACCGGGGAACGTAGCACGCTGCATGGGTAACGCTGTATTGATCTGGCCTGGTTTTGGGATGATGACAACGTTTCGGAACAAAATAGCTCTTCTCCAGGTCGGCCAAAATGTCCAAAGTTAGATTTTTAGAAGATACATCTTCCTCGGAAATATAAATACAGAGAATAGAGACGCAGTAAGCAGCAGAGCGCGTCAAAATGTTTGTAACAATGTTGAATGCCTCAAACTGTAAGCCCGAACACTCAGACAATATTCACATTCACAGTATCGGATAGTGATGTCGCACCCGCCCCTCCAGTGCCTGAATCTCTTGATCCGGCCGCGTCTGTAGCGAGCTCATATGTCTAAACTGAGGACCGCCCATCAGCTAATTTTAGCCTGCTTTGTGTCCGAATTCCAGGCCGGCTTACCCTAGTCTCCGTACGGCTTCGGAAACGTAAATAATTTGACCCTTACTCTTAGTTATCGTTTAGAGCTGTTGTGAGTGTGCCCACTGCAAAATTGGCCACATACTTACGCATTATCTGCATAGCGTGACTAACCTTGAAGCAGGTATTTCCAGGAAATGGGGTGGTATATGATGATATAGAAGTGCTTGAGCCAGAAATATAAATGAGATTTCGGTCATTTGAGAGTTTAACCGTGTTGAAGCAGCAAAAGAAAGATGGTCGTATTACTAGTCAGAAGCTTACCCTTTGGCCGTGATAGCGACCATCCCAGCCCTCCTGTGGATTCTAATCGGATGCCGTGCCGCTGCAGAGTTTTGTATCAAAGAATGACGGTCAACGAGCAGTTACAGTAGAATAGAGGAAACCCAAGGGTTCTACATCCATGCATCAATAACACCATATAGGATGACCATTTCGTTTTCCCCAGAACATTTTAACTGCGAGGCGTGAGAGTGAGCAAATGCGTTTATCAGAGCTACTCTGCTCAAATAGCTGCCCATACCATGATTAAGGTACGTGCACATAGAGTGTACTAAAGCTCTCACCTTGACCACGATAGCTTGAGATGGGGAGAGAATGCGAATTTGTGTTCTGTCATTTGTAGTCCAGAACTCCGCTTGGTCAACCACGCCCATTTTCTTGCACCACCTCACAACGAGATCGGACTGGATCTTCACCGTCAAGTTTCTCAAATATTAAGGCCCATATGTGATCTGGGACTTCCGGTAGTTCTGGGGAATAGGCCTTCCTGAACAGCGAAATTGTGAGGATGGCCACGAGCATATTGAAATGTGTGAAAATCCCATACCTCCTGCGGGGGCTCTGACTTTTTAGTCGTGCGTGGGAGAGGGATGGCGACGTTGAAGGGCATACAACTTGCACTTGATTCTGAGTGTGCGGCCAGGGAGCAATGATTAACTGTGTGCTTCGAGGTGTGTGTTTGACCACATATATAGTGATACCTACTTCGGTTCCTCCTACATACACTATAACCTTACGTGAGGCGAAATAGGCTGTGGATAAATCAGATCAACTCGATCTAGGTCTATTTTATTCTTCTCACCACGTGTAATCGATACCAATATGTCTGTCGACCTGCAGGCATCACGCAAGAAAATTTTACAATGGCTCAAAGAATCAGCCAAGGGTGCCGATGATGCCGTAAAACTAGCTGAACTCAGTTGGTGGACTTCTAATTTATTTTATTTTATCCCCTTAGAGTATATTCATGTTCGTCCCTGAGAATCCTCGGGAGCTGTGTTGTATTATGTGTAAGTGCATTACAACGAAGGCAAACAATTCACTTCTCAGAGGGTTCTTACTAGGCTTTTAATGGTTTTACCCTTGGGTTTTTGACCCACAATGACCGAATTGGACGGAGTTCACCAATGACGCAGCATCGACTCGGGAAGGGGGAATGAATTGTATACAATGACCATTTCCCCAGCTCAATTTTGCACCACATTTTCCAAGCGCGTTCTTGATGGGATCATTGTGGCTGGAGGAAAGAACGTAACTCGGAGAAGCACTAAAATCAGACAGTTGTTGATTAATATTACCGATGTTATCATTACTGCCATTAATGGCGGATCAATCACTTCAGCAACCTGGTTGCTGGGGTTGCACAAACAGCCCCCCCCCCTATGACATCATAGTCACTTCAGCAACCGGTTTGCCGGGGTTGCCGACTTCGGCATGGACGGGCGGACGGACGGAGTGACGGAGAGGCAGTATCCGAAAGGGGAAAGGGTAGGCGGTATGGATAAAATACAGCCAACACATGTATATATTTTAAGAGGTTATGTGAAATTATTCTAAGCCTGAGGACATCACTCTCATGGTGCGAAGACACCTGGACAGATTATGGCCCGTCTGCCTGCATAGCTTACAATGTCGGTTACCGGAGGGCTCAGGGAACACCCAGTTCCGCCCAAACTCCGCCACCCTCAGTGGTTCCAGCCAATCATTGTGTGTGAGGGGGTCCTTGCTCCTGAGGATTGGTGGGTCATGGATGTGCCCACTGTGGTTCCATTAATGGCACTACTCCAACCTCATCAGCTGATTTGAGTGCCTGTCACCGATCGAATAGATCTCGAGAAACATTGTATCAATGCCAAGAAAAGGTAGCCATAGTAAACACCATACCATCGAACCGCAATAAATTTCTACCTCGCCCAGCTCCGACCTGATTCATAACGAAGAGGTGACTCAGCAGCAGAAACTTGCAGGGGCAACTTGCTGGCTTTCGTTAAGGAACAAGACAACCAGAGTTCGGCTGGGACGGTCCCTGAGAGCAGCGATGATGGAATGGATGAACTACTCCCGACAAATGTTGCAATGTCATAGGACACGACGTAATGAGTGATCTGCAAGTGCTCGTACTCAATATATATATATATATATTTCATGAGGAATTTGGTAAGGGTGGGTCCAGCTGACAAGGGCTGTGGGTTGGTTCCTACTCCCATTACGTGTGTAAGGACATAAGTGAAAGGACTAAAAGGGAGTAGGTAATAAATGTGAAAGAACCGGATCGCTCCGGAAATGACATGCTAGAGAAGCATGGGTTCTAGGGAATTTGAATTAGTTGTCAATGCTGATCTCCGGGTTCTACAATGTCAGGAGAAACATTATCGATGGGGATAAAGGGACGGTTAGGCAATTGGTTATCGTATACTACGGTGGTCTCATTGTTACCCTCGCTCGGTTTGTCCACATTCCTGGATTGTGGAGCTATACCTTCCTTGTCTGGGTTTCCATTCCTGTCTTCACTGTCCAAATTTACCTCCCACAATCCTAATGGAAGCTCAAACCCTCCTTCCCAAAAGGAAGAAGTCCGCTTGGACCGAAGGATCCCGGTCTCCCGCTGTTACCTCATGCTGTATAGGATCAGGGATCGCACTCTGATTGTATATGAGGGACTGTGAAGTTTCCATTTCAGGCTCCTTTGACGAGTCGACCCCGTGTCCATTTCGCAACGTGCCCCTATCCTCTCGTTCATCCCTGCCTAAGCCCAGTCCTCCGGCGGATAGGTCGGGACTCAAGGTATCGGCATCTATCCATTCCGAAATATTAAGCAGTGCCCTTTGCCAGAGAGGTGCCTCAATTGATTCGGGGAAGGCTGGTCCATCCACCAACAAAGGAGTAGCTACACGCCCCTCTTGTATTTCCATCTCTGCTGCCTCTATTATCGATTCTTGTTCCGAGAGCCGACTGGATCTTGAAGACGGGGGAGGGGGTATAAATGGGGATTGGACATTGTCTTCCTGTGGGATCGATGAGCGTGAGGCCAGAGAGATAGGTAGGTGGATGTAAGCCCTGCAGGGGTAGGGTGCCGGAGCACGCCTCGTGGAGTGAGTGGTGGTAGCGGTTCTGGTCGGGTATGCCTCGGAAACGTGCTCTGTTGAATGAAACTGTTGATGCGTCTGGTCCAAGGCATCATCCATCTGCGTCCCGTAACATCGGAGGGTGTTGATAATGAGCATTCCATACAAAACACCAATACCAAGGACGAAACAAACGAAGGTTCGAAATACTAGTTCGGTTAAAGGGTTCGTGCCGGGAGGGATAGAATTTACTGGCGCTTGTTTTGCAGGGACGCGCCACATGAAAGACATAATACATATCGTGTAGGTCATAATTGACCTATAGTTCTGGTCACCTCTCATTTATATCCTCCGATGAAACAATCTTACCAGGACAACCATATCGCTGGCATCGCAAGCATGATCCAGACGTTCCATAACATCGTCTGGTATTTCACTGCTTCCTGGTCCCCGGTATCAACTCATGATGATAAAAGGTTTTAAAGTGAGCATACCATAGCCCATTCGACGGCCTTGTATGGCTTCCGCATACTCGAGAATCGAATAATGAGTAGACCCCCACACAATAAACTCAACATCGCGCAGACAAGCGACCAAAATGCAAGATATCGCGTCACTGGATCTGCTGCTGCTGCATCGATCTGGAAGATAGTCAAAATACCACTATAACCTGTGATTAAGTCCTTGATACATCTGAGGAAGCGTACTTACGAAAGAAGCAGGGCAGAAATAATGTTCAAGGTTTTCCACTCTCGCATCAAAGCGTCAATGAAGAGCTCCCAATTGGTCTTGAGCTTCTTATAGGCCAGTGATGGTGGGTCGCCGGCTACAGTGAAGGGCGTGAAGCCAAAGTTCAACCTTTGAAGCGTGTTCTTGTCCTCTGCACTGGCCCTGAGAGCCATGTCCTTAATCTCCTCCAGTGTCAGATCAGCATCTTTGAAGATGCGGTCGACACGGGAAAAATACAGGGAAGGAAGTCGGAGAAGACAGTGCAAGTATATCTGTCGAGGAAGAGTATCAAAGAGGAAGGCCTTTACATATTGGCCTGACGCCGTAGTCTCACGGGCGCTAGGTGGGGATGGATGATCTTCGGAGGTGGGAGAGTCCGTTCCCTGATCATCACCGCCCAAATGATTCTGCCAAGTGGGGTCTGAGGAAGTCGAGCCGGACGTGACACGTTCGAGTTGGTAGTTGTGATCCCACGCTTGAGGAGCTAACAAGCCAGTGGGCGTGCGGACGGGAGTAGTTGTTCCCTATAATCTCGGGACGTGGTTCAAAAGTAGTGCTTCGTCGTGCGGGGAATGGCCTCCCTCTCTAATTGTAGAGTAATTTTTGGCGGCTAAACCTTGTGTACGAAAAAGATTACTAGTAGACATACCTGCGGGGCCTGATTGCCAGATGGAGAAGTTTGCTGCGGCGGGAGGTGTGCGACACTAGCTTGCGAGCCCACTTGATGAGATGAATGAGGTTGAGACGAAGAGACCTGGACCGAAGGAGGTTGCGCGACCTGTGATAAGCTAGGGACATGCGAGGGATCAAGGCTTGGGTACTGTCCAACCCCACGTCGTCCGAAGGATAAGAAATTAGCCGGTGAGGCGTCTGTACACGATGCCCTGCATCTAGAAGTTGGCCAGTGGACTGATGAAGGTCGCGCAAGAGGTGACAGCCGAGGTGACCAACGAGGAGGACCTATGTCATCGATACTACGTATGTCGGTGTCCCTGTGATTTGACTGCAAACTTTGATGAATAGAAGCGGCAAATGGATCTACAGATTTATATGGATGCATACTTGGCCTCAGCCTGGAATTTAGAGAGACGCGAAGGGCCAGGAGTGGTCGAGGTCTACGGTTGTATTCAGGAAGCGCCGATGACACTCACTGGAAATCAACAAGTAATCAGGGCCGCACGGCTTGTTTGACAGCCCGCGGCGAGATGCCCGCGTGTAACTTGGGAAGGGTGCTCTGGGCATTTGATGATGGCGAACCCAATATAGTAAGTAGGCTTGCACACCTACACCTATTAACACCATACGCTCCCAAGCGAATTGTATGCTCAGTGGACAGCACTTGGTATAATGAGGCCGCGAAGCAAAGGTTCCTCGATCAACATTCACCAGACAGTTCATAAGGGCACCGGCAGAATATATTTGCAAGATATACTATCTGCACATCTACAACGTCCTACTCATCCATGTTCTTACACCTGTCCGCTGTCCCACAAAGATTCTCCGCTCCCCTTGTGTTGCTCATGGGAGGATGGGTTGGGGATGAATCCCGGAGGCACCTCAAGCATTGATATCAGAACGATGGGAACCCATGCATTCCGGGATATTGGTAAGTGACCTCAGAGATAGAGAGCCGGTCCTTTCGACAGGTTTGAAAAGAATCATGGGCTTCAAGCCTGCTGTTACCATTGGGGCTGCACATAGACACAGAAGTAGTTGAAATACACTGTCGAGAGCTGGCTGGAACTTCCGATGCGCCGTCTGACACTTGGCGTTTCCGGGCTGAATGTATCCTGTGGCGAATAGCTAGTGAAATGCATTCATTATAAGAGGAAACGTAGGGTCCAGTTGCAATTGGGGAGTGTGCCCCTGCGGCATGCACGCGACTGTATGCGATAGTTTTGTGCTCATCCAAACATCATCCATTCATGTCGCGCAATGCCGCAAAGTGTTGACGAAAACTCCATGCGTAGATCAAAGACAGCACAAAACAGATGACGAGTCCCTGAGCTAATTCGGTAGTCAGGCCAACGGGGAGGTGGATACTGGTTCGCCGGAATGCGCCACACGTAAAATATGATGCAGGTCAAGTAGGTAGCACTTGGCCTTAATCTGATCATATTTCTCTCGTTCCGTATCGAGGGATAGCTGGCCTACTGGGTCAATCATAGGGCACCCCAGACATGAAAGAAACTCCTCGTTGATAGCTGAATCCATGCTCTGCTGCGAGCTCAGTCAGGGAATGAGGTGAACTTGGGGGCGGCGCGGAGATCTGCCACCGGACTGAATGGGGTTGTATGTTGTCGGCCTCTGGAGAGGTGGGAATGTGAGGTTATCTCCGGGGGGGGGAAGGTTGAGTCTGGTTCAATCCTAGACAAAAGAGGTAGGACCCGAGCTGAGGGCACGTTTGCAAGTAATGGCTTGGTGCTTGTTGGGCCACGTACCGAAGGCGGCAAAGGTGATCCAAAGTCATCTATCCCGATTCCCGTGCATGTTGATGCGGAGCCTGTGGCTTGGTTGTGTCGTAAACAGATCCGCAGATATAGGTGCCATGTTTGATACCCCATTGGCCATCGGGGAGCACGAGACGTTCACGTTCACCTATGTACAGCTTTCATGGAATAATCTGTCAATAGGTAGTTAGCAAGGACTTTGGGCTCTGACTTCAGAGTCCTTGATATATATGGATTGTTTACCTTGAGGTTTGTAGGTTTTCTACCGGGAAAGGAAACTAAAGGAAGGTTTCCGTGAAAGGAGTGGAGATAGAGGTTCTCTGCGTCTGTCGGCTTAGTGCATCGTGTGGGTGGCCTTTGCAGTCGCGGTCGAGCGTCGGTATCCGTCGAGGGCGGAGGGGTGTTTGACCAGGTGAGCTTTACGGGGTCATGTGACTGATTCCGAAGGAGACGCACACAGGCACGCATTGCCAGGGGCACAAATTCACACGCTCAGATATTCACGCTGAGAGGCGGCCCTCAGCGCTTCTGAGGCCTTCCCCGTGGTTACTTGCGATTACCCGCCATCACTGCAACACTTGGAGTTGCTAATTAAGGGTAAGTGGGCAGGGTTGCCAACCTGAAAAGGCTGTGTCGTCAAGCGCCACATCATGATAAACGCCCGAGGCATTGTCGGCGTGTCGAGTATAAGAATAGAGTCCTCTCGAGCGCTCGGTAGCATCAAATTTCTTGTCTCTCGACTCCTTATACCCTTATTTAACGGTTACGCACCCGATGGCGACTGCAACAACGCTGAAGACAGTCTCCTTCGTGCAAAAACATCCTAAGCCTGCTCGTCACTTCGGAGCTCGAAAAGGCCATCGAAGACTGTGAGAAGAAGGTGGAGCGTATCGCACGGGATTGTCGAGCAAAAAATAGGAAGTTTAGGTATGATGCCTTTACTCAAACTCCGGTTACTAACTTACTCTGCAAGGGCAGGGACCTTGAGTTTGACCTGGAGGGCGACAAGAACCGGTGTCTATGGGGGCTTTTCACTAAAAAAGGAGACAACTTCAATCCAGCAGATGTTCACCGAGTTACACAAATATTCAACAATCCCCAGTTCTTCGTCGGAGGGGTACCGGATTCAAATGACATCGTCCAGGGAATGTTGGGTGACTGCTGGTTCCTCTCCGCTCTAGCGACAGTCTCGAATGCCCCAGAGCTGGTGAAGAAATTCTGTGTCAAAGTGCGTCCGATAATCCACTATCTCATAGATCAATCCTGAGAATTGGCTCGGTAGAGGGATGAAGAAGTCGGCGTTTATGGCTTCATATTCTTCCGCGATAATGCTTGGGTGACGGTCGTGATTGATGAGTTCGCTGCTTCACCTTATCCTGCTGATCTATGCTGAAAACACGACAGCCTATTGTTTACACGTGTACCCAAATATGAGGAACTGACCAAGGCAGAACAAGAGCTGTACCATTTCGACAAAGATCGCTATAATTCCTCAGCACGCTACGGTGGGAAAACACTCTACTTTGCAAGCTCCGGCTCTTTTGGAGAAACCTGGGTGCCACTCATTGAAAAGGCGTATGCCAAATTACATGGTAACTATTCTCATCTAAACGGAGGTCACACTTGTGAGGCGATCGAGGATCTAACGGGGTAAGAATACGAGTTGGAATCATGGGTGTGATAGTACTCAAAGCGACATCCTAGAGGTGTTTCAAGTTTCTTGCAAACCAAGGTATATAACATAAAGCCGTCCATTTCGGGGTCTTCACAAGCTAATCATAGTATTCCCTCAGGACATCCTCGATAAGGATAAATTCTGGAGAGAGGAGTTATTGCGCGCCAATCAGGACCGCCTTTTCGCTTGCTCCTTTGCAGACCTTAGTAATACTCGCAACGGCCTCCAGAGCATAAGGGTTCAAGGGCTCGTCGGAGGCCACGCGTACTCTGTACTAAAGGCTGTCGAATGCAAAGGCAAACGTTTTGTCGTCATTCGCAATCCTTGGGGAACGACAGAATGGACCGGTCCTTGGTCCGATGGCTCAAAAGAATGGACGAAGGAATGGTTAGAAATTCTTGATGAACTCGGCCACGTCTTCGGCGATGATGGTCAATTTGTAATGGAATGTGGGATACCTTCTCTCTCACTACTTTCGGATGTTGATGATGCTCCTAGACAAAGACTGGTTGGAGTGCTTCTCTCAGCTTGATCGGACAATTTTGTTCGACTCAAGCTGGATTATGTCTTCCCAATGGCTGAGAGTTCCTTGCAGACCTCTGCCAACGGCGTGGTCGTATGGAGACGTTTCGTGTAGGTCCCAAGTACGACTTGGGCTGGATATTCACTGACAGTCCTCATTAGTCACGTTCACTATCCCCGCATCAACCCCTGCTATTATCGTTCTTTCTCGACTAGACGAGCGCTACTTCCGTGATATCTCAAGCCGTTCATGTTGGAACCTGAACTTTGTTCTCATCAAGGAAGGTGAGAAAGAGCCCTTGGCAGAATCGGTGCATGCTGTGTTCTGGTCAAGAAGCGTAAACCTGGAGATTGAGTTAGAGCCCGGGAAATACTTTGTTTACGTGAGTCGGGAGTTATGGAGGGTTCGCGCAACCATATAACGCTGGCTTAGGTCAGAATTGATCGAGAGTTGGACAACGAGACCGAGGTTGCACCGACCATCGATGATTGGCAGTTGCGAAAACTGTCATACCTCATGTCAGCTCGTGCCAAGAGCAGATCAATAGCATCAAGTGAGACCTCTTTCTCCCTTGTGATGAACTAAAAAAAATCTCTGATTATACCTGTCTTCTGTAGACTTCGATCAAAAGTAAGTCCGCAGCACCTTGAAAAGCAGGTGGACTCATCAAATTGAATCCGACAGTGCTCATGCAAACTTTCATTCCCACCCCATTGGAGTCACTCATTGGTCGTGACTACAAGGAGTACCAAAAAGAACAAGAAAAGAAGGCTAGGGAAGAAAAAGAGCAAAGAGCTAAAGAAGCTTTAGCTGATGAAACAGGAGGTCATCGAAGCAGGAATTACAAGATGCTGATGAAAGCAACGTCGATACAGTCACAACGACCACCACAACTACAGTCGTTCAAACAGTGAAGAAGATCAGGAAACCTCAAGTCGATCGACCCATCTCCTATGAGCCAAAACCCACCAACTGATAGGCCGAAAGGCAACACATCCCGGAATCTATTCGAGGACTTCCGGGATCCGAACATTCCAGACCCTAAATTTCAACAGGAACGAGAATATGTTCTCACTGTGATCGAATCTACAGATAACGAACCAACGAAGTACGTGATTACTCGCGATGACGAAGATGCAGTATATCTTGGTCTGCGGGTATACACCCACAAGGACGTACCCCTCGTTGTTACCGGCAGGTTGAAGGCAGTCGTAGGCAACACATCTGAAGATGGTAAGACCAGGCGGCGGGGCTGGGGGACTCCAAATGAGTCTAAATGCTATCGCAGATACCTTGAGTGATGTTTGCAGCTGCGACGAATGCATGTCTGGTACAATGGCGCACCCGTGACCGATCGATGTTTCCAAACCCTGTTGTACAATACTTGTACAATACTTGACATTTAGTACACTGATTCTTGTTGGAAATCTCCTAGTAGTTACGGATACAATGCCGGAACACTGGGTCATTCTATGCCCTTCATTCAACCTCATCACCGGAGGGTAAAGACCCTGTCAGCTCTTTCCCTTGTGGCGTGGCAGCAGTCGCTCCCGCATCAACAGGGAGATGGATCCCAGTGATCCATCTTGCTTCATCGCTTGCTAAGAAACGAATTGCCATTCCAGTGTCCCAACCATTCCCTTCTGTTTTCAGAAGGCTTCGGATCTCGGCGCGACTGACGGACCTCCTCGGGAATGGGTTTACTATATATCATGGGGGTATAAACCATGCCTAGATGTGTAGTTGAGAGCAAGAACTAAAGTGAATGATAGGCAGTCACAAGCTCACCAGGACACACGCAGTTGACCCGAATCCCATCTGAGGCATGATGGGCGGCCATCGCACGAGTCATGTTAATAATAGGCCCCTTTGCTCGTGGCATATAACAGCCTGGGGGTGCCACCGACCATCCCTGCGACGCTTGCTAAATTCAGCTATGCTTCCACGACCACTAGTCTCGTGCCTTGCATTTTTGCGCATGGCGAGCACCGCAAATTTGGTCATCAGCATCATACTCGTCACAGTTAGTGTCCTAGCCCTTTCGCCCATTTTACGGGGTCGACCTCAACCGCTGTCCCTTCCGGTCCTCCAACCCCGACATTATTAACGAGGATATCGAGACGGCCGAAGGTTTCGAGGGCTAAGTCGACTATCCGCCTGCAGTCCTCCTCTTTAGTGACATCAGCCTGAACTGCAATGGCCTTTCCTTTGCCGAATTCATCGGTTATCATCGTTACGGTGACTTGAGCCCATTCTATGTTCAAGTCCGCGCAGATGACGCTAGCACCGGCTTCGGCAAGGAGGATCGACGCTGCTCGACCGTTCCCTATTCCATTGGCTCTGGACCCTGCCCCCGTAACAATAGCTACTCTTCCATCCAGAGATCTCGAGGGTCGAGGTGGGTTTTCTGGGTCATAGGATGGGGTGGACATAGTGGTGTGAGCGTGGAATCGTCGTAATTACCGGTTGTGTGAAATATGAGCACTCTCAAAATAGCACTGCTCAAATTGGCTCTTGGTTGACGGCGTCTCGTTAATTCACCTTGTGATTCGTTCCAAGGACATATCCAACCACGCCGCTAGTGTCTAACGATTTTATGATATTTGACATGTTCGTCTTAGTATCGTATTCCGATATTTTGACAAGTAAACAAAAAGGCACGTTTTCTTGTATATCTGTGGACCGGCGGTTTCAAGGAGTGTAAGAGATCATATATAGTGATACTCAAGATCATAACTGGTAACGCATATTAGGGTTGTTTCTCATGTGGATATCCAATCACTCCCAAGCTGCCTTGATGATGTCTGCGGCTCGCTCGGCGATAACATATACCGCAGTCTGTGTATGTGCGCAAGGTACAAATGGCTATTCATTCGTTGGTTAACTCATTCATTTAATTATCAGAATAAATCACTCACCATCACAGATGCATCAACGATCCTTAATCCGGACACATTCTTGACCAGTAAATCGGGGTCGACCACACCCCAGTTTGCACCTCTGGGTGACATCGAAGCTGTTGCTACAGGGATGCAAAGCCGTTGCACCAGTACTTCTGATAACAGCTTCAAATTCCACATCAGAAGTCACATTCAAAGGCGGCAGAACACCTGTAATAATTGAATTCCAAACGGGGGCTTGGGCGAATCGCATCACGCTCTTGAGACCTTCCCGAGCGGCAACTACGTCAAACTCAGAGGTATAGTATCCTGGGTCGATTAAGGGATCGTCGAAGGGGTCATTGGATCGAAGCGTCAAAGTGCCGCCTTGTCGATTTGGCCGCTATTAATAGCCATTGTCAAACTGAGCAGTCAGTAGACTCACGAGAAGCCGGGCTGACTACGATAAGCCCAGCAGAATATACTCCACCGGATGGCTACGCACGAATGCAGGTGCGTCGTTAGTCGTATTAATAGTTATCGCGAAGTGGAGAAGGACTTGCTCCGAGTAACAATTCTATGTGAGCGGAATTGGGTCCGGAGGAAGGATCAGGCAGTTTGTCAAATATTGCTGAATTATCCGGAAGGCGGGTCCATGCCACGAGATTAGATCGAACTAACATCACATCAGGCCCAGTTCTATTGGTTTTCCAGAGCTCTAACGCTTGAGCTTGTAATGCTGGGTCGAAGGTTAAACTATTTTGGAACGCCATGAGCATATATCTCCGTCGCTATGAGTCCAATGGCCAAAATTGCAACACTCACTTCGCCCAAGGACCCAGGTCAATTGTGGGAGCTAACCCAAATGATATATGAGCTACGGGATGGTCTGAAAAATTCCGCCCAACACTCAGATTATGTAATATTGTCGATACATTGACCGCTTTCAAATCATCTTGGTCGCCAATGCCAGAATTTAGGAGGATATGAGGAGTGCCAATTGTACCAGCTGAGAGAATAACTTCTTTCGAAGCTGTCAGCTGAATCGTCTGCTGAGAGTCCGGGGAGCGGATCTCGATAGTGCGAATGATTGGATGTTTGGTGTTGCTGCCAGGGGTTTTCAACTAACCGGGCAACACGAGTATCCGTTAAAATGTGTAGGTTCTTTCTGGATCGGTGTTGTGGACCGAGGTAGGTTGTCGCGGCGCTGCTTCGAGTCCCGTCGTGGCCGATGGTTGATTGAAGCCAGCCTGCGGTGCCCCTGTCAGAATCCGTGGGAAACTATCAAAGAATCCCGCACCGAGCCCGAGCGGAGTTCCAGAATTCATATCCAGATTGAATTTGAAGTCTCCACCCATCTCGTGACTTGCCTGCACTGTAGCTGCATCGACCGCAGGGCTGGTGGAAAAACCAGGAAGGGTTACAGGGACCATTCCATTGGTACTGTGTACTACAGGGTTGAATTGGCCCCTAGTATCGTGATCGTCCGCCGGAGCTTCAAGCTTTTCGTGCTAGAAAAGGGATAAATCAACATTTTCATCGACACCTACATTCTGACGCGCTTACCCTCCTTATGTACGGCTGTAACCTGTTCCAGCTCCATCCTGGATCCCCGCTAACCCTTGCAAACCGATCATAATCGGATGAGGAACCTCGTGTATAAATCATAGCATCTAATTCCGTCTTGCTGTCTGCTCGCTTATGTACCTATGATCGAGAATACTTACTGACAGAACTACTACCCCCGAGCATATGGCCACGCTGGAGGTTGACTGAACGACCATTAAGGCCTCTTTGTGGCGTCGTAGTGAAGTTCCAGTCGAAGCGTGATCGTGCAGTTTCAAACTCGAGGCCTGGAACGATCGAGCCAAGGGCTCCCTCATTCCTGCAAAATTGAATAAACGGGGGAACTTGCCGAGTACGAAATGAACAAACGTGGGTCCCGCTTCTACTACCAGTACGTTGAATTTGGGGTTTTCCGTTAACCTATTCGCCAGGACACAGCCTGCTGTACCTCCTGGATTATGTTTATATCAATAAGCAAGCATTCTTGGGAAGATACAACCGCCACCGACCTCCGACAATGATAAAATCCCAATTGATGTTTGGAATCTCATTGACTGATTCATATATTGCACATAACCCGAGGGAGGATAATCCAAGTGCGACCACGAAGCCAGTTAAGATGCTACGCATTTTCAAGCGAGCTTTGACTTCAAGAGAAGTTGATCGTCAATTTATGTACTTGGCACTTTAAAAATATGTTCCATTGTTCCTGACCTGGCTTGCTTCGAAGCACGGTCGACCGCGTGGCCATTGGCTAACATGATGCTGCCGGAGGCCAGAAGTTTCACGGCTAAAGTATTAAAACCTGTCGTGTGTATCTAACATACACAGATATAGCGCTGGTGGGATCCACAGGCGGGGAATGATCGTTCCGAGAAAAGAAGGTATTGTTGGAACTGGTTGGGGGCCTAAAAACTAAGCTTGAATCATCGGTGTCAATACCTGCCTCTATACGCTCGAGAAAGTACAATCCAAAGTTCCCTGCAAAGTTCTAAAGTCCAGCCTGTTGCAAATAGGATGTGCTCGTTGAAGGTACCCTTATAAGGTCAGAGTTAGTATCCGAGCTAAGAGCTGTAAATGATTTTCAGACTTGAGCTGAGAAAGAGTGTTCTTGGCACGACTATACTCACGCATCGTCATAGGTGAGATCGGAAATATATATCAGCTGATCCCGAAGTATGCACACCGAATTACCAGCCACTAGGGTGGTCTACCATTCCAATGGAAGTCTTATATTCTTGAGAAGTACTCACTCTAGGTTAAACTATGTAGCCTATCATTAATTATTGAGCTACTATTACAGTTCGCCAGTGGCTGCCACGTGTTGTACTCTCTCATCCACGGCATCAGGGAGTCAAAGTACAGAACGTTTAGTGGGAGCGGAGAGGGTGAATAGGCTACGCACGCTGACCCTATAATTTATATGCAATAACATACGCGATCATGGTGAAGAGGACCTAAGTCCGCTCTTGCTAATACCGACTGTGGCTCTGTTTTAACCTGTGGTCCTCATTGTCTCATCGTTTACAATGTTTAGTCGAATTAAACCTTGAAAGGCGCGCCTAGAGATTATGGAGCTATTCTTAAGAAATAATATAGGCTATAACCAGAGAAGATTTCATGAGGGCATTGGAACTGTTTCAGTGCTGCTACGAGACCTGCTGTTCGGAGTGTCCAATACTATGTGGTGGCACCCTCCAAACTAGAAGATATTCGGGGCAGAGATTTCGTTACTCATTTTTCAATGCCACTCAAGGAGAGCTGGCTACCGAAGCAGAACAGTAAATAGGATGTGATGACAGCGAAGAAAAGTACAGCAACGTCAGTCTACCCTTGTCATCCATAATGATAAATGGATGGCAACAAAGGTCAGTTGAATGATAATATTTAAAATCCGGTCTATATATCCGATTAAGCTCTAGAAAGATTATATCGACTCCCGAAACCTTCCGCAAGTTTAACGGTCCTCTTCCATCAAAGGACGTTAACATTTTGCTGGACATGAGCTTAAGCATCGCGGAGAGAGTCATTGCAGGTGGGAGATTAAGTACTTAAGATCGATTCGTTACAACCATGCAAATAACATATCAGAAGGGAACTCAGATGCATCCTAGAGTCTGAACATACACTCCAGTCATGAAACACGCAAACTTCGACATCTACTAATGGGCTGTGCACAACAAGGACACCATAGTATTAGGCGCACAAGATCAGACCTCATCTAGTTTACCGATCGCATATGTAATCATAGTAAATTTCGCAATGATAGAGAAGCGAGGTGGGGCTGGTAATTTCACTGTTCCATTTCTACGATGTTATCCATTTCCTCCACGAATGCTGTTTATCTGGCCAGTATCCTGTTCAGATGCGTGATTGAAACGCAATGTGGCCAATTTTCGTGATACAAGTGATTCTGTCAGCTTGCAATTGGTCTCTCGGAGACCCAGAATCATTCGTGTTCCCTAGATGCAATATCAGGATTGCAATCACAGCCGTTAGAGGCAGGAGTGCCTACAGAAAAATAGTACACCATCACAAGCCAACTGAAGAGAAGAATATTAGTCAAAGTGAATGATCCATCGGTTAAATCCCTACGGTGTCCAGTCTATCAAATTGAAGGTGTGGTTTCCCTTTTCCGAGGAATATTTCTGAATAGAGTGGAGGAGGCTAACAGCTTAACAATAGGATGAATAATTCCGACATGAACATCTTATAAGCGTTACTCACCAAGAAGTCTGTAATAGCCTCAGTCATTGTTAATGAGTGGGTAACAGAGAAATCAAACTTACGGGATGAAGAAAAGGGTTCCATCTCGGTAGAACACAAAGACGATTGGCGAGAAATTCTTGATATGGGCGAGCCTATCATAAAGTGTATTCCCAGTGAATTTAGCCTGTTGTAGGGCTTGGAAGAGCCTAAAAACAGTCAGCAACACCTCAATACCTAGAACGTATGAGGATCATGGGAGATGTAGTAGAAACAGCTACATACTGTTACTGGTTAATCGGCAGGATCCTATTATGACGGATAAGCCTTTCTTAGCTCCGAATCATTTAGAGTAAAGACTCACAAATTCGCTGAATTCAGCCATGAGGAGTAAACGGTTGAATTGCAGGGGGGCATCATTTGTAAAGCAGCCATGGAGTGGAAACCTATCAATACCATATCTCTGAGTATTGGATACCCTGGCTACAACCTCGATACAGCCCATCTAGGGTGGCGTGGTCGGCAAAAAAATAAATAATTCAGATGGACGTTCTTACAATAAGTTCAGCTGTCGGGGAGAACATCAAGTCCAGTATAAGCCATGCATATTTTTTCCAAACGTACCGGCTATGGCAATCGCTAGAATGACCGTCACTGTTTTTGTGAGCAGATATGAATTGTCACATCAGGGGGAAGAATAACCTCTTAGATCATAGTGCCATAGTGCCCGTAGCCTCAGACAGAGTAATGTCTTCATGATTGCAGGGAAAATGATGGCCACCATTCTGGAGCACATGATTTAGTTATCTACTTGCGTAGGACACAAATGAATAATAGCTCACACTTGTGCCGTCCACATGTAGAAAGTGCACCTAGGGAGAGTGTGACATGAATTTCAATAGATCCTAAGTAGAAGAAAATTCGGGTGGCCTCTTACACCTGATGAGGATTAGTAGGTGATAGGGATTCGCTTGCTCAATTCTGATCACTTACCGAATGGCGGATAAATGCTGTTTGACTTACTATGTGCCTTGATTAAACCTAATGGAGAAAGCTATATTATTTAGAATCAGCCTACTGTATATGCTCAACCTATATCCATGAGCCTCGAAACAAAGCTGAAGAAAAGCCTGGGCACGTACACCAAATAAGGGAAACAAAAAGTACGAAGAGAGATGTAGATAGCTTGGATCAAAGTACCATGATCCTCTGAACTGTCTTGAGGTGAAGGGACTCTTTCATACAAAAAGGTTTTACCGGTATACATAGCTAACCTGTCCTTTATTAATTGCTGGTATATTAGTAGAATATAAATTTCTCACCTCTTTCGACAGTATGCACATGGAGTCATAGATGAGGAGGGTTATGGCAGCATCTGCCCAGATTCCAGCATGAGCTCGGTTACTTTGGTGCCTCATAAATTGACTTAGGCGTACAATAGAAAGAACCGGTGAATTGCTTGTGTGCGAGGTCGTTCTCAAAGTCGTGTAGACTAAGCTTGATGTCGGACATAGATGAGTAGGTAGCCAGAGGAGGTAAGAAGTTAGGGCTCTGCTCAAAAGTAAGGACCACCTTCACTTAATAAAGCTAAGGATATGGTTATTTTGGATAGCGGAGATAACTATTGGTAAAAATCTGGTCACTTTGAAACTCTCGTTGACAGCAAGCCAAATGATTCAAACCTCATAATCAGCCAGATGATAAGATTTTTATCTCCCATTTCATTTATTGTTTGTTCGAGAAATCTGAACGATGAAACAGTCACCGGTCCAAGCAGAGCCGCCATTTAATAGATAGCTAAATGAAGCGAATAAGTTATGAGAAACATACTCGACAATGAGAGTAAATAAACATCTACCTTTACGTCACCACCCCTCTACCTATAAGACACTTATTGTACAAGTGCCAAGTGTCCATGAATTAGGACACCGGTGTTGAAGCCCGAGGGAGTCTAGAAACTCTAGTTTGAAAGTCTGAGATCATGTCGACACTATTGATACTTGGGCTGCAGGATAGGCCAAGGCTATCCATTGATACCTATCAGGAATGCTCGGCTATTCCTTGGCCATCAGCAAGTTCGTCAATGTCCCAAGTAGTCTAACAAAACAGATATCACATGGGGCTGGCGATGTAAGTTCGGTAGTGTTATGGAAAAACACCGCGATCGGTTTCACTTCTGTTGTGATAGGCGTTGTGGCCCAAGTCATCTTGATATATTGGTTCTTCCACCCCACTCTACATTTTTAATCTGTCTGTTAGATTGATCGCTTATACGACATGATAGTACCTAGAGATGCATGACCTATCAACTATTTGATGATCAGGACCGAGATTCTTATCTTACATATTGCTTGATACCAGCGAGTTGAATACCACAACAACCCAGAATAACACACTCTTCAATAGCTATTCACCTCATCCTTCTTCACTATTCCCCATGATGCGCCCACACTGATGATCATTTTGTGAGAACAAGGAGGTGCGCTGGTGGTTTCAGGAGACAAGAATATATGCATGCTTGGATGCAAAGGATGCAGATCAAGTCTGAGGATTGATGTCAGCCAAGAACAGCTTCACCAGTACATAGTAGGACATGTAAGAGTAAGAGAAAGCTCAGCACTTGTAGGCGTATGAGGACTGTATTAATGTACTTATAAGAGTAAGAGAAAAGCTACAGTACATGTTAGACTAGGTATGGTAGGGTATGAATGAATGTGTGCTCACCTCAGCACTCGTAGGCATACAAGGACTGAGAGAAGCAGTACTATAGCGAAGGAATGAACTATATACTACAGTGAGGTGTAGAGTATCGGTAACTAAGTGTCAAGAGGAAGAATATTCAAGACTATAAGGGCAATGTATCTACGTGTCCATCCAAGAGGGTGTCGATTGCATCCTGAGGGTTTAGGTGCGCGTTTGTGAATTCCAACAGGACAGAAGAGTGTGAGTATGGTAAGCCCGCCGTGATAGGTTATATGAAGTCAAATATGTGTACGTGGGAAAAGATGGTGAATGCTTTGATACGGCGAGGGCGACTTTTTTTCTCGAACCTTATATCCTTTTATTTTCTGACATTTTCCATATTGGACAACAGCTAAGTAGATCATGGTCTCGTCAAGTGTCGCTCCCAATCCTACATGATGATCGGCGCCAACGTTGACCAGATGTATGAAGATAGCGAACTTTTCCTTGGTAAGATTAATTTGCCCCCTAGGTACATTCTGGTCCAGTACTATAAGGATTTTGTAAAAAAAAAAATCATTTATAATAAAACTAAGGATGGTAATGGACAGAGGAAAAGTAGATTGGAGTGCAAACCCAACTGCATCAGTCAGTCGCTAGGCTTCGACCTCACTGAACAGAAGAAGAGAGAAAGACTTGGACAGGTAAAAGATTAGTAGGGGGTCGTATATCCTTTCTTGTCTGTCCTCATACAAATATTTGTATCTAATTTTTTTATACTACAAGGTAGATGTATGAAACGACTCGAAAGTTGAGCAGATATCCGACATTTTAGCTATGGTTTTTGTTTGGAAATATGAAGTGTATGAGCCATACCACAGGGGCGAAAGGGAAAAGGGGGAGAGAAGAAAACTTGACGACCATACAATCCACCGCTTAGTGATATGTATGTACAGTACATATGTGGGCACAGCGCACATTGAACAAGCCGTGAGTGGGGATACCAGTAGAACGTGACGAGATGCATGGGGACCTGAGTAGAATGGGGTGGAGAGCAAAGGAATGAGACGAGTGTATGGTGGGTGTCTGCGAGGCGAGTTTGGCGAGAGGGTCCGGGCTAGTAGACGAGGGGGTGATAGTTCTACGACTACAGTCGCCGTCTGCTCTCCACAGTGATATTAGATCAAAGATTGGGCGACAGTCACTACTATGCTTAAGATCTCCTTGCCAAATGCTAGCTGGTTGCGATTACCACCAGCAAGGAATGGGCAGCCGTGAAGCCAACTTCAAAGGTAGGATGTTCAATCATAATTATAGTGCAGGTAAATAGCCTGTAGATTGGCCCATGAATACCTTCGGCACTTTCGTTCATTACTCAGCTAAATGGATTATTATAAACTGAACGCGAATGCTCATAGAATGATTTTCATTGAGCATTGGGCACTTATGCGTTCTGCTCAAGGAAGAGGAGAATCAATGCTCTAGTGCTCTGGGACTGGCGCATGTATAATACTTTGTCCGTCGTTCACACGATCACTTGGCCCTATGAGTCAACATCAGCTAATCTCGGCCATCGCGGGTGTTTCGAGGACTCAAGCGCCTAGCGCCCAGCTCTACACAGAGAAGCGCTCAAAACAACGGACCTGATGGATCTGATAAATACATCGTTCCATCGGGCCACCGGGATGCTCAAAGTTTACCTTCCTCTTTTCACCACGTACAAACCCTATTACGGGAATAATGGGCAAGAAAAACCGCCACAGTAACACCACAAAGGCGGAACAGGAGAAGAATGCTACCACCTCAGTCCCTGCTCAGTCCAAACCCAAGGCCGGCCTGTTAGTCACTGATGAGCTTGAAAAGGCTCTTGAAAAATGTCGCATCACCGTTGGGAGTATTGCCAGGGAGTGTCGGGCTAAGAACAGGAAATTTAGGTGAGTGGCCCCCCCTAGCTATCCATATAACGGGGCTAAACGACTCACAAGGGATACCGAGTTCGATCTCGACAACGACGAGCCATTGTGCCTATATGGGTTGGTGCCCGATGACGAGCATACGCCAACGGGCGTTGCTCGCGTCAGCGACATTTATCAGAAACCTCAGTTCTTCATCGATGGTGCTGGATCAAACGACATCGTGCAGGGCCGACTGGGAAACTGTTGGTTTTTATCTGCGTTGTCTACTATCTCGACTGCGGACGGCCTGATCGAGAAATTCTGTGTTGCTGTTTGTACCTCCTTTCATGTGCCTTGAATCCGAAGTCTTACGTACTTGGCCAGCGCGACGAGCAAGTCGGAGTTTATGGCTTCGTGTTCTTCAAAAACGGGTCTTGGGTCACCGTGATCATTGACGAGCCAGTTTCCTGATTAAATCCTCCAATATTGTGCTAATTGCCTCCTCAGTCTACTCTACATCAATGTCCCCAAGTTTGAGGAACTGAGCCTTGCAGAACAGCTTCTCTTCCACTCCGACAAGGTCAAATACAACAAAACCGCTCGCAAAGGTGGCAAAGGCCTCTACTTCGCTCGTTCCGGTACCGAAAACGAGACTTGGGTACCCATTATTGAAAAGGCTTACGCCAAGTTGCATGGAGATTATTCTTCCCTTAGCGGTGGTCGGGCTGCCGAAGCTATCGAGGATCTAACAGGGTATGTATTCAGCTTCTACTCTCGTTGTGTAATATACCCTGCTCACAACACTGAAGTGGCGTCTCGAGCATGATTAGGATCAAAGATATTCTCGACACTGACAAGTTCTGGGAAGACGAAATGCTTAAGGCGAATGCCGATCGTCTCTTTGGAGCAGCTTACGACGAATTGGACACTGAGCGTAGTGGCAAGAGTCATATCGAAGTTGAAGGCTTAATTGGTGGCCATGCTTATTCTGTCCTCAAAGCCGTTGAAGTTAACGGGAAGCGATTTGTTGTCTTGCGAAACCCTTGGGGCGAGTCTGAGTGGAAGGGGCCATGGTCGGATGGTGCAAGGGAGTGGACGCCCGAGTGGCTTGCTAGGCTCCCGGAGATTGGTCATTTATTCGGGGATGATGGCCAGTTCGTGATGGAATGTAAGTCACTGCATGTCGTCGGAGTCAGTATCTGTTCTGATCATGGTTATTATCATAGACTCCGACTTCCTGGAGCAATTTGAAGATATTGATAAGACACTTCTTTTCGATGAGACGTGGGAGATGTCGATGGAGTGGCTGCGTGTGCCTGTCAGATCACCTCCCTGTGCATGGTCTTTTGGTGACGTTTCTTGTAAGAATA
Organism: Lepiota venenata; assembly: GCA_004296355.1. Taxonomy (NCBI): domain Eukaryota; kingdom Fungi; phylum Basidiomycota; class Agaricomycetes; order Agaricales; family Agaricaceae; genus Lepiota; species Lepiota venenata. The sequence goes on from RCFS01000003.1 coordinate 231,333, forward strand.
TCCTTAACCTCCCTTATCGGAACTCGCCATCTGACTACCGAATTTACAAGTCAACTTCTCTATCACAGAGCCTACCAAGGCAATTATTGTGCTTTCCAAGCTTGACGAACGATATTTTAAGAATCTCGAGGGACCACACAACTACAGTCTGCAGTTCCGTGTCTACAAGCTCGGTGAAGAACCTGAGTTCGTCTCAGAGTCTGATCAGCCTGTCTTTGCGAGTAGGAGCGTGAACACCGAGACGAATCTTGAGCCCGGGAACTATGCTGTTCATGTACGTTGATGTTGCCCTATCGAGCTATGATCCAAAGCTATGTGGTGTGTACCTACTAACCTCGCTAATCCAGGTCCGTTTAGATTGCTTGGTCCGAGGACTACAGGTATGTGTATCCCAAGCATATGTGACTCTTAACAATAACCGTACTGCAACAAGTCCGATCCAAGCACGTTTGACAGACGCAAGTACGCCCGCGTTCTGACAGAACGCTCTCAAGCTCGTCTCATCGCTTCCAGTATGTTTCATTGTTTCCCTCCCGTGCTCTACTAAGCTCTCATCTTTCGATGACAACAGATTACAATCCACTGTAAGCCTCTTGCGTTACATATCAAGTTTATCCACTTACATTGAGCTTAGAACCGAACAATCCAACTTCCCCACTCCCGTCGAAGAACTGGTTGGACGGGAGAAACTCATTGCAGAAGCGCGTGCGAGGGTGACGGCCAGTCCTTTTACTCTTCTGTCCGCTCCTCCTGTTGGCGAACAATGCAACGACAGGGCGACAATGGTTGAAGCCGAAGAAGAGGTCATCAATGAAGGCGATGGCGACGACGAGAATTGGGTTGATGATGATGAGGAAGCGGATAATAAGAAGCAGAAGATTAAGGGTGCGGGAAAGAAAGCCCAAAAGCAGGACCACGAGAAGAGAAAGGACGAAATCGATGCTTTAGACGAGAACACCAGCGATTCAAAGGCAGGAAGTGAAGCAGATGAAGACAGCGATGAAGAAGAGGACAGCGAGTATATCCCAAGCGCCTTAGGTGGGGGAGGTGCACCCGTTAGCCCTGGCTTCAACTTCAACGGTGATTCCGGTGAGCTGAATGTGTTTATTGGGCTGCGTGTGTATACCCAGGGTGGTGGGGAAGTGAGTATTATTGGGACCCTCAGGGAGGAGGCGGAGAAGTTGTACGCCTCCGCCCAGCTCGGATCCGTCCTTGAAAAAATAAAATAAAGGAAGATAAATAGCAGTCTCCTAGACAAGCCTTCTGCCGTTTCCCTATCTTGTATTGTACTACTTTCCATATAACATTCCTCATAGTTCCTCAACTGATACTTTCAGTGGCAACAACATCACATGTCAGTGCGCATGAGCGTCCCATATTCATCCCGACACTCAGCAGCTTTGTTTTGCCGCAAACACCAAGCGGCTTGTTGTGGACCTAAACATATATTCAGCAATTGAAAACATGCTCTATCGGGCAGATCAAGTGTCCGAAGCCACAATCACTAACATTGCACACACAAACCAGATCAACATATTCAGCGCCAACTTCTCCCTCCACACCTGCCTTACATCCATCCTCTCCACATGTGTCGCTAGCGGCGTCAAAACCTACCATCTCCTCGCAACATTCGTCAACCCAGGAATACTCACAAAATACACAGACCCCACCAAATCTCCCCCTCCCTGCGCATAGATAACAATACTGTGTCCACGCTTTCACTTTCGGATCCAAGATGTATGGCGGACCGGATCGTGTGGGCAGTTGGTGTTGGTGTTGTTGCGGTTGTGGTTGGGCTTGTGATTGTGGCTGCAGTTGCGGTTGCGGTTGCGATTGTGATTGTTGCCGGTGATGATGTTTATCTGTTTGAGCCCGAGCCTGAGATTGACTTTGCACCGGTTGCAACTGCGGCTGACGTTGAACAGCAGGATAAGACGTCGGCCTTTGCACATGACACGGCGCATTCGAATACACCGCTGACGGCTGCTGCTGCTATCGTGGCTGCCGAGGACCGACAAGACTATAACCAGGATACCCATACGGTACACCTGGTTGTCACATCCCATAACTCGGCCCAGGCGTTGGATACGCCCGACCGCCGGTCCCACCATTTCTGGAAAACCCGCCACCACCACCCCCACTGGAGTCCCATACAGAACCTGCTGCGCACCCATTCATACGCCACAGGAGACACAAAACTCTGTCCAGACTCGAGAATCCCTCCTCCTATCTACCACCACCAACTGAAGGCGGCCGATAAGCAGATGGATGATGTTGCACTTTGTTGACGCCTGCATGACAAGTTAAAGCCTCTTCTATCATCAGTTGATCAAAAATCGTCCACGCGTGGATAAGTGTCGTTCATAGACATCTGCTATCTATTCAAATTTAACATTTTTACGGCAAGGGTTGAGAGTGTGAAAAATAAATCTCCTCATGTTCCGCTTCTTTTGCCAAATCAGCCGCCGTGATGTCCCCTTTTCGAATGCGAGTTGGGTGGGCAGCGGGTAAGTGGGACCTTCTCCTGCCTTAACCACCACCATGCCGGTGAGGCAGCAGCTTTGCTTTCCAAATTTGGGGCAGTCTACGTGGGTAAAATCCACACGTACACAGGCAACTTCAGCTCCAACATCCCCTGCGCTCTGCACAATTATTGCCCTGGTGCTCTACTTGGCCAACAAGTCCCGAAGCACCGCGCGTCAGTTGGACCATATGGGAAGCGTTGTGGGCGCTAAGGGAGTAGTTCCTGACTAAACTTACTCTTCAGTCAAACGTTTGTGATGAGTCCAGACGCCCACTCACGGCACATGCCGTGAGGGTTGCAACGTTGCACACTGATCGCACAGCCACACTACAGACCCCTTGCTTTGCCACCACCTAGGTAAGCGCAACGCTCCCTCCTAGGTTGATTTTCTGCTGATCACGGACCTAGGCGCAATATCTACTCTTCACAGGTACCTCAAATTTTAGGTTGATCCGTAGTACATTGGAGTGATTTTTTTTCTTTGCGTCATTACTAGCAACGTTGCCTGCAACAAATCAAAGGTTATGGATCGCGATTGGCTCAGGGATGAACAAGAGCGAAGGTTAGCTAAGGCTTGGGAATTCGCAAAAGGCGGGATTATGGCATATGAAGAATTCCAGCGTACGGGGGTACTTAGCGATGTGGAGAGCGCAATTGGGAATTATCAGCAAGCGCTGTCGCTCACTCCTGACGGTCATGCCAGCAAACCAGGATTTCTCAATAGTCTCGGGATTATCTTTGAGAGTCGATTCGAGCACACAGGAGTACTCGGTGACCTCGACGAAGCCATCGATCACAAACAGCGAGCCGTGTTGCTCACTCCCGATGATCATGCCGACAAACCACGTTATCTCAATAATCTCGCATACTCCTTCAATAGTCGATTTAGGCGCACGGGGGTTCTCAGTGACCTCGAGCATGCCATCAATGACCAACGGCGGGGCGTGTCGCTCATACCAGATGACCATCCCGGCGAACCAGCATATCTCAGTAATCTCGGAAGTTTCCTCCAGAGTCGATTCGAGCACACAGGGTTGCTCAGTGACCTTGAGGATGCCATCGATCACAAACAGCGAGCTGTGTCGCTGACTCCTGATGATGATGCCGACAAACCAGGACGTCTCAATAGTCTTGGAAATTTCTTCTGGAGTCGATTCTTGCGCACGGGGACGCTCAGTGACCTCGAGAATACCATCAGTCATCAACATCGAGCCGTGTCGCTCACTCCAAACGATCATGCCGACAAACCACTGTATCTCAATAATCTCGGAATCTACTTCGAGAGCCGATTTGGGCGCACAGGGATGCTCGGCGACCTCGACGATGCCATCGGTCACAAGCAACGAGCCGTGTTGCTCACTCCGGATGATCATCCTGACAAACCAATGCGTCACAATACTCTTGGAAATTGCTTCTGGAGTCGATTTGGGCGGACAGGAGCGCTCAGTGACCTCGAGGACACCATCAGTCATCAACAGCGAGCCTTGTCGCTCACTCCAAACGATCATGCCGACAGACCACTGTATCTCAATAATCTCGGAATCTCCTTCGAGAGCCGATTTGGGCGCACAGGGATGCTCAGCGACCTCGACGATGCCATCGGTCATAAGCAACGAGCCGTGTTGCTCACTCCGGATGATCACCCTGACAAACCAATGCGTCACAATACTCTTGGAAATTGCTTCTGGAGTCGATTTGGGCGGACAGGAGCGCCCAGCGACCTCGAGGACGCCATCAGCCATCAACAGCGAGCCTTGTCGCTCACTCCCGATGATCATCCCAACAAACCGGCATATCTCAATAATCTCGGAACTTCCTTCGAGAGTCGATTTGGGCGCACAGGGATACTCAGTAATCTCGACAACGCCATCGATCATCAACAGCGAGCCGTGTTGCTTACGCCAGATAATCATGCCAATAAACCCCTGTATCTTAGTAATCTTGGAATATCTTTCTGGAGTCGATTTGGGCGCACAGGAAAGCTCAGTGACCTCGAGGATGCTATCAATCACAAACAGCGAGCCATATCGCTCACTCCGGATGGTCATGCCAACAAACTAGTCTATCTCAATAACCTCGAAATTTTCCTCCAAAGTCGACTTGAGCGCACAGAGATGCTCAGTGACCTCGAGAATGCCATCAACCACAAACGGCTTGCTGTGTCGGTCATTCCGGATGATCATCCCGACAAACCAGGGCGTCTCAATAGCCTTGGAAATTCCTTCTGGAGTCGATTTGGGCGCACAGGGGCGCTCAGTGACCTCGAGGATGCCATCAATCATCAACAGCAAGCCGTATCGCTCACTCCAGATGATCATGCCAACAAACCGTTGTATCTCAATGACCTTGCAAATTCCTTTGAGAGTCGATTTGAGAGCACAGAGATCCTACGTGACCTCGAGGACGCTATCAATAGCAAACAGCAAGCCGTGTCGCTCACTCCAGATGATCACGCCAACAAACCCCTGTATCTCAACAACCTCGGAATTGCCTTTGAGCGTCGATTTGGGCACACCGGGACGCTCAGTGACCTCAGCGACGCTATCAATCACCAACAGCGAGCCGTGTCACTCACTCCGGATGACGATACCAACAAACCGGAGCGTCTCAATAGTCTTGGTAATTTTTTTGGGAGTCGATTTTTGCACACAGGAACGCTCAGTGACCTTGAGAATGCCATCAGACATGAAACACAAGCCGTGTCCCTCACTCCAAATGGCCATGCCAACAAACCGGCATATCTCAATAACCTCGGGACTTTCTTCCAGAGTCGGTTTAGACGCACAGGTGTGCTCGGTGACCTCGAGAACGCCATCAACCACAAACAGCTCGCCGTGTCGCTCACGCCGGATGACCATCCCGACAAACCGGGGTATCTCATTAATCTTGGAACATCCTTCCAGAGTCAATTTGGGCGCACAGAGATGCTCAGTGACCTCGACAACGCTATCAACCACCAACAACGAGCCGTGTTGCTCACCCCCGATGGTCATGCCGACAAACCACGGTATCTCAGAAATCTCGGAACTTCCTTCTGGAGTCGATTTTTGCACACAGGGAAGCTCAGCGACCTCGACGATGTCATCAATCATCAGCAGCGAACCGTGTTGCTCACTTCAGATGATCATGCCAACAAACCACAATATCTCAAAAGTCTTGGAATGGCCTTTCATATTCGATTTTTGCGCGCAGGGATGCTCAGTGACCTCGAGGACACCATCACTCACCAACAACGAGCTGTGCTGCTCACTCCGCATGACCATGGCGACAAACCACAGTATCTCAATGACCTCGGAAATTCCTTCCAGAGTCGATTTTTGCACACAGGGACGCTCGACGACCTCAACGACGCCATCAACAACAAACAGCAAGCTGTGTTACTCACTCCGGATTCCCATGCCGACAAACCACAATATCTCAACGATCTCGGAAAGTCATTCGAGAATCGATTCAGACACACAGGGACGCTTAATGACCTCAACGATGCCATCAATTATGAACAGCGAGCCGTGTCACTCACTCCGGATGGTCATGCTGACAAACAACGGTATCTCAATAGTCTCGGAAATTTTTTCCAGAGTCGGTTTAAGCACACAGGGGCGCTCAGTGACCTTAAACACGCCATCAACCACCAACAGCGAGCCGTGTCACTCACACCGAATGATCATACCGACAAACCACAGTATTTCAGTGATCTCGGAAATTCCTTCCATAGTCGATTTGGGCGCACGGGGATGCTCAGTGATCTTGAGGACGCCATCGGTCACAAACAGCTAGCTGTGTCACTCATTCCGGATGATCATGCCGACAAACCACAGCATCTCAATAATCTTGGATATTCCTTTCATAGCCGATTTTTGCACACAGGGGTGCTCAGTGACCTCGAGGACGCCATCAATCATGAACGGCAAGCCGTGTCACTCACGCCGGATGATCATGCTAGCAAACCAGCATATCTAAATAGTCTTGGAACCTCTTTCCATAGCCGATTTGTGTGCGCAGGGACGCTCAGTGACCTCGAGGACGCCATCAACCACCAACAGCAAGCCATGTTGCTCACTCCAGATGATCATGCCGACAAACCAGCATATCTCAATAGTCTTGGAACTTCCGTTGGGAGTCGATTCAAGCGCACGGGGATGCTCAGTGACCTCGAAGATGCCATCAATTACCAACAGCAAGCCACGTCCCTTACTCCAGATGGTCATGCTGACAAACCAGGGTACCTCAATAATCTCGCGACTTCCTTCTGGAGTCGATTTGAGCGCACAGGGAACCTCAATGACCTCGAGGATGCGATCAATCACCAACAGCGAGCTGTGTCGCTCACACCCGATGGTCATGCCAGCAAACCAGCATATCTCAATAATCTCGGAACTGCCTTTCAGAGTCGATTTGAGCGCACAGGAATGCTCAGTGACCTTGGGGATGCCATCAATCATGAACAGCGAGCCGTGGTGCTCACTCCGGATCGCCATACCAACAAACCGGCGTATCTCAATAATCTCGGAAGTTCCTTTCATAGTCGATTTGAGCACACAGGAACGCTCAGCGACCTCAAGCGCGCCATCAATCACAAAAAGCGGGCCATATCGCTCACGCCTGATGGCCATCCAAACAAACTAGCGTATTTCCATAATCTCGGTGCATCCCTCGAGGCCCGATTTCGGCACACTGGATCACCGGACCACTTAGGTCCGGCCATTTCACACTATCGATTAGCCGCCACTTCCAAAATTGGCCTCATATCGCTCCGAGGCCGTGCATCCCGCCGATGGGCTCACCTAGAAGTCAATCGGAATCCCCCTGATGCCGAGGCCGCATATGACTGTGCTATAAATCTCCTTCCACAACTTGCTTGGATTGGCGATCCCATTGCTACACGTCACTCCCAGCTTGCTGACCTTGCTGATATACCGAGGGAAGCTGCCGCATTTGCACTTGATCTCGGGCGCCCAGATCTTGCATTTGAGTGGCTCGAGCAGGGTCGCTCGGTTGTCTGGAATCAATTACTCCACCTCCGAACTTCTGTCAATCAACTTCGTCAGGCCCACCCAGATATTTCCGTTGAGTTCACGCAAGTCTCAGATGAACTCCGTAACGCAGCTATTCGAGGCCATAACTTAAATGCGTCCGAAAATGTCGACAATCCTATTTCACTCGAGGCAGAAACACAACGCCATCATCGTCTCGCTGAGAAGTGGGAGTTGCTTGTCGAGAATATCCGATCACTTCCAAACTTTCACGACTTCCTCCTTCCAAAAAAGGTCTCCGCTCTCAAGGACGCTGCTGCATCAGGTCCTGTTGTTGTCATCAACGTACATCAGCGCCGTTGCGATGCATTGATACTCAACCAGGGTACAGACGGTGTACTTCATATTCCATTGGATAAGCTTTGTTATGACGACGTGATCAAGATGTCCGTGCAATTTAAGGAACACCTCGTCAACTGTACCTATCGTGGCACTCCGCCCAAACGAGGCAATCCACGCCTGGCTGGGATTTTGTCAAAACTCTACTTACATGTTGTCGAACCTATTCTGAAAGGTCTAAGCTTGACGGTAAATATCATTCCTTGTAGCGGAAAGCACTTCTAAACTGACATGAATTCTAGGGGGATCCTAGATCTGATGCATTGGACCTTCCCCGCATTTGGTGGTGTCCAACTGGTCCCCTCGCCTTCCTCCCGCTTCATGCTGCTTGTCGCGACATTGGGGCCAGACTCGAAGGCACATTCACATATGTTGTCTCGTCATATACACCGACGGTCAATGCTTTACTCGAGGCAAGGGCGGTGGAACGACAGCCATTCAAACGAATTGTCGGTATCGCCATGGCGGAGACTCCAGATCATATTTCACTTCCAGATGTCGACAAGGAGATCGCACATATACAGAAGCTCTTCTCGGATGACACCAGGCAGCGATGTGATGTACTTCGGAATGAGCAGGCGACAGGAGACCAGGTGCTGGCGCACATGAAGAGTACTGGTTGGATTCATCTCGCATGTCATGCTATCCAGGATGAACAAGAGCCCACACGGAGCGGATTTTGTCTTCACGACCGACGTTTAACGATCATAGACATTATTGGCGCGGAATTTGGCAATGCTGAATTTGCATTCTTGTCAGCTTGTCAAACGGCGACCGGAGATGAGAAGACGTCGGACGAAGCGGTCCATATTACTGCTGCAATGTTGGGAGCGGGGTATCGGAATGTGATTGGGACAATGTGGGCAATACCCGATGAGGCGGCTCCTCGAATTGCGTCAAAGGTGTACTCAATACTTTTCTCTGGAGAAGAGCCGGATAGTGATCGAGCGGCACGAGCACTACACGAAGCTGTGAGAGAGGTACGGGAATCAAGCGATGGTTCATTCAATTTCTGGGTGCCTTTTGTACATTACGGTGCATGATGTATGTTAGTAACGCAAGCAGATTCTGTATAGCCACTTTATTCCTGTTAACATTGTAGCGAAATGGAATAAAGGCGTCGGAACTCGGCAGCCATCAGGTAGCCAAGCGCTGGTCATGATCAATATCAAAAATTAGTACTCCTCACTCCACGCCCGCCTGACATCCATCGACCCCCATCCTCTCCGTATGCATCACCAGCAGCGTCGGAACCCACCACATCAACAGTCAAAACAACACAACCTGCTGTCTCCTCACAACCCTCCCCGCCAACACCTCCGTCATCTCATTCTCCTGATTCTCCTCCGCCAACGCCTTATCCATTGACTCACACTCATCCGCATTTCTCGAAGATGACGCGACTCTGAACTGAAATTTGGCGCAGAGTCATCCTGCTGACTCGTAAACGAGGTGCAGCCATCGTGTTCCCTACTCCTCAACGAATTCGCTCGCGTCGTAATTGTCATCATACAATGGCATGAATGACGGTCTGTCGTTGCCCTGATGCCTCACACCGGCACGTTCATCTACAGGAGAAGAGGAGGCTCAACCTGGAGGACATCCGGTGACGCCAACGGGGGGCCGACGCAGAAACTTGCCAAGTAAGCCAGGTATTGCCACCAGTAATCACTCACAGGCTCCCCTTTCCGCACCTTCATCCCCGTCCTCCGTCTCCGCTAACTCCTCTTCTCCTATGTTTCTACAGAGCTAATCGCCATCGCTCACCACCACCCTTGCTTGCTCTTTCTATCACCCTCCGCTCCTTCTCTTTTTGTTCATGCCTGAACCATCTCCCAGAGCGTCCCTCTGCACACCCACTGTCATGCATCCCCGCCCTCGACCACAAGTCCGAACACCAACAAGGGCTACCTTGTGCACGTACAGTATGGTACGTACATACTAATCTCACTCTGCTTTTCATACTCAATGTTCTTCTTTTTCACACCTATCAGCATTTCTGTTCCCTCCTGCAACCAGGACCTCTTCACCACCTATGGACGCACGTCTCCTTTTCTCGCAACTGATGTCACCTTATCTACAACGACGAAGGGTACTATCTGTCCCTCAATTCGATGTTCGAACATCTCGGTTTGAACGACGGACCGGATGATGGCAACAACCCATCTTCCGGCACCCAGAAGAGCCGCTGCGGAATTTGCAAAGTGCGAAGCTGATGGGTCTGGAAGGTAGAAATCGCCATCTCAGCTCCGGTCTACTACTTCTACTGCGTCGCCACCAGTTTCACATCCGCCTTGGCCCAGTCTATCATTGGTGCCTCTTCCCCCGCCGGGCCGCCCCTTCCCCCACTACTGCTGCCACCAGCCGTTCCTACTGCAGGCAATGGAATTCCGATTCATGCCACAGGACATCATCGGCCTAGCCATTCTTCACAATTAGGTCAGAGGCGACAGCTTCGTTCTAATCCTAATTCTCCCCCACTACGTCGAAAGGTACTACCGAAATTGAAGATGGTGACAGTGCCAAGAGAATGTTTACCGCGGTTTCGGGCGATAGCCAAGGTCAATGCGCCGATGAACAGGGAGAGGTGCGGGGTTGCTTGGAGGGGAGGCGTTTCTTGATCAAGGGAGTTCGCCTTGATATGGGTCAGGTGGAAGAGAACCGATGAGAAGGGGAGAGTGTATTGTAAGGACAAGTTAACGGTTCCATTACCTTTGATTCTATTCTTACCTTTAAATCTGCCATAACCTGGTGCATAGAAAATACCGCGACGGTCGCTTGTTGTCTTTTTTAGACATAAAGCCCAACTTGTCTAGATGAGCGGGCAGTAACTGATGAGAGTTCTGAGGACCTAGTCGCCGCTGGGTGACGTGCCCATCAAGCAATAGAGAGATCCTCCAAGCGGTCAATGACCTCATTCCGTGATCAATTTTAAAAACTGTTCTGTGACGTCAAACAACACATGATCGAGAGAAACCGATGCCCTGAGCACCGGGGTATAACGAAAAACGAAAAACGAACGGTCGGCCCCGCACAAGCTCCACTGATAGACGACTGATAACGGAGTGATAACTCAGCGTTGGCCGTTGCCCCCGTCTGGGCGCCAGGCGACCCATTCCTGACGCCGTGTACCGGCGAGTTGACATTTATATATTTTAAACTGCTATTTCGTGTAAAGAGTAGTCATCAACAAAAGAGTGCTAATTCAAACGTATGGCGGCATGAATATACAAATAGGACTCAAATCATCATCTACAGGGAAGATGGGGGGTACCGTGCCCTCACTGTTCCGTGGTTCATTATCCCGCTAGGCGGTATATGACATTGGGAGGAATTTGTTGAGGTATATGTATGATCTAGGGAGGGTTAATACAACGAATGACAACTACATGATGATTTACTCACCATTAGAGGTCCTCTGTAGCTGTAAACTTGGCATGCTTGGTGCGAAACATGCTATTGGCATCATGGCGGCCTTATTCGGAGAGCTATGATTGAGCTCTTTTAAATGGCCCTCAGGCTGTAGCTCCTTTATGCGAGCCTTGAATAATTCCCAATAGTCCGTAGTTATTCAATTAATTAATTGTGTACATATTTAACGGCCACTCCATCCTCCGTCATCCGAATGCGCCCTGGACTGCCGACCGACTGTCGGCATGTCCGGTTATCTTTGACAGCCTTACTCGGAACCGACATTCGTTTTTCGTTTTTCGTATATACCCCTGAGCACCAGCCTTACATTTTGCCAGGGTGATGGTCAAAAACGTAAGAAAAACTTCGGCTCCGAGTAAGATACGAGATATAACGGCAAGATCACTGTGAGCGGTGATTGCCAAGCCCAGAATTGACCGGGCATTGACGGCGGGGCGGGATACCATCTTTGGTATAGCCCCCTGGCCATTATGACGCTCATGGTGCTGCTGACTCGGATGATGGCAAGCACTGAGATGAGTGGGAGAGTGGCAGATGTCTGACGTAGAATATTAGAAGTACCATTATATTATGAAACATAATTATGCCTCGCACATTCCTCAAAGCAGTAGGGACTGGTCACACACAAAGGCCAAAGTCATAGTATGATAGAAATGCTTTGAATCTATCATGCAAGTCGTTGCACTTGTCAATATACTCTCATCTGTGATCTTGAAGTCATACCATACTATATGTTGCTATTCAATAAAGGATTTCCAAGGTGCTCGAAACTGTTCTATGAATGAAAGTTGCTGAAAACTCACCCCACACTCTGGAGAACATAAAAGCAGCTTATCAGCTCAAAAACCTCCAAACTACCATTACATTGCTCACTCATGTCTCCAGCCGTCTATCTTGATCTCACTATTGATGAGGATGATCCATCATCCCCTCCTTACTCCAAGACTTGATCTATTTCTCATATAGCTTCATACTTTCACACCGCTAATACTTTCTTTTACCTTGTATGTATGGTACTTATAGCCATTACTCTCACGATAATTGCTCCAGTGCAGTGACGCGACACCACCGGAACTCAGGGTCACTTACCGACACCCTGACGGGGTCGCACCGCCGTCTCGGGAGGGCGCCGTGATGATGGCTATTATCGGACTCAGATATCTCGTATCTTATTCGGAGCCGAAGTTTTTCTTACGCTTTTGACCATCACCCATTTTGCCATCGCGCAGGGATTTCGAGGGCTGAAGCGCCCAAGACAATGAACCTGATGGATCCGATTAATCCATCGTTCCATCGAATCAGCGGGGGATACTCAAATTTGACCTTCCTCTCTTTGCCACATACGAACGCCATCACGGGAAATTTGGGCAAGAAAAACTACAACAATGACATCGCAAAGGCGGAATTGGAGAAGAGTGCTGCAACTTCAGCCCCCGCTCAGTCCACACCCAAGGCCGGTCTGTTGAGCTTGAAAAGGGTGAGCGCTAGTACCCAGCTATCCATACAACGAACCTAAATGACCTATAGGAGATACCAGGTTCGATCTCGACAACGGTCAGACATCGTACCTGTATGGATTAGGTGCCCAGCGGCGAGCAAAAGCTGGTGGGCTACCTTACGCACATACGTACGTACTAATTTTACTCCTCTTTTCATACTCAATATTCTGTTGTTTCACGCCTATCAGCACTCTCCCCACCCCTGCGACCACAACCTCTCCACCACCTATAGGCGCGCGTCTCTTTTTCCTGCAACTGATATCACCTCATCAATGACGGCAAGGATACTATTCATCCCTCAATTCGACGTTGCAACATCTCAGTTTGAACGACGGACTGAGTGACGACAACAACCCATCTTCTGGTACGCAAAAGAGCCCGCTGAAGAATTTATAAAGGGCAAGTATGGTAGGTCTGGAAGGTGGAAATCACCGTCGCAACTTTGGTCTACTACTAGTACTGCAGGCGGTGGAATTCCAATTCTTGTTCCTGTCCTCATCCACCGCATCGAAAGGTGCCACTAAGTCTGAGAATGGTGACGGCGCCAAGAGTGGGTTTACTGCGATTTTGGGCGATCGCCAAAACCAAACATCCCCTGATCAATCCGCCGTCCTGGCCCCCACTTGTTGCTGTGGTTGACCTTGACCTTGCTACTACTGCCCTCCGCCAGTGTGTGCACCCAGACTCCCCGGCACAGTCCTATTCGTCAACCCAGGAATACTCACAAGATACACAGACACCGCCAAATCCCTCCCTCCTTGCGCATAATACTGCGCCCACGCTTGAACATTCGGATCTGCATATGTTGATTTCGGATCAAAGACATATGGCGGACCTGATTGAGTGGACGGTTGGTTTTGTTGTTGCCTTTGCCGCTGTGGTTGCTGCTGGTGATTATGCCGATCCGTTTGAGCCTGAGCCTGAGATAGAGTTTATACCGGTTGCGGTCCCATCCACACGCCACTGGAGACCTAAAGACTGCTCATACTCCGACCTCCCTCTACCACCAACTGAAGAAGTCGGAGGAGGCCGATACGCAGATTGATGTTGTACCTTGTAGAAACCTGCATGACGAGCCAAAGACCACCCCATCATCCAATCAAAATAATCAATATCATAGTGAAAAAAAGAATAGAGCAGACCTGAATCTCCTCATTATCCGCCAAACTGTCCTTTGCTGGATCAAACGCCCTCAACAAATTCAGCAACTTTTCAACATTAACAGCCCGCGCAAACACTGCCGTCTCCTATTCCACTCCCTTTGCCAAATCAGCCGTAGCGGGATATAGCGTCGGTTCAACGTGCTTACCTAGAAGAATGCCCGCTCGGCCTTTGAGTTGTCCCCTCCACTAATTTTGATAGCCACGATCCAACGAATTTGATAATGTCCTCCTTTTCAAATGTGAGTTCTCCGGGTTCGGTGGGTTTGAAAGTGTGCAGCGCCCGCATGCGGGTTACGATTGTGTCTGCGTTATTGGTGGATGATGGCGCGGCAGTAGCAGCACCCCCCCCCACAGAAATTTTGGACGCATTCGAATGTGTATAATGAGTTTGAGTCGCATATGACTGATGTTGTGGCGAGGCGGGCCGACATTGCAGAGAAGGTGTATGGGCAAACACATAACCACTAGGATACTCTGGCAAAGCGGGAGCAACAACCGCAGCAGAGGAGAAAGCAGCACCGGAAGTAGAGCTGGATGGGGTAGTATGATTGGAGAAGGAGCTAGCGGCAGCTTTCAAGCCGCAACTACTACTCGATGAAGCGAGGATGTTCGCAGCCCACTCATCTCGGCCCCCATGGTCTTGTATTGGCATCTCGAGCACACGCCGGCCCTCTTCTTCTTCATTTTGCCTGATATCGTCGTCCACGGGTAGAGGGAGAGATTTGGGCGGCACATCGAGTTTGTATCCTAAACTTGCCTTAATTGTGGCCTCTGCACGCGAGTTGTTCAATGCGCCCTTGGCTTTGAGATTGCTAGTTCAACCTCTAGAAGTGAAAAAAAAAACAGGAGGGGGAGAACGTAAATGCAGACTCACGCAGCCCATCCTCGATCTTTTCAAGACCCTGCATAAACGCACAAGAGGCGACTACCCTATTGATATCATTTCCGCAGCGTTTGGAGAGAGCTTCGGTGGGGGAGAGGACGTAGGGTCGGACATTGGGATTGCGATGGGCGAGACGAGTGTGGTGACGTCACGGGGATTGTGTGTAGTGAGTGTCCTAGACAAATCCTCTTTGCTATCCTATATTGTACTGCTTTCCACACGACGGTGCCTTGACTAGGGTACCATATACGATTTCTTGTAGTTCCTGAATAGAGTGATCAACAGGCGCAAAGAAAAAACATCAGATATCAACGGTTTGGTCGGCTGCGAAGGGGAAATGACCTTCATTCCCAGGTTGACATCCCCTATTTATATATCGAGGCTCCGTCTGAGCACTGGCACGCCGTTGGGGACAAGGAGAGAGGGAAAGGTGAAGCACGTACACAGGCAGCTTTAGCTCGAATAACCTCTACGCTCCGCCCAATTATTGGCCTAGTGCTCTACTTGGCCACATATCCAGAAGAACCTTGTGTGTTTTTGCGCAAGTCACTTGGTAGTTTGACCACAGGCGGGCGTTGAGGGCGTTGAGGAGTAGGTCCTGACTAGGTTGATAGCGACTACTAGTGCTAGATAAGAAACAAATGTGGGGGACGCATATACAGAGGGAAGGGACTCAGTGAGATCACCGACAGATGTGTTTGGGAGCGTGTGTTCTTGGACCACAGAGGAGTCTTCTGGAGAGGACAGAAGGCCGTAGAAGCCGGGATATTGGCTGGCAAGGGAATAGGGCCCGGGGAGTCATTGAAGGTGTGCCGAAATTTTACCGAGAAGCCTATGCGGACACAGTTGCAACGTCCCTCGGGCGCACGGAATGTAAAAAGATGGGACATCCGAATAGTGGATGAGAGGATGAATATCAGAAGTGCGAAGTGGACTTTTGTTCCTCAATTGACATCTCCTTTTCGAGGGGAATAAAGGAACAGAACGAATGTGAGACTAGCACCTAGCAGTAGGAAAAAGGGGGAGCAGAAGCGGACAGCGGACAGGGCGCTTTGCTGCTGCTTTACGGCATGCCCATGACAGTCACATCGTCCCATGAGGTATCGCGCAGCCACATCAGAGCTTTCATTCGTTTTGCCACCATCCAAGTAAGCGCAATGCCTCCTCCTACTTTGATTGTTGTGCTGATCACGGAGCTAGTTGCAATATATACTCTTGACAGGTACTTCAAATCTTAGGTTCATCTGCAGTACATCGGAGTAATTGTTGTCTTTGGATCGTTACTAGCAGCCTTGCTTGCAACATATCAAAATTTATGGATCGTGTTTTAACCGGGCTTGAAGAAGAGCGAAGGTTGGCTAAAGCGAAGGAATTTGCACGAGCCGGGCGTGCAGCAGGCAAAGAGTTCGAGCGTACGGGGACTTTCAGCGATGCGGAGAGGGCAATTAAAAATTACCAGCAGGCGTTGTCGCTCACTCCCGATGGCCATGCCATCAAACCATTGTACCTCAGTACACTTGGATATTCCTTCTGGAGTCGATTCAGGCATACAGGGGTGCTCAGCGACATCGAGGCCGCCATCAATCACCAACGGCAAGCCGTTTTGCTCACTCCCGATGGGCATGCCGACAAACCAGCGTATCTCAACTATCTTGGATGTTCCTTTGAGAGTCGATCTGGGCACACAGGGAAGTTCAGCGACCTTGAAGATGCCATCAGCCACAAACGGCAAGCTGTGTTGCTCACTCCCGATGGTCATGCCGACAAACCAAAATATCTCAATAATCTTGGAAATTCTTTTGAGAGTCGATTTAAGTGCACCGGGATACTCAGTGACCTTGAGGACGCCATCAATCACCAACAGCGAGCCGTGTCCCTCACTCCCAATGGTCGTGCCAGCAAACCACTGTACCTCAGCAATCTCGGGTGTTCCTTGGAGAGTCGATTTGGGCGCACAGGGAACCTCAGTGATATCGAGGATGCCATCAGCCACAAACGGCAAGCTGTGTTGCTCACTCCTGGTGATCATGCCAACAAACCAAAGTATCTCAATCGCCTCGGAGTTTCCCTCCAGATTCGATTTGGGCGCACAAGGATCCTCAGTGACCTCGAGGACGCCATCAATCACGTACAGCAAGCCATGTCGCTCACTCCCGATGGTCATGCCAGTAAACCACTGTATCTCAGTAATCTTGGAACTTTCTTAGGAGATCGATTTGGATACACAAGGACACTCAGCGACCTCGATGATGCCATCAATCACCTAAAGCGAGCCGTGTCGCTCACTCCCGATGGTCATACCGACAAACCGAGGCATCTCAATAATCTCGGACATTTCCTCAGGAAACGATTTAAGCGTACAGGGATGCTCATTGACCTCGTGGATGCCATCCGTCACCAACGGCACGCTGTATTGCTCACTCCCGATGGACATGCCGACAAACCACAGTATCTCGATCAGCTCGGAACATCCCTCGAGAGGCATTTTAGGTACACCGGATCACGCAACCACTTGGATCAGGCAATTTCACATTGTCAATTAGCTGCCACTTCCAAAATTGGCGACGTATCTCCCCGAGGCCATGCATACCGCAACTGGGCTCGCCTACAAGCCAAGAGGAATCCCCTTGATGCTGAGGCTGCATACAACCATGCTATAAATCTCCTTCCACAACTTGCTTGGATTGGCGATCCCATTGCTACACGCCATTCACAGCTCACCGACTTTACTGATATTCCGAGGGAGGCTGCTGCATTTGCCCTTGATGTTGGCCGTCCAGAGCTCGCACTTGAATGGCTCGAGCAGGGTCGTTCAGTTGTCTGGAATCAACTACTCAACCTCCGAACTCCTGTCGACCAACTTCGTCAGGACCACCCTGATATAGCCAATGAATTCACGCGAATCTCGGATGGACTCCGTAATGCAGCTATCCGAGGTCATGACTCAAATGCGCCCGAAAATGTCGACAATTTTATTTCGCTTGAGGCAGAAACACAACGCCATCATCGCCTCGCCGAGAAGTGGGATCTACTTGTCGAGAATATCCGATCACTCCCAAGCTTCCATGACTTCCTCCTTCCGAAAAAGGTCTCCACTCTCAAGGAAGCTGCTGCATTAGGTCCCGTAGTCGTCATCAATGTTCATGAGAGCCGTTGCGATGCATTAATACTCAACCAGGGTGCAGACAATGTCCTCCATATTCCATTGGATAAGCTTCATTATGACGACGTGATCAAGATGTCAGCGCAGTTTGAGGAACACCTCGTCAGCGGTAGCTACCGTGGCACTCCGCCCAAACGAGGGAACCCACGTGTAGCAGGAATTTTGTCAAAACTTTACTTGCACGTTGCCGAACCCATTCTGAAAGGTCTAGCTTGACGGTAAATTTTATTCTTTGTAGCAGAATGTACTTATTGACATTAATTACAGGGGGATCCTAGATCCGATACTTTGGACCTCCCCCGCATTTGGTGGTGTCCAACCGGACCCCTTGCCTTCCTTCCAATCCATGCCGCCTGTCGTAATGTCGGCGCCCGACTTGAAGGGACGTTTACATACATTGTATCGTCATATACACCGACAGTCGGCGCTTTACTCGAGGCAAGAACAGTGGAACGACGGCCATTCAAACGAATTGTCGGTGTTGCCATGACGGATACTCCAGATCATCCTCCGCTCCCGGATGTTGACCAGGAGATCGCACATATACAGAGGCTATTTTCGGATGACACCAGGAACCGATGTGAAATACTTCGGAACGAGCAGGCGACAGGAGATCAGGTGCTAATGCACATGAAGAGCACTGGTTGGATTCATCTCGCATGTCAAGGCATCCAGGATGAGGAAGAGCCCACGCAGAGTGGGTTCTGCCTTCACGACCGACGTCTAACGATCATAGATATCATTGGCAAAGGATTTGGCAATGCTGAATTTGCATTTCTCTCAGCTTGTCAGACGGCGACTGGAGACGAGGAAAGCATCGGACGAGGCGGTACATATTACTGCTGCGATGCTAGGAGCGGGATATCGGAATGTGATTGGGACGATGTGGGCGATACCCGATGAAGCTGCTCCTCGAATTGCATCAAAGGTATATGAGGTACTTCTCTCTGAAGGAGAGCCGAATAGTGACCGAGCAGCACGAGCACTGCATGAAGCTGTGAAGGAGGTACGGGAATCGGACAATGGTTCATTTAATTTCTGGGTGCCTTTTGTACATTATGGTGCATGATATGTGTTAGTACCGCAAGCAGATTTTGTATGGCCATCGGATATGTATGTACATTACAGCCTGAACCTACTAGGATTGCGGGAGGATTGCCGAGTCCCAAGAAGCGAGTCAATATTCTATTCCTGGAAGAGCGACATGGTTAGATGGTGAAAGAACCTCGCTGCTGTACCACCACTTTCTGTATTGTCGCTCGCCCTCCACACCTTGTACAGCCTGTCCAGGTCTGTGACCCTCAGCGCCGGGGCAGGTAAATGCGCTACGGGTGGCAGCCCCATTCACCTCGCGACATTTCTCATCCTCAGGGACCACACCATCTCAGGCAGGGGAAATCACTCTCGCCCACTTACCCTGTTCGCACACCTGCTCCCCATGTAACATAGCTTGTTTTTGCATCTGTCACACTACCATGAGCTGTTGACCTTGTTCTATTATCGCCCAACACTTAGAGGTTATTTCCAGAAATAACACGTGCAAGTAGTAAAAATGGCTCGCATTCGCCAGCTCCGTTTTTGCCATCAATACCAAGCGGCTTCTTGTCGTGAATCATCCTACAAAAATATATCAGCATCCAAAAAGTTAAAGCGGAATAATAAGCATACGCTGGAATTGGATCAGCTGTCATATTACTGGATGAACACAGGCGCTGATGGTAGTTCTAGGGACCTCGTCAGAGGCCCATGACACATAACAACTTGGCAGGCAAATACTATGCGGCAATGTCCAGAAGCGAATTTGATCACTTTGGCACACAGTCCAGAGGGCTAAAGACAACGCATTATGCCTGAGATTTTTTCAGGATCCTTGATCATCACCACTGGGTGTTGTGCCTGGTGAGAGAATAGAGGTACGTACCTTTCCTACTAATGGTGTAGCGGATGGGATAAAGACGTCGGCACCCATTAGGCAGCCAAGCGCAGTTGATGCCCCGGTCATGATCAATATTAAATCACCTGTTGGTCAAAGTCATGATGAAATTCATTGTTTGGTCAAGAACTGGCTAATCAGCTAGTTGGCTGGAATACCACAATTTGGCGTCTCGCCAATGCCAAGCTCCAAAAGGCACCTTACGTGATACGCACATGCCCTTGTCACAGACCCGTGAACTTGGTTGTCCATCCCCAAAAATGCCGCTGCTTATCGCTGTAGGCGCAGCTACACGTACAACAACAACACCGCAACTTATACTATTCTTCGAGTCGAAGCGGAGCTTAAAGTCTCTCAGGCGATAATGGCTGATCGAGGATGCTGGCGCATTGGATACGAAAGTGCCCCCTCAAGTGGTATGAAGTGCGAATATAGCTATGAAGAGTGCGACGCAGAGGGATTCGACGGGGAAACCGGTTTGAAGAAAGAAAGGATGTCGCCTGTACGCCAGCCCTTTCCTTTCCTTTTTGTGTGTTGACGGGCGCAGTAGCTGTTTACGCCACTTCCAGCTGGGTCGATGTGGTTTACACATGTGCGTTTATTTCGTTCCTTGGTGTTGCGCTCATTGCTGAGGTCTCTATTGACAAAAGCGAAACGTGACGAGGGTGTGCGCTCTGCTATCGAGTTTGTTGCTTCATCAAATATCCATATGAAACATGATGGTCTGCCAAAGACAGATGTGCGTACGGTTCTTTTCCTTTCTACTTAGAGCTCATATATGTTCCCGTTCTTAATAGCTCGTTTGTCATCGAAACTGTGTTAGGCGGTATGTGGCACTACCCCAGATGTCCTGGAAACACTCGGCAAAGTCGGCAAGTCGCCACAATGTCGAGTAGAATGGTGCTGATGGCTCAATCTGGAGCGGGAAGCGCCAAGGCCCGAAGATTATTCCAAGTTCTCCGCCCCTGGTGTCTGCGTCGTCTCTTGCCGCTTGCCACGCACCACCTCGACACCATCAAGCTCATCCCTCTCATCCTTGACACTGGCAACCGCGGCGCTGACCCGACCACTAAATGTCGGACCAACAGATCTACCTCGATAGTCATCGCCCTATCCAACTCTGCCATCGCCAACGGCCATGCCAAGGTCTAGTGGAGGTAACACCCCTTGATATCCCCCCCCTCTCATCTGTCCGGCAGAAAGCCTCGGAGCCCCGCAAACAGCACCTCTTACCACACGCCCCTATGAACTCAACGCCTGTGATTGTGGTTGCAGTTGTAGTTGTGACTATGGCTTTGTGTTCTTCAAGATTGGGTCTTAGGTCACTGTCTTCATTGATGAGTCAGTTTCCTCCCTCAACATTGTCCACCAATGTGCACGTCGGCCTCCTGGCAGTACCGGTTCTGACAGGTCCTGGTGAATGGGCCTAAACATGTACCGAGCGATTGAAAAAAATGTGCTATTGGCCAGATCAAGTTACCCAAGGCCGTAATCACAGACACCACACACTCATACAAACCAGGTCAACGTATTCGGCGCCAACTTCTCCCTCCACACCTGCGTTACTTACATCCATCCACCTCATCCTCCCCACATACATCACCGGCGGCGTCGGAACCCACCACATCTGCGTTAACACCCAACACAACGCAACTCACTGTGTTGCAAGGAGTCTCCTCCTTCAACACCTCCATTGTCCCACACTCGTAAATCTCCCCCTCCAACGTCTTCTTATGCATTGACCCACGCCCACCCGTATTTCTCGAAGGCGATGCGACTCTGAACTACATTTGGGCATAGAGTCATCCCGCTGACTCGTAAATCAGGTGCAGCCATCGTACTCCTCACTCCTCAACGACTTGTTCTTGTCATAATTGTCATCATACAACGGTATGGATTACAACCCGCCGTCGCACGCCTCACGCCAACACATCGCCCGCCAGGAGAGAATGAGGCCCGGATCAGAGGACATCCGGCGACACCAACAGGGGGCCGACGCAGAAGCTTGCTAAATACGCTAGGCAATTGCCGTCAATAATCATCCACAGGCCTCTCTTTCCGCAATTTCATCCTCCATCCCGCTAACTACACTTCTCTCATGTTTCTACCGAACCAACCGCTGTCACTCACTACCACCCTCCACTCTTCTTCCATTTATGCCTGAACCATCTCCCAGGGTACCCCTCTGCGCACCCACTGCTGTGCACCGCCGCCCTCGATCACTGCCCTTCCCAATTCTTGATCAATAGACACTGAACTTGAGCGCATATCTCCAGACCCGAACCCTGCGGACTTGCATCAAACACCGACTAGGGCCACCTTGTGCACATACGTACATACTAACCCCACTCCAGTTTCATACTCAATATTCTACTTTTGTATGCCTATCAGCATTCTACCCTCTCCTGTGACCACGACCTCTCCACCACCTACGGACATACGTCTCCTTTTCCCGCAATTGATGCCACTCCATCAACAACGGCAAAGGGCACTATCCGCGTCTCAATTCGAAATCTCAGTTTGAACGACGGACCAGGTTACTGCAGTAGTTTGTCTCCTGGTACGCAGAAAAGCCGCCATGGAATTCGTAAAGAGCAAGTATGGTGGGTCTGGAAGGTGGAAATCACCGTCACAACTCCGGTCTACTACTTCGACCGCGCCACTATTACTTTCGTGTCCGCCTTTATCCAATCCATTATCGATGCCTCCTCTTCCTCTTCCCCCTCCTCCACCACTGCCGCCACCGGCCATTCCTACTGTGAGCGGTGGAACTCTGATTCATGCCACCGATCATCATCGGCGTAGCCATTCTTCGCGGCCGGGTCGGAGCCAATGACCCCATTCTTATTCCAATCCTTGTTCTAATTCTCATTCGCCGCGTTGAGCGGTGCCAAGAAAGTGTTTACTGTGATTTTTGGTGATACTGTCGATACATTGATGATTAGGGAGAGGTGTGGGTTTTTGCTTGGGAGGGAGGTGTTTCCTGATCAAGAGAGTTCGCCTTCCGATGGGTCGGGTGGAGGAGGTATGGAGAGGACTGGTGCTGGTACCACTACAGAGAAGGGGAGAGTACATAATTAGAATAATATATTCTTTTCCAGTCCCGGGAAGGGTACGCGCAACCCAGTTCTGAGATGGCTGGTGCGAGCGTCCCAGTGAGTACCTTCTCGGTCGCGTCCCTTTCAATCATTATATACCTCCTCTACTCCTAGAACTAAACAGTGTAAGGCTCACGCTACTAGGACCGATAGAGTAGATGGGGATGTCAGTGAACAAGAGTCCAGCCACGGCATGTTCATGAATACTGCACAGACCGCATCCACAGCACCATGCACCGCATGCCCGAGGCCCAGCCAAGACCCCCGACCAAAGGAAAGAACCCCTCATGCTCAGCCGAAGAGGAGGCTACAAGGACTGAGTTCCAGATGTACATCACTAGAGCCACAACCGCTACTAGGAACCTCACATGCCTGAAGGATGGACAGGTTGAGAAAGATGGTCACATTCAAACACGCAATTAACTTAAATGGAGTTCTTACAAGACACCGAGGAGACTCAAATTCCGACGCAAGGAAAAAGGAGTCAAATACATTGCGGCCGAAGTCTCAAGACACTCAGTCAGTCCCAATACATCCAAGCCAAGCGCCGCAGCCTAATCGCATCGCAGCCTGCAGTTGCTATTATGCTTCACTTGACACTAACAAGAGGAGAGAAGCAAAAGGTTCAAGCCCCACGTACGAGAGAACAATGAAATAGCAGACACTCACCTGTGAGTAAACCCAGGAATCAGCTCTTGGCACCGAAACATACTCGATCTCCATCTCAAATGACAACACTGCAACAATCACAACGCAGCCCCTTCTCATCCAAGGGAATACTTGGTTTGCCATGGGCGGCGTAGGTGAAGGCTATGGGTGTCTGAGCGATCACTTTGGTTGGTTGGTGGTCGAGCCGGGGTCTCCCTGTCTTGTTCTTCTTTCTCGGGGGGAGCAATGATACCATGATCAGGAGATGGGTGTAGGTCCTGTCGCTAGAACTGGAGCTGAAGCTGAGAGAAGTCCGCATGGTGAAGGGCCCGGAGGTGCGCATCCAGGCAGTGCTGGGGCTGATGCGCTTGTCGTCTGAACATGGGTGGACACGTGGACCTGTTGGTGTGGCAGCGGTCATGGTTCCAAATCATGGTCGGCACAAGTCCAACTGCAGCTGATGTCATCCTAACAAAGCAGCGCTCTTGATGCGACAGCAGAATCCACTTCAAAGCTTGGTAGGGGTAGGGGTGGGAGTGGTGGCTGCCCGAGTCAAAGGGGTCCAGGAAGCGCCGCCGCTGCCGCGTTCCCGAACGGAGAAGATGTGGAAAAAGGGGTGTTGGTATTGCTGAATGGACGGACTCCCACCAAAGACCGGGGCGGTGGTGCCTGCGTTGTTCCTGAAAAAGGATATGGAGGGGACAGCGCCGCAAACAAGGAACAATTGTTGGTGTTGGACGAAGAGAGTCAAAGGCGCCAAACCCGGGTCGGGACTGTGTTTGGCCTACAATGAGTCTATGTACCTCCGCCGCAAGTCCGATTTTAACTCCACCACAACCAACACGGGCGCCGCCGTCAATTCCACCACTGGCTCGAGACTGACCTTGGCTCCCAAGGAGATATCCTCCATTAGCCTGACTCTGCTACTGTTTCTGGTTCCCAAAGAGCCTTCTTCCTTTGCTACCACAACTGCCACTCCTACCCCAAAGGGCCCTCCTCCACCAGGACAAGCATCGAGGGGCGATAATCTGATTTTGATGGGATCCAACCTGGAGACCTGATTGGCAATGGTGTCGGTTGCGACCATACTCAAGGTGAGAGCAACATCTGTCCAGCCTTCGCCTGTAGACTGTGTACTGCAGGTGTGGTAGTTGAGTGAGACCGCGCGAGTGGGTCGACTGCTGTGGTCTGTGACGACATGGAGTTCGTCGCTCGGTGACCAGGATTGCAGATAATGCATTTAACGCTGGACTTGTAGCGGTCTGCGGTGATCACAGCTGTGATCGGTGATGTCAAACACCACATGATCGAGACATACCAATGCTCTGAGTGCCAGTTGCATTTTGCCACTGCCGCATGTCGAAGGCTGAAGTGACCGGCTCGACACAGAGATTGATTTTCTTTGCACAGCCCCTCATATCCTCTACCTGGACCATCGGGACCAACCTCAAGCAACATTTTGCCTATTTCATCCGGATTTTCTTCCACATTTGAGCTGATTTTCCCAAAATCTATTCAGATTGCAACCGATATATATAGGGACGATCCAGGGCATCCCAGTCCCTAGAGCCGGGGATTGGCGCAATCTTGCGCTGCTACTACATTAATATTGCGAGCACCAGGGAGGGACTGAACCACACTCTCCATATGCTCTGAGGCCGGGCGAAGGCGATGAGCCTAGACGCCCACTCCTGTCCTTCGAACGCACGCTTGTGCCATGAGGATTGCACACTACTGCACAGCCACATTACAGCTTTCACTCGTTTCGCCACCATCCAAGTAAGCGCAACGCCCCCCCCTCCCCCTTACTTTGATTTTTGTACTGATCATGGACCTAGTCGCAATATCTAGTCTTGATAAGTACATCAAACCATAGGTTGATCAGCAGGAGCGATTGTTGTCTTTGGGTCATTACCAAGCCTTGCTTGCAACATGTCAAAACTTATGGATCGTTATTTCCCCTGGCGTCGACAAAAGCGAAGGTTGGCTGAAGCGAAGGAATTTGCACAAGCCGGGTGTGAAGCATATAAAGAATTCGAGCGTGCAGGAGTACTTAGTGATGTGGAGAGGGCAATCGAAAATTTCCAGCAGGCGTTGTTGCTCACTCCTGATGGTCATGCCGACAAACCAGGACGTCTCAATAATCTCGGAATTTCCTTCGACAGCCGATTTAGGCGCACAGGGAACCTCAGTGACCTCGACAATACCATCAATCACTTACAGCAAGCTGTGTTGTTCACTCCCGATGGTCATGCTTCCAAACCAGGGTATCTCAATAATCTCGGAATTTCCTTCAACAGTCGATTTGAGCACACAGGGAACCTCAGTGACCTCGAGGATGCCATCAATCACTTACAGCGAGCCGTGTCGCTCACTCCCGATGGTCATGCTTCCAAACCAGGGTATCTCAATAATCTCGGAAATTCCTTCGACAGGCGATTTGGGCGCACAGAGACCCTCAGTGACCTGGAGGATGCCATCAATCACAAACAGCGAGCCGTGTCGCTCACTCCCGATGGTCATGCCAACAAACCAGGGTGTCTCAATAATCTTGGAATGTCCTTCCACAGTCGATTTGAACGCACAGGGAACCTCAATGACCTCGAGGATGCCATCAATCACTTACAGCGAGCCGTGTCACTCACTCCCGATGGTCATGCCGACAAACCAGGGTATCTCAGTAATCTCGGAAATTCCTTCCACAGTCGATTTCAGCGCGCAGGGAACCTCAGTGACCTCGAGGATGCCATCAATCACTTCCAGCGAGCCGTGTCGCTCACTCCCGATGGTCATGTCGACAAACCAGGGTGTCTCAATAATCTCGGAATTTCCTTCGAGAGTCGATTTAGGCGCACAGGGAACCTCAGTGACCTCGAGGATGCCATCAATCACAAACAGCGAGCCATGTCGCTCACTCCCGATGGTCATGCCGACAAACCACGGTATCTCAATAATCTCGGAAATTCCTTCGAGAGTCGATTTCAGCGCACAGGGAACCTCAGTGACCTCGACAATGCCATCAATCACTTACAGCGAGCCGTGTCACTCACTCCCGATGGTCATGCTTCCAAACCAGGGTGTCTCAATAATCTCGGAAATTCCTTCGAGAGTCGATTTGAGCGCACAGGGAACCTCAGTGACCTCGAGGATGCCATCAATCACTTCCAGCGAGCCGTGTCGCTCACTCCCGATGGTCATGCTTCCAAACCAGGGTATCTCAATAATCTCGGAAATTCCTCCGACAGTCGATTTGAGCGCACAGGGAACCTCAGTGACCTCGAGGATGCCATCAATCACAAACAGCGAGCCGTGTCGCTCACTCCCGATGGTCATGTTTCCAAACCACTGTATCTCAATAATCTCGGAAATTCCTTCGACAGTCGATTTCAGCGCACAGGGAACCTCAGTGACCTCGAGGATGCCATCAATCACAAACAGCGAGCCGTGTCGCTCGCTCCCGATGGTCATGCCGACAAACCACGGTATCTCAATCATCTCGGAAATTCCTTCGACAGTCGATTTCAGCGCGCAGGGAACCTCAGTGACCTCGAGGATGCCATCAATCACAAACAGCAAGCCGTGTTGCTCACTCCCGATGGTCATGCTTCCAAACCAGGGTATCTCAATAATCTCGGAATTTCCTTCGACAGCCGATTTAGGCGCACAGGGAACCTCAGTGACCTCGAGGATGCCATCAATCACTTACAGCGAGCCGTGTCGCTCACTCCCGATGGTCATGCCGACAAACCAGGGTATCTCAATAATCTCGGAAATTCCTTCGAGAGTCGATTTAGGCGCACAGGGAACCTCAATGACCTCGAGGATGCCATCAATCACTTACAGCGAGCCGTGTCACTCACTCCCGATGGTCATGCCGACAAACCAGGGTATCTCAATAATCTCGGAAATTCCTTCGAGAGTCGATTTGAGCATACAGGGAACCTCAGTGACCTCGAGGATGCCATCAATCACTTCCAGCGAGCCGTGTCGCTCACTCCCGATGGTCATGCCGACAAACCACGGTATCTCAATAATCTCGGAAATTCCCTCGACAGTCGATTTAGGCGCACAGGGAACCTCAGTGACCTCGAGGATGCCATCAATCACTTACAGCGAGCCGTGTCACTCACTCCCGGTGGTCATGCTTCCAAACCACTGTATCTCAATAATCTCGGAAATTCCCTCGAGAGCCAATTTAGGTGCACCCGATCATCGGACCATTTGAATCAGGCAATTTCACATTTTCGATTGGCTGCCACTTCGAACATTGGCTCCATGTCCCGACGAGCCCATGCATCCCGCCGCTGGGCTCGTCTAGAAGCCGAGAGGAATTCCTCTGATACCTTGACCGCATACAACCATACTATAAGTCTCCTTCCACAAGTTGCTTGGATCGGTGATCCCATTGCTACACGCCATTCACAGCTCACCGGCCATGCTGATATTCCGAGGGAAGCTGCTGCATTTGCACTTGATCTTGGACGTCCAGATCTTGCACTTGAGTGGCTCGAGCAGGGTCGCTCAGTTGTCTGGAATCAATTACTCCACCTCCAAACTTCTGTCAATCAACTCCGTCATGATCACCCAGATGTTGCTATTGAATTTACACAAATCTCAGATGAACTCCGTAATGCAGCTGTCCGAGGTCACAACCTCAGTACGTCCAAAAATGCCAAGGATCCCGTTTCGCTCGAGGCAGAGACACAGCGCCATCATCGTCTCGCCGAGAGGTGGGATCTACTTGTCGCGAATATCCGATCCCTTCCGGGCTTTCGCGACTTCCTCCTCCCAAAAAAGGTCTCCGTTCTTAAGGACGCTGCTGCTGAAGGTCCTGTGGTTGTCATCAATGTCCATCAGCGCCGATGTGACGCATTGGCGCTTGACTGGGGGAAGGATCAGGTACTTCATATCCCATTACCCAAATTTCACTATAGGGATTTAATGAAGATGCACGACATACTGCGCCAATATCTTGCAAGCCCAATTCATGCGAGGAGACGGGAAGAGCGTGCTGGTCGTCCAGCCCGGGCAATGGGTCATGATGCGCTCATGGCAGACATTCTGGCGCAACTCTACTCAAACGTTGTCGATCCGATCCTACAAGCTTTGGATATGACGGTAAACAATACTTGCTCGTGTAGAATATATGTGCTGATATTGGCTCTAGACAATTAAATCTGGATCGCCTCACCTTCCCCGCATCTGGTGGTGTCCAACTGGCCCCCTCACTTTCTTTCCACTCCATGCTGCCTGCCGTTCAACCGGAGGCAAGATCGATGGGACATTTAATTACGTTGTCTCATCCTACACACCAACAATTAATGCCTTGCTCGAGGCGAGATCAGCGAAACGTCAGCCATTCAATCGACTTGTTGGTATTGCCATGACCGACACACCTGGTCAGAGCTCGCTTCCAGGCGCCGGAAGGGAAATTGAGAAGATAGAAACGCTGTTCTCTGGCAATTCTCGGTGGAACTTTGAGATACTTCGGAATGAGCAGGCGACGGGAGGGCAAGTGCTCACGCATATGGCGAACAGTAGCTGGGTTCACCTTGCATGTCATGCTATCCAGGACAAGGATGAGCCCACACAGAGTGGTTTTTGCCTCCATGACCGCCGTCTGACCATCATGGACATTGTTGCCAACCCATTCGGTCACGCCGATCTCGCGTTCTTATCTGCTTGTCAGACGGCGGCCGGTGACGAGAAGGCGTCAGACGAGGCGCTACATATTACTGGAGCGATGTTGGGCGCAGGATATCGCAATGTGATTGGGACGATGTGGGCGATACCGGATGAGGCAGCTTTGAGGGTTGCCACGAGGGTATATGGGGCACTTTTGTCCGGAGGAGAGCCGGATAGCAGTCGAGCAGCACGAGTACTGCATGAAGCTGTGGGTGCAATGCGAGAGTCAGACCATGATTCATATACTTTTTGGGTGCCTTTTGTACATTACGGTGCATGATCAATGTCAGTAACACAAGAATATTCAATAGTATGACCACTTGGATTCCTATCAGCAGTGTAGCAGGACGGAATAAAGGCGTCGGGACTGGGCACCTGTCAGGCAGCCAAGCGCTGGTCGTGATCAATATCAAAATTAGCACTCCATGCCTGCCTTACGTCCATCCGCCCCATCCTCACCACATGCATTACCAATGGCATCAGAACTCACTGCACCGACAGCCAACACAACCCGACCTGCCCTTTCCTCGCAACCCTCCCCGCCAACGCCTTAACCATTGGCCCACACTCATCTGTATTTCTCGAAGGCGATACGCCGCTGAACTGAAATTGGGCGCAGAGTCATCCTGCTGACTCGTAAACAGGGTGCAGCCATTGTGCTCCTTCTCTTCAACGACTTGCCCTCGTTATAATCGTCATCATACAACGGCATGATCACGGTCTACCGTCGTCCTCATGCCTCACACCGGCACATTCATCTACAGGAGAAGAGGAGGCTTGACCCTGAGAACATCCAGCAACGCCAACAGGGGGCCGACGCAAAAACTCGCCATGCATGCCCGGCAATCACCATCAATAATCACTCACAGGCTTTCCTTTCCGCACCTTCATCCTCGTCCTCCATCTCTGTCAACTACTCTTCTCCCATGTTTCTACAGAGCTCACCGCCATCGCTCACCACTACCTCTGCTCCCTCTTTCTACCACCCTCTGCTCCTCCTCTTTCCTTTATGCCTAAACCATCTCCTGGAGTATCCCTCCGCATACCCACTGCCATGCATCCCCGCCCTCGATCACAAGTCTGTCCAGTTTTTGATCAATACAACAATGAATTTGGGCGCTTACCTCCAGATTCGAACCCTGCGGACTTGCACCAGACACCGACAAGGGCTACCTTGCGCACGTATGGTACGGTATGTACATAATAATCTCACTCCGCTTTTCATACTGAATGTTCTGCTTTTTTGCGCCTATCAGCACCTCTGCTCCCTCTTGTGACCAGGACCTCTCCGCCACCTACAGACACACGCCTCCTTTTCCCGCAACTGATGTCACCTTATCAACGATGGCAAGGATTACTATCCGTCCCTCAATTCGATGCTGAAACATCTCAGTTTGAACGACGGACTGGGTGACGGCCACAACCCATTTTCTGGTATGCAGAAAAGCGCTGCGGGGTCGCAAGAGTGAGGATGATGGGTTGGAAGGTGGAAACTTCTGTCACAACTCTAGATTATCACTTCCACTGCCTAACCACCACTTTTGCGTCCGCCCTTGCCCAATCCATCATCGATCTCTCCTCTTCGTTCTCCCTTTCCTCCACCACTGCTGCCACTGCTGCCGCCCCCTGGCCATTCCTACTGTAGGCGACGGAATTCCGATTCATGCCGCGGATCATCATCGGCATAGGCACTCTTCGCCATTGAGTCAGTCAATGACCTTGTTCTCGTTCCAATTCCAGGCGATAGCCAAACCCGACAATGGTTGATCAAAGATGCTGATGCATTGGATATAAAGATGTTCAAAGTGGTCCCAAGTGGTCTGAATGCAAATGTAGCTAGGAAGATTGCGACGTAGAGGAATTCTACGGGAATACCGATTTTGAAGAAGAAAGAAAATATGCTGCCTGTGCGTTTGTGTTTACACTTTGCTTTGCTTTCTTTGTGCTAACGGGCGCGGTAGCTGTTTACGCCGCTTCCTGTTGGACCGCTGAAGAGGTCTGTGTTTAGGGTGGATGAGAATGCAGAGGCTGAGTTGATGCGGTTTACACCGGTGCTTTTATTTTGTTCCTTGGATGTTATATTCATTGCTGAGATCTCTGTTGACGAAAGCGAAACGTGACAAGGGAGAGTGTGCGCTCTGCTATGAAGTTTGTTGCTTCACCAAATGCCGCGATGAAACATTATGGCCCACCACAGACAGTGTGGAAGGATGTGCGTGTGGTTCTTTTTCTTTCCTTTCTACTCAAAGCTCATATATGCTCCCGTTTTCAGTAGTTTCGCTTGTTGTCGAAACCATGTTCAGTGATACTTGGCGCTATCGCGGATGTCCTAGAAACGCTTGGCGAAGCGGGCAAGTCACTGACAATATTGAGTAGGATGGTATTGACGAGTCAGTCGGGGTGGAGCCTATCACAAATTCTTTGCCCTTGGCGTCTGCGTCGTCGCTTGTCGCTTGCCATGCCCCACCTCGACGCCATCAAGTCCATCTCTCTTGTCCTTGATGCTGGCAACCCTGGCTAACCAACGCAGGATCTTGACTGGGGACTTTTCATTTCGGAGATACAATGACGACCAGATGATCTCTATTCTTTCCAAGTCAACAAAACGGAACAGAGCTCTCGCCGGAAGATGATGGTGATGCAAAGGACACAGGAGTATAGGTTATAATGTGCGAGTGCTAGACTAGTGTGCGAAGTGCTAGACTATCCTTCAGTCTGCTCCATATATAGGATGCGGGTGCATTTCAGAGGGCGATGAAAGCGGTTTTGGGCGTCAAGCCCGGCTATGACCATGTGGCGATTATCTATCTCAGGTGAGCAGTGGATCGCAGCAGGTCAAATTTGATGGAAGTTCACCTTTGAGTCCATCAGATCTAAAATGAAATAGGCGAAACCAGTACCTAGTCTCACCAATAGATATTTGCGTTAAGCCTTCGTTGTGATATTTGTGATTGATTTGTAACTATGATCGGACTTGGCTAGTGACTTGTTGAAGCTTTGAACATAAATCTATTGTTCCGACGCGACTGCTTGGATACGACATTTGTAAATCACCAACGTATTCAAGTTCGAGCTGACTTGGTATATAATATAGCAACACTTGAATCACACTGGCAATATCAACAGGTGTAAAGGCGCTCTCCACATGCGCCACCGGTGGTGTCAGAGCCCACCACAACAACACCCAACACAATGCAGCCCGCTGTCTCCTCGCAGCGCTCTCGTTCAACACCTTTATCATCTCACCTTCTAAATCTCCCGTGCCAGGAACTTATCCAGTGACTCACGTTTATCCGTATTCCTTGAAGGCGACACGACTCTGACCCGACATTGGGCACCGAGCTCTCCCGCTGACCCGTAAACCGGGTGCGGCCATCACACACCTTTCTCCTCAACGACTTATTCTCGTCATAATTGTCATCACACAACGGCGCGGATCGCACTCTACCGTCGCCCTTATGTCTCACATCGACACATTTACCCGCCAAGAGAAGAGGAGGCTCGGATCGGAGGACATACGATGATGCCAGTAGGAGCGGACGCAGAAGCTTGCCAGGTACATCAAGCGATTGCTGTCGATAACCATCCACAAGCCTCGGGCCTTTCTGCAGCTTCATCCTCATCCTCCGGCTCCACTAACTACGCTTCCCCCATGTTTCTACAGAGCTAACCGCCGTCGCTTGCTACTACCCCTGCTTCCTCGTTCCACTACCCTCCGCTCCTCTTTCCTCTGTGCCTGAATCTCCGCGCACCCACTGCCGTGCATCGCCGCCCTCAATCGCAGGCTTTCCTATCGCTTGATCAATATGTCAATACGTTGGGTGCTTACATCCAGGTTCGAACCCCTGTGGACTTCCATCGAACACTGACAAGGGCTCTCGGTTTGAACAATGGATCGTGTGACGGCAACAACTCATCTTCTGGTACCCTGAAAAACCACTACGGAACTTGCAAAGGGCAAGTATG
The DNA here is from genome assembly GCA_004296355.1 of Lepiota venenata. Lineage (NCBI taxonomy): Eukaryota > Fungi > Basidiomycota > Agaricomycetes > Agaricales > Agaricaceae > Lepiota > Lepiota venenata. The sequence goes on from RCFS01000003.1 coordinate 264,699, forward strand.
ATGGATCCGGAAGGTCGAAATTACCGTCACGACTGCGGTCTACTACTTCCACTGCGTTTCCACCACCTTCACGTCCGCTCTGCGCGGACCGTGCCCACAGCACCATGCACCGCACACCCGAGGCCCACCCAAAACCTCCGACCAAAGGAAGAACCTCCCTCGCGCTCAGCCGAAGAGGAGGTTATAGGGCCTGAGGTTCAGATGTATGTACACCCTGGAGCCATGACCGCTGCAAGGAATCTCACACGCTTGAAGGGCAGACAGATCGAGGAAGACGACCACATTTGGACACTCGCAGTTAACTTATACAGAGTTCTTACAAGACACCAAAGAGACTCAATTTTGACGCAAGAAAAAGTCTGGCAGAGGAGGTCAAACACATTGCGGCCGAAGTTGCAAGGCACCCAGCCAGTCCCAAGCCAACCTCCGCAGCGCAATCACACCACCTAACGCAAGGCTCGAGCTCTCGTGATATTCTGCATATTCCTCACTCTCTTTACCCGGCAAATTAACCCCTTCCCATTCCCAAAGCTCACATTCACCCTCTCACTATCCACCAAATCGACAAGGTTCAAACCTCTTGCGCATCGCTCTCCAGTACCACCCATGCGTTCACTGTTTCCCCCATGCGAGGGAAGACCGACATTGACACCGGAGATGCGGAGTGTAGGCACGAGCTGCGATTGAGACGGACGGTCATTGATTAGCATCGCCACGACGCTACACACATTATGCCAGCTCAGGGTCATGTTCGATCTCATGTTTCCTTCTATGTGCACTGGAATATACGGACATTGTCTTTAAGCTCCTAGACCATGTTGTGGAGTTTTTGCCAAACAATTTCCTCAATCTTGTCTTCGCTACTCGAGGTTAAGTTGACGGCCGGAAATGTCCTAGCAAGGGTATCATTCCGGCTTTGGAATAGGGTATTGTGAGTTTACAGTGCCTGGATTCGCGTTGTGAAGTTCACGTCGGCAGTCGACTGTTGAGACAAGGTGACTTTTACATAGCTGCAGGAGATCTGAACCTGTACGCGGTGCCATAGGATGCGTCAACCGAATCTCGCGACTGAGCAAAAATGCTATAATTAATGTGTAAACTAATACGAAGATAATCGACTAAGCAAGTAACCCTGGCCCTATGATGCACATGTTGCCAATTGTCTAACAATGCGCCAGTCTCATTCCCCATATCTACCACCCCGCACTCAAGAAACACTATTATCAAGATAATAAACAATGCGTCGGAATCATATCACATGTAGCTCATGGGGTTTGTCTGTACCATGATCAGAGGATGTGGGTCCGGCTCCTATCGTTGGAACTGAGCCTGAAGCTGGGGAAGATCCAGATAGTGAAGGGTCTGGGAGGTGCGTATTGAGGTAGTGTTGTGGCTAGTGCACTTGTTGTTCTGAATAAGAATGGACATATTGGTGCGGCAGTCGTGGTTCCGAATGACGATGAAGTTGATGTCAGTCTAGCTGTAGCCGATGTCGTCCCAAAAAGTGGTGCCCTTGGTTCGGCAACAGAATTCTCTTCAAACCTCGGTGGAGGTAGGGTTAGATGGTAGTTGCCAAAATCAAGAAAGTCCAGAAGTTGCCGCCCTGCCGCTGCGGTGCCGCCAAACGAAGATGTGGAAAAAGGGAGCCGGTATTACTGAATTGATTCCTGCCAAAGACAGGGGCCCCAGTGGTGGTTGCGTTGTTTCTGAAAAGGGATACGGAGGGGACAGTGGTCCTAGACCAGGTGTCGTTATGGGTGTTGGACGAAGAGTCCAAGGCGCCAAATCCGGCAGACTCGAGTTGGGACTTGTGTTCGGGTTCAAAAGAGCTTGCCTTCCCCCGCCAGTCTGACTCTGACTCCCGGGGAACCTCCCACCGCTGTTGTCAAGAAGCCTTCCATTGACATGAGACTGATTCTAGTTCCCCGAGAGACCTCCTCTGTTTACCCAACTCTGGCCCTGGTTCTGATTCCTACAGAGTCCTCCCATGCCACCGCCATTACCATCATCATTGAAGAGCCCTCCTCCACCGGGATTAAGATAGATAGGCAATACTCTGATTTTGGTAGGGTCCAGCCAGGGGACCCATTTGACAATGATGTCGGTTGCAACCGCACTCAAGGTGAGAGCGGTGTCCATCCATTCTTCGCTGTGGACTGCGTGATGCAGGCGCGGTAGTGGAATGAGACCATGCGAGAGGATCAATCGCTTTCGTCTGTAATGGGGTAGTGTTCACGGGTTGGTGACCAGGATGTGTCGCTAACAACTTGCCATTGGATGAGGAAGGGACGTTGGGGGGGATTGGGGTTGCTTAAAGCCGGACGACCTGTAGGTTAGGTTCAGGTTGAGGGAGGTATTTCTGTCTGTGGCGATGGCGGCTGAGCTTGGTGTGGGCGGAGCATTTTCGCAAGGAGAATGGTCTCTTCTTTCCTTTGATTCGCTTGTTGATTGTTCGATTTGAGAGTCGAGGTTGGCAATCTTGGATAATGAGTCAGTGTTGCACTCTTCCCTCAGAAGAGCGTGTGACGAACGCACCATGAGGATGTCCCGTTTCCTTGTTCTTTAAAATCAGTGAAGGACTTGTCGATGGCATCAGGAGTCACACGTTCACAGTGAGTGAGACCGTCGGTATCTTTGACTACAATCCCGCGCCTGTGCATTCAATACCTGCTTCTCCTGCTCCAACAACGCTTTCTGAACCTCCGACGCATAAACGGCCTTGCTCAATACATCGCCATCATTACCATTGGCCTCGGATACTGAGCTTATAATGCTCAGAGCGATAAGTATTCTTTTGGCTAGGACCTGAGATGCAGACTGGGTGTCGACTTTGCTTGGAAATTTAGAGACGATGAGTGTACTTTGATCATGCTGAGTGCGGTGTAAACAGATACCAGTAGAGGGCTTTTCCGAGCCATATGGCAAGCCACAGACCTTTAATGCAAGATCCGACTATTTCTGCCTTGAACACCTTGAGCATGGGTACAGACTGGACGAGGTAGCCAGCAGCGATGATATAGGTGGTGGTTGAATGGTCTGGAGAATGGCACGATGCAATTACAAAGGCCGCGCACCCACACAAAGCAGATCGGCATACCATTTCAACGCCAACTAAGCTGCCGTTGGTGAAGATCGGTTGTACGCAACAGAAGACAGCCTTGAGCTTGAGCGCTTGAGCTCCTGGGCCATATTACGGAGTTTTCGCCGAACAAATTCGCTATCCAGGATCTCCTCCTTGGGTTCTTCAACCTTGTTTTTGCGATTGAGTTGATAGCAGGAGATCGTGCTAGCGAGGTTCGGAGCACACTGGGATGGGCGAGACGCTTGAGAACGGACGGGCGCTATGTGCATGTGTGAGTCAGTCATGTTTTCTGCGCCTTCATCCTCATTCAACCCCATTTCCACTATGAGCTAACCACCATCACTCACTACCACCGTTGGTTCCTCTTTCTGCCACCCACCACTTTCCCCCCTTTCTCTTATGCCTGAACAATCTCCCGGAGCAACCCTCCGCGCACCCACTGCCATACATCGTCACCTTCGATCACCACAAGCTTCCCCGTTTCTTGACCAATATGACAACAAATTCAGGTGCTTGCCTCCAGGTTTGAACCCTGCAGACTTGCACTGAACATCGACAAGGACTACTTTGCGCACGTACGTATATGCACACCAATTTTACTCACGCTTGGCATACTCAATGCTCTACTTTTTTACGCCTATCAGCACTCTACCCCCTCCTGCAACCACAACCTCTCCACCGCCTACAGACACATGTCTCCTTTTTCCGCAACTGATGTCACTCCGTCAACAACGGCAAAGGGTACTACTATCCGTCCCTCAATTCGGTGTTCAAACATCTCAGTTGGAATGATGGGCTGGGTGACGACAACAACCCATCTGCTGGTATGCAGAAAAGCTGCTATGGGATTTGCAAGGGCGAGGGTGATGGGTCTGGAAGGTGGAAATTACTGCCATAACTCTGGTCTGTCACTTTCCACTCCGTCGCCACCATTTTCAAGTCCACCACTATCCAGTCCATCATTGGTACCTCCTCTTCCTCCTCTCTTTCCTCCACCATTGCTGCTACCACTACTACCACTGGTCATTCCTACTGCAGGCGGTGGAATCCCGACGCATGCCACGGACCATCATTGACATAGTCATTCTTCGCAATCGGGTCAGAGCCAATGACCTCATTCTCATCAAACCCTGGTTCTCATTCCCATCCGCCGCGTTGAAAGGTGCCACCAAAATTCGAAATGGTGACAAAGCCAAGAGAGCGTTTACTGCGATTGCTGGTGATATCCAAGGTCAATACATCGACGAATTGGGAGAGGTGTGGGTTTTTGCTTGGGAAGGAGGTGTTTCTTCATCAAGAGTGTTCACTTTCCGATGGGTCGGGTGGAGGAGGTGCGGAGAGGACTGATGCTGGTACTACTGTAGAGAAGGTGAGAACATAATACATTTCTTTTCAATCCCGGGAAGAGTATGTGCAACCCAGTTCTGAGATTGTCGACAAGAGTGTCCCAGCAAGAACGTCATAAGTACCTCGGTCGCCCCCCCTCCCAATCATTATATTCCCCCTCCACCCCAGAACGAAACAGCGGAACACATCATCAGGACTGGTGAAGTGGATGGAGATGTCGGTGTGCAAGAGTTCGAGCATGAAGTGTTCATGAAGACTGCGCTGACTGCGCCCACAGCACCACGCACCACATGCCCGAGGCCCACCCCAAACCCCTGACTGAAGGGAAGACCCCCCTCACACTCAGCCGAAGAGGAGATTACAAGGACTGAGCTCCCGATGGATATCATTAGAGCCACGACTGCTACTAGGAACCTCACACACCTGAAGGGCGGACAGATTGAGGAAGGCGACCACATTCAGACACTCGTAGTTAGCACGCGGAGTTCTTACAAGACGCCAAGGAGACTCAATTTCCAATGCAAGAGAAAGTTGGGCAGAGGAGGTATTCGAGTGAGTATAATGAGTCTGAGCCGCGTATGATTGTTGTTGCGACGGGGTGGACTGACGCTCCGGCAAGAGCGTACGGGCAGGAACACAACCACTAGGATACTTTGCCACAGCTGGAGCAAGAGCCGCAGCAGAAGACGAAGCAGCACCGGAAGTAGAGCCTGATGGGACAGTGTGATTAGAGGAGGAGCCAGCGGCAGATTTTAAGCCACCAGCACTACTGGACAAAGCGAGGCTGTACACAGCCCACTGACCGTGGTCTTGCATTGACATTTCAAGCACGCACTGGAGTTTGTCTTCATCCTTTTGCCCGACATCGCTGTCTACGGTTGGGGGGAAAGGTTTAGGCAGGGCATCGAATTTATATCCTAAACTTCGCCTTCAATTGTGGCCTTGCGCGCGCGCGAGAGAGAGAGAAGCAAGGGAGTTGTTTTACGCACCCTTGGCTTTGAGGTTGTTGGCGCAATCTTCCATCATGCCGAGACCCTCAAGCTCGGAGGCCCACTACTTAATCAACACAACCGGTCGGTCCCTATCGTGCGTAGTCTATCCACCCCTCTTCAGAAGTGAAAAGGAAAAGGAGGGGAGGAAACAGGGGAGATGCAAAGACAAACTCACACGGTTCATCACGATTTTTCAGAACCCTGTGTAAATATACGAGAGGCGGCTTCCCTATCGAGAACATTTCCGCAGTTTTTGGGTAGGGATTTGGTGAGAGAGGGCGTAAGCAAGCGTCGACCAATTGACGAGGCATAGCGCGGGACTGAACAAATGAGCGGCTAAATAGATATAAATCGTGACACTGAGGTCCACGAGCGAAGCTTTGAGTACATGAGCGAAGATAGTGAGTATGCTACTCACCTGAGGTCCACGAGCGAAGCTGAGGACCTCAGGCCTACAAATAACATCCTAAATACCTACAGATGTCGTAGCTAAATGTCTGGGAGGGTATAATACTTTATTCTACGAAACAGTGTCCATGTGAATACTTTGAGAGTCCTTTCGAGGCTCTACATACTGAGTCCATTGCGTAGCGCCGTTGTGTCATGTGGGCCGTTCAGGTCTATTTTCGACACCAATTTGGGGGAAGGAGTTTGGGAAAGCTTATAATCTCAAGTCATTTACAGGTCATATTGGCGAGCTTGAGACTTATTACAGTGTACAGTACATGCATCAGACTGGCCGACTATCTGTTCATAGTGCACTTTCGACGCCTAAAGGACAGTAGCAGGCGCCAAGGTGCAGGAGTAAATTCGCAGACACCTTTATCTCAAACGCCGTCCTCAGCTTGACCTGATTATCCGCACCCCTCTCCATCGATATTTGTACAACTCCTCCTTCTCCCTCAGCCACTCTTCCTCCCCACGCCCACCTCCGCCTCCTCACCTCAAGCCTCACATCCGCCATAACCTTAACCTCCTTCCAACCCGCCTCAACCAACTCCTTTGGCTTTCTCGACATCGCGCACGCCCGCTTATCGTTCTCCACTGCTACCACCGGTGTCGCATCCCTTAAAACCAGCTTCTCAACCGGGAACCTGTGCTTATTCCGTAGATGTCTGCAAGGGTTCTGGGGCCTTCTTTGGTCATTTGTGAAGGCGATGAGCCTAGACGCCCACTCCTGTCCCTCGAACGCACACTTGTGCCGTGGGCATTGCACACTACCGCACAGCCACATTACAGCTTTCACTCGTTTCGCCACCATCCAAGTAAGCGCAACGCCCCCCGCCGCCCCCCCCCTCCCCCTTACTTTGATTTTTGTGCTGATCATGGACCTAGTTGCAATATCTAGTCTGAATAAGTACGTCAAACCATAGGTTGATCAGCAGGAGTGATTGTTGTCTTTGGGTCATTACCAAGCCTTGCTCGCAACATGTCAGAACTTGTGGATCGTTATTTCGCCTGGCTTCAACAAGAGCGAAGGTTGGCTGAAGCGAAGGAATTTGCACAAGCTGGGTGTGAAGCATATGAAGAATTCGAGCGTACAGGAGTAATTAGTGATGTGGAGAGGGCATTTAGAAATTTCCAGCAGGCGTTGTTGCTCACTCCTGATGGTCATGCCGACAGACCAGGGTATCTCAATAATCTTGGAATTTCCTTCGAAAGTCGATTTAGGCGCACAGGGAACCTCGGTGACCTCGAGGATGGCATCAATCACAAACAGCGAGCCATGTCGCTCATTCCCGATGGTCACACTTCCAAACCACGGTATCTCAATAATCTCGGAAATTCCTTCGACAGTCGATTTCAGCGCACAGGGAACCTTAGTGATCTCGAGGATGCCATCAATCACAAACAGCGAGCCGTGTCGCTCACTCCCGATGGTCATGCCGACAAACCACTGTATCTCAGTAATCTCGGAATTTCCTTCGAAAGTCGATTTCAGCACACAGGGAACCCCAGTGACCTCAAGGATGCCATCAATCACTTACAACGAGCCGTGTCACTCACTCCCGATGGTCATGCTTCCAAACCACGGTACCTCAATAATCTCGGAAATTCCTTCGACAGTCGATTTAGGTGCACAGGGAACCTCAGTGACCTAGAGGATGCCATCAATCAAAAACAGCGAGCTGTGTCGCTCACTCCCGATGGTCATGCTTCCAAACCACGGTACCTCAATAATCTCGGAAATTCCTTCGACAGTCGATTTAGGTGCACAGGGAACCTCAGTGACCTCGAGGATGCCATCAATCACAAACAGCGAGCCGTGTCACTCATTCCCAATGGTCATGCCGACAAACCACGGTATCTCAATAATCTCGGAATTTCCGTTGACAGTCGATTTCAGCGCACAGGGAACCTCAGTGACCTCGAGGATGCTATCAATCACAAACAGCGAGCCGTGTCGCTCACTCCCGATGGTCATGCCGACAAACCACTGTATCTCAGTAATCTCGGAATTTCCTTCGACAGTCGATTTCAGCACACAGGGAACCCCAGTGACCTCAAGGATGCCATCAATCACTTACAACGAGCCGTGTCGCTCACTCCCGATGGTCATGTCGACAAACCAGGGTATCTCAATAATCTCGGAAATTCCTTCGACAGTCAATTTCAGCGCACAGGGAACCTCAGTGACCTCGAGGATGCCATCAATCACAAACAACGAGCCGTGTCGCTCACTCCCGATGGTCATGCTTCCAAACCACGGTATCTCAATAATCTCGGAGGTTCCTTCAAGAGCCAATTTAGGCGCACCCGATCACCGGACCATTTGAATCAGGCAATTTCACATTTTCGATTGGCTGCCACTTCAAACATTGGCTCCATATCCCGACGAGCCCATGCATCCCGCCGCTGGGCTCGTCTAGAAGTCGAGAGGAAATCCCCGGACACCTTGACTGCATACAACCATACTATAAGTCTCCTTCCACAAGTTGCTTGGATTGGTGATCCCATTGCTACACGCCATTCACAGCTCACTGGCCTTGCTGATATTCCGAGGGAAGCTGCTGCATTTGCACTTGATCTCAGACGTCCAGATCTTGCACTTGAGTGGCTCGAGCAGGGTCGCTCAGTCGCCTGGAACCAATTACTCCACCTCCGAGCCCCTGTCAATCAACTTTGTCAGGACCACCCAGATATGGCTATTGAATTCACACAAATCTCAGACGAACTACGTAATGCAGCTATCCGAGGTCACAACTTAAATTCGTCTGAAAATCTTGAAAATCCTATTTTGTTCGAGGTACAAACACAACACCATCACCGTCTCGCTGAGAAGTGGGATCTGCTTGTCGAGAATATCCGATCACTTCCAAACTTTCACGACTTCCTCCTTCCAAAAAAGATCTCCGCTCTCAAGGAAGCTGCTGCATCAGGTCCTGTGGTCGTCGTCAATGTCCATCAACGCCGTTGTGACGCATTAATACTCAACCAAGGTACAGATGGTGTACTCCATATTCCATTGGATAAGCTTTGTTATGACGACGTGATCAAGATGTCCGCGCAATTTAAGGAACACCTCGTCAACTGTACTTATCGTGGCACTCCGCCCAAACGAGGAAGTCCACGCCTCGCTGGGATTCTATCAAAACTCTACTTGCACGTCGTCGAACCTATTCTGAAAAGTCTAAGCTTGACGGTAAATATCGTTCGTTGTAGCGAAAAGCACTTCTGAACTGACATGAATTGCAGGGGGATCCCAAATCTGACGCTTTGGACCTTCCCCGCATTTGGTGGTGTCCAACTGGTCCCCTCGCCTTCCTCCCGCTTCATGCCGCTTGTCGCGACATTGGGGCCAGACTCGAAGGCACATTCACATATGTTGTCTCGTCATACACACCGACGGTCAATGCTTTACTCGAGGCAAGGGCGGTGGAACGACAGCCATTCAAACGGATTGTCGGTATCGCCATGACGGAGACTCCAGATCATATTTCACTTCCAGATGTCGACAAGGAGATCGCACATATACAGAAGCTCTTCTCGGATGACACTAGGCAGCGATGTGATGTACTTCGGAATGAGCGGGCAATAGGAGACCAGGTGCTGGCGCACATGAACAGCGCTGGCTGGATTCATCTCGCATGTCATGCTATCCAAGATGAACATGAGCCCACACGGAGTGGCTTTTGCCTTCATGACCGACGCTTAACGATCATAGACATTATTGGCAGGGGATTTAACAATGCCGACTTTGCATTCTTGTCAGCTTGTCAGACGGCAACCGGAGACGAGAAGACGTCGGACGAGGCAGTGCATATTACTGCTGCAATGTTAGGAGCGGGGTATCGGAGTGTGATTGGGACGATGTGGGCAATACCTGATGAGGCGGCTCCTCGAATTGCGTCAAAGGTGTACTCGATACTTCTCTCTGGAGAAGAGCCGGATAGTGACCGAGCAGCACGAGCACTACATGAAGCTGTGAGAGAGGTACAGGACTCCGAGGACAACAATTCATATAACTTCTGGGTGCCTTTTGTACATTATGGCGCATGATGTAGGTTAGTAACACAAGCGAATTTTGTATAGCCACTAAATATGAATACCTGAGGCTACCGCTATCTTGGGAGGAGTATAGTGAGTCTTCTATATCTAATACTAGACCGACATCGTTGGACGACACAAGACCTCGTTCTTGTGTCACCGCCTTCCGCTCCATGGCTGTCGGCTGGCACAGTTGGCTCCTTCTATTCTCACTTGCTTTCTCCATCCCCTTCATCCTACGCGCGGACCCGTAGCCCTTGGCGCTTGGGCAAATAAAAGCGCCATAGGTGGTAGCCCCACTCGCCCTACGATATTTCTCACCTCTCAGAGGCCACTAAGGTAGACCGGAAGTCACTTTCGCACACTTCCCTTATTCACGCACATATCACAACAACCATGAGTTGTTGACCTTGTTCCATCATTGCACAACTCGTAGAGGATCTTTTCGGACATAACACACGCAAGTAGGTCTTCCCATAAGCTCGATCATTACAAGACGGCTTTACATTCGCCAGCTCTATTTTGCCGCAAACACCAAGCGGCTTCTTGTCGTGGTTCACCCCACAATGAATTCCTTTGGCACATGATCCAATGGCTGAGTTTTGGGGTTCTTGATCATCGTCACTGAATGTTGAGCCTGGCAAGCAAATAGGTAGAGGTTGCTTTCCTAGTAACAGCCTAGCAGGATGGGATAATTCGGATGTCGGCACCCGTTAGGCAGCCAAGTGCGGTTGTGACGTACTTGAGTCAATAATTTTGGCGTTGGCTCATTCTATGATCAATTTTAAAATTGGCCACTTGCCTCGTTGGTCAAAGGCTGCCTAGCCGGCCAAGTAGTTGGCTGTGATAGCGTTAAGTTGAGATCAGATAAGCTGCCGTGAGTCCGGAAGGCACCCCACGTGATACTGTAGACGGCTACACAATCACATGACCACCTGTCACCCCGTAAACAACTTTGAATTTTTGTATCCCAAAAACTCCAATGATTCCGCTTGTCCGTGCAGGCACAGCTGCACGCACAACCACACCGCAACTCACGCTCTTCTTCGAGTCGAAGCAGGGCGTGAAGTTTCTCAGGCGACAATGGCTGGTCAAAGATGCTGGTGCATTGGATATATAAAAGATGTTCCGAGTGTTCGGTCTGAAATGTGAAATGTAGCTAGGAAGAGTGTGACGCAGAGGGATTCGACGGGAAAACCAGTTATGAAGAAGAAGGAAAAGATGTCGCCTGTGCGTATTGTGCGCGCGCGCGCGCTCGCTTTCTTTTTCTTTGTACTGACGAGCGCGGGTAGCTGTTTACGCCGCTTCCTGTTGAGCAGCTGAAGAGGTCTGTGTTTAGAGTGGATGAGAGGGCAGAGGTTGAGATGATGCGGTTTACACCTGTGCGTTTTGTTTTATTTGTGGCTTATGTTTCCTTGCTGAGTTTTTTTTTGGAAAGGGAAATGTGACGAGGGAGAGTGTGGGCTCTGCTATGGAGTTTGTTGCTTTGCCAAATACCCCGATGAAACATTATGGTCTACCAAAGACGGTGTGGAAAGATGTATGTTTGTGGTTCTTGTTCCCCTTAACTTTGACTTATACAAGCCCGTTGTTATTGGTTCCCCTTGTTATCGAAACTGTGTTCGGTGATACGTAGTGGTACCGTGGATGTCCTAGAAACACTTGGCGAGGCGGGCAAGTCGTTGACAACCTCGAGTAGGATGGTGTTGACGGGTCAGTCTGGATGTGGGAAGAGTTATTTGTTGCTTCAAGCCGCAGAGTGGTGTGCTGCGCAGGGATGGATTGTGATTTACATCCCTCGAGGTGTGTTTTCAATTCGACCATTTCACTGTGTATATTTTAATTTAGTTTATTTTTGTAGCGGTGACGCTAGTCAACTCGACAACGCCCTACACCTACGACCTGCGCACCCAAACGTTTTTCCAACCCGAAGCATCCTACCAGATTCTCCAACAAGCCAAAGCGGGATGTGGGAAAATACTGAAAGAGCTCAAGATGCAGAGTAGTTTGGTCATGGAGAGTGGGAATGGGAAGACGGTGGTGACTGCGGGAAAGAGTTTGTACGAGTTGGTGGATATTCCGAAAGAGGAGGTGATGGCAAGTGCGTCGGTTGTGTTGGATAAGTTGATGGAGGAGTTGAGGGTGCAGACGAAGTGAGTGGTGTGTGTGTGTGTGTGTGTGTTTTTTGTTCGATTGATGTGTGTGTTGTTTAGGTACCCGGTGTTGCTTGCTGTGGATGATTTTCAGGCGTTGTTTGCGAGGACGGCGTATCGTGATCCAATGTATAAACCGATTGCGTCGTATCATTTACAAGTCCCAAGAATGTTGTTGGAATTTGCCTCTGGTAGACGGTCATTCGTGAGTGTTTCATCTCTCACTCACTATAATCATTTATTAAAAAAAAATCGAACCAAGGCCAAGGGAGCATTCGTAGGCGCGCTCAACGCCTCGGATCCAATGTACGGCATCACACCTGTCCTCGGTGCCGCGTTGGATTTACCATCGAGTCGACTGATGACGACGACGGCGCCGTGGCCTTAAGTGAAGCATTCGATGTTTTTGTCCGAGTAGCGCTGGGGATGAAAACGGTAGTGAAATCGGAAGGCAGGATTGGCCGTATGCACCCAAATATATGGACGTTGTCTTTAAGCTCCTGGACCATGTTGTGGAGTTTTGCTGAACAATTTTGCTCTCCAAGATCTCCCTGAGTTCCCCAATCTTGTTTCGCTACTCCCGAGATTGAGTTGGTGGCCCGGAAATAGTTCTAGCAAGGGTATCATTCCGGTTTTGGAGTAAGGTATTGTGAGTTTGCGGTGCCTAGATTCGCATCGTGAGGTTAACGTAGGTGGTCGACTGTTGAGACAAGGTGACTTTTGCATAGCCGCAGGAGGTTCGAACCAGTGCGCGGTGCCATAGGACACGCCAATCGAATCTCGTGACTGAGCAAAAATGCTATAGTTAATTTGTAAACCGACGCGAAAATAATCGACTAAGCAAGTAACCCTGGCCCCACGATGCACATGTCGCTAATTGCCTAACAATGTGCCAGTCCCATCCTTCATATCTACCACCCCGCATCCAAGAAACACTTATCATCAAGATAATAAACAACGCGTTGGAATCATATCACATACAACTCGTGGGGTTTGTCTGCAGTAACCACTCACCCCAAGCCAGCGTATCCGGCTGAAGCCCATCCCAAACCATTTCACACAGCTCCTTTTGTGTGATTGGGTCCCAATCCACCTTGAGCCGCTCGAGCCTCAATACGAACCAGGGATCTGGTTTGGGGTTCTTTGCCCTACAAGTATCCAGAATACGGAGACAGAAATCAGTGCCATGCTCTCTCGAGTGTAAGAAGCCTGAGTCTTCATAACCTATATCAATAAACAAGGACTTAAGGCACGGCAGATACTCCATCTTGTCACCTTCCCAACCAGGGCACAATGCACACAATGCTGCGTACAAACATCTCTCTTCACATTGGCGCATAGTTAGGACTTGGAGATGACGACACCGGCCGAAAGCATATCTGAATTCAGGAAGTGATCAGCGCCTGATGCTCGCTAGCTCCAGATTGATTAGGGTGTCCGGTGGATAGGTAAACAAGGAGCGGACATTGAGCTGGATATCCCTTTGTCCAGTTCCATCCTTCCACGAGAGCATACGCAGCGCCGGTAGTCGAATATATTGGAATATGGTCCAGTCCCACAAATCATAGGTAAATGCCCAAAATAATGTTGGCAAAAATGAAGAGTGATGATATTGGTTAGGGGCGTAAATTTGGTTCTTTTATCCCAAGGGACCGCCGATCGAAAGTAGGTGAGGTTGGGACATTGTGCGAGGAACATTGCACAGGTGTCATTGGGGATTCTGAACAGATTGACATAAGTTATTGACGACCAAGGGAGTAGAACTTCTCTCTCTACGCCTCGAAGTCCGATATATGTGGTCTATGAGGTGACATTCAAGTTGGGGAAAGCTGGTTGAGATATGGGGCAGCCACTTTGGCGGTATGTCTGCCAGCTGTTGAAGGGTTCGAATATTCCTAAAATATTTGCTATTGAAGAGCACAGGTCCGACAATTGAGTGAAAGATGCCCTCAGGGTCAATGCGGCGATTGAGGTCGAATAGGCGAGCTTTAGCATTTTGAAAGTGGAGCTGAAGGATATGACAAATGCTACCTGCGTTGTGCGCGTAGGCGTCAGCACCCATCCCATTCTATAATTGGGGTGTTGAGTGGGCGACCTGATGCCAGTACGAGACGTGACTGATAACAATAATTGGATAGGTGTCCTGCCACCCGTTCGGGTATATATGCAAGGGATTATATGGGCAGACGTAACTGTAGTCGTCCAGAGAGGTCCACTCAAAGGTAAGCCTTAGTGTTTCAGGTGGGAGGTCCGCAATCAACGCCTAGACACAAATAAGTTGTCACAACAATGCCATGCGTCTTTTGTGAAGCTGACATACCGTGTCATCTACTTGGCATATTTCATGCTGGAGGGTATCGGCCTCACCTTTATTCTTGTGTGCCGTTGGCATGGGTGCTGCAGGACGAAGGGAGGCAAGGCCACGTAGGGGACCACAAATTCTACCGGGATATCTTAGACACTGTCTACCTTAGAGCTCAAGGCCTGTTAGTATCGCCTTCGGTTAAAGGCAGTATGAGATTGCTTAGCCGGCCATCCTACGGTACACGGTACATGTGCCACATGTCAAAACCTTTCTAACTGGTGTTAGATGAATATACTATCAGAAGGTCATCTAGGCAATAACCGCCGGGCATCAAATGGGATACTGGAGGGTAGTAATGCGTTTGAAGAAGATGCAAAGTTGTTGTCGGTGAAGATAGGTCTTCCGGAACGGAACACATGAATGTTGGTCTCGAGCTCCTGGACCGTGTTATGGAGTATTTGCCGAACAAATTCGCTCTCCAGGATCTCCTTAAGTTTCTCGATCTTATTTTTGCTGCTTTGGTTGATTTGATAGCCGGAGACCATGCTACTAAGAGCATCATTCTAACTTGGGAGCACATTGGGGTTGTGAAGGATTGTGATGGGCGAGATGCTTGAGAACGGATGTGATGACGTCACAACGTAGTTCACACAATTTCTTTTCTTTCGTGCTGCCGCAGTGGGTGCCGGTATAGTTGAGAGGCACCCACTCCGCAACCTACTGTCCTTCTCACACCACGCACCTGCCTTGACTACCTCGCTCGCATTTGCCTGGCCACTCACTTCCCCCCCAACCAACAGCGAGTGGCGTGCTCTATGGCGTGCCCCAATAACTATCACTCACTCAACTCGCGTATCTGTCATCCAGCCACCCTACGGCCACAAATGGATCATCAGGCCCTCTCTTGCTTGCTCGCTGTTTTGCACGTACATGCACGTTATCCAATGCCCCTCGTCTGTTCTCGTCTGTTGTCTTTGCTGCAAGATAGTCAGTACAATTACTCATCGTGGAAGGCTAGACCTGTGGTTACCCTTGTTTTTCTTGTTATTGCTGCTGTTGCTGCTACTGCCCTCCTCTGGCCTCCACACCCGGCCTCTCCGGCACAGTCCTATCCGTCAACATAGGAATGCTCACAAAATATACAAACCCCGCCAAATCCTTCCCTTGCTACACATAACATTGCACCCACGCTGGCTATCCGGGTCCGCATAGGTCGCTTCAGGATCAAAAACATATGGCAGACTAGGTTGTGTGGACGGTTGGTGCTAATATTGCGGCTGTGATTGCGATTGCTGATGGTGGTGTTGACCCGTTTGAGCCTGAGCCTGACATGGACTACGTACCGACTGTGGTTGAGTTGGAGTCTGAGTCATCTGCTGAGCCGCCTGCTGCTGTCCCCATCCCTTAATGGACTTAATTGTGTTGAACTTCGATCTCGTTTGTCCAGCCAGACGGCACCATAATCATAAACCAAAATTCAGGGCCTCTCATCATACATAATCGGCCCCATTCTTCTCTCCTCATCCACAACCCTTGTCGCTGTTGGTAGCAAAAGCAATGCCTCCTCTACCCGCACCTCGCTTCCCCCACCAGACACCCCTCCCCGCGTACAAGTTTATGTATACCAGTGAACAGTGGATCTCCGGCAGGTTGAAGTTGATTGAAGTTTACCTTCGATTTCATCAGATCTAATATAGAATAGGCAAAACCGGTACCTAGTCTCGTCGATGGATATTCATTAAACCTTCGTCGTAATATTTGTGATTGATTTGTAACTACAATCGAACTTGACTTGTGTTGGAGCTTTCAATATGGATATGTTTTTCCGACGCGACTGCTTGGGGTATAGCGTTTGTAAATTACCAACACGTTCAAGTTCGAGCTGGCTTGGTATATAATATAACTGAGGCGCACCCGAAATCACACCGGCAATATCAATGGTGTAGAGGCGAAAGTGTGCCACTAGCAATGAACAAACGTCAACCAATCCGGGGGAAGACGTTCGGAATATCTGGTAATATCAAGCCATTTACAAGTCACGTTGGCGAGCTCACTCCAGCATACTTATGTCAGACTGGCCGACTATCTATTTATAGTGTACTTTCGACGCCTAAATTGCAGTAGCAAGCCCCGAGCTCCAAGATCCAGGGGCAAATTCGCAAGTTCGTTTCAAGAAATACACACACAGCGGGACACACTAAATTGTTATAGTCGTTCAATTCATAGACAACCTTGGTCTTCGTCAACAGCTATAGATGGAACGTCCCTGAGGTTGGTATGACGCTTCGCAACACCATGAACAACCAATGAGTCACGAAAAACTTATGTTCCGAGTTTAACCTTCTTCCCGGAAGTAATATCAAAGAAATCATTCAAGTTCGCAGATACCTTATCTCAAACACTGTCTCCAGCTTGACTTGATCGTTCGCATCCACTCTCCATCGATATTCATATAACCCATCCTTCTCCCTCAACCATGCGACCCTTAGCCCCCACCCTGTCCGGTTCTTCCTCGGGCAGAGCAATGACGTTATGATCAGAAGGTGCGGGTGTGGGCCCTGTCGTTGGCACTGGACCTGAAACTGGGGAGGACCCAGATAGTGAAGGGTCTGGAGGCGCGTACCCGGGTAGTGTTGTGGTTGGTGCACTTGCTGCTCCGAATATGAATGGGCGTATTGGTGTGGTGGTCGTGATTCCCAATGACGATGAAGTCGGTGTCTGTCCAGCTAGGGGACGTACTTGACGATGATGTTAGCTGTGACCGTACTCTAGGTCAGAGCAGCGTCTGTCCAGTCCCTGTCTGTGGACCGCGTGATGCGAGCGCGGGTAGTGGAATGAGACCGTGCGGGAGGGTCAACTGCTTTTGTCTGTGACGGGGTAGTGCCTGCGGGTTGGTAACCAAGATGCGTCGCTAACGACTTGTCATTGGATGAGGAAGGGATGTTGAGGTTGGTTAAAAGCTGGACATACCGTAGGTTACTTCCAGGCTGAGGGAGGCATTTCTGTCTGCAGTGATGGCGTCTAAGCTCGGCATTGGTGGAGCGTTTGAGCAAGGGAGAATTATTTCTTCTCTCCTTTGATTTGGGGGTCGAGGTTGGCGGTCTTGGGTAACGAGTCAGTATTGCTCTCTTCTCGCAGAGGAGGGTGTGATGCACATACCGCAAAGACATTCCGTCTCCTTGTCCTCTCAAATCACCAAAGAACTCGCTGATGGCATCGTGACTCGTATGTGAAAGACCCGACTATTTCTGCCTTGAACGCCTTGAGCACGAGTGCAGACTGGACGAGGTGGCTAGCAGCAATGGTGTGGACGGTGGTTGACTCTGGAGAATGGCATGACGCAATTCCAAACACCGCACACTCACACAAAGCAAATCAAAATACCATTTCAACGCGAACTAGGGTGCTGTCGGTAAAGACTGGTCGTACACAACAGAATACACAAATGTTGGCCTTGGGCTTGAGCTGGTAGCCAGGGACCGTGCTGGCGAGGGCATCATTCTGATTTCGGAGCACGTTGGGATTGTGACTGGCGAGACGCCTGAGAACGACTGCGATAACGTAACAGGCGCTTTGCATATGTGTGTAATAAGTAGGTGAGGGAAGAGAGATTGGATCTTTACTGGGCCTGCTCGCCCTTGTCTGTGAGTTTACTGCAGAGATTGATGTTGTCATCGTGTCGATGAGGATTGCGTGGTTGCATGCAAAGGTCCTGTGGCCCATTGACTGCGCATATCTAACGCTCCCTCCACTGCTGTGAACATTGTCAGAACCAGGAGAGAGAGAGGTTGGGGAGCATCCACATGGGCAACCTCGATTCGAATATTCTCCCGCCTCCCCTTGACCATTGTCCTCTTCCCCCACCCGGCCACAAGGTCGAACTTCAGGAAACATGTCGGGCGTGATCTTGCTGGGGATTTGTCTGAGAAGGATGATAGTCGGACATCGTGGACATTGGGTGGATGGAGGCGCGGGGGAGGGGGAACTAGTTGTACAAATGGCAGTATACTGCACATGGGGGAAAGTGACTCACTGAAGCTATAGACGCAGGTCAGGGGAAGCATTAGGGGGAGCCCGCCTGCGCTCTGAGAGAGAAACACTCCTCTCGTCCAACGAACCTGCGGTGTGACAAGGTGGAAAACCAAAGGGCTATGTTGACGTTGCGGGTGCCAGGGAGGCCACTCCAGGGCCGGGTCGAAGTGGTAAGCACAGACGCCCACTCCTGTCCTTTTCTGTGTCATGAGCCTTAACCTCCTTCCCTCAACTAATACCTTTGGCTTCCTCAACATCGCACACGCCCACTTATCATTGGTCGCAAATGCTACCACCAGTACCACAAAACCAGCTTCTCAACCGGGAAACTGTGCCTATTCCATATGTGAACAGAAGTGATAAATGCGGTGGTATGAATGATATCTACAGAGGCTCTGGCGCCTTCTTTGGTCGTTTGTGAGGTGCAACAGTAGAGGAGGGAGAGACATGAATCATCACTGAGGGTGAAGCTGAAATACTAGTTATGATTGACGTCCTATATGCGTATGTAAACATAAGCATGAAACGAAAAAGAAGGATAGGTGTGTAAGTGATTTCGAAGTGAGGTTGCAAGGAAATGGAATAACGCACGAAAATGGTGTTTTTGAAGATGTAGCCGTTATCGAGGATAATGTTAACAGGACTCGAGTAGCCTGCAGTCGCTATTATTCTTCACTTGACACTAACAAGAGGAGAAAAGCAAAAGGTTCTAGCCCTACATACGAGAGAATAACGAAATAGCAGACACTCACCCGTGAGTAAACCCAGGAATCAGCTCTTGGCACCGAAACATACTCAGTCTCCATCTCAAATGACAACATTGCAACAATCACAATGCGGCCCCTTCCCATCCAAGAGAATACTTGGTTTGCCATGGGTGGTGTAGGTCAAGACGATGAATGTTTGAGTGATCACTTTGGTTGGTTTGCTGTGAATGGTGGTCGAGCTGGAATCTCCCTATCCTCTTCTTCTTCCTCGGGGGGAGCGACGACACCATGATCAGGAGATGGGCATAGGTCCTATTGCTAGAGCTGGAGCTGAAGCTGGGAAATATCCGGGCAGTGAAAGGCCCAGAGGTGCGCACCCGGATAGTGCTGGGGCTAATGCGCTTGTGGTCCGAGCACGGGTGAATTCGCTGGTGCGGCGGTCGTGGTTGCGAATCATGAGGTTGGCATAGGTCCAGCTGCAGCTGATGTCATCTCAACAAGCAGTCTTGGTGCAACAGCAAAATTCGCTTCAAAACTTGGTGGGGTAGGGGTGGGAGTGGTGACTGCCCAAGCCAAAGAGGTCCAGGAGGTGCCGCCGCCGCTGCGTTCCCGAATGGAGAAGATGTAGAAAAGGGGGTGTTGGTATTACTGAATGGGCCCACCAAAGACGGGGGCAGTGGTGGCTGCATTGTTCCTGAAAAATACAGAGGGGACAGTGCCCCTGAACCAGGAGTCGTTGTTGATGTTGGACGAGGAGAGCCAAAGCTAGCCAAAGGCGCCAAACCGGTAGACTCAAGTTAAGACTCCGTTTGGCCTCCAATGAGCCCACCTCCGCCACTAGTCTGATATCAATTCCATCAGTACCAACACCGGCACCGCCGTCAAGTCCACCGTTGGCTTGGGACTGACCCCGGCTCCCAAGGAGACCCCCTCTATTAGCCTGACTCTAATTCGGGCTCTGTACCCAAAGAGCCTTTCTCCTTTGCTACCGCAACCACCACCCCCACCCCAAAGGGCCCTCCTTCACCAGGATAAGCGTCGAGAGGTGATAATCTGATTTTGATGGGATCCAACCTGGATTGGCAATGGCGTCGGTTGCGACCATACTCAAGGTGAGAGCAGCATCTGTCCAGCCTTCGCCTGTAGACTGTGTGGTAGTTGAGTGAGACTGTGCGAGTGGCTCGACCGCTAGGGTGTGTGACTACATGGAGTTCGTAGGCCGGTGACCAGGATAAGTATGCCGCTGACGACTGGTTAACGTTTCAACATATACTGATGCTCTGAGCACCAGTTGTATTTTGCCACTGCGAGCATTTGGAGGGCTGAAGTGGCCGACTCGGCACAGAGAATGTTTTTTGGTATAGCCCCTCATATCCTCTACCCAGATCATCGGGATCAACCTCGAGCAAATTTATGCCTATTTGATCCGGATTTTCTTCCACATTTGAACCGATTCTCCCAAAATCTGTCCAGATTTGCAACCGACATATATAGGGACCATCCAGGGAGATCCAGGGGGATCTCAGCCCTCAGAGTCGGAAATTGGCGCATTCTTGCACTGCTACTACGTTGATATGGCGAGCACCAGGGAGGGACTGAACCACACTCTGCATATGCTCCGGGGCTAGGCGGAGGTGATGAGCCTAGATGCCCACTCCTGTCCTTCGAACGCACGCTTGTGCCATGAGGATTGCACACTACCGCACAGCCACATTACAGCTTCCTCTCATTTCGCCACCATCCAAGTAAGTGCAACGCCCCTCCCCCCTACTTTGATTTTTGTGCTGATCATAGACCTAGTCACAATATCTACTCTTGATAGTACGTCAAACCATAGGTTGATCAGCAGTACATCGGAGTGATCGTTATCTTTGGGTCATTACCAGCAGGCTTCCTTGCAATATATCGAAAGTCATGGATCATTATTCCTCCAGGCTTGAACGAGAACGAAATTTGGCTAAAGCGAAGAAATTTGCATATAAAGAATTTGGGCGTACGGGAGTACTTGGTGATGTGGAGAGGGCAATTGGAAATTTCCAGCAGGCGTTGTCGCTCACTCCCGACAGTCACGCTGACAAACCACGATATCTGAGTAATCTCGGAATGTCTTTCTCGAGTCGATTTAACCACACAGGAATCCTCAGTGACCTCGACGATGCCATCAATCACTTACAGCGAGCCGTGTCGCTCACTCCCGATCGTCGTGCCGACAAACCAGCGTATCTCAATAAACTCGGAATTTCCTTCTCGAGTCGATTTAGGCGCACAGGGAACCTCAGTGACCTCGACGATGCCATCGTTCGCTTACAGCGAGCTGTGTCGCTCACTCCCGATCGTCGTGCCGACAAACCAGCATATCTCAATAATCTCGGAATTTCCTTCTCAAGTCGATTTAGGCACACAGGGAACCTCAGTGACCTCAAGGATGCCATCAATCACTTACAGCGAGCCATGTCGCTCACTCCCGATCGTCATGCTGACAAACCAGCGTATCTCAATAATCTCGGAAATTCCTTCGACAGTCGATTTAGGCGCACAGGGAACCTCAGTGACCTCGAGGATGCCATCAATCACAAACAGCGAGCTGTGTTGCTCACTCCCGATGGTCATGCTTCCAAACCACTGTATCTCACTAATCTCGGAAATTCCTTCAACAGTCGATTTCAGCGCACAGGGAACCTCAGTGACCTCGAGGATGCCATCAATCACTTACAGCGAGCTGTGTCGCTCACTCCCGATGGTCATGCTTCCAAACCACTGTATCTCACTAATCTCGGAAATTCCTTCAACAGTCGATTTCAGCGCACAGGGAACCTCAGTGACCTCGAGGGTGCCATCAATCACTTACAGCGAGCCGTGTTGCTCACTCCCGATGGTCATGCTTCCAAACCACTGTATCTCAATAATCTCGGAAATTCCTTCAACAGTCAATTTCGGCGCACAGGGAACCTCAGTGACCTCGAGGATGCCATCAATCACAAACAGCGAGCTGTGTCACTCACTCCCGATGGTCATGCCGACAAACCAGGGTATATCAATAATCTCGGAATTTCCTTCAACAGTCGATTTCAGCGCACAGGGAACCTCAGTGACCTCGAGGATGCCATCAATCACAAACAGCGAGCCGTGTTGCTCACTCCCGATGGTCATGCCGACAAACCACTGTATCTCAATAATCTCGGAGGTTCCTTCGAGAGCCAATTTAGGTGCACCCGATCACCGGACCATTTGAATCAGGCAATTTCACATTTTCGATTGGCTGCCACGTCGAACATTGGCTCCATATCCCTCCGAGCCCATGCATCCCGCCGCTGGGCTCGTCTAGAAGTCAAGAGGAATTCCCCTGACACCTTGACTGCATACAACCATACTATAAGTCTCCTTCCACAAGTTGCCTGGATTGGTGATCCCATTGCTACACGCCATTCACAGCTCACCAGGCTTGCTGATATTCCGAGGGAAGCTGCTGCATTTGCACTTGATCTCAAACGTCCAGATCTTGCACTTGAGTGGCTCGAGCAGGGTCGCTCAGTCGCCTGGAACCAATTACTCCACCTCCGAGCTCCTGTCAATCAACTTTGTCAGGACCACCCAGATATTGCTATTGAATTCACACAAATTTCAGATGAACTCCGTAATGCAGCTATCCGAGGTCACAACTTAAATTCGTCTGAAAACCTCGACAATTCTATTTCGTTCGAGGTACAAACACAACGCCATCACCGTCTCGCCGAGAAGTGGGATCTGCTTGTCGAGAATATCTGATCACTTCCAAACTTTCACGACTTCCTCCTTCCAAAAAAGATCTCCGCTCTCAAGAAAGCTGCTGCATCAGGCCCTGTTGTCGTCATCAACGTACACCAGCGCCGTTGTGATGCATTAATAATCAGCCAGGGTACAGACCATGTAATCCATATTCCATTGGATAAGCTTTGCTATGACGACGTGATCAAGATGTCCGCGCAATTTAAGGAACACCTCGTCAACTGTACTTATCGTGGCACTCCGCCCAAACGAGGAAGTCCACGCCTCGCTGGGATTCTATCAAAACTCTACTTGCACGTCGTCGAACCTATTCTGAAAGGTCTAGGCTTGACGGTAAATATCGTTCGTTGTAGCGAAAAGCACTTCTGAACTGACATGAATTGCAGGGGGATCCTAAATCTGGTGCTTTGGACCTTCCCCGCATTTGGTGGTGTCCAACTGGTCCCCTCGCCTTCCTTCCGCTTCATGCCGCCTGTCGCGACATTGGGGCCAGACTCGAAGGCACATTTACATATGTTGTCTCGTCATACACACCGACGGTCAATGCTTTACTCGAGGCAAGGGCGGTGGAACGACAGCCATTCAAACAAATTGTCGGTATCGCCATGACGGAGACTCCAGATCATATTTCACTTCCAGACGTCGACAAGGAGATCGCACATATACAGAAGCTCTTCTCGGATGACACCAGGCAGCGATGTGATGTACTTCGGAATGAGCAGGCGACAGGAGACCAGGTGCTGGCGCACATGAAAAGCGCTGGCTGGATTCATCTCGCATGTCATGCTATCCAAGATGAACATGAGCCCACACGGAGTGGCTTCTGCCTTCATGACCGACGCTTAACGATCATAGACATTATTGGCAGGGGATTTGGCAATGCCGACTTTGCATTCTTGTCAGCTTGTCAGACGGCAACCGGAGATGAGAAGACGTCGGACGAGGCGGTGCATATTACTGCTGCAATGTTAGGAGCGGGGTATCGGAGTGTGATTGGGACGATGTGGGCAATACCTGATGAGGCGGCTCCTCGAATTGCGTCAAAGGTGTACTCGATACTTTTCTCTGGAGAAGAGCCGGATAGTGACCGAGCAGCACGAGCACTACATGAGGCTGTGAGAGAGGTACGGGACTCCGAGGGCGACAATTCATTTAATTTCTGGGTGCCTTTTGTACATTATGGTGCATGATGTAGGTTAGTAACACAAGCGAATTTTGTATAGCCACTAAATATGACTACCTGAGGCTACCGCTATCTTGGGAGGAGTATAGTGAGTCTTCTATATCTAATACTAGGCCGACATCGTTGGACGGCACAAGAACCTCGTTCTTGTGTCACCGCCTTCCGCTCCATGGCTGTCGGTTGGCATAGTTGGCTCCTTCTATTCTCACTTGCTTTCTCCATCCCCTTCATCTTACGCGGACCCGTAGCCCTTGGCGCTTGGGCAAATAAAAGCGCCATAGGTGGTAGCCCCACTCACCCTACGATATTTCTCACCTCTCAGAGGCCACTACGGTAGACCGGAAGTCACCTTCGCACACTTCCCTTATCCACGCACATATCACAACAACCGTGAGTTGTTGACCTTGTTCTATCATTGCCCAACTCGTAGAGGATCTTTTCGGACATAAAATGGCTGGGTTTGGGATTCTTGATCATTGTCACTGAGTGTTGGGCCCGGCAAGCAAATAGATAGAGGTCGCTTTCCTAGTAACAGCCTACTTAGCAGGATGAGATAATTCGGACGTTGGCACCCGTTAGGCAGCCAAGCGCGGTCGTGACGTACTTGGGTCAATAATTCTGGCGTTGGCTTATTCTATGATCAAAGGCTAGCCGGCTAAGTAGTTCGTGTGGCCCGGAAGGTAAGTACCCCACGTGATAGACGGCTACACAATCACATGACCACCTGTCACCCAACCCCGTAAACAACTTTGAATTTTTGTATCCCGAAAACTCCAATGATTCCGCTTGTCCGTGCAGGCACAGCTGCACGCACGACCACACCGCAGCTCACGCTCTTCTTCGAGTCGAAGCGGGGCGTGAAGTTTCTCAGGCGACAATGGTTGATCAAAGATGCTGGTGCGTTGGATATATAAAAGATGTTCCCGAGTGTTCGGTCTGAAATGTGAAATGTAGCTAGGAAGAGTGCGACGCAGAGGGATTCGACGGGAAAACCGGTTATGAAGAAGAAGGAAAAGGTGTCGCCTGTGCGTATTGTGCGCGCGCGAGCTTTCCTTTTCTTTGTACTGACGAGCGCGGGTAGCTGTTTACGTCGCTTCCTGTTGAGCAGCTGAAGAGGTCTGTGTTTAGAGTGGATGAGAGGGCAGAGGTCGAGATGATGCGGTTTACACCTGTGCGTTTTGTTTTATTGTGGCTTATGTTTCTTTGCTGAGTTTTTTTTTTTGGAAAGGGAAATGTGACGAGGGAGAGTGTGGGCTCTGCTATGGAGTTTGTTGCTTCGCCAAATACCCCGATGAAACATTATGGTCTACCCAAGACGGTGTGGAAAGATGTACGTTTGTGGTTCTTGCTCTCCCTTAACTTTGACTTTTACAAGCCCGATGTTACTAGTTCCGCTTGTTATCGAAACCGTGTTCGGTGATACGTAGTGCTACCGTGGATGTCCTAGAAACACTTGGCGAGGCGGGCAAGTCGCTGACGAGTCCTGTGGATAGGAGGATGGTGTTGACGGGTCAGTCTGGATGTGGGAAGAGTTATTTGTTGCTTCAAGCTGTAGAGTGGTGTGCTGCGCAGGGATGGATTGTGATTTACGTCCCTCGAGGTGTGTTTTCAATTCGAGACCATTTCACTGTGTATATTTTAATTTAATTCAATTTTTTTGTAGCGGTGACGCTAGTCAACTCGACAACGCCCTACACCTACGACCTCCGCACCCAAACGTTTTTCCAACCCGAAGCATCCTACCAGATTCTCCAACGAGCCAAAGCGGGATATGGGAAAATACTGAAAGAGCTCAAGATGCAGAGTAGTTTGGTCATGGAGAGTGGGAATGGGAAGACGGTGGTAGGCTGCGGGAAAGAGTTTGTATGAGTTGGTGGATATTCCGAAAGAGGAGGTGGTGGCGAGTGCGTCGGTTGTGTTGGATAAGTTGATGGAGGAGTTGAGGGTGCAGACGAAGTGAGTGGTGTTTTCATGGTGTTTTTTTTGTTCGATTGATGTGTGTGTTGTTTAGGTATCCGGTGTTGCTTGCTGTGGATGATTTTCAGGCGTTGTTTGCGAGGACGGCGTATCGTGATCCGAGGTATAAACCGATTGCGTCGTATCATTTACAAGTCCCAAGAATGTTGTTGGAATTTGCCTCTGGCAGACGGTCATTCGTGAGTATTTCATCTCTCACTCACTATAATCAATCATTTATCAAACAATCGAACCAAGGCCAAGGGAGCATTCGTAGGCGCGCTCAACGCCTCTGATCCAGTGTACGGCATCACACCTGAACTCGGTGCCGCGTTGGATTTACCATCGAGTCAACTGGTGACGACGCCGTGGCCTTATGTGAAGCATTCGAGGTTTTTGTACGAGTATGCGCAGGGGATGAAAACGGTAGAGGTGC
This sequence comes from Lepiota venenata, assembly GCA_004296355.1. NCBI lineage: Eukaryota > Fungi > Basidiomycota > Agaricomycetes > Agaricales > Agaricaceae > Lepiota > Lepiota venenata. Next base: position 291,145 of record RCFS01000003.1, read on the forward strand.
CGACGAGGTTGAGTGTGCAAGAGGCGGGGACGATGTTTGAGGTTTGGATGAGGAATAAGGTGTTGGGGTCGAGTGAGTGGGCTTCGTTTTGGGTTTTGGGTTGTTGTTGTTAACGAGTTTTTTTTTTGTTAGAAGCGCATGATGAGTTGTTTATGGCCAAGTATGTGGAATCGGGTGGGAATGCGAGGGATTTTGTGTGGAAGGGGTTGTTGGGTACTTTACAGTCATAGAGTTTATATTTGTTGCGGGGGGAAAAGTGGTTGGTAATATACAACAACGACAGGTTTATTTAAGAACGGATTAGAATGTCGAGCCTTCGGGTGGTTGAGGAAGCTTGCGATTATTGAAAGACGCCATTTCTCTAAATCAGGTGCGTGAGATGAAGGGTGATTGCAGGAAATTGTTGTCCAACCTTCGGATTTCGACGAGAACGTGTTCGATAGAGAGATTCCTCGACCAGCCTGCGAGAACGGGAAGCTTTGAAGGGTCGACTTTACCGTTTTGGGGGTTGACAAACGGAAGATTGACGCGAGAGATGAATTGGACTTCGGGCGGAGAATCGGGGTAGGTGTTGCCACAGGTGATCTTGAGGCTGTAGATACGGTTCTCATGGACGGTCTGATGGTGAGGGATGTGTGTAATCTGATCAACACAGATGGTAATGAGGGAAGAGAAACGTACGTGGCCTGGACCGATGATGGTGCCATTCCAGTTGCTCATCATGATATCGTCGCCATCTTCGAGACCGTACGAGCACGATCCGTCGCCGATGCCTTTTTCGCCTTTTTCGAGTTCTTCGAGGAGGCGAAAGTTGCGAGGGACTGGGAATGTGAGTAAACGGCTGTTTGTGTGTGTGAGATGTTGATTACCTTTGGCCATCGTGAAGAGAAAGAGAGAGAGAGAGAGACCACGTGACTGGCTGGGCTGGGTTGTTTCTCATCCGCTGCTCCCTGTTACTTTACTCTTTATTACCCATGTTTGGCGGAGGAGCAGCAAACACGTACGACGACATCGTCGGTCAGTCGTCATCTTTTCTGCAACAAGCGATCACACTGACTGCCCTGTAGCAAAGACGACAGACGAGAATCTCACCACAGAAAACTGGGAGCTCATCATCAATCTCTGCGATAAAGTCACAGACGAGGGCGAGCAGGGGTACGCGGCTCTTCTCTCCTTCACCAAATCACTTCTCCTTACACACACACACAGCGCCCGCGACGTCACCGCATCCGTTCTCAAGCGTCTTCGCACATCGTAATCCCAATGTCCAGCTCTACGCCCTCTCTCTCACCGAAGCTCTCTCCAAGAACTGTGGGGAGGCTATCGATCGGGAAATCGCCTCTCGTGCGTTTACGCAGGGCCTTGAAAAGATCGTCATGGACCGCGTGAGTTTTGCTCTTTTTGCGTTTCCTTTCCATCCCTTTTTTTTTTCTCAAGAGAATGGGAATAGACTACGCATGATAAAGTCCGAAAACGCACACTGGTGTTGATTGGTCAATGGGCCACCGAGTTTGAGGGTCTCGGCGTCATGGAGGACTGCGCTAGCAACCTCAAAGCCAAGGGTGCGTAGTTGTTGTAGACTTTTTTTTCTCTCGCGGCGTATGCGCAGCAGCAGCTACAATTAAAAGGCAAAGTTTAGGATACAAATTCGATGCACCGCCCGAACCTCTCCCTCCTGCCGTAGACGACGATATCAGGCGCAAAGAAGAAGAAGAACTCCAGCGTGTGCTCGAGATGTCAATGCAAGACCGCGGTGGCCGAGATCAGTGGGCTGCGTACAGCCTCGCGTCGTCGAGTGGTGCTGGTGGTTCGAAAGCTGCCGCTGGCTCCTCTTCCTCCAATCACGCTGCCCCATCTGGCTCGGCTTCCGGTGCTGCTTCGTCTTCTGCTGCTGCTCCAGCTGCACCAAAGTATCCTAGTGGTTATGTTCCTGCCCGTACGCCCTTCCCCACAGCGTCAGCCCGCCTCGCCGCAACAACCATCGTACGCCGCTCAGACTCATTATACCCACTCGAACGCATCCAACGTCTCTGCGGGAGCTGCTGCCAGTGCTGCGGCGCAGCCATCATCCACCACCAACCCAAACGCCATCGTAACCCGCGTTCGAGCTCTACACGCCTTTGAACCCACCGAACCCGGCGAACTCGCATTCGAAAAGGGCGACATCATCAAAGTCGTCGATCGTGGCTATCAAGACTGGTGGCGAGGTCAACTCAAAGGCCGAACAGGCATTTTCCCCGTTAATTATGTTGAACCAATGCCAGAACCCACCGCGGCTGATTTGGCGAAAGAAGCGGAACAGGAGGCGGCGGTGTTTGCGCAGGCTGTTAATGTTGAAAAGTTGTTGAATTTGTTGAGGGCGTTTGATCCGGCGAAGGATAGTTTGGCGGATAATGAGGAGATTCAGGTGTGTGTGTGCTCTGTGTTCCTTTTTTTTTTTTATTGATGTTAATGATGTGTGTGTTAGGAATTGTATCGCTCGAGTATGGCTCTCCGACCCAAGATTGTCAAGTTGATCGATAAATATAGTCAAAAACGAGGTTCGAGTTTTTAATCAACTTCTCACTGAAAAAAAAAAACTGAAATTTTGGATAAATTAGCGGATTTGGTGTCTATGAACGAAACATTCGTCCGCGCGCGGACGATTTTTGATCGGATGATGGAAGAGTCTTTAGCTCGTCATACAGGCGTCTACGAAGCGCAGCATCATCAATCTGCGTATCGACCTCCCCCTTCTTCTTCAGCTGGTGGTAGTAGGATAGGAGGAGGAGGAGGGAGACCGGAGTATGGGCAGTCTGCTGGGTCTCCTGTGGCGTATGGATGGGGTGCGCAACAGGTTCCCTATGGGACTCCCACTGCTGCGGGAGTGGTGCCAGGATTTCCGGAAATGGTGGGACCGGTGGCGTATCCGACGCCTGTGCCTGCTCCTGCTCCTACGCCTGGGCCGAGTCATGGGATGCAGCAGCCGGGTGTGCCGTATGGCTATCCTGGTCATGGTCCCCAGCAACAGCAGCAACAGCCAGTGGCAGGGGCGGCGGCGTACAGTGTGCAAGGGCCAACGCCTTATCCTGCTGTTCAACCACAACCACAGCAGCAGCAACCACAATCACAGCCGCAACTGCAACCACAGCCACAACAGCAATCGCAGGCGTTGAGTCCGCAAGGGAGCGTAGCGGGTCTTCAGCCGCAGCAACAGCAACAGCAACAACAACCGTCACAGTCACAGCCACAGGTGGTTCAAGTTCAACCTCAGTCTCAGCAACCGCAGTATGGGCAGAGTCCGTATGGACAGTATGATCTTGCTCAGTCGCAGACGGTGCAGGGGGTGGATCATTCGCAGTATCAGGTTCCACAACAACAACAACAGCAGCAGGCTCAGCAGGCGGTTCAGGCTCCGGCCTCGACTCAACCGCAACCGCAGCCACAACCGCAATCAGTGCAAAGTCCATCTCAGGCTCAGGCTCAAACGGATCAACATTATCAACAGCAACAACAGCAACAGCAACAGCCACAATCGCAACCACAACCACAACCACAAGCACAGCCGCAAACACAACAACAACACCAACCATCCACACAATCCGGTCCGCCGTACGTCTTTGATCCGAACGCGACGTATGCGGATCCGAATGTGCAAGCGTGGGCGCAGTATTATGCGCAGGGAGGGAGGGATTTGGCGGGGTCTGTGTATTTTGTGAGTATTCCTGGGTTGACGGATGGGACTGCGCCGGGGAGTCCGGGTGTGGAGGCTGGAGGAGGGCAGCAGCAGCAGCAAGGACAACAGGGCCAGGGCCAACCTCAGCAACAAGGACAAGGACAAGGACAACCACAGCAGCACGCTGCGGGAGCGGGTTTTGATCAGGGGGTGTTTAGCGTTACGCCGAGTGGGTTTTATGGTGCTGCTGGAGCGGGAGCTTCTTCGTCGGTTTCTTCTGCTGGTGGTGGTGGGCAGGCACAACTTCAACCGCAACAACAACAGACACAACCGAACAACTTATCTTCGAGTTCGCTCGGTGTTCAACAGCAACAGCAGCCAGCTATGAGCTGGTCAGCAACAACCACAACATTCGCCTACGATGGGATCGTTTTCGGCGTCGACGCCGTCGTGGGTGTTGCCTAAGAAAGAGAATGGTGGTGGTGCTGGGGGACCTGGTGCGAGTGGTGGTGGAGGTGGTGGAGGTGGGAGGTCTAGGTCCCCGGGGTTGGCGGGACAGTTTGCGGGTGTGAGTTTGACGGATCCTGGCAGTACGAGTGTTTGATGGAGTGGTTTGGATGGATGGTTTTGGATTCGTTTTTTGTTTTTTTCCTTTTGAGGAGGGGAGAATAAATGGTGGTTGTGCGGTTTGTCTTGTTTTACTGTTCGTTGATATTGTATGGATTGGTGTTGGACTACTTTTGTTTGATTTCTTTTTTCATTGTTTCGTATGCGGAGTGATACACACCCCAAGGCGTTTTGTGAATGAATATATATCTCCCTTTGGTTTGGAATTTATTTTTTGAAATACCCTCCGTGGTTAGCTAATGGGTTTTATGGAAGCTGGGCTGCGTGTTCGCGACGCCACATAGCGTAGTGCCAAAGTTTCAATGTCGCAGTTGTTTTCTCTCCCCTTTGGACCTGAGGGTTAATAGGGACACAAAAGTAGGTCACTTGACTTGAGGAAAGATGTGCCCAAACTTTGGATTTTTGTGGTTCGCAAAAGGGATGGAAAGATGAATGATAGTTGCGGCGGGGGAAGGACACGCCGGATCGTACTGTACTTGATGGTGGCGTTAGAATGTTCAGTTAAATACACGTCTGCCACCTTGTGGGCTCGTAAGAACAGAGGGAAAGGCTGACTGGTATCAGCCCAGCCAGCCAACAGCTGAATGTGGTGGTGCCAGGGGTTGAACGAGGATCAGTCATCGTCCGACTTATATTATGCCACCCCGAGATAGAATAGTGCTTCCTGAGCCCTCGAGGGCCCAGGAGAGTGGACCTTCCGCTGAGTATATTTTTGACGGGTGACAAAAAGCTGAGCCGTGCTCTTTAAGCTTAATTCGCTGTAAAACTCTCGGATGGGCTGGTGTCATGGGAAATCAGATATTTGTACAGGAGTAGTGGTTACAGCAAAAATATCATGGGTTGTCTGGTATGCTAGGAGCCGGTTGATGTCTTGATTTTTGGAGGGCCTGGTATTACATGCACCCCTGTCCAAATTCATGAACTCTGCCTGTACTGCAAGAAAAGAAGAGCGAAAACAATCTCACAAATTTACTGTTGCACCGCCTACAGCCCCTAATTATACATTCCTCGTCGTCGACACAACGCATGCCATAGCATCGCGGTACACCGTTCATCAAAGTGGAGGGTACCCCTTCGATAATAATGACATTAATGTCCCTAGTGTCCGGTTGACTGGGTGCAGCGAGAGCCGCAGTGAAGAGCGTGGTAAACAAGATAAGAGCTTTGAACATGGCGTGTTTGGATGATAGGCCGATAGAATGATCCCAGCTTTTATGCCTCACCTGGTGGTTCTTCCGCTCACACCAAAGATGACAGCAGCTATTGTCACAATATTATGCAAAGCCATGCTTCTGGAGTTGATAGTACAATGCTTGATGCCACCCAAAGATACCTTGTCTATAATCGGCATGTTATATTCCCCCGAAGGCGTGATCAGGACACCTCAAGGCAGCGATTAAACAGCTTCGATTGTGGCACAGGTATTACATGCCTCATGCCCACACTCACTTCATCCGAATAAACAATACAAATGTAGGGGTGAGAATGAGCCAGAAGGTGGAACTGTCTCGTATGCGCGGAGTCGTGTGGCGCAGCCTGCAGGTGTGATGAGAAAGCTACGGCCTACCTACATATATCATGGAGTTGAGAGACTGGGCAATACGGGCGTACAAGTACTGTACGTATGATCAATAATCTCAGAATACGATATCATCAACAAAGCAATTGATTAGATAGGGCGGGAATAACCATATCAACAAAAGTCACAGGGAGCGAAGAGCTTGGCCCAGGCGGATACCGGCGGACATCTACGGGGTATATGGGAAGTATAGGGTGTCCATCAAGCAGCTTTAGGTCTCTTGGCCTATGGGTAGTGAGCAAGAAATTTGATCATCATACAACAAAAAACCACATACCGCAGGGACTTCATCCTCAGAGCCACTGCTAGAACTCGTGTCTTGGTGTTTGTTGGGGGGCGGTTTTGAAGTACCGCTCGGGGCCAATGACCTTTCGCGTAACACCGAAGTTTCTGCAGCGGGGCGATATGGGTTCATGTTCATTCCTGATACTGTCCGACTTGTTTTGTTTTTCTTCTGATCCATAAATTCCTTTTGCCCATTTTGAATGAGAAAATCCAGGATAAGTCGTTGGAAAACTTCATGAACATAGTCCGGCTTGCGCATGTTGTCATGCGTGGCCCACTGATGATCATTCTCTATATGCCCTGCCATAATTCCAAGCAACATCTGCAGTTCCCCATATAGCGAATGCAGATAGCTGAGAGGTGTGCTGGAGTATTGGGAACGAATGAGCCCAGGAAGAAACCATATATCCCTGTCGTCAGTGCCATATGTTTTATTCGGGAATAGCGTCGTCCACGCCCCACATCTGATGGGCTCGTCTTGGGCATTTTCAGGATAAGCTTGGATTGCCCACCACATCAGTATCCAAAAGATAGACTCGGCATCGTGACGAAGTTCGTGTCGCCAGATTGATCGCGGAAGTGAAGAAACATCGTCATCTAGAACGATAAGCCTTTGGTCGGGACCGTCAAAAGATGAAAAACGTTGAGCGTAAGTCGTTTGATATTTCTCTGCAATGTCAGGATTGACGCGCGGTAACGCCGGGAATACCATCGCGGGCTGAGCAACGAGCGCTCTGCCTCGTTCGACGGCACGAGCAATAAACACTGGCGTGCCCTGGCATGCAGTTCAGTACCCAAGGCACAGAATGCTATAATGCCACGTACGGTGCGCCCTTGTCCAACGACTTCGTTATCAGGCGTCAGCTTCTCGGCAAAACCAAAGTCAATGAGAATCAGAGAAGATGCATAGCGATTCGGACTACTACCAGGTCAACGAATGGATTCGGAACGCGTAAATCACGTACTTGTTTTCAAGCAGATGCCGAACGTAGCCGGCGGAAACATCTCGGACTGCATTTGGGTCAGGTTCCTGCACAAACGGTCGGATAACGACATTCTTCGGACTGAGATCGCAGTGGAGTATTTTGCGATCATGATATAAACTACGTGTAACTAGAAAGATGGTCAGCAGCATCTAAAGAGAGTCCTCGGCACACTCACCCTCCAGTAAATCGTAAACTGCCAACAGCACCTCCCTCGGTGTTTCCAGATCCATGAACTTGCTACCGCAATCTCCCAGTCCGATGCGGTATTTCACTCGACCCCCAACATCGCTCCAGTGAACCTCATCCCAAAATACCATCGATACAACAGCTGGGTATGTACAGGTCGCATGAATCTCCTCTAAGATCACCTTTTCTGTGAAACGCCGATTTTTCTTGATGCATTGATCCTTGATCACTGGCACGACCCTTCCGTTGCACTCTGGGATGGGATTACCACGGTGGATGAAGACGTGAGTCCTGCGACCAAATGGGTCACTCGCATATTCGTGATGATAATTGGTCAGTATTTTGCCATCGTCTAGGGTTACATGAAAGACGACACAAGAGTTGGGGCCTTTGGACCTTTGTAGCGACTTGTCACAAGCACCGGGCTGGTCATTGCTGAGGTATGTGATAACGGCTTCAAGTAGGCTGTAATATTCCTGAGGTTTCGGTTAATTGGAGCTGTTTGACGCTGGATGCATCACTGATGAAGAAACACAAAGCCTCCTTCTCCACCAAAAGTCCCAATGCGGATGTTAAATCGGGGCGTGCCTCGAGCAGGTATGTGGCGTACAATATCGCGCGGTTGACATATTCTTCAGGTGACGCCCCGGCGGGCTGATACTTGCAAGCGATCTCAACAGCGCCCCAATGGTAGTCTATGACCATGAGTGGCGAGCGAGGATGAATATCCGATGATGTCTGGTCTCCACTGGCCAGCAGTGGGATGATCGGCTAAATCTTCATCGCTGCGAACTTTGAACTGTATCTCTGCATGTAAGGGTTCATATTGCATCTGTGGAACAGGCATTCCAAACGCACTCTTGTTGGACAGGTTACGGAGGATGGCGTCCGCTTCCTTGAACGAAGTCTTCAGCACAGCCAAACTTGACAGTTTTCGATTTTTTCTTCCTCTTGCGCGCGGCCCTAGTCCTACCACTCCCTGATTTACTATTATTTGCACTGACAGTCGAGGGCTTTGTCTTTTTTTCGACACCGAGGTGCTTGAAGAAGTCCTCCAGGGTGATATGCGTTGTAAAAGGGGGGGCCGATTTCTCCGCACGGTCGTGTTTGACTTCTTCACACCCCCGTTTTTGTAGAGAGGAGCACAAACTGCTTAAAGTGGAAACATGGTCGCTTCAGTTGTTGGACAAGGCCTTGGGGTCCATTTTGCTCAAATGGAGGTCGTGTCAAAAAACCAACCAACTGACGTTTTCGGCTGTTTATTGGCTGCTTCGTTTCAAGCTCCGCCACGGGCATCCCTGCGTAGCGCGAAATAATCCATGTTAATGGAATATGGCATTTCTTCCGGTCGGATAGAAACGAGACTGTCACAGGTCATGGGAACATCATACTCGGTCGTGTTGTTGGGAACTCTAAGATGGGGACCAATGGGCCGATTATGCGATAGTTATCAAGAAAGGGGTGGGCATCAGTTTCAAACAGGGTAGGGTGCCAAATCCTGCGCAACCACAGAGGCCGAGACTCAATGCGGCGGTTATTGGATCAGTTAAGAAGAGTTCCCCTTGAGGTATCTTGGTGTACAGTACTAAGGGCGATGAGGACAAACGACGTACCTCCGTTTAATTAGACTACGTAGCCCAGTGGAATTTCCCGTAAAATGCAATTATGGGTCTCGTATCCCTATGCAAAATCTCCAAGAGAGCGAGTGAAATGATAATACAAGTTCGTATAATCCTTCCTCACAGCCAGGATGATGTATCAGCACCGCATAGCTAAGAACGGTGCTGGGCGTACTCATATTACAGCTGGTTCTAGAGCAGTATTGGAGGTGGTGGATGGTTTATGCAGGGAGGCCCTGGTTTGTTAACCTATGGCAGGGTCGGTAATTGGGAAAATTACCCAGACTAAATTTGATATCCGTTTATCGATCACGCCACAATATAAGTTTAACATGCACATAGATGAAAACAACAATTAGGTCGAGCAGTTAATTCGTACGGTATTACTGGGCTTTATTATTCAGGGTAACAACGACTTACGCGGGCAGTTACCATATTGCTTTTATAGTCGTAGCCAACCGCTGGATTGTCCAACATCGATGACAGGCTTTCAAAGTTTGAGAATTTATTCTGAACTGCAGGACAATACTGTTACCCGGATACGGTTCCGAGAAACGATCGCGTAGGCTCTGGTTCGTGGTGTGTCTTGTAATTGCGCATGGAGTGCGGTCGAGGTGGGCTCGAGCCTCGGGGATGACTCAACACACCAGGTGGTGAGGCCGAGAGGGAAACGCAGACGGGTCACCTAAAGCATTCACCAATCGGCTCCTGCGCCGCCACAACACCACATAAATAAAATCGATTAGTTCTCTGGTTGAGCGGCATAATTGAGATAATATATATTAAAGAATAAGATTAATCAAAGGAATAGCGGGTGGGGATAAAAAGTAAGCTGAGAACGAAGGCCGGGACTCGAGCCCGACGCCAGGAAAAGAGGGAGAGAGGGCAACAGGCATCGAGCTCTGCTACACCTACGCCATGCCCATGAGGGTCACGCCATGGCACGAGAAAGCGCGCCTAGCCAGGTACGAGCCAGGTGCTGCCAGAGATTATACAAGAGTCCAGTTAAGTGTCCATGTCCGATAATAAGAATAATAAAGTCGATGCCAGTTATCTAGAAGTCCATTCATGCGGGTCTCGAGGAGGAAATTGGGATGTGAGGAAGAGGAGTAACAGTGAGCACAACAGGCCCACGATGTTCGATGTCCCCCACTACCTGATCTTCTGTAGCGCCTTCTAAATCCTTCCTTTCAGGCGGTACGACTCTGTCTGGTTGCTCAGCCATCTTTATCCTCATCCCCATCCCTCCTTCAAACCCAAACCAAGTCTTACGCGAACAATGAGGCCCCCGAACGAGAACCGCGATGAGCTGGAAGGCAGCAAATCCCATACTCAAAGCTGCACCTGCCCTCCAGCCATAGCGAAGGAAGGTGTGTGTCCCCGCTGCCGTTCCGACTACTTGACCCACAAATACCTGTCCACATAGACGTAAGCTCAACGCATTTACCCCATGTAAACCGCTACCATACCGAAACCATTTGAACAGCATTTAAACGTCCTCTTGCAGATGCGTCAATCCTTTTTCGTAAAAAAAATTCGTTAGTTTGGGGAGGATAACAAGTGGGAAATAGAGGTTACGTACCCAAGGACAATTGTCGCTGTCGAGATTTGTAGACTCTGGCGAAATAGGTCCAAGAACACAGCGACAAGGACCACAGCAGCCACATGAATTCCACCTGCGCCTACTTGAACAGCCTGTATACCCAGCTGGCCGACACTGGCTACCAGGACTGCATACCAAGGGACAAAGCCATTAATAAGCGTTCCTAAGAGTGGACTTGCCAACACTCCGGCCATTCCAATAGCACCGAATAACCCAATAGCGACTCTGCAAACCAAGAAAAAAAATCGTCAAGCTGATACCATGTCATCAAGAAAAACCAACACTTGCGTGGGGTAGTTGTATGGAGCACCACCGAGTAGGAAAGTAATTGTGACCCAGAAATTGGCAAAACAAGCGCTACATGCAACACTGATGATGCAGTTCTGAATCAGTGCAGGCTCTGTGAAAGCGAATTTTCCCATCGTTTTAAGAATGTCCCAATACGTCAATTTTGTATTTTGAGGGGGATAATCAGGGGTAATTAGATAGTTTGCCGCCAGGAGGATGCTCTGAGTACCAATCGCCAGGTAGTAGACAGCTCGCCAGGTAGTGAACTGTGCTATCACACCAGCCAGCACACGACCCATCAATACTCCAAACATGAGCCCAGACAATGCAATGGAGAGTGCGGACGTTCCGACGCTCAGGAGGTGCAATGTCCACCACTAAAGGAATTATAACTTGTGGTGTGACCGTTGAGATGCCAACGAGGCATGAGAGAACCGCGAACACTTCGAATTGGTTTGTCACAGCCAATCCAATGGACAGTGCGGTGGAGAGTGTCATGAGAGTGAGTATGAGTTGGACGTCTTCGGACGAGATCGCCCAGCGGTGCAATGAGAATTAGTCCAGTAGCAAATCTATAAAGACAAGTCATCATGATGCAGCGTTTCATCAATACGCTTCTCGGAGGTGCATACCCTGCTTGTAATAGAGTAGGAACTCTGCGATGTCATTAAGTATCATGAATCAGAGATTGTCTCGGCAGGACGTACAGGGAAACTTTGTCGTCGGACACCCCGAAAGACTGAGATAATTGTACTAAAAGGCAAGATTATAAGGACTATATGCTCTGCACTGAGACAACGGAACATACTGAGAAGCGGTTGGCAATAATACACGTTCGCAGGCCGCTGAAAAGCACGTCCCGAATTAAGGATTCCGACAGACTACAGATTAACGACAAACGACTCACTAAATGTGCAAGAAACAGCGAATGTAATATTCAACAATATATTGAAGTGAAATGGTTTCTTGGGATCATACTGAAGCCGCTGCGGAATAGGAAGAAAGTGGAAATCTCTGGTGCGTTTTTGCTCAGAGCAGCGCTGTTCGATGAGGCCCGGGGGAGAATCGCCAGCGATGTTGGGCATTAGTGGAAGTATTTAGTGTTGTGGTAATATGTTCTTCAATACGGTGAAAATTGCGGCTTATAAAGGTTAGGGACTTTAAAGGACAAGTGCATCTCGATATCACCATATGAGCACAGCGAACCCATAGATATTTCAAATTTGAGTTGACTCGGACCGAACAGGATAACTCAGGGTCAATGGCTACCAGATCACTAGTGCACAACACCGCACAATGGTCAACACTTTTACTTGGGCGCTAGATATCGATCCTAACCTTGAATCAAGCTGCTTCCAACCGCCTACAGTTAGCCGCACCAGTAAATCAGGAAGCTGCTACCCTAGCTCTAATCTATTTTACTTCGTTAGTACACAGGAAACACTTTGAACACGGATCATTAAGTGATTAATCATAGGCAAAATTGAGGCAAGGTCTGGGTTGGCCAGTGTTAGGTGGGTCCCCGATCCAGTCAGGGTCAAATACCCAAACACAATTGAGAGTTGCATCAGGACCGCCCTCCAGCGCCTTCCTCACTAGCTCACTTTGCACCTACCCAGCCGAAACCAACCAAAGTGAACATAAGCTCTTCCTGTGCTTCCCAGTCATAAATGCATCGCATTCGGCGTACCTCAGGCGACTGATTAAGCGTTCATGGGTACTGTACAACCCGAACAGCGAAAGCGAGGAGTGGAGCCAACCAGCTCAGTCAGTTATACACAGCAGCGTCACCGAGTCACGCTTCTGTCCATCATCCTTCAATGAAAGAATGTAATTAGAATGTAATTTGGTAGGTCTACAACTAAGCCGCGACACAGTAGTCGTGGATGCAACTTGACTGTCACGGCTGTCACAGCCTCCCCGTCCGCTCCACCAATTGGGCTGCTGGCTGTTGCAGTCCTTCTTCGCTTCGTCACCCTCAGAGAGCACCGCGGACAATTAGCCGCCCGCCCATCACGCTGTTTCTCGACCCTAGGTGCCACCTGTTCAAGCTGGGAGCCCATCCAGGGCTTTCGCCCACCTCTGCACACCTAGCTCAGCATTCTTAGCATGCACAAGGCTCACGTAGTATTATTAATATGGGAGTGCAATACAAGCCAGAACAAAAACAAACACGAAAACGGAAGGACATCAAGTAAACGCAAGCTAACATCGCTCACGTTACCCTTTTACTTCAGTCCTCCCGCGTCGTTATTATGATCTATTATGATCGCCAGCAGACATAGCAATAACAGCCGCTCTCACCGGCCCTACGTGAAGCCGGTAGTTTTGGTGGGTTTCCGGTACGTACACTTCTCCTAGGATACTTTGGGCTGTTGATAGGTAAAACCACACTTACCGCTACACGTTTGTGGCATATCAAACTACATAGATTGGAATTGATACTGCAGCCATCCAAGTTCATGTCAGTCCACTGAATGATGATTCGTCCTCTCAAGGTACCTTCAAATGAACTCACGAACTTCTCCGACCACAGCGGTATCCTCTCAACGAAATGTTTATGATATTTCTTGGGTAAAAAGTGGCAACGTGAAAGCGCCGTGTTATGCTCAAGCCTGATTTTACGCGAAGGTATAAGGCAGGCGGAACCTGCTTTTATAGGAAAGGGCGCCAGAAATGGCAAACCCGCGCAGAGGTGTTGCGATTCTGTGAGCTTGGACCCATGAGCAATCAGTAGCTAAGGATTTTATGGATGGCAGTGTTCCTCTTCAGCATATTTTCTTCATTCCTCTTGATTATTATCTCCCTGGTGTTATCCTTTATTATAAACAGACTCTTGTTGTAGCTATGTTTTGTGGAATATTGTGAGATATAAAAGCTTACATTTATTTCAAATGCAACTTTGTTCTTGCGCATACGAGTTATCTGAGTTGTAAGTAGCTATTGTTATTCTTTTACTCTTGTTATACCTATGAAAGCACGTAGAACATGTCCTGTCTTTCTGCACAGAGTGGTTTTTGCTTCCTAGCCACAGCAAAGTCTTCCTAAGCACCACCTCTCAATGTTGCTACGGCTTGCTTGCCTCGACTGTAACCGCCACATTGATTCAAGTGTTTCTTACACTACTCCCAACCTCCTTGAAGGTAACGCAAGTATTTCCCTATTTGACGGCGCCAGGGTAGCTCCCATAGGCAATCATTCCAATCTCAGAATCTGCCGGACGTGGAGTTAGAGGCGGCCCTGGGATTCGGGTGTCTGTGAGACCACTTCTAGGGTGCGCCAAATATCGGGGTAGCGAATATGTCTATGGAGGTCTACGGTCAGTGATTCATTTTAATAACCAACTTATTCTCATCTTCATCCCTCTTTCAAATCCAAACCACGCCCTACGCGGACAATGAGGCCCCCGAACGAGACTCGCAATGAGTTGGATGGCAGCGAATCCCATACTCAAAGCTGCGCCTGCTCTCCAGCCCTAACGAAGGAAAATGTGTGTCCCCCCTGCCGTTCCGATTACTTGACCCACAAGTACCTGCCCATGTAGACGTAAGCTCAACCACACTTGCCCCATGTAAACTTCAAATCATTTGAACAGCGTTTAAACGCGCTCTTGCGGATGCGTCGATCCTTTATCATAGAAAGATTAGTTAGTTTTCAAAAGTAGGAAATAGGGGTTATGTACCCCAAAACAATTGTTGCTGTCGAGATTTGTAGGCCCCGGCGAAATAGGCCTAAGAATGTAGCGACAAGGGTCACAACAGTGGCACTAATTCCACCTGCGCCTACTTGAACGGCTTGTATGCCAAACTGTCCCACAGTAGCTATCAAGACCGCATACCAAGGACCAACCCCATCAATAAGTATCCCTAAGAGTGGACTTGCGAACACTCTGATCATTCCGATAGCGCCAAAAAACCCAATAGCGACTCTACAAACCAAACAAAGAAAACAGCCGTCAAGTCGGTGCCATGTCATCAAGAATAAAACAAATACTTGCGTAGGGTAGTTGTATGGAGCACCACCAAGAAAGAAAGTAATCGTAACCCAGAAATTGGCAAAGCAAGCCCCACTCGCAGCACTGATGATGCACATTGCAGTTCTGAATTAATGCAGGCTCTGTGAAGGCGAATTTTCCCATCGTCCTAAGAATGCCCCAATACGTGAAATGTGTGTTTTGAGGGGGATAATAGGGAGTTATTAGATAGTTTCCCACTAGGAGGACGTTCTGAGTGCCGATCGCCGGGTAATAAACAGCCCGCCACGTAGTGAATTGTGCTATCACATCAGCCAGCACACGATCCATCAGTACTCAAAACACGAGCCCAGACAGTGCAATGGAGAGTGCGGACGTCCGACGCTCAGGAGGTGCGATGTCTACCACTAAAGGGATTATAACTTGTGGTGTGACCGTCGAGATGCCAACGAGGCATGAGAGAATTGCGAACACCTCGAATTGGTTTGTCACAGCCAATCCGATGGACGGTACGGTAGAGAGTGTCATGAGAGTGAGTATGAGTTGGCGTCTTCGGACGAGATCGCCCAACAGCGCATTCCAACAGCAAATCTATCATTAGAAAAACCACCACGATGCAGTATTTCATCAGTACGCTTCTCGGAGGTGCATACTCTGCTTGTAATAGAGTAGGAATTCTGCATTCTCGTTAAGTACCAAGGATCAGGGGTTATTCTCTGCAGGACGTACAGGGAAACTTTGTCGTCGGATACACCGAAAAGACTGAGATAGGTGTACTAAAAGGCAAGATTATAAGTGCAACATACGCTGCACTGAAACAACGGAACACACCGAGAAGTGACAAAAGACTCACTAAATATGCAAGAAATGGCGAATGCGATATTCAACGGTAGCCCAAAATGAAATGGTTCCTTGGGGCTTAGTATACAGGAAACACTCTTCGGACATGGATCATTCCACAGGCGGAACGGAGGCAAAGTCTCAGTTGGCCGGCCTCTGTTAGGTGGGTCCCCGCTCAGTCGGGATCGATTAAATCCAAGGATCAGGATTGCTCTCCAGCGCCTAGCCCTCACTTGAGGCCTCACATTACACCCCCCTAGTCTAATCAACAAAAGCGAGTTCAAGCTCTCCGCCAGTCCTTCCCAGCCATTAAAGTGCATCGCCTTCGGCATGTTCCAAGTGACTGACCAAGGGTATAATAACCCGAACAACAGAGCGAGCAATGGAGCCAACCAGCTCAGTCGGTCACAAATACAACACACCGAGTCTCGCTTCTATCCATGATCCTTCAGTGAAAGAATTAAATTAATATGAGAATGCAATACAAGCCAGAACAAAAACAAAAAAGGAAGAACCCCAAGTAAACGCAAGCTAACATCGCCCACGTTACCCTTTTTACTTCAATCTTCCCGCATCGTCACTAGTCTTCGTCCTCTGCGCACTTCTCACGAGCCGCAACATTAAGCATCAAGACTACACATATCGGATAGCACGGGGGGTGTCTAGAGCAGATCACCAAAAGCAGCCAACTCGGGGCCACCACTCTCCCTCATGCCGATCTCCCAGTAGCTGTAGATGATGGTGACGGCCATAAGGATACCAGTTCCACTACCGATAGCACCCATCAAGTCAGCAGCGACGGAGAGAAGGCCGAGGATGGCGCCACCAAAGGCGGCAGCAGTAGGGATGACACGTTTAAGCTCCTTGTACATAGAACCCTCACGATGACCAGCCATAACCTTAGAAAAGAGTTAGGACAGGGTCGAATGAGAGTGAGCTCGAACGCACCATCTGCTGGTCCTTCAGTTGCTTAGCGACATCGCGAGGACCAGAGCCGGAGACCTCAATCCAGGTCTTGGAGAACAGGGCACAGGCGGAAAGCATAAACATGATATAAGCTGCGGTATGAATGGGGTCCAGAATAGCCTCTTTCATCGTGTGGGGTGGGGACATGTAGTAGGCGATGCCGGACACAGCGCGGAGCTGGGGAGAATCTTCCATGGGCTAATAGCATAGCAAATTAATAAACCAATATCAGACATCTGGCAAACAACATACCTCCCAAACGCCCAAAAGACGGACAAACAGGTTGCTGGGGAAGCGGGTAGCGAGCATCTGAGAGACGATGAAGACATTTGAGGTAAGGGCACTCTCCAGCATGATGGGCATGTTGGACGTATAGAAGAGCTTGACGGGGTAAGAGCCTCGTTGGCCACGGAACCTGTTGCTCTTGACGGGGATTTCAATGCGGAAGCCCTGGAGGTAGATGACAACAGCGAAAATGACGATGGTCGAAAAGAGATTCATAACGTTGGGAAGACGGTCACGCCAGAAAGCTTCACGGAGGGCACGGCCCTTGTCGTTCCAAGTGAAGAGAAGGTGGAAGAGGGCGACAACCGCGCCTTCGAACTCGGGGCCACGGCCGATATTGACGGTGGTAGGAGAAAATGCTTTCCAGACGATGGACTCGCAGATGTTGGTGGCAATGAAGAGGGAAATACCGGAACCGAGCCCATAGCCCTTTTGTAGGAGCTCATCGAGGAGGATAACGATCAAAGCGGCGGCGACGAGCTGAATGATGAGAAGGAGGCAGACACCAGCACCGATGTCCTTCGGCTGACCATAAAGACCAGTGAGAACATATACAGTAGCTTGACCAAGAGAAATGATGAGCGCGAAAACTAGATCAAGGCATAAGCAAGGGTGAAAAGCCACAACCAAACCGCCGGCTCACGTTTCTGGGCACCGCTAAAAAGGGCGCGATCCTCCTTCAAACTAAAGTCGACCTCGATCAAGTTCGCGCCGGCGAGAAGTTGCATGATCATCCCGGAAGTGACGATCGGACTGATACCAAGTTCCATGAGGGTTCCACGATTAGACGCAAGAATGACACGCATCCAGTAGAGAGGGTCGGACGAATCTGAGGACATGATGCCATAGAGGGGCACTTGGGAGCAGACCAGGAAGATAAGGAGCGTGACGGCTGTCCATAGCACCTTTTGGTTGAAGGGAACCTGGAGAGTGACGCGGTGGAAGGTTAGCAGCAAAATTACAAAGAGTGGATAAAACGGATACCTTTCGATCCGGCGAGGAGACTTCTGGGAGAATGGGAAGAAACGGACGAACAAGATTTAGAAACCGGACTGTCATTGGAGGTCAGAAGATGATTTTTTGCAGAGCGCGAAACACGACTTACAACCGCTCATGGTGGTGGAAGGAAATAACTTTCAGAAAAGCCCATCGCCACCTCACTAACTCAGACGTGGCACGCATTACGTAACCACGACACGTCGTCGTCACGTCACGATCATCCATCAGTCGAAAATTCCCACCTTGTCGAACAAATACTTCTCAATAGAATGCCAAAGGATCGAGGTATAATGCAGATTTATATGTACCTCATCTTGCGTCATGTGGAATTGCAAAACGTGGAAGGGGACTTCTCACTTCCTTGTTACTGATAGCCTCCACCGATCTTACCTATGCTCCTACGTTCTTACTCGTCTTTTTGTCTCTTGAATTCGCCCCTGCTTCCACTGGCAAACGTTAATCATTCAAGTCAGCTAGTAAGTCGCTTGCGTTTGTGCGAAGTTTCAAACCTGTCTACTTTCAACCTTCTTTCGAAGTAACCATATTTCGCCACAACTTGATGTCTCGCAGTTGCTTCTCGGGATCTGATCGGGTCAAAAACTTTTGTTGAGAAAATCCCAGGTCTCGCTGTCGGATCGCTCTGCAAATAGGCTTACGCCCGTTGGCATCGAATGAAAGGGATAGAAAGCCGTTCGCCCTCATCCATTTACAATGCGGAACGACAATCATGATGATCAAGCGCTCAAAGGGCCACAACATATATTTCATATGCAAAGCTATGAGCTTGGTAACTACACAAGGGTCCCCATTAAGCCCACAATATTGGGTTGAATCTGTTTGTGTGATATTATTTACACTGACCGGTGTGCCCAGCGCTGGACTGCAACTCACCTGCTAAACGATAGTGACTCTGACATCGCCCAACGGACCCTCCGCGGGGAAGCCCGGGACCGGAACGTTATAATTTGGGTCCAGATTATCGATCGCGACGGCATTGTTGCCTATGGCGAAGGGGTTATTCCAAGATATTGTGCAAATTCTGAGGTTGTTGTTATCATTAACATCGATCGATCCTTCAACGCTGCCATCTTGACCCTGAAGGCCGTATGCGTAGACAGAGTAATACACGCCGTTGTTTGCGATAACCCGGCCATTAATATTCCTTACTGGTAAATTGGTGGTTGGGTCGCCTGCATATTTGCGATTTGAGAACAAGCAAAAATTTTAGTGGAAGGTGGTTCCTCTCACCATTGGTAAACTTGCCAAAAACAAGTTGAGCATTCGCAAGGCGGATGTTGGCGTTGGAGTTGTTCCTAATTTTTAGGTTGATATGCGGATTCACGTCTCCCATAGCGGTAGATGAATTTTAAGCAGCTGTTCCGATAAAGAGCAGTGTGCAAAACTTGCGGTTCGGAATGAGGAACGACAAGAGGCTTTTATACGTATGTACGGTACGTACGGTACCTGTAGATCTCACAAGGGGTTCAAGTCAGATTAGTAGGCGCCCCATCTGGCAATCGCTTGATCCGCCTGCCGGACTTTGCGCGCATAACTGGCACGCGACGACCCCTCTCGCACGCTGCCTAAGTGAATGCTGTGTCGAGACTCTGTAAGACCAGGTTCGAATACAACAAGAGAGGTTCCATCAAGTATTATTAACCGTCACATCAGTAGATCCCCATCAGCACATCTATTCGAAAATTCACCACTCGTCTAGATGGTGCACGGGTGATCACGTCCCCCGTTGCGACCCTGCCATTCATCTTGTCGCCGACGGCACGCGCGCGGGGAGGTACCAGGTACCAGGACACCCCTTCGGCATCCTCTATCCGTGCTAGGCGCATCCTATACTTGACTTAGTACAACGCTATTGGCTTCCACATCGGACTTTGTTCCTGGATAGAAAGTTCTTCGTCTTCGCAACAGCAGGAATGTAGTGGAATGGTACAAGAACCATGCGCCTCGTGCATGATAGACAACAAAAACATCGGGTATATCAGTCCTCCGGATAGGTACGCCAGATGTGTGTGCGCGAAACCTTACCTCTGCTGTCAAAATAAAGAAAACAAGTCACGAAAGGAGGGAAGGATCATGTACCTTGCTCAAGCCCAACCAATCTACTCGGTGCTCCATGCTCTGACGATCTTCCATTCCCTTTGTAATGCGGATGCAAATTCCGATAGCCTCTGTATTGCTGATAGACAATCAGAAACGCCGCCCTCTCAGCGAGGGAGAAAATTCCACAAATTCAGGCCAAGCACAGAAGGTCTGTGGTGGCTGGCGAGGCTATTATGGTTATAGATTCTCTGTTGGATTCTTGCATGTCAATTTAAGGGCACCTCCTAAAAGCACACTGCCCTGTCACAACACCCGCGTCCCGCCCTGCAGACTCTGAGTCTTGATCCAGTTCGGCTAATCACGCCGGCAGCCACGCGGTCAGGAAGGACCGAGATTAGCTTTCCTGTGCGAATTGTTTCGCATAAGAGGAAAGCAGCAATTAGCGCGGAATGGCACAGAGGTGATAAAGAACTAAAGGTTAGGGGACTCTACGACTGTAGGCGGTTGTTGATGCATAGACTTGGGCGATTTAAGCTAATGGAACGATATGATAGTATTTTATAGTTCGAGAGTGATGACGCAATCAGCGGTTCGATGATTGTCATTCTTGATATGGCAAGATATAAATTAGACCAAAGCACCTCATGCAGTGTAATTCGCGAATATAAAAAGCAACATACAGGCCGCGCGGCCACCACCCAACCGCACCCTCTGACATCCAAGAACTAGATAACACGAGCAGCCACCCGGATATGACCCAGACGGCAAAGGACCTCCTACACGTGAAGGCGTCCTGCCACTGCACATCCAACACATTCCGGATCACATTCGAACATGCGAGGCTACCCATAAAGAATGCATTGTGTCATTGCAATACTTGTAGACACTCGAGCGGACGCATGGCGGCATATTTTGTGCAGATAAATGGCGTGCCATACCGCTGGGGGGCAGAAGGTGAAATAGAAGGGCAGGTTGATGAGGACGTCCCTGCGAGTTTGGCCAATTTGACAGAATATCGTACATCGCCTGCCGCATCTCGGTGGTTCTGCACGACATGCGGTGCCCAAGTGTTGCGGAAGTATGACAACACCCAGTTTTTGAACGATGCGGAGCGCTTGGTTAGCCAAGATATTGCTCAGAAATCCGAAATTGATCTCCAAACCCATGGAGAGGGTGAGCATGGCGCGTATTGGAGCATTGCGGCCGGGTTGTTAGAGAGGGTTGAGGGCATTGTACAAGTTGGCTACCATTCATTTGTCGGAGATACGCTGGATGGAGGCCTTGCGGACCATTTTCGAGGTATCCCAGGGGAAGAATTGAAGAGGATGGGCCGGACTACCAGAACGGAGCGAGTTGTTAGAGAGGGGCTGGAAATCACAAGCTCTGGCCGCGAGTCGACTGGATGGAGAAAAACTGCGGTTTCACTGTCAATGTCGAGGAGTAGAGCTATACATCACGCGACCGCTAGCCACGCACCACGCCGCGCACAGAAAAAGAATGGTACCTCCCCCCCGACGCGAGTAGGTTCTTCGCAGGGCACGACGGATGCGAGTCATGTCGACGTACGGCAGGATTTGAGATCGTTCTCGTGGATGGTTGCGCCGCCGGAAAATATTTACAACGCAAGGACAGGGGAAAGGATCGAGTTTGAGGCGAAAATCCAAACAGGAATGAGTATATACGAGTCGAGCGCGGGTCGTCGAAGGTATTTCTGTTCAACATGTGGGGCTGCTGTATTTTGGCATGCTACTGAGAGGCCGGATGGAGTGGACATAGCAATGGGGTTGATTGAGCAGAGTCAGGATGGGACACGGGCAGAAAACTGGCTTGTGTGGGCACGGCGCTTGTTTAGTGCAGGAGAGTTCCTGAGCAGCCACTCACGACGGAGCCTAGAACACGGTCTGTCTTAGTTGTACCAGTCGTGTTGGGATAGGTAGATCAAGCACAGTACCTTCAAATGGCAGATGCGAAATTATGTAAAGTAGATGCAATCGATTTGTCGTGGGCACCGTAGCACACCGTACAGCATCCTTGAGCTCGCCGGGCAACATTCGACATAGTGCGGAGGGGTGGAGAACTTCTGTTGAAGGTCATGTGACTCAGCCTCTCGCATTGCCGTACTTGCAGAGGTTTGCAATCGCCGAGCTATGTCGGTACTATCAATTCAGCTTATTTTTCAAGTTATGCCCTGTTATGCCACACTCAATATCTCCATCAGTCAGTTTTTACGATTGTTAAACAGCAGTGATTGAATCGAAATAGGCGGCTGATTGTGTCTGGTGTAAAGAGCGTTTTCGGGCTTCCAAGCTCAAGCGTTCAAGGCTGGCGTCCTATTCACCGACTCACCATAGACTTAGAAGTCTGATACCTCTTTGATATACGAAAAGGAGAGTAACAATATGGCATTTTGACCAAATGACTAGATTTATGTCTATTTCTCTCAGACAGCGGCTTCGTCCGAGTCTGGTGTCAACATCATTAGTGGCCGCCTTATCCCCAGGTTAACACTATTCTTTCTCAGTATTTAAGTGTAATGTATTGAGGTATCACCGAGGTATTTGCGAAGCCAGGCTTAGCAAGCACCTTAATGCCTTCACCAGGCAAGTTCATTATGCGAGAATGCACATACGGCTTAGGGTGCACGTGTGGAAGTGACCAGGATCTATGCGTTCATTTTGCGGCGCTCTCATCGCTTCTATTTAATGAAGAGGACCTCATGATCATGGATTTAGAAGCAAGAAGAAAACATACATACAAGTACATACAGTATATCGCTCAAACTAGTAAAAATATGCCTTCGGAGCCATAAGGGAAGTCCACCTGGACTTTCTGATGCGAAGCAGCTGTATTGATCATCTGTCATACGCAATCAAGACAAAAGTCTATAGATGAATATCAAGTACAGGAGAACATATATACATTGGCGGGATGTCCATGCTTGTCCTACTCCCACCGCAGTCCTGTATACTTAAAGTGCTTTAACCATGATCAGCATATCCGAAGCCCTTCCAATCATAAAATTCAGAACGCTAGGTCATGTATGTCCTCTGATATCTGAACCCAGTAACCGCAGTAGTAAACCATGTGCATGACCACCCGCTTTAAGCAAATCGATAGTATGTGCTCCTGGATGCTCCATTCAAGTTAATTGCATTGCTCAATCATGAATGAGGACAGCGGCTTCAATGGCACTCGCGGTAATCTCAGAACAACCTGTACCATGGAATATCTTAACAAACAACTTTTGTGTAACCTTAGGCATTCGACTGGCTTCTAACCCTTGACTTGGAAGTTCCACTCGTCTGGCGCTCAAAATGGTGCCTCACAAAAGTCATGTACCTTTTTCAACCGGTACTTCATTATGGCAGACTTTGTTCTGGTGACTCTCGGTGCGTACACCACTACCTATGGCCCAGCTAAGAATTTGCAACTCCTCTCAACAGATGGGCGTACTACAGATGTTCGCGTATGCAAGAGCTCGCACGAAGCAATAGCAGGTACTCTAACATGGTCACCGCACAACCATACCCTCCATCATAGCTCACTTTAATCATGACAGTTACATATTTTATTGGCATGTACGTAGCTGAATGTGAGTCTAAGTGGCATTATCATATGACAACTGTATACCTATCTCACCCCTGCCCCTGATAGACTTGCTTGCAATGCGAGTATGTGCAGTATGGGGTATGAACAAAATTGTGATCACTGGTCTCCTCCTCTTCTATGTTGGTAGCCTTATCTATTGTCTGGCTATCTATACCCCCCTGCTCGGGACCGGCAAACTGCGAGTGGCCCCATTGATTTTTGTGATTAGTGTCGCTGATATTGAAACCCGAACTCACGCCGTCTGGCGGGAATTACACCGACTCGGTGATATAGTCTTCATACTCCGACCAATACACGGATGCTTGATCACGTTCGAACAACCGGCCATGTTTAAAATATATGCCGTAATAATGGCGTACGACGCAGGTGACCATTCTGCCCCCCCATCCCCGAGTCTTTCTAACCTAGTTTGGCTTCCCAAGGAATGTTGACCTTGATGAGCTGGGCGGCAGTTAAACAATGTACGTTTATTTTATAGTGGGAATCAAAGCTGCTACAGTGTTGAGTTATACCTGAAATTTTCACCAGATCGGTCCATAAGCAGCAGGCTTTCAGTTAGGTCGGAATTAATGAGGGTTGTCTATCGAGAAGGCTAGTATAGCCCACGTACTTCCGAGATAAATTGCATGCCAAGCTCAAACTTACTGATACCACTGTAGGGGTACTCTTCTACGGCTATTTATTTAGTGCGCAAAATTACACTCATTCTTCGATACTGTTGATTGAAGACTTCTGGCATAATGTAGTCCTGTCTGGTATCCTGATCACACTGTCGATCAAGATCGTAAGACTCCGTTGCTTCTTGTACCCTTCCCACGTTCACCTTCCCTTGCAGCCCGAGAATATTTATCTTTTTGTTTAGTGAGCATTGCCCAGGCATAGGTCGAACATGAGCTCTGAATTGTTCCTTGCCAGTATGGCCCGCAGCGTCCGCTCAGTCCTGGCCTGCCGCGTCCTCCTTCATATCCGGGAATCATCCACTCGAAACTTAATGCAAACATTAGGTAGTGAGAACCAGCCCCAGCGCAGGATGCCCTCCATCATTTTTGCAACATCTCAGCCTACCACCTCTCGACTCGGATATGCCTGACAATCCCCTATGTATTTTAAATTTCGGATTTCGTATCCTCGGGCACTTGCGCTCCCCCTTGTCCACTGATCGTACCCACCATGTATCTTCTCCTCCACATGGTGTAGCATAGAGCCCAAAATCACAGTCCCTCTTGAACCAAATCAGTCCCTACCGTCGCCAGAGGACACTATGAAGACTCCCTATATTACTGGCAGCGCCTCCCTTCATGTCATAGGCCAAGCATTAGGTCATATTATCGCTCCCCCGGGCTGGAGACTCGGATACAAACTATTGTCCCTACGGAATGGCTTTAGTGACGGCAAGGGGGTGTCATCGAGGAACTCGACTAAAATGTTTTGTAGTATGTAAGCCCCTTCAGTTACAACCAAATCCAACTCGTGTTTCCCCGTCTCAAAGATCGAGCCCAACTCGAAACTGCATAATCGGGGATCGAGCGGAATGTCATTGCTGTGAATCCGGTGAATTTCTTTTTTTCTCTTTTGAATGGACAGGGTTGTAAGGCCGTCTCGATAATGTAGCAACTTGATTCGCAGACGTGTTGATATTTGGAGCGATATCATGAGGTGTGCGATTGTGCAATGTCCATCTGCCCCGGCGCCGAGCCCTCCGTTAACAGTGAAGTTGGACTGAGATAGTAAGTCCATGAACTGGCAGTTTCGTCCGTCCACCACCGCTCGCGATTTTGTTGAGTGAAGGATAGAAGAACCTCTTCATGGGAAGTATCACTGAACGTAGAGCAAATGGTCGTTCGGCTCTATGGTGAGACCCTTTTTCAAGGTTTATCACAGAGCGAGCGGACTGATTTCCGAGCGACTTGATGAATAACATCCGAACTACAAAGCGCGACATCATAGACAGTCCCGATGCTAAGCCTTGCCGCCAGTAATCCGTGCCCACGCGATAGGTGACGAAAATCTGCAAACCTCGAGAAGACAGTCCACGGTGTTGAAAGATACCGCTCCAAGTATGCTTGATCCAGAATGTTTCAGATCCGCATCCCTAATCTGATCGACTCTCTTCTCCATCTCCGTCCATATGGCTTCCAGCGGATCATTCCGCGATACATTAGCCTCTTCTGTATGTCTGACAGGAGCTCGAAGTCGGGGAAGACGGTCAGAAGTCTTGGGAAGCTGGTCATCTGGGCTGGGGATATTCTCACCCAGGATTGCTGCTTCCCATGCCTCATCAACTAAGCGCTGAGACCTTTGCCACCATGTTCGAGCCTCCTCCGTATTTCCTTCGACGACTCGTTTCGCAGCAGCCACCATCCTTTCCTTCCGCCTGCGTCCTCTCGTTTTCTAACCGCTTTTTCCGCCCAGCAGACCACTCGAGCGAAAACCAATCTCTCATCCACTCGCGCCCTTGTAACTTGACAACGGATTTAGAGTATTCTTCCATCCGTGAGTCAAGCACCTCCTTCCGATTTGATTGACATTTTCAAGAGAGTCACTTCATATTTCTGCCACTCCTTGGCCACCCAGGCATCCAGCTGATTCAATTCTAGTTGCTTTGCTCTCTCGTTCTTGACTGGTTCTTCATTGACCAAGTGACAGTCGAGCAATGCGTCATTGCGCATCACCTCTATACCCTCTACAAACCAATCACTCCAGGTTTTCATGAGTCTCGTTTTAAGATGGTGCTCGTAGCCCCGCTGCAAGTACTGACGATCATGCTCCAATAGCGGCCGCAGCATCGGGGCTATATGATAGGCCTCCTCCCTCTCCACGACCTTGGATTCGAAGCTCCACTTCATAAGAAGCGGCGTGGATGAAGAAGATGAAATGTTGAAACTAGAGGTCATGGCTGAAGAACGTATCGTTGGATGGCGATGGGGTGCAGTCAGCGGGCCGAACCAAGACATAAACATCGTGGGGATGCCTTGGATTCGCCGGTCTGGGCGTGCATGTGTGTCGGGATCATAGCGATTTAACGCGCGTAATAGAGAGTTGTAATGATCTGATAGCGCACTTAGAAGATCAGGATAATTTATCTTCCATGGGTGTTTGTCGCCGACCTCTGAGAGCAACGTAGCTTGCATTTCCACTTTGTCCGTGTCAGGGTCGACGGAACAGTTGGTATAGACGATTCTCCCCTGGTCTTGGTGCACCACGAATGCCATACGCTTGTTTGCATCGAGGGCCGTCATGAACAAGCGTTTCTGTCCGTCGATGCCCGATAGAGTGAAGTATAGTACAATATTTTGATCACCTTTGAATTGTTCCAGTGGGCCTGTATAACGGGTAATAAATTCAAGAAATCGTTGTTCGGGAATTAATGGGAGGATGCCGGAAAGAAGCTCGACATCCTTCTCTGTTGTGACCAAAGGTTCGTGTTCAGTCAATTTCAGATGTACTGTGAAGTCGCTCTTTTCGTCAAATCCAGGGTTCCACGCCCACAATAAGATCCGAACAACCGAAAGTGCAAGCTCTATGCCCAGCCAGATTGCAGGGCCATTAGCCGCACTATTGGAAGCCAGTGTGAACGATCCAATATACCCAGCGATGGCTGCAGGAAGGGAAACCAATAGGAGCACCCACGAAGAGGAAATAAAAACCCAGTCTTTGACAGGATTGGGAAAGTGTGATTTGCGTTGATTTCGCAACTGATTCAGAATATCACGATGGTCGAG
Source organism: Lepiota venenata (assembly GCA_004296355.1). NCBI lineage: Eukaryota > Fungi > Basidiomycota > Agaricomycetes > Agaricales > Agaricaceae > Lepiota > Lepiota venenata. The sequence goes on from RCFS01000003.1 coordinate 318,425, forward strand.
GTCCCTGAACGGATTATCGGGAAAAGGAGTGGGGACAGGGGAAGGGGTGGGGGGTGAGGAAACTGGATCATCGGGAGGTTGTACTGGGACGGACACGTACGACGGAGCTGCCGAAGAGGGCGTAGAGGACGAACCCTCGGGGGGTTCTGCTTCTATAATGTGTGATTGATTCGGCGAAGGAGCTGCTGAAGAGGATGCAGAGGACGAATCCTCAGGGGGTTCCACTTCGAAAACAGTATGATTGAGCCGGCGAAGGAGCTGCCGAGGAGGATGCAGAGGACGGATCCTCGGGAGGTTCTACTACGATTGAAATGTATGATTGAGTCGGCGAAGGAGGTAGGGAAGCTTGGATGTTTTTTTCTGAGGTATCTGCCGGAGCGGGTGGGAGTTGAGGATGTTGCAGTAATTTTGTAAGATAGGTCTCGAGGCTCCAGAGGCACTCTTCAGCGATGAAATCAGCTATTCCACCGTACTTGACTTCGGTTCTGACTCTGAAGCCGTGACTCTGGCATATCAATCTCTTTTGCTTTGAGATCGTGCAGAAGCCGTCGATGCATCGTCATAAAGATGATCCGATTCTTCATGATCGAGACTATGCGAGACTGTATGAGAAACTGACAACAAACAGCGGTCAAACAGCTTCCTAGCGTGCGCACAAGTGGGAAAACCCATGCTAATCTTTGCGTGCCCAACACAAGGTGGAAGTAGGGGGTATAGCTCAGAGCAGCCGCGATAAGAGTGCACAAGATGAGCCGGACGTTCCATCCAACAGATGTCCATTCAATGGTCACATTCTCGAAATTGTCGATATGTTTTTCGTTGAGCATCTGGAGCAGTCGGCTCTCTGCGGTATAACGTTTCTTATCCATCGCAATCATGGGAGCAACTGTCCCCACGGGCTTGAAACCGGCGTCATCGAGGACTCTTGCTCCACACCACCTTCTGCCCGAAAAAGCGAGCGATAATCTAGGCGAGCGATAAAGCTTGACTGACGGGATGGAGATACTTGCAATGAGAACCGAAAGCCCGGTCTTGACAATCCCCGGACTGCCGAATAACGAGAGAGGAGCAGCAGCGGCGTAGAGGTATCCTCCCTCAAGTGCCGAACCGACGTGCCTTTCACATTGTTCGGTCCCAATCAGAGGCAAAAGAGCGGAAAGGTCTTGTATTCCACCGGTCAGTGTTTCGCCGAAGCCCGACATTGCTACAGAGGGTGTGAGCGGATCCGACGCCCTGGGGAGGTCTATATCTTACCTCAGCTAGAATAGCTAATAAAGATAGGCTATAGATAGCTAACGGACTGGGTAATCATGATCTCTAAGCCAGAATAAACAACAATGACAGATGTTCACACCTGGGGGTATGGGGTAAACAGGAGGTTTGATTGGTAGACGCTGGTGTCACCCTTATGACACACGCATACGGGAAGGGATCAAACTCTCATGGACATGCCTTTGATGCACCAACTGCATCGAAGCCTCGTTTGATGGCATGGCATTGCGGCGTATCTTCCGAAGTCAGCGAATATACTTAGAGGGCAGAGGTATTTGCGAAGAGCGAGCGGACGCAAATAAAACGTGCCGGTGGATTCCCGCGGCGGGGAAATATTAATTTATTTGGAGTGTTGTAATAGCCAACACGAGAAGCGCTTGATTTAAGTGAACCCCACAATCCACCACACGCTTCGAAGCCAGCTCTGGCTGCGTGTTGCGGAGACAGAATCATGACGTCATTCCCTGCCTGTGGCGAGAAGGGGCCAAAAGGTCCCCAGCAGGTCCTTCTGGGAAAATCTCAGCTAGGAGTATTACCACTCGCATAACTGGAACCCAAGCGCAGCTCGATACTATCCAAATCACATCCCTCGTTTTTCTAAACATTCAAGAGAATATCTAACACAAGTAGTATAAAACACATAAGCAAGATCGCCTATATACATACGATATATGAAGATTGATCAATGCTGGGCCAGCGCCAGTGATCGGTTCCAGGGGATGGTATCACTCTGCAAATTACTCAAATGGCACATTCAAATTTCGAGCTTCCGAAAATAGACTGGCATGTGACCTATCCATCCGACTGAAGCGAATACCGACGAACACCATACCGATGCCGTCGTTCCACCATCTGTGAGATACCGGAACAAGCGAGCCCCTCTACAGCCTTGCTACATACTTAAGAGGATGTAAAATGCCATCCAAACCCTACCCGAACATCTATAATGATCACCACCTGCTCTCTACTGGTTTTATCAACATCTTATATTTACTGTCCCAGCAACGATCCTCCTCATTCATGTTATTCCTTGGCTGTTGGACTCTCACGGTATCCGCCGCTACCCTGGCCCAATTCTCGCAAAATTTACAGATGCTTGGTTGGGTTACGTAGCCAACACCGGCCGTCGCTCAGAGGTGGTTCATGAGGCGCATCGTAAATATGGTGGGTGTCGGCCATTTCATTTGATCCACTTGAACCACTTGATGTCGTTTCAAACTCGCGTTCGCAACAATTAATTCTGATATTTTCTTGGGCACAGGCCCTATCGTCCGAATTGCTCCTAATCATGTCTCCATTGCCGATCCTGACGCTCTGGCTGACGTCTACGGCCATGGAACCGGGAGCCCTGAAGTCCGACTTTTATGATGCCTTTGTCTCCAGTCCGACCCGGTGTCTTCAACACTCGTGATCGGAATGACCATACACGCAAACGCAAAATCATCTCCCACATCTTTTCACAGAAGAGCGTTGTCGAGCTTGAACCCGAAGTTCGTCCTCTTTGTGGGCCAATTGCTGAAACAGTGGGATCGTCTACACGAGATGGCTGTTAAGGGTATGTCTGGTGATGAAGGTGAAGGCTGGCAAGGCAAGAATGGTAGACTTTGGATTGATTCTCTCCCTTGTGGGTTCGATTATTCTATTTCATTGAGTCCCGTCCCTAAGGATTGTCAAATTTAGGGGCGAATTACCTCGCCTTTGATATCATTGGTGACCTTGCATTCGGAGGACCCTTCGGTATGCTCGAGGCAGCTAAAGATATTGCCTATGCACCCAAAGACCCTCAAGCTATGATGAACTCTTATGGCGATGGAACGAAGCAGGATGATGTTGTTAGCATCGCTGCGGTTGACACGTTAAACAGCCGTGGTGAATTTTTGGTGACAATGGGCGTTTTACCACCTTACTGGCGTCCCATTTTTAGCCGGCTTCCTGGTTTCAGGCACGGCACCGAGAACGCCAAGGCTGTTACAGGTATTGCCATTGCAGCGGTCGCACGACGCCTTGCCACCCCAACAGACCGAGCCGACCTTCTAGATAAATTGAGGAGCGGCCGGGATGGCAACGGAAATCCTCTCGGACGAGAAGAATTGACTGCAGAAGCTCTCACGTTCCTTATTGCAGGCTCTGATACCACATCTAAGTCAGCCATCTAATTTCTTATGTGTGATATGATACTAATTTTTTACTATCTGATAGCTCTACCTCCGCGATCCTCCACTACCTTGCCAGCAATCGCCATGCCCAGGAGAAGCTCCAGGAAGAACTCGATGACCAAATGGGCACAGAAGACGAGCCCGTTGCGAATGAGGCTCAGGTCAAACGACTTCCTTATCTCGGTGCTTGCATAAATGAGGGTTTACGGCTTCACTCCACCGCTGGTATTGGCCTGCCTCGGATTGTACCTGAGGGAGGTCTGAGTGTTTCTGGACAATACTTTCCAGAGGGAACCATTGTTAGCGTTCCCACATATACAATTCACCGTGATAAAGAAATCTGGGGTGAGGATGCCGAAGTATACCGACCTGAACGATGGTCCGAGTGCGACCACGCCACCATCCACAAGGCCTTCAATCCGTTTTCTATGGGACCTCGGTGCGTGAAATGTTTTGTCCTTTTTTTTTCTACAGCGGGCCCTGTTCTAATCAACTGATTAGGGCATGTGTTGGACGCAACTTGGCAATATTGGAGCTGCAAATTATCATCGCCTCTATTATGCGGCGGATATGACATTGTACTTGAAAACCCGGATCAAAAGGTGAGTGGTACAGGGGCTATGAGGAAGGGACCGAATTAAACTAATGCTTTTGGTGTATAGTTGGAAATCCGGGAAGGCTTTCTGAGAAAACCATTGGGTTCCAGAATCGGCCTCAAGCGACGAGACATTTAAATAGCTGGCGGTTACTTAACTGTGCCACTAATCCACTATTCGTATGCTTTATCAATAAGCTTTGTATTTAGGTTCCCCAATTCATATAGGTGTATATAGTTACTCATAATAGATATACTAGTTTAATGCTAGGAGGATCAAACTGGCAGACCGGATCAGGCCAGATTGCGGTGCTAATTATTTATTCCAAAACCACCGCGAAAGTCCTCGCCATGTAGACCCCAACTTGTCGCTACAAGCGACTTACCAGTGACTGAGAATATACGGAAAGATACATTGATTGACTGGAGCCTATACTACAGCCGGGTCTAGGTAGCGTGATTAATATAACGCAGATGGAGTACAGACTATCGCAGCTTTATGGCTTGGCCGTACCATTCACCTACGACGTTAACATGATAATTTATATCAAATAGAAATCTGGGCCCATGCGGACGGTAAAACCATAATCATCGCGGATTCAGGTGTAGCATATGGAGTCCGGAGAGAAGGATGACAAGAAATGAGGTAGCGATTCCCACGAGAGCAGGATGCGCCACTGTGGACATCACTCCGGCATTGTGACATTGACTGCACGTCCAGCCTATGAAATAAAACTCAAATCAACTAGAACTAGCTTAAAGATTGCCTTTGCTCACCATCAGATAGTGCAGTGTACGGCTGTGGTGTATAAAGCGCAAATTGCAATTGATCAAACGGCTTCAAAAATCCTGGCCTTGCAGCCGCACTCGGACCTCTTTCGTCCCATATGCTCAAAGTACACGTCCCCGGGGGCAAGGGCTGCTGCGGATTTCTCTCCTGCCAGGCGTTTATATCCCAAAACACCTGCGTTGCTGTGCCGGGAATGACGCCGTCCGTCGGACCAACAGGGTAGCTGTTCCCGTTCTCGCATAGCGCGGACACTGTCAGGCTTACGGGATTTCGTAGAACTTCAGTAAGATTCCAACCAAAGGTGACTGTCTGGCTGGGCGCAATTTTATAGAAGGATACGGCAGTTGAGGGAGGTTGGGTCATGAGAATCTCACCCGCGGGAGCATTCGGTGGGATGAGGATGACGCTCGAGGATGTCGAGGATGCAGCGGTGGTCGACGAGTTTGCGACCACTCCTGTTGGTCCGGGAGTGGGAGAGACATTCTGTCCAGGTTGGTTCTGCGACATGGTGGATTGTGGTTGAAAAAATCTCCGTTTATTGTTGTTCTCCCAGGAACTGATGGCAGAAGGGTTGCATTGCAACCGGATAAGGCATCATTGATCCCAGGTCGTTAGGAATTTGAAACGGTAATGTTGAAATACTGTGAGAGTTCGGTCAAATGGTGATACACTTTTAGACACCTACTCTGCCTAACACTTACTTTTGGTCCGGGATCTTATCTGAAATGAGATCGCACATAATTCGGCTCACCGAAAAACCTTTGATCAAAAAGCACGCGACATGGTGTTTGGTGCAGAGAGCTAAACCAAACAAATTACAACAATCGAGTTTTCGGGTCAATTTATCTTCGGTTGTGCACCGCCCGCTTTGGTCATGAAAAGAACGGAATGCGGATTCTAACATGGAACATTGTACGCCAGAAGTCATTGAATTTCGACAAGAGGCTGATTATTTTCAGAATGGCATCCGTACAATTCCTCAGTACCACCCGTAGGTTCATCTCGAATTAAGCTAATAATACGTGCTTATAAAGCTTATAAGATGGAACGCGCTGAAGAGCCACGACGACATCCTGAGCAGGTTGGAAGCAGATATCATTTGCTTTCAAGGTGAGTCGTCCACCGCCATCCGCCCCCACACGACTCATCTTTTTCCGAGTTAGAGGTCAAATCTTCTCGCTCGGCATTGCCTAAAAGTGTAACATTGCCCCCGTCATATGACTCGTTCTTCTCATTTCCTGTCAAAAAATCCGGGTATTCTGGTGTTGCAACCTATACCCGTATTGTAGCAGTCACACCGAGGAAAGCGGAAGAGGGGCTGACCGGGATCATCCAACCTAGACCCCAGTTTACCATGGAAGAACGTATTTCTCAGTTTGAGAACTATCCTCCCCAGCTTTTAGATGACGAGTTGGACTTTAAGCATCTGGACGGCGAAGGACGTGCGGTTACGGTCGATTTTGGTCTATTTGTCCTTATCAATGTCTACTGTCCGAATGACGGCGTTGGGACCGAGGAGCGGGATAAGTTTAAGATGGACTATCATCGACTGCTCGAAACACGCGTCAAAGGCCTGATTACAAAGGAGGGCAGAGAGGTTATCGTCGTGGGGGATATCAACGCTTGCGCAGCTGTCATTGACCATTGTGAGGGAAATATCATGGTAACGAGAGGGAATGCGGAGGGATTACAAGACAAAGATGGGTTCTGGGGAAAAGATTACAGGAGGTGGCTTCGAGATTGGTTGCAGAAGGAGGATGGAACCGGTGGTCCTTTGATTGATGTTGTTAGACGCTTCTGGCCTGACAGGAGGGGAATGTATACCTGTAAGTCTACGTCATACTATTCCCTCAATGTCTTAATGAGGTTTTCCTATTCAGGTTGGAATACGAAAATTTCAGCCCGCGAATCGAATTACGGGACGCGAATCGACTATATTCTTGTCACCCCTGGCCTCATGCCATGGATCAAAGCCGCGAATATTCAACCAGAAGTGAAGGGAAGCGATCACTGTCCGGTCTTTATCGACTTTCAAGATGAAATCGTGAACGGCGAAGGTGCTGTGATTCGACTCTGTGACGTCCTCGGAGTAAACGAGAAATCCGATAGTGCCAAAGAACCCCCCCGGCTAGCCGCGAAGTTCTGGGAGGAGCATTCGGGGAAGCAGATGCTGTTGGACAAGTTTTTTGGTAAGAAGGGGGGTATTCAGGCTACGCTCACATCAACCTCCGCTCCCCAGCTCCCTACTGAGCTAGACGATGACTCTGGAGGGTCAGCCAAATCGACGCCTGTTCCATCGACCTCCTTCCCAGATTCTACGTCCTCTACACCTGAAGATGCTCGCCACTTGACGGCACCGGATGCATCCTCTTCCTCCCTATCCACAGCCATACATACCCCTGCTCTGCCAGCCCCTCAATCGTTGAAAAGAAAGTTGACCCTAGACTACTCGGCCATCTCAGACGACGATAAAAAAACAGAAACCATCGGAGCGACAGGGGAAAATCGGTAAATCTGAAAGACGGCCTGGCCAACCCAAACTCTCGTCATTCTTCAATAAACCCAACGCCTTCGAATTCTTTGTCGCCGATTTCGTCTCAGAATAGATGTAAGGCCCCGCAGAACGAAACAGGGGTGCTAGACGTGGATGATATCATTGAAGTCCAGGCCACCTTCCCTCTCGCAGGAGCCCCTGATGTCAGTCGCAGGGCTCGTCATCAGGGAAAGGATATGATGGAGAAGTTAAGCAGGTGTGGAATGCTCTCCTGGCACCTGTCGAACCACCCAAGTGTACGGTGCACGGCGAACCCGCGAAGGAGTATACGGTCAATAAACCCGGTCCGAACAAAGGGAAGAAGTTTTTCAGCTGCTCACGGTATGTGATCCCCGTGTCCTTTGCCTTACTACTTCGAGATATAGGTTCACCAGACTCATTTGGATTCTTGCAGACCAGTAGGCCCTGGATACGACAAAGGAAGGGCCGAGCGATTGAGAGAAGAGGTTGACCCCACCTACCGATGCAGCTACTTCAAGTGGTCAAGTGACTGGAGGAGGGAGATGAAGAAAGCTGAACGGACGACTTCGTCGGCGCGGGACAATGGCAGGCCCCCGTGAACGAGTTTGTTCTCAATGCTTGCTGCACCATACTCGCCTACTCTTAGAATTCAACTCATGCTCAGGCTCTGGGTGGCTACAATACCGGCCTTTACCTTGTTTCATTTGAGCTTGAGACTTGCTACCTGAGCGCGACGTGATAGATGCGTGAGTATATTGTACGTTCAAGATCGGGTGCTGTGTGCTCCGATGCCCGCCGTGCTATCTTTGGTTTCGCCATTGTATAATGCTCCCAGACTGATAATTTATGTTTGCTAGCGGTACTACACACTGCGCAGCCCGGCCTATGGGTACATCCCCTCCAGACATGAAAGGAACGTCGACAGGAATCTCGCCTACTACAAGGGAGTCGATGGTCTTGCAAAATAAATCATTGGTATTTGGACAATAGTACGAGCGATGGGTTTAACACGCCGTGTCGGGAGGGACGTCAGCGCAACTATATGCCATACCCACGTCAGTGAAAGTAGCCTCCGATACATCGAGCTCTCTTACTAGTTGGTCGCAAAGCCATGGCAGCAGCGTGTGCCAGCAGGATCTAGGGAAATGTCCCGCGTTATAAAATAGATTTTAAAACATTGAGGGTTAACACGCACTGGTGATACAATCCTATCGATGATTGCACGGATGAGGTGCATTAGAATTTGGACCTGGACGCTTGGTAGCTTCATACCTTGTCACTCAGACCTAATGTAGGAGACGCAACCTCAGAAGGGTCTCCTAACATCGACGACTGGAGTGAGCTTACATTCGTGTTCTAGCCCAGGAGGTTGGGCTCTAGCCTCCATCACATGTGCAATACATGTTAAGAACAAAAATGTAAGGATCCTGTACTGCATTGCGGAACTGAGGGCAGTTGGAAAGTAGATGACTGTCGACAGGAACGTGGAACGGGCTTATGAAGGAAATCCGATGAGAGCAGGCCGGTATTTAGCCTGTCAGCCGCTAATGCAAGTTAGCGGGCGCTCCTTTCTGTAGGGAAATTGATAAATCACGAGCGGCGCATAGCCGCTTTCACTGCATTTCGTCCCCCAAACCCTGTCGGGAATGAAAAGTGGCAAGTCAGGTTACTGCCTGCGTGAGGGAGCCACAAACAGTGAGATGCCGTGAACATGTCAGATTAACTCGTGGTCTGACGTGGGCCTAGATCCCAACCAACGTCCGAAAGGTACTGTACATAGAATTTTGCCAAGACCCATCATGTAGGGAAACAAATTTGCCAAGCACTAAAGCGCATTAATCAATGATCCTTCCCCGGCTCCTAGGAGCCTATCCGTATATGCTCCGTATGCAATTCGGGTAATTTACCCTGACGCGATGAAACGGCATCGAGTACGCGCATAAGGGTATGTTCTGGGAGTGCTACTCCTAGAGGTCAGACCCTCATGGTGCCGACGAACCGGGAACATGTACCGGTGTCATAATCCATGACCAGGGACGGTATCGTCATGTGGTTTTGACAAGCACCCCGGGACCTACACTGTTGTGTAGACCTGACCTGGGTGATACACCCGCTTACAACATTCAACGAAACTCGAAGATCAAGGAGTCATGAAGCTTAGCGGCAAAACGATTGACGGAATACACTCTCAGAACAATATATTCGAATACAACGCGTCCTATTTCCTGAATATATTGCTTATGTTTCAGGTAACGTGTATACTTAAATCGATCAACAGACAGTTCCAAGCGGCAGGCAGCTTCGTCGGGTCATCAGTAGTGATGAGCAATGCGAGTACTCAGTAAAACACTTACTATTGCAAAGTGGCGATAAGGCCACAGCAATGGTAGCCGTCTTTCGCCCTACACTGATTGATACCAGCAGATTAGTACGAAGCCGAGGGTGCCAACAGGGATTGCCCTACATTGTATTCGTTGCAGGCTGTTTCCAGGTAGACGTAGCAAGAAACCGATAAGTTCTGAGTCATAGTAAGGAATAAATGGAGGACTACAGACTTTCTTGAGGCTGAGGGGCAGGCACTGCTACCGCTGAAACAGCGAAGAGAGCAACAAGAGCGACGAAGGGTTTGTTGAGCAACATTGTAACTTGATGAATGGTCCTTTCAAGGCCCTAGTGCTTTAAATACTCGATTACATAGACCCTGACTCGAGCAGCGAGCGTTTGACCATTTCGATTGTGATGATTATCATTGAATAATAATTCAAACGACTATGGGTTTGGCGCAAATTTCCGCATAATCTACTGCAGCCTCCATCTCCACACCTTATTTCGGATCCTCTTCAACTAAACCGAGAGCCCCTTCAATATCTCACGGTGTTGATCAGCAGACAGCGTCCGAAGGAACACAACTGTCAGAATGACCTCATCAGCGTTCCATATCGGACGGACGAGGCGTACCACTCACCTCTTGAATGCCGCAGCAAAGCCACAGCAATGGTAACCTGTTCCACCTGTTGAGACCATCAGTAAATGCGCCAAGCGAACTACAATGAGAGTATCAATTAAGAATTACATTGCTAATTGTTCAACGTCAGTTCCCTCTTCGTGTGAAATCAATAGCATAACCCACCTCGTCGCTAGTACCTGTATTGGTATCAAATAGAGAGATTATCAGGGCTATGATCAGATATCTAGATAATGAAGGTTTTGCGTACACCGAATGGCCGCACTATTGGAGCTAGGGCTTGGCGCTGCTGTAGCCTGGGCGGCGAAAAGAAGAGCGAAGGCGAGAACACTTTTGAATTGCATGATTGTGGATTGAATTGAGGTAGATGCTGTACCAGCGAATGTCCTTAAATACTTCGGACTGCCATACTTCTGTCATTATTCGATCCGACACTTGTGCATGTATCGTCCGGAACGTTGCGCGGTGCCTGTTGAACGGCAGACCGACTCCGATAGCTCGAAGCTCCAAGGAGTAGTGTCTGTGGCACGGTCCGCAGCAGCGGCTTCAAGATGAGAATCAAGACCTGCAATGCTTGTCTGCATTCTACCTGAAACCATTTTCCGCGCTCTTCGCAGGTACTGAATCGATGTTGAAAGGTGATAAACGGACATATATTTGTGTCGTCGACGTCGGGCGGTCGAACTGTCGCATTTAGCCGGTGAGATTATTTCATACTTTCCAGACGTCTGAAGAATTCACCAGTGTGCTTTGATATTCAAATTCGTTACATAGATGCTCAACAAGCCCTAAAGGCCCCATATATCGAACACCACACACTAGTACCAACTAGATATTCACTGGGACCGCTAGGCATGGCCGATGGTCCTCAGCAGACGGCACCTTTCGGGAGTGTGGCACAACTAGGACCCCTTGAGTTCACCTACAGTAATGGACAAAAACCACAGGAGGGACTTACGCAGGACCATTAATGGACTTGCAACATTGTTGTTTGGGGGTACAATAATTGTAACCACCTGGACATGAGATAAAGGGGCACGTTGGGTACAGGAAGAGCGCTCTTACTCACATTGAACACCCTGAGCCGGAGTGGCAGCAGCCTGGGATGCAAAAAAGAGTAAGAACCCAGCGGCAAGGAGCTTGAAGGAGTACATCATGATACTGTTAGAGCGGGATGCCCAAGCGAAGAAGGGTATTTTTATACTGAAGTGCGCGAACATTGATTCCTTGGCATCAGTCTAGGGGAAAACAAAAATAGTAAATATGTCGGATTGGTCTAAAAACCACTAGCGTCGGGGCTGTGTAGTCACCGCCCATGTCAAACGTTGGGGCATGGGCTAGTTCGGTAAGATTATGAGCGCGTAATAGACATTCGACGGAGTTGACTGATCATCCCACAAAACCGTACCTACACGGCCTGATGAGCACAGTCGACATCAAATTATATCATATCGGAATGGGTTCTCCTTTGAAGTCGCTAGGCAGGCCCTGGATGGGAGGAAAATATAAAAGGACTACAACTCGAAGATGGTAGCGTTTTCAAAAAAAAACCATCACATTCTGCTGCCTGGAGGATGGCCCATACGGAAGTAGGTCAAGTTTTGGCAATCTTCAATAAGAGGGCCGACAAGGTAGGGCTTGCGTGCGGACATGTACGGGCGCAAAAGGTCTTAGATTGTTGGAAATGGATGGGGACCTACCGATCTCTTCTCACGGGGTCTGAATTTGGTCAAGAGTGATGCATGATGCTTAGAGGGTCTAGTAGGGTGAGCGACCAGCCCGGAAAGCCGAGGCGCACGATTCTCACGCGCAAAGACTGTATCCGAAAGGGGCATCAGGGGCGGGCAGGGAGCCAAAAGGCGCTGATTTACTAAGCTTGAAACGCTGACAAGTACATACCCTGATTTTGAAGCCTCGTGGTGTCCATTATGAAATTCCTCTCATAGTTCCACAAACAAAGTTTCCCTGTTCGGCCTGACTCGCCCGGTGCTTAGTTCCCACGTTCTCTTGGGAACGTACCAGCGCTACCATCCACCAGTTCGGAGCGGCCGAGGATTGCATGCGAGAGGCTAAGTCGTAGCATCTTGAAATTACCAGCGTGGTTATGCTTTGATTGGGAACTTCGCGCGTGATGCTTCCCGGGCTATCCGGATCCCATTCCACAGCAAGCAAGTTGTAGTTGATCTTCTGCGAGTCGGAGTTTGGCCTCGGGGAAATAGTTGAGTAACCATCGACTCACCAAGCTTCAAGGGGACCCTGGGGCTCTCTGATGACCATCAGCTCGAGATATGGAGTGAATGTTCCGGCCGATAACAGCAAAGTTGTCATTACTAACATTACAATTCTCTGAGTCAGTAGGTCTGATTGGGGATGCGCGACATGAAGGGTTGGGGAATAGTGAGGCATAATTTCTCCCTCGACTGGCGGAGTATGACGGAAAGCTCCACAATGTTTCATGCGACCAATGTATTCGCCAGGGAGGTTCCTTCGCAAAACACGGTCAGAACTGTATATATATAGACCTTAGCATTAAGTACCCACAACGCCCGGTCTCCGTCTGTGATGCGCTCATTCGCTTTCGCCACTATTCTTTTCGCGCTTGCTGCAATGGCCGCTGCTGGCCCACCTCCCGTATACCGCTGTCAGTAATACTTTGTGGGATAATAGCACATACATCAATAACTTTCTTGCATTAGGTGCAAACGAGGCTGGGGTGAGTATTTGATAATCACACTGCTACAGCTCCTGTTTATGACGGACCTGCCGCTTTGACAAAGGATGTCTGTGAGTTGAACCGCCCCTGCGAGCTGCTTTCTCAGACGACTCATCTATCGTAGGCCCCGGACCTGAATACACTTGTTGTGGACCAATCACCATTCCTGATGGTGGCTAGTGCGTTGAGATAAACCTTTTTGTTCAAGAAGCCGAGTTGAAGTTGACTCATCCACATCGTCGTAGTTGTCGCATCTTGAAACCTGGGGAAGCCTGTATTTTCTAAGTGTTCCTTCATTCAGGTAATCTCTACCTGAGTCGTCATGAGGGCATCGTGTGCAGGTATATATGTGATGGAGAACACATATATTGTCTTGAACTTAATTGCTTGAATATTTACACCAATCGAATTCAAGTAATGGGACTGTAACAGGCGTTTGATTATCTGACCTCGATATTATCGACCTTACCCTCTATCATATTTATAAGTCGACTTCTTGTGACTGGTCGCCGAAAGTAGAACTGAAGTAATGGGTGTTGTGAGTGAAAGTCTGAAACGTGGTAGTCATCACCAAGACCCAATATATACATACATACATACTACAGATCTAGCCTCCACAAAGCCCATAATACTGGGCAACAAGACAAGTGGAGTCCGACTGGTTACTCCCACACAGTTTATTGGCTTGCTTCTTATGAACAACCTGGAGCGTCTCAGCATATAAGCCATCAATGGATAACCATGGGGAATTATTCAGCAAAGTGCTTTAAGTCAGTACTTAGGAGGGCCCAACTTGATATCGGGCAATATAACCTAATGCAATGATTGCATTTTCTCCGGCGACAGTTCACGACATTCGTCTCTGTCGAGGTCGAGATGTTCATAGATCTAGACGCTGAACAGCTGAGCAAATGTCTTGAACTCGATCGTGTTCACTATAAAGATCAGTGTGAACCAAATACCTCAAGTAACTCGACTGGGACCCTGTCTCATAGTTATCGAAGATTTACAATTCAATGAACCAAGCACGGCCTCGTTAGAAGAAAATATTTTCAATCTAGAGCGGGCAATATATAATTACCCCGGTGGGTCACTTGAATGGAGAAATAACAAGGTTGGAGCTACTTCGTGGTTCAACATAGGGAGCGACTCTGAACTTTATGGATAAAGCCCTTTCAAAGGATATTATTACCCCTTGATTTGAAGAATAGTGATTGTGTATCATTCAACGGCTGTGGATCGGTGATGTCTCTGTTGATTTGTCTTGACGGGCTTGACATGGTCAGTCTTTTGCTTCCTTCGGTCATTTTGAATGCACTTCGTATATAGCCGCCGCCCGTACGTTTGGCTGGAATATGAGATCCACTGTCAAGGGTATCTTTGGTCCAGTAGATTGGGTGGTGTTACGAGATGAGCGCGACGAGGCTTTCTAACCCCATGCGCACCGAGAGCATGATATAGTGACTACCAATTAGTTCGTTGGCCAATCCGCTCTACCCTTTCAATGATGTACTACAGGGAGTGTCAGTTCCAGCTGGAAAAATAGCCCCTTCTTCCGGATGAACAGCTAATTTAGTCTAGCCTGGAGGGTCAGAGAGGGCTGGGGAACGGGGAGAGAGGCCCGTTAACGGGCCTGGCGCCTGATGAATCGCAATGGCATGTTTCAAGATTTCCTAGTGGGGAGAGAGGGAAAGTCGCTGGCCGTTGATGGAATTACTAACAACCATAACTTAAACTACATCCAGCTACTCAAATTCAGTTCTTGATTGATGGTCAACGATTGATGATCATGAACGAAAGGAGGGATTGGATGGAGAACTAAATAGTTAATTTCGTATATTGTTCCCTCGATTTAGTAATGCATGACAACTATCCACCTTGCAGCATTTCAGTGTTAGGAGGGGTAGGTATAAACTGTACTCGGGTGCAGCCTCTGTATAGGGATGATTGAAAAGCAGTGGGACAGGGATGAAGGTATTCACTGTCAGTGAGGGAAGCAGATCTTGGAGACCCTCGGCACAATTTATTATTCAGCTCGAAACATCATGATATCCCCTTTTACTCCCTCCCTGCGCCGCATAGTTTTGGAGCTCGCAGTTTCGCAGAAAGATCGGCGGAGAGTTGGCTGTCATTCAAAATGTAATGTATTATCAGAGAACCGCCTGACATGTGAATAGACGTTCTTGTATGCGAGCCATGACGTGTCCACTGAAGATTTACATCTCTTACCGTTGCCTTTGAGCTAAAGGCCCTCATATTGAACGCTAGAGAAGCGCATACATCAGCCCTGGTTTCACCCTCCAGCGACTACCGCGTTTACAAACCCATAGGAACGATTGGCAAGCTCAAGCTAATAGCACACAGCCGTTTCCCAGACCAGGGGCGAGTTGTGCCGTGTGCTATGCATTGTAATACTTGAACATGACGGCAGAGAGACAACCGCAGGGGTATGCTTTGGGGCTGTGGGGTGTACTAAAAATAGCTCACTATATTTATTCATTTTCAGGCGGTGGCCTTTTCGGTTGTTCAGGGTGAGTCGAAATCTTATAAATTCGAGGAACTCCCAGCTTATTAAAACTTCAAGCTTCAAGTCTCACTAGCTACCATCTAATATGCGCTTTGTAAATCTTGCCGCCGTTACCATCGCTTTCATGGCCTCTAACAGCCATTGCATCCCCTGCTCCTGGGGGTCCAACCACTGGTGTCATCCACTGTATGTGACATTCAAAGAGGTTTTTCCTTGTGCTACATAATAAATGTTTGACAGGCACTCCGGCCCATGTAAGTTATATTCACGATCGATCCGTTAAGAAGCTAACTAGCTGCTATTTGGCGTGTTCCCTAAGCCTTGTGAGTCAATCATCGTCTGGCTTAAATGTCGGTATTGCTAACCATTGCAAAGGTCCGTACGGTTACCGTTGCTGCGGGCCTATCATTGTTGGGCTTGGCGGAACGTGAGTGTTCAATCCAGATAATATCCTCGAATCCAGGTGGTAACCACGATTCTAGGTGTTTTGAGGGAGCCACGGGTATCTGCCCCCTTTGAACACTCACTAAGGACCTCACTTTCAGGAATGATTTGTACCTTTGTTGTTATGAAATGTAAACTGCCAGAATTGTGTGCCGATACCACTGTGCCCCTGTTAGTTTTGACACCTGATACTGCGGCTAGAAAAGACGGTCTTGGCCGCTGTGTCTTCTATCGGCACATATTGACGAAAGTTGAATACCTTGATGATCTCATTTAACTTAATCCCAGTTGATGCGGTGAAGCTTGATCCGATTGTTGGGATGATTTCCCCCCGTGTTACCATTTCTCGACTCCCATAGGATCTGGGCCTTCTCCTGATGAATGTACTTCATCCCACTCGTTGTATTTCAGCCCTCTCGCGTGAGTTCTCTCAGACTTTCACCGCCCTTTTCCTCTCCCTACCTCAGGACACTCCAATCTCTCCCAAATGGGACATTCTTCTCATGGGGCCCATACATGTAGATGTTAGGCTGCGATCTTCGTGACATTCGGCATCAACAATGACCTCCGCTATCTACTGATTGGAGTAATGCTATAAACTCACCCTTCATTTCTCAGGATCTTCGGTGAAGAGTTATCTTTAGCCCCTCCTATATTTTTTGGTTGAAATCTTCCGAGTGCCAGGTGACCATCCCTAGTGCTTCTCTGAGCTCCTAAATAGCGACGCTTTCTTCTGCTGATACATTCTCACACTGGTTTCTGAAATATATAAACATTGGGACCATTGACACTGCAGTTGGATAGGCAGAGATGCGCCTGTCTCTTGCCTTATCATTGTTAGGTGCTGGGTCGAGTCTCGCGGCAATATTTCAGGATGTCTCTCAAATTCCCTCCCGAGCTTATGATTTCATAATTGCAGGGGGTATATAGGGTTCTTTCCCCCACGGTTTGGATCCCTGCTGATCTTGTCACAGGTGGAACGGCTGGCCTCGTCGTCGCTAACAGGTTAACTGAAAACCCCCGAGTCCAAGTACTCGTGCTCGAAGCTGGACCATCGTTGAACATTTTTCCTCCGAGGGCACATTCTTATTACTGACCTGGATGTTTCAGGCACCAGGGGATCCTTGATTTCGAGGTTCCCTGGCTTGCTTCACGATTCGGAGTGGTGCAGGAGCCTTTTGATTGGAACTCCTCAACCACACCACAACCTGGTCTAAATGGAAGGTCTCTCTTTTACTCAAGGGGGAGGGTCCTCGGCGGAAGCAGCTCCCATAGTACGTCCCGTTATACTGTGAGCCTACCGTGCACAACCAAAATTCATATTGAAAAGATGGGATGGTCTGGATTCGTGGATCATCGGACGATTATGACAAATGGGCTAAAGCCACTGGTGATCAAGGATGGTCGTGGAAAGAGATGTTATCCTTACCTAAAGAAAGTGTGTCCAAGTTTCTTCAAGTATTTACGTGGCATTTATCATACGAAATAGACTGAACAGCTGGACCAAAGCCCCGGGCCATGGACCCGAGGAAGGGGATTTTGACCCCCGTGTCCATGGATTCAACGGTCTTTTGGGCGTTGGGTTGAATAATGTTTCTCAGCCGACAGACCCACTAGTCATTCAGACCACGAAAGGACCTACCAGACGAGTTTCCGTTCATTGAAGATGCAAACGCTGGTCGGCCCATTGGCGCTGGTAAGTGGGGGTCTTCTCGTCGAGCTGTAATGGTTACTCATACGAGTTTCAAAAGCATGGACACAGCTTTCGATTGCACACGGCACCCGTTGTAGTTCGGCAACAGCATTTCTAGACCCTGTCCTCAATCGGACTAATCTGGTGGTGCTCATTGGGGCACATGTTACCCGAGTTTTGCAAGCATCCAGAGGTAGTTTCAAGACGGCAGAGTTTGCACATAACCAGACAGGCACGCACTGTCTCAATATAGGTTAACCTAAATATAAATTAACATTACTTCAGGTCCTCGTCACCGCCTTACAGCAACCAAGGAGATCATCCTCTCGGCCGGTTCTGTTGGTACACCCCAAATTCTTTTGAATTCTGGGATTGGGAACTCCGATGAATTGCGGAAACTTGGAATCGAGCCTGTTATACACCTCCCTAGCGTAGGGAAGAACTTCACCACTCAAACACTACTCGTGCTCAATTGGGGGGCTAACGAGACATTAATCAAGTATGGACACTCTGGCTTTCTAAACCCAACGTTGAAGCGAGTCTGAATTATCTCCAGTATAAATGCCAATATGACAGCATTCAACGAGGCGCTACAGGAGTGGATATCTTCACGAGCAGGTCCTATGGCAGGAGGAGGAACTAGCATATCCAACTACCTCAGATTGCCCAAAGACTCAGCGGTGCTCGCTAGCCACGGTGATCCTTCTGCTGGGCCCAACACTCCCCACTTCAGTCTTGGTGTGAACGTGAGTTGATACCATGCGTTCGTGAATTGAGCTTGCCATGACTAATGCATGTAATAACATTTTTAGGCCAATGGTCGCAATTCGTTGTCGCAAACACCAG
The DNA here is from genome assembly GCA_004296355.1 of Lepiota venenata. NCBI lineage: Eukaryota > Fungi > Basidiomycota > Agaricomycetes > Agaricales > Agaricaceae > Lepiota > Lepiota venenata. Next base: position 336,941 of record RCFS01000003.1, read on the forward strand.
TTCTTACTGTTCGTGTTGGACTTTCTGAGCCCGCATCACGTCAGTAGCCTTAATTCCTGCCTGTTTTTTTGCTTATTTATTGGAGAACCTCTCATCCATAGGAGGCTCAATCCTACTCAAATCGAACGATCCTTTTGAGCTACCATTAGTGGATCCGGCATTTTATTCGGCGCCGGTCGACATTGCAATAGTTAAAGAGGGAATCAAGACAGCCCAACGATTCGTGACTGCACCTGCATGGAAAGGTTTTACTTTGGACCGCATCATGCCACTCCCAAATGCAACTTCAGAAGAAATTGAGCAATATATACGTAACGCTACGACCTCTGCTTATCATGGTATTGGAACCGCTGCCATGTCTCCTCAAGGTGCAACACATGGCGTAGTTAATCCTGACTTGCTCGTAAAGGGTATATCAGGATTACGCATTGCAGATGCGTCAGTCATAGTAAGTTCGCAACACGCTCACTGCAGGTTATTCAAATGAGTAACCCATCATAATCACAGCCCTTCATTCCTTCGGCCAACACTCAGGCACCTGTATATGCAGTTGCTGAGAGGGCGTCTGACTTGATAAAGCGAGCATGGAAATTAAAATGAACCGGGGAGCCTGCGGGTATTTTGTGACATCCCAATGTACATACCAACTTTGAATGTATAGCTACTCGGATAGGATTTTTTTCAACTCACGCAGGCTGACCAATGAATGCCGTAGCTGGTTTTGATTCGGGGATAATTCCCCAGGGGAAGAGACGGCATGTTACAATGCCGAAGCCGACTTTTCAGTCAGCCTATGGCTCTTGGTGGAGCATACTACTCATGGCCTGTTGGGAGGTCGGACGATATCTCATTTTTCGCTTACTATTTGCCATAATGTCTTGTAATCAGCTTCTTGTATGCACTTGCACACCTCTCCAAGCATTTTGAAGCAAAGAGATCGAGTGGATGTGGAGGAAGACAGTGTCACCCTTTGTCACTCAGCCGAGAAGGGCCCGTCGGAGATTCAATCTCCTGGCGTCGACATTGATGGCATCAGGCCGGAGTTCGAAGAATGAGTGGGAACGCAGTGACTAATGTGGCTGTCCGACATCTGGTCGTGTTCGAGCTCCCAACAGGCCATAAGTACACTACTATGCTCCCCTTGTGCCCCACCGGGGTTTCGTGTGTTACCCACTTGTGCACTACCCACAGTACGTTATCTTCTGTTGTTTTCCTGGAATGTTCGCTGCTGCCGTATGGGGTCAGGTGTTCAATAATACAAGTCATATGTTGCCGAATCATATGGCCCTACCGAAACTGCAGGGTTCCGATTCCAGAACTTCCCGACTTCACGTTTCGATAGACTGTATTCTTGACATCGCGGCCCGCGCGTCCCGGAACAGCGCACGGACACGGCATGGTGGCCGACTTGCACAATGTCCTCGACGCTCCTCGGCAGCATTGCAACAAGGCATTCCCTAGGGAATGTCGGAGGCCTCTGAAAGATGTCTAGAGCACCGGGTTTAGCTAGGCACTGCATACATTCATGACAATTACACACGGTACACAGTCCAGAACCACTGGAACGCAATAAGCGTATCGCAGCGATACGCTGTATTCCAAAATCCCCAAATCCTTTATTCTCACCCCATGCGATGCAGCTCTCTCTCATCTGTGATTTGGATGGTGTTCAGGTGGTCGCTCATGTCGTCAGACTTTTGTATATCAGAATGATAGTTTGGTGGTGACCTCACGTCCCACGCTGTATGAGGTAAGTCTATTCTCTGCGCACTCCGTTAATTTCAGTTGTGGCTGGGTTAGGTAAAATGTCCTCCCTCATTCCTTCACGCTCTACTGTCCAATGCTTCCAAACTGTAGTCTGAGAGATAAAATATTTTAGTTTCCGGGGGGGCTATAATCAAATTATATCCCAAAAATGCTATATGTGGCCGAAATACGAGACGAGGCAAAGATGACTGAGGGGTAATCAATCCACCGGTTACAATGCTTCTCTTTCAGACTTCTTTTTTGGTCTGAATTAAACTCACATTGAAATAATGAATGGAGAGTCAGTGGGGGTGAAATAAAGGCACAAGGACAATCCTCCTCGTCATAAGTACCATCAGCTGACCAGGATGTCTTCAGTCCGTGCGTTGTGAGTAATGACAGCGTCAACACGGTGTTCTGGGAGGGGCGTGGCGTTGGGGAGTGGTGGCGTGATGGCGGCATAAATAGTGGTCTCGGAGAGCGAGTGGAGCTGATGGGTCGTGCAAGTCATCATATGCAGAGGAGATCCAAAGGAACGAAGGTTGTCCTCCAAGCTCCGAGATAATGGTTCCGGTAAATCAGCCACACGGCCAACGTTAAGCCAAAGGGGAGAGATCATTCTGGTGAGTTAATCTTTGTCAATACCGGATAAGAATGAGATACACAGGCATCGCGTCAGTCAGTATAGCTTGTCAAGGCACCGAATGCCAACAACAGAAGAGTGGCTGTTCAGACGTAATTAAAAATGTCTGGTCGGGACAAGGAAGGGTTCTCTCCCTGGAAGAGACCAAGTACTAGTACTCATCATCCATGTTGGTCCGAAAATCCGAGTGGAGGCGCACGATGACTGAGGAAGTACTGGACTTTGCTTGTCTGAACGTATCGAAGACTGGCTATGTAAACGTAGTACCATTCGTTCACTCGGTCCAAATACAGATAAACAGGACTGCACTTACAATGTGATCAGCGATAAAATATGTTTGGGTACGTATGCTGATGAAGCGGCAGTATTGCCGAACAGTTCCGCTTGAAGATAAGGCAAGAAAATGCTTGGCTTTTATCCGAAGGTTCCCATTATATGCCTATTTTGGAGCCTTACCAGTGATAGCGATCCTGTAACATTCGGCATCAACACTGGCCTCCGCTGCCCACCTAGTAAAGTAGGATTTTAACATTGTTCTTCATCTCTCAGGGCCTCCCGTGAAGCATTATCTGTAGCTCCTTCAAGGGGTTTACGTTCAAGATCTTCCTAGCACCAGGTGACCGCCCTTCTGCATCTTTTGGTGCCTGAACCCCCGCAATGGCAACTATCTCTTTCTGTACATGGTTTCCTCATTCTCACCTCTACTCCCAGAATATATAAGACTCATGTCCGTCAGGCAGAATATACGTACTGCTGGTATCGCAGTTGGAGGGCACAGATGCGTCTGTTCCTGTTTCTTGCGTTGTACTTGTTAGGGGCTGGGACGAGCCTCGCCGCAATCTTTGAGGATATTTCACAACTCCCTTCCAGATCTTATGACTTCATAGTCGCAGGAGGTATGGCTCTTGCTTTTACGTTTGGGTCCCTGTTGATCTTTGATCCCCTTGCAGGTGGAAATGCAGGTCTTGTCGTCGCTAGCAGATTAAGCGAAGACCCTCGGGTTAAAGTTCTCGTTCTCGAAGCAGGACCATCGTGGGATTTCTTATTTCTCGACAATAGATTCTGATGGGCAAACCCAGATATTTCAGGCATCATGGGATGATTGAACTGGAGGTTCCTTGGCTTGCTTCGCGCTTCGGCTTGGTAGGGGATCCCGTGGATTGGAACACTTCAACAACACCACAGCCTGGCCTCAATGGAAGAACGCTCCACTACTTCAGAGCTCGTGTGCTCGGCGGAAGTAGCTCCCACCGTACGTTGAGTTACCTAGCACAGTGCGATGCACGATCAAAACTAGAATATCGTAGACGGGATGATCTGGATCCGGGGGTCATCGGACGATTATGATAAATGGGCCAAGGCTACTGGTGATAAAGGCTGGTCGTGGCAAGAGATGTTACCTTACTTGAAGAAAGTATGTTCAAGTTTCTTCAGGTACATGCACGACCTTGATCAGAGGAAATAGACTGAACGTTGGACTAAAGCCCCGGGCCTATGGGCCGGAGGAAGGGGATTTTAACCCTCGTGTCCATGGATTCAAAGGTCTTTTGGGCGTAGGGTTGAATAACGCTCCATCACCCACGGACCCGCTAGTCATCCAGACTACAAAGGATCTACCAGATGAGTTTCATTTCATCGAAGATGCGAACGCCGGCAGGCCCATTGGTGTCGGTAAGTTCCAGGGTTCTTTTAGAGATACAATGGTTAACATATGAGCATTGAAAGTGTGGACCCAGTTTTCGATTGCGAATGGCACCCGCTGCAGTTCTGCAACAGCCTTCCTGGACCCGTTCCTTGATCGACCTAATCTCTCGGTGCTCATTGGGGCATATGTTACTCGGGTTTTACAAACTTCCGGGGGCAGTTTCAGAACGGTAGAGTTCGCGCAAAATAAGACAAGTATGCTTTACTTCTCTTGCGTTGACCCCTACGACTCAGTGGGTTTCAGGTCCCCGTCACCGGGTTACAGCCTCGAAGGAGGTCATCATCTCATCTGGTGCTGTTGGTACACCCCAAGTTCTTATGAATTCTGGTATCGGAGACTCCGATATACTGCGAAGGATTGGAATTAAACCCATTTTTCATCTCCCTAGTGTAGGGAAGAACTTTACCACACAACCAAGTATTGGGCTCGTTTATGGAGCTAATACAACAGTAGTCAAGTATGGACACTTTGTCTTCCTGCACCAGACGCTCACAAGGGTTTGGCCCTTTTCCAGTCTTAACACCAACCAAACAGCATCAGACGAGGCATTACAACAATGGATATCTTCGCGAACAGGTCCTATGACGGGAGCTGGCGTAAGCATATCTGCCTATTTCCGATTACCTAGAAACTCGCCGGTGCTAGCCGCTCATGGTGATCCTTCTGCTGGGCCGAATACACCTCACTTTAGCATAAACCTAAACGTAAGTTCCGGAACATATACTGCATTAGCTCTTTGCCGCTGACATTTACATTGAAAATATTAGGCGAATGGTTATTTCTCATTGTCACCAACACCTGTTCTTACCGCTCGAATCGGGCTTTCTGAGCCTGCATCGCGTCAGTGGTACTGATTCTACTACCTAAACCTCACTCACTGGAATATCTCTCGTCCTCAGGAGGTTCAATTGTACTCAGATCAAATGACCCCTTCGAGCTACCACTGGTAGATGTTGCGGCCTATTCGGCACCAGTCGACATTGCGATAATCAAAGCGGCATACGGAACGGTTCAGCGGTTCGTGCATGCACCTGCGTGGAGGGGCTTCACCCTGGACCGTATTGCACCGCCCCCAAATGTAACTTCAGAAGCGGATTTCGAACAGTTTGTCCGCAATTCCTCAGGTGTCTCCTATCATGGTATTGGATCATCCGCGATGTCTCCTCGAGGTGCAAGGTACGGTGTGGTTGACCCTGACCTATCGGTAAAGGGCATTTCGGGGCTGCGCATTGTGGATGCATCTGTCATAGTAAGTTCCCAATTATCTGACATATTTTTTAAATGTGACTGGTAACCGGTAACACGTTACTCGTGATTGTAGCCCTTCATTCCTTCAGCCAACACCCAGGCACCTGTTTATGCAGTTGCCGAACGAGCATCCGATTTGATTAAGCGGGCGTGGAGATTGGAATGAGCTGAAGAGCCTGTAGCCGGTAATAGTCATATTTACAGTTGAATCACCCGGGTGGAAGATGTATACTATCGTCGTGAACCATCATTATGGCCTGGTATGAGTCATCTATTGTCGAGATAGGTGGCTTTGTGGTGAAATTTCCCTCATTCACGCTCAAATGCGTCAGGGTGGGATGATCTTTCATTACCTCGCGAATTTTGGGCCCGGTTTATGAGCAGGATTCCTAGTTAGGAGTAACTACGATCTGATGGGGCGAAAGCTCCGTGTCGTGGGATAGAAGATGGTCTTCATCGTGTCTCCAACATCGTCGACACATCCTAGTAGCCCCGTCAGTTTGGATTCATCAGATCTGTCCCATATTCCAGGAATTTTCTTATGAAGGTGATAAACAACACATTGCATTCAAATCACCAGACCGCGCCAATCTAGCTTGTGGGGCCCTTCTGCGTTGCCACTGAACGTTTAACGTTGAACTTTTATACCATTCTCAAAAGTATCCAGCTGAAATCCCGAATCATCCTTCCGAACGTCTGTGCCTAAACCAGGCATTGTTTATGTTTGAATCTCTGGGCTGAGGCCATGCCAGAAGTCACATCGAGTACTCAATACATTCTCAATATGCTCCATTCTAACGCCCGCTGGGTGGAATAATATGCGAGAGCCTCCCCCGTTTGCGCTCACGGGCTTTCCGGTGCACACAGAAATTAATAAGTCATCCCTTCGCCAATTTTATGATTCATACGCACTTCCCAAGCGATGTTGTTGGTAGCCGAAGGCGTTCCGGTAGTGGCAAACGACGTAAAGTACTCTCTCATCGCCTCGAATAGCATTAAATCATCTTGATTAGAGTCCGCAGGAGGGCGATAAAATGCCTGGAGATCATCCATGTGGAACGATCCAAGGTGCGGATTGTCATAGCTCGAGAGTGCCGTCAGCTCACATTATACACAGAGCGAGAAGGACTTACTGATACTGGAAGGCCATGTTGCGGCTGGAGGCGCTACTTGTAATCATAGTAGCAGTGCAAATATATCTTGCCTCGCCATAAATCTGTCGCCCTTGTCGGCTGAACGATCCATTAAATGATTGAAGGGGATAAAGTTCAAACGCTCGGCCAATTGAGGACTGGGTGAGGCCAGGATATTGGCCGCGGAGAAAATTGAAGACGGTAACTTCTGTTGCATTGGGCATTGAAGTATTAGCAGAAGGGTCTCGAAGAGTTGCAGACCAATGGGCCCCTTCATCTGTGTTCGAACTAAGGCCGAGTATACATCATATTAGAAAAGGACATCGGGGAAAGTGCTTACCCAAAAAGGACAGGCACTCGAGCGAAATGCCCAGCCTTGAAAGCCTCGACTGGGCGTTCCCGAATGAATTCGCCGTCCAAGAAGGGGGAAAACACAAAGAGCGTTGATGGGCGTGTATTTATCACACGGCTTCCAGCCTGGGCAATTGTATTGGTGTCTGCTGCCCGAAGGCACTGGAGCGTATTCTGGCCTTGATCACCGCAATTCCTGGAGCTCACATTTGAGACACTTAAAAGGACCACTGCTGCAAACTGGCCACCCACGCGAAAGCTGCAAATTGCTCATATATACTTATCTCGTAGTCCTCGCTGAAACTGGGCATAAAGTTGAGAGATGGACTGTCGCCCATAGCAGCACGGAAAAGATTTTCGTTGTCACCGCCATTTGCAAGGAGCTATCTGTACTTAGACTTGTGGGCTAGATAGAAACACATCTAGCTCTTACCTGAAACATGATAGAGCCTGCGCCGGCTGACTGGCCCCATATCGTCACCTTCCTGCAATCAAATCACATCTTATCCAGGATGATACAACGAAGGGTTAACAAAACTCGACCTACGTGCTGTCCCCACCGAAATTTCCTATATATCTTTGTAGCCACCGCAGTGCAGCACGCTGGAGTGAGGTAATCAGGGAGAGTTTGCATTGACATGAGAAACTAGCTGCCTGATCAAGCAATCCTGCGTTCAATACACCATCCGCCTGGACTTGCGTACCACCTGTGAGAACCCATGAGTATACAACCGCCTGCTCCTCAACTGAAATAACTGCACCAAGAAACCCGAATTGTCCAATCCGATATTCAAACGAAGCAAATATGAAAGGATTCGCACTAGAATGCATGATAAGCTCAGGGGGGGCATCGTGGGTATTCCCGCCCTGAAAACCGCCTCCTGTTGCAGAACGAATATGTATTCATTGTTCACCACCAGTAAATATATATTGTGCTGACCATGGAACCAGACTAGGACTGGGAGTCCCTCACCAACGCGCGTGTTGATAGGAATGTAGACCTGGAATTTGTTGAATCATAGAAGTTAACTTTCAAGTTTGTGTAGGCACAAACGTTTCCGAATAGGCAATCTTCAGAGGTGGCATGAGTTATCTTTGTCTGCTTTGTCTTAATGCAGGCACTGGCGAACTGATGTTCAGTAAGTAGAGCCCGCTTTGTCCAACCACCCTGTGAGTTTTTCGTACCTGGGTGGCATTCACATCTCCGAGGTGTCCTGTAGGGGGTGAGACTGGGGCTCGCCAACGGAGATCACCAACTGGCGGATCGGCGAACCGCACACCACGGAAGTAGATAATACCGGTAGATTGATCCTCTAAGCCGTGGAATGTGCCATCTACACGAGATGGAGGTCAGATTAAGCTGACGGGATAAGATATCTGATCGCCTGGGATCTCACAATCGAGTTGGACTATCTTGCCAATAGTATTTGGATCTGCTCTTCTGATCCCATATGTGATCCCTGGGGCCCCACCAATCAACCTGGAAAGGGTCAGAGGAACGATGGCTTGCAATCGCATATTGAAGGCAGGTTCCCCAGAACCAGCGCGTGGTGGGCATCGCCTTTATATACTAATTAGATACTATGGGGCTGATGATCTGGAGACTCCTGAGCGTCTGGCGGATAGCATATACGCTATCATTTATGGGGAAAATGGGAGTCTTGCTTCGAAATATCGTTGAAATATAGGAGAAATTGGAACACTTGTGCGGCGAGAAGCGGGTTTCCGGACTATCAAATACTAGCATGTGAATCTATTATCGGAAACGAGGAAGAAAAGCTTGAGGGATGGACATACGGAACTATGCACTCACCGCGTGCACACCGCATGAGCCCAAGTAACGGATTAGACATTATTTCAGATGGGATGGACAATCTGGTATTATTATGCCAGACAATTATATTGATTCACTCAGGATACCGACTATCTAAGTTAGGGAGTCGCCTTTGCCGCATGTATTTTAGTTGGGTATGACGACATGCCGTCCCCTTAGATGCTAACTAGTTTCGTTGATTCATTCACAAGATCTGTTTCTGCCTTTCTGCAGTGTGAAAACTGCAGTCGAGATGCAAGAACCGTCTGGTGTCCTAGTGTTTATTCAAGGCTTCAAATATGATTCACTAGTGTGGTGCGGATGTACATATAATGTGGCTATTGCAAGTTTGCAGGTTCCCCGCATTGTTTGAGTGTTTAGTCGAGGAACCCATGAGACAATGAAGCAGTTGGCAGTGCAGCGGAAGTTTCCGTAACAATGGTTTGTGCTTGCAGGACCATCCCTCAGCTCAGCATATTGGTGGCAAACCAATCGTACCCTTTATGGGTCACTGTTGGCTCGAATTGATAATAGTGTACATATGGTGTGTGTTAGTACAGGAAAGATAAAAAAAGATGAATCATGAATAGATCGAGTGGTGGGCAGCTACTGAGATCACGTGGGGCCCTAACTCGGTGCTGCTGCCGTGCAACATTCTTGTTGCCTTCCTCTCAAATGACACCTCGCCACCTCACTTGAGCCGTCCGTAGAATATTATAGCTATTCACAGGCGAATGCACTTTCAGGGAGTAATGACAAGTATGGAACTCTTCTCGAGACACGAACGATAGTACCGCGGTCGACAAAGGCGTATAGTATGGTGATGACCAAACAGCAGGCCGGCTCCATATTTCTCAAGCTCATGCAATGAACGATTCGCTGTTGAACCAAACTGTAGGATGCCCCGGTCATGCACCAGTGATATTATAAGATCGAATATCGGGTTTGTGACATGGTTAGGGTCTGATGCGCCGCACTAATCCAACATGTCTAGGCTGTACTTTCGATGTCTGGCAAGGAATAGTAAAGACAAGCTGATTAATACATGCGCGCGAAGGGGAGAATAGGTTCGCATTCGTTTTCGTCGAGAGTCTTGTCAATAACGTTGCGATATTTAAGAATAACATCGGGGCTTTCAGCATCAGGCTGGAATGACAGTGTGTGCTTCATCCAGTTTTCATCGTCACGCTGATAAAAGTGAATCAGTATACGGGAGGGCTCTCAGCGACGATGAAAGGACTGACTTCAGGAAAATCTTCACGAGCATGGGCACCGCGAGACTCTTTGCGGGCAGCAGCAGCAGTGATAGTTTGGATTGCACACTGCAAAATATTGCGGAGTTCAAGAGCCTCGATAAGGTCACTGAGCGTTGGTTATTAGCATGTTTGCGCTAGCTGGGGATCATAGAATACAAAATAACGCACGAGTTCCAAATCATGCTCCTGTCCTTGATTCCAATCTGCCCAAAGCTCCTGTATATATCGCGAATCGCGGCGACACCATCATCAAGCGAACGTTGGGTCCTGAAGACGGCAGCATCCGTTTGCATGGCCCTTTGTGTGGCAAGACGAATCTTGGCAGTCGATTCGGGCCCATTGGAACACCTTATTTTGTTCAAGAATTCGACGCTTTCCAAACCAGACTTTTCAGGGATACGTTTGTGAGGTGTGCCAGGGGTAAGAGTTTCACCAATGTGATGGGCAACGGCACGACCAAAAACAACAATGTCGAGGAGCGAATTGGCCCCGAGCCGGTTTGCCCCGTGCACAGATACGCAAGCAGCTTCACCAGCAGCATATAATCCGGGAACGACTACATCATTGCCATGCTCGTCCGTAGTGAGAACCTCCCCAGTGTACCTAGTAGGGATGCCGCCCACTACAAGCTCATTAGTGTAAAGCTCCTCTTGTGATTAGCCACATGACCTACTATTGTAGTGGACAGTTGGTAGAACAGGAATGGGCTCCTTAGTGACATCGACACCAGAAAAGATGGCAGCAGTCTCAGAAATACCAGGAAGCCTCTCATGGAGGACCTCAGGCGGTAGGTGGCTAAGTTGTAGGAAAATGTGGTCCTTTTGTGGGCCGACGCCACGGCCTTCGCGAATTTCAAGAGTCATACCGCGGGACACAACATCACGGGAGGCAAGATCCTTAGCTGTGGGGGCATAACGTTCCATGAAGCGTTCACCTTCAGAGTTGAGAAGGTAACCTCCCTCGCCACGGCAACCTTCCGAGATCAAGCATCCAGCACCGTAAATACCAGTGGGATGGAATTGAACAAATTCCAAATCTTGAAGAGGAAGACCCGCACGAGCAACCATGGCATTACCATCACCGGAACAGGTATGTGCGCTAGTGCAACTAAAATAAGCGCGTCCGTAACCGCCAGTGGCAAGGACGGTTTTGTGCGCACGAAAGCGGTGAAGAGTACCATCTTCCATGCTGAGAGCAATAACACCAACGCACTCCCCATCCTGCATTATTAGGTCAAGAGCAAAGTATTCGATAAAGAAATTGGTGTTGTGACGAAGAGACTGGCCATAAAGTGTGTGGAGGATAGCGTGGCCAGTACGGTCCGCAACTGCGGCGCAACGATAGGCTTGACCACCCTTGCCATACTTCAGCGATTGGCCACCCAAGGCGCGTTGGTAAATCCTGCCATCCTTCGTCCGAGAGAATGGGACACCATAGTGTTCGAGCTAGTGCATTTCGGTGTGAGTGACAGACAATTTCTGCGGATTACAGGACAGGCCTACCTCGAGGATAGCATTGGGCGCTTCGCGACACATGTAGTGGATGGCGTCTTGGTCACCGAGCCAGTCCGAGCCTTTCACCTACAGAGGAGTGGAAATCACAAACTCAAACAAGTGATGAAAAACACTCACAGTATCATACATATGCCATCGCCAGTCATCCTCAGTCATATTCTATTTGAGTGCTCAAGTACCGGGAACAGTTGCGAAGAACAGATGGAATTCATACCCCCAGTGCGGCATTGATACCACCCTATGGTTATCTTCAGTCATATACAAAATGACAAGAGGCTTAAGGACGCACCTGAGCAGCAACTGTGTGACTTCTGGTGGGAAAGAGCTTAGTTATGCAAGCCGTCTTGAACCCAGATGCAGCGAGGCCAAAAGCAGCTCTCAAGCCAGCACCACCGGCGCCACTATCGTGTGCATGAGTGCCAATGAAGATACGGAAAAGTAAAGGCTCACATAACTACAGCGTCAAACTCGTGTTCAATAAGAGGATAGTTTCCGGTCAACCACGACTGAAAATCAGGCGGTTAATGGGGTTTAAAGACTGGGGACAGGGAAGGAAGAGCACCACCTTGACCTCTTGAGTGTTGACAGGGTTGGGCGCAACGGCTCTCGTGAGATACGATGTGCTATGAAAGGAGCGTCGAGTATATGTTACAGCCCTTGAAAGGACTTTGTTGAACATGGTAGGAGCACGGGGTAAGCGCCTCCCGCAGTCCCACGATTACACCAGAACCGAAAAGTGATAACACATGTGATTCATTTCTCACCACTCACTGGCGCTTACTGATGAGTATTCAAAAGTCATATCGAAAGAGGGACTCCCAAATAACCATTATACATATATACACAATATCCCGACATCCCCATTCTACGTGCGTTCCAACACAAGATTCCACGCAAATCCGATCTCTGCCGTAGTTCTGAACATGGGATAGGTATGGGAAGCGAGTCCGGAAGTTTCGCACAGGTGCACTTCCGCCTTTGGTCTTAGGATTTCCCTCGACCGATAGATAAATATAACTATAACCTTTTAGCGATTTTCAACAATGTCTCTCCACACGCAAAACTTTCGAGCAGAGGTTGAAGCACTGCTGTTAAAATTGGAGCAAGATCTCAAACAGGTTCCTGAATATCAGGCCACAGTCCTCTGTTTACTTTCTTCAAGTACTAGGAAATAGGGTATAATACTCAGTATGCAATCCCTACAGCTGGCTCTACTCCACCTTGGGTAGCTATCAGGACCTTCGCATTCTCTTCACTCTTATTCCGTATACCCGGCGTATTATTAGTGCACACCAAAAACGCATCGATTTCAGAATGGAGAGATATCCATGGGCAGTTGACTTCTGTTGCCTATTCCGTTGACAGATTTACACATATCTGGAGCGAACATATGCAGTACCAATCTTGTTTCTTTTATTGGTGCGATCTTTTTCTTCATATCGGCTATTGGATATATCATAACTACGCAACATCATGTTGTATGAGTACCGACGACTGTTTGTTTTGGTTTAGCCTCCTGCGTTTTCGTGGTCTGTTATGAAGATGCACGTGAATGAGAGGGTAGTTCCGTAGTCTAACCTAGACATCGCCTACGTAGGGCTCCTCTCATGATCGAATATTTACGTCTGATGAGGGGGTACCAAGCTCAATCCTTAGCCAAGGTGAGGAAATGAGAACGTAGGACAGGATAAGTTAATAATGAATACATACTTCGAGCATGGGGCTCCGACCAACAGTTCGGCAACTCTTCACGCATATACCGGGTTCAGTATTGAAGCAGCGATCTCGGGTCGGTAGAAGGTAGCACCACTCTCTCGGAAGGGAAGGGGCACTAATATAACGACAGGAACCGGCTTATGTCTGTTCGTGTCGTAAGCCAATGAGTATCACAGCGAATGGGCTCGGTACCTCAGGAAGGAGGGTGTCAGACCACACAGGGGTCGGACTTGTCCTGCGACGATTTATCGACTCAGCTTTCTACCTGTCGCATGGGGCCAGAATTATTTAACATACCATTCTATTGCCATACCGTCGTCACTATCACAGGAAAAGCCTTAATACGTGGTAAATCAGAAGCCATGATAAATGAAAGTACGAACCGGAAAACAACTCGTTGTTTCTTCAGACCAAAGTTTCGGAGTCTCTTATACTCTTGCTGGAAAAAAGATATACGGTTCTCTTTATAATTAGGATACGATTTTCGGCAGTCGGCTGGGATGGGGAAGAAAGAGCATGATTGAGTGACAAGCCTGCGTTGGGGGGTAATGGATTCGGTAAGCTCTTGTTTGATGGGCGGCTCGATAGGTTCTTGTTTGACAGGCGAAGGCTTGATGAGGGGCAGTGTATCTTCGACTTCAACTTTGACCGAAGATGTGGGCTGTTTAGGAAGATGTATGAGAGGAGGCGTAATTGCTTCCTCTTTCTTCACTGTGACGCCGGTCGTGAGGGGTGGACATGATACAGAAGGTTCTCGAGCAGGTGGGGCTCCTGGAGGTAGTAAAAGGGTATCATCCACTCTTCGACGTTTATGGGTATATGAATCGTGCAGCTGGGGCGACGAAGGCGAGGATATTTGGGGAGCAACATGTTGTGGAATATTTGAAGGGTCACCAAGTGGGTGGTCTGTTGGCCTGCTAGGGGTCGAGGGGGCTATCCGGGGGAGATGCTGAGCCCCTCTGAGGCCACGGTGTCCTCCTCTATTATATGAAGGATTCCTAAATGGGCGATCTACCAACCTGCTAGAAGTGGAGGAGGGGGCCACCCGTGGGAGGTGTTGAGCCCCTCTGATGCCATGACGTCCTCTAGTATTTGAAGGGCCCCCAAATGAGCGATCTGAAGAGGGGGTGGTCCATGGGTGGTGTGGAGGCCCTCTCATGCCAGTAGAATGCGGGCCTACGTCGCCAGAATGATTACCATCTGGTGCACGGTTTCTGGGGAACGACGGCGTCCTAAAGTGTCCTCGCTCGGCGCATGCCCGCTGGTGCAGTCGGAGCTACTTTCGGAGGCTGCGCTGGCCTGCGTCGTGAGTTCCCGGATTCATTTGGTTGTAAATCTTCTGCATGAGTTGCCCGTGCACTGACAGAGGTGCGTGCTATGCCATATTGCCTTGGATTGAACATGGAGTTCGCGACGATCCCCCCTTGCTGCGGGGGGGACCAAAGCCTTTGCACAGCATGTACAAATAATAGAGCATCACGCATTCACGTGATGTGTCGCGCCTGGTTGATTCTGTCCAGATTTGGATTTGTGCATTCGTCGTCCAAAACAAATGTCGCGTCTACCGAGACTACGCAGTTCATCGCCAGCAGCAGAGATACTCGGCCCAACAATGCCCACGACGGTGACCACACGTAACCTCAAACGGAAAGCCATCATAGAGGAGGATCAGGAGGAGAATGTTACCGAGCAACCGAGGAAGGTCGCTGCGATAGGAGCCAGTCGACCCAACAGGCCGTTGCAACCGACACGGACAGCAACGAATGTAGCAAAGCCTGCAGCTGTGGTACCTAAACCTCTGACCAAACCTCAACCCCCATCCATCACCCGTTCGGCGAGGGGAAGTAGTGCACCGCCAACTCGATTGGTCCCATCAAAGCCATCGAGCAGTGCAAGGAATGCCCCGTCTCGCACTGCGTCAGGTTCCTATAGAGGCAGACTATCGGATGATAAACGCTTCTCCGAGTTGAAGGACCAACTCACTTCTATCGAGTCTGCTAGAGCAGCCGATGCCGCCCGTTTGGCTATGGATATGGAGGCAGAGCGGGCCAAAGTGGCACAGTTACAGGCCAATCATTCTGCAATGTCCCGCGAACTTGCGACTGCGCGGTCGCAGGAGCTCAATCAACGCCGTGAGCTCGTCAACGCTTCCGACGAAATCGAGAACCTCAAGAAGTGTCATGCCCGTGAAATTATGGATCTTGAAATGGATATCAGGAAGCGGGAGCGGGAGCTACGGGATGCCAATGAAGATCTGCGACTGTGCAAGAGCGACCTTGAGCGCGAGCGCGAAAATGTTTCAACTCTCAAGGCCACTCTTGTCTCAGCAATCGACCGCCCACATCACCCTCACGACACAAATCCAGGCGCTACAAACTCAAAATACGTTGCTTCAAAGTCAGAATGATGCCCTCGCCAGAACGGTCTCCGATCATCAACTCAACCTCGGGAGTAGCGAAAGCAAGATCGAGGAACTCAAGAAGGAGATCTTGGAGGGCGAAATTGTTCGGCGAAAACTCCACAACATGGTCCAGGAGCTCAAGGGCAATATCCGTGTATTCTGTCGCGTACGGCCAATCCTGCCCTCCGACTTCACCAACAGCACCCTTGCATCTTCGAATACATCATCACCCTCCAGTATCCCATCCTCCCCCGAAGAGCTCGAAGCTCTGAAACTTGAATCACAGGCGAATATGGCCTTCCCCGATCGGCATAATCACAAAGAGATTGTCGTCTCTTCTACAAGCGAGAGCGCTACTGGTCAAGAGCGAAGGGAAGTTTACAACTTCGCCTTTGATCGGGTATTCGAACCCGCGGCTACCCAAGCTGAGGTATTTGAAGAAATCTCGCTTCTGGCGCAGAGTTGCATGGACGGTTATAACGTCTGTATCTTCGCCTATGGTCAGACTGGTTCCGGGAAATCGTTCACCATGGAAGGAGGACAGGTACGTCGCGGCTTAACGGGACTGATGACAATTGTGCTGACAACCTGCTCCAGACACAGCCACTGGCAGGGATGATCCCACGAGCAGTCGAGCAAGTCTTTCGAGTCGCGGAAGAAATGAAGAGCAAAGGTTGGGAGTATACCATCGAAGGCCAGTTCCTCGAAATCGTAAGCCGCTCTTATACCCTTCGAACATCTAATGCTCTTGATTTTAACGCTATCGCATAGTATAACGAGACTATAAATGACCTCCTTGGGAAAGGCGAATTCGATAAAAAGAAACACGAGATCAAACATGACCCCAAAACTGGCGCAACACGCGTAACGGACATCAACGTTGTAGCGCTCCACTCCCCGTCTCAAGTTCGTTCCCTCCTCGCACTTGCACACTCACGGCGTAGCGTCGCCGCGACGCTCATGAACGAACGTTCATCCCGCTCGCACTCTGTATTCACGCTACGCATATCTGGTGTCAACATCGGACTTCCCTCACACGATGGGAGTAGTGAACGCGTGGGCGGTACTGGAGAGCGATGTACAGGGTGTTTGAACCTCGTGGATTTGGCGGGTAGTGAGCGGCTGAATGTGAGTTTCGGGAATGGACCAGGGGTTGGGTTGCCAGATAAAGAGAGGGTGAGGGAGACGCAGAGTATCAATAAGAGTTTGAGTGCGTTGGGGGATGTGATTGCGGCGCTTGGGGAGAAGGGGGAGAAGGGTGATAAGCATATTCCGTATAGAAATTCGAAGCTGACTTATTTATTGCAAAATTCGTTGAGTGGGAATTCGAAGACTTTGGTGAGTGGTATAATTGTCTTTTTTTTGATGTGTTGTTCGATTTTAAATGTGTTTTTTTTTTCAGATGTTTTTGAATTTATCGCCGCTGGCGGCTCATCTCAACGAGTCGTTGACCTCACTCCGATTCGCTACCAAGGTGCGTCTACTCCTTTCCATTTTCTCAGCGTCCATCCTCAACAGTGGTGATTGTCCCTGCGAATGTTGTTAGGTCAACAATACGCAAATTGGTACTGCGAAGAAGCAGTCACGATCATCATAATGATCGTGTATGGGCATGGACTTTTTGTTGTGTATGTTGTAGCATAGATGTGAGGCTTCTCGGCCCCCTTCGTTTTTTTGCATTTTGTTGCGTCACCGTACATAATTATTGTTTTTTTTTTTTCCTTTGAAGTTGGTTTCAGGTTCGATGCCTGGCAGTCATTGATTGAATGATCCTCTGATAATACGTGTGTATCTTGATAACACCTCAAAAGGTGGTATTCTCGAGGTAGGGCAAGTCGACCAAGTTGTCTCGCATAATGTCTTTAACCGAAGGCGATGCAGGTCTTGGGCCCCAAGATAGACAATGTCTCAGAGTCAGACACCTCAGTAGCGTGACCTCACACCATCCTGCATCCATCCCCTAGCACCCACATCGACAGCGCACACAAGAATCAAGACGAGGTTGACGCCTTCGACACAAGCGCGAAATAGACCAAGTAGAAGATATAAAGCACCAGCGCAAAAGACGCATGGCGCAGTCTCGAAAACTCAATCACGTCCAGGCGTCGATTGCGGACCTCCCACCTGAGTTACTCGCGCTTATCTTCGAGTACGCCACTCTGGAGGAGCCCAGCTACATCTGTCCATCTACTCCTTCGCATGTACACCCGGCGAGACAGAAAACCCATCCAGGTATCGTTATCGGTCACGTCTCGTCGTATTGGCGTCAGGTCGCTTGGTCGACACCTCAGTTATGGAACAAGATGGGTGCTCTGGTTCATGAGGGTAACGCACGCAGCATTTGTCGTATCCTCAAGCTCCACTGTCAGAACTCGAAAGCTCTTCCATTCGCCTTTAATCTTCACGTCGACGTCGGGTGCAACTTACAGCCAATCGTCGATATGCTCTTTAATAGCAGATATTGTAGGAACATTCAAACCCTCCAGCTGAAAAGCCCACCGCTGGAGTGGCTGCCTCATATCTTGACCGCCTGTCCCCAGCTCGAATGTCTCTCCATGAAAAATCTCAATACCGGGTCCTCGGACTTTAAACTCTCTCTCGAATCCGCTTCTACCCTGCGCCATTTTCGTTTGGAATGCACAACGATAGAAGTCCTACTCCCCTGGTCATCAATAACACACATCCACCTGCTCTTCGTTTCTATTGGTGCCTGTGCAAAGTTCCTCACACAATGTCCTAACCTCGTTTATTTTCGATCGGGGGCCCCTCTGTATGGAAGAGCCGGATTTACCTCCTTAACTGACACCACCACTCTTCATCATTTGCAAACACTATTTTGGACATGTGCCGATGATATGTGGGACTCAACCATATTCCCATACATCCGGCTACCGGCGCTTCGCAGGCTTTCGTACACACTTAACCATCACAATACTGGACCGGAGTTTATCCACTTCTACGTCCGCTCCTTGTTTACAGATCTACCGGACACACTACTCAGCCTGAAGCTATTGCGCATCAGGTACTGGTCACTTCATGAATTCAGATATGCTTTCGGCCAGTGTCGCCATGTCCGGGTCTTGACTATGCGTGAATGTAAAGAGGGGTGTCTGTATGTGGCACTCTGCGCACTATGCCCTGGTTGGGGAGGTGATGGGATAGGATATCTACCATGCCTCGAGTTTTTGGTCATTGACCGTTGTCGTGGAAGTCTGACCTACTCCCACGTGAGAGAGCTTGGCACCAAATTCTGTCTTCGAATCCTGGATATCTGTAGGGCAAAGAATACAGGACCGGATCGGATGTTCACGTTGAAGCTCAAGGACCACAAAGTGGATTGGGATCCAATCGTACAAGAGGAATTGTGTGAAATGGTTCGGGGTGGATTTCAGCTGGATATACTAGAGGACGACGTAAGGGTTGAGTGGTTGCCGCAGACAAACCCTGAGAGCTGTATATAGCTTGATTTCGATGTCATTTATCATCTTCACAAGAAACTTGCCGAGACTCTGGAGGCGTGGGCTTGAATAATTGGTAAATCAAATAGTAAATATTTGGGTAAGTATTTTTGCGCGATTTGTAATTATTCTTTTGAAGTTGGCGTTGAGTAGTCCTGTTATCCTTTCTTGTACGATACATAGCCAAGGCATTTGAATAGAGTAATCTACCTAGTGTATTCTACCTCCCTTTCCCCCTTGTATTAAAATCCCTTCGATACCTTCTATTGGCGAAGCGCGGCGACTGCGGCCTTTCCTTATTATTTCTCTATTTGATATATGTATACGATTAAAGAATGAAAGTAGTTATAAGACTACAATTATTCCTACCTACAGACGCAATATCTACACCTAGATACACTCTGTCACACCGCGGTAAGCACTTCTCCTTCTCCATTGAAATAGCAGTAGCGAACTAAATTGCCATAGCAAGTTAGCCAATAGGCACAAATACACTAGCGGTTCGCGAGACCAGCGGGGCGCTGGGCGTGTTTTCAACGTCCCCTGTAGTATGCCTCCGCTCATTCAGAATAACTCATTGTTTGTTGACTAAATATCATTATCAGCCGCGTCTTATCGCATTGGCGTCGGGTTGCCTGGTCAACACCTCAATTGGGGAACAGGTAACTCGAATCGAAGTGGTCCGATTTCTAGTAACTCTGCGACTAATCTGCCTGCTCGGGTGCATGACCCATTTCTAAATAACCTTGAATTCTCATTAGTCGCAGCACGGGGTTCGAACACGGTTCGAACCCCGTGCTGCGGTCCCTGAATGTAAACATATGGGCTGAATTTGTGATCTGCCAGACCACCACGCCACTCTTCATCCGCAACACCCATGTCGACGGCACATAGTAAGAAAGACAAGGCTGATGCCGTCCGGCGCGAAATATACCAAGTAGAAGATATGATACACCAGCTTGACGAAAGATGCATGGCGTTGCTGCGAGAACTCAACAGTGTCCAGGCGTTGACTGCAGACCTTCCGCCTGAGATACCTCCACTTATCTTTGAGTACCCACTCTAGAGGATGACAGTGACACCTGCCCATCTACTCCCCCGCACATGTACCCGAAGAGACAGGACACCTATCCAGTTATCAATATTGGTCACGTCTCGTCGCGTTGGCGTCAGGTCGCTTGGTCAGCACCCCAGTTATGACTCTCGTGCCAGCGGTGTCGATAGGGTGATGTAATTATATTGTGTGTGTGTGAGCGTGCGTCTACTGTGTGGGAGTGGTGGGTCCGAGCCTCAAGGAGAACTCGGAACACCAGGTCGTGAGGCCGAGGGGGGAACGCGGACGGGTCACCCCAACACACGTCCGCCGCTCGGCTCACTGCGCAGCTACAATACTACTAATACCTGAAAATAAATGTATAATACCTTAAAGAGATGAAGGCTATGGGGAAAAGAGAACAGGGAAGTGGTGGGTGGGAATAAAAGGAGAGTAATGGTAGGATTCGAGCCCGGCACTAGTGAGGGAGGGGGAGACGACAAGAGAGAGGGACGAGCTGTGCTGGCACCTAAGGTGTGCCCGTGACAGTCACGTCTCGGCACGAGAAAGCGCACCTGGCTCGTACCTCGCCAGGTGCTTCACATAGGATGGATTACGATGATAATCATTCTTTTGAATTTGGTGTTGAGTAGCCCTATTGTCCTTTCTCGTACGGTACATAGCCAAGACATTTAAATAGAGTAGTCTACTTAGTATACTCTCTTGCCTCCATTCTTCCTTCTGTAAACATCATGCCCCGCCTTGCGAGTTGCAATACATATTCAAAATCCCGTGTCTTGCAGTGGGGTTGGTCTGTAAATAGACTTACTCCCGTTGGTATTGAATTAAAAGGATGGAAAGTTGCTCACAACTTATCCGTTGACGATACGGATTGACTATACAACTCTTACTTATGAAGCAGCTCAGGGCGGGACCGAAGCACAGTGACAATCATGAAGATCAACCGCTAAACGGGCCACAACATATATTTCATATACGAATTTATGATCTTGGCAACTACACAAAGGCCCCCATTAAACCCGCAATATTAGTTGAATCTGTTTGAGTGATTTATTACACCGACCAGTATGTTCAGTGCTGGACTGCAACTCACCGGCTAAGGGCCATCAGCGATCGTGACTTTGATTGTGCCCAATGGACCTTGCGCGGGGAAATTTGGGTGCAGAACGATAAAATTTGGGT
Source organism: Lepiota venenata (assembly GCA_004296355.1). Lineage (NCBI taxonomy): Eukaryota > Fungi > Basidiomycota > Agaricomycetes > Agaricales > Agaricaceae > Lepiota > Lepiota venenata. The sequence continues at coordinate 358,161 of RCFS01000003.1, forward strand.
CTTGATTATTGATCGCGAAGGCGTTGTTGCCTACAGCGAAGGGGTTATTCCAAGATATTGTACAGATTCGGACTATGCCATTGTTATTATAGACATCGATCGATCCTTGAACGCTGCCATCTTGACCCTGGAGGCCGTATGCGTAGACATAGTAGCCCAAGTTGACTGGGATAGCCTGGCCATTAAGATTCCCTGCTGGCAAATTGGTGTTTGGGTCGCCTGCATATTCACAATTTGAGAACAAACAAAACTAGGTAGTGGAAGATGGTTGCTCTCACCATTGACAGTAAACTTGCCATAAGCAAGTTGAGCACCCCCAAGGCGGATAATAGCGTTGGTGTTGTTACTAATTTCCAGGTTGATACGCGGGTTCGGGTTTGCCATAACGGTGGATGAATGTAAAGAGGCTGTTGTGATGGAGAGTGGTGTACAAGACTTGCGGTTTGGAATGAGAGGCGACAAGAGGCTTTTATAAGTACTGTACCTGCAGATCTCACAAAGGCTTGTCAGGTCAGGCGCCCCTCTGGCAATTGCTTGGTCCGCCTGCCGGACTTTACGCGCATAACTGGCACGCGACGACCCCTTTCGCACGGTGCCTGAGTGGATGCTGTGTCGAGACTCTGCGAGCCCAGGTTCAAATACAACAAGAGATGTTCCATCAAGTATTATTAACCGTCACATCAGTAGATCATCATCAGTACATCTATTCGAAAATCGACCACTCGTCTAGATGCTGCACGGGTGATCACATACCCCGTCGCGACCCTGTCATTCATCCTGTTGCCAACGGCACGCACACGCAGGTACCAGGTACCAGGACACCCCTTCGGCATCCTGCATCCGTGCTAGGCGCATCCTATACTTACTTAGTACAACGCTATTGGCTTCCACACCGGACTTGGTTCCTGGATAGAAAGTTCTTTGTCTTCGCAACAGCAGGAATGTAGTGGAATGCTGCAGGAACCATGCGCCTCGTGCATGACAGACAACAAAACATCGGGTACATCAGTCCTCCGGTTAGGTACACCAGCTGTGTGTACACGAAACCTTACCTCTGCTGTCAAAATAAAGCTTACAAGTCACGAAAGGAGGGGAGGATCATGTACCTTGCTCAAGCCCAACCAATCTACTCGGTGCTCATGCTCCGACGATCTTCCATTCCCTTCGTAATGTGGATACAAATTCCGATAGCCTCTGTATTGCTGACAGACAATCAGAAACGCCGCTCTCTCAACGAGGGAGAAAATTCCACAAATTCAGGCCAAGCTTAGAGGTCAGTGGTGATTGGTGAGGCTATTATGGTTGCAAATCGTCTGTCAGATTCTTGCATGTCAGTTTAAGGGCACCTCCTAAAGCACAATATCCTGTTACAACACTCACGTTTGCTCTACAGACTCGGAGTCTCGATCCAGTTCAGGAACCAGCAATTAGCATGGGCTGGCACAGAGGTGATACAAGACTAAAGACTAACGGAAATAGACCTGAACGGTCCACACGACGCAACGGAGCTACGCAACAGACTCAATACGTAGAGCCTCTAATGGATTCTTAAAGTACCCACATGGATATTCTTGCTGTAGCACACGGACTCTGTCTCGTAGAATAATGCCCTTGTTCACTCTTATCATTCCAGACATTTAGCTTCGCTCCTGCCAATCTTAGGAACTGGGTCCTATATAGCTGGCAGCAGGCTGGATTGTTTGATGGGCCCTCGGTGTGAAGTAAGCAACAGCAGCGAATTTCGGAAGTGTCTAGTATCAAAAGTTGTCACTACCAGTTTCTACTCTCTGTTTGTGATATTACCAGAGTCAGACTGGGTTGCGAACATACATAAGAGTGGAGAACGGATGAACATTGACCACACATAATGGTGTGCGGGTTATCCTGTTATGGGACCATGAAAACCTCTTGGATAGGAAGGACGGCGCTCGTCCTGCAGGACCTAGCCCTTGCTTGAGCCCATCTTCATCCATCATATAAATGTCACAGTCCAGGCCTGTATCTCGCGCACCGTCTCAGGACAGGGGTGGTGGTCCTGCCCCACAGTACGAGCCTTCTCAAAGCCATAATCGGTCCCGTCGCGGTCCGTCTCTTGTAAGCGCAATTATTGATAGTGGACAAGAGGGGGGATTGTCCATCGTAGATGAGGTCGGAGATGTAACAAAAAGCAGCGGATATGGTGAGTAACACTGTGGGCGCCGTCACTGGTGGTGGTGGTGGTGGTGGCAGAGAAGACGGAGGAGATGGGCCGCTGAAGTTGCGGTTGGACCTCAACTTGTATACAAATATCAGGCTAACAGCCGAGGTGCATGTCGATCTGATGTTTGCCCTGCTTTAAGTTTTTTTTCGAATCCTTTGATAACAGATGCTCACCGAAATAGGCGCTGAATAGCTTGCATTGCAAACAGGATGTGAGGTACTTCCGCCCTGCATTCGTTCCTTCAATTGTCGGTTGTTATCTGCAAAATGAAGGCTTCGTCATGTCTTGCGCTTGGGGGGACCAACTGATTGAAGTTGACCATGAGTCTCAATGGGTGCTGGGCCTTGGCTGGGTTCGTTCGATTGGGCTGGTGACCTGGGCGAATTGAAAGGTTGTGTTCGGTCCATGGCCGCCTGCACGTAGGTGGTTGTCCTATGGGGTCGATGGACCCATATTCTCGTTGATGGGATTGGAATGGTCGGGTATTGTAGCGATTGAACGAGACAGTGTTAAATGACGTTGATACTGGACAATTACGCTGCGCTAGAATTTGCTAGGCTTGCAACGCTGTCAGCTAGCGTTTAGATGGCTTCGCACACTTCGTCCTACCCTTGTGAGGTTCTGTCCATACTTGGACGGTCACTCTCCCAGCGAGGCCACCGACGAGGAAGGTTGTGTTTCTGTTCCAGTGCAGAGGTTCTGTGTAGCTAAACGTCATGGTCAGTTTATCGGCAATGTAAATGTTGATCGTACTCTTCAGTAGGGTTCTTAATTCGGCCCTCAATGTCTTCCTGGCAGGGAGCCTTATCTTTCCCACTGAACCACTGGCCGGGCCCTCGCTTCTTTATTCAATCAGAAAGTGTCTACCGTGGTGATATCCTGCTCGGCTGCTGTCCGGTCACTTGTCTGTTGACGCGCCCTTTGAGTCTGGTGGACATGATTTGAGGCGAACGCCATTGGTAGCGGGTATATAGTGTTCTAGTTCCGCGGTGCTAGAGAGGTGCGCGTGGAATAGGCACGGGGCGTTGCCTCCCTCATTCTCAGAATACTCCGCGAAGTAGTGAAAGGGCTGTTTGCTCACCGCGTTGGCCTGAGCTGATGGCCGTGTAAAGTGAGTAGCATACTGAGCGTTGGAGTGACTTCATCAATGCCGGGGGGCGTTGGAACGTAGCGAGGTCTGGCGATCTGGCGAGGTTGAGCCCACAACACCACTTGGGACTTGCCAATGGGACACGACAGAAAGGCCAACCACGCGATCCGTTCGAAAAGCGCGGAGGGGCTCAAGGCCTCAAGGCCTCACAAACCCAACACTGGTACAATAACTGCTGTCGCACTCCACTCCTCGTCTCAGGTTCATTCCCTGCTCGTATTTGCACGCTCACAACATAATGTCGTGGCAGCGCTTATGATCCACCATTCATCTCGCTCGCACTTCGTCCTTACACTACGCATCTCTGGGATCATCGTCGGTTCCTCCATATATAATGAGGGTAGTGAACGCTCGGGTGGTACTGGAGAGTAATGTGCAGGGTGTTTGAGTTTTGTCGATTGGGCGGTTAGTGAGAGATGAGCCTCAGGGATGGACAGGGGTTGGGTTGGAGGATAAAGAGAGTGCGAGGGAGACGCGGAATATCAACAAGGGTTTGAGTGCGTTGGGTGATGTGGTTAGGCTGCGGAGCTTGGCTAGGGTACCTTGAGATTTTGGCTGCAATGTGTTAACTGCGAGTGTCTGAATGTGGTCGTCTTCCCCACCCTTCCGGCGTGTGAGGTTCCTGGTAGCGGTAGTAGCTGTAATAACACATGTGCATCTGGAGCTCAGTCCCTGTAGCCTCCTCTTTGGCTGAGCGTGAGGGGGGGATGTTTGCTTCGATGAGAGCTTTTGGATGGGCCTCGGGCATGTGATGCGTGGTGCTGTGGGCGTGGTCTACGCAATATTCATAAACATGTCGTCGTGCCCGGGCTCTTGTTTACTGACATCCCTACGGTGTGGGTCTTCACCGTTTTGTTCTGGAGGTGAAGGGGGTATATGACAATTGCTGAGAGGGACTTTAACCAAGGCACTGGGTGTCCGTCCGTCAGGGGTCTCCAGCGCTTGAGTCGCTCACCTTCGTCGTGGGAACCCGGCGATGGCAACTGTGGGATAAATGTCAAGGGAGGGCTTTGGGTCACTTCGTCAAAAGCCAAATTTTTCTTCAGGCTACATATCGATGGCTTCCAGGAAGAAAGACGAAGCTGACGCCATCCAGCACGAAATACATCAAGTAGAAGATATGATACGCCAACTTCACGAAAGACGCGTGACGTTGTTGCGAAAACTCAACAGTGTCCAAGCGTCCACAGCGGACCTTCCACCTGAGACGCTCTCACTCATCTTTGAGTATGCCTCTCTGGAGGAAGATGGCCCCACAGAGCCCTACAGCTGCCCATCCACTCCCTCGCATGTGTACTCGGAGATACAGGACACTTACCCGATTATTGTTATTGGTCACGTTTCGTCACATTGGCGCTGGGTCTCTTGGTCAACACCCCAATTATGGAATAGGATGGGTATCAAGGTTCCGATGAAAGCCGACAACATTTCTCATATCCTTGAACTCCACCTTCATAATTCCAAAGCTCTCCCATGCGACCTCAGTCTTCAATTCGGTCCTAGGGACGCGATCGAAGCTGTTCTCTTGAATACTTTTAATGAATATTCGAGCAAGATTCGGGCCCTCCAGCTGATAGATCCACCACCACAGTGGCTGTCTCATATCTCAACCAGATGCCCCCGACTCGAATGTCTTTCCGTAGACATGAGCGAGTCAACCCTGCACCAGACTCTCACCCTCGAATCTGCTTCTACCCTGCGCCATGTGTATTTAAGATTCACAAGGACAGAAGTCTTGCTCCCGTGGTCATCAATTACGCACATCACGCTTTCTTACATCCCTATCGATACCTGTGCGAAGTTCCTCACACGATGTCCCAACCTCATATATTTTTCCTCAGAGTTTGCCATAGATGCGAGAGCCGAATTTACTCCTCCAGCCGACACCATCACTCTTCATCAGTTGCAAACGTTAATTTGGGACCCGGATTGTGATTTGCGGTACTCAACCATACTTCCAACACATCCGACTACCGGCGCTGCGCAGCCTAACGTGGGACTCGGACAGAACGGCAGACGGCCAGCCCAATAGCCATGCCTTATTGGTCGACCAGCAGGACACCCTGCTCGATCTGCATCTAGGTTATTTCCGGTGCTGGTCACTTCCTGAATTCAGATATGCTTTCAGCCGGTGTCATCACGTCCAAGTCCTGACCCTGGCCCAATTTAACGCGGAATGTCTATATGCGGCACTCTGTGCGTTATGCCCCGGCTGGGAAGGTGACGAGGTAGCATATCTACCATACCTCGAGTCCTTGTTTATTATCGAGGGTGGTGAAGACCTGGGCCACCCCTCGGAAGAGTTTCACACCAATTTCTGTCTTCGAATCCTCAATATCTGTAGGGCAAAGCACACCCGACCAGATTTTCGGTTCAAATTAGAGCTCTGGTTCCTTAGAGTGAACTGGGACCCAAGTGTACGAGAGGAATTGTGCCAAATGGTTCAGGGTGGATTTCAGCTAGACATATGGGAGGGAAGCGTGAGGGTTGGTTGGTTACCGCAGACAACTCCCATTAGCTGTATGTGATCTGATTTTGATGTCATTGTTGTCTTCGCAATAAATATACCTCGAACTATGAAGTAATCCGTCTGAAGAATTGGTTAATTGAACGTTAGAGATACAAGTGTTTGTGTTTTTCTGGCTTATTATAATTAGTCTTTTGAAGTCGGTTTGAATTCCGCTAGCCATCTTCCTCTCATTGAAGACATTACGGAGAATACGGATATGGTTGCATGCAACCGTCGCCCTATCATCCACTAGCCCGGACAACACAATCTCCTCCCCACACCCTCCCCCACCTCTTATCACTCCCAACGGACCACACCCTGAAATATTCCCTACAGCCAAATATAACTTGACCGACGGATCCGACATGAGCACACACAGAAAATTCAAACTCAATCAAGAGGGAACGTCGATGCAGAGGCCAAAACAACCTCGTCGTGACAAGGAGTTCCACATCAGCAGCCCCAGGCTAGACCCTCAGCCCTCATAATTCAATCTGCCCCAGTCCGCTCGTCCGTTCTCACTCGTACTTGATCTACTCACCTCACGGAAATTCTGATTCACATTCCGTGACACGTGTAGCGTAGTAAAAGTGAACGAAAAACATCTATAAAGTTATATAATTATATTGAACACGGATCTGGAAACAGTTCTAACACACTCAAATCCACCCCAGATTATCCTAGAAGTCGACGGCCTACATCACCCTCACGACACAGATTTGGGCGTTGCGCGCTCATGATAACCCACCTATGGCCAACACGATGCACCTTGCCTTGACACCAATAGTGATGCTCTCTTGAAAACGCAAAGCTACATCCACCCCGTGCCGATATTCGATTGTCTCCCCTGCTGCATATATAAACGCGGTCACGGCAGCAGATGTGAGACCAACAGAAAACTTCGTGATGTTGTAGACCCAGATGAAGTCAAGCACGAAAAAGCTGGTGAGAGACTTCGGGTAAGAGGAAGCTGAAGATAGACAAATTGCGATCGAGGATAGGACATGTTAATATGGTAATAACTTCTGAGCAGGCCCCGAGGAAACTCGGTACCATATCGCCATGGACGATTCATGATTATGGAATGTACCCGGAATAGGTAGGGTAATGGCGCGTACCGGGTCTCTATTGACTCACGCTGTTACTCCGTCGACGCTACCAGACATTAACCCCCCCAATCAGGGTTGCACATGAGCAGACAGACACAACTCTGTTGTATCGAGTATGTACATAGAAATCCAAGCCTTATTATTTTCTTACGCGTCCAGCAACGTAGTCGTAACGAGTGGAGCACTTCGCCACACTCATGTGGGATCCACGCTAGACGATATTGTACATGATTTGGTGAGTCAAGATTATTGAACGACGTCCAGGGGCGACGGGTATACACGAGCTTACAGGCTCAGCTACATTTTAGACGAATATCTGGGCGGTTGTGGTTGGAAATTATGATTGGGATTATCGTTGCTGTGGAGCCTGTTGTTGTGATGCGTAGAATTATGATTGAGATTATTGTTCTGAATGGATGGCCAGTTGATAGGGCATTATCAGAAGAATTGGACCATGAGATTAAGGGTGGTTGTTTCTTGAATACCCTCCATTAACAGAGTGTGTTGATCATCCAATATACGACCTTCGTGACAGAGGAACAGAATGGCGTCGCGTGGGAGCCCCCCCTCTGTGGAGAATAATCTGCCGGCACTCAGCTCTGTTATTTTTCCAGTCCAAAAGTAACGAACAACTCACCTGGCTCCTTTCTCCTCCATCTTAGAAATAATGTTCCCTACGGTTTCCTTGGATGTGACTTTGATGAGCATTTTTCTCCCGTTGAAACCGCAATTGATGGTTAAGTGTGTAGGGCCAACAACAAATGAGATCAGGAAATCGATAGTATCCAATCGATTAACACCCTGGCCTGGAATAGTGCGATGGTCCTCCAACACACGGCCTCTGAAAACCAGGAATCGTTTACAGTCGGGTGGAAGCATAGAGCTGAAGCTAACTCAGTCATGGTCCCAGGCTCGAGTTGAACACACCACCAACCTTTCTCGCAGGTTCCCGATCTGTTCTACGACTCTGGTTGCAGGGTGCCTACGATCAATCCTGATCTGATGGGTCCAGCCCAGGTATTCACACCTAACGCTGATAAGCATTGCACTGGTGCTATTGCTGCTGCTATGGAGCCGACTTGGTGATGGGGTGGATTGCAAGGATAGCTCGTCGACTCTCGAGAGTGGTGGGTGCTTCGAAGCCTGAAGAGTAGGGGTTTAAAACTGGGGATGAAGGACCGCGTAGTTACTCGCTGAGACATATGAGAGTACAAAAAGGCCCCGTGCCGGTGCCAAAAAGAAATGCCCACAGGTTAGATACATATCATCATATCCTCAGGGAAAATTTAATTGATAATTGTATTGAGAAAGGCTGGAAACGTAATGGTTTCATGGAGATCTGATCGTTGCGGATCGTTGTTGTATCAAAACAAAAAGAGATCAACAATATCAAATTTGTGACCCCTAGCTCATCAACGTACCAAGCATGCTCCTATTGGCGTGCCACAAGTAAGGAGAGGCATTTTTTTGTGCTGGATGTTGATTTCTCACAGCCACTTTCAGACCGTTGGAGAAACAGCGCCACCTGTCTGAGACCCGAAGGTCGTTGTTTAGCTCTACCGCACTCCATATCAACTCCACTGCCAAAAAAAAATCATTTGGATGTTTCTCTAACGAGCAAGCGGCTGTGATATACACCCCAGCGCAAAAGCTTCGCATATCCGTCAGTACAATTCCAAACCGAGAACGTTTAAAATACATAATACAAAGCATTCGCATGAATTATCATGTCTCAAGCGAGCACAGCGCAACAATTTGCTGTATCATGAGTTCTTGTGGTCACCGGAGTTCGACCGTGTCGAGCGATGCACTTGTGATACTTAGAGAGACACAGGGCAAGGATTCCAAGATGGGTATAGTCCAATTATCTTGTGTGTTGTTGTTGGATTTCGCAAACACGCGCCTAAGACCTCGGGACTGCACACTATAACTCGAGTCATGGACACGTAGATACAACACTTACAGTACTCATTATTTTCATTCAGACATTTAGTTACTGTTCCTCCATACCACGCAGACCATACACCGCAGTATAGAGACCTTCTTCTCGTAGCTTCCCTCAGTCCTCGTTCGTATACGAGTACTGAGCTTCACATATTTCTTACAGTTGTATCAGGGAATAATTTTCTGCCATCTCTTTGAGTGTTTCAGTAATTATTCCCTTGAGTAAATTCTCATCCTATATGTATGTACCAGCTTTAGAGCTGACTTCAAGTCTCGAGTCTCGAGTCTATTGACACGGTGCCACGTGATCCATCACATGATGAGTACACCTCTCCGCATGACTACAGCGACATCTGCCCATCGAATTCCTCGCATGCGTACCCTGAGAGACGGAAGACCTAGTCAGTGTTCATTATCGGTCACGTCTCGTCGTACTGGCGTCAGATCGCTTGGTCAACACCCCACTTTCGAAATTCCAAAGCTCGCCTACTCAACCTCAATCTCAACGTCTGTTGTGACAACACTATCCGGTCAATTGGACGTGTCCTCTTTAATCGTGAATATTCTAGGAAGATCCGGGCCCTTCAGCTGATCAACCCACTAACGAGGTGGCTCTCCCATATCTCAACCAGCTGTCCTCAACTCGAATGTCTCTATATAGATATGCTCCACCGTACCCCGCACTGTAGCTTCTCTCTCGAATCTGTTTCGAACCTGCGTCATGCACGTTTACAACGCATGGGGGTAGAAATTTTGCTTCCTTGGTCATCAATAACACACATCAACCTGAACGCCATACCCATCGACACTTGTGCAACATTCCTCACACAATGTCCTAACCTCATGCTTTCGATCGGCAGATCCTCGGCATCCGAGGGTCGAATTTACTCCTCTAACCGACCATCACCACCCTTCGCTCGTTGCAAACGCCATGTTGGTAATATAATGGTGGTCCGTAGTGGACAACTATACTCCATCACATCCGGCTACCAGCACTGCGCATGAGCTCGTTGACTATGTCTTGCGTAACCACCTACTGGACACCCTGCTCAATCTGGAGCTAGCCGACAATAGGTGTGGAGAGAAGTGTCTGTACGCGGCATTGTGCGCGTTATGCCCTGACTGGGGAGGTGGCAGAACAGAATATCTGCCAGGTCTTAAGTCCTTGGTTATTGACCGTAGTGCCGGTGATCAAGACTTCTCTTTGGCAGAGCTTAACGCCGAGTTCCCCCTCCGAATCGTAGATATCTGTAGGGCAAAGCACGCCGGACCGGATCCTCAATTCACATTGAAAATGAAGAAGCTCAACGTGGACTGGGCAGCCAGGGCGCGAGAGGAGTTTTCTGGACTGGAGCGGGATGGATTTGAGCTGGAGATATCGGGAATCGATGCAAAGGCTAAGTGGTTGTAGCAGAAAACCCCACGATTGTACATAATCCAACTCTGACATGTTGTTTTCTATCTTCACAATGGAGATTTCTCGGAATGTGGGGTGGTGGATATGATGGATCGGACCGGTAAGCTTAGATTATTAGGCAATTCCGGTAGCAGGCATATGTACCTGGCACCAGCTAGAGGGCTTTTGATCAAGCGTTGACTTGCGGCCCTTCCACCAGAGACACCCTCACTCATCTTTGAGTACTCCACCTCTCTGCGGGACTACAGCGACATTGGCGCATTGACATTGACTCCCTCACACATATAACTGAAGAGACAGAACGCCCACCCAGCTATCATTATCAGTCACGTCTCATCGTGTTGGCGTCAGATTGCTTGTTCAACACCTCAAATTCCAAGGCCTTATCATTCAACTTCTAGGAAGATTCAAACCCTTCAGCTGACGAGCACACCGCCAAAGTGACTGCTCCGTACCTCAGTCTGCTTCCCCCTAACTCGAATGCCTCTCCATAGAAGGGGCATCCCGGACCTTGGACGATAACCCGTCTCCCAAATAAGCTTCTACCTCGCATCGTGTACATTAAGATGCTTAGAGGTTGAATCCTTCCTCTCTTGGTCATCAAGGAGACTAGGGCTTGACAGATGAACATTGTATGATAAGGCATAATTAATCCTATCACCACGCCACCTGACTAGGGCATCCTGGTGTCGGAGTCAGGAGAAGAAACGAAACTATTTCGGGAATGAGTCCATAAGGTTAGTTGTCGGCCAACTGCAAGTCACCGCCGCTGGCTCCTTTAATCACGGCAAAACTCATACCAATCCATGTGACTAAGTTCACTCATGTCTACTATTCCTATCCTCTCCTCAACCATTGACCCCGAAGACAATGAAATAATGACAGTTAGGAGTTCATCGTGAGAGAGCGCTTTTGGGATGAATAAGCCGATCATCAATTGTTGCCTGTCTGGGAATTCTATCAGCGCGCACCAAGCGTGTTCTCAGCTGTACTGCCAGCGGTCAAGTTTGGCCAGCTGCCTCTTGTGGATGAATCATGGGGTCGCCTTCTGGTATACTGAACGTCTCTAGGACCTTCGGGCATGAAAGTCGCAGTTATTCATGCATAGGTAATTGCAAACGGAGTCGAAATTCGATGTCTTGATCATCTAAATCTGCATTGTGCGCTCAGCTATAACATCAGACTCGAATTCTTTATACCGGAAAAACAGAACCTGCAATCGCCGCATTAATCAGACTTGATCTGACTGATTCGACAAATACCTGAAGCTATGCTAAATTTCATTATGAGACCTGATTATTTGGACGCTGCTGGTTAAGTCTCTACCACATACTACATTCAGCCGAAGCGGTCAGCCAAACCACCGCATCTGACATGCTGTAGTTATAAACAGTATACCCAGGCACCTTGATCCGGGAGATTGTAGCTGTCGTCTTGATCTCATGAGGGCTGGGCGTGATATGTACACCGATGATAGGATCAGATTAATTATTGGATCGTTGATCCCTTCTTTCTAGAGAGGGGAGACTGTAACATTTGGGAAGGGCGCATATCAAAGGATATCCGTTTTTCCTCGTGTGACATGTGGCGCCGTTGATCTTGCCGCGGGCTCTCCTTGATGCCTTTTTTTAGTCATCTGCCATGTTCGAATCGGAACTGCATTATATCGTTCTGGATGAAAATATGAAAATACTGGCAGCGCCTGAGAGTATAAAGGTAGGTTTACCTCAGTGGTGGAAGCTCAACGTTCAAGCACTTCACTCTCCTGCCTAGTTAGAATCTGAGAGATGATCAACTGGCGCTCTGCTTTTCTTTTGTTCATTCTCAATGCGAGCACTTCGTTTTCTCGACCTGTCGAAGACAAAGCTGAAACATGTAAGTCAAGTCTGGTTCGGGAATTACTAAACTCATAATAAATTTCAAGTCTCTATCCCCCCCATAAAGTTCACTACGATACCTAGGTTAACTACTACACCGATTGTAATCTCTCTGCCATTTCCCACTGCCCCTTTCCCCCCCGTTATCCTACCCCCCATCCCGACTATACTTCCGGCGCTCCCGGGAATCCGGGGCGGTGATGCAGCCAAGAAGGAGTGAAATGTAAGTTTCATGGGCCTCCTAAAATATTATTAGGTTTCTTCCCTACAGATCTATACCATTCCAATCTCCCCCACTGGCCCCAATGGTCATTATTCTACTCGATTCTGATTTCAATGCTTATTCCCATTCTAATATCTGGTTTATAATAGGAGAACAAGTGGATGATGAGCCGCTAATCGGAAAGTGCGATTGGGGTGGATTGAAGGAATCAGACTGAATGAGATGGATTGTGCGAGTAGTGTGAATAGTGTTAACATTGTGTTTCCTTGTTGTGTAAAGGCTTGAAAAATCAGAAAATGGTATTTGACAGTTCTAGACTATTAACAACGATAATAAGTGTTAAAATGCAAGCAAGGATAGGGCTTCCGCTGTACCCCTGGGCGTGGTCGATTTCGACACATATAACACTCATTTGCTGCGGGCCCATTGCCCAATAAGATTTTATCTACACTTGGCACTTTTGAGGTCTTGTGAGATTATGTGGATTAAGAATTTGTTATTCTCAGTCGCGGCGCCGCCTGACTAGGGCTTCCCAATGTCATGGTCGAGAGAAGAAATGAAATTACTCCGGGAAAGAGTTCACGAGGCTGGTGTCTACGTATTTCGGCTCTCTGCAGGTCGCCGCTGCTGGCTCCTTTGATCGCAGTAAGACCCACACCGATCCATGTGATCAGGTCCATTTATGCCCAATTTCCTGTCCCCTCCTCAACCATTGATCTCTCAATGACAATAGAATAACGGGTTACAGCAGCGAGGGATTCACCATGAGGGTAGGACTTCCCGGTGCATGGCATGGATAAGCTGGTCCTTTGATATCTGCCGATTGCTAAAATGGCGTATTACTCTCGGATATTTCTATTAGCATGCATCAAGTATGTTCTCAACTGAACCACCAGGGGTCAAGCTTTGTGAGTCGCTCCTAGGCACGCCGAACGTCTCTGGGACTTTGGGCATCGAAGTCGCAGTTATTTATATCCAGGTACTTGCAACGGAGCCGAGATAATGGGGTTGAAAAGGGTTCAAACAGATTCTTAATGTTATGAATAATATATGCACTAGGCAATCAGGAGCTGATGTTCGCCTGATGTCTTGGTCATAGTGGGGCCGCATTGCGGGTTTTGTCTGGAGTGTCAGAGAAGCTTGAATTCCTTATACCAGAAAAATAGAGCACCTATATCTCCCACGTAGTCAGTACTATTATACATGGATAATGATTGATTATCCAACTATAGTTGTACCGAGGCTGGGGGGATTTCGCAGGTCCCAATAGAGCCCCGGAAGTTCTGGGGGACTTAGGAGCAGGAGGGAATGTTAGTTTTCCGGAAATGGATGTTCCCACTTCCGTGACGTGTATTTGACAGCTTCGGTATGTCAGCTGCTCAATTGTTCCGCATAAGTCCCGTTTCTTATGTTTTCATATGCTGTCATCCATCTGCTGTCATACGCTATCTTCCTTTATAATTAATATATGTTCCCCCTTCCTTCGTATGTTTTCTTTGGTCTCTGTGGGCCCCTAGTAACGGATCACTCCGTCCTGTCACCCGTCTCCTTCCACGCTGTCATCCCGCCCCACCACTATCATCCCCTCCCGCCGCTGTCCTCCCGCCGCTGTCATCCCCTTCCGTCGCTGTCATCCTGCCTCACCGCCGTCATCCCCTCCCGCTGTTGTCATCCCGCCCTGCCGCCGTCATCCCCTCCTGCCGTTGTCATCCCGCCCTGCCGCCATCATCTCTTCCCACCATTGTCATCCCCTCCCGCCGCTGTCATCCTCTCCCGCCGCCATCATCCTCTCCCGCTGTTGTCATCCCCTCCCGCCGCTGTCATCCCGCCCTGCCGCCATCATCTCTCTTCCCACCATTGTCATCTCCTCTCCCCACCATCATCCCCTCCCACCGTTGTCATCCCCCCTCCTGTCACTGTCATCCCGCCCTGCCGCCATTGTCTCTTCCCTCCGTTGCCATTCCCTCTTCCCGCCATCACCCCCTCCCGCCGCCATCATCCCTTCCCATCGCTGTCATTCCTTCATCCCGCCATTGTCATCCCCTCCCATTGCCATCATCCCTCCTCACCACTGTCATCCCTTCGCACTGCCGTCAATTCCGCCCTCCGCTGTCATCCCCGTGACGCCGCTATCTGTCAGCGGCAGAAGGTAGTGCGGGTTGCCAATGGCATCTTGATGTGACATTGACACGTCCTACGTCCCGCTCTCACGGTTTGAACAATGTGTTAATTGTCTAAATACCAAAAAACTGTATAAAAAAAATAACATGTGAATGAAACACAACTTCTGTCATTATTCCTCGGAGATTTGTGCGAGGAATTCAATATCTTCAAGAATCTCACAAACCTGCTCTTCTGCTCTGTCTTCTGCCTCAATCTCTGCCTCACCACCATCATCCATATTCTCTACCTCATCCTCGTTGTCACGCCTATTCTGAATTATAATAGCATCGCCAGTCTCATCAAAATCTATGACAGTATCACCAGAGACGGTTGGCACTGGCTCCAGTGGGATTCCTGTACTGAGTATGGAGGCGTCAAAGTGGCGATGGTGTGTCAACTTGTGAAGTCGTTGGCGATGGTAATGGTTATAAAGCCGCAAACGAGAGAGCCGGACCTGAAGCACATGTGCTAGGTGAGGCTTATCTCGTAGGGTGTCTATGTACACAGTCTTGAGGAACTGTTCTTCATCGTTCATAAACGTCACCAAGCGCTTGATCTCAATGTTGAGTCGATCGACTTCCTCCCTTGCACGGCTGATCTTGAAGTACATGTCCATGAGACGTCGGGCTGCAGGATTTGCCCATGGCTTGAGTCGTACATCCTGTCGGGTTTCCGAAAGGATATCGAACTCTGAAAGAAAGGTAAGTTCAACTACCTCATCCCATTGTAACATAGGTCGTGGCGGGACGAGCTCCCTTGCAGCTTCATTATACTTGTCAAGTGCTGACTTGACAGCCTGCGAGCGGACCTTTAGGGCCTTGCCAATATGCTGCCGCATTTTATAGCCTATTAATGATGTCAGCAAATATAAGATAAAGAAAAGAGTCACAAACCTGTCCCTGACTGGTTCATCTTGGCAAGTTCAAACATACGACGGATAATGACCTCTTCTAGCTTGTCAAGACATCGCCGGTACCGTCGCTTGGCCAGAAGTTCCTTTACCCTGACCCAATTTGAGTCACCATCCTTCCACCGATGCTGTATGCTCAACCGATCCTCCAGATCTTGAACAACAAGCAATGTCTTGTCTCGCAGCTCAAGTGCATGCCTCCTCTCTGTCTCAATGCTATTAGTGCGATCACGAAAACCACCTTGGACAACTTCAGGTGTAACAACACTCCAAGCTTTTTGAGCAGCGTTCAGACGAGTTCTGAAAAACATCCGTTAACAACTGGTTTTGGTGGGAAAATAAGACACAACAAAGAATATACTCAAGTGCGCTGAGATTGATAAGCCGTTGGAGGTACTCCATCTCGTTGGTCTCCAGCTCAGGCTCCTTCGTCAATAATTTGAGGTACTCGCGCTCTTCATCGAGCCATGTCTGAAAAACGCCCACATCGGGTATGTTGAGCTCCCTCATCGAGTCCTGCAGAGTAGACACTCCAGCCAGAATCTCGAGAGCATTTGAGTATGCGTTACAGAGATTGTCACCTGGGATTAAATGATTACAGTGAGTTTAGAGGTCTAGATGCAGAGAGAAAAAAGTGTACTCAAGCTCTGATATGTATCGGTCATGTCAAGATGTTGGTAGTAGTGTACAATTTTCTGTCGGCGGTGAAAGACACTGGCATGTCGGATGGAAGAAGCGAGATCATTGGATTTGGAGAATAGCCTTTCACAGCCTTCCAGATCACTCAACCCAAGCCCATCAACATAAGTCGTGAGGTGGGAAAGCTGGCATAGTCGATTGTGAGCGTGCCCATGGAAAGCACCGACAAGAGAGGTATAATTAAGCCTTTGAGATTCAGGCCCGAGCTTGCTGCGTGCAAGCGTAGTCTTGAATCGGCATCCGATGTCATATCCACCTCCTAGGTTGGGTCCAAAAGCTTCAAGGAGGCGGTTAACAACCGCCAGTCCATACTGGGATCTAAGAGATATTGGGGGAAGAGCCCGAAAAGTTATGTATAACTGACTCACCCTTCACCACTCTTGATCATGTCAGCAACAGACAACACAAAACCATGCCTACAGATGGCTAAAAAGACCCCCGTCTCATCGAATATACTCCATGCCTTGGAAGTCATCTTGTCAGACATGTTTTTCCAACGTTCAGTACAGGGACTGCGTTCCATGGTGTCCTGAAGAGGTATTAGGAACTAATAAACCAACATAGAGTGATCTCAGCAACTCACAACAACCACAGCGGAAGGCTTGGGAAGACGCCATTCCTCAACCTGCTCTCTTGTGAGATAATAATCTCCCCTCACTACGCGATCGTCGTTGAGTGCCTCTCTCTGTCGGATAAGTGGTGGTGCATCTACTTCCATGTCTTCTTCGATGGTTTCAAGACCAAGGGAACGAGAGCTCATGTCGAGTCGTTTAAGGGAATCATTGCCATCCATAGTGAATAGCATTTCAAAGCGCAGTAACGGTTCATCACGAAGTTTATACGTACACGCAGGGCAAGCATGCTTCAGTCTCCACAGCGGCGCATCTCTTAGTAAAACCTTCTGAATCCGAGCATCAACTTCCTCTAATATTTCAAGATAGACATCAACACAGATTGTCAGCTGCTTTGTGAGGTAGGACTTGTAAGGCGCCTAGATGAGTAGTGAGCTCAGCTCAGAGGCAACAAAAGACATGCATGTGACACACATTATGAAGATCGCATAGCATTTTTGCAAAGGACTGAAGTGCCATACGGGGGCAACGGAGGGAGGAACACCGAAAAAGCTCCAGTGTACGAATGCTCAGGGCCAGGGTGGGTTTGTAGGGTGAGCACGGTATATATCCATGGCGAACAATTGCCATTGCAACGCCGTTGTCACCCTCGCAGAGGGGGATGTCCACGTCCTCTTTTTCTATAAAAAAAAAAGAAACAGTCAATAACGACACCATGTAAGCTCAGAAAAACTTACTGAAAATATCCACCGCAAGAAGCTGGTGATATCCTTGGACCTTTGAAGATTCCGGGGTCGGAACAGCTAAGGTGCGGTTCGTCGGCTCTTGACCACCGTTCCACTTGAGGTATGCCTCCACTATTCCAGGCATTTTCTGTTTGAATGCCTTGTTCCTCTGCAATGTACGATCCCGCCGTTTGCGATAGTCAGTTCGGTTAAAATTCCTGGGATTCAGTCAGTATACGCAGTCATATTTGCTGTTTCTTACACTCACCTTTCTTCTGCCAAGCTTTGCATCATGTCAATGAACTCTCCACCAGCGTGGCTCATGTCCACTGTTTGATTACCAGAGAGGACATCGTCGACCTCCATCATAAGACTGCCACCGACATCTTCCCATTCTTCATCACTCACATCCAAGGGTTTATCCGGCCGAAGATTGTAGAGAGCATTATCTAGTATTTCCGAAGCCTTAGATGAATCTACACTCATCAATAAAGTATGTAGTCCAATACAAATCTGCCTGCGTACCAATGATACTATCATGATGAATCTGGGCCCGGAGTTCACTGCGCTTGTGACCAGAAACAACGGTCCCACGTTTGCTGGACCCGTATTTGCCTGTATAAACGCGGAGACGCTTTGACATTGAGCTTTTAACGCGGCTTGCCATGTTGTTCGTAGCTCAGCACTCAATGACAATCGATAAACAAACCCATTGCCTACGTGTCCAGGATCACGTGTACCATATGATCTCAGATCTCTATGATCAATATCTTATCTCGAAGATGGACGAGAGCACTCCCAGACAAATATAATAGGATGCGGGGTCATGAAATTGCAAGTCGCAAGGGACCAGTTGCATTTATAAAAGTCAAGGAACATCCTCCGGTCGGCATTCCAAGACTTGAATTGATTCCATGACCACAATCGGCGGCGAACGAGATGTAAGACCGCCTCAAGGGCGAACGCCCACCGTGCAAGGGCTCGGTTCTCTCCCTCGAATAGAAGCTGGTGATATGAGTAGTGTCGTCATTGTCAGGATAGCTTTCGTCCCTCCGACTCTCGTCTATGATGTCTTTCCCTGCATCATCACCTGTATCCCTGTTGTCTCCTGTACCTTCGTTATTGTTCACTTTGTCCTGTGAGCCACCTTCCTCTGTTCCAACTGTTGCGATTGGTTTTTCGAAAGGATAATTATCAAACGCAGCCTGGGCATTTGCAAGTTCGGGGTAAGAATACCATGGCCCCACAAGCTCCTCTCTCTTGGAGTTGAAATAGCCAAGAAGCCGCACCGAAAATCCATCTTCAAAAGACATGATCAAATCAAATTCCTCGTCCGTTACCTCCCCTTCTTTCGCCATTGTTGGCCGTCTTCGGCCGTATACCTCGAGCCTGCCCGAGTACGTTACCACGGCCCCTGTGAGCTTTGCCTTGTCCTCAGGATCAACTTCGATCATGAGCTGGGTCAGCCCCAATGCGCAGTGCGTCGTTTGACCCTGGGAAGAGAAGAAATGACCCGTCCAGCACCCGTCGAGTGCTTTAGTAAAGGGATTTATATCGAAGGAATGAGATGGCCAGTTCAGGCGTTTGTTTCCAGCGTTGCCCGCGCCAGAGGCACTAGAATGAACAGGCGTTATTTCACAGCGTCTAGTCTTCCTGCGACCTATTCTCAAAATCGTTAATTATGGTCCATCCAGTGTTTCCCGTGGAAATTCTGGACGAAATTGTTTGTCTTTCGCCCAAGAAGGTGCAACTCGTTCTTTGTAGGACGTCACACCTCTTTCATTCCCTGACTACCCGCTCTCTCTATGCGAACATTTCTGTGGACACTGCCTCGGCTCTTGTTCAACTCTGCTCTACTTTACATGATCGGTGCTCCAAACGGTTCCTCTTCATCAAGCCAGCTGCGAGTCGGTGTTTCATAAAGGCATCCACAGCGCCTGCGGGCTCCTCAATGTGATTCCTTGTTTTGTAAGTGCGCTCCAGGTTGTATAAGGGTCACCGGTTTGTTTTCTCTTTCTCATGTTTATTCTATCCTTCCATGTCTTTCCAACATGAAACCCACTCATATTTTTCAACACACTTTTGATTATGCAGCAACACTCATTACTGACACCAAAACATACATCATGTGGGCGGAGATATACATGACACAAGCAGGAGGGCAAAACGAACAAGATAGAGGTACAAAGCGGGGGAAACAAGCTCGCCGTTGACGAACTTCAGCGAGTGCGGCTAGCAGCTAATGGTCAAAGTCAGCTGGGCCAGTAGTACAATTTGAGTGTACAATACGGTACCTTTCTGTTTGCGTGATTTGCGATATATTTGTGGGAGAGGCTTTAGTTAAGTGTTAGTCGCGGTGTTGATGGCAAAGGCAACCACTTACCTCAGTTGAGGGTTCGGCAATGACCACTGTAGCCTTCTGAGGAGTGCTGGGGCCAGCTGACGATTGGGACACGAGGTGACAAGGCGTCACCGATGGCGGGTACTTGAAACGGCGGCTGTCGCCGCGAGATATGTGGCCAATGAGCCGGTTCCTCACAGCGTGATCCCACGCGGCTTGTGCATCATATGCGCTATGATAACCCTTGTAGCGCGCGAATGTGTTACCTTTGATTTGATCCAAAATGTCGGTCCTATACCTTCTGTAAGTGAGAGTGTGAGAATAGCTACTGATGTTTCTTACCAGTAAGGATAGATTCCGGGGTTTCCCCCTTCCAGAAGAATATACGCGACCTTGATACCACAAGTACACCTTGGTGGCTGAACCCATCCGGTGCCCGGAGTGAAGGAGTCAACGGGGAGAGGGACAGCAGGATACGAGGAAGCGGGACAAGAGGGAGAACTTGAGGTAATAGAACTTGAGGTAGCGGGACATGAAGAGATACTCGAACCGGGGGAAGTGGGATGAGGCAAAGGGGCAAGGGGGACGCTAGGGGTGGGCTGAGAGGTGGCGTCATCGGAGTCGGAGTCGACCTCAATTTCTGGTGCATGTTGAGTTAAACCGCCGGTAAACAAAAGAAACTCACGTGTCAAACTGAGACCCTCAAGGGCAAGCGACAAATCTATTTCTGTGCATATCAAACATTCTCGTCATCATCAAGCCATCAAAGCGCCACAGGGAAATACTTACTCAGGGTAAGATTGCCGTTGGCGGTGTTGGCAGCAGGTTTGCGGCGGTGTCCCATAGAGGGCAAGCTGGTGGGGTAAGAGGAAGGACAGAGATAGAGAGGGAGAAAGAGGCAGGAGTATCAGGCGCGGGAAAATTTAAGTAACTACAGCGTAACCTTCATTCAACAAGGTCTCGTGACCAGGTAAGAAGATTAAACAATGTCTCGTGACCGAGTCAGAAGGTCCAGCATGTGTGACTTTGAATTCTATATTCCGTAAATTCCTATGTCCGGCAATCAAACAAATCCAGCGCCACTCGGTGATGAGTCCCATCGCATACGCAACCCTGACAAGCCTGTACGAGAAGCCCGCTCCCGCCCAACAAAACACCTGACGGATGCTGAAAAAGCCGACGCAAGCTTTCGCCGGAAGACAAAACGCGAAAAAAAGGCTTTGCTTGAAACAGAGGTGGAGGAACTGCAGGCTAAAATGGATGACTTGATTTCAGAGCTCGCTACCAAATTTGATATGGCCAAGCATAGTGTCCAACGCCAGGTCTATTATTCAAGCAGCTATGGCGATGCAGAGCGGGAGCTCAACATGTGGAACGCTGAAGTTAGCCTAAGGGCTGAAGAACTTAACAAAAGTAAACCATTCCTTCCAATCATTTTCAATATATTTATTGTGCTTTTTTTTTTCACACAAGCACGCGGACCCGGTGAACAACTAAGCATACCGCAGGTTACGGCTATGGTCAAAGCAGAACGTGATGCCAGAACAGAACCTTTATCTAAAGAGCGCGTCGATGAAATTCGACAACATGGTATTGCAAAGCGTCTCGCCAAGGAGGTTGGAACCCGAGCCGGCAATCGAGAAGCAGCCCGTGATGTTACAACAGTCACTGGTCGTGTATCTGGTGAGGTAAAGCTAGTTTATAATTGTCTTTGCATATTGAAGCACTAACTCCATTTGATATTCAGCTCAGGAACCTCAGCCAACGTGCCAATTCGGCGGCGCTCTTATTTGTGGTCCGCGGTCACACAGAAGACACCTTTGAGCCCGCCATTCTCGAAACCGAAAACGCCATGGGATTTCTTGAAGAAACATTTAATATCAATGCCGACGATTTTGTAAGAAGATTCGAGATGTGGGCAACAGATAAAAGTCAGTGCCTTGACCTATCTCTGCTATTTCAGTAGACTTACATCACTACAGCTCGTAAACAGCGCCAGAGCTCCCAAGCTATCAGGGCTCAATGCGTTCAAATGATATCTGATAAACTTCGTGAGCAGTTAAACTTTTTCAAGGGGTACGAGCACAATTTAACTCACATATACTGTATATACAAATAGAAAAGGTCACTGGGGTGCCTGACCTTGCCATGAATTATGTCAACTACGAGGAGTCCATTGTGCTACGCTACAGGGTCCGGCTCATTGGTTGGCCAAGTGATATTTTATTTCAGAAACCATCGAAAATACGTGGCGTAGCTAATCTTCAAAGGCTTCGGGATGCACTAGGCTCGGGGACTTGTCACTGGGAGCAGATGAGTGAACGCAATATGGCAGAATTCAAGGTTGAGCTCGAGAAACGGCGCGAGAATGGAGAGCAAATTGGCCGACCTCGAAAGGAGAGGTCCGATAAAAACAAGACCCGCAAGCGCAAGGCCACTCGCAACGACAACCATGATGATGACGGCCCCCAAGTCAAAAAGCCCCGAGCCAGCAATAAGAAAATCTCCAAAGCAACAGTACCCCACGCGCTCAAGCAAATTCCCCCTAGCAATGCCTACAAGAGTAAGGAGTTTATTAGCGATGGCGAGGACAGCGCGGGGGACTCATTAAATGAGAATGCGGGTACCAGCAGCTCAAGAGGTGACAATAATTGTGGTGATGTTGGCAATGACGAATAGGACACAGGTGTTTTGTCTTGTAACCTGTGTATGTTATTTCATCCCTCTCAAAATGTAAGATATGTTCTTGGCATTTGCGTGAGAGCGAGACTGTCAATGTCTGACAGTCTGACAGCGTTGCAACGTGCCCTTGCCAACCTGCACTCCCTAGGACCTTCTGCCGCTGACAGCATCCCGCTCATACCGTACCGTTCCTCTGTTTTCAACGCACACCAAAGGTCCGATAGAAAACATAAATTAGATATATTACTGACTGAATATTAGTAGTGGTAGAATAACAGGATGACAGCGGCGGGAGAGGATGACAGCGGCGGGAGGGGATGGCAACGGTGGGAAGGGATGATGGCGGGGGGATGACAATGGTGGGAAGAGATGATGGTGGGGAGAGGAGATGACAATGGTGGGAAGAGAGATGATGGCGGCAGGGCGGGATGACAGCGGCGGGAGGGGATGACAACGGTGGGAGAGGATGACAGCGGCGGGAGGGGATGACAATGGTGGGAAGAGATGATGGCGGCAGGGCGGGATGACAACGGCGGGAGGGGATGACGGCGGTGAGGCAGGATGACAGCGACGGAAGGGGATGACAGCGGCGGGAGGACAGCGGCGGGAGGGGATGATAGTGGTGGGGCGGGATGACAGCGTGGAAGGAGACGGGTGACAGGACGGAGTGATCCGTTACTAGGGGCCCACAGAGACCAAAGAAAACATACGAAGGAAGGGGGAACATATATTAATTATAAAGGAAGATAGCGTATGACAGCAGATGGATGACAGCATATGAAAACATAAGAAACGGGACTTATGCGGAACAATTGAGCAGCTGACATACCGAAGCTGTCAAATACACGTCACGGAAGTGGGAACATCCATTTCCGGAAAACTAACATTCCCTCCTGCTCCTAAGTCCCCCAGAACTTCCGGGGCTCTATTGGGACCTGCGAAATCCCCCCAGCCTCGGTACAACTATAGTTGGATAATCAATCATTATCCATGTATAATAGTACTGACTACGTGGGAGATATAGGTGAAATAGAGCCTGTAATTTCTGCTACCGGCACAAACCAGGCTTTAGTCGGCTAATCTGATAGAAGCCTGAGGTTATGCTGGATTTCATCGGGAGATCTAATTATTTGGATGTTGCTAACGGTTGGATTTCTAGCACACACTACAGCCCAAGTGGTCGGTCAAACTACTGCATACATGTTGCAGCTATAAATAGCACACCCAGGCACTTTGGTCTGGCAGGTCGTGGCTGTCGTCTTGATCCCACGATGACTGGAGGTGAAGAACGCCACCGCCAAAACTACACGTAGGGTGATAAAACAAGGGGTATTCCACCAGATTAAATCCAAGAAATTCGACATAGTACGCACGCTGATGATAGGATCAAAAAATTTATTTCTTGTGTAGAGAGGGGAGACTGTGGCGTTGGGAAGGGTGCGTACCGAGGGATATCTGTTTTCCCTCCTGTGGCATGTGGCGTGGTTGATCTTGCAGCGGACTCTCCTTGGTGACTTTTTTTAACCATCTGCCACGCTCGAATTGGAGCTGCACTATATCGCTCAACGTGAAAATGTAGAAAATATTGGCAGCTCCTGAGAGTATAAAGGCAGTCTGTCCCAGTGGGTGAAAGCTCAACAGTCGAGTACTTCACTCTCCTGGCTAATCATAACCTGAAAGATGATCAACTGGCGCTCTGCTCTTCTTTTGTTCGTTCTTAACGCGAGCACTTCATTTGCTCGACCGGTCGAAGACAAGGTTGAAATAAGTAAGTCAAGCCCAGTCTGGAGATTACTAAACTCATAATATATTTCAAGTCACTATCCCTATATTCACCTCGATTCCAGTGCTTCCAACGACGTTGCCTGCGTCGCCTACGTTGCCTACGTTGACCTCATTGACTTCGCTGCCTTCGCTGCCTTCGTTGCCTTCGTTGCCTACTTCGCCAATCGTAATTTCTCTACCACTGCCTACCATTGTCCCTCCCATTACCCTACCCCCAATCCCGACCTTACTTCCAGGGCTTCCAGGAATCTTGGGCGGTGATGCAGGACAGAATGAGTAAAATGTAGGTTTAGTGGACCTCCTGAAATGTTCTCGGGTTTCTTCCATAGGGACCTGTGTCATTCCGACCTCGCCCACGGACCCCACCGGCCATCATTCTACTTGATTCTAATGTCAATGTTTATTCCCATTCTAATATCCCGTTTATAACAGGCAAACAAATGAATGACGGTCCGTTAATCAGAAAGCGTGACCGGGATGTGTTAAAGGAATCAGATTGGATCAAATGAATTGTACAAGTAGTATGAATGGCGTGAAGATTGTGTTTACTTGTCGTATAAGGGATTGAAGAATCAGAAAATGGTGTTTGACGAACTGTTCATCAATTAACAATAACGATGGGTGTTCAAACACTTTTCCAGAACGGCGTTTCTTCTGCACTCTTGGGCACGGTCGATTTTGACGCATATAACATTCGTTGGCTGCAGGCCCAAGCTCGTTGGTCTAAATGAGGAAGGTCATGTGGTGATCTGCCCTTTCCATGATCTTGAGCCCGCAGCCCACGCCCCTCTTGCTTTCCTAGTCCAGACACCTTACGATCGACCTACCTCTTCGCGAGGTCATTACCTCTTTGTATGTTCCGCACAGGAATCTTACCTTCAGATTTTTCCTGCGCCCCAAACCTTTTGAGGATTCGTTCCACGAGCGCGCTCCACAGGTGCTTGATGCACAAAGCAGCAAGATTGAATTAACTCGGAGATTTGTACGAACTCTTTCACCGATCCAGATATGCGCTGCTAACAGGGAATACGCGTTTACAGTACATTTCGAAACCCACGACCTGAAGGTCGTGTACCGCGAGTAGTGGAGTGATGAATCTTAACAATGACCTCATGATTCACCCCGTCGTGTATGGTACTGCTTCATCTAGTTTGGCGAAGTTCCAAGCTCATCGATGTTGTCCGGACTCCACCTCATTAAGGTCGTTGCGTTGTCAGTTTGGGAGAGAAGCCATACTTGAACTCGAGGTCGAATCCACGTGCAGGCCGCGCGTTTTCGAAATTAGAAAATGTTTTGATGTTGAATAGGGTGACCTGCGAGCGCTCTGGGACATCAATTGAAGCCCCGGGGATTGGCCCAAGTTCACTTCTCGTTGGGCCATCACATTATTGTGACGACAACGTCGAGGACGAGGAACGATTGAATAACATAGGAACTGGACTAAAGCATCAGGATGTGCATACAGTCGTCCGATTGACACGTTATCCGTCGGATTTCGTCCTTCTAGAGCATTCTGTGGCGGCGCGAGCAAGCGCGCTGGTCAACGCCGAACGCCCAATTATACTTGGCGCTCATATAACCCAGGTCTGGTTTGTTATATTCTCTAAGTTAGGGTTGAGACTAAATCTAGAAGTTTCAAGGACACACGATTAGCAGGCGTTGAGCCTCACCGCTCAACAACACGCGGCTTAGAATCAGCTTCGGCTTCTGGAAGACATTTGCCGTTTCCGGATTCAAGACTAAGAATACCTTGCCTCTGGAACCATTATCGTATCGATCACCTCTGATCAGAAAGTCGCCTATTCCTTGGTCTGGAGGATTTGGACAAATTCGAAATCAGATTACACACCAGGGATGCCCCGATCTTGGACTACACATATATGTAGTAGTCGGCAAAGCACCCACCCCTGATTGAGCTCATCCGGCGGATTTTCAAAGAACTGTTCCTCACCACCCAGAATTACTGAAATCACACTTCGCCTCTTTGATCGTTAGTAATGGGCAACGAATTGAAGAAGATGTCATTCTCCCCGTAAGTTCTCTGGAAAACCTACGGTGCTATGCTGTCAAACATGTATTTAACAGATCGTCTCTCTCGGGCGGTCGCTGTGCAGAAGTGAGCAGAAATGTAGATGCTGGAGCTTTCCATTGTTACTGACACGGCCAAGTGCGAGGCTTTGGGATGTCAATGTACCGGAAACCACCCTTCTGCTCTCTCCGGCGTCGCGGGTGGAGTGCCTTCCGGCGGGGAACCGCATCAGGTCTTGAAAAAAATCATCAGCGGCAGGAACTCGTACCGGGCGTTACTTAAATTGAAGAAGAGCGAAGCCGAGAAAGCATTCAGCATAATGCAGAAGGTTTGGGCATGGCACGCCTAGACTCCTTTCCTTGCACTAATTAATGTATCATAATGAACCAGGTCTTGGACGCTGAGACGACTCCAGATGATTTGAAGCCAATCGTGATCGTCGCCATGATGCGTCTACTCATGGCGTCGGCAATTTTCCCTCAGTCGTTGATACTTCAAGGAGTTGAGAAGAGTGGTAATCAGCCATTCGCGTCTGGCGGTTTCGGAGAAGTATGGAGGGGAAATTACAATGGAATTCCTGTTGCCCTCAAAGCTGTCAAGTTGGGGGTAGCCGGAACCGATCCTGTTCAACTCACAAAGGTATATTTACCAATCTATTGTCATCACCATCTGATAATTGGATTAGGACACGGCGCGAGAGGCTATCATGTGGAGTCAGCTCGCGCACCCCAATGTCTTGCCACTCTACGGCGTGTCCTACCTGGGAGATGAACGCAACAGACCGTGCTTAGTTGCACCTTGGATGCAGAGTGGAAGTATCGACGTGTACTTGAAGGCGAACCCTCAAACACAACGTCTGCCTCTTGTAAGCTAAGTTCCTGTTACACAGTCGTTAACTTACCGCCTCTAGGTAATGGAGGTTATGGAAGGGTTGCACTATCTACATGAACACCAGATCGTCCACAGTGACCTTAAATCAGTATGTGTGACTTGCGTGTGCATAGATTAAATTTATGGAATTGTAACAGGCCAACGTCTTAATATCCCCTACTGGTTCCGCCCGTCTCGCCGACTTCGGGATATCATCTGTGGTGGATCCGGCTATACTCCGAGCAACCTCGCTGAACACGATGACAAAGACAGGTGGCGCTCTCCGCTGGACCGCCCCTGAACTCCTAGACGACCGATCTGAAAAAGCTCCTCGCCCGACATTTGCAAGTGATGTTTATTCGTTGGCATCGGTCATGTATGAGGTAGATATGCTCTGTTCGACTCTTTTGATAAATTCACTGATATCTCTTCCTAGATCCTGACAGGAAACTTCCCGTTCTACGAGATCACTTCCGAGGATACTGTTACGACGACTATAATCGAAGGAAAGACGCCAGCTAAGCCTTCGACCAGTTCAAAAACGGAGTTAAATGATAGAGTATGGACTCTCATGTTGCGCTGTTGGTCGTTCGATCCCACAAAACGACCTACGGCTAAGGAAGCTATCGATGAACTCCGAAAGGCCAATATGGGTGCACTCGAGAGATTATTCGGGGGCAAGAAAATAGACCTGCCGTCGACCAAGCTCGTGCCCCAGACACTTAGGCCTGTCGATCGCAATCCGAATTTTCCAGAAGATGAGGTTCGCCTTCTAAATGACTGCGTACGCCCTTTTTCTATCTGTTCGGAGACCCTATCTGATTGGATATGACCTTCTGTTAGGCTCGCAGATGAAAACTTTTTACCCTGGCGCATTTCGAGAGTGAAAATGCCTTCTTCAACACGCGTCTGTTCTCTGCTAGCACTTGCACTGTTGATTACTTGTTTGTGGATTTGTACTGTTTTCATGCCTGTACTCGGAAGAACCCCGCTAATATACCATATTGAAGCACCCCGTCCCTCCTGGTTACGTCATCGACATCTACTGCAGTCATGCACCAGTTTCTTGGGCCGCAGTTGGCGGAACGAGATATACCTTGCATTGCCCTCAGGGGACGGGCACGCTTGGCCACCCCTCATCCACCCGGTAGATGATATGGATACAGCAGGCAGGTTGTGTTGAGGCTCAGGGGCTGCTACGTGTCCACCTCATGGCGTAAGAGAGATACTCAGTAAACCGCCACAAAGTGGTGTTTAAGGGAACCAAGGAAGGGATTGGTAGCGTCTTTACTAATCTATGAGTTCAAAGAAGCTCATGCTGCGGTGGACTTGAGTCTTGAAGGCTCGAATCGGGATGCCCAGTGCTAGAACACAGGTGTCTGGCGCTACGATCTCGGTCAGTCCGCGTCGAGCTAGGCAGTGTTAGGGCATAGACGACAACAAGATTCCGGCTCCCGAAGGAGCCAACTCCAGCGCCGACGCGACGGGCGCACCTGCTCTAGCTCGAGGATAGCTTGAGGATCACGGTCCCCGTATGAACACCTTGAGGATGTGTGCTGTCGTTTCAAGCCTAACATGAGGTAAGGAGTAGTGAGTCGTATATGAGGCGCTCAGCGCGGTTGTACATACATAACATCATCTTGTGCATAACGGCACCCGAGGCGCCTTGTCTTCCTGCAGCCCCACCCATGTCCGACACCGACACATTCTGCATTCCGTCAAATCCAGACATCTCCGGAGTTGGTGTTCGCTCAGCAATCTATGTTCAAAATTTCCTGAGCTTTGTCCCGGCCTTGTTCGCACTCTGGGACACGGAGGTCTCGCCAACCGAGCTGCAGAGCTTGGAGACACAATCGACGACAATTCTCGTTACAGCACTCGCCCTCCTAATTGCGACATTTGTGTTGGGCGAAAACCCTCCCGCTAACTCACCGACCCAGGGCTTGTCCAACTTTCATGTGGCCATTATCCTCAACCTTAGCTGGATGAACAATACCAACACGTTCATATACTTCCTATTACGCGTCTATCACGAAATAGAGGAGCATCGCAAACTACTGAAGGAGGGGACCGGTGGCGACGGAAGTGGACCGGAGGTGGACGTGAATAAGTTGACCTTTTGGAGCATTTTTTGGAGTGGCAAGATAGCGAAGAAGCTTTTCTGGAACCCGGTCATAGTTATTGGTTCCCTACATTTGTCGATGATGTCAGCTGCTGGAATATGGCTCTGGGTCAACCCTGCTACCTTTCCAAACTCTCAGCCTTGCGCGATGGGAGCTTCGCTCTTTGTCGTTGGAAAGAGAGTCTCGTTTGCGTCACCGGGATTGCGGATCTTCTCGCTTCTGGTTTACAGCTTCTTTGTTGTCCCCGGCCTGAATCTCCTCCCTCCCCTTTCCCTTCTCCTCGTGCCGTATCTTATCCATGACAAGGTGGGGCCAAAGTACAAGTCTGGTCCAAGTGATCGTAGTCTCTGGGACCTGTGGCACGTCATAGCAGGGTTGGCCATTCTTGCCTTAATTGTCCTCATCCTTCTTGTCGATATCGAGGTGGCCGTGAGGGATAACCCAGCACCCTTCTTGGAGCCAGGTGATGGTGCCTGGACCTTTGGTCAAATCCTCGCTCTCGTGCTGCTCCTACTTCCCATCCGGGATATCTTCGACTCACTACATGACCGGTCCGCTCAGAGACTTGGCCAACAGCTGCTCTCGGAGTTAAGGGAAGACCCGGCTATTAGCGCACTCGGGACGATCAAAGCCGGCGCCAATATCGGAATTAAAGGCAAGTAATATAATGACATCCAAACCACAAACTCCAAAACCTTCCCAATAGATAAGTCAGGGAACACAGCTCTTGCGCTCGCAGCCGAGAAAGGATACTTGGAAGTCGTTAAGACTGTGGTAGAGAAGTTGTCGGGCCCGGAATTGCCCAGAGAGATTAATGCAAAGAGTAAGCGAGGAATTGGGCGTTGGATGGCAAGTGATAACTCACAGGTGGTTGTTAAACCAGATCCACATGGAAATACGCCACTCCATCTCGCTATCAAGCACGGACATTTGGAGGTTGTCAAGTATTTGGTCCAGAAGGGTGCAAATATGGAAACCGGGACTGGCACGCTCTCTGACGCCTGCCAAACATTGATGGCCGCCACACGGCCATCAGCTGCTGAGACCCTGGCGTCAGTAGACACGTAACCTAGATCTTATGATTGAAATGTAATGAATAGAATCACGAAATCAATTCATTCGCCAGAGGTCATCTATCCGATACACAGTGAACAGTAGCAATAAGTCACCAATCATCCTGGTGCTCCTCGTCAATGAGCTCCTCATCAGAAAATACCACCTCAAGAACCTCAAACTCATCATCTCCCGCTTCCATTTCATCCAGCTGCCTTATATTTTCCGCCTCTGAAAGATGATATCTTCAGTTCATGATGAAAGAATGTTAATTATAGATCATACCCAAACCACGCCCATTATTAAGTCCCCCCAGATAAAAATTGCCATCTGCATTAATATTTTCGATCCCCCCAGCCAGTTCTGCTCCCTGAGGAGGTAATTCATCATCACCATTGTCATCAGTTAGCCCCATGTGTGTTTGACATTCTTCCAAGATGTCTACAGCATTGTCAAGGGCTTCAAAGTGCTGATGAAGCTCACGATATATGGCCCAGATGTTGCTATAGTCTATTGAAGGGCTCCCCATAGCCTCGTAAAATATACTTGCATGTTCAGCAAATAATGGGGGAACAAGTTCAAATACAGGGTGGGATCTCGGGGCATAGATCTCTTCCACGCGATCAACGGCTTCTGGCTGAACAATTACCTACCATAATAGGTTATGATGAATGGAAATATATATACAGTTGAGAGACCCACCTTGAAGTCAAGGCACCCAAAGCGATGTGGCGAGTAATGTATGTCATTTGGTATTCCATGGGGTAGTACCTTGTTTGGATCAGAGCGCCGTGCACCATTGTTGTAAATATCAGCCCAAGAGTTCAGCTCAACTTGAATCCATGGAATAAACATCCATCGAAACAAAAAGCTAAAAATGTTACAAGTATCAGTAGCTATATGTTTATTGAGGGGAATTTAACTTACGTGTCAAGCTCTCGGGCATGATCATACCACCCCTCAGTCACGCCGTGCTCAAGAATGTCCTCAAATCCAGGTGTGAAACGCCGCCGCATTTGGGACCAGATGATCTCGGGTTTGATATTTTTTTTGCTTCGCATCCAACGGTGTTGGATTGTTCCTACTAATCTCGGATCGTGAAAGTGACGGAGTGCAGTTTGTGCATTTGCTATTCCGTAGTTTTCCGACCCAAGATCACTCTGAGTGATAAGAGGAATATCTGGCATAAGTAAACCCATCGAAATCATAAAAACAGCTAGATAAATTGAATTTCACTCACATCCAGAGGCCCGAATGAAATCAATATAGTAGGATAAAATCAGCTTCGGATTGCTATTGGTCCACCAAGCCTTAAGCCAATGGATGCGCCCAGAGAAGGGATCCATCCCCACATGAAGAGCGAGGCCAAACCGCTTCCATTTGTCATGTTGGTCTACACAAATCATATCGTTTACACCGGCGGCCCAGAACCGTCGTCGTCGAAGCCGTCCAGCCCTACGCTGTTGGATAAGGTGTGGTTCATGAACTCGAAACCACACGATTACCAAGTCACTGGGTGCTGTTCATGAATACCTATTCATTAAATTAAATATTGACTGCTCACCGTGCAACCTGCATTCCCTTCTCATGGAAGAGAATCTTTACCATATCTCGTGCTCCTGCCTTTGGAAACCTTGATCGAAGTTCAACCATAGCATTGTGTATCGTCTCTATAGTATGAGCTTGCTGCCGTGTTCGTTGAAGGCCAAGGCGCAGGCGTATTTTACGAAAAGAAGTCATTCTGTCCAGCTCAGAGGCATGAGACATAAGATTTGAGCAATGGACATACCCTATTCCGTACATATCAGAATCGATATGTTCTGCATTCAGTAAACGAAGGATTTCGACATCTGGCTTCTTCATCTTCCAATACCGAAGAATATGCGGTGTGATTTCTTCAATTGGCGCTAAGATACTAAATCAGTGGCTAACTTTGGTTTAGGGACAAAAACACAAACGCAGAGGCTTGTATTGATTCGGCATAGGGAAAGCACGTATGAGGATCTCTGAGCGAGCAGTAGAGAGCAACAAAAGTAGGCAAGACGGTTGTATTTGCAACAAGAAACACCTACAGATCTTATATACCCCCTACTCACACTTGGGTCTCAAACAAACATGTTGGACAGTTCTACAAATTCACTTCTCATGAAACCCGTAGTTTTACTCTAGTTGGTAAGCGCAGCATCGCACAATAAAATGAGACAGAGATCCTCGGCCGAGTATTCAATATCCTCAGAGCTAGCTGCGACTCCGGGAGGTACAAAGTTACACGTACTCGCCTCATTTTTTATGGTCTGAATTGTATTTTCTCGTACGGATACAAGTGTGGTTAGTAGCTATGAGCTATCTACCTTGGTCCTTTGTAACCCAAGGTAGCATTCTTGCCTCGTGTACAGTGACTGTACAACCGTACAAAGGCATTGTACGGTCACCATACAACTGTACACAGGTGTTGTATAGTCACCGTACAACCATCCATTGTACGGTGACCGTACAACCATCCATTGTATGTACGGTGACCGTACAACCATCCATTGTACAATGACCGTACATTCTATCATTCATCGGGAATGTTTATTGCCAACGTTCCGATAGCTGCACAGCATATTATATTGCATAGGGATGCCATTCCTATTAATGATATTAATAGAATAGCTTGGGCTACTGCGCAGTATTTTGAACCGATGAAAGTCTGTGTATCAATTCTCAATGTATCTGATCTCAGCTTTAAAAGCAGTCGCTTGAACAAGAGCTACCCTCCAACCTCCTTCTGAGCAAGTGGATTACTCGCATGTCATCTCAGGAAGAGCAGCTTGTCAGGCAGTTCTCAACCGACGTCTTTTCCAAGGTGCCTGTTCCTTGTGAACGGTCGGCCTGTGGAATCACGATCCAGCCTGGTGAGCGCCGCCTTTATGTAGTCAGTTCTAATCGAGGGTTGGCGGGTCGGTATGTCTGCGAGAGGTGCTTTGAGTACTACCGGACCAATCCAGATACCTTGAAGCGCACAGCAACAGGTAAAGTGTTTACTTGTACTAGACTTATTTAACCTTAATGTTTTAGCTACGATGAAAGCGGCCAGTACTACAGCGATCCCACCTGTGCGTGGAATACCTGTTGACTTTGCTGCCATTAGAAGGGGCATAAACGAGTCTCAACGACAAGGTATTTATTTTGCTTCTCTACTTTATATCATGCAACCTGGTCTTATTTTATATTTTGTTTTTTTTAAAAGGTGCACATATGCCGGCAGGTCGTGTCACCCCATTGCCCCCTAGTACACTGTCCAGGCTCCCCAACCAGCTTGGACCTGTTATCGAGAACCCAGCATTTCTCCAGGCGAGTGTTCAAGGGGCAGCCAGAGGTCCGGGAACGTCATATTCTGCTCAGGCACCTGGATACTCGGAGTCCCATGGACATTATATAGCGCAAAGGCAGGCATGGGCAGCTCATGCATATCGACAAGGCCCACCACCCGCTCTTCCACCAGC
Organism: Lepiota venenata; assembly: GCA_004296355.1. Lineage (NCBI taxonomy): Eukaryota > Fungi > Basidiomycota > Agaricomycetes > Agaricales > Agaricaceae > Lepiota > Lepiota venenata. The sequence goes on from RCFS01000003.1 coordinate 392,030, forward strand.
CATGAAGTGGTCTCCTAATCAGCTTCCTTCCCGGGTTCTGCAGCAAAAGGAGATCTCCATCCTGATTGAGGTTTCTTATGAGATTGGTAAAGCAAAGCCGACTTCTACAGTTAGTGATTTTGAGCTCCTATGCTTATATTCTCCAAGTAGCTAACTGCGGCACTACAGGGTATCAGGGAAGGCACTTCTGTTGACTACGAAATTCGACCCCCTGCTCTTTTTGAGTTTGTAAAGAGTTTTCTTAGCAAACCGATGATGCAGTTTCGCCCGGGATTTCCCTGGGATTTTTCCGCAATCGTTCTTCGTGAAACATTAACCTGGCGAGATGTTTCAAAGATGGACCCGAATAAGCCCTACTTTGAGGGTCGCTTCTTGAAAGTGAAGACTGGTGCAAAATCTAATGGGAATATTATCTTCTCTCCACCAGCAAAGCCTATTGAATTCCAGTTGGTCATTGGCCAGCAGCATTGGGCACAGGCAGAGGAGTATGTCGACGATATATACGACATCCAGATCAGACAGGTAAGTATATTATCTGTTGCCAAAAACCACAATTAATTAATACTTTACCAGAGTGAGAAGCGCAAGATACCACCAAGCCCCGAGAAGGGTCACACAGAATCAAGCACATCGGGTAGTAGCTACTCAAGAAGGGTTCGTACAGCCCCAGACACTATCCTAGGGTCCCGTTCTCAGACTCTACCCATGATCCCAACTCCTATCCGTTCAAGCGACCGGACTCCAGATATTATCATTCCAGAGTGCCAACAAACCTTGGAGCACCAATCTTTGGAGCACCAACCAATCTCAGAGCACCAACAAACCTTGGAGCGCCAACAAACCTCGGAGCGCCAACAAACCTCAGAGCGCCAACAAACCTCGGAGCGCCAACAAACCTCGGAGCGCCAGCAAACCTCGGAGCGCCAACCTTTGGAGCGCCAACCAACCCCGGGTGCCATTGCTCTGGAGCATCAACTAACCCCGGACATTATACCAGGGTCCCGTTCTCGGACTCTGCCCATCATATCAACCCCCACTTGTCCAAGCAATCAAGCTCTGGAGCCCCAACCGTCCCAATCAAAGGACTCCAAATTGGTAAGTAGCTAGAACACCCCCTCTTTTATTTATTGTTATCCATTCTGATTAGGTGGTCTATGAAGAACTTAATCCAGAAAGCATCCGAAGTGGCATCATTCAGATCGGAGGTCAATCCCGGATATCCGAGAACCAGAAACAACGTATGTATTTAATTTCTCAGGTAGGGGATACCAGCTAATATATTAATTAGGTGATCAGAAACTCACTGATCATGTTACTTGCTACGCCGTAAATATCATCCCGCTTCCAACGCTCTGCAACGCAATGAAGGAGAAGGTTCTCATTGTTGATGATAAGCCTCGTGAAGGAGTTCTTTTCTATGATTTAACTGAATCATTCCTTGGGCGGGGAACTTTCAAAACAGCAATGCTTGCGTCTCTATCATGGACTCAATGCCCTAAATCCGGACTAGGTGCAGACTTGCCACAGGGCTCATATGTCCCAGTCGCCCTTAAGCGGCCATTTGAAACCAAAAGAGCTGGAAACATCCGACGATTGAACCTGGTCGATGAAAGCAACAAAATTCACACAGAAGCAACTCTATTGGGCTGGGGACAATCCCTCCTTGATTACTCATACTGCTTTATCGACACCTTTATCCAGAATCAGATACCGCCGTTAGCTCCTTTCAAGATCCCTCGTGTCCGCTTTGTACACGCTGTTGTTGCATACTCAGGGAAGGCGATTGACTCCACACACCAAGTTACGACATCACATCGTGCCATCTATTTGCTCGAGGAACTCCTGGATCTGTCGGACGCTTTCATTAAATATGTCCATAATGGGTCTGCCAAGCCACTTCCCGATCCAGGCGAACTTGGCTATGAATTAGCCGAGTTTCTATGCTTCGTACAACATGTACAGTACATACAGACTCATGGCCAGGTTTATATCTCGGATTTTCAAGGTAAGATGAGCTCCCTGCTGGCGAAATGACCTCCAGCTGACTTAAACAGGTGCAGGGGACCTTCTGACGGACCCTCAGATTATGACAAGACCGTATGTAGCTTTATTGGCTCCTGTTTCACCACTGATATTATTTCAGGGAAATCATAAACTCAACTGGGCCGGCAGGTAGGAAGGAAACCTTCTTTGGGGAGGGGAATGTAGGGTCAGCTTTTGAGGACTTTACCATTCAGCATACCTGCAACATGTATTGCGAATGGTTCAAGTTGACATCACTACTATGAGTGTTCACTGTGTATCGGATAGATGACCTCTGGCGAATGAATTGATTTCGTGATTCTATTCATTACATTTCAATCATAAGATCTAGGTTACGTGTCTACTGACGCCAGGGTCTCAGCAGCTGATGGCCGTGTGGCGGCCATCAATGTTTGGCAGGCGTCAGAGAGCGTGCCAGTCCCGGTTTCCATATGCAAACGCCAATTTATCAGGTACATTACGTTCTACCCGGTGGTATTGGGCGGAAAACATTTACCGGGTTGCTTCATAGATCGATCCGGCAACACTCCCCTTCTACTTGCTACTCGGAATGAGCACTGGGACGTTGCAAGATGTCTGTCAGGGGGTGGCGCCGTGTAAAACACCTGATTTTTTCGCATTCGTTTGAAAGTACACGGTTCATTGACGCCAAATGGCGGTTTGTCAGATAGGCATGCAGCCTGGAGATAAGCACTGCACGACGGGATTTAAAGATAGGGCTGGGAGTGGAGCTATCGAGGCACTCATTAATTTCGTGTGGAACATGGGACGCCATAAGCATGAGCTCACATGCTGTAGTTGCGCCTTCAATAAGATAGAAGACGCTGAGTTCTGGCACCCCCTCTAAGGTTAGGGTTTGGATCACGTGATAGGACAAATCCCACATCGAAAAATTCTGACAGTCAGCTAAGGCTGCTAGGCATGAAAATAAGCATGTTTCAAACCCTCTATTTTTTTTGGGCATGTCATGTGACTATGTCATGTGCCAACAACCACAACATTGAACAACAATGATTCAATCACGTGCACATACATTTGTCACATGATGTATTAATAATTGTATTTGTAATCAGACAAATTCATGATCCAAAAAATATTTTTCTCGTGAAATGCAACCATTTGTCAAAATAATGCTGAATATGAAAAAAAAACTTTTTGAGGGACTAGTCAACAATAATAAAAGATACTAAGAAAATAATTTCAGAGGCCTCTTCCCATGTTCCATATGCACATTTCCCTGAGATTATATTTGATCTAAAGTGGTGTGGCAGCAACGAGTCATTGTTGCAACTCTTGCTTACATAAAGGTGCCAGAACTCAGTGTCTTCTATCTTACTTTGCCAGCATTCGGTCGATCACGAGATCCGATTGACGCGTACTGTCACACCACGTACTTGTCACATTTTCTCTGATCTCTGCTAATACCATGGCCAAGTCGTGTCGACTGGGTTATTTGCCGCAAGCTATTCCAAGCCTTCTCTCCAACGAAATATGCCTCATCGGGAAACCTCCATTTGACGCACGGAAGTTCCCTGATTCCCTATGACCAATGACACCTCTGAGCGCGTCTGTGGAACACTCTTTGGGCTGTAAGTGCTCCATGCATTTCACATCTCTTGCATCAACAACGAATACCAACAACATCGAGATACCTTTCTCTTTAGAAGGTTCTCCTGATTTTCAGCCGGTTTTGTAGCATATTATATTCAGGTATCGGACACAGTGATGCGCACCTTCGGTAGCTATCGGCATTCGCGTTACCACAATAAGCCCGTGTATTGACCCACAGTATTTTTCGAAATATATATATGCCTCCCCTGTTATTCGTGCTGATATGTGCGCCTATGGACATGTCACAAGGCTTGATTTGGACTTGGATCAAGAACGTGGCCAAGGCAAGGTCCCCTCCCTCATTCAACCGCGATCGGTCTATCTTCTCTACCACATCGCTCTTGGCCAATCCGCACTCAACCTCACTGTGAACCTCTTGATACCGCAATGGACACGCCGCTCGACGGGATCAGTTCCAATGACACTGTTATTGCGTCTGTAATCTCGATTTCTGCACTCTCCGTTATCTAACTATCCGACTGAACAGGGTTATGGGCCGCAGAAATTCAGGCAAAACCAATGTGAGCATACTATGCTTCATCGTTGCTGAGCCCAGGTCAAACACAATGTTCTACTAGTTTATCAACGTCCTCAGTTCAGGGCAATCCGAAGACGCGCTGAAAAAGCGAGATCCGAATAGAGCCATGGGCATCTACCTTAGGCAACATCATATGGTACTGGTTGAATTCCCGGAGCTTGGCTCTAACTCCACAACTACTCTGCCTTCGGTTGTCCATTGGCTTGCGAAAGCGTAATGGCCACCTTCCTATGTTATCGCCAACCTACTGATCGTTTTCTTCTTAGGTACGAGAAAGGGATTCGGCTTTCGGGACTCCTCTACATGCATCCGGTGATCAAGGACGCGAAGACTTCCCGCCTAGATAGTTTCAATTCGCTGTGTGCGGATATTCGCATTTTTGAGGAACTCTGTGGTCCAACAGCTTTAGCTCACACCACTGCCGTCATAACCAAGTCTGACTTGGTCGCGAATATTGCAGATGAAACCCTGCTAGAAGGCCTTCCTAGTATTTCGACAACGTTCTTCAACAAAGTAGCCAAAACCAGCTGGTTCTCTAACTCGCTCGATTCTGCCCAGCTGATCATCAGGGAATTAGGCGGTGGGAAGAGGCGACGACCGACATTATTGATTCAAGAAGAAATTGTGGGTGCAAGGAAGAGCCTAAGTGACACGAGTGCGGGGCGCGTCTTATTGGCTGCAACTGGGCTGTGGGGATTAGACAATGCAGAGACCGACGGAGAGAATAGCCAAGAAAGGGACGAAGGTGAGGAGAAACGCGATGTGACGTCTGAAAAACTGGATACCACCTATACAACCCTTGCCCGGGTCACGGCGCCAGATTGGATAGAAGATCAGATTTTCCGACTTGCAGGTCACGACCAGGCCAGGGAAATATTTGCCGTGCTCAAGGGCGAGGAAGCACAGCTCATTGCAGATTATCTCCAAACGGTGTGTTCATCGTTCATTTTGCTACCTCCCACAGCTCATAACGAGGCAAGGCTCTTTATGCGTGTAGCGACAACGATGCAGATCGCAAGGCCAATCTCTTAGTCTCACTTTACATACTCGCGCATTCCTCAGCCGTGTTTCCCCAGTCATACCTCCTCAGTCCAGGTGATGTCAGGGTTGAAAATGACTTCAATGATTGTCTTGAGTTCGGATTTACCCGCCAATGGCCCTCAAGTAGCTGTGGCACCAAGCCCGGCTGAAAAATCTGACGAGGAATCGCAACGTTGGTTGGTGAGTACACAAATTTTCAGTTCAACATTCCCTAAGATTGACTGCGGGTCAGATGCTACAGAAACGCTGTCAAGAAGCTGTGCTTCTTGAAAATCTCCATCATCCCGGTTTACTGCCCTTGTATGGGCTGTGCCAAGCGCAAGACTATACGGTGCGAGTGGGACCATCAGGAAAAGGGTGCCTCTTGAAGTATTTGAGTTCATCTGAAATCCGCAAGCTGCCTTTGGTGTGTTGATTAACTGTCGGTTTGGGATTCATAGCTAATGGCTCCTCGCCTTTTATGTCCGGGTGACCAGTTATTAGATATATGTGAAACGCTCTTGTATCTGCGTCAGAACAGAATCCCTTTTTCGATGAGTGAATTGATCGATGTGAGTCTAAAGACGTTCTCTCCCCTCAACAACGGACAAATCTGAACGTCTTTAGTCCAATAGCCGAATTTCGGAACATGGCCGAGCGCTGATCGCAGGCTGTTGGCCGTGGGATGGCAGCCGCCCAAGCATCTTCGGCCCGGTAAACAATGGTACGTCCCAAAACCCGGCCTACCAACTACCTGATTGTATCTGTTCTCGTATCAGCACACGACGCTTGGGAATTTAGTCAATTCTGCTATTGGGTGAGATTACAGCAACGAGAAAATATAGGCCTACTGATCAACTGATCGCTGGAACAGGCTCTCGAAGGGAGTGATTATGACATTTTCGACGCGGCGGACGCGAACAAAGGGCTATCCCCAGGCATAAATCCAATGCCTGGGCGACCGGAAAATAAGGAATGCACTGATGAAGTGTGGTACATGCTAATGTCTTGTTGGGCTTCGCCCGACAAGCGGCCAACACTCGAAAAGATCCGAGAGCTTCTTACCCGATGGGTGGGATCCGATACTCGCCCTGGACATCCAGTACCCTATAACGAGTGGGCAAGAGACCTACGGGTTAAAGCGGATTACGACGTTGATCTCCAGCGGGTGGAGGACATTCTCCTTGTGAGTTTAATTTTAAGTGGTCCACTGATGCGACTATGTTCGCAATTGACGTTTCTCTGTTCAATGCAGAAAATTAACCCTCTCTACTCTCAACTGTTGAAAGAAGGGTTAACGACCGGAACATTCCTAGGCGGCACTACTTTTATTCCGAGGTGGGTTACCAATTATTGCATTATATTAGAGACGGCTTGAAGAGTCAGGACTCGCACTCATTCCTCGCAAGACCCTGTGGACAAAACGGGCTCAGGGAGTCTCTCAAGACCAGACAGATGACGACAGTGGTTGTCGCATGCTATTATCGAGCATCATAGCCCATGAATCCTCGGAGGACGTCTTGAAGTCTTTGAAAGCTCTGAATCGTGAAGATTCCCAAGTCATGGCTGATTTCTTTGCATCAGTACGTGCCTTACGCCTCCAATTATTTTGTCAAAATACCTTACTTACTCAATCGTTAAGGTCCTGTGTGACGCTGATCTCCTCACTGAAGATGGGAAGCGTACTCTAAATCTACTAGGAAAGTATTGCATCTGCTGCTGGCCTTTATCCCCGGTGCTATATACTCGATGACGTGACATATGACGAACAAGACTCGGTCGGAGAAGGTGGATTTGCAAATGTTTTTCTCGGGCATCATCAGGGCAAAGCTGTTTGTATAAAGGTATTGAAATACAATGACGACCATACGAAGGTGAAGAATGTAAGCCGCTAAAGTCTACCTGATACTTTCTATTGGGTATTCGCTCAAAGTTTTTTTTGTAGGCCTATATGAAAGAACTCGTATTGTGGGCAAATCTGAAGCACCCAAACATATTGCCTTTCCATGGGGTCTCCCTCGTTGGCGAAACATCTCAAGTCGGCCTTATATCCCCGTGGATGCAGAACGGAGATCTCCGCACTTATTCTGAGAGGCTCCTACCCCATACTCGCATGCCCTTAGTAGGCTCACAGTGATCGCTGATTTCAATCCATGACTGACGTTGTCCGAACTTAAGCTTTACGATGTCATCAAAGGATTGTCGTACCTACATCAGCTGGGCGTTGTCCATAGCGACCTAAAAGCAGTATGCTTCCCATCCATTTTTCAGTTTGATGTCTCACCGTTTCCTAGGCTAATGTACTGATTTCCGACGAAGGGCGGGCTGTGATCACTGACTTCGGAACGTCTCACATAGCGACATCGACTCAGGTAGAACTACAGCCGTTCACGACTTCACATATTGCGTACACGGAGAGGTGGGTAGCGCCTGAGCTGATTACCATGGCCCAGGAAGGACGTCGCCCAACGAAAGCATGCGATATTTGGTCTTTTGGATGTCTTTGTTACGAAGTATTTCAACGTATTTTCTGAAGTTTTGCACGAGAGCTCATTGACGTAAACTTCGAGGTCCTGTCCCGAAAAGACCCATTTTACAAGTACGGAACTCGAGAGGGACTGATTGCTGCTATGAAGCGGGGCGAAACACCTGCCCGCCCAAACAACGCCTCAAGAAACTGCGACCTCATCGATGACTGGATGTGGGAGGTAATTTTGGTCGCTTGCTGGAACTATGTGTACCGGCGTCGGCCCAGCGCTGAAGGTCTTCGAGTGGTTATGGCTAATAAGGGGTTTGAGGACAGGAGATTAGGTTCGCCGAGTCTTGATATGGGCCAGTCGAAATACCACGGCGCGGTTCAAGTCGATCTCATTCTAGTCAAGAACATTCTTGATCAGGTGAGTTTGATCAGCGTTTGAAATTGCACCGCTCAATAAATACTATTCCTCAGGTTGCCGATGACCTCTAAGAATGGCAGATTGGTGTTGTCATAATGCGACGAATGTGTAACTTCGGGGTTTGAGTCTGCAGCCGCTACGCCGTCGTGCGCAAGACAGTGCCGCTTGAGGTTATTGCCTTAGCTCTTGTTGTTTGTATCTTTACTAAATGGTACCATATGAATCCATGCATATATATTTCCAGGATAACAATGTGGGCGAAATAAGTTTTGTCTTTCAAATTTGCTAACTGCAAAGGTTGTTAGCCCGCGAGTAGCAGGTGGTACATAGACAATGCACCAGTGGGCCTTTATCGTCCACGAAATCTGACTTCTACACGTTCAAAAACATAGAAACAACGCTCAACATTTACAATAAACTTCTGTACTATAAAGGCGTGGCTATTTTTGGGCATTCAACGCGTGGGCCAATGCCTCGGCATCACCCTGAGACATTCCACATTCCTTCTGCAGCTGCTTGACAATGTCCGTCATCGCCGAGCCCCAAAAATTTGCCCAACGGCCTCTGGACGAAGTGGAAAACCACTCCACTGCAGAAGCAATCCAGGGCGTACTCAACGACCTCTTCTGAATGAGTTGCTGGAGTCTTGCCTGGGATATGCGGTATTCACTATCGAATACGTGTTGCCCCCTTTTCGGCAGCGCTTTCCCTCTCGTTGCCGTGATGCAAGCGCATTCAACAGATTTGAGCCCATAGCCCTCAAACGCCTGTTTGTTCTCCACCCACCACGAGTCCATATTAGGCTGTTTCTGCTCCAACCCTGTGACTACGATGACGATGGGAACCTTTGACCGACATATAACCTCGTGGAAAAGCCTCCAATTCTGTGGAACAGAGCTCCTAATACGAGGGCTACGCATGACCAACATAAGGAGGCTGACGCCGCCACGGCTGGAGATGTCGAGGAGGAGCTTGTACAACTTGACGACAGCCACCGGATTAGCAACACGCCCGGACTCCCCCTCATCCAAACCAGCAGTATCCCAAAGAGTCACAGGTTGGCCAAAGATATCGATGTCGTAGCTACTGTTCTCAAACGTGCAGCCTAGCGCACCGTTGCCAACCTGGGGACCTTTGTCTGGGGGGCACAGCATATTGACAATGCTGCTTTTCCCCACGCCGGTCTCACCAAACAGAATTACGTTGGTTCTAGGCTTAGACATTCGTGAGGTTTCGGGACTAGAAATAATCACTCAGTTTACAGTGGCGAAAACAGGTTAACATCAACTAACAATAGCTGTAGCAATGGCGACTCGACCAATAAATGTCAAGCGTTAAACGAGGTTGAGCGATGATGGAATGGGACACGGTGACGGTGGCGAGTGAAATTTGTGCGAGAGTGAGGAATTGCGAGTTCCAAAGTATCAGAGGAGGATCACCAGGTTAACAATAGCTGTAGCATGTATATCCAATACATCCGATCTTATATATGGCAAACATAGTGCGCCGTTGGTTTGTCCAGTGCCTAGTCAATTCGAAGCCGGAAAGAGGCCCGGCTCGCATGTACACGAGAACGAAGCTGGTTTTACATCCGAAGGCCGGGAGTAGATTGTTTCATGCTTCCTTGTGGCCTGTGAGTGGTATGACCACCTTGCGACTCCCATGAGCTCTTAATAATCCGGATGGCACCCTTCACCTTATCGGCCAATAGCTTCAACGCGTCAAAACACTCCAAGCTGGAGGAAAACACTGCCTCGTCAGGCGATGATCCAACTAGGCCCGACTATGCTCAGCCACAGACTATTTACAGCGCAAACTCATGGTAAATCAGGCGCCGTTTTGTGCGCGTTTAAACCTGTTTAAACTCCGACTCAACAATGCACAAGCCTCGTCGCCCCAAGTCTTCCCCTTGCCTTTCCGGACGGTCTGTAGGACCGCGCGCTGGGTATACTTCGCCTGAGCCTCAGGTGCTCACGCGGCGACCTCCATCACGTTCCATACAAAACTGACAACCTCACTTCGTACACCCTACACCCTGGAGCAATGTTCCTCTCCTTCCTATATCTCGTTACAACTCTTCAGTGATCAACGCATTATAGCCGAAGTATGGAGCTGTTGGAGATGCTGGACCACGCACACCGTTACAACGCGTTGGCCCATCCCACTAAACCTATGACGTCAAGTATTCAAATGGAAGGGCCAAGGGCCTACCGTACCTGGTATACTATGTACCGGTCATGTTCAAATGTACACAGGTTTTGCCTCGTACGGCTTTTTGCTGTGCGCTATTATCCAAGACCTTCATGTCCTCCACGTTGCGAATAACATGGCGCCAACGGCCTCCTGTGAAACCGAAGTAGAAAAAGGAGTAACACCGCCTAAGCCTGTGACACCACGACCCACCCTCATGCTGTATCTACGATCTACTAAGGGTCTTGATGATCGGATGGGAGAACGTCTTTACTAAGGCTTGATTCCGGACCCCCTCAACGAAGGCTTTTTAAGGAGGGTACCCCAAAACCCACTGAATCTGTGTGAACATCTGCTTCATACATCCCGAACTGCAATGGGTCTGTTCCAAAAGCACTTTGGCAAGTCACCCAACCGACAGAATAGCAAGGATGAAGACCATTCGAGTGACGGTAAGAAACCCGCTATACTTTTACTCGGACCTTATACTAATACCAGAGTTGGTTAGATTCGTCATCGGCTGCACAAAATTCAGTACAGGACGGCACTAACCTTGACGCAGGTTTGTTTTCTAACTGACAGCCCTCGCCTTCAGTAATTAATCTGGTGACGTGGCCAAAGGTCAAGGTAGTCAAAGTGAGTCCTGTACTTGACGATTTCGCTGCACTTTACTGACGGAGTATGTCCCAGGCCTGCTTTCTGATCAACATCCGAACATGCAGGATTCGATTAGCAAATTAGAAGATTCCAAGGCTAATGGTATGCTTCACACCCAATGATTCACTACAATCTACCAACGTTAGTAATTACATTTTTTTTCGTCAGATGAACGACCCGTATATGACTTGAGGAGCAAGTCAGAACGTCCTGGAGGTAATGATAAGACTTGCGATTCATCTTGCTCAAACAAACTAACACAGGGTTTTCTAGATTCGTCGTTAGGTGAGCAACCGAGCGTGCATAGTTCGAGTACTACAAAAAGAGATCAAGTGGGTCTTGAACGTAAATCTCGTACTTGATAGTGTTGCCGCGGTCGACTAATGCAGGGCCTCTTAGTGCCGTCAGGTGAGCAACCAGGGGCGTTGGATTTAGTTGGCAAACCTGCAAATGACAAGAACGATGGTAAGGCTTGGATCCGATGGCTGGATGACTGCAATATTAACGCAAGGTCTATTAGTTTCGCCGCAGAGTGACCAACCCAGAGCACTAAACTTGAATGGTCCTTCCGAATGTCGCGAGAACGACGGTGGGACTTGCACTTGACAATTTAACAACACAATAATAATGCATAGACTCTTAGTCTCTTCTCCATCCGGACAACTCGTGCTAAGCTCGACTGGCAAAGCTGAGGATCATGAAAGTGCTGGTATGATCTGCACCTGATGAATTGATAACCACCCACTCACTCAACGCTTGCCAGTTTCTCCTCCGATGAAATCAGAAGTTGGTGAAAGTGACAATCGCATCTGGACACGTTTCAAGAAGAGCGTTGGGATAACGAAAGGTAGGACTTGCACTTGTAAATAAGATCTCTATTTCGTTCTAACATTTACTAGTGCCCCTCCTCCTTAAAGTTACTGCCGGGCCCGTCAGAAACGTAATAGTTTTTGGCGAAACGGGCACTGGGAAGAGCAGCCTTATCAATATGCTTTCAGGAAAGGAAGTTGCACAGGTCAGCGATCGCGCCGTTGGCTGTACACCTGGGAACACTTCGTATGACGTTGAAATCGGCGGGGACAAGTTGAAGTTTTGGGATACAGCTGGGCTTAGCGAAGGCGAATTCGGCTCTGTCCCATCGGAGGCTGCGCTTCGTCATCTCCGTGACCTCGTCAAAGTATGCGGAGATTCGGGCGTCAGTCTCCTGGTATATTGCATTCTAGGCTCCAGATACCGCGACATTCTCAAAGCCAACTACGATCTCTTCGCGAAATGCATTTGTCGGCGCTCGGTGCCCGTCGTTCTTGTTGTAACAGGGCTGGAGAACGAGGAGCCGATGGAGAAATGGTGGGACGATAACGAGGAGCATTTTTCTTTCGAGCGCGGCTTCGATTTTTGTGGTCACACGTGCGTTACGACGATTTTAGGGAAAGGGAACATGTTCGAAGTGCAGTACAAGAAATCGAAGGAGGACGTACAGGCCTTGATCGAGACTCATTGCCCCGCTGACGCCTGGGTCGTTAATCCCGACGCTGCTTGGAACGAACGTGTCACCCGCAAAATCAAGAAGTATTGGGAAGAATATAATACCAAATCGAAGGCTACGAAGAAACATGCTATAAGGAAACACGCTTAGATGGCGTTCGTCTAGATCCCCCCCGTTCTCCTTCATAGCTTATAGGCCTACTTCTTTGGTTCTGCGACCTGAGAGCTTAGAATCCTTCACGAGTACCTGCTGTATCTACCGGACGTAGTTTGTTTAAAATTCACAAGGCTCGTGGCTCGAATTTACAATCTGAAGCACGTGTTGGATTTACGAACCTGCTATCCCCTAAGATACTTATGGTATATATCATTCCTCCACACCCTTTATAGCAGTTACGCTAGCGCTTGCCACCTCATTATTACGACCCGGAGACTAAGGTAAAGCATCATGCTTATAACACTATGCCTTATGCTTACCTGTGGTAGTCGCACGTTCTCTACATCACGCCCAAGTCACGATATATTAGACTTATGGCCTCTACAGCCACAAACACTAGGGCCCTCCAACGGGAAGGACATTTGCACCGCAAGGTTTACCAACGTAGGTTGAAAGTATGAGGATTGGCAGTATCGAACATGCCACGTGTGAGTCATACAATATGTTGATTCTTTGACTGGGTTGACTGAGCTTATTTTTACAGCCTGACCTTGCCCTACTCGATGATATCCGCCCGCAGTGAGTAGAGGGGTGCATGATACACGTCAGGCACCGTTAGACGAAACACTTCGACCCTCAAAACCTTAACGCCATGACGTTGGTTCGACCTCTCACACATGGAATCGACCTGGCACCGAGGGGTGGATATCAACTATTGAGTCCTTCCGCAAGTGTTCAGCGGATAAGACAACACGATCTTCAATACGTTCGGCGAACGCCGTCCCCTTGGTGCGTTACTCAACAATTACGTCGGCTCCCACCGTTCGTCCGCCCGTTGGAGTAGGATTCTAAATTTACTCCCTACTCTCAGGCCCGTCTTTATGCTGAAGCTTTCCTAGTACCAGGTGATCATAATTCCCCACCTTCATGCTTCTGACCTCCTACAATAGCATCTTTCTTCTCTGCATGCATTCTTCATTCTCATCCCTCTTTTCGGAGCATATAAACTCACCCATCAGATACAAGACAGAAACCGCCAAGATTACACATTGCGGTTGGCCAGGCACCCATGCGCCTATTTCTTGCATTGTCATTCCTAGGGGCTGCCTCTCAGAGTTTTGCAGCAATCTTTCAGGATGTCTTACAAATACCTTCTAAAGCTTACGATTTCATAATCACAGGAGGTATGGCTCTTAATTTGGTGGTTAAACCTTCGTTGAAGTTTTGCAGGGGGAACAGCCGGCCTCGTCGTTGCTAACAGATTGACTGAAGATCCCCGAGTTCATGTTCTTGTGCTTGAAGCTGGACAATCGTGCGGCATTTCCCCTCAGCAACGCTTTCTGACCGTTGACGTGGATACCTTAGGCATCATGGAATTCTCGAACTGGAGGTTCCCTGGCTTGCTTCGCGACTTTTTGCAAATGGGGCTTTTTTAGATTGGAACACTTCAAGCATACCACAACCTGGTTTAAATGGGAGAGTACTCAAGTACTCGAGAGCTCGCATCCTCGGCGGAAGCAGTTCCCATAGTACGTTCAATAGCTCTAAAGACCATTACGTATGATTAAAGAACCATGCCACGGTAGATGGAATGATTTGGATTCGGGGATCATCAGATGATTATGATAGATGGGCTGAAATCACTGGTGACAAAGGGTGGTCATGGAACGAGATGTTGCCTTATATGAAAAAAGTATGTCTACTTTGTTCATAATTTATATGCTTCCTGATTGAACGGAACAGCTCGAAAGTTGGACCACCGCCCCAGGTCATGGCTCCGAACAAGGGGATTTTAACCCCCGTGTACATGGATTCAGAGGTCCCTTAGGCATTGGATTGAGTAATGTTTTGCAGCCAACAGACCCATTGATCGTTCAAACTACGAAAGATCTACCAGATGAGTTTCCGTTTCTCGAGGACACAAACTCTGGTAGACCCATCGGCGTCGGTAAGCGTTAGTCATTTAGTTGAGCTATAGAATTAACATGCGAGCAAATAAGCATGGACTCAGTTCTCCGTCGCAAATGGAACTCGCACCAGTGCTGCCACGGCATACCTAGACCCCATCATTGATCGACCCAATCTCTCGGTGCTCATTGGGGCACAAGTTACTCGGGTTTTACAAACTTCAAGAGGTAGTTTCAGAACAGTAGAGATCGCAAATAACCAGACAAGTATGCATTGTCTCAACAGACAATGGCCATGTAACCAATGATTTTCTTTTTAGGTCCCCGCCACCAACTTACGGCCTCGAAAGAATTGATTCTTTCCGCTGGGGTCATTGGTACACCGCAAATTCTTATGAATTCGGGTATCGGTGATTCCTCTGAATTGCGAAATGTCGGAATCGAAACCATTGTTCACCTCCCTAGCGTGGGGAAAAATTTTAGCACCGAACCAATGATTCCATTCAGCTGGGGGGCTAATGAGACATTGATAAAGTACGAGCTCTCTGCTCTCCCATATCCGAAGCTGACCAGAGGTTGGACACTTTCCAGTTTGAATACTAATATGACAGCATCAGATGAAGCATTGCAGCAATGGATGTCTTCACGCCAAGGTCCTATGACGGGAGGAGGAGAGAGCATGTCCGCCTACTTCAGAATACCCACTAACTCGCCGGCCCTAGCCGGCCACACTGATCCTTCTGCTGGACCTAACACACCTCACTTTAATATCGCGGTAAACGTGAGCTCCGCGATCTATATTGCTTTGGTTTATCATGTCTGAGCTTCATACAATTTCAGGCTAATGGTTATTTTTCCATGTTACCATCACCCGTCCTTTCTGTCCTTGCAGAGCTCTCTGAACCCTTATCACGTTAGTGGTACTAATTTTCATCTTTGAGTTTATTTATCGAAACTCTTGTCCTCAGGGGGTTTAGTGAAGCTCGTGTCGAATGATCCCTTCGACCAACCTTTACTCGATCTTGGATTCTATTCAGCGCCGGTCGACATTGCGATAGTTAAAGAGGCATTCAAGACTGCCCAGCGATATGTAACTGCGCCTGCATGGAGAGGTTTCACCCTGGACCGTATTGCACCGCCTCCGGATGCAATCTCGGAAGACGAAATTGAGGAATTTATCCGCAACTCGACAAATGCTGCTCACCATGGTATTGGAACTTCTGCGATGTCCGCTGCGAATGCAGGGCATGGCGTGGTTAATCCTGACTTGCTGGTGAAGGGAATTTCAGGATTACGCATCGTAGATGCGTCAATTATAGTGGGTTTATAATACAACTCCACGTCGTCTGAATAGTAACCTGTTATTTTTATCACAGCCCTTCAGTCCTGCAGCCAACACTCAGGCGCCTGTGTACGCAGTTGCTGAACGGGCGTCTGATTTAATAAAGCAGGCCTGGAGGTTGAAATAAGCTTGGGAGCTTGGGAGCTTGGGGCTGGTGGTGGACATACGGGTGTGCCTCAATATACGAAGTTTAAGTACATACCTGCTATCGTTGCCCGTCCTGGCCAACGACCCTTAAAGTACGCCTCTCGTCGATCAAGGACTCCACAATACAGTTGCTACTGCCAGTAGCCCAGCGTAATATTTAGTCCCAATCAACTGCGTCGCTATCATCACTGCACAAGCTTTTTTTTTCCAACTTCCTCTTTTTGTCATCCCGGTGGAGACCGAATATTGATTACTTGAGCTTGTACGAATAGAAGGAAAGGTACGTCGTCTATTTTGCCTTGAGCTTGTACGCTAATTTGGCACGTAGGGGTGTTTCCGTAACCTATAATCGACGCCGTCTGGCTTACACTGCCATGTTGAGCTGCCAACCCTCTCAACCATAATTCATCGGTGCCTCGAGTGTGCTCTGCCACGTACGTTCCCTAAAACTCTCCCTGGTCATTTCACCTCTCTTGCCAATGCCCTCTTCGGGGTGAGGATGATGATATCCATATAACTTGACAGCATTTCCCCGTCCACCTGATTACTCGCCAGTTCGGTCACGTATTATTATCACTACAGTAGACTAGAGCATGTCCAAATATATTTGATGTTCGATTTGCATTAGCTTTATACAAGATGGTTCTGGATATATGTTTAAGCAGAATAAATAGGCTGGTGAACATTAAACAATACCAGGGGGACCGCGGATTAAGCGAGATGAGAATGGGAGAGAAAAATGAACATGTGCGCGAAGCTATGAAGAGGACGCTAGAGATATTCCTTTGGTGATTGGGACTTTCAAGTTCGAAGATACGACTACTCGTTTGATTCCACAGTCCAACTTGGTTTGTTAAAAAGTGAGTCGGTAAGATGTCATGATAAGTACATTACGCGTAGGGAGATAGTCTTTTAAGGGCAGAATAAACAGCTCTGTTCCTCGCGCCACCCGTGGTTCACGCTAACTGGATTTGTTGACACTCTCTCGAGGCCTTCACCACTTCTGATACTTCCGGATCTGCTTACTGTGGTAATCAATAATGTGTTGAAATCAGGCATACGCAAGTGTAGGTAGTAAGGTCATATCGGGCAACCATTCCACCCGTCTATCTCTCTCCGAGATCTCCAGCTTAAACCCACTCCGAACCATATCACACAATTCCTCCTGCGTTTCGAGGTAACATGGAATACGTTAGATGTTATATTGTTGATATATCAGGGTTATCCAATCACGTTGGGTGTGTACTCTTTCCCCTTTCGGCAACTGCCTTTCCACCTCTCTGTCCGCCTGTCTGTCCATGCTGAAGTCTGCAACCCCAGCAAACCCAGTTGCTGAAGTGACTATGATGTCATAGCTGTTGGTGCAACCCCGGCAACCGGGTTGCTGAAGTGATTTATCCTGTATTTGTCGAGCAATTCTGGGGGGCTGACAGGGCCTCAGCTCCTCCGACCCGATCCCTTGATTTGACGCCGAATAGTATCCACTGCTTGCTTCTTCTGGTGAACATTTAAGATTCAAGGGTTGACTGGAGGGGCTCAGTTTGAGGGCTAGATCATACATCCTCAATGCATGGTTGTGTTACTGTACATACACATTAGGTATGTAACCATTCTGCCAAGTATTTGAGTAACGTGTCCAAAAAATCTCTACTCTAATCTGTAGGAGTGAGAAGCGACGGTGTGGGAAATTATTGGGACATTGTTACGTATGGTCGTATTCCCTAATGTCTAGCTGGAAACCCCCCCAAACCATTTCATTCAATTCCTCTCGGACTCCTGGCGCCCAGTCCATTCTGACATTCGTGAGCTCCAACGTGAACCGAGGGTCCGGTCCAAAATTCTTCGCCTTGCATATGTCCAGAAATCGATAGGAGAAATCAATGCCAAGGTTCTCAGAGTGGTTACAGTTACTAATAACCAGCGATCTGAGGGATGGTAGGTATTTTGTCATGTCGCCTTCCCAGCCGGGACACAATGCACAGAAGACGGCATACAGGCATTCCGGAAAGCATGAAACCATAATGAGCTCCTGGACGAAAGGAGTCCGACTGAAAGCATATTTGAATAAAGAAATGGTCCAGTAATTGACATCAACTAGCTCGAGATTGAGCAGAGTTTTCGGTAGATGGCAAAATAAGGCACGAATGCAAGGCTGGATCTCCGTCTTGGCGTACGTCTCTGACCACGAAAGCATGCGCAGTGCGGGGAGCCGGACAGATTGGAATGTGGCTTCGCACCATGGGGTTACGCTATATCCCCATATTAATTTTTGCAAATGATGAAGTGTGGTGATGTGGGTGGGAGGAGTGGATTCAGCTTTCGGAGACTGAGGAAACATCGATTGGAAATATAGGAGGTTGGGACATTGTGTGAGTAGCTTCGCACAGCTGTCGATGGAGACCACGCCCAACTCGACATGAGTTATCGATGAATAAGGACCCAAAACCTGTACCCTTACGTCATGTAAATGCACATGACGCAGGAGAGAAGCAGACTCGAGGGAGAGTTCATTCTCCAAAAGCGACTGCAGGCCCAGTATGGAGAGACATTCGAGTTGAGAACATGCGGTTGAGATATTGGATAACCACCTGGAGTGTGGGTTTGACATCCGAAGGGTTCGAATCTTGCTGGAATATCCGGGATTGAAGAAGAATGCAGGTTCGATCTCGCTGAAGCGGGCAGCACCACCGAGAAAGTAGAGATTGAGGTCGAATGGGAGAGCTTTGCAATTTTGCAAGTGGAGTTTGAGGAGGGAAAGGATGCTACCAGCGTTTCTCTTGCTCACCTCAGCACCCATCCTGTTCCATAATTGAGGTGCTGACCAAGTAACCTGACGCCAGTGTGACGAGACATGACTGAAAGTAAGGGCTGGGAAGATCATCTCCTTGCCTGGACGTGTAAGGGCATGATCAAATGAGTAGGTGTAATAAGAGGTTTGTGGTAAAGCGCATTCGAAGATAAGTGAGAGTGTCTCTGGTGGAAGGGATGCAGTCGATGCTTGTACACTGTTGAGTCGTTGCAACAACACCGAGTGCCTTTCCTGGAGTTGTCGGATTGTGTCTCCTACTTGAAAAATTTCGCGCTGGAGGGCATCGATCTCGTCCTCCCTTTTGTGAGCCATCGACGCGTTGGGTTTTGACCGAGGCCCAGTCAACCCGAGCCAACTCATTTTTCTCGAAGTGTGGTCATGTGATGGATCAAAAATTCTGTGGTTGATTACTCCGCCTGAAGCGGCGGTGGTGAAGGCTCAACGAAATCACTCATTTTCGGTGGATTATGGGCCCTCGATAGAGAGGGGTGGGATACTTTGGGTTAAATCGTACCTCATTCCTCCATCTGGTAAAATTGCCCTGGTCAACGTAAGAGCATAATATTGATTAGGATACAGCCCCATGCAATAGCACATATATCCACAGTTGGCTATGAGAAGCGATTTCCAGCATACACAACTAGTGCCTTAGGATCATATGTACATACATACAGCGCCACATACTACATGAGGCGTACAGCTAGAAAGTGAAAGCGGTGACAAAACCTTTTGGTTACTCGAAAGCGGATCGGCGGTTTACCGAACCAATACAGCGATACACCTCGGTAAAATCACCAGGGAACGTGGAGCTTGCGCATGGCTCTTTGGCTCATACACCGAGTCTTTGCACCTGATTTTTTCTGCAAGTTGCCGTCTCAGGTCGCTCTCGCTTGACGTACTTCTTCCTGGGAAAATAGTGTATTTCTTTCTCATCGGCTTTGCGAGCCATCGAGATGGCGTGAACAAAGTGGTACAGATGTCGCTGTGAACACAAATCATTACCATGGCTTTTAGGTTGAGTGTTCGGAATGATCTTCCTAGAATATTCGGTCCCGACAACTCCATATTCAATCAGTCGAGTGGCAGCGTCATTTGAACCTCTGCGGCAATTCTGCACACCTTTCATAAAGCTGTTGGATGCTGCCCCCAGTTTGCCGTACCTTGCACTGGATAGCATCTACTTCTCTTTTCTTCTGGTGAGACCGACATTCGAGGGGACCCGATCATATATTGTCAAGGCAAACATGGTCGTGCGACTCTACGTTAAGGACATAGCCAATCCGCTAGGTAGATTTGAGTAACACGTCCGAACACACCTCTGCTGTAAAATGAAACGCAACGGTACGAAGATTATCGAGTCACGATGGGATCTCCACAATTTCCAGCTGAAAACCATCCCGAACCATTTCCTTCAATTCCTTTCGGATTCCTCGCGCCCAGTACATTCCGACCTCCTCAAGCACTAATTTAAACCGAGGATCTGGTCCAGCGTGCTTGGCTTTGCATATCTCCAGAAATCGGCGGGAGGAACTAGTACCAAGGTTATCTGAGTCGGCGCATTCGTTGATATACAGGGACTTGAGGGATGGTAGATATATTGTCGTATCACCTTCCCAGCCAGGACACAATGCACAGAATAGTGCATACAGGCATTCCCTGGAACATGACCTCAGGCTTAGGTCCTGGATGTAAGAAGCTTGGGTGAAAACATATCGGAATAAAGGAAGTCTCCAGCGGTCCATGAAAAATAGCTCAAGATTGACCAAAGTGTTCGGTAGATGGGCAAACAAGGCGTAGATACAGGGCCTCGCATCCCGCATGTAGGGTCTCTCATACCATGAAAGCTTGCACAGTGCGGGCAGCCGGATACATTGGAGTATGGCTTCACACCATGAGGAATAGCCATGTTCCCATCGAAACGTTTGCAAATGATGAAGAGTGATGATGTCGGTGGGAGGGGTAGATCCAACGTTTGGATCCTTAGGCGATGTCGAGTCGAAATATACAAGGTTGGGACATTGTGCGAACAGCTTTACATAGTTGTCGATGGGAACCTTGGCCAACTCGAGATAAGTCATTGATGGAGAAAAGTCCAAAACCTCAACCACCACATCTAAATGCGCATGGCGCAAGAGGGGGGCAGATTCGAGAAAGTTCGAAGTCACTCGTGCATACTTGATGGAGAGACACTCGAGCTGGGGGCACCTGGTTAATATATCGGACAGCCACTTCGTGTGTGGGCTTGTCAATCGAAGGGTTCGAATCTTGCTACAATATCCACGGTCGAACATAGGTTCTATCTCGTCGAAGCGCTCGGCACCACCGTTGTAAAAGTAGAGATCGAGATTGAATGGGAGAGCCTTGGAATTTTGCAAGTAGAGTTCGAGGAGGGGAATAATGCCATCTGCGTTTTTCTTGCTAACCCCAGCACCCATCTCGTTCCATAATTGGGGTGTCGACCATGCAACTTGACGCCAGTGCGACGAGACGTGACTGAGAGTAAGGGCTGGGTAAACACCCCGCCTTTGAGGGAATGCATATGCAGGGTCTGACGAGCAGATACAGTGGAGACCTTGCGGAGAGGCGCACTCGAAACCAAAGATGAGGGAGAGCGTCTCGGGTGGAAGGGAGGCAGTCGACGCTTGTACACTGTTGAGTCTTCGCAACAATGTCAAACGTCTTTCTTGAAGGTGTTGGATGCCTTCTACTTGATGAATTTCGCGCTGGATGGTATCAACCTCGTCTTTTTTGCGGTGAGCCATTGACACGTTGGGTTTTGGCCAAGCTCGGCGAACCGAGCGCCAATATTTTTCTCCTCGAGGCATAGTCATGTGATGGTTTGAAGTGCCTAGCTAGTTGCACGCAGTGCGCACGGATCTCCTCTCTCGTGTCAGATACGACGCAATTGCATCATTGAGGGCGCAGTGGGCCCGCATGGCCGCTGGTTTAAAGCATGGGAAATATGGTGCTTGTGTAATTAATGCAGAATCCCCACTCCCTAAGATATATATCATCTTGTCACAATGAGTATTCACTTGCGACAAGACATAAGAGACGAAAGGTACAATATATCTCGTGGCTCAGGAATTCCACTCTACCTCATCGCCACCTTCAATACGTTCTTGGACTTCTTCTCCGGATATATCAGTGGGGGCGATGCTGGTTGAGACCGTGTTTGTAAGGGGATAGTGCACGTTCGATTCCTGAGATCATTTATGATTTTGTCGGATATGGATATGAGAGAGGATCACATCGGGATCAATGGTGTACTGGGGATCCCAAACGCGAACCCTCAGCGCTAGGAGCCAAAACTAGCTCGGAGTCAAGGGGATGTTATTGCCACAGGAACGGTGCCATCTTGCTGAAGTTGGACTTCTGTGAGGTGATAGAACACTAAGCCTGGGCTACTTAAATTTGTGCAGTAATACTATATGTCTTAGGCAGTATCTCAGGGTCTAACATATTCTTCTGGAAACTGGTAGGTTGTTCTCACTCTGAATTTCGGTATCCCGATATGATATGATATAGTCACCGATATTATCGTCAAGAGATCAAGCATACCAACTCATACAGAATAACTGGTGCAAGCACAGTTACTCGCAATTCTTTAGATCTACTTGCATTAATAAACTCTCTACTTATTTTTACAGTCACAAACGACCGGATCGAAATTATAATTATTAGACCTCTATGCGCGTATACCACTCCCCAAATTCCGGCTGAAGATGATCCGGAGCTATTTTACGCAACTCATCTTGGACTCCTGGAGCCCAGTCCATTTTTGTGCCGCTGACTGTCAAGCTAAATCTAGGATCTGTGCTAATATGTTTTGCCTTACATATGTCCAGGAGTCGGCGGGAGAAATCAATGCCAAGGTTGTCAGTGTTGCTACAACCATGAACAGTTAAGGACTCGAGGGATGGTAGATATTCCATCCGATCACCCCCCCACCCAGGACACAACTTGCAGAACACCGCGTACAAGCACTCCCCAGAACATGATTTCATGGTAAGGTCCCGGACGCGACGACATCGTTTGAAAGCATATTTGAATAGAAAAGGAGTCCAGCAGGTGATGTCAGCTAGCTCAAGATTGAGCAAAGTGTCCGGTAGACCGAAAAACAAAGAATAAACACAGAGATGAGGCTGGGCCCAGTGATCCACCTCAGACCATGAAAACACGCGCAGAGCGGGCAGCCGGATGCGGTTGAATATAAAGTCGCACCATGTAGTATCGTTAAATTGCCACAGCAACGTCTGCAAATGATGAAGAGTAATGATATCGGTGGGGGAAGTAGATTCAGGTTTTGGACATTGAGGGCACGCCAATTGAAGATATAGGAGGTTAGGACATTGAATGACCACATTTATGCAGGTGTCGATGCGGATCATGCACAGTACGACATGAGTTATTGATGAGCAAGGGCGCAAAATCTCTACCTCTGCCCTCCGCAAATCCAGATGATGTAGGAGCGAAGCCGGGTCGAGGGAGAGTTTGTTCCGAGGCCAATATGCGTACTTTATGGAAAGACATTCGAGTTGGGGATAGGTGGCTGAGACACCGGACAGCCACTTCGGGGATGGGTTAGTCAACGAAAGAGTTCGAATATTCGTAAAATATTCATGATTGAAGATCATAGGTTCCATCCCGTCGGAGGGGTCCAAATGAACATCGCGAAAACTGAGATTGAGGTCGAATGGGAGAGCTTTGGAATTTCGCGAGTGAAGTTCGAGGATGCAACGAATGCTATCGGTATTTCTCCTGCCAATGGTAACGCCCATCCTGTTCCATAGTTTGGGCGTTGACCATGCAACCCGACGCCAATGCGACGAGACATGAGTAAAAATGGGGGCTGAGTAGTTCGTCAAGAGGGTCGGGTGTGTATGCGCCGCAGATGGGCAGGGGTCGCCATATTTTTGCAGGGAAGCACACTCAAAGATGAGTGAGAGTATCTCTGGCGGAAGGGATGCGGTTGATGCTTGCACACTGTTAAGTTGTTGCAACAATGTCAAGCGTCGTTCTTGAAGTTGTTGGATCATGTCCTCTACTTGACGAACTTCTCGCTGGAGGGCATCGGCCTCATCTGTCCTGCTGTGAGACATGCTGGCTTTGACCAAGGCTCGAACCAAGCGCCAATGTCTCGGAGTATATTGTGCATACTCATGTAACGCTGTGGCTGTACTCCTGCTGGGGTATAATTAGATCTTCAGACCTGGTTTGCCCCTGAATCTCCTCTCTCGTGCGAGATACAACAGTGTCACGGAATATAATCAACGGAAGATCCCGTCATGTTTATACCATCACTCCCATCCTCGCCCCGAATCTATCTGTGAATACTTTCGAAATTAGCATATACCTAGATGTAGAGTCGCACTCCAATCACACCTCTGAGGCCAAAGTATCACATAGTTTAGTCAAGGTGAGAGCCGCCGTTTACTTTGGCTTTAAGGCAAGTCGCGACATGCCACGAGGTTGTGGTACAGTAATAGATTCAACGAAGTTTACGGCAGCTTGCACGGGCTCTGATTCACGCAAAGGACATCGATGAAGGATAATTTGTGTAACTACAGTCGAAGCCCTCTTAACTGATGGACTTCTGTCACACCCTTTTGGTATCAGTTAAGAGAGTTATTGGCTTTGAGAAAGGCAGTAATATTATATTATATTATGTAATATAATTTCGACGTGCTATGCTGAGAGTGCTGAAAAGTGAGAGAGTCAAGCCTTCGTAAAATAGTCTGTAATAGATGTATGTTTGAGGGAAATAGCCTGGCTTCGACGAACTTCATGAGTGTAAGTCTTCAGCGCGTTATCAAGTTGCTGACTAAGTTTAGAATGCTCGGAGTGAGCGAGGAACCTCTGAATAATTACCTGAGCCTGAAGATATTCATGTCGTGTTGGAATAGCCTCATCCCCGCCCTGTCCATTGTCCTTGTCAAACACCTCTGTGCCTGTAGCAGCTAATTCTGCTTGTTTGTGAGATTCTTTGACTGCATCAAAGATGTCTTGATCAACTCACAACATGCTCTTCCTGAACTAGGTTTCCTTCCTTATCAAGCCAGCTTTCATCCTCTGCCGAAATAGACTGGTTTTTGGCTAATGCATCCTCCAGAGATATTTTTCATGGTTGAACTTGTTTTCTGAGATTTTGAAGGCCCTTTTTCAGGACCTTTATAGAAACAGTTATCATCGTTCTGGCAACTGAGTGTGTGGATGAAAATGGAGGTTGGAAATACTGAAAATTTCATTGCCAGCACCAGTTAATACAAAATTTTTTATTAAAGGTCGGACATAGTCCCAAGACATGGTGACATTAAGTGAAAGTATGGGCGTCCTCTGGGCACCCTATAGTCCCTATCAGTTATGATACCTCTAGAAACCTATCAGTTATCAGATATGAGGAATTTATCAGATTTGAGGTCCAAATCCCTGCTAACCAACTTCATCATGGCTGCTGACTATCAGTTACGGCGTATTATCAGTTATAACAGCTATCAGTTATAAGGGCTTCGACTGTATATGGCATCGTCTTTTGCGCAAACTCAAGACTGTCGGGCAATATTGACAGGGCGTCAATTAATTCATTTGCGTAATACCTGGTATGTCAATCACACACATGTGTTTTCATTTCAAGGCTCTGACCGCCCATGACCCCGGCCTCCAGAACAGCCCGCAAGAGCAGCAGGTCACGACAACGCAAACTCACTGATCCACCACCCACCTACCAAAGCATATTAGAAATAACCACGATAAGCTGTCTTTGTGGTATACATGAATACACAGATTTGTAGGAGAAACTTGTAGTACCCACAAACAACAATTCTGTGAGCTGCCACCAAAATAGCCGACTTGTCACCTGGGCTACGGCACGTACTAAGCTGGGGTAAGCACTTAAGAGGAAAAAGTCAGTTCTGTATATGGCGTTGGCGTTAAAACTTTTCCAGGTGTCTGAGGCAGCTCCCCCGCTGGAGTGCAATGTCGCGGTACTGGTCGTGCTGATGCTGATCATGGCGGACGGTCGTCTGCTGCATCTGAGGGTTGAATAGAGGATAACGGCACGGTTATGTGATTGTCCGTGTTAATGTAACCATTCTCCTAAGTAATCTTGAGCGACGTGTTCAAAAGTCTCTAGTGTAGGGGTGAAGAGCGACGGTGTGGAATTAAGAAGAATTATTGGGTCATTACGTAGGGATGTGCTCCATAATGTCCAGCCGAAACCCATCCCGGACCATTTCCCTCAATTCCTTTCGGATTCCTCGGGCCCAGTACATTCTAACCTCCTTGAGCACCAATTTAAATCGGGAATCTGGTCCAACATGCTTTGCCCTACATATCTCCAGGAATCGGCGGGAGAAACTAGTGCCAAGGCTATCCGAGTCGCTACATTCATTGATAGACAGGGACTTGAGGAATGGTAGGTATTGTGTCGTATCACCTTCCCAGCCAGGACACAATGCACAGAATAGTGCGTACAGGCATTCCCTAGAACATGACCTCAGAGTTAGGTCCTGAATGTGGCAAGTATGGCTGAAAGCAAATCGGAATAAAGGAAGTCTCCAGCGCTCCATGAAGAATAGCTCAAGATTGAGCAAGGTGTTCGGTAGACGGGGAAGCAAGGCGTGGATGCAGGGCTGAGCATCTGTCATGGAGGGTCTCTCAGCCCACGTGAGCTTGCGCAGTGAGAGCAGCCGGATACATTGGAGTATGGCTTCGCACCATGAGGTGTCGCTATATTCCCATCGTAACGTTTGCAAATGATGAAGAGTGGTGATGTGGATGGGAGGAGTAGACTCAGCGCTTGGACGCCGAGGTAGCTTCGATTGAAAATATAGGAGGTTGGGACATTGTGTGAGCAGCTTTACGCAGCTGTCAATGGGGACTGTGACCAACTCGAGGTGAGTTATTGATGAGCAAGGGCTCAAAACCTCAACTGCCACTCCTTCTAAATGCACATGCCGCAGGAGAGGGGCGGGCTCGAGAGACAACCTATCACTCGAAGTCACTCGTGTGCCATCTATGGAGAGGCACTCGAGTTGGGGACACCTGGTCGAGATATTGAGCAGCCACTTCAAGTGCGAGTTGACCAATCGAAGGGCTCGAATCGTGTTACAATATCCACGATCGAAGAACATAGGTTCTATCTTGTTGAAGCAGTCAGCACCACCGCGGGAAAATTTGAGATTGAGATCGAATGGGAGAGCCTTGGAATTTTGCAAGTAAAGTTTGAGGAGGGAAAGAATGCCATCTGCATTTTTCTCGTTAACCTCAATGCCCATCCTGTTCCATAATTGGGGTGTTGACCAAGCAACCTCACGCCAGTGCGATGAGACGTGACTGAGAGTAAGGGCTGGATAAATTTCCGGCTGCAAGGAAATGCATGTACAGGATCTGATGGGCAGATGTAGCGATAGTCTTGCAGAGGAGCGCACTCGAAGTGGAAGATGAGTGATAGCGTCTCGGATGGAAGGGATGCAGTCGACGCTTGTACACTGTTGAGTCTTCGTAATAATGTCAAACGCCTTTCTTGAGAGTTTTGGATGCCATCTACTTGGTGAATTTCGCGCCGGATGGCATTGACCTCGTCTTTCTTGCCGTGAGCCATCGACACGTTGGGTTTTAACCGAGGCTCGCCGAATCGAGCGCCAATTATGTGGTATGGTCATGTGATGGTTTGAATTGGCCAGAACTAGTTGCCTGCATGGCATACAGATCTTACCTCTCGTAGTCAGATAAGTACAAGTACAATGCAATCACGTACTGGCTGCTAGTTTAAGACATACATGCACAAGAGGGCTCTTGTGAAATTAATGCAGATCCCCCAATACATAATAAAGGTATCATTAACCGCCTTCCGTCCTTGGATCTACCTGCAAGCCCTTTCGAACCTAGCATATGAACCTAGAGTCGTGTTTCCATCACACAATCAAGTATAAGCACCCGTACCTTTTCCCCAACCTTGAGGGCTGCACCGATGGTAAACCCGGTTCACTCTGATACAAAAGAGTCCGAGCCTTATTAGTATATTTAATTGCGGCTACGAGGGCTATAATTCGCATTGGATGGTATAAAAATTGAACCTCCAATGGCTACTAAGAGATGGTTCGAAGGTACCTGGTACAGATCTCCCGTTTCTACTTCTCCGAACTACTGTACATCCCTCGGATCCCCTCATGGTGTATTAAATCACTGCTGGCACCTAACTCCCCATGTTACTTGGTATCGTCTTATCCCTTCTGGTGAGCATTTCAGATTTGAGGGCTGACCAGAGGGGCTCAGTTTGATGACCAGATCATATATACTCAAAGCATGGTCGTGTGACTGCACGCACTAAAGACTGTAACCATTATCAGGTCATCATTATGTATGGTTGTATTCTATAATTTCTAGCCGAAAACCACCCCGAACCATCTCATTCAGTTCCTCTTGAATCCCCGTCGCCCAGTCCATTCTGATCCCCGCGAGCTCCAATGCGAACTGAGGGTCTGATCCAAAATTCTTTGCCTTGCATATGTCCAGGAATCGGCGAGAGAAATCAATGCCAAGGTTTTCAGAGTTGGTACAACCATTGATAACCAAGGACTCGAGGGATGGTAGATATTTTGTCATGTCATCTTCCCAGCCAGGACACAACGCACAGAAGACGGCGTACAGGCATTCTAGAGCACATGATTCCATAATAAGCTCCTGGACGTAAGGGGTTTGACTGAAAGCATATTTGAATAAAGGAAGGTTCCAGTGGGTGATCCAAGCTAGCTCGAGATGGAGCAGAGTGATTGGTAGATGTCGAAATAAGGCATGAATACAGGGCTGAGTCTCCGTCACGGAGTTTACCTCCGACCACAAAAGCATGCGCAGCGCGGGAAGCCGAATGGACTGGAATGTGGCTTCGCACCACGGATTTTGGCTACATCCCCACGCTAATTGTTGCAAATGATGAAGAATGGCGATGTGGATGGGAGGAGTAAATTCAGCTCCTGGAGACTGAGGTAAATCCGACAGAAAATATTGGAGGTTAGGACACTGCGCTGAGTAGCTTTGCGCAGCTGTCGATGGGAACCATGACAAGCTCGACGTGAGTTATCGATGAGAAAGGACCCAAAACCTGTACTACTACGTCTCGTAAACGCACATGACGCAGGAGGGAAGCAGATTCGAGAGCAGGTTCATTCCTCAAAGTCATATATGGGTCCAGTATGGAGAGACATGTGAGTTGAGGACACGCGGTTGAGATATTGGATAGCCACCGGGAGTGTGGGTTTGTCAGCCAAAGGGTTCGAATCTTGCTAGAATATCGGGGATTGAAGAAGAACGTAGGTTCTATCTCGTTGAAGTGGTCAGCTCCACCGTTGAGAAAGTGGAGATCGAGGTCGAATGGGAGAGCTTTCGAATTTTGCAAGCAAAGTTTGAGGAGGGAAAGAACGCTACCAGCGTTCCTCTCGCTCACCTCAGCACCCATCCTGTTCCATAATTGAGGTGCTGACCATGCAACTTGACGCCAGTGCGATGAGACATGACTGAGAGTAAGCGCTGGGTAAGCGCCCCACCTGTCAGGGAACACATGCGGAGGGTCCCCTGGGTCCAATGGGCAGATGCAGAGATGACCTTGCAGAGAGGCGCACTTGAAGCCAAAGATGAGGGAGAGCGTCTCGGTCGGAAGGGAAGCAGTCGATGCTTGTACACTGTTGAGTCGTCGCAACAACGCCAAGTGTCTTTCCTGGAGTTGTCGGATCGCGTCTCCTACTTGACAAATTTCGCGCTGGAGGGAATCGATCTCGTCTTCCCTGTTGTGAGCCATTGACGCTGACCACGGCTCAGTCAACGGGGCCAACTCATTTTTCTCGAAGTTGTGGTCATGTGTTGCACTCTGTTGTACTCCGGCTGGAGCGGCGAAGGCTTAATTTGGTTTAGACTAGTTGCCCTCTCTCTAGCTGGTGGGTACAATCCTGTACAATCCTGTACAATCCAATCCAATGTACTGTTCAGGACCCAGTGGACCTTTGCAGCCGCATGTTTAAAAGATGCAAAGAATGACTCCTGGATAACCGCCGGAGTATCTCCCCCTAGTCACCTCCCACTTCTCGTCCGGTGACCAGAAGGCATCTCCTTGACTTGGCCCTTCAATGACGATCCCTTGTGATGCCTTTTTAGCTGTGGTATTCTCCAAGCACCCTTCAAAGTTGTCCCTGCGAATTGCGCTGTCTATCATATTTTCTCGGGTGTTCATTACAGCAATTACAAATTATTTCACAAGTGCTCGACTCCCTCAAATAGAGAGCCCAGTCTAGTCGAATTAGGGCTTTTGTGAGGTAACGGAACGTTGATTTGATCTTGGGCTGCTTGAATTTGTGTAGTATGTACAATAATAAGTCTTAGACAGTTCTGTAGCGGGCTGAGAGCCACATACCGTAAGGTGAGGGTTCCAGAGAGCTAAACATTGTCCCCCAACACTAGGTCTAACATATCCTGTTGTTGACTTGTCAACCTTCGCTCCGCTGTTCTCACTCCGAATATTAATACCCTGACATGATATAATCATTGTTGTTACAATCGATACATCGAGCGTAAATCAACCCATACAAAATAACTGGCCTGAGGCGCAGCTGCTGGTGATTCTTCGAATCCATGATACTTTGTTCATAGTGTCTCTATTGTAGAAGTAATCAATGACAGAGTCGGAATTCCTCTTGGACTCCTGAGGGCCCAGTCCATTCTGACCCTCTTTGAACTCCAGCGCAAACCGAGGATCTGGTGTGCATATTTCGCCTTACACATGTCCAGGATACAGAGAGAGAAAAAACATAAGGCACAGAATACCAATCAGGATGTTAACTAAGCAACCTAACATCGGTGCAATGAGATGAGATCGAAAGTGAGGGCTAGGTAAGTTATCTGACTGCTCGGGCGTGCACACGCAGGAGCTGGTGGGCAGATGTACTTGTAGTCTTGCAAAGAGGCGCATTCAGGGATGAGTTGGAGTGTCTCTAGTGAAAGGGAAGGGGTCGATGCCTGCACACCATGAGGTCGTTGCAACAATGTCAAGCGTCTTTCTTGAAGTTGTTGGACCATATCCTCTACTTGGCGGACTTCTCGCTGGGGGGGGGGGGGGCGGCCTCATCTGGCCCGACGCAAACCGCCGACATGTTGAATTTTGACCAAGGCTTGAACCAGGCACCAAAAGCCTGCGGTGTGCTCATGTGACACTATAGCTGTATTCCGGTTGAAGATCTGCAAACATTTTTGCCCGCTGGATCCCTTTCTCGTGTCAGATACAACACAGTGTAATGCACCAATTTATATCTAAGGCTCAGTGGGCCTGTATAGCCTTAGATTTAAAGTATATGTGAGATGAGTCTTGTATAATCAACGTGTAATCAATAGAAGATCCCATCATATACAACCTCCCGGCCTCGTCCTCGACTGTATCTGCGAATTCTTTCGAAGCGAGCATATACCTGGATGTAGAGTTGCACTCCGGCCATAGTACCTGGTACGTCAATCATACGCATGTGTTTTTCATTTTAGGGCGACCCATCCATGACGAAGGCTTGCAGAATGGCCTGAAAAGGCAGCCGCAAGTTACGACGACAGAGATCCGCCGCCTACCTACCAAAGCAACCTCTCGTTGCCTCCCGAGCAACGCTACACCCTCATATGTGAAGACTGCAAAAGGGAGATCGCGGACCCTGTTTCTGTGTATGATGAAATTCCAACCATCACGCCCTAATCCCGCCTCTGTAGATCCTCATAAAACATCTCTTGAAACAAGTGTTCTCTCGTGAAGAGACGCGAGAGATGAAGGGTACATCTCGTGCTTCAGGGGTTCCCTTGCACCTCGCCCTCGCCTTCAACACATGCTTGGACCTGTTTTCTGGATATACCAGCCCTGAGGAGGATGGTCATTTCGGTAGAGTATATGTGAGACGACGAGGCAGTTGCAAGGTACGTTAGTATGACTCTAAATGCTACTGGTGGGCTGACGTGTTGTACTGCAGTCTGTAGGGGGATCACCTATACTAGTTACATTGGAGTGTTGACTGGCGCCAGGCAAGTACGCAAATCTACTCATATATCTTTTTGGATTTATGACCGTACAGGACCCACCGCCCCCACTGAACACAGGCTTGACCTTTCCATCCTGAGAAACACTGTCTGCCCTTCAGATCCCTCCACAGTGTATCAAAATACCGTTGGCACCAGCTCCTCGTGCTACTCAGTATCCGACCTTCCATCGCCAGTCACTCCGCACACCTCGCCTCTCCGCCCTTGCAAAAATCAGGTTTTGTCTGTCTAAAACGCCCTGCTACCTCACTTTTTGTACCCTTGATGAGATTATGGCTGTGGAAGAGGACCTTGCAAGTCAAGTCGTTCAAACTTCGACCATTTTCCTTGCCGTTACCAACCATGATGGACGCGTAGAGGCTTGGGGCGGGGCCAAGTGGTGCGGACTGCCTGGACGCGACAAGACAAAAGCTTCTTTAGGCGACGCACCAGGTGTTTCGGCTGTCCTCAAGGACCATATTGAACGGCCCGTAGATGTCAAATGATCTGAAAGGCCGATAGTACACCCAATTCCTCTAGTCCGGGCCACACTGAGGCTGCCAGGTCCAAGCCGCAGCCGACTCAACCCGCGCTAGGCGACTGTAGCCTATCCTAACTTCATGGCCTAGAACCCGAACGGGATTTGAAAGTCGAAGTGGTCGATTTGCATACTGGATGCAGACTTATCCTGTTCGTAATAGGGTCACTCGTTTTTGGTGTATTATGGGTAAGTAATTTTGAGTAATACATCCGAAAACATCTCTAGCGTAAGATGAAACGCCACGGTATGAATATTATCGGGTCACGACGGGATCTCCACAATTTCCAGCTGGAAACCATCCCGAACCATCTCCTTCAATGCCTTTCGCACTCCTCGAGCCCAGTACATTCTGACCTCCTCCAGCACCAATTTAAACCGGGGATCTGGTCCGGCGTGCTTTGCCTTGCATATCTCCAGAAATCGGCGGGAGAAACTAGTGCCGAGATTATCTGAGCCGGCACATTCGTTGATGTACAGAGACTTGAGGGATGGTAGGTATTGTGCCGTATCACCTTCCCAGCCAGGACACAATACACAGAAAAGTGCGTACAGGCAATCCCTAGAACACGACCTCAGCGTTAGGTCCTGGATGTGGCAAGCTTGGGTGAAAACGCGTCGGAATAAAGGAAGTCTCCAGCGGTCCAAGAAAGTTAGCTCGAGGTTGACCAAAGTGTTTGGTAGATGGGAAAGTAGGGCATCTATACTGGGCCTTGCATCTGCCATGTAGGGTTTCTCAAACCATGAAAGCGTGCGCAGCGCGGGCAGCCGGATACATTGGAGTATGGCTTCACACCATGGGGAATCTCCATGTTCCCATCGTAACGTTTGTAAATGATGAAGAGTGGTGATGTGGGTGGGAAGGGTAGATCCAGCGTTTGGATCCTCAGGCGATGTCGAGTCGAAATATATGAGGTTGGGACATTGTGTGAGCAGCTTTGCGTAGTTGTCGATGGGGACCCTGTCCAACTCGACATGAGTTATTGATGAGGAAAAGTCCAAAACCTCAACCGCCACATCTAAATGCACATGGCGAAGGAGGGGGGCAAATTTGAGAGAGCTCAAAGTCACTCTCGCGTGCTCTATGGAGAGACACTCGAGCTGGGAACACCTGGCTAAGATATCGAACAGCCACTTCTCGTGTGGGCTTGTCAATCGAAGGGTTCGAATTTTGCTATAATATCCACGATCGGAGAACATAGGTTCTATCTCGTTGAAGCGCTCAGCACCACCGCTGAAAAAATAAAGATCGAGGTTGAATGGGAGAGCTTTGGAATTTTGCAAGTAAAGTTTGAGGAGGGAAATAATGTCGTCGGCGTTTTTCTCGCTAACACCAGCACCCATCCTGTTCCATAATTGAGGTGTTGACCACGCAACTTGACGCCAGTGCGATGAGACGTGACTGAGAGTAAGGGCTGGGTAAACACCCCGCCTGTGAGGGAATGCACATACAGGGTCCGATGAGCAGATACAGCAGCGACCTTGCACAGAGGCGCACTCGAAGTCAAAGATGAGGGAGAGTGTCTCGGGTGGAAGGGACACAGTCGACGCTTGTACACTGTTGAGTCTTCGCAACAATGACAAATGCCTTTCTCGAAGGTGTTGGATGCCTTCTACTTGACGAATTTCGCGCTGGATAGCATCGACCTCGTCTTTCTTGCGGTGAGCCATTGACACGTTGGATTTTGGCCAATTGAGCGCCAATGTTTCTCTCTTTCGAGGTGTGGTCATGTGATGATTTGAATTGGTGAGCTAGCTGCCCACAATACGCACGGATCTCCTCTCTCGTGTCAGATACAATGCAATCTAGCTTGCCATTAAGGGCGCAGTTGGCCCATACGGCCGCTGGTGTAAAGCATAGGAAAGATGGTTCTTGTGTAATTAATGTATGATCCTCCCATATCTAATAAATATAAAACGATGATTCCCTTGCGACACGGGGGATGGAAGGGTGTAATATATCTTATGCCTCGGGGGTTCCACTCTACCTCATCGCCACCTGGCCACCTTCAATACGTTCTCGGACCTCTTCTCCGGATATACAAGTAGGAGAGCTCAAGTCGGTAATGCTGGTTAAGACCGCATTTGTACGGGGATAGTGTACTTTCAATTCCTGAGACCATTCCTGGCTTCGTCGAATGTGAGATCATCAACCTGCCATCCTCGGCCCCAACTCTATCTGTAAATACTTTTGAGGCTAATATATACCTATAAATAGAGTCACGCTCCTACCATACCTCCGAGGTCAACATACCACATGCTTTAACGAAGGTGAGAGCCGCCGCTTTAAGGCTTGCGACATATGAGATTATTCAGATAGAAAGTTCAGGGCAGCTTGCACGTGACTGGCCAAGCCTCCAGTTATGTGCATTCTGCCCTTGTGCTCTGGATCTGATTCATGCGAAGGACATCGATGCAAGATGATTCATGCAACTATATCGCACCGTCTTTTGTGCAAAGTCAAGAGCTTACCACCAGGTAATCTCAACAGGGCATTCGCAAGCATCAGCAATTCGTTCGCGTAATACCTGGTACGTCAATCACACATGTGTTTTCATTTCAAGGCCCTGACCTGCCCATGACCTCGGCCTCCAGAACAACCCGAAAGAGCAGCAGGCCACGACGACGGAAACTCACTGATCCACCACCCACCTACCAAATCAACCTCTCGCTGCCTCCCGAGCAACGCTACACCCTCATATGTCAAGACTACAAGAGAGAGATTGCCGACCTGGTTTCTGTGTATGATGAAATTCTGACCATCACGCCCTACCCTCGCCTCTTTGGATTCCTCGCGAAACATCTCTTGAAACGAGTGTTCTCTCGAGAAGAAACACGAGAGATGAAGGGTATATCTCGTGCCTCAGGGGTTCCCTTGCACCTCGTCGTTGCCTTTAACACGTTCTTGGACCTGTTTTCTGGATGTACCAGCGGGGGAGCTCGGGTTGGTGACGCTGGCTCAGACCGCGTTCGTACGGGGATAGTGCACTTTCGCGGGTTGGATTGGGAGATGGAATCTTTGAGGAGGATGGTCATTTCGGTAGAGTATGTGCGGGGCGGTGAGGTAGTCGCGAGGTATGTTAGTATAACTCTGAATGCTACTGGTGGATTGATGTGTTGTGCTGCAGGGGGATCACCTATGCTGGTTATGTTGGAGTGTTGACTGGCGTCAGGTAAGTA
This sequence comes from Lepiota venenata, assembly GCA_004296355.1. Classification (NCBI taxonomy): domain Eukaryota; kingdom Fungi; phylum Basidiomycota; class Agaricomycetes; order Agaricales; family Agaricaceae; genus Lepiota; species Lepiota venenata. The sequence continues at coordinate 427,589 of RCFS01000003.1, forward strand.
CGCAATTCTACCCATAGATCCCCTTTTAGACTGATGACCGTACGCGACTGCTCAAACCCTCCGAACACAGATTTGGCCTTTCCATCTCTCTGAATTACCGTCCGTCCTTCGGATCCCTCCACAGTGTATCAAAACACCGCTGGCACCAATTTCTCATGTTACTCGGTATCCGACCTTCTATCGCCAGTCACCTTCGCACACTTCTCCTTTCTCACTCCTCTCCGCCCATCCTTTCAAAAATCAAGTCGCTCCTATCTAAGACGCCCACCGCTCCGTGCTACCTTACGTTTTGCACTCCTGACGAGATTATGGTCGTGGAAAAGGACCTCGCGAGTCAAGTCATCCAAACTTCGACCACCTTCCTCGCTGTTACCAACCATGATAGACATGTAGAGGCCTGGGGCGGGCCCAAGTGGCGCGAATTGCTTGGACGTGATAAAGCGAAGGCTTCTTCAGGTGATGCACCAGGGGTTTCGGCTATCCTAAAGGATAGTATTGAGCGACGTGTATGTGTCGAACAATTCTGGAAGGTCGATAGTGCTCCTAATCTCCCCAACCCGGGCCATACTGAGGCTACCGAGCTAGAGCCCGAGCCGACTCGACCCGCATCACGCGATCGTAGTTCCTCCCAGCTACATGACCTTGAGCCGATTCCGGATTTAAAAGTCGAGGTGGATGATGTCAAGTACTGGATGCAGACTTATCCCATCCGTAATGAGGCCACTCATTTTTCGTGCATTATGGACCCTTCAGTGGAGGGTGGTGGTTTACTTTGGGTTAAATCATATCTCACCCCTCCGCCCGGTAAAGTGTGAGGAGGTGAGGGGGTCATGATTGTAGATTACGGATGGCATACACATGAATTAATATACCAACATTATAGGACTTGGGTATCAAATTTCGAGGCAGTTGGTCTCGCTATCATTAAAGTAGGGGCATCGGTGCTCTTGCTCTCCATACAGAAGCGCATTGGCGGTTTTGGGAACCATCACATGACCGCACCTGAAGTAATTGTATTGGCGCTGGTTGGCCGATAGTCACCAAGCTTTCAAAATTTCAAAACCCAACGTGTCAATGGCTCACAACAGGAAAGACGAGGCCGACACCCTAGCGCGAACTTCGTCGAGTAGAAGACACGATCCAGCAACTTCAAGAAAGACGCTTGACATTGTTACGAAGACTCAATAGTGTACAAGCATCAACTGCTTCGCTTCCACCGGAGAAACTCTCACTCATCTTCGAGTGCGCCCCCCCGCAACACTACGAATACATCTGGTCATCTCCATCATATTCTGGGCATACACAGCCACAACCGAGCTGCCAGATGATCTTCCCAGCCCTTACTTTCAGCCACGTCTCGTCGCACTGGTGTCAAGTTGCTTACTCAACACCTCGATTATGGGCCGAGATGTTTGTCGATGTTAATGAGGGAAATGCGGGTAGAATTTGTTACGTTCTCGACCCCCACTTGCACAATTCCAAAACTCTCCCGCTCCATCTCAATTCCACTTTTTTCGATTTCGGTTCTGGCACCTTTGACGAGATAGAATTATTTAATCGTGAATATTCTAGGAGGATTCGAACCCTTGATCTAACACACCCATCCCCAGAATAACTGTCCAGTACCTCAGGCCGCTGTCCTCAGCTCGAAATTTCTCTCTATATGTGATCTACGGCCTTCGAGCAATGGCGGTGATGGTGAACTCTCTTTCCGATCTGCTTCTCTCTTGCGTTATGTGCGTTTACAAGGGGTAAATATGGAGGTTTTTCTCCCTTCATCAATAACTCATGTCGAGCCGTACATGGTCTCCATCGATACTTGCGTAAAGCTGCTCACACAATGTTCCAACATCCTGTATTTCGAATCGAGATTTTTCGACTGTATACCTTATGCCAACAGCTATACCAAAATACCCGCTGTACCAATGGACTGACATTCTGAATATCGGGAATATAGCCAGATTCTGTGGTGTGAAGCTATACTACAATCCCACTGCGCTTGCTTTCATGGTCAGAGGTTGACTATGCTATGGATCATCTGCCCTACACCCCTGCCTTTTTTCCCCATCTACCAAACAGTTTGCTCGAGCTTGAGCTAGTTGACATCACCGAGTGGAAACTTCCTTCATTCAGGTATACTTTCAGCTGATCTCATTACGTCCAGGGCCTAATCATGAAGTCTTGTTCCCCAAAATGCTTATATGCACTACTCTGTGCATTGTGCCCTGGTTGGGAAGGCGATTCGACACAATGTATACCATTCCTCAAGTCCTTGGTGGTAAACGACTATGCCACCTTGTTTGATGTTGAATTCTCCCGCCGAATTTTGGATATATGTAAGGCAAAACATGCCATACCAGATCCCGACTTTACGTTGGAGCTCAATGGAGTCGGGATAGACTGGGCTTCAGGAGTCCAAGAGGAGTTGCGCGAGATAGCTTGGGATGGTTTTGAGCCGGAATTTGGGGAGCGGCATACAATCATAGTTATCTGATAACTTCGACCCGTCAGCTATCGCTTCCACAATAGAGGCTGTGAATACAAGACCGTAGATATGAGAATACTCACGGTGCCTCGGGCTAGTTATTTTATACAACTTGATTTATGCTTGATGCGTTGACGATAACAGTGGTCCGTACAGGGGGTGAGGTACGATTTACGTGTTACTTGACCACATTGCGAGAATACAATCAACGCTTGGTTGGCCCAGACGTGATCAAAGCCCAGCATGTTGATAGCACACAATGGGGCAGACGAGGTCGGTGCTCTCTAACGAAGATTCAGTCAAATAGATGACATGATCCAATAACTTTGAGAAAGCCGCTTAATATTATTTTAAAACCCAACGGGATACAGGAGTCGGCCGTTTCATTTCCACCGAAGACACCCTTGCGCCTCTTTGAGTGCATCTCTCCTTCATCAAATAATCCATAACCACCTCCCTCCCCCAAAAATCGAGAGATAGGGAATAGCCTCACTCCTCAAACCCGCCTGCAACCCTGACAAACTGCTCTAATCGCTGATATTCCTTAAACAGCACTGCAACTTCTGATATCCTCAAAGCCCTTGCTTTACACTTAAGTAATCATGGTGGCAGTAGCGGTAAACGGTGTGTCCAAGTTGGCTGACCACCAGGAATAGGTGACGTGGGCCGTGAAGAGACTGGAGATATAGGATGACCGGCTGAGAAACTTTTGAATTGGTGTTGTGCTTAAAACAGAACCATACGTTCTGCCCCATCACTGAGCCCATCACTGAGGTCGCATACATTACACAGCCACACCACAGCAATTCTCTTATCCTATCAATCAAAGCGGGTGGGTACAATGCTCCCTCTTACTCCAATCTTCTTCCCAATTGTGAATCTAATCGCGCGATCTGCTTTGTGTGGGCGTCTCGGGTCTTACGCTCATCCTTAGTTCGTCGCATCAATTGTTTCTCTGGGTCTCCGTTGACATTACCTTGCCTGTAGCTTGTCAAAATTATGGATCGTCGTTCCTCCGAACACAAGCGAGAGCGAGAGTTGAATGAAGCAAAGGAGTTTGGAAGAGCCGGGGATAAAGCATATGAAATGTTCAGGCGTACGGGGAGACTCGGTGATCTAGAGAGGGCGATTGGGAAACTTCAGCAAGCGCTGTCGCTCACTCCTGACGATCATGCCGATAAACCACTATACCTCACCAACCTCGGGATTTCCTTCGAAAGTCGATTTGGATGCACAGGGACACTCAGCGACCTCGAGGGGGCTATCAATTATCAACAGCAAGCCGTATCGCTCACTCCTGATGGTCACGCCAACAAACCGCAGTATCTCAATAACCTTGGACATTCTTTCAGGAGTCGATTTCGGCACGCGGGGAATGCTCGGCGATCTTGAGGAGGCCATCAAGCATCAACACCAGGCCGTGTTGCTTACTCCTGATGGTCATGCTGATAAGCCAATGTACCTCAATAATCTCGGCATTTCCTTCCAGAGCCGATTTGGATACACAGGGATGCTCAGTGACCTTGAGGATGCCGTTAAACACCAACAGCAGGCCATGTTACTGACTCCTGACGATCATACCGATAAACCAATGTACCTCAATAATCTCGGAGCTTCTTTGCAGAGTCGATTCGGGCTGCACAAGGATGCTCAGTGACCTCGAAGAGGCCATTAATTGCCAACGAAAAACCGTATCGCTCACTCCCGATGGGCATACTAACAAAACACGGTATCTCAGTAACCTCGGGAATTCTTTCAGGAGTCGATTTCGATGCACAAGGATACTCAGTGACCTCGAGGAGGCCATCAAGCACCAGCGGCAGGCTGTGTTGCTCACACCCGATGGCGATACCAACAAATTGCTGTATCTCAATAATCTAGGAGCTTCTTTGAAGAAGTCGATTTGAGTGCACGGGGGCACTCAGTGATCCTCGAAGAGGCCATCGATCACCAATGGCGAGTCGTGTCGCTCACGCCAGATGGTCATACTAACAAACCGATGTATCTCAACAACCTTGGGAATTCCTTCGAGAGCCGATTTAGGCACACTGCGTTGCTGAAAGATTTGGATGAGGCAACTTTGGTTTTTAAATTAGCTGCCATTTCCAATGTTGGTCCTATATTGCTCCGATGCCGTGCATCACAAAACTGGGCTCGTCTAGAAGTCAAACGGAGTCCCCCTGATGCCATAGTTGCATACCGGCAAGCTATCAATCTCCTCCCACAAGCGGCTTGGATCGGTGATCCTATTGTCACACGTTATTCGCAGCTCACCAGCCTCGCCGATATTCCGAGGGAGGCTGCAGGCATTCGCCCTTGATATTGGCCGTCCAGACCTTGCGCTCGAATGGCTTGAGCAAGGTCGTTCAGTTGTCTGGAATCAATTGCTCCACCTCCGAACTTCCGTCAACCGCCTCCATCAAGTGCACCCAGATCTTTGCACTGAACTCACGCAAATCTCACACTGAGCTCCGAAACGCAGGCTATTCGGGGGCACAGATCAAATGTATCCGAAAATGCCAAGGATCCTATTTTGTTAGAGGCAGAAGCTCAACACCATCATCGTCTCGCAGAGAAGTGGGATTTGGTTATGAAAAATATCCGATCACTTCCAAACTATCACGACTTCCTTCTTCCCAAGACGGTCACTGTTCTCAGGGAAGCTGCTGTCGAGGGCCCTGTGGTGGTCATTAATGTCCATCAGCAACGGTGCGATGCATTGATACTCAGGCAAGGTATCGATGATGTACTCCATATCCCGTTGGATAAGCTTTGTTATGAAGATGTGATCAAAATGTCTGCGACTTTTAAGGAAGACCTCGTCGACTGTAGCTATCGTGGCACTCCGCCCAAAGGAGGGAGTCCACGTCTAGCAGGGATTCTGTCAAAAATCTACTTGCACGTTGTCAATCCGATTCTAAAAGGTCTAGGCTTGACGGTAAGCATCATTCGTTGTTGCAGAATACACTCACTGACATCAGCTGAAGGTTGTTACAGAACATTCGAGCCTTCCTCATATTTGGTGGTGTCCAACCGGTCCCCTCACCTTCCTTCCGCTCCATGCCGCCTGTCACGATATTGGGGGTGGATACGAAGGAACATTTACCTATGTTATTTCATCATACACACCGACAGTCAATGCTTTACTTGAGGCTCGGGCAGTGGAACGACGACCGTTCAAACAAATCATCGGTATCGCCATGACAGATACTCCAGATCATCCTTCGCTTCCGGACGTCGAGGATAGAGATCGCACATATAGAGAAACTGTTTTCCGACGATACCAAGCAGCGTTGTGAAATACTTCGGAATGAACAGGCGACAGGAGACCAGGTGCTGACCCGCATGACACACAGCAGTTGGATTCATCTTGCGTGTCATGCCGTTCAGGACGAGCGAGAGCCTACACAGAGTGGCTTCTGCCTCTATGACCGGCGTTTGACGATCATAGACATCATTTCCCAGCAATTTAATTATGCTGACTTTGCATTCCTGTCAGCTTGTCAAACAGCTACTGGAGATGAAAAAGCATCGGACGAGGCGGTTCATATTACCGCCGCAATGCTAGAAGCTGGATACCGGAATGTGATTGGGACGATGTGGGCAATACCTGACGAGGCGGCTCCAATAATTGCGGCAAAGGTGTACGAGGAGCTTCTCTCTGGAGGAGAACCGGATAGTAACCGAGCAGCGCAAGCGCTGCACGACGCTGTGAGAGAGGTACGGGAATCAAGTGATGGTTCGTTCAATTGCTGGGTGCCTTTTGTACACTATGGTGTATAATATATGCTAAATAACACACGGATATTTGTATTGCCACTGGACATGTACATAAAAGTCTGAGGTTGGCTACTGTCATACATCTTTAGGATAGTTGTATGAAAATCACCAGATGTGCTGCTCAAGCCTGTTGCTGCGAGTAAAATGTAGGGCAAGTTACTCGGTGCCCCGTCTTCCATCGCTAGCCACCTCCGCACACTCGCCCTACACAGGGCGAGGTGGCACCACAGAGCGATAAAGGGCATTGGGGCCCTAATAGCTTAAGCCTGTACCGTAGCAAGAGTAAGTCCGCCATGGGGAGTAGCCCCTGGGACGATAAAATGAAGAAAAAAAAAAAAAAAAAAAACCTCCGCACACTTCCCCCTCCCGGCACCCCTCCACCCACCCTCACAAAAACCAAGCCTTTTCCACAGCAACAATCTCGTCAGGGGTGCAAAACGGAAGGTACCAGGGCATGATGGTTTTGGGCAGAAGAGGATGGTATCGAGCGGTGTGTATGCGTCGAAGTTTCTGGAAGGCGGGTAGCGCTCCCAGTTCCTCCAACCGGGCCACACTGAGGCTATCAGGCCCAAGGCGGACCCGCCTCGGTTCGGGTCGAGCAATCATAGCCTCTCCTAGCCATATGACTTCGAGCCGAATCGGGATTTGAAAACCCAGGCCGATTGTCGAGTATTCGATGCGTGATTATCCTGTTCGTAATGAGGTTACTCATTTTTCATGTTTTATGGACCATTCGATAGAGGGGATGGTCTGCTTCGGGTTAAATCTCACTCCTTATAGTGACCATTGTCGTCACCGACGCGTCGAACAAAATCAAGTCAGACGATAACTGGTCTGAAGCACAGCTACTGGTGAAGCTTCAGATCCACGATTGCGTATTCATAGTCTCTATTGTAGAAGTGATGAATGACAGGATCAAAATTACTAGATCACTATGTATGTACGCCGCTCCCCAAATTCTGGCTGGGGACCGCCCCGAGCCATTTCACGCAACTCCTCTTGGACTCCTGGGGCCCAGTCCACTGTGACATTCTTGAGCTCCAATGTGAACCGAGGATATGGTCCAGCATGCTTCGCTTTATATATGTCCAGGATTCGGCAAGAGAAATCAATGCCAAGGTGTCCAGAGTCGGTACACCCGTCAACGACCAAGGATTCGAGGTGTGGGAGATATTCTTGTTGTGTCACCTTCCCAGCCAGGACACAACGTACAGCATGTTGAGTAAAGGAAGCTCAGAGCGCATAGCTCCATGGTTAGACCCTGGACGTAACGAGATTGGCTGAGAGCGTATTTGACTAAGTCGGGTCTCCAGAGGACGATGCCAACTAGCTCAAGATTGAGCAAAGTGTTCGGTAGATGGCAAAACAAGGCATGGACACAGGGCTGAGTCTCCGCACAGTGACCTTTCTCCGACCACGAAAGCACGCGCAGCGCGGGAAGCCGGATGGATTGGCATATGGCTCTACACCCCAAAGCCGTCCATATTCCCACACTAATGACGGAGAGTGGTGACATGGGTGGGAGGAGCAGCTGTATATCTTGGAAGCTCAGGGCACTCCAATCGAAAATATAGGAGGTTAGGACATTGTATGGCCAGCTTTACACAGATGTCAAAGGGGATCTTGAATAGTTCGACATGAGTAATTGATGAGTAAGGGCCCAAAACCCCTATCGCTACGTCTCGTAAACGAACATGGCGTAGGACAGGAGCAGATTCGAGAATGTATTGATCCTCATTCGAAACTGGGCACTCAATAGAGAGACATTCGAGTTGGGGAAAGGTAGCATTGGATGACCACTTCATTAATGGGTGCATCAGCCGAAGGGTTCGAATTTTCCTAGAATATTTATGATCGAAGCATATAGGTTCCGTCTCGTCGGCGTCAATATCGGTCTGGGAAAGATCGAGATGGAGGTCGAAGGGAAGAGCTTTGGAATTTTCCAAGTAAAGTTTAAGGATGCAAGAAATGCGATTTGTGTTTTCCTCGTCAACATCAGCACCCAGCCTGTTCCAAAGTCGGGGAGGTTGACCAAGCAACCTGACGCCAGTGCGATGAAACGTGACTGAAAGTAAGGGCTGAGTAGGGCATTTGGCTGCTCGGGTGTGCACGCGCGGGAGCTGATGGGCAGTAGTCGTCGTCTTGCAGAGAGGCACACTCAAAGATAAGTGAGAGTGTCTCCGGTGGAAGAGAAGCAGTCGCCGCCTGCACATCATTGAGTCTTCGCAACAATGTCAAGCGTCTTTCTTGAGGTTGTCCTTCTACTTGACGAATTTCGTGCTGGAGGGCACCGGCCTCGTGTTTTGTGCAGTGAGCCGTCGACATGTTGGGCTTGACCGAGGCTTGGCCAACTTGGCGCCAATATTCTTCTCCTCGAGGTGTGGTCATGTGACGGTTCACAGATGGCCTGTTGGGAAGTCACTAGCACGGCTAGAGGTTGGACGAACATTGATATCTCATTTCCCGCTCACCTGTTTGCCATCATTTCGTGTAATTGGCTTCTGGTATGTATTTCCCCACATTTCCAAGCGTTTTGAAGGATGTGGAGACAGACAGTGTCACCAGCACCCTTTATCACTCAGCCGAGAGCGGGTCGGAGTTTCAATCCCTTATTAGGGCTAGGTATGTTCGTTCGATGGCGGATCAGTATGGAAAGCAAGACCGGTCTTGCTTTCCATAGATCAGTGATTTTATAGAAACTAAACATACGTCTTGGTAGTCAGAGCGCACAGGGATAATGCACGACGTTTTGGTTTATATATATATCGAATCTTTGCAGTCGTTTTCTCTGCGGGATACCGTCTCGCGCTGTTTTCAATCGACATACTACGAGAATAATGCATTCATTTCTCATCATCTTTGCGACCCATCGAGCACAGAAATCGAAATCTTGAAAATTACGTATCTGCAGCCGAGACGGGTGTGAGTGATGGGCACTCAGACGATCTCCGAGTCATTGATATATTCAAACATAACAACTAACCAAAGCAAAAAAAAAGACTTATGACTAATTCACAACCACCCCCTTACATCAAGACCCAGAGAGCAGCCCTCCCTCACTCCTCAAACCCGCCCGCATCTCTCACAAACTGCACCAACCGCTGATACTCCTTCAACAGCTCTCCAACTTCCGATATCCTCAAATCCCCTGCTTTCTTACATTGAAGTAGTCGTGCTGGCGGCGGCGGTAAACGGTGTGTCCAAGTTGGCTGAACACCACCGGGAATAGGTGATGTGGGTCATGAGGGGGCTGGGGATATACCGGTTCGTTGGGATGTTGTATTCCCTCCTGGGACTGGAGCTTGTACGAGTGAGGATCTGCGAGATTGTGGCGGTGAGCCCTAGATACAACATCAGTAATCAAAATAGCATTGTTGTCAGCAGAGAATAAATCCACCTTGAACCCAGCTAAAGCCGAAACAGATGCCAGACGATCGGACAAACTCGTTCTCGCAGCCCCGGATCGAGAAGTAGACCCAGACACACCCTTACTACTACCACCCTTGGCCGCTTTCTGCTTCCGCTCCCTAGCACGCTGATGCTGTCGCTTCTTACTCTCATCCAGCATCCTCTCAAAGCTCCGTATACTCCTTCCATCTGTACCAGGACCAGAACCATCTCTCGCAACTCCAGCTTCCTCCACATCCCTACCACCACCACCCTCACTTTCTTCTTCCCCCTCCTCACTCCCACTCGATTCGCTCTCACCGTCCTCATCCTCATCCTCATCACGCCCATCCTCACTACTCTCTTCCCCATCATCATCATCGTCGTCGTTATCATCTTCTTCCATCTTCGCACCCAACGCACTCCTAAACGATTTAACAGACCCAGGCCTCGAAACGGTCACAAGCTGCTGACCCGTCTCCTCCACCGACGCCGCTGACCTCGTACCCGCTCTCCCAGCAATGGGCAACGAAGCCGCAATACTTGCAATCGAAAGGGATATGGAGCTGGCTGCTGTGGTGGTGGACAAGGCAGAGGAATTGGAGGTGAAGGAGGCTGCGGAGGATGACGATGCGTCTCTTGATGGCTTTGGAGGTTCGAGGGTCGTAGTTGTCGATGGAGAACCCTTAGGTACGTCGATTGTCAATGATGGTTTGGCGATATCGTTTGGTCGGGTGGTCTTTGATCCGGCCTCGGCTCTTAGAGTCTTTGACTCTCCTTCCGACATCAAGCGTATTGGGGGTAATCGCGATAGGCCATCTTTGTGGTATAAAAATGAATACACATATTCGCAGGATGAGCTTACAGTACCCACCAATGACAATCCTATGAGCCGCCACCAAAATGGCCGACTTGTCACCCGGGCTACAGCACATACTGAGCTGGGTGAGCACTTAAAGAGGGAAAAATCAGTTCTGAAAAAGTCCTCGCGGGTATGACATGAGACTCACTCTCGCCACAGGCATACACGACAGAGTCAACCTCAGTTCCTGCATCCCCAACCTCGATGTCAAGATGCTCCGATCGGAGATCTAACATGTTCAGTGCCGCGACGCGATTCGACAGTGCCTCGTCATGTGAGGCGTCATCCGTCAAAGGTTGCATGAATAATCTATGGCATTCGTTTAAGGCAACGTAACATTTAAGGAGAGGGACAGAAAAACATACCGATCATAGAATAACGAACATATCGTTCTTTCAACATTCTCCAAAAGTTCTTTAACCTTCCCCTCACTCTCTAGCGCCTTCTTCTCCATATCCCCCTTTCTTTCTCTATATCCACACTCGAATCCCTTCCACCTCGCCTCGTCGGTGAAAACACTCCCCCATCTGCCCTTATCTCCTGCTCCAACCACGTATAAAACTCCTGTAATCGCTCCGCAGCATCTTCCGGTGCTTCCTCATTCGGATTAATGATGCACTCTTTTGTCTCAGTTCCACCTTTACGATTGGGAGGTGAGCATATGAAAGGGTACCAGCTCTCTGTGACATCGCGCACACGATCAACGACCCACGAAAGTTCAGGGTGTGTCATGTTAAGTGAAGCTTTGATCTCGGCACGGAGGGCCTTGTTTAAGAGCATTTGCCCACCTCCTTGCGTTGGATCTTCTTGTCGATGGTGATAACAGTGACCTCGATTATCGCATGTAGGTCTGCTGCTGTGGGTGGCTCCAAACTGCGGATGGATGTTGGAGGGGAAGCTGTAACGGGTGGTGTTGCTGGCCGGGAATGGTTACCACCGAAGAGAGATGCAAAAGGATTCGGGATGCGAGAGGCTGGTGGTATTGAGTGTGGTGAGATATTGGAAGGACCGGCGGCAGCTCCACGGGCGCCTGGGCGTGGTGGCAAGGGCGGCTTGACAGCCGCGGGTATTCGTGGTGGGAGAGGAAGAGTTGTACTTGGAGCCGTCACCTTGACAGAGGGATAGTTTGGTTTTGACGTGTTAGAGATTGGGAGAGGGAGAGGAGGGAGTTTGGGCAGACTGGTCGTGCGAGTTGTGGGATCCAAGAGATCTTGGAAAAGTCTGGAGGATGGATGGAGGGTAGAGCGGAAAGTGAATTTGCCACTGTCCTTGGAATATGTGAGTAAAGCATCGCGGTACAAGAGCCATTTTGCGTACCCGTCCAGCGCGCCTCGTAGACCTGACAGGGTGACGACGGGTGCGCTCTTTCGCGAGACTCCATTGAACAAAGCGACATGATCTTTCAGAAAGTCCGGCGTGAGCTTGTCGTAAGACGAAACTGGCTCAGCAGGAAGCAGCAGCGTAGCCTGTGGGAGTTGTAGCCAAAAGGCAGTTCTACCCGGGGGAGTCTCAAGAGACGCACCTTGGGCGCTGCTCGATGGCGGGGCGTGTATGGCATGAAATACAGGCCTCACATGACTTACTACTCACGCCCGTGACGTCATTGCCCTGGGGGAAAAAGTAGTTAGTAGAAACGGAGGATAAGGATGAGGGCACGGAAAGGGAGGTCTGTGAGTGATTTTTGGCGGCGATCGCTAGCATACTAGGCGAGTTTCTGCGCTGGCCTCCTGTTGATATTGCCTCCGGTTCAAGTCTCCATTTCTCCTAGCAGGCGAATGTGTCGGTGTGAGGCATGATGAATAAGGGCTACGGTGGACTATGATTCATGCCGTTGTATGACGACGATTACGACGAGAGGGTTCATGAGTCAGCAGGATGGTTCTGTGTCCAATGTCGGTTCGGAGGCGCGTCGCCTTGGAGAAATACAGATGGGCGTGGGTCAATGGATAAGTTGCGTTGCGTTGGGTGTTGATGTTGATGCGGTAAGTTCTGACGCTACTAGTCATGTAGAGAGGATGAAGCGGATGGATGTAAGTAACGCAGGCGTGAGGGAGAAGTTGCCGCTGAATATGTTGATTGGGTGTGGGTGTTTGCCATTGCGGCGTCGGGAAACTTGATCCCTACCCGAAAGTGCATGTTTTCAATTGCTCGGTGTGTGTTTAGGTCTGTTTCAATGCTTCAATGAACCCATTGGAGCTGGAGACATCCTGATATAGATAAAATATTCACTACACCCCAGACTAAACAAACCTCCTCCCAAGATAGCGGTAGCCTCAATGTAGCATGTACATATTTAGTGGCTATACAAAATCTGCTATCATGCACCATAATGTACAAAAGGCACCCAGAGATTAAATGAGCCATCGTCTGATTCCCGTACCTCCCTCACAGCTTCATGCAGTGCTCGTGCTGCTCGGTCACTATCTGGCTCTCCTCCAGAAAGAAGTACTGAGTACACCTTTGACGCAATCCGAGGAGCCGCCTCATCGGGTATTGCCCACATCGTCCCAATCACATTCCGATATCCCGCTCCTAACATTGCAGCAGTAATATGTACCGCCTCGTCCGAGGTCTTCTCGTCTCCAGTTGCCGTTTCACAAGCTGACAAGAATGCAAAGTCAGCATTGCCAAATCCCTTGCCAACGATGTCTATGATCGTTAAACGTCCATCGTGGAGGCAGAAGCCACTCTGCGTGGGCTCTTGCTCATCCTGGATGCCATGACACGCGAGATGAATCCAACCAGTGCTTTTCATGTGCGCCAGTACCTGGTCTCTTGTCGCCTGCTCGTTCCGAAGTACTTGACATCGCGGCCTGGTGTCATCCGAAAATATTTTCTGTATATGTGCGATCTCCGTATCGACATCCGGAAGTGGAATATGATCTGGAGTCTCCGTCATGGCGATACTGACAATTTGTTTGAATGATCGTCGTTCAACTGCTCTTGCCTCGAGCAAAGCACCTACTGTCGGTGTATATGATGAGACAACATATGTAAATGTCCCTTCAAGTCGGGCGCCAGTGTCGCGACAGGCAGCATGGAGTGGAAGGAAGGCGAGGGGGCCAGTTGGACACCACCAAATCCGGGGAAGATCCAAAGGATCAGATCCAGGACCTTCCTGCAATACACGTCAGTAAGTGCGTTCTGCTACGAGGAATGATATTTACCGTCAAACTTAGACCCTTCAGAATAGGTTCAACAACATGGGAGTAGAGTTTTGACAGAATCCCAGCCAGACGTGGATTCCCTTGCTTAGGCGGAGTACCACGATAGGTACAGTCGGCGAGGTGTTCCTTAAACTGCGTTGACATCTTGATCACGTCCTCATAACAAAGCTTATCCAGCGGAATATGGAGTACGTGGGCTGTACCCTGATTGAGTATTAATGCATCGCAACGATGCTCATGGACGTTTATGACGACCACAGGACCTGATGCTGCCGCCTCCTTGAGAGCAGAGAACTTTTTGGGAAGGAGGAAGTCGTGGAAGTTTGGAAGTGATCGGATATTCTCGACAAGCAGATCCCACTTCTCGGCGAGACGATGATGGCGTTGTGTTTCTGCCTCGAGCGAAATTGAATTGTTGACATTCTCGGAGGCATTTAAGTCGTGGCCTCGGATAGCTGCGTTACGGAGTTCGTTTGAGATTTGTGTGAATTCAGTGGAAATATCTGGGTGGCCCTGACGGAGTTGAGTGGCAAAAGTTCGGAGGTGAAGTAATTGATTCCAGACGACTGAGCGACCCTGCTCAAGCCACTCGAGTGCGAGATCTGGACGGCCAATATCAAGGGCAAACGCGGCAGCTTCCCTCGGAATATCGGCAAGGTCAGAGAGTTGTGAATGGCGTGTGGCAATGGGATCACCAATCCAAGCAACTTGGGGAAGGAGATTTATCGCATGACTGTACGCGGTCAAGGCACCAGGGGGATCCTGATTGATTTGTAGGCGAGCCCAGCTGCGGGATGCACGGGCTCGGAGCAATATGGGGCCGATTGTGGAAGTGGCAGCTAGTCGAAAATGTGAAATTGCCTGATCCAAGTGGTTGAGTGATCTGGTGCGCCAAAATCGACTCTCGAAGGAATTTCCAAGATTATTGAGATACATTGATTTGTCGGCATGATCATCGGGAGTGAGTGAGATGGCTCGCTGTTTGTGGTTGATGGCATTCTCGAGGTCACTGAGAATCCCTGTGCACCCAAATCGACTCTCGAAGGAATTTCCGAGATTATTGAGATACATTGGTTTGTCGGCATGATCATCAGGAGTGAGTGAGACGGCTCGCTGTTGGTGATTGATGGCGTTCTCGAGGTCACTCAGAATCCCTGTGTGCCCAAATCGACTCTCGAAGGAAATTCCGAGATTATTGAGATACATTGGTTTGTCGGCATGATCATCAGGAGTGAGTGAGACAGCTCGCTGTTTGTGATTGATGGCGTTCTCGAGGTCACTCAGAATCCCTGTGCGCTTAAATCGACTCTCGAAAGAAATTCCGAGATTATTGAGACGCATTGGCTTGCTGGCATGATCATCAGGAGTGAGTGAGACGGCTCGCTGTAGGTGATTGATGGCGTGCTCAAGGTCACTGAGAATCCCTGTGCGCCCAAATCGACTCTCGAAGGAAATTCCGAGATTATTGAGATACGTTGGTTTGTCGGCATGATCATTGGGAGTGAGTGAGACGGCTCGCTGTTGGTGATTGATGGCATTCTCGAGGTCACTGAGAATCCCTGTGCGCTTAAATCGACTCTCGAAGGAATTTCCGAGATTATTGAGACACATTGGTTTGCTGGCATGATCATCAGGAGTGAGTGAGACGGCTCGCTGTTGGTGATTGATGGCATTCTCGAGGTCACTGGAAATCCCTGTGCGCTTAAATCGACTCTCGAAGGAAATTCCGAGATTATTGAGACACATTGGTTTGTCGGCATGATCATCGGGAGTGAGTGAGACGGCTCGCTGTTGGTGATTGATGGCATTCTCGAGGTCACTCAGAATCCCTGTGTGCCCAAATCGACTCTTGAAGGAATTTCCGAGATTATTGAGATACATTGGTTTGCTGGCATGATCATCAGGAGTGAGTGAGATGGCTCGCTGTTGGTGATTGATAGCATTCTCGAGGTCACTGAGAATCCCTGTGTGCCCAAATCGACTCTCGAAGGAATTTCCGAGATTATTGAGATACATTGGTTTGTCGGCATGATCATCGGGAGTGAGTGAGACGGCTCGCTGATAGTGGTTGATGGCGTTCCCGAGGTCACTGAGCATCCCTGTGCACTTAAATCGGCCCTCGAAGGAATTTCCGAGATTATTGAGACGCCCGGGTTTATTGGCATCACCATCGGGAGTGAGCGCCAATGCCTGCTGGAAATTTCTAATTGCCCTCTCCACATCCCCAAGTATCCCCGTATGCTCGAATTCTTCATATGCTATATGCCCAGCTTGTGCAAATACCTCCGCTTCAGCCAACCTTAGCTTTTGGAAAAGCCAGGCGAATACACGAGCCATGACTTTCGATCTGTTGCAAGCAGGGCTGCTGGTAATGACCCAAAGCCAGCAATCACTCCGATATACTGTAGACCAACCCAAGGTTTGAGGTCCTATCAACAGTAGATTTTGCGACTAGGCCCATGATCAGCGCGAAAATAAACATAGGAGAGGGCGTTGCGCTTACTTGGCTGGTGGTGGAACGAGTGAAAGCTGTGATGTAGCTGTGCGATAGTGCGCAAGCCGCATGGCACAAGTATGCATTCGAAGGACAGGAATGGGCGTCTAGGTTCATGACCTCCTGGCACTTGCGACATCAACATGGCCCTTCGTATCTCCACCTTCTCACATTCCTCACACACCGCAGGTTCATCGAACAAGAGGAGCCTCCGTGTTTCCCTCTGAGAGCGCAGCCGGGCTCCCTTTAATGTTTCCCTCGACCTGCGTCTACAACTTCAGTCAATCACTTTTTCTCCACGTGCGGTATACTGCCCTTTGTATAACTAATCCCCCCTCCCACGCGCCTCCCGCATACCCCATGTCCACGATGTCCGGCCGTCATCTTTGAAGAGGACAATGGGCAAGCCGGGGGCAGAGAATATTCAACTCGAAGTTGCCTGTGCGGATGCTCCCCCGACTTCCCCCTCCCTGTTCTGATGTTCGCAATAATGGAAGTAGCGGTGGATATGCAGAGTCAACGGGCTACAGGACCTCCGCACGCAAGCATGTTGTCCTATCCGATAGGATTGTCATTACATCCATTGGGACTGTACCATCCTTTCGTAACTCTATACAACTGCCGTAGTGAAAATGAAAAGCTTGTCGAGCTCTACTTCAAGTGCATGTTCTTTCGTTGTTCTCTCGCGCCTTGTTTTGTTGAACAGGCACGTGGCAATGTGGAAGGTGAGAGTGCCAACTCAGAAAGTATTGGCATGCGTGAAGTCGAGCACTTGAGCGCACTGGCGTATAGTGCTGCTGCTACTAAAGTACCGATTGAGAAATTGCGATAAATGGTATATCGTGGTGTCCTAGTTAAAGCACCGTCGAGTGGGGAAAAACAATAGAATACAGGATGGCGAGGCGGTAGAGGATTTGTCTAGGAGACTCTTTACATACAAACATGCACACACACGGCGCCCGTGATGTCATCGCATCCGTTCTTAGTCGTCTCGCCCACTGCAATCCCAATGTGCAGCTCTACACCCTCTCTCCAGGACCTGTGAGAATGCTATCGATAGGGAGATCGCCCCTCGTGTGTGACACAGGGTTTTGAAAAGATCGTGATGGATTGTGTGAGTTTGCCTCTGCGTTTCCCCGCTCCCCTCTTTTCAGTTTTTAAGAGAGTGGATAGACTACGCACGATAAAGTCTGAAAACGCATGCGTGTAGTGATTTTCCAGTAGGCCCTCCGAGTTTGAGAGTGTCGGCGTGATGGAGGATCAGTGTGCTGGCAATCCCAAAGCCAAGGGTGTGTGAACAAACTCCTTTCCTCTCTCTCGCGCACGCACACGAGGCAAGTTCAAGATAAAAAATTTGATGCACCTTTGGAATCACTCCCGCCTACCGTATGCAGCAATATCAGGCGAAAGGACAATGAAGAGCCCCAGCGTGCACTCGAGACGTCAGTGCAAGATCGCGGTGGCCGAAATTAGTGGGCTGCATACAGCCTCGTTTTGTCGAGTGGTACTGGTGGCTCGAGATCTGCCACTAGCTGCTCCTCCAATCACACGGTTCTCTGAAGCAGCTGCACCAATGTATCCTAGTGATTATGTTTCTGCCTGTACACTTTCCTCAGTGTCAACCTGCCCCACCGCAATAACCATCGTACCCAGCTCAGACTCATTATACCCACTTGAATGCGTCCAACGTTTTTGCGCGGGGTGCTGCTACTGCTACTACTACTACATCATCATCCATCCACTAACGATGCAAACGCAATCGTAACCCGCATTCGGGCGCTACACGCCTTCAAAAAAGGAGACATCATTGAAGTCGTCAATTGCGGCTATCAAGACTAGTGGTCAAAGGCCACATAAGCATTTCTCAGTCAATTATGTTGAACCGGCACCAGAACCCACGGCGGCTGATTTGGCAAAGGAAGCAGAACAGGAGGCGGCGGTGTTTGTGTAAGCTGTTAATATTGAAAAGTTGTTAAATTTGTTGTGGGCATTTGATCCGGCTAATGATAATTTGGTGGATAATGAGGAGATTCAGGTCTACGCCTCTATTTTATTTTATTCTTATTATTGTGTTGATGACATGTGGTTAGGAATTGCATCGCTCGAGTATGGCTCTCCGACCCAAGTGTAAGACAGGCATTCAGGCTACAAGAAATCTGTAGATGCGAGTGCAATCGGCGAAACGATTGCGTGGGGACCTTCTCCTCGACCTCAAGAGAGAGAGAGAGTGTGTGTGTGTGTGTGTGTGTGAGAGAGAGAGAGAGAGACTGAGAGACTGAGAAAAGAAAACTAATCTTCGGAGGCTTTCGAATCGTCACGCCATGGCTCGTGCAGTAGCGGAGACATCCTCGCCGTAAGGAGCTGAGTATCTAAGTACAAAAGTAGCTACTTAAATACTCAAGAGTGTGTGAAAGTAATAACTAGTTAGTGGGAACGGATTTCGTGTACAGCCGAATTCCGTTCTCCACATCTGCTAGGGACTCTGATAATGACTTCCCAGTCATTCCGAACACTAAACACATGAGAAACCTCCTTCGAGGGCTGGAATGGCGAGGCGAGGTGAGGCGGCATCACGGACGTGACAAGTGTGACGCGTGACCGGAGAGCGGGATATGTGAGATAAGAATGGCATTAAATGAAGTGTGGCGGCGAGAACAATAAGGGAGAGTGGTATGCGGAGTGCGTGGCTGCATCGGGGAGTCCACGAGGCAATGCTCTTGAGGCTGTGCACTGAATGGAGAATGGCGGCAACGTCGTTGAGGTCTCGAATGAGTGGGCTGAGTGGGGCTGGGGATCTGGTAGTGAGGACCTGGGCTCTCAGTGGCTCCTAGCTTCCTGTGGGTGATTGTAACGTGGCTCTGTGGTGTCGGACATTGTCGAGTGATGAACATGAGCGCGCTGCAGCTGTGGTTATCGAGCTGAGGCTAGGGATGAGCAGGATGAGGTCAGGATGAGGAGACTGTGCCCCCTCGCGGTGGGCTCCAGTTGAAGGGAAGGTGGTGTGGTTGTCGTTGAATGCGAGCGCGACTGCGTCCGTCAGTCGCTGAGGCTGTGACCCGGATTGCTAGGAGGAAACAAGGTTAGTAAGGTGATGACAGAAAGGCACGTAGCTCAAGAACCGCTGGACGCGATGACATGCGATGTCGGGGATCGATTCCAGAAGCTTTGAAGAAGCGCCGATATGCGCTGTTCGTCGAAGCGTCAAGAAACAAGCCGGAGAGGGAGAGAGAGAGTGTGTGTGTGTGTGAGAGAGAGAGAGAAAAGAGCAGAAAGGCAAAGAGCGTCGATTAACTGGCTACCTACGTTTACAGGCGGCTGTATTTAAGGTGGAGGGATTGAATTACAGAACTAGAGAGGTAGGATAAATTTTTCTCGAGGAAAGAGACTGGTGAGCAACGAAGTAGACAGCGGGATTCAGAAAAAGGGAGTGAGCATAGTTAGAGAGGGTATATGATGTATTTTAAAACGGGGAGAGTGGGAACTACGTAGGAGATCTGAATAGCAAGGAAAAGAGGAGGGAAGAGCGTACAGAAGGAGAGCCGGAGGGTGAGGGAACCCGTCCCGAGGCATTCAAGCAGACGGCGGAATCCTCGATTTTGGGCGCTTCAACCGTTGCCGATCCGAATTGGTACGCGTCGGGCTCCCATGCGAGGCCGATCCGAGATAGAGCGTGATGCGAGAGGTCGACAGTGAGGGGAGTGCAAGGGGAGGGGAACCGATTGGGTGAGGGATGATGATGATGACCGGATTAGTGGGAGAAGGGGAACGGTTGCGTGCAACTGTTTCCCGTTCTCCACACAAGACTACCAAGTTAATTGATAAATACAGTCAAAAACGACGTTCGGTTCTTTCTACTTTCTCAGCTCTTCACTTGAAATCTGAATTTTGGGTAAACTAGTAGGTATGGTGCCTACGAGCGAAACACTTGTCCGTGCGCGGACGATTCCCAATTGGACGATGGAAGAGCCCCTGGCTCATCAATGTTATACGGGTGCATACGATGCATTAGGATCTTGCAAAAAGCTCCCAAGTCGTCATAACGGAAAAGCCATAAAGCTATGATTAAGCTTCTGAAGGTCGATAAGATCCCACCCAATTCACTCATGGGTCATGACAAGGTGTGACTTAGTGGTGCCAGCCTCTCAACAAATGAAACCACAAGTTTGAGTCAAAGCGGCTGGTTGCAGGCCTACTACATCAAGGTGTATAAAGCCCTCCTAACGCGACTTGTTATTGTTCACCCTATCATGCATCCGGTCCAGCGACCAGCGATGTTCAGTTTCGCCTGCATAGCTCTCATTGCAGCCTAGGTCTTGCCGCCACTCTCAGCCTCTGTTCCTCGCGCAGAGTCGCCCGCAAGGGATCTCAAACCCCGTACGAAAGGCGTCTGGCCGACGGGTTCCACGGGTGCAATGATAACTCCGAGTGTTGTCCTGCTCTGAAATGAAAACACATGTGTGATTGACGTACCAGGTATCACGCAAACGAATTGCTGCTTGCGAATGCCCTGTCGAGATTACACTCTTGAGTTTGCACAAATGACAATGCCATATACTTGCACGAATGATCTTGCATTGATGTCCTTCGTGTGCATCAGAGCCAGAGCACAAGGGTAGGGGTATATACAAAAAACGAAAAACAAATGTCGGTTCCGAGTAAGGCTGTCAAAGATAACCGGACATGCCGACAGTCGGTCGGCAGTCCAGGGCACATTCGGATGACGGAGGATGGAGTGGCTGTTAAATATGTACACAATTAATTAATTGAATAACTACGGACTATTGGGAATTATTCAAGGCTCACAGAAAGGAGCTACAGCCTGAGGGCCATTTAAAAGAGCTCAATCATAGCTCTCCGAGTAAGACCGCCATGATGCCAATAGCATGTTTTGCACCAAGCATGCCAGGTTTACAGCTACAGAGGACCTCTAATGGTGAATGAATCATCATGTAGTTGTCATCATACATATGCCTCAGCAAATTCCTCCCAATGTCATATACCGCCTAGCAGGATAATGAACCACGGAACAGTGAGGGCACGGTACCCCCCATCTTCCCTGTAGATGATGATTTTGAGTCCTAACTGTATATTCATGCCACCATACGTTTGAATTAGCACTCTTTTGTTGATGACTACTCTTTACATGAAATAGCAGTTTTAAATATATTAAATGTCAACTTGCTGGTACACGGCGTCAGGAATGGGTCACCTGGCACCCAGACGGGGGCAACAGCCAACGCTGAGTTATCACTCTGTTATCAGTCGTCTATCAGTGGAGCTTGTGCGGGGCCGACTGTTCGTTTTTCGTTTTTCGTTATACCCCCAAGGGTAGGACTGGAGGCTCGGCCAGTCATGTGCAAGCTGCCTACAGATTTTGTTCTCAACCGCCTGCCCATATATTCTAGCACCAGTCAAATTTCACATGAAACAAAACCCACTTTGCGCGGGCTCTTTCTTGTCTTGGATAGCAAGGCATGCTTTGCTATTGCCAGAGTGATAGGGAATCGGGCAATGAAGATAGATTGGAGCTATTTAAACAATGTAAGCAGCTTGGGGATTACAAACACTGGTGTGTATACATACAACAGAACTTGAAATGGAAAGACTAAGCTCAGTCATAGCGAAAGGAATCATATACTATGGCCTGTTGGTTATTCGGACACGACGGTCATTCATCAGTCATTGCGTTCCCACCCAGCCATTCTTCAAACTCCGGCATGATGCCATCACTGTCAATAGGGGCTTTGACACAACGCGTCCAGCCTCCCTCTTGCTGAGTGACAAAGGGTGACACTGCCTTTCTCTACACCCACTTGATCTCTTCGCTTCAAAATGCTCGGAGATGCGTGGAAATTCATACAAGAAGCTATTTACAAGAATTATGGTGAAAGAGCCAGTGGAATAATGTCTGTCCGAATAACCGTCATGTGTACTGAGTCCGGTCACGTGTCTTAGCTAGAGAGGTGCATTGGCGCCTGGTTGGCCAATAGTGCCCAACGTGTCGATGGCTCACAATAGAAAAGACGAGGCCGATGCCCTCCAGCGCGAACTTCATCAAGTAGAAGACATGATCCAGCAACTTCAGGAAAGACGCTTGACACTGTTACGAAGACTCAATAGTGTACAAGCATCGATTGCTTCGCTTCCACCGGAGACACTCTCACTCATCTTCGAGTGCGTCGCCCCGCAACCCTACGAATACATCTGGTCATCTGCACCATATTCTGGGCATACACAGCCACAGCCGAGCCGCCAGATAATCAACTCACAAAATGACTGGTCTGAAGCGCAACTCTGGTGAAGTTTCAGATCCATGATTGCGCATCATAGTCTCTATTTGTAAAACCAATTAACAGGATCAGAACCATCAGATCACTATGTATGTACGCCACTCCCCAAATTCTGGCTGAAAACCATCCCAAGCCATTTCACGCAACTCCTCCTCGATTCCTGGGTCCCATTTTATTCCGATACCCTTAAGTTCCAGTGTAAACCGGGGAACTGGTCCGGCACGCCTTGCCTTACACATGTCCAGTATTCGGTTGGAGAAATCGATGTGAGGGGCTACAAAGGTGTTACACATGCCAAAATACAAGGTCCTGAGGAATGGTAGATATTCCGTCCTATTGCCTTCCCAACCAGGACACAATGCACAGACTACTCTGTGAAGGGGTTCCAGATAGCGTGAGTTAATGGTTCAAGTCTTGGATGTAACAAGATCGACTGAATGCATATTTGAACAAAGGAAGGTTCCAGTTGGTGACGAGAGCTAGCTTAAGATTGAGCAAGGTGTCTGGTAGATGGGAAAACAAGGCATGGACACAGGGCTGGATCTGCCATCTCGCAGTATCCATCTGACCACGAAAGCATACGCAGTGCAGGAAGCCGGATGGATTGGAGTGTGACTTCGCACCACGGAGTCCGGCTATATTCCCACACTAAAGTTTGCAAGTGACGAAGAGTGGTGATATGGGTGGGAGGAGTAGTTTTATCCCTCGGAGGCTCAGGGTCCTCCAATCGAAAATATGAGAGGTTAGGACATTGTGTGAGCAGCTTTGCTGCAGGTATCAATGGGGATTTGGACCAGCTCGACATGGGTAATTGATGAGTAAGGGCCCAAAACCTCTATCGCTACCTCTTGTAAACGCACATGACGCAGGACAGGAGCGGATTCGAGAATGTATTGATTCCCCATCCGAAGCAGGGCACTCAATATGGAGACATTCGAGTTGGGGAAAGATAGCATTGGACGACCACTTCATTAATGGGTGCATCAGCCAAAGGGTTCGAATTTTCCTAGAATATTTATGATCGAAGCATATAGGTTCCGTCTCGTCGGTGTCAATATCGATCTGGGAAAGATCGAGATAAAGGTCGAATGGAAGAGCTTTGGAATTGTCCAAGTAGAGCTTGAGGATGCAAGAAATGCGGTTTGTGTTCCAGCCTGTTCCACAGTTGGGGAGTTGACCAAGCAACCTGACGCCAGTGCGATGAAACATGACTGAACGTAAGAGCTGAGTAGGGCATCTGGCTGCTCGGGTGTGCGCCGCGCAGGAGCTGATGGACAGTAGTCATAGTCTTGCGGAGAGGCGCACTCGAAGATGAGTGAGAGTGTCTCCGGTGGGAAGGCGAAGCAGTCACCGCCTTGCACATCATTGAGTCCTTCGCTAGCAATGTCAAGCGTCTTGTCTCTGAAGTTGTTGGATCATATCTTCTACTTGACGAATTTCGCACTGGAGGGCACCTGGCCTCGTGTTTTCTGCTGTGAGCCGTCGACATGTTGGGCTTTGACCAAGGCTTGGCCAACTTAGCGCCAATATTCTTCTCCTCGAGGTTTGGTCATGTGACATTTCACAAATCTCTCACCCGGTACTTCGGTTTTTGGAACTTGAAGCTCTGAACGGCTCATCGGAGGCCTCCACAGTCATGCCATAGCGCTTATATCCACAATTCCACGTTTTCGAAGCAGAAGGAGTATATGCAACTAAGATCTTAGGGCTGTGTGTATGCATACAGCACGTACTGTATGTACATACGGTACAACAAGCCGAAAAGTGGTGAAAATGCATTTATGTTTGCTTGACAACAGATCGGCGAGGTTTATGGGAGCTAAAATAGCGCTACGACTTGGTAACATCTTCAGGGCACACAGGGCTAATACACGATGTTTTTGGTTTATATGCCGAGTCTTTGCACTCATTTTCTCTGCGGATTACTGCCCCACGCTTTTTTCACTTGACGTACTAGGAGAATAGTGTATTCATTTCTCAACATCTTTGCAAGCCATTAAGCATAGGAATCTTGAAAATTTATTTATCGTTTATCTACAGCAGAGACAGTGGCGGTGTAGATGACGGACCCCTAGAGTATCCCGAAATCATTGATGTATTCAAACTAGCAACTAACCAAAAGCAAAAAAAAAGGCCTATCACTTCATCAAATAATCCACAACCCTCCCCCCCTACAATCAAGACCCAGAGAGCAGCCCTCCCTCACTCCTCAAATCCACCCGCATCCCTCACAAACTGCACCAACCGCTGATACTCCTTCAACAGCTCTCCAACTTCCGATATCCTCAAATCCCCTGCTTGATTACATTCAAGTAATCGTGCTGGCGGCGGCGGTAAACGGTGTGTCCAAGTTGGCTGAACACCACTGGGAATAGGTGATGTGGGTCGTGAGGAGGCTGGAGATATACCGGTTCGTTGGGATGTTGTATATCCTCCTGGGACCGGAGCTTGTAAGAGTGAGGATCTGCGAGACTGTGGAGGTGAGCCCTAGGATACAACGTCAGTAATCAAAATAGCATTGTTGTCAGCAGAGAATAAATCCACCTTGAACCCAGCTAAAGCCGAAACAGACTGCCAGACGGTCGGACAAACTCTTTCTCGCAGCCCCGGATCGAGAAGTAGACCCAGACACACCCTTACCACTACCACCCTTGGCCGCTTTCTGCTTCCGCTCCCTAGCGCGCTGGTGCTGTCGCTTCTTACTCTCATCCAGCATCCTCTCAAAGCTCCGTATACTCCTTCCATCCGTACCAGGACCCGAACCATCTCTCGCAACTCCAGACTTCCTCCACATCGCTACCACCGTCACCCTCACTTTCTTCTTCCCCCTCCTCACTCCCACTCGATTCAGCTCTCACCGTCCTCATCATTATCGTCATCACGGCCATCCTCACTACTACTCTCTCCTCCATCATCATCGTCATCGTCGTTATCATCTTCCTCCATCCTCGCACGCAACGCACTCCTAAACGACTTGACAGACCCAGGCCTCGAAACAGTCACAAGCTGCTGACCCGTCTCCTCCACCGACACCGCCGATCTCGTACCCGCTCTCCCAGTAATCGGCAGCGAAGCCGCAATACTCGCAATCGAAAATCCACTTTCCCTCCTCAACAGTCCAAATCCAGGTTTCGTCGTCGTATGATTAGTAGCCATGGTAGTATCCTGTATGGCGGCGTTGTCAGGATTATTCGGTAACAACGACCGTAGTATTCCGAATGAAGAGTCCACAACTCCACTGATGACTTTATTCGCCGAGCCTGCGATCGCGTCGACTTGCTTGTTCGACACGCCCGCGGAGGGAGCCTGGTAGCCCATCGGTAGGTGCTAGTGGTGTTTCAGCTGTCACTGGGCTACGCGTGATTGGTATAGGGTGTCAGATCAGCCGTGCTATCGATTATAGCCACTGTGTTAATAACATATTCAACCTGGGAGGAGAGAACACTGGGAACGTACCTCATAACTTTATCACTATCGCCCAAACCGAGCGCGGCTAAATCCACATTCTCCAGAAACTCGGCAACAGCCATGAGGTTGATTAAACAGTAGCTCTCTTCTCCTCCAAATGACTGGTTTCGGAACCTCTGAGTGAACAACAAATTCGACACAAGGTGAGGTGGGTTTGCTTTGACAACAGAAAATATAATCATCGGGAGCAGGACATCTCCAGACACAGGCGTTGTCCTCTTTGTGCGCGGAGGATACAGAAATCAGAGGTGGCGCTGGTGGCGCTGGTGGGGGAGGAGAAGGGAGGGTCGACGATGGTGCCAACAAGATCGGTGAAAGTTCACCACCCTTTGGGGATATGGAGCTGGCTGCTGTTGTTGTGGTGGACAGAGCAGAGGAATCGGAAGTGAAGGAAGCTGCTGAGGATGACGACGCGTCTCTTGATGGCTTTGGAGGCTCGAGTGTCGTAGGTTGTCGATGGAGGAACCCTTGGGTACATCGATCGCCAATGATGGTTTAGCGATATCGTTTGGTCGGGTGGTCTTTGATCCGGCCTTCGTCTTTTAGAGTCTTTGACTCTCCTTCCGACATTAAGCGTATTGGGGGTAATCGCGATAAGGCCAGTCTTTGTGGTATAAAAATGAATATACACATTCGCGCGGGATAGATTTGCGGTACCTACCAACGACGATTCTATGAGCCGCCACCAAAATAGCGGATTTGTCACCTGGGCTACGGCACGTACTGAGCTGGGTGAGCACTTAAAAAAAGAAAGGTCAATTCTGAAAAAAACACTCATAAATGTGATGAGACCCACTCTCGCCACAGGCATACACCACAGAGTTCACCTCAGTTCCTGCATCCCCGACTTCGATATCAAGATGTTCCAATCGGAGATCTAGCATATTCAGCGCTGCAACGCGATTTGATAGTGCCTCGTCATGTGAGGCGTCATCCGTTAAAGGTTGCATGAACAGTCTATGGCAATTGTTTGAGGAAAAGTGAGATTTAGGAAGAGGAACAGAGAAACATACCGATCATAGAAGAACGAACATATCGTTCGTTCAACACTCTCCATAACTTCTCTAACCTTCCCCTCGCTCTCCAACGCCCTTTTCTCTATATCTTTTTCCTTTTCTTGATCCACGCTCGAATCCCTTTCACCTCGCCTCGTCGATGAAAACGCTCCTCCATCCGCCCTTACCTCCTGCTCTAACCACGTATAAAACTCCTGCAATCGCTCTGCAGCATCTTCCGGTGCTTCCTCATTCGGATTAACAATGTACTCTTTCGTCTCGGTTCCGCTTTTACGATTAGGTGAGCATACGAAAGGGTACCAGCTCTCTGTGACATCGCGCACGCGATTAATGATCCACAAAGGTACAGGGTGTGTCATGTTAAGTGAGGCTTTGATCTCGGCACGGAGAGCCTTGTTTAGGCATTTGCCAACCTCCTTGCGCTGGATCTTCTTGTCGATGATGATGACGGTGACCTCGATTATCGCGTGTAAGTCTGCTGCTGCAGGTGGCTCTAGGCTGCGGACGGATGTGGGAGGGGAAGCTGTAACGGGTGGTGTTGCTGGCCGGGTATGGCTACCGCCGAAGAGGGATGCGAAAGGGTTCGGAATGCGAGAGGCCGATGGTGTTGAGTGTGGTGAGATATTGGAAGGACCGGCGGCGGCGCCCCCACGGGCGCCTGGGCGCGGTGGCAAAGGTGGCTTGACGACTGCGGGTATTCGCGGTGGGAGAGGAAGAGTTGTACTTGACGCTGTTACATTGACGGAGGGATAGATTGGTTGTGGCGCGTTAGAGATTGGGAGTGGGAGAGGGGGTAGTTTGGGTAGACTGGTGGTGCGGGTCGTGGGATCCAGGAGATCTTGGAAAAGTCTAGAGGATGGGTGGAGGGTAGAGCGGAAAGTGAATTTGCCACTGTCCTTGGAATATGTGAGTAAAGCATCGCGAAGTACAAGAGCCATTTTGCGTACCCGTCCAGCGCGCCTCGTAGACCTGAAAGGGTGACGAACGGGTGCACTCTTTCGCGAGAGCCCATCGAATAAAGCAACATGATCTTTCAGAAAGTCCGGCGTGAGCTTGTCGTAAGACGAAACTGGCTCAGCAGGAAGCAGCAGCGTAGCCTGTGGGACTTGTAGTCAAAAGGCAGGTCTACCCGGGGAGTCTCAAGAGACGCACCTTGCCAGTAGTGATCGCACTCCAGATTTCGGACCACTGCTCGCCTGTGCCGCCCTCCAGCACCAGTTTCTCCAGGATAGCCCATCCGACGCTATTCGTGTCCAGTCCAGCGTTCTGAGCGGCGGCTTTGGCGTTCGTAAGCTGAAGCTTGGTGGTCGCGTCACCCTGGAGATGCTGCGGTGATGGCGGATGGACCGTCGTCCCTGTCGTCACAGTGGGCGCTGCTCGATGGCGGGGCGTGTATGGTACATATCTGGCGTTGTTGAAGCTATTCCCGGTGCCTGAGGTAGCTCCTTCGCTGGGGTGCGATGTCGTGGTGGTGTTGGTGGTGGTGGCTGCGGAGAGCAGTGGGTGGGCCTCAGGGACGACCGTCTGCTGCATCCGTGCACCTGTTGTGCGTCCGATAGATGTGGCCGGGAATTCGTTTTCTCTGCTCGACGACATGGTGTTGCGGTTGAGGGCGCAGGCAAGTTTGAATTATATTGTATTGTGTCAGCGCCTTGGCATCATCAACCCAAATGGCTCTGCCCCCGACACTCAAGACTGCCCACGAACTGGCCGCAGACAGAGAGAAATCATGCGCTCTGGACAAACACCGCGCCGCAATGTTCGTGTTGACGCAGAAAGATAGACCAATACCAAGGTGAGTAGTGTGACTTGACCATATTTTCGGCGCTCTCTTCTCAGATTCTCAATCTCTGTCATACAGTTTAGAGGAGATGAAAGCCGACCTAGCCATGGACGAGTACGCGGCTATTAAAGAACGAATTTCAACACTCAAGGCGGATCATAAAAGCAACCTTGAGAGATTATATTTCGCACATGGGGAAGACTATCTCGAGGATCAAAGGCTCAAAAGGGATTGCAGAGATGATCCTACTGCACCACAAACAGAGGCTTATACCAGGCTCGCAGAGTTGTCCGATAAGCGAGACGTAAGCCTGGCCCTTTGGCGTTTCTTCCGCGTTTTGTGGACGTCGGATGAATCTCTGGGAAAGACATATTTCTTGGAACAGCACTGACTGACCTCTTCAGATCTTCGCAGCCACAAGCCATCACTACAAGTACCAACTCTCCAACGACATCACACAAGAATGCATCCGTTATAGCCAGGTCCTCATCTCACTAGAACAACGCAGGCAAGAAATCGAACAACTCGCAGAAACCGACCGACAACGGCGAGACGCAGCCTTCCCTTTGTCCTTTGCCGAATTCCAATCAAAGCCGAGAGACCTTCGAATTCGTATTGCTACTTTCCTACTCGGAGATGCCCGGAAAAAAGAGAAGATGATGACAGAATTTGGCTGGGCGTGGAGGCAGACGGAACCTCTGAAGAAGGAATATTCCGATAATGTGAGTCTTTTTTTTTTGTTGAAATAACCTGCTCTCTCGACAATACGATGCTCATCTTGTGGACGGAACAGCTTGAGTTTCAGGATGAGGTTTCATGGCTATTGGAGTCATTAGAATCCAGAGATCCAAGGAAGAGACCAACCCAATAGGTTTCGTTTTTGGTATTGGTCTAACTTATGTCACCGGCGCCCTCTCCTTCTGATACCACTACAGTAATAAACGTATACACCATTTCGTTTCCACCCATAATGGTGTTCTTATCAGCTCCGACAACAGTGGAAAACTATACGTGTAACATCAACATCATTTATCGCTGTGTTCCATCACCATATGTCATATACACGGGAACAATTGCACTGCACAGAACTCTGGAAAGAGAGAGATAAGGAATAAACACCACGCCCCACCTTGTCTCCAAGCAAAAGATTGACAGATTGCCAGGGGCTGCATAAGGTATTATAGATGCTGTAGCACTCGCTAATCACAATCCCGAAGACTTGATACACCTGGCGTCCTGATTCAAATGAATTGCTAGGCGCCAGAGATAAGAGAAAGCCCTTGATATTTAAATTACTTGGGAGAACTTGTGTCATACATAACAAGATTAGCTCCCACATGTCCTTGTCATTGCCGTTGGTCTTGTGAGGGCTTAATGATAAGTGCCTATATTTAGCTCGCGTGCTAGTATGTTTTGAGAACGTACCTACGTCTGTCTTTCACAAGTAAGGAGGCTCAACATCGCGATTCAAAGATGCTCAAATCCATCGCGCCTTTATGATGTTACGCCCCGCTGTAATAGTTGCACCGACCAGTTAAGGCATCCGGGGACTGAGTCGAATTCGCTGATTACTGTGATATCATGGGAAAATATCTTAATTCGGTACAACTAACCATGTCCTCATGTAAGAACTGATCTAGCGCTATCTACCGCCTTTATGATTGGTAGATAGCCCTACCCTGGCTTTGGACTGTGCTTCAAATTCGGACCCTTGGGCGCGGGCCACTCCCAGAACTTTAGTACCGAGGTCATCAAAAGAACCACTAGATCGTTTACACAGACTTGACGGCGCCATGTATTCGAAGGATGGGGCACCGAGTGGTCCGATCAGGATTGTGTTGCATGTTGCTGTTCGATGGCGAGCGGGGACTGGGGGATCTTCTTTTGCCAACATCCATCTCTTCCAAAAGGACACACCGGAAGACAGGTCATTAAGGAACACCAATCAAAAGGAATAATCACACTATTCTTGTAATTCCAGAAGAGCCTTTTCGTTCTTGGCAGAGTGCCTAAAGGTAACCTACACTGGCCCTTCAACTTCGGCTCCTCAGCTCCCGTTATCGCCATCCGAACATCAACCCCTCTCCTTCCCATATTTGCCCCACCACCACCCACACCGGTTCTTCTTCCCTGACTATCTTACTTTGCATAGCTTGCTATGTCATCGAGGGCAGCAGGGGGCAGAAGAGTTCAACTACGTCCGTTGCAGCAGCCCCAAGGTGATGACTCTCAGGAACTACCGCCTCCAAAGCCTAATAAAGGTGTTTTCCTCAAATCGAAGGCGTCAAAACCCCAACCTCCCGGGACTATCAAACATTTCCAAGAGGGTGCCTATCCCGCTCCATCACAGGCCGACGGGCCCACTTTTCCCCGTAAAACCCCAGTCCCCCCTGGCCGACCCGACGGCACACGAACGGAAAATCGTCCACAAGGATGCTACCCCATCTACCAAACCACCGATTGGTCCGGCGCTTTTATCAAAGGGCTTCGCTCAGCAGCAACATTTCAGTAGAAACCCAATCGAGCAGCCTGCGTTTCGCCCCGGGCACCCAGTGTCGGATAAGACACATTTAAACGCATTCTATCAACCGCCGCCACCGCCACCGTCTACTGACAGCCTTCGGGCTCAATCTTCGACTCTTGCGCTCTCCGAGCCCACCACATCTTCCGAGACTTTATGTCTTCCGCACAAGATTTCGATGTTGAGCCTCGAGAGCCGCCACAGTGGCTCCGATAGATTTCACCCGAATGCTCCCCGAGACATTCAGGACTATGCATATCCTAGTCCTAGTTTCTCCAACCCCTCCTTGGCGAGTACTGCATTTTCAACTCCTGCTGGCACTTCCCGCAGTGTCACCCCGCAAAGTTCTTTACTTTTCCAGCCCGCTAGTCACTACCCCCCGAGCCTCGCAGAATCTTCAGTACACCTTACTTCACGACCGCAGACGCCCGGTGGCCGACCAATACCAAGGCCGCTCGGAGCCGAGACGGAGACGCGGCCCAAATACCCGCTCCCTCTACCCTCTCATCACGGCTATAACCAACCTCACGGAGAGGGCAGCGAGGGATCTATCGTGTATCCCTTCCCCTCCCAGCTCTATCCCTGCACTCCCCCCCGACCCTTCCCGATGGGCAGATCCGTCCTCGAGCTATATAGGCTTGGCGCCCGGTGATCAACCGTACAGTGCGATTCCAAGCGCCGAGTTCATCTTCGGGCTCCCCTGTTATACTTCCGCCCTCCCCGCCCCATAGTAGCCGGACCCTCCGACCAGAGAGAAGACAAATGGCTGAATCCATTGCCTCGTCGAATTCTTCTGAGTCTTCATCTCAGCTCCCAGTGTCTTCCGACGCTGCTTCTGGCTTTGTGTTCCCCGGCTCCAGGTCGACGGCTCGTCCAAAGGTATCAACGAAAACAGGAACACCTCAGAAGGTGAAACTTAATATTAAGACTAGAGCCTGAGAAACGCCGAGACGAACAGGGAGATGCATCCAATATACCTTCACCGCCGACTACGGGGAGTTCCAGCACGACGTCGCCGTCTTTCACTTCTCCTGCTGGTGGTCCTGTTGAATCCATTGCATCTGTTACCTCGAAATCTGCGTATGCCCTCCGACTCGCGGACACGCTTGCTCCTATCATTGCCACAGCCAATTCTACTAGCCCGCCGAAATTCGTCTTCCCATCCTCACGATCTCTGGCACGCCCGCGTCGTGCGCCCTTGATCAAAACACAAACTGATGAAGATACAAAGAATGCTTCGAGAAGGAACAGAAGGTTTATGGGAATTAGGTTGAAGAAGAAGGTGGTTCGCGGAGATGAAGCGGAGGCTGGGCCAAGTTCCCCAATCGTTGCGTCGCCACCGACAACTGAGGCGTTTGAGAGTGGAAGTGAGAGTACGGGGAGTGGTAGAGAGGGAGGAGAGGAATATGCGCATGATGCCCAATCGCTCATGCCCGAGCCCACCCTACAGAACACGAATACTGCCGAGGAAACAGGCAGCAGGAGGAGAAGAAGAAGGGGAAAGTATGGAGCGTATCCCTTTGATCCTTATGACACCATCTTGTTGGATAAGTGAGTCGAATTTAAATCCTACATTAGAGCGCGCTTGCTAACTACGGCCCCAACAGTGACCGTCGTACGGGAGAGTTATTACGTATGCTTAATCCTACGAACACCCCAACTTTCCATAATTATGGAAATATTCCGCCTGCCACTATCCTAGATTTGGGATGTGGTCAAGGGTGAGGCGTCTCTGTTCTGCTTTGTATTCCTGTGATTCATTCGTTGATGGTAGTCACTGGGTCCTTGACGCGGCCTATTACTTGGAGAGGATATGGGACGAGGGTGACAGGATTCGATATGGTCGATACCATGAAATCGCTCTGGCCTTGGGCTATTAGTCAGGGTGTGGCAGACAATATCACATTCAGTCCGTGGAAATTTGTAGGCCTTTTCTGTCCGCGATCGCACCTTTAAAGCTCATTGCAAACATCAGTTTAGCCTAAAACAGCCTCTCCCTTTTGCCGATGGTTCATTTGACCTGGTCCGGATGTCGTGTCTTACGCTTTGCATCACCTTGGATTCATGGGAATTTGTGTTGGGAGAAGTGTATCGTGTGCTGGCACCTGGAGGAAGGCTCGAGCTCATAGACGATCAGGTATTCTTTCCCTATGGAAAAGCCCCACCCCTCGTCGGCGCCACCTCTATCAACTCCGCATTTCGCCCGAACACGGTTTCTTCACTTCCAAAACGCGCTTCAACACTCTCAACTTACAGCATCGACAATAGGTCTGTCAACCCAGGCCTTGGGTTGGCGCTTTCGGAGGACGAGTCAGTTACGGGCATTCTGCATGATCACTCGGTCATTATGGAGGAGGAAGCTGAGGATGAGACAGAGAAAGGAACTGAAAACACTAATATTGCAGCGATAGCTGTCTCTGGACGAGATACGCCAGTGGGTAGAGCGATACCCGGTCCCCAATTGGCGCCTCAATCTGCGCCACATTTCTTGACAGCAAGAGAATGGGATCAACAACACGCTGTCAGCAAAGATTTGGAGGCGCTCTTTGAGCATATGCTCACTCATAAATTCGGTCTTCATATCAACCCCTCTGTTTTTATTCTAGAGTTGCTGAAACAGCTCTTCGGACATGCAAGGGAAGTTTCCACGCTGCATCTTACCCTTGCCCCTCCCTGCGTGGACAGGAGCGACAGTGGCACTACTCAGATCGCCGATTTGACAGCTGACGCCTTCTCTGAGTCCCCGGGGCTTGTTCTATGGCCTTCGACGTTGGTCCCTATGCCGCGAGCCGAACTTGAAATTCACGCTTCGAAGCATTTGCGATTGCTGCTCTCGTGCAAGGGTGCTTTATTGGGACATGCATTGGATGCGACGGATGACGAGGAAATCGACGAAGACTCGGTTTTGGAAGCAATTTGGGAATACGAAAAGTATATTCTTGCTCCATTATATTTTACCTATCCCATTATACTTACAAACGTAATAGCTTCCTCCGCCAGCGATTTTATCCTCCGCCCGATGCAGATCTTAGTATCCAAACATCATTTGATTACGCTCTCCCTCATCGCGCATCCGCACCTTCCCAGAAGTCGGCCTCACCGACCTCCATACTCTCGGCAACGTCAATGGCCACGGAGACCCAGGACGCAATGCGGGAATACCAGTTGTACGTACATCCTAAGCTTTCTTTGCCTCCGAACAACTTGCTGATTTCCCATGGGCTTAATTTCTTAGGGATTTCAGCCAACACTTTGATTGGCCACTCGAAAGCCCCGAAGTCCGAAACCCAAATCCAAGTCAGGCGAATACGCGCATTCCTTCCTCTAGGCCATGCTTCCATTAGCAGTCCAGAATACTCCCAGCTCCCGCAATCCAGTGGGTGCGACACGGCAAGATCGTCCGTATCGGTCGCACCTCCATATTCCCGCACCGAACTCACCCATGTCCGAACGTTCCGAGTTTACGAGGCTATTAAGATGGACGAATTGACTCTCAGTTCAATTAATTGATCCAGCGTTCTCAACCTTTCCTATGAGCAACCTCCTATCACCCATGTTACGGCGTTTTTTGAGTTGTAACGAGGCTGTGTACATAGCTTTTGGAGTACCAGATGACCCGGGGCAATTGAAGATGTCTATGTCTTAAAACCTCGCTCACAGACGCGGCATGTCGTCTTCAGAACTTGACATTTCAACTTAAGATTCCCGCTATTCAGTCACCCCCTGGACTTGGCACTCGTGGCTTCCTATGTATCTATCCGCTGGCGTCCCTGGTATTAGTGGAGGCTAGCCCGAGTCTGGCCGCAATAGTCCAGGATTTTCCGCGAACCCCGTTCAGAACTTATGATCTCATAATCGTAGGAAATACAGCTGGAACCGAAGGCTGCTTGTGCCCACGGGCTCAGAAGCCCACTGGAAAATGGGCTGGACAGCTGTCCGTGGAGAGACGGACTCGCCGATTCTCCAGACAACAAAGGATTACTGAATGAGTTTCCGTTCACCAAGGATCATAATTAGCCGGCAGGCCTGTGTCTAATGTACGTGCGACTACAGGTCAGTATTTGAAGGGTATGAGCTCGCTAAGGTCACTTGTCATATGCACGAGTACAGAGGTGTCAGAATTGCTGCTATGTATTCTTAATGTCCAGAAGCGGAGTGTTATGTACCATAGGATGTCTACTTAACGAAATGTCGTGGCAAGACCGCCTCGTGGCGCGCTTGCCATGCAACAGCCTGAGTCCTAGGCTTCTCAAGGTACCATGGTAGTCGACATGGGAAGGATGAATTCCCCAGTAGAAATAGCACATTAAATATGTATATTTATCTTGCTTTTGCGTTTCTCGTAGCAACGCTGTCGGTTACACTGAGCATTATTTCGTACATACATCTCCCGGCTTTGGTGTGACTATAGGGGAACCTGCAGGTCATGGATATATGATCACAGTAATGTACGGGATATGTTGTAGAATTCTAACCTTATGTAGCAAGGGCCCAATTAGAGCAGGGTAATTAATGTCACAGAGAGGGGCTTATTGTCATTTGAAAGACCAAACATCCATAGTGGGCTGGTCCTGGCATATGAATAGTACAGTACATATATTCAGATTTCAGTTACGCATATATTTGTTGCCCGCCACAACCCAGCTCATTTCAATTTCCACGCCCGCTTTATCAAATCAGATCCTCGTTCGCCAACTGCATATATAGGTGATTGGGTGGCTGACGCAGGACTGAAGGGCTGTGTTGAAAATACTTTACTACCCAAAGGCCTGGAGTCAAAGTCCTGACTACTTACTATGATTGACGCATCCACAATGCGTAGCCCTGAAGTGCCCTTCACCAGTAAATCAGGATTTACTACACCATATGCTGCACCTCGAGGGGATATTGAAGCAGTGCCGATACCATGATAAGTAGCGGTCGTAGAATTGCGTATAAATTCCTCGATTTCTTGGTCCGAATCACACTCGGGGGTGGAGTGATGCGGTCCAGGGTGAATCCTTTCCACGCAGGTCCGTTGACGTATCTCTGGGCTGATTTGAATGCCTCAATGAATATTGCCATGTCGACCGGAGCTGAATAAAAAGCGAGATCGACTAAAGGTAGCTCGAAGGGATCCTTTGATTTGAGTGCGACCGAGCCTCCTGGATTAAAGAATCGCGGTGAACCAGCTGAACGGAATTAGGAATGAATACCACTGACGTGACGCAGGTTCAGAAAGTATCGTCACGACAGAAACAGCGGGTATTGTTATTGACGAAAAATAGCCATTCGCCTTCAATATTTGAGTATATATTTTGGACACTGATGAAATCACAAATACCGCGGAACTCACGTTTGCGAAAACAAAAAAGTGCGGTGTGTTGGGCCCAGCAGAGGGATCAACATGACCGGCTAGCACTGGCGAATCTCTAGGTAATCTGACGTAGGCGGTCATGCTCGTATCTCCGCCCGTCATTCGACCCTGTTCGTGAGGTTATCCATTGCTGTAACGCTTCGTTGAATGCAGTCATATTAGTATTAGACTGGACATAATTTATGCTTTAGTCAGCTGAGAGTGCAGAGAGACGAAGTGCTCGTACTTGACTGTTTTCGCATTAGCCCGCCAGCTGGGTAGTACGAACGGCTGAGTCGTAAAATTCTTCCCTACACTGGGAAGGTGAACAATAGGTTCAACTCCAACCTTTTTCAATTCGGCCGAGTCACCAATACCCGAGTTCATAAGCACCTGAGGTGTGCCAATGACACCGGCAGCGAGGATAACCTCTTTAGATGCCGTGAGCCGATGCAGAGGACCTAAGAGAACTATTGACTCATGTCGGGTAACATCAACTAAGTCATCACACACTCGTCTGGTTATGTGCGAACTCCACTGTTCTGAAACTGCCTTTCGATGTTTGTAACACCCGAGTAACATAGGTCTCGATGAGCACCGAAAGATTAGGCCTGTCAACAATTGGATCTAGGAAAGGATGTCGCAGCACTGGAGCGGGTTCCGTTCGCAATGGAGAACTGAGTCCATGCTTAATGCTCCCGTGTTAACTATCGTGGTTCTATGAGGAGCCTGGCACTCACCGTTGCCAATGCATCTGCCGGCATTGTAATCTTCAGTGAATGGGAACTCATCTGGTAAATCCTTTGTCGTCTGGAGGACTAATGGGTCTGTCTCCTGACGGACATTGCTCAACCCAACTTTCAGAGGACCTCTGAAGCCATGGGCCTGAGGATCAAAATTTCCCTCCTCTGGGCCATGACCTGGAGCTTTAGTCCAATGTTCAGTCTGATTAGTGCTGTCAGGGAAAAAACATGTACATCGCGGACAAGCAGCTCGGAACGCACTTTCTTGAGGAAAGGTAGCATCTCTTTCCACGACCACCCTTTATCACCTGAAACCTTAGCCCACCTATCATAATCGTCTGATGATCCTCGAGCCCAAGTCATCCCATCTACAATATCATAACTTCTAGTCATTTGTCGTGCATTGTAGAGTCACTAAACGTACTATGGGAAGTGCTTCCACCCAAGACACGAGCCCTTGAATACAGTACCGATCTTCCATTTAGACTAGGCTGTGGTATGCTCGTAGTATTCCAGTCCAGGGCGTCACCGTTCACTAAGAGTCGTCCAGCAAGCCAGGGAACCTGCAGGTTAATATTTCCCTGGTGGCTGAAAACACAAATCAGTGGCCAGAATGCATTACTGAATGAGCTAAAATCCCACGATGGTCCTGCCTCGATGACAAGGACGCGAACTTTGGGGTCTTCAGGTCAATCGATTGGCGACGACGAGGCCGGAGGTTCCGCCTGTAATAATAGTCAGCAGATACGCAGATGTACAAGCGGCAGCTGTACCTCCTATAACTATAAAATCATAAGTTCTGAACGGGATTTGTGATATATCTTGAAATACCGCGGCCAAGCTTGAGCCGACCCCTAGTAATAATAATGCAAGAGGTAGACGCATCTGTGCCTACTAAGCCACAATATCAGCGACACTTGGCTTGCATCTGGCAGACGTGAGTCTTATATGTTCTAGCTATAGGGATGAGAACGAGGACGGCGTGTACGGAAGACAGATGCTACCATAGAAGCTCATAAAACCACAAAATCGGAGAAGGATGGTCATCTGGTACTTGATGATTTCAACGCAAAGCATTTGAAGGGGATAAATATATCTCTTTGCAGAGGCGGAGGGAAATAATATATTTATATGGAAAGCCAGAGCTAGACGCTTCGGCGGATTACCTCGGCCAACACTGGCATGATGTAAGCCGACGTCGGCATACATACCCCAAATCTTTCAGAAGCGCTAGTGAATAGTCAACCAGCGGGGACCTCAGCCACATAATGGAGTTGCTACTAGCTTCAGGAGGGTTTTTGGCAGTGTGGTACATCTGTGGAGGTGGTCAATACATTGCCACCTCCCTGAGTCACCTCAGCTCTTCCTGCATTCCAAAATCCGACAGTAGTAGCCCTTGTATCTTGTTGTCTCTCCTAGAATAAGATCTTGGGACTATTTCTACCGGTTGTTGGAAGTGGTCAAGGTCAGGGCACTCGATCAACACCTCAGCTCTGATATAGAGGGATCCGAGTGGATCATGCACCAGGGTCATACAAGAGGGCTATGTTCGATGACTGTAGAATGACGCCCAAGTTACATATGAACCAGCTTTAGTAACCAGTTATCGCAGAAGGGCTAATCGAACGTAATACTGTGAATCTAGGTTATGTGAGGATGCTGGTGCACGTTTTTAATTTTAACGTTTGAATGACTCGATGGATACCCTACAGAAGACCGAGCATTTGGACTTGTGTGCCGGATGCGCCATCAATGCATCAACGTTCAACTCCCAACCATTTGCGAGGATGCTGGTACACCTTCTAGCGCTTGAACGACAATAGATGCCCATAGAAGACCAAGGTATCCCCTCTATTCCACCATTATCTCGTCCACCCAAAAACCTTAGTTCAAAAAACCTCGGTATCAGGGGCGCCTTCTGATCAACATATCCCACCACATAAACTGGGTATAATTCCTCGTCTTGCGGAGATGTCCTTACGGGGCGAGAGTTTGGCCATTAGAGTAGGATGATATGAACGTCCGAGCTCTCCGCCCAGCCGCTGTAAGGTCTAGCAAACAATAGATCGACTCGCATAGAGAGTGAGTATAAGAAAAAAATAAGAAAGATAATGCGTACATGCCTGGATAGCTGATTGTCGTACATAGAACACAATGATTTGGAGGCGCTCTTTGAGCATATGCTCACTTAGAAATAGCCTGGGTATCAACCCCTCTGTACTATTGAAGGATTTCTTCGGACATGCAAGAGAGATATCCACGTTGCGTCTTACCCTCACCCCTATCATTATGGACGGGAACGACAGTGGCATCGCTCAAATGGCCAATTCCGAGTCGACAGCTGACGTCTTTGAGTCCCCACTTCTCAGCGCTGATCCCAATGCCGCAGGCTAGACTTGAAATTCACGCTTTCGAAGCACCCACAGCTGCTACTTTCGTGCGAGAGCACCCAGTTGGAGTATGCCCTGGCAGCGACGGATGATGAGGAAGACTGACGAAGACCCTGTTTCTCGTGCCGGCGGTGACGTAAGAAAATATGATATATTTATTCTGGTATGTGAGTGATTGTACATAGAGTGCGGGAGGGTTAGGTGGGGAAATAATTTAAGCTGAGAGCGAAGGCCGGACTCGAGCCCGACACTAGAGAGGGAAGGGGAGACATCGAGCTACACTGCACCTACGTCATGCCCATGACAGTCGCGTCACGGCACAAGAAAGCACACCTAGCGAGGTAAGCGCGATCACTTAAAGCAATTTGGAAATATGAGAAGATGTACTTGCTTTGTTCCGCCAGACTTACAGGCGTAACAGCTTGCTCCGTCAACGATTTTGTCCCTCCGCCTGATACAACCCTATTATTCAGACATCGCTGGATCACGCTCTCCCTCATCATATATTTGCAACCTCCTAGAGGTCTGTCCCGTCGACGTCCATGCTCTCTGCTACGTTGCTACAGGGACCCCGGACGCAAAGTATCAGCTGTATGCACATCTTGAGCTTCCTTTGTCTTCGACCGATTTGCTGATTTCCCATGGACTTAATTCTTTAGAGACTTCCATCCACACTTTGATTGGCCACTGGAACGCCTCGAAGTCTGAAATCCCGATCAAAACTTGGCGGATTCGCACATACTCGTAGTATCTGGAGTAGCACATAAGACGAGTCTGTGTAATCAATAAGGCCCGGGTGTCACAAGGGAACCGACGCAGGACCCGGAATTCTGGTCGACAACTATTCAAGGAAGAAGGCCACCTGTTGACAAGAAATCTTCTTAAACAGGCTCAGAATGCAAACGTACAAAGTAGTAAGTAACGAGAAAGACAACCATATACTCCAGGACGTCGAGAGCGCCGGTCCACAGCCAACATTTGGCCAGGTGAAAGCTCCAATATGAGGAATGGAGGGTGAATCAACGCAGTGTTGCATCATTGTCTTTGCATGGTTACTTCATTGAACCTGGGCCCATCCGACAGGCTCAGCTACGCCACCAATCACCCAATAATCCGCCAGTCCGATTGATCGTATCCACCACCCCGCACTCAAGAAATCTCTGTTTTGAAGACAAAAAGCAACATGCTGGAAGGGGATCATGTACAGCCTGTGCGGATTTTCTGCGGCAACCACTCAACCCTCACACCATCCTTCAATATATCCAGCTGAAGTCCATCCCGAACCATGTCACATAATTCATCTCGTACGCTCGGGGCCCAGTCCCAGTTGGACCTCTTGATCCCAAATGTGAACCGAGGATCTGGTCCAGCACACTTTGCCCTACAGATATCCAGGATTCGGAGAAAGAAATTGGTGCCTGGGATTCCACAACAAAAGTCAATAATCAAGGACATGAGGTGTGGCAGATATTCTGTCCTGTCGCCTTCCCAGCCAGGGCATAATGCACAGAGTGCTGTGTACATACAATCCACATCACAATGTCCCATAGTCAGGACCTGGAGATAACGACACCGGCTGAAAGCATACTTGAATTCAGGAAGTGACCAGCGGTAGATCTGAATTAGTTCCAGCTTGAGTAGGGGGTCCTGGGTGTCTAATCGATGGGAAAACAAGGTGCGGAAAATGGGCTGGCTGTCCCCCGCTTCTGTTTCATCTGCCCATGAAAGCGTGCGTAGTGCCGGTAACCGGATGTATCGGTGTATGATTGAGCACCATGGGCCATCAATACACATCCAAGCTAACGTTTGCAAAAGAGGAAGAGTGGTGATGTCAGCTCGAGGGATAAATTCGGCTCTTGGGGGCTTTGGAGCCTCCGATCGAAAATATACGAGATTAGGACACTGTGTGAGGAACTTTGCACAGGTGTCGATGGCGATCAGAGACAGGTTGATGTGTGTTATTGATGACCAAGGGAGCGAGACTTCCACCTCTACTTGTCCTAAACATACATGGCGCAGGAGAGAAGCAGATTCGAGTGAGAGTTTATGGTGTGGGGTTTGGGAAACCTTGTATACGGAGAGACATTGGAGTTGGGGACAGCTGGTTGAGATATGGGACAGCCACTCCGGCTGTGGGCGTAGCAGCTGAAGGGTTCGAATCTTCTTGGAATGTTTGTTATTAGAGAGGACATATCCGGTTGCATCCATAGGAGTGAAGTCGTCGATATTGAGGTCGAATGGGAGAGCTTTGGAATTTTGAATATGGAGTTCGAAGATACGATGGATGCTATCTGCTTTCCCCCGGGGCCCAGGGTCAATACTCAGCTTGTTCCATAATTGTGGTGTTGACCAAGCGACCTGACGCCAATACGACGAGACGTGACTGATAGTGATAATTGGGTAGGGATCCCGTTTTGTCGGCGGGTATGCATAAAAAGGAATCCATGGACAGACTTCGCAGAAGCCCTCTGGAAAGGTGTACTCAAAGATGAGCGAGAGTGTCTCCGGCGGGAGGTCTGCAGTGGCTGCCTGTACACTATTAAGTTTTCGCGCCAATGCCGTGTGTCTTTCGTGGAGCCGGCGTATCATGTCTTCTAGTTGGCGCATTTCGCGCTGGATGGCATCAGCCGCGTCTTTCTTCCAAGCCGCTGTCGACATGAGTGGCTTAATGGTGCCAAGCGTCTATGGAGCAGTGATTCTTGGGGTGTGTGATCACGTGGTGGTTTACAAATTCTTTCAGCTATGTCTACATTCAAATGATCAAATATTCAAGACCCGTACCGCCTTGGGTCGCGCTGGAAAAAGGGGGGTGTTTGTTAAACATCCGGTGTTAAAAATTAGCTGCAGCATTCTTCATTCAACCTGCCCTCTTGTATCATGCGATCTATATATTTTCTCGCATCGTCTGCCGAGTATCCTCCTTCAATTTCTACAACCCGCGCAAGAGTGGCTTTAACTCCGCCAGGCATCTCATTTGACGATCTACAAATTGGCAGAAATAAGGTAGCTCTCCTGTTGATTTGGTACAGGATACGTACCCTAATATATATACCCAGGCATTCTCATCGTCTAGCAACTTCCACATTCTGTGGGTGTCTTCTTCGATTAGATCCTGGACATAGGTTCACTTAATGCCTTCAGGGCCATCACGAGAATGGGCCACGCGATATACCAAGCCACGTTCCGCAGCGTACGCTTCCCGTTCTTTAGCATAATGTTCATCTTTAATCGCAGATCGATGGCCGAAATCCAGGGTGTTCGCGAAAATGGCCAGATAAAGAGGCATAGTTCTCATGACAAAAGAGACTCACATTGTGAGTTAAGCTGAAATCTCTCTTCTACAATGGCTCGCACGAGCGCGATCCCAGTACCAGGCCCAATGCAAATAACAGGCGTGTTAGGGGAAGGCGGAAGTCGTATTAGGCCTTTTTGAACTTCAATAGCTAGCTTATACCCTGTAGTATGTTGGCGAGAAGAGAAAAGAGTGAAGTGAAGGAACAATACCTGGCTTCAATGCCGGTAAGTAACTCGTGCACAGCTCTTGCGCTGGAATCCTGATTTTGGTTCGATATCGCACAATCGCGATACACAAGTGTATTCGACGTGAACTGTTTCTAGGACTACATTTTAGTATGAGTCCCGTCCGTAGTCGGTGTGGAAATAACCTTAGTTGAACTGGCGATCGAGGATCGTCCAGGGCCTCAAGAATGGGAATATGTCAAAGACATAATCCTTGGGTGTCATAACATATCTGAATTCGGATAGGACTTCTCGTACAGTTCGTTTTACGCGATAGCAAGTAATCGTACAGGTTCATCCTGAAGTACTGCACTTAACACTATCACTAGGTACAAGGATGAACTGTACTCACTGCTCCCTCGGATAGGAATTCATCCATTTTCTCTTCGCTCTATATCATCCACGGTGAGTTCTTGGAGATACTGGAAACATATGCGCCTCGGAACCGCGTTGAAGTCGAGATAGTGAGTGAAGAGTGTCCTCAGTGTAAACACACTCGGTAACAAGTCAAGGAGCGTCTAATCTGTCACACTTTATTAAATGGAAGAGGGCTTTCAAGGTAGTCATTTACCTTCCAATGTCTTTTGGACTGATAGTGCTTTGTCAGCAATGTTTCCCCAGCCAATGGTGCTCAAAAAATCTTCAACCCCTTGTGCGACTGCGAGCGGATGAATTATGGCAATGTCTCCGGGCAGATAGCTGGTTCTTCCATCGATTACGTATACAGGCGAACTCACCCAACGTCTTCACCCAGCTGAAATTCCATGATGAGCATCTTGAAACCAGTCTTTGGCTGCTATTCGTTCATTCACAGCTACAGCCGCTGTAATGGGATAGGGACCGGGTGCAGGAAGCTAAACTGCGCTCTTTTCCGTTGCGTTTCCTGGTTGGAGGATGGCCCGAGGCGGGGGAAATCTTGAGGTGGGAGCGGCAGGTATTATATCAAGGAGAGCGCGGACCCATAGGAGTATGTCCGGGAGAGGATTTAGCCAAGGCTCTAGAGCACCATCGAGCCTATGAAAAATGTATTGACTCTCGACTTGTAGCTTATTTACCAACAACTCACCCTAGAATATCTTGTTCACCTCCTTCCCCACGTTCACATACTTTGGTAGCACCCAGATGGATCAAGCCTTTTGACATCAGCTTTCCGGGCCAGCAGAACATGAGTCTCCTAGTCCAAACACAGTAAATGATAAATCTTCAAAGAGATCCGTCGGCGGGTGTGCGGAGACTCGAGAGCAGCATGTTCCAGAGCCGAGTTGTGGAACGCGGCTCAACATCAGAGCCTGTAGTGGACACCACAAATATGATTAATTATTTCTTCTATCACAAGGTTTTCCTGGAGACAATCCGGTTCAGGCATCCGAGATAGTAAATTTTGACGA
Source organism: Lepiota venenata (assembly GCA_004296355.1). Classification (NCBI taxonomy): domain Eukaryota; kingdom Fungi; phylum Basidiomycota; class Agaricomycetes; order Agaricales; family Agaricaceae; genus Lepiota; species Lepiota venenata. Next base: position 472,217 of record RCFS01000003.1, read on the forward strand.
GGCCATACCAGTGAATAACGGTCGACGCTCGTGATCTGGCACTTGAAACCAAGATTCCTGCACGTCCGAGCGACTCTGTCTGCGACTTCCTGGGCATGTCCTGTCTCCGTGGCATAGAGAATGAGCAGACGTCTGCTATTGTCGGGTTGGTGGTTATTATCAGATTGGTGTTTATTTGGATGACTAATCGCTTCCTCAGCTCTCCACTACGAGTCCTCCGAGGCTGGTCTCCGATGCATTACTAGCGTTATGGTGTTCGCTGTATCGGGTATATTGCATCCACTCTGCTCTTCTTTAGCACTCAATGCTGACAAAATTATAGTTTAACTGGTCTCGTCGGTTCTGGACAGTGAGGGCTACGAAATTGTCAAACTCCTAGTTCTTACTTAGAACCCGGTAACATAGCCCTTGAACCGGATCTCATATATGCCTCACTGGCGTATTGCTGCTAGCAGAAGCCCAAACAATATCTAGCTCAGTCGAGCGCATTGCAAGATAGTACGTTTGGAATCCGTCTCACATTTCCCCACCCAACCCACCAATGATATAGCCTGAATCCACTGCGAGAGCCTCCAAGCACCACCGAGCCCAATCGGGTCCTAGCGTGCCGACCCTCGAGCTCCAGGGCGTAACGGAGAAAATCACATTCGTCTGTGGCAATTGGTAGGCCTTCCGTCCGCGATTGCACCTTGAAAGCTCATTGCGAACACTACTTAGCCTGAAATAACCTCTCCCTCCCGCCAGCAATTCGTTTGACCTAGTCCGGATGTTATGTCCTGCACTTTTCATCACTTTTGATCCATGGAACTAGAAGCGTATCGCGTCCCAGCACCTGGAGGAAGGCCGGAGCTCTTAGACGATTACATATTCTTCCTCTATGGAACCGTCACCCCCCACCAGGCGCCACTCCTTTAAACCCTCATTTCACTCCAACACGTTTTCCACCACTCAAATTGCACCTCGACACCCCAAACCCACAGTATCGGACAGTAGGAACCCGGGACTTGGCTTGGCGCTTTCGGAGGAAGAGTCAGTGACGGCACTCTGCATGATCGTCCCCTTGTTATGGAGGAAGAAACTGGGGCCGAGACAGGGAAGGAAACTGAAGGCATTAATATCGTCTAGATGGAATATGCCAGCGAGCGGAGCGACCCAGTTTGCTCCTCAACCTGCGCTACCTTTCTCTACAGGCGAGTGAATGGAATCAACAGTATGTGGTCAGTGAAGATTTGGAGGCGCTCTTTGAGTATACGCTCACTCAGAAGTGGCCCTCATATCAATTCCTTGAGTTCTTCGGACATGCAAGGGAGATATCCACGGTGCATCCTACCCTTGCTACCACCTTTATGAACAGGAACGACGGTGACATTAATCAAATGGTCGGTTTGACATCTGACACCTCCAAGTCTCCAAGGCTTATTTCATAGCCCTCAGCGTAGGTCCCCATGTCGCAAGCCGAACCTGGAATCCACGTTTCGATGCATCTGCGACTGTTCCCCCCGTGCAAGAGTTTCGTTAGAACATGCCCTGGTGGCGACGGAGGACGGGGAGATCGGCGAAGACTCTGTTTTGGAGCAATTGGGGAATATAGGCAGTATTTTCTTGTTCTATTATACTTTCTTTGTTCCATCGGACTTACAGATGTAACACTTCGCCCTGTCAGCAACTTATCATCCACCTGATGATGCAGATCTTATTCTCTGAACATCGCTGGGTTACGCTCTCATCACACATTTGCACTTATTGGGTAGGTCCTCTGTGTCGTCGGGTATACGTGCGCAGGAGTAGATGGGCAGATGTCGCTGTAATACTCCACCGAAGCGTAATCGTAATTAAAGATAAGTGAGAGCGTCTCCGGTGGGAGGTCCGCAGTAGGCGCCTGCATGCTCCCGAGTTTTCAGCCTCATCTTTCTTCATGTGTACCGTCGACATGGGTGCTGCGGATGAAAGCTGATGTAGTCATGTAGTGACCAACAATATCTATGTTCAAGGTCACGTATGCGACCACATAGACCAAAGCCTTTCTAGGTGATGTTAGGCACATATATTGCCAGAAGAGCACTCAGGTAATAACTATAAGAGAGACACAGTATAAGACTAAGGTAGCTATTAGTGAATATTCGTAGTAGGGAATAAGCAGTACTCACTTCAGTGTCTCGACGCGAGAACTGAAGTGCACGCTACAATATGGTACGTTCTATACACTCGGAACGAGCGTTACGAAGACAATAGCTTCGTTGTACATATGGTATGCAATATTAATATGATATCATAGTACTACAGCGTGATCCCAGAGGCACGCAGGAACTACATAGCGAGGTACGAATAAGCGGAAGCGAATATCGTGGACATACAATGTGTGGGCACATGAACAGCGGGGAACGGAGAGCGGGGACCTAGAGCTCGAGAGCGCGGGGGCTCGGTGCGGGCTTGCATCGCAACAATAACTGCTAAGCATTAAACCATATGATAATTGTGACTGCTTCTTTCCAGTATAATACCCATTTGTGCATTATTGACCTAACACAACAGCAGGAACAATCATCATTGTTGAGAATTGATCAGTCATATCTATCACCCTGCATTCAAGAAATCTCTACTACAAAGGCAAAAAAAAACACACTGGAAGAGTATCATATACAGCTTGTACAGCTTTTCTATGGCAACCACCCAACCCTTACTTCATCTTCCAATATATCCGGCTGAAGTCCATTCCGAACCATTTCACATAACTCCTCTTGTACGCCCGGGGCCCAGTCAAATTCAGTGCTCTTAGTCTCAAATGTGAACCGAGGATCTGGTCCAGCATGCTTTGCTCTACAGATATCCAGGATTCGGAGAGAGGAATCAATATGATTACTCAGGCTGTTATCGCAAATTTCAAGAACCAGGGACTTGAGGTATGGTAGATATTCTGTCTCATCACCTTCCCAGCCAGGGCATAATGCGCAGAGTGCTGTGTACACACAATCCTCATTGCACATTGTCATAGTCAGGACCTGGAGATGACGACATCGGCTGAAAGCATACTTGAATTCAGGAAGCGACCAATAGAAGATGTTAAGTAGTTCCAGATCGAGTAGGGTGTCTGATTGTTGGGCAAGGAAATTGGGCTGGCCGTCTCCCCGTTCAGTTCCATCTGACCACACAAGCGTATGTAGTGCCGGTAACCGGATGTATTGGCGTGTGGCTGAGCACCATGGACCATTGGTATCCAAAGATAATGTTTGCAAAAACTGAAGAGTGGTGATGTCGGCTAGAGGGGTAAACTCAGCTCTGGGTTGCTGAGAGTTCCATATTCGGAAATATATGAGATTAGGACACTGTGTAAGAAACCTTACACAGGTGTCGACGGGAATTAGGTGTAGGTCGATGTGTGTTATTGATGACCAAGGGAGCAAGACCTCCACCGCTACTTGTTTTAAACATACATGGCGCAGGAGAGAAGCAGATTCGAGTGAGAGTTTATGATCCAGGTCCCGAAAACCCCCGGATATGGAGAGACATTGGAGTTGGGGACAGCTGGTTGAGAGATGGGATAGCCACTTCAGCCGGGGGTCTTGCAGCTTCAGGGTTCAAATCTTCTTAGAATATTTGTTATCAAAGAGGATAGATCCGGCTATGTCCTCACGGCCGAGATCGTTGAGACTAAGGTCGAATGGAAGATCTTTGGAATTTTGAAAGTGGAGTTCGAGGATATGATAGATGTTTTTGTTCTGGCGATACTTAATGTTCATCCTGTTCCATAATTGGGGTGTTGACCAAGTGACCTGACGCCAATACGACGAGACATGACTGATAATAATGATTGGGTAGGTGATCTGTATCAGTCGGATATATATGTGGGGGGGTCAATGGGCAGATCTCGGTGTGGCGCCTCAGAGAGGTGTACTCAAAGATGAGTGAGAGTATCTCCGGTGGGAGTTCCGCAGTGGCCGCCTGCACGCTGTTGAGTTTTTGCATCAGCGCCGTGCGTCTTTCGTGAAGCTGGCGTATCATGTCTTCTACTTGGCGTATTTCGCACTGGATGGTATCGACCTCGTCTTTTTTACTGGCTGCTGTCGACATGATTGGTTTGGATGGTATTGACAATGTCTGTGAAGCTGGGGGTGACACTTGGGAAGTGCTCAAATTCAACGTTCAACGTTCAATGGTCTCACGTCAGATGTGTGGTCACGTGGGGGTTCACAAATTATATCTACACTCAAATATTCAATATCCCAGCTCAAGTCCCGTACCGCCTTAGGTCGTGCCGGAAAAGAAGGGTGTGTTTGTTAAACATCCGGTGTTAAAGATTAGTTTCAGCATTCTTCATTCAACCTGCCCTCCTGTGTCATGCGATCTATATATTTTCTCGCGCCGATCAATATATTTCTAAACCCCGCTGCTGAGTATCCTCCAATTTCCGCAACCCACGCAAGAACGGCTTTATCCCCACCAGGCTGTTGGAATTCCAAGCGCGCTCCGAGACCTCGCGCCCAGATCGACTCTTCCCTTTTATAGTAAACACCGTTCATGTACACCCTCTATGGACACGTAGCACGCTCACACACCTCAGTACTCGTACGCATACGAGTAGCTGAGCGTATATTTCTTACACAGGCATCTTATTTAACAATCTCCAAATTGACAGAAATAAGATAGCTCTCCTATTGATTTGGTACAGGATACGTACCCTAACATATATACCCAGGCCTTCTCATCGTCTAACAGCTTCCACATTCTGTGGGCGTCTTCTTCGATTAGATCCTGGACTGAACACCTTCAGGGCTATCGCGAGAACGGGCCACGATATACCAGGCAGCATTCCATAACATAGGCTTCCCATTCTTTAACATAATATTTATCTTTAATTGCAGATTGAACCGAAACACAGGATGTTTGCTAAAAGGGTCAGAAAAAGAGACTCACATTATGAGTTAATGGAATCTCTCTCCTACGGTGGCTCGCATGGGCACTATCCCAGTGCCGGGTCCAATACAAATGGCGGGCGTGTTGAGGGAAGGCAGAAGCCGTATCAGGCCTTTGTGAACTTCAATGGCTAGGCTTATCACCTGTAATATGTTGGCAAGAAGAGAAAAGAGTAAAGTGAAGGAACAATACCTGGCTTCAATGCCGATAAGTAACTCGTGCGCAGCCCTTGCGCAGAATCCCGAGTTTGATATCGCACAACTGTAATACACAAGTGTATTCAACGTGAATGTTTCTGGATCAGATTTCAGTATGAGTCCCGCCCGCAGTCGGTATGGGAATAACCTTGGCTGAACTAGCGATCGAAAATTGCCAGGGCCTCAAGAATGGGAATACATCAAAGACGTAATCCTTGGGTATTATAACATGTCTGAGTTTGGGTAGGACTTCTCATACAGTACGTTTTACGCGATAGCAATAACCGTACAGTTCATTCTGAAACACCACACTTAACACTATCACCAGGTACAAGGATGAACATACTCACTGCTCCCTCCTTGGATAGGAATTCATCCATTTTCTTTCGCCCCATGTCATCCACAGTGAATTCTCGAAGATATTGAAAAAATGTACGCCCCGGAATTGCATTAAAGTCGAGATAGTGAGTCCGAGCATCCTCAATGTGAACACACTCGGTAATGAATTTCTCTTTGATTGATAATGCTTCGTCAATGATGTCTCCCCAGCCAATGGTGTTCAGCAAATCTTCAACCTCCTGTGGGGCTACGAGGGAATTATTTATGGCAATATCTCTGGGGAGGTAGCTGGTTTATGTCAGTCCCATCGATTGCGGATACCGGCGAACTCACTTAACATCTTCATCCAGCTGAAATTCCACATGATGAACATCCTGAAACCAGTCTTTGACTGTTATTCGTTTATTCACAGCTACGTTCGCTGTGGTGGGAGGGGGACCGTTTACAGGAAGCTAAACTGTGCTCTTTTCTATCCCATTTTCTGGTTGAAGGATGACCCGAGGCGGGGGAAGTCTTGCAGTGAACGCAACAGGTCTTACGTCAAGGAGAGGGCGGTCCCATAGCAGCATGTCCGGGAGGGCATTTAGCCAAGGCTCTAGAGCATCATCAAACCTATGAAAAACGTGTTGACTTTCGATTTGTAGCTCATTTACTGACAAATCACCCTAGAATGTGTTGTTCATCTCCTTCCCCACGTTCACATACTTCGGTAGCACCCAGATGGATCAAGCGTTTTGACAGCAGCTTTGCGGGCCAGCAGAACTTCTCATAAGATGAGTCTCCCAGTCCAAACACAGCGAATGATAAATCTCCACAGAGATCGGTCGGTAGGTCCACGGAGAGTAGCATGTTCCAGGGCAGAGTCATGGAACGCGGCTCAACACCGGCGCCCGTCGTTGACACCACAAATATGGTTGTTTCTTCTATCACAAAGTTTTCCTGGAGACAATCCGGTTCAGGTATCCGAGATAGCGGATTTTTGACAGGACCATACCGGTGGGTCAACGCTCGCGACCTGGCACTTGAAACCAAGATTCCTGCATGTCGGAGCGACTACGTCCGCGACTTCCTGGGCACTTTCTATTTCTGTAGCGTAAAGGATGAGTAGACGTCTACTATTGTCGGGTGGTTATGTGTAGACGTTGTCTCGTGCCTGTGGTGACAGTAGGGGAATATGTTATATAGTTATGCGGGTGATCGCGCATAGAGTGTGGGAGTGGTGGGTTCGAGGGGGGAGGAGGAGCGGAACAGCGGACTCGGAGCTACGCTGCGCCGAAGTCATGCCCGTGACGGTCACACCGCGGCACGAGAAAGCACACTATTATTAGATTGGTATTTAGTCTCTGCATTACTAGCGTTGACGTTCGCTGTGTTGGGTGGGCTGCACTCTGTTCTTCTTTCACACTCAATGCTGACAAAATTATCGTTTACTGGTCTTGTCGGTTCTGAACAGTAAGGGCTACAAAAATTCATCAACGTAGACCCCGGTGACACAGCGCTTGAACCGGATCTCGTATATGCCTAACTGGTGTATCGCCGTTAACTTGAGCCAAGACAATCTCTGGCTCGGTCGAATGTATCGTCGAATAGTACGTTTAGAATCTGTCTGATATTTCTCCACTCAACCCACCAACGATATGGCCTGGATCTATCGCGAGAGCCTCCAACCGCCGCCGAGTCCAATCATGTCCCGGCATGCCAACCGTTGGGTTCCAGAACGTAACGGAGCATATTACATTCGTCCGTGGCAATTGGTAGGCCCTCTGTCCGTGATTGCACCTTTTTTAAAGCTCATTGCAAAAACAATTTAGCCTAAAATAACCCCTCCCTTTTGCTGACGGTTCATTTGACTTGGACCGGAGGTCATGTCCTGCACTTCGCGTCACTTTGGATTTATGGGACTCGACGCCTATCGCGTGCCAGCACCTGGAGGCAGGCTGGAGCTCATAGTATTGACAATAGGAATCCAGGACTTAGCTTGGCGCTTTCGGAAGAAGAGTCGGCGATAGGCATTTTGCATGATCGCCCTGTCGTTAATGGGGAAGAAGTTGGGGGCGAGATAGGGAAGGAAACTGAAGGCATTAATATTGTCTGGACGAAACACGCCAACGAGCAGAGCAACCCAGTTAGCTCCTCAACCTGTGTTACTTTTCTTGACGGCGAATGAATGGAATCAACAGCGCGTGATCAGCAAAGATTTGGAGGCGCTCTTCGAACATACAAGTGGCCTTCGTACCCACCGCCCCTCTGCACTGCTGAAAGAGCTTTTCGGATATGCAAGGGGGGTATCCACGTTGCATATTATCCTCGCCCCTACCTTTACGGGCAGGTACGACAGTGACAATACTCAAATGGCCGATTTGACATCTGACGCCTCCTCTGAGTCTCCAAGGCTAATTTCATAGCCCTCGGCGCAGGTCCCCATGCCGCAAGCCGAACCTGGAACTCACGTTTCAAGACATCTGCGGCTGTTGCTCTCATGCAAGAGTTTCGTTGGAACATGCCCTGGTGGCGATGGAGGATGAGGAGATCGGTGAAGACTCTGTTTTGGAGCAATTCGGGAATATAAGCAATATTTTCTTGCTCTATTATACCTTCTTTGTCCCACCGGACTTACAGATGTAACACCTCGCTCCATCAGCAATTTCATCCTCCACCTGATGCGGATCTTATTCTCTGAACATCGCCGGGTTACCATCTCATCACACATTTGTACTAATTGGGTAGGTCTTCTGTGTCGTCGGGTATACGTGCAAAGGAGTAGATGGGCAGATACCGCCGTAATCCTCCACAGAGGCGTAATTAATTGCGAATATATCTGCCAGCGTTGTAATCTTCAGTGAATGGGAACTCATCTGGTAAATTCTTTGTTGTCTGGAGGACCAATGGGTCTGTCTCCTGACGGGCATTACTCAACCCAACTCTCAGAGGACCTTTGAATCCATGGGCCCGAGGATCGAAATTTCCCTCCTCTGGGCCATGGCCTGGAGCTTTAGTCCAATGTTCAGTCTGATTGGTGCCATCAGGAAAGAAAAAACATATGTACCTCGCGAGAAAGCAGCTCGGATGCACTTTCTTGAGGAAACATAGCATCTCTTTCCACGACCAACCTTTGCCACCGGAAACCTTAGCCCACCTATCATAATCATCTGATGATCCCCGAGCCCAAACCATCCCATCTACGATATCATATTTTAAATCGTGTGGCGTGCATTATAAAGCGGCTGAACGTACTATGGGAGCTGCTCCCACCAAAGACGCGAACTCTTGAATATAGTAACCATCTTCCATTTAGACCCGGCGGTGGTGTGCTTGTAGTATTCCAGCCCAAGGCATCGCCATTCACCAAGAGTCGTCCAGTAAGCCAGGGAACCTGCAGATTAATATTTCCTTGGTGGCTAAAAACATAAATCAGCAGCCAGAATGCGCTGTTAAATGAACAGAGGTCTCACGATGGTCCAGCCTCGATAACGAGAACGCAAATTTTTGGGCCTTTGGTCAATCGATTATTAGCTCCAACGAGGCCAGAAGTGCCGCCTGGAATCGGGTCAGCGAAGATTTAAACACACAACAAGTGGCAGCTATACCTCCTATGATGAAATCACAAGTTTTGAACGGGATTTGTGATATATTGCGGCCAGATTCGAGCCAGCCCCCAGTAGCGATAATACAAGAAGCAGACGCACCTGTGCTCAGCGAACCGCGGTATCAGCGGTGCCTGGTTTGCATCTGGCAGACGTGAGTCTTATATCTCCCAGCCACAGAGATGGGAGTAAAGGCGGTATGTATAGCAGACAGACACTGCTATGGAAGCTGAGAAAATTACAAATTGGAGAAGGATGATTATCTGGTGCTAGAGAATCTCAACACAAAAGATTTTAAGGAGATAAATATATCATTACAGAGGTGGGGGGAAATAATATATTTATACGGAAAGTGCTCTGATGGATCGCCACAGCCAACCCTGGTATGATGTAGCCCAGCGTCGGCATATGGGGTAGCACCTCGGATTTTTCAGAAGTGTTGGTGAATAGTTGACCAGCGGAGACCTCAACCACATAATGGAGTCGTCAACTTAGGCAACCACTCAACCCTTACATCATCCTTCAATATATCCAGCTGAAGTCCAGCCTGAACCATTTCACATAACTCCTCTCGTACGCCTGGGGCCCAGTCCCAGTCGAGCCTCTTGATCCCCAATGTGAACCGAGGATTTGGTCCAGCATGCTTTGCCTTACAGATATCCAGGATTCGAAGAGAGAATTCGGTGTCAAGCACCACAGAGCCGCCCTTGTCCCCACGGCAATTGTCAATAATCAAGGACCCGAGGTATGGTAGATATTCTGTCCCATCACCTTCCCAGCCAGGGCATAATGCACAGAGTGCTGCATACAGCGATGTCTTTTTAAATGAGACCATAGTCAGGATCTGGACATGACGACACCGGCTGAAAGCATGTCTGAATTCACGAAGTGGCCAGTCAATGTAGGCGAGCTCTAGATTGAGTAGGGTGTCTTGCAGGTGGGCAAACAAAGCATCGACGTCAAGCCAATAATGTATCTGTTCGGCTTCACCCGACCACGAAAGCATGCGCAGTACCGGTAGCCGGACGTGTTGGAGTATGTTCAAGCTCCATGGATGATCAACAGACTTCCAAAGTAATGATTGCAAACTGATGAAGAGTGGTGATGTCGGTTAGAGGAGGAAATTCAGCCCCTGGAGGTGAGGACGCATCAATTGAAAATATATGAGATTAGGACACTGTGTGAGGAGCTTTGCACAGGTGTTGATGGGAATGAGGAATAGATCAATGTGTGTTATTGATGACCAAGGGAGGAAGACTTTTGCCTGTACCCGTTGTAAACGTATATGGCGCAGGAGAGAAGCAGATTCGAGTGAGAGTTTAGAGGTATGAGGTATCTTTTCTATGGAGAGACATTGGAGTTGGGGACAACTGGTCGAGATATGGGGCAGCCACTTCACTGGTGGATTCAGCAGCTGAAGGGTTCGAATCTTCCTAAAATGTTCTCTATTCAAGAGGTCAGGTCCAACAATGTTCCTGGGACGAAAGTCGAGAGTGAGGTCGACTGGGAGAGCTTTAGAATTTTGAAAGTGGAGGTCGAGAATATGACAAATGCTATCCGTGTTCTTCCCGAAATCCCCCGCACTCAGCCTGTTCCATAGTCGGGGTGCTGACCAAGCGACGTGACGCCAATGCGATGAGACGTGGCTGATAACGATAATTGGGTAGGTGTGCTGTGTCGTCGGGTACGTCGTCGGATATACATGCGAGGGAGTTGATGGGCAGATGTCACTGCAGTCCCCCCGAGAGGCGTGCTCAAAGATGAGTGAGAGCGTCTCTGGTGGGAGGTCCGCAGTAGATGCTTGTACGCTGTTGAGTTTTTGAACCAAAGCCGCGCGTCTTTCGTGAAGCTGGCGTATCATGTCTTCTACTTGGCGTATTTCGCGCTGGATTGCATCAGCCTCGTCTTTCTTCCTGCGTGCTGTCGACATGGGTGTTGCGGATGAAAGGGGGGGTAGTCATGTGGTGATCAACAATTTCTATATTCAAGGCCATGCATGCTACCACGTAGATCAAAACCCTTCCTGCACAGGCAGAGGGAAATAATATACTTATATGGAAAGTACTTCGACGGGATCGCTAACGCCGGCATGATGTAAGCTAACGTCGGCATAACTAGGTAGTAAAGCTTTCAGAAGTGTTAGTGAATAGCTGACCAGTGGAGACCTCAGCCACATAATGGAGCCGTCAGCTTCAGATGTGTTTTTGGCGATGTAACGCATTTGTAGGGGGGGTCAATAAATTTTTTCCTTACCCGTCCAAGATCCCGTCGACTACAGGAGTACAAGAGCACTACGTTCGACAGTTGGAATAGATTACGCATGGGCCAGCTCCTGATAAATTTATCGCAAAATATCAATCAAAAAATATTAGGCTACATGAGAATCTTTGACGTACCTTTCAACACTTCAACGACGATAGACAACCACAAGAGGATCAAGGTTTCCCCACCCACCGATACTCCATCCCACCATCACTCTGTCCACCCCAAAACCTCTGTCCAAAAAACCTGGGTACCAAAAACGCCTTCTTATTACCCCGTCCCACCACATAAACTTGGTACAACTCCGTATCCTGTGGGGAGGCCCTTGTCGGGGACAAGAGCTTGGCGATTATACTAGGACGGTATGGACGTGCGAGTTCTCCGTCCAGTCTTTGTAGGGTCTGAGAATAATGGGTCAGCCTGCATGAAGAGTGAGTATAAGAAAGTCGACTTATACATGCCTGAATAGCTGATTGTCGCACGTAAAACGGATGGATGGGATAATGTTCAGAGTGAACAAAGGTCTGAGCAAAGTCAAGGTTCCGTAGTTGTTCCAGAACTTCATTGTCGACGGTATCTGCTAGCGTCCACATCTGGAGCAGGGTATCAACTGCGTATTCATAAACCACCAGACGGAGAGAGAAGAGGTTGATGGATATATCATCATTCCCTCTCCAAGAAAGCGACAAATCAGGAATTTGCCCTTCTGGAGAGTCTGAAAATATTGTGTTCAATGGCCCAGTGATCCGAACAGCATTGGGTTGCATTACTTACTTAAGGGAGGCTTTCCGTGTACCTCATTGATAACGCGGAGGCAGTTCCTGAGCAAGGCGTTTACATGTTGCGATGCCTTGGCACAGAATCCCATCGAGCGGCTTGGGGACTCCAGAAACTCGTCAAAAGATCGGTGATAGAATCGCATGCTGAATCCTCCAAACCGAGTTGGACTATGACCCTTGCGCATCTGGACAACGGAGTGAAGCTTGAGAAGCGCAGCGTGAAGAGTGGCCGAGGAAATCCCAAGTAAGTTGGCGACAACACTCTCACGGTGAGAATACATCATTGAGAGTAGAATCTGCTGAGTAGTTGGAAGAATGGATATGGGGACGTTCTCCATGATCAGGGTATAGATGGTGTCCAGATGCAGAAAGGGATTTTGGGAGTTGTCACTATTCCGGCTATTTGAGACGAGTAGTATAGCCCGAAGCTGGTGCTCAGGGCCATGTGAGCCGGGTTCGCCGATAAAACGGAGAACAGTGGCAGCATATATGAATAGTCCAGCAGAACGCCTTACGATTTCCCCCAACTCCTCCTCTGTCGGCCACGCAGCCGAGGAAAAACGGTATTTTGTCCTGATTTTCTTGAACCCGTCCTGAAGATACAGTTCGATATCACCATCGGCATCTCGGGAGACTGGGAGGCCTATCTTCCAGCAATGTTGAGCCATGTCCTCTGAGGACTCAAATACCGCGGTGATATGGGGTTCTGGACGGCTAAAGATTGCCCACAAGAGAGGCGTTGTCTCATCGCGCACGGAAGAGACGATCAAGTGTGAGGATCTCGCTCTGAGCTTCATCGCCGGTACACTCGTCCAGTCCGTCGATGATGACCACCCGATTTCCAATGTCCACCCCGCGCGCCTTCAACTCTTGAAAAGGTCCAACGATCAGCTCGGTGAATTGAGTAGAGATAGGACTTGGTCACAAGCGTTGGGTCATGTCTGATTCTTGAATCGATAATTTCAGCGTAAGGCGGAGACCTGGTGGAGAGCTGGTACGCAATAGAAGTGAAAAGACAATTTGGGTTGTTCCGGGGGCTAACGCGAGCGAAGAAGAACGAGGCGCCAAAAGAGGAGGCGCCCCTCCCGATCTTTTCCGCGCACGTCTGGGCGACTGCGGATTTTCCTACGCCGGCTGGACCTTGCATCCACATGATACGGGTGGTTGACTCTTCAGGCGCTTGGGCCCAATGGACGATGTCTTTGATATATTGTTCGCGAGTTCCTGGAAAGCATTGTGGAGGCGGATGGCGGGCGGATGAGTCGTGAGATGCCTCGGGAAGGGAAGCCTTGAGGAGAATGTCAAGACCTGGAGGTAGAGGTCAAGTTTCAGATTCAGCGGCGGTGTATTGTGAGCGGACTTGCCAGTTTTTTGCGTAGCATGAATGTCGAAGAATTGACTGTTGGTTATGACAAAATCGTGCGCACCTGATAAGATGGACATGGTGGGGTCAGACCAAGTAGAACTGATTTGTCCATTGTATGTCATGTGCTCATATAGATAATCACCAAAAAAAACATAAGTAAATCACCCATGGCAGCACTCATCCACTCAGACCTCCCAGACCTCCACCTCCTCTCCAAAGGCAAAGTAGCGCGACATCTACACCACCTCGGACCCCTCCACCCTCCTCTTCGTCGCATCAGACCGCATTTCCGCCTACGACGTCATCCTCAACAATGGCATCCCCGACAAAGGCACCCTCCTAACCTCTCTCTCCCTCTTCTGGTTCCACAAACTCGCACACATCATCCCTAATCACCATATCACCTCCACTATCTCCTCTATGCCGCCTGAAATCCATAAATATGCGCCACAGCTGCAAGGTCGGGCTATGCTTGTGCGCAAGGCGGAGGTTGTGCCTCTCGAGGCGATCGTCAGGGGATATATCACTGGTATTTCCTCCTCCCTCTCTCTCTCACTTCTGATTTTCATTGTATATCGCTTTCAACTATGCGATATAGGCTCCGCATGGTCGGAATACAAAAAATCTGGAACAGTCCACACCATCCCCATGCCCCCCGGCCTCCTCGAATCTCAAAAACTCCCCACCCCGATATTCACACCATCAACAAAGGCAGAACAAGGCTCACACGACGAAAACATCTCCCCCGCCCAAGGTAAGATAAAAAAAAAAAACCCCCAATTATTCCCTACCCCGAAGGCTCTAAATCATATACGCAAATATTTAAACAGCTGCTAAACTCATCGGCCAATCTCTATACGACCAAATCGCCACCACATCCCTCCAACTCTACACGGCCGCCGCAGCCTACGCCGAATCACGCGGCCTCATTCTCGCCGACACCAAATTCGAATTCGGCCTCATCTCATCATCGACACATCCTACTGAAAAACAACTCATCCTCATCGACGAGGCCTTGACGCCGGATTCCTCTCGATATTGGCCACTGGATGGCTATGCTCCCGGCGGACCTCAGCCCAGTTTTGATAAACAGTATGTTCGTGATTGGCTTGTGCGGTGCTGGGTTCCGTAAGGGCTTGGAGAGTGGACCTGAGGGTAAAGAGGGTGAAGGGTGGACAATCGACGAAAGTGTGGTTCAAGGCACAAGGGATCGATATGCTGAGGCCGTGGATCGGCTCGTTAATTAAGATATGATTATAGTCCGAGCTACATAGTCGAACGAAAATCAAGTATAGTATATCCGTGTATGATAGCTAAATGAGTGTCCGTCCTATATATGAGTGTCCTATATTATCTATTAATTGTCCGACTACCAGAACCTCGTTTTCCACGGCTCCACACCATTCGCAGCTCGCAGCATCACAATATTTGCTGTCAAACTGGAAAACCCATTCCCAACAAACACCTCCGCCCTCTGCCCCACATACATATCCAAGGCCGGAGCAACATACCGCGCCTCCCATCCAAGCTCAAGATCACGACTAGTCGAAATCTCGTCCCAGCTCCACACAAAATCGTAGTCAAAGTCGGTTGTTCGGTCCTGGTCTCCGAGAGCCGTACGAGTTGAACTCCGCTCTACATCCTCCTCCAGCGCCTTTTTGAGGTCCTTCAACCACTCACGATTACCGTTAGTCATAATGTACACCCTCCTCAGCTTCTCCCTCACCCGCCCTTCGACATCCCCACCGCCACCGTTCCTACGCTCTACCGCCAACTGCTTCTCCCTCCACTCCCGCACCGCACGAACCACTCTCTTCCGCACTTGATCAATATCAACGAGACACTTTTCCCTATACGTTTTCTTGATCTCCTCTTTGGACATTGATTCGAGCAATTTGGGGTTCTCGGCAAAGAACCGATCTGGTAGATCTGGCATTGAATTGTAACCAGTATACGTGGAGCCAAATGCATAGAGCGAGTCACAATGCTCCACAAAATCACCTTGCCGAAGATGGAGCGCAAGAATAGGCAGTGTTGATGGGTGCGGTGGAGTTGGCGTGAGAATGGGACGCTTAAAGTAGTTCGAACAGTGGGAGGGGATTCTGTTGCATTTGGGTCGACGGCATGAAGTGACGTTGGTTTCGCTGGAAGGTGTAGTGAATCAAGGGAGACCATGAGAACTCCTGTACCATAGGAGAAGCGAATAACGACGGTAATATGTCATGGAGTCGGGGCGATCCAAGAAGCCTGTCAAGGGTAGCAGCGACGCAACGACGTTAGCTGACATTCGACTCCAAAAAAGAAGTGCATTCCATACATGTAGTCAAACAGCTGGTCACCGAACCACCGAAATTCCACGCAACGATCCTCAATGCTGACTGAGCTTCTCGACCCATGCTTCCAGCACCTGGAGTGCAGTGGCATTATCTGTTCGGACGTCGCTGGGTTGCAAAACGAGAGGGTCTGGACAGATCTGGCTGTAGTAGTGCCAGGAGACGGACCGAGGTATGTCGGTCGCATTCGAGTAGGGATAGCCAGCAATAGGACCAGCGACCAATGCAGTTAGTGGGATGCGTGAAGGAATGAGCTTGCCGTTGTAATCCGAATATTCGCTATCTATATTCCAAACATAGTCGTCAAATACAAATCTACAAACATTTGTTAGTTCATTACCTATCAGCACATAGGTCATGATACCACTCACGTCCGGCCGGACGAGTAGGCTACATGGGCATTGAGGATCATTTCCTGCATTGCATTTCCCCATCCCAGATTCCAGATATGGTTGCCGAAGAAGAGATATTTTGCATGCTTGCCCTCTGGAGGTGGTAATGACTGGTCATGTTGGGGAAGGTGCCGTTCGTATGTGGTGTATCGTTCGTATAGAGGCGGTCTAGTATCATCTGCGGGTGGTCGGTCGAGAGGTGTTGGGTAGGGTGGGTGGGCCCCCCGTGTTGATAGGAGGTAGAAGACGAAAAGAGCGAAAGTTGAGAGAGCGGCGATAGCGGTTCGAGAGTACCGACGTGTGAGACAAGCGCCACCAAGAAATGTACGTGGCTTGAGTCCTGCACCTGTACGGGATGTTGTGGATAGGAGAGAATAAGGATAGACTGTTCGCGAGGAGAGGAAACGCATAGATGATGGGCGGTCGAGAACAGCGCAGGGCGCTTCAACGTGGGAGCTGTTATCGTCCGATTCTATTTCTGTTGCAGGCGTCCAGCAGGAATTGGGCGAAGGCGGGAAACAGAGAAACTCTTACATACGCCCTCCAGGATGTCCTAGAACCCCGGTCAGCCCCTATTTGTATTTTGAGGGGAAATCGGCCGTCGGGTTGGAAAAAAATCCAGATTCAACGGGGCAGGGATCTGCTATTGAAGGTTGGGTACTGACAATCTGGACAAGAGGGCTTTGAGGGGATGCCGGTGATTTTTACCGGTATATTTCGACCACCAAAATCACCATATAAGGCGATTCTGATGTAAGCAGCCTTGATCCCCGATGATCTCACCACTTGTTTGCCCAAACATTCAAGTACTCCTCGACAATACCAGCCATCACCTTGACCATTGACATCTCTGCTACTCAGCGTCCTGTTCATTAGGAACTGCGCTTTTTTCCTTCCCTCCCTCCAGCATCTGTAACACCCGCCCAGCATTGAATCAGGGCAACACTCAAGCGGAGGACAGAGGACATTCCAATGAGATTGCCTGTGTGCGTGCCCCGCTGCCTTTCTCTCCGTCTATTCGGACGACACTTTTCACAGGTAGTTCCGTATTTAATGGCTATAGGGCTTCCACATAATTCTTTCGTCGTCTGACCGCATCGTTCTACCTGAGATAGTATATTCACTACGCTTCTGGGGCTAGATCATCCTCCCTCGACTTGTGTTAGCCTCAGGCTTCAATGTACATACAAATCCGGCGGGAATACAAAACACACTTGTGTTACTGAGATATTTCAGACACCATAATGTACAAACGGCACCCAGGAATGAAATAAATTATCATCTGATTCCCGTACCTCCCTTACAGCTTCATGCAGCGCGAGTGCAGCTCGGTCACTATCCGGTTCTCCCCCAGAGAGAAGCACCTCATATACTTTTGCAGCAATCCTTGGAGCCGCCTCATCGGGTATCGCCCACATCGTCCCAATCACATTCCGATATCCAGCTCCTAACATGGCAGCAGTAATATGTACCGCCTCATCGAATGCTTTCCCATCTCCAGTCGCTGTCTGACAAGCCGACAAGAACGCAAAGTCAGCATTGCCAAACTGTTTGGTGACGATGTCCATAATCGTCAAGCGTCGGTCGTGGAGGTAGAAGCCGCTCTGTGTGGGCGCTTGCTCGTCCTGGACGGCATGACATGCGAGATGGATCCAGCTGGTGTCTTGCATGCGGGCCAGCACCTGGTCTCCCGTCGCCTGCTCATTCCGAAGGATTTCATATTGCTGCCTGGTATCATCAGAAAACAATTTCCCTACATGTTCGATCTCCGTCTCGACGTCCGGAAGCAAGGGATGATCTGGAGTATCTGTCATGGCAACACCGACGATTCGCGTGAATGGTCGTTGTTCAACTGCTCTTGCCTCGAGTAAGGCATTAACTGTTGGCGTGTATGACGAGACCACGTAGGTAAATGTCCCTTCAATTCCGGCCCCGATGTCGCGACAGGCAGCATGGAGTGGAAGGAAGGCGAGGGGACCAGTTGGGCACCACCAAATGCGAGGAAGATCCAAAGGATCAGATCCGCTAGTAACCTGTAGTTGATGTCGGTGAATGCGCTCTGCTGCTACAGATGGCTCTTACCGTCAAACCCAGACCTTTCAGAATCGGATCGACAACATGCAAATAGAGCTTTGACAGGATCCCTGCGAGACGCGGGGTCCCTTTTTTGGGCGGAGTGCCACGATAAGTACAGTCGACGAGCTCTTCCTGAAAAATCCGTGACATGTTGACCACGTCTTCGTAACAAAGCTTGTTCAATGGAATATGGGATACACAGTCTGTATCTTGTTTGAGTATCAATGCATCGCAACGGTCCTGATGGGCATTGATGACGATTACAGGACCTGATGCGGCGGCTTCCTTGAGACGAGAGATATTTTTCGGAAGAAGGAAGTCGTGAAAGTTTGGAAGCAATCGGATGGTCTCCACAAGCAGATCCCATTTCTCTGCAAGACGATGATGGCGCTGAGTTTCTGCCTCGAGTGAAATAGGATTCTTGCCATTGTCGGATGTGAGGTTGTGCCCTCGAATAGCGGCCTTTTGGAGCTCATGTGAGATTTGTGTGAATTCAATGCAAATATCTGGGTGGGCCTGACGGAGCTGATTTACGGAAGTTCGGAGGCAGAGCAACTGATTCCAGACAACTGAACGTCCTTGCTCGAGCCACTCGAGCGCAAGATCTGGACGGCCAATATTAAGGGCGAATGCGGCGGCTTCCCTTGGAATGTCGGCAAATTTGGTGAGTTGTGAATGACGTGTAGCAATGGGATCGCCAATCCAAGCAACTTCTGGAAGGAGATTTATAGCCCGGTGGTATGCAGCCAAGGCATCAGAGGGATTCCGCTTGACTGCTAGGCGAGCCCAGCTTTGGGATGCCGAGCATCGGAGCGGTACGGGGCCCATGTTGGAAGTGGCAGCTAATCGAAAATGTGAAATTGCCTCATCTAAATCAATCAGCGATTTAGTGTGCGCAAATCGACACTCGAAGAAAATTCCGAGATTATTGAGACACTGTGGTTTGCCGGCATGACCATCTGAAATAAGCGACACAGCTTGCTGTTGGAGATTGATGGCCTCCTCGAGGTCACTGAGCCTCCCTGTGTGCCGAAATCGACTTTGGAATGAATACCCGAGATTATGGAGAAATAATGGTTTGTTGGCATGACCGTCAGGAATGAGCGACACGGCTTGCTGCTGGTAAACGATGACGTCCTCGAGGTCACTGGGTATCCCTATGCGCCAAAATCGACTCTCGAAGGAATTCCCGAGATTATTGAGATATAGTGGTTTTCTGGCATGACCATCCGGAGTGAGCCACACGGCTTGCTGTTTGTGATTGATAGCCTTCCTCAAGATCACTGAGCATCCCTGTGCGCTGAAAACGACTCTGGAAGGAATTTCCGAGGTTACTGAGACATAGTGGTTTTTCGGCATGACCATCAGGAGTGAGCGATACGGCTTGCTGTTGGTAGTTGATGGCATCCTCGATGTCATTGAGCATCCCTGTGCGCCCAAATCGACTCTCGAAGGAATTTCCCAGATTACCGAGAAACACTGGTTTGTCGGTATGACCATCAGGAGTGAGCGATAGTGCCTGCTGAAAATTCTCAATCGCTCTCTCCACATCGCTAAGTCTCCCTGTACGCATGAATTCGTCAAATGCTATAACCCCGGCCCTGTGTAAAAATCTTGCTGCTTCAGTAAATTTTCGCTCTCGTTCAAGCCTGGCCGAACGATGATCCATAGCTTTCAATCTGCTGCAAGTAAGACTATGCTAGTAACCACCCGAAGAAAACAATTACTCTGATATACTGTGGATCAAAGTAGGAGGGAACATTGTACTCACTCAGGTGGCGGTAAAACGAGTGAGTCCGATGTGTAGCTGTGTGGTGTCATGCGTGCAACCATAGCATGAATGCCGCATGGGTGTTGCATGGTGCTGTAAAGCGCAAGCCATGTAGACCGAAATCCGGGTTCACAGGGACAGGGTCCAGGGATCTGCTAAAAGTGGGTGGCAATATACAAGAGGGCTATGGAGGAGTGGTTTTTAACGGTTTTTAGAGGTTGGTTCCGGAAACTTTCGAAAAATCCAGGATACACAACCTCTTATTGACCCAAGTCCATACATTTGTGTTACTAAAAGTGTTATTCGAATATCTTGACATATCAGAATTACATATTTGAACCCCTAGAAGGACTGGTTCTGGTGCGGTATATTATATCAGTATATTAGATGCGTGGGTGGCCTATACAATATGTATTAATCGTCCAATTACCAGAACCTCGTTTTCCACGGCTCCACACCATTCGCAGCTCTCAGCATCACAATATTTGCCGTCAGACTAGAAAACCCATTCCCAACAAACACCTCCGCCCTCTGCCCCACATACATATCCAAGGCCGGAGCAACATACCGCGCCTCCCATCCAAGCTCAAGATCACGACTAGTCGAAATCTCGTCCCAGCTCCACACAAAATCATAATCAAAGTCCGTCCTCGCATCCTGATCTCCAAGAGTCATACGAGAACTCCGCTTTACATCCCCCTCTAGCGCTTTTTTGAGGTCCTTCAACCACTCACGATCGCCGTTGGTCATAATGTACACCTTCCTCAGCTTCTCCCGAACCCGCCCTTCGGCATCTCCACCTCTCTTCTGCTCTACCGGCAACTGCTTCTCCCTCCACTCTCGCACCGCGCGTACCACTCTCTTCCGCACCTGATCAGTGTCGATAAGGCACTTTTCTCTATAATACTCCTTGATCTCCTCTTTAGACATCGATTCTAGCAATTTGGGGATCTTCGAAAATGGGGCGATCAGGTAAATCTGGCATTGAATTGTAACCAGTATACTTGGAGCTAAACGCATAGAGCGTGTCACAGTGCTCCACGAAATCACCTCGCCGGAGGTGAAGCGCAAGAACAGGCAACGTTGATGGGTGCGGTGGAGTTGGCGTGAGAGTGGGCCGCGTAAAGTGTTTGGAAAACGGGAGATATCGTTCCATTAGGGTAGGCGGCATGAAGTGATGTTGGTTTTGCTGGAAGGTGTAGTGAATCAAGGGAGACCATGAGAACTCCTGTACCATAGGAGAAGCGAATAACGACGGTAATATGTCATGGAGTCGGGGCGATCCAAGAAGCCTGCCAAGGGTAGCAGCGACGCAACGACGTTAGCTTAGGTTCAACTCCAAAGAAGAAGTGTATTCCATACAGGTAGTCAAATAGCTGGTCACCAAACCACCGAAATTCCACGCAACGATCCTCAATGCTACTGAGCTTCTCGACCCATGCTTCCAGCACCTGGAGTGCAGTGGCATTATCGGTTCGGACGGATTTGGGCTGCAAAACTAGAGGGTCTGGACAGAGATGGCTATAGTAGTGCCAGGAGACGGATCGAGGTATGCCGGGAGCATTCAAGTAGGGATAGCCAGCAATCGGACCAGCGACCAATGCGGATAGCGGGATGCGTGAAGGAATGAGCTTGCCGTTGTAATCCGAATAGTTGCTATCTATATTCCAAACATAGTCGTCAAAAACAAATCTACAAAAAATCTGTCAGTCGATTACCTATCAGCGCACAGGTCATGATACCACTCACGTCCGGCCGGACGAGTACGCTACATGGGCATTGAGGATCATTTCCTGCATTGCATTTCCCCATCCCAGATTCCAGATATGGTTGCCGAAGAAGAGATATTTCGCATGCTTGCCCTCCGGGGGTGGTAGGGACTGGTCATGTTGGGGAAGGCGCCGTTCGAATGTGGTGTATCGCTCGTACAGTGGTGGTCGTGTGTCATTTGTGGGTGGTTGGTCGAGGGGTTTTGGGTAGCGTGGGTAGGCTCCTCGTGTTGATAGCAGGTCCTAAGGGCGAAAAGAAGAAGGAAAAGAGCGAGACTTGAGAGAGCAGGCGATAGCGATTCGAATGTAACGGCGAGTGAGAAAAGGACCAGTAAGCGGTGTACGCGACTTGCGCCCTGTGCCAGTGCGTGATGCTGTGGGCAAGATGGAATAAGGATACCGCGAGGAGAAAATACGCATGGATGGTGGCGGTCGGGATCAGCCCAAGGGCGCCACAATAGTGGGAGCGAGCATCGTCCGGTTCCCACGCTAGAGAGTCACCCGTTCCTCCATTAAGTAACCAGCGTTGGCTTCTCCCACAGATACGCGACGTTCTTTGACCGAGAGTGAGGAAGGCTCTAATACAACAGAAGCTCATATGGAGGTTGATGGAATTCTTAGTCTCCCCTAGCCAGACTTCTTATAAGTGTGTCTTTTTGTGATGTGTGATGGCGACACACTTAGTAAGATGGAATTCTCAAGTACAACTTCATCAATTTTGCGCGTTTCTACTTTCTACGCTGCCGACCAGCGTCAGCTCTAGTTCTGCAGGTAAGGCTCGGGCCCTCGCCGCCCTTCTTCCACCTGGAAAGCACGTTTGACACAACTGGTAGTTTCTTGCAGATGGATTAGTGGTTAGTCACGATGGTGATCCTAGTTCACTACTTTTATACTTGGTAGTCTCACCGAATCCGATTATAATCCTGGTCTACTAACGGATGTTGTGAATGGAAGGATCTCATCTCTTCATGTGTGTCATGAGGAGTCTTACACCCAGACCCGGCAAATGTCAAGGGTAAGGCGAACTGATATACTCAAAGTTGGGAGACAACGCGAGGCGAAAAACGAAACCTCAATTCCTTACAGGCTAATCACACTGTCCACACAGCGATAATGGATACTCAGTGGCCCCGCCTGGGCGCCATTCCTGGCGCCTCTGTACTGGTGACTCGTGAGCTGGCAGCTATTGTATTCTAAACCACTATTTGTGTGCGTAATCTGCAAGATTAAATATTTGGTGCATGCAGGAAGACCGTCATAACCACGTGAAAAAATCTGACTGTCACATTGTCGGAGCGATGTTTTGGCAACATCTAGGCTGTATGCATGTATTTAGGAGCAAAATTCCATTGAAGATTACTGTATGAGTATCACAATGTCTCTTGACAGTCTCACTCGGAACCGAAGTTTGTTTCATTTCTCGTTGTCCCTCTGTTCTATGACACCATATCTAATTATAGATTTGCGGTCGGCGCTCCAAGTTGCTGCAAAAGTTGGACTGCTCCAGTGCCTGGGCTTCGCGCCGTACTATTCTCAACTCGTGGGATATCCAGAACCTCTGTTCAACGATTATGTTCCAATTTCTCCCACATTTTATCGATATTTAGTGGTGGTGTTCTCGTTCGCTCTAAGAATAACATTCGTGCGAGGAATTTCGCTTCATGAAGCACTCAACCTTTGGCAGGACTCCCATCTGGAACACGCCTTCTACCTTGGTCTTCGCGTATACGATAGGTGTATTTACCTCATACACTCATTTACTCCCAATCACTATCTTGTCTGCCCACTTAAGTCCCTTCGGCACATTAAACCAGCCCAGGTTTTCGTCTCACGCGCTAACCTCTCTGCTCAAAATCACGCAGGTAGCCGTGTGAACTACGCCACATGAATGATTACTCGCGTGAAAATGAAACGAACCCGTACCGCGTATATAAGGGCCGGATCCACAATGGGATGATTCCGAAGAACCCATCTTCAACATGCGGTGGAGACTCCTTACTCCCCTATTTCTCGCTCAATTGATCAATGGTACTCCAGGCACTATACATGACGCCATAATGGCAGAAGCAGAACCCGTTGGTCCGACAGTCCAGCTTGATTGTGAGATGGCAGTCAGCTAGATGTTGTATTCTATTTCTCATTTCATTTCTGCCTTGTACAGACGGAACGTTCCATGGTCTACAGGATCAGTCCACCGGTATCACCTACTTCCGCGGCGTGCGCTTCGCCGATCCGCCAGTTGGCGATCTCCGTTGGAAAGCACCTGTCTCACCTCCGACAACACACCTCGGGGATGTAAATGCCACTCAGGTGCGAATTACACACACGATCTCAGATAGATGATTCTCACTCGGTCCTGACGGAACGATTTGTTTTCTCAGTTTGCCAATGCATGCATTGAAACGACCCAAACTAGGGTGATACCCGGCACCTCTGAGGATTGTTTATTCGGAAATGTTCGTTATACCCGAGCTTTTTAGATCTCCCCAAAGTTAAATGAACAAATTCCAGGTCTACATTCCCATCAACACCCGCGTCGATGCCGGGCTTCCAGGTCATGGTATGGTTCCACGGTCAGCACTATATGCAATGCATTGGAATACTGCACCTGAATAAAATAACAGGAGGAGGATTCCAAGCTGGAAGTACCCACGATGCTCCTCCCGAGTTTATTATGCAATCCAGTGCAAATCCTCTGATTTTCGTGTCATTTGAATATCGACTCGGGCAATTCGGGTTCCTCGGTATACTTTCTCAGGATTTGGTAGGTACGCGTATTTGTGCTCATAGGTTCCAATAGGTGGCACAGAGGTCCGCAGGGGTGGTGTACTGAATGCAGGACTGCTGGATCAGGTATTCGGCGTTTCCCAGGCTGATGCGGAACACTGCCTGAATTATTTGATTCCAGCGCGCCGCACTCCGGTGGTTACAAAGGTATATAGAAAATTTGGTGGGGATAATAAGTAAGTTTCCCAATTCTTTCTTGAGATAACTAGGCTTAAGGTATCCTTTGATATCAGGAAAGTGACGATCTGGGGTGAATCAGCCGGGGCCGGGTCTACCATGTATCAGGTAAGAGCCGGCGAATGTTAATCTAGTTTTCTTGTTGAAAATACGTGAAAGCTTCTTGCCAATGGTGGTAACAATGAAAATCTTTTCCGTGCCGCTATGGGTGACAGTCCATCTCTCAATTTCGCACCCAGCTTCAGCGAAGATTCACGACGTGGACATATTTAACCAATTTACAACTTTCGCGTGGGTATCATGTCTAGCAAAAATTACTCCCAGTCCACTCATATATGAATTATAGAGGTTGCGGTGGTCAGGGCCAAAACACACTCTCATGTCTTCGAGCCAAAGATGTCGATACACTCACCCTTGCAGGGAGCCGCGTTCTAGTTGCACGTCCGTCAACGCTTTTCGTATTTTCGCCTATCCTAGACTGGCGATTTCATTAGAGAGCGTCCAGTCGAAGCAGTTCAAGGCTGGACACTTTGCTCAGGTGCCCATCCTATTTGGGTGAACAGTCATTGTTTCCGGCGGTTTTAGGCACCAGTCATATTTATACTCGATCCTAGGTCGAATACCAACGAAGGCGCTCGTTGGTCTGCATCACTCCCAGATGCTGCTGCTAATACTTCGATGCCAAATGCAACAGGAGGTCACGGTTTTCAACTTCATCCGTGGTCAATATGCCACCATCACGTCGTCCTCGGTTAATCGTGCCTTCGAGCTTTATCCCCTTGAGTCATTCGATGGATCATTCAGTCTCCAGGGACAACAGATGTATGGTGAGGCAAGGTACATCTGTACCGCGGCTTTGATCACGGGTAGTGCATCCCGCCATAACACGGCCTTCCAATATCAGTCAGTACTTTTGGAATGATCCATGGATCTGTTGAGTTCTGATCGATGATTTCCCCTTAGCTATGATAATCCCCACCTTGGCTCATTCCATGGGGATGACCTTCAAGCGTTCTTTGGCTCTCCTACCAACTCTGATCAAAATGATTTGGCGCTGTTTGAAGCAATGCGAGAGTACTTTACGTCATTCGTCACTACTGGACGTCCATCGGCCAGGAACAACATTGCATGGCAGGTGCGTATACAACTCTAGATTATCAGTGAAAATACGATCAACTGAGCTCTTGCTTGTTTTACGTAGTCTGTGAGTTCGACCACAGGTAGTTCTCGTATACTCTTCCACCCGGATGGTGTGAAGATGGAACAGATAGGAGATGTGCTGAACACTCGATGTGATTTCTGGCATAGTCTCGTTCAGGAGATGCAAACGTAGAAAATGATATCATGACATATGAGTTAAATGAAATGCTGTAATGTTCCTTCGAGTTATCGGCATGGTAAATGCCAGGGAGCGATAGACTCGAAGTGAATAGACATAACGTCCTCTCTAGAGTTGCATCCTCGTTGTCCCTATTCCACTTAGAAGCCATAAATACATGATTAATGCGGGCGTGGCAATTGAAATAAGCTAGGGCATGCTGTGATTTGCGATAGATAAACACGCAATTCAACTTTGACTATTGAGATCGTAAGTCCACTGGTTGGGTCTTCGGACATAGCTGTAAGTATCCCCTCTCGATCCGCATCAAATAGCTTGTTTCTATCAAGCTCGATTCACACCAATCTAGTGTAGTGATATGGTCACCCGTAGAATATTCCTACATATTATTATCCTAGTTTTCACCACTCGATATCTCTCACTTCGCAGCTAATTATTCTTTTCATATCCACTCGTAGCCATCTATATTTTCCTACATCAAGCTTCGTGAATGATTATTTTTTGGGTGCCCACGCAATGAAGGGACCGTCGATGAGACTCGAGCGAGTTTTTGTTATATGTAGACAACTGCGACGGAGTGGCTAATGACCGCTGATAGAGTTCACCTGGTTATGCTCGGAGTAACACCACAAACGGTCTGCAACTATGAGCTTAGCACTCACAGCTCATAAGAAGGTCAACGTTATCTTAATACCGTCCTGGAAGGGGTCATTGCTCCCAATTTTTTTGCTGGGTTTAAGAATATATGAATGTCAAGTATCGGAAGGAAGCCCACGTCCTATAGATTAGCAGCTAGTACTCCAAATTGCTTCAGAATCAAACTGCTTGGTAGCCCGAACCCAGGCTTTGCACCGCGCCATTCTCAATCCGTGGGACACTTGGAACCTCTGCTTGACCATCATCTTCCAATTTTTCCCACATTTTATCGATATTTAGCAGTGGTGTTCTCGTTCGCTCTAAGAATAACATTCGTGCGAGGTATTCACTTCATGAAGCACCCAGAATTTCACAAGGTTCCCATCAAGAACGCGCCTTCTGTCATATTCACCGCGTATATAAGGGCAAAGCCCACTACGGGATGATTCTGAAGAACCCATATTCAACATGCGGTTGGGACTCCTTACACTCCTATTTCTCACTCAATTCGCCAATGGTGCTCCGGGCACCGTGCGTGAGGCCGGAATGGCAGAGGCGGAACCTGTTGGTCCGACAGTCCAACTTGATTGTGAGATGACAGTCAATCAGACGTTGTATTTCCTTTTTCATTTTCGTCTCTACCTCACACAGATGGGACTTTCCATGGTCTACAGGATCAATCCACCGGTATCACCTACTTCCGTGGCGTGCGCTTCGCCGATCCACCAGTTGGCGATCTCCGTTGGAAGCACCTGTCTCACCCCCAACAAGACACCTTGGGGATGTAAATGCCACCCAGGTGCGAATTACACACACGATCTCAGATAGATGATTCTCACTCGCTCCTGACGGAATGATTTGTTTCTCCAGTTTGCCAATGCATGCATTGAAACGACCCAAACTAGGGTGATACCCGGCACCTCTGAGGATTGTTTATTCGGAAATGTTCGTTCTACCCGAGCTTTCAGATCTCCCAAACGTTAAATGAACAAATTCCAGGTCTACGTTCCCATCAACACTCGCGTCGATGCCGGGCTTCCAGTCATGGTGTGGTTCCACGGTCAGCACGATATGCGATGCATTTTAATACGCATCTGAATAAAATAACAGGAGGAGGATTCCAAGCTGGAAGTACCCACGATGCTCCCCCCGAGTTTATCATGCAGTCCAGCGCAAATCCTCTGATTTTCGTTTCGTTTGAATATCGACTCGGGCAATTCGGGTTCCTCGGTATACTTGTCCCTAACCCAGTAGCACCCGGATTTATGCTCATATGGTCAAATAGGTGGCACGCAAGTCCGCAGGGATGGTGCTTTGAACGCAGGACTGCTGGATCAGGTATCTGGCATTTCCCAGGCTGATGCAGACACTGCCTGATTATTTGATTCCAGCGCGCCGCACTCCGATGGCTACAAAGGTATATAGGAAAATTTGGTGGGGATAACAAGCAAGTTTCCCGATTCTTTCTTAAGATAATTAAGCTTAATTCATTCTTTGATATCAGGAAAGTGACGATATGGGGTGAATCAGCAGGGGCTGGTTCTACTATGTACCAGGTAAGAGTCGAGCGAATTTCAATCTAGTCTCCTTGTTGAAAATCCACGCAGCTTCTTGCCAATGGTGGTAACAATGAAAATCTTTTCCGCGCTGCTATGGGTGACAGTCCACCTCTCACTTTCGTACCCTAGCTTCAGCGAGGATTACGACGTGGACATATTTAACCAATTTACAACTTTCGCGTGGGTATCGTGTCTAGCAAATTTGTTTCCAGCCTGCTCATATATGGATTCTAGAGGTTGTGATGGCCAGGGCCAGAACACACTCTCATGTCTTCGGGCCAAAGATGTCGATACACTCACCCTTGCAGGGAGCCGTGTTCTAGTTGCACATCCATCAACACTTTTCGTATTTGCGCCTATCCTAGATGGCGATTTCATTAGAGAGCGTCCAGTCGAAGCATTCAAGGCTGGACACTTTGCTCAGGTGCCCATCCTATTTGGGTGAATAGTCATGATTTCCGGTGTCGCAGGTATCAGTAGTATTTATCTTCAACCCTAGGTCGAACACCGACGAAGGCGCTCGTTGGTCTGCATCACTCCCAGATGCGGCTGCTAATACTTCGATGCCAAATGCAACAGAGGTCACGGTTTTCAACTTCATCCGTGGTCAATATGCCACTATCACGTCGTCCTCGGTTAATCGTGCCTTCGAGCTTTATCCCCTTGAATCATTCGATGGATCATTCAGTCTCCAGGGACAGCAGATGTATGGTGAAGCAAGGTACATCTGTTCTGCAGCTTTGATCACGGGCAGTGCATCCCGTCGTAACACGGCCTTCCAATATCAGTCAGTACATTTGGAATGATCTGTGGATCCGCTAGGTTCCGACTGATGACTCTCCCTTAGCTATGATAATCCCCACCTTGGTTCATTCCACGGAGATGATCTTCAGGCATTCTTTGGCTCTCCTACCAACTCTGATGAAAATGATTTGGCGCTGTTCGAAGCAATGCGAGAGTACTTTACGTCATTCGTCACTACTGGACGTCCATCGGCTAGGAACAGCATTGCATGGCAGGTGCGTATATGTTTCTAGATCATCAGTGAAAATACAATCAACTGAGTTCTTGCTTGTGTTGGGTAGTCTGTGAGTTCGACCACGGGCAGCTCTCGTATACTCTTCCACCCGAATGGTGTGAAGATGGAGCAGATAGGAGATGTGCTGAATACTCGATGTGATTTCTGGCATAGCCTCGTTCAGGAGATGCAAACGTAGAAAATTGTATCATGAGACATGAGTGAAATGAAACGTTGTAATGTTACTTTTGAGTTATAGGCATGATAAACTCCAAGGAACGATGGACTCGAAGTGAATAGACATAGTGTCTCTCCAGAGCTGCATCCTCGTCCTAATCCACCTAGAACCCATAAATACACGATTAGCGCAGGCGTTGCAATTGAAATACGCTTGGACAGGCTGTGATTAGCGATGGATAAACGCGCAATTCAAAGATTAAGATCATCAGTCCACTGATTAGATCATCAGGCGTAGTTGTAACTACCCCCTCTCGGCCACATCAAATAGCTTGCTTCAACCAAGTTCTATTTATACCAATGTAGCGCAGTTATATGGTCACTTGTATAATATTCTTACATAATTATTTATTTTTGTTGCTCGATGTCTCTCGCTTCATATTTTTGGGTGTTCATGCAATACGTGCATTGTTGACCGAGGTGGGTGCTCTTTCGGGTTTTGGAAATGAAGGGATTGTCCGACAGGCCTTGAGCGATTTTTTTGTTGGTGTAGACAATTGCGAGGGAGTTCACCTGGTTATACCCTGAATAGTACCATCAGCGCTCTGTAAGTATGAGCTCAGCACCCATAGCTCATAAGAAGCTCGACAATACCTCAACACTATCCTGGACGGAGTCATTGCTCCAAACACTATTCGCTGGGTCAAAGAATACATGAACGTCGAGTACCGGAAGGAGGCCCATGTCTTATAGATTCGCAGCCGGCACTCCAAGTTGCGTCAACATTGGACTGCTCGGTAGCCGGAACCAGGCTCCGCGCCGCACTATTCTCGCGCTGTGAGACACCCCGAACCTCTGCTTAATCACCATCTTCCAATTTCTCCCACATTTTATTGATATTGAGTGGTGGTGTTCTTATTTGTTCCTAAGAATAACATTCGTGCGAGGGATATCACCTCGTGAAGTGCCCAGCCTTTCACGAGACTCCCATGAGGAATATGTCCTTCTGTCATTGTCACTGTATATATAAGGGCAAGGACTGCTCTGGGATGATTCTGAAGAACCTATCTTCAACATGCGATTGGGATTCCTTATTCCCCTATTTCTCGCTCGGTTCATCGATGGTTCCCCGGGCACCGTACGTGACGCCGAAAGGGCATCGGCGGAATCCATTGGTCCGATAGTTCAACTTGATTGTGAGACGGTAGTCAATTAAATGTTGTATCTCCTTTTCATCTCTGCTTTGCACAGATGGGACATTCCATGGTTTACAGGATCGGTCTACCGGTATTACCTACTTCCGCGGCGTGCGCTTCGCCGATCCACCGGTTGGCGATCTCCGTTGGAGAGCACCTGTCTCACCTCCAACAAGACATCTTGGGGACGTAAATGCCACTCAGGTGTGAATTACGCACATAATCTCAAATAGACAATTCTCACCTAGTACTGATGCAATGATTTTTCCCAGTTTGCCAACGCATGTATTGTGACAAACCAAACTAGGGTGACACCTGGTACCTCTGAAGATTGCTTATTCGGAAATGTTCGTTCTACCCGAGCTTTTAGATCCCTAAATGTTAAACAAACGAATTCCAGGTCTACGTTCCCATCGACACCCACATTGGTGACAGGCTCCCAGTCATGGTGTGGTTCCATGGTCAGCATTATATACGATCATTTGAATATGCACTTAAATACAAAAATAGGAGGGGGTTTTCAACTTGGTAGTACTCACGATGCTCCCCCTGAGCTTATCATGCAATCTAGCAAAAACCCTCTGATTTTCGTTTCATTTGAATATCGACTCGGCCAATTCGGGTTCCTCGGTATACTTGCTTCGATTTGTTAGTACGCAGACTTATGCTCATTGGTTCCAATAGGTGGCACACAAGTCCGCAAGGATGGTGTGCTAAATGCAGGACTGCTGGACCAGGCATCTGGTATTTCTTAGGTTAACGTGGACTCTGCCTAATTATGTGATTCCAGCGCGCCGCGCTCCGGTGGCTACAGAGGTATATAGGAAAATTTGGCGGGGATAATAAGTAAGTGCCTCGATCCCCCTTTTTCGAGAATTAGGTCTAAGGTATGTTTTGATCCCAGGAAAGTGGCGATCTGGGGTGAATCAGCCGGGGCTGGTTCTACTATGTACCATGTAAGCATGAGTGAATTTTAGTCTAATCTTCTTGCTGAAATACATGCAGCTTCTTGCCAATGGCGGTAAAAATGAAAACCTATTCCGTGCCGCTATGGGTGATAGCCCATCTCTCAATTTCGTACCCAGCTTCAGCGAAGATTACGACGTGGACATATTTGATCAATTTGCGACCTTCGCGTGGGTATCCAGTCTAGCTAAAAATATTTTCAGTCGGCTCATATATGAATCATAGAGGCTGCGGTGGTCAGGGCCAGAGCACACTCCCATGTCTTCGAGCCAAAGATGTCGATACACTCACTCTCGCAGGGAGCCGTGTTCTAGTTGCGCGCCCATCAACGGTCTTTGTATTTGCACCTGTCCTAGATGGCGAATTCATCAGGGAGCGCCCAGTCGAAGCGTTCAAGGCTGGGCACTTCATTCAGGTGCCCGTCCTATTCGGGTGGGCAGCCATTATTCTCGGCGTCGCAGCTACCAGTTGTATTTATATTCAACCCTAGGTCGAACACCGACGAAGGCGCTCGTTGGTCTGCAGCTCTTCGAGATCCTGCCGCCAATACTTCGATGCCAGATGCAACGGAGGTCACAGTTTTCAACTTCATCCGTGGTCAATATGCCACCATCACGCCTCCCTCGGTTGATCGTGCCTTCGGGCTTTACCCTCTTGAATCATTCGATGGATCATTCAGTCTCCAGGGACAGCAGATGTATGGTGAGGCGAGGTACATCTGTTCTGCGGTTATGATCACAGGCAGCGTGTCCCGCCATAACACGGCCTTCCATTTTCAGTCAGTTCCTTCGGAATGATCTGTCCATTAGACGCCAATTCACGACTCTCCGTAGCTATAATAATCCGCACCTTGGTTCATTCCATAAGGATGAACTTCAGGCATTCTTTGACCCCCCTACCAACTCTGATGAGAATGATTTGGCGCTGTTCGAAGCAATGCGAGAGTACTTTACGTCATTCGTCACTACTGGACGTCCATCGGCCAGGAACAGCATTGCATGGCAGGTGCGTATACAATTCTAGACCATCGGCGAAAATACAATCAACTGAATCCTTGCTTGTGTTGGGTAGCCCGTGAGTTCGACGACGGGTAGTTCTCGTATACTCTTCCACCCGGATGGTGTGAAGATGGAGCAGATTGGAGATGTGCTGAATACTCGATGTGATTTCTGGCATAGCCTCAACCAGGAGATTCGAACGTAGTAAATGACATGAAATACGAGCACGATGAAACGGTGTATCGATAATTTATCGCTACAGCGTCGCTACATAACTGCTATTGCTACACCTTCAAGCTTCAAACTTGCGAACAGTGTCTATGTGGTTGATGCCTGGCGATACACCGATAGCGACGATGTTGCTCCGCTGCATGCGGGGTTGATGGGGACGGTACTGGAGCCGTCTTCGGTTTTGGGCGCCTGGGGCTTGGAGAGAGCTTCGAGGGTATGTTTCGAGGTGGCGTGTGAAGACCTGTGGCCCTCGGTGAGGAGGGCGCAGTGAGAAAGAGGGATTCCAGTGTTGGGAGGTGAGGTCGAAGGGGGTAGAGTGGTTGTTGCTGCTGCGGCGTAGAAGGGGTC
Organism: Lepiota venenata; assembly: GCA_004296355.1. NCBI lineage: Eukaryota > Fungi > Basidiomycota > Agaricomycetes > Agaricales > Agaricaceae > Lepiota > Lepiota venenata. The sequence goes on from RCFS01000003.1 coordinate 505,428, forward strand.
GACGACACTGGTGACGCAGATGTCCGACGCGTTTGACGGAGGCGGTGTGGGGCGGTGAGGAGGAAGGGGAAGGAAGAGGGTAAAGAGGGCGAGAGCGCTTGAGTTACGGAGATAGCTGTCTTGGGGGACGCGAAGGTACTCCATGTGAGAGATGATGCCATCGAGACGCTTGTCTGCGTCTGCCTCGCCTGGATTGCTCGAAATATATCATATTTTACCAGTATTTATTCACTTGCAATGACATAGAACAACAGATAAATTATTTACATGGATTGCAACTCACTACTCATTTCTCGTTGGTTGCAATGTATTGCAATGTGGTGGAAATATATTTGTCATGTTTTGTAATGTCTTACAATGTTGCGCAACATGTGACGGCTCGTTTCAATGTCAAATAATATACTTAGGTGGATTGCAAGGGGTCGCTGCAGGAACAATTGCGCCGGATTGTGTGGCTTGGAACCTCCGATAATGACTTGCAACGCATCGGGGATTTCATTGATGCCCTGTATTTACACACTCAGTCACAGTATTTCACATGACCAAACATCATTCCAATGCGGCGCCAATCGTGGCGATGATGCGCGGGAAAGTGACCGTCCACTAGTTGTTACCTTTGTTCTCTTATGAAATGACGCCCACACGTTGACTGCAAGCCCCCACTGCTCGCCGTGACGATCATGGGTGCCCTGACTTCCTGGGAGCTCATCGCCGCGTTGGGAACACTTTCCGTTGTTTGCTACGCATATCGCACTCGACATCCAAGTGTCTATCCCCTCCCGCCTGGACCTAGAAAACTCCCAGTGATTGGTAACTTATGGGATATACCCTCATTATACTCCTGGAAGACGTATGCAAAATGGGGAAAGAAATATGGTGAGTCTCATTCATCGTTTCTCTGCGCCGTGGACTAAAGGCCTTCGGAGACTCTGATGTCCTCCATTTGAGTGTGGCAGGGCAGTCGATTGTCGTAGTGAATTCCTATGATGCTGCAAAAGAGCTCTTTGATAAGAGATCAGTCACGTATTCTAGCCGGTGTGTTATATTTCTTTTCACTTATAGTCTACCCCTAACCAGTATTTCAGGCCTCATTCTGTAATGCTCCTAGAATTGTATGATTGGCAATTTCTCCTAGCAAAGCATTTCCCTGATTCATCCTAGGTCTGGGTTTAGCTATCAATTTGGCCTTATGCCATATGGAGAACCTTGGCGCGTTCGTCGCAGGGCATTTAAGAAGTATTTGAGTACTCCGAATGCGCTTATTTATCAGGCCCCGCAGGCCAAGTATATTCCCAGACTTTTGCACCAGCTCTTGGAACACCCAGAGAACGTCAGAGAGCTGGTCGTACAGTGAGTCTTATTTCCCTTTCTTCTGAAAACCTGCATTTCAATGATGATCTCCTTAGCATGGTTGGCTCCATAGCCCTTTCGATGACATATGGAGTGGATATCCTTCCCCAAAACGATCCGAATATAAAGGTTGCCGAGCTCGCTTCCAACGCTGTGATTGAGTCGTTTCTAGCAAACCCACAAATCCTCGATATAGTCCCAGTTCTCCGGCATCTTCCTTCATGGTTCCCGGGGGCTTCATTCCAAAAGGTCGCAGCGAGATCGCGGGGTTATGTAAATAGGTTGAAAGATGGGCTATTCGAGAACTCACAGAAAAAATTGGTAGACGTCACTTCCTTCCTCATGGCTTTCTTGCTCATTATGTACTATCGCTCCAGTCCACCCGCGCACTGCCAAATCCGTGCTTCGTCTCCTTGTGCCTCGAGAACTGTGAAAACGAAAATGATAAAGAACAAATCACAGTATTTAAAGACGTCGCTGCTAATATCTACATGGGTATGTGTTAAGTTATTTAGATTACCTTGCCAGTTCCATTGATGTTGGTGTTCCCAACAGCTGCTTCTGGGTCGTCTATAGCTTATCATAATGTCATTTATTCTCGCTATGGTGTGTTTTCCCAGTGTACAGAAGCAGGCGCAGCAAGAGTTGGATCGTGTTCTCCAAGGGGACAGGCTTCCGAATCACGCAGATGAACCCCTACTGCCCTATCTCTCTGCTAGTTCTGAAAGAAGTACTTAGGTATGAGTCCCAAAAAAGGGTAGTGTGAAATACCTTTAATTAATTGCTTAGGTGGCGGGTTATCGTTCCTACAGGTCTGTCTATTAATGTCATTCAGACACAGATAATGACGACTTCCTTGACCAGGCGTTCCTCATCTATCTACCACGCCCGATATTTATAAGGGCTATTATATTCCTGAGAATACCACCATGATACCGAACGCTTGGTAAGTCTCGCCGAACGATTTCCGACCAAATCCTCAAGCCACTGCTAAGGGCTATGATGAACGATGAATGCGATTATCCCGAGCCGGAAAAATTCTGTCCCGAAAGGTTCTTGACGTCGGAAGGCCAACTCAGGACTGATGTACGGGATCCTGCAGATATACTCTTTGGTTTTGGACGCAGGTATGTTGACCCTTGTCTAGCCAACCGCGGAGTGCTGATGGCTCGGGTAGGGCGTGTCCTGGGGCACATATAGCTTCTGCTTTGATCTGGCTGACAGCTGCATCCATTCTTACTGTTTTTGACATTGAAAAGGCGGTTGATAGCAACGGTCAGCCTATCGAACCTAACTGCGAATACAGTTCTGGAACAATATCGTAAGTATTATTTTTCATGCCGGATCAAGTCTCACAGGTACAAATGATGCGACAGGGAAGCACCTCCCTTCAAGTGTACGATTAAACCTCGCTCTCGGGAAGCGATGGTGTTAATTCAGGAGGTTAACGAACCAAATGTCGACGACGATGAATAACCACTGGGGCCTATAGTGTAGTTTGGAAGTCGGATAGCTTGCCCTTGTATATTGCCTCTACTGCCGAAAATCACTGCTTACCTTCACCCCTTCTAGCTTAAATAACCTGCCTCCAAACTTCGAATGAATCGTGGGAGGGATGCCACAATTGTCAGCATTATATGTGGAGAACTAAGAGGGCTACTATCACCCCGCATTGGCAGGATGCCTAATTTCTACATGAATCTGCTAGATTTTTCCCGCCGCGCCTAGTGGTACAGTAAAACGACATATGGACTAGATGACCTTTCACGCCCGAAATAGCCCAAGATAATTGCGCAAATTGTCGCTTCGTGAAAACTGAAACAGGCTGGGGCAGGCTGTGATTAGTAATAGTACAATTCGACTTTAAATATTAAGATTGTCAGTCCGCTTGTTGGATCTTTAGACGTAGCTGTAAATACCCCCTCTCGGCCACATCAAATAGCTTGCTTTGATCAAGTTCAATTCACACCAAGCTCCGTGTATGATGTTTTCATACAACGCATCGTTATTTTTCGGGTGCCCGTGCAGTATATGTATTGCTTTAAATCAGTTTTGGTTTGAATCAAGACAGGTGCTCTCTCGGGCTGACAACGATCGTATTGTCGGTGGGCCTCGAGCGGGTTTTTGTCAATTGTAGGTGATTGGGACGGAGTGACCGCATCGCTGGGTAGCTCCATAAATCCCAACACAACAATGCCATGTTTAGGAGCGCCAGCCAAGTGACCGTCTAACGGATAATTTCGTGCTTCATCATGCCACGAGGAGTCACCAAGCTATAATTATTTAGGGAGAGATTTGTACTCTGAGCCAGGGGTATCACGGAGCATGCAAGAATGGTGTGGGTATCCGTCGGCCTGGAGCTTTCACGTTCATCTAGCAATAGTTTAACTAAAATAGGATTGGTCGGGTCCCAGACGGATTAGAGCAATCTCATGGGAAGCATAACGAAATAAAGGCTGCACCTGTCAGTTGGCCAGCGGCCTCCGTGTGGGTTGACACGCTTACTCGGTCCGGATGGGTAGTTTCGGCGAAACATCAATTGGGCACCGATGGCCGGGAGTTGTAAGGTCCTCGGACCCTTAGTAGAGAGCCAAATGATGCATATTCGGATATAAATTCAACCCAGCTAATTGAATACTATTACTAAATGAATGCAATGAAGGGGCCGGGTAAGGGAGACAAATTTACCACTCGTCCCTATGCTCTTCGTCAATCATCTGTTCCTCATCTGTAAAGCAGACTTCAAGAACTTCATCAGAATCTCATACGTCAGCTGGCTGTTCAATATCTTTGAGGATTTACATACAAAAGTTAATAGTCGCACATTCAAGTAAAACAAAGGAATCTTACCTTGACCAGCACGTTTATTGAGACCTCCCATGTAATATTCATGCGGTTTGTACCCACAGACAGTGTAATACTTGATCACTGTATTCGGCGTCTCATCACAAATGCGCTCAAACTCGTCCACCATCCTCTCATACTCTTCCTCCGACTCCGCAATACCCAACCCACCTTTGTTTAGTATCGGCCCCTTCAAGCCCCTGATAAAGCCAGCAAACGTATCACGCGCATCGTCTCCATCCTGTCCCGCCCACTTTCCAAAGGGCATGTCCACCTCAATCGAGTGCACATCGACGAATCCGGCCTTGCGCAACCGGTCAGGTAAAGACGAATCAGGTTCGAGAACGTGACCTGTAGCAGCGTATAAAACCGTGTGGGCTTTGAAACTTTTGTGGTCTGGGTAGGAGGGACAAGTGATTTCGGGACCTGTTTCACAGAGCTCGATCCAACCGCCTGGTTTAGTGACGCGGAAGAGTTCGTTGATGGCGGTGTCCCATTGACCGGAGGTTATACCGCATTCGAGGAGACGTTGATGGACTAGTTGGAATGTGTTGGTCCAATCTTGGGGGAGGGCTAGGACCGAGTGGTTGAAGAGTTTGACGTTGCGAGGGGGTTCTTTTGGGAAGAGACCGGTTCCAATGTCGGAGCCGTATATTTCTATGTGGTTTGATATCGTAGCGGCGGCAAGGTCGAGGACCCAGCTGCCTGTAGGTTGTTGTAGTCAGAGACTGTAATTTTGGTATGTGCTTTTGCACTTACATGCTCCGGCACCGGAGTCAAAGACTTTGTCGCCTCCGCTAAGGGTGACAGGCGAGAGGAACGAGTTTGTTGCCGAAGCAACGGGTAATGATTTTGTGTTGTATGTCAAGTCTGTTGACAACGAGTCATGGGTATTTAGGCAACGACTGGATGACAATGAAAGGCCCCACCTGGCACGTTCTGGCTCGTCTGAAGGAAGTAGATAGGATGAACCTGGAAACGAAGTAAAGGTTCGCTCTTCATGCTGGATTGGCAAAGCCGCAACCATTGGAACGTTGGGGGGAGTATAGAATGGTGGTAGCAAATGTCAGAGTAGTGTTGCTTTTTTTTTTTTTTTGGAGGGGGGGGGGGGGTATTTAAGCAGGATCCGGAGGGTACATGAGGTGTGGTCGAGGCTATGGGAGGCTATGAGGCAGTCATCATATTCGCCAAGCCCATAGAGGTTTAGGACACCTGCATGGAAGTATAAGAAAAAAGCGGATCAAGCTATTACCTGAAAAGCCAGGGACATCATTCCTCGAGCTGTACATTTTGCATTAGAAGATGCATATCGGTTCCTAGATAAGTTTGGTCTTTTTCACTGCCTGGAACCAACCGTTCAAGGTGTGTGATTTTGCTTCAGGCTATCTGGAAGAATATAAGTCCCTATCCATGGTACATAGGCAATCTCGGTGTCAAATCATTTCGGAGGTTACTGAGAGGAGCACAGGTTCGAGCGGGTCTAGGGAGATCGACGGGCCTCTAGACTAAATACCAAGACGAATAATCAGACCGGCTTTTGGTATGGCCGGTATTTCGCGGCAGTGAAGTTGAGATAGACTTGTTGTAGTTAGCATATGATGTTAATGGATGACATCATGTGACTGGGATTTCCCAAAGCAGACCGCGCAGGCCAGTCAGGGGCTCATTTCTCCACCCAAGGCCGCCGTTTCCCAGGCGTCGATAGTCCCAACCAGAAAGCACGGTATGGCAAATTGTGGTCCATGCGAGTGCCAGAATTCTAACCTCGAATAGCTAGCTCACCCAGCCCTTCGTCACCTACTGGGAATTGTCTGCCGCATTCCATGACGCTTGAAACATGACCACACCCATGGACCCAGGTCTGTGCGCTCGCAGTTTTAAAGCGTAGAATAATTCTGAACTGTTTATTGTATTAGGAGGCGTGCAGTCCGTCGTGAGCTTCCCAGCGACCGAGTCGCCCTCGCGGGTAGTTCTGCAGCCCGCCCCGCTTATTCGGCCATTCCGACGGATATCCCTGCCGACTTTCCCTTCCTTACTTCACCGCAACTCTGTCGCGAGTGTCTCATCGTTTGATTCGCTACAGGGAGACCAAGAGAATAGGCTTGGAATGTCCGCTTCCTTCAGCAACCCGGGACTTCTTCGGCTCTCAAGACCCACACCCAACGGTTTCAAAGGCAGACCAGTATCCGTCGAATCGCCCAAGAGACAGGCGCGAAGACGCAACACTAGTATAAAACCTGTCGATCACGCGAAAGCGACGAAGCGAAAGCAGGTCGTCGATGAATTCTTCGCTACGGAAAAAGCCTACGTAGAAGGACTGGAGATGATTTACTCGGTAAGGAGTCTCAGCTGGCTATTGGCTCGATCTTGATCCCCTTTACAGCATTTCCTCACCCCTATCATTACCTCACTCGAAACGCCGCAACCACTGCTCGATCGTCCCTCTCTCACCGCTGTGTTCTCGAACTTTGTCGACATTTGGAATCTACACCGTTCATTTCTCTCCGCACTCACAGACCTTCTCGGACAGGTCTCTACTTCTCATCCCCCTCCACTATCTTCTCTCCTACTCTCCCATTTCCCCTACCTTTCACTTTACAACCCGTTCATTACCTCTTTCCCGACCATGATCTCCAGCTTAACTGACAGGATCACGCCCCCATCTGCTCTCCGGCCTAATCCACGTTACAACCAAACCTTTGCAACATTCATATCTACACAAGAAAGCGATCTGCGATGCGGTAAACTGAAATTGCGGGACTGGTTGTTAACGATCGTCCAGCGGTGCCCCCGATACCTTCTTCTCCTAAAGGACCTCATCAAACACACAGAGGAAGAGGACCCAGAATATGCGCAGCTGAACTCTGTCCATGCGCTCGTGACGAAAAGTAAGCCTCCAAGCTGGTATTCGTTAACTTGCTAATTTTTTTGCTTGGTAGTTACTTCGACCCTCAATTCTTCGCTCCAGACTCAGGCACAAATCCTCTCTCTCCTTGCCCTCCAGCGATCTACCACAGGCCTCCCTCTTCAGCTCGTCGAACCAGGTCGTATGTTCTTTAAACGGGGTCCCCTCATCCAAATAGAACGCAGGTCTGCCCCACACGAACGTGAATTCCTCCTTTTTTCCGATTGCCTTATTTGGCTCGCGAATGAAGATACCGAGCGTGCATGGAATTTGGGTTGGAACACCAGTGCGGCGAGTGAGCCAGAGTCGAGTGGTACCAGGTTGAAAGCGGGTAACGAGGCCGAGAGTGTTTCGTCGGCAGTTCCTGGGGATTCGAATGTTGCACCATCACCGGTGAAAAAGTCGGTTCATCCACCTCCGCTTCCACAGAAGAGACATTTGTATACGGGGGAGACGAGGTGGATTTTCAAGGGGCAGTCTTCGTTGGTTGATATAGAAGTTATTGTTGTTCCTCCCCGAGAATCAGGAGAAGAGCGTAGGTTTGAGGTGCTCAGTCCTGGTGGTAGCTTTGTTCTCTATACTGGTGCGTTCCAGTGGATGAATCTCTCGTCGTCTGTTGTCCTGATCCCTACTTAGGTTCCGAAGGGGAGAGAGAGAGCTGGGTATCTGAGATCAGACAAGCCAAAGCGCAGCTCCTTGCTTCGCTCAATGTAATAAACCCCAACTCCACGTTGACTTCCTCTTCATCCACCAATCATGTCCGTCGCTCCTTGCAAGCTTTACCATTTCCCCCGTCAGACGAACGAATCGCAACCCTACGAGCGACGCAAAGCACTAAAGACGTCGTAGACCTCAGTTCAACCGAACACGACAAGGAGCAACGCAAAGATAAAGACAAAGCAAAACCGAAGAAGCCTGCTGAGCGACGAGGGAAAGTGGAAAATTGGGTACCCTGCGATTTGGATACCCGACGAAAAGACGGGTTCATGTATGCGCTGTGGGAGGTCGTTTAATTGGAGGCGGAGACGGCATCATTGTAGACTTTGTGGGAGGTGTGTTTGTGCGAGCTGTTCAGGACGGGTATGTGTGTGTCCTTTTGATTTCCTCTTGCCGTTCCCTCATTTTTTTTTAATTCTCGATCATAGACCTTTTTCATTTCTGATCCTGATGCAAAAGAACACTCATCTAAACCTGCGCGTGCATGCGAGGCTTGTTATGAGACTGTATTTCCACTCATCGATCCTCCTAGGGAACTAGAATCTCCAACTAGTCCAAGTTCATTGCTTACTCCAGGTGGTGGTGCGAACCAGCCAAGCAACGATACCATCGCGTCGTTGTCCAAGTTGCCTTCGTGGGTATCGATGCCATCGTTGCCGACACAGGTATCCCAACCACAGGCGTTGATGGTCGATCTGGATTTGTCGCTGGATGCAGCAGCGGATACGAGTGGGGGTGTGATTCATCTTGGAAATGATACCGAGTTTGGTCTGGTCAGGATGGCGGCGGCGGCGGCGGAAGAAAGGGAGATTGAGAATGGGAAGCGGGGTAGAGTCAGACTCAAGTCGTTTTCCCGACCTAAAAGCTATTACGAAATTCTTGAAGATTTTCATCAAGTTGAGCAGGGACGCCCGCTGCCGCCGTTAGGAGGAGTTGGCGTTATTGCTTCTTCACCTACTCGTTTGAGTGGTGGTGGTATTGACGCGAGTATAGTGATTGACCCGCTTATCGAAGAAGAAATTTCGGAGTCGCCGGACTCGGAGGGTGGTGGTGGGGAATATGAGATACCGTTACCTTCGATGCCGTCTATGGGTTGGTTATCACAACCACCGAGTCCGTCACCGAGGAGGAAGAGGGAGGACACGGCGAGGAGGTCGAAGAGGTTTTCGTTGCCTGCTGTTGCGGTGCAGACTACTACGAGTGTTACTGCAAGAACGACGAGTGTGTCCTCTGGTGGTAGCGGGGGGCGGTTCTAGTACATCTGGAACTGGGAGTGGTGGAAATAGCAGCAGAAGTGGTGGTGCAAGTAGTACGGGCGGTGAGAGTGGGGGTAATAGTAATAGTGGTGCGGGGGATATGAATGGAGTTGGGAGAGTGAGACGATTTTCGTTGGTCTCTGGTGGGCTGGAATTCGAGAGCGGTTTCCGGTCTGGGTGTGGTAGGAGAGGGGGAGGGGGAGTTGGCGAATGGAGTTGCTGCTGGGAAGTTAGCTGAGATTTTGGGAAAGGTTGGTAACAATTGAAGGGAGTGGTGCTGGACTTTGAGGTCTCGGTTTGTATAACTTTTTCTTGTTTTTTTTTTGTAGCATCATGACCTGGGACCTGGTTTCTTTCATGGACAATCTCCTGTATGTAGAATAGCAGGATGGTGGTCCCAGTGTATGTACGATGACGACTTCGCCCTTCATGTAATTTTGCATCCTTACGATCGGTTCTGTTGTACAGTTTGGCAATGATAAATTCTATTTAAATGCGAAGACATGAAAACTAGTGTTTCCATCTAGCCAATTACACAGGTTAATCATCTGGTTAGATAAAAAAAAGCGCGGAACGCACATTTTAACAACCCTGTCCCGTCCACCACTCACAACCTTATCCGCAACGAAATCTACACAATAAACCTCATCCGTGTGGCCCGGAAGATCAACCTTGATCTTATATGTCCTTAAATCCCATATCTATCACAGCGCGCTCATCAGCTCACAAGAAACGCGCCAACGAGACAACGAAATGTGAAAACAGACCTTGAGGGTACTATCCTTACTCGCACTAATCAACATCCGACTATCCGCACTCCAAGCCAGCCGATACACAGCACCCACATGACCACGGAGGGTAGCCACAAATTTGCCTGTCCGCCCTTCCCATAGTCGGACGCTATTATCCCATGAAGCACTTGCAGCCCAACGACCGTCTGGGGAGAAAACGACGTGGGAGACTTGGCGTTGATGACCTGTGAGTCGGGTGACTGGTTTTGTTGGATTGGTGGGTGGTGTGGTGGAGGAGGAGGGGAAGGGAGACCAGAGGAAGAGGGTGTGGTCGTCTGAGCCTGAGATGAGTAGTTCTGGTGTAGTTTTGAGGATGTTTTCGTAGCGCGATTTGGCTAGTGATTGAGCTGAAGGGGGGGGGGGGGAGTTGAGAATGAGAAAATGTTCGAGATGGGGACACAAAAAAAAAACATAGAAAGCTTTTGTTTACCTTCTTCGTCTGATGAGGGGTTTTTGTTGGTATGGTCGAAAGGACCGGTGCGTAGAACAAAGTCAGTGTTGAGGGCGAGGGTATTTACCCAGTGTGCATGATCTTTGAGAACATGTAACGGTCGCCCCTTGTACATTATCAGCTATTCTGCGAGATGGGACGAGATACAGCGAAAGCCTGACCCTTTCAGCGTCCCATATCCGTACTGTTCGATCACTGCTAGCAGTATACAACACCCCACACGAACCACTACCGGCCCCGCCCCATTTGACAACATTCACACTGGCGGTGTGTCCTCCAAGGGTATACTCCGTCCGCCGAGTGGTAGTCGACCAGACACGAACAGTACCATCTTTAGACGAAGATGCGAGTCTCGGTGTTGAGGGGTTACTAACGCAAGCGAGAATCAGAAATAAAGATTAGCAAGGGAATTTCTCCCCAATGACATACATATGAATAGGCTCCCAAGCGAGCGACATGATCCACTTGCTGTGCCCCTTCAGCGCTTCACCAATCGGTTTCCCAGTCTTGGGATCCCAGAGTCGAACGTGTCCATCGTGCCCCCCACTCGCCAACTTTCTTTCCATTGGTTCCCATTCAACACAGAGGACCCAACCCACGTGGCCTGAGAGGGTGTGTGATGGTGTCTCGGTATTGAGGTCCCAGAGCCGGACGTGGGTGTCCCCCGAACCAGTTGCCAGAAGTTTACCAGTTGGTGAGAAAGAAGCGCAGAGAATTGGCGAAGCGTGTCCTATACACTGCAGCCTAAGCTTTGACTTGCCAAAGGGTTAGACAGACGGCACGCACCTGAAAGCGTGGATGAGCATCTCGTAGCAGGTCGGACGCGGAACACGCTCTGTGGCGAACAGTGGACCACGATGATGTCTTCGGGGGTAAAGTGACCAGAGGGGTGGTTAAGCACATCCGCTTCGATGGATTTGGCTACTGCGATTCGTGTCGGCGAGCTTTGGCTTGAACCAGAACCATCTGGTAGCGTTACATGAAAAGAGAATGGAACTGGGTCTTCGTTCTGGAGTATATATTGAGAAGCAAGTGGTATACATTGTTGTACGACGCACCTCGGGCGATAGCTTGTTGACGAGGAGCTCCAACGCTTCCCGAGTAACATTGGCAGGTATATTCACCGCAGGGGCCAACGCTCGTCCATCATCCTCTGACACAAACTGAACAACGATGTTGGGTGTGGTTTTTAGCTCTTCCTTGACCGGTTCAGGGATGCCATTATATAATTTCTGGCGTTTTGGAGGAGGAAGCAGTGTCGCCATGAGCTCCTTACTTTTTTTTTTCTTACAAGAAAGTTCTCAAGGGAAACTATCTGTATTTGGATCTGAAGCATCAGCCAAACATGGCCTTCTGGACTGAACCGAGCAAACAACTTTGCCAGAGGCACCGCAGCTCAGGGTTCTGCTCAGCACTGCTGGGAACTCCGCGGCTATAACTTATCGAACTCATCGATGTGAGAGCCCTTCACAAGGCGAAGTTATGATCATCGATTGGTCATCACACATCGCCCCCTATATGAAAAAGGTCGAGAACTGAGCGAGTGATAATCGATGAGCTTTTGACGAGCGTGGATCACACTCGAGTGAGTCTCCTGAGATGCCAAGCAACATGGCCAAGGGAGTACAAACTTGCAAAGCGCAGCAGCAAAAGCTTCCTGCGATCATGAGAGTTCGGAAGGACAATTGCACGATGCTTGGGAAAAGAACGTTTGGGTACCAATACTGCGCAAGCCAGTGCTGCTCTTCCTGCCAAGGGCGCTCTCTCGAACCTGAGATGCGTACAGAGCCATAGTATGGGGACCAGAAGAGAACAGCACAAACCAGGTAAACCAGTGCATCAAGAATGGCACACTCACACTGACCGATCATCGTCCTTCCTTTCAGGTGGGACAGCCCTCAGGGGTAGGTAATTTTTTTTCTTTTCGCGCGTCACGTCGCGGGCCAAAGTTCCCTCTCTGGCGTATATTGCTCCGATTTTGGTCAGCATGTCGACATAGAGCGAACCTCGCGATCAGGGGCCCTGATCGTCCTGGCGCAAATGAAGGCCTGAGACAGTAATTTCTGCAGAACCAGCACTATGCCACAAGAAGTTTGACAGAAGGTGGGATTTTTTCCAAGCCTCACTGGTTCAAATTCGGCGAGATACTCGGAAATGAGTGCTTTACATAAAGGCGAAAGAAAGGCCTAAAGGCTTCCGATCAGATTAGTGCGGAGAACTGGAAGGCGAAGGAGAGGAGCAGAGCTGGGTGGCGGGACCCAAGTTGGCGACTTCTCTGCCTCATGTAAAGAGCCTAGCTTGGGAACACCTGGGACCAGGGAGGGTGTAAGGGGAGCTCATTTGAGCTTCATGGCGCGTGTGGGTGGAAAATTCCCGGCTCACCGGTTCTGGCAGGCTGATGGCTACAATATAGCGGTACCATTCCCATGGCCGGACAGTGGATGACCAAAGCTTGAACACCTTTGATCTTCTACCTGGAGGGGATCCGTATCATTGACTCCTGAACGCAGATGTCCCAACGTGAGATACCACGAGTCGAGCGCATTGAAGGGAACCATCAGGAAGTGATTGTGCGGCGCAGGGGCAAAAATACCGAGCAGAGTGTGGCCTGGGTTCAATCAGGAGAAGACTGATGCTCTCCCAGTACCTTTGAGAGTCTCCCATTTCGCTTTGAATGACGTCCAACCCGCCGGGTCAGGACTAGAGCTGAAACTTCCTCGAGGCTCTGCAGGGTTGCATATTCCGAACATATGAGCGACATCGAGCGCGCGGGTTTATCAAACAGATTTGCAACAACAAACACTTGCACAGGTGAAGGCGTTGGAAATGACCGTGACCCGTCCTCGGCTAAGTTTGAGTTGCCGTGATATTCGGTTTGGCGCCGGCACGTCCTGTTGAAAGTGGGTTCTCATGTCAACTTGTCACGGTGGCCATTTCGCAAGCTTGGGGGGGGGGGGCTTACAACAGCGTTCATCGCTCCCTGTCATCGCTCCGTCCGTGACCCGAGCGTGGACTTTTCTCTCACAATATCCCAATTGCCTTCTAACTCCGTTATCAGCATGCCCCCTCCTAATCAATAGCTTTGGATTTGCGCCCTTGTGGGCCGCCCAGTGCACATGTATCGCAACTGGATATTTGTCGCGAGCGCGTTTTCAGTTCGGGCATTTGATTTTGTCATGGGAAGGACACCTTAGAAACGTGTTTTTTATTTAAATTCCGGCAGTTCGAGTCACCGCTTGTTATGGTCACTAAAATAAAAGAAAGTCAGAGTCGCAACCTTGTTCCATTGTCAACGGAGTGTTACTTGTGTCTCACGCCAGAACAGAGGATGTCTTCCGATCAATGAAATCCTGAACACAGGTCCACTCTCACACCAGGCCTACTTGATCGTACCCACACGCAAACTAAGCCGGAAAAATCGATTGTCAGAAGTTATCTAAGACTCCAAGGTGACTTCAGAGGCGCGCAGATCCTATGTATAATCGTCATAACACGCATCATTCGTGACCTCTCTTTAAATATGCCAAAGAACATCGAGTATCATGTACAACCACGACTCTCGTTTCTGGCGACCGGTCAACCGATGGCATATCGATTGTTTTTTGTGACATGGCCTCATCCGTTGCATACACACAACGCCCGAGTCAGAGCACAAGGGCTACGGAACATGACAACATGCGGCTGTAAACCTTCCTTTCTCGTGTCACCGTTTCCCTCGGGAGCCTAGCGGAATACTCACATTGAACTATTCTCGTACATTCCTTTTGAGGGCTGATGGTCCCACACCTTTTCCTTTGATTGTCTGAGGCCCGACTGACGTTGTTCTGGCTCCGAGCTCGACCAGTTGGGTTACCATTAACCGAGGTTTCGCTATCTGAGACCCTATCGGGTTCTCTGGCGAATTGATAACCAGGCGGTCCCCCTCAAGATCTCAATGCGCATTTTAACTGTCTTTGGAAAACTTGAAACAGCCTCAAATGAATCATCATCATCTAGTAGCAAGTGGATAAACTCACCCCACATCCTATTCAGCCTAGCCCCAAACACCCCAAGAATAAGTTAATCACTCCCCATCATCGATAACTGCGAGGATTCTCCCTTGCCCTTGCTCGAAGGCTTTCTTACCCCTTTAGGCACCCTGGGACGGAACGTAGCCTTCCCCAAGAATGTAGATGCTGGATAAGTTGACGAGAACCGCGTCTCATCCCCTCCCGCTGCCACTTCGGCCCGTCTTAATTTTCTCGTCAACCCAGAACCCGACTAAATGCACTTGTGTGGGTACGCAAACCATTTATGCTCCCCTCCCGCAGTCGCAAAAGACCCAAATTGGTGTGATAATTTCATGTGTCACAACTCAGGCTTGTCCTTTGACAATTCATGAGCCGAGAATGAAGAAGTTCACAGGACCCCTGAGCTAGATTAATAGCTCACACCATTTTCTTCCCTTCGCGTTGTTGTTGAACATTAAAGCATTCACAGGCTTGGCCCGAGGGGAGCGTCAACACCAGGGCTAGGCCATCTTTATCGGTGGCCTAGCCGTTCCCGAACTCTCACCGTCAAACCATCCGTTGGCAGCATGGTTGATGCCACTGATGTCCCCATCCCACCAAAACAAGACCATCCCTCCTAAATCCCTTGATCCTCACACACTAGCGGGACCAACGGACTAGTGAGCTAAAAGTGGAACATGTTAACGCCCTACCATGGGAGAAAACGATAAGAATGAACATCAACGATTTTGGGTCACCCCCTACAATTGGTATTTTCCCACTCGATGTTGTTGGAGGCGCTGCTTCTGACTTCGGAACACTGGATCAGGCTGAGTTTGGATAGATGGAGAAGCCGAATGCGCTCGACAGGTGGGTGATTTCGCACAAAAACTCAGGCGGGCACTAAACAGTAGTATATGAAGACTTAGGCTTTGTCTTATGAGAAACATGACTATGTGTTCACAGGACTAGAACCCTGACAATATGACGCAGGGCGGGGGTGGTTGGGGATGTGTGTTTGTTGATGGTGATATTGATCTCGACGATTACGATCCCGATTTCCCTTGGCTGGGTGCTTCTGGAAGAACCGATTCCTGTGATATGTGTGACCATGATGTTCTGGGAATGGTATCCGTCATTGACCGCCTTCGCATCGGTCATCTCATTAGTTTCTGCAATTTGAAATTTGACCTGACTGTGGGACCGGCTACCCCGTAACCGCCTTGATTTTTCTTTTCGTTTCTTCTTCGAATAAACTTACCGGAACAATAAACCCACTCACGACTCTATTTGACCTGCTGCGTTTGTACTCGTCAGTGTTTGACGCTCCACTAATGATCTACGCTACTGATCGTGATTAACCCGACAGTGGACAACCACCAATGGGTGTGAATCTGTTTCCTGAACCTGATTTTCCTTGTCCGCCTTTGACCAGAAATCGCCATCTATAACAGCCTTTGTGCTTGCATTGTCTTGGCATCCAAATGCTCACCAAGCGGCGGAGTTGGGATGCTCAACACGGGAAACGAAGTTGATCCTCACTTGAAAGCTCGCCGACTCGGGCTGTCAAGATCTATTTCCATGGCGCAGGTCCAAGTACTTTCCTACCATGCACTGTAGAGCATATGTAGGCTGTTCCGAGCCTCGGTAATGTGATGGTCACTCCTATCATAATATGTCCACGGAAATTTGGAGTTAGAAGAAATTGTGGCCATTTGACATGGAACCAATTCCACTATCGACGAGGACACCTCGGCAACACTTGAGTGGTACAAGCACTATATATTGATCGAGCCCAGTAGTGTATTGATTTCTTGAGTTATTTATTCCCTTCCCCCGGGAACGTCGATATGTGCACATGTCAGGTTGCCATACTCACAGGCTTATACTTCTATACGTCATTCTTTGAAGAGTTACCAAGGTTCCTTACGTCGGTCGAATCACGGTACATTATCGCGTTTCTCATGGGCCCATTAATCAGCTTTTTCATGCCCTGCTCTGAACTTTCTCTCACTCTCATCCGGGAACCCGCCTCCATTTTTGCTCACAGTACCGAAGATTCGACCACATGTACATGTAAAAGCTTAGCCCTGTCCCCAAATCAGTTGATTGAGAAAGCGAGGCATCTTTTCGTCCTCGAATCACTTACTTTCGGAATCCGGTACGACGAACATGTTTGCTTGAAATGCTGTATTTGCGCCTTTCCCGGATCTCCTCAAGCTTGAGGCAAGTCAGGACGAAGTAATAACCTTGCCAGAACCTCGGAGCGGCCAATTTATCCCTTTTCGTTTGGCGCCGATGACCCTACCTTCTTTTCCATCGCTCGGAATATCGGTCCAACATGAAATGCAACGGACATAGACAACGGCACGAGCGCCCAGGGTGATAGAATGCGATAAATAAAATATTCAGCAGGGCCAGGAGACGAGATGGAAAAATCAGAGCTAAAATTATTTTCCAGTGAGCAACGCAAAGCTTTTCCTCTCATGCACGTGAATTCGTTGGGCCCAACGACTATCCTAACCAACGAGCGCTGCATAACGGTTCGGAGTGTGCTATGTCCCAAACAGAAGACCGATCAGGTCATGGGTCCCCGGCACATCTGGCTTTAACGGAGCCTACCTCCGGTTTGTGCGATCAACCGAATGCCTGGACTAGATGTGACCTCGGAGAATTCTGACCCTCTGCCCATCCCTTCAAATTCAAAGATAGGAAGATATCTGAGTTTGCAATCCTTATCAGATAGGCTGACTGAGGCTGGGAGTTGAAGAACGATAAGGTGATGGGTTCTTGAGGATGCTGACTGAGCCCTGACTCACGGTTTTGCCAGTTGCGCCGCGGCCGAGGACTTAGTGCCTAGGGCCTATGTTAGGGGTGGGCATTTGTGCATCGGCAGCACTCGCAGTGCGGACCGATCATGCCTTCGACTTCGAGAATAGAACCTAGACGCAACTTTGTGCTTTCAACGAGGACCTGTGATCATGACTCATGCGCCAAAGCGCATTGCGAGAACCATGACACCTGGCGCCATCGCTCCCGACTCCTAACGTCGCTTCTCGATCTCTATTCCGTGCGTTATCACCGCGACCCTATGACCCTGAAAAGCCTCGCAATCATCCCATAGATAGATCAACTGACGACGAAACATATTTGACTAATGTTGCGATGTGCATTATACTACTATTAGACCCTCCGAATCCAACGCACCCTCTTCTCCGAGGGGATACCTGTCTATACATTGGGAGGGCAGTTCTGTCACTTCAGATGGATAGGAAATGAGCGCGAATCAGAGCAAACATTCACAAGAAAGAAGGGGTGGAAGTGTTGTCATGACTGTGTCACACTGAGATTGCCGCCAAACGCTCAGCCACCACAAAATTTATGTTCAATACACAGCGTGCCCAAAAATCCATCATTGAAACTCACAATCGGCGATAAGATACCACCACCAACGCCTGAAGGCGGTCCTCACTATCCCCTAAGTCCCATTCTTACCCACCGCCCCTGCATGATCCATCCAACCGCACGAAGCCCTCAAACCAACTGCTGGTTAATAATATTGATGATCACTGAACCTGTCATAGCCCGATACATGTAGTGGCTCATACCATCTCTCGCGTATCCCCCGCACAGCCCGAAGTGTGTACACCACGCCATCGAACCCCTAGCCCTCACGAGCATGAGGGCCACAAAGAAGGCATTCATATGCATGCTCCTTCTGAAAATATAAATAAAAACCAATTGGAAATCAGGAAGCCGTTGAAGAGTAAGGAGGGAGGGGTAGCTATCAAGCTATCAACTCGGATAGCAGCCCAAGACGGCATCTCTTACCATGAGTAGCCATAGGGTCGAACGGAGTCCCTATGACGAGTATCTCTAGCGATGACCCTCGCGGGATAAGGTGCGCGTTGTGAAGTCATGGGGTCGGGTCATCTGTATCCGTAGTGATTCACTGATTCTGCTTTATTGTCAATATCCAGCCGTACCCACTGTGTCGGGGATTATGTAGACTTTTCGGGGGTAGCGCCCTGACGTGCCCTTCCCCACAGCTTTCCCGTTGCCCCTGGCAAATATATCTGAAGCATGTGAGGTTCCGACTCGTAGGAGCCTCAGTCCGACCAGTCGTGCGACGAATTTACTGAGATACGCCCGCAGCGTCCTGCTGATGCCAGCGGCATAAAGCAATTAGGATTACATACCAGTGGTGATGAACTTGCTCAGCCCCCACTCCGACCCGTGACGGCCCTGAAAAATCATGCTGAGGGCACTGAGTAGAACGCGGCGACGGCGACTTGATAACAAGATTAGCAATGGAACTCCATTTCCACGATCAAAATAGTCTGTCGTCAACATGGCTCTTGCTCAAGCCCATTACTAGCGTCACCAAAGGAACCACGGCTCCGATTTAATCTAATATAAAGATATAAATACGGTTTGATTAAAAGACATACGCCCTCACAAGTGATACGATGCTATCATATATTTTCCTCGTTTAGATGCCTAGGTTTATCCCAAATGGCGAGCCGCTGCTCGCGGAGGCGCGCTAACAGCCCAACCCCTCCACAAAGAAGTTAACATACAAAATAATCCCAATAGCATTATCTCAGCAACCGGCTTAATCAGACACACTCAGGAAAAAATGCTATTTTAATCTTCACCTTGCCTAGATGCCGGCGCTTGCGTTGGCTGAACACCCTTCGTGTTCCACCAGCTTCTGCCAACGTTACCGGAACCCAGCTGAACCGAGACAGCATTCCGAGGCAGTGTGCCAAGGAAGGAAGACACAGTGTTCACTAGGCGACAAAAAACCGCTCTGCAACGGTCAAACAGCTCTAGAGCTGTGAAATCGTTATAGATGTGCCAGTGTGACCCGCTGCGGCGTAAGATTTCCCGCAGTGCCGGTGTTCTTTTATCAAGTTATTTCACATACACACGCTACCCCCTGCCGCCCAAGTTCTGTGCAGCCCGTATCCCATTCGGCATCCCACTGTTGACGGCTGAAATCCACAAATCCCACTGTCCTCCGGCTTCTCTCTTTCTCTCTCTCCAATTCCTTCAGGCACACCCTGTCATCATGACATACTGTGGTAACATAACTCGTAGCAGTACCTGCTATGTTTTCTAAAAAAAAACAATGCATTATGTTCATATCCTTTGCTCTCCATCGAAATGACGTTAGAAATTCGGTCAAAACCATAGACGGCTCCAAGTGTGTCAATAAAACAACATCATCTTGGATAGACTGTCTCGATGAAACACCGCAGTTCTCAATCACCCCAAAAGTGTAAACAAGCGTGTAAGCAGATCTACAGGGGTTCCTACGGCACGATACGAAAACAAAACTCAGCGAGGGATTCGTCTAACTTGTTTCCACATGCGAACTCGGTAAACTGCGGCCGGCGGGGGGGGAGAACCCCAGTTTCGCTTGTGAAAATGTGAATATATATTTACATCGCTCCGTCGCAGTTGACAAATACCCGATTATTGTACATTCTAAAAGCGCAAACGAAAGAAAAGGGAACGCTCGGGCCATCATCGCATTGAACTTGGTTTAGACCACCTAGTCCGCCTGGGTTTACAATCCATAGGGGTTGGGAATGTCTGCATTGCATTGCAAATGGGTGTGTTGACTGGATCTGCATTCTTCGAGTCCAAGGTCCACCTGTCCGTCAATGTTCAACAGCCCTATGACGGGGGGGACCCCAGTTCATTCATATTGATGGCCCCAAGGTCAGTCACTGGTCCAGCACAGCACCCAAAACCCATGTGTACGAGTCAGCCCGGCACAAGGTTTCCAGCGTTAGCGTGTGTGCTCGAGATCATCTACCTACTTAGCCTAGTATGTACATAGATATGTAAGTGTATTATGGTAATATGCGTGTGTTTTTTCTCCTCGCCGCCGTCGGGCCATGTCCTCCCCGAATGAAAAGAAAACCCTTTCCGTTGAATTAATACGTACTAAAACCCCCAAAAAGAACTCGTGGTCGAGTTTCGGGGAAAATCGGTATAATTCGGTGTCTCGTCAAATTTGGAGCCCAGCATCCAACTTCGGCACCGTGTTCGACGGTCTCACCGTCCACGACTCCTTCTTCGGATTATATTTTATTTTTAAAATCTTCTTCCCGTGTTTCATGATATATCCCTCATTTGAGATGGCCTCGTCACTCGAAATGACAGAGAACTTGTGATTGTGAATTGTTGGTTTCGGTTGGTTTGATAACTGTTTCTTCCTTACATATAGTTTACCCTTATTTCCGATACATGACTTCAAATCGAAGGTGTTTCTATGTCGGATGAAGTATTCCAAAACAAGAAAAACCGACGATCCAAGATGCCGCGGTTTTCATCAAAGAGAAGAACGGCGGTGGCGGCGTACCGAAAAAAAAAAACCACACCATCTTCTTTTTTTTTTCCCTATTCTCGAACAAGTTTCGGCAATCTCAGTTTGTTTGCGAAGTTCCAGAATACCCAATCCAGTGGCGGGTGGTGGGAAAGAAGTTGAGAGAGAGAACTTCACCTTGTCTACTTTATTCGTGCATTTGCACGCGCGTGTGTGTGTGTTCGATGGGGAGCGGCAATGCGTGGATACATGTGTGTGTGTATGTGTAATGTGTAATGTTCATTGATTATGGGAGACGGGGTTCGGTCGCGGGGACGAGAGAGGGAAGAAGCAACAGTGTTATTTTATTTTACGAAAAACTAATGTGTAACTTATCATGATATATCCCTCATTTGAGATGGCCTTGTCACTCGAAAATGACAGAGAACTTGTGATTGTGAATTTTTGGTTTCGATTGGTTTGATAACTGTTTCTTCCTTACATATAGTTTACCCTTATTTCCGATACATGACTTCAAAATCGAAGGTGTTTCTATGTCGGATGAAGTATTCCAAAACAAGAAAAACCGACGATCCAAGATGCCGAGGTTTTCATCAAAGAGAAGAAGGGCGGCGACGGCGTACCGAAAAAAAAAAACCACACCATCCTTCTTCTTTTTTTTTTTCCCTATTCTCGAACAAGTTTCGGCAATCTCAGTTTGTTTGCGAAGTTCCAGAATACCCAATCCAGTGGCGGGCGGTGGGAAAGAAGTTGAGAGAGAGAACTCACCTTGTTCACTTTATTCGTGCATTTGCACGCGCGTGTGTGTGTGTTCGATGGGGAGCGGCAATGCGTGGATACATGTGTGTGTGTATGTGTAATGTGTAATGTTCATTGATTATGGGAGACGGGGTTCGGTCGCGGGGACGAGAGAGGGAAGAAGCAACAGTGTTATTTTCTTTTACGAAAAACTAATGTGTAACTTGGTAATTTTACATATGCGCGTGGATACGTGTGTGTCAAAAAACGGAAGTGTTGGAACACGATCAACTCTCGACCTTCTCTTACGAGTCGAGGTCCCAGTTCCACACTGTTCCACACCCAACCTAGCCCATTGAAAAAGAAAAAAGGCACATAGCATACATATGCCCCTGGGTTATCTCAATGATCTTATTTATCTATCCCTTGATAAGGTCCTCGGTCTGGTCCCCTCCCCTCCCACAGGCGTTCTAGAACACTTTTCGTATGTGTTTGAAGTGAGGGGGGAGAAAGTTCACAAGAACTTGATAGATAGATAAAATTCCACAGTTCTCTCTCTCTCTCGCTCTCCGCCCACCCCTTCTTTTGGATCACCACCCCAATGACCACACGCGAGCCCGCACTCATTTCCCATCCCACCCAAACCTTCTTCATTCCAAACAAAAAATCCCAAACAGCTTTTTACCACATACACACACACCCATCCCCCCTCCCCTTCCCCCGTTCCTCTCCGTTCCAATCTCCATAACCCCCCTCCACTCCTTTTATCTTTCCCACATCCCACATCCAACTTGCACCGCCCAACCACCATAACACATCTTTTTTCCACACACATTTCACACACACACACACAAGAGCACCAGGACGACACAATTAATCCTGTGTTGATGATCGGAAAGCGTTACTACTACTACACACTTTCTAGAGTTACTGATGTCCCAAGTTCAATTATAATGAGCATAACACCCGAGTCACTGGCGATTGATCCCCAAAAGCCAAGAGAAAAACAATAACAACAAAATGTTCTTGTTGAACACACACACGCCC
Organism: Lepiota venenata; assembly: GCA_004296355.1. Taxonomy (NCBI): domain Eukaryota; kingdom Fungi; phylum Basidiomycota; class Agaricomycetes; order Agaricales; family Agaricaceae; genus Lepiota; species Lepiota venenata. The sequence goes on from RCFS01000003.1 coordinate 527,856, forward strand.
TGCCCCTCCCGTCCCCGTCCCCGTCCAGCCCAGCACAACCAGGCTGTGCTCAACCCGAACACCGCATTTTTCTTTACACATCGTGGGAAGTCCAGGGACCATAACGTGCCTCAATAACACGCCTTTTTTGTTGGTCAAAATTCCTCGTGTTTCTGCTCACACGCTTCACAAGCGCAAGTTGTAGAGAGTAATCAAGATAAAGTAATCATTAGGTCAATAGACTAGGTGGGTACTAAAGTGCAGTTGTGAGCCGTAATTAATAATGGGTAGCAGTAAGTCTTCTCGATGTAAGAGATGTAATGATGTGAAACATGAGCAGTGATGGTGAGATGTGAAAGAATCGAGACATGAGAAAACTAGAGACAAAGATCAAGACCAAGAATGATGTCGAGCTATGAATGGGTCGGACAACATGGGGGGCCGTTTCAACACTCGGATGTAAAGCATCGTGGAAAGAGGTAGTGTGTGTGTGTGTGTGTGTGCAATGCGAAGCCGAGGTTGAAAAGGATAAAAAGTCGTTGTTGATAACCCAAAAAGGAAGCAGACGACGACGGGCGCGGGCCAAGGCGATGAGGGCAGGTTGGATAAGAGAGTCAAAATGAAAATGTGCCAGGGCAGGGGAGAGACAAGAAAAAATTGTGTGCGTGAGTGTGAGAGAGACTGTTGTAGTTGTGTGCATGTGTGTGAGAAAAATACAGATGTGGAATGTGTTGTGCGTCGGATGGTTGCATGAGAAAAAAAAAAAGTGCAAGAGCCCAAGTTGTCGTCGTTGTTGCTGATGATGCAAGGTCGTGAATCGGGATGTGGAATGAGAGATGATGATGATAAGTTATGAACAAGGAAGGGGGGGGGAGAAACCATCGTTAACGCAAAAGCACGGATTGAGGAGGAGCCGGTCCTCTCGAATTGACGGAGCCATGAGGCTCCAGGGCTACCCCTACCGCGAGAAACTGATGTCACTCGGGGTCCTGTGTGTGTGCAATCACCAAGCACCCCAAGGGAGGGAGGGGGATGGGCGAATTTGCAATTTTGGGCGATCCGCGGGGTAGCCCCGAGGGGGGTGTGAGTGTATGCGTGGGTGTCATGAGTGGGCGAGGGGGAATAAAATGCGTCATTGGGAGGGGCGACGGGGATGTAAAAGATGGCAAGCAGAATAACCCGTCATCCATGTCAACCAGTTACGTTTGCGGGTGTGTGTGTGTGGAGTCCCATCAATAGACGGGGCAAGTGTATGTGTTCATTCAAATGCGTATTCCACCGCAACGGAACACGCCTCGTTGGCTGTCGCATCGGTGCCATGCTGCCTCAGACTCTGTTCTGTGTCAAAGGAGGCATCACATGCCGGACACGGGTGCAGCCCCAGGGACGAGGAACCAGACACGCTGGACGGGGCGAGGGACCGTGAGCGTTTCGATGAATGCGATGCCTGCGGGTAAGAATCAGCTACCGCATGTATGAATGGGAAAAGAAAAAAAAGACGTACATTATCATCCTCATCATCCAAGGTCAGCTTTCGCTTCAGTGAAGAAGGGAGAGCAGGTTCTAGAGAACAGCGCAATGAGTTTTAACACACCGATCCCAAATGGATGTCTTACCTGAGAGCGTTGCGCTCAGATGGGCCGAAAAGTTTTCTCGCCATGCAAGAATGCGCTTCATGCGGAGCGAGTAGGTATCGGTGGGTGGAGCATGGAGATCCTGGTCTTCGTCCTGATCGGAGGAGCAATAGGATTCACACACATCCTCTCCCTCCTCCTGCTCATCGTCCTCCTCATGATCATCATCGACAGAAGAGGAGTAGGCGGAAGACGAGGCATAGGACGACGAGGTGGCAGAGTCATTGATGACAGAGGCGAGATTTCTGGGAGGTGGCGGGGGGCCCTCGACGAGCTGGATGATCTGGACGGTGTGCTGGAGATAGAGGTGGTCGTCGGGGCACTTTTGCAGCGTCGAGGAAGTCGTGGTGGGGGGCGTGGTGGGCATCGAGGGCGAGGAGGTGGGCGTCGTGGAACATGGTCGAAACTGTTGGAGGGCACATCTGTCTTTTCCGCGCAACGCCATTATATTCGAGCACGCCGTCACAGTGTCACACTCCTCATCGGGAACTTATCCGCAGATCGATCATCGCCAGATCCCCGAAGCCTTCCCCAGGCGAGATCCATGCCCCGATTCTTCCCACACGGATCGAGATCAGCCTGTGCGTCCGTGACGTGACTGTGACCCATTAGCCCTGCGTGATCCAGTCACGTTCTCACCACAAACCCCCGTCGCGCGCGGCTTCCGTTTACGGTCGTTGGTGGCCCTCAAGTGGCTTTTCCCCGGCGCTCAATACCCAGCAAGTTTCTGCCCCATCTGGGCCAAACTATGCCAAGCGGGCAACGCTGGCTCTACCCATTTCCGCTGTGCCAGTTACCACTACCAACACACATGTACAATAACTAACCCCCCCCCCCTTCCCATCTGCGTCCCGGTCCTCCACGTTTTCTCCCACGCAGTCCATATTTGCACCCTGCTGCCTCGTCTTCCGAGATGCCTCCGTGATAGCGATTGTGTAAGAAAAAAAGAAAAAAGATACCAAGCAGCTATAGCACAACTCACGGCCGCATCGGTGCGAGCCATGCTTCCGCTGCCTCAAACTGGTCAATCAGCTCGCGCAGCACCTGCCCCTCAGAATGCAGCTGCCGCATCGCCGTAAGAGCCTGTATAAAAAAAAAAAAATAAAACATCGCCCATTAGTACAAAACCCCCTATTCACACATCAAAAAACCCACAATATCCCAGAACCTGAACCCTCGCTCAACCTCCAGCTTGGGGCTCTTCACCCCTGGGAACGTCTCCTCGCATATCTCCAACGCAAGCGCCTTGGCCTCCTTGACTCCCTCCGCATTAGGATCCCTCACCCGTTCCCGGTTGTTGATGTGTGTCAATGCATCGAGATACACCTTGGCCAACACCCCAAATCCAGTATTGACCTCGGTCTGGAACGGTAACGAAAGTGAGATGTCGAGTAGATCATCCCTGGGTCGTCGCGCGTCGTTCCGCAACAACATATTCAGCGTCGTCACTTCCAAGAGCGTGCGCAGCGCCCGCGTCAACGACCGCACAAACGAATTGAACACCAACAATTCCCGCGATAACGGCGCCGACCACGGGTGCGGCTAAACCAAAATAATCAATAAATAAATAAAAATCATATGCCAGATGGCGCAATAATAAATTCTCCCACCAAGAAATTCAACGGGACGATGCTAAGCACCCGCATCACAAGGAGCATAGACGCCTTTTCATCATCTGCACATCCCACACAGCATTATTCATCATCGCACAACCACGAAACACAGAAGAAAAGGGTTCCAAATCAGCCTCCCTAGCAATCCAGCCCTAACGCCGTGAGAATTTTCTCAAAAAACACACGTACCAATTCCAAAACTCGGCCCTCCGCTAAACGCACGCGCACTCCACAAATGCCCATGCATCACTCCTGCTCGTACCAGTTCAAGGAACAAGTACAATGGATCCTGGAATTTATCGTTGACTCGCGCCTGCCTCAAAGCCACATACATGGCGCGCGCCAAATGCGAGTGCATATGAGTATTCAGCAGGAACCTATACAAATCAACAGGATCGTCCACGTATGCCAAACGGTGGAAACACTCACCCTCGCAACTCGAGGAATCGCCAAATCACATTGGCTACAACCTCATCCTTCTTATCAAGCGGTGTGGTCGTCTTCACCTTGGTTCGCTGCGCAAACTTTTCCGATGAAGTTGCCCCAAGGCAAAGCGCAAAATCGATTGTCGCAGACTTATATCTCATCAGAACCAGCAAACCACACAATGATAAAATCTTACATTCTGCCTCCTCAGTTCATCCTCCACAATGGGATACGGAACATTCCACCCAGCAACCCGCTCCACCAACTGCGTCGTCTGCAGCGCATTGTGTGAAATTCCCTTTTGACCGTGTGGTGCAGGCTGCTCAAACCAAAAATACCCGGACACCTGCCTTTTACTCCAAAACGAGTGCAAAACACCGCTAATCAATGCCAACGAAGTCGCGCGCGGTCCAGTTTGTCCATCGGTAATAACTTCTTTGACGAACCGCTTATATTCATTTGTCTCTCCGTTGTCCAAAGGTGGACTCTCGATAATTTGGCCAGATGTAAGCCAAATAAGCGCCTGAGGTCCCATAAGCCCCCGTGACATATAGAAATACACTTCATCAGGGAGCCTATGCGTGAAAATCTCATTGAGGTCGGCGGGAATGTCTGCAGCGGTAGCGTGATGCTGCCCATGATGTCCTCCAGTGCCACTTGATCCCCCAGGTGGACTCCCAACAGCCAGCGGTAGAGGCTGAACCACTCCCTCAGATGTCAACACAAGGGAATTTTTGATCATGGCACGAGTGCGGGCGAAATGGTCCGTGTATTGGATCGCCTTCACTGGAGGATGCTCGGCGAACGCAGGAGACGGCCGCGTGCCCAGATTTGTAGTACCTCACCATGTCAACTGTGGCTTTCAAAGCTTGTTCGTGCACGGAGGGAGGAAAGGGTGGGGATTGGTCGAAGCCAATGAGGATACCGATATCGAGGAATTGATCCTCGCCAACGCCGAGCTCATGAATGACGGCGCGTTTGGAGACGAATTGGAAGGTGGGCGAGGTGGCGCTTAGGTCCAACGAGATGATGAGTTTGTCCACGCCGGGATGCAACAAAGTCTCGGTAGGACCGTAAATCGAATGAATATAGGATTTGGAGTGGCGTTGGAGGTAAATCAGCTATAAACGCGGCGTGGCACGCGATTGGGGGGTAAATTCGATTGCTATTCGGCGTTGCACATGAATTAGGAAACAAACCTGGGCCCACGCAACATAGGGAGCAATAATAAACTCCACATTCCTATTTCTGAAAATCCTCAATACCATTCGCCACATGTCCCACTGGACAAGCCCGTGACGCCCATCAAAAAGTTTGGTAGCGCCCTCCTCTTGCCCTGCTTCATATTTGGACCACGCGTCCCGCCTATCCCTACACGCTTCTGTGTGCTCATAGTGCTGGTTCGGCCTCCATTTTTTGATTGGAAGAAGTCCAGGGAAAACAAAGACGGGCTTGATATGCAATTTTTCAAGAACTCGCAGGTCAGCTTCGATACGCTGTGCTAGGGCGAGTGGCAGACCACCAGTGGCGGCAAGAAGGGGTTCCTTGGAGTTCGGGCTTTCTAGAAGCTGTTGGAGGTAGTACGCTGCATCTATGCCAAGGCGCGAGTCGGAGAGGACGCTGAGCTGTAGGGATTGCACATGTTTGCGCTCGTGGAGGAAATCTGCGGTTGGGCACAGGGGGGGGGCCGCTTAGCGATTCATTCTAGACAGTACTGAAACACGGGCCTTACTTTCGAGGTGCTTGATTGGCATGGGGACAAAGGGTCCGTTCTCGCTGTTGTAGACGATGAGCGCAGGAAGTTGTGAATGTTGTTAAGCACCCAAACAAGCCCAATACCCTGCTTAGGTAATCAACTGTTGGTCGTCTCCATCTTTAATGATGACAATGTCGGTGGCTGCAGAACAATGTATATCATATTGCTTGCAATGTGTCTGACGGATACACTACAGGATGATGTCTCTACCCGAGTCACACAACTCCCGATTTTTATTTCCTTGGGACACATTTATTTTCGTCGCCCCCTCCGGAACGCCCAACAGCCACATTGGCATCCCTATCTGATCCATGCTGTGCACTTTTCACGACTGCCAGATGCCACCCCTTGTTCACGGTCACAGAAAGGACGCGGTCAAGAGGCTGAACCGACTCCTTCGAGTAATCTTGCCAGTTCCGAGTTTTCTGGTCATCCTTCACCTTTTCTGTCATCTGTCCGAATAGACTGGGTTTGTGGTCAGGAGGTGGCCTGTGCCACCTGTCGTACTACATCCGCTGCCACCGCCTTCATGCCACTACCTGATAGACACCCAGAGGCGTACCAATCGGGACCGCGTTTCCCACTAGTTTCTAGACCATTCTCGTGCACCCTTAGGTCATTTAGCTCAGGTAGAAGCGGATTCTAGACATCAGCGTAAACGGTTTCTTGTCACTCGAGCCGTTGACATATCCTATTCCAGCGGACTCAACTAACCTATCCAACTACCCCCCCCTGTGCCTCCACTTGGCCCCCTTCAATCATGCCCTGTCCAGTTCCCAGCCCAAGCAAAGGAGTAACCCAGGCCGGGTCTACCGCAGCACTGGCCTAAATGGGACAACATGCCCCCTCACTGATCGATGTTCTTTTTCTCAGCTCTCTCCTCATGTCACCGTTGCTCAGCGCCTGTGGATGATGAGCCTGAGATATCAGTTGACACTCCCATCCACTGTTCCAGTGTCATCTGATGCTCTCGTAGACTGTAGGCTCGGTAAGGTGCACAAGCACTTGCTGACACTGCAGCGGACCGCCTTAGCACACTCATCAGTTATATCTTTGCTATCTCACCTGTGATGATCTCGCTTTCTGACCCGACGCCCAACAAAAACCATATGATGCTTCTCCGTCCGCTCCCTCGTCTCATCTAGGCTCGAAGCAAGGCCGGATCCAACTCCCAAATCAATCACGATCGATTCGAGTGTTGTCGTACTCGAGACGCCCCTAAATACGCGCTGATTTTCCCATAGCCCCAGAATCTCTCTGTTGCCACCCGTGCCGGTTAATAAAAAAACAACTAGGACCCATGTATGCCCACGACATTTCGCCGCATTCTTCTCGAACGCGCGGTGATCTTGTGGTCCGCCTCTGGGAGGCAACTCACGCATTGCTACTCCGGCATGCTCAGTCCGAGGCGTTCCCATTACGTCTTCCCAAGAGCGCCCGACTCTCGGGGCGACAAAGACCAAGAACGGACTTTTATCGGGGTCTTCCTCGTGTAAATCGAGTCTTGTAGCCGATGCCTTGTTAGTTTCGTCACCAATCCTATTGGCCTAGAACTATACCTCGCTGCAACTATTGTAGGCTCCTCCGAGTGGCTACGTCAACGTCTAAGTTCGAGTTGGAGCCAGATCATATTGATGGCTCCCTCGGAGTTCTTGCGTCGTTGGTTTTTTTCGGCGAAAAACTAAGGATTCTCGAGAGTTGCATCCTCAGACACAAAAACGCGCACAAATTCTATCAAAAGCTCGATAACCGATTGGTCATTTTGTCGACGAAACCTATATTTTCCATCCATTCTAATTCTAATGTGCAAGGCTTGGCCAAGTCCGTGATAAAGCTTCCGTCGCATATCGCTCGTATCAATGAGATAAATACCATCTCTCGGGCCGCCATCTGCCTCAGTGACACCGAGTATTCAGCGCGTCCTGAAAAAAGACCACCCCATCGCAATGGTAATTCTTATCACTTCCCACAGAGCAGGGAATCCCATGGATATTTTGATCCGGCTTTTGCTACCGTGCTGCTCAGAGTCGGTCCCCATCCACCGGGATGGGAAGTCCAGTGCTGAGCAATGTTCGTGGAAAAACAGAATAACAAGCGAAGCACATCCTCGAACTTCGTCAGCAGCCAAGAAGTTCCCTCCTGCACTAAACTTGTAAGGGGAAGAGGTAACACCACTCTGCTGTGATATCACGTTTGTTCGTATCTAACCCGGGGCCTACCCCGGACATTCTCTCTGTAGTGATGCTCGCGAAGGGGAGTTCCCACTCCCTTGGTGGGTACCATGTCGCCCCGACGTTCGCGTGTGTTACACATCGGAAGCATTCAGTTTCTCTGGTCTTGGTCCTTCGATCGGCCAGGAGACCTGTTCTGTTGGAACTGAACAAGTCCGCATCCCGCTGTCAGGCTCAACCCAAGGATCAGGGAATAGGGGAAACGCATGTTGCTGAGAAAACATCACCCAGACAGGGATCCAGGCTCGTCAAGGCGAAGCTGGGAGCAAAGGTAAGAATAGTAGGCGATGATGCGGGGAAGCTGTGCCAAGCCGCAGCCCTGCAAGCCAGATATGGCCTGAAGGGGGAAGGGCCCAAGTGAACCTAATGAACACCGTACACCTCGAATACCCACACGGATGCTGAGACACCTTGATTTTTCCCCATTGCGCGATACCCTGCCCCGCAACCGCCAACCGTTGGACACATGGCGAGCTGACATGTTCGTGACTAGTCAGTAAAATCACTGAGCTGCAGGTATTATCGGCTTGTCACAGCTTCCGTGCTCCCTTGATCCTGATTTGTACAGGCTGAACTTTCTCCGGTGACTGACATGTCTTAATGGTAACTGGTGGGAGGGAAACCCGATACGAACAATGAACGCAATTGGCATCAAAACATTTACAAATGTTTTCCCACTGCTCTTTCAACCAACAAGCGGACTGCACGCCCATCCGCCCAGAGATGTGACACATCTCATCTTCCAACTCTTAGTATTGTTACCCTTTGGACTTAAAACGGGTATAACAGTGGGGAAAAACGTCTACCAGGGCGCCATGAGGCAGTCTTATCCCTTTCGTCCATCTATGAGATCACATGAATACAAAGATGCAGGGTTACAGAGACTCTCGAAAAAACCTATTCTAAAACACCATCGGGTTGATGATGGACGGGCGGCTGATCATTAGAAAGAGCATGGCGTTGAAATGATGTACACAGGCATGAGACGCGGCCGCACGCCCATCGCACACTCATTCGGGAGGACCTGCGACTTGGTCCAACTTGAAGCACAAAGACCATGTACCCGTTTACGGCCGAGTCACGGCCTGTGGGTCATGGTTCCCACAACCAACTCCTCACCTGCTCTCGGCAAAAACAAAATAACCACACCCAGCGCTGATGCATTGGCCTGCGACTTTTCTTTTTTTTTCCGCAACCTGGCATCGCAACGCAATGATGGAGTTGAATTTGGGTTTGGATGTAAATTTGAAATTTCCGGCTTTGTACAAAACCTTGCCAAAGGGGCTGTGGTTGTCACCACAGGAATGTATAACATTTCTCGTTTCGTTCATGGCAATGAAAGGTGATGCGACGCCCGCAGGGTCACTTGAACACTCAGCTGCTTGGCCGGGTTAGGGCTTCCTTAAAGGAGAGGGGTAAAAATCCCACGTTTGACAGAGCCCATCAGCTTTGAAACACCTAGGCTGTACTGTGCAACAGAACGGAGCGTTAAGGTTCAAACACATGTTCCTTGGGCCTTTCAATAGGCAAGTGGGGCGTTGCTAGCAACTGTTATATTTATTGAGCCCAATAAATGTTGGCACAGAGGATGATATTGTTATATCTCCCTCTTTTCTCCCTTCTCCTGTGGGGCACCGCAGGGAATAAATAGAATTGCCTACGCGACGGGTACGGGGAAATTGTAGATCATGAAAAGTTGATTAAGGTTCCTCGGTCAACGTAAGCGAACATTCTGTCACAATCGCATTACCCTTTACGGAAAAAAAGAATTCACGAGCGAGGTCTGACATACAAGTAAATACATCATCGGTCACAAGATATTGGCACGAGGAACGTTCCTCTGTTTGGAAATCATATGATTACTAAGGAGTGATGACAAGAGCCCACAAACGACTAGCGTGACATGAATTGGACATGAAGGTACTGAGACGGAAATATTCTCCCGCCACCCTCGCTGCCAACGCAGCGGTACGCAGACACGTTCATGGCGCTCCCTATGCACACCCTGAAAAGACTTTTTGAAAGAAAGAACTTTGCCAGTTATGGGCGTCCCAAGAAACCCCATCTAGTAGGTTTGAATACCCACTTCGGTGGGATTTAAGTCAGAAAAGGAAGCTAAGGGAAATTAATTGAGTGGATAAGTTGAAACGATATCGCCCTGGAGCCACAATGGGAATTTCGGTGTTTTAACCAGACCATCCAGGTCCATCGTCCGAGATGAGTCTCGCCATTCGGAGCTCCATTGGGTCCCTAGTGTGGGAAGTCCTGGAGAGCAAAGGAAACATTGGTGCACTATTTCATCCGTAACCGATAGCAATAATAGCTAGTTTTCAGGACGGAATCTAACCCTTCGTAGCGAACGTGAACTCATTGTTCACGCCATTTGTTGTCCTGCACAGACCATACCTGCATAAAATCCAGAGGTTTGGCTAGCTACTTCAGGCTCGCTATTACTTTGCCGCGGTATAATTCATTCCGAACCTATTTGGAGGAATGATCACACAGCTCCCTGAGGCGGGGAATTGGCCACAGTCCAAGGTCAGGGCTACAGACGAACCTACAGGCTAAGCGCGTGAGCATGACATACTGCTTCTCTCTCTTATGGACAAGTATTTAGTATTCAATTGAAATATCCCAAGGTCCAGCAGACGACTGACGCAACCCTCAGCCACCTGATACTAATTCCTGCAGGGTTTATTCATTGTTCCACCAACCGCACCCGTCATAGTCGCTAGTAAAACTTACCTGAATCGGTGCTTACCCCTTCAGTAGGCTCTCATCCCTAGGCAAATGCTACCGAACAGGTGTCGATGTTTGCCGCTCGATGTTGAAATTCTTCGGGTCGGGATTTGCACAAACCGGCGGGTTGGGGCTAGAACACATACGGCCATCGCGCTCATGAATCCCGCCAAGTCCCATAGAGCTTATTTCGAGAGAGAAGACCTGCGGACATTATGTGTATGTCCGTCGGGCTAGCCTGAACTGGAGCATGGTGTTTTGCTCATCGGCCAAGAAGCCTCCTCGTGGGCAAAGGGGCCGGCGGGTGTTTACGAAAGCCGCCTGGCATCTTTGACAACTCAATGACCCATTGCATCACACCTCGCGTTCTTGACGTACTCCAGGCCAAGTCGTCATCGGTTTTGTCAGAACTTCAGAATTAATTAGCCTTTGAGAGTGCAGATACCTGGACCGAAGTAACAGGTCAAATGACTCTGGTATAGAGCGGTGTATCCAAGTGTCAAAAAGTGTATCTCAAACGATAACGATAAAATCGTGAGGCTGAGGCTGAGACAGGGGCCATTCTGAGGACGGAAAGATGTGCCTCCCCGTTGGCAAAAGACAACCTGGAAACGTTTGAATCTGGTGATCACTATGATACCAGTCGAGATAGGAGGGTACCCCAAAAACATAATCCATAGGTCACGCAAATACATGAGAAACTGACCGTGCCAATTCAAAGAACCCCAGCCAAAAAAAAACATCATGACTTTTTTATAGAAGTTGGCGACCCAGCCCCTCCAGTAAGGTTGTGAATCGATGCGCGTGCGACGACGTCGCTGCGTGGGTCGAACGCTTCCGAGGTAACCAAGCCCATGGTACTTCATTGGACCCATACCACGGGTGCCCCGCGAGCACAAGTTGTTAACAAAGCCGGAAACAGCGTGTGGTCCGCAGCTGCTGAGGGAAGTTGCTCATTCGCACATCACAAGGTGGGGGGGCCCGTGGAAATTCATGATCACGATACTTAGTACCACAACGCCGCTTTCCCTAGACACCCACGCAGGACACTTTGGGTTCCCCTCATGGATGCCTCCCCGTGTCTCACGGACATGATCGGCCAACATTGTCAAAATGGCAAGTCCTCCTGCTCCAGTAGCTCAGCACATCTTACTGTGACTGGCAACGGGTGGAAGGTGGAAACATCTGGACATCTGACACAACTGGTATGGCTTTGAATCAATAAACCGGTGCTACCTGACAGGGGAGGTCAGAGCTCGTGACAAGCTCTTGCCTCTTTCTCGACGCTCCTGCTCACACGGTTTGTCGGTCGGCGTATAGCCGCCTATGGGTGTAGAGAGTACGGTGATCTAACCCAACCGGTACCCATCCTAGTTTAGATCCCATCTCAACGCACCACCGAGTGAAGCGAGGGTAAGTATCTCAAGACAGAAAGTCTCAGGAAGCGTTGGCCAATCCCTGATCCACAGCTGACCACCAACTGATGCCAACTTAGTAGCCATCTTCAGAAAACGGGGATCACGTACCACTTTCCCTTGTTGGGTTCTTATCTTCTAGTGCGGTGTCTTCTCCAGCCACCCTTTTTTTGGTCTTTTTTGCAACTAGTAGCAAAAATGTCAGCCCTTCTTCAGGAGCCATCGCCACTCATTGGCAGTTGGGTGCTTATCATTGCAGACTCATGAACTGCGGGCAGTGCCACCGAAATACACGAGGTTTCGTGGCGGTAAATTACAACGACACATTCTCGCACGCCGGCGAAATAGTGCCAGGAACTCTTTTCATATCGATATCAGTAGATTAGAGTTCAATAAAGGGGAGGGGGCGACATGTGTAAACCCATTGACAACACATCGATGGATGCCAACACACCTCACACACGGGGTGGAGGGGGAGAGGGAGGGGTCACAAGATGTTGATTCAAAAAGATCGTACCGAGGATGCCTCGAGGAAGTGTCGTGCAGGAATTAGATATCCCGTATTTGTGCGATGGAAGCGGGTTTCCCGGTGTTTGAACGAAAATCGGGATAAGAGAACTGTCAGATCTCCCTTCTCTTTTCTCCCCCTCTCTCCTCAAGTTAGAGAGGTGTGTGTGCGTGTGACTGACGTCGGTTACTATTGAATCCCGCAGCTGAATAATAGGTGCTGCCAAAGTGAGGGGATAGCGATCTCGTCGTTCCCCCGCCCTTGCGAATGTTCAGTTATGGGGATTGCGCGATAGGAGCGCTGATGTACACATGTAAATATTTTTGATATGATGTCAGTTAATTGAGGGCAGGGCCTGGACCTCTTGGACCCTGCACTTTGAGGTCATGTTCCCGGTCCACATTGACTTCAAGTTCGCCGCTTCGTTGGGACGCCCAAACCCCTAAAAAAATAAAGCGAAAGCGGAAACAACGTCAGGTCGACTAAGTCAGTCAGTTTAGTCCCAAGCCCACGACCACAACACGCAATTTGCCCTCAACCGCGGTCCCGATTTATCAGGAGGAGGGGGGTTGGGTTGGGTTGGGCCAAGAATACTTGGCAAAACCCGTCTATCCCCAACACATACTACACCGTTCATTCCGCAAGCAAAAAAAAAAAAAAGCCCGATCAGCAAGCTCCCCCTCCCCCCCTTCCCGGGCGTGACGAACAACAACATAACCTATCTCCAAGCTTTTTTTTTTCTTCCCGCGCGTCTGACCCCTTTCCCTCCCCCCTTCCTCTCCTGTTGGTTAGTTGATCGATAGCTCACCCCCTTCTCCTTTCCCAACAACCGAATGTCAAACCATACAGTTCCGCGCGCGAAGACCGGGGGAGAAGGGGGTGCGTCACCTATTTCCCACACCCATCCAAGCAGAAGTGACAAGGACGGAACACGAGTTCCGACGCCAACATAAGAGTCTTTCCTAAACAAAACAACAACGACAACAGCACAGACACGTCCGGTCTTCGGTTACCATTTCTACTGGTAACACCCCTTTTACTCATCTTCCTCTCTTCTCCCTCGAGGCCTAAGCAACCACTCCCGTGCCACGACCATCGATTTGGGGGTAACTGAGCATTCGGACCGTCGTCAAGTTACATCATGGTAACAAAACAGCAAACAACGAGAATAATCCCACGAGGAAGTAATGCGGGGGGACGCGCGCTCATAACTTAACCCTTGTTCCCGAGTTGTTGTTGTGTTGCTTCCTCTCTCCTACATAGGCCACCCAAGTAACCGGCGTTCTTGGGGGTTGAAGTGGGTGGGAAAAAAAAAAAAAGGACAAAGAGAGGTGTCACTGCCAAATGCTTGATGGACTCTCTGATGTTTTGATGGGTGATAATGTAGAGTTTCTTACGGAGGTTGGGGGGCGCGGCGCGGAAGAGGGTACTCGGTTTTCGATTGGGGTTATGTGTGATAAAGAGGGTAAGGCTATATGTTATTCAAGTTAGATGCGGACAAACTAGACTGAAGTGACAAAACGAACATGGGAATATATCTGGATTTTTTTTTTTGGGTGTACATACATGAAGAGGGTACTTGGTTTTCGATTGGGGTTATGGGTGATACAGAGGGTTAGGATCAAATGTTCCCCCCCCCTCCCCCAAGTTGGATGCGGAAACGAACACGGGAATATATCTGGGTTTTTTTATGAAGGTGGGTACTACACGGGCGCTCGGAATCGACGGAAGCAGAGGAGAAGCAAGAAAAGGCTTAATTCGCAAGTAGTGATAAAGAAGCCAACGCCCCCCGGGTTATAGTACTAACTTGAGTTAACTCAGGAGTTCGTCATCGGAGTGTGCTGTATCATACATGCATATATCAAAAAAGACGGAGAATCTAGGGAATACCAATCGAATCTCGGTTCCCAAGACTTTTTTTTTAAATAGATGGCAGATTGCTCGACCCTCCACCACCAACGCGCCGATCTGAAAAGCAGAAATACATCAAACCATAGCAACCCACGAGGCCTCTCACAACCCTCTCATTTCTATTCTAACCCTTCCGTTCGATGGTGATATGTCCCACGTTCACTTGTAAGAAACAACTTCACATCCGTTCCAACGGAGAGAGAAGTGTGTTGAAAAGGGGAGTCATCGTCATTGAAACCAAACACACACACACACCGAACAGTTCCCCCCCATGAGAGCAAGAAACGCCAACAGCGGATAACAGTCGTACTCGAAACCCACAATGGGACAGTTACAGTTAACGACTAATGGCATGGGAAGACCTGCCCATTGGATCCTTGTTCAAAAGACAGGCTTATGAGACCTTGGAGACAACAACCACAACCACAACACACTTTCTCACCATCATTCATTTCAAGTCCCAAAACGATCTCTTCGGACCGATTGAAAGGGCTCAATGGTTGCGACAGTTTGACCATTGTGACCTCCTCCCTCCCTCCGAGTCGGGGGATGGCAGATAAAAATGGCGGAAAAGTGTGTGTGTGAGATACCATAACAACATTTTGATTGGTGTTGGACTTGTTCGCATCCAGGGGCTAAATATAACACCCCCTAAAAGCATGAACAACAAGAGCCGTGCGGTTACCTCGAGGCTTGGGTATCGCATGCCATGCGCGCGGGACTTTTAAAATGATATATGAACACACACATGCACACGCCGAATTGATCAACTCGGGGAGGGGGCTAGTTTAGATCGTGCTGGATGGCAGAAGGGCTCTTGCGCAGCGTGTATCGGGTTATCTATTGAGACCCATAATCAGTGTGGGGACAGTTGTATCTTGAAATGGATAAGTAACGCTTCTCTGCTGTGCTTCAGTTATCGCTACATAACCTTTTTTTTTTTTTTTTTGGCCTGCATGTGTCAGGGGTGGCAGGTTTGAGGTTCCATGTTCCCGGTACTGGGAGAGAGGGCTGTGGGTTATGGGCTTTTTTATTTTAATTTTATTTTATGTTACAAGTACTGTGGGCACTTTGTCGAGCCTGGAACTCAGGCGTGCATTTCGGTTGGGTTTAGAAGTTGAGGAGATTCGGACCGATCAAACGATGATGGGGTTTTTATTTTACTTCTCGTCATCGCTTTGATCAATGATAAGTGATACGATGTTCTAGGGAGGGTGGCACCATGATTAGATCCTCGCTTGGTCCTAAAGCGAACGAGTTTGTCCGTGGGGACGTGAGAAGCATTAGGCCTGAAAGTCGACGTCATGGGGGAAGAGAAGAAAAAGTGCGATCAACAGGGGGAGGACAAGTGATTCGGTTGTTCCGAGAATAAGTTCATAACCGTGGGTTGGGAGGGGGAGGTGATGGTTCAGCTTGATATGAAAAGATGGATTGAATGATATGAAAGAAGGCAGGGGAGGGGTGGGATGGGTCTGCTGACCGCGACTATGGATTTTGTTTCGCATTGAGCGGTTATGAATGCGGGGTTGATGTAGTTTTTGAAATGAGAAAGATGGATTTAATTTCGGCAGAAATGAGAAAAAATATCGGATTTAGATGCGCGGTGGGAAGTGGTATCTGTAATTTGGGTGAGGAAGAAAGGAGGCTGTATCGGGGAAGATGCAAATGAAGCGTATTAAGCTGTGCTGCACTGATGTTGATGAGGCAGCACCCCACCAGAGAACTTCTCGAGCTGTGGAAAAAAAAAAAGAAAAAAAGAAAGGTCACAAGGAGGGTGAAATGAACAGCAAGGCTGGTTTCAAGGCTGTTGTTGTGCCACAGGCGTCGAGCACGCCATGCCCAAAAGACAAGCACGCCCCTGTGTCTGCTATATAGACAGAGGGTCCGTATAACTGTGTGTGTGTGAGCAGCTATACTTGTATAGGGTCTGGGAGTCTGTTCTGATGGCGAGGCTGAACAGAAACTGGCTTTCCCATCAATTCACACGTGCTACGTGGCCTCGGGGCTGACACTTCGTGTCTATCGCCTGGGCGCCCGCAAACCAAAGTGTTGGCCCCCCGCTCCCGAAGAGAAGAGGTGTAGGTTTCGACATAGTTGGACTCGGTGCAGTTGTTATTGTCGAATGGCCAAAATTGCGCTTAGGGTGGGGCGGGGGCGCTGAGGAATGCGGCGTCGGCAGGTTTTGAATAACGTGGGAACGCTGAGCGCTATCCGGCGCTGGCTTCTTGGAGGCAGAAGTGTTCCGTTGGCAGAGGGGGGCAAGGAGCATGATCCTAGCAAGTGTGCACAGGAATTGAATTGAAACTCCCTGAGAGAGGCAGGGGGGAAACCCTGAACGGATGCTCCGTTGTGTGTCGACGGAAGGGCGGACGGAGTAATGCCGTTGGCCGGCGGAGAGTCACGTGCTGTATACATTGTGTGTGTGAGGCGATGGCCGGACGGAGACGGAGACGCGGACGGGCTCGGGGCTGATTTGCGTTTGTTGTGAATTTCCCAGCCAGTTTAATACTCACTTCACTCACTCTCACTCACTCACCCCCGTCCACCCATGAAGGGCTGTCTCAAGCTCGTCTCCCGCGCACCCAGCCCCAATGCCGACCACCACCGCAAGACCGTTGTCTTTCGTGCGGACGGCTCCGAACAGGTCTTTCTCGCCGACGAGTGGGACCGCACCCCCGCCGAGCCTGCTCGCAACCTCTCCTACCAGTATGTGTGCTACCATTTGTTGCGCGAAACCCCCGTCGCTGACATCCGTCCAGGGACATTCTGGAGCTCAAAGAGATCCAGCGCTCCCTCCCGCATGCACAGCAACCCGCGGATCTCATCTCAGGCCGACCCGCATCACATTATCTCTCCAACGTCCCTATAGGCCTGCTGCCTCTCCTCCCAGACACTGACAACGCACCCCCATCTTCCCCGACCTCGGCTCCCTCTTTCACTGTATCCCCCTCCTCCTGGCGCACCGTCAAGACGCCGCGCCTTCAATACCCCACACTCCGTCGGCTCCCGCATGGCACCCTCCCCACCTCTCCCACTTGCCTCCCGCTCGCCCACCATTACACCGCCAGAAAGGCCGCTTTGCCTTTCTCCCCTTGCTTGAGTCTGCACCGTCTCCCCCCTCCCTCGCCGGCCGACTCCCCGGCGCCTTCCTCTCCCGATCTTGCCCCTTCCGACAGCGATGTGTCACACGACCCACCCACACCGACTCTGACCAATGCCTCTTTGGACAGCAGCCCCCTCTCCCGCGCATCTTCGTGTTCCCCGGAACCCCCTTTTTTCCAGCTCCCACCCAGCAAGCACGCCCGTGGCAGTGATGACTTTAAAACACCCTGCCATCCGACATACTCGGACGAACAGCCCTCGGAGGCATGGGCAGCCCCCAGCTGTCCACCTTCAGCAATGTTCTCCAATGTCAACCTGCGACGCAACCCCAGTACTGCTTGTGCTCCAGTGCCGATACCCATCCGCCCCAAAGACGACCCCCAAGAAGAGGAATATTATTGTCGTCAATGACATAGAGATCGAGTTGGACTGTGATGATGACGATATTGATCCCGTTGATGGTGATAAGCAAGAATCGGAAGGGAGCAGCACCCCTCCCGCCAAATCTTCACTATCAGAACGTCTTCCGCCTTCTTCTTCACCGACCCTGAACCCCCCTCCCCCCGTGATACCTTCCTCTCACGCGTCCATTTGTTTCAAGCGCACGACCCTTCCCGTCCCCTCCACCCACCCACTCCCGTCTTCTCCCGGCTCAGGGTACACCCTATATCCCAATTCGAATTGCGGAGCCACACAGAAGGAAGGGACTACCTCACCGAACGACGCGAGGGGGCGCTCTAGCCCAGTCCTCGTTCCTTCCGCGTAATGCCCTTCGAGTACCGGGCATCCAGCTGTTCGATCCAGGATGCCTGGTTTGGTGGTGGCACCTCACCGCCGTGGACAAGGTTATGTGTCCCCATTGCTGAGCTTCGGGTAGGCATTCCCTTTTGGTAAGGCGACGTGTGGTTGTGTGTGCGCGCTGTGATGGTGTGTGGGGGGGAATAGAGGTGGTGGCTGGGGTAGAGGAACCCTATCTGGCCCTGCGTTTTGCTTTCTGATGAGTGGTTATAGGCTCTCCCTGGGGGATGGAGATAGAGTGGAGTGCGGGGTTGTGTGAGTGTTGGGCATAATAACCTGGCAGCGGCGGTAGTACCGTGAGCTGTTGCCTGGTTCTTTCGATAGAAGGATGGAGATTGGCGGGGTGGCGGACAGATTCTTTTTTTTTTCTCTCTCTCCTTTTGGTGTTCTTTTGCTTGCATTTTTCTTTTTTACAACTAGCATGTCTCGATTTCGACTCTCTCTCTCTCTCCTACATCGGCAGCTACGACCTGGTTTTTTCTCATGAGCATCTTCCCACTCCAATTATTGGTCTTGGTCCTTCCTCTCACCCCCACGCCTTGCTTCTTAATATCTTCCCCCCTCCCCCCTTTTTCTACATTCTTGTTGCACTCTACATAGATATGACTGCTTTTGCGTTATATGTATATATATTAATTTCTTTCCCCCCCACCCCAACAGGCTTACCGAAGTTTGTCGGGTATTGTAATGAGGATTTTCTCTTTTTTTTTTGGTTTATCATGTGCATATACATACATACATATATACATACATGCGTATATACAGACAGAATGTTCCAGTATATTTTGGTTAATGTACATATTATTACATATATTCTTGGTGATGCAAAAAGGGTGTTGGTGGGATCTGAGTTGTGGAATGACCCCTGAATGCGGGGGTGCGGGGGGAGGTGTACGGGTGTGGCCTTCCCCCCCCCCTGCCAAGCTATTAGTACGGTCGCTTGGCGGAATATTAAAGCTCCTTTGGCGTGGTTGTACAGTACCTTATTCGGGTGTGTACCGTAACTGTGCTGTACGGTGACTTGGTTGTGAAACCTGTTGGGCTGTCAACAACCTCTTTGGTTCCGTCCGCGTTCCGAGTTGGGTACCCAACTTTTTACCCATGGGATGGATTATCCAAGCTGCGATGAGAATAATTACGGAGGGTTTTTACTGGTGTATATCGGTATAATCGGGTTAACTCCCTCAAGGTTGCTCGCGGTTGCTTCGTCCGCGTCCGAGTGCGTTATCACTTTTTTATCCATGGGGAACGTTGGATGAGTTATTATTATTGAATCCCGTTGAGCTTGTGAGACTGATTGAAGTAGGGATTACTTAACTGATATGTGTCGGTGAAACCTCTTCGCCTCCCCCCTGCCAAGCTATTATTTCTGGACTAGACAAAGTATTCGGCAGGATTATCGAAAGCTTCTGTTACTTGTTAATTAAGGGGGATATGTAACCGGGGTGCGCAAAATGTACAATTTGGGGTTTTTACTACTAGTCCTCACGGGTGCTCGCCTCGCGTGGCTTCGTCCGCGTCCGAGTGGATTATCACTTTTTCTTTTTTTTTCAAACCCCAATGGGAAACGGTTGGGGGGATGGGTTATTATTAGTTGGGAAGGTGTTTTTTTGAACTTGTGTGGGTCGCGCGGGGTTTTGGTGTGGTGTGGGGTGGTCTGGCAATCAGTTAAGATTTGGACCCACATAACAATACATAACTGGGGATGTACTCTTACATACGATGTGTATTTTGGGGTTCGTTTCGGGATTGATTGTTGTTGTCTCATCAATGGAAATGCTTTTTTTTTGTTTTTTTTTTTGACCGTGGGGTGGGGGGACGATTTGAGTTGCACAATCAAGTTTTTTGAACCTCATGAATGCAACTACATAATTGGGGGACACTTGTTGTTGTTGTTATTCTCCAAGTGCATTGTACCATACCGTACCTGTGCGTATTTTTATAGTTATAGGTTGTTTTTTTTTTTTTTGGGGGGGGGGGGGGGATTTCGTTTCGAAATGTCCGGTTATGTAGATGCTTTATCAATGAAGTGTGTGTTTTTTTTTGTTTTTTTTTGTGGGCGAGGTTTGAACGTAAGGGGGCGTTGGTAGGTATGTACTTCATGTTAACCCCCCCCTTCCCCACCTTTGCACACGAATGGTACAAGTTTCGTCTTTTATTCTTGATGAAATCAACTACCCACACGCGTATTTTCCTGGGTTTTTTTTTTTTTCTCGTTAAAATGAGATCAGGGGAGAAAACTATTTCAAAGTGGGTAAGAGTGCCCAGGGCGGGCAAGACTAAGAAAAAAAAAACAACCGACTAACGAACATAGTGGTATCAAAACAAACTAGCATTAGAACAACTTGGGGAAAAACTCGGGGTGCGGTCCTTTAGGGGAAATACATGTTTGGGTGTCTCAATAGAACGCCGGAGGGGCAGCCCAGGGGAAAAAAGGGAAGTCTGAGTGAGCGGGCGAGGGGGAAGGGGGTGTTTGAGTGGAGAGAGAGAGAGAGAGCGAGGGACCATCGAGTTTCGAATCGATCGGGGAGGGAGGGCATTACCAACACCCTCCCTCACCTCTCTCCAGGTTGCCGACCTGCCAACAGCTGCCAGGGTGTTCGAAATGATGGAGGGGTGAAGGCGGGGGAGGGAAGCTGCTGCGATCAATAGATCAAAACGATTTACCGGGCACAAGTTAAATTATTTCATCCCTTTCTCTTGGGGGTGTGTTGTCATATTTTTTCTTAGCGTCGAGGTTCCCTGGTCCGTTTACATTCCTAAGGGTTGAGAAAGCTGCTAAAGGGTGTGCGTGTGTGTGTGAACTGTAGTATACAATAGATCCAGCTGTTTTGTTTTTTTTATTTCTCTCGTAGATCTGCGCTGTTTGAACGCGCGTGTGATTGAGATTTTCTTTTCCAGATGGACACTAATTCTGTTCACTCCTGCCACTTAACCTGACAGGCTTCAAACACAAGGGACGAAAAGCGGCTCTCGAACTGTCGCGCAACCACCACCACCACCACCACCGCCCCCCTTCCCTCCCCTTCCCTTCATCCCCTCCGGCGATCATAAAATAACAACCTAATCCTAAGGGATTTTAATTCCATCCGGCTACGATCCGGTATATTCGCAAAAAAATCGGATTGATTTCTGCTTTGCCGAACAACACACA
The DNA here is from genome assembly GCA_004296355.1 of Lepiota venenata. Classification (NCBI taxonomy): domain Eukaryota; kingdom Fungi; phylum Basidiomycota; class Agaricomycetes; order Agaricales; family Agaricaceae; genus Lepiota; species Lepiota venenata. Next base: position 549,122 of record RCFS01000003.1, read on the forward strand.
CACGCGCGCACATACAAGTTCGAATAACCCCCTTGATTCCTTTGATGTTTTTTGACAGACAAGTCTTTATATCATTGAGTCAAGGCAAGGTGGCGTACCGTGGGGCCACTTATTTTACCACTATACAGTACCTTTTGGCCTTGAAAAAAATAAAATTCCCCTTGTCTTTTTGTTTGGTGCGTGCGCGCGCACAAGGAGAAACGGGGGTTCAGATCGCATCTCTGCCCACGCGTTGTGTACGGAACTACTGTCTACATAATCATCCGGTTTGTAAAAGCAAGAAAGAAAACAAGCGACTAGGGAAGTTAGGTAAGGGTAGGGTGGGGATACTTGGTTGTAGAACTCCAACTGGTGATAAATTACAATCAGGGTTTTGTTTTTTTTTTCTCGTAAACGTCGGACTCGTGAGATCACGGATTTATTGAATCCCCAGTTCGGCCCTTGAGAGGGTAATTTTTTTTAATTTGCACTTGACGGCTGATTAATGATTGGTCAGGGGTAGCTTATTGAGAATCACAGGAAAGGGACCCTCAACCAAGGGAAGAAATTGTTGATTAACGAGAAGGGTTTCTCGACAGAGTTTCGAAACGGAAATGGATGTAAAGCTCGAAGTGCTTAGTGGACTGGAGACTACTACTTCTCCCTCCACCGGAACCCCGACTGGTTAAGATCCATACCTCGGGAAAAATCGGTGATTAGAAGCTCAACAAAAAAAGCCCCTGGTCGGCCGTGAGACGATGACCGTCCCCGGGTTGCACGGACAGGTCAGTGATGAGGCATCGGAACTAAATAAAAAGGGAACTGGAGAGAAGAGAGTGTGTGTGTAATCGAATTTGTATATTGGGGAGATAAAAATCAAGTTGATATTCCCAAGACCGTGAGGTTAGTGTTTTTGCTTTGTCGTAAGGAGTGACGTAGGTGCAAAGCGCAAGTTTGTAATGTGCGTGGCAGATTTTCCAAAGGCGGGATAGCACCATATGTGAAAAGCGACTGGGCTTTGAGGATATTGCCCCGTTGGATACGTCACTATTTTTATTATTAAGCTGTGAGACATGAATCGTGGTCCGCACGAAAATGTCGGGTAGGAAATGCGGCCAGTGCGTCGCTATGGCACTCCACAGTAAATGAAGCGAACGACAGACCGGGAAACGATATAAAAAAAAACACGCTATGTTGGAGGGGGAAAATACCACCTGTGGAAATATTAGATGAAAACCGGTTGCTGCTAAAGGCTACCAAGACACGAACCGGGGATATTCCAAACCAAGAGTCATGATTTTATAGGTCATGTGTACTTGAGCAGGTGGTAGGTGTGAACAACGCCGCGACAGGTGCCAGACCCGTTTGGAGTTCTACATCCGGCCAACAAGCTGCCGGCATTATTCGGTTCTTGAATATTTAGAGTTATTCCCGAAAGTACACAGCCGGTTTCACGCTTCTCACAAAGGGAGGCTAAGGACGTTTGGAGAGTTGATATGGTCAGCACATATCGACGCAAATTACTACGACATGGGTGGAGCCCACTCACAGGCAAACAAGAAGGAGGAGGGGGGGCCACACAGAAGAAACCTCCAAATAGATGGGAAGAATTTCCGTCGGCTATTTAAGATTGCCACGAAGGTTACGAAACCATCTTGACCGGGGTATTTTGCACTCGAAGCTCAAGTTTCGAGTTATATTCCCACTCCGTCGGAGTAGGGTGGCGTCACAGTGAGATATCGAAGGTATGCGTTGAGCGCCTCTGGAATGAAAGTGCAGCTCCAGCCTGGGCTCTTTTGTGAGAGAATGAAGGGTAGTTGCCGGTTTTGTCCAAGTGGGCTGCTTGCGAACATTTATAGGTCTTGTCACAACCGCAGGCGGTGGGAGGAACAACGCCATGGCGCGCACTTCCGCATGTCTGAAAGCTGAGCACAACGGGGTGATGCATCGATTGCCCAGAGCATATTGATTGTGGGAACGATCAGAGCAAATGAATGAGAGGTTTGATTCGAAGTGAAGCAAGGGCGAGGATGAGAAGCAGTTCAGAGACGCGTATCGATAACAGCTCATGGGCCCGAACTCCGGAGCGCAGGAAACGGAGGCATCCCCGTTCTTTCGTTTCTTCTGGGAAATGACGCCAAGTCCCCCTATCTCGATATATTTGATGTCACATACAAGAGGTGCTGTTGTTGGCCCAGAGCAAGTAGCGGGGACCAAGATATCGTATCAAACACCGCTGTCGATCTTGGCAGGGAGAGACAGAGTATCGGGTTTCTGGGGGGGGGTATAGGGTGTATTCATCTTGGTGTGGGTGTGAGAAACAACCTTAGCTTGTTTTCGAAGACCTTGTCAAGATCCAGACGGGATGTTGCCTAAAATGTACCAAGGACAGTTGGGGCATGTTCAGAAGTAACACTAAAGCGCCCAAGAGCCATCGATTGAATCAATCCTCCTTTGTTATTTTTGCGGAGAGGGGGAGGGGGCGTGTTGAAGTTCATGGGAACGAAGGAGACTGCGGATTGGAGTGTGGGTTTATCAGATGACCCCAGAGATAGTGTCTCCCCAGTGGCCGTTGATCCTCCATTTAGTTGTCTTTGAGAGCGGGGACCCAGCTTGGTATGAGAATATCCCGACTCGGCAACACGAGGTAGGGTAGAGATGGGTGACACTGAGCCCCGTCCTGGGGTTCTTTGCGGACCAGGCGAAGGCAGCGTGACGAGAGAGTACTACGACCGCAGTGTCAGCGCAGTCGCGAAGCCGTGCCCAGAGTCTACTGTTCTCCCAGCATCCCGTGCTGCTCCATGAACAATGGGATGATGATCTCTACCTAGACTAGCACAGGGCCGAAGTTGGAACCAACACCAGCAATTACGTGACATTGTCACACATGTTGCTCTCTCGGCGCACATACTCGACAAAAGCCAAAAACATATTTGCAGATGCAAAGTGCGCAGAATTCGTAGCTGGCGCAGGCTCAGCGGCAACAATACCCAAGCTGCATGGACTTCCCGAAGTGCGTTTCCGCTAGGTATCATAAACTTGATCACATTTCGAACCAGCTGAAAAGGTAATCGTAACAGGTATTCCAGTCCCGCCTCCTAGGTATAATATCGCGATAAGGAAGCTCAAGGGTCGGGCAGGACGCGCAAATGTCGGAAAGTCATCTCTCTTCAATGCGGTTCTAGGGCGTAAATCACTCCTTCACACAAGCAAGAAGGCTGTGGGTTTTTTCTCTTTCTTCTCGCGCGCTGGAAAAAAAAAAAAGTCCAAGCTTTTTTCGAACCCCCATTTAACTAGGGCCATACACGTCAGCTGAATTTCTATCGCGTCGGAACGGAGCCGGGGAAACTTATACTTGTCGATGCACCTGGTTATGGTGCGAGAGGGCGGCCAGAATGGGGGAAGATGTTCGACGAGTATCTACAAAAACGGCAAGAGTGAGTGAGCATTTCTTTTTAAAAAAGCCTTTGTAGATGCTAAATCCCTTTAGGCTTCGTCGGGTGTACATATTATTCAATGCTCTCCACGGGCTCAACGCATACGACAGGGAAATGCTCGCGCATTTATCGGGCATGCTCCTTACCCCGCGTGGAACACAACCTTGGACTCTCCAGTCCGTCATTACAAAAGCAGACACGATCCCTATCCAAGATATTCCCGTCGTTATCAAGAAGATCCGTGAAGATATCCGTGATTCTGCGCCACTATGTCTTCCGCCTATTGTCACAAGTACCGAAATGAGCCCTCCGTTTGGGATTGAGCAGATTAGGGAGAACATGGTCGATGCGTGTGGTTTGAGCGGGCATGGTGTTTCCATAAGTGCGTGACTGACTTTTTTTTCCCATTACTTGACACTTGTGGTTTGGGTGGGGGGGTTCTCCTTAATGTCGAGATTTCTCTTGGCTAATTCACTGAATAATGTTATCTCCTTCGCTGCCACACTATTTGAATCTTCTTCTTACTTGAAGATGGCTGTCAAAAACCAAAACAAAACGTGGTTATTTCTTGGCCGGTTGAGAGGCGGTTTCACCCCCGATTTTCTGAACTTGACTGATTCCCTGAGGACCGCGCCGTGACACTGCTGTGGCACTAGAGCTGAAGAACACAAAGCCCTCCATGGCGTGACTCTGCAGATCCAGAATACTCGACCCAAAGTCCCCTAACATAGTCAATTGCCAACAAACCAACATTGTTTTTCCACACGCGCATCCCTTCCCCGCTCATCTAGGCATTGGTTGGGTACTAATCTCCTCTGTTACTCCGAAGCTGTGTTGACGTCTCAAAAAGCCTTCTCAGATCCATCACTTTTGAATTTTTAGCTCTCCGTTGCGATTCACCGTGGGGCATCCATCCCCGCCCAGGTGCGATCCGTTCGTGGGTCGAGTGGAGAGGAAGGGGGGGGGGGGGGGGGGAGACACAGTGGAAATAACTATTTACAGCGTGGTCCTCATCTAAGCTCTGTTATACAATGGAAACGCTGTCACTTGTTATGTCTCATGAGCTTATAAAGAGTGATCTGCCCGGTTGCCTAAGGTCACTTTGGTACGTCGATCATATCCGTTTTTGTAAAAAATGGCTAGAACTGAAATTTTGATACAATTAATTTCTAATAGGACTACGGATACATCAAAACAAGACAGTGACAAAAGGTGGAAAGATGCGAAAATCACTAGCACTAATCAAGTTCAAGGTCAAACACCAAAATTTCGGCAGTTTTATCACCAATGTTCTCGACTTTAAGGGCATTGGCCTTCTGTCCGACATAAATATAGGCTCCGTCGCCTTCCTTCAACTCGAGCTCTTCATAGCCTGGTCCCGTTATCTTGATAGTGGCACCTTGAGCGGTCTCCGGATTGTATCCACTCGTCTGAATAACGTGGATATAGCCCTTCTTTCCTTGCAAAGGCCTTTCGAGGGTTTTGCCCGTGCTAAGGAGGGTGGCGTAGAGCGCGAGAGAGCTTTGAACAGGTAGCATGGACCCTCGGCTTCACGGACAGCCTTGACATCTTGATCCCAAGCAGGCGCGACAATCTTTGCCCACCTATCACGCTTCTCTTCGTCACTAAAGTGACGAGTGAAGTATTTCGGCTGAAGGCGAGAAGCAGCGGGGAGTGACCAGATCTGGAGAAAATGAACCTGTTTGTCTCCATAGGCTTTTTCCGAGTGCGATATGCCCGTTCCAGCCGAGGTCATTTGAAGGTCTCCACGGCTCAAGATTTCGGTGTTACCCATCGAGTCTTTGCTATAATTATTTTTTGGTTGGTGAGAAACGGAATGTACCATCTTTTTTCAGTTGTGAAGTCTTTGCTTACTGTTCGAGTTGCCCGGAAACGACATATGAGAATATCTCAAACTCGCGGTGTGAGTGCGTCCCGAAGCCATTGCGCGGAGCAACGCGATCTTCATTTATGACACGGAGGGGACCGAAACGATCGTGGGTGGATTCTTGATACCTAAACAAAAAAAAAAAACGCAGATTGTTCGTCTGTTTCAGTTCACTCGTTCGAGACGGGGCCAGGGGAGGGTACATCTAAGACTCACGTGGCGAAGGAGAAGGTGTGGAATGTTTTGAGCCAATCATGGTCAGCATGACCACGCTCTTCACTCCGGCGTGCGATGAACTTCATGGCGTTCATGGTGTTGTTGTTGTTGCTGTTAGTTACTGATGATGAGTTGAGATGTTGGTGGTGATTGCGGAGGTTAGCACGGGCGAGTCGGAGAAGAGAAGACAGGTTGTAAGCTGTTGGGATGAGACCGATGTAGGATGCAAGGCTGATATATATAGGGAGGAGGGCGATGTGGATGAGTAGCGTTGTCTTTGTGAGCATGACCGAGCTCTGTTCTACGACACTTGAGCTCATTAATACAAGTGTAAGCGTACATCAGGTGGTTTACATCAGACTCTTTCCTTTTTCGTGCACTTGCAGTCTCACATCATCTCACACATCCGTGTATGCACGTGAGCGTCGCTTTCCTTTTATGGTATCATTTCTCCTCCGCTGAGCAAGCCGTTGACGATAGCCCGAGTTATAAGCCTCTTGTATCGGCTTACGGTCGAATCGAACAATGACGAGGTGGGGTGTACTACCCTCGAGTTTGATGAGCAAGATTTTCTGGTGTTGCTACGAGATGGAAATTTCATCATGATCTCGGCATCGGCTGCTCGCAGTATCCTCTACGTTCACCGCTAGATCTTTTGTCCTGAGGTTCTATCTTGATTTCATCTCCGAATTCGAATCACCTTTATATTGTATTATCTCAATAATAATAACCTCAAGCAATTATCTCCCTTCGCATTCTTACGCCGGAGAGCTCTCAGAAAACCCTGGCAGCAGTAGAGGCAGCTGGAAGTGTTACGTGCAGTGGTCCCTCCGAGAAGGGGTCGGAGCCCTACCCTCGTTTATGCTGACAAGACTCTCATAGGTTTTGGTACACATACCGCGACCTCTCCACCTTTCCGCCGGATGAACAGGATCAGGAACGTAGCTAGGAAGACACCTTACCACACACACTCAAAAATTCCATCTCATGACTGCTTAACCGCGGTAAGACCGGAGCTGCCGCTCACCCGGAGCCCCCTGGTGTAACAAGCCAGGCCCGGACAAACAGAGACGAGCGGTATGCGAGGATGACGAAGAGGGCGGGGCCCGGGAGGATGGTGGCTGTTTGAGCAGCATTCCCTTGCCGGGCTGTGTGAGGAGCGTGCATCCAGGGTGCTGCCTTATACAGTGCTTGAACAAGGCCATAGTGTTGATAAAGGGTATCGGGGCCCTAGAAACACTGGCTAGCTGCCTTCAGTTCTTGTAACCTGTAGTAGAGGCGCGTCCGCCATGAGGGTAAGTAAGTCCCTGGGACGTTAAAATGCTTAAACCACAACATCCAGCAGTTCGAGGCTCAGCATTAAGAGGATTCGATCGATAGCAGCTTTCATAGATTATAGGTTAACCAATGCCTCCGACGGTAAGATAGCAAGACCAAAAGCAATCGTTACCCCACTACCAATGACAAGAGTCAATCGGATAGACTTGGGGGATGAAAGTAAGATACAGAGAGGGCATTACTGCAATAGCCTTGAGCTTAATCTGGAGAGGTACCACAGGTGGACGTTTCACATGTTAACTCGAATTATTCACGGGCTCCTTGCCCTAACGTCGCACGTTGCAGGATACCAGAGGTAGGATAGCAATATGTTGGGAGCGCCAAAGTGAGCTTAACGTGCAGGTATCATGGATTAGTACCATGCCCCTGACCGATACGCCATCGTAGTTGGTTGATAGCTTCGCGAAACGGTCGTAGAACAAAATGATGATGGAAGCCTAATCTCGGTCCGTCAGCAAATACCTATAGATCCTAATCAGCCGTTGTTGCGCGATTGGGATATCACTGCGATAACTGGAGCCACCGGCTGATACCGACCACCTGGGTGTGAAAGGCCTTCCACGTCAAAAACGTCAAGCGCATGGAACGACTCCGAAGGGGGATAGCTCCGCATAGCATCATCGTGACTGTCGTTAAACATTACTCGACAAGTGAAGCATGGTTCAAGATAGTTATGATATTGAGATCACTTCAAGCCTCAAGCGACCGGAACAGATGGGATGGCTGGCTGCATCGGCTAGAAGACTAGCCGCATGTACGAAGGATCAAATGGCAAGGTTTGCGTTACTAGTGATGGTACTAAAAGTCCAATGGCGAAGGCCCAGCTCCCAATAAACTGCCGGCGACGTCGAAAGTAGTTGTAGATGTCGAGGTGATGACCAGAGGAAGGAAGGAATGAACCGAAATATCTGAATCATCAGAACGTTCGTCGAGGACTAAAAAGGGGATCTGATGGATTTCATCAGTAATACAGTACCTACGAGGAGTGGCGCTGCAAATCACCTACTGGAGCCCACAAAACAAAAAACTTTGCATCTCATGCGCCGGGGTCGTCGGGCAGGGGTGAGGGCCGTAGTAATAAAACGATAATTATGGAGTAAGTAGTAAGGGTTGAGCAACGTCCACATGCGATATACTTGCTGTCCGACAAGTCCGTAACAGCCCACATGAGTCGGTCGGAACCTCTTCGCCGTTATCTGGATAAGACCCGTTTAATGGCCCGCATGAAAGCATGGGTCGACGGTGATTCTCGGTTTATTCGGCTCTAGTTACCTGCTTGGCGATGGGAGCTGCAGAAGAGAATAATAGGACAGAAGCAGAAGAGATCTAGGTTGTTGTCCTAGCTTATCGCTCTTCCAGGGAGCGAGTTGGACGTGAATGGCTCTGACGCCAAGGGGTGGGGACACCTGCTTGGTATCCGCACCAAGGGATCAAAGATAAAGAGACCACTGAGCTCACAAGTTATCATACCCGGAATCAGAGTCGCCGTCTAGTCTCTCGGGGCGCATCACCTTTACGGATACGCCCTACTGTAGGTGGTAGCCCCTAATAGTACTACTACCCCTAATCGTATGCCCCAAGAAGGTCGTTATGCTCCCATGTGATGTGTCCTCGTGAGGGACCCTTTTTGTTCAAGTTCGAGCATTTAGGACAAGTACAATGACAGTGGCGAGGGGGCCTGATCGCGTGTTTGGCAGCCGTCTGGGAGTCATTTTCGCATAGTGCACCATATGGCCGGGGTTCCCCAGCTCTTGGTGTGCGGTGCGTTCATGAGGATTTTAATGCCACATCAAGCGCTAGGACTATGGCAGGAATAGGGCTCTGGGTTATGAATCGGCAAACCTAGACTGTAGCCCGGCGAAGTCAAGATAATCCTGTGTATGAGAATGTGCTACTAGAGCTTCGGGCTTCGGCCCCAAAGTGCTGTTCAGCGCCCACAAGTAGAAGGTCCCTAGAAAAGAACAGATTATTACCAGACCCAAAGATGAAAAAAAAGGCCGTGGTTCGCGAAGAGTAAACCTTGGAAGTTCGACTTGAAGCCCTCAGAACTGGGAAAAGAGGTTGCTGTTAAAACCTGTGCGCCAAGCGCCCAATAGTTTCCGTGAGATTCAGTTCTCGGCTAAAATCTTCCTTGTGCTAATTATCACATGACGGCTCCGATTGTTCCATCCTTGTCGAGAAGTTCTGCGTAAGAGGGCGCCCAGCCAGGCATCGTGGTTCCAGGAATTCACAAGGCGCTGGACGCCCATGGAGTTTGGCCGTGCAGGGATCCCGGGTTGTACCTGATTTCTTTCGTCATCCCATGGACTCAAGTGCCTATCACTGGTCTGGTGACTCTCTTATCAAAGGCACAAGGGCAGAGGGATGAGTTCTACTTGTTCTACTTCGAGGCCAAGCCAGGAACGAGCGAGTTTTCTTTTCTTTTCTTTTTTTTTTGTAGTGTTAGGTGACGGATGCAATACCGCATCAGATTCACACAGTTCGGGAAGATCACGTCGTTGTGAGTCGTCTATAAATAAGTGGCATAAATACAACAATTGAGGTACAGTATAACGAATAACAACAGAAGTTTCCTTCTCCCACAGCCAAAATTCCCTGCGCATTGTCCCATCGTACAAAACCTACTCTTCCTTTGTACGATAGCTTCGTCCGCCCATATCGGATTACCGCTCTAACCTAACCAGTCGAAAACGTGTGTGGATGTCAAGGAGGATTTCCAAAAGCTAGACCGTTCCTGAATCACATTGGATAAAAATAAGCAAGTGGTTTTCGCCTTTCAGGTATCGAATCCACCTTTTATGCGCTCAAGGACGCTCATCAGGTGACATAAACGGCGCCCTTCCACTCGCATTTTGCCATGCCCCTTGGCGTGCCTGTAGACCCTTGAGCAACGTGTAGAGCACCCTTCGGACTTGAGGCATGAACCGGTTTAACGCTTCCTGAGATGGATCCTCTGATAAGCATTGTTCAAGGACAGTACGCAAGTCATCGGTGAACGATCCAATATGGCTACATGGGACGTACATCAGCAAAAGGGGTTGTGAGGGAGGCTGAATGGTTGAACGAGAGACTCACTTGAGGTCGATGCCGTGATGGGCAAACGCGTTGGTGGTAGTGTGGAATTCGGTTCCGACCTTGACGAAGATATCGCTGACGTTTCTCTCGGTCGCCTGACCGGTGCTCCACTGGTTGAGAGTGGTTTGAAGCTCTTTGGTAGAGGTAAGGAGCTGCCGGACGGCGGTTGGGACATCCCCTGGATATTGCTGGGCAAGAGAGGTTTGTGTCAGTTGTCGAGTGGCGCAGGCTACGACGAGCTGTACTGACGTAGGACTGGTACACTTGATATGCGCCACTGTTAGTCGCGCTCGGCGTGTTAGTGTTCGGGGAGGTACGCGAGTTGTTGGTTGTAAACCTCGAGGCCATAGTGGTGGTGGTAGGTGTCGAGTGGCAAGCCAGGTAGCTCTGAATACAAGTGTGACTGATAGAAGGGTTCGTCCGAGAGTTGTGTCCTTGGGTCGGGTTGGATTCAAGAGCCCTTATTTAACAGCTCTTTTTATAAGATAGAACGACCGCCGGGAGATAACATCGGAAGCAAGGGGTGATGTCAATAATGGGTCCGTGGAAGTGACATCGCCTCATCTGTGATTTTTTGTTCACACCGCCGTCCAGCTAGCGGGGTAGGGGTTCTTTTCCAGATGGAAGTGGTTTCCAGTTGTCGCCCAAGCTGAAAGGACGTGGCATTACGTAAGGCTACCGCACCGCCTTGGGCTTTCCCGAGTCAAAGCCCTTGTCAAGGCCTGTACGCGTGCTGGGCACCCCTCCCTCATCGCAACCTGCGACGGCCATCACCTGTTTCAACGGGCCAAATGTAATTGGCCTTTGTATCCATCACCATCTGTTGTACCCAGTCCTCAGCGACGACGCACCCATGTTGCTCTACACTTCTCAGTTGACGGTCCCTTTCGGCGGCGAGTGACTGCCACATGATGCCTAGTTGCCAACAGTTAATCCTTCGCAGCTGGGGGTTGCTCTTCCTCGTGCGGCGTCAATCATGGGTACCCAAGAATGATACGGGCGAAACGACACTGACATGTCTGTTTCAAGCATTCCGTTGATCCTTCCGTTCTCCGAGGCCGCAGAGAAGGCTAGGCGGTTCCAATTATAACATCCGGACTATCAACACTCGGGACCGGGAATTTCTGACCCTGGCAGTGCACCCCCGGAACAAAACATTGTGATTAACTATCGAGACTCCGTGGTTGTCTCGAAAGCGGTTCTACCGAGGCCTACGTGGCTCGTCTCGTTGATTTGATGCTACATTGCTTGACGGCCACTCCTCATTGGTATCCCCACTCCACAAAACCACGGGTATATCCTGAACTTGACAACTTTGAGGACCCGTTTAATGGCGACCGATAAATGATGTGGCTGATCTTCACTAGGCTAATCTATCACTCGGTACTGCAACACCTCATCAGCCAAGAAAGAGTGGACGCCGGACTTGGACAAATACATACTGATACCCCCTTCCTAGGAAATCTTTTTTGGTTAGGCACAATCGGTCAGTTGGACATGAGTACCTTAAGTCCGTGCTTTAATTCTATCATTTTTGACTTGTCGTTCTTTCATATATCGTTCTCGCGATGTCTAGAGAGTTGTCTTTGAGTAAATTGGCGGTCGGCGCCATGATGAAATTTCGTTGATCTATTACTCTTTGATATATGTTTCAGCTCAACTTCCTTCCTAAAAAAGGAAAAAAAAAAAAAACATTCTGCCCTCGATGCCCGCGAGGGAACGGAGAAGATGGGTTCGATGTCTGTGTGTGTGTGTGTGTGTCAGGCTAGCGGAAATCTGGTTCACATGCTATGCTTGCTCGGCTATCAGATGGTCAACTGAGGCAGGGCCTCGTGTCATATCACCTTTGCCTTCTAGCTGTTGCTGATATTTTACTACGTTTTGTATCGTGCTATCAACTTGAAAGCCCACCGCAGAATGGATATATTGGGCCATGCCAAGAGTTGGTGTGTGGGTGGGTGATGCAGATACCGCAGATGACCGTTGTTGGATTTCTTGGGTTTTCAAACTCCCGCTTCATCACCCACGATGCGAATGCACAATGGTTCGCAGTGAGAGGGGATGAGGGGGCCTGCCTACAGTAAATACATGACCGCTCATATATTTGAGATTTGCGGGTTGCCAGGGGCAGCGGTCATCGGCAGCCCAAAGGTTTACCCCTCACCGTGTTACTAGTGGTTTCCGAGGTCGAAAAGCCGCGTTTCAAGTTGACAATTCATACAACCGTGTTTACTTCTCAGGACGGTGTAGTAGCGCCGTCGCCGATCAGCCTAGAATCCTAGTTTGGGTTGCACGCGGGCTCAGTATTTGTGATGCACAACGATTTCTTTCCTCTTTTGATTATGATTTTCGTAAGCTTCCTCCATTGCGAGCTTCGTTGACCCCTCATGAACGTGTTTATCCTCACGAATCGAGAAACGAGGTACCTGAATCGTCAGCGGCCCTGTACCGCCCGAGGTACTTAAGCAAGGGCACGGTCAAATGTCAAAAAAAATTGCGCTTGATTGAAACGCAGGCATGAAGCTCACTAATCTCCTCCCGCCTCTCCTTGCCATTTTCTGCGCTGTCCATAGCCAAGCCGTCGCCATACCAAATGCCGATACACCACTCTTTTATCTCGTCGCTTCGTCCTCCAGCCAGTCTAATAATCTACTAGTACGCGTTCTCAACAGCGAACACGGTATCATTCCACGTCTGACATCTAGGATTAGGCACTTCGTTTCCCCAGTGGGAGCGGAACTTGGGCTTCTCTGCTCGGCAGTGGTTCTTTCCCCAAGTTTTATTTCTGGCAAGGGAATCTTGTAGTGGTTGATCCTAATGGTGGGAGCACACCCTGGCGGCCGTTCATCAATACCATTCCAACTGGTATTGGATGCAGCACGAGCGGACCTCTGGGGTTCACTCTGGGGTCCTCTACGAACAAGTGTGCGAAGAATGGGAATTTTCAGATACAGTCGTTTGTTGAGAATTCTCAGCTTGGGGCAAAGCTTGTTGTTGATTATACGGGAGGATTTTATGCGTGTGGATCGAATAAGGATGTATGTGTTTCCTTTTTTTTTTTTAATATGCTTATATGGGGTTACTTATGAAGAATTTCTTCAGATTTATTACAAGGTGTCCTCCAGTGATGCGCCGTCTAACTGTACACCGGTAGACCTGTACACTGTTCCAGTCGTGTAGGGAAGGAGTATTATGGTTGTAATTCAGGCGGTTTGTTATAGCTTGCATTCCGATCGGCCACTATACACGGTAGTTGCAATAACATCGTCATCACGTATCGAGTCGTATTTGATTTTCAATCAAGTGTAGTACGAAGAGCCAGATCATCAAATTAGATCGCTCGAACTCTTCGTCCCAATAAACATCTATGGTGCGTAGGAGTCGCAGGTAAGGACGTGCAATGTCGATGGGATATCAACCGAGTGGAGGGAGCTGATGAATGAGTTGCTAACGTGCCAACGGCACCTTCAGGAAAGGGATAAAACCAATTTACATTGGCACAGATTGCCGACTTTGTAGATATTGCTAGGTCGTGGCCACAGCGTTGGCAGTGGGCATGTTAAAATTTCGTTGATGCTGGGGGACTCCTTGAAAGTTGGTGTCATGCCAGACGGTGTCTGTTGCATCCTTCGATCATATAGAAGAAATGTTGTGTTCGCATCATATCCGGCGACCCCCGGGCCACTGCCTACTGAAGCATAGACCGCGGGCTAGTGTAGTATGCAATTACTGTGGCCCCAGGTATGGTTGGATTTCGAACAGCCCTTCCTGTTCCCCCGGCTCGACATCGCTCTGTCAGTGTGATGCAGGCCAGAAGTGTTTAGGTTTCTCCAAGATGTGTTCCACCTGCGCCTCTTCACCAGCTTCGCCTCCCCTCTCCGTTCGTCGCCGTCTTGCGGTTTTTGGAAAGCGCCATCAACCCAAATTGGTCCCTTGATGATGGACAAGATTCGATGGGCTGAGGGATATGAGGAAAGAAATCGCCGCCTAGGTACACGTGACGAGTGGAACGTGTCGTCATTGGCTCACAAACCGTTAATAGGCGACTCTGCCATTCATCTCCCCCTCTCTCCGCATTCTCCTCCGTCCCCCACCCACACGATGTCGGACAGCTACGGGTACACATCCAGACCCCTATCTCGTCGTTGTCTTCCGTGCAGCGAACTAAGACTAGCTATTCGAAACAGCAGACGCGCGAGGAAGCGAAAAAGGCTGAACAACAGTATATACGGCTTATTGACACGTTGACTTATGCGGGTTTGAAGGCGGTTGGGAGGAGGGGAGAGTCAGCTTGGCCAGTTGCTCGTTTTTGTCACATGTTCCCAGGGCTACTTGAATAACCTGATCAAGAGAGAGCGGTGAGCACAGCTGCTAGATCAATTCCTCAAACTGACGCCCATTTGTATTCCTTTTAGACATACAGATTTTTTGTCTGGGCTTCCGGTCACTCCAGCCTCGACTAGTGGCGTCATCGGGCCTTTGTCCTCGGCTGACAAGATTAGACTTATACATGCCTACATTACCTTGAGCCCTAGCGACGGTGGTCTTGGTATCTCCCCTGGATCCTCAGAGTGGGACCTGGTCGAATCTATCTTTCCACTCCACGATAGAGCTTTTAACGATGCCTGGGTCCGGTCGTGGAACGTGCGGAGACTTGCATCAGTACATCTAGGCAGCGTCCGAGAGCAAGTATGTCCATATCCTGTTTATTTTCGCCGCACCCCTGAAACCTATGACTAGTTTCGGTGACTCGGTGGCTCTCTACTTTGCTTTCCTTGTCAGCATACACAAAATTTCTTCTATTCCCTGCGGCACTGGGCCTCTTCGCATACTTCTACCTTCCCTCGTATTCCCCCGTCTACTCCATCCTTCTATGTATCTGGTCTGTGACTTTCGTTGAGTGGTGGCGCGTACGGGAACGTATTCTTTCATTACGTTTTGGGACTCGCGGCTCTTTCCGCGTCGAGAAACGTCGTGTTCAACATCGTCCAGGACAGACCTGGTGGGGCCGCGAGCTACGTATTCTCGCGAGCTTGCCCGTCATAGCGCTATTTTCTGGACTTCTGATCGCCATCCTCACATCCATCTTCGTATTCGAGGCATTTGTTGCACACATTTACCAAGGACCTGGGAAACACTTCATTGTGCGTTTTGTGTGCCACTCCCAATTTGAACTATCTAACTTTGGTTTTCAGACGTTTTCTCCCACTATTTTGTTTGTAGCTCTAGTTCCTCGCGTGCTTGGAATTTACCAATCACTGGCTGTTCGATTCACCTCATGGGAAAACCATGCCCATCAATCAACACACGATGCTTCCCTCACTCTGAAGACATTCGCGCTTAGTGCCATTGTGGCTTACATGTCCCTTGGCTTGAGTGCCTTCGTTTATGTGCCGTTTGGTGAAGGTGTCATGCGATCGATCCAGTCGATATTTGCAGGATCCTTTGCAAACGGTTTATCTCACGGTGGACTTGCGGCCAAAATAATGGGTGTTCTGAATGGTACCAGCATTCACTCGAGCACAGCTGCTGCTGACTTTGTCGAGAAGAAGCTGACTTCTGGCCCGAGTATCTGGGATATCGATGTCGACCGAGCGAGACAGAAGTTGAATCCCGCAAGGCTGAGGGACCAAATGTTTGCGTATACGGTTACGAACCAACTCATTAACTCATTCAACGAGGTCGGCTTGCCCTATGTCATGCGTTTTATTACCACTTTCCGTAATGGCAAAAACGCTCCGAAATCAGGTACTGTTAATAATGGCGAACCGAAGAAAAGGGTCGTTTTTGAGGATGAGAGGGAGAGGGGAGGAATCGAGGAGAGGGTGTTTCTGGACAAGGTTAGGGAAGAGGCTGCTCTGCCAGAGTACGATCTATTTGCGGATTACAGCGAGATGGTGATACAATTCGGCTATGTGGCTCTGTGGTCGACGATCTGGCCTTTGGCGGGTGGTAAGTGGCCGTTTTTCACTCCTACTGAGTCCTGGTGTTTACACTATGTGTCCGTTTAGTTATGGCGTTTGTGAACAACATTTTTGAGCTTCCAATCTGATGCATTCAAAATGACTGTCCATCATCGCCGGCCCATACCTATGCGTACCGATACAATTGGTCCATGGCTCGACGCGCTTTCCTTCTTGACTTGGCTTGGCGCTCTCACTAATTCGGCTCTTGTGTATCTTTTCTCGAGTGAACTTGGACCGTCGTCACCTCCATCCACCCTCAACACTCTGCGAGCTGAAGAGCATCTTGTTAGTGCATCAGGGGGTAACCTTAATGGCCCGCCTGCCCAAGGCAGCGAGTGGGGCGTCGATGGGACCAACCCGGCGACATACGAGGCTACCAAGGAGCTCCTCTTCAAAGCTGTTCTGGTTGCGCTTGCTGCGTCACATGGTTACATTATTTTGAGGATCATTGTGAGACATCTTGTTGAGCGGATATGGTGGAAGGGGAGTCGGGAGGTAGTGGAGAGGGAGAGGGAGGAGAGAGAGATGAAGGAAAGATTCTTAGACGGGAAGTTTGAGACTGGTGCTGGTGCTGGCGTTAGTGGGAAGGGCTCAGAAAAGACCCTTGTCTGCTGATGAATCGGATTTGTCGTCTGTGGAAATTGGTAGGGAGGGAGGGGATAAGATGGGATTTTGGGAGCATGATGAGGGCGTGGATGAGATTAAACGGCTGGTGAAGGAGGCATAGGGTGTGTTTTGCTTGTTTCTGTGCCGAGGGGGGACTATTGATTGGGTTGCTAGACGGTTCTGGGGTTACAATGTATGCTTTTTCTATCTGTTTTGTGACATTAGAACAAGTGTTCAAGTATTTTGAGAGCGTTATGCATAATTTGTTTTGATAGCTTAGCATACTGATATTTGCTTGGTAGGTACTAATCGCATCAATCATGTGTGGCGTCTCAGCTGTTTCGATGCTAATTCTCGGATTGATACCTAGTGATAAATTAAATCAAGCTGACGGTCCTGGTATGCTCCTGCCAGCAACTGCCGGCTGTCCGGGCTGGCGAATTCGACGAAAATACACTGATATAGTCCACAGCTACCATTCCAATGTGTAACCCGCGTGGACGTGTTCATCCTATTGAATGGATGGCCAGTATTATCTCAATTCCCTGTGACCTTGGCTTCCGGAAGACGATTGGTATATCCACGAGGACGTTGGCCATGGGACTCTCTGTCGCCTTATGATCCGACCCACAGTGCGACACACGGAGTACCAGGCCATGCAAGGTACTGATGCTGTACGGCTTTCGTGTTTCAGCTGGCTGTTGCCATGATGATGGGGAGTGAGGTAGGCTTTTCTCGTTATTTCGGGAAAATTTTCGCTCTTTACGCGCACTCTCGCTCTATGCATCTGCGATGATTGTGTTCCCACCTTTCGTCATACGGTTGATATGGACTTGTGTGGTTTTGGAAGCTCGGCTATTAAAAGCTTTGTTATAAAAGGCATGGGGAAAGGGGTTTGGAATGACTTTCCCGCCTTTGAGGTGGTTGCATTTTTGTGCCCCGCTGCTGATCGTTTTATCCGTTTGCCAGAGGCGCTGAAATGTTTATGCACCATCTTTTAGCGCTGTCAATCCTTCCCGTACTTTCAGGCGCCCAGGATCTTGGCGTTCCCCTGACTTGGCGGGTACGTATTATGCATCTGTAGTTATAGAGAGAAGGCGCTGACTCGTGTGATCTCCGCTGCTAGGAATTTGGTACTAACCGCACATTATCTGAGCGTATTTCGATTGCTCAGAATGCTATCAATACGATTATGCCCCAGCTCAATGCTAATATTGGTGAATTCAATGGTGCGTGGGCAAGTCTTTTTCGTCTTGGAAGTTGTCATTAATGCCATTGCTTATGTTAATAATTTGTTTTTCCAACCAGGGATTGGGTATTGGCAGTCCGGAAATGTTTGGACCGCGATGGCTAACCAGGATTTCTTCGCCAAAACAAATGTGAATCAGGCGTTAGTAGTCAAGAACCTCAACCTCGTCTTCAGCTTGCGACAGAATTACGATCAATTCGGGTGAGTTCAACTGTAGCTAGCAGTCGAAAATTTACTACATTCATACCAGTTTTCACTAGGGTGAGAGCTTACAACAGAGTTTTCAAGAGTTTGTGATCTGACTTGTACGCAATGACGTAGTTCAACGATGACGCCCTGTAAGCTTCTAGACTTCTGCTTGTATTGGTAGTAGCGGTTCACATGTGACATCTCAAGGTGGTGGGCACAAGCTGCCTTGGCTGGCTATCGTGCATACAAAGACAATAATCTTCTTTCCCATGCGGTCGCTGTTTGGAACCATGTGTCGAACTTGTAAGTTGGGATTGTTTCATATTCTCCCTGAGCTTTGCCCCCAAGAGATTCATGGTCTCTCCAGTGTTGTCACTTCGGCCCAGGCGAGTTCTGGATCAAACCCTAACAAGCGCTTCACGTTAGCCAGTCAGTGTGAGGGGTGTGAGTGTCCATGACTCGGCGCGCCCCAGGCTTAGTTGACAATTGCATCCGGAATAGCGACCATGGTCGGTGGCGTTTTTTGGGTAATAAGCTGATCTCCTTGTCCGAAAGCTCCTTACTGAGGCCATCCTCCCCAGCGCCCCACCTCCGATGATCAGAGTATCAACTCCGTTACAACTGGGTAAGTTGTGATCGTCAGTGTGCCGCGACTTAGGGACGCAAAGGCGCTAATTATATCATGTCCCTAGGTTATATATCACGTACGTACCGAAACACTGGATCACGTCATGTGTATGACGTTTTCTCCAAAGCACGTCAGCGATTCTGGCAGAAATTACTGGGGACGCGAAGTATAAAAATGCCGCTATTCTGAGTGCTCAATGGATCAGGAATCATAACATCAACAATGACAACATTGTCCTGGACACTGTCAGCGGCCACGACTGCTCTAGATCCCCATCGACGTGGTTGTTCACGTACAATAGCGGAAAATATATTGAGGGTCTGAGCGTTCTCGCAGACATCACTGACGACTCGCAATGGCGAACCTTGTGAGCAAATTCCCATAGATGATAGACATCAGCTGCTGAAACTAGTGGTTTTCCAGAATGGTCAATGTTGCAGCAGCTGCCGTGAAGACGCCTGTGTGGCAGGGATCTGACGGCATTATCACGGAAGGTTCGAGTACCACAAGCAATAATGATGGTGTCGGGTTCAAGAGTGAGTGTTTCGGTCTCTGTAGCGATCTGAGGCCTCGGCCCACGTCTTTCTGCAGCTATCTTCATTAGGGGCCTTTGCGAAGCATTTTCTAGGAATCCTACTAACACTGCTCTTCGTATTCTGCTGCATAGCTACATCGACGTCCAGGTCGGTAGCATCTCCATCCGTTCCCCTTCCTTTTTCTTCACTCACAACTTGCACCTCTAGTACAATGCTTTACTTGACCTGGCTGCTAATGGAAACTCGTATTCAGCTAGCTGGCATGGGCCGCCTCAGGCATTCACCACCTGGGGACAATTGGCTGCTCTTGATGTGCTTGGGAGTGCAATTATCGCCAATAATTAAGTTGCAGAATTGGTCCTCCGGAATAGGTGTTCTCTCATGCTCCTGCCGTTATAATAGGTCTTCTTTTAGACTATTGACAGGTCCCTCTCTGTACGCAAGCTAGCTCGATGTATACCTTAAGCATCGCCCCACGACTATAATCTGACTAAGTGAGAGATATTCGTGTAGTCACGAGTTCTTCATTCCTCCCAGGGACTTCCGTTTCTGTATAGCTGAGTTCAAATTGTTTAAATGGGGCCCCTGGATAACCCGAGTTATGGACAGGTGTGTAAGCCTGATTTTCACACCGCAGCAGACTTCGAAATTCATTCCGCAAACGAGTGTCGCTGCGTCACGAGGACCTGATTGCAGGGATGGGAAATTTGGGGCTCTCAATGATATCCTGGCTCTTAGTGGGCGACAGTGCTGGCATCGGCGGATCCATAAACACACTTGTGGCGAGGTCAAACTTTATTTTCTCAGTTAGAGCAATTATGTTATGGTCACGAGACGACTCGGCCCTACTGAATGTTCATTCAGTGGAGGAGTGGGCAAAAAGCTGGGGAATTGAAGATGTATCCTCGACGTTCCTTCCTTCTCAACAAACACTATGTTCTCATTGAACGTTGTGCGGGGTACGCTTCTGTGATTCACGCGTTTTGTGATATTGACTTCATTCTCTTATCCAGTGATCATTACACCCTTTTATGTTTTAGCGTTGAGCTGCACAATCTTCCGGTTGTTTCGTAGGTTCAGAGACCGAAAGTCCTGGTGGGATGATTACTGGGCGGGTTTTGCTTGCGTTTTTGCTTTGCTAGAATACTCTTTGGTCTGGTGGAAACGAGATAGTAATTTCAGTGAGTGGATGTTTTGCATATTTTGGGAGCGCATCTTCTAATTTGCCCTTTTTTTTTTTTAGCCAAGGATACGAACCCTCACTCTGCGGCGCGAAATTTCCGTATTATATCATTCTGGTTTTCTTCGATCGTCCCCGTCGTCTGCGTGTGGTGTGCACCTTTGAATTCAAGTGAACTCGTACCTATCGCTTACCTCTTTATTAGGTCCTCTCGCATTAGTATTTGCTTGTCGATTGCGCGTATTGACGTTCGGAGTGCTTCCCTCCGTGCTCGACCATGGGTTTACGTGGTTACGATTGCATTTGGCCTGTTCGCATCCCTTATATTAAGCCAAAAAGTTTGGGTATGCGCCGGAAACACATCATGGCATTATGCCCCGACTGTTCAGTGTTACCTTGGGAAGACAGCAGGGTATATCAGTCTGGCAGGTGTGCATTCGCGTTATTGTATATGGTCATCCTGACAGTGCCCTGATCGGTTTTATTAGGGGATATTGTAGCAGACTCGCTGTTGACTGCTGTCTCTTTGAAATTCCTTTGGAAAGTCAGGATGCGTCGCTCGAGGCGTCGGCTCTTCTCTTGGCTTTTCGGAGCGAATATACTTAGCTCCCTCGTGGGGATTTACTATGCTAGTATGGTCTTTTGCGCGGACAAATTAGGGCCCAACCGAGGCCCCATTATCGCGGTGAGCGTTCACATCAAGGCAAGTGACCAAACGCGTCGACGGCTTCTCGCTTGCAGTCTCACATGGCAAATAGGTAGCAATCACCTTGACAGTCTGCAGTCTTTTGGTCGTCGCCACCTCCCTATATGCCCGGTTCCGGAGTGGTTCGGATGATAGCGACTCTGAATCTGAAGACTCCACTACTCTTCCTACAGGGATACACTCAAACTTACCTAGTGGTCGAACGACAAAACCATCGGGAATCCGACAGAGTACTGTCCTCACCTTTACCGAATTTGAGACGGACATTTCTGTCACATCCGGGCGTCAGACAACATCTTCGAGTTTCATGTCATGGGTTAGTTCTCGCATAGGGCTTGGCTCGAGAATTCCCCCCACCTCGGCGTCATCTCGTCAAGAAGCTGCATCTGACTTGAATTCGGAAGAGAATGGCCATCAGCTACCAGTTATATCGAAGGCGCTTTCAGAATCTACTTCAACAAAGTGTACCACTTCGACCCCCTCGGCCAAATCTCACGATGTTGGGGCGACAACCACATCCAATGCCGCTTTTGCCCGTTCAAATGAATCTCCGAGGAGTAACGTCTAATAGACTGCTTCACCCTCGATTATTATTTGCGTTAATATTCTGACTAGTCACATCTATTCACTAATCTCAGCCTTACAATTCACGGATCCGCTATGCAGATATTGTTAACATTCGTTGAATTGTTATAAGGATCGCTGTGACTCTGCATTGTCGAGATGGTGAAGAGAATATTGATGTAGCTCGGGTATATTACAGGAGGGGCTAAATAGCCTTATCACCCTTTTAATTGCAATCAAAAAGAGTAGCTTTTGGAGCTATAATGGCTGGGAGCGGCGGTTGTCGGTACCTAATGGTTTAGCACAACCACTATGGCCTGTTGGAAGGTCGGACACGATGGAAGATTGGACAGTCAATAGGGGCTTTGGTGTGACGGCGCTTGCCAAGAAGGGATTGAAACTCCGATATGGCTCTTCTGACAAAGGGTGACACTGTCTTTCTCCACGTCTGCTCGATCTATTTGCTTCAAAGTACTTCAAAATTCATGGAAATCCATACAAGAAACTAACTACAAAAACCACGGCGATTGAACCAGTGGGAAATGATATATCAGCGTTCTTCCGACCTTCCAACAGGCCCTAATACACACGTCTGTTAGCGCACCAATTTTCCGATTTATGTACACGTTGTGGTGATCCTCCCCACCAATTTCGCATATATTGTTTGGTGCGGAGGAACCCGAGGTGGCGTCAGTCACAGGCTCCGGATGTGTCAAACTGTCCCATAATCATAGTTTCCTGGCGTATGGCGTCGAGCGTGCCTCTCATCCTCCTTTTCGGTTAGGATGTGTGGTACGATTGTGGTACGGTCTCATATTGCCGTCGATCCTTATAATTCCATGTTTGCCGACATCCCCCCGTGGTTCACCAATTCAATTCCGGTGCGGCCCCTACAAACCGTGGATTGGATGCTGATATTTTGGTGCGTCCTACCTCGTATAGTTTAATGAGTGAGGTGTGTGTTGACCTCGTTGCAACTAGTATGTCAGTCTCGGACGGCAGAGCATCTAAGCCAGATGAGTTCACAATACTCCTCCCCGGATACTCGCAGCAAGCAGCCAAGGACATCTGATAAGCCTGGGTGCGTCTGTGATCTGCCGTCCCACTAGAATTCCAAGTTGAAGACCCCTGCAGATGCCACCATCGCACGACTCACATCCCGTCCATGCGTGGGGACGATTCTGACATCGGCGGATGCTATTTCAAACCATAGCAAGGCTAGATGTCACTATTTTCTTGGTAAGGAGATTATGTGATGGTCACCGGACATTTCGACAGTTGAATATGTACACATTCAGTGGCCACAGTCGCCCAAGGACCCCATAGTCAAAATGGACCCTTGGCGTATCCTCCCCAACTTCAGTGTTGACTATGTCTCCCTCCTTGTCCTTGACTTCCTGGAGAGGTGCGTTGTTGGAATCCTCCCTTGTTTCAAAAGCTGCTGACAGGTCTTGCATTCTCAGTGGTTGTTTCAATCTTTCACACTTTAGCCTTGGCTTGTTCAACTTTCCGATTATATCGCAGGTTCAGACACCGAAACATGTGGTGGGATGATTACTGGGTTTGTTTCGCCTGTGCTTTGGATATCGTGTATTTCAGCTCAATTTGCCTGCGGCGAGAAGTGTTCGGTGAGTGCACGTGCTGAAAATGCCCCCGCTTCGTGGTAGTAATTCGCTCGATAGGCGGCACTGACGCTGATCCTGACGAGCGACATCGCCGCATCGTTTTGTTCTGGGTTTCTGCAACCCTTCCTCCTCTTATCGTTTGGTGCGCCTCTCTGACCAGAATACACGTACACCTCCCGCTCACCTATCCCGCTAGGTCTTCTCGCATCAGCATTTGTTTCGCGATTGCTCGTATCGATATTCAAAATACTTCTACTCGTGCTCGACCATGGGTGTACGCATTGTCCACCGCGTTTGGTATGGTCGGATTCGCCATGCTATGCCAGAAAATCTGGATATGCGCCAGGACGACAACGTGGCACCAGAGCAATAGCGTCCAGTGCATAATCGGGAAAACAGTAGGGTATATAAGCCTCAGTGGTAGGTCGTTCAAGGTTTATATGACCCACAAAGGAACATGATCGACATCCTAGGGGACCTAATAGCGGATTCTTTATTGACCATTATTTCACTGAGACTCCTGTGGAAAGTCCGGATGCGTCGATCACGGCGCCGTCTCCTCTCCTGGCTATTCGGAGCAAATATGTTGAGCTCTTTTGCGGGCATCATGTACGCTGTTTTGGTCTTTAATGCGAACAAGCTGGGCCCTGATCGACCCCTCATCATGAGTGTGAGTGCTCATATTAAGGTATGAGTCGCTTCACCTCCGCATCAGGTTCATATTTACTGACCTTACGGCATCATATAGGCGACAACAACTCTGACAGTTTGCAGTCTCCTCGTCGTTATCACTTATATCTACGCTAAGCTCTGGACGAACTCAGAGGATAGCGATTCTGAAGATGAAGGGCCTCCTACAACGAGGGGTCATTCAAACTTACCAGGCGGCCGGACTACGAAACCATCTGTCACTAGACACAACACCACAATTATCCTCACCGAATTCAATTCACATGGCTCCGTTATATCGTGGACGCAGAGAGTGCCAGGGGGTGTAACATCAACACTTATGACCTGGGCAGGGTCTGACTTTGGTTTCATACCGAGAGGTTCTACGGCAGCTCTTGAGCCAACGTGCCAAGGGCCTGTATTGGATCCGAGCCCTAGGGAGTCAGAGGGTAACCCTTGATTGCCTGCTGTGTAGAGAGCACTTCCAAGACTTGTTTTCGTTCTCCATTTCTAGTCGCTCCATCGTTTTCGATGCCCACTCTCAGTTATGATACCCATCTTCTCGGACCCGTAACTCTCACCTCCCGAAGTGGATAGTATTTGAGAGCCATTTTCAACCCTCAATTGTTGCACATTTATATCACATGACGTGGCTATGGGCTCTCGGTGAACCATCAGAGTTAAATTGCAGCTAATTTATTACCTTACCTCGATTAGCCTCAGGGTATTATGTTTGGGTGAAAGGTTCCGGGGTCATGTATTTGACCCGCCTAGTTATATGGGGACTTCGGGCACTAGCCTCACTACCTGTCGATGGTTGTACTCCTTGTAGTCTCTAGTAGATATGGGAAGCTAGGGATTTGCCAGGTTGCCTCGGTTTGATTGCGATCTTTTATACGTCATATCTACTACTAGAAACCACTGCAAGCTAATGTCGAGGCGGGCGATCATCGCAGAGAGGTATCGTGGAGCTGAAACAAGGGGTACCAGTATACTTCGAAGTACCTTCCGTCTATTTTCATGTCATAGGCTGCTTAGGAGCCTTAGAGACAAGAAACACTTGATTTTCCTTCACCCGTTTAGGCTACAAGAAGAATGGCGCTCTAACGTTAAGCCGATCTGAATCTCGGAGACAGTTGCAATGAATGGTTACTGAAGATTAGTGACGCATGACAACTTGTTGACATTTCCCACACACATGTGGTAAATTTGGGTCTCACCACTGGGCAGTAAAACTTGAGACGGAGATATTTCCAACAGGGAGTTACGCACCAAGGAGACTTTCCAACGGGCTAATTTTGTGATGTAGGAGTGGAATATCTGGTCCCGAAAAAGAATTGGCGGCAAGTTGGCAACCTGATCCTTCGGGACTATTTCAGGGCTACGTACTGGTACGTATGCGTATGCTTGGGTTGTCTCCACTGTCTCAATTTGCATTTCATGCTGCAACAAGTAAATCGTTATAAAACCATGATAAGGGGGAATGCACTAAGTCTAGCAGTTTATTTTTATTGGGCCACGATATAGTGTCATCCACAAAACACGAATAGGTGGCCCTTCTAACTTTGGGGAAATACGTGGATGATTATTGAAGACAAAGAGGCCGTTATTGGGCTGGTGACCATTAATGTGCTCAGGTGCGCTTCGCCGCTCTTCACTTCATCACCTGCCCGAGAATTCCAAATTTTACCACTCAGAGTCTGTGGCCCCGCTCACAGGCTCACGCGAAACGCCTCCTTTATTACATGGCCATAAAATTGCTCTGGCATCCCCTTATCTGGTGAGGATCTGTTCTTTGAGGTTCATCTCCAGAACTTTATTTCGTAACCCAATGTGCTGGGATAACATAGTGATATTGAAGGACGATGTTTTCCTCTCGTGATACCTTGAACAGGGAAGACTGGAGACCATGGTAGTGGTAGGTCACCTCAGGGCAATCACCCAATGTTCACGGATGTTTGAGGCTCAGGGTGCGAGATGTGGTGGGGTTGGAGAGATGAATACGTCCTTTGAGTTGTTCCAACTCCGATTTATATTCACTTATAGTAAAGAAGTCAACACGGAAACTGAAAATTCATCACAGTACGCATGATTTAAGCCACACATTCGGTTCCACCTTATGATATCTCATTCTTACGTTGTAAACATTTTTAATCTGACATTGTGTTGCATATTCCTCCCGTAGAACAAAGAGCAGGGAAATGCAAGTTGAATACACTTGGTCGCATGGAATGAGGGAACAGCTATCACATTCAAGAAGTATTTGGACCTTATTTGCTATATACTGTCCATATCGCCTTTCGTTTCCAATGAATATGGATCAACGTGTACTCACCAGTGGCGGTCGATTCGACTTCATGGTACCATCCAGGACTTCGCCTCCCACCTTTGGGTCAACGTGTAAATCGAGATCTAATTTGATATCAGAGAGTTTGAAGATAGCAGTGGTTCGGCATCATCTTACTTCCTTCAGACCGTAATTTGGCATTGGTCTCCATCATCTTAACGTTGGTCATTGCTTTGTAGACTCCGCAGCGCGACATTGGTCATACCCGAGCGGTTTTCAAGGCGATTGGATATTCCAGTATCCTGGTAATATCCTACCCTTATATATTGTTATCATAATCTATTGTCCTGAAAAAATCTGAGTATTGACACATATATTGGACCTCTGAAAATAAACATTCGTGCAAGGCGAGATAAGTCCAAGATCTTCCAATAACTGGACAGAAGCTTGAGAAATGTGGAGCACATAGGGATTTCCATTCAACTGTGAACTTCACCTCGAGGACCCCTGTGTCTAAATAAATAGCCCGACTGGCCCTGTCGATGCCATGCACCTTCGCAACTCGCTCACGCACGACACGGCTGGCATCGGCGGATGCCATTTCAAATCAATTCAAGGCCAAACTTTATTTGCTTGTGCAGGAGATTATGTTATGGTCACTGACCATTTCGACCCTGTTGAATGCGAATTCAATAATACCCAGTGTGCCCCCATAATCCAAATGTATCCTTTTCCGGACATTTCTTCTCTCTCCTTATCATCATGTCCCTCGTTTTCTCCTTGACCTCCTGGAGAGGTATGTCTCAGAGAGTATTTTTCTCTCATTTTCATACGTTGTTAAAGCTTGTATTCTCAGTGGCTATTCCAACTCTTCACATCTTAGCATTGACTTGTACAACTTTCCGGCTGTATCGCAGATTTGTGAAACTTCGCAACACATGGTGGGACTGATTACTGGGCTTGTGTCGCCTCTGCCTTGGATGTCGTATACTTCGTGACTTCGATTTGCCTGAGGCAAGAAGTTTCTGGTGAGTACACATATTGGAAAAGAGAACCACATCCGATCAAATTTCTTTCGGTAGTTGAGACTGAAGCTGATCCTGAAGAACTAAACCGTCGCGTCGTTTTATTTTGGCTTACGGCAATATTTCCTCCTCTTGTCGTATGGTATGTTCTTCGGCTACAGATACGCATTCTGTTTATCAATCTGGCATTAGGTCTTCGCGCATCAGCATCTGTCTAGCGATTGCTCGTATCGATATCCAAAATACTTCTATTCGTGCTCGATTGTGGGTCTATGCTCTATCCATCGCATTCGGCATGGTCGGGTCCGCCACGCTGTGTCAGAAAATCTGGGTATGTGCTCGAACTACAACATGGCACAACAACAGCAGTGTGCAATGTGCATTCGGGCAGGCGGCGGGATATATTAGCTTAAGTGGTAAGTGATTATATATATATATATCACGCGGGAGTAGTCTCTGATCAAAATATAGGGGACATTATAGCGGATGCTCTGCTGACCATTATTTCGCTAAGACTCCTATGGAAAGTCAGGATGCGTCGATCACGGCGTCGTCTCCTCTCCTGGCTTTTCGGGGCAAACATACTAAGTTCTTTGGCGGGGATTCTCTATGCTGCTTTTGTCTTTTGTGTACACAAGCTGGGGTACAGTCGAACCCTTCTAATTAGTCTGAGTGCTCACCTCAAGGCAAGTAGGGAATCCCATCAATATGTCCGTCTTTGTTAATTCTACGCGGCTTATAGGCGACAACAACTCTGATAGTCTGCAACCTCCTCGTCGTTATCACCTATATTTATGCCAGATTTTGGACGAGCGCGGAAGACAGCGATTCTGAAGATGACGGGTCTCCTACTACACGAGGGCATTCTAACCTGCCAGGTGGTCGGACTACGAAGCCATCCGTTACCAATCCGAATACTGCAATCAGTCCTTACCGAATTTAACTCACAGGGTTCCGTTACCTCGTGGACGCAGAGAATACCGGGAGGAGTAACGTCAACATTTTTAACTTGGGCGGGGTCCGAGCTGGGATTTGTGGTCAGACGCCCTGCCGCGGCTCCGAGGTCGACCCGCCAGGTATCTACGTCATATTCGAATCCTAGAGAGGAAAACCCTCGACTATCCACTGCATCACAAGCACCCTCGGAAGCACCTTCATTGAGCCGTGCAGGTTCTGGTTGTTCAGTCATTCATGACAATCCTCAGCCACTGACTGCAGCGGCAAATTTTCCAAACCTACGGACTGCCCTTCCAAAGGAGGATACTCAACATTCAGCTCTCCTCCGGGCCGGGCCGTACCCGTTCACGGCTTAATTTGGTGTATAAATTTCATTTGGTATCTCAGAGTCTTTGGACAGATAATGTACATACGTTGTGCTAGTGGCCACCAGGTTGTTCATACTACTCGCATGTAATTCAAATTCGCAGCTTTTATCCGCTCCTAAACGGTATTATAACTGTCCCCTCCTGCTTCTTTGTCGATCTGAATTGTCTCCTCTAACCCTACAAAACGTTGGCTCAATTTCATGGGTTCATAGGTTGTCAATCACTCACCCATCACTTCAAAAAATTGTTTTGGACCCATTTTCCGTGCTGTGACTACATCTGTACCTTGAGATTTTAACGCAGCGAGGCCCTCACGAATCCCGTGAACAGCAGGGACGGCAGTGATCAGAGGGAAAACTATTAGAAATCCGTTAGTTTGATGCATTGTTAGAACTTATGTAATGGGACAGGGCGGACTAGCGATTTTGACTCCGAGCTCTCGGGCGTCGCTTACAGTGAAATCCGGGGTCGACCCGCCTGTGACAATGTTCAGAAGCACCTACGGAATTATGATTGTATCATTTTGATGACCAGAAATTACTCCGGCAGCGAATACCCACTGGTGTCGGAGCTAGTTCCTGAACCGTTCTTACTACCTCTTCCCTACTTCGGGCTCCCTCAAGGAATGCGACTAGTCACATTTTGGATGTGAGTTTGACGTTGTACAGGATAATTTGGCCGACGTTACCATCTGCCCCCTCTTTGACAGCAGCCTTGAGTCTAGTGAGTGCTTCGTCTAGGCCATATCCTTGAGCAGCGTCTGTCCTTGCGATGAGGACGATGTCGCATCCCGGGATCTTTGCCCGGACACCAGCTGCAGCGCGAATGCGAGAAAGAAATTCCGGAAGAGGCGCAAGCTGCTTCCCTAGCAGATGCCCACATCGTTTAGATTGTACCTTATCAGGGTGAGATCTCTTGGATTTTCAGCCAATGTTTGTGATACCTGATCTTCAATGTGGAAGCCAGCAACCCCAGCCCTTGCATACGCCGCTACCGTTCGAGCGACCATAACCGGCCCGCCAAAGCTACCGGCCGCACAACTCAACAATCGTTGATAGATGGGATCAAGTGGCAGCGCCTTACCCTGTATCCGCATCACAAATGAGGGGAACTCGAGGGTTGATGCTTGCAATCATGGTTGCGTTCTATTATCAGTTGGGGGATAAATCGGCTCTGCATAAATAAAATAGTTTGGCAGAATACCTGAACAAAGTCGTTCTGGGTGGCAATTGCAAGATCAGGCTGTCCGAGCATGGAAGCGGTGGTCGCAGCACCGCTCATGTACAAGACATTAAAACCAGCCTCGAGTGCCAAGCGGGCCGAGATCCCATCGTATACTCCTATACATGTATTCTGGCAGTCAGCTGCCAGTACTGAGATTTCCGAAATTACAATAAAGAATATTCACCTGGCGCTACCTGTTGGCAGTCGAGATTTTCTCTGAGCCTACTGTCAAGTGGTTCATCTGGTGCATTACTCACAATGAGTTCAGAAGCTTCTAATAGCTGTCGCAAAAGGGTGCTTGATTTGGACGAAGAACTGGTCATTTTTGACTGGTTTAGTGGTAGTGGCGACTTAGAAGAGTGGTCTTAATGCTCGCCGCCGTAATGTTCTGTGTGAATATTACGTTCAAGAAGGCTGCAATTTGACATCAGGGTGCTATGATAACATTTAGTATTACAAATCGAGTGGCGATCACGGTGGCCGCTGGCGAAGCGGCAACTTCTGTCTCGAGGTGAGCGTGGATTTCTCAAGGACTCTCCAAGCGCCCCTGCTGACTTTATCCATCGATGTGAAATAGAGAAGGACTTCTCGTTCTTACTCGACGAGCGGAAGGATCGGGCGCTTATAATTGGCGCTAGTACCCTCAGACAAATCAGGTGTACAGTCACGTGCCAGTGACAGGCCTTGCCACCCATGCCCTCGAATCAGCGTACTCAAACTTGAATCCCTTCGCAATGGCACTTCCGACCCACGGGCGGGTAATAGTCGAGACAACAGCCGGAGAAATTGATATCGAACTATGGTCAAAAGTGTGCTCTTGTTTCTCCATGTCTTCTCCCTTGTTTTGACGTCGAAAACTCAAGGAAACCCCTCAAACCTGCCGGAACTTTATCACTTTAGCCATGGAGGGTCTGTAAGTTCGCCCCTGGCTCCATGTACAACTACTCATGGACATTATTCCTGCAGGTTATTATGACAATGTTATATTCCATCGGTATCATACAGCTTGGCAATAGTTACCATAAGTCCGAGAGCTCACACAGCTGCAGGATCGTTCCTGGCTTTCTGGTTCAGACGGGCGACAGGACAGGCACTGGAGCAGGAGGAGAATCCATTTATGGAGGTTCGTTTCTGAGTGTCTCACTTGCAAGCTGGACTTTGCTGATACGAGAGCACAGAGCCCTTTAAAAATGAGGTGCACCCCCGTTTGCGTTTTGAACACCGAGGAATTGTAGCCATGGCGAACAGTGGAGGGTCCATGTCAAACACTTCCCAGTTCTTCATTACTTTGGGTCCGTAGATCCATTTTTTTCTGATTCGACCTGACCAGTCTGGTTCAGACCGGGCCGACGAATTGCACGGGAAAAATACACTCTTTGGACGGGTTATGGGGGACACAATCTACAGTGTGTTCCACTCCAATTGATGTCTATACATGGGGGGCTGACGGATGCGTGAATTTCAGATGTAATGAAGATTGGCGAGATGGGTGCGCTCAATTTGAAGTATCTCGAGAATTTATATTTACTTTTAACAAAGAAATCGACAAGAAAACCGAAAGACCATTATAGTACGTACGCTTTGAATCTTTACGTATAGTTTTTTTCAAATATCTTCAGCCCCCCGAAAATCAAGGCGATACGAATCGTGGACAACCCATTCCCCGATATAGTCCCACGCATCACCGCCGCAGAGCGGAAGGCACAGCAGAAGGCTCGAGCGGAAGCTCAGCGAGAACGTGAGGAAGAAGAACGACGAAAAGGCGCGAAAAAGTGATCACAAGCCGTCTACCCAATTAAATCTATCGCTAACCTAGTACGCAACAGAAACACCAAGCTGCTCAGCTTTGGCGCAGACGAGGAGACCGAAGAGCCTGTAACATTCAAGAAACAGTCGATGTTTCGCCCTGATTGTGCGCACATTATATTCTTTTCTGTTGATGATTATGGTTAAACTTGGATCTGTTAGTGGTGGACGACGCCCCCTCTCAAGGTGCCTTCCAGGACTTCGCCACTCACTCCCTTGTCGCATCAGCAACCAAGTCGATCCTTGACACTGAGTCAGGAGCACTAAATGTATTGATGGTTTTATATGCTGTTAGGCTTTCGACTTACGTTGCTAAATAGCCCCAAAAGTTGCTCAAGAAAGATAAGAAAGAGCTTGATATTACTAAAATTCGCGAGAAACATGCGAAAGAGCAAGCCGACGCACAGTCAGTCTGTTTAACATCCGTGCGTGACGAACTACGTAAATTTCTGTTGTCTCCGTTGTTACAGGAACTCTCGGCGCTCCAAGATCGAGAAAATGGAAGCCGAAATTCAAAAGATCACAAAACGACAAGCAGGCAATGATAGTGGACGAGGAGGTGCCTAGAAAGAAGGAGAAAAAATCGTATCTAGAGGAGGAGCTTGCTAAATATGCCAAGGGTCGTGGACTGCACAAAAAAGATAAAGGTGGGCGGAAGAAGGACGAGAGCGATGTTCATTGCGGCTCTCAATAGCTTCCGGGGGATGCTACAGAGTTCCAGGCTGGTTGGTGACACGTCTGATGACAGTTCCTGACGCAGGAAAAGGAGGGTGAAGGTGAAGGCGCTGGGACTAAGGATGGCGCTGGGGAGGAAGCTGGAATGGAAGTGGATGACGATACAGGATTCTTGAACCATTCATTGCATTTCCCGAAGGATAATACTGAAGAGGTCAACAAGGCCGAAAGGGACTATGAGGTGATCGATCCGAGACAGCGAGGCGCTCGTGCACGGGAAGAGGAGAGGGATAGGAAGAGGTTAGCAAATAAAGAGAAGAGTGGACACGGAAGACGACACAGGCAGTAATGACGTGTGTCCGTGACTTCCGACTATTACATTGTCTGCATATATGGTATATTTAACGGGCATAACTGTCTTGCTCCAGCTCTGGTACCGCCCAGGTTGTGAAGCACTAGCCGATCAGTCGTGCTAGATGACCGAATCCCTGGGAGGACTACACCCACCAAGCGACCAGGGAAAGATGAGTTCACTGGGACTCCCAGAAATTGATTCCGGCTTAGCGGTTTCGGTTGTTCCTAAGTAACCCGGGGCTCTTCGTGCAGTGAACTTCCCGGTCAGTTGAGATCGATCCGCTGCTTGCAATGGGTGACCTGACGTTATAAATGGATTCTTCCCCACAAGTCAGATAAAATATTACTAAAGCAAAGAACAGACTACCACCACCCTGCCTCTGCGGAGCTGCGCTGTTGCTATCGGTCATCTCGAGCTAACCATACATGAAAAAAATATTGCACCGGTCCTACGGCCCATTTCTTATGCTGCGGTCGTAAGCATCAGATGACCCTACATCTCCTCGCCTACTAACTATATTATATTAGTTCTGGTCGACCTTTCAAATACCACACGGAAATATTACTACCGTGTGATAGATAAGTTTTTTTCGTCTTCACCGTCTTGCCCGGTCCACAGGTCCATCATTGTGCCGTGTTGTGTCACATGAGCACTAACCTCTCTGCTGGGTGTCTTATCTCTGTTCTGGAACGAGCCCACAATTTACTATTCTAGGCCTCCTTCATTTTGACCATCAAAGATCGAAAGACCTTGAAGACCGGCTGGTCCTCGTTCTCAGGTAATTATATCTCAACGTTGCCTCACAAGGCGTCGGAATGGTGAAACTTCGCTTGACCAATTCGGTTATAAATTCGTGCTTTGGTTCCCCTACGAACAAGGTCGCTGACCGACAGACGGAGGTGGACCTACTAGCGGGACCATTCGTCAAGGAGGCTTAAAAGCAAGGTTGCATCTGAAGAGGGACGGGGGGCATCGCGAGCCCAGGACCGAAGTGAAACTGATATCGAACCCTGAGCGTTCGTTGTTGTAGTAGGGAATGTCGTCTCGGGTGATATGGCGTCGTAACCTTAGGACTCGACGATGGAACGTGATCAGGCGCAGAGTTTGGATCGTTAGTCTCTTGAGGCCCTCGGCGTTCTGGTAGTGCTACCAAGATGCGCATGAAACTGTGGAATCCCCCTCCAGATGAAACGTGATTCCCGAAGATTGTTATAAATGCAGGGTTACCAAGCTTGGGGCACTCTTGGCTTTCTTCCCTCTTTTTATTTAGGGAAGACGATGTACCGGGCCAGTTGAGAGGGCAGCCTTTGAGATGTTTATTCTGTCGTGGCTCACTCAGCCTTGCACAAATATAAATACACTCATGCTCTTTGTTTCGAAATAGTAAGCATAAAGCTTCACCCAGCATCAGGATCTCAAGGCTAGACTGCCGGGACATGTGGCAGGATTAAAGATAACCCTGAATGTGCCATTGAGACGATACAGCAGATCTAAACTCATCTCCAGACCGTTTCAATTGGAATGATACTTGGGTGTACAGATTACACGGGTCAAGGGAGGTCAGGAGATGCAACCTTGTTAATCGTACTGGAGCCCATAGCCTTGGACTCAGGGGGACACGCGACCAAATTACAGGCTGTTGAAACACTCGAGATCACCACCCAGGATTGAGGTTTCGTTGGACGGATTGTAAAGCCTTCATCATAAACAGCAAGCAATTACATCAACTTGATCATCCATTTGAAAACCCCAACAAAGATGGGGTTGTATGGGGCCAAGACATACCCATGCAGGAATCCCACAAAGGAAGCAACCCGGTAGGCTGAGGAATTTTTCGACTATGCTAATGAGTCTTCTCGGAATTGGTCAAAAAGGCGTGTAGCAGATAATCATAGCAATGTTGACCTGTAACAGTGATCAACCGGAAGCTGTTGGCTGTTATTTGATTCCAAGAAGCATAATTTTGACTCAGGCGGTGCAGGTGGTGACAGGGGTGCAGTAATATTTTATCTGGCCAGTGATGGATTCCTGATAGCCAGCGGTTCTTTAGATGATGTTCTGATGGATACATGTTCACATTGTGCTGTATTTAGTTATGTGTACTTGTCGCGATTGTAGTGCGCGGTGAGGTTGATTTCTTCCGTCTAATGTAGTGAATCCCTTTGTCCTCTCGTATCAACGGTACCTGGCCAGTTTTCTGATACGTCTAGACAACGTTTACTATATGCCTCCAAACAAGCCTCTCGAGATTGATCCAGGTTGTTCCTTGCACGCTATACTGTGCCTGATCTGTCAGTTTCTGTAATGCACAGTTGGCGTTGGTACAACTTGACAGGGCGGTTTTGCTCTCCTAAACGTTGCCATGCCCTTGTCGGGACTGGTATCCCTCTTGGGGATGCACCAAAGCCGAACTGCCGCTAAATCATCATCGGTGATTATGATATGGCGCAAATGTCACATGCATACCTTTTTTTCAAATTAATTGATGAATTGGACGGCTGCGAAGGTATTTATAATTTACAAATAAGTGGGAAAAAATCCATTTTGCAGTATAGCTGTTAGCTTTCGCAGCGATCATCTCCATAACAGAGTGGTGAGTATTTTAGGGAGCCCACTCGGATGGATGGGGGAATGGATTGCATCTGCGCGCTGAACTACACGACCCACATTCCACAACTGTTGCTCAAACTTGAAGCTTGATTTCTGGGCGTATGTCAAAGTAGTAGGCGCTGAGCAGATGCCTCGGTTTGTAAGCTCGGATGTCAGTTTCTTCCGCCTTGAGTCCTCAAGCACGAAGATAGATGAGCTACCCAGTTACTGTATCTAATTATATATCCTGTGCTGGTATCGGGACTACTAATGATATTGTTCGGGTTGCCCGCTTTGCTGAGGTTGTACCGTGTTGCAACGACGCCATTTCTGGGGTACTTGGGGATGATTGGGTTGATGGATCGTGAGCGACCAGGAGATCAAAGTATTATTGGAGCCCCTGTATTACTCTGTCTATGTGTGGTTGGGATGCCGATGGTCGAAGTACCCTTAAGCAGGCCTAGTAAGTCAAACTGCACGGTGATGCCGAATTACGGCCGGCTCCCGGGGTGTTGCACTCGACAAGGTTGCTTGATCGGCTTGAATAGCGGGTAGATGGCTCGATGGTATGGAATGAAGGAGGAAACGCAGTTTGCACTGTTGGGGTAGATGGTTTATTATAAGTTGCTGCTGTACATACTTATGCAGCCAACGTGGTCACTACTTCAAAATTAAGCGCGTGGGGTGACGGGCCCGGAGCGCCGAACGAGGGTTCTGTGAAATTTGCCTAATTTTTTTTTTGTTAAAAAAGATTTCCCCGTTATCGCTCGTGGGCCCGGGTGATATTATGTCGATGATTTCCCCGTTTTCGCTGTTTCGTATTCGAAACCCTGGAGATTAGAGAAAATCTGAAACGAGCTTCGAAGGTGTGTGCTGTATCTGACCTTGTTGGATGGGTCTGAACTAGTATGTGCTGTGCGAGATAGGAGAGGGGGGGGGGGGTTGAGCAGATTGGTGTTGAGAGAAGTTGTATAGGCTATTTTCTACGAGGAATGCAGTGCGCGACCAGGTTACATAACTCGAAGGAGGTTTTGAATGCCGAGGAGGACCAAGGATAAAAATAAAAGATCACCCTGGTGAAGTTACCCGTCGGACACCGAGATGATGGCTGTTCGGCGTTTTCGACAGGGACCGTGGATGACTGGCGGAGTGTGTTCAGGATCTCCGGGGAGCCGACATGTGTCAAAGGCGCCGAGAGGTCCTTGGTGACCAGACACTGTCCGCACTGCCCTCGAGAGGGATATATAACTGACAACGAATTCCGGTGAGTCTGTGGCACGCTCCATCCATCAAGGGCCCACAGAAGAAAAACCAATTCTGTACGGAGCCCCACAAGTCACCGCCTCCAGGACTGAGCAGGGAATAGCTTCCCACGGCGATAAACAGGGGACTTTGTTTGGACCCTGACTAACCCTCCTCCCCACCACCATCCACCTCCCACAGACATGGCCAGCAAAGCCGCCCACAAGCGCGTATGTCGTCCGTTGCGCACTATGCATCCGCTCAGCTCACGCACCTCGCTCTGCAGCTCAGCAAGGAGTATGTTACCATGCAAAAGGAACCGCCCCCATTCGTCTGGGCAGTGCCTGACGAAAAGAATATTCTGACATGTACGTCTCGCATTCGACGCTGCTTTCGCCTGTCCTTGCCCTTGAAACTTATTTGTGCTTGGTTTTGAAGGGGACTACATTATCGTGCGTCCATTGTCATTGACCCATCATGTATGATTGTGACTCGGCTTACCCCGCCTCCTTTCAGCGCGGACCTCCAGA
Source organism: Lepiota venenata (assembly GCA_004296355.1). Classification (NCBI taxonomy): domain Eukaryota; kingdom Fungi; phylum Basidiomycota; class Agaricomycetes; order Agaricales; family Agaricaceae; genus Lepiota; species Lepiota venenata. The sequence continues at coordinate 586,031 of RCFS01000003.1, forward strand.
TTCCCCCTATGCAGGTGGCGAGTATCACGGACAGCTCATGTTTCCCTCTGAATATCCTTTCAAACCTCCTGGTATCAAGGTCTGTCACTTCTTCTCGTATGCGCCCGCGATATCGTCTCGATTGAGCCGGCGTCGGATAGATGATCACACCGTCCGGGCGGTTTCAGCCTGACAAGAAGATTTGCTTCTCAATGTCGGACTTTCACCCTGGTACAGTGAGTTCTTTTTTGGTTTTAGCCTTTGTTCTATAGTGGTATGTACATACTGACGCCTATCAGTGGAATCCAGCGTGGAGCGTCGCAACAATGTGAGTGCGCAACCCGGCTTGCTATCCCCTGTTGTCAATCACCAGTGTTTGTTGTCCCTTCCATCGATCCTTAACTTGGACGTGGCAGGGTCTATGACGACAGCTGTTTTCACTGCTGCACGTTATATTTTTTCTTTTGGCTTTGATGATGACTGAGTGATGAGTAGATGCTTACGATGTGTATCTTTCTAGATTGACTGGTTTACTCTCTTTCATGCTTTCGGACGAAATGACGACGGGCTCGCTTAATTCCTCGGAGGACGTTAAGCACACATACGCTGCTCGGAGTCACGAGTGGAATATGACGCAACCTCGTTTTCGTGAAGCTTTTCCTGAGGTATGTACGTTGTCGGGGCTGTACGGCTGGAAAATCATTACATATTCCATCACAACTGCCCATCATTGTACGCATTGCCGTTCATACTAACATATTCTCTTTAGTACTGTTTACCCACTGCGCGCGATCTTCCAAATATGGCACAAAAAGAAAGAGGAAGCACGCAGCCCGTGTCCCCTGTGTTATCACAGCCGGTCTTGGGTTCCCCTATCATAACGAGAGCGGTTTCGGTGAATGCTGTGGCGGCAGCTCAAGTCCCTATTGGTACTACACCTGCTCTGGCTGCGTCAGCAGTGTCTGCGGTTGCGAGAACAACGGGATCACCGTCGGCGTCGACACCTGCTGACAAGCCGGAGGACGCGAGGGGTGCTGCGGTAGGGTGGGCTGCATCGTGGAGTCAAGTTCTGTGGGAGAAGTGGCGATGGGGCGCCTTGATCGCCCTTGCTGTGCTTGTCTCACGATTCTCGACGACTACGTGAGAGTGGGGTTTTACAACTCTGACTCTCTGTGCCATGAATATTTTAAGATCGGATGTGGTGCTAACCTGGCATCATTATGATTCTTGCTTTTGCCACTATCGGGGTATCCTTCACAACTCCTCTTTACTTTTTTTTGGTTTTTTTTTTTTTTTTCATCGCTTGTTGTACAGTAAAATACACCCCCGCCACACCCTTGTTCTGTTGTTAAAGACGACAAGTCTATACCCCTCGCTCCTTTCCCTCGCTCTTTAATTTTTTTCCCCTTTTCATTGATTATGCCCCATACACGCCTTGAGATGATAATTGGAATAATAAAATAGGTTTTTTTTTAGCTGACAAGCTTATCCTCCCATAGTCGTCCAATGTCCTTGTCTATGCCTTTTATCAAGGGCTCGACGAGCCCCCAGAGTTCCTGTGCGACCATCTCTTTATCACGACCTGCATCAACGACGACCCATCTGCCGGCTACATCGGATGACGCACCGGCCATCTCGGCGCCGAGCCGGCCGAAGACGTCCCGGACGCGTCTCTGCATGTCCTCTTGTTCGTAACGTTCTTGGCCATAGCCGCCTCGGAGTTTTGCTTGTTCGGGGGTGATGTCGAGGAAGAGGGTGAGATCGGGGGCGGGGAGGGAGATATCGGGGGCGCGGCACCAGGGGAGGGGATCGTTATTTTGAGAGGCGAATGAAGATGCGAGGGAGGGTTTGGAGGCGGAGAAGGCAATTCCGGAGAAGGCGTAACGGTCGCAGAGGACGGTTGTACCTGAATTGAGGAGGGTGGTGATGGTTGAGCTGTTGAATGATTTAAGGCGAAGTGTCCGCATAGTGTGGGGGTTAGAAAACATACGCGAGTTCCCAGCGGTTGGCGGAGAAGAGGAGGTGGATTACGTGGTCATCGAGGTCGGATTGGGAGCGGAGGTATGAGTCGATGGTTTTTCCGATGGGTGTTGTGCGATCTTGTGTTGGTTTTTATGAGCATTGTAGATGTAAATGGGGTTTGTTGCCATTTACCGGGGAATTTGAAAAGTTTTGTGGGGATGTTGGATGATTCGAGATGTGCGTGGAGAAGAGCTGTTTGTGTTGTTTTTCCGGAGCGGTCCAGTCCTTCGATGACGATGAATGGCGCGCGTAAGGGCATTCTTGGGGGGAAGAAGATAAAAAAGATAGGTTGAGAGTGTTCAAGTCACGTGTTTGTCTGGCTCTTTCAAGTTTTGAGCTCTCTCGCTATGCTTGAAGTCACTCCGCTCGGTATTACAGAAATCATCCTCCACACCGATTGCGAGGACTGTCAAAGGGAGACAGGTCATCACAAAAGACGCAATTGGTCGATTATTAAAGCGTGTGCGGGGCAAGGGGCGACGAAAGCTTCGACTTTTTAAACCTGACCAACTCGATCCAGAACTTGAGGAGGGGGGATCAAGGGGATTCATAACTGCTCGAAAGCTGTTTGATGAGGATCCAAATCCAAGTGTTGCTGCACTTAATTTGGCTAGTGATGAAGCACTAAAGGGACCTTGTTGGTCAGTCTCTCGAAGACACAAGTTTATAAATTTGCATGGGGGTGTGTTTTTTTTTATTGAGAATCGACTTGGAAAGAAACGCTATGTTACTCTTCAACCTTCTATTCGGCTCTCAAACTCATATTACCCCTGGCTAAACTTCGGATCCGGTTCCACAGCCGGCATATTCCCTTCAGGTGTCAGACTGATATTCAAAAAAGACCTTGAAAATGATTGTGTAGATCTGCAGAAGGGCGAGAGGAAGGTGGTGTCGGTTCTCACTGTTGCAGCGCCGAGAAGCCCCGATTGATATATGATGGAGAGAGGTTTGTGAATAAGAAAAATTTAGAGGATTTGAAACGGAAGATTAGGTTGGTGTAGAGAATGTATGAAGGGCGGCCACTTACCAGTGTGTTGGGGGGAACCTTTATGTGTGATGGGATGCGGTGCTCCAAGCGTGTTGTGTTTGCGGTGTATAACAAAGGTGGCGGAGGAAATTATGCGGTTTTCAGGGATGTGTGTGTATAAGGTACTTAAGTGTATTTATAACTAAAATTGCTAGTGTGGGGTCAATTTGTAATAATAATATTTTATGTGCTTGAGTTTGAGGATATATTTACCTTGAGAATTTGTGCAAGAGAATAGCGATTTTCGGGCCAAGCTATTTAGCTGGACCATGGACAGAGGCCTTTCATAGGCCCAAAAGTGTGCCATGGCGTTACTAACCCCATCCCTCAGCTTCGAACATTATGATGGGGGATTATCGTGTAACACTTCTACCTGTACAATACTATCAATCTCCGTTCCGGGTATCTTCTTAGCCGGATATCATGAATCTCACAGGCGGTCTCACAAATCATTATGAGGACCTCCCCGGAGAATCAGCGGAATCAATGAAATCATTCAATCATTTCGGTGATGGCACCCCTCTCCAATCCGAGATGGGAAACATATGAAACACCGTGACTTGGAGATCCCCAAGGGTACTGATCGGGTTGATGTATAGGGGTAGCCGCGAATCATGGAGACTGCTGTCTGTTCTTTTGTTATATCTTCCTGTTCTCACTGAAGGGTAAATGGGATTGAGCGGTATTTGAGTGTGTGGATGTGTGCCCATTATGGGTGCCCATCAAAGTAAGTTACTGAGGGGGTGAGAGACTTTCTTGGTTGGGCAATCAGATGTTTACATTTGCAGGGTGCCATGGTGTGTTGGGTGTGGATTCATGGGGATGTGGCCTACATGGGTGGAACAATTTTATTGCAGCGAGTAATGCGACGAGACTATTGCCGTGCTGGTAGCCTCAAGGGCAGTAGATTTATGATAGCCAAAAGTACCAATGAAGATAACATAGGTCAGGCACCCCGAGTACCTATGATCAGAGTTCTCATCAGCGATGCCGAAGCGGAAGATGAGGTGAAAAGCACGAGCCGCATAGCACAGAAGTCTGGGCAGAGAAGAGCTGTCCGTGTCGCTTTTCCTGAGTGGCCTAATCCCCCAATATTAATGAATAGAGCGTGTAGGGGCACGGAGGTTCGAGGGCTTATGCATCATGGAGGAAGAAGATGATCACAAAGTGTTGTCACGGGGCAAAATTTAACGTGATGCTAAGCGCATGAGTGAGCGTGGCTAAGCGTTAGATACGAGTAATTCATGGTTGGCTAATGGCTAGATCATGTTATCGAAACATTGGTAAACTGATTAGATTACTGCAAGGTATATCGTAAATGGGTATTAAATGAGCTGTCAAGCGTGAGGGCATCATGCTAAAAACACGTCACCCCTGTTGTTACGTGCTGTCCCTCTCCCCAACCTCTTGCTATGAAGTCGCTCCTCTCAGTACTACAGAGATCATCACCTACGCCCAATGCAGGGAACGTCGCAGGAAGACAGTTAATCGCAAAAGACACTCTCAAACGCACTCCGTCAATTATCAAAGAGCATGCAGGGCAAGGAGCAACGGATGCCTCAACTTTCTATTCGAGCCAACTCGATCCCCTCGAACCTTTCTCGGACGACCTCCCTGAGGGGCAGGATCAAGGGGATGCAGATGCAGTTACGGATCCCGTAGGCACAGCCGTGGAAGCATTCAATTGTGATGCATTCACGACTTCTCGAAAGCTATTCGATGAGGATCCGAGTGCGAGTGTTGCTGTCCTCAATTTGGCTAGTGATGAGGAACCAGCGGGAGGTTGGTTGTACAGTCTCTCAAGGACGCAAGTAAGTTTACCAATCTATATGGGGGTGTTTTTTTTTCTAAGAATCAACGAGGAAGAAGCGCTATGTTACTCTTCAACCCTCTACACGACTCTCAAACCCTCCTATTACCCCTGGCCGAACCTTGGACCTGGTTCCATAGCTGGCGTATTCTCTCCAGGCGTCGTGGTATTCAAAAATGACCTTGATAATAATTGTGTGGACCTGCAGAAGGACGAGAGGAGGGTTGTGTCAGTGATTACTGTTGCGGCACCGAGACGCCCCAAGTTGACAGGCGATAAAGAAAGGTTTGCAAAAGAGGAGGATTTGGAGGATTTAAGAGGGAAGATTAGGTTGGTGTATAGGATGGCTGGGATTCACAAACAGCGGTATCTTGTTCTTGGTATGTTTTTGTTGCTTGAAGATGAAGGATGGCCGCTTATAAGCATGGGTGGGCTTTTAGGTGCGATGGGATGCGGTGCTTATGGATGCCCGCCTAGGCAGGTCGCTGAAGAGATGAAGACCATATTACTTGATAGTGAATTCAAGAACTACTTCAAACGTGTTATATTTGCAGTGTATAGCAAAGATGGCGGAGGAAACTATAGGGTTTTCAGAGATATTTTCACGGATGTGCGTGTATAGGCAGTAGGGTCCATGTAGAAACAGCAACAGCTAAAACAATAGCTGACGTGGGGTCAATTTGTAATGTACATATCACTCTACTTAAGCTTTGATGTAATGTAAATGCGATATATATGTACCTTTGTTGCCAGGAAAACTGAAAAGTTTTGCGAAGAGTCAAGGCATCCAGTAAGGATGGTTACAACGGACCACCGTAATGACTATTAAGTCTTTTGTGAGGAAGGGGCGGAGAGTTTTACTTGTAGATCTGGATCTTTGATTTATGGCAGTTTAACCATTACTAGAAGTTCGAAAAAAAATCCCATACCCCTGTGGCAATTCTTAGAGCGGCCTCATTGGGTATCGCTTATATATTTTGTATCACGTTCCTATGCCTTGCATAGCACAGGTCCCCCCCCCCCCCATCACTCATATACATAAGCCTGACAGTGCTAACACATAGACACTCGTCTGCTCCCTACACGTATTTAAAACTGTTACAGGAAGGGTTGTGCTGGCATACATCATGCGCCATAATGTACAAAAGGCACCCAGAAAGAGTGTGAATTGGGGTGCGACTCCCTCATCACTCTCACAGCTTCGTGTAGCACTTGTGCCGCTCGACTGCTATCTGGTTCTTCCCCAGACAGAAGCACCTCATACACCTTTGTAGCAACTCTTGTTGCCGCTTCATCGGGTATTGCCCACATCGTCCCAATCACATTACGATATCCTGCACCTAGTATTGCACTGGTGATATGTACCGCTTCATCAGATGTATTCTCGTCTCCCGTCGCCGTTTGACAAGCTGACAAGACGTGAGATCAACATGACCAAATGTCTCGGCGACAATGTCCATAATGGTCAGACGCCGGTCATGGAGGCAGAAACCACTCTGCGTGGGTTCTTTCTTGTCCTGGACAGCATGGCAAGCAAGGTGGATCCAGCTGCTGGCCGCCATGTGGGTCAGCACCTGCTCCCTTGTTGCCTGCTCGTTTTGGAGTATCTCGAAGCGCCACCTAGGGTCGGCAGCAAGCAGTTTTTTTATCTTTGCAATTTTGGTCCCAGCGCCTGGAGGCGAGCTTTGACCAGGTGTGTCGGTCATGGCGACACCAACGAGTTGGTTGAATAGCTGATGTTTTGCTGATCGTGCCTTGAGCAAGGCATTAATTGTCGGTATAGTATATGACGAGACAACGTAGTTAAATGTCCTATCTATCCCGGTGCCGGTTTTACGGCAGGCAGCACGGAGTGGAAAGAAGGTGAGAGGACCAGTCGGACACCACCAAATGCGGGGAAGGTGAGGAGATCCGGATCTAGCTGTCTGGGATCAATGTCAGTGCATAGATGTCGCAAGAGCAACTATCCATTACCGTCAGGCCCAAGCCTTGAAGGATAGGATAGACAATGTTTGAAAAGATGTACTCAAGAATCTCCACTATGAGTGAACTACCGACTGCCGGGGCCAGTCGACCGGCACGGGTCTCTTCCCATCTCCGGGCTTGGTGAGGGCTTGCAAGATATTGCTGCAATGAGGTGTACATCTTCATTAAATCGTCATGGTGAAGCTTGTCTAATGGGATATGGAATACCTGGTCTCTTCCTCGGTCAAGCACCAATGCATCACAACGGTCATCATCAACATTAATGATAACCACAGGACCTGATATAGCGGCTTCCGTGAGAGCGGAAACTTTCTTCGGAAGCGACTGGATCTCCCCCACAAGCAAATCCCACTTCTCTGCAAGACAATGATGTTGTTGAGTTTCCTCCTCAATTGCAGTAGGGTTGTCGGTATTATTGGGTGCGACTGGGTTGTGCCCCCGAGTAGCTAGGCTTTGAAGCTCATGAGAGATTCGTGTGAATTCGGCGCAAATATCTGGGTGAGTTCGATGAAGATGATCGACTGAAGGTCAGAGGTGGAATAGCTGATTCCAGACGACTGAACGACCTTGCTCGAGCCACTCGCATGCAAGATCTGGATGGCCAACGTCCAGGGCGAATGCGGCAGCTTCTCTTGTAATAAAATCGAGGTTGGTGAGTCGTGAGTGCGGGTAGCAATGGAATCTCCAATCCAAGCAACTTGTGGGAGGAGGTTGATGGTGTGGTTGTATGCGACCAAGGCGGAGGGAGGATCCCGGTTGGCTTCTAAATGAGCCCATCGCGTTGTGATGCTTGACACCGGAGCAATATTGGGCCAAGATTGGAAGTCGCCGCAGGTTGAAAATTCGAAATTGCCTTTTCCAAATCATTTAGCAGCCCGCTATACTGAAATTGTGTCTCAAAGGAAAACCCCAGTTTGTTGAGGAGCACCGGTTTATTGGAATGACTATCAGGAGTGAGGGATACGGCCCGGCATTGGCTCTTGATGGCTCCTCCAAGCTCACACAACATCCCCGTGTGCTGAAATCGACTCTCGAAGGAGCCCCCGAGGTTATTAAGATACCCTGGCATGCTGGGATGATCGTCAGGAGTGAGGGATACGGCCTGGCGTTGGTTCCTGATGGCGTCGTCGAGGTTACACAGCATACCTATGTGCCCGAATCGCCTCTCGAATAAAATCCCGAGGTTGTTAAGGTACATCCATTTGTCGGGGTGATCGTACGGAATGAGGAATGCGGCCTAGTATTGGTTCTCGATGGCCTCTTCGAGGTTACCCGGCGTCCCTGCACGCCAAAACCGAATCTCAAAGGAATGCCCGAGATTGTTGAGGTACATCGGTTTGTCGGGATGATTGCTGGGAGCTCATGATACGGTGCTGGTTCTGGATGGCCTCTTCGAGGTCACTCAGCACCTCTGCCTAAATCGACTCTCCAAGGAGCTCCCGAGGTTGCTTAGGTGCCCTGGCTTGTTGGGATGATCATCGGGAGTAAGAAATACGGCCTGGCGTTTGTCCTTGATAGCCTCTTCGAAATCACTCAACATCCCTGTACGCCAAAGTCGAATCTCAAATGAATTCCCGAGGTTGTTGAGATACATTGATTTGTCGGGACGATTATCAGGAGTGAGATATATGGCTTGATGCTCGCTCTCGATGGCCTCCTCGAGGTCACTCAGCATCCCCGTGCGCGTAAATCGACTCTGTAGGGAAACCCCGAAGGCGCTGAGGTACCCCGGTTTTTCAAGATGGCAATCTGAAGTGAGTGACAGTGCCTATTGGATATTCTCGATTGCCTTCTGCAGTTTGCCAAGTTCTCCCGTACGCTTGAACTGATCGTACAGCCTCGTCCAAGCCCCGGTGGCTTCCCTTCCTCCACTTGAGCTGAGCTCTTGCTTGAGCCAAAAGAGTAGATCATCATGACTCTTGTTGCGCAACAAGCCAGGCAATGTTATATCAGGAAAACAAGTGGACCATTTTGACTTCCCAAAGCAGCAAAAGGCCGAAAATCTGTTCAAGGGTCGGCCCTTGTGAAATTTCATGGGGGTTTCTTTTGAAAAGGATTCCAAACTTTGGGGCACTTTTCAATATCAAAGGGGTCTTGAAAAGAGTGTCTTAAGGGCCTGCAGAAGCTATCCCTTCAGGTGCATTACAGCTTTCTGGTTGGTCACACTGTGCTATAAAGGTGTATTGGTGGTATATGTCGCATGGAGAAAGATAGTGTTGTCACGTGCTGTCTTGCTCTTTGATCTCCCCGTTATGAAGTCAGTTCGCTCAGCACTGCAGAGATCATTATCACCGAATGCAAGGACCGTCGCAGGGAGACGGTCAATCGCAAAGGACACTCTCAAACGCACCCCGTCGATCATCAAAGAGCATGCGGGACAAGGAGCAACGGATGCTTCAACTTTTTATCCGAGCCAACTCGATCCCCTCGAGCCTTTCTCGGACGACCTTCCTGGGGAGGAGGATCAAGGGGATGCAGATGCGGTTATGGAACCTGTAGGCGCAGTGGTGGAAGTAGTCAATCGCGATGCATTCACAACCGCTCGAAAGATGTTTGATGAGGATTTGAGCGCGAGTGTTGCTGTCCTCAATTTGGCTAGCGATGAAGAACCAGCTGGAGGTTGGTTGGTCAGTCTCTCAAAGACACAAGTAAGTTCGCCAATCTGTATAGGGGTGTTTTTTTTTCTGAGAATCGACTAGGAAGAAGCGTTATGTTACTCTTCAACCCTCTACACGACCCTCAAACCCACCTATTACCCTTGGCCAAACCTCGGACCCGGTTCCATAGCCGGCGTATTCTCCCCAGGTGTCGTGATATTCAAAAATGACCTCGATAATAATTGTGTGGACCTGCAGAAGGGCGAGAGGAGGGTTGTGTCGGTGATTACTGTTGCGGCGCCGAGAGGCCCCGATTTGACGGATGATGAAGAGAGACTTGCGAATGAGGAAGATCTGGAGGATTTAAGAGGGAAGATTAGGTTGGTGTATAGGATGGCTGGGATGCACAAGCAGCGGTATCTTGTTCTTGGTATGCTTTTCTTGCTTGATGATAAAGGATAGCCGCTTAGGGCTTTTAGGTGCGATGGGATGTGGTGCTTATGGGTGCCCGCCTAGGCAGGTCGCTGAGGAGATGAAGGCCATACTGCTTGATAGCGAATTCAAGAATCACTTCAAGCGTGTTGTGTTTGCGGTGTATAGCAAAGGTGGAGGAGGAAACCATGCAGTTTTCGAAGATGTTTTCAAGGATGTGCGTGTGTAGGGCGACGGCTAAAAATAGCTGCTGTGGGGTCAATTTGTAACATAACACTTGTACTAACGGCTTTAGGATTTCTTTTTTACCTTGAAGACTTGGACAAAAGAACAGTGATTTTCAGACCGAACTGGAAGGGATTCGAACTGTGGACAGAGTCTTTCACTGGTCGCAAGTGTGCCTTGGCATTGCTGCCCCCCGTTCCTTAGTTTTGAACTATTTCCCAAGGGGGGAGCACCGTGTACTGGAGCAACACTCTCAACCTCCATTCCGGGCATCTGTTTGCTGGATGTCATAAATCTCTGGACGATCTCGCAAATTATTGTAAGGACCTCCTGGAGAATTAGCGGGATCAGCGAGGAGTCGTCTCGATCATTTCGGTCATAGCGCCTCTCCAGCTCAAGACGAAAAATATGTGAAAAGCGCGGATTTGGAGCGAAGGTAGACTTTAGGTTGGCGCACGGGGGCGGCCACGTATCGCGAGGAGCGATATCTGTTGGGATGAATAGAGTCAATTGGTATTAGAGTATGTTGGTGTGTGCGCATTATGGGCGCCTTCCGAAGCAGGTTACTGAAGAGGCGAGGGACTTTCTTTCTTAGTGGGGCATTCAAAGATTTACATTTGCAGGGGTTGTCGTATGTTGGACAGGAATGCAGAGAGATATAGTCTAAATGCGTGGAATATTTTTATTGCGATGAATGATACAATGAGACTATTGCCGTGCGGGTGGTTTCATAGGCGGTGGATTCGTGATAGCCAAAAGCGCTAATAAAAACAAACATGCATCAAGCGCCCAGGGTACCTACAATCAGAATTCTCGTCAGTGGTACCTAAGTGGACGACGAGGTGGATGGGCCGCACAAAAGATAAATCTATCCGCCTGGCGTTGAAACCCCCATTTCAGCATCCACCGCACTTGCCCGTACCGGCCGTCTATCCTCCCTCCCCAACCCAGCAGCCATTTCGGATTCCTCGATGGTGTAAGCGGGTTCTCGAAGCTGCTTACAGCGTCGCTTATGGACCTTGCTCCGCCAATGGGATTTGAGTGCATTATCTGTTTCGTAATACCTGATAGAAAATGAGTGGTAAGTAAGGCGGGGATGGAAGAGCCAACAAGATGACCGACTTTGCACACTCCACGCAATAATGTTGTGCCAAGCCTGGTTTTTCGTAGTCAATTGGTTGAGCCTCTAGAGCGGCTCTGTTCTAGTAACAGGTTTCTTCCGTTAGTAAGAGCCCCTCGATCAGAAAGCTAGTGTTACTTTGGGGTCTAAGTCGATCAGTTGGATTTGGTCGAGATCTTTTGTTCGGGCCTAGGAGTGCAGCCCTTGAGCCTGTGCCTTTGAAGATGAAGATAAAAGTACACCCACTCTCGTTCTTGAAGCCCTATGCACGTCGCGTTGGGCATGGTGAGTTCTTGATCTGCGTAGACGACCCATGGGTGGTGGTGGAAAATCGGAGGGGTTTGTGACTGTCACACCACCGCTGGCCGACCAGTTGCAACACAAAAACAATTATTGAGAGCTTTGCTCCTTCAAAATCGAATAGCACCTCGGTCTAGGCTTTAAGCCTTGCCCTCTTTTTTGTTCAGAGTGATAGCAGATGTGAGCAGTGGTAAAGTTGCAGCCGAGCTGACCGGGATCAGGCCCAGGACCCATCCGGACCGCAGCTCGGCCCGTCTAGATCTCTGATCCATTTAGTACTTACTCCCCTTCGAGCGCGACAGGATAGCAACTAGCAGGATGACCGATACGACGACCACAAAGCCCATGCGCCAACGCGTGGAGGAGTACATCAACCAAATACAAGACCAGATCGTCACAGAGCTCGAGAAACTCGACCCCAACTCCCCTCAATTCAAACGAGATAGTTGGGTGCCGCGCACAAGGCGGCAGCGGTCGCTCGTGCGTGTTCGCAGTACCTGCGGATGACGAAGCACGAACAGTTGACACCAACCAGTCCATCCTCGAAAAAGCTGGCGTAAACATCTCTGTGGTGCATGGCGTTCTGCCCCCTGCTGCTATCAAGCAGATGCGTGCAGACCACACTTCGATGCCCCTCCCCGACCGTCCAGAGGGTTTACCTTTCTTCGCGGCGGGTATCAGCCTCGTCATTCACCCTCGAAACCCACACGCGCCCACCGTACACGCCAACTACCGCTACTTTGAGATCACTGAACCCCGATCTGACCCTGCGGACCCAACGTCATCCCCTTCCCCGCCTGAACTTATCGCATGGTGGTTCGGCGGCGGCGCAGACTTGACGCCATCGTATCTTTACGAAGAAGATGCCGTGCATTTCCACTCAACTATCAAAAAAGCATGCGATGCGCACGGATCCGAGCTTCACCCAGTGTTCAAAAAGTGGTGTGATGAGTATTTCTTCATCACCCATAGACAGGAATCCCGTGGCATCGGTGGTCTGTTTTTCGATGACCTGAACGGAGGAAGCCACGCACGTCTCAGTTCCTTGGCTGAGACCAAACGGCCGGCCACTCCAGATGACATCTTTGCGTTCATCAAAGACCTCGGAAACGCTTTTCTCCCTTCATATATCCCAATTCTCTCTAAGCGGCACTCGATGCCGTATACGCCACGCCATCGTCGATGGCAGCTCATTCGTCGGGGGCGTTATGTCGAGTTCAATTTGGTTCACGATCGGGGAACTAAATTTGGTTTAATGACGCCTGGGGCCCGGATTGAGAGTATTTTGATGAGCTTGCCGGAGACAGCGAGATGGGAATATATGAGCGAGCTTGGAGAGGAAGAAGGAACGGAGGAGGCGAAATTGGTCAAGGTCTTGAAGGAGCCCAAAGATTGGGCAGGCCAGGCGCTGATCTAGCTTGATCAAACCTAAGTATAGATTATAGCATAGACGAAAGCTAGCGTTTTGCTGCATCATGAAGTATACAACTTGATGCGGAAAAGACTAGAACAATAAGATGAGAAGATGGGTGTACTCATATCGGCGACTCTTAGCCTGTAGTCTGAGAGGCTACGCTCCTAAAGAACTCAAATAACTTGCCATCACTCTAACTGGTACCACGGCTCTACACATCAGGGTTTCTTGGTCGGCAGACAGAACCCGAGAGTTGGGAAGAGTGTTGGTGTTGATTATATTCAAAAGTACTGCTCAGCTGTGCTTCTGTTGGTGATGCTTTGTACAGGAGCAGCTGAGGAAAAGGACGGAGATACAAACGAGAGCTAGCTAGGTGGTCATCTTCCTTTGCACCACTTCCGGGGCATACGTTCATCACGATGCAGAACTTGACAACCAGTGATACAAATTTGTCAGAGAACAACGTAGGCGCACGGATACTGATTCGTTTGCTGAAGAGAGGGATCTAAGAAAATCCCTGGCGTTCCTCCAACCCATGTTCAATGGACTCAGCATTTCCTTGGATTTGATATACATGTATTATCTGACTTTATTGCATGACATCATACGGCGACATATGTAATAGTATGTATTCCGGCTTTAACGACGTTCTGGGAAGGGTAGACCAAGATTCCAAACCTGGTTAGTGTCGCCGTCGGTGCACTTCCAAACTTGCACTTGTTTCGTGTTTGTAAGATCTCCGTTGGGCAAGTCAAGGCAAAGTCCTAAAGGTATTACTCATTAGCATATGAACAAATACCCTGTCAAGACTTCCTACTCACCCTGGTTGAAAAGAGCGATACGATTATCGAATGTGAAGAACCAATCTTGTGCGGGAAGGTTATCGAAACATGTCCAAATTTTCATGAGGGTTCCGTTGGTGGGAGCTTTGTGTGGTATTATTGATAACTAGGGAGTTTCTGGGGGTAAAGAGCAATGTCATACCTGATCCTGCATCAAGGCAGAAGTTGGTATTCTCCAGCTGGACGGTCCACGGCTATGTTACCTACATTCTCTAGGATCAGCCATCGTTGCGCAGGTGTGCTATTGCAGTCAAAGCTGGGCCCTAGTTAGCTATTGACTCTTTTTTTTTTGAAAAAGGAACATACATTTGCACAGGAGTGCCGTTCGCTTGAACATCACCGCGCACCTCAAGACATTTGCTGGTGACACCGTTTGGATGAATAGGGAATGCAATTTGACCAAGAGCAGAAGAAATAAAGGCGAGTCCAGAGAGGTAGGTAATCTTCATCATCGTGAGGATTGGACAGTGAGCGGTTAAACAGTGGATGTAGCTCTTTTTGAAGTGGGCGACTCCAATGAACAAAAACTCAATCCACCCCCTCTATTTGTACCTTCTAACTCTCCAAAACGGTCCGACACGCTTATGCAAAATACTACTCTTGACTTCATCCTAACGTTCTGTTGACGTATGAACACCGAGCGACACGGCGTGTAGAAGCGAAGAAGGGTGCTATATCATGTGGCGCCCAAGTTGGTCGCTCCGGTATTCCCCTAACGGCGCCTTTCTCTCACAACGCTTAAAATACGGGGCGGGACTGATTACGGATCGTTGATCCGGGGAACACGATCGAAGGTATACACATTATCATCACGAGGATCTTGGGGTCGTGGCGGACCATGAAGATCTTGGGAAGTTTATACCGCTGTTAGAACACTTGAAGTTTCCTTCCTCTCATTGGGTTTTCATATAATTTTATTTGTCCCCTTGAAGTTTCTCATGTACGCTGCGGTAGATACCACGCAGGTCTTCCATCATGCAGGGGTGACCCGGCCATTCAATGCCTCGCCGGCGTTTCCCTGTGCCTTGTTGGTTATTTGAGTCCTTCCTTTCCGTCAGCCCTGGCGCATCGGCCGAGCTTGGAAGGAGCTACACAATGTGGATTCGTCAGCACAGTTTCATTATCATAGGGACTTTCAAATAAATCTTTTCAATAGCTGTTGTGTGTTGACTGACACTCCGCGGATATTAGTCTGGGGTCGCTCCTAACCGAGGTCCTAATCTTTACCCGGATAGGTAGTTTGTAAGGCACGCACCCGACTACCATCTATCATGGTATGACATCACCATCAAAGTTGCGCGTTTCTTTTAAGGGGCGCGGTGACATACCTGAGCTTGCGCCAAGGCAGAAAACGGTGGTGCTCAGCACCAAGTTAGAGGCTGGATCATTTCGAAGAAGCTGCCATTGTTGTGCAGGTGTGCCACTGCAGTCGAGGGTAAACTGCAGTTAGCGAGTGAAATCTTCTAGAAAATGATATGCGCTTGTTCTGGACCCTGGTAGTCCTCTTGAATATCACCGCGGACCTCGAGGCATTTGACTCCGCTTGGATGAAACGGAGCTGTGAATCATCCGAGAATAGGGATGTAGAAGATCGAAAGCTCAGCACTCGTAAGCGTACGAGGACTAATATATTATGTACCTGTAGAAGATCGAAAGCTACGGTACAGTCAGAAACATGTAGGATAATTAGGCATCGAGTGGGCTCACCTCAGCACTCGTAAGCGTACGAGGACTGAGGGGAGCAGTCTGTAACGAGAGAGAGAAACTATATACATGCAGTGTGGTATGCGGCGAGGTATGGATCGCCGGCTACTAGGTATCTAGGAGGGAAAATGGTGAGGTCCGTATATGTAGTGCGCCTACGTGTCCATGCGCGGGATGTTGTGTGCGTCCCGAGGCCTTGGCACACGTTTGCCGATCCCAACAAGGGAGAGTAAAGGTAAGTCTGAAGAGGTAGAAGATATTCACCATGATGAGTAATGAACCGATAAAGGTAGTTACACCTCTCGCTCCTTTGGGGCGATTCCAGTGGACAATTGTTCAGATACCTCTATTTGTACCTTTCAATCTTCAGAACTGTCCCGGCAATCTCGCAGAATATTACCCTCGGCTACGCTATGCCGTTTTTCCATGTGCGAACGTCAAGACACACGGAAAATGGAAGCAGGGAAAACTGAGCACTTATAATCGACCCTGCGAGTCTGGCCAGGTATATATTTGAGGAGTAAATTATAATTGCAAGTACTACATTGAATTTCCATTGGCGTGAAGGAGTGATACAAATAAGCGACTCCTAGCTGGGCTCTGGTACTTGAACTCAATCCACCGGATCTCGTGCACTGATGGAGGTCTCAAAGAGCTACAAATATATCACCACACTTAACACCCCATGCATAAAGCATATAAGTTTATTGGAATTATATTCGAGCAGAATAAGGGCCAATCAGCCATTACGGGCGCCAATATTCCAAATTTGGTTAGTGTTACCGTCGCTGCACTGCCAAAGCTGTACCTGGTTCGCATTTGTAAGATCTCCATTGGGCAAGTCAAGGCAAAGTCCTAAGGTGTCACCCTTCAACACGCTATCCAAGACAAGCTATCAAACCTACAGCTTCCTGACTCACCCTGGTTGAAAAGAGCGATGCGATGATCTGGAGTAAAAAACCAATCTTGTGCCGGAAGGTTTTCGAAACACGTCCAAATCTTTACAAGTGTGCCATTGGTAGGGTCTTGGTATGATGTCACGATTAATTGCAAGACTTTCTTTTGAGGAGAATGACATACTTGAACCTGCGTCAAGGCAGAAGTTGGTGTTTGCCAGTTGTACAGTGAAGGCCGGACTGTCTTGAAGAATCCACCATTGCTGTGCAGGTGTGCCATTGCAATCGAAGCTGAGCTACAATCAATCGCTGGAACAGCAGCGTGGAAATAACATACATTTGAGCAGGAGTGTCATTCGCTAGAACGTGACCGCGAACCTCAAGGCATTTGGTAGTAGCTGTGTTCGGGTATATCGAGAACGCGAGTTTCGGAGCTTGACCAAGCACAGAGGAAACGAAGGCAAGTCCAGAGAGGCAGGATATCTTCATGGTGAGTTGTAAGCTGTCGACGAAGAGGATAACACCTGTAAGGAGCGCCTCTGGACTTGTTTGAATGCCTAAAAAAGCCTGGCGCCCAACCCGCATGATACTACAAATGGTCTTACCACAGCATTGCATACTGAGCGCCCAAACACCAAGCAGCTACTGATTGGCTAGCGTGGTACTCGATCAATTCTGCAATAAAGCAATTTTTAAAATACAAGTTTTGCTCTAGCGGGGATATTTATTAAGATGCGTAATTACATAGTCACTCAACTTGCCACCGACTTCGTAACCACAGCATTCGCGATTCTGCGGCTGTAGGTGCATAGCGACGATCTAGGATTTTGCGGAACCAACATCCGGCGATCAATATCACAATGATCCCACGTATTTTCAGTAATTGCCGGACAAACCGCCATTACTTGAACCCGGAGAGACAAACTTAACCTACACCACATGATGCCACAGACTTCCTCGCTTCTTTCGGCCGTACTGCTCGGCGGGCAAGCGCCCAGGGAGTAAGATGAGGATGGCAAGAGTAGCGTCATACGGAATTCCACCAGGCGGCTTGGGAATTTTGGAGAGTACAAATACAAGGCTGGATTGGCTATAATTCATTGGAATTGCACCCTCCAACAAGAACCACATCCAACCATCCACTACTATCACGATGAAAATCTCCCACTTCCTAGGACTCACCTTAATTTCACCTGTTCTTACTCAAACTCAGTTTTCCCATCCCCTCTTCCCGAACGGAGTCACCACTAAATGTCTCGAGGTCCGGGGCGACGTCTTAGCGAACGGCACTCCCGTTCAAATGTATGTCATTTTCAATACTTTTTCTCAGTGGCTAACTTGAGCTTAGCTTTGACTGCAATTTCACACCTGCACAACAGTGGCGCTGGGTAATAGATGTACCAGAGACGCCCAGCCAGCTTCAATTGGCGAGCACTAACTTCTGCCTTGATGCAGGCTCAAGTATGTTACGCCGCCCTCCCAAAAAAACAAAGTCATAGTTAATTTTGACATCGCACCAAGCTCCCACCAATGGCACACTTATGAAGATTTGGACATGTTTCGACAACCTTCCCGCACAGACATGGTTCTATACCGCAGATCACCGCATTGCTCTCTTCAATCAAGGTAAGTTGGGGGTCTACCAGTTTAAAATGTTTTGGTCGGTGTGCTGAAGAGTAATACCTTAGGACTTTGCCTTGATTTACCCAATGGTGATCTCACGAACACGAACCAGGTGCAAGTTTGGATGTGCACCGACAATGACACTAACCAGGTTTGGGACGAGGGCAAGATGATTCCCATCTAAGCGGACCGCTCATAAACATATACTATACTACATGTAATACGCTCGAATAAGTGCTAAATATTATTTTACAAGGCACGGAAGTTTAGTAGAGCTCTCAGTGTCCGATTGCATTTCGCTCACCGTTGAAAGTGGCAGATGACCAGTAACCAAGGTATCAGGGTACTTCATGGGGAGTTGTAAGCTGTCGATAAAGACAAAAATGTCTCCAAGGAGTGCCTCCGTACTCGTTCGAATGCCTGAAAATGTCTGGTGCCTACTTCGCATGACGCTACAAATGGTCTTACCACAGCATTGCGTGCTGATCACCTGGGCAAGAGCGATGCGGAGTGGGCACAAGTAAACTTGCAATGCTATATGGTGTCTAGGCATATCCTTCCAGTACTCAAATCACGACGGTCTCTCTCACGGTGCTGGAGATACGCGTTGGGATTTTGAGATGAAGGCCGTTGCAAAATACGACATAGAACAATATGTACTTAATCTTAATTCTCCCTACTAGCATATGGTTCCAACTTGTCCATGAACTCAATCCACCTCCCATTATTCCACGTCTTTATCTCCTGCCATTCATCACAATTCTCCCCCCAAATAATCTTCAATGCTTGGAGGAACGATCCAACCACAAAATCAGCAAATGTCACCATCTCCCCCATAAAGAATGGACCATTGCTCTTGCTTCGCCACCCATCCAATGTGTCAAACGCTACCTTGATCTTTCCAAGTATCTCAGTCCGGGCTTCTCCTACGGGTTCCAGTTGATCCAATGGCTTCCCAAAGTATGCACTCCGTGTCGTGATGAAATACTCGGCGCTTCGGGGATTCAACAGCGCTGGGACCTTGGGTAAAACCATCGACCAGATGGGTGACATGAGCTTTCTGAATTGAGTGTAAAATGCGGCCTGGAGTGCTTCAGTTCCAGGCGGAAAGACTTTGGGTGTCGCAGGGTATTGATTATCGAGGTATTCTGCGATCTTGTATGAATCCGTTATCGCAGTGCCCGCATCGTCGTCGATTATTGAAGGCGACGTATAGTGTGGACTGCCATCTGGTTTTTGGCCGTTTGGTGGGATGCCGACCTCCTTGTATTTGCTCTCGATATCCGTGAACTCAATGTAGTGCGTTTTGTATGGAAGGCCCTTGTAGTTAAGGACATATCTGGTGGTTGTCTCAGCCCCGTCTGCGAGAATAAAATAAACCCGACTTGTCTGAGTCATGCATACCTGACCTTCCACGGGTTAGGGGACCATGCCTTAATTGGGGTCTGAGTTGCAATATCATAGAAGGTAATCATAATGAGTGGGCGTTAGCTAGGCAGTAAGGTTGGAACTTGTCAAGGCGAGTGAATTTTTAGTGGTTCCGCAACTGCACCTAACTATATATACTCTCCTCGACTGATATTCATTCAATTTTGCCATCATGATACTATCGACTGGCTTGATTACAAACCCTTGGCATTACTAACGTGCCGCAGCACGGCATGCAAATCAAGTGCTGGTTTTCATCCATCTTGCTGTTTGCGAGACCAAATTAAGCAGCCGCTGGCTGCGCAGGCGGGCGTCGCTATTTAAGTTTACGAGGCCGGCCTGATGGCCGCAGGTATACGTCTCAGCCAGTGTTATATATACTACACTAACATGTAGCCCCTTCAAATTTTCAACATTACCTCCATTAGTACTTCTAATCCGCTTCTAATTCGCTATATTACCCCCCCCCCCCCCCCCCCCCCCTTTTTTTTTTTTTTACAAGACACCCCTGGCATGCGGTTTGGAACTATGAATATACCAATAAACCAGGAATCCTCAGGTCTCGCGCTCCGCTCGTCAGTCAGCTTGAAATCATACTCGAGCAGAAGACGCGCAACGGCTTGGTTTCAGTAATGACAAACAAACGCCCTGGGCCATGAAGCGTCCATATTAAATTGGTTTGTCAGTGTTATACACGAGCGCACACCATGCATGTGGTTAAGTTTAAAGGCCGTAAGCTCAGAGGTAAGAGTGGTCATCTAGTGCTTTGCAGTACCTTGCTTTGCAAAGCGGAAGCCTCAGAAGTCTTAAAGGCTGGAGTAGTGGCATTGACATAAACATAAAGCTCAATGGGTAATTGTCACGTTCCCGAAATTTGTTCAGCCCTACTGTATCACGATCAATTACTCAACTTGTCACCGCGAGGTTACTCCTCCTTGGAATAAAGATTCCGTCAGTTGCTATCGTTCTGAAGAGACTACGTTTTCGAAATCCCGACTGTTACATGGTGATGTCACCAGTTGATCAGAAAACCGCCAGAAAATAAGGCTACGCTTACACGTGTTCCGTTCCATCCAGTCACATGTCTGAGTCCGATAGGTACATAAGGAATCGGTTCCCTTTTTCCCCCCTCCGAATACACGCTCGAGTCCCACATATCTGTGTTCCCCCTCCCCCTTTAGTGAGGTCCCCCGCGACCTTTCACCCCCACATCCGAGCCATCTCAGAGGGAGCACTGGTCACTCCGCGACTTTCGTCGCACTTCATCACGAGTGTTACCAGGTTGGTTGGCGGCACGGTGCTCAATTAATCTGTGATAGAGTAATGATGATTTAGAACAACAATTATTTGCGTCGAAGTCTTCGCTGTGCCAGATGAATTTCGCTCTAGCCGCTGCGTCGCGTGTTGACCGTGCTTCCGCGACCATTGAAAGTGATAATTGAAGTGTCAGGGTAATAAGCCTGGCATCTTTGTCCCGATGGCCATTTGCGATGAGGTCCCTCCTCCTGTGACCGAGGGGACGAACGGAGTAATCGCCCTATTGACTGAGAATAGCATAATCGTTGCTATCTACGTGATAATTTCTGGCTATCGCATCGGCGTTGGCTAAACTATGAACTTCTTCTCTCCATCATCCAATAACATCCGGAGCTTATCCCCGCGCTGCGTCAGGATTATCCATCGGTTTACTATGGGATTTCGTCGTCTCCAACTGCCAAGCCTCCTCGAACTTCAACAACTCCTGCACAAAAGCCGTCTGATTATACTGGGTCTGAACCTTCGTGTCCACAAGATAATCAACAAACATAGTTCCAGCGTGGGATATAATATCCACTAATCAACCCACTCCATGATTTGGACGCATAATCGCTGATCTGGCCCGTCGGCCCCCAGAGCGTGTTCTGGTTACGGACGTTATACTCGTAGTAATTGGCCAGAGTGTTGTTTGACCCAGCCCAAGCTCGCGCCGCCTCGATCCATGTCGATAGGACGGTAGAATTGATGTGTATCTAGGACAGGGATCGAGGAAGGAGAGTATATCAGTGAGCTTTCGGCCAGCAGTTTTGATGTCTTGCGAGCTGGCTTGGCCGTTGGTATAGAGTTTCCAGACGTTGACCAAGTCCTCATACAACCCAATAAAACTGTTGCTCACGACCTGCCGGGTGAAATCTATCATGTCATACTGGAATGCTTCGACATGGAATAGATCAGATGCCTTGGTCGAGGCAGCGTTCGAACATGAGTCTCCAGGCCTCCACCATGATAGCAGGGTCGTAGTTTACCGTTGTCGGGTGGTGACCGGTGCGATTTACAAGTCCAGTGATGCTGGGAACAAGCTCGAAGATGGCCTTGCTCACTGCGTTAGATGTGAGGTTGGTGTTATTGAAAGCGGAGGTACGCAGAAGGTCCCATGCTCGGTACACATCCCCGGGAATATCGTTTTGAGAGGCAGAGTACCGCTTGCTAACCCAGTCCGCGAAGTAGATTTGGGTATCGATGGGTTCTTCGCTCCAGGCCTGGTCGAGCGTGAGGTCGTACATGATTTCGTTACCCTCCTGTCCTTCCATCGTCAACCCATAACCGACTAGCGTACTCGACTCATTGCGCCATGCTTCAACAGCATTCACGGTCACGTTTTCTACTTGCCCATAAATCCCCATATTCTGCCCATAGTCGTGAAGATGGCACCAAATAAAAGGCTTGCCGAAGTAGGAGTTGGTGCGCAGCCACTGTGGCTGCGATTCAGAGAAAAGATCTAGAAGTAGCATATCTTGATTATTCTCCACGCCTCCTAAGTAGGCCTCGATACGATCATTAGTCCAGAACGCCTGGCTCGAGAAGAAGAGCCATGCTTGCATAACCATGACAGCGGCTGGGTTGGCATCCTTGAGCGATCTCCATGTCGTGGCTGAGATATTGCGGAGAAATTCGAGGTCGCCGCTGTGAGGGTCAATTTCGTTGAACTGGTCAAGGGTGTAAAAGACGGTAACGTTTCCGTATGCAATAATTTGCTTCTGGATAAAGCTCTTCTGTAACTGCGCATACAGCGGATCGGTTGGTGAGAGGAATGTGTCGTCAGTAAAGGTAGTTGGGAAGCCATTCCACTGCGCTGCGTTGACGACATCGGCATTAGGGTACAGGCGTGTGAGGGCACGTGGAACAAAGGATGTAATGGCGGGTAGGATGGGTATAATTCCAAGGTCGATCATGCGTTTGATGATCTTCTTCTGCAACTCGAACTGACCCTCGACCCACAGCCATGGGCAGGTCTCCCCTCCCAGAAGCCTTGGATATTCCCAAAACGGTTCCAAGCCTAAGAAGGAAGGACCGCTCAGGAAGTTCGCAATTTCGGCATCAGTGAGGACCTAGCTCCTTTATACACTTCGATGAAGATCTTCTCAGTAGCCATTCCAAGCGAGTGCGAGGTTGACACCGTTGAAAGCCATCCAATCTAACTGATCCTCCCATTGAGACCAATCCCAAAATGTCATTGTAGTAGGAGAAGGTGACAGTGTTGAACATGTAGCGGAAAGGGTACGAGTGATTCTCCGTGAAGTGGCTCTGAGAGTACCGGGAGATGGGTAGAGACCTGATCCAGAGTAGATTCAAGGTTCCAGAAGAGTGAAACGTTGGCATGCTGAAGAGAGATATCGACCAACCCTTTTGGTTATAGGCCATTAGCTTCCGCACAAATTAATCCAGAGAGTTAACCACACTTACCCATAGGACAGTGCACTCAACGAATTTCCCTCGACTTGGATGTTCCCGTTGCGAACGGATGAGATGGTGTACCAATCTCTCTCCTTGGTCTGGTCGACGGTGGTGGCATTGACTAGGATCAAATCGAATTTGCCGGCAAGATGGGGCAGCCGGCGCTGTATCAAGTCTTGGATACCCTGCACACTTGGAGATGTGGGTCTAGGTGCCGCGAGAGTGGTCGTGAATAGCCCCACGACACAGAGAGAGTACTTGACGAGCCACATACCAAAGAACGAGGGGTCTCGTGGGTGACAGGGAAGCCCAAGCCAGAGTTTCTTTACTTATAGCTGGTAAGCTGTGGAGTGCACACGTTCGAACGTTCATCACTTCTGCGCGACATTCAACAGCACAAACGCCATTCAGGGTTGCGAGCCATGTGTGTTTATCATCACGTGAACAATGTTATTATTGTGCTCTGTATTTCTTTTTCTTTGACACTCCAAACAAACTGCCAAGAAGACGCCGTGGACAGGGGCTATAGGGTTAAACTACACCCCTCGGCAGGGTGGTATCTACTAGCTAATTATCCTGAGCAACTGTGCGGGGGGATGGAGAATGGGGTGTAGTATAAGATAATCAAGTGCGTGAATGATAGTTCTTGCCATTAAAGCATATACTAGTAGGACTATACACACGTGCTGACTCCTGAGAGTTCTATATTTTGGGGGTCAACTACGGAGGGTAGCTTTGGAGTTATCTGAGGGTGTGAGTCACACCCATGATTTACTTTCGCCGTTCGTGCCAACTTGGCAAACTTAAATTCTGTCGCTCCTAAACCTCAGGGAAATTCACATTGTTGCTAGCGAAAACATTCCACCCACCTTGCACATACATCTCCAATACCTCGATCTTCTATTCCTTTCTGCGCGGGCTCAGCGCTCAGCACGAATTGATCCATTGAGGCCCCTCTCTCGCCGAGAGAATGTTGATCACGTGGTAGTAGCACGCGTGACGTCATATGTGTGCTTCATCACTCGACGCCTGGGTGTGGGCATGCAGAGGACCCTTCAGGCGATCCCATAAAATGAAGCCAGGTATTGCAGCCCCGGTCATCACAGGCTCTGGGCTGATCTCTCTGCGCCTCCAGGTTTTTGATGAAATTAAACAATGAGACGGTGACAGTCTAGCTCAAGAATGGCTCGGGTTGTACATGGCACCATCACAGGCAAGCACTCCGTCGTTGTCTTACTCATTCGCCACGCATCGCTCATCTTCATCAGGCGTGGACATGCACTTGAACACCCACCCCAAGATAGTAAACATGGCAACACGTAACCGTGATTCGCTGTCCCTCGACTCGTCGATCCGCGGAAACAACATCTGGTGCCACATATCCCTAATTCGCTGCCTCTCAGTAGTCTCTTGGATGATGCACTAGGGCCCAAGGGCCGCAAGAAAGAGGGGGCTCGAGGACGTGGACGAGCACGCGATGGCGGCGATCGTGGATGTGGAAAGGGGCGAGGGCGTGGTAGGGGTGGACGTGGTTGAGTGTAATTTACTAGGCATGTGTCTATAACAAAAGGTGTAAAAATCGCTGAGCCGTGTTCCGTGTAATCAGAGCCGCATGCTACAATGTGAAGAGCAATCCATATCGAACTGACCCTCTCTCCTTGCGCCACATTCATTATATATCCTGGTTCACTGCAAGTCTTGAAAATGCCCCATCCTAACACACACCGATCTCGCTTCCAGTCCGAGGTCAGATTACCTCTTGGCTCTGCTCTCTCTATTGCACTGGGCCTGGCAATTTTCGTGTGCAATCCGCCTCCTCCGGGCTGGTAGACATTTCTCGCTGGTTCAATGGACTCGGCATGAACTACCGCATCCACGTCACTCCTGCTGATGAAGTCTACCATTCCAACAGATCTTCCGCAGACAGCAGAACCAAATAAATTGAACAACCAGGCTACGTCCCCGGCATCACATTTGTGGAACCAAACAGCCCTGCACAACACCTTTTTCCAAGTTCTTTACTCAATTCACACCCTCCGCTCCTAATCTTAAACAGATCAGTAACAAGACATCACGCGCACACTCAGCAGACGGAGCAAACGTGAGCATCACGCGTACTCATAACCTCCCTGGTCTCTCTCCCATAACGCTAACTCCTCTGCCACTGCACTTCACCACCTTGTAGTCAAGACAGGCGCCAGCCTCCTCCAGATCATCGACCCCGAAACACTGCAACCCCTTGAACTCGTCACATATCCCCACCTTGATTCACGTCTTAACGGGGATCTAAGCGCAGCACATTCTTGTGCCGATCCTGACCCAGGCGAGTTCTGCAACTACGTCCAAAGTTTGAACCTACGCCCAAATGCAGGTGTTCAAAGTGATCCCTTCCGGCAATAACAGAGTGGATATATTGGCGGAGATCACAGACACGCTGATGGCCTACATTCATTCTTTCGCACTCACAAAAAAGTATGTTGTACTATCTGTTTGGTAGTCTAATTATGGTTTGTGCGTATACAAGTCATTCTTGCCACGCGTCATATAAACTTACCACTGGTGACAATAGGGATGGTGCTTCTATCAAAATGCACGGCAATCTCGTCTCGTCGATGAACAAATGGGATCCTAAGCGCAATACAGCATACTACGTTATCGACCGCTCACAAAGTGACATCGTTGCCAAATGCAAGGTGAAAAAAATTTTTTCTTCAAGAGAACTTTTACTACTGCCAACTAACGCCTGCTATGGTAAAGCACCGACATTCTTCACTTTCCATACCATCAACGCCTACGACACACCAAACGACATGATCCTCAATGTCACATGCTACACCAATAACACCGCCCTCAGCCTTCTGCACCCCGACCTCTTTCGCTCAGCCGCCATTTCCCCCACGACAGGAAACCCACTTCCTATCGCGTTAACTCACGCCCGGCGCTATGTACTTGAAACCATTTTATTTCAAGCCTCTAACAAAGTCATAGCGCCGCAAGATGCTAGGACTAAGTTCGAGGTCCCCTTGGGCGTGGAATTGCCGACGATTCATTCTGCAAAGTACGGGTCCCCTTACCGATACGTGTACGTTCCTTTTCCTTTTCTTACGTGCCTTACCCCTTCAAAAACGATTCTTTTTCTTATAGATATAGAACCCATAGGTCCTCACCCGACTTGACCGGCATCTTCGCTGACCAAACCATCAAACTCAACATGTCATCTGCCAGCAAATAACACAAATCGTGGGGTGCGAGAGTCCATGACCCAATACTACTTACCTTGACGAGGAAGGCGACGGAGTGGTGCTGTGTGTCGTATTGGATGGGGAAAGGGGTAGGAGTATACCCGTGGTGCTGGATGCAAAGGAGACGAAGGAGGTGGCGAGGGCGGAGATGATGGGTTGTTTCGTGCAACGCTCTAATTATTTCTGTTAAGCTTACGGCGACGAAATTGATTTAACAGTTACTCTCGATTTTGCTTCTGCATGTGCCTGCATGGCCGTATACAGCTGAGAATTCGGATCGAAGTGCTCAAAATGGCGTTCTAGTGGTTATACATGAATACTTCCGTACTCGTTGTATCTAGTGTGAAGAATCATGGTATGGCGTTATGCGCCCTGATGTTTAAGGTGACGAGGTTAGATTGAATAACGCAGGACACAGTGAAGGGAATACCAAACGCACAAACTCTCACTTGTTCATCATACCCTCCTGTTGCCAAAAAGGTTCCAGAATGACTTAGATCAACTAATTTGACTAAGAATTATCAGGCAAAGGAGGTTTAAGTGAAAGGCAAAAACAAACCAAAGGTGAGAGGCCAAAACAGACTAAAGCAGTCGACTCCACCAAATCTCAGCTGCACAGCCCCATTTGTTGCGTCCCAGAAGTACACATCATGATCCCACAATCCAGAAATAGCCCACTTCCCATCATGAGAAATAATAACTGATGTGAGATGGTCCTGAACAAGCAAGCAGTTGGGTGGTACCAGTAGTCATTGTCCAACAGAAGAGCAGCTGCCCTTTACACATACCTTGTGGCTAGTGGGGGTCACGACGCAAGGACAGCCAATCCTTGACCTCCTTCGACCCGTTCTTGTCTTTGCTATTCTGTCCATCCCACCAGGCCCACCACCAAGTCTGCTGATGTCCCAATACCTCAGGTTATGATCATAACCGCCACTCACAAGTCCCCTTCCATTTGGTGTGAAGGCTAAAGAAGTCATGCCATGACCGTCATGCACCCATAACCTCTCCAACAGCTGACCAGTGTGGATATCCCAGATCCTCACGGCACAGTCATTGCCACCCAGCGCGATGTACTGACCATTGGGACTAACTTTAATGCAGAAGACTTCCAGATTATTATAACGTGCACCATAGTCGTTAATGGGGAATACACCTGAAGTGTCGTTAATGGTATCCCAAATCTTGACTGCACTCTGCTTTGCACATGAAGCAATGAAATGACCATCAGGGGAGAAGTCAAGGGACGTAACTGCTCTCTTGTGTTCGTTGAAGACCTTGCAGACAGACTCTTTTGCAACGTCCCAGACCTGAATACGAACTTTTATTAATTATAATGGCACAAGATACTGGCAATGGTAACATACACGCACTTGCCCATCAGTAACTCCTATGGCAATATACTTTCCGTCAGGGCTGAAGCAGATGGTCGTAATACCCAGATCTTCATCTTTTACCATCTTGCCATTGGTATGGTCTAATACACTAAAGTAATTGCACTGTATCAATAGCTGCATTAGCAGGTGAGAATGTATACTAACGTACCATATCTTTTCACCCGTCTCTATATCATATATCTGCGTAGAATTAGTGTGGCCAGATATTGTTGTCAAATACTTTTCATCCCCTGAGAGTGCTACGCAGCGAACCCAGCTGTAGTATGTTAAAAAATTAATACCATATCGTGCATAGAATAATAAAGCTCACGCTTCATGCACGAAGGTGTGAATCAAGCTGATTTCAAACTGCCTCTTGGCATTAGGATTGAAGATCATGCGCCACCCATCCCCTTCCCTCTTAAACTCTGGAGCAACCTTATTGAAATCGAGGCCCTGCCAAAAATCTCTGTCGGTGTTCGCTGAAGATCCCCTAGCTCGTGAGTCCATGGTGGAATTACCCCCTGCAGGTAGATTGACAACAGGAGACAAGCCACTGGCATGTTCAGGTATTCTAGGATCCGCTGCGTCTCTAGAACGCGCGTTGACATCCACTGGCAAGAAAGTGTTCATGGGAGATACAGCAGTGTTAAATCAATGTCGCATTTAGAGGTAATACACTTATAGTTGTTAAGCTGTAGAGTACACACGCTCCAGCGTTTATCACTTCTGCATGATATTCAACAGCACAAGCATCATTCGAAGTTGTGGAGAGTTGCGGGCCATATGTGTTAATCATCCACATGTTGAACAATACTGCTATCATGCTCTGTATTTCTTTACCGCTACTTACTATTAGCAAACTAGCTGCTTAGATGTAGTGGGCGGAGCTAGGGTTAAATAGTTACTTACGCCCCTCAGCAGGATGGTATGTATTGATAGGTGTGCTGAGGAATTGCGCAAGGAGATCCAGCTGAGGTGAACTTTGGAATGCAGTATAAGATAGCCGAGTACATGAGCGATCTTTCTCGCCATTGAAGTACGTAGGACTATGCACATGCGCTAATAGTTCTACTAGTATATGTTGGGCCAACTACGGGGGATAGCTCTGAAATTATCTGAGAGTGTAAGTCGCGCCAATGGATTTACTTTTGCCGTTTGTGCCAAGTGGCGTGTTGGAGGGACTCGCGCAGGCGGACAAGATGGTGGTTGGGAGTAAACGAGCGAGGTACATGAGGTAACTACGTGGTACTAAAAGGGGGGTTGGGGAGGTCACATGATACGGAGTAGTTTGTACACTAAATCCGGAATTCCAACATGGCGAACCTAGTAAATTCTGTCGCTCCTAAACCTCAGAGAATTTACTTTATTGCTAGCAGATGTCTTCCATCCACCCTTGCCACATTTAGCTCCAAGAGTTCACTAGGGGAGCACTCACTCCGAGTGTTCTATTCCTGTCTGCGCAGCCCCAACACGAATCAATCCATTCAGGCCCAGACCCTCTCGCCGGGTTCCCTGTACATTCCCACCTTCCCTAGGCAAATCATCCTCACGACACACAGCATTGAGACTAACAGTTGTATTACCCCTAGTTTAACGAGCACTACTCGCAGTAGGCGGCCAATGTTAATCACGTGGTGGTAGCACGCGTGACGTCATCTCTGCGCTTCGGCACTTCAGGCGATTCCATAAAATGAAGCCAGGTATTGCAGCCCCAGTCGCCACAGGCTCTGAGCTGATCTCTCTGGCCCTCTAAGTTTTTGATGAAACTAAGCAATGAGACGGTGACAGTCAAGCTCAAGAATGGCTCGGTCGTACACGGCACCATCACACGAGCACTTCGTCGTCGTCTTACTCATTTGCTACGCATCGCTCATCCCCATCAGGCGTGGACACGCACGTGAACTGTGAATGCCCACCTCGAAATAGTAAAAATGACAACACGTAACCGTTATCTGCTGTCCCTCGACTCATCGATCCGCGGAACCAACATCCGGTACCACATGCTCCCTGACGCGCTGCCTCTTGGTATTCTCTTGGTCGATGATGCACCGATGCCCAAGGGCCGCAAGAAGAGGAGGCTCGAGGACGTGGACAAGCATGGGGTGGTGGCGATCGTGGGTGTGGAACGGGACGGGGACGTGGCAGTGGTTGAGTATGCTTTACTCGGCATGTGTCTATAACATAAGGTGTAAAATCGCTAAACTATGTTCCATGTGATCAGAGCCGCATGCTACAATATGAAGGACAATCCGTACCAGACTGACTTTCTCTTGCGCCACATTCATCATGTCTTCGTGGCTCACCGCAGGTCTTGAAAATTCCCCATCCCGGCACACATCGATCTGTCTTCCAGTCCAAGGTCAGCTTTCCTTCTGGCTCTCTGGCCCCCTCTATGGTACCGGACATGGCACTTTTCGTGCGCAATCCATGCTGTTAAACACCGGGCATTGGTTTGATGGACTCGGCATGAACCACCGCTTCCACACCACTCCCGATGGTGAAGTCTACTACTCCAACAGGTCTTCTGCGGACAGCAGAACCAATGGAATCGAACAACTAGGCTACGTCCCCGGCATCACATTCGGCGACCAAATACCCCTGTAAAGGACTTTTTCCCAAATTCTTCACTTAAGTCGTACTCTCTACTCCTAGTCTTAAATAGATCAGTAACAAGCCATTACGCGCACACTCAGCAGACGGAGCAAATGTGAGCATCACGCATACTCCTAACCTCCCTGGTCCCTCCTCCCATAACGCCAACTCCTCTGCCACTGTACTTCGCCACCTTGTAGCCAAGACAGGCGCCAGCCCCCTCCAGATCATTGACTCCGAAACACTGCAACCCCTTGAGCTCATCACATATGCTCGCCTTGATTGACGTCTCAACGGGAATCTAAGCGCACCACATTTCTGTGACCGATCCTGACACTGGCGAGCTCATCAACTACGTCCAAAAGTTCGGACCTACGCCCACATACATGTGTTCAAAGGGAACCCTTCCGACAACAGCGGGGCGCATATATTGGCGAAGATCACAGACGAACCGATGGCCTATATTCATTCTTCGCACTCACAAAAAAGTATGTCGTGGTATCCATTTGGCAGTCCGATTATGGTCCGTGCGTATACAAGTCATCCTTCCCGTGGGCCCTATACAAGTTTATCGTTAGTGACAACAGAAACGGTCCTTCTATCAAAACGCACGGCAGTCTCGTCTCTTTGATGAACAAATGGGATCCTAAGCGCGATACAGTACTCTACCCTATCAACCGCTCACAAGGTGGCATCGTCACCAAATACAAGATAAAAATATATATTTAAACAAACCTTTCCTGCCTCTAACTAACACCTAATGGTATGGCACCGATATTTTTCACTCTCCATACTATCAATGCCTACGACGCATCGGATAACATCCTCGATCTCACATGCTACACCGACAACACCATCTTCAACCTTTTATACCTCAACCACCTTGCTCAGCTGCCATTTCTCCCACGACAGGAAATTCACTTCCTATCACGCTACTTCACACCATCCATGCTGCCACGGCCTTGCACGAGCCCCCCGACTGGGGATATACTGGCCCTAGCGGACTGAATGTAGGTTGACAAGACTGTGGATTGAGTCTGCGATGCTAGTACCGAACACAGAGGTAAGCGGGGGCCATACCGACTGTCTGCAGTATGAGCAAATTATAACTGTAGCTGTCAAGCCCCCGCTAAAGGAGTTGTGATCGAACTTCGAATCGCCACTACATAACCCTGACCCAGCGCTTGTGCGGCACTGGTTCCCCTTGACAGATGAATGACGTTCTCATTTCTCCTTGCGGCTAAAAAGTCAATCCACCACAAACAACAGTAGGCCTGGCTCCTCGCTGCAGCTTTTGATCGGGTCCGTTTTATCATCAAAAATGCGTTCTCAACTACCATTATCGGCGGTCGAGACTTGTCATGCATGACTTAGGCAATTTACAATTTTGAGTAGGACTCTCCATGCAGAATATAAAGATCTATGGTGATAATACAGTTCTAAAAGGGTACAGACAGAGAACGGTAGAAATTCGAGTAGCAATAATACTGTTATCGTTGTTTAAACCACCGCGGGAGAGTCATCACGTCCACCGTGAAGGCGAGGGCGAGGGCCCAATCTAGACCATGATCAATGTCAATCACACATTTCACCGAGCGCAAGGCCGAGACACTCACTTTTGAAGGACCAGACCATCAGATCCAGAGTACAAAAACAAATCATAACAGAGTGCTCCGATTTGTGCACCAACGGAGGTGGCAATGATGGGGCACCAAAGCCAGTATTCGCTAATGACGCATTCAAAAGCCTGATAAACCAAAGAAAATGATCATTCAACGAACTTTCTCGTGGTGTAGACCTGGCCACCATATCCGACCGCCGAGGTAATGATACGAGGGCCAAAATCACGCGCCGGATTTAACGCGAAACCTGGTAACCATGAGTTTATCTCCATTTTAACTGAACAGAACCAGAAATAGATTCGGTACCGGTTTCTACACCCAAGCAGGCACCGATAGCATATATTATAAGAAATAGGCCAATAGGAACAAAGCCAGTTGGGATATTATTCTTTTTATCAGTCAAAGCGAGAATGGTCATCATAAGCAACGCTGTGCCGAGGAATTCTGAGAAGAAGCACTGACACGGCAGTCATATACGGCGCCTGAGACGAGTATTTAGAGTTAAGTGGAGCTACGGGGGTGATGTAAAATCAACGCTTACAGGGTAAGTCGCAAAGAGTCCAGCCTGTCTTCAATGTCCTAATACCGCGACCACCTTCGACAAGATCAATTGCATGGAAGTAGTTGGCGTAGACAATTGCGCCGCCGACCATGCACCAAGGAGCTGAGCGAGCATGTATCCTGGTACCTTTTTCCAGGGAAAACCACGCCAAACAGCCAACGCTAAGGTCACCTAAGGCAGGTACAGAGTCTACTGTTAAATAACATGCTAGAGAAACAAATCGAGACTCACAGCAGGGTTTATGTGGCCGCCCGATATCCATACGCCCACGGCAACAGCTGTTAATGCTTAGAAAGATGCAATATAATGTTGACATCAGACGAGGCGAACCTGCACCCCATCCCATGGTGAGAGACATCCAGCTCTGAGGATAAATTGATCAATCTGGTATATATTAACCTGAATCGGCAAAGCTGCTACTTACTCCTGCAGGGGTAGCTGAAACAGCTGTGTTGCTGGAGAGACCAACTTGACAATTACCACCAACGCCCAGTATGACTGAGCACCATAGTTCCAAAAAACTCGGCAGCATATTCGTGCAAGAAACCACTGTAAGAAAAGTGAGAGCCCGTTCTTTCTCCATATAATAATCACTCACCGGCAACGAGTGAAAGTATTTTCCTCGCTCGTACTTGAGATAGGGAAGGAGCGACCCTGAGGAGGGTCTGAATCTTCGCTAGACTTGGTACCCCTGAGCTGGTGTCCGTCCGAGGAACCGACTCGTTCGGTGATACTACTAGTCGTATGAATCGACATTATGGTGCCAAGATTCTAATATGGGTCTAGCTTGAAAGGGGAGAAGCGGGTGATTTGCACTGTTCAAAGGTTGAGTAGAGGCTCTTATATTCCACATCTCGGTACTGCCCAAAGAATAACCCTGTGCCGCCTAGGTGCGCTTATTGCGTTTGGAGCTCTCAATATGAGAATACCTCGTCCTTCTCGAGTCAAGATCGGAAAAGGAAGTACCTCGACAAGTGGGGCGTATTGGATAAGAACTAAAGGGTCCTATCATCACGGTATGATGGGTCTAGATTCTTAGGTACATACCCTGCCCATTGTTTTGGAAGAAAGGCCCATCTCAGAGGGGACGAATATGGCATACGGAAGATGATTAGGTTGTCCATATGGTTTTAGCCATGTATACTATCACTAACTGAAGATTAGAGGAATGGGACAACGAGGGTCAAGACTTCTGCAGAAATTATTGCGCGGGAAGCAGAGCAAATGCTCGAGTGATTACGACTTGGTGAGGCACACATTACACATGCAGAATAAGTCAGCTGGTTCTTGAAGCGGAAACCTTCGGGTGGCAGGTTACTAACCCGAGCATATCACTTGCGAGAACATTGTGTTAGGATGAGAAAGTTTTGTTAAATACCAGCTTTGGCTTCCGCGAGAGTAGGTTGACCACTGGTGAAGCGCCATTCACTGTAGAACACCAGTGCAATCCCCCATTGACGCTTACGCAGATGGCAACCAGCTCCCCCAATAAGACCCAGGTGAGTATGGGAAGAATGCCGCTATCCAAGGGCGTATCGAATAAGGGAGCCGACGGATGTATAGTACAGGGGCTTTCTGCAGTGTTCAAGTGAATAGAATACCCGAGTGTTCATAAGCGATGAGCCGGGCCACCAACTCAATATTGCAAGTTTTATTAACTTCAACCAAAAGCCCCGCCGAGTTCGTGTTGAGACTTGAGAGTAGGAGAGCAAGGACTACACCAGGTATCGTGTGAGAGTCGAAGAGGGGGGTGATGCTCGATTACGTCTTGGGCATATGACACACCTGGCTAACTGGTTGACCAGGCTAAATCAAAAGTGTCACTACGATGACAGAACAAATATCTCGATATATTAGTTTGAGAGCACTCGGAATAACAATAGACCTATACTGTGGTACATTTTATGGTAGAGAGTGGTACTAGGATACGAAGAGGGTATAAAGATTGTAATTCTAAAAGTGATACAAACAAGCAGAGACACAATTCTAGCACAGCGAAGCGGCAGGTCGAGTAGCGAACAGAGGGGTGAAGTCGATGAGGCAAGATATGACTATTCATATCAAGTTCGATATTTTTTGTCGATATTCAAACGGGTGAATCATGAGCAACAGCCGTTTTTCCATGAGGGGTGAGAGAACGAGGGCCAAGTCTGGAATGTGACCGTTGTCAGTCTGTCCCTTTGCCGAGGATGAAATCAGGAGGCATACCTTTGATAGATTAGGCTATCGGAGCCGGAGTACAAGAACAAATCATATACAAACGTTGCCACTTGTGCACCGAGAGAAGTGGCAATGAAAGGGCACCAGAGCCAATATTGACTAAGATCCCTCATGAGCACCATGAAAAAGGATATGAAGAAAACAGTCAACGTACTTCCTCGTCGTATAAACCTGGCTACCATATCCAACCATCGAAGTAAAGAGGCGAGGGCCAAAGTCACGAGCTGGGTTAAGAGCAAAGCCTGATGACCATGAGTATCCTTGCGGACGGACATGAAAGAGAAAGTGTCGGACCAGTCTCGAAGCCCAAGCTGGCGCCAATCCCATAGATCGCAATAAAGACACCAACAGGGAGAAGACCAGCCGGGACGTTATTCTTCTTGTCGATCAATGCGAGGACACTCATCACAAGCATTGCGGTTCCAAGAAACTCCGAGAAGAAGCACGATGCGGGTGTCATATACGACGCCTGAGGATGTTTCATGAAGCTCGACTCGAGTGATATTACACGATAGCAATCAAAACTTACAGGGAAGGTACCAAAAAGACCAGGCCGTCTTGAGCGATCTGATACCAGAGCCGCCCTCGAAAATATCAATGGCATGGAAGTAGTTCCCGTATACAATGGCACCACCGATGAAAGCACCAAATATCTGGGAAAAATATATATCCTGGGACCTTCTTCCAAGGAAACCCACGCCAAACAGCAAGCGCCAGAGTGATCTAGAGGTTGTTCATCAGCTGCGCGCATTAGGGCAACGAAAACAAGACTTACGGCAGGGTTGATATGGCCACCGGATATCCATGCACCCAAGGCAACACCTGTTGACAGTTAGCTCCTCAAATCGTTGTGATTTCTGCAAGCAGACAGACCTGCGGCCCATCCGAAGCTGAGGGAGGTCCAATTCTGATTATATGTATATTATGGGGCTCGACCGCAAACTAGAGGATCCGCTACTTACGCCTGCGGGGGAAGCCGAAACGTTTGCGTTGCTTGAGAGGACGACTTGACAATTTGCACCAACACCGAGGATGACGAGTATCATGGTTCCGAAAAACTCGCTAGCATATGGTCTGATAGCCTCGCTATAGGAGTGATAAAGATTACTATTTTGATAGACCCACGAGGATCATAAACACTCACCGGTACCGAGAAAAAAAGTTTCCACCCTGAGGCTGGGCTCGAGCTTTCACAATATTTGATGTCATGGATATGGTGTTGGTCCATAACAGACGGTGCCTTCTCAATGATGCTGGTGTTCGTCGACATTGAGGAGACAGAGAGGCAACCTTACTTCAGAGGAAGGCTGTTGTGAGGGGATGATCGCTGTCTGAGGCTTGAGCTACCTTCGGCAGGGAGAGGTTCTTATAGCCTACGACGGGCATGTCCCAACCTAGCAAAAAAAAAAAAACTTGTGCCGCCCAGGTACATGCCTTGTTCCAGATCCCTGATGCCAATACCTGATCCACCCTGCTGAAGTTCGGAAGAAGTTCTGTTTTGAGCTAATATGAACTTGGTGACATTCATAATATCAATGCAGCCGAAGACCATGTCCTATAGGAGCCTGAGTATGACCAGAGGGGCGGAAATGAGAGGAGAAACGAGTATGTTCTTTTGTGAGAAATCCGACCCGAAGACTGGAAACCTGTCGAGAAGGATGGCAACCCTGCATGGATACGTGATCTTGAGCAATTTCCTGCGCTCTCTTGCTACCACCGCGCGGTCGCCGGAAGCTGGAAGCTTCGGGTAACTAAATCCGAAAATATGTGAGGGTAGAGAGTGTAGAGGGTAGTCACCATTCTTCTCGATGCTAAACATAACCACCTTCATGTCCCCGCTAACGATATGTTTGAGGGATGCCAAAATTTTCATTGCCGCCCAAGCCGCGGACAGCAAAGTTGCAGGGCCAGTAAGAAAAATAGCGTAGATGGGTGACGTCACCTCGCTGAGTTTTTGGGTGATGCGCAGTGGATGGAATTGAGAAGTCTCCACGAAATAGATGAGTTCCGGAGGATATAACATTTGCATTTAGGAGATTGGACCCCAACAGCACGTTTGGGGGGTCATGACTGCTAGTGGCATGAGTCGCCGAGACATGCAGCCCGTGCAAAACATTAGGGAAGTGATCAAGAGATCTGGGCATAGGGTTCGGAAAAACATGGGCGGCGGGACTCGGTGTCAAGAGATTGAAATATTGAACACTTGCACAAACTCAGGAAGGATCTTTTGGAGAGTGAATGGACGTCCCGAACAGGCGCACCTGTTAGGGCGCTGGTTCAGTGACTTGGGCCGACAACACCGTTTAGGTGTTAGCGACGGCAGGGCTTTACAACAGCTCTTCAGGCTCGAACCCGAAATGAAAAGGGTCTTCCACACGGGTGCCGGTATTGCGGAAAAAGTTTTCTCTGAGACTTGATCGACTGAAGAGCATATTTTTCAAGCAGAACCGCAACGATTCCATGAAGTGGAAGCGCGAGGCCTGCATGCGCGTGTTGGTCGAGAGCCACGAGACGGATCGCCTGAATGTATTCCGTCAGGTCTCCTTCCCACGATAATAGGCGCTTTTACTATTAGGCGCCATCACATGCCTTGATTTCCTTCACCTCTTGTCGCACAAGCTCCCCTAAGCTCCCCGGAGCCTCCAAGAGACGGGGTCACATTGTTCTTTCCTTGAGAATATGCTCCCATTGAACGGCCTGAGCCATACTGAAACGCTCATCTAGCTTCGTAGCTCGCTACCGCCCGTAGTATTCATCTCAACCAGTTAGCAAGTTCAGAGGCGTCTTGGAAGCATGAAGCTCAAGCTCAAGCTCAGGGCTGAAACGGCCAGATGGGGGGATGAAGTTTGGCTAGAGTGTTCTGTGTTATTGTTCGCCTGTCCAAGGGGTGGACCAAACAAGAGCAAACTCATTAACTGTATTCCCTCCATTCCTCATTCGGGGTTTCTCCTGCAATGCAATCATCCCCTCTCCTGCGTCTGCCCCTTGAAATTGTCGATGCCATCCTCTCTCTCGTTGATGCACACGAGGATATTGTGGCCTTTGCGCTCACCAGCCGTGCATGCGCATCCATCGCAATCCCCCGCTATACAGAATATCGCATTCTGCGCATCAGGCACTCCCGCCCTGAGCTCTGGACACATTTAGCTCATAGAGCAGATCTCGCAAGCTTGATCACACAGGTGCATATTAGTGATCGCAATACATGTCTTCAGCCAGATCGAATACCTCGCACCCTCGTGGACCCACTTGGACCTGGAGCCGACCATCCCGAGGGGCCGGAAGGAGCTAGGATACAGAATATTTGCAAAGCACTCACAAACATGAAGTCACTGCGATCCTTCGTCTGGGAGTACAAAGTCGAGTCTCCAACCAAGCCAACACTTCTTCCATGCCATGAAGACTCCATCCTCGCTGTATTGCGCCGGAAGACCGTCACTTCGAGTACCTTGCGCTCATCGGGCCTTTCGGACTTCACGCCCAGTCCATCCGCCTTGACCCGGATAGCCAACAATACCCAGTGAGTATATGTCACTTGCCCTTGTTTTGTCTCGACTAAGGGACAACTTTGTAGCTCTGGGGCTTCTCGAATCTCAAGCGTTTGAATCTCTTCGGTGATACTTGGGTAAAACCAGGAATTGTGCCACATGTCTACAAGCTCTTCCAGAAGACGTCTCGCATTGAGGTATCTTTTCCTTCAATCTTGTCCCTCCAACCTCCCTTATTTCTCCCTCGTTAGCATCTCGAGATTCCGCTGGAGTTCTGGTATCTTCACCATTGTACCTTCCCCGTGCTCAAGACCCTCAAACTCCGGCTCTTGACAGGCGCCTCAGCTTCACTTGATTCCACTCGTTCTCTATTTATTCAGAGACATCCGAGCTTGGAGAACCTTGCCTGGTTCCCCCTCGGCCTCTCGTCTCTGAGTCCTGATGCACTTCCCAATCTCAAGGTGCTTGATGACGACCAGACATGTAGGTCGAATGCCTCGCATCTGTAGCTCCTCCCCCCTCCTACTCCTAGTTCTATGTCTTTTGCAACTTTTCAGTCGCTACCCCCGATTACTGAAGACCCAAGGGAATCCAACATCACTTTACCCTCTCTATTGACGACAATACGACGTCCCATCGAGTGTCTAGATGTGCGGTCTTTGGATGCAAGGTCGCTCCTTGATCTCCACCAGTACTTCATGGAGCCAGCGAAACTTTGTAAACTCAAATTGAGTAACTTCCACGATGTAGATGATGTATGCAAAGTCGGGGACGTGTTCAGTGGAATCACCTGGCTCTGCTTGCCAAATCTGCATCTTCCATCCGGTGCAATTCACCCTATGCCTATACGACTGGTGGGTTCTTTCATCCAACCCACGATGTCCTTACTGATTGTCAATTCGTTCACCCCTGCAGAACGATTTATACACGATTTTATTCCATTTCCCTCGTCTTGAAGTGTTACGTGGTCAAGCTTTATGGGCAGGCGGTGGGATTTGATAATGAGAGAATGCATCTAGCTATCTTGAACCTGGTGCAAATGCTCCCACATCTCCGCGAGCTGGATCATTCAGGGTATGACGACAGGAGACAAGGATTCAAGCGGATCGTGCTGAAAAGAGTCGTGGAAGTCATCCGAGTGCCCAAGAGTGACGTGACTGCGGAGAAAGGGGGAGACGGAGACGGCAACGAGACAACGAGGTTTGAAGAAGCTGGCGAAGGGTATGAAGAAGTGGAGAAGGAAAGTGTAACATATACCGTAGCGAAACCGAAACCAAGGTTCGAGCCCTTCTCTGCTCGTTCACGGGAGAAATGACTGACCTCATATTTTTCCCTCTAGAGACGTCTGGGATATCTTTGATGGCTCGTTTGATTAGGTTGACGTGCTGGATACATAACGTTATTAGCACCTGTTCAGCGTTGATTTAAGACCTCCCATGGTCATCCTGACCAGCTTGCTTCGGGTGGTCAGATCTGAGTCAATGATTAGCCTGGCTCAATTGAGATGTTGTTCATTAGGGGCTTTCCAGTCCGCATCTTCCACGACGGCGTCTCCGTGTTCGACTTTTGACTGCAATTTTTTGACCTTCAGGGATTTCAATATTTAAGTGCCACAGATCGTTCTCAAGAGAGCAAGCGAGGGGGAAGGATTGGGTCGATGGGATCCTTAAGATGTACAATCCAGTGAAACAGGGTCCTGAGCTGGTTATTCGATGGTTCTGCCTCAAAGGGTGAAACTAGAGGTGCAGTCGACAAACAGGTGGGTTTCCGTGACTGACCAAGCGATGCTATAGGTAAGGTAGACGACATCAGGTTCCGACACGTGTTATGTAAGCAATGTAGGGTTAGGGTTAAGCGGCCAAATCATGGACCACGAAAATTTTCGAGCCAAGGGTGGGCCCGCCGGGTTGTGAGCTGGGCGGGATGACTCGCTGGCAGAGTAAATAAGTGTAATTACATAGTAACTAATGTTTGTGCTTCAAATAAAATGTCTGGAGGAAGCATGCGATGCCCCCGATACTTCCAGTTTGCCCAGACAGCTTGGGCTCCTGTCAGCCCTTTTGAATACCCATCAATAAACCTAGCCGCCCGATTAGCATACCTGCATGTAGGTTTCGAAGTGTCAGATATAGGTGTATATTTACTATTGAGAGTGACTCACCGTCAAATTTGGAGCAGAGGAACACCATCTAAACACTTTAACACCATCTCCTCCATTTCATCAATATTTGATGGCCGATCGAGGTTGCGGTATTGATACTTAGCAGCACCCCAAAACTGCTCAATGAAGTTCATTTCACAGTGGTATTTTGGGTAAAAATCACAGATATGCCCTCGTAAAGTAATGAGCTCTTCAAGCTGTGACTTTTGAGTGACAAAATCAGCTTGAGTGAAAAGAAGTCGACGGCAACAACAATTGGTCTGTCCAGGTTCACATTTGAAGCCTTCACATTGAGCCAAAAGGTGGCCACCAGCTGGCCAAAGACCCCGTTCTCGTATGATTTGTTCCATGCCTTTAAAGTAGCCTGGGTAAAGTGGGTGATCATCCGGAAAGTAGAATTCTTGAATCTCCCCATTTGGGAGGACTGTGGATCGCATGCGAGGGCCATCTTTGTGATGTGTCCATCCATCATTTGGGTTTTTAGGCATCCGACGAGCTGAAAGTGCATCTGGTGCACGTTTCTGGTGGCCTGGCGCATTATCAAA
Organism: Lepiota venenata; assembly: GCA_004296355.1. Classification (NCBI taxonomy): domain Eukaryota; kingdom Fungi; phylum Basidiomycota; class Agaricomycetes; order Agaricales; family Agaricaceae; genus Lepiota; species Lepiota venenata. The sequence goes on from RCFS01000003.1 coordinate 626,958, forward strand.
AATGAATAGGCCAGTTGCAAATCCATTTGTATGCTCTTCAAAGATATCAATGGCCTTGTCAACTTGAGCAAGGAGGTCATTGCTGTCGAAATAACCATCACGATTTTTTCCTGCCTTGAAAACAACACGAGCTTTCCTAATTTTATATATATAAAAATAGATTGAGATAGAATAATAATGAAACATACTCAACTCCATTTTTGCTTTTCAAGCATCCCCATTCGGATGTCAGAAAATCAGAAATCATTATCGATGTTCCATTGCCTTTCCTTTCAGGTATTGACTCCTGATCTTTGTGGGTCCATCTGAGTGTTCTCTCGTCATTTGCAAAGAATGTTGATTTGTCATGTGTGATAAGAACAAGCCGGAATGGACGGTTGCCAGGGATTGGAAATCCATTTGTAGGCCTTATTTCTGTCCCTTCATTATCCCATGTGTACATCCTTGGTGCATAGCAAGTCAGAAAATGTGTCACAAATGCCTGGCGGTATGCAACAACATCTTCCCTCTCATGACCATCAATGTACATCCCCTTTTTTTTTCGTGAATAGCACCATTCGAATTGCTTCAACCATCATTGTGCAGTCCATTCTGTGATCTGTCTCTCTCCAATTCCAGCTGCTTTCAGCCGCTCCTGTATTTCCTTGCTTGCAACAATCTCAACCACATCTTGTGCTTTGATGAAACTGCTCTGGGCACATTCAGTGAGCTTAAGTTGAATTTCAAGCGAGATGTCTTCATCCTCAAGAATTGTTGAGTAGCGCCCTTTGTAATGATGGAATGGGAGTTTTTCAGAGTTGATAAACTGATAGATCCATTGCCAAATAGCTCATGCATGGTAGATACCATGCCCTTGTGACTTGGCCGCTATCAATGATGCCTGTTTCCACATGCAGGAAACCTCTGGGTCGAGATACAGGTTCAATGTTCCAACCATTGCCGTGACTCTTGCTTGAAGAATGACATCGAGTGTTTTGTCCTTGGATTTTGGGGCTAATTTTTTGATGATTTCTCGAAGTGTGGGAAGGTCTTTGTAGCAAAACCGATTTAATGCTTGGTCTGTAGGCGTGTCCTCGCTGTTATCATGTGGCAGTCTACCCTCCCTCAAGTCCCGCAACATTCTGGCTGCTTCACTGTGCAACCCACTCCCCTCGAAATCCACAGCATCAATCTGGAGAGCCACTGCACCGGTGCTGCCTTTTGAGGATGACCCTGCAGATTTGATGGCTGTCTGAGATCCATATTCGCCCTCGGAGTCTGACCCTGATTCCTCAGACTCTTCTCGAAGTGCTCTAGCATCAAGGACAGGAGTGGATGGTGGTTCAAGTCCGTCTCGGGCTTGAGCTGTTGTTTGAAACCAATCTGCTACTGATTGGTAGCCCTTGCTTGTAAGCTCCCGGCCTTTTTGCTGATAATGCCTTTTTGTTCTGCTTGCATTGCGATAATAATGCTTTGGCCGGTTCTTCCGTTCTCGCTCCGCCAAGAGAGCAAGATTATGTGCACTCTGCAATGTTGATGAAAAGAGCTCCAGAGCCGAATTTTCCTGGATCTCGGATAGACCATCACTTTCCAGCCCTGAATTGATTGCATCGGAGCCATCACTTGAACTGATGATGTCAGGCAGGTCAGCTGCCTCGGCACCATTGGCTGTGTCCACTTTGTCACTGCTCTGGGAAATGTTGTGACGGCATTGTTCTGGGCTCGGAAAAAGAGCGGAGGTAGATGCTGGAATGGATTTTTTGGGAGGGGTTGTGAGATTTCGGAACTTCTGTAGGTTTTTGGCACGAGCACGATCTGCATTTGTTTTTCTTGGCATTTTTTGTGGATTTCTACGATCATATATCTCACCCAAGCTCGACTCGAACCCAGTCATGTGATGTATTAATAAGCATTAGTAAGCGGCCAAATTATGGGATACTATTGAAAGAAAATGTTTGCTTTGATGAAAAAAACACGATTCCAGGCTAAAAAAAAAAAAGAAAATATTTTGTCTTCTGTCAAAGATTGGAAAAAGATATTGAAATTTTGACTTCTGGAAAATATTTGCATACCCTCTAGGTATATTTTCCAGAGCTCAAACTTGACCTATAATACGGTGGGGAATAGTAGTGATATCAAATATATGTCTGCCTTGTATGCTTACATAACACGTGTCGGAACCTGATGTCGTCTACCTTATCTACTATATGTCGGAAAAATCAAGAAATGCTTTTATGTAAAGATATGCCCATATCAGGACATATAAGGCCCTCAGCTTTTCTGGGGGCTTAAAAGTTTCGAAAACCTCCCATATCGTATTATTTGAATAACCACTACTGAGTATCATGATCACTATGGACAAGTAGTATCACCACAGATAATCATCATAACCACACATAATTACGATAACTACTGATAAATATGATAACTACTGCCCAGGGATAAATACCCCTTCAAGAAAATGACTGGCAGAATTGACTAAATTGTAATTCATTGGGCTAATATGCACACATTGTTTGATTGTTATTAATGAATTCAGATATACTGTATTCTATACATTCACTATATATATCAGTATTATTTCGAATGACTATGTATCAGCTCAAACTGATATATCAAGGTTATTTCGAGTGACTGTGTATAAGCTCAAGCTAAACCTATACACAGTCACTCAAAACGACGGGGCTTATTAGCCCTCCACTTTGAGTTCGTCACCCTCCATCTTGACTGCTTATATCTTGAGTGGGGGCTCACATAGTGGAGTTGGGTGCGGAGCAAGGCATGTCATTGACTTGGTCATTGATGCTTATCTTTCCACATTTGTGGAGTGCTCTTTGGGGTAGTGACATATGAGTCTCCACCTATATATCCATTCCCCGTGCACATGGATTGTCCCCACTCCTGATCTGGCTCTCCATAAGGAAAGTGGATAATATTTAGATAACATTTTGACAATTTCTTTTGATTGCTTTGGTAGATCATGATAATTGTTACCCTTGTATAAAATGTTTCACTCTGAGGTCAATTCTTAGCGCCTCGAGATGTTGCTACCTGTGTTGGAAAGCTCTTTACAATACCTTCATAACGAGCTCACCTAAGCCTTGGTGCGCTCGGCGGTTGTATTACAAATTGAGGATCTTTGATACCTACTATCTGTCTCCCTCTAAAACCTCTCCCCATGTATCTGGTTTTTATGCTTAAATAGTTGGTTATAATGAATTAATATCAGTATGAGTTATGTTATAACACAGTGCCTAGAGTATGATGATATTAGCTATCAGGAGATGATATCTGTCAATCATGACCCAATATGCTTGATTATGGAAACTTATCACCACTTGTTACATATACTGGCACCTATATGACCAGATAATCTACTGACATTTCTTCAGGCAGAGACTGACTATAGCTTGATATGCTCAACTGCAAAAGTTATCATTGCTCATCATATGCATAAGGTATTTATGTTACCAGATAACATGCTGATAGGTTTTCCCACAGAAACTAATCAGCCCATATAAGCCCATCAGCTCACTTGACCTCACTTGACCTCACTTGACCCCTGATATGCTAATTTGGATTTTTCCGACATAAGGACCAGGCACTTGAGTTGACCTTGGTTCAAAGTCTATGCATCTATACAATTCAATTACTGTCTGGTAAAGAATTTTTTTAGCACTACAATCAGCAGTTTCGCATGTCAACATATGGAGTAGATTCTGTCACAAGCCTAAGACAACCATTTCACGAGCTTATTATTCTCCCATAACTCCAGTTTAAACACAAAGTGGCAAGTCTCTGGATTGTAGAAATCGTCCTGTCAGCATGCAGATCAATTCAAAAGAAAGGCTACCCGTTGCAGAGGGCGAATCGAATGTGTAGCCTGTCAACTCTAGTGTTTGGAGCGAAAGCAGTATTTGTGTTGTTTCCGGCTCGGCGGATTCGTGGGAGCCAAGTATCTCTAAGATGGGAGGTAACACTTCAAGGGGGAGTAGCCCGTTGAGGGTCAAGTTCTCCAACTGTGGTATGGCTGTGACTAAGGCTTGTAATTTCTGTCTCTTGTTAGGGACAAATATCTTTTCGCTGATCTCGAGGGTTGTCATGCTGCTCGGAAGGTGAGGCAGAATTTCAAATAGGCTGCCCAGACAACTGGGACCCTGATTTGGCGGCCTATGGACCATCGGAACATTCGGAGGGCAGGTAGAGTTATGTGTTGGAAGAAAGCGGTGTCAAGGCCTAGAGGGCCATATTCCATGTCAATGTGTTCCCATCGAAGGTACTCCAGGTGCTCCAAGATAATAGAGCACCCAGAGAGATTTACCGACCCATCCTCAGGTAAGGATTGGATTATCTCACACTCCACCAGATTGTGACACTGGGACAGCATTTCAAAGCAGGAGTGGGCGGACATACTGGGGGGGTGTAGGGAAACAATCTGATCCCAGGGAAGAACAACCTTCAACTCGCTGACGATTGTAATTCGTTGGAGGCGCTGTGATGGTATTGGTGGGGTAGGAGTGTAATATGTGGCTCGGAAAACCACTACCTATATCAACCAGTACCTCGAATTGCGATTCTGGGGCGTCAGAAACAGTTCTTGAAGAGAGGGATTCAACTTTATAAAGGGGGTTTTGGGGGAATAGAAATATATAATGGGTTTTCTCGAAAAATATACCCAAGGGCACCAAGTGTACTCTGGGGTGGTCTCTGTGGTAGTAGCAACAAGTCTCCTCTTGCAACTACAGCCTCTGGCTCTCAATATCTCTGATCTTGAAACCTTGGGGGAATCTGCACTACCCCACTGAGTCTCTATCTCTCTATGTCTCTAGACCTAAGGGGAATCTAACCTACCCCTGAGTCTCAATATCTCTCTGTGAGTCTCCTGGACTCAAGCAATGGTCTCAGCAAGTTCTCTCGATGATCACAGTTCGTCTCTACTGTTTCTGGATGGTCTAGGACCGAAGCTCTCACTTAATTTGCCTTAATGCACACAATAGCACAAGATAATGAAATCGTTAATTCCCAATCTTGTGGTCTCAAAGCTAGGGCAGTGAGTGCTTGCCTTTCACCTCTCCTCCACGCGGTATTTATATGTTTTTGGTAGCTAGGAAACAGCCTGAGTAAATAAGGAAGTATTAGAGAGAGTAATGCTAGTATACACAATTGGTCTGATATTCCCCTGCGTAATAACACTTTTCCACCCGGTATTGGTCCTGGCTGCCTGTTGTAGACTCATTTTGAGTCATCGAGACGCTGCTGGCATCATTTCGTGGGTCATCGCGATGGCCTGTGGCTGTTTCAGCATGCCCGGGGAGGTTCTCTACCCATATACGCATACTTTCTACCGCTGTGCGTCTACCCTATTGGTCTCCTCCCGACCCAGCATTTTGGTACACTGTTAATATACCCTTCTAGTATCTTGAACTGGCTGCATGTTGCTTATGCGTCGTGCGGATAGTCCGAGATAGTCCAACTACTCCATCATTTGTCCTTTGATCCGCTATTGGACCCTGCAAGGCCTTTCAAGGTACTCGATCAGTCATCGAGATGCTATTGCACGTATTGTCTGTCATAGCTATCCCCTTGGGGTTGCCTGATAGGCTTATGTGTCCGTCGTTCAGCAGATTCCCTGTCTGTTCCACTCGTCTGTCGGGCTGCCTGACGATCGGCAGTCGTTCCGTCCGTCGCATCATTATCAGGCAAGCTGACGCGGCCTCGGACATATTTCCTCGGCCGATACCTCCTGTCTGTGTTTCTCGGGCAATAGCCATATTCTCCCTCTTCTCGATAGAACATCATCCCTGCCCTTAATATAGCAGTTGGTACATTGTCTCTTAGTACATTGTATACCATTTGTTCGGGTGAGGGACACTGTTCATTACTAATCGAGGTATCTCAAAAATCCGTCTACCAAGTTTCTCGATGCCTGTCACACGATCCTCTTGAAGGTTTTAGTCAGTGCTAGACTGCTATATGTGTCCCCTTCGAGATGGTTGAGTTAGGGGCCCTCAGTCTTCTCAGGTCATCTCGATGGCCATTTATATGGTTGTGAGCTCTTCCCTCATGATCAGGGAGTTTCTACTGACAATGTTCTCGATTCCTGGTGCATCTCTGAGTGTGTACAACCATGATGCCGCCTGTTGCACTCTTTGTCCACTCTCGAAGCCATACAGTAACTATTTAGTAGCCACTGGCTGACTCCTGGGGTGCCCTGTAGCCTCATAGAGGTCCTTACATGACATACCAGTTGGGTTAGGGTCATTGTAGGGGTGTTATGGGTATATCAAGATGATTACATTGTAGCTATTGCTGGGCCATGGGTATATATGGGTATAATGGCCTATTTTAGCAATGCTTTGATTTTCGGCATAATAGCGCAGTGTTTCGGATTTAGTCATAGTCAGCTTGTTCTCGGTGTGCCGTCCGGGTGGGCAACAAGCCGGCCAGGCCAAGGGTAGATCTTCAAGGTTTGGAAAAGTCACTGGCAGAATGGGCAACCATTCGTAAGGGGGATCAACTAAGCGAAGAGTGATGATTTTTGATGAGTTGAGTGGGGAAAACAGTGTATCCCGGATCGGCCGCAATAGCGATTCATGAAGCGCACCATAGTCATAGTGCAAGTAATAGTCGATAGTCCCATCGTCCTTAATGGCTAGCTCGATGGAACATGAGAAGGCTTTAGCTTTCCACAGATAGTGCTCTAAGAGCTGGGTGTGGTTTGTGACTGTCCCTGGCCGGACTGCCAGCTTCATCGTTCTCCAGAGCACAGAAGTGGATCGCACAACCTGGCGCCAATATGAGCAAACTGACCCAAGGACAATAGGAAGACGTCGGTCATGAAGGTCTGCGCTTGGAGCATCGGAGACCTGAGGCTGTGATTTGGGGGGTAAGCCGAATCGGAGCAGTCCTATTGCTCCAGGAGCAAGTGTATGGGGTCTGAGGTCGATCGGAGGGCAGGCGTGCCACAAAATATGGGATAATACCTCTGGAGGGAGGTGCTTTCCCACTGGTGACTTTATGTTGTTCCGCCTTCGTAGCAAAGAGGCACGTTCTTCGTCCAATCTGCGGACTTGATCCTCGATGTAGGCAACCTCATCATAGATTTGGTGTGGCAGAGGTAGGATATTCGGTTCCAGAGATTGTCGGCCACAATGGGGGCACAAAATATTACTTGCCATCAGTTGACTGTACTCTGGTGTGATTGTGTCACAACCTCTGGAAGCTTGTGCATCGTATGTATACTATGGCCTGTGGGAGCCGGTCAGACATAATCAAAGGTCGGACAAACATTAGTATATTTATATCTCGCTTTCCACTTGCTCAATCATCATTATTTTTTGTAGTCAATTTTCATATGCAATTCTGCACATTTCCAAGAATTTTGGAGTAAAAGGGTTAAGTGGACGTGGAGAAAGACAATGTCACCCTTTATCACCCAGTCAAGAAGATTGCATCAAAGTTCTTGACACCAATGGTATCAGGTCGGAGCTCAAAGAAAGGCTAAGTGGGTATCTTCCATTGAGTCTGACCCACACAGTACTTGCAGTGTGTTAAGTTATGGCGCAGGGGCGGAGTATGGGCGGCTAAATGCAGAGGTCGTGTACTATGTTAGCACAGACTCTAGACGGAGGTGGTGGACTTGGTGCAGAGTGGATCTTTGGCCTCAACGTATGTGTTGTGCCCTCGTGCTACCGCAATCCTATATTTCAAGGAACCAAGTTATCGGAGAAGAGTGGAGATTGGACAGAGAGTAGGAGGGGAGAACTAAGTCAATATTCAGACTGAGGTTACAAACTGGAGTACCTACAGCTTATATACAAGTATCTATAGAATGGTAACTATAGTGCGAATAGATTCTGTGGGGAACGCGGGGAACTATGGAGACGGGGAGATGCTGTGTAAGTACTATGCAACATTATACAATCGTGAAACAGGAATGGACAAGAGACTGAAAAGGAAAGGTGACGGAGACGGGGATTGATCCGAGGCAGAGATTGCAGAGAGTTGAGGACGTAATGGTTACGGATGTAACAGTGCCCTCCCCTTAAGGCCGAGCCCACAAGGCCTAGGACCCCGATAACTAATAAACTTCATTTTGGAGTCCTTCGGATGGGTATAAGAGGGCGCGCTGATGGCGGGAGCTTCCTAACCCAGAACCACCACCATGTCCCAAAACACAACCACTCAAGAACGTATCGCCCAACTAGCAGCCAGGCAACGGGAACGCAAGGAGAACAAACGGAGGGCGCGGGAAGAACTGGAGAGACAGTGGCAAGTGGCCGAGGAGGAGGAGGAGGCGGAGCTGAGGAGGCTCGAGGCAGAGCAAGTCGAGGAGGAGGCGAGGAGAGCAGCGGAGGAGAAGGAGAGAAGGGAGGCCGCGTTGAAGGCCAAGAAGGAGGCTGCGGCAAGGAGAAGGGCGGAGAAGGTGGAGAAGGCGCGACAGGCCGCGCAGGCGAAGAAGGCGGCGGAGAAAGAGGCGGCTCAGGCGAAGAAGGCGGCCGAGAAGGAGGCCGAAAGGCAGAGGAGGAAGGAGAGGGGCGAGGCCCATAAACAAAAATGTAAGAAGGCCCTGGTAGAGCAGGTACAGAACCTAACCGCTGAGATCCGGGCAGTGGCAATGTCGGGGGCCGGAATGTCAAATGCCACAGAGGCCTCCATAAGGCGGACAGAGGCAATGCTGGAGTTGAAGGGGCTGGGTGAACCGGAGTCCTCGGAGTATGAGGAGACAACATCGGAAGGGGGTTCTGAGGGCAGCGGAGATTCTGTGGAGGGCAAGAGCAAGGGTAAGGGCAAGGGTAAGGCGCGGGTGATTTTGCAGAGGAAGGGGAGGAAATTTGGGGGTAATAACCCCTGTGCTAGGTGTCAACAAGCCGGGGTAGAGTGTGAGGTCGCGGAAGGGTAAGTTATTTTGAATGCTAGTGACTTCAGCTGACAGTGGCTTCAGAAATGGCCGAAGCTGCCAGAATTGTATGGCAGGCAAGCGGAGATGCGGAGCGGGGTCGGTGGAGAACCCGGCAGTGGTTGCAATGCCCACTGACCAGTTTAAAGGTAAGTATGGTTTATATATTGGGGATGGGAGGTTAACGGCTGCAATAGAACTTCAGTCCACGATACTGAAAGCGGAGGAGAGGACGAAGAAGCGGATGCTTGGCCTGGAGAAGCGCATCCTGGACTCCGTGGGGCAGCTCTTGGACTGGTATACTGGGGATGAAAGCTTTGAGGAGGAGTCCGAAAATGAGGGGGAATGGGAAGAGGAAGGCTGCAGGAGCTTCGAGAGTGAGTTGCGGGCTGAGTGTGAGGAGTTGAGTCAGGAGGCAGAGGACGCGGAGATGACGGAGGGGAGTGGTGATGGAATGGAAGTAGACTAGTTGTAGGACAACTAGTAATAAAATTCTTGTTTCTTGGGCTCTGACATGAGTGAAAATCAAAGTGCAGACAAGGGGCCAGGCTTAGCGGGGTTTGCAGTGTGGAAGTCATCCACAAGTTCCTGTGAATTTTCCACTTCTTGGGCCATGACCCAAGAAGTCTCGTCGGGCGTTCCTTCGTAACCCTTCCACTTGACTAGGTACTGGAGCTGGAAACCCCGTTGGCGTCTGCGGTCTATGCGGGAGTCGAGAACACGGGAGACTTTGTATTCAAGTTCTCCATCAATGATGACTGGCACTGGGGGTGGTTCTATGCGGTCAGGTATCGTGTTGGGAGTAGAGGGTTCGATCATGGAAACATGGAACACAGGGTGTTGTTATCAGAACCCTAAGAAGGACTATACATAGGTCTTAGCCACCTTCCTGATGGACAGTAGAATACTTCTTTCCTATCTTTAATACTGACACTCCCACACTCACGCTTCCTTTCTCCCACACACAACTTCTATTTCACACAGGAAGCCTTCTTTTACCTGGGCCCATCTTCTTATGACTCACCTTGACAAGTACTTACCCAGGGTACTCATAAATAGCAGATAACCAATATGTATATAAACCTAGCTACAATCACTTGTATCTTTAGCTTAGTGTTATACACTGTTCTGCTTAAACCTCTTGTTCGCCTGAAAGGGTATCAGAGATTTATCCAGCCCATCTCCAAGTCAAGTAGTAAGACTCAAGGACCAAGTCTGTATAGACATCCTTGTGATCCCAATCTTGCGACTCAGGAGTGGACCCCTAACCCGGGTAACAGGTGTACTGCTCGCATGGAGTCAGGAAGGCGGAGGGTGAAGGAGTGGGAGCCTGGCTGGGCTATGATTTCATATGGTCCTAAGAATTTTTCGGAGAGTTTTTTGGAGGGACGGGTGGTGCGGAAGAACTGAGCTTTAACGAATACCTTCTGACCAACTTGGAGATCAGGTGCCGGTGAAACGCTGGAAAACGGACTCGATGGCAAGGGTGGGGAAGCACAACACTGAGGGAACAAGGATGGGAAGCTTTCACACTAAACCCAACACTCAAACTCTCAAAATTCAAACACAATCACTAAACTCGTGTGGGAGCTTAGGGCAAAGGTATGGGGTAGGATATGTCAAAGAGTAATCGTTTGCCAAGGCAAGTTCGAGGGGGTGCGGATCTGACAGACAGAATCGAAGAAACCGATTTTATAGAGCTCCAAAATGACACAGTTATTGACTAAGATAGTCCTGGACAACTGTACACAATCTGACCTCTAACTTGAGTGTAATACAAGACTAACTTGATTACAACTCCTCTGGACTCTGGGGGACAGACTCAAGCTCAAGACCCACTTGGCTTAGTCTATTCTGTCTCTAAATTTGAATTGAACTCGAAGAAATCTCAAGTTCCAATCCCTCTGCTCTCTAGGCTCTAGGAAATCACACAAAAGCGAACTCAAGGTGATTCTCCTCTTAATAACTCTGACTGAACTCTCCTGAAGACTAGTTTCACTTAAACAATTCACACAAAATAGATCTAAACCGTTCTTGATCACGGCTGCGAAGTACTCTGCTGAGAAGTTGGGGTGAAGCCCTTCTTCCTCTTCTCAGAGGCCTGCAGCCATATTTTTATATTGAGAGAGATACAAAACTAAAATAGACGAAACAGAGAGATTTGAAATACAGGAAATTCGGTCCATGGTAAAACAAAAAGGATAGAATATTTTAGAAAGTTCTTCTGCATTGCTGCAAGTGTCCGAAGTACTCAGAATATGTTTTCGAGTCAACGGCAGTCCGGCCGTTGCTACTAGGTCATCGGGAATGCAGACGTTCGATGACGTATGCCTGAGCTCTCGGATCAAAATGCTGATCGTGTCTTGGAGATGGTTCCCATTGTTCCGTGTCTGCTGAACTCTCCTTCGGGAAGCGGTTCCGTAGCATCGTGGACCCACAAAGTACACCTAATTAGTGCACAATAATCCGTTTGGAATATTCTGACGCTTGGGGGTGCCGTTCCGATGTTAGGAAGTTCGTTCCGTTGTCCATGCTCTGTTTCTAAGGGTTTTGCCTGTCTGCATAACCTCATTTCATGCTTCTGGGGAATATTCTAAAGTTCTCGCGAGCCGGTTTGGCTCAGTCCCGGTCTCTGAGTTTCATTTATCTCATGCATAGCCCTCCCTGATTGCAACCTGGGTTGGTTTGGCAAGCTATGTACAGCCCGGAATCCCCTAGCAATTGCCCGGAATGTCTGCCTCTTACTGAGTTCTGCCATAAAGACTATCCCTCGCGTGATTTTAGACACTATTAAGCATATGCTAGGGCACAAACACCCTATGTATGGTCAAACTGGCGACCTCGGGATAGGTCCCAATCCTCTCTGAGGTTCATAGATGTATGGCCATTGATTTTATAGTAATAAAAATCGGTAAAAATGGTGTATTTTAGGTGTAGACCCAAAATCGGCTTATCACCGGCAATCTGCGGGCATCTGCGGAGGTTTGATAGCGCTGTTGAGCGAGTGCTATCTCGGACTTCAAGGTGGTATGGAGGTTGTCAAGGTCGACAGCGAAATCGCGGGCCCACGTGGAGGCAAGGTCGCGCTCGGGGTGGACTGTGATCTTCGGATGATATCCCTTGTTAGTGAAGAATGGAGAGATACCAGTGGTAGCGCTAGGGGCATTATTGTATGCGAACTCAGCTAGGGGTAAGAGTTCTGCCCAATTGTCCTGTTGGTAGTTGCAGTAGATGCAGAGGTATTGCTCAAGTGTCTGATTGGTGCGTTCAGTTTGACCATCACCTTCGGGGTGGTAACCGGAGGTGAAGTGAAGTCGCATGTCGAGGGCTTCTCCGAGTGAGCGGAAGAAGTGGGATACGAATTCGGAGCCATGATCGGAGGTGACGTGCTCTGGAACACCGTGTTTTGAGAATACGTGGAGGACAAAGAGGCGGGCTAGCTGTGCTGAAGTGATGGTATCATAGGTGGGGATGAAGATGGATTGCTTGGTGAGCCTGTCGACGATGACTAGGATGGTATCGTAGTCAGCGGATTTTGGGAGCTTCTCGATGAAATCCATAGAAATGGAATTCCATGGTCGCTCGGGGATGGGAAGTTGCTTGAGTAGTCCGTAGGGACGATGACGCTGTGGTTTAGACCTCATGCAAGTGACGCAGGACTTACAAAAGTCCTTGACAAATGTCCGGATTTCGGGCCATGTATAGTCCCGGTGAATGAGTTCCAGTGTCTTATTCTGACCGAAATGGCCAGAAAGTGGGTGGTCATGCTTGTACTGGAGAACGCGGAGTCGGAGATTGTCGGAGTTGGGGACATAAATGCAATTGTCGAGGAGGAGAAAACCTTTATTGTCAACTGACCAGCGTCCTTCAGGACAGGCAAGGTGTGTGGAGCCGACCGGGTCCGCGGGGAGTGCAGCGAGGATGTCATTGTGAAGCTGTTCCACATCAATGGTAACAGCTGCATGGAGGACTGGGGAGTATAATGATGTAGTGCGAGCAGATGCTGCAAGCTGCTTGTGAGTAAAGACTGGACAGAAATTATGAGGATTGACCATTGCGTAGTCCCTATTCCCCTCTTTAAGGTAGATGTCCCATTGTCTAGTAAGGGCATCAGGTTTAGTACCGAGGCGACCAGGGCGGAAGCGGATAATGAGGTTGAACTGAGAAAGATACTCAGACCAGCGGACTTGGCGGCGGGAAAGAACTGTTACCCGGGTTAGGGGTCCACTCCTGAGTTGCAAGGTTGGGATCACAAGGATGTCTATACAGACTTGGTCCTTGAGTCTTACTACTTGACTTGGAGATGGGCTGGATAAATCTCTGATACCCTTTCAGGCGAACAAGAGGTTTAAGCAGAACAGTGTATAACACTAAGCTAAGGATACAGGTGACTGTAGCTAGGTTTATATACATATTGGCTATCTGCTATTTATAAGTACCCTGGGTAAGTACTTGTCAAGGCGAGTCATTGGAAGGTGGACCCAGGTAAAGAGAAGGCTTCCTGTGAGAAATAGAAGTTGAGTATGGGAGAAAGGAAGCGTAGGTGTGGGAGTATCAGTATTAAAGATAGGAAAAAGAAGTATTGTACTGTCCATCAGGAAGGTGGCTAAAACCTAATTATAGTCCTTCTGAGGGTTCTGATAACAAGAACCTTGGTGGTGCAGAAATACTCCAAGTTCTTGTGATTGGTGACCATGTCAACTGGTAATGGAGCACCTTCAAGGTAATGACGCCAGATGCGGAAGGCCTCGAATATAGCAAGGAGTTCCTTGTCGTGAGTATCATAATTGAGCTCGGTACTACTGAATGTGTGGGAATGGAAAGCAATGGGGTGGACTTCACCGTTAACAGCCTGTATGGACAGGATGGCCGCAAGGGCGTAATCGGAGGCGTCGGTTTCAACGATGACCTGGGAGTTGGGGGACCATGGAATGAGGACTGGTGCGGAGATGAAGGCCTTCTTCAAGAAGTTGAAGGAGGCTCTACAATCGTCAGTGAAGTTCCATGCGGTATCTTTGCGAGTGAGGCGTGTCAGTGGCACGACGATGTCAGAATAACCGTGAATGAAACAATGATAGAAGTTGGCAAAACCAAGGAAGGACTGAATGTCCTTGACTTTCCGAGGTTCTGGCCAGTCCTCGATGATCTTGACTTTTGCGGGGTCCATGCGGAGACCCTCGGGGGACAGGATATACCCAAGATACTCCACTGTGGATGAGTGGAACTCGCACTTTTCGGGTTTGGCATATAAGCTGTGTTGACGGAGCCGCTTCAATACTTCCTTGACTTGACTGCGATGAACATTCATGTCATTGGAATAGATTAGGATGTTGTCAAGATAGATGATAATGCAAATATCCAGCATGTCCTTGAATATATCATTCATGAACCATTGGAAAGTAGCTGGTGCATTAGTGAGACCAAAGGGCATTACCAACCACTCGAAGGAACCATAGTGGGTCCTGAATGCGGTTTTCCATTCATCACCTTCAGTGATGCGGACAAGATGGTAGGCATGTCAGAGATCTATCTTGGTATAAATGCGGGCTTTGCGGGAAGTGTCGAGGAGATCGGAGATGAGTGGGAGTGGGTAGTGATCCTTTTTGGTAATGCGATTGAGACCCCGGAAGTCGACGCATAGGTGAAGGGAGCCATCTTTCTTCTTGACGAAGAGGACGGGAGCTCCATGAGGAGAGGAGGATGGGCGAATGAAGCCAATGGAGAGGTGTTCGTCAATGAACTCGCGGAGTGTCTTCAGCTCGGACTGTGACAATGAGTAAACTGTACCGACAGGAGGCCCTGCCCCTTCCTCAAGTTCAATCTTGAGATCATAAGGGCAATGGGGGGCAAGTGTGTCAGCATGTGATTTACTGAAGACATCGGCGTACTCGTGATATTCCTCTGGAACGGAGGAGAGGTCTACCGGTTCGGTAGACATGGAGGCAGAGGCAGCAGAGACGGAGGGAGCAGTGAGGTTGATACGGAATTGTTGGGAACCCTGGAGCTTGCAAGCTTTCATGAATGCGGCTGCATTGATGAGTGAAATGTGCGGAGCACCGGAGAGGGGCGGAGAAGCCTCAGAGACGGAAACGGAATCCATACCGGGATCGACAGGAGGTGCAGAATGCGGAGAATCTGCGGGTGCGCGAACAGAGGGAGTAGCAGGAGACTCAAGTAGAGATGGTTGGAATATGATACTGCTCATGACCCAGTCAATCAACGGATTGTAGCGGGTGAGCCAGTTGTGTCCTAGAACCATGGAACAGGAGGAATCGAGCTGAGTGACGTAGAAGTCCAGAGAGAAAGATTCACCGGTAGGAAAAATGACAGGGATGTGTGCAAGCTCCGAAATGTAGGATTTTGAAGAACCATCGAATAACCGTAACTTGACTGCTGTGATGGGGGAAGTAGGAATGGAATGAGTACAGACGAAGCGAGTATCTACGAAGCAATGAGTGGAACCACTATCTACCAAGGCTTTGAAGGGGATCGGAGAAACGGAAGGAGAGTTCATGGGAGAACTATTTACAGATTGCGGAGATGAATCGGAGATGTCGGAAATGGTGGGAACAGATTTATCTACAATGGGGGAAGAAGAGAAAACAAGAGATGAAGTTAATTCTACATGAAGGGAATTCGGATTGGAAAGAGCGGACGCATTGAGGCGGGGAACCTCGGGAGCACAGATGAGCTCAATGCGATCCTCAGTCTGTGCAGAGGCCTGAGGACCGCACTCTATTTTTCCGACTGCATGTCAGCAGCGGTAGAGCTATCTGGCTCTGTGACTTGGGCTTGACGCCCCTTGGCTTTGTTGTCCGATGCAGCCCGTTTCTTGCATTCGCTGACCTTGTGATTGGCCCCTCCGCAGAAGAGGCACAAGTTGTTGTCCATGCGACGTTGACGCTCTTTGGTTGTCAACTTACCATCCTTGGTAAGCTTGTCAGACAGGTCAGGTTTGGGGGCTGAGGACTTCTGGTTGGAAGTGGGTTGGGAGGGTTTGCTGGATGAGGAGCCGTGGCCACCAGAACCACCACGGTTGTTGTTGGAGTTGTTGTTATTGCTGCTCTTGGCAGCGGAGGACGGATTGGCAGAGAAAGGGGGCTGAGTGGACTGATTACCTCCCAATTTCTTGGAGGCTTGTTGCTCCGATGCGGACTTCACACGGGCTTTTTCTCGTTGGCGTTCCCAATAACAAGCGTCGACCTTTTGTGCTGCATCACGCATCAAGACAAATGTGGTGGGCTTACCATCAGCCCGATTGGAGAGGATATCCTGAATGTGATCAGGAAGTCCCTTGTAGTAGCGGTGACACAATACTTTGTCACCCCACTTGAGTTGCCCAGCTAAGCGGAGAAACTCGACGTTGTAGATGGCAATCTTCTCGTCCGAGCGCATGCGGAGATTATCGAGTTGTTCGGCGGCTTCACCGGTGGGATCTGCGGGGCCGAAATGAGTCTGTAACTCAAGCGTGAATTTGTCCCAATCATCTAGCCAATCATGGATAATACCGTCGTGATCAGCCTGGTCAAGGCCGATCTCGAAATATTGTTGGGCAGTGCCCGAAAGATAAGTCAATGCGAAATTGACCTTGGTCGTGGAGTTGGCAAACTGGTTGGGGTTGGTGCGGAAATATAATCTGCACTGGAACAGGAAAGGCTTGAGCTTGGTGGGGTCAGACCCATCGAAGGTTTCAGGTTCGCGCGCTTTGGTGCGAGGGGCCCGAGGCGGAGTTGGTGGGTGTGACTGAGCTCGACCGTCAAGCTGATCAGCGAGGTGGCCAAGGGCATGGGCTAGGAGATCGTTGGTGTTGGGAGCAGTAGGACAGGGACGATGTGGAGGTGCAGATGGATTCATATTCCCCGGTGGTGGTGGTGGGGGCAGATTGTTGCCTGGGGGTGGACCTGGATTATTATCAGGTTCACTATTATCACCATCATTACCATCATCATCATCATCGTTGTCTTCTGGCTCCGAGGGGTCTGAGGGATCAGAGGGATTAGGTGACGGAGGGTTCGAGGGGTATGCTCCAGGAGCACGGGGGGTCAGAAATGATCATGCAGGCGTAGCCTGATGACTTGATGAGGGTTGAGTACGTTGGGAGTGCTCGGAGGCGGTCGGAGTACTGGCCATGCGAGAGCTGCAGACTCTCGACGGTCCAGCCTGTGCTTCTACCTCGCGAGCTTTGAGGGACAGCTTGGTCAGGCGTGAACTGCGCCTGACATCTGTCGAGTATTGGGTGGTGGAGGTTGTCTTGGTCCTAGTTTTAGTAACCATGATCAATGATAAACGAACGGCAACAAGAGTCTGAGTCTGAATATACTGTTAAGTTATGGCGCGGGGGCGGAGTACAGGCAGCTAAATGCGGAGGTCATGTACTATGTTAGCACAGACTCTAGACGGAGGTGGTGGACTTGGTGCGGAGTGGATCTTTGGCCTCAACGTATGTGTTGTGCCCTCGTGCTACTGCAATCCTATATTTCAAGGAACCAAGTTATCGGAGAAGAGTGGAGATCGGACAGAGAGTAGGAGGGGAGAACTAAGTCAATATTCAGACTGAGGTTACAAACTGGAGTACCTACAGCTTATATACAAGTATCTATAGAATGGTAACTATAGTGCGAATGGATTCTGCGGGGAACGTGGGGAACTATGGAGACGGGGAGATGCTGTGTAAGTACTATGCAACATTATACAATCGTGAAACAGGAATGGACAAGAGACTGAAAAGGAAAGGTGACGGAGACGGGGATTGATCCGAGGTGGAGATTGTGGAGAGTTGAGGACGTAATGGTTACAGATGTAACACAGTGTAGGTACCTGGACAAATGGTTTGCTAAAATTAATGGTAACCAACCACAAAAATATTCATAACCCTGCAATAGCACATTTCCCTGTACAATGTTTCCTCAGAGACCCAAAGAACTGAAAGCTTCTTCAATGGCCAAGCTAAGGGTGCAGTCAACGGGGCCACTAGAATTTAGCGTGATGCTGAGCATGGCTAAGCGTGATCAAGCGTGAGTGAGCACAATCAAGCGTGATCAAGCGTGAGTGAGCACAATCAAGCGTGATCAAGCGTGAGTGAGCACAATCAAGCGTGATCAAGCGTGATCAAGCGCTACCGCCAAAAACTGAATACAAGTTGGGCGCCAGTTAGTATGTAATGAATACAAAATGTTGTAAGGCAAGTGCGACCAAGTGTGAATCAACCATGGAAGCATGATGAAGCATGGCTAGGTGTGATGAAGTGTGGCTAAGTGTGATACAAGCATGAAATTGAGCAAGTTTCAATGGTCACATCTTATCTCTTAGATGTACTTCTGTCGAGATCAACACATTCATATCATAGTTTATACTGATTTTTTATGTAATTAGGGTATGATGTATATATTCATGCAGATACCAATATTTCGCAGCTACCTAATGCCTAGATCATGTTATCAAGGCATTGGCAAACTGATTAGATTACATCGTAATGGGCGTTAAATGAGCTGTCAAGCGTGATTGGACCCTTCATGCTTGCCACGCTAGTGTGAGGGCATCACGCTAAAAACACGTCGCCCCAGTCAACGGACAGGTAAATTTCCATCGTTGAGGAAATGTACAATTCAATCATTGCCTTATGAGGAGTTTCTAGCACTACAATCAGGGCACAACCCTAACTAGCTACAACCACTCCATGAGCTTATCGTTCTCCCGCAACTCCAGTTTAAACCCTTTCTGAACTAGCGCTTGTAAGTCCCGCCGTTTATTTTTGGGCCATAGAGCCGGTGTGTCCAGCTTAATACAAAGCATCGAGTCTTTGGATTGTAAAAACCTCCTTGTCAGCATGCGGACCAAGTCAGAAGAAAGGCGGGGAACTATTGAGGTAGGCTCGTATACATGGCCTGTCAACTCTAGGACTCGGAGCGAAGGCAATATTTGTGCTGTCCCCGCCACAGTTGGTCTGTCGGAGCCAAGTACCTCAAAGAAGGAAGATAACACTGTAAAATGGACCAATCTCCATAGTGACAAGTTCTCCAATTGTGGTAAGACTGTGAGCAAAGCTTGCAGGTTAGCTGCGGACACCTCTCCGCCGATCCCGAGAGTTGTCATGCTGTTTGGAAGGCGGGTGAAGAACTCCAGACAGGCACCCCAGACGACTGGGTCCCTGAGTTTGTCACATCCGGACCATCAGAATGTTCGGAGAGTGGGTAGAGTCATATGTTGGAAGAAGGTGTTGTGGAGGTCTACAGTGTGGCGTTCTGTGACTACCCATCGGAGGTATTCTAGGCGCTTTAGGATAACAGGGCGCTCAAAGAGATTTACTAGTTTATCCTCGCGTAAGGATTCGATTATTTCACATTCCACCAGGTTTTGACACTGGGACAGCATTTCGAAGCAGAAGTGGATGGTCATATTGGAGAGATATAGGGAAACGATCTGATCACAGGGAAGAACAATCTCCAACCCATTGACAATCGTAATTTGTTGGAGGTGCGGTGTGTCGGATTTAGTCATGATCAGTGTGCTCTCGTCACCGTGTCCGGGTCGGTAGCGGCGATTTGGCCAGGCCAATGTTAAATCTTCAAGGTTTGGAAAAGCTGTTGATATAATGGGCAACCATTCGTAAGGGGGAGCAATTAAGCGAAGAATGACGATCTTTGAGGAGTTGGATGAGGAAAACAATGCATCCCGGATCGGTTGCAGTAGCAGTTCACGGGGTGCACTGTAGTCATTGTATGGGTGTTTGTAACTGATAATATCAATGGATAACTCGACAGAGCATGGGAAGGCTTTAGCTTTCAACAGACAGTGCTCTAGGAGCTGGCTATGGTTTGTGGCTGGCCCTTCCCGGACTACCAGTTTTACTGTTGTCCATAGCAAAGAAGTGGATTGTGCAACCTGGCGCCAGTATGAGCAAACTGACCCAAGGATAATAGGAAGACGTTGGCCATGAAGGTCTGTGTTTGAAGTATTGGAGCCCTGAGGCTGTGATTTAGAGGGCGGACAAAATGATAGCATCCTCATCATCTCGGCATCAAGTGTGTGGGGTCTAAGGTCGATTGGATGGCAGGCATGCTGGAAAATAATGGACAGTATCTCTGGGGGGAGGTGCTTCCCCATTGGTGACTTTATGTCGTTGCGCCTTTGGAGCAGAGAGGCACGTTCTTGGTCCAATCTGCGGACCCGATCGTCGATGTAAGCAATCTCGTCATAGATCCAATGTGGCAGAGGTGAGATGTATGGTTCTAGAGATTGCCGATCATAAAGAGGGCACACAGTGTTACTTGACATCTGTGGACTGTAGCGACTCAGAGGAGGCTGGAGTGATCAGTGAAACGCCTGGCAAGGCATGAGCCAGGTGCGCTTTCTCATGCCGAGACGTGACTGTCACGGGCATATCTTAGGTGCCAGCACAGCTCCTCACCATTTTGGAGTTCTCTGTCTGCCTCCCGTACCTTGTCAGGCTGCTTGGCTAATTCCGCTTGGACTGTTTTTGAGCCATCTGAATAAGTAAGGAATGACATGATTATTGACATCCCCTGCACATGAACTCCCTCCCCTGGTCTTCATGCGTAATGCCACTTGCACATGCGACTGGCTCTCAGATAATCTTCTGAATTTTTCCCCAAGCACTGTTGGATTTCGCAAACACGCGCCTAAGACCTCGGGAGTCATCCTTGAAGCGCTCGCGATCAGAGAGCTGTGAGTCCAGAGAGACAAATGCCAGTTCATTCGAGGGATCATTCTATTTGGAAACCCGGGTTTTCCACAATCAATATCAATTTAGACTACAAAGCCTGGGAATGCAGTTGGGTTTCAATCGTGACGAATTGTGACAAGACTCGGTAACTGGCGCGTCAGGGCCAGTGCGACCAGGTAGGCCGTTGTAATGCTCGCCGGGGAAGCTCGTGTAGCCGGCTGCTACTGCAGTGGTTGGTTCTCTCACACGGATGTGCGTCCACCACCACTACCTGCCATCTTCACCATTGACTATGCCTCCATCCCCAGGGGCCTGTCAGTTGTTATCACTCATTAACCAGCATGCACCCACACCCAACCCAACCGGCACCATCACCACCCCATATCCAACCAAGTTACTGTCACCACTGCCCTCTTTGCTGTCGATCACACCTCCATCCTTTGGGGGCCGTCAATGCAAATTAGGCTGCTTGGTTAACCGCCACGACCACTGTAACCACCACTGACTATGCCCCCAACCCCAAGGCCCACAGCAAGCTTCCATTCTTCAAATGCCCATAGCAAACACCGCCCACAGCAAACTTCCATATTCTCAACTGCCCATAGCAAACGCCACTCATAGTAAGCTTCCATATTCCACTGCCCATAGCAAACGCCGCTGACAGCACACTTAGCTTCCATTTTTTTCAACTGCTCATAGCAAACTTGTAGTAAACACCGCCCATGGCAAACTTCCTTATTTTATATACCTAGTCGTACTCTGCCTGCATCTACTTAATTCAGATTTGTGATACCTACACCCAGATTAATCATTAAAACATGTGAATATCAATATTTGAGTGTTACCAAGCAACTATCACTGATCGGTGGACTGCTTGAGTTGCTTGTAGTGCTAGAGAAAAACATTTATAAGTATTGCTGAGAGACCTGTGGCGCCTCCCAATTCCACTTGAATTCCACTGAGCTGGTATTGTGGCGACCACTAAGGCCATCATCTTAATACATACCTAGGCAGTTTCAACCAATCGACCAGTTAGTGCTCATTGCAATCAAATACATATATGATGATTGTTATATCGTGCATTATTCAGGCTTTTTTACTCAATTTTCTGTCTTATAGGTATTGACTAGGGTCCCATCCAGAGCACAGTAACAACTAAAATAGTCCTTTGATCGCTTGCTGATTGCAGTTTTGGCAAACGATAAGAGAACGAAAAAGTCGGAAAGAGTGAAAAACAGTAATGTGAAAGAAACAACAAACATGTGTCTCCACCGCTGCAACTAGACAAAGTGGACTTAGACGAGAATGAAAAAAGTAGAGTGTAGGTATAAAAGAGAGAGGCGAGGCAAGACAAACTCCAGTTAATCCTACACTACTGCACCCCAGCTACCCTCGTTCTATCAACGCTCCTTTACTATGGCTAGTACTTTTGCAGATTATGCTACTCCGCTTGCCCACTCTGCCTTTTCTCAAGCATTCTACGATTGTATCACCTTTCGATCGCTTGGAAACACCGGCTACTCTATCAATTTCCCAGCTATTGCCCAGCCGGGATTAATTCGATGCTGGTGCTTCGACATCACCGAAACCCAGTCGGCCGAGGGTACTGTTGTGCTTCCAACTGATAACATACCCCATGCAGATGACCTCCGTCCTATTATCTCTGACCTTGAGTCAGCTTTTAATCAAGGCTTCAGATCCGTTGCTATCAAGCTAGCTATTTCTGATACTGAGGTCACTCGCCAAGTATATCATTTTCGAAAGGTAAGCTTAGTGTCAGTATATGAAACATCTAGGGTATTTAACTAAATATCTATCTATTACTCAGATTCGACTCTTTTCCGAGATAAACAACCACTCTAAAATAATAACTTATGCTTATTCTATCATCGAGTATCTCCATTCATCCTCTACCCTTCATCCTGAAATTGTGAGGGAGTTCATGGACCTCAGGATTGTATCTATATCTGAAGGATTCTTGACCTCAATGTTCCCCCTCTGGAAACTTGGATGCTTGCTCGGGGAGGAATGGCTTGAAGATGACATCGCCAATTCTCTCTTGGAGCTTTTATATTTCCAGACTGCTGCTACAAAGCCGGCCACTATCCCTCCCATACTTCTTCCAACAACCTTCTTCCAAAATTCACTCTATCATTATATTGCAAATGATGCCGCTCAGCCTCATGCGTCGTCATGCCTCTATGGGATTCAACATGCTGTCCAAGATCGCTCCTGGGCTTCCAGTGGTTTTGCTGCCCTCATATGTGATAGGAATCACTACATAGCCTACCGATTATCATCCTCTGGCCAAATCGAGTATGGCGATTCCCTTCATGGAGACTCTAGACGCTCAACTGAGGATGCTCTCGATTGGGCGATCAATGCTCCGCATTTTTTATTCACCGCGTCGACACAAGGCGAGGTTAGTCTGCAAGGTATCTCCTCAGGGAGTTGCGGCGTGGCTAGCCTCAACTTTATTCATCAAGCTATTAATCCAAGCGTCCCTCGATGGTCTTCCAATAAATCTAACCTCTTCCAAGGTTCATATTTGGATGGTCTTATTGCCTATCATGTCACGGCAGCAAAGAATATGGTGAGCCTTTAACAATCATTGTATCCCTCCCACCGCTTAGTATATACTTCATTTTCAGTATCCCCGCTCAAGATGGACTCAAAATATCTATTCAACTACCCCCACATCGCTGAGCATCTCCAAGCGTGATACTAGAGAAACGGATATGATTCCATATGATGACTTTAACTTGTTTTCACCAACTGTGAGTGATTATATCCAACTGAGAAGTAGGATTAGTGCTAATGCCGCATTACTGCTGATCACAAATTTTCAGAAATTACATCCTATATACTCTTTCTTGAATGAAGGCCAGGCTCTATCACCCACGCCCTCAGCCAGTGTCCCCTTGTTCTTGGTCTCTTCTAGTTCGCATATTGGCATGGAATGCAAGTCTGAATATCAGGCTACAACCATAAACCTTGAAGAGTCTGCACCTGTCACCCCGCCCAGGCTTGCTCATGGGAAAACTGAAAGTGTCAACATTAAACTGGAAGATATACCTATTCCTTTACCCCCGACGCCGTCAACTCCCACTATAATCAAGCCTGAGGGCACACTTCAGTTGCATAATATATTTTGCCGGCTCCCCACTATCGACTCAGAGATCATTGATCTCACCTGTGATTTGCCATGCTCTTCCCCTGTTCGTACCTCTTCCCCGGCTATTGAATTGATGAGCAGCACATTCACTACTCCGAGCCCTGCCAAGCCTTGCGTCTATCCCAACTACGGCTCTAAAGACTCACCTGTCTTGATTGATATTATGAATGCCGAGGACACTCAGGTTAAAGCTGATCCTGGATCTCACCAAGATCATCCCTCACTGCAAATAAATGTTCCACTGCGTCTTCACACCGTTTATGCCACCTGTGATGATGCCGAGGAAGCCGTGCATGCCGCTGAAAGGGCGCTAGGATATTCCTGGCGTCGAGCTCAGCTGCACAAAGATGAACATGGGAAAGTCTTCAAACGTACTATTTGTTGCTCAGCTTACGCAAAGCCTCAAACGATTCACTCTGGCAAAGTAGACCCCGGAGACTGGCGTCAGGGGAGAAGTGGGCGTTCTGAGTGCATGGCTCATGTCAATATTTGCTCTCAGGCTGGCGGTACTTTCTGGACGCTGACATACATTAATCTCCAACATAATCACCCCCCTCCCTTCCAACCTGGTGTTACACGGCCACTACCTCCCAAGCCTTCACAGCGGAAGCTTGTGGCCAAGTATGCCAACCAGCCACAGTTTGAACGCTCACATATTAAGCAAGTATTGAACGAGAGCTTTCAGGATCATCCACTAGAGGACCGGCAAATCACAAACATAATTAATGCTGTGCGTCGTGAGGCTCGAGAGTCTAGAGATCTGCATGGTGGGGATTTTGCAGCTGTTCTCTCTTATCTGCGACACCTTAAACAGGGGGATCCTGGCTGGGACTACAGGTTGCAGTTAGACGAGTCAAACACCGTTGTAGCTCTCTGGTGGCAATCCCCCGAGCAGGGGCAACTCTCTCAGCGTTACTGGGATATTCTCATCTGTGACGCCACTTACAATCGCAACGTATATGGATATGCCCTTAATGTTGGTATTATCATCAACAATATGGGCAAGTCACGGAATATCTGGTATTGCTTACAGAAGTCAGAATCTGTTGCAATGCACACATGGGTTCTTCAGAACCACCTTGACGTCGCTAAGCAAGCTCCTGAAGTCTTTGCATCCGATTGCCATATCTCCCTCTGCATTGCTGTGCCCTCTGTAATGCCTTTCACTCGGCATATTTATTGCCTCCATCATCTCACTTCCAATGTCAACTTAAACCTTCGGAGTCGTATTGGCCATCAAAATTGGGTTTCCTTTAATCATGATTTTTGGGTTGCTTACAGAGCTATGTCACCTGAGGTATTTGATCATCTTTGGCGCGAACTTGGGGAGAAGTATCCTGAAGCAAAGCCATACCTTGATGATGAACTTTATTCTTGTTGCCAGCATTGGGCGTGGCCTTGGGTTAGTAGTACGTTCACAGCCGGAGTTCGAACAAATGGGAGATTGGAAGTCGAAAATCGTATCAACAAGCAACTTGGAGGCCCAAAGAAGTCAGCCCTGCAGTTGGTGCAGGCTCTGAACGAGCGGACGCTTGGACAGACTCAAAAAGAGGAAGAGTATATGCGCGATGTATGTTACTTCGGATCCTATTTTAAAGCTCAATAATGACAATCCGCACTGCAGCTTTCCCGCCGTCAACACATTTCTAATCTAGAAACACTCTTTGCACGTCCCCTTGACCTTCTTCGCCGACACGCTGGTCCATTTGCCCTTCAAACATGTTACAAGCAGATGGTGGAGAGTATGTTCTATGTGACTGAGGTCATTCAGAGGCCGCCCGGTTCACGCGAATGGGTAGGTTTATCCCTATACTCAACTTAATAACTACTAGTGAATATTTGCTAATTGTTTCAACAGAACTACCTCATCAGTGAATCTGTAGCCCAGCCTGGATTCGAATGAATTGATAATGAAGAAAATGTATGTTCCTATCAGTTATGCTCACCAAGTTTCATCTGAGAGTTTCCTACAGAAACTGATGAATTCATTCACAAACGATTGCGCGCACATCTCAGCAACTTGGCTGTTCAACTTAATCAACAACCTCAAGCTCCGGATCCACCAGCTTTTCAAGGTTACCCACCAGGCCACAGGTGCAGTCCACTATCTTGTTCGCCTCACAGACGATCGCTGCATTTGTGATTGTTGCATGGGGATGAATATAGGACTTCCTTGTCGGCACTTCTTCAATGCCTGGGTTCGTGTTAAAGGTCTGCCGTTTCATCTGGGTCTTGTGCGAGCTCGGTTAGTGAATTAAATTTGAGGAACACACAATATTGACAATTATTTCCTAGCTGGTACAAAAACCCAAGTATTGATCTCGCCACAATCCCTGCTGTTACCCAACTTGGTGAGCTTGGTACGGAAGAGCTTCACTTGAAGGACTCATTAGCCTCCACGTCAAATCCAATTGAGTGGGCTGGTCGACGTAACCAAGGCAGTGGAACACCGCCTCGCACACAAACTCTGGGTGCCAGAGAGGTTCACCAATCTGTGCAAGCTGCGTTTCGGCCAATGCTTGCAAATTTGCAGACACAGGAGCAGGTTGAGGACTTCATTGAACGGATGGTTCAAGCCCAGTGAGTTTCACAGTCCAGCAATGGCACCTCAACTGATTCTTAATTTTATGCAGGCAGAGAGCTGACGATGCAGAGAGGGCCGAGCTGATCAAAGATCCTCTGCCTATCAAACTCATTGGGCGGCCCTGCACTGCTAGGATCACAAGCGCTTCTGAGCCTGGCCGCAGCCGCGGTGGTGGGCCTACTGGACCACGCCTCCCTCCAGGCTGGGTACCTCCTGGGGCTGTTTTAGATACTCAGGCAGCTCGGACAAGCCGCCCATACCACTGCAGAGCTTGTGGCCAGCCAGGTCACAACCGCACCCGGTGCCCTGGTCCCCATTAGCTAGTACACTTCTTTAATAACTCAGTCTAGTCCCAGTTTAATTACATTTTGTTTTTCTTTCCCAACATGCACCACACATAATATACTTTTTCAGAGGCATCCAAGGCGGGCGCGGCTCAGTCACCAAGCATGGTATACTATTTCTCCCTAGACTCCGGAGGTTCCGGTAGACGCTCCCTAGCGCTAATCACGCTTGGCGTCACGCTGGACCCTGTCGGGAACCCGGGTTCCCACATAAGCTGTGAGAAACCCGGGTTTCCGAATAGAATGATCCCGTTCTGCTTGGGCCGTTTTCGAACCATCTTCGCCGTCCTTGACACAGAATATGTAAGGAATGACATCCCCTGCACGTGCACTCACCTCCCCTGGTCCTCATGCGTAATGTCACTTGCACATGCGGCTAACTCTTTGCATCAGGAAAATCTTTCGAATTCCTCCCCAAATGCTGTTCAAAAGAGCCAAGAGTCAACCTAATCTCAGAGATAAAGATGCCCCAACAAGAACTGACCTTGAAGATGATGAATTCATCTAGCTTTAATGTAGATTCGTTTTGTACCTTTTATGAAAGTAAGGGGGAAAGACTTTTGCTCATGGAGTCCCTGAGATGTACAATCCAAAAAACAGAATCCTGAACCAAATGTTCAACAGCTGTTTATCCAATGGTCAAACTAAGGCTGCCGTCAACAAACAGGTAAATTTCCCTAGTTGACGAAACGACGCCATAGGCATCTATCGTAGGAACCAGGCGCACGAATCAACCTTGGAGCCAAGGCCCTTTGCATCTATACAATTCAATCGCCGTCTTATGAGTAATTTCTAGTGCTACAATCAGGAGTTATTACATATAGAATGGGTTCTTTCAAAACCCTAACTAGCTACAACCACTTCACGAGCTCACCCTTCTCCCGCAACTCCAGTTTAAGCCCCTTCCGAACTAATGCTTGTAGGCCCCGCCGATGTTTTTTGGGCCATAAAGTTGGTGTTTCCAGCTTAACACAAAGCGCCGAGTCTGTGAATTGCAGAAACCTCCCTTTCAGCATGCGAACCAAGTAGTAAGAAAGGCTCCGAGGTGCAGAGGTGCTATCATGCACGTCACCTGTTAACTCTAGGACTCGGAGTGAAGGCAATATTTGCGGTTGTCGTGCTGGTTGGGAGGCAGGTGAAGAACTCTAAACAGGCTCCCCAGACAACAGGGTCCCTGATTTCGTAACTTCCAAACCATCGAAACGTTCGGAGGGCAGGAAGAGTCATGCACTGGAAGAAGGCGGTATGGAAGTCTACCATGTGGCGTCCTGCAGGTATCCATCCGAGGTATTCTAGGCGCTTTAAGATAACAGGGCGCCCGAAGAGACCTACTTGCCCATGATCATCAGAGTATGTTATTTCATACTCCACCAAATTTTGACATTGGGATAGCATTTCAAAGCAGGAACGGGCGGTGATAACGGAGAAGTATATGGAAACAATCTGATCCCATGGAAGAACAATCTCCATTCCGTTGATGATCGCAACCCGCTGGAGGCGTGGTGTTTTGGATTTGGTCATAGTCAGTCAGTCCGTGCCCGGGCCGTGTCCGGGTGGGTAGCGATCAATTGGCCAGGCCAGGTATCAAATCTTCGAGGTTTGGGAAAGCTGCTGACAGAATGGACAACCATTCGTAAGGGGGATCAAATAGGCAAAGAGTGACGATCTTTGACGAGTTGGGTGGGAAAAACAGTGCATCTCGTATCGGTCGCAGTAGCGATTGGCGCACAGGGGGTCGTAGAAACGGTATGAGTTGTCATCTTCTTTGTCTCCTTTGGCAGCTTGTTTGACAGAACACGGGAAGGCTTTAGCTTTCGACAGACGGTGCCCTAGGAGTTGGATATGGTTCATGACCGTCCTTGGCCGGAATACCAGTTGTACCGTTGTCCAGAGAGCAGAAGTGGATTGCACAACCTGGTGCTAATATGAGCAAACTGACCCAAGGGCAATAATAGGAAGACGTTGGCCATGAAGGTCTTTATTTGAAGCATCGGAGACCTGAGGCTGTGATTCAGGGGGTGAGCGGAATCGGGGCAGCCCCGTCACTCCAGGATAAAGTGTATGGGGTCTGAGGTCGATCGGAGGGTAGGCGTGCCAGAAAATAAGGGATAATATCTCTGGAGGGAGGCATTTCCCCATTGGTGATTTTTTGTCGTTCCGCCCTCGTAGCAAAGCGGCACGTTCTTCGCCCAATCTGCGGAGCTGATCTTCGACGTAGGCAATCTCGTCATGGTTTTGATGTGGCAGAGGTGATATATACGGTTCGAGAGATTGTAGACCATAATCACCGCACACAGTGCTACTCGCCATTGGTTGACGGAGTTGACGATAGGAAGAAGGGATGTCTGGAATGATTGTGTAACTGTCTCCATGGGCTTCATATTCATTGTTTGTCCCTGACGATCGTGGACGGCTGTATAACAATGGCGACTTCAGGAACTCAGCTGGATCAAAGAAAGCAACATGTAATATTACACCGAAAGCGATATTATATTTTCATAAGCGAAAATAAGCTCTTCATATCAACCCAACGATATCCGCACATATCAAGATGCTTCTCTACACATCTTGTTAGCTTCCTCAGGGCTTCAGAGTTTTGTCCCACAACCGCGATCACAGCATCTGATGTAGCTCATGAGTAAAACGCATAATGAACAAAAAGATGGGTGGGATTCGTTGCCCATACCTGACGTTCTTGATCCTCGGGCTGCCTTGACGGCCTTGTCCCCGTCAAAGAGGTAGGCGTAGTAACGAAGCTGATTATACACCTGCTTGTCCGTGAACTATATTTAAGGGGGGGTCAACTCTAGTTTGCAGGTTTCAAAAAAGAATCCTACCTCGAAAGCAACAGTGCCCTTACAGCCTTGTTTCAAGCATCTCCTCCCATAGACACTCATCATCCTCGTCCTATTTCGACAGGTAGGATCATCGCAAACAGTCCAACCTTCATAATATCTTCCTATTACTTTGCGGACCTGGACCTCGAGTTGCGTCTCGATACTTCCCAATGGGAAGAGGGACTGGCAGCCCGGGCAGACGAGTCCGGTGGGTTGAACAATTGATTGCTGAATTATCCATGGTCAAAAGTTGATATATATTCAGAGCTCAAGAAAGCTCACCTCGCGATCATTCAGAGGAGAGAAATTGAGTTGACCTTTACAACTTCGACATTGAATTAGGAAAGGAGTAGCATCCTTGAAGCGCTCGTGATCAGAGAGCTGTGAGTCCAAAGAGACGAATGATGGTTCATTAGAGTCGCCCGATACTGTACTTCTGAAGCGCGCGGGGTCAAGGCCTGACAAAGAACGAAGGGTTTAGGCACTGGCGAGCGCAACAACTTGTAGCGATTACCCACCAAGACATTCAGCTAATCGCGACCGATCGGTGCCCTCTATTGGATCGCAAAGACGCTCAATAGGCGGCAACACTTGTTGTGTGATGTAGAATTCGTAATCTAATAAGAAGAAATCGTCAGCGAACCTATTTCATTCAGTATAGTAGCCATTTTCAGTCTCCCCCACCAATTTGGAGTTCTCCGTTTGCCTTCCGCACCTCGTCGGGATGCCTGGCACGTTCTGCTTGGGCCGTTTTCGAACCATCTTCGCCGTCCTTGACACAAAATATGTAAGGAATGACATCCCCTGCACGCGCACTCCCTCCCCTGGTCTTCATGCGTAATGCCACTTGCACATGCGGCTGACTCTTGGCATCAGGATAATCTTCCGGGTTCTTCCCCAAACGCTATTCAAAAGAGCCAATGGTCAGCGAAAGCTGCCACAGATAAAGATGTCCCCGAACAAAGATTGACCTTGAAGATAATAAATTCGTCCAGCTTTGTAGATCCATTTCGTACGTTTTGTCCAACAGTCGTCAGATACTCATGGATATTCTCCACCACGGTCTCCGTCGCCTCGCCTGACAATATCTGATCGAGCACATATCTGTTGATAATATCGTAAAACATCCTTCCTGTAAATCAACCACATCGTTAACACTCACTGTGAAACATTCTTCGACAGCGCACAGTATTCTCTACGCTTCATATCCAACCCCTTAACCTCCGTCTTTGTCCGACCCCCATCCTCAACCGTGAGCGCAGCATACTTTTTCTTCTGCAGAAGCAAAAGTCGCTGGAAGACGCCATCCAAATCAATCTCAAGGAGCCTGTATCGGTCATTGACGGCCTTCTTGAACGTAGCCGAGATTTTCAGGGCCTCCGATAATTCTGTCACACCAGAATTCACGAATACCGAGTCCGTATCTCCATAAACGACCTACAACGATGAAAGGCGTCAGCACAAAGGGGAAGAGTAGGATTTTCTACTGACGTCCAAGTTTAAGCTTTCAGCCAACTCCCTCGTATGCGTCAAAATCTCACGACCCTTGTACGTAGTGAGAGCCGCAAGCGGTCGGGCATAAAACCGCGACATCTCAAAACCAAGACACCCATACATACTGTTAGCAGTCAACTTGAGCGCTTGTTGTTTGATGTCGTATTGAAGGAGCTTGGCATGCGAGGCGGATTTATCCTTCATCAAGGACTTGACCTGTCGACGTCTTTGTACGAGAGTGGCAATGAGTCGAGGGAGAATACCCTGAGGAGTTTCAGATGGAGGGGGATCGGGAATCTTCTCCTCGCCGTTCTAGAAGAGACCAACTATCAAAATAATTGAAAGTCGAAACATATGGAGGACTAACCTCGTCCACTTCAAACTGCTCAACGGTAGTGAAATCAATGTTGTACTCTTGAATGATACTAGGATACAGCGAGTTGAAGTCCATGACAAGGATGTACTTGTCCCATAGACCACGTTTCGGTTCAAAGACAAGCCCACCCTTGTATTTGTCTTTTTTCCCCTTGGTCTTCGGCGCTTCTGGGTCATCATCATCATGCTTGACGGCAGGTGCTTTCTTCCCGTACTGCTTATCAGGAACGACATACTTCAAGCGATGGAACTCGTGCAACAGAATATACTCGTTACGCTCAGCACGACCTCCATTGAGCGTCTTGTTCCTATTCGAATACACACATAAGGGGAAAAAAGCATAAGGCACTATACAATCAAAAAGCTCACCATGCATTCCCAGCTAGATTTGTCAACTGTTTCGTCAGGGGCAAGATTTGCACTTTGGCACAAATCGCCATCTGATAATGTGCGTCAAGTTCACAATGCTGAACAAATTCCAGCATACGATTCGGCGTGCTCAAACTTCCATCAAGATAGCTCGCCGTATCAGTCCGGGTCTATTTCTGGTCGTTCAAAGTTCAAGAAGGTCTTGCACATCTCCGTTAGAGACCAAGTCGTCGAGATGATCATACCCTGAACACAACTGACTTCAGAGACCATTCCGCTCCAGGAAATACTCCGACACACCTTGGCACCATCACTAGCAAGATCACAAAGCATACGACCACTGAGAAATCGGATATTGGTACCCTGTTTGGCAATGTTAGGCCACTTCGACCGCCTAAATCGTCCAAGACGCGACCAATGCGTAATTTTAAGGTCCCTCATACGGTGTAAGAGGACATCGAGGGAGACGCCGAGGAATTCGTGGCCAACTATGACGTCAGGATCCATTTTGTAGATTTCCTCTGAAAAAGCATAAGTATCGCCCATCAAGCCCCAGATGCGATAACATACGAATTAGCTGGTTGAGTAGCATAGTCTCATTGGTAACAGCGGAAATCACGCCCTTTCCATTTGCTCTGGCCCGGGCTTCAAAGTTCGGTGGAAACCTATCCAGCGGTCGGACGAACGTTTGGACTCGACAAGGTAGTTTATCTGGCGGTGTAGGGTCGTCGATTTGTACTGGTCGAGCGTGAGATAAGAGTGTCATTTGAGGAGAAAAATACACCTACGATTTTGCCATGTCCGACTGCTCGTGCAAACAATCTCCCTCTTGTTGGCGTGGTGGTTAACGATAGCGCGGACGCTCAAGCTCATGATGGTGAGGGGTGGCGTGTCTTTAAAAATAGTGGCATCTGTTTCTGACATTGGGTTGATATCCTTCGGATCGGAGACTGTCACCTCGAGTTTACACCAGGATACCTAGACGGGTTGAGCGGCGACGTAGAGGTTATTCAGGATCCTGATACATACGCCTTTATGATCAACAACGGGTTTCTTGACTTGTAGCCAACAGGGGCCCGTGATCTTCCGCTTCAAGACGAGGAGTTCAAATGCACTCGTGTTTGTGCCAAAAATCCGAGCAATATTTGGACTCTCGGCCTTCATAGGTATCTGAGGCTCTGCACCCATTTTTGTTAATTGCTTTCCTCCCTCACTACGTGAAGCAAACTCACCGTTGAACCCGTACACAACCTTTAACCATTGACTTTCCTCACGAGGAATATCACTTTCACCAAATGCATATTTCCTCTTCACGAATTTCCCCTTCCAAGATTTAATCCCTATCTGCTTCCTGATGAGCTCAAAGTCTGCATAAACGTCCTGCATTGTTGGAACAATATCAGTGTCGCAGAAATCCCCATCTTCGTCTTGCTCAACACGCTTCTCCCGGGGTAGACAAAAGAGGCTACGTTGCAGGTTCTCGACCGTGACACAGCACGAGACCCACGCGCCTGATGTTTTATCCTTCAACTTGCCAATAAAATACAACTTTCCATCGAGCTCCAGATAATCAAGCCAGAAAAATCTGAAGGAGCCGTCTTCTTCAAGAGCCGAGATATCCGCAGAATTTAAAGAATGGGATGTGGTGACAGGACCGAGAGTGTCCTTGGCCTCGACGTTGAGGGAGTCGTATACCGATAGCCACGATGGTTTGACATCTTCCTCGAGCTTGAGTGTGCTCTTCCCCGATTTGCCTTTGCTTTCGGAAACCGAAGGTTGAGTGGGCACGAGTGTGTGCTCTACTTTGACTAGTAGGTTTATTAAAGAGGTCAGTCGTCGTCGAGATCTATCGGGGCATTCATATCAATATCGTCAAAAAAGGAATCAAAGTCGGAGTTGCTGTGGACGTCGAGTTCGGCGAGTTGTTTGGTGGCGGGGGTAAGCGCAGAATCGTCGACCTTCATCCGTTTCTTCGGGCTCAAGAATCCATCGTCGCTCGGGGGATAAGTCTCCTCTTGCCCATCCGAAGAAAGGTCGGCATATGACGTCTTCTTTCTATAAGACTTGAATTTCGATGATGCGGGTGAGGAAGCATCGTCGTCCGAGTCGTAGCTTTTCACCGGCTTCCGTTTTCGAGACTTGGGGACCTCGAGTTTGGTTGGAGCCCGATCTAACTCCCCGAGTAGGGAGGACATGAAGTCATCTTCCTGCTCGGCGGACACAGCAGGGGCGATAGGCGCTGATCGAGGGCGCAGTGGGGGGCGGAGGTGGCCTAGGTCGTGCTTTCGGTTTCGCAGACTGCTCCTGACCTTTCTTCTTGGCTAATGGTATTGCATTAGCTGAGAAAACCCGTCGCATGCTATGAGTCACGCACTACTCTTGGTTCTGATGACTTCTTCCTCCTCCGACTCCTCGTTACCATCCATCCAATCATCCATGCCGTTATCCATGTATCCTTCCGCGCCATCATCGACCACAAAGTCGTCCTTCTGCAATCGTCCTCTGACGATGCTCTTATATTGATCTTCAGTCACCTCATCGTAGATCGTCGCGTCCTCTTCCTAGCCAGGAGAATAACCCTCAGTTGGTGGGCGTCCATGAAGGAAGGAGGGAGGGAGAGGAGAAGAGCGACGCGTTACTTACCTTCAATGTCCGCTTTCCTCCTTCCCTTGCGCGTTTATACTCTGAAAGTTTGTCGAGCTTGGATTTTGCGGCTCGTCGTGATCGGTCTGCCATTGCGAGATCGAATTTATGAGGGTATCTCTGCAAAGTGGACGCGACCCACGTGACTAGAGCATGCCAAATTTCGTAACGCTTTCAATCGTGTGCCATACGTAATAACTACTGTTCTGCCGTCCTGAAATAGCCTAACCCTTTGCGATAAAAACTTTGGCTCCGATCGAATAAGATATGAGAGAGATAATGGCAAGACAGCGAAGGGCTCCAGCGGATCACGGTTACGGCGTGTCCTCATCTTTTACTGTCTTGAGGTGGGCATTCATGTGCATGTCCACACCCGACGGAGATGACGACAAAGTGCTTGTCTGTGATGATGCCGTGCATGACCGAGCCATTGCTGAGCTCGATTGTCACCATTTCATTGTTTAGTTTCATCTAAAGCCCGGAGGGACAGAGAGATCAGTTCAGAGTTTGTGGAAACCGGGGCTGCAATACCTGGCTTAATTTTATGGGATTGCCTGAGGTGGTCCTACTGCATGTCTACGCTCAGATGAGATGAGCGACACATGGGCGGTGCTGAGCGCTCGCCAGACGACGTCACGCGTGTTACCACCACGTGATGAACATAAAAAGATATTTTAAAGTTTAAGGATATCATGCACACGTTGTGCTGGTAGAGTCATAATATTATACTGTCATCACTATTCGGTAATAAATTTTTATGATGAACGCGGCTTCATGTGTCATAAATATTGCAAAAATACAGTAATTATTTCCCTATACAATACTTATTTGGAAGAAACAGCACCGAAACATGAGGCCTGTCTAGTGTTCCGTTCACGTCAACGACGTCGAAAAAGTCCCAGAGCGCGTACACAAACCCCTCAGTACGATAGAAATTAGCTCGAACCTCAGAGTCCCAATTGACACAACTTGTATCGCGAAGACAAAGCATGAAATTCAACATAACCTACACAACCCAACCTGAAAGCCTTCTGTGCCTCAGGGAAAGGCTGTAATAGTTTGAACCCACGCTGGTAGCACTGGATTGTCTCCTCCGCAATGTTCTTCAACTCTTCAATTTTGCTTATCCCTTTCGAATTTGCGCTCATGGAAACAAAGTTGATTGTCTCTCCCTCGAGTTCTTCTTTATAAAACGACAACAGATCACTGAGAATTGGACTTAGTTGGCTAATCAAATGACTAGACTGAGGGAAGGCTCACTTGGCGTGGTCCAAGTAGGAGATAAGGTCTGGGAAAACCTGAATCCAAGTTGTCAAGTCCAGCTGAGGTGGAAATCCAAAAATTGCAAACGCTCTAGAGAGCCCTGACATGCGCCTCGTGAATTGCGAATACTGAGGAGCCATTGCCCCATCGAACCTGGGAGAGCTCAAGTAAGAAAACATGATCGATTAACATGATCCTGATTGCGTACCGGCATACCCTGAATATCTTTTTGAATAATCGAAGCGGTAATAAAATCCAGCTGCGACGCGAATAATCATATTGGAGGTTACGGTTCCCCAGTGCAAAGGAACTTCACGAAACATAGCCACGATATGGTCGAACACCGGATAGCGCTGGGGTTCTTGACGTAAAAATCGATCGAAGAATTCCGTCAAGCCATCGGTGTAGTCTTCGTAGTGATCGTCTATATGGGTCACGATGCCTGTCCACACGGCAATGAACACCCGTGTTGAGTAGTTCTCCAAGTGTCGGTATGATGTGTCGGAAATCGCGATCCCGACGTCGAGGGGCCTCTTCATTAATTTCATATCGAACCCACGCCGGATTGCATCTGCGTAACAGGCATCCCGAAATGACTCGTCCAAGGCAATGTCGTGCGGGTAGGTCATATCGCATTGGGTCAAGAACGTCGATAATATCTCCTTGATTTTGGAGGTGGTAGAAGTGGGAATGGTTGGGATTTGTTGCTACGAGGCGAAATCCAGAATATTTCTCAATCAAAAATGTGGATTATTACTTACATTAATTACTGAAGGCATTGAGATAGGGTTATTGTTAGTCAAACGAGACTGGGATACGCTCCTTCTTTATAGCTATGATGTTTGATCCCATCGAATAAATCCTAGCCCCCGAAGTTCTGCAAGTGCGAGAACTCCGGATACTTGTTATGACCTTCAGCGGACGAAGCGGACGGTTGTGTGATGAGTATTTCCAGTCCTGACCATGATGTCGTCTCTTGCGTGTGAAATTAGTTTACCAGCCTTTAGGTCGACTAATCTAGTCGGCGGCGGTCAGCCATACAGAAGGTCTCTATCACACGCTTCCTCTGTCGAGAATCAGCTCTGCTATTGATGTTAGGTCCCTCGGCCCGTGATAGCAGCTATGCAAGTACCGATTGGATTCTTCATTGGTAGTGTTCCAACTTTCCTCGGAAATCAATGTCCGTTGGAGTCGGGGCCAGAATGAAGTTATCGGTAGCTCTGGAGGGTGATATTAAATGGTGGTGGGATGTCAGATCAGAACGCAAGCCACGATGTTACTTCGAGGGTACGTACGTCTCCCAAGAACTATCGCAACCCGGAGTCGTTGTCGGGGGTTCCGAATATCCATCTTGTCTATGAGTCGTGTTTGCGGTGGCAGAAAGTTCATGGTTTTGGCTCTTGATTTTTCGGATGACTACTTAATCCGGTATACAGCTACCGACTCCACTCTGAGGAGAGAGACGCTCGCCTGACAACAAATATAAGCGCGAGTGTGACCGTCTCCGACAGTCGCGAGGCTTCGTAACCGGGGAGGGTGTGCATACAGCTGCGCACAACAAGCACGAGCGGGGAAAGAGAGAAATGGATATCAAAGGAGATAGAACGTGTGAGGACGCGAGGCAGAGCCTAGAAGTGATAGGAATCCTGAGTGGTGGTCATGTTCACTGGCAAGAGGCGGTATTTAAGGATCCACACTATTAGGGGATAGCTCGAGCTGTACACGATCATTTCTCCACAAGCCTCTGACTTGCGTGTGGCAGAATGGAGCAGGAAAGAGAGAAATGGAACTATACATTATCGAGAGAGTGGAGGTGAGTTTCGACTGGATGAAAGTAGATAGCTAGCAATGGGACACCTTGCCTTGGTCTACAATCAAAGCTGCTCATATCGGGTCAGCTGTCCATCCTGATCCGCAAACGGTTTAACCGAGGTTACCGGTCTCTACCGCCTTTATTCCCCCACCCATGAGACCGCGACTAGTCGGGCGTTGCTACTCCCATGCAGCCGTCCTCACAAAGCCACAAACACCACCCCAGCATTATCAGCAACAGCACCAGCGCTGCATCCGCGAGCAGCTGCGCGAGCTTCTCAGAGAGACAGCACAACCCGTCGCAGTCG
Organism: Lepiota venenata; assembly: GCA_004296355.1. Classification (NCBI taxonomy): domain Eukaryota; kingdom Fungi; phylum Basidiomycota; class Agaricomycetes; order Agaricales; family Agaricaceae; genus Lepiota; species Lepiota venenata. The sequence continues at coordinate 664,723 of RCFS01000003.1, forward strand.
TGACTGCATTCATGCCCCAACAGGCTTCCTCCTTCTCCAGGCCCAGCACAATCAGGACTCGATACCCGTCTACCACGGTGCAACCCTCTCCTCATTCACGTCCTATCGCGATGGACCCCTTCCCCCTCATCGCCTTTGCCCTTCGCCTGCCCTTCCCGCATGGCTACCTACTCTCAACGCAGCTGCATCGCCTACTGCCACTACCACCAACCACACATCAGCATCCCATCCCCCGTCACCGAGGCTCACATGGTCATCAACATCCTTGCTTCCAATCAAGCAAAACACGCACACGTCTTTTCCCGTCCCGATCTCTTCCCTCGGCCCTTTTCAGACCCGAACATTCCCTACACACTCTCACAAGACGGTCTCCCTGTCTTCAATGGCTCTATCGGCGCCATGTCGTGTCGCCTCGTCGGACGCGGTCTGCCACTGCATGACTTAGGACTTTCTATAGACACCAGGCGCGGAGAGGAACTGGAGTTGGATAGCGGTACTGCCGCCCACCAGCCAGGATGGAATGCGAGGGAGGACAAGCGGCCGGCACCGCTTGCAAAAGGAGCTGTAGCCTCGGAGTTGTTCATTGCACAGGTGACGCGTATCGAAGCCCTGGCATCGCGAGATCACGCAAGTCGGCGACGACGCACCCCAGACCTTGCCTCTTCTCTATCACAGAAAACAATTTACAAGCTGTAGTCCCTCAAAACCCCTATCCTGACCAGATAGTTTAATATTGTCAGAAGTTGCTGTTGCAGACTACTGTCAGACCTAATACCAACAAGTGACCCTCGCGCCACGAACCCCTTATCAACTCGCTCGTTTTCCCTCAATCCATAGCAACTGCAATGAGTCCATCCAATGTCAAACATAGGAGGACGACTGTCAGCCACTATTTCTCTTCCAACCAAGACCACGTCCACACGCCTCGCAAAAGAGCACAGTCGCTCTGCCCACAATCCACTCGAAGGAACTCTATCCTCCAAAACAGTAGCCAACCTTCTCAGTACGATCCGCAGACCCTAGACAGAAAAAGTCTCCTCAAACTCAGCATCTCCGCCCCCCTCCCGGAAATTCTCTCTTCTCCAAGCAGGGGTGGCGGCGAGGCCTCTTCATCCTGTTCCTCACACTCCTCCTACTCTTCGGACCTCATTTATTGATGCTCGTTCTCCGTACGAGGACTCAGTCGAACAAAACGCGTACGCCGAGCAGACTCCAGTTTGTCGAACCCGAATCGCCCAGGAAACAAACTAGATCTGCCCATACGAGAAACAACAGTAGTGTTCTAATGCGAACCAGAACTGTGGCGAGACTGTCGAGAACGACAGGCCAACTTTATTATGTCCAAGAGCCGATACCCACTTCCCCAGCCTCTGCCTCTGCGTGCTTTTCCCCACCGCCCTCATTTTCCTCGCCAGCAGGCTTGCATTCGAATCGGAGGCGGTCGTTGTTCATGGCGAGCCGGAACGGATTTCACTCTTATTCGTGCCCGTGTTCACGTCCATTGTGTTTCAACAAGCCCAACGATCGACGACCCTGGGAAGATATGGAGGGAGGGACAATGCGGGAATCTGGTGCTGGTGTCCGAAGTGAGGAATTATATACCTCTGCAAAGGAGAGGATGTACGCGCGTTGGGCTGCGTTTGCGCTGAATGTGAGGTTTGGGATGTTTAGAGCGCAGGATAGGGTTAGAGGCGGTGTGGCGCGGATGAGGGGGCAATAATTGTGAAATTTCCTTTCTTGGGTTGATATATTTTTTGTACAGGACTTGTAGACTCACGAGCCAGGCCTTTGGTGAATTTGGTTCTCTTTGTCAAAATCCTTGACTCATGAACTCAATCAAACCCATCAGTGATGCATACAGGACTTGAGAAAGATCTGGCTCATACGTTCAAAACATGTTAGGACAGCTCTTCCACAGCTTTCAAATGCTTGTCCCAGCCATCTAACAACACCCGCATCATGACCCCCTCCCCTCCTTGGGCTAAGCCCTTCTCCTTCCCTTGATTCTTCCAAGCCTGCCTACTGGCCCTCGCTCTGGTCTTTTTTTTCGTTGCTAATTCTTATTCTCCCAATGCCCTCTCCCGTCGTCAGAACTCTGGAAAAAGCCCGAATGGGTATACTATTTTCCTTTTTGCTCTCGCTGGTAAGTGGCTCCGAATTCATTCCCCGCGTTTGATTGATGATAATCATTGTACAACCGACTATCCTTATTTCCTCAGGCATTATCTTTCTGCTAATCATTTCTGGGTTGCATTGACGGTTGTTGTGGCCTGTTGGTGCAGGTGAAAATAGGAGAGGTGGAGGCGGCAGTGGAAGTGGAAGTGGTAGCAATGATATGGGAGGGGGGCCGAGTGGCGATAGTGGAGGAGTCAGCAGGCCGAGAGGAGAGGAGGATATGGTAGTGGGGGGCGGTCGTGGTGGGAGAACCTGATGACGACGGCGGCAGTGGAGGTGGGATCGGGGGTTGCATGTAGTTATCCTCTTGGGCAATTGTGTCATGATGCATTTCACGTGGGGTTTGATCTTCTTCTGTAGCTTATATTTTCTGTTTGCAGAATATACTTTTTCTCAAGTTTTATCTCTCATATCGCTTGTTTTTAGACGGTGACAACGAATATGAATACACCACTTGTTGATTAACAACCATGACCATCTGAAAGTGTTCTTGTGGACTTAAATGTCGCCAGTTGCTTTCGATGGGGCAATACTCAGCTTGTCCTGGATAAAAATAGAAATGAAACGATGCCAACAGACAGTGCTGGTGCTGGTGCGGAGTTGCATATCCTTTGTAAAGGCCGGCGGTGACAGTAGATGAAGGGGCAGTAATTGTGGTATTTCCTTTCTTTGGTTGATATATGATGTTTATTTTTGTATAGGACTTGGGAAAGACATGACTCATGTGTTTAGATGTATCAGGACATCTCTTCCACAGCCTTCAAATGCCTGTACTAGCCATCTAATGGCTCCAGCGTCATGACTCCCTCCCGCCCTCGGGCTAGACCTTCCCTCGATTCTTCCGAGTTTGCCCAGCACTCGCCCTCGCCCCTTCTGATGAACACATCTTATTCTCCCAATACCCTCGGTCGGCGCGAGAGTTCTGGAGAAACCTCTAAAAAGGGTGCTATCATCGCTGGCACTGTCTTCGGTAAATGACTTGCAAATATGTTCCTTGTTTGACTTATAATAATCCTAATGAAAATCGGCTACCTTTTCCTTTAGGCGTTATCGGACTATTTACGATCGTGGTTTGGATCCGCATCTGTTGTGGTTGGTGGTTTTTTCCAAGGTTTCGTAGGTGGCCACGGAGGAGGAATGACGCCCCGAGTAGGGTCGGTGGGGGTGAATACGGTGGAGGTGGAGGCGGCAGTGGAGGAGCCGGGGGCGGTAGGGAATTGAGTAGCGCCAGTAGGGCGGTTAGTAGGCCGAGAGGAGAGGCTGGAGGAGGCGAGGGTGATAGGGGAGGAAACGGGGGAGGTGGTAGTGGTAGTGGGGGCGATGCCAGCATTGGCTGGAGGTACGGTAATAGTGGCTGGGTGTATGGAGGAGGAGGTGGTGGTGGTGACCTGGGACATGATGATAGCGGCGGGAACACTGGAGGTGATGGAGGAGGTGATGGCGGGGGAGGTGATGGCGGGGATGGTGGCGGAGGAGACGGCGGTGGGGGAGATGGCGGCGGCGGCGATGGAGGAGGAGGTGGTGGTGGGGATTGATTTGTAGTTGCGCTATGTACTGGAAATTTGTGCCGTAATGCGTTCTACGTCGGGTTTGATATTTTTCGATAGCTCGTGTTTTGCGCTTGCAGGATGCCCTTTTTCTCAAGGTTTATCTCCCTGGTTTTAAGGCAGTGACGACGGGTATGAATACGCCACTCTTGATTACGGCTATCATCATCCGAAAGTAGTAATATTTGGACCCCAATGTTGCTAGCCACTTTGGATGGGCAACCTTCGGCTTGCCCTGTGAAAAATAGAACAGGAACGATGCTGGAGGACATACCAGTGCAGAGTTGTATACCTTCGTAAAAGGGGAGGGATATATGTATGTGCCACGTATGGTAGTCTAAGTATGCAGTGCTAGATCCCGTCGCGCCTTCTTTGACATCTCGTGACTCGCATTAGAATTAGACGATGCAGTGTTGAATGATCCATGTCCATGATCACTGGCAACTTTGCTTCAGTATACATATGGCGGTCACCCTTTCTGCTGGGAAAAGCTGTAACATGTTCTTGGAGTTCAAGGGTATGTGAGAATATCAAACAAAACAGAATGACTGAACGCATACCCGAAACTGCTCTACTGAGCTGAACGCCCATGCATACCGCGCTCAGCTCAGCATCGCAAAGTGGTGGATTACATAAAGTTCCGAGAGGGCGGTCTAGTAACAGCTCTTCCGCGGCCTACAAAAACCTTCAAAGCCTTTCCATTTTTGTGTTGACTATTAGCACCCATAACCCTCCTCCCTCCCCTGGGTTTACCCCCCCCCCTTCATCTTTCTCATATTCCGATACTTCATTTTCCCTTTTTTTGTCCTGGCTACATGAGTAACTCTTATTCTACCAACACACTCGTTCGTCGCCAGAGCTTTGATGTTAGAGGCCCAAACAATACTATCGTTCCCATTGCTTTTATTGGTAATGGCTATAGTATATATGTGTTCAGCTTCGTGTTCATACTAATACACATTGGTCACCTCTTTCAGCTTCACTATTTGGATTGCTCGTGGTGGTGGGTGGGATTTACAGCTGTTACCGATATCGCCGGTCTACAAGCGTTCTTGACCACGAAAGGCAGGGTGGTGGGCGACTTTTAGGAGATGACGGCAGGGGGTGGTGATGGCGGCGGCGATGGGGGAGGAGGGGGTGGAGGATATGACAGCGGAGGTGGTGGGGGAGATGACGGCGGGGGTAACGGCGGCAGCAGCAATGGGGGAAGTGGGGGCGGTGGAGGAGATTTTGGCTGGGGAGGTGGTGGTGGCGGCGATGGGAGGTGGTGGAGGTGGAGGAGGTGGAGGCGGGAATTGCTCGTAGCGATCCTCTTGGGCAATTGAGTTGTGATGCGTTTCGCACATGGTTTGGTTTTCTCTTTGTGAGAGTAACCTTGTGGTGACGTATGGACGTGCACTTGGACAACGCAGACTACCATAATTTATTTCTCTTTACTTCTGTGCTTAGACGCCCTTTCATACACATAAAATCCTGTACTCGAGTGGCTACTATCTAATACTGATTTGAATATCACCCCATTCGCTAAAATGTCCATTCCCTACTCGAACTTGCTTAAATCCTTACATTTTCTCGAAGTTTAACGTTCCTCTCTCATCTTGCTCGTTTTAGGCAATCATGATGAGTATGAACACATACTATTGATGAACCAAGGACAATCCTTGCAGACTCCAATGCCACCAACCACTTTGGATAGGCTAGACTTTCTTTTTTATTTTTATTTTGATGTTGTTAGCTGCTTAACATACCATGGCTTGTACTATCGGTACACGATCACGTAAATTATCGGGACGAGTGCTTGCTGTGAGATCACCGAAAATTTAGCAAATCAATCTCGCTCACTACTTGTAAAACGCGGAGAGAATTTATGTTTGTTACAGGATACATGAAAGGATTTCTCGGTAGGAATTTAATACGTGGATGACCAAAACCAATTAAAACCAAGCGAATGTCACCGCACACTTCATTGACATAGCTAGACGGGGGAGAAGAACGTGAACGTCGTCCCGACTTGACTCCAGAATCCAAATATTCCCCACTGATGCACAGTTTAACAATGTCCTGATCATCAGATTGATGAAACACCTACTATGTCTGAAACCGTGGCTACCGCATTACGAAGAGCATAGGCCTCGAGGCTGTAGTAAATACAGTGAGCGTTAAGTTCTTCCAAATGCTAATGTGCACTAACAAAATCCCGTTGAAGACGCATCCGATCTGGTCCCAGTCAACACCTTGAACTCCGTAATTGGCCGGCCCGAATGTTACAATATCCGCGATCAGGTAGTTGTGAGACGAATCAATACCCCACATGAATGTTTCCCAGTCTTCTAAGAATGTAAGCAGGTCCTACGTACACAGCGTCAGCCTAGAAAATACGACACTTCGTAGTTGAAAGTGACATACGCCTCCAGAATCGGCAGAAGCCACAGAGCAACCAAGGAGTAAGTTGCTCTGAAGCGACGCCGGACGGAGATTCTTCAAAGTCTCGTTGAATTTGCCAGGGGCCACGTTGACGGGACTGCCGGCAGCCTTCAAGTGCGAAGGTTTGGTGAAGGCAGTGGTGGCATTGAGAAGATTCAATGCGCCTCCGGGTCCATTAGCTTTGGGACTCGGAACGGCAGCGACGAAGGTGACTGCGAGGGCGAGAAGAGCAGTGAGAATGAACTTCATGATATGAGATGGTTTAGCAGGTCGAATTCCGAAATTCTGCTGAGGACTTGAATGTAACTATGGGTTGGTTTTATATGCGCCATTGAGTATACAGTTGAGAGAACAGAAGACCCGTTTGGGAGCGGAGAAATACTGAACCCGCCTCCTGTAGTTCTCAGGTAGGTGCTCCCTTCCTTAGGGAGATAATGGTACTGACCGTCCACATGCAATACTAGGTCAACACTGGGTATCGATCCCGTTATTACAGTGATGCGCAACAGGCGGGGACACCCACGATGCCTACTTGCAAAATTAGTTGGACAGGACCCCATATTAAGTCGCTGGATGTTAGATCTGTCGTGGGAAGTCATAACCCACGAAAATACATGTGAAGGTGCGACACACGTGTAGTTGACTGCCCATTCCGAGGGTCGGAGGGATTGGACTCGAGCAAGCGCCCACTGATGTCAGGACTGTTTTTTGATTTAGTCCGGTCAGAAGCAGCCCTCAATTGAGTATATGCACTCAAAATAGTTTGGGACAACTATTCATGCCCTGTGCCTGGCACTTGATGCATGATGATCTGTTGGCGATTTATTCGATGCACACTGGGACAACTACTCATAGAAATTTGAAGGGCTGTTAAGTGAAAGAACTTGCGAATAATGCGGCCCTGTCGAACCCGCAACAAAAAATACTCTGGTGCTGCAACTGCGAAACGACTCGAAGCGTTTGGTTCGAGTTGGTACACGCGGAGGATAAGACTCCGACCTTTCCTAATTGGGCAGATCTGCGATGACGCTTTGGTACCTTGGTACTTCAGTGACAAGCCCCAAATCAGAGGTTCAGTCAACAGCTTGGGGCGACATAATACATAGAACAATCAATTCTAGTGGCTTCATGAAGTGTATAGGAGACTTATCGAAGGGAGACTCAATAGGCACGTCTCTCAGAAAGGAGATGAAATGCAAGGATGCACCTTATATTGCTTGTGGAATGAACGCCCCACCGTTGACTGACGAGTTCCTTCACACTCAGCGTTAGATTCAAGTACCTAAAGTCCGCTGCAGGGAGATGCGAGGAGAGGAGGAAGCTGGTTAAGTAGAAGGACATGCAGGCTGAATGGAATAAGCCTACTCAAATGATCTCTCCAGCGGTGTGTCTGGAGCAGCCGAAATGCATAGTCGAATATCGTTATGCAGGGGCAGGTGGTCATGTCAGTCACCCTAGTCATTCATTGCTGCTGTGTTTCCTAATGGAACTACCACCTTTTCCTAGCTATATCATGTCTATTCAGTGTGTAAATGAGCACGACTGGTCTCTCCCTACCTCATCTTTTTGGATAAACAACCGAGACCTCACTGAGGCTTGTACCTGGTCATTGTGCATATGCAAGCGAAGCAGGGATGGCGACACTACAGATTTTACATTGAAAAGTGGAAAGCTGTCGCATTACTGGAAAGGACTCAGGCGCCCAGGTGTCACGGGGAAAATCACGGGTTTGTTGCCTTCGACCACCCCAAAATTTTTCCTAGATTGCAAGCACCTAATGTTCTAGCTTGTTTTAATTACTAGACAAGCAACCTTCACTGTTACTGTCCGTCCAATAACACTTTCACTAACGATACCAAACCTGTGTATCAGTTGTAGTAATACAGTTCAACAAGATTGGTTACTGCGGTCATGTGTTTGTGTGAAAAAAATTATTCGGTGGGTAATATTTTCTTTTTGTGACACTCCTCTCAACCGAAGGAAGCTGAGAAGGTCCCACAATATAAAAGAGCGTGTATGCAAAGACACGGCCAGCGTCTGACTTCCAGCTCCAAACCCGCATTTGACGCAACCCTGTGCACTATGCCCGCACTGTCACATCCACCCTTTCCAGACGACAGTACCTACACACCCTCTCCTCATCATTGACTATGGTCTACTCAAGTTACGAGATCCACAAGAAGTTAACAGGCTATGGGGAGCTGCCACTCAGCTCGGTTTCTGGTAGTAAGTCCCCTATATCTGGCAGATTTGGTTGCTTCGTGCTCGCCTAGCGATCTCTTGTGGAGACTTTTATTGTCGATACTCATTTACGTCTCATGTTCTAATTTGGTGTACATATTAACGTAGTCTCAAAAATCATGGTGCTGAAGAAGAGGCCAATGCAATGTTTGACCTAGGAGCAGAAGTCATGGCTTTACCTCTTGAAGAAAAGATGAAATACCATCAGGGATATGACGGGGGCTCTGCCGGGTTAGTTTTTTTGCATCATCTCCACGCTTATTTTGACTCAGGAATAAACACCTTTCTGTCCCTAGCTACAAAGAATCAGGCAGCAACTTCGTTGATGTCACGGGTGAAAGAGATACTGTCGAACTCTTCAATATTTCCCAAGATGACGCTCTCGCTTGGCCGAAGCAGATCCATAGTGTATACCCGGAACCGATCAAACACAGCATGACCCCCATTGTCCAGCCGTTTGTACGCAAGTCTCGCGAAGTCAATCACACCATTCTCGATATCTTAAACTGATAAGCTCGGGCTTCCGCGGGGCTTTGTAGTTGACCAACATCCAGCGAATGAGGTTAGCGTCAGTGAGGCAAGGATTATCAGGAATCCACCTATGCCGCACGACGTGCACAAGAAAGCTACTGGAGCACACACGGACTTCGGTTCTTTGGTAGCATTCAGTTCTTTTTCTAAAAGATTTAATTCACACATTTGAAAATAGGCCTTTCTGCACAACCGGCTCGGTGGCCTTCAAGTTCTAGCTCCTGGATCCGATAGTTGGCAATATGTCAAGGTAAAAAACAATAAGCCTCCCAGTCTTTCTCTCCTCTCCGTTAACAATACTCAAGAATCTCATCACCATACTATCCAGCCGATTCCTAACCACGCAATCTGCAACATTGGTGATGCGCTCTCTATATTCAGCGGTGGGATTCCTTCGTTCAAACATGCATCGTGTTCTGTAAGATTCTATTCCGCCTCGTCCCCACTCAGAAACTCAATCATTTACTCTCTTTCTCAGCCTCACCAGTCCACCACCCGGAGCTCAATCTATTTATGAACGCTGGTCACTCGTTTTTTTCACTCGTCCAGGGTAACACCAAGGTCCTCCGGGCTTTTGTCGAATCTAGTCCAGATATTGCCCTAGCTGTCGCCGAAACACCAGAAAAGAATTTTGAAACGGGATCAACGGCTCTGGAATGGTTCACCCGAAGAAACAAGTATGTCAAGGCTGTAAATATCAAGGTGAATTAAAATTTCCTACTTATTGCACTTCAATTTGGGCAAACAGCTTCCGTTAATGTATAACATAGGGGCCCGAGTCGTTTGTGCTGAGCCGTGGCACCGAGCCGAAAACAGCATTAGGCAGGTGATTTCTGCGACGAATATATTTGTTATTACTTGTATGTTATCGAATGAACATCACCATGGGTGGATACAATGACAAAGCGAGGGTATGACTCTCACGAATCGACTGCTCAGGATCAATATTCTCCTTTAGTTCCATCACGATTGTAAAATGTATCAATAAAACACGAGATACCCAAAAATCTTAAAAATAAATATTAACATCTGCTCGGAACTATTCCCCAGTTACAATCATAGTTCGCGCCTCTCATTCTCACTCTCGTTTCACAACTGGGAAATGCCGCTCTTCTGCTTCTCCCGGTGATCTGAGCGCCAAACAGTGGCGGCGGTGATAATGGTGGCTGTAGCGAGGCAGGCGCTCTGGTCCTAGTAATACAATGTTCCAAATAAGCTACAAATCAAAACCAAAGATATCCATGATGTTACCATGGCTTGCCAGGCTTCTAGATCTGAGCTGAGCGCTGAGCCTCTACTGGGCCCGGGCGGGTCATCTGACCTAGGTGCCCCAACAAGGCCTACGTGTATACTGTTATAGTAAACAAACCGGTAATTATGGCCCGCAAAAAGGTATTTTTTAATGGTGAAGGAGAAGCGTAGGGATACAATGTTCAAGGAATGGCCTCTTGTTTATGATAACAAGTAGAGGGTACCTGGCACATACCCCACGCGTGCGCTGGATTCCGTCTCTGTTGGACAGTTCGAGTTGGATACCCTCAATCCGCGGACTTCCCGCAGATAGAATGCTCTTGATTACCAAATGTAGTATCCTTCACCACGGATGGTTTTGGCAGCTGTGAGGGTGGGTACTATGAGTACCTCCTCACCACATTCGTGATCACTGGCCAGGTACATTCCATACAATTTACCTACATTAGGGGATCCGCCAAGACCGCAAATATTTGCAAGCTATGCACATTAGGTCACTGCTTTTGGTTCTTGCTTCAATATACATCAAGGACGGTAATCAAGGACCAGGTACAGGACCTGAATCGATCCCTCAGACCTACATATCTACGTCAGTTTGACCTCCTTTTTTTTTTTTAGCCAACTCGGACTGAACTAAATCTTGGAACTATTTTAATATCACTTCCCTCTACAAGTCGAACATGTTCGACATTTGGGGCCCTGGCCAGCTGCACGTTCGTTGTGCCTCCACATGAGTGCCTATGGTTCCTGGCTTCCTACAATATCTTTCATGGTAAAGCACCCTTAAATGAACCCTCTATCTTGTAAATAGACACCATGGTTGTACATCATTCAACGAAATACCCACACGCAGCCTCAGGGCCCGACCTTCCAACAGAATGGAGTTATACCCCAAAGGAGCGTTCATCTAAGGGCTACGTGGGGTGGGTTCAACTTCTCCATACCCAAACAGGCTATCCAAACAATATACTCAGCAAGGCATGTAAAATCAGTCTACAATTATATTCAACTCCTCAGCAGAAAAGAAGGGATCGGAATTAGTAAATAGTTACTACCAGTCAACATAAGATAGAAAGGCCTTTTGAAAGCTATGGAAGAACTGTCCCGATGGTCACTGGACCACCAAACTGGGGGAACATGTTGCAGTCTTTCCCAGCACACATATCGCTGTCTTATGTTTACTCAGTCCCGATCATTGCCTGCATCGTCTACTTATGATGCAAGTTACGGTATACCAAATACTTTAAGTGCGTCATCAGGATATGCACGCCGACCCGTCAACTCAAGAAAAACAAATCCACAATTGCTGCCCCGATCGTTGTGCTTACTGACTGAACACAACAGGAGTGAATACGGGCACGAGCGCGGGCGAGATCCCCTTCGACTCCATATCGACGAGGAACATGCTGTAGTAGATCCTGAGGATGTGGATATCGGCTCTTGAATATAATAAAACTGGAGTATCCCCCCAGGGCATTGCTGTTGTTTGTGGCCTGAGTATCTCCCCGGGTAGATCTACTCTGTCTTCTTAGGGACCCCAGCGCGTAGTTCGAATCGTTCCCGTCTCTCAGAAGGGGAAACGGTTCGAACTACGTGCTGCGACTAATGGTCTTCTAATGAGTATCAATGAATGAGACCCGAAGGGTATGACAGTGGGAAGAACAGGATAAGGAGGCCTCACTGCCACCCCTGCTTGGAGAAAAGAACTTCCAAGAGGCGGAGATGCTGAGTTTGAGGAGACTGTTTCTATCAAGAGTCTGGGTTGTACTGAGAGGATTGATTACTGTTTGGAGGATAGAGTTGTTTCGAGCTGATTGTGGGTGGAGGCGCTGTGCCCCATTCAAGGCGTATTGATGCTTTCCAGCAAGACGACAGTTTTCCACTTTTCGATGCCCCTGCCTCACTTGCCCATGCACAATCATCTAGCACAGGTATTGACGAGATCCCGATTGTCTATTCAGAAAGATGAGGTAGGGGGAGACTAGTTGTCCTCACTTTGGAGATGAAATAGCTGGAATAAAGTGGTAATTCCGACCATGGATATCAGTGCTTCGGACACACCGCCAGAGAGATCATTTGAGTAGGCCTCTTCTACTCACCCTACATATCTTTCCACCTACTGCTTTCCCCTTTCCTCGCATCTCCCTGCGCGGACTTTAGGTACTTTATCTAACGCTGAGTGTGAAGGAACTCGTCAGTTAACGGTGGGGCGTTCATTTTACAAGCAATATGAGGTGCATCTTTGTATTTCATCTCCTTTCTGAGAGATGTGCCTATTGAGTCTCCCTTCGATAAGTCTCCTGTGCACTTCATGAAGCCACTAGAATTTGATTGTTCTATGTATGATGTCGCCCCAAGCTGTTGACTGAACCTCTGATTTGGGGCTTGTCACTGAAGTACAAAGGTACCAAAGCGTCATCGCAGATCTGCCTAATTAGGAAAGGTCGGAGTTCTTCGCGTAAACCAAACGCTTCGAGTCGTTTCGCAGTTGCAGCACCAGAGCTTTTTTTTTTGCGGGTTCGACAGGGCCGCATTATTCGCAAGTTCTTTCACTTAACAGCCTTTCGAATTTCTATGAGTAGTTGTCCCAGTGTGCACCGAATAAATCGCCAACAGATCATCATGCATCAAGTGCCAGGCACAGGGCATGAATAGTTGTCCCAAACTATTTTGAGTGCATGTACTTAATTGAGGGCTGCTTCTGACCGGACTAAATCAAAAAACAGTCCTGACATCAGTGGGCGCTTGCTCGAGTCCAATCTCTCCGACCCTTCGGTATAGGCAGTCAACTACACGTGTGTCGCACCTTCACATGGACCCTCACGTTTTATGGCAGTTCATGGTAGATCTGACATCTAGTGACTTAGTGTAGGATCCTGTCTCACTAATTTTGTAAGTAGGCATCGTGGGTATCCCCGCCTGTTGCGCATCATTGTAGTAACAACAAGATAGACACCCAGTGTGGGCCTAATATTGCGTATGAACAGCCAGTGCTCCTATCTCCCAAAGGGAGGGAACGTTCACTTGAGAACTACAGGGAGCGGGTTCAATATTTCTCCGCTCCCAAACAGGCCGTCTGTTCTCCCAGCAGTATACTCAATGACGCATATAAAATCAACCTACAATTACCTTCAAATCCTCAGCAGAATTCCAGAATTCGACCTGCTAAACCATCTCATATCATGAAGTTCATCCTCGCTGCTCTTCTCGCCCTCGCAGTCACCTTCGTCGCTGCCGTTCCGAGTCCCAAAGCTAATGGACCCGGAGGCGCATTGAACCTTCTCAATGCCACCACTGCCTTCACCAAACCTTCGCACTTGAAGGCTGCCGGCAGTCCCGTCAACGTGGCCCCTGGCAAATTCAACGAGACTTTGAAGAATCTCCGTCCGGCGTCGCTTCAGAGCAACTTGCTCCTTGGTTGCTCTGTGGCCTCTGCCGATTCTGGAGGCGTATGTCACTCTCGACTACGAAATTTCGTATTTTTCTAGGCTGACGCTGTGTATGTAGGACCTGCTTACATTCTTGGAAGACTGGGAAACATTCATGTGGGGTATTGATTCGTCTCACAACTACCTGATCGCGGATATTGTAACATTCGGGCCGGCCAATTACGGAGTTCAAGGTGTTGACTGGGACCAGATCGGATGCGTCTTCAACGGGATTTTGTTAGTGCACATTAGCATTTGGAAGAACTAACGCTCACTGTATTTACTACAGCCTCGAGGCCTATGCTCTTCGTAATGCGGTAGCCACGGTTTCAGACATAGTAGGTGTTTCATCAATCTGATGATCAGGACAATGTTAAACTGTGCACCAGTGGGGAATATTTGGATTCTGGAGTCAAGTCGGGACGACGTTCACGTTCTTCTCTCCCGTCTAAGGATATAAGGACGCCTAGTGAAGTTGGATTGGTCTGGCAATCGTATGAAATTAACGGGTACATGTTTGAAAGAGATGCCGTGTTCTAAATACATATGTAGTAAAATTGAATTCTATCTTGTGGCCACCATGTCAATGGTCCGGGGTAAGGTCGCACTCACCACTCGATCTTCCCCAATAAGTTGAGCGGGGTCAGACCCGCCGTTCAGAACGGAGTCACAGTCGTTCTGACAGTAAGGTTTCCCCCGCCTAGGCAATTAGGGCAAGTATGTATGCCACCCACCGACAGTCCGTCATTCCAGCATCAAAATCGCACCCTCCTATTGGATCTTTGACATGCGCAGAAATTGAGAAGATACTGCCCAAATATAGCAAGGACAAGTATCACAAAAATACCTAAATGACCCATTACACACCACGAATGGGACACAAATGATTTCGATGATATACCTCCGAAAATAGATCCAGTGGCGATCGCCGCTATGGGCGATGAATCAGAATTATCACTGACTACAGTGGTGACTACTGGAACAACGGCAGTGGTTTGCATAGTAGTAGTGAATATGTTTCCATTCAAGGTTCCGCTAACAAGACAGACGAAAGAAAAAGGTTCAGAGAATTAGCCGCCATGCTGATATTATTCAAACGTTGAATAGGACTAATGCTTACACGGAAGTGATTTCAATGACGCTTGTGATAGATGTCGTGGTCGTTATTGTTGTTGTTCTAGGCTGTTGGGGAGTGAAGTTGGGCTGCCCTGCAAGAGGATCCGGGGCGGGGGGGACCGGAGGAGCGGGTGGAGGAGCGGGTGGAAACATTCCGGGTAGCTGGCGAGGACTTAGCAGAACTAGAGGAAGGAAATATAAGGTCAATAGATTGTTTGATTATGGTAAGGAAGGCGAGTGAGGACCATTAGCGGAAGGATGCTGCCATTGGGAGGGGTTTGGTTTCGGTGGCATGCTTCTCTTTCGCGATTCAGCACTGTAGGCACACAAGATGTGGAAGACCCAGCAACGACGTAATCGGCGGACACGAAAACACTTTGAAATGATTTATGTAGCTAATAGTGGGGAAAGTGGAGCATGTGTTTGTTAACACACTGCCACCATTCCCAATAGAAATTGGCAGCTACTTCAAGGAAGCCCCTCGGGGTGTACACAGACAACAAGTATTGCAAGGAATACACAGCATTTTTGGATAAGCATCGATGAATTCAACAACAGGCACAAATGCGGACGTAGCGCTGTTGGGGCTTGATATGGGTTAGACCAGGTTAGACCCCCAAGTTAGCCATGCCCCCCAACCAGACTCAACCGAACCTGTCACAACCCTGGACCTCAAGGGATCATGGGGTTCAAGTATCAAGCGCCCAGAGGGCTCAAAGGTATTGCGCCAGCGAGCAAGCCGGAGCAATCGGGGGGACAAGGTTGGGCCAGTGAGGGTATTTATGTCGATGAGACAGGTCTTTTCAAGTTAAATAGCACACGCGGGACATCTCTCGAGAAGCATCATTCAAGAAGGAACGAAGGGAAAAGCACCGATATAGCTTCAACGTGTCATTTGCGGTGATCATATCAGGAGTTCTAGCTTTAAGAGCTATCTGTGCCTGAGGCCTGAAGAGAACACCAAAGATGGTACTACGACCTATCGGACATCTACCCTCCCCCAGACTTCTCATGGGTGCGGTAGACATTAACAGGATCATGCGTAAACATAGCAACAGCACTAAACGAAACAACATTGTCAGAGAACCTCGACAAAGGAAATGTCCCTTCTCCCACCTTATCTCCTACCAACGGCGTATATGCTATCGTATGCAGGCGGATATTCTTCCTGATGCTGTCTCGCCCCCTCATCCACCTGCACCATCCGTCTTGTATCCGGGTGAACGGTGAGTCCGCTTGACTCTGTCATCAGCGAGTTTGGCCCCTCTGTGTCAGCGGCTTCGCTTCTCGGGGACGTCAAAGAAGTCGAAGACAAAGTAGTACTTTCTTCAGTCCCAGGCTGACCATTCAAATCTACCTGGTACTGAGGCTGTGCAGTCGAGAGCACACCAGCCTTTCCTCCACCACCGCCTTCTGCATTACTAACGATCAGCCTTCCTCGTCCTAACGCCTCTCTCTCCTTGGCCGATCCGAGGTGATCAGTAGTGCCCGTGGGTGAAATCAGACCAGCGGACGATCCCGCCCCGTTGTCGCGGCCTGACCCGGATCCTGAAGTTGAACTGGGCCCCGCCTCTGAGACCGATATGGAATGACGGCCTGGGACGGGACCTCGGCCAAACATCGAAGTCATAGCATCCAACGAAGCGTAAGGGGGCTCGGACGACGTGGTGTATGTGCCACTGCTGCGATAAGAAACCATATCGGGAGCGTCAGTTGTTATGCCAGGCAGATTCGTAGCCGCTGAGGCTGGATTGCCCACGATGGTGTTTTAGATCTGAATTCGAGACGATGCCTTGCCCTGGGACTAAGAAGGGGGTCGCTACTGCGAGACTCTCGTCATATCCGAGGTTGAGGCCGTCATTTTGAGTAGACACAACACGTGCTGGTTCAAAGTCGTCGTCCGCGTTTGCTCTCTCACATTTACGAATGAGGAACAAGCCGATTAGTACGATTATGGCCAGTGCGGCGACACCTATTCCCGATGTCATACATCAAGAGGGTGCACAGGAGAATGTGACAGACTCGTACCTCCAACAGTGCCACCAATGATGGCTCCTAAACTGCTCGACTTGCCATTGGAGACATCCGAAGCGGCAAAGGTAGTGGTAATTACAGGAACAACGGTGGTGATTTCGATAATGGTAGTGAATCGTTGTCCGTTCACAGTTCGGCTAGGAAATATATGAGTGATATCACGGGATATATTGGATGGGGATAACTTACACAGACACAGACTCTACGATGCTTGTCGCAGAGGTGGTTATCGTTATCGGGGCCGGAGGTGGAGGTGGCGGAGTGAATACCGTCGGAGAGGGACTAGGTGAAGGGGGTGGTCTTGGGGCAGGTCGTGGAGATGGCCGTGGTGGTAGAGGTTGTGGGTTGGATGGTTCGGGTGACGGAGAGGGAGGTTCGGGTGATGGAGAGGGAGGCTCGGGTGGTGAGGGAGAAGGTTCGGGCGGCTCAGGCGGTTGGGGGGATGGAGAGGGTGGCCGGGGAGACGGGGAGGGTGGCTGAGGGGACGGGGAGGGTGGCTGAGGAGGAGAGGGTGATGGGAGTAGGGGTAGGCGACGGAGTAGGTGGCTGAGAGGGCTGAGGCGAAGGCTGAGGTGATGGAGTAGGAGGTTCGGGGGAAGGGGAAGGTTGCTGAGGTGATGGGGAGGGTTGTTGAGGAGAAGGAGAGGGCGGCTGGGGCGATGGAGACTGGCTGCGGAGACGGAGAAGGCGCCTGAGGAGAGGGGGCAGCTGGCTGGGTAGTGGATACCTGGCGAAGGTTGAGTATGGGTGGAGCGGCAGACCCAGAGGGGGACATGGCTCTGGATGGGAGAAGACCAGAGATACGCAGGTAAGAATGACAAAGCAGCTGGAGGTATGAAGGCGCCAATGTCAGAATCACCTCGAGGCAAGGATACAATGCGATGGCAAGGGTACTTGCCCCGTCGGAGCCATTATCCAACTCAATCATCCGCAAGCCTTCTCATATGTGGATAAGCGGCTCTTGCCCAGCCTTGGTCACATCTTCAGCCTGTAGCTCGAAGCCCCTGTGTTACTTCGTTATCTCGTTCGCCGAACGTCTTGGCCCCATCAGGCATCCAAGAACGCCCATCCACTCCACCCCGGTTCCTTATAGGGCGTGTCTACGGCAGTCATCTGTGCGTGTAGTGTTGCCGTGTGTTGTATTTGCGGCCTTATCTGCACAAGGTGCTGGTCCGGGGGTTCGTGGAGAGTTTCAGTTTGTCGACAAAAGTTGTGCTGAACGGCCGAGGTGTGTTTTTGTAGATCTAAAAATGGAACAACATGCGATCGAACTATTTTCCCACGCGTGCAATGGCTGTTGGAGTACTCGACGCATGCATCAGATAAGATGCGACAAACGTTCAAATATTCAAATATTCACTCCTCTGCCCGGCAGGTATCAGCATTAATGTAGTCTAGCTCAAGCGCCATTTGTTACCCAGTATCGGCGCAAGGAGTCATCTCACATGATTAAATAAAAGTTTTGTGGCCCACATAGCTACTCCACCCCAGTCTTCCCGTCGAATTCGGGCGACAAGATCTCGCCTACTAGGATATCACTGGTCCTGTCAGCAAATTCTTGGCTTCAGATATTCTGTATACATTACAGACTACTTAGGGCAGAATCCTAAGCAAGAACGATACATCTCAAAATAAGATATACTGACTTATTCGGAGGGACTTGGAGGAATAACTTATTTGGGGCTGTCGCTACCGTCGCCACTGTGACGGAACGTGTACTGTATTGTGGCAAAGCTCGATCGATACACTGTTATGCGGAGAATGGTTGGTAATATATAACAAAATAACTGGGGGGTAGATGTATGTATAGTAGGGCTTAGAGATGGGGGGCTTCAAAGCAATTGAAAGGGGTATCGCGCCAGATTAGGCCCAACCGCCGACTTCCGAACCGCCACACCGGTGTTGGGACTGTTTTATACAAATTACTTCCTTCTGGTAAAGTTAATATGCAAATCTCTTGGTAAGCTGAGGGCAAATGGAGAAAACCCATTTTTGGGATACTCCTGATGAGGCGAATCCTTTGGCAAGGTCCATTTCCAGTGCCGGAGGAGCATTGCAGCCAACGTCCTGAGTTCGTATGTCGCAAAATTGCGAGCAGGGCATTGACGAGGGCCTAAGTGCGAAGGGCCTGAGGAATTATGAGAAAAAGTTACTGATGACTGAATGAATAAGAATCACAGCCATAGATTTGGGGCCGTCTCCACTGAGTTCCTCCTTCTCCAGCGTGTCCAAAAATCGATCCGGAAGGAAAGACCCGGCATTCGGCCAGTACTTCTCGTTACGGTGGATGGATGTAATGTTCAAGATAACCGAGGTCCGAGGAGGGAGATTATACGTTTTCCCATTCGAGGCTGTCAGATTGGCCGATTGTTGGGAGGCGCGGGGAACCATGTAAGTCTAAAAAATTTCAAAGACAGGTATAATGTGGTTCGGGGAAAGATATCGGAGAGCTCACAATGGGCGTGTTCACTCGCAGCGACTCTCGAATGCAGGCGTTGACGAAGTCCAGTTGACGCAGGTTCGTTATATTCGGTTCATCGTTTCCCAATATTGATAAGACTTCTTCCCGGGCCCGTGCCTGGAATTCAGGATGAAAGACTAGGTATGACCAAAAGTAGATGTACGTACATGACCCGCGATGAAAAATACAACCCTGAAACTTCGTTGAATAGCAGCTAACGGGCAAGCAAGTGAGCAGGTTAACCTACATTTTATCCCGATACTCTTCATCGGTCATTCCCGGCTCTTCCAGCATGTAAGTCAGCAGGTCTTTCCCCCCATTCTCTTTCTTCTGCTCCAAAATATCCTGGAATTTCGAAACAAGGTCTTCAATGTTGGCTATAACCTTCCTGCGGGGGAACCATGTTTCGAGCTTTGGGAAGAGAAGGAATCTGGGGGAAGGTATTCAGTAGGCACAATAGAACGCCACAAACGTCTTACAGAGTATCTGAAATCCCATCCATTACTTCATTGTATTGTTGGACAAAGGGGTTATGATCGTCGTCAAGGGCGCGAAAGTTGTGTCCGAGAGCAGCCGTGCCTACCAAGATTATTTGGTTCTTCCACAGACCCGATTCTTCAAAACACCTACCCACTGCGTCAAGAGTAAAACGCTGTGCACGCCATTTCATCAGCTACACAATCAGAGAATGAAGTTGAGACAAACGTTACCATTGTATAGTCGTCCCATTTGAACAATCCACCATCCCCCATCTGTGCAAATAACTTTTTGGATAGCGATACAAACTCATGAATAGGAATACTCCTGGAGAATGCGGATTTCACAATACGCGAGTGTCGCGCCCAGACGTCTCCGTTGGAGAGAATGATATTGGTGCCTCCAATGAATTTCCAGAGCAACATCTCGTCTGCAATCATTTGTGACTTCCAACCTTCGGAAAGGAACTCAACCGTACGAACCAGGTGGTTCTTCCTTTGGCCAAAGGGCAATTTTTTCTGACAGCTGTTTGAAGATCTGAGGAACCAGTGAGCAGAAGCTTGTTGATCAACCCCTTAGCAACGTGCAGATACCTTGGGGTCAATAACGTGCACGATCCAACGTCCAAGGGCGTACACCAGCACGACGCCTTCTCCCTTCTCAACTGCAAAAGGTAAAAGGAGGCGCTTAATTCGAACATCTTCGACTTCTCCGGACGCATAGCTCCATAGCAAGGGGAGAATGGGGACTCTGGGAAGGTGGCGAAGTTCAGCAGGGGGGGTGAATATCCATTTTATGAGGACAGAAATTAGGACGATGGGGAGCAGTGTATACCATGCAGCGGGTAAGGCTAGCATAGTACAGTACCTAGTGAACGGGTTATAGTCTCGCGCAGTGGCTCATTTAAATTATGTACTCTTAAGCTAGGGCATTGTGAGACCAGCATTGTGGGGAACGGCCTGGACCAAAAAGAACTCCGGAGCCGAATAAGTAAGGGATCAAATCTACAGTCGACTCTGTCATAACCCATAGCAGTTCGTGGAAGGTTTTTGCTATGGGTTATAACAGAGTATGGGGTTTGAGAAAGATATTAAAAAATCAATTAAAAATCAATTAAAAATAATACCTCTACTATTGGAATGAGGGACCTATCTATGAAACTGAAACAAGATGAGACATCCTTGAGTTTGGTGAGCCCTTTTTTGAGAATCTGAAGTAGTTTTGGAGACATATGGACATAGAGAATGTTTGTTGAAATTCAAGGGAGCTCAACAATTGAGACTCTGGGAGAATTATTGTCCCTACTCAAACAATTAATTATTGCACCCGTTCGGCATTCACCATCCCAGGTCCGACTCGCATGCCGATCAGAACGTGTGCAGAACTGTTAGCAGCTGCTATCGTGAAGCCCTAGTTTGATTCAAGTTAGGAATAAATATCCTTGATCACCCTTCCGGGAGCGTCGTCCCTCCACAAAATTACTATGTCTAAAGCCGCATTCGTATCCTACCATAGAGTAGCGCATTTTCTGTTGTGTCCAATTTACCCGCCTTCGGGCGTTAGAGCAGTCAGGAAGGGACATATGGCTGTATTCTGAGGGCTCCGTAGGGACTATTTTGGCCGGTTTTTGGGTCCATGGTATCATGTAGCACTATGGACCCAGGTAGGTGGGAAATAATTGTGTTTAAGTGATAAAAGGCTGGATTCACCCTTTTAGTGGGTGAATTGCGGGGAGGGGAATAAGATGGGAATTTCATCCACGTAGAATTCCCACTTTAGCCACATTAAATATCCATGTTAATATAAGTTATACTATATGAATTAAGTGAATGAAATTTCATTAATTTATAGTGTGAAATATGACATAATATTTTCATCCATTATTGGTGCATGAATTTTAGGTGGAAGAAGGGGGATTTTAGGAGGGGAAATTTCATTCATTGTTAATGTATGAATTTCAGGCGGGAGAAGGGGGATTTTCATTCATTATTGATGTCAAGATTTCAGCTAGGAGAAAGGGAAAATTGAAGGGTGATTTCCAATATTTAAGAGAGGAATTACCATATATCTTCAAGATCCTGCCTCAGCTATTGTCGAACCTCTTTACCTGGTAAATGAAATGCCTTAAGTAGTGTTCCTTCTCGCCGCTGTCAATGAGAGAGCTTAGCAAGGATGCTTGCCTGGATTGGATAAGACGACAGCAGTTTAGATCTTTTTTATTTTATTTCACCTTAATGCTCCGGAAGTTGAACTTCATGACGGACATATTTCCACTACAGGTAATGATTTTGCTATTAATACCCTAGAGCCCTTTGCTGTACCACGGTCCCGCTCAGCCCTGTATTAAGCACACCCTCCGGTGCTCGCTCTCCATGCAGTTTGACATAGAGACATCGTTTAAACAGCCACCATCTTCCCCTGTCCTCTCCACAATTTGCTTCTCCTGTTTTGTTAATTATCAGCTAAGCACGTCACTGCTGAAAAATTGTAGCATTCTTACCACTGTCGAGTGGCTGTTGTTGTGTTTTTTTTTTGTAGTTAGATAGTGAAAAATTAGATCTTATATGGTCGAGTAGTGTATAATACATTCACCTAGGGGCTTCTTGGCTTTTGCAGGCGATTTGAAGTAACGAGCAATAGTCCGGTATGTGTTCCCATCAAACCTGCGTTTCTCCTGGGATGCGTTCCGTAAGCGGTGGTTGTTGGCGCATGCTCGCTTGGGAACATGATGACGGAAAAGACTTACGGGGCTTATTTCTGCTCAAGTATTTACTATAGCTTATCTGTATAGCTTGCATCATTGCATCATATCTAGTTTTAGAGCTTGGATCTATCTGTAAAATCAGTAGTCAGATAGTCGTTCTCCAGTAAGAAATAAAGTACTATACAAACCTACGACTTCCGAATGTCCTCAAGGGCGTAGACCCGTCGCCCTTGGTTGGTGGCGACCATACCACCAACGCAGAATCGTCGTCGCTGCCAAGAGGATTCAGCGGCTGTGAGCTTCCATAAGAGTTTGGAACCCACCTCTCTATTCTTTCCTCGCTGCCCCGGGACCAGTAGTATCCTGTAGTAGTAATGGAGGAAAGTAGCATCCCTCCAGCCGTTGTTATAGACCTCTACTTGGTCTCTGCTCTGGGAATTGCGCATGAAATAAGCCAAGCTGAGGTATTCGGAGGGCACTTACCTTGAACGGTCTGGCGTGGTCTTCAGTTCGTATAGATGGCATTGTGGTTGAGTGAAAGAAAGGAGGATAGAGGCGGCGGGAATAAAACGTTGTGTGCTTGTGTGTGCTTGCTTGGGTCCAGCCATCGGGATCAGCAACGCTCACCGTCCCGCTCATTGTCCAATTGAAGGGCCTACATCCAGCCAGGGGTAAGGTGAGTCCCCCGGTGTCTGATATGACGACATTCTATCCCCGTAGGTCTGTTACCTCCCAGACATTGGTGATGCATCCCCATCCTCCTCGGCAACTGCTCCCTCCCTTGGCCTCTCCCTCCTGGCGCACTGTCGAGATCCCGGCTTCGTCAATACCCACCCTGTCGGCTCCGCATGACATCCTCCCCATCTCTCTCTCTCGCCTCGCGCCCGACCACACCGCCAGCAAGGCCACTCTGCTTTTCTCCCCTTGCTTGAGCCTGCACCGTCTCCCTCACCATCGCATGCCCCTGGTGCTTTCATCTCCCGATTCTGCCCTTCCAACAGCGATGCATCACCACCTCAAGGTTCCTGAAGGTGGCAAGTTGATGACCCCCTGGGACGTGCGTTTCTTCAAGGATGGTTATCCTAGCGAGTTGGTTGTTGTGGATGCTGGTGGGCATATCCCTCCCTGGACAATGTTGATGACGTGGTGGGTGACGCTGTCACTCAGGATGCTAGCGGGGTAGCCTCCGAGTGACATCCCAATCCTCCTGCCCCCGTGGACGCCAGCCAGGATGCTCCTTCCGAGAAACTTTTCCAGACAAAAGGATTCCGCATATTTCACTCTTTCATCTAGCTTGTGCGTGCTATCGGTACCTGTCCACTCTTGCATTTTATCCTGCGGCAGGTTATGAGCCTCGGTATCACATGACATACACATGCTGACTCTTACCAATGCGTCTTTGGATGGTGGCCTGCTCTCCCGAGGATTGTTTCCCAGAATCGCCTTTTTTCAGCTCCCACCCCGCGAGCACGCCCATAGCAGTGAAGCCTTTGAAACCCCATGCCACCCGATATAATCGGACGAACAGCACTCTGAAATATAGAGAAAACAAACTCACCGATGAGATTGATGGCGCTTTCAATTTCTAGGACCACAGGTAACAGAGGGCGGTTATCCGGCGGCTGAGGGATCCACGAGCTGGTCGGTGATAGACAAGGCGACCCGGGTTATTGAGTCCAATGAGAGCCTGCAAGTGGAAGATGAGGTGGATATAGGGCAGGAGGACTGGGGAGAGGGGAGGGAGATGTGCGGCAGGAGATTGAGCGCGCGCTGGTGAAGGAGAATCTGCACAAGGAGCACGCTATGGTTGGTGATTCTTCAGAAGGAGCCTAGCTGTCAACTAGCCACGGCGTTCTCCAATACAAACACAGGCGGACCATTGCCCAGGTGTGTTCACGGCCCTGGGCTTTCTCCTTATCCACTGTGCTCATTTACGCCCGTCTAGAAACTTAATTCGTTAGTGCACTCCAGAATACATTGCTTACCTCGCCTATAACATCAGCTCAATGATTCGAGAAGATTTGTCTGTCGAAAGTCCGTCGATGCAGAACAAGGCTTAACATTACCGAATGTGCTCCCGATATGATGTAACACCTAAGCTTATCAACATGATTGCCAGAGTTTAACTGCTTGATATAAAACCGCAGTTTTTGGGGGTTTCTCCATTTTCTTTCTTCCCTTTTCACTGCGACTACTCCTCCGAATATGACCACTCCCCAGTCCAATTCACAGCCCAGTTGTTGGGGCCACAGGCGTTCTCAACCACAACATCCTACCTCCTTTTCCCAAAATGGTAAGCATAGCTCGTGATCCTACCTCCGCTGTATTGACCCGCCGTTGTTACAGGTAATGGTCCAGACACCACCGTTAGCAATCTGCCTCCTGTGAGCACGTCCGCTCTGGAACCGGAACCTCGACCATCCGCCCAGGAGGCGACTATAATCCCACAACCGTTGACACCTGGTATATCTCTTTTTGTCTGTCGCGTCCTACTTTGCGGCTGAGCTTCCGGGTCTGTAGTGACCACCGCCAATCGGTCCTCATCCCAAGAACCTGGGCGACTTCATGGTCCGTCTACTAGGCCTAGTGGACGAGGTCGTGTAACCACAGCACCTCGCCATGGTGGTCCTTCCGCTTCTACCTTTCCACCACCCCTGCTCGCTGAAGTCTCCTCGGCCCCTGCTTCCACTGGCCCCTCTGTCCAGTCTACTCTTTCTCTGGTTGACCCTACTCCTTCTCAGGGGCCACCTGATTATTCCTGGTTAGCACCAAGCACCCATACTGTAATTGGGATCTTGTCCCCATATGAAGATGCACCGCTGGTCTATTCCACTCCTCCATTGCCAGAGCACGCGTCTCGTGCCATTGCTTCGAATATCACTGCTCGTAATACCCGCACTCCAGTGGAGATCATAGCACAGGAGGGTAGTGGCCACGGCAAGCCTTTCTTGACCACCAGCCTCAGGTGTTTCCGGCGCGCCGCATCAGTCATTGTACGTTCGTGATATCCATCTGTCCTATTCCTAGACTGAGCATTTTGTATAGTCCAATGAGTTACCCGTCCGGTGTCTCACTTGCGTGGTATACTCCAGATCGTGCTCGCCCCGAGGCCCTGAAGTCAAATGCGATTTTTGCCAGGAGCAGGGCTATCCTTGTTCCTTCACAAACCACCCCATTGTTCAGACGGGCGTTGCTTGTTCCGTGGCGAGTCTGGTCCCCCTGTCTGTGGACTGTAAGTCTCTCTCCCTCACCATTATCATTATATCCTCAACGGTTGGTTAGACATTGCCGCTGCTGCCGAAGCTATGCAAACTAGCCTGGCCACCATAGCTGCAATGCGTCATGCCCACGATGTCGCTGTCGCCTCCTACCGTACCCATGTCCAACATTTTGTAAAAGATATGCAGGCTGCCCGGGCGCAGCTTGCGGCCGGTACCGAAGCCTCCTCTGTTATCAGAACCCTAAGAAGGACTATACATAGGTCTTAGCCACCTTCCTGATGGACAATAGTATACTTCTTTCCCCTTTAATACTGACACTCTCACACTCACGCTTCCTTTCTCTCACACACACAACTTCTATTTCACACAGGAAGCCTTCTTTTACCTGGGTCCACCTTCTTATGACTCGCCTTGACAAGTACTTACCCAGGGTACTCATAAATAGCAGACAACTAATATGTATATAAACCTAGCTACAACCACCTGTACCTTTAGCTTAGTGTTATACACTGTTCTGCTTAAATCCCCAGTTCGCCTGAAAGGGCTTCAGAGATTTATCCAGCCCGCCTCTAAGTCAAGTAGTAAGACACTTGGACCAAGTCTGTATAGACATCCTTGTGATCCCAACCTTGCGACTCAAGAGCGGACCCCTAACCCGGGTAACAAAACACTAAGCTAATCTCTGTTCCCCCTTGTGCCTCTTTAGGCGTGTGTTGTAGCCGCTTGCTACGTGTTGTGTTTTCAAAAGCGTGTGTTGTAGCCGTTGCTACGTGTGTCGCCAATTACGACGTGTTTCCCCTCCCCGCCGACATTCTGGAGTTCAAAGGACTCCTCCTTAACATCGTCATCTGCGCCGCCGGCTACGCAATTGGAAGAATCATTGCGTGGTACATAATCCATCGACCCTTCCCTCCTTTTCCCAATCCGCCTCCTTTCCCTCACCAACCCTTCATCTGTCTCGAAATACATCTATATTTCGTGACAAATTAACCCGACAAAACTGGAGTTCATAAAACTCCTCAAATACATCCTTATCATCACCCTGGGCTACGTGATTTACAAATCAATCACTCGCCTTATCCATTACCACAATACCACCCCGACTCCGTCCCCCTTCTTCGTCAGAAGAAGAAGAATATATTTCCGAAGAACCACTTCCCTCCAATCCCCAGTTTGAAGAAGAATACTTCTCAGACGAACAACCTCTTCAACCAGACGAAGAAGAACAACTTCGTCAACAAGCAATCGAAGAATACCCCTTCCTACCCCGACCCCGTCAACAATTCCAAACTCCGACAACTTCTCCTATCCCAGTAGAAGATTCACCCTTTCGTAATCCTTACGAAAGAACCAATATTCCACCTCGTCCGACTCGAATTAGCGGACCAGGACCCTCTCGACTCCAAGACCCAAGAAGGCCTCCTCTTTCAATCCAGCCTTCTCCTCATTCCCTTACCCCTCGAACACCACAACCGGTAACGCTACCCCCAGCGTCACCTATTCAAACTTCTCCTACACACGCCCCTACCATTAACCCACAAACAACTATGGGTTCACAAGCCGCTGCTCCAGCTCCAGCAGCCCCAGCAGCACCAGCACCCCGAGAAATCGGGTTTATCAAACCTCCCATCTTTGACGGAGACCGAACCAAATTCGACGACTGGCTTTTCGCCGTCGACATCTACCTCATCGGAAATGACCTTGTCTACCCCCGAAACTACGATAAGTGCCTCTTTGCACTTACCTCTATGCAAAAAGGAGAAGCTCGAACATGGGCATCTCAATATATTGCAGAACGATATGCAGCAGGACTTGCGCAGACACCCCCATACCATGGATTTTACAATGAAACATGGGCCGCCATGAAGACTCGTCTTCGACAAGACTTCCGACCGGCAGATGAATCTGCCTACGCCCACACTTGCTTACAAACTATGAAGCAAGCAGGTAAACCCATGACCGACTTCAATTCGAAGTTTAAAGACATGGTCCGACTTGCGGACATCCGCGAAGATCGAACTCTTATCGATCTCTACCGAAAAGCTATTGATCGCAGAATCGCGATCAAAATCGATACCTCCGAAAACCCACCACAAACCATTCAAGGATGGTACACAATGGCCAACCGACTCGACGACAATTTCCGCCGAGTAAACGCTCTTTACGGAACACCACGTTCCTTCAACAATAACAACCGCTTCCAATCGAAGCAATCGAAATCCAGTAATACAGTTCCTTATGCGAACTATTACTCCCGATCAGCCCCTAGATTCACACCTAGAGACCCCTACGCCATGGAGATAGACAATCTCCAAACTGAAGAATATGAGGACCCATACCCCATAATACCTCACGAAATCAACGAAATCAACATCCCTTGCGAAGACAATTGCGACGGATCCCTTGAAATCGACGCTGTCCTTACTGGCCAGCAAATGAAACAATACCAGAACCGCAAATGTTTCAGATGCGGATCTGAGAAACATTTCATTGCGGAATGTCCCATGCCCGCACCAACTCGCCGCTTCCCCAGCGCCCGAACTCAACCGGTTCGACCGGTTCGAAACCCAAACAGGCCTAAACCTTCCTCTTCCACCCTTCGCAAGTATTCACTTGCGGTTGCCGATGTTGCCGCACAAATGCAGCAACTTGTGGATACCTTGGAGCCGGAACTCCAAGAAGAATTACATTCAGCACTGGCTGAGGACCCCCAAATGCGTCCTTTCCAGGATTTTTAAAACGGAGTGATGTCGAACGATGTGCCCCTGCACACTCCCAAAATGGACAAACAAATTCTCCTCTTACAATCGATTCTGTACAATTAACTACGTCCTCAAATAAAAGATCTCTTTTCCTCCCCATTGAGATCTGGAGTGAACGATCGTCGAAACCCGTGGCCATCACCGCCCTGATTGACTCAGGAGCTCAAGGAAATTTCATATCCAACAAAGTCGTGGACCGACTCGGATATCAACGCCAATCCCTGGACAATCCCATTGCCTTAACCAATGTGGATGGATCAAATAATCAACATGGCATGATCCGAGATTATGTCACAATCGACGCCATCATCGATAGTCGCGATTGCAAATTGCAAGCCTTTGTCACCAATACCGGAGCAAAGGATTTCATAATGGGTTTTCCCTGGTTGGAGCAACACAACCCTGACATCAACTGGAAAACCAAGACATTCTCTTGGAAACCGCAAATCGAACATTCGGCATTTCCCCAACTTCTTAAAACTCTCCGCCGACCGATAGAAGCCAACTCCATATCCATGGATTATATGGCCGGACATACCACTACCACCGACGAAGCACCAACAGAGTACTTCAATATCGATAACATTAATCTCGATGAATTCTCCATGGAGAACGAAATGAACCCCATGCTGTTTACACCAATGGAAATAAACGCGAAAGCAACCTTCGCCACCCAACTCCATAACACTGCCGCTAAACTTACATCCAAACTCCGCGGTAAACTCCCCGAAAAACAAGAAGAGAACAAAATCCCTCGACGTTTTGCTCGATGGGCAAAATTATTTGATAAGAAAGCATCCGAACGATTCCCACCATCACAATCTTTCGATCACGCCATTGAAACAAAACCGACTTTCGAACCAAAGTCGATGAAACCATACCACCTAGCGCCCGCCGAAAATAAAGCGCTAAAAGAATTCATAGATGAGAACTTACGAAAAGGGTACATCCGACCCTCGAAATCACCAATGGCATCACCATTTTTCTTTGTAGCAAAGAAAGGAGGAGACCTCCGACCTTGCCAAGACTATCGTTACATCAACGAACATACGGTAAAGAACGCTTACCCAATTCCCATGATCTCCGCTATCATGGATAAACTCAAAGGAGCCAAATACTTCACCAAACTCGACGTCCGACTCGGATACAACAACATCCGAATCAAAGAAGGCGACCAATGGAAGGCCGCATTCAAAACGCCGCAGGGTCTATTCGAACCCACGGTAATGTTCTTTGGATTGTGCAACTCCCCTGCTACATTCCAACACATGATGGATACAATCTTTGCCAAACAACTCGACAAAGGCGGAATTATCATCTATATGGATGATATACTCATCTTCGGTAAAACCCAGGAGGAAACCGATCAAATCACCGAACGAGTACTAAAAATACTCGAAGAAAACGACCTTTTCCTGAAAGGTGAAAAATGCGAGTTCAACAAACAACGACTCGAATACCTAGGCATGATAATCACGCCTGATAATATCAAAATGGATCCCGGGAAACTCAAAGGCATCAAGGATTGGCCTATTCCCAAAACAGTCCGTCAAGTACGGAAATTCATCGGGTTTTGTAACTTCTATCGGAAGTTTATCCGTAAATATTCGGATCTCACAAAGCCTCTCAATACCCTCCTCTCGAAAAAGAACAAATTCGAATGGAAAACAGAACAACAAGAGTCTTTCGAGACTCTCAAAAATGAATTCCTCAAGGAGCCGGTACTCCTCATGCCCGATCAAGAAAAGCCTTTCGAAATCGAAACCGACGCCTCGAAAGTAGCAAGTGGAGCTGTGCTCTATCAATACGACATCAATGGTAACCGTAGACCGGTATCATTCTTCTCCAAAACTTTCGCACCAGCCGAAAGAAATTACGACATATATGATCGCGAACTCCTCGCCATCGTCCGCGCATTAGAAGAATGGAGACATTATCTCCTCGGATCCCCTCACCCGGTGATCATCAAAACTGATCATCAGAATCTGACTTATTGGAGGAAACCCCAAAAGATCAGCCGCCGCCAAGCTCGCTGGGTCCAGCTCATGGCCGACTACAACTTCAAGCTAGAGCACGTGCCTGGAGTTAAAATTCCGGCGCCGGACGCCTTATCCCGCCGACCTGATTATGATCTGGATGATGATCAGGATAATACCGACGTCACTGTTCTTCCCGAGGAACTGTTTATTTCCGCCATTGATGTGGCACTACGTAACCGGGTCATCAATTCTCCAAAATACGACCCTAAAACTGCTGAGGCTGTCCAACAGATCAAGGATCACCTCCCGAAATCCGCCGACTCCGACTTCGGACTCGTCTCCACCGATAGTGGCAACCTTGTCACCTTCCAAAATCAGGTTATCATTCCCGAGGACCTCGAACTTTGCCGCGAGGTAATAGCGAAGTATCATGACCACCCCACCAGAGGCCACCCTGGTGAACAGAAAACATACCGACTGGCCAAGAGAGACGTTTACTGGCCTGGTATGTCAACATTTGTCAAGAATTACGTCAAAGGCTGCCCCGAGTGTCAGCAATACAAAATTATCCGTCGACCGGATAAAGTCCCTCCTCAACCGATATCGGCTTCAGAGACACTTTGCCCCTTCTCCCAAATTTCATGGGATCTCATCACGGGTCTCCCTAGCTCCGACGGCTTTAATGCCATATTGTCCGTGGTGGACCACGGCCTTACGAAGGGGGTAATTTTCATCCCCACTTCCGACAAATCAACCGCCGATGACATCGCAAGATTACTCATCGAAAAAGTATTCACTAGATTTGGTCTTCCCGACAAAATCATATCTGACCGCGACCCTAGATTCGCTGCAAAATCCCTTCGAGAATTGGCTAAACGCCTCAATATCAAACAGGCCTTCTCTACAGCCTATCACCCTCAAACAGATGGATCCACAGAACGATACAACCAAGAGATTGAAACATATCTCTCCATCTATTGCACCCGAAATCCCCTCCACTGGGTCGACTCTCTACCCCTTGCCGAATTCTCACACAACTCGAGAACTCATGCCTCAAGGCAAAAATCCCCATTCGAACTCATCATGGGATACAATCCACCCTCTATTCCCACAATCATGGAAACATCAGACTTTCCATCAGTCGATGAAAGAATTCGAACTCTGGACCACGCCAGAAGAGAAGCACAAGCAGCACATCAACTATCTGCTGACATCGTGCGACAACGAAACAACAAATCATTCAAACCGTTCACAACGGAACAACGTGTCTGGCTAGAAGCCAAAAACCTCAAACTCCCGTTCTTATCGAACAAAATATCCCCGAAACGTTTAGGACCTTTCCAAATCAAGAAAGTCTTATCACCGATCAACTACGAATTGACACTCCCAAAACATTGGAAAATACATCGGGTCTTCCATCGAAACCTTCTAACCCCATACGAGGAAACAGAAGCATATGGAGCAACCCAAACTCCGCCTCCGCCGATAATCATCAATGATGAAGAAGAATACGAAATAGAAGCAATTATCAATCACCGCCGACGCCACAATCAACTCCACTATTACATCAAGTGGAAAGGGTATCCACATACCGAGAACCAATGGCTACCAGAAAAGGAACTCCTAAAGAAC
The DNA here is from genome assembly GCA_004296355.1 of Lepiota venenata. Taxonomy (NCBI): domain Eukaryota; kingdom Fungi; phylum Basidiomycota; class Agaricomycetes; order Agaricales; family Agaricaceae; genus Lepiota; species Lepiota venenata. Next base: position 696,706 of record RCFS01000003.1, read on the forward strand.
GCCAAGGAGATCCTCCAAGAATATAAAAGAACTCACAAAACGTGAAAGAAATCTCAGGAACTTTCGAGAACCTACCAAACGCAGAAGCCAAACAGCCTCTCAAACATTTATAACCACCCTTTAACAATGTCTTCCATCGTCCGCCCCCAATCAGCTCTTGCCTCTATCTCCTCTCACTCCACTTCCAACACTGCGAGCTCAATTGTTATCATAGATGGATTCACACCATCTCCGAAGAGCTCACTTTCTGGAGCTTCCATTCCGCCCCCGTCTCCCTACACTCCCTCCGACGCCTTTGCCAATGTCTCCGACAGAGACGAAACCCCCGACCCCAACGACACCCCTGCAGGAACCCCTGCACCCCTCACCGCCTTTCCTAAGGCAACCATTACAGTATATCCCGGACCAACAGCAACTAGCACTGGACCACTGGGATCGAATCGAGTTAGCAATAGCGATCTCCGGAAGATTGCAACCGACATCTCCTTTGGAGATCGACTACACGACCCTACAATTCAAAGCTCCGACAGAGCTTTCTGGAACCACTATGCCGACATGGTTCGACAAACTCAGGCTCTCAATAGAGCGTTCGAACAACAACGACAATGGACAGAATCACTCGAGATCTCATGCCGAGATCGACCGGCTCTCATGTCCGCGCTGTATGCGCACCTATCCTACGGTCCCCCGGGCTCAAACCTTCAGGACCCCATCACCATCGATGACTCCGTCATCCAACCCCAGTCCTCCACCAAGCCCTCCGGGCCCAATCCCAATTCTACCCCCGGCCCCAAGAGCCGAAACCCCTTTGCCAGTAACTCCGCCATGGCCGCCTTCAAGGCCCTCGACGAGGAGCAATCTAAACGACACGTGGCCAAGCCCTTGGCTCACAACACTAAACCCGGCCCTTTGGGTCGACCCAAGCCTTACCCCACCCGAACCGTTCACCCACGAACCGACTCCAACCCCACCAAACCAGCCGACTCCAAGTATGTCTGTCCTGAATGCAAACGACATGGACATTGGGCATCAGACTGCCCCAACTTCCAGTGTATGGGATGCAAACTATACGCTCCCGGACACTACTCATACAACTGCATCAAATATCGATGCCCCTACTGCAAGAACTGGGAACCCAAACACCCACGACAGGCCTGCCCCAAACGAGGCACCAAACCCACCAAGAACATCACGGCCTACTTTACCAAGAATCAACCCAAACCTCGGGTTACCAAACCACATACACCCATCCCCGACTACCAGTTCCCCGGACCTTACACACCAAACATGGGAACCTACTACGACGATTATATCGACGATGCCGCCGACGCCAACAACACCGGTGAACCTGCCGGACCCAACTACCTTTAGTCCCGAACAAAACCGACGATTCTGGAATGCTTTCTTTCCAGACCCACCGTCTCCCCAAACCGCACGTGAACTCAATATTCACCGAACTCCGACTCCACCTTTTTCTCCGGTTATACCGGCAGCAATTTACATCGAAGATGTCGACTTCCTAGCCGCTTACCCAAGCGACGACGAACCACAAGATCATAACGGAGTATGATCGTAAAAACGGGGTAATGTTATCAGAACCCTAAGAAGGACTATACATAGGTCTTAGCCACCTTCCTGATGGACAATAGTATACTTCTTTCCCCTTTAATACTGACACTCTCACACTCACGCTTCCTTTCTCTCACACACACAACTTCTATTTCACACAGGAAGCCTTCTTTTACCTGGGTCCACCTTCTTATGACTCGCCTTGACAAGTACTTACCCAGGGTACTCATAAATAGCAGACAACTAATATGTATATAAACCTAGCTACAACCACCTGTACCTTTAGCTTAGTGTTATACACTGTTCTGCTTAAATCCCCAGTTCGCCTGAAAGGGCTTCAGAGATTTATCCAGCCCGCCTCTAAGTCAAGTAGTAAGACACTTGGACCAAGTCTGTATAGACATCCTTGTGATCCCAACCTTGCGACTCAAGAGCGGACCCCTAACCCGGGTAACATCCTCAGCCAGCGACCTCTCTTTCGTGCGCATGGGTCTAGCTGACCACGTTGCCGACGTCCGCGCCTTCTTCGCCTATGCTGACCAGCTCCCTGCTGATTGGCCTCCAACCTTCCCGCAAGACCACCAGGAGCTTGAGAGGTTGATCTGGATGATGCTGGCCCCTGTTCGGGGGGAGGTGGGCCGCCCGTAATGCCACAGTGGGTTTGCAATGTTCTTCTTATCTTGCGGGGGTAGTATATCACGCTCTTTGTGCAATACCTACGTATGTACTGCCCCCCCCTCTTTCCATCTTGTGTCTCCACCAGCTGTATACCACTTCTATACCATGCATGTATACAGCTTAAGAATGAGATTCCGCTCCCTTGGCCCTGTCTTGTGCGAATGAACGATTAGAAAGTCAAAACCTCAAGAATGTATCACAATAAAGGATGCAAACGCGCCACTGCTTGTTAAGCCCAGCTGAGTTCAGTTCGCCCTAAATGCCTCGTTCACCGGCTCATCAGATCGCATACCCCTCCTTGGCTACCCCAATGGAGGCACCCTGACCGATTCCTGGGTTCAAGAACAACAAGGAAAGCGATGATATTGGGTGGCAGCATTTGCGCGGCATGATCAACAAATCGTAGAAGGCCCAGGGTACGGCGGGCTTGACATAATCGGCAACCTCTTCTGGTCGATATCCTGCTATAATGTGAGTCAACTGCTGAGGGCGGCTGCAATCAACATCAGTGGATCCCCATTCATAATGATACTATGGCAGAGCCCTGTAGACTCAGTGGGCCAACCACTTTATTGAATGCCTTAGTAATGTGGGTGTAGCGTAGAGTGGTCCGGATATACGGGCCTGTTCTGTGTGAGTATTGTTGAGCGGGGGAGGTAGGAGGGGCATACCTCCGGAGTGATATATATCCTCAAGGCATCTGGTATTCTTTGATGTCGAGTCTTCCCAGCGTGCGCCGGAACCGTCTTGTAGAGTTGGGGAGGCTAAATAGTTCTCATTGGCAATCTTGATATCATTTTTTTGGTTATGAACTGGCATGTATCTGCACTAATGACTGACTGCGATCGACAATAGCCCATCTATTGCCAACTCAAATCCGCCCAATGACGCATTTGACTTGGTTGAGGTCAACAATTTCTACTTTATCTTTAAGATCTTGATAGTAATTGATATTGCAACGCGGAGTAGCTGGTTGGGTAATCTTGGCCTCGTTGATAGCAGCATAGATGAATGAATTGCCTTCAATCCCGTGTCCGGGTGAGCAAGGGACATCGACAATGATTATGCGAAGCAGTTTGCCAAAGAAGGATTGTAGTTCCAACACTGGAGTCCGCCTGGGTCAGTGAGCATATCTATCGACTTGAAGCTCATACTGAAACAGAAGTGGGTCAGGGTATATTGGTTGTACAATCAAATGGAAGTGCATACGCGGACAAATGACATATCTCGACTATCGGGCCTGAGCAAAATGAGCTCAGAAGCATGCATGGTATCCCCACCGTCGATTCGGCAGGCCCTACCATATTGAATAAATTGAGTGTTTTGGGGTATGAGCCTGGCAATGACTGATATTGGTTGTTCAAGGCGAGTTGATAACATTGCTAAAATTGACCTCCACAGGGAGGAAGGAAGGATCGTCGCAGCCCTGGTGGGCGGTGTCAAAATGTACAGTGGATCTGATGTGCAGTAAGTATACCAAACTATTGGTATCGCAAGCAACTCACATAGGGGAAGCTTGAAGTCATGATCACGGGAAAGTGGTGGCTAGAGGCGAAGTGTTTCGTGGAGATTATAGAGTAGTATAATTTGGGTCAAGTGTGCTTGAGAGGTGACGAACTTGTTGATGCTCGTATAGGGATACCGACAGCTTCTGATGTTACAAAGAATATCACCACAATAGCGCTCCATCGGAAAGGCCCAGTAAGCCCAGACCGGGCCAAGGGCTCTGATACTTGGTGCAATGTGCAGCAACGCATGGACGGTGAGCAGGCAACATGATACCCGGGCAGGATCATGTTGATAGTATAATCTGTCAATGTGTCAACACTAGTCTAGCGCAGTATGGAATACTTACAGCTCATAATCCCTGACCCATTGCTGAAAACCTGTTTCAATTTCGTAGTACTTGCTTGATGTAATTTGGAGGTCAAAGCAAAGGGTAAGGAGTCGAACCAATGTGACAAAATGCTTGTAGTATTGCTCGCACTTGAATTTGCCTTCGAGGAGGACTGGAGCGAGGTATAATGTCCAAACGGAATACGTTTCAGCTATCATTTGCGCCCTTTCTGACGCTATATTAGGAACCCTGGATCCAAATGCCACGGGGATAGTCTTCCCTGCAGCAGCAGTTGCCGCTCCAATTGCTTCAAATACTGTTTTTTCCAAAAAATAGTCTTTGTCATTGTGTTGAAGATCTTTAAATGACCCGGTCCAAAGGAGTATCAAATTAGGGATGAGATTGGACCATATGAGGTGCATGAAGTTGTATGGGAATGATATGGGGAAGGAAAGGGAGCCTAAGGTGCTAAGCAGCGGAATGCCCTTGATACCATAGCTAGTTGCAAGTCGGTCTGATATCACATCATTTGGGGCGGATTGAACCTCTCTGGCCTGTTGCATGAAGCTGGCGTGGTCTCGAAGGGGAAGCGCAGATGGGTCGTATTCGATTTGTGAGCCCGAGAACCCATCACGGCATAAGGGAACGTAGTGTACTGTTGAACGAGATGAGGGTGTACAAATTCCCTTTATCTCACACATACGACAGGGGGAAAGAGCATTATGACCTTTCATACGCATGACCATTGAGATTGCAGGTATATCGCCGAAGACCAGAATCAAATGTGCGTGAAGGACGAAAACAGCCTGCGTGATAGCATCAAAGGCGGAAACACTGATTGCAAGCTGGACAAGCTCTTGAACTAATGGCCATAAGAACAAATCCAGATCTCGAGGTTTCTTTGGCCCAGGAATCACTCCGACAGAAATAATATTCTTTTTCGAGAATCTTTCTTCCGGAGGGAGGTTATAGTTGAACAGAATAAGTGGCCATGCCATCTTGGTACGACGTTTGAATGGCCCAAACCCATCCGTGGACAAACCAAGCGCTATATCGCGAGGATCAGAGAAGAAGAACATAGGGAGTTCTTCGCCTGCAACGGTGACGAATGATTCTCAGAGTGAGCGGTAATGGGTTCCGTCAAACACATCGGTTGTTTTCCCCGGGTTGTGGTGATGATTAGATTGGTACTGCATCTTCCTCACGTAGGAAGAGTTTGCGACCATCGTGCGGAGACGAGGGATGACGGGGAGGTACTCAAAATATGATTGGGGCTTCCCGTCAGCTCCATAGCGTTCGGTCTCGCAGTGTAGACATTTTGATAGCGTTTCATATGGGCCGGTAAAGCATATGCACGACAACGGGCAGCAGTCGTAACGGACAGGTTGGAAGCCAGAGAGAAACTGTACACGTTTTACTGTGGTCTTTAATGTATCCAGCGAAACTTGAGGGAAAACAAAAGGCAGTTTATTGAATGCCTTGTCTGTGAGGCCCTCTTCGAGTTTGAAAGTATAGGCTCGCAGGAGTGACAGATCACTTTTATCGAAAAATGTACCCTCTGAAACAATATCAGGTCGTTGGTAGGGGGTTAATCAAATAAACGCACCTATTTTTGCAGCCTCTTTCAAAAATCCTTCACCGATGAGATCCCATAGAGAAAGCCCTTCCTGTCCTGGCTCTGATACCACCCATCCTTCATTGTCCTCAAATAAATCCTCCTCCTCGAGCTCGTTCTCCGGATACTCCTCGCTCTCCGTAAGTCCATCCTCTTCGCCACTCTCCTCATCCTCATCAACCACAGCGTGACCGGATCCCCACCGCTCTCAGATAATTCGATCAGCGTGCTCCGCTATGCGACGGGAACGTCGAGATGTCAACAAACCATAGCTCTCAATATTAGCATTCTCATTGGTGGGAGGGGGCTCGGATAAAGCGATAGCGGGCATAGCTGTGTCTCCAAATGGCTCTGCAGGAAAATCTCCTGGCACGGGGTTATTGGATTCTGTACTAGGAAGGGTCGCTGCAGGTGAGCGTACTGCGGAAGAAACAGGCCGACCGACCAAGGCTTGTTTGGCAGAAGGTTGTGAGGACTTCTTCCGTCGAGTCGTCATCTGCTTGCGATCCAATTTTGGTTCCGGATTCTGTGGAAGGATGCCCATCGAGGCAAAAAGTAACCGTCCTTTGGCTTCCATATGCAAGTTCTCAGTTCTTCTAGAGACAGTTTTCCTGCATCCACATCCGCAAAGACGCTTTGAGTTAGACATAGTTGAGAGTAGGGGCAGAAATGCTTTGCTTAGCTTTATATCTTGGGCGGACTCAGTGTCATCGCGGTGATCCGAATGTTAAGTCTAGACTGGCTAAGATCCGACCAGAGGAATGAAATGAAACCTGTTTGAAGGTACGTCAGTATCATATTCAAAACACAAGGTATGAGAACCACCTTATTCGAGTCTAGCGGTGACCTGAAAGTGTGGTAGCACTTGGGGTGAGGATCTTAAGCAGCACTATGAAGTCAGGCAGGTATTCGAATTATATAGAACAATGATAGCAATAAGGAGATGATACAGGATGAAGAGTGATATGTCCAACTCAAAGCGCGGCGAGCACCAAGGTAGCACTCAAGGCAATGGGGGAAGGCGAGCAGGTATGATAGCGGCACATCCGAAAAAGCGAAAGAAAGAATCGGTGTAAAAACGAGCTATGATATCCTCCAACAGTGTCACCTCAGACTCTGTATAGCCCTCGGCGGACACTGGGCCAGATTCAAGCAAACCCGGTGGTTTTTTGCCATTCCAAGCTCCCATCAAGAGTCGGAGTTTCAGCAGGATGGGCAATCTGATACGCCAATCATCGGAATATAAGCCTCTCCTTGCGTCCTCAGGATCTGCAACAATAAGTGATCCAACCTGGAGGCACTCTCAGATAGCCTCTTGATGGGTGGCTTTGTTCAGGTTGGTGGGCCCTGCACGCACGTCCAAGGCAAGGAGCTCAAAGCGGAAGTTCAGTTCGGTAAGCCGCCACAGAATTTGCTGGGCCTCGACATCTTGAAGCGAGATGGGTGACGTTGTGGATGATCCATCATTGAGTTTGATACCCAGGTCGTTGATCGCAGAGCCAAGAAGGCGGTAGGCATGCTCCCGTGCAAGGGCCAATCTTGAGGTCGGAGTTTTTGATGCAATATCACCAATGAGGATGTCGCACCATTCTTGATTTGACAGCGGCGGTGCCATGGAAGAGGAGAGGAGCTGATAAATACAAGCGGGCTTGATTGCTTGCCATGTTGCAAAATACCTCGCATGGTGCATTTCATTTGCTGAGATAAAGATACCAGGCTCAGGGAATATGTATTTGCGATCGTGAGGAGACTGGAATCGAGGATCCACCCGAGCTGGGTTCTGGTCCACTGCCACCAAGGCTATGCTCCACGAATTTATGGGCACTGGAGCTATAGGACTGTTTACAGCTGATTGGAATTTATCACGATTTGATACACTATAGGGTTTCTGTTGATCTGGAATGGCGTGAGGTGTCAATAACAAAAGAGAATGTGTAAACTTACGTTGTTTGCGCCCGCCTTTCACCTGCTTTCTTTGAGGATGCCCTTGTGAGCTAGCTCTAGCCTCGGAGCGGACAGGGAATGACTGGGTGCTAGGACCAGCAACAGCCACGTTAGCATGGGACCGAGGAGCTGAGGCCAGCAGCGAGGGAACCACGGGGGCAGATGGGGGAGCTTGCTGAGCAGCTGAACCGCTAAATGGGTCGGGGAAGCACAGGAATCCACGGGAATATTGATAGATACTGTCATATTTTCCAGGTGACGCTGCCGAGCCAGTGAAAATAACAGGGTAGGGGAAATGGTGTGGCCCGAGCACAAGTTGATCTTCGGGACGGAGAATATCAACAGTCTGAAGAACGTTTTGATCGGTGAACTCGGAAGATGGACGGATCAACCAGCAAGGGAGACCAGCCACGAAAAAATCTTGTGCGACACGTATGCTATGGGTAAATACACCAATGGTATCAGCCACTTGAGTAGCAGCAGCAGCATGACCATCCATTCGAGGCTTGTAAATCTCCATGTAGTCGAGAACACCCCGAATTTCAAGCCAGACACGTTGCATATCCCGCACAATGAATTCAGTTTGGCAAAAGGTGGTGTAAACGGATCCCAACTGAACAAGGCCGTGTTCCAACCACCTGGTCAGAGGCTGGAGATTCGGAGGCCGGCGTTCTGGAGGAGTGGCAGCCTCATACGTGCTCACACAATCGAGAAGAGAGGTGACAGACAACTTCAGGGTTACGAGCTTTGAGACTGAAAGCTTCCCTATGCCACTGATAGGCGATGATGCAGATTCATAATAAACGAAGTGCTCTTTGGTGGGGGTCCACCATATTATTTCGTGTAAGGACAGAGATTTTGGTCGAGGAATTGCTCCAAAATGACTATAGTACGCTGAATATGGCTGAGGCCAAAGGACAGGATCATCATCGCCATACAGAGAGTCGGCTCAAAGCATTACTTGGCGGTGGTCACCAAGTGGAGGATAAAATATGCGTTCCTGGTTCGCCGATGTGATAAAGTAGCGACTGTCCTGTATTATGGCTCCAACTTTACCATCGAGAGGCCCGATATCATCTGAGAACAATATTTAGTAGTTGTCCATGGGTAAGAGATCAAAAAACATACGACCGGGCCTATGGTGTTCAAGTAAAGCCGCATTATCAATGACTCTCGCCATTTTGTAAACTAGGTTTTTGTAACATAAGAAAAGAGAAATATAAGGAAACATGGCAGTTAACATACCTAACCACGCATGACAGAAAGAGAAAGGAACTGCAAAAGAAGTCTAGGCCAGTGACCAGAGGCACAGGCTCAAGGTACCACCAGATAAAATCCAGTCAGCCATATCCGTGGACTAGAAACGGAGGTTTTACTCACCTTCTGGAAACAGTTACAAACCTCGCTGCAAGCGATTGGCGGTGCAACTGCCACCAATACCCTACGTAAACTGACACCAAGTCAGATACAAGGAAGCGAAAGACACCAAGTCTGATGCAGAGGGACACCAAGTCCACTCTTCAGGAATCCAATGCCCAATGCGAGGAGCGGCCGGTACGACGACGGAGCGGTTACTGGCGGAGAAAGGAGTGTCGACAGGAGATGGGGGAATGGAGGCTGAAACTCTATTTACACAAGTTTGGCCATCAGTTGGCAGTTGGACTTAGCAAATTTGGCAATCCAACCTCTCCTCTGCGTCTACCTCTCTCACCACCTCTCGATCTTCACCATCCTCCGCGTCTACCTCTCTCACCACCTCTCGATCCTCACCATCCTTTGGTCCCCATCACCTCTCTCCCTTCCCCATTCTTCTCCTGGTGTTACATTTCACTAGACTTGGTGTCTAGCTTCTGCCTCAGACTTGGTGTCTGCGGGCTTTGTACCCGACTTGGCGTCGGAGTACCCTTTGCGTGGTTTACTGGCCCGATCAGTGAAGGGATCTGCGCATGTAGGACCGTGCACCCGTAACTCCCATTCCCATCACCATACTGGAGCAGAATAAATATACGCCCGCACATCCAAGACGTCGTCCCCCTAAATACCAATCGGTGGGAGGCTCCATGTATATTTTTATGTACTGAAGCGAAATTATTACTTTCTAGCCCTTCACGCTCCGTCGCTATCCATCCTCTGTCCCTTATGCCGCTTGCAATGTCCACCCTCCCCGCTATGTCCCCTCTTTTTCACCCTAGCCCCTACTAACTGGATGTTGAAATTGAAAGTAGGGTTGACAAAACTCCCGCCGCTGATCTGGACGCCAACGTTCTACAAGTCATGTATAAGTCGGGGCGTGCAACCAACCGGATATTTACTTACCTTTTCGGTGGCTGCTTTCTCCTTGCTGCTTTCCAGAGTGGAAGGCACTTCAACCTCATAGTCTACATGAGACTCCATGGGGGATGCTTGAATCCCACAATCTTTATGTTCAGGCTCTACCACATGCGTGTTCAACTTCAGGAGCATATTATCTATAACTAACACATACCTGTAGGTTTTGTATCGCCCACAACTTGTGGAGCGCGTGGGTCGGGGAAGTATACATCCTCGTCATCATATAATCACTGTCCTTGCTCGTATGAGAGAACTATATCATCAGACATGTCCGCACCAGGGGTTTCGGAGGGGTTTTCGTATTCGTCGTCGTCCTCGGTAGCACTGTCATTGTCTTTGGCCACTACGATGCTTTCGCCATCTGACTGAGAATCAGGGACGACAATGGTGAGCATGATCTACTTGACATCTTCAGCTTGTTTACCACAGACTACTTATACTAGGTACACTGCATTCGTCATATTTTTCTTGGTCCAGGATCTGGTTTATATATTCCGGAACATGTTTCCCAATATACCTATGCTAGCATCTCCGTTGACCTCATTGCCAGGCCCCGGCTCCCTCCAAATTTATTCGCAACCTTCAATTACTTACAGACATGAAGATCTTCTATCAATACAGGGTGCGGATCTTCTTTTCAATCACAAATCCCATCCTGATCCCCGTTGCATAGTTTCTGTCACCGCTCGAGGTCCACAACATTGCTATCTATCTTCCAAGTTCCGCCTTGTGTCGTACGACGCTTTCCTGCATTTTCGTGCTAGAACACATCCACATAATATTCTCTAATGTTCATTCTTTTAGGTCAACTCTAGACTCGGCTGCTAAACGCAATATCATCTCAAGTTCCTTACTCACTATCGTACTCTGAGTTCCACCTTGCATCATATGGTAGTTTCCGCATCGTACCAAGAGCATGCATGTAATATTTCCTACATTCATTCCCTCAGACTAACTCCAACAAGTCTCGCCGCTGAACCCGGCATTGTCGCTTGCAATGCATCTCATTCCCCGAACATACCCAATTGCAATTGCAATATATAAAGGTGACACGCACCATCCTCTCTTTCCTTCAGCAAGGTCATCATGCCAAGAGTCACCACCGCCCCGCTGCCGTCCCTATCCATGACAGCCCCGAATACCAGAGCCAGTTCCAGGAGGACCAGGACCAACGCTGTCGACATCCAGCAAAGTCAGGACCTCTCCCCTCCCGGAGCCACACCAGCCACCTCCCCGAATGCAGTGAGCACCAACGCGGTCCATACACAACAAAGCCAGGCCCTCCCCCCGACCAGAGCCACACTGGCTACCTCCGCGGACACGGCAAGCACCAACGCAGTTCATACAGAGCAAAGTCAGTTCCTCTCCCTCCCACACCAAAACTGTCCCTCATTTCGAGCAGACCCGACCCAGATTGAAGAGCTAGCTGCTACTGTCAGGAGACTTCAAGGCAAGCTTCCCCTTACATTCCTCTCTCCGAAACTCAAATATATCATTAGCCGAGAACAACACATTGCGCAGAACGGTGGCCGCAAGGGTTGAACAGATGGAACTAATACCCCGCCCAGAAAAGGTATCTTATACAAGCCTCCAAACTTTGATGGGGCTGGACGACAACACTCCGCTGTATAACGCCCCACGTGTAAGTCTTCTACCTACACTATGTTTTTTTTTACTTAACTTCAGTAGCGCTGTGTCCGACGTCTAGTAGCTCATGCCAAGTTCAATATTGAGCTAAACTGGCACCGTCAGCCCAAACACAAGATTGGGCAGATTATCCAAATGGTATGTTTCTCATATACGATTATCATCTGCCTCTCACCATTATACCTAGGCTCGAGAGTCCCATTCCCACTTCAGGCTATATGCTCATGGTTGGCCCATCGAATACTTTATAAGGAACAATATTAAGAACCAACGACAATATGCCCATCGTCTGGCAAAGCAGGCTATTGTAGATGGTATTGCAGATGGTATTGCAGATGGTAGCGGGAATGGGGGACAGGAGAACATTAGGCTCGAGAGTGGAAGTGGTAATAATACTCCTGATTATGAGTAGAATTTGTATTCTATTTATAATAAATAAAAGCTTTTATTATTCCAACATTTTACCACTGAAATCATAAGAAACTACTAATGAAAATGTATGAATATTCCGCCTTAAAAACACATGAATATTCCACCTTAAAAACACATGAATATTCCACTTTATAATAGCTTAAAATTCATCAATAAAACATATGAATATTCTGCTCTATAATAGCTTAAAATTTGCCATTAAAACACATGAATATTCCATCCTATAATAGCTTAAAATTCATCATTAAAACATATGAATATTCTGCTCTATAATATCTTGAAATTCACTATTAAAACACATGAATATTCCACTTTATAATAGCTTGAAATTCCCTGTTAAAACATATGAATATTTTGCCCCATAACACCTTAAATTCCCACATGAATATTCCAACATATAATGTCCTAAATTCCTCACACTATATGTGAAATTTTGACTTTATAGTGTAGTAAAATCACCTCTGAAAATAATATAATTCCACTCTTAATGGGGTAAAAAATCCACCCTCGAAAAGCAGTAATGCGTACAAAATAAAGAGTGAATTTCATTCTTTATCCAAAGGAAATTCACTCATTTTTTGTCTCTCATAAGAGGGGAATTTACACCATAAAATATATAATATTTTATCTTTTTCTAACACATGGATGGGAGGAAATTCAGCCCCAAAAGGGGTGATTTTCAGTACATATTAGGCGTAAATAATTTATGAATTTCCCACCCCAGTGGTCCTACAGTGTAGGGAACAGGAAACGGCCATGTGCAACTGTATCCCTATCTGCCACTAGTCTAGACAACACAATATCTTCCCTCCTCATCTGCCCCCCCCCCCCCTTTTCACCAGCCCAGGTTCATGGGCTTCAATGCCTTCAGGTTACGACTAGCCATTCAGCTAGCACAAGTCTCACTCTTCTTAAATTTTTATTGCTTCCCCAAGCCCTCTCGCATATCTCTCCAGTTTCTTGTTTGGCCTCTCCAACAGAGATTGTTGTTTACTCATCTCTGCTAGTAGAGGTTTGTAGCAGTCTACTTAGACAATGAACAGTACACACAGGCACTCTGTCAAGTATCTTGATCCAGCCTCTCAACTATTATTTGTGATTCGCCTAGCAGTTTTCAATTTATTCACTTATTTTTGCCCATTTACACTGATTACATTCCTCCTTTAAAAGTATAGGTTAAGCGCCCTCAACAATGCAATGGTGCTCGCATCTGTTACATATCCTAACAATCCCCTTTCCTTCTCTTGAACCGGGTAGTACCCGATCTGTGGCACTGAAATTCCGTAGTTACAGGAAATTGCAAGTGCTATTTCAATACTCCGCACGGTGTTGAAATTCGATCATTCAACTTTCTTTGTTGATAATTTTGATCCATTTCTGACCCTTCTCACCCATAATTCTCAAGCATATATGTGGTGATTATGAACATGATATCACATGCCTACAGCGTTGCTACAGATGTATACAGCAACTACATAGCTAGACATAATGGGCGGAAGCGAGGTGCTCACATGGTCTGTGTGAGCATATGAATGTAGTGAAACGGAGAGTGTGGAACTCAGCGCAAGCCTGTGTCATAACATACAATGTGCCGGCTCCCTGTGGGAAAGCATCGTCATTCAAGTAAATCATCATCTATCACGCAAAAGTTTTCATACTTCTAGGGAGGGCTCATAAACTGCGCTTGCTTAGAGTTGCTTGCCTGTGGCGCTCATCACACATAGGGTCCATCAATTCATCAGGATGGAACAGTGGGGCTCGGACTTTACCTGTGCCCATGAGTGTTCCAACAAACAAGCAACGTTCAAGGAACTTTGATTTACCATGTCAACGAATGGCCACAACTTGCAGACATATTATTATTCCGGTGAACAGTGGTATGCCTGTCTGTTTGTGAAGCACCTAGCTCGTACCTCGCTAGGTGCATTTTCTCGTGCCGCGGCGTGACTGTCACGGGCATGACTTTGGTGCAGCATAGCTCTGAGTCTGCTGTCCGCTTCCCCTCCCCCCTCTAGTGTCGGGCTTGAGTCCGGCCTTCGTTCTCAGCTTAAATATTTCCGGACAACACGCCGTATAGTCGACCTACCTTCTGACACAATCAAAAACCACCTCAGAAACGACATCTATTGGTCACGACTCACAACATGGATCCTTGGGCCACAGAGGGAAATCCTGGTCCCCAGTTACCAAAGCTGTGCCTCCACCTAGGACTGCCCTTCGAGATCATTTCCTAGCCGAACATCAAATACCTATAGCTCCATGAACACTTTCTCCAACTTCACAATGACAAGCTGTCCAGAAACAACAATCCAAGACTGGTCACAGATCGCAGGCGGTGTTCAACAATTTCACACTCCCGAGCTTGCCCTTCCACAGAGGACACACCCTACATCATCATTTTAAAGGACTCTGCCCAAGATACCTCCTCGCTAGTGCTATCTGAACTCCATGGAATGCCCAGTGAGATACCAGTGTAGCTCATTATCCTCCGTCCTCTCTCCCCCCCCCCTCTCTCTAGTTTTCAACTTGAGTCCGGCTGGACATTTAAGAATGACCTCGACCAATGACTGCATAGCCGACCCCATTTCCAATGCAGCCCAGAGCGCGTCACGAGGAAGAGACAATCCGAAGGCACTTGCAGACATATCCGGCGCCCGCCGCTGTCAGGCAACTGATGCCTATCATGACCCTTTCCCAGCAGCAAGGCTCCACCAGCAAATACTCTCTCAAGTTGCTCCATCGCTGTCCGGATGTCCTTTGCCAAGGCACATGCCTCACTGATAAGTTACATATTACACTCTAGAATCATCACTGTTTTACGATGGAATATTCATTAACACATTAGACTTAGACATTGAACAATTAAATATAAACATTAAACCATTAAATATTAATTGGATGTGGTACACTCCACACTCGCAGTATTGCACTACCTCTATTATTATTATCATTATTATTATGTTGAAAATTGGGTGACTCAGTATAAACGGAGGATCCCTGACTTTATGCAGGAAGTACGAGGCAGGGGTGCTCAGTCTAGATAGGCTCTGTCCACGCCAGCAGGCTGCAAGCCCTTTTTCCAAATAGTATACTGCATCAGATATTCCAAGTATATTTTACCGCTTTGCATAGAGATCCATATGCGGTTGTAACGGCTCTGATCGTACAACCGCTTTTTTGGGGGCTCAGCCCTCCCGGGTCCGCGACGGCTGGGCGGTTGTGGGTGACCCGTCTGCGTTCCCCTCTCGGCCTCACCACCTGGTGTCTCGAGCCCTCTTCGAGGCTCGAACCCACCACTCCCGCACAGTATGCGCGATACTCACATGACTATATCCCCCTACTGTCACCACAGGCACGAGAACTCATCCTCTGGGGATAACCTTCGAATTTGGGAATTGTTGGTTCCTGTCCCAGCGTCTATCATTGTTGGAGCCATGGAATACGGGCGTCAAATGCATCGGGACTTGTCTTCAGAAGTCCATCACAGTGGCATTTTCCATCCTGACGCTGGATGTACACATTCAGCCCGCGATTCGCTGGTGCACGATTTTCCGTTCACACATCCCCCCTCCCTACTCTTTCCTGGCCCATTCGAATCCCATCGGTTTCGAATGTATTCACGGATCACTTGCCCATCCTGTTACCATCACTTCGATACTCCAAGCGACCCACATACTTACGAATCCCCTGCCACCAATCAACCAGCTCGTCTGGCACAACAGGATGAGCTCACATTCTTGCGAGGAGAAGTTCACCGATTAGACCATTCGATACATCATCTCCAACGTGAAAAGGCCAGCTTATTACGAAGAGTTAACACCCTACGAGCATCGACAAAACATCTATCATTCGAGATTTTATCTACCATCTTTCAACACGCCTGCCCACCAATCAAATTTGGTGCCCGCAAACTCTTGACAGGGTATACCGACGAGCCTGATGGGCGGCGGTGTCGCTACCCTGAAGACGACTTCCAGCTCGTTCTGGGTGCCGTGTCGTCCCACTGGCGACAAGTTGCCTGGTCAACACCGCAGCTCTGGACGACATTGTCAATACAAATCCTCGAGACGGTTTCAGGCAGCAACGAGGAGTTGCTAAACCTACACTTCCAAAATGCTCGAACCCTGCCCATGTTCATCGAGCTGGATCTGAGGGCACAGCTGTTGTTGCTGAATGGAGCCCATGACTCCACTAGTCGTGCTGAATCCATTTCCGCCTTGGATTCGGTCAGAGCCTTGATTTTCACAAACAATGCGGGAAAGATCGGCAACCTCATTTTGACTGGTTGCCCACCCGAATGGATACCCTACATTGGTGGAGAACTTTCGCGGTGTGAAGTAATGACGTTATCCTGGCCAAAACACCGACCCAGCACCCAGGATGGGGATCGCGGTGAGGTCTCCCTCGTGGGCCTTCCTTCTCTGCGTCGTGTTCGATTGAGGGAATTATGGTCCCTGCCCAAACTCCCATGTTCAACAATCACTATCCTAGAGCTGAATCATGTGCCGACTAACATATGTTTTGGACTACTCACGCAATGCCCAAACTTGATTCGGTTTAAAAGTCAATGTCCTTATACATCCCTCCAGGACACGCCATTGTCCGACCAAACTACCGTGCTAGAACATCTGGAGCTGTTCCAGTGGCATAATACTTTTGATCCATGGTGTATTGCGCTCCTGCGTTGTGTCCGATTCACTCGTCTTCAGATGTTGAAATGGTCGGGACGGTACTTGAGCTCTTTTTCGGATGATTTTAATGAGCAGCGGGACCTCTTCTGCAGTTTTTTCTCGGCGTTGCCGGACACGCTCCGGACCCTGGAACTCAAAGAGTGCATGTATTCGTTCGATGACCTGAAATATGTCTTTAACGGCGCTCGTCATGTCTCAAAGGTTCGGTTGAACAGGTGCCCGGATTACGTGAATGAGGTAGCGATAGGAATGATTGGACATCCTGTCGTTGGGTCGGACTGGGATTATAGCCAGAGCTGCCTTATTGGCCCAGATACTTCCAATGGTCCGAGGATCTTGGGTAGCATTGATATTCTCGTATTGGATGGTTCTCATGCGGAGGGTATCGTAGGGATGTTGGAAACGCTTGAGAGAGTGAGGACGACCACAAGTTGCTTTAAACTTGAGTTGCGGAAGAAGACTCAGTGGGAACCGGCTGTTTTGGATAGGATCCGAGCGCTGCTGGGGCGCGGCTTCAAGTTCGAAGTCATTGAAGAATCAGCACCGGTGGATTTCGAGTCCATGGTGCTCGAGAGGTGATACTGAAGTTCACTTGTTTGGTAAATGTTAACCCTAATAGTACTGTTTTCCACACAAAGCTGAGATTTCAATTCCTATAGTTTTCTTTGCTGTCCTTCGTAGAGGGTTCGAAATGGCCGAGTGATAAACACCGGCCATCTTTTCTCTTGATAAATCCGCTGTTGTCCTTTGTCTTAGTCTGCTTTCGATACTTACATTTGGTTAGCTAACTGTAGCCTGTAATACCCTACCTGCGACCAACAGTAACGAGTAACAACACCTTTTATCATGTGGTTACGATCTCTCTTCTCGGCATCCTACCCATTGAGTCGTTCGCACTCGCGCCTTGATCGCTCTTCATTTTTTTTTGTCGAGTAAGCACGGTTGGGAGTAAATCCGACTATGTTGGCCTCAGGGGCAGAAAAGGCAACTTGACTTGTCACGAGTTTAAGTGACGCGTTCGCTCATAACCCTCGCGCCATGTCCGGAGTAGAAGATTAAATCAAAAGGGGAGCTCAAGACAATTAAGGTCGTGCCTACATGTAGACGTCCTGCTCGAGTGCCACATGTAGACAGCTTGGGCAATGGGCAGCCCGGCCAAAGCCCGGAAGATGCGTGTTTGTGGTTGTTATGGGACCATGAACACAAGGGTGCGCGACTTTTTATCCCAACATTTAAACAAGATGGTCGTCGCCTTCCCGTTCACCTTTAGTTTCTCGATACCCGGCCTTGTGAACCCCTTCTCAACACACATGTCCCGTTCCCAGCCCCAGACGCGCATGTTGAGGCCTGGGAATTACCTACACCCGGAAATGGCCTCATCTGTCACTCAGGACAGAGGGCCGAGCAGAACAGCGCCTTCCCATCATCGATTGCGCCCTTCGCCTTCGATTGCCTCCATAACCAAAGTGAAAAACCTCAAACGCGGCTGGGAGCCCGCTTTCGCAGAACCCAGTCATTCAACTCCGACCCTTGCATCCACCAGTGGTTATCTCGATACTCCTTCCAAGTACAGGGAAATGGCCAGTGCTGTGTCCTCAAGCGATCAATCAGAAGGTATGTGTTTCGTCTGGTTCCCTCCCCTCTCTCTCCCTCCAATTCAGTTTTATTTGCTGCATTGATTTCGCGTTTCAATCCGAGCCTCGCGTCAGGCGCACGTACACCATAATACCATGTGTGATGCACGTGTTGGGGGGTACTTTGCGCATTATAAACCAGCTTGCACGGCGCAGTATCTATAATCTAACAGCACTTTTCGTTCCAACCATATCGATTTTTTGATTGACTCTTTGTTTTGTTTTTTTGCCTACGGGTAATCTCAACTCCCCCCCCCCCCTCCTTTCGTCTCATTCTACATTGTGAATCTGAGATTCACTCGCTTTGATCGACCCATCTTTACCATCACTCATTTCAACATCAACATGCTCATGACCCGCATTCTTATCTGTCTCCACATAGAACTCCCCCCTCCCTCCAAGAAACGTCGTGGACTCACCGGTTCTATCGTCTCGACTGCCGTCAGCGCCGCTCTTATTGGAACTGCAGTTGGCCTTACCGTCTACCGACTGTAAGTCTTTCAACTTAAAATACAGCCTCCCTCTCCTTGAACAAGATCTGACCTCGAATGCCCTAGATGGCGAGACCGTGGCAAGGACCAATCCAGACTAATCACCGCAACCGTCAACGAATCTGGGTCAGTGTCCACCCAACAACAACACCTTCCAACCCCTCCACCACCGCCTTATCAAGAACGCGAGTGGACACCCGTTTCGATTCCTAGCCCTTCCACTCCCGAACCTACCGCGCCCGCTCTTCTTCCTGCGCCCACCCCCCGTAGAAAGGTTGTTCACAGACACAGCGTCAAACGGCCCCGTAGAGCCCGCATCCAGCGACCTCAAGTTGTCGCGAGTCCACCACGTGTTGCTGCTAGTTCTAGCGCTAGCTATGTACCACAACCCGAGTTTGATTTTGAGAGAAATGGGGAAGCAGAAGCAGAAGATCAGGTATTTTGTTTTTTTTAAAAAATCCCGGAGATAGCTGCTGATTTGGCGTTCTAGATGGATTGGATCGGAGACAAGTTGGCAAAGTTGATCGAGGAGGGGAAGCGGGCGTTGAACAGGGAGGTGGTGGTGATGAGCGATGCCAAGGAGGATGAGGTCGACGACGGGACTGGGGCTTGGGAGGAAGAAGAAGCGGAAGACCAGGAATATGGGTCCTATTCAACCAGCCAGGGAGTGAAGCGTTCGAGGAGTCGTGGTTTCGGATCACCGAAATCTAGCACACACCATTTACCTCTCCCACAAGCGAGTTCGGCGCGAACGAGGACCCATACCAGAGGATATTCGACGGAATCTGTTACGAAAGATTTAATGAAAGAAGATGAGGGTGCATGGGAGAGCCCGGAGCTGAGGGAATCCATGCAGAAGGCGCGAGAAAGGCTTTTGGCGAGCCGAGGAGGATCATAATCCATGTGGGGGGGTGCCGGCACCCTTGTACATTTATCTCGGGAGGCTTGAGTAAGCCTCCGCGGCCCACCACTGCCTCCGCTACCCTAGATGGTGATTTATAACACCCACACCCAACGACGATCCTTACCCTCACGGCCGAGATAGGCGCACCCATCCACCTCGGCATCCCACACTTACCGACCACACAACAATAATACCTTCATACCCACAGACATCCGGTCTAACCACTTTTCACGGCTGTCGACTATACCAGAGCTTTTTCGATTATGTGTGCACACATTCTGCCAGCGACCCGAGCCCGATGTGCACCACGATCCGTCCGGACCACCTTTTATGAGTAGCTAAACACGATGTATTTCTATTTGTAGTATTACCTCTCTCCTGTTGCACGTGCTTTTAAATGGATAATTAGCGCGAAGTCTCCCATTTCCAGCAGTCATGTCCACCCACTCTATCTGCCCCCACTGTAGACACAGTCTCCTCGACCAGCCGCCACCAGCCGTCCAGCATGCGGACGTTGCCTCCGTCTGCAGGGAGGTTCGCCGATTGACAGCCCTGATCGGCAAGCTCACGGAGAAACGGGTCGCTCTCCTGCAGAGGCTCAATCAAGACCAAGCCTCCACCGGCGTTTTGCCTTCGGAGATCCTTTCTACCATATTCGAGTATGCCTGTCCACCCATCGATTTCTCCACGCGCCCCTTCCGCTCGGGTGATTTCGATCCGCATCCTCCTCCTCCGGCAAGGGCCCCAGGTGGAGTCACTGTCGAGATGCATGAATCTGAAAACTTGGACCATCGGTATTTTCCGTTGGTCCTCGGCGCTGTTTCCTCCCAGTGGCGTCGCATCGCCTGGTCAACGCCCTCACTGTGGACAACGATGGCGATGGAAATTTGGTCGGGTGTCGTCAGAACACGAAGTGCTATATCCCTCTTGCGGCTTTACATGCAGAACGCTGCGGCGTTGCCCTATGCTGTCGAATTGGACTTTCGAAAACAACAAAAAATCAACGTCTTTCATCGGAATTTTAGCGAAAACTTGGGCTCACAGGGCACCGAGATACCGCTGGAACCGATCCGAGAACTTATCTTTCTGACACATCCTCAAAAGGTTAGGACGTTGCGACTGAGTGCCCCTCCGCCAGAATGGCTATCTTCCGGTTCGTTGAAGGGGTTTTCAGCGCTGGAGGAGCTCTCTTTGGGTTGGCCTCTGCCAAGTCCTATCCAACCACATGATGATATTTCGCTGGAGGACGTGACCACCCTCCGTCGGCTGACCATTCACAACATGGTCACTGATTTGAGGGTTCATTTACACTGGCCGGCAATCACGGTTTTGAATCTCTGTAATGTCCGTTACAGCACCTGCGTCGAACTCCTCCTTTGTTCTCCCAATCTCGTATCCTACCATAGCCTCGCTCCTCTCTATTCCAACGCCACCGTATCTGAACCATGGTTCAGAGAGCCCATCACGCTCTGCCATCTAGAAGATTTCGGATGGACATGTCAGAGTAATACGAACGGATGGGACGAGGGCCTATTCCGCCACCTCCACCTCCCCTCCCTTAGGCGGCTCTATTTGAGTAAACTCGGCTCTAATGATTCCGACATGACGCTCGAGATGTCGTTTTTCTCCCGCTTACCATCTACTCTATTTTCTCTCGAATTCGACAGCCTGTATCACCCTTCGTGGAATACCGAACTCTTATTCCGACACGTTTTCACCACCGCGCCTCAGCTTTCCGAGCTGACCCTGTCCAACTCTTGCATGGGTTTACTTACTGCGATTTTTGTTGCTCTCACACCGCTCCCGTCGTTATCATCATCATCGTCGTCATCGTCATCGTTGTCGTCATTGTCACCACCATTGCCAGCACTGCCGTCCTTTGATTCAGACTCCGGTGATGCTGATGAGATTCCACTACCGGGCCTGCGCAACTTGAGATGTCGCAGTGTTCGGAATTTATGCCGCGTATTCAACGAGTCAGAGCACTGCGAGTTTAATCCAGATGCTTTCGGGAAGATGTTAGAGGATAGGACGAGGAGGATTAGGACTAGAGCGAATAGGAAGCGTCGTTTTGGTATAGGAATGGATGGGATGTCACCGCCTTCGCCGTTATTGCTGTTTGTTGAGATGTTGGATGGGTGTGAGGCGGTGTGGGAGGTGGGTGTGAGGGAGAGGATTGGTGAGTTGGTGAGAGGTGGTGAGTTGAAGTTGCGGATTTGGGAGGAGTCGAGGTTGGTGGATTGGTTGTAGTGATTCGGGGGGTTTGTTGGTTTATTTGACTTTGGGGAAATGGGTGTGATGTTTTTTTCAATGATCTCTGAGAGTTTTTACGAGGATTGAAAAGTCACTTGTGCGGGTATTTCTCGGCGATACCACCTCGAAGACAGCCTCGGGACTATCCTCCGTAGTCGGTGCGACGTATACTAGTAGAACTCTCAGTGCGTGCGCGTAGTCCTAAGTACTTGACTATCTTATACTTGCTGCATTCCATTCGCCCCAACTAGATCTCACCGCACAACTCACTTATCAATAGATACCATCCTGCTGAGGGGCGTAGATACTTGGTTTAACCTTAGCCCCCACCTACCGCTTCTAAGCAGTTATTCTGCTAATAGCGGTAAAAGAAATACAGAGCACGATAACAGTGCTGTTCAATATGCGACGATTAACACCATTGAGGGTTATGCCATTGCTTCCTTAATCTTCACATCAAAGGGAAGAAGACTTGTGAATAGTGGTTTAGATCATAAACCCAAGTATTGGGACATCAGTAGTGTGAGAGGACAATGATATGGTGTATTAGTGGGGGCAAAACAACAAAAGATACATATTGTAAACTACTGTAATTTATATTGTAGTAGGACAATAGATCATTGATAACGAAGCTTGGGCATTTCTGGGATTGCCCAAATTGGTACATAAAATTCAACAAGTAGACTTGGTGGTGGGCCTGGTGGAGTAGATAGAGCAGCAAAGACAGGAGTGGATCAAAGGAGGGTCAGGGATTGGTTGCCCTCGCATCATGACCAGTACAGTATGTCTGGGGAACAGCAGCTCCCTCATTAAACAATAAATACGGATACCAACTATTTCATCACCCAGAACTTTCCTGCATTGGGGTTTTGCAGTCAAGACTTGGTTTGTACAAGACTCCTGGTTTGCGTTTGCCTTTTGCCTAAAATCTCCTTTACCCAGCCTTTACCTGATAATTCTTAGTTGCATCAGCTGATCCAAGTCATTCTGGAAGCCTTTTGGCAACAGGAGGATTTGATGGACAAGCAAAGAGTATGTATGTTTGGTATTTCCTTCACTGTGTCCTGCATTATTCAACCTAACCTCATCCACACTAGGTACAATGAGTACGGAAGTATCATGTATAAACACTAGACCGCCATCCCGAACACTTCGGTCTGAATTCTCAGCTGCATACGGCCATGCAGGCACGTGCAAAAGCGAAATCGAGAGTTACCGTTAAATCAATTTCACCGCTGTAAGCTGAACAGATCAGAGCTTCGCACGAAATACCCCGTGAAATCCCAACGGAAAACAGCCCATCATCTCCGCCCTCGCCACCTCCTTCATCTCTTTCGCATCTAACACCACAAGCATACTCCTCCCCCTTTCTCCATCCAATACGACACTCAGCACCACTCCGTCGTCTTCCTCGTCAAGGTGGGCATTAGGTCGTGGAATGAATATGGGTTCGCCTGTGGTATACCCTCGAGCACCCCACGATTTGTGTTGTTTGTTGGGGGATGACAGGTCGAGTTTGATGATTTGGTCGGCGAAGACGCCGGTCGTATCGGGTGAGGCTCTATGAATGCCATATCTAGAAAAAAAAAGAGTCATTTTTAAGGGGTAAGACATGTAAGGAGAGGAAGAGGAACGTACGCATATCGGTAAGGAGATCCATACTTCGCAGGATGGATCGTTGGCAATTCGACGCCCAAGGGAATCTCGAACTCAATCCTAGCGTCTCGCGGCACTATGGCTTTGTCGGAGGCTTGAGATAAAATATTTCCAAGTATATAGCGCCGGGCGTGAGGTAGCGCAATAGGAAGTGGATTTCCTGTCGTAGGAGAAATGGCAGCTGAGCGAAGGTGGTCGAGATACAGAAGGTTGAGGATGGTATTATCGGTGTAGCACGTGAGATCGAGGATGATGTCGTCTGATGTGTCGTAGGCATTGATGGTATGGAAAGTAAAGAATGTCGGTGCCTTACCCACAATAGGCGTTAGTTGGCAATCGGAAAGGCTTTTTTAAACAATATTTTTTTACCTTGTATTTGGCAACGACACCGCCTCGTGAGCGGTCGATGACGTAGAAAACTGTATCGCGCTTGGGATCCCATTTGTTCATCGAAGAGACAAGATTGCCGTGCACTTTGATAGAAGCGCCATTTCTATTGTCACCAGCGGTAAGCTTGTATGACGCGTGGGAAGGTGACTTGTATACGCACAAACCATAGTCAGACTGCCAAACGGATAACACGACATACTTTTTCGTGAGTGCAAAAGAATGAATGTAAGCCATCGGTGCATCCGTGATCTCCGCCAATATATGCACTCTGTTGTTGTCGGAAGGGACCACTTTGAACACCTTGTATGTAGCCGTAGGTCCGAACTTTTGGACGTAGTTGAAGAACTCGCCCGTGTCGGGATCGGTACAGGAATGTGCTGCGCTCAGATCTCCATTGAGACGTGGGTCAAGGCGAGCATATGTGACAAGCTCAAGGGGTTGCAGTGTTTCGGGGTCAATGATCTGGAGGAGGTTGGCGTCTGTCTTGGCTACAAGGTAGCGAAGTGCAGCAGCAGAGGAATTGGCGTTATGGGAGGAGAGACCGGGGAGGTTGGGAGTAAGCGTGACGCTCACATTTGCTCCGTCTGCTGAGCGTGCGCGTGATGTCTTGCTACTGATCTGTCTAAGATTAGGAGCGGAGGGTACGAATTGAGTGAAGAATTTGGAAAAGAGGGTTTTGCAGGGGTCTTTGGTTCCACCAAATGTGATGCCGGGGACGTAGCCTAGTTGTTCGATTTCTTTGGTTCTGCTGTCCGCGGAAGATCTGTTGGAATAGTAGACTTCACCAGCGGGGGTGATGTGGAAGTGGTGATTCATGCCGAGTCCATCGAACCAATGCGAGATGTTTACCAACCCAGAGGAGGTGGATTGCACACGAAAAGTGCCAGGTCCGGTGCGATAGAGAGAGCCAGAGAGCCAGGATGGAATCCGACCTTGGACTGGAAGAGAGATCGGTGTGTGCTGGGATGGGGCATTTTCAAGACCTGCGGTGAGCCAAGAAGACATGATGAATGTGGCACAAGGAGAGGGTCGGTTTGATATGGATTGCTCTTCATATTGTAGCATGTGGCCCTGATCACATGGAACATGGTTCAGCGATTTTTACACCTTTTGGTATAGACACATGCCTAGTAAAGTCCATGCAACCACGTCCGCCCCTACCACGTCCGCCGTCCGCCTTCCATACCCACGATCGCCGCCACCCCGTGCTTGTTCACGTCCTATCGCCTCCTCTTTCTGACGACCCTTGGGCTTGGTGCATCATCGACCAGGGGAGCATCGAAAGGCAGCGCATTCCGGAAGCACGTAGTTGTTTCCGCGGATCGGCAGCGAGTCGAAGGACAGCGGATCACGCTTAACGTGTTGTCATGTTTTTACTGTTTTGTGGGTGTTCAAGCGCATGTTCACGCCTGGATGGAGATGAGCGATGCGTGAGTGAGACGACGACCAAGTGCTCGCCTGTGATGATGCCGTGCACGACCGAGCTATCCCTGAGCTCGATTGTCGCCGTCTCGCTGTTTAATTTCATCCAAAAGCTGGAGGGGCAGAGAGATTAACTCAGAGTCTGTGGCCACCGGGGCTGCGGTATCTGGCTTCACTTTATGGGGTCGCCTGAAGTAGTCATCTGCTATGTCCACACCCAAGTGAAATGAGCGACGTGTGGGCAGTGCTTGCCGAGTGACGAAGCGCACGAACAACAGACGCTAAGCGCCACCACCACCACATGATCAACAATTGGCCGCCCACTGAAACTAAGGATATGTAATACAACTGTTAATCTCAGTGTTATGTGTCGTTAGGATAATTTTGCCTGGGGGAAGGTGGAAATATACAGGGAATTTGGCGAGAGAATCAGGGCCCGAGTGGACTAATTCGTGGGTTGAGGCCGCGCAGAAGGGGGGACTCCCAAGTCTTGGAAAAGATGGATGGAAGACATTTGGTAGCAACAAAGCGAATTTTTCTGAGCTTTAAGCAACAGAATTTTATGTTCGCCCACTTGGCGCGGACGGCGAAAGTAATGGGTCCATGGGTACGACTCGCAGACACACTCTCATTTCTCCCACATAATATATAAGCCACGGCTCTACCACCGGGGTCTATTGAGACACAACGTGAACGTACAGAGGACTGATGCCCTAACAACCATTTCTGAACCTCTTTTCTACGAGCGCCCCAGTAGTACAACCACTTACCAGTTTGAGGCAAGCAGATCCAGCTTAGCCAGGGCATAATCTTAAGCGGAAACCACCAATCTCATTTCTAGAATGATATTTTCGGTTCCTGACTATATAACTTTTGATGTATTCCCAATAACTGGTATAAAGGGGAAAAATAGTGAAAGTGTATGAAGCATAATGAGTACCGGGACAAAAGGAGATGCAGACTCGAAATTCTAGAGAATACCAAATAACCAAAAAGCCAAATGTCTCAAAAAAAAAAAAGAAAAACTCTATAATTCAGAATGAATAACAAACCCTGTTCACCCGCGCAACCAATCCACCCTTTTCATCTTCTCATAAATCTCCAGATCCAAACCCTGTGAAACAAGTGCCCTTAGGTCATCTCTCCCCTGCGACCGCCACGACGGACAAAAGTTGAGTTCGAGACGGAACGCAGAGAGGTGTAGAACTTGCTTGCGCTGCTTGATCATATCGACGAACAGGTCACCTTGGACCATACCTGGCAGATCCTGCAATACACCCCGAAACCTTGTGAAGACACCATCCTTGGTTTTATCACGATCGCCAGAGCGTAAGGAAAGACTCTGGAGTACAGGGAGATAAATGGTATGATTCAGAGGCGAACTTGGTGATGGACCGGATGGCGTGAGCAAGCTGATAGCCTTCTCAAGGAACGCATGATCGTCCTCCAACAGTGACAACTTCTTCAGCTGAGGCAAGGCAGCGAAGATCATTTGCAGAACAGGTAGAGTTCCGCCTTTGGATTCACGGACGTAACCAAGTTCGAGTTCGATACTCGTTGGTAACCGTCGAAGGAATCGTGTGAGGGTGTGATCCCGTTCGTGACTCCACGGTGCGTCCCCCGTGAGACTCAAGCGATGGAGTGAAGGGAGGTGAACGAATCGGAAGAGTGCGTCGTCCCAGAGGCTGCTAATGCATGACCAGTCGAGCCATTGGAGGTGTTGGAGGGTAACGGTGTCTTGGAGGTGCAGGGATATGCTCTCGTTCCGGACGGGGTTGGGGTGTTGGCTGTGGAATTCGATGAGGTTGGGACAGCGGGTGAGGAGGTCGAGGGAAACGTTGATGTGAGCGCAGACGAGGTTGACGACTCTGATTTGTTTCCAAGGAAGGATTGGAGTCACTTTCATGTTTATGAATGTCACTCGTGTTAGGGAGGGTAGGCTCTTCAGGTCTACGCAGTCGTCGATCCGCACGGAACGTAGAGAGAGGTCCGATAGTTGAGTGAAGGACCTCGATACGAGGTGCAGCCACCTTAACGGCGCGTCCAGCTTCAAACTCCCAATTTTGCCGCCGTTCTCGAGGAAAATCGTACCTCTGAGCGCATCAAGATGACGGTCGATTTCACCAGAGTGATTGTAGTGTATGGAGTTTTCTATTTCCCATTTCTCATCGATATTTAGTTTCAGATCGAGGGGGAGGGCGCCCGTCCGAGTGAAATAGGTTCGTAGTAGGGACGCAGCGTCCTCTGCAGGTAAATGATACTTCCAACCCCAGTCGAGCTTGGCCCAAAGCTGGGGCGTGGAAAGTGCAGCCTGACGCCAAGAAGATGATACTGCGCACAGTGCGAAAATAGGGAGGACCAACGATTTTTTATTTGTTCTCCGAACCCTTTGATGGGAAGAGTTATACTCGGATGGGGGACAGACGAATGCGAAGATGGTGGATAGGATCGAGGAAGGGAGGGCTGTGGCCGGTGATTGCATCTCGTTGAGCCTCCGACAGTGGGCAGCCTTCTTCTCATGGAGTTGACGTATCATGTTGTCAATTCGATTGATGTCCTGATAAAGGTATGTGATTTCGTCCCCGCTGGAGGTGGTGGAGATGTACCCAGAATCCCCTCGCGCCTTGCCAGACCCATACCTGCACTCTGAACATACGGTGGCGGTCCACATGGTGGTTAATGTTCAAGAAAGAACCCCCACTTTCCCCCCGGTTGCTCACGGCTCTTTTCAGAAGCGCCTTTGATCCGGACGAAAACGGACGTAACAGTACAGCGGTTCAAGCTCATAGTAATTTCGGTCCGGATCTCCATACGGTGTATACATGCGATTGCAAGCCGCTCAAGTACGTATTCCTTTCTTGGGTGGGTCAAGAACTGGAGCAGGGCTCCGCACATTTGGTTGAGCGAACGGAAGTAGCGGAGCCAGCTGACGCCACTCAGGAGAGATGTAAAAATAAATATCATAAGCGTCACTCATTGTAAATTGTCTATAATTTTAGACGAAATTCGTTAGCGACGAGTACCAGAAGTCCACCTTTTTGCTTTCGGTCCGCCAACACGAGGCCTGGCTAAGTGCAAGACGGAGACCAGGGATCCGAAGAATCTCCTTGCGCAGCGGACACGAGGGCTGGAGTACGAACTCTCCATTAACAAAACACCCTGCACTCCTTGATGGGGCTACCAGAGTACATCACCTGCGAAAAAAACGCAGGGCGATTCTTCGGGTAACCCCAACTGCTTCGCTTGGAAGCCAGGCGGAGAAAATCATCTTCACGGTTAGACGACTGGCATAAACAAAGCTCAAAGTCGATGCAAAGTCGTCTGTTCCCACGCGTGACCACTCCAGCCGTCGCTCGACATTGGCCGACATGGTAAGAGACGTATGTGCGTATTGATACCAGATGCAAACCAACGATTCCGAGCTGTTCTTCAGGAGGTACAGCGGCTTGGAAGGGGCCCCCAGGCCTCTTGATTTCTCCAGGAATTCACCAACGCCCGGGGTCACTGATCTCAGATTCCTCGTGACAAGCGGGTTATTCGTCACGCTGCGTCCTGTGCAACAATGCCACCACAACCAGGCATATTCGCAGTCCCCTATGGGTCCACACACAAGGCTCGCACAGGCTACATGGCAGGCGATGCTGCAGACATAGGCTCTGGCCCAGCTGCAGGAGGCGGCGGCGCCGTATATGCGCACCATTCACATGCTGCCATCGCGGGTTCCAGTTCAAGGGGCCATGGTACGTCGGACTGACTTTTTCGAGAGTGTTCGCGCTGACGATAATTTTTCATCTGCAGCTGTGCTCGACGAAGGGAAGAGGGAAAAGCGGACAAGGGAGATAGCGGGGAAACTGGGCAAGGAGATGAGTGACAGGAGAGAAGAGTGAGTGTCTCTACTTGCTCGAGGAGGATGTCGCCCTTGCTGATCCTTGACACAGCGGGAGACACTACCACGAGACAGTCTCGGCGCTGCATGGAACGTCGGTGCAGCTCGCACTTCACCCTGAGACGCATTCTCTGTACAATCTTAGGCTGCTGCCTCTCTCGCTTGAGCGCTCTGCAATCCTCGCACAGTTGGAGATTGAAGAGCGGTATTTTATTGACTGTGCACAGACGGCGTATGACGAGGAGCGCGAGAGGGTGGAAGAAGAGTGGAAGAGAGGGCGGGATCGTGTACGCGAGCGACTACTCGAAGGTATCGAAGAACGAAGGAAAAAAGCGCGTGAAGAGAAAGAGGGAGAGGGTGCAATGGGCGGTGGGTAACTGTACTTCTGATAGTTTGGAGATGACGCTGAACATGGGCTCTCTTAGACGCCTCTCTCGACGCCCACTCAAGACCGCCTATAACGCGCAAACTTCGCAACAAATTGGGCACCTCACCACCCCCAACGCCCGGCCCCCCTGCCAATACAACACTGATTAGCAGTCTGCCCATTACCTCTGGCCCCTTCCTCAACCCCCATTCGTTGTCTGTTGATGAGATCCCGTCGCCATTCCCTTTGCCCCTTACTTCGACGACATCATCAAACGGTAACGGTCCAGGTGGTCCAGGAGGAAATGGGGCCGGCGGGGGAGGAAGACGGAGGCCAAAGGGAGGAGGAGCCCATCAGAGTCAGGCTATTGGAGGGCTTGGGAAGAGCATATTAATGCTGGGAATAAACAAGGATGCAGAGGCGGATAATGATCTGATCGACATACGCCGTGGCAATAAACGAAGACGGAATGCGGCCGCGACACTCGGTCCAAAGGCAAACTAGCTATACGTCATTGATACCCTCCATGAGAATTCTAGGACACTATAAGGAGTTGATTATAAAACATCTCTCTCATCTGCTTATAAGGGGTTGATTATCTTTCGCTCTCTCTCTTTATCCTCGCTATCGATATGAGTTTCTGCAAGGACTGTGTTCGCGGTCAGTTTTCCCCTCCGCCTCACTCGCACTGGGTGCTCATCATACCTCAGGCGTCAGGCACGAGGGTAACCCAGAAGGTACCTGGTCCTCTCTGTAGACTGATCATCCAACTGACTGTATGCCTCCCCCACACCCCAGGAAAGTGGGAAAAGGTCGGCGCCGTCGATGGCGTCGGTGGTGTCGATGTCTACATTGCCACCCCCACCGTCGACTATCCCAAGGACAAGGCCATTCTCTTCCTTCCAGACGTTTTCGGTGCTCAATTAATCAATGCCCAGGTGGGTCGTTATCTAGTCCCCATTTGTAGTGACATTTACCCGGTGTTAGCTCCTAGCTGATGACTTTGCTCGTAACGGTTTCTATGTGTGTTTTCTGTGCGATTCTATGTTTTTTTGTGCGCAGGCTGATGCGGTGGGGATAGACCGTCATTCCTGACTATCTGAATGGCGACCCTCTTCCCCCGAATGCCTTTCAAACGGTATGCGACAACAATTTGGGGTTTGAGGGGTGACTGATCAATCTGACATATGGATTTTAGCCCGGTTTCAATATTATGGACTGGTTCCCCAATCATACACCCGATAAAACTCGACCCTCTTTGGACAAGGTCATTCATTGGCTGAAGGAAAAGGGTGTGAAGGAGTTTGGCGCGACTGGTTATTGCTTTGGCGGTGGGTAAAAGTGACTTCCTATTGCTCCTCCACGAGGTGATGGTAGATTGATTTTCTCTGCAGGGCGCTATGTCTTTGATCTTGCGTTCGAAAACGTTATCAAAGCTTCTGTCGTTAGTCATCCCTCCCTCCTCCAGGTCCCCAAGGATCTCGAGGTACGCAGACAATCATATCATCAATCGTCATAGCTACAAAACCTGATTCGCATACCATAGACGTATATCGAGAAATCCAAGGCAGCTCTGCTCATCAACAGCTGTACGGTCGACGAGCAATTCCCTCCCGCATCCCAAGCTATCGCCGATAAGCTTATGGGCGATGGTAAATTTGAACCGGGGTACAAAAGGGAATATTTCGATGGCTGCACTCATGGATTTGCTGTTCGTGGCGATTTGAGTGATCCGAAGGTTAAGGCGGGGAAGGAGGGCGCGTTTAAGGCTGCTGTGGAGTGGTTCCAGAAGTATGTTTGATGAGTTGGGATGGTTGCGTTGAAGTGAGTTATGGATGTATGATAATGATTATGCAGCCCCTATGTACGTAAGAAGAGTTATGTCAGCTATTATTGCCTGAGTCAAGGGCACGTACGTCATCTACAAACGACCACGATTACTTACCGTGCAGCTGCAGGCCTTTGTACACGAGCCTACCACCAGCCTCTCCCAATAATCTTAGCACTTCAAATCAGGAGCCATACAAAAGGTCCAAAGATCGCAAGGAGGAGTCCCTGGAAACGACTCACAATGGCCGAACAACAACAACAACAACAGCCAAAACGGCGACCCGACGCGAATTCGGACTCATCTCCGCGAACAGTTCAGCCCAAACAAGATCGCCGACCGAAAGCGCCGAGAGCGAAACCCAATCCGGGCGCGAAACGGGATGATAATGGGAATGGGAATGGGAATGGGAAGGGCGGTAAGCTGCGTGGATTGGATAGGGATTCGCCTGATGTGAGGTTGTCAAAGACGTTGTCGTGGTTGTTGAGACATGGGGCTGGGGCGGAGGGGTTAGAGATGCGGAGGGATGGGTTTGTGCGGGTTGATGATTTGGTGAGGGTGTTTCCCCTTTCTTTTGGCTTTTAATGATTTTGTTGTGGATTGGGATAGGTTAGGAATGGTCGGTTGAAACCTCTTGGATTGACACTGGAGAAACTGCAGGAGATTGTGAAGGCTGATTCGAAGCAACGGTTTATGCTGCTTTGCGAGCGGTGGGATGAGGCGGGTGCTGCGCCTTCCGCTTCCTCGAGTGCTGCCATCACCGCTACCGCCACCGCTGCTACCACTGTTGAAGAGAAGGGTGCAATATGGTTGATCAAGGCGAACCAAGGGCATACTATAAAGGTGGGTGATCCCCTCACCACATTTCTTCGTGTTCGTTGTTTGATTTGGTTCAATGCTGGAATAGAATGTGGAGCTGGATCTTAAGCCAATTACAAGCGTGACGGATATTCCGAGCGGGGTCGCTGTGCACGGAACAACACGCGGGGCTTGGCAAGTTATTCAAAAGGAGGGGCTATCGCGGATGAAGAGGAACCATATCCATCTGGCGCAGGGCGTTGGTGGGAATAATGTTATCAGCGGTATGCCTCTCCCCTCCCCCACATCCACCTTTTCTAATATATGTTATCTGCACAGGAATGCGCAAGTCTTCGCAGATACTCATATTTATTAATGTGCAGAAAGCACTTGAAGCTGGGATCGTGTTTGAGCTGTCGGATAACGGTGTTGTGCTAACTGTGGGCAATGAGAGGGGGTACCTTGGGCCCGAGTTTTTTGAGAGAGTGGAGGATGTGAGGGAAGGGCTTTTGCGAGGGTGGGAAGGAAAGGTGGACGGGGCTGTTGTACAGGGATGCTAGCCCACTGCGGATATCTTGGTGGCTGGAATTGGTGGACCCATACGGCTTGGTGAGATCACATTTGTTTTCATTGGGGAAGCCAACTGTAGCCGTAACAGTAGAACCAAATTTTCTGTCCCTGGAGTCCATTTAGTAACGTATGATCACTAATAAAGTTGTTAATTGAGGTGAAGCAAATGACGAACCCTCAAAGTTGAGCTATGTACCCGCCCGACGGTTTGGAGGTAACAAGCACGAATGATTCGGCGGGATCCGCCTCATGTTGTTGTCGGTCTCACGATGGGGATCTTGGATGATTAGATATTTTTTGGAGTGGCCGTTCTTGTTGAGGATATTTGGCAGCGAATGAGGTTATTGGTCCATGACCCGCTTACCGGGTCCTATGTATCTTTGTAGAAGAATCAAAGGAATAGTGCATCGAATACTTCGCAAGTTTATCATGATGTTTGAATTGCCATAGGCTGTACTGGTTGCCTAGATTAATGATATGCCACTTGATCAAAACACGGCAGGGACATGGTCCCCTGGGAAAATCAAACCCAGCACCATGTAAAACAGCGATTAAATAGAGGTCATGAAGAGGCTAAACGGCTCTTTTATGGGGAGTTATGACTACAAATGCTGGTACTTGATATCAATACCGAGACAGATCCATAGTCATGAAATCTAACAATGTCAAGTCCGCTACAATCTCCAGCATGAAGCCACGTCTCACAAGTTCTTTGATTCGCTCCGTATCCTCTGGCTCCCAGAAGATGTGCTCTGATAACTCGAAACGAAAACGTCCTGTGGTCCCTCTAACTCTCTCAAGAGTTTCCAGCATCTCCGCGATATCCTTCGAGTCGATACAGTCAGGGTCATCCACCATAAAGTTCTCGAGGGAAGCCAAAAATGTGGGGCCCTCCGCATCCGCTGGGTTGACCATAACCCTTCGACCATCACGCCAGACCCACCCCGAAATCGGATACCCAATCATTGGGAGGATTTTGGGACCAGTGCGGGGATCAGTAATGCAAAGCTCTGTGAGATGATCAAGGTCTCTGAATATGGTCTCCAAGTTCAGGATGGAGTAATCGCAACGCCTGAGCTCAAAAATATTCAGTGTGATCGGTAAGGCGGAGAAAAATTCTCCGAGTTCGCACCACGGCTCCTCGGGCACAAATGGGGGAATGTTATGCCATGGGGTAGACCAAATTAACGTCCGAAGTCTATTAAATCGGAATTGGCGCAAAAATGCGCGAGCCCATGGACTATGAGTTTCATGCCACTCGAGCAGCTCCAGATGTTCGAGGACCGTGACGGTGTCTTCGGATGATGGTGCTTCATCATCCCTGTCGTAGTTAATGTCGCTATCACAGATGCTCCGAAATTGAATCAAGTTTGGGCAACCTTTTAGCAGTTCTAAATATCTCCTGGTGGGAAATCCACCCAGCGAGAGTGCAGTGAGTCCTGACCACAGAAGCACGAATGGCATCCATGCATAGTGCAACTTAACGCGACGTAGACAAGGGAGGTCTGTAAGACTGAGGTCACTGTCCCAGTCAGCGGTCACCCCATAGGGCCAGCACATAGTTAATTCTTCGCATATGGAAAGGCGCCCATTAATGAAGGGGAGCCACCCGGGCGGGATGCCAGTCAAAATCAGGCTGCGTATTTTGCCGGCGTTATGAATGAAGATAGAGGCTTTGATAGATTCTAAGGCGGCAATCGGTTGACCGTAGGTCTCAAATCCCGGGTCAGCATCACGCCACGGCTTTAACTGTTCTCTGAGGTCCAACTCGATGGCCATCGGCAGGCTCTGAGCATTGCGGAAGTGGAGATTTAATAAGGCCTCGTTACTGTGAGCAGCCGCCCCAGAAATCTCGATCGAGAGTGTTGTCCAGAGTTGTGGTGTCGACTGAACAACCTGCCGCCACTGGTGGGAGACAGCTCCGATTACAAACTGGAAATGGTCTTCAGGTCTATATGTAGCCCGTCGATCTTCGGAAAGGTACTCGTCCTCGTCCTCGCCAGGGAACTCCGTCAGGAGTGGGCGGGTGCTGAAATCGATGGGTGGAACAGCGAACTGAAAAATGGTGGATAGAATCTCGAGTGGCAAGTGCCTTGTTGATGCTCGTGTAGAATTTATCCCTCGTAGAACAACGGCACGTTGTTGGTTAAGAGCGTATATCATGGCATCCAGTTGATGGACCTGTGTCTCCGCAGGCACAGAGTCTGCCCCCTCTGGCTGAGTTGACGGAAAAGGCTGATTGGCAGTGGTGCGTGTGATGGACTCGTCGGAGCTACCGAGTAGGTAGCCACAGCATGGACAGGTGATGCGTGGGTGCATTTGTAGAAGTGAATGAGGGGCGGAAGACGTCGAGGTGCCGGTCGAAGAATGGTGTGCCCATTTCGTACCTTGTAGACTAGCAGACTATCCACGTGGTATCTATTTAGCATAACAAGCTGGCAGTGCTTTCAGGGTTTGCTGAGCCTGTGATGATGGACAACAACAGAAATGACAGACACCCAGATTCAGGAGAATAAGTGTGATAGTTTCAAGGATAAAAACATGCTAAGACACCTCAAAGCTGTAAGAGTGACAAACGTGCTACGGTACTACGAGCATGTGCAGACATGATAAGAAATGGATTGTAGCTCACCTCAACACTCGCATGCGTACTAGAACTGAGGGAAACAGTACTAGCGAGAAAAAGGGTATCTATATACTGCGCAGATGGCCTGCGAGGTATGGAGGCTCGGTAACTAGGTGTCATAGAGGAAAATAGTGAGGTCTATATACATAGGAAGAATATCTACATGTCCGTGAGCCCGGAGGTCGTGTGCATCCCGAGGCTCAGGCACGCATTTGCGTATTCGGACAAAAGCTGGGTGATGTCGACCCGAATAGGATGTTGCAGCTCGGAAGCAACAACTTCCTCGATCGATGTAAGTGAGGGTAACGGGTGGACAAGCTCATATGAAGTATAAATCGAGAGACACGTTATCAGCAGGGGCGGGGTTGGTGGGAATAATGTTATCAGTGGTACACCTCTTTTCCCTCTCCCTTCCCCACATCCACCTCTATATTTTTCTTTCTTAATATATGATGTTCATACAGAAATGTGCAGGTACTTGCAGATAATCATATCTATTAATGTGCAGAAGGCACTTGAAACTGGGATCGCCGTGTTTGAGTTGTTGGATAATGGTGTTGTGCAGCGTGCTTACTGTCGGTGATGAGAGGAGGTACCTTGGGCCCGAGTTATTTGAGAGAGTGAAGGACATGAGAGAATGGCTTTTGCAGGGGTGGGAGGGAAAGGCGGATGTGGCTGTTGTTAGCTCTGTGGGCGGGTAGAGATACTAGCTTTTAGCATCGATGCCTACTGCGCGTATCGTTGTAGCTGGCACCGGTGGGCTTTGGTGTACAGCTTGACGAGATCGAGTTTGTATTGATTGGAGAAGCTGACCGCAGCCCGTAGCAGTATAACCAAACTTTCTGTCTCCGGAGTCCACTTAGCAGCATACTATCACTAATAAAGTTGTTAATTGAGGTGAAGCAAACGACAGACCCCCGAAGTCGAGCTCTGTACCTGCCCGACAGTTTGGAGTCGGATGCATGTTGCTATTTTGCCCCGGCAGGGCGTTGGTGGGAATAATGTTATCAACGGTACGCCTGTTAGGCTGTTTTCCCTCTCCCCTCTCTTGTATCCACCTCTCCACCCCATTTCTTTTCTCAATACATGATATGTGTATAGAGATGCACAGGTCTTCCCAGATACTCATATTTATTAACGTGTAAAAAGCACTTGAAGCCGGGATTACGTTGAGTTTCGGATAACGGCGTTGCGCTTCCTGTAGGTCACTGAGGCGGAGCACCTTGGGCCCGAGTTTTTCGAGCGGGTGGAGGATGTGAGGGAAGGGCTTTTGTGGGGGAGGGAGGGAGATTCGGAAGGGGCTGATGTCGGCTCTGTGGACAGATAGAGGTGCTAGCTTTTAATATCGGTGCTTACTACAGTCTGCGCATATCCTTGTGGTCGGAGTTGGTGGGCCCTGATATATGGCTCGGTGAGATCGAGTTCGTATTAACTGGGGAAGCCAACCGTAACTTATAGCGTATGGCCAAAATTTCTGTTCCTAGAGTCCACTTCGATTATGGTAAAACCTAGCAACCTACTATCATCAATAAAGTTGTTGATTGAGGTGAAACAAGCAGCGAACCTTCTGAGTCAAGCTATGTACCCGCCCGGCAGTTTGGAGGTAACAAGCATAAATCATCCAGCAGGATTTGCCTTGCATTGCTTTCATGCTGGAAATGACTTTGAAAATTGTTGGAATAGTGGCTCTGCTAAGAATTTTTGGTGGTGGAATGAGGCTATTGATTTATGACTCGCTTACTGACTCAGTGTGTCGCCATTACGCATCTCAAAAAGACATATTCAGGTGTCTAAGGGGAACTACGCTTACTGAATAGGCCCGAATGACCTACAAGATGCAACCACGCTACGCAATAGACTCAATAAGTAGATCTTTGAAAGGACACTCAGGATAATCATTGGGCGTTCTCTGCTGCACACGAACTACGTTTTATAATATAAAACTGCTGTTTTATCTTCTTTTTCCAGGAGCTTATGGTAGTATAACATCTCCGTGTATTTAGGATGATAGACATGGGTCTGAGGACCTCAGAGTCACGATTATACAGATTCCTACTGAGCCCACTGCTCATATATCTGCCCCCTGCATTATGCTTTGTGAAATCCTACATATTCTTGCAGAGAAGGATCCAAGTAAACCGAGGGCTTTGCAAGCCGCCCATCATATTCAAAATTGCCACAGGCTGCATTGGTTGCCTAGATTAGTGGCATGAAAATGCTTCCCGCTTGATCAAAACGTGGTAGAAGTGTGGTCCTCCATGAAGATTAAATTCTACACCATATAGAATAGCCATTAAACAGAGACCCAATTATCTCAGAATTTGTTTGGAGAGTCTATTTGGGTGCATAGGGATGCTCGGTGACATCGACGACGCCATCAACTACTGAACATAATTGAATAGTATGTATGTATGTACTACTACAGACTACGAACAAAGAGTCACAATATACTTATCAACGAGACGTATCCATAGCCGTGAAGTCCAAAAATTTCGAGTCCTCTACGATCTCCAGCACGAAACCGCGTCTTAAAAGTCCTCTGATCCGCTCCCTATCCGCTGCTTTCCATGTGATGGAATTTGACAACTCGAGACGAAAACACCCTGTGGTCCCTCTAGCGCTTTCAAGAATTTCCAGCATCTCCACGATATGCTCCGAGTCAAAACCTTGATAAGTCACCATTACCAAGATCTCGAGGGAAGCTAAAATTTTTGGACCCTCCGCGTACGCTGGGTTGACTATAACCCTTCGGCCATTACGCCAGACCCACCCAGAAATTGGACATCCAATCATTTGCAGTATTCTCTGACTTCCGGGCAACGAAGTGGTGTGAAGTTCTAGGAGGTGATCAAGGCCTCTGAAGAGGGTTTCCATGTTCAGATCAGAGTAATCGCAATGCCCAAGTTCAAAAACACCCAGCGTGATCGGCAAGGCGGAGAAAAATTCTCCAAGTTCGGCCCACGGCGCCTCAGGCTGAAATCCATGACGGGTGGACCTTGGAGTAGACCAAATTAATGTTTGGAGCTTTTCAAATCGAAAGTGGCTCAGAAACGCGTGAGCCCACGGACTATGAGTGTCAAACCACTCGAGTAGCTCTAGATGTTCGAGGATCACGATGACTCTGAGTAATAATGAGGTTCCATCATACGGATCGTGGTCAACGTCACTGTCATGATCACACATGTTCCGAAATTGAATCAAGTTCGGACAATCTATCAGCAGGTCTAAACACTTCCTGGTGGGAAATTCACCCAACGAGAGCGCAGTGATTCCTGACCACGGAAGCGCGATCGGCATCCATGCATAGTGCAACGTAACGCGACGCAGACAAGAGAGATTTGAAAGATTGAGATCATTGCCCCAACCAGCGGTCGCTCCACCCGGCCAGCACACAGTTAATTCTTCGCATCTAGAAAGGCGCCCGCCAATGAAAGGGAGCCACCCGGGCGGGATGCCAGTCAAAGTCAGACTGCGTATTTTGCCGGCGTTATGAATGAAGACGGAGGCTTTAATGGATTCTAAGACGGCGATCAATTGAGCGCGAGTTTCCGGGTCGGCATCACACCACCGGCTCAGCTGTTCTCTGAGATCCAATTCGATGGCCATTGGCAGGCGCCGAGCATTGTAGAAGTAGAGGTCTAATAAGGCCTCATTACTGTGAACAGCCACCTGGGAAACCTCTATTGAGAGTGTTGTCCAGAGCTGTGGTGTCGACCAAACAATCTGCCGCCAGTGGTGGGAGACAGCTCCAATTACGAGCTGGAAATGATCTTCGGGTTCGTATGTAACCCGTCGACCTTCGTAGTCTTCGTCGGGGAACTCTATTAGGAGTGGGCGGGTGCTGAAATCGATGGGTGGAACAGCAAATTGAAAAATGGTGGATAGAATCTCGAGCGGCAAGTGCCTTGTTGATGCTCGTGCGGAATTTATCCCTCGTAAGACAACGGCACGCTGCTGGTTGAGAGCAAATATCGTGGCATCCAGCTGACGGACCTGTGCCTCCGCGGGTGTAGAGTCTGTCCCCTCCGGCTGAGTCGACGGGAAAGGCTGATTGACAGTGGTGTGCATGATGGATTCGTCGGAACCACCCAATAGGTAGCCACAGGATGGACAAGCGATGCGTGAGTGCATTTGTCGAAGTGAGTGAGGGGCAGAAGACGTTGAGGTGCTGATCAAAGAATGATGTGTGTTCACTTTGTAGGAGCGGTGGTTCTTGCTTTTAGACTAGCAGGTTATCCACGTGGTATTCATATAGCGTAACAAGCCGGCAATGTGCTTTCGAGGGGTTGCGGGATCTGTGACGACGAATAATGACCTTATAAATGACAGACACCTGGATTCAGGAGAATAAATGCGATGATACTTTCAAGGATAACTGGATAAGAACAATGGTACAAACTTAGACAAGATGTTGCAGCCTGGAAGCGGCAGCTTCCTTGATCGATATAGGTAAAAGCAACAGGTAGAGCGGCCCACACGAAGCACAAGTTAAGATCCATGTTGTTATTTCTGCTCAGCAGGGTGACGTTAGTGGTAATTTGAATGCTATCAGTTGTATACCTGTTTTCCCTCTCCTCTCCCCCGCCTCCACCTCTATATTCCAGTTTTCTCAATACATGTTCATACAGGAATGCGCAGAAAGCACTTGGAGCTGTGATTACGTTTGAGTTGTCGGATAACGGTGTTGTGCTTACTGTGGTAGGCCATGAGGCCGGGTATCTTAGGCAGGACTTTTTTTGAGAGGGTTGAGGATGTGAGACACGAACGGTTGCAGGGGCGGGAGGGAAGGATAGCAGTGGCTGTTATTGGCTCTGCAGGCGGATAGAGATGCTAGCTTTAGTATCTGAAATGGCCATTGCATATATCCTTGCGGTTGGAGTTGGTGGGCCCTGGTATACGGCTTGGTGAAATCAAGTTCATATCAATTGGGTAGCCAACCGTAGCCTATAATAGTATAATCAAGCCCTCTGCATCTGGAGTCCGTCTACTTAGTAATGTACTATCACTAATAAAGTTTTCGATTGAGGTGAAGCAAACGGCGAACCCTCGAAGTCGAGCTACAGCTGTTTGGAAGTAACAAGCACAGCTCATTTGTCAGGACTCACCTTCAAGGAGAAACTAATGAAGTATATCGATATACAAACAATTCATTTAAAGGTCTTCTATCAGTTCGCGTTGCTTTCAGTCTCATGATGGAGATGACTGAGGTGGTTTTTGGAATAGCTGTTCTTAAGGATTTTAGCTGCGGAATGAGATTATTGATCCATGACTCGCTTAACGCATCCTGCATGCCCTTGCAGAAGAGTCCAAGTAATGGTGCACCGAAGACTTCGCGGGTTGATTGTGATGTCTAAATCGCCACAGGCTACACTGGTTGCCTATATCAATGACATACCACTTGATCAAAATACGGCAGAGATATAGTCCTCTGGGAAAATCAAATCCAGCACCACATAAAATAGCTATTAAATAAGGGTAATGAAGGGGCTGATGGGAGCACTTTCGCGAGGCCCCCGGGGGGGGGGGGGGGTATATGCCCACAAATGTTCGTGCTCGATATCTGTAGATCAACTTCTGTCCATAATTGAATATGTACTATTACAGACTGTGATAAAATGGTCACAATATCCTTACCAGTAAGGTGTATCCATAGCCATGAAATCTAACAATTTTGAATCCTTTACGATCTCCAGCATGAAACCGCGTCTCAAAAGTCCTTTGATCCGCTCCATAGCCGTGGCTCCCCAGTCCATGCTGTCTGATAACTCAATACGAAAATGTCCTGTGGTCCCTCTATCTCTCTCAAGAGTTTCCAGCATCTCTGCGATATCCTGCGAACCGAGATCTCCATAACCAATATATCCATGGTCATCCATTATCAAGGTCTCTAGGGAAGCGAAAAATTTTGGACCCTCCGCACGAGCTGGATTAACTATAACCCTTCGGTCGTCACGCCGGACCCACCCAAAAATCGGATACCCAATCATTGGGAGGATTTTGGGACCAATGCTGGGATCAGTGATACGAAGTTTTTTGAGATGATGAAGCTCTCTGAAGATGATTTCCAAGTTCAGGATGGGGTAATCGCAACTCTTGAGTTCGAAAACACTCAGTGTGATTGGTAAGGCGGAGAAAAACTCTCCAAGTTCGCGCCGTGACGACTCTTCAGGCACAGATGGAAAGTTAGGCCACGAGGCAGACCAAATTAACGTCCGAAGTCTGTTAAATCGGAATTGGCGCAAAAATGCGCGAGCCCATGGATTACGAGTGTCATGCCACTCGAGCAGCTCCATATGTTCGAGGACCATGACCGTGTCTTCGGATGATGGAGCACCATCATCCTCGTCGTAGCTAGCATCGCCATCACAGATGTTCCGAAATTGAATCAAGTTTGGACAACCCTTCAGCAGTCCTAAACACCTCTTGGAGGATAATCCACCCAGCGAGAGTGTAGTGAGTCCTGACCACGGAAGCACGATCGGCATCAATGCATTGTGCAACGTAACGTGACGCAGACAAGGGAGATCTGCAAGATTGAGGTCACCGTCCCAGTCAGCGGTCATTTCCCGAGCCCAGCACACAGTTAATTCTTCGCATCTGGAAAAGCACCCATTGATGAGAGGGTGCCACCCGGGCGGAATGCCAGTCAAAATTAGACTGCGTATTTTGCCGGCGTTATGAATGAAGATAGAGGCTTTGATAGGTTCTAAGACGGCGATCAATTGAGCACGAGTTTCCGAGTTGGCATCACGCCACTGGCTCAACTGTTCTCTGAGATCCAATTCGATAGCCATCGGCAGGCTCTGAGCATTGCGGAAGTGGAGATTTAATAAGGCCTCGTTACTGTGAACAGCCGCCTCAGAAATCTCGATCGAGAGTGTTGTCCAGAGCTGTGGTGTCGACTGAACAACCTGTCGCCAGTGGTGGGAGACAGCTCCGATTACAAACTTGAAATGGTCTTCAGGTTTGGATGTAACCCGTCGACCTTCAAAGAAGTAGTCGTCGGGGAACACTAGGTCTATTAGGAGTGGGCGGGTGCTGAAATCGATGGGTGGAACAGCGAACTGAAAAATGGTGGACAAAATCTCGAGTGGCAAACGCCTTGTTGATGCTCGTGTAGAATTTATCTCTCGTAAAAGAACGGCCCGTCGCTGGTTGAGGGCGCGGATCATGGTATCCAGCTGATGGACCTGTGCCTCCGCAGGTGTAGAGTCTGTCCTCTCTGGCTGAGTTGATGGAAAAGGTTGATCGACCGTGGTGATATGTGTGATGGA
The DNA here is from genome assembly GCA_004296355.1 of Lepiota venenata. Taxonomy (NCBI): domain Eukaryota; kingdom Fungi; phylum Basidiomycota; class Agaricomycetes; order Agaricales; family Agaricaceae; genus Lepiota; species Lepiota venenata. The sequence goes on from RCFS01000003.1 coordinate 739,549, forward strand.
CTCGTCAGAGCTACCTAGTAGGTAGCCACAACGTGGACAAGTGATATGTGAGTGCATTTGACGTTGATGTGAGTGGGGGGCGGAAGACATTGAGGTGCCTGTCAAAGAATGATGATGTATGTCCGGTTTTCGCTTTTAGACTGCCAGTGGCAGACTAACCACGTGGTATCTGTATAGCGTAATAAGCTAGTATTTATATACACAAAGCCTTGGTAATAATACTTTCGGGGGGTTGCTGGATCCGTGGCGATAGATAGCAATAGATAATGGCAAGCACCTATGTTGGTGAGGCGCGACATTCGGACATGTTTTTTCAAATAAGATTTCCTTTTTCTATCACACCCGATATACATTCCACTTTCCTCATGTAGGTGTTCCGTTACTCCCTGAACTGTACAGTTCATAGTCTACACAAAAGCCGTATCTACACGTAGATACACCTCAGCGGTTCACGAGTCTCGCGTGGCGCTGAGTACGTTCACCCAATAACCTAGATTCGGGAGAACAAGTGTGACACTTTCAAGGGTAGCAACATGCTAAGCCCCAAAGCCGGGTGATATCGACGCGAATAAATAAGATGTTGGCATCATGTTGCAGCTTGGAAGCGACAGCTTCCTCGATCGGTGTAGGTGAAAGTGACAGGTAGAGCAACCTCACAAAGCACAAGCCAAGAGACATGTTATTATTTCGACTTGACCGGGTGTTGATTGGGAATAATGTTATTAGTGATACGCCTGCTTACCCTCCCGCGGCCTGGCATTTGCTTATTGCGTGAATGCTCTTCTGGCGCTGCATTGATTCTACGGGCACGAAGCGGGGGAAGAATCTTGACCGTGGGATGCCTGCCCTTCCGCTGGCTCCTCACCCTGAGTATTTCCAGGACCAGAAACGGTAATGTCGGTCATATTTATTTGTTACGTAGTGAGCAATAAATAGATAGGATGACAAAGAGGATGAAAAAAATAACACTGCCGCGAAGCTTTGAAGACTGGGAGCGACGAGTGTGGAGGAGCGGAAATGAAAAGAGATAGCTTATCTGATCATCGAACCTCTCATAAGATCACCGTTTACAGTTGTTGTATAGTTCAGAGGGTCAACGGGTCCTTACTACGACTTTGGAGATGCTAGCTTTAGTATCAATGTCCATTGCACATACCCCCGTGGTTGGAGCTGATGGGCCCTGGTATATAGCTTGATTTCATCAAGCTCATATTAATCGGGTAGCCAACTGCAGCCTGTAATAGTGTAACCAAACTTTCCGTCCCTGGAGTCCGTTTTTATTACTGTAAAACATAGCAACCTATTGTCACTAATAAAGCAGTCAACTAAGGCGAGGCACAATGCCGAACCCTCGAAATCAGCCTATGTATCCGTCCTGACGGTTGGAGGTAACGAGCACAGCTCAGTTCAATGGGGTTCGCCTCGCGTTGCTTTCATGATGGGGATAATTTAAGTATTCTTGGTGATTCCATAATTATGTATATACATATTTCATATCCAAAATCCACAGATTCACTCGACTTGAGCCTAGATGGGGTCATTACCCATATATTCTTGTAAGAGGGCCTGAACGTCCCTTCCTCGGCGAGGGGTCACTTTGCATGGGAAAGGCAAAGGTTCACTAGATATGCAGAGATTATCCATCAGAACGAGTCCAAAAAAAAAATAAAGAACACGCCGCCATAACCTGCCATAACTTACGAAGTAAGCGAGGCCGGTGTAAATTGAGGTTTGACCTCGACGGGTTTACCATCAGGGTCGCGCTCCGTAGAGATATCAAAGACATGCAAAATGGAAGCTGCGGCGATGTACAGGGTGGCCTTTGCTATATGTGATCCAGGGCAGACTCTGTTAAAGTTCCAGCTCTCCTGCATCGAGCATCCATATTCGTACTCACCGCCTCCCGAAACCAAAGGTGGCAACTGTCTCTGGGTCGATAATATCATCCCGTATAGTCCCATCATGTCGGACTAAATCTTTCAGGCTTGAAGCTGGTGGGTTCCGGGAAGACATTGTCATCGTGAAGTATGGCACTATCGATGAGGCTGGTTGGCTTCATGTCCAACGAATATACAAGCACAATGCTCACTATGCGTTTGCCATGACCATGCAATCCTTCGGGATATAGTACCCCATGTACACGTCTTCTTGACTCGTTTGGTGAGGTACCCCCAATGGTACAATGGGATTCCATCTATAGTCATGGCCATCGTAAGAATGTGATAGTGATATGACCAAGTTCGGCAAACCTGAAAGTCTCTTTTATAATGGCCGAAAGGTATGTAAGATGCGGAAGGTCGGAAATGTCGGGGAGACGATCGGAGCCAACAATCGAGTCTATTTCTTGCTGAGCCTTTGTTTGAACATCAGGGCGTATAAGCATTCCAAGGATGAACGTCATTAGGGTCGCAACGGTTGTTTCTGACATAGCTAGAATGTTTATCAGTAATGAATACCTCACTTGGGGCCTTGGAGGGGTACTAGCCGTGACTCACCCCCGAAGACCTGTAAGGCCGTTTGTTTGACGTAACGAGCTTGAAGTTCGAAATCATCCTGACTGAGTCGTTCTAGCCGCTCCAGAGGTGTCTCCAACAAATGACAGCCTGGCCGTCCCATCCTTCTGCATTATTGGTGAGCACAATAGCGAAAACATGGCCAACAATGATGTGAAACTATACCATTGTCTTCACTGTACCTTGATAGGGTTCATCCATCAATTGAACCAAGGTTTTTCGTAGTTTCTTCCCCTCCCTCTTGAAACCCGCCCCTGGCATCCAATCGGGGACATATTTCAAGGGACGTATGATGTTGACAAAATATTTGCCAGGGCTTCCAGCTGCTGCCGCAGCTGTGAATCCTTGTTCCGCGGATCGGACAAGGGGGTCGGACTGTCGTTGAACGGGTAGTCCGTATGTGACTGATGTCGAAAATCCTCCTATACAGCTGCAGGTGACCGATTTGTGATGTGTAGTTTAATGATGCCCGAAAAAATAGCAGGCTTACTTTCGGACGTGCTCGTGGAGTTTGTGAGGAGAAGTAAGAAGGTTTGACAATAAGCCCTTGCGGATGAATTCTAACGCTTTTTCTTGCGATCGTGATAAGTGCTTCTCAGAGAAATATTGTTGAAACATTCGACGGTGGTTTCGCCACTCATCTCCATATGGCATAGAACCAAAGAATTGTTCGAATTCAACACTGGGAGCATTGTGAATAACGCACTGGCAAGAATTGTTAAAGTTGAGAAGCGCACACTTCTGTTAACATAGGAAGTTGCGGCCTGGAGGGTCACAAACTTGTTCATGGAAGATATTCTATGCCAAATTACTTTAGTAACACACCGACTTGAATAGATGGCCGATCGCTTCTCGAGGAGCTCCTGTGCCACAGTAACATCATTTATGACAATGATGGATGTTCCAAAAGCTTCGAGGTACACGATTTTAGTTCCTTTGTTGATAGTTTAACATGCTTGATTGAATTTAACTATCAGCTCAACACTTACCAAGTTTTTTTCCGAGGTCGCGGTAGAAGATTGAGGGGTATGTCAATGGAATTATAAATGCATTCCCGACAATCGGCCAGCGTGTAGGACCGGGCGGATATGGAAGCCGCTTCCATTTTCGATGTCGATAAGTTAAGTGTACCAAGACACAGAAGGCCAAGAAGAACAAGTCTCGAGTACCGAGGTGCAACATGGTCAAGGTGACGGAAAGCACAAGATGCTTCTTGGCTATCTGCCTTAAATACAGAAGTTGGGCTCATCTGTGTATATTTCTGGTGCTGGTGGTTTCCATGGAAAACGAAGCAGAGTTTGATTTTCTAGAACGTTTGAAGATATCATATATCACGTGGTATCAGGGACGCCGAGTTGGGAAAGCTTATTTCTATCTACATCTGTACCATCATGAACCTCTAGCCAGGCGTCGACAAGACTTCATCTGAAAAAAGACTGCCTATCAAACCACAGAGGACGAGCTACCGGAAACCAGTCCCCATTGTTCCACCCCCTCCATCATCCCAAGCACAACCACCTCCAATTGCAGCCAGGTTGTCGAAGACCAACTATCAACTACGACACACTCTCAACGGACATACCAAGTCAGTCTCAGCAGTCAAATTTGGCCCCGATGGAAGACTTGTTGCATATTGTGGTAAATTTTCATGTCTTGTGCGTGCGGAATTATAGAGTCTCCTTCGCTTACATTGCTTTTTTTGTGATTCTCGTAGGCGCAGAGAAGGTGACCAAGATATGGAACCCAGAAACCGGAGTGTTCATTCGTAATCTAAGTGGACATACTCACGGCTTATCGGACATCGCATGGTCTTTGGACAGCGTTTTTCTGGCATCTGCATCGGACGATATGACAATTCGGACCAATGGAACGTCGAGCTAGTGCGTAAGCGCCTTCCCTCCACTTCTCCACTATCCGGATCGTCGCCTCGTCCCCAATGGTTTATGCTATTTTGCGAGCAATGGGATGAGGCAGATGTTGCGGCTTCTCCTTCCTCGAGTGCTGCTGCCGTTGCAGCTGCCGAGGGGAAGGGTGCAGTATGGCTGACCAAGGGCGAACCAAGGACACACTATAAAGGTGGGTGATCCCTTTCCCCCACCACCACATTCTTCGTGCTCGTTATTTGATTTAGCTCAATGCTGGGACAGAAGGCAGAGCTGAATTTTAAACCACTTACAAATGCTGCGGATATTCCGAACGAGATCGCTGTGCATGGAACGACCCGCGAGGTTTGGCAAGTCATTCACAAGGAGGGGCTATTGCGGATGAAGAGGAATCACGTCCATCTGGCGTAGGGCGTTGGTTGGAATAATGTTATCAGCGTATGCCTTCCCCCACCTTTTATATTCTTTTTTTTCTCAGTATATGACGTCTGCATAGGAGTGCGCAGGTCTTCGCAGATACTCATATTTATTCATGTGCGGAAAGCGCTTGAAACTGGGGTCTCGTTTAAATTGTTGGATAATGGTATTGTGCTGAATGTGGGCGATGAGACGGGATACCTCGGGCCGGATTTTGTTGAGAGGGTGGAGGATGTGAGGGAAGGTATTTTGCGGGGGTGGGAGGGAAAGGCGGACGTGGCGCGAGCCCTTGCAGATACTCATATTTATTAATGTGCAAAAACTGCAGCTGAGATCACGTTTGAGTTTTCGGATAGTAGCGTTGTGCTTATTGCGGGCGGTGAGGGAGGCACCTCAGGCCCGAGTTTTTCGAGGCGGTTGAGAAGGTTGGCTTTAATATCAATGCTCAGCGTACTTTGTAACTGGAGCTAGTGGGCCCTGGTACATGGCTTGGCGAAACCAAGCCCATATCAATAGGGGTAGCCAACTGCAGCCTATAATAGTGTAATCAAACTTTCTGCCCCTGGAGTCCATTTTGATTATTTTAAAATACACCAACGTGCTGTCATTGATAAAGCTGTCAACCAAGGCGAGGCACAATGCCGAACCCTCGAAATCGGTCTATATATTCGCCCGATGGTTGGAGGTAACGAGTACAGTTCATTCAGTGGGATTCGCCTCGCGCTGCTTTCATGGATGGAGATGATTCAAGTATTCTTGGCATTCTATAATTATGCATATACATATGTCGTTTCCAACACCCGTGGATTCACCCGACTTGAGCCTAGATTGGGTCGTTACCCATATATTCCTGTAAGAGGGCCTGAACGTCCCTTCCTTGGCGAGGGGTCACTTTGCACAGGAAAGGCAAAGGTTCACTAAATATGCAGAGATTATCCATCAGAACGGGTCCAAACAAAAAAAAACACGCAGCCATAGCTTACGAAATAATAGAGGCCGGTGAAAATTGAGGTTTGACCTCGACGGGTTTACCATTAGGGTCGCGCTCCGCAGAGATATCAAAGATATGCAAGATGGAAGCTGCGGCGATGTACAAGGCGGCCTTTGCTATATGTGATCCAGGGCAGCCTCTGTTAAAAGTTCCAACCATCCTCCTGCACCAAGCATACATATTCGTACTCACCGCCTTCCAAAACCAAAGGTGGCGACTGTCTCTGGGTCGATAATATCATCCCGTATAGTCCCATCATGTCGAATAAATCTTTCAGGCTTGAAGCTGGTGGGTTCCGGGAAGACATTGTCGTCGTGAAGTATCGCACTATCGATGAAGAGGCTAGTTGGCTTCATGTCCACCAAATATACAGTAAACGCAATACTCACTACGTATTCACCATGACCGTGCAATCTTTCGGGATATAGTACCCCATGTACACGTCTTCTTGACTTGTTTTGTGAGGCATCCCCAATGGTACAATGGGATTCCATCTATGGTCACGGCCGTTGTAAGGATATGATACTGATGTGACCAAGTTCTACAGACCGGAAAACCTCTTTTATAATGGCTGAGAGGTATGTAAGGTGCGGAATATCGGAAATATCGGGGAGACGATCAGAGCCAACAATCGAGTCTACTTCTTGTTGAGCCTTTATTTGAACGTCAGGACGTGTAAGCATTCCAAGGATAAATGTCGTCAGAGTCGCAACAGTTGTCTCTGACACAGCTAACGCGTTTGTTAGTAATGAACGCCTCACTTGGGGCTTTGGAGGGGGGACGGAGGAGTAATTATGACTCACCCCCGAAGATTTGTGAGGCCGTTTGTTTGACATAACGAGCTTGAAGCTCGAAATCATGCTGACGGCGTCGTTCCAGTCGCTCCAGAGTGTCTCCAACAAACGACACCTTGGCTGTTCCACCTTTCTGCATTATTGGTGAGCGCAATAACGAAAACCGGGCCAAAAATTACGAGAAACCATACCATTGCCTTTACTGTGTTTTGGTAGGGTTCATCCATCAACCGACCCAAGGTTTTTCGTAGTTTCTTTCCCTCCCTCTTGAAACCCGCCCCGGGCATCCAATCGGGGACATATTTCAAGGGACGTATGATGTTGACAAAGTACTTGCCAGGGCTTCCAGCCTCTACTGCATCTGTAAATCCGCGCTCCGCAAATTGGACAAGGGGGTCACACTGCCGTTGAACGGGTAGTCCATATGTGATTGATGTTGAAAATCCTCCGATACAGCTGCAGGTGATTGATTCATGAGATGTGGTGTGGTGATACCCGGAGGGGAACCCGGCTTACTTTCGGACGTGCTCGTGGAGTTTGTGAGGAGAGGTGAGAAGGTTTGATAACAAGCCCTTGCGAATGAATTCTAACGCTTTTTCTTGCGACCGTGACAAGTGCTTCTCAGAGAAATATTGTCGAAACATTCGACGATGAGCTCGCCACTCGTCTCCATATGGCATAAAACCAAAGAATTTTTCGAATTTAACACTGGAAGCATTGTGAACAACGCACTGGTTAGGATCACTAAAGTTGAGAACGCACACTTCTGTTAGCATGGGAAATTGTGGTCTAGAGAGATACCAAGTTCACGGAAGACATTCTATACAAAGTTGCTTGACGCACCGACTTGAATATATGGCCGATCGCTTCTCGAGGAGCTCTCGTGCCACTGTAACATCGTGTATGACAATGATAGATGCCCCAAAAGCTTCAAGGTACACGATTTTGGCTCCTTTGCTGATGGTTATGCCTGATTGAATTTGAGTAATGGTTCAACACTTACCAAGTCTCGTTCCGAGGTCGCGGTAGAATATCCAAGGGTATGTTAGTGGAATCGTGAATGCATTCCCGATAATCGGCCAGCGTGCAGGACCGGGCGGATATGGAAGTTGCTTCTGCTTTCGATATCAATAAGCTAAGTGTACCAAGACACAGAGGGCCAAGAAGAGCAAGTCTTGGGTAACGAAGTGCAACATGGTCAAGATGACGGAAAACGCAGAGGCCTTTTTGGCCATCTGCCTTATATACAGAAGTTGGGCTTATCTGCATGTATTTCCGGCGGGTGGTTGCGGTGAGAAGAAATGCTTTCTCCTGGTCCTTTACATCTGTCCTGTGAGAGGTATGTGGCCATAACGCGTACGTGTTCTTTCGATGAAATGGGAGAAAACGAAGCCAGAGTTCGATTTTCTGGAACGTTTATGTCCTGATCAGGATATCACGTGGTATCGGGCGCACCCTGTTTGGGAAAGCTTATTTCTATTTATATCTGTACCATCATGGATCCTCTAGCCAGGCGTCAACAAGACTTCATCTGAAAACAAGACTGCCTCTCAAAGCACAGAGGACGAGCTACCGGAAACAAGCCCCCATCGTTCCACCCCCCACCCAAGCACAACCACCTCCAATTACAGCCGGTCGTCAAAGACCGAATTACCAACTACGACACTCTCTCAACGGACGCCACCAAGTCGACCTCAGCAATCAAATTTAGCTCCAATGGAAGGCTTCTTGCGTCTTGTATTCATTTTTATGCCTTGTACATGTGGAAATTCAAAGTCTCCTTCGCTTACATTTTTTGTGATTCTCGAAGGTGGTCAAGATATGGAACCAAGAAACGGGAGTATTCATTCGTAATCTGAGTGGGCATACTCAAGGCTTATCAGACATTACATAGTCTTCAGACAGCGTTTTTCTGGTGTCGGCATCAGACGATACGACAATTTGGACATGAACCGTCGAGCTAGTGCGTAAGCATCTTCCCTCCACTTCTTCACTATCTGGATTGTCGCCTCATCTCCGGCGGTTTATGCTGCACCGTGAGTGATGGGATGAGGCAGGTGCTGCGGCTTCTCCTCCCTCGAGTGCTGCCACTACTGCTGTTGCAGCTGTTGAGCAGAAGGGTGCAGCATGGCTGGTCAAGGCGATCCAAGGATACACCATGAAGGTGGGTGATTCCTTTTCCCCACCACCACATTCTTCGTGCTCGTTATTTGATTTAGCTCAATGCTGGGACAGAACGTGGAGCTGGATCTTAAACCAGCTACAAATGTTGTGGATATTCCGAACGGGACCGCTGTGCATGGGACAACATGCGAGGCCTGGCAAGTTTTTCAAAAGGAGGGGTTATTATAGATGAAGGGGAATCATTTCTATCTGGCGCAGAGCGTTGACGGGAATAATGTTATCAATGACGATGGTACGCCTCCCCCTATCCATCTTTTCTATTCCTTTTTTGTTTTTCCCAATATATGGTATCTGTACAGGAATGTGCAAGTCTTCGCAAACACTCATATTTATTAACGTGCAGAAAGCACTTGAGGCTAGGATCGCGTTTGAATTGTCGGATAACGGTATCGTGCTTACTATGGGCGATGAGCGGGGGTACCTTGGGCCGGGGTTTCTTGAGAGGGTGGAGGATGTGAGGGAAGGGCTTTTGCGGGGATGGGAGAGAAAGGCGGAAGAGGCTGGTGTCGGCTCTGTGGGCAGATATACATGCTATAGCCCACTGCGTATATCCTTGTGGTTGAAGTTGGTGGATCTTGATGTACAGAGCGACGGTTCTTGCTTTTAGACTAGCGTCTAGACTATCCACGTGATATCCTTATAGCGTAACAAGCTGGCAATGCACTTTCGGGGGCCAGATCTGTGACGATAGATAACAACAGAAATGACGGACATCCAGAACCGGGAGAATAAGTATGATGCTTTCGAGGATAAAAGAATGCTAGGCCGCGCTAGGTGATATCGACTTGAATAAGATATTGCAGATTGGAAGCGACAGCTTCCTTGATCGACTTAAGTAGGTGGAAAATGACAGGTAGACCAACCCACACGAAGCACAATTCAAGAGACACGTTGCTATTTTGGCCCAGCAAGGCATTGGTGGGAATAATGTTATTAACGGTACACCTGTTAGACTGTTTATGCACAAGTCCTCGCGGATACTTCATATTTATTGATGCGTAAAAAGTAAAGCTGGGATCACGTGTGAGTTTCGAATAACGGTGTTGTGCTTGCTGTGGGACGGTGAGGCGGGGTGCCTAAAGGCGGGCGTTTTTTGAGAGGGTTGAGGATGTGAGGCATGAGCTTTTGCAGGGGTGGGAGGAAAAGACAGAAGGGGCTTTTGTCGGCTCTGTGGGCGGATAGAGACGCTAGCCCGCTACACACATCCTTGTGGTTGAAGCTAGTAGATCTTGATTGACGCCTTAGTGAGATCGAGCTCGTACTAATTGGGGAAGCCAACCGCAGCCCGTAGCAGTTTGACCTAAACTTTCCGTCCCTACGGAGCCCACTTGGTAATGTACTGTCACTAATAAAGCTCAGTTGATTGAGGTGAAGCAAACGAAGAACCCCCGAAGTCAAGTTATGTACCCGCCCGGCGGTTTCAAGGGGTAACAAGCATAAATCATTCAGCGGAATTCGCTTTGTGTTGCTTTCGGGCAGTTTCGTGATGGAGATAAGATAGAAGACGCTGAGTTCTGGCACCCCCTCTAAGGTTAGGGTTTGGATCACGTGATAGGACAAATCCCACATCGAAAAATTCTGACAGTCAGCTAAGGCTGCTAGGCATGAAAATAAGCATGTTTCAAACCCTCTATTTTTTTTGGGCATGTCATGTGACTATGTCATGTGCCAACAACCACAACATTGAACAACAATGATTCAATCACGTGCACATACATTTGTCACATGATGTATTAATAATTGTATTTGTAATCAGACAAATTCATGATCCAAAAAATATTTTTCTCGTGAAATGCAACCATTTGTCAAAATAATGCTGAATATGAAAAAAAAACTTTTTGAGGGACTAGTCAACAATAATAAAAGATACTAAGAAAATAATTTCAGAGGCCTCTTCCCATGTTCCATATGCACATTTCCCTGAGATTATATTTGATCTAAAGTGGTGTGGCAGCAACGAGTCATTGTTGCAACTCTTGCTTACATAAAGGTGCCAGAACTCAGTGTCTTCATAGTTTAGGTAATTCCTGGAATAGCTGTTCTTGTTAAAGATTGACGGCGGAATGAGGTTATTGCCATGAACCGCGTACCGGGTCCTACATATCTTTGTAGAAGAATCAAAGCAGTAGTGCATTGAAGACTTCGCAAGTTGGTTGTGATGTTTAAATTGCCGCAGGCTGCACTGACGGCCGATTAACGACATGCCCCTTGATCGAAACATGGTAGAGGCATATATAGTCGTCTGGGAAAATCAAATCCAGCACTATGTATAAAAGCTACTAAATAAGGATCGTGAAGAGGCCGACAGGAGCTCTTTGGTGAGGGGTTATGGCTACGAATGTTGGTGCTAGATCTGTAGATCGACTACCGTCCATAATTGAATATGTACCGTTATTGACTGTGATCAAAGGGTCACAATATCCTTAGTAAAGAGGTATTCTCATAGTCATGAAATCCAACAATTTCAACTCCTGCACGACCTCCAACATGAAACCGCGTCTCAAAAGTCCTTTGATCCGCTCCATATTATCTGCTTCCCAGAATATGTGCTCTGTTAACTCGATACGAAAACGCGCTGTGGTTCCTCTAATTCTCTCAAGAGTTTCCAGCATCTCCACAATTTGCACCGAATAGATATATGCAGAGTCATCCATTATCAAGCTCTCGAGGGAAGCCAAATATTTTGGACCCTCCGCATCCGCTGGGTTGACTATAACCCTTTGGCCGTCACGCCAGACCCACCCAGAAATCGGATGCCCAATCAACGAGAGGATTTGGGAACCAGTCTGGCTGTAAGACATGCGAAGTTCTGTGAGATGACCAAGGCCCCTGAAGAGGGTTTCCAAGTTCAGGATGGAGTAGTCACAAATCTTGAGTTCAAGAGCACCCAGTGTGATTGGTAAGGCGGAGAAAAACTCCCCAAGTTCATGCCACGACTCCTCAGGCACAAGTAGAGGAGTGGCAGTAGGCCACGGGGTAGACCAAACTAACGTTCGAAGTCTGTTAAATCGAAACTGGCGCAAAAATGCGCGAGCCCATGGGCTATGAGTGTCATGCCACTCGAGCAGCTCCAGATGCTCGAGGACCATGATGGTGTCTTCGGATGATGGCGCTCCATCATGCTCATCGTGGTCAGTGTCGCCATCACAAATGTTCCGAAATTGAATCAAGTTTGGGCAACGCTTCAGCAATTCTAAACATCTCCTGGTGGGTAATTCAGCCAGCGAGAGCGCAGTGAGCCCTGACCACGGAAGCATGATTGGCACCCATGCATGGTGCAACGTAACGCGGCGCAGACAAGGGAGATCTGCAAGATTGAGGTCACCGTGCAAGTCGGCGGTCATTTCACTGGGCCAACACACAGTTAATTCTTCGCATCTAGAAAGGCACCCATTAATGAAAGGCAGCCACTCGGGCGGGATGCCAGTCAAAATCAGACTGCGTATTTTGCCGGCGTTGTGAATGAAGATAGAGGCTTTGATAGATTCTAAGACCGCGATTAATTGAGCACGAGCTTCTGTGTCGGCATCAAGCCACTGCTCCAACTGTTTTCTGAGATCCAACTCGACACCCATCGACAGGCTCTGAGCATTGTGGAAGTAGAGATCTAATAAGGCCTCGTTGCTGCGAACAGCCGCCCTAGAAATCTCGATCGAGAGTGTTGTCCAGAGCTGTGGTGTCGCCCGAACAACCTGCCGCCAGTGGTGGGAGACAGCTCCGATTACGAACTGGAAATGGTCTTCAGGTTTGTATGTAACCCGTCGATCATCGGAGAGGTACTCGTCCTCGTCGGAGAACTCCATTGGGAGTGGGCGGGTGCTGAAATCGATGGGTGGAACAGCGAATTGAAAAATGGTGGATAGAATCTCGAGTGGCAGGTGCCTCGTTGATGCTCGTGTGGAATTTATCTCTCGTAAAAGAACGGCGCGTCGCTGGTTGAGGGCATAGATCATAGCATCCAGTTGACGGACCTGCGCCTCCGCAGGCATAGAGTCTGTCCCCTCCGGCTGAGTTGACGTGGTGTGTGTGATGGACTTGTCGGAGCTACCGAGTAGGTAGCCACAGCATGGACAAGCGACGCGTGAGTGCATTTGACATTGATGTGAGTTCGGGGCGGAAGACATTGAGGCGTCTGTCAGAGAATGGTGTACATCTGGTTCACCGTTCTTGCCTTGAGACTTCGGACAGACTACTTAACCACGTGGTATCCATGATGCACTTTCGGGGGTTGCCGGATCTGCGGCGATAGGAAATGAGTGTGATACTCTCAAGGATAACAACATGTTAAGCCTCAAAGCTGGGCGATATCGGCTCGAATAAATAAGATGTTGCAACTTGGAAACGACAGGTAGAACAGCCCACACTTGAAGTACAATTCAAGAACTATGCCGATGTTTCGGCCGGGTTGATAGGAATAGTGTTGTCAGTGGTACGCCTGCTTTCCTTCTCGCGGCCTGGGAGTTACTTATCACGTGAATGTTTTTCCAGCATACGGCTGACTAAGTCACCTCGTATATACCTTTCCACCTTGAGTTGTAACCCAAGACAGTATAGCCATCTGAGTAGAATTTAGGGACCGCCACGTGACCACACCTTCCCGCAGTACCCATGTCGACGGCATACAGGAAGAAAGACAAGGCTGATGCCCTCCAGCACGAAATATGCCAAATGGAAAACATGATACGCTAGCTCCACGAAAGACGTGCAGCGTTATTCCAAAAACTCAACAATGCACGGGTGTCGACTGCAGACCTTCCACCTGAGACACTCTCACTTATCTTCAAGCACGCCTCTCTGGAGGACTACAGCGACATCCGCCCATCTACCCCTCCACACGCATACCCGATGATACAGATGTCAGACGACCTACCCAATTACCTTACCAGTCATGTCCCGCCGTATTGGTGTCAGGTCGCTTCGTCAACACCCCAATCATGGGACAAAATGGGCGTTAACCTAGTAAAAGCCTCAAAAGTGGACTGGGCCCCAAGCGCACGAGAAGAATTATGTGAAATGGCCCGAAATGAATTTCAGCTGGATATATTGGAGGGTGATGTAAGGGTTGAGTACTAGTGGTTGCTGCAGACAAAAACCCCTGAGCTGTACTATATAATTTGATTTCGGTTCAGTTTACAATAAATACGCCTCAGCTCTGGAGTAGTGAGTCTGAGGACTTGGTGAATTGAACGTTAGAGAGATGGATATTTAGGTTTTTCGTACCATGTGAGTAATTATTCTTTTGAAGTTTGCTTTGAGTTCTGTTAGCCGTCATTATTGATCTATTTTCTCGAAGGTCACATACTGCACTGGTCACCTAAATTAGTAACCACGAAAATGGTCTGCGCTTGATCAGAACGTAGGGGTGTAGTCCTCTGTGAAGATTAAATTTCGCACCATATAGAAAGGCTATTAATTATACACCGCGATCGCAAAGCGGCTGATGGGAGCTCCTTCGTGAGGGGTTATGGCTACAAATGTTGGTGCTCGATATCTGTAGATCGACTACTGTCCATAATTGAACATGTACTATTACAAACTGTGATGAAATTTGGAGTAGCTGTTCCTGCTAATAAGAATTGTTGGCGGCGGAGTGAGGTTATTGATTCATGACTCGCTTATTGAACCCTGACGAAAACAGGCCCGAATGACTCACACGACGTAACTACGCTACGCAACAGACTCAGTGAGTAGATCTTTGAAAGGACACTTAGAGTAATCACATGGATGTTCTCTGCTGTACATGGACTATGCTTTGTAGTATAAAATTGTTGTTTTATCTTCTTTCCCCAGACATTTAGGGTGGTACAATACCTCCACGTATGTAGGATGATAGACATGGGTTTGAGGATCTCAGCTTCACATTGTGGACCTCAGAGCCACGATTACATGGATTTCTATTGAATCCCCCGCTTATTTGCCTGCCCCTGTACTGTACTGTGTTGCGTGAAATTCTAGATACCCTTGCAGGATAATCCAAGTAAACTGAGGGCTTCGCAAGTCGATCATCATGTTTGAAACTGCCATAGGCTGCGCCGGTTGCCCAGATTAATGACACGCCACTTAAGCAAAACATGATAGAGGCATGATCCTCTGGGAAATCAAATTCGGCCCCATATATTGTATAAAGGTCATGAGGAGGCTGATGGGAGCTCTTTCGTGGGGAGTTGTTGTACAAATGTTGGTGCTTGATATTTGTAGACCGACTACTGTCTACAATTGAATATGTACTATTGCTGACTGTGATCCAAGGGCCACAATATCCTTACCAAAGAGGCGTGTCCGTACCCATGAACAATGTTGAGTCCTCTATGATCTGCAGCTTGAAACCGCGTGTCAGAAGTCCTTGGATCCGCTCCACGTCCTCTGCGTCCCAGTCAACAAGCTCTGATGACTCGAAATGAAAACGTCTTGTGGTCCCTCTAGCTCTCTCAAGAGTTTCCAACATCTCTACAATATCCCCCGAACAGATACATGCAAGGTCATCTATTACCAAGACCTCGAGGGAGGCCAAAATTTTGGACCCTCCGCATCGGCTGGGTTGACTATAACCCTTCGGCCATCACGCCAGACCCACCCAGAAATCGGATACCCAATCATTGGGAGGATTTGGTAAACAGTGTAGGGGTGAGTGATGTGAAGCTGTATGAGATGATCAAGGTCTCTGAAGAGGGTTTCCAAGTCCAAGACAGAGTAATCGCAACTCCTTAGTTCAAAGACACCCAGCGTGATTGGTAAGGCGGAGAAAAATTCTCCAAGTTCGGGTGACGGCTCCTCAGGCATAAATCGAGTGGTAGGCCGCGGGGTAGACCAAATTAACGCCCGAAGTCTGTTAAATCGAAACTGGCGCAAAAACACATGAGCCCATGGACTATGAGTGTCGTGCCACTCGAGCAGCTCCATATGTTCGAGGACCATGATGGTGTCTTCGGATGATGGCGCTCCATCGTCCTTGTCGTGGTTAGTGCCGCCATTACAAATGTTCCGAAATTGAGTCAAGTTTGGGTAACCTTTCAGCAGTTCTAAACACCTCCTGGTGGGTAATTCACCCAGTGAGAGCACAGTGAGTCCTGACCACGGAAGCACGATCGGCATCCATGCATGGTGCAACGTAACGTGACGCAGACAAGGGAGATCTGCAAGATTGAGGTCCCCGTGCCAGTCAGCCGTCATTCCACAGGGCCAGCACACAGTTAATTCTTCGCATCTGGAAAAACACCCATTGATGAAAGGGAGCCACTCGGGCAGGATGCCAGTCAAAGTCAGACTGCGTATTTTGCCGGCGTTGTGAATGAAGATAGAGGCTTTGATAGATTCTAAGATGGCGACTAATCGAGCACGAGATTCCGGGTCGGCGTAGAGCCACTGCCTCAACTGTTCTCTGAGGTCCAACTCGATAGCCATCGGCAGGCTCTGAGCGTTGCGGAAGTAGAGATTTAATAAGGCCTCGTTACTGTGAGCAGCCACCTCGGAAATCTCTATTGAGAGTGTTGTCCAGAGCTGTGGTGTCGATCGAACAACCTGCCGCCAGTGATGGGAGACAGCTCCGATTACAAACTGGAAATGGTCTTCAGGTCTGTATGTAACCCGTCGGTCTTTGGAGAGGTACTCGTCCTGGTCGTGGAACTCCATCAGGAGTGGGCGGGTGATGAAATCGATAGGTGGAGCAGCGGATTGAAAAATAGTGGTCAAAATCTCGAGTGGCAAGTGCCTCGTTGATGCTCGTGTGGAGTTTATCCCCTCGTAAAAGAATGGCCCTCTGCTGATTGAGGGCATAGATCATGGCATCGAGCTGATGGACCTGTGCCTCCGCAGACATAAAGTCAGTCCCCTCCGGCTGAGTTGACGTGGTGTGTGTGATGGACTCGCCAGAGCTACCTAGTAGGTAGCCACAGCATGGACAAGCAACGCGTGAGTGCATTTGATGTTGATGTGAGTTCGGGGCGGACGACATTGAGGCGCCTGTCAAAGAATGGTGTATGTCTGGTCCTTGCCTTGAGATTGACAGACTACTATGGCCCGTTGGATATTCGGACACAACCGTCATTCGGACAGTCACATCAGTCCGCGTTCCCACCAGCCATCTTTTTAGACTCCGACTGAGGATGCCATCAATGTCAATCAAGTCTCCTCTCAGCCGAGTGACAAAGGTTAACTTTCTCTTTCTTTACATTCGCTCGATATCTTCGTCTCAAAGTACTTGTAGATGCGCGGAAATACATACAAGAAGCTAGTTACAAGGAATTATGGCAAACGAACCAGGCGGAACATGAGATATAAATGTTTGTCGGAATAACGGTCGCCGTGTCCAGAACATCCAACGAGCCATATAGCAGCCACGTGGTATCCATGATGGTACTTTCGGGGCCGGATCCGTGGCGATAGATAACAACAGATAAGTAATAGCAAACACCTAGATTCGGGAGAATGAGTGTGAATACTTTCAAGGATAACAGCATGTTAAGCCTCAAAGCTGGGCGATATTGGCTCGAATAAGTAAGATATTGCCACTTGGAAACGACAGATTCCTCAATTAGTATAAGTGAAAGTTACGGATGGAACAGCCCACGCTTGAAATACAAGTCAAGAGGCATGTTCAGTTGTTTCAGCCCGACGGGGGGTTGATAGGAATAATGTTATCAGTGGTACGCTGGCTTTCCCTCTCGCAGCCTGGAAGTTACTTATTGCGTGAATGTTCTTCTGGAAGTATACGGCCGACTAGACCACCTCGCATATACCTTTCCACCTTAGGCTATAACCCAAGACAGTATAGCTATCTTAGTAGAACTTGTGGATCGCCACGTGACCACACCTTCCTGCAACATCCATGTCGACGGAGTATAGGAAGAAAGACGAGGTTGATGCCCTCCAGCGCGAAATATGCCAAGTAGAAAACATGATATGCCAGCTCCACGAAAGGCGCACGGCGTTATTGCAAAAACTCAACAGTACACAGGCGTCGACTGCAGACCTCCCACCTGAGACACTCTCGCTTGTCTTCCAGTACGCCTCTCTGGGGGACTACAGCGACGTCTGCACATCTACCCCTCAGCACACATATCCGAAGACACAGACGACCTACCCAATTATCATTATCGGCCACGTCTCGTCGTATTGGCGTCAGGTCGCTTGGTCAACACCCCAATTATGGGACAAGATGGGTGTCAAGGTTTCTGGGAAGAACGCAGACAGCATTTGTCGTCTCCTCAAACTCCACTTTCAAAATTCCAAAGCTCTCCCACTCAACCTCAGTCTCGTCTTCAGTCGTAGCAACACCATCCAGTCAATTGGCTCTGTCCTCTTCAACAACGAATATTCTAGGAGGATTCGAACTATTCAGTTGATAGACCCACTAACCAAGTGGCTGTCCCATATCTCAACCAGCTGTCCACAACTTGAATGTCTCTCCATAAAAACGGTAGACCGGTTCCTTGACCGTAAATTCTCCCTCGAATCTGCACCTAACCTGCGCCATGTGTGTTTACGACGTATAGGGGCAGAGGTCTTGCTCCCTTGGTCATCAATAACACACATCGACCTGGATGCCATCCCCATCGACACCTGTGTCAAGTTCCTCACCCAACTGTCCTAACCTCATATATTTTCGATCAGCGGTTCCTCAGCATCCAAGAGTCGAATTTACCCCTCTAACTGATATCACTACCCTTCGTCATTTACAAACGTTACATTGGGGATATACAGGTGGTCCGTGGTGCCCAACCATATTCCAATACATCCGGTTACCGGCATTGCGCACACTTTCGTGGTCAAATAGAATCCAACAAGAGGACAATCTGTTCGGTGCCCACGCCTTGTTTACCCACTTACCGGACACCCTGTTCAATCTGGAGCTAATTTATGTCAGACGCTGGTCACTTTCTGAAATCAGATATGCCTTCAGCCGGTGTCGTCATCTCCAGGTCCTGACTATGGACTCATGTAAAGAGAAATGTCTGCACGCAGTCTTCTGTGCATTATGTCCTGGCTGGGAAGGCGATGGGACAGAATATCTACCATCTCTCAAGTCCTTGGTTATCAATGATTGCTACAGCAGCGAAAGCTACCCTGTGACAGTGCTTGGTACCGATTTTTCCCTCCGAACCCTGGATATCTGTAGGGCAAAGCATGCTGGATCAGATCCTCAGTTTATATTGAAGCTCAAGAACCTCAAAGTGGACTGGAACCCAACCACACGAGAGGAATTGTGTGAAATGGTTCGAAATGGGTTCCGCTGGATATATTGGAGGATGGTTCAAGGGTTGAGTGGTTGCCGCAGAACAAAAAACCTGACCTGTACTGTATGATTTGATTTTGGTTCGGTTCATTATCTTCACAATAAATATGCCTCAACTCTGGAGTAGTGGGTCTGAAGAATTGGTGGATTGACTGTTGGAGAGAAGAATACTATTTTTCGTACCATGTTTATAATTATCCTTTGAGTTCTCGCGGTCTCCGCTCGACCAGAACGCAGAGGTGTGGTCCTCTGAAGATTAAATTTCGCACCGTCTAAAATAGTCATTAATCGTACCACAGCGATTGCGAAGAGGCTGACGAGAGCTCTTTCGTGGAGGGTTATGGCCGCAAATTTGACACTTGATATTGATATCTGTACAACGACTACTGTATGTACATAGTTGAATATGTACTATTACTCCGACTGTGATCGTAGGGTCACAATATTCTTATCGACGAGACGTAGACATAGCCATGAAATTCGACAATGTCGAGTTCTCTACGATCTCCAGCATGAAACCGCGTCTCAAAAGTCTTTTGATCCTCTCCCTATCCTCTGCTTCCCATTTGATAGGCTTGGATAACTCTAGACGAAAACATCCTGTGGTCTCTCTAACTCTCTCAAGAGTCTCCAGCATCCCCACGACATCCTCCGAGTTGATACTGTCGCGGTTCTCCAATATCAAGACTTCGAGGGAAGTTAAAAATTTCGGACCCTCCGCATGCGCTGGGTTGACTATAAACCTCCGGCCGTTACGCCGGACCCACCCGTAAATTGGCCATCCAATCATTTGTAGTATTTTGCGACTTTCGGGCCACGAAGTGATGCGAAGCTCTGAGAGGTGATAAAGGCCTCCGAAGAGGGCTTCCATGTTCAGGATGGTATAATCGCAATTCCCAAGTTCAAACACACCCAGGGTGATCGGCAAGGCGGAGAAAAATTCTCCAAGTTCGGGCCACGGCTCTTTCGGTCGAAATCGACGACTGCTAGGCTTTGGGGTAGACCAAATTAATGTTCGAAGTTTGTTAAATCGGAAGTGTTTGAAAAATGCGTGGGCCCATGGACTATGAGTGTCGTACCACTCGAGCAGTTCTAGGTGTTCGAGGACCACGGTGGCTTCGAATAATGGCGCTCCATCACGCACATCGTGGCAAATGTTATTGTCGCAATCACATATGTTCCGAAATTGAATCAAGTTCGGACAATCTAACAGTAGATCTAGACACTTCTTGGTCGAAAACTCGCCCACTGAGAGGGCAGTGAGTCCTGACCACGGAAGCACGATCGGCATCCATGCACAGAGCAACGTAACGCGACGCAGACAAGGGAGATCTGCAAGATTGAGGTCGTTGCCCCAGCCAGCGATCGCTCCACCGGGCCAGCACGCAGTTAATTCTTCGCATCTGGAAAGGCGCCCGCCAATGAAAGGGAGCCACCCGGATGGGATGCCAGTCAAAATCAAGCTGCCTATCTTGTCGGCGTTATGAATGAATATAGAGGCTTTGATGGATTCTAAGACGGCGATCAATCGAGCATTAACTTCCGGATCGGCATTGCGCATCTGCCACAATGGTTCTCTGAGGTCCAACTTGATGGCCACTAGCAGGCTTTGAGCATTCCGGAAGTAGAGGTCTAATAAGGCCTCGTTACTGGGAGAGACCACCTCGGGAGCCTCTATTGAGAGTGTTGTCCAGAGCTGCGGCATCGACCAAACAATCTGCCGCCAGAGGTAAGAGACGGCTCCGATTACGAACTGAAAACGGTCTCCGGGTTCGTATGTGATTCGTTGCTCTTCGGAGGGGTGCTCTGAGTCGTCGGGATAGCGCAACAGAGGTGGGCGGGTGCTAAAGTCGATAGGTGGAACAGCGAATTGAAAAATGGCGGATAGAATCTCGAGTGGCAAGTGCCTTGTTGATGCTCGTGTTGAATTTACGCCTCGTAAAACATTGGCACGTTGCTGGTAGAGAGTATATATCGTGGCATCTATTTGATGAAGTTGTGCCTGCGCAGCCACGGTACCCGCCCCCTCCGGCCGAGTCAACGGAAAAGGTTGATTAACGGTGGTATGCGCGATATGCTCGTCGGGACTACCTATTGGGCCGCCACAGTACGGACAAGCTATCCGTGAGTTCACTTGGCGTCGATGTGAGTGGGGAGCGGAAGACATTGAGATGCCGGTCAAAGGATGGTGTACGTCCACTGCATGGAAGTGGCTCTTGCCTTTAGGCTGACAGACTATCCACGTGGTATCCATATAGCGTAACAAGCTGATAATGGGCTTTCGGGGGGTTTGCCGGATCCGTGGCAATAGATAATGACAGATAATGGTTGACACCTGGATTCAGGAGAATAAGTGTGATACCTTCAAGGATGGCTACATGCTCAGCCTCGTGCGATGAGAATAGTACGCCTGCAGCGGTTAAGTAGGTCGGCATCGATTAACAGACGTGCATGAATCCAGGGATGTGCTTACCTGATACTCTAGTTGTTCGGCCAATATCTACAAGGTTATTTCTGTATAAGCTCCCTCTCATCCGAAGTCCAGCCAATTTCACCTAGGCTTACATCTAGAGTAGAGGACCCTATCGCCAAAGTTGTAGCGGGGTCAAGTATCCACTCCAAAGCGTGAAAAAGTGGTGTCCTCGAGAGAACAGATTGGCAGCTATCGCACCAATTCGTTCCCGTTTCGTGACATTCCGCCCTTCGAAGGTGTCGTCGTAATGAGTTTCTTGTCGATCAATCATGATCGTACAGACCTGGTCACTGGAAAGTCTCAAGACGGTTTTTTCCAGGACATCACCAATGAAAAGAAGATACCAGAGACGGGATAGAGGGATCCGCAGAGACAGCAGAAACGAGGCTTGAACGCTACTTGGAGACCGTGAAACCTGCCTTGCGCGAAGCGACATGTCCGCCATGATGTCACCGAAGGCTCGATTTGAACTGGCGACAAGCACAAAGGCAGTGCTATTGTTTGTTCGAGTTTTCCGTGCCACAAATTTATCTTATCTACTCACCCCCCTACAAGAAATACCCCATCGATTTCATCTAAAGACCGCCATGTCCCAGCACATAGGTATACTCATATATTTCATAAAAGAGATGATAATTGACACAAGCATGTATAGCACTCTTGTCTGTGTACGACAAAACTAACCTTATTGAGCTCGCTAAAGGTCTGTCGGAGTCTGGCGTTCGCTTATTAGGCTCTGGTGGTACTGCCAAGAAGATCAGAGATGCGGGCATTCCTATTCAGTGAGTCTGTAGCTCGACGGCACGTAAGCGCTGGAGCTTACCATTGTATATACCTTTATTTTTTTCTCAGAGACGTGTCGGATATCACCAAGGCCCCTGAGATGCTAGGCGGGCGCGTCAAGACACTCCACCCAGCTGTTCACGGAGGCACGAGCTCTAATATATTTCCTCAAAGACTATCCATTCAAATTCTTCCTCGTACAGGAATCCTCGCACGTTCTATCCCCTCCGATGAAGCCGACCTCGCAGCACAAAGTATTTCTCCCATCTCCATCGTCGTCTGCAACCTCTACCCTTTCACCCAAACCATCGCTAAACCAAACTGCACCCTCGCCGACGCAGTCGAAGAGATCGACATCGGAGGCGTCACACTCCTCCGCGCAGCCGCCAAGAATCACGCCCGTGTATCCATCCTCTCTGATCCTGCAGACTATGCGGAGTTCTTGAAGGAATGGAAGCAGGGCAGTGGCGATGTTGGACAGGGTGTAAGAGATAAATTGGCGTTGAAAGCATTTGAGCAAACGGCCAAGTATGATGCCGCAATCAGCGGCTATTTTAGGGAGCAGTATGCCTCCGCCGGATTAGACAAGGCCAAATTGGTCGCTCCGGTACAGAGGATCGCGTTGAGGTATGGTGCAAACCCACATCAAACTCCTGCGCAGGCCTTTGTTGACGAAGGAAAACTTCCCTTCAAAGGTGAGTTATTATCCACGGGTTTATCGCTTCCAGTATATTGATTTTGTTCAATTTAGCCCTTTGTGGTGCTCCTGGATATATTAACCTCCTCGATGCTCTCAATTCTTATGCTTTGGTAAAAGAGTTGCAGGAGGTGCTTGGCCTTCCCGCTGCTGCCTCGTTCAAGCACGTCTCCCCCGCCGGTGCCGCGGTTGGTATCGAACTCGACGAGACAGAGAAAAAGGTCTACGGTGTCGATGATCTCAAGGAGGACTCTTACCCCTCTTGCTGCGGCTTATGCTCGCGCTCGCGGTACGTGCGTTCAATGGAGGTTCGGGCATTTCGGGCATTATCTGATAGCTGCACATAAGGCGCCGATCGTATGTCTTCTTTTGGAGACTTTGTTGCTCTTTCTGTACCTTGTGACCTTGCGACCGCCCGTATTATTTCGCGTGAAGTCTCCGATGGAATCATTGCACCCGGATACTCGCCTGAGGCTTTCGACATATTAAGCAAAAAGAAGGGCGGGAAGTACTGCGTCCTCGAAGTACGATCAGCATTTTATCTCTTGTGTGTGTGGCTGGGAGAAGATACTGATGGGAAGCAACCCAGATCGATCCCAACTACGTTCCGCCCGAGGTAGAGACCAAGCAGGTCTATGGTATCTACATGCAGCAAAAAAGGAATGATGCGAAGATTGATGCGAAGCTTTTCGGAAACCTTGTTTCCAAGAACAAGGAGGTAAGCAGCTCATTTGAAGCAGAGTGTGCTAATGCCGAGACGCGCCCCATCAGCTACCTCCTCAAGCCGTCACGGATTTGATCGTCGCCACGTTGGCGCTAAAGTATACCCAATCCAATAGCGTCGCATACGCGTACCGTGGCGCGATTATCGGTATCGGTGCAGGCCAACAATCGCGTATTCACTGTACCCGTCTCGCGGGAGGAAAGGCTGACCTCTGGTGGCTCCGTCATCATCCCTCAGTGATCAATTTGCCGTTCAAGAAGGGTATCAGACGCGCGGAGAAGGCGAATGCAATTGACTTGTACGTCAGTGGTGAGGAGCTCGAGGGTGGTGAGAAGGAGCACTGGGAGAGCCTGTTTGAGGGTGCTGTACTACCGCTGAGTGCGGAGCAGAAAAAGACATGGGCGGCCAAGTTGGATGGGGTTGCGTGTTCGAGTGATGCGTTTTTCCCGTTCCCGGATAATGTGCATCGGGCAAGGAAGAGTGGCGTTCGGTATCTTGCGGCACCGAGTGGGAGTGTTATGGATGGAGAGTGTATCAAGGCGGCGGATGAGCATGGTATGGTGTTTGCGCATACTTCGTTGAGGTTGTTCCATCACTAGATCGAGTAAATAATGTTGTATTTTTTGTATAACACTAAAGTTGGTCAGTGTTCGTATCTATGGTGTTGGCGGGCTGTTGGAGCTGCTGGCGTTCGGCTAGTAAGTCTGTTCCCCAGGCCTTGACTTCGGGATGGTTGATCTTGGGGAGGCTACTATCGAAGAAGGGTTGGAGGGATGCCTGGTGCCGCTTTTCATACTCCAAGGCTATTAGGTTGTTTGAGCCTGCAGGATATCAAGAAATTCGGGATGAATTTACCTTGTGAGGCCATCTCGAATCGATCAAGGTCTTTGACGAATCTGGCTTCGGGAGTCGCTCCCTCTTCGTATTCCTAAAAAGTACATACTATGAGCACGAGCGGTTTGATATGGTAATCGCAGAGAGAGAGGCGCGTCGTACATGCCACAAGCTTTCAATCTGTTGTGCTGCAACAGAATTGTGTAACATGTCGTGGGTGAAATTGTGCATTGCTTCTGCTTCAAGGCGTTGCTTTTTGTTCTTTGGGTATGCCTTCGCTGGGTGAGATGTCGCCCACTGTGGATTAAGTTGGTAGTTGTTTGGAGCGGCGAAGGTGTGGGTTTGGAGGATGTACATACCTTGGGCCTCTGCGAGGATCGTGCACGATACACATCATAACGCATCTGATATTTTGTTTTTTGAAAAAAAAATGGTAAGCTAAGCGTGTTGGGATGGATGGATGGATGAAGACTGGCTTTGAGATGTTGAGAGAGGGATCCGAGGTGCACATGGCGAGAACGGCCATGCGGTACATGTGGTCGGCAATACTATAGAGAATGTTAATTGGGTAGCGCTCAAGGGACTGCAACCTCGCGTTTTGCCTTTCGGCGTCTGGGATCTATGACAGGACTCGATTCAGCTTCGGATCTGGCAAGTGAGTGTGGAGGGCTGACGTTGTTGTTCACCCAGCCGGTTCTCTTCTGAGTCTGACTTTGTCATGTGAATCAGGCTGTGAGTGGGCAAGAGGCGGAGAGGCGAGGGACCTTGAGGCGTTCGAGAATGTGGAAAAAAAGCGAGTCTGTCTGCTGCAGCATTGGCTATGGACGTGTAGAGAGGGGGAAAGTGGCGGGTGAATGACATGGCGCGGAGAGGAGAGATGCCAAATATGGCAGAAGTAGCAAGGGGCGGCGTCTCTGATCAACTAATTCCACTTCCCCGTTGTTGTTGGGCCCCACGACCACGCGCGTCCATGGCCACCATCTCCACTGCCCTGCGCAACTCCAAGGAGCCAACAAAGGACCAGCTCACCCAGCTCTTCTTCTCCATCCCCCCAGACACCATCACCACCATCCCCAAGGCCAGTAGCAACAACAATGACGGTGCTCAGGATGTCGACAAGATGGAGATCAATGCCGTCCTGAGTCTCGGAGAGCAGGGTGTCGAGGATTCGTATGTGCGTCTCTTTCCATAACTGCTTGTGATGTGTTGGGAATTGACGGGGGCTTTGTATAGGCGGGGAAGTTGTATATCATTGCCCCCTTTCTCGCTTTTGCGTCGCTGGACAGAAGATCTGTTCGGTTCACGATACCCCTTTCTACCATCAGGAGAGTCGAACGTCTTAATGCACGAGCGGGCATCTACGCCCTTAGTCTCCTCACATGGCACGGTATGAAGATTGTGGGTGGTTCTCTGTTTCAGATTTTTGGAATCACCCGAGCTCAATATCCCCCCCCCCCCTCTCTCTACTTTCGTAGATTGTTCAGCTAACATCTCTGCGCCCAACTGCAGACTTGTTCTGCAGCCTGCTGCGAGATGCCTTGAAGACTGAACTTCAGAAGGGCCAGATGAGAGTGGTCAAGGGTTTCGTGAAAACGTGTTTCTCTGAGAGTCTTATCGCGGAATCGTCGGTGGTGGACGGGGAAGAGGGTGGTAGCGCGCTTGCTGAGAGGGATGTGACCTCCGATGCCGAGGTATCTTACCATGGCGGATTGGGTTTGAAATTCAAGTTCCCTGGTGACCCCAAGAAGTATGTGTGTTCTATTGCTTGCCTTGTCCGCCAAAGCGCCCATATTCTTCTTTCTCCCAAGGCTACGCGAGACTTCAAAGCTCAAGTTATGGACAACGTATCTGAAAAGTAAGAGTTTTCCCTAAAGTTCGCGTCGCCACTCATCCTGACGCGGAATAACCGCCCAGGCCACGGTCGCAATCTAACTCTCCTCCGATACCCTCAATGCACGCGACTCGTGCAGGTAGGGACTGCCAAACAGGCTGCGCGGAGAGATGTGGGAAACACTCTCGGGTTCACTGTACCTTCGCTATGCCAATCCTGGGTTCTATGATCGTTTACTCCAAGAAGCACAAGGGACGGACGAGCACGAGTACGGAGGATATTGAAAAAGATCTTCACAGGAGTTTGCCGGAATATGCTGGATATCAGTCGGAAGAGGGCATCTCTGCCTTGCGTCGCGTTTTGCAGGCCTATTCGTTTAAAAATCCGGAATTGGGGTATTGTCAGGTAAAATTTCAAGTCGAGTCATCGAGACGTTTAGTAACCATGGTTTCAGGCCATGAATATTCTAGCGGCCGCTATTCTCATGTACGGTGCACGCTCGACCTAGGTTCTTAAATGCGTACTCACGCGGACCGTAAACCAGCTATATGTCGGAGGAGCAGGCCTTCTGGCTCCTTGAAGTTCTTTGCGATCGTCTCCTCCCAGGATACTACTCGTGAGTAATTACCAAATTTGAAGGCATGGCGCTCACCCAGCTGCAGTCCCTCTATGCATGGCACCTTGTTGGACCAGCGCGTCTTCGAAGCCCTAGTACAAAGGTGTCTACCTATGATTCACGATCACTTCCAAGTTGTCGACGTTCAGCTATCTGTCGCATCCCTGCCCTGGTTCCTCAGCTTGTGAGATAGCTCTGCCTATAGACTACCATTTACTCATAGCCCTCCCTAGATTCATCAACAGTATGCCGATGGTCTTTGCGTTCCGGATAGTAGACTGCTTCTTTTGCATGGGTCCCAAAGTTCTTTTCCAAGTGGGGTAGGTGTTTTGTCATGTTTTGTGGATGCTTGAAGCTGAAAGTTTGATGAAGCTTAGGTTGGTGCATCGTATACGCGATTATCATGGGGACTGAAGTTTGCTCCAGCTGTTTTGAAGATCAATGGAGCGCAGCTGTTAAAGGTTCAGGATGACGGGCAATTCCTCAAGTTCGTCTTGATTCCTGGCAGTTCTTCTAGATGATTTTTCGCTGATGGGGTTTTTAGTCTCATGCGAGATTATTTTGCATCTCTAGGCGATTCGGCACACCCCGATTCGAGCGACCCCCGCGCTCGCGCCATCACCCGATTCCAGGAGCTGCTCCTCGTCTCCTTTCGCGAGTTTGCGGTTATCACCGATGAAACTATTCAAGCTGAGCGCAAACGCTACCGCAGCGAAATCATTCATAGTATTGAAAGCTTTGCTAAGCGTTCTGCGATCCGCAACCTCAAGTCACTCCAGCAATTTACCAAAGAACAAGCGGGGCTTATCTATGACGCGCTTTACAAGGCGATGTGCCTTGTACCGCCACCGCCAGTGTCGGTTCCCCCGCCGACGTTGATCACGACGCAGGATGGGGGAGAGGAGAAAGCTGAGACGAGGATTGGGTTGAAGACCTTCCGGCAGTTTTTGAGTGAGATTGCGACGTGGGCGAGAGATGAGAAGATTGTGATGAATGGGTTCCAGCAGAGGATTGATCGTGAGGTGGCAGAACACGAGTTTATTGACAGGCTATTCTATTTCTGGGATACGTCTCATCGAGGTGCATTGTCGTTCCAGGTGAGTTTCTGTGCGCAATTTTGTGTTGCGTGTGTTTGTTTTCTGAATTTGTGTGATGCAGGACCTTGTATCGGGTTTGGATGGGGTTATGTTCAATGATTTGATGGACAATATTGAGTGGTTCTTCAATTTACATGATAAGAACAAGGATGGGTTTTTGACGAAGGATGAGGTGTTGACTTTGTCCGAGTCGTTTTTGGTTGGGTTTTACTTCAACTTGTGTCTGTTCTTGAACTGACACGCCTCACTAGTTCATCTTCCGGTATGAAATTGGCGACGCTTATCTGGGAGCCGTCAGTCGGTTTATGACCAACGCCTTTGAATACGGCGATGCATTACTTCCTCAACCTGAAACAAAAGAGGGTGAAGAATTGCAATCTCCACCACCCATCGAATCAAATCAACCCTATCTCAACCTCGCAACGTCCGTTTTCTCCTTCTGCCCTTCAATGAATTTTTTTTACTCATTGCTTTTGTTTCACAAAACACAGTTTCCGTATGGTAGTTCTAGCTGACGAGGTCCTCGAATCGTTCTTTGAAACGGACTTGTCTGCTTCTTTGAGGCTACATCCGTTACCGGAAATGGAGTTGCCGATTTCGAGTAGTGGATTTTTGGGTGATTTGTGGTCGTCGATTGCTACGGATAGCAATAAGAAGATGTTTAATATGTTTACGGATGAGTTGGGGAAGACGATTGGGAAGCATCATGTATGTGGGCTACGTTTGGCTTTTTTTTTTTTTGTTGCCTTGGGGAATTACTCAAATGGTGGGATTTGTTAGGTTATTCATAAACCCTCGATTGGGCGGTACACTAAACTTGAGGAACCGAAGGCGCGCGAGTCGTTACTTACGCCTTCTATGCGCAAGTCGGCATCGAAATCGAGTCTTGTATCAAGTGATACGGCCACGACGGCAAAGGCTACAGGATCCACATCCAGTCTCACCGCTACCGACAACAACAGCAGCATACCAGCGACGACAATTACCGGCTCTAGTAGTAGCAACAAGGTGTTGCCAGGTGTACCGGAGACAGATAGTTTGTCGGCGATGCCGATGTTACGGGCGGTGGCGAATGCGGCTGTGATGGAGCGGACGCCGTTTGCGATTGATGATGCGCAGGATAGTGAGGATGATGAGGATGAGGATGAGTTTGATGATGTGGGTGGGGATGATGAGGTTTTGGATGAGGTGGATGCGTTCCTTGAGGAGAATGATTCGGGGTTGACGGAGGCGGATAAGGAGGTTGCGAAGCGTTGAGTTTCTTTTTCTTTTTTCTTCAGTTGTGTTGGTTGCTAATTGGTTGTTGTTTTTTTCGGTTTTTATAGATTTGCGCACGGCGGAACCACTCAAGTAGGATGTCGAAGATAGAGGTGTTGTTGAGATAGAGAACTTACCTACAAGAGCGTTTTGGAACGATTGGATATGAAACACGAGCGTTCGTGTTGAGCAGTGTAATAATATCGCTAGGAAATTTGTTGCTTTTTTTTTTTTTTACAAACGTATTATTCATGCCAAGATGGGGGTGCTAGAGTACAAGACACAAAAGGGTGGAGGATAGGGGTTTTTTTTTCCGTGAGATATCATGGGCCGTTATCGCACCAGATACGAATAGAGAGATCGGAATCGATGGACCCTGTGGCAATCATACTTTCGAAGGGATGTGTCTTTGGGTAGTTAAAAAAAAAAAACATCAACGTATTATACCAGACTTTACGAAATATTCACTCACGGCTACAGCAACGACAACATCTATTCCATTAAACACCCATTAGCCGAAAAATCCAGCGCGCCTCCGATAATAAAAAAAAAAACTCACCAGAATGCCCTTCCAGAACCTGCACAATACTCCTCGTCTGTAGATCCCATATATACGTCTTATGATCCTCGCTTCCAGCTATGATCCATTTACCGCCCGTGACGCTGAAACATGCAGAGATGCAGTATTTGGTGTTGATGTGGCCAACATAAGTCTTGAGACACCGGGTAGGTTTGGTAATCCCAGAGGCGGATGGCGCTGTCGTGTGCGGTTGAGAGGATGTATTTGGAGTTGGGAGAGAATTGGACTTGTTGGCTTCAGGGGTGATGGTGGTGGTGTGAGCGTAAGTCGAGGATTTGATTGTCAGGGGCTTTTGTCAGAAGGTAGTGGGTGACGTACCAGATGGCGTCGTGACCTTCTGCGAGGGTTTTGAGACATTGACCGTCGGCGGTATTCCAGATACGGCTGGAAGAGAGAAAAAGTTTTACGGAATGAGTGGCGGTAATATTGGTGAATTAGTGGTGGGACCTTCACATGAGCCCGTCCAGAGCACAGGAGACTATCAGGGTGGCATCGCGATTGAAGTGGACTGCTGTAACGTAGTCCAGATGGGCGTGTAATGTTCTCATGCATTTGCCTATCCGCAATATCAAGGTATGAGATTATGGCTCCTGTGAGGTGAAAGACGTGTTACAGTCAGACGCACCTCTTGCAGCGTTCCATATTCGCACGTCGCCCTCGCAACCTCCTGACACTAGTAGATTTGAAGCAGTGTTGTAATTGAGGCAAAACACCCATTTCGAATGGCCTTTCAAGACCTTTTGCGTCAAGCCCTACGAGAAGAGAGAGGAGGCACGACGATTCGGATAGTGAAGAAGTGGAGAGGGGGAGCTTACGCACTAGCTCGACGTTCCATATCCGAATTGTCGTATCGTCCGATGCAGATGCCAGAAAAACGCTGTCTGAAGACCATGCGAATGTCTGATAAGCCTTGAGTGTGTCCACTTAGATTACGAATAAACACTCCGGTTTCTGGGTTCCATATCTTGATCACCTTCTCTGCGCCTACACAATGTAAGCGAAGGAGACTTCAGAATTACACAAACACGAAAACCTACCACAAGACGCAAGAAGCCTTCCATCGGGGCTGAATTTGACCGCTGAGATTGACTTGGTGTGTCCGTTGAGAGTGTGTCGTAGTTGGTAGTTTGGTCTTTGACGACCGGCTGCAATTGGGGGTGGTTGTGCTTGGGGTGGTGGAGGGGGTACAACGACGGGGGCTGGGATGGGTGGAGGCTGGTTTTCTGGTAGCTCGTCCTCTGTGGTTTGGGAGGCGGTCTCGTCTTCAGATGAAGTCTCGTCGATGCCTGCTAGAGGGTCCATGGATGATACAGATGTAAATAGAAATAAGCTTTTTGTCTGCCTCCCAACTCAGTGACCGGCGCGCTTGATACCGCGTGATATCTTGATCAGGATACAAACCTTCCAGAAAATCGAACTCTGGCTTCGTTTTCTCCCACTTTATCGAAAAACATGGACACGTTATGGCCAGACATCCCCACGGGACAGGACGCAAAGGACCAGGACGAAAACATTTTTTCTCACCGCAGACCACTTGGACTGGAAACCACCACACTAGAAGTACATGCAGATGAGCCCAACTTCTGTACATAAGGCAAAATAGTCAAGGAGGCCTCTCGTGCTTTCCATTACCTTGACTATGTTGCACCTTGGTACTCGAGACTTGCTCTTCTTGGCCTTCTGTGTCTTAGCACACTTGACTTATCGATATCGAAAATGGAAGCGGCTTCCATATCCGCCCGGTCCTACACGCTGGCCGATTGTTGGGAATGCATTCACGATTCCATTGACATACCCCTCGATATTCTACCGCGACCTCGGAACAAGACTTGGTAAGTGCCGAACTAATACTTAAATTCAGTCAAACATGTTAAACTATTAATGAAGGAACTAAAATTGTGTACCTCGAATCTTTCGGAACACCTATCCTTGTCATAAACGATGTTACCGTGGCACAAGAGCTCCTCGAGAAGCGATCGGCCATCTATTCAAGTCGGTGCGTCAAGTAACTTGGCATAGAATGTCTTTCATGAACTTTGTAACTCTCCAGACCACCATTTCCCATGCTAACAGAAGTGTACGTTTCTCAACTTTAGCAACTCTTATGAGTGCAGTTATTCACAATACTCCCAGTATTGGATTCGAAAAATTCTTTAGTGTTATGCCCTATGGTGACGAGTGGCGAATCCATCGTCGAATATTTGAACAATATTTCTCTGAGAAGTACCTATCACGGTCGCAAGAAAAAGCATTAGAATTCGTTCGCAAAGGCTTATTATTAAACCTTCTTACTTCTCCTCACAAACTCCACGAGCACGTCCGAAAGTAAGCTGCTATTTTTTCGGGTATCACCAAACTACATCTCACAAATCGGCCACCTGCAGCTGTATCGGAGGATTTTCGATATCAATCACATACGGACTACCTGTTCAACGACAGTGTGACCCCCTTATCCAATCTGCAGAACAAGGATTTACCGGCTGTGGCGGCAGCTGGAAGCCCCTGGCAAATACTTTGTCAACATCATACGTCCCTTGAAATATGTCCCCGATTGGATGCCCGGGGCGGGTTTCAAGAAGGAGGGAAAGAAACTACGAAAAACATTGGATCAATTGATGGATGAACCCTATCAAACTACAGTAAAGATAATGGTATAGTTCCTCATAATTTCTGGTTATGTTTTCGTTACCGTGCTCACCAATAATGCAGAAAGATGGGACAGCCAGGCTGTCATTTGTTGAAGATACTCTAGAGCGGCTGGAACGACGCAGTCAGGATGATTTCAAACTTCAAGCTTGTTACGTCAAGCAAGTGGCCTTACAGGTCTTCGGGGGTGAGTCACGGCTAAGTACCCCTCCAAGGCCGGAAGCGAGATATACATTACTAACAAACATGTTAGCTGCGTCAGAGACAACCGTCGCGTCTTTAATGACATTTATCCTCGGAATGCTTATCCGCCCCGATGTCCAAATAAAGGCTCAACAAGAAATAGACTCCGTCGTTGGCTCCGATCGTCTCCCCGATTTTTCCGATCTACCTGCACCTTACATACCTTTCAGCCATTATAAAAGAGGTTTTCAGGTTTGTCGAGCTTAGTCATATCACTATTACCCTCTTACGACGGCCATGACTATAGATGGAATCCCATTACGCCACTGGGGATGCCTCACAAAACAAGCCAAGAAGATGTGTACATGGGGTACTATATCCCGAAAGATTGCATGGTCATGGCAAATGTGTAGTGAGTATTGCATTTACAGTATATTTGGTGGACATGAAGCCAACCAGCCTCCTCACTGATAGTGCAATGCTTCACGATGACACTGTCTTCCCGGAACCTACGAGCTTCAAGCCTGAAAGATTTGTTCGACATGATGGGACTATACGGGATGATGTTATCGACCCAGAGGTAGTCGCCACATTTGGTTTCGGGAGGCGGTGAGTACGAATACGGATGCTCGATGCAGGAGGGGGGCTGGAACATTTAACAGAGTCTGCCCTGGATCACATATAGCAAAGGCCGCCTTGTACATTGCCGCAGCTTCCATCTTGCATGTCTTTGATATCTCTGCGGAGCACGACCCTGATGGCAAACCTGTCGAGATCAAGCCTCAATTTACACCGGCCTCTCTTACTTCGTAAGCTATGGCTGCGTGCTCTTTATTTTTTTGGGCCCGTTCTGATGGATAATCTCTGCATATTTAGTGAACCTTTGCCTTTCCCATGCAAAGTGACCCCTCGCAGAGGAAGGGATGTTCAGGCCCTCTTACAGGAATATATGGGTGACGACCCCATCTAGGCTCAATTCAGGTGAATCCGTGGGTCTTGGATACGAAATATGTATATGGATAATTATGGAACGCCAAGAATACTTAAATCATCTCTATCAAGAAAGCAACGCGAGGCGAATCCCACTGAATGAGCTGGGCTCATTACCTCCGACTGTCGGGCGGACAGATAGACCAATTTTGAAGGAGGCGCGACGATTCGGATAGTGAAGAAGTGGAGAGGGGGAGCTTACGCACTAGCTCGACGTTCCATATCCGAATTGTCGTATCGTCCGATGCAGATGCCAGAAAAACGCTGTCCGAAGACCATGCGATGTCTGATAAGCCTTGAGTATGGCCACTTAGATTACGAATGAACGCTCCGGTTTCTGGGTTCCATATCTTGATCACCTTCTCTGCGCCTATGAGACAAAAGGCAAGTAAACGAAGGAGATCTTAGACACATAAGCCATGAAATTTTACCACAAGACGCGAGAAGCCCTTCCGTCGGGGCTGAATTTGACTGCTGAGATTGACTTTGTGTGTCCGTTGAGAGTGTGTCGTAGTTGATAGTTTGGTCTTTGACGACCGGCTGCGATTGGAGGTGGTTGTGCTTGGGGTGGTGGAGGGGGTGGAACGATGGGAGCTGGGATGGGCGGGGGCTGGTTTTCTGGTAGCTCGTCCTCTGTGTTTTGGGAGGCGGTCTCGCAGATGAAGTCTCGTCGATGCCTGCTAGAGGGTCCATGGTGATGCAGATGTAAATAGAAATAAGCTTTTTGTCTGTTTCCCGGCTCAGCGCTCAGTGACCGGGGCGCCTGATACCGCGTGATATCTTGATCAGGATACAAACGTTCCAGAAAACCGAACTCTGGCCTCGTTTTCTCCCAGTTTGTCGAAAGAACACGTACACGTCGAGGCCACACAACCACGGGACAGACACGAAGGACCAGGAGAAAACATTCCTTTCTCACCGCAGACTACTTGGCGTGGAAACCAATGAACCCAACTTCTGCATTTAAGGCAGATAGCCCAGAAGGACTCTGTTTTCCGTCACCTTGACCATGCTGTACCTCGGTACTCGCGATTTGCTCTTCTTGGCCTTCTGCGTCTTGGTACACTTGACTTATCGATATCGAAAATGGAAGCGGCTTCCATATCCGCCCGGTCCTATACGTTGGCCGATTGTCGGAAATGCATTTATGATTCCATTGACATACCCCGCGATATTCTACCGCGACCTCGGAACAAGACTTGGTAAGTGTTGAGCTAATAGTTAAATTCAATCAAGCATGTTGAAATGTCAACAAAGGAACTAAAATCATGTACCTCGAATCTTTCGGAGCGCCTATCCTTGTCATAAATGATGTTACCATAGCACAAGAGCTCCTTGAGAAGCGATCGGCCATCTATTCAAGTCGGTGCGTTAAGTAACTTAGCATAGAATATCTTCCACTGAACTTTGTAACTCCCCAGACCACCGCTTCCCATGATAGCGGAAGTGTACGTTTCTCAACTTGAGCAATTCTTACGAGTGCGTTGCTCACAATGCTCTCAGTATTGAATTTCCAAAATTCTTTAGTATTATGCCATACGGAGACGAGTGGCGAGCCCATCGTCGAATGTTTCAACAATATTTCTCGGAGAAGCACAAGTTGTCGCGGTCGCAAGAAAAAGCGTTAGAATTCATTCGCAAGGGCTTGTTGTCAAACCTTCTTACTTCTCCTCACAAGCTCCACGAGCACGTCCGAAGGTAAGCCTGCTATTTTTTGGGCATCACCAAACCACATCTCACAAATCGGTCACCTGCAGCTGCATCGGAGGATTTTCGACATCAATCACATATGGACTACCTATTCAACGACAGTGTGACCCCTTTGTCCAATCTGCGGAACAAGGATTGATAGCTGTGACGGCAGCTGGAAGCCCTGGCAAATACTTTGTCAACATCATACGTCCCTTGAAATATGTCCCCGATTGGATGCCAGGGGCGGGCTTCAAGAGGGAAGGAAAGGAACTACGAAAAACCTTGGTTCGATTGATGGATGAACCCTATCAAGGCGCAGTGAAGATGATGGTATAGTTTTACATCATTTTGGCCATGTTTTCGTTACCGTGCTCACCAATAATGCAGAAGAATGGGACGGCCGGACTGTCATTTGTTAGAGACACCCTAGAGCGGCTGGAACGACGCAGTCAGGACGATTTCGAGCTTCAAGCTCGTTACGTCAAACAAACGGCCATCCAAGTCTTCGGAGGTGGGTCACGCTTGCCCCTCCAAGGCCCCAAGTGAGGTATTCATTACTAACAAATATGTTAGCTGCGTCAGAGACAACCGTCGCGTCTTTAATGACATTTATCCTTGGAATGCTTATACGCCCCGATGTCCAAATAAAGGCTCAGCAAGAAATAGACTCCGTCGTTGGCTCCGATCGTCTCCCCGATATTTCCGATATTCCGCACCTTACATACCTTTCAGCCATTATAAAAGAGGTTTTCAGGTTTGTAGAACTTGGTCACATCACTATCACATCCTTACAATGACCATGGCTATAGATGGAATCCCATTACGCCATTGGCGCTGCCCCACAAAACAAGTCAAGAGGACGTGTACATGGGATACTATATCCCGGAAGATTGCACGGTCATGGCAAATACGTAGTGAGTATTACGTTTACTGTATATTTGGATGGACATGAAGCCAACTAGCCTCCTCATCGATAGTGCAATGCTTCACGATGACAGTGTCTTCTCGGAACCCACGAGCTTCAAGCCAGAAAGATTTTTCCGACATGACGGAACTATACGGGATGATATTATTGACCCAGAGATAGTTGCTACCTTTGGTTTCGGGAGGCGGTGAGTACAAATATGGATGCTCGGTGTAGGAGGAGGGCTGGAACTTTTAACAGAGTCTGCCCTGGATCACATATAGCCAAGGCCGCCTTGTACATTGCCGCAGCTTCCATCTTGCATGTCTTTGACATCTCTGTGGAGCACGGCCCTGATGGTAAACCCGTCGAGGTTAAACCTCAATTTACACCGGCCTCTCTTGTTTCGTAAGTTATGGCTGCATGTTCTTTATTTTTTTTGGGCCCGTTGTGATGGATGATCTCTGCATATTTAGTGAACCTTTGCCTTTCCCATGCAAAGTGACCCCTCGCCGAGGGAGGGATGTTCAGGCCCTCTTACAGGAATATATGGGTAATGATCCCATCTAAGCTCAGGTCAGGTGGATCCGTGGTTCTTGAGTACGAAATATGTATATGGATAATTATGGAACGCCAAGAATACTTAAATCATCTCCGTCATGAAAGCAACGTGAGGTGAATCCCCATGGAACGAGCTGTGCTCATTACCTCCAACCGTCAAGCAGATATATAGCCCGACATCGAGGGTTCGGCATTGTGCCTCGCCTTGGCTTGACAGCTTTATCAATGACAGTACATTGCTACATTTTACAATAATCAAGATGGACTCCAGGGACAGACAGTTTGGCTACACTATTACGAGCTGCAGTTGGCTACCTCAATTAGTATGAACTTGACTTCACCAAGCCGTATACCAGGGCCCACCAACCCCAGCCGCTAGAGTAAGTATGTGCAATGGCACCAACACGAAAGCTAGTGTTTCTATCTGCCCACTGGCAGAGCCGACAACAGCCCCTTCCGCCATTTCCTCCTAATTCATGCCTCACATCCTCAACCCTCTCAAAAAACTTCTGCTTAAGGTGCCCCGCCTCATCGCTCACAGTAAGTACAGTACTGTTATCCGAGACTCAAATGTGATCCCAGCTTCAAGTGCACATGAATAAATATGGGCATCTACGGTACGCATATGTCACCCTCGCAGCCCCCTGACACTAATAGATTCAAAGTAGTGCTATAGTTGAGGCAAAACATCCATTTCGAATAGCCTTTCAAGACCTTTGTGTCAAGCCCTACGAGAAGAGAGATGAGGTGACGATCCGGATAGTGAAGAAGTGGAGGGAAGGAGCTTATGCACTAGCTTGACATTTTCTATCCGAATTGTCGTATCGTCTATGCAGATGCCAAAACTTAAACGCTGTCTGAAGACCATCCAATGTCTGATAAGCTTTGAGTATGTCCACTTCGGTTACGAATGAACACTCCGGTCTGCGCCCACGCAATGTAAGCGAAGGAGACTTTAGAATCACACACACAAGACATGGAATTTTACCACAAGATGCAAGAGGCCTTCCATCGGGACTGAATTTGATTCCTGAGATTGATTTGGTGTGTCCATTGAGAGTGTGTCGTAGCTGGTAGTTCAGTCTTTGACGACCGGCTGCGATTGGGGGTGGTTGTGCTTGTGGTGGAGGGAGTGGAAGTATGATGGTACAGACGTAAATAGAATCTCGTGCCTGTGGTGACAGTAGGGGGATATAGTCATGTGAGTGATCGCGCATACTGTGCGGGAGTGGTGGGTTCGAGCCTCGAAGAGGGCTCGAGACACCAGGTGGTGAGGCCGAGAGGGGAACGCAGACGGGTCACCCACAACCGCCCAGCCGTCGCGGACCCGGGAGGGCTGAGCCCCCAAAAAAGCGGTTGTACGATCAGAGCCGTTACAACCGCATATGGATCTCTCTGCAAAGTGGTGAAATATACTTGGAATATCTGATGCAGTATATTATTTGGAAAGAAGGGCTTGCAGCCTGCCGGCATGGACAGAGCCTATCTAGATTGAGCACCCCTGCCTCGTACTTCCTGCATAAAGTCAGGGATCTTCCAGTTATACCGAGTCACCCAATTTTCAACATAATAATAATGATAATGATAATAGGGTAGTGCAATATTGCGAGTGTGGAGTGTACCACATCCAATTAATATTTAATGGTTTAATGTTTATATTTAATTGTTCAATGTCTAAGTCTAATGTGTTAATGAATATTCCATCGTAGAACAGTGATGGTTCTAGAGTGTAATATGTAACTTATCAGTGAGGCATGTGCTTTGGCAAAGGACGTCCGGACGGCGATGGAGCAACTCGAGAGAGAGTATTTGCTGGTGGGGCCTTGCTGCTGGGAAAGGGTCATGATAGGCATCGGTTGCCTGACAGCAGTGAGCGCCGGATATGTCTGCAAGTGCCTTCGTCTCTTCCTCGTGACGCGCTCCGGGCTGCATCGGAAATGGGGTCGGCTATGCGGTCGAGGTCATCCTTAAATGTCCAGCCGGACTCAAGTTGAAAACTAGAGAGAGGGGGGGGGGGAGAGAGGACGGAGGATGATGAGCTACACTGGTATCTCACTGGGCATTCCATGGAGTTCAGATAGCACTAGCGAGGAGGTATCTCGAGCAGAGTCCTTTAAAATGATGATGTAGGGTGTGTCCTCTGTGGAAGGGCAAGCTCGGGAGTGTGAAATTGTTGAACACCGCCTGCAATCTGTGACCAGTCTTGGATTGTTGTTTCTGGACAGTTTGTCATTGTGAAGTTGGAGAAGGTGTTCATGGAGCTATAGGTATTTGATGTTCGGCTAGGAAATGATCTCGAAGGGCAGTCCTAGGTGGAGGCACAGCTTTGGTAACTGGGGACCAGGATTTCCCTCTATGGTCCAAGGATCCATGTTGTGAGTCGTGACCAATAGATGTCGTTTCTGGGGTGGTTTTCGATCGTGTCAGAAGGTAGGTCGACTATACGGCGTGTTGTCCGGAAATATTTAAGCTGAGAACGAAGGCCGGACTCAAGCCCGACACTAGAGGGGGGAGGGGAAGCGGACAGCAGACTCGGAGCTACGCTGCACCGAAGTCATGCCCGTGACAGTCACGCCGCGGCACGAGAAAACGCACCTAGCGAGGTACGAGCTAGGTGCTTCACATAAGTCTCCCAACTCAGTGACCGGCGCGCCCGATAGCGTCTCTGCCTTCCAACTATGTCTACATGTTAACGTTTCAACCTTGACTCTTCTCATTAAGGGGCACTCTACAACTTACCTCTGGAATCAAACACACCTCTGCCAAGACCTCGCTCGATTCTGTATTTCGCAGGCTTATCGGCAAATGACTTATGCATCCACCACTGCTCACCACCTCGAGTTTATCATGAACGCAGAAATATAGTCACCGGCTGATAAACCTGGAGACAACCCGTTACGCACTGCGTTGGACCTTGAGGGAGCTGAGGAGGATGTTGTGTGGGAGGAACAGGGACTTGCGATCGCTGTGTGTCTAGATCAGGGTGTCGTCTGTAGGTTGCAGTGAGCATGTCCAGCGCTGGACACATTAGATCAGAAGAACTGCACCAACTGACTGGAGTCCGGCACGGGGATCCATTCTGCAATTGCAGTCTGTCGATTCT
This sequence comes from Lepiota venenata, assembly GCA_004296355.1. NCBI lineage: Eukaryota > Fungi > Basidiomycota > Agaricomycetes > Agaricales > Agaricaceae > Lepiota > Lepiota venenata. The sequence continues at coordinate 779,533 of RCFS01000003.1, forward strand.
TCACATCCAAGAGATTTGACACGCTCTCATGAAACACCACTTCGTCCCTACTTGGGTACGCTGCAGCCTCGGGTTTAAACTGGGCTGACACGTATAGTGAGCGTAAGGGGGGATGAGTAACGGTAGGAGTATCAGACTTTGACATGACGTACATATCTAATGGCGATACTGTTACAGCAGGCGTCCTGTAGCATACCACTGTACATGCAAAAGGAACCTAAAAAGTGTACGCATTGTGGTTTGACTCTCGCATCTCCCTCACAGCTTCGTGCAATACTTGCGCTGCTCAATTACTCCTCCAAACAGAAGCACCTCATACAGCTTTGGGAGCGAACTTTGGCTAGGTGCGTTGGTTATAGCGATGCCAATAAGTTGGCTAGACGGTCGATGTTTCACCGACCTTGCCTCGAGCAAGATGTTAATTGTGTATATGATAGCATGGAGCGGAAAGAATATGAGAAGACCGGTTGGGCATCACCAAATGCGGGGAAGGTGAGACAGTTTAGATCCAGAAACATAATATCGGGATTCAGTGCATATGTCTCGCAAGAACAACTATCCGTTATTTTCATGTCCAAGGTTGACAGGATAGACAGTAATGGCCTTGGGGCAGATTGGCTCTAGCATCTCCTTTATGAGCGAGCCACCGCCATCACCTACTACCTGGCTCAGTTGACCAGTACAGCCCTCCCATCCCCAGCTCCGATGAAGATTTGCAAGATATTGTCGCAATAAGCCTTGTGTTTTCGTCAGACTGTCGTTGTGAAGTTTGTTTGACGGGGTGTGGGGCACCTGGTCTCTTCCTGATGACCATCAGGAATGAGGGATACAGCTTGCTGTTGGTTCACGATAGCCTCCTCGAGGTCACTCAGTATCGTGTGCTCAAATCGATGCCCAAGGGAAGTCCCAAGATCGCCGAAGTGCGTTGGTTTGTCGGGATAAACATCAGGGCGTGAGCGAGACAGCTTGATGCTATTTGTCGATCGCCTCCTCCAGGTTGCTTAGCATCCCTGTGTGCCGGATCCGACGCAGGAGGCAAAGCGCGAAGTTGTTGGAATACAAAGCCTCTTCGTTCGTCAATGCGGCGACTAAATAACCCGACAATTCTTCTGCTAAGGAGCCAAGTGACCAAGGTCGTTCATGAGGCTACCAAAGTCATGCTGCTTCACAATCCCCCACCAGGTTCTCAGGGCATGCGACAGTCAAGGGAAACGAGTGGGCGAAATTAGAGACAATGTGACAAATAGCAACAGGGGAGGACGGCGACGGGTGGATTACACGCACACACGCACACACACTCTCTCTTTCACCTTTTTACGCCAATCTACTGAAACCGCTCCCCAAACTTGGCAAACAGTCACAGAAAGTCGCGGCACCTCTCTCACATCCAAGGTATTCTACAAAAAAGAGAGGGCTGAATATTGTGTTGCCTCACGCACAGAAAATCCAAAGAAAAACCGACTCACATTCACAGGGACCCCTCTAGGCGCCAACGAACTCCACCTACTCCACCTAATCGTCACTTCACCACCATCACCCTCTCCCTGCTCACCATCTACAAACACATTCCTCTCCGACCCACTAAACAACACCTCCATCGCCCTATCAAGACAGCTTTCCAATGCCGCAGCAAAATTAGACAAACATATAATCCCGTGGGTCTCGCTGAGCAAGTTTGTGAACGGCAGGTCGAATGGGGATTGGGTAGTGGACGGGTTGGGAGAATATCGGATGTGGAGGGGGAGGCGAATGTGTTGGGATGGTGGTGGTAGATGAGAGTGGCGAGCGGATCAGGGGCGTTGTTGAGTGCAGGAATAAGATAGTTAGAGTACGAGAGTTAAGAGGAGGAGAGTGAGGTGGATGAGTCCGTTGTGAGTTCTGATAGAAAACTGTTTTTTAGAAAAGTGCGAGAGTGTATCGGAAGCGAAGAAAAAATAAGAAGATATATACTTGATTCGGCACTCGTTGCCTTCGAGTATGATTTCGTGCTTGACACGCCTCCTGACATTACTAATGAGACGATGAAGGTCTATAATACTAAGCTTGGTTGTTAATGCAAAACCCTAACAAGGCCTAGGTTATTAGAAATGGACGAGGAATCAAGAACAGCAAACACTTCAAACACTTCTATTTATTTTCCACCTCTTCCGAAATGGCTACATCGTCGGGAATACCACCCAGGAAGGCACTAGGGTCGCCAGATATAAGATCCTCGATGCCTTTTCCTCCGCTAAAGAGAAGTCTAGAGAGAGATAGCTGTAATTCGTATTTGTTCATTGTGTTGCTGTTGGAGCACGGCATTGACACATTTCGAATGAGCAGGTAGGATCAGTTGGGTTGCTTTGAGGAAGTAGAGGGGGGTCGTTGAGTTTAGGACGGTGAGAGTACGGGTAAAGGCTGCGACAGGGGTGGGTTAAAAAAAAAAAAGAAAGTAGGGATGTAAGGGAGACGGCTTGACTTGGCATCTCGACTTGATCCACAACTCTGCCCTTGTTCACAGTGTCTATGGACTCGGAAATGTTGGATGGGCTCACCAGGCTGTCTGACTGAGTAAGCGTTGGTTCAGGAAGGAACATATCATGACCACAGCTGTGAGACACACCAATTGTGAACTGTCCGCAGATACATTCTCTACAGTTACAGGCGACTCGCATGTTCCAGCGGTAATATGGTCTCCTGCGGCTCTGACATCCCCACGTCACTCTGGGCGTTAGTATTTGATTGAGCAGGACGGGGTGATTGCTGCCGGTGCCTCTGCGAGTGAAAAGTTCGTAAGAGCCAACTGAAGGAACAAGAGAGCCAGTATCGGCGCGTATTTCCTGCTCCTGCAACATATCAACGCTCGAAGCGAGACTGGAATGGAGGCCCGAGGTGTTGCTGTGTGCTTCTGGTCTTGGATCTGTTCTGGAGTTCCTGTGTGAGAGCCTCAATGTCTCTTGTTTTGAGAATTTGGTCTGCGAGTGCGGGCAAAAGCGCGAGTGCTGTGTATGAAATGTCATCCTGCGTCTGCTGAGGGCACCTCTTGAGCTGAGCTGCTCTTCAGTTCCGAATGAAATGGAAGACGCACATATTCCTTGCTGCCTGCTCCGGCTCTGGCTTGTTCTTGACATCCTCGAGGCAGCCCTTGATATACTTGTTTGCAACTGGGCTGGCGGGCAGCCAAACAACACACGCTGGACGCAGAGTTCTTCCCTCTCGGCCTTTACTATCTGGCGTTTCTTCGCGTCCTCGAACCCCACCCCTCCCACTATGCGCACTTATAACGGGTATTCCACAGCAATTCGTCTGCCTTCTAACTATATCTATACATCAGCCCTGACGCTTTTCAACCACTTGGGACACTCTGCAGCCACACCCAAGAATGTCGACACGGTCTCACGAACTACTGAACCCTCGGGGGCAAGGACGATGGACCACGGCGGATGCCTGCGCGATCTTTTTGACTTGGAAATCGTTGATACTGGGCGATTAGGCTAGATAAGGTAAAGTGCTGGGGAACGTACCGCCCGCAGAGAATGTGGGGGATGCGGCACGGCTGACATACCATATAAAGCTGTTAGTTTACAAGAGATGGAGAATCAATGAGGAGAGGTTATTATGCTGAGGGTGCATATGCTTGGAACATGTTGGCCAGGAGGCTGATATAACCAGCAGTGGCTAACAATTTATGTGGCATCCTGTGCAAGATTTTCACTGCAATCGTACCCAGCAGCGTATGCGTCTTCTGTCTCAGATATCTCGAGAAGATCGTGGTATGTAATGCATCAACTACAAAGGGACGCGAACTGTCAGTCCAACCAGGATAACGCCCTCTTCGCATCCTCGCAGCGTGATTTGGATTTTGATATGTCTGCTGTGGATCATACTATGCAATCGCACGAACTGAAAGATAAGCGAGCTTGGGAAATGACAATATCGGGGTTGTCATGGCGGAGCCCGAGATAAGGCTACCGGTACGAGTCTCCCCCGCCGGTCACTCGAGCACCTATTGCCCAGCTGCTAAGGAGTCGATTTATGTGAGAGCAAACCTGATTTGTATGTAGTGAACGGAGATAAGCAAGAGTCATGTAGCGTATGTACAGTATACTATGCGCCATAAGAGGGTCCATGATGATACAGATTGTACATAGAAATATAAGCTTTTTGTCGCTTCTCAGCTCGGTGGCCGGCACGCGCGATATTGCGCTGATGTCCAGATCAGGACACAAACGTTCCAGAAATTCGAACTCTAGCTTCGTCTTCTCCTACTTGATCGAAAGAATACGGACATGTTGTGGCCACTCCCCCCGCACGGGACAGACGCAAAGGACCAGGAGAAAACATTTTTTCTCACCGCAGACCACTCGGACTGGAAACCACCACACTTGAAGTACATGCAGATGAGCCCAACTCCTGTATATAAGGCAGATAGCCAAGGCCTCTGCGTTTTCTATCAACTTGACCATGTCGCATCTCGGTTCTCGAGACTTGCTCTTCTTGGCCTTTTGTGTCTTGGTACACTTAGTTTATCGATACCGAAAATGGAAGCGGTTTCCATATCCGCCCGGTCCTACACGCTGGCCGATTGTTGGGAATGCGTTTATGATTCCTATTGACGTACTCCGCGATATTCTACCGCGACCTCGGAACAAGACTTGGTAGGTGTTGAGCTAATAGTAGTTAAACTCAATCAAACACGTTGAACTATCAACAAAGGGACTAAAATCGTGTACCTCGAATCTTTCGGAACACCTATCCTTGTCATAAACGATGTTACCGTGGCACAAGAGCTCCTCGAGAAGCGATCGGCCATCTATTCAAGTCGGTGCGTTAAGTAACTTTGGCATAAAATGTCTTCCATGAACCCTATAACTCCCCAGACCACAATTTCCCATGATAACGGAAATGTACGTTTCTCAACTTCAGCAATTCACGCCAGTGCGCTGTTCATAATGCTCCCAGTATTGAATTCGAAAAATTCTTCGGTTTTATGCCGTATGGAGATGAGTGGCGAGCCCATCGTCGAATGTTTCAACAATATTTTTCTGAGAAGCACCTATCACGATTGCAAGAAAAAGCATTAGAATTCATTCGCAAGGGCTTGTTGTCAAACCTTCTCGCCTCTCCCCACAAACTCCACGAGCACGTCCGAAAGTAAGCCTGCTTCCCCTTCGGGTATCACTACACCACATCTCACAAAATTGGTCACCCGCAGCTGTGTCGGGGGGTTTTCGACATCAGTCACATACGGACTACCCGTTCAGCGGCAGCGTGACCCCCTTGTCCAACACGCGGAACAAGGATTTACAGCTGTGGCGGAAGCTGGAAGCCCTGGCAAATACTTTGTCAACATCATACGTCCCTTGAAATATGTCCCCGATTGGATGCCAGGGGCGGGTTTCAAGAGGGAAGGAAAGGAACTACGAAAAACATTGGATCAATTGATGGATGAACCCTATCATAACACAGTGAAGACGATGGTATAGTTTCCCATAATTTTGGCCAGGTTTTTCATTATCAGCCTCACAAATTATGCAGAAAGATGGGACGGCCGGGCCCTCATTTGTTGGAGAGACTCTGGAGCGGCTGGAACGACGCAGTCAGGATGATTTCGAGCTTCAAGCTCGTTACGTCAAGCAAGCAGCCTTACAAGTATTCGGGGGTGAGTCACAGCTACCCCTCTAAGGCCCCAAGCGACGTATTCATTACTAATAAACATGTTAGCTGTGTCAGAGACAACTGCTGCGACTCTGATGACATTTATCCTTGGGATGATTATACGTCCTGATGTGCAACTAAAAGCTCAGCAAGAAGTAGACTCCGTCGTTGGCTCCGATCGTCTCCCTGATATTTCCGATCTACCACACCTTACATACCTTTCAGCCGTCATAAAAGAGGTTTTCAGGTCCGTTGAACGTAGTCATACCGGTATCACATTCTTACGACCATGACCATAGATGGAATCCCATTGTACCATTGGGGATGCCTCACACAACAAGTCAAGAGGACGTGTACATGGGGTACTATATCCCAGAAGATTGCATGGTCATGGCAAACACGTAGTGAGTATTGCGTTTACAGTATATTTAGTGGACATGAAGCCAACGGGCCTCCTCATTGATAGTGCAATACTTCAAGATGATAATGTCTTCCCGGAACCTACGAGCTTCAAACCCGAAAGATTCATCCGACATGATGGGACTATACGGGATGATATCATTGACCCAGAGACAGTCGCCACATTTGGTTTCGGGAGGCGGTAAGTGCAAATATGGATGCTTGATGCAGGAGAGCTGGAACTTTAGCAGAGGTTGCCCTGGATCACATATAGCAAAGACCGCCTTGTACATCGCCGCAGCTTCCATCTTGCATGTCTTTGATTTCTCTGCGGAGTGCGACCTTGGTGGTGAACCTGTCGACGTCAAGCCTCAATTTTCACCAGCCTCTATTGTTTCGTAAGTCATGGCAGCGTGTTTTGTTTTTCGGACCCATTTTGATGGATAATCTCTGCATATCTAGTGAACCTTTGCCTTTCCCATGCAAAGTGACCCCCCGCCAAGGAAGGGATGTTCGGGCCCTCTTACAGGAATATATGGGTAATGATCCCATCTAAGCTCAAATCAGGTGAATCCGTGGGTCTTGGATACGAAATATGTATATGGATAATTATGGAACGTCAAAAATACTTAAATCATCTCCACCATGAAAGCACCGCAAGGCGAATCTCATTGGGAATGGGCTGTGCTCGTTACCTCCAACCGTCAGGCAGATATGTAGGCCGGTTTCGAGGCTACGACATTGTGCCTTGCCTTAGTTGACAGCTTTATCAATGACAGTAGGTTGCTATATTTTGCAACGATCAGAATAGACTCCAGGGACAGAAAGTTTGGTTACACTATTACAGGCTGCGGTTGGCTGCCCCCATTGATATGAACTCGATTTCGCCAAGCTGTATACCAGGACCTACTAACTCCAGCTACGAAGATATGCACGATGAACATTAACACCAAAGCCAACACTTATATGCTCACAGGGCTGCCAACAACAACCACATCCACCTTTCCTTCCCACACCTACCAAAGGCCTCGCCTCGCGTCCTCAACCCCCTCGCAAAACTCGGCCCTGAGGTGCCTCCCTCACCACTCCCAATAAGCACAACGCTGCTATCCGAAAACTCAAACGTGATATCAGTTGTGGTATTTGTACATTAATGAATACGAGTATCTGCAAGGACTTGCACATCTTCATATATGTACAGACATCATATATTGAGAAAATAAATAAATAGAGGGTGGACGCAGGGCAGGGGAGAGCGAAAGTAAGGCTATGTACGGCCAATAACATTATTCGCACCTTGAACGCCCTACCAGGCTGAAATAACAACATGTCTCTTGATTTGTGTGAGCTTTTCCACCTGCGATTTTCACCTATGCCGGTTGCGAAAGTACGTATATCACTATGTACCATGTAGATACAGCTTGTTACGCTATATGGATACCACGTGGTTAGTCTGCTAGTCAAAAGCAAGAACTACGCCACTCTTTGACAGATACTTCAATGTCTTCCTCCAACGAGTCCATCACGTACACCACCACCAACCAACCTTTTCCGCCAAATCAGCCGGAAGGGACAGACTCTACACCTGCGGAGGCACAGGTACATCAACTAGATGTCATGATCCACGCTCTCAACCAGCGACGGGCCGCTCTTTTACGAGGGATAAATTCCACACGAGCATCAACAAGGCACTTGCCACTCGAGGTTTTATCCACCATTTTTCAATTTGCTGTGCCACCCATCGATCTCGGTACCCGCGCACTCCCGACAGAGTTCCCCGACGACGAGTACCTCTCTGAAGGTCGACGGGATGCATACAGACCTGAAGATCATTTCCAGTTCGTAATCGGAGCTGTCTCCCACTACTGGCGGCAGGTTGTTTGGTCGACACCACAGCTCTGGACAACACTCTCGATAGAGATTTCCAGAACGGTCGCTCGCAGTAACGAGGCATTATTAAACATCTATTTCTGGAATGCCCGGAGCCTGCCGATGGCCATCCAGCTGGACCTCAGAAAACCATTGAAGCAATGGTTCTTTTCCAGCCCGGAAAATCGTGGCCGGCTGGTTGCCATCTTAGATTCCATCAAAGCCTCCATCTTCATTCACAACGCTAGCAAGATACGCCGTCTGGTTTTGAATGGTATCCTGCCCGAGTGGCTCCCTTTCATTAATGGACGCCTTTCCAGATGTGAAGAACTAGCCGTGTGCTGGCCCGGTGGGATGACCACTGACTGGGACAGTGACCTCAATCTTGCAGACCTCCCTTGCCTGCGTCGCGTTACGGTACACTATGCATGGATGCCGATCATGCTTCCGTGGCTAGGACTCACTGTGCTCTCGCTGGGTGACTTGCCCACCAGGAGGTGTTTAGAACTACTGAAAGGTTGCCCGAACTTGATTCAATTTCGGAACTTCTGTGATGGAGACATTAATCACGATGAACATGAGGGATCGCCATTATCCCAAGGCACCGTCATGGTCCTCGAGCATCTGGAGCTGCTCGAGTGGCATGACACACATAGTCCATGGGCTCGTGCATTTTTGCGCCAGTTCCGATTCAACAGACTTCGGACATTAATTTGGTCTACCCCATGGATTACCCCTCCCCTATTTGAGCCTGAAGAGCCGTGGCGTGAGCTTGGAGAATTTTTCTCTACCTTACCGACCACACTGGGCGTTTTTGAACTCTCGAATTGTAATTACTCTATCCTGAACTTGGAAACCCTCTTCAGGGGCCTCGATCATCTCACAGAGCTTCGCGTCACTGATCCCTGCGCCGGTTTTGACGTCCTCCCTATGATTGGGTATCCGATTTCTGGGTGGGTCTGGTGTGATGGCCGAAGGGTTATGGTTAACCCAGCGGATGCAGAGGGCAAAATTCTTTTGTCTTCCCTCGAGATCTTGATAATAGAGAACCGTGATGGTATCGACTCCTCGGAGGGTATCGTGGAGATGCTGGAAAATCTCGAGAGAGCTAGAGGGACCACAGGACGTTTTCGTTTCGAATTACCGGTCCCCATCGCCTGGGAAGCAGCAGATAGGGAGCGGATCAGAGGACTTTTGAGACGTGGTTTTGTGCTGGAGATCGTGGAGAACTCGCAATTGTTGGATTTTATGGCCATGGATCTCGTTGATCAAGATATCATGACCCCTTGATCGCAGTCGGCAATAGTACACATATCCAATTATATACAGTACAGTAGTCGATCTACAGGTATCAAGCACTAAAATCTGCAGCCATAACCCTCCGCGAAAGAGCTCCTGTTGGCCCTTCCGTGATCCCTGCTTTAATGGCTATTTTACATGGTGTAAAGTTTGATCCTTACATAGGACCACACTTCTACTGAGAGTCAAACGGAGACAATTTCCATATCACTAATCTAGACAACTAGTATAGCATGTGGCAATTTAAATATCATGATCAGCTTGCGAACTTTTCGGTGCACTATTGCTCGGACTCTTCTGCTCGGATGCGCACTGATACGCAGGACGCGGTAAGCAAGTCGCGGATCATTAACCTCAATCCGCCGGTAAAGATCCTTAACAAGAATAACTATTCCAAAAACACCTAGGCCATCTCCATCATGAAACTGAAAGCAACGGGAGGCGAAAACTGCTGAATGAGTTGTGCTCGTTACTTCCAAACCGCCGGGCGGATATATAGTTCGACTTCGAGGGTTTGTTGTTTACTTCAGTATAATATTTGCAAAAGATCATGATGAAGAGTGGTGATGTCGGTTAGAGGGGTAAATTTGACTCTTGGATGCCGAGGATCAGCTGATCGAAAATATACGAGGTTAGGGCTTTGTGTAAGGGGCTTTACAGAAGTGTCGGTGGGAATGGCACTCAGGTCGGTGTGCGTTATCGATGACCGGGGGTCCGAGGGAACAAGATTTCTGTATCTACATGTCGTAAATACACATGGAGCAGGTTAGATGAGAAGCCCATCTGCCGTTCCTATGGGGTCCTAGAGACATTTGAGTTGGGGCCCGACAGCTGGTTGAGATATGGGATAGTCGCCTTGTCGGGGGGTTTATCAGCTGAAGCTGGGTTCGAATCTTCCTAGAATGTTTGTAATGAAAGAGGACTGCATAGTATTGCGAGGACCGGGGCCGAGATTGAGATCGAGTAGAAGAGCTTTAGAATTTTGAAAGTGGAGTTCGAGGATACGACAAATGCTTCTGCGTTCTTCTCGGAAACCTTAACACCCATCCTGTCCCATAACTGAGGTGTCGACCAAGCCCGGACCTGACGTCAATATAACGCCTCGCCTTAACACCATTTAAGCTGTGACTTAGCTAATTCGCACTCAGTGCATTCCCATTTCCCTCAACTAGAGCCCTTCACACAACTCAATTCCTCATGTAACGGGTGTTTAGCTCTATTTACATAGATAGCCTATTCAATGTTAGCCGTCACACATGTAACAGTTACATAGCCTTTTTTCATCATACGATCCACATATGTACCGTTCGCATTGATTTATCTGCTTTGTAAAACTATTCGCACCATAACCAATAGATAACAGGTTGCGTCCGCTGCATCCCAGCAGTTATTTTGCCTATAAGTAGCGGTAAAGAAATACAATAACGTCCCGGAACACATGATGGTGGGTGCTGAACAGGACCGGATCAATCTGGCTCAGGGTTTCGACAACTGGAGCTATCCCCGCTCCGAACCTCTTTCCCAGCACGTGCTATGTTAAGACTTTCTAGTCGTGCTCCGGGAAAAGTGCTGGGCCGTTAGCGTCCAGTTATGGAAATAATAAATAAGTTTTCAAATAGGGACGGCGCTTCTTAACTCAGTACTCAGATCCCGGCCCACCCGATACTGCGCGATGTTCAATTGATCGGGATACAACGTCCCAGAAAATCAAACCCTGACCTCGTTTCCCCCCACTTGATCGAAAGAATATGGACATGTTACCGCTACCCCCCCCCCCCCCCCGCACGGGACGGATGAAAGGGACCAGGAGAAACACCGCAGGCCACGGGAACCACTATACCAGAAACATACACAGATGAGCCCAACATCTGTATATAAGGCAGATGGTCTCGGCCTCTGCACTTTCCATCGCACAAAATCATGCTGCACTTTGGTACTCGAGACTTGCTCTTCTTGGCCTTCTGTGTCTTGATGCACCTAGTTTATCGATATCGAAAGCGAAAGCAGTTTCCATATCCACCCGGTCCTACACGCTGGCCGATTGTCGGGAATGCATTTATGATTCCATTGACATATGCCTCGGTGTTCTACCGCAACCTTGGAAAAATACTTGGTAAGTGTTGAGCCAATATTCAAATTCAATCAGGCATAACCATCAACAAAGGAACCAAAATTGTGTACCTCGAAGCTTTCGGAGCGCCCATGCTTGTCATAAACGATGTTGCCGTGGCACAGGAGCTCCTCGAGAAGCGATCGGCCATCTATTCGAGTCGGTGCGTTAAGTAGCTTGGCATAGAATGTCTTCCACGAGCTTTATAATTCTCCAGACCGCAATTTACCATGATAACAGACGTGTGCGTTCCTCTTTAGCAATTCTTACCAGTTCGTTGTTCACAATACTTCTAGTGTCGAATGCGACGACTTCCTCGGTTTTCTGCCATATGGAGACGCGTGGCGAAACCATCGTCGAATTTTTCAGCAACATTTCTCTGAGAGGCACCTATCACAGATGAAAGAAAAAGCGTTAGAATTCACTCGCAAGGGCTTGTTATCAAACTTTCTTACTTCTCCTGACAACCTCCGCGAGCACGTCCGAAAGTAAGCCAGCTTCTCCTTCGGGTATCACCGCACCAAGTCTCACGAGTCGGTCACCTGCAGCTGTATCGGGGGATTTGCATTATCCATCACGTATGGACTACCCGTTCAACGGCAGTGCGATCCCCTTGTCCAATTTGCACAACGAGGATTTATAGAGGTGACGGCAGCTGGAAGCTCAGGCAAAGTACTTTGTCAACGTCATAAGCTTCTTGAAATATGTCCCCGATTGGCTGCCGGGGGCGGGTTTCAAGAGGGAGGGGAAGGAACTACGAAAAAACTTGGATCAATTGATCGATGAACCCTTCCATAATACAGTGAAGATGATGGTATAGTTTCTCATCATTTTTGGCCAGCTTTTCGTTATTAGGCTCACTAATTATGCAGAAAGATGGGACGGCCGAACTGTCATTTGTTGGAAACTCTCTGGAGCGGCTGGAGAAACATAATCCGCGTGATTTCGAGCTTCAAACTCGTTACATTAAACAAACGGCCTCACAGGTCTTCGGGGGTGAGTCATGATGATCTCTCCACAAAGCCTCAAGTGAGGTGATAACCCATTCATTACTAACGAACATGTTAGGTGTGTCAGAAACAACTGTTGCGGCTCTGACGACATTTATCCTCGGAATGCTTATACGTCCCGATGTTCAGATAAAGGCTCAGCAAGAAGTGGACTCCGTCGTTGGCTCCGATCGTCTCCCTGATATTTCCGACCTACCGCGCCTTACATACCTTTCAGCCATCATAAAAGAAGTTTTCAGGTTTGTAGAACTTGGTCACTTCAGTATCACATTCTTACGACGGCCATAATTATAGATGGAATCCCACCGTGCCATTGGGGGTGCCTCACAAAACAAGTCAAGAGGACGTGTATATGGGGTACTATATCCCGAAAGATTGCACGGTCATGGCGAATACATAGTGAGCATTACGTTTACTGTATATTTGGTGGACATGACGCCAACGAACCCCTCATTCATAGTGCAATACTTCACGATGACAGCGTCTTCCCAGAACCCACGAGCTTCAAACCTGAAAGATTTATCCGACATGATGGGACTATACGGGATGATATTATCGACCCAGAGACAGTCGCCACATTTGGTTTTGGAAGGCGGTAAGTGCGAATATCGATTGCCGATGCAGGAGGAGGGCTGGAACTTTTAATAGAGCGTGCCCTGGATCACATATAGCAAAGGCCACCTTGTACATTGCGGCGGCTTCCATCCTGCATGTCTTTGATATCTCTGCAGAACGTGACCTTGATGGTAAACCCATAGAGGTCAAGCCTCAGTTTACACCGGCCTCTCTTGTTTCGTAAGTTATGACAGCGTGTTCCTCATTTTTGGACCCGTTCTGATGGATGATGATCTCTGTATATTTAGTGAACCTTTGCCTTTCCCATGTAAAGTGACCCCTCGCCAAGGAAGGGATGTTCAGGCCCTCTTACAGGAATATATGGGTAATGATCCCATCTAACCTCAAGTCAGGTGAATCCATGGGTCGTGAATATGAAACACATACTTCTTTCTGCTGAGAAGCAGAGTATAGTAACTTGTGTAGTAAAATATTAATCCTTCTAGTCTAAAATAATAAATTATGAATTATTGAGTGCTATTTCTCATCCTCCACCTTCTCTCTCTACCCAAATTTCAGGATAATAGCTGGCCATACTACAACTAATATCGGTGACCATGAATGACTAGTAATTCGAATTTATGCTACGTATCACATGACAGCCACGGAAATTCTTATGTCTCTATCCCTGCCGTCTTCGCCAATCCACCTCTCGCCAATTTTGTACTTGAGCAACACTCGCAGGTGCATGAGGACGATAGTTGCCTAGATCGATATAAGTCTTTCACGGTAACAACGTACTAGGCGCCATATTGGTTTCGTGAACTGCTGAGGTGTATCATTCGCACCAAGGGTTCGAGAAAAAAACATAAACTGTAACAATTGTGGCAGAGCGGAACGTCGGCATGCAGAACATGACTTATATCGGTGGGGGTGGGATCGGATAGCATTCATATATTATACAAGCGCCAATACATGCAATAACAAAAACAATAATGGCCAAACGATAACAAGGAGCGCGCTAATGACAGGGTATGCAAGGCAAACACCGAACACATCCTGGACATCGTCGGACCTAGCACAAGGCCCACAGGTACGCCAGCATCCGATTTACAGCCAATGGGCTGCACTTCAGGGATGGCGTATAAGCGGGAAATGTCATCAGTAATCCGAGCCTCTGATATGGTAGCGCGCCAGGTAAGTATGCCCAAAGTGGAAACATAAGCGCTTGACGCTGTCTCGATCACTGTCGGGTTCACTGTCGGGTTCACCATCGGTTGAACAACAACGCCTGCCGGTCTTGTAGGCTCGAAACAGCTGCGGAGAGATTCCCTCGCTACCGGAAGGGAGTAAGTCGATGACCGGGCTGTCGCCGATCGCGTTAGAGAGGCAAGGGTAAGAGGAGCGGGTGTTTGCCGAACTCCTAGGATGAAGGGAGGTGCGACTGGTGGCAGCAAAGACGGGCTTTCCAGAAATTGGGATGGGATAGAGTCTAGTGTTTGACGGCGAGATCGGAGGTGACACAGGCCATGTAGACTCATATGGGGAGAGGAGGGAAATCGGTTAGATTAGATGATCTCAATGACAGAAGGCCAAACGCTGAAAGAGAAGGATGTAAGGCGCATGGATCATCAGAAGGACGTCGTGTCATGTACCTCAGCAGGCCCACAAGGACTTGGATCACGGCCAGTAAGAATGGGATCCAGCTAAGAAAATGATGAGCCGAAAGTGTGGACATGATATCAAACTGGCCGCACGTTGACATGTTGAACCTAGCTGCCCGATACAATCCCATGATCACAAAGCCCAGGACGGCGGAACCTACGACGGCCCCCGCGACGCCCAGAGCCAGAAAGACCAGTAATACCAGAAGCGCAAACGCGATTCTCGAACGTTGTTCGTTCTTTTTGTGGGTTGGTGCTGTTGATCTCCGAAGCGCAGCCTGAGACCGTGGACTGTTGGGAGATTGGAGGGGTTGCAGGGCTGTATACGTTCCATCACCGCTATCGTGCATTAGGTCACCGTAGCTGAGTTCGTGGTCATGAACAGAAGAATGGGCAAGGGTGGGGGGTCGCAAGTGAGACGCGAAACGACGTGGTGGGAACGTGTAATTGAGGAAGGCGTAGAAACCACAGACGAAGAACATGGGTGTATAAAAGACGAGCGTCCAGTAGAGGGTAAAGCAAAAAACATCTGAATAGCGGTCAGACGGTCTGTTCCAAGGTGGATATGTGGAGACTCGCCTACGGCATGGTCAAGGTAGGCGCCCTCGGGTTGTCTTGGAGGATTGTGCTGGATATGAAGAATCTCTATGCCAGGGTTATACAACGAGGGCCATGGAGGGGTCGTTGAGGACATGGACTCCAACCACGGCAGCCAAAGGGCTGTTCAACCGCCATGAGGCGGTGAATCAGGCGCCATCACACCGGCATCTGCCGGGCTTACATTGAATGAGTAACTCAGATTGATCCCTCAGCGCAGACATCATTCTGGTACCGTCAGAATTGTCAGGAGTCAACCACGGATCTCTCGGATAATATGCAAAACCCCTGATTTCTCGCTTCGCTAGAACCAGGGCATGCCCCCACCCCTTGTGATACACCCCTTCCACTGGATCCCATACACTTGATACGGTAACAAACTTCTGGTCTCACGGCTTCTTGAAGCGTCCGAGTACTGGCGTCTGTTCAAAGGTTGGTCGAAACAATCAATGTGGAGAGGCGAAGTGGGCGCGTTCTAGCTACAAAAATACATACATTCCTATCAAAATGGAAGTTATAAATTTTTCTCGAAAGCCAAGTCAAACGTCCAAGACTTCAGTGTTGCGGATCAACGCCTCAGCCTGCTTTGTTCTGGGAGTTATTCTGCACTTGAAGGGTTTGGGATATCTGTAAACATAAAGTTAGCCCAACACAGGTCAAAGATGTACATAGCACAAAGTAGCACTCACGAAAGAATTCCATCCGTGACATCCGGTACAATCTCCACCTCATTTCCATTTTCGTCCAATCCGGGCCTGAGATCATAAACGGCCAGTACGTGTGTAATAATAGCGAACAATGCGTCGTCGCTGAAATATCTGCCAGGGCAAACTCTCCTGCCGTAACCAAATGCAGCTGCAGTAGGGTCGCGGACATCGGGGTTGAGCTCCCCATCTTTGAGATAGCGTTCGGGGTTGAATTCCAAAGGATTTTGGTAGGCCTCTGGGTCATGGAGAATAGCCCTATATTGTATTTTTAGAGCATGTCAGGAACTGGGTCAGTGTCAAACGTACCACCCATTACCAAGCACGATGGTCCCTTTGGGAATATAATAGCCATCATACTCATCACCGTTCGTGCACATGTGTCCAGCGGCTATTAACGGATCAGATGTCGGTTACTGCGGAAAAGAAAATAGATATCATACCAAGTGGGGTCACCAACTGCCAT
Organism: Lepiota venenata; assembly: GCA_004296355.1. Classification (NCBI taxonomy): domain Eukaryota; kingdom Fungi; phylum Basidiomycota; class Agaricomycetes; order Agaricales; family Agaricaceae; genus Lepiota; species Lepiota venenata. The sequence continues at coordinate 795,843 of RCFS01000003.1, forward strand.
CGCAGGGATTCCTTCATGATGGCCATGATGTAGGGCAGCTGTGGCCTATCATTAAACTCCGGCAGACGACCCCCGATGACTTGATCAAGCTCCGCCTGAGCTTTCTTCTGGACATCCGGGTAGAGTGCCATAGCCAGGAAAAATGTTTGAACAGCTGAGACAGTCTTGAAAATCTTATTAGCCTGGGTCACACGAGCAGCTCAGGGTATCAACATACCGTGTCAGCTCCAGCTAGAAATGTCGCGATAAGTCTCAGATAATTGACCTCAAAATATGAACGTACCAATGAAGGCGACCGCACAAGTATCCCGAGCGATGGCTTCTTCTTCCTCCCGTCTTGGATCATCCTCATTTGGCAAGTTTTCGATCAGGGACCTGGCAATGGATACTGGGGCAGTTCCAGCTTTCTGTGAAACACAAAGGTGTTAGAAAAATCCCAGAATACACACAAGAGGTGTAGTACCATTTGTTCCTTCACTAGTTCGAAAGGCCTCATTTCGACAACATGGTTGTTGTGTCTCCAGCGATTGCCCTTCTTCTTCCAAGTAGCACCCGGGAACCACTCAGGAATGTACCTCATGATGGGGAAGAGATCGACCAGGAATGAGCCATAGTGACCAGATTCTGCGAGGCCCGTGAGGGCTTCTTCGACAGCCTCCACGAAGGGATCATGTTCGTCCTTGACTATGATGCCATAGGTGCACCTCATGATTGTTGCCGCGAATACACTACCCCATGGAAACCAAAGATGAGATCGTTGTAGCAGACGGCATCGATTATTGTAACTTACTGCCGAATATGATTCATAAAATCATCGGGGTCTTTCAAGAGTCGACGAAGGAAGGCACGGGTTGTGATCAATTGAGCAGGCTTCCACTTTTGCACCGCTTTTTCTTGGAATTGGGAATGGAATGAGCGACGGTGGCGTCGCCACCAGTCTCCATAAGGCATGAATGCCATATTGTAGCTCATATTTGCACTGGAAATGACATCAGTATAAATTGTAGTCGTTGGTATACGAGATAGGAGACTAACATCTCCATGAGCATGGGCAAGCGCGAGCGGTCAGAGTAGTTGGAGGAGCGCTTCTCGAAGAGATCATTTGTCCTCTTCGGGCTTCCAAGGACTAGGAACGGTTGTCCCAGAACCTCGAAGTATATCATGTCGCCTATCATGTTGAATTAAGAGATACTCAGCAAAAGAATAGTCGATGAGCATACCATAGGTCTTAATCCAATCGGCATAGCCGAGCCAGGCCTTTTCATGAGGGAGGCCGAAGAGGTTTCCAATGATAGGATACCCTTTGGGACCAGGGGGAAGAGGTAATCTATTAGGGTTGGCTCGACGCTCTTGGATGACGCCATACAGCCATACAGCTGCGGCAAGGCCTCCAGCGGCAAGTACTGCGGGGTGGGCAAGTAGCGAATCCATGTGGGGTTTTACAATGTCGAGTCGTCGCGCTCTTTGTTCTTATAAATACCGCTCGCAAAGGTTTACCGAAACCATTCTCTAGCTGAAATTTACTCAGATCGGAGACAACTGATGCGTGATGGTTGGTCTTGGAAGGATCAGAAAATCTGTCTGCGAGGTTATTCTTAGAAGAGGTTGAGGACCTTAATTGATATAGAGCGTGGGAATGCAGTTGCAAAGTTTCCGTGCTTCGAGCTTCAAGTTCCTCAGATGCTTTGGAAAACAGAAACTGATATGGGGAATTGTATGATTGTATGTAGATAGGCTGTTCTCGCTTCGCAGTGGCACTGATACATACATAGCCGATCTATACTAGTCTGGGGGTTATTGTGCGGTCACACATCCACCCGGTCGCCATCATTTCCCCCGGGCGCATCGTGCTGTTGCGCGTTTTGCGTCCGCCATGCATGAGTACTTAGGTTGAATCACTGCCGAAGGAACCCATATATGACAATATGCTGATAATCAAGGCAATGCTATCATGGCAGTATTGATGGTACACGGTACGAACATCCATTCCCCCGATGCCAGCTGTCAGGTTGGCTCAGTGGAGCTGAAGGGAGCAAGCGATTGCTCTTGCCACGTCATGTGGCGTCCTATACCCCATATTGTTGCGCCCGTCGTTTGTTTCATGCCGTTGTATCACTGTATCAGTATGCTGTTTTACTTGCTGCGGCATCAGCCATGGAGACTAACATCAATCTCAGTTGGCTAATACAGGAGCAGCCGAGTGTAATTTCAGCTTATTCGTTTGTCGCTACCGAGCTAAGACTTTCCATATCTGTGGAGATAGAACTTGGATACATGGCTATGCATTTCTTTGATGCAAAGCGCTCCTTTACATCCACTGCAAAGAAGTTCATGACAGGCTTCCTGAGAGCCGACCGAATGCATATTTAATTAGTCGTTGTCTATTTTATGCCGTTTCTTTTCAAATGAAATATTTTGAGCGGATAGCACTGCCTGCGCTCAACGTCAGCGTACGCCACTAAAGAAAAATATTCATAAAAGGCCAAGCAAATGGGCAAAAGAAAGGCGGGTGTGAATGGAAGGCACGAGCTCGAGGTCTGCCAAACCAATGGCATCTGTCTAGTCATTAGAATCGGTTCTAAATCTTGGCTGCAACTGCCTCGCGGCATATACCGCACACAGAAGTTGGTCGATATGGCAGTCTGTCTGGCAAATTATGGGAAAAAAATTCAGGAGTTGATTATCAGTGCTACCAATGATGGGAACTACGGCAATCACGCCACAGCGGTTGAGTCACAGGCTCATTGACGCACTAGCTGTTGCGACTAAACGGCTCTAATCGGCTAGACGGTAGGGTTACTGTTGTTTTACTGGATGCGCTCCTCCACACCTGCTTACCTAATTGACCGGATGGAGAACCTAGGGTTAGTTTCACAAGAAAGATTTCCTTGAAACAGTGATCTGCTTTAACCAACTAGCCTTGCTACCGTCGTGTATTTCTTTCGTGGGTGCTAGATGAATGTCAGCACACCTTCCGAACAGTAATACAAAAAACCCACTCCAAACTTGGTGGCCTTCGATACCACTGGGCTGAACAATGATAAAGTTTTTCTTGGGCTTGACGAATAGGGAGGAGCCACAATTGGTGCAGAAGGAGCGTGTTACCGTGTTGCCGCTCTCGGTATCACTGTCCTCATAATGGCGCAAGGATGCCTCTCCTTGAGTAATTTTGAGTTGCTAGAGGACCCTTTAGCGCCGGTTGTTGATTGTCGAGTCACGGAGTCTACATACATCGGGCTTCCATAGGGAGTGTGTCATGAAGGCAGACCCGCTGGACGTTTTGCAGTTGCTACAGTGACACAAGATCAAATGGAACGGCTCGCCAGGTCACCTCATAGCGCACGGTTTTGCACAGGCAGCTTCCCGGCCTCACTTGAGGGTCTGGCATGGTATGGTGGCTTCTCTGGGTAGGATGGGGTTCTGAAAGAAGTCTGGGTGGTGTTCGGATCCCAGTGCGCAAGGGCCGGAACTGTGCGAAGAATGACAAAGGGATTATCACGGGGCGAGATGTTCGCGGGGCAGCTACCGTACAAGTGCGTAGGATTAGAGGAAGCATTTTTTCAGCGCCGTCACATTGCGCGCGTCGGAAGATACGGGTGCCTGTGGAGATAAAGCCGTAAAGTCCCAGTCAGATCTCTCCAGGAAATCTGCCAGCCAGAACGTGGCTAAGTTGCCCTTTTCAGCAACTACGAATATAAATTCGTCCCTGTATTTTGCCCAGCCTATGAACCCCCGTGTGGGTCCTACTGCTGCGAGAGGGCAGTAGCTAGAAAATAGGAAACATGAGCTGGCGTGGAGGCAACAGGCCGGGGGGAGTGGGAGAAACTCTCCGTAATCACCCCAGTCGAGTAAGTCGGGTGGTGTGTCCCTTATTACCGTCACGTACCCGCCCATCTGCACTCTCTGCCCATTTCTCGAGCTCCTGGCCTCGAGCGCCCACAAACTCATCCACTAAGACTCGCAACACTTGCAGGTCCGAGTTGTACCGCAGAGGGGCTTTGGTCTCGTTTCTTTCTCTCGCCACTTATCGCTCGGTGAGTCCACGTAGTTTCGCTGCTGCCACTTGCTTCCCTCCTAGTCCCTTCACCCCTCTCCTTTTCTTTGTCTTTACATCCTAAGGGTACTGGCCCTCGGAAAGATTGGCGCTTTGCTTGGCCAGGCTACATGAGCTGAGAGAGCCTCTCTCGCTCATCGAGGTTCCTCAAATCGACAGCCATCACCGCCCCCGATCGTCGCCGCCTTCTACTCTGTCCCGCTCCATACATTTTTATTTCTGGCTCCTGATATCGGCAACTCATTGCCCATGTCTCGTTCAGAGCTCATAGTATTTTGAAGGGAGGGGCCTCAGAGGAGGGGGGACGGGCGCTGCTCGGATCCCCTTTGACCACTACATTGTCCCTAATTTCCGGAAATTTCATTCCTTTGTTCTCTTTTTCGTATTTTACATTTGATTCAGCTATGGACGGGCCATTGACTAATTGCCTTCATCCTTCCGTGCTTCCTTTACTTGCATGCGCCTCTCACAGGATCTGATCATCAGCTGTTATCCGCGGCCACCAGGTCCTATCTTTCCTCGACGCAATAAGAAAAAAAAAAAAAAGAAATCGCAAACGCATATTGGCTTGGATATCTTGGTTTATATACTTCCATTTTATTACACAAGGTGAGTAGGTGGTGCACCACCCCATTCCATTCACCTATCATATCGGTTCTAATCACACACACTCCGGCCTCCCGGCTATCCTTTTACTTCCCGTAGGAATCCTATTCTGGTTAAAGGACAAGCTCACCTATTCGCATTTTTTCCCCAGCGACGGGAAAGGGGGAACTTCGAGACCATGTACCGAACCGCCTCTCCCATTTTTGACGTTCCCGAGTTTCCCACTCTACGACGAGTCAAGCCACTCCCCAAACGCCTGTCGCACGACACTCAGTCTCAGTGTTAGTGCCAACCCCGGCGCCAGCACCCATTTACCTCCAACCACTGCAAGGTGTATTGTCACCACAAACCCAAGCACGCCATGCAGCACGCCATCCAAATACACACTCCCAAGGCCCAAGCCAATCCCAGAACCAGAATCATTCCAAATCAATGTTGAATGCTGCAGGCACACTCATCTCATCGGCCCTTGATGCGCTACAATCACATGCTGGCTTGGGCCTGGGTCTTCCGTTGATCAACACCAATGCCGATACTGCCGCAGCTGTAACTCAGGCAGGTACAGGTACTACTGTCCGAAGTGATGATGTTGGTGGCGGGAGTGGCGACGTTTCATTACGGCAGCAGCAGAAACATGGCCAACAGCTTTTAATGGGCCCTAATGCAATTCCTGTCCCAGGTACCTCACCTCTTCCTTTCCATCCGTCTACAAATAACGAAGGCGAACCTCGATCACACCATTCACATCCTCGTTCCGCCTATTCCGACCTCCACACCCCAGAGCCAGATCATGGTCATGAGGGCGACTGTGAAGATTCTGACGGGGAGGAAGAGGTAGACTCTGAGGGTACTGAAGGCGACCTCCAAGAACGACTCTTCTTACGCGCAGAAACCGATCGGTTGTTGGCCCATGCGGATTCTCTGTCGGCTAGGATGGTATTACAGAGTTATTACCGTTCTATGGACTTTGGCATTCCCGAATTTGACCCCGGTATCAATATCCCTTCAGCTCCTGCATTGGGGACTGGAATGGATCGTGCGACAGGAGAACACGGCAGTGTAGCAAATACCACGGTGAACTCGGGTGGAGGTGGAGGTGGAATCCAGAATTCAAGCAGCGCCAACCACGGCTCTGGACAAGGATATACTGCAGTAGGAGTGGGAGGGGGGCGCGGGGATGTAATAGATGGAGACGGAGTGGGCGTTGGGGACTATGCCGATTATTCACATCACCACGCACAGGGTAATACAAAGAAGAGGAAGGTGCCAGCAAATGTAGGAGGTTCACCGCCACTTCATCACCACCACCATCACCTGCATCACCATTATTCTCCCCATCGGGGTGCACTTGGGTTAAGTTACGGAGATGAGGATGATCTGGAGGGTGAGCAGATTGGATTCGGATTAAACTTGGACGTTGGGGTGGCTCCGGAGAAGACAGGTTTTGGTGTGGCAGTGGGAGGGGGTGCATCGGATGTTTTTGGGCCTCTCCCTGGCTCTACCGAGTTATTCCCGCAAGATCAACATTATCAACTATCTAGTGCATCGATGTCGCAGTACCGGTTCCCTAGGAAGACAAAATTAAGTGCAGCGACGCTTGCAGGATTACACCGAAAGGAGCTGATCAGGAGGAGGAAGAAACAGCTGGAGGCTGTGATGGGTACGGTGTCTGTGGGAGATGCCTGTGCTCTTGATCATGCTTTGTCTGCGAATTTTCCTCCCATAATTTCACCTCCCCCTTCTGCGGCATCATCTGCTTCGACTGTTTCAACTACGCCAACAAGCACCGACTCGGATCGTGGTCTGGGCCTCACTGTCAGTCCTCGAGTCGGAACAGGCGCTAAAGCCGTCAACAAGTCCACAGGAAATGAGGATAGTCCTAGGAGTTGGGAGCTAGGATGGGGGTGGGACCAAGGTGGGGCGAGAGAAGTCAAGGTGAGGTTGTCAAAGAGGAAGAAGCTGAGGGTTGTAAGAACGATGAGGATGACCCTAGGAAGGCTTAAACGGCATCCAGATGCTGCGCCATTTCCAACAAGGGAGTTTGCGTTTTCTTGTCCCAGTGTCAGTGAGTGTTTCGATCCTTCGCTCAGTGCTCTGCTGGCCTTTTCATTTTTTTTTTTCATGGCTATTTATCACCGTGGCGTTGAATTTTTATTGATCAAATTTATTTCTTCCTCTGTTTCGTTTATTGTATTTGATGCGTACTAGCCGCCGATCGGCTGGTTGGGATACAAGAGGAGGTGGCCAATTTGCGAAGTCTCTTTGGGGCAGAGATCGCAAGGCAATCGGCGAAGGCGGCAAAGATCAATGCCGGGAGTAGCAGTGCTAGCAAGAGAGGTGGAGTTGGGAAGGGGGGGAAGAAGCGTGCACAACAGAGAGCGAGGACGATTATGAGTGCAAGGAGTGGAGAGCAGCCAGCGGAGTTCTTGGAGATGCCGCCGAAAGGGCAAATAGAGGCATCGGGTCAGCAGCAGCACCAACCATCACAACAGGTCAACCAGCATCAGGGAGCACAGGGACAGGGACCGGGACAGGTGCCAACACCAAAGAAGGGGAAGAAGAAGAAACGGTCGGCGCTCGCGAACGCTTCGAACCCACACCACTTCAAGAACTATGTTCCATCAAGGTTGCCCCACTCAGCAGGCGGTGGCCATGCTCAGGCAGGCCAGAACGCGAATGCGAACGCGATCTGGCCCCTTCCACTAAGATTTCTGTCTGCGGATTTGCCTCCGAAGAGACGCAGGAACGCACAGAGGGGTGGACAGACAAATGTCCATGTCCAGTCGCTTCCGCAACTGGTTATCCCTCAGGAGGAGTGGATGTGTGCATTCTGTGAGTACAGTCTATTCTATGGTGACGAGGCAGAGTACCGGCGTGTCGTGAGGAATCGAAAAAAGATTCTGAAGAGGCGGCGGAGGGCGAGAGAGCGTGCGGCTGCTGCCGCGAGTGGTGTGAACGCTGTGATGAAGGACGCAGCGCCTGCCACAGAGAAGACACGGGTCGAGGACGACGTGGCGTACGACGGGCCTGTGCATGAGCCCGCACAGGCCAGCAGTCATGTGCGCGCGGATGGCAGCGGAAGAGCGGTGAGGCCTCGGGAGCCGCCTGGATAGGAATAATACTCGATTATGTATATAATCAATTCTTTTCTAATCTCGGCCATTGGCGGTCCGATTAATTGACTTTGCGCGCATACATCCACTGCTGCTGGCCTCTTATCACCACACCCACCCACCCCCGCTCGCCGCCCTCGTCTGCAGCGGCAGCGACCCAACAACAACTCCAGCCGCAACTCAGAGGATCAAGGTGCGTTGTCTTGTTCGTCGGCTCCTCTGGGCCAGGTGTATGCGCTCGTCGTCGCTCCCAGCGTACCTATATGCGCGCCAGCACACTCGCGCGTGGGTTCCCAACACTTGTCAGTGTCAGTCTCGGCCGGTTTGCACCCGTTGTGGCACCGAGCTGATCAACTCATGATACATCGTGGGTCGGTTCTGTGCAGGGATGCCGACAACGGGTCACCGGCCAACGACTAACCCAGTCAGTTTGCACGGCCCTGGCACGCCCCTTTTGTTCGATGTGATGATGCCTGGGGATTTTGTCCCTTGCACCCTTCCCGCTATCGTCATACGAGACCAGGCACACAAATCCCTCCCTTGAGGGAGATATCACGCTCACCTTGATTCTGCATATTGCTTTTAGTTTTACCCTCCCTCCCTCTTCCGTTTCGTTTCGAGTCCTACCCTATTTCTTCTCCATATTCTTCCACTTCGTCCGCGCGTTTGATATATTAAGCACCGCGACGATCGCCTCTCTTCTCTGGCTCTTTCTCTCCGGCCAATTCTGCATTTGACCGCTTACAGATCTGTTTCATAAGCTCACAACACAACTTCTTCTCGCCCAATTTAGCTCCTTCGACCTGGACTTCGTTCCTCGCTTCCTTACTGGCTTTTTTACGCCCATCAACCCTCCTTGCTTCTTTCCGTACTCCACGCGTTATCGTCCTCGTCCTCTGGTGACCAACGTTAATCCCCCCCACCGATTACTGTGTTCCTCGACCTTCGGGCACGATGTCTTCAGACGGCCGATACATGTATCATCATCAGCAGCCGAACATGGGCTCAAATTACGACTACGGATATCCTCACCACCAGCACCAACCTCAACAGCATCACCCTCATCACCCTCAAACCCAACAACACCCCGCCCCTCACCATCCCCATCCCCCTCCTCCGCAACACCCTTACGATAACCACCCACCATCCCATTCTCACTCCCAGCACTCCCAGCATCCACAGGCGCCTTCACATTCCCATTCCCAGTCGCACTCCCAGCTCGGACATGCCCCCCTCCGCGCACCCATCCCGCGTTCAAGCTCGTCTTCAGCACACTCACACTCACCACACCAACCTAGTAATTCGCACCCTCTGCCGCCTCCCTCTCATCAGCCTCCCCCTGTGCATCAACCTTCCCACCATCCTCAGCACCCACCGCCACCACATCAAGCACCAACCACCGCACTCATATTACAATGCTCCACCGCCGCCTCCTTCATCCCACCCGCCCCCCGCCGGATATCCTTCGGGACCATATATGTCACAACCACCGCCTCCCCCTCAGCATTCCCACCCGCAGCCCCCTCATCCTAACTGGGCAAACGAAAGCCATTGGGGGAGTCGATTTGCCTACGGCGCTCCTCCGTCCTCACATCCTCCTCCATCCAGTGGACCGCCAGACTATTCCTCGGGACCTAGCCGACCTACAACTGCTGCCACTCAGGACAATGTAACAACACCCGCCAGCACGACGGCTGAACATCATAGGGGAAATTCGGGATACATCGGTCCTCCCTCTCAGTCTACCCACCCACCGCCGCCGAGCGCCATCGAACCGAGGAGAATAGACGCGAGAATGGATACGAGAATGGACACTAGAATGGACGCGAGGATGGACGCAAAAACGGATGCAAGGATGGACGCAAGGATGGATGCAAGAAAAGACACAAGAGCAGAGACCAGGATGGATACATCTCGGATGGACACCTCTCGAATGGACACCTCTCGAATGGACACCTCTCGAATGGACACCTCCCGAATGGACACTTCCCGAATGGAGGCCTCCCGAGCGGAAGCGTCGTGGATGGACGCCTCACGGATGGAAGAGAAGGGGATGCTACCGCAACATTCGGCCTACCACCACCCACCACCTAATACTCATCACCCTCCGCCACCACCGCCACAAACGCAACAACCCCCGCCGACACCCATTTCTTCCGCACCCACCCCAACGCCTATAACTTCTTCCTCGATAAGCCTTGCGGGTGCAACGACCGCTAAAATCATCCGGAGAAGGGATTCACCGATATCACATTCTGGACCCCCTTCCCATCCGCCTGTCCACCCACCGCCCTCAGGACCTCCACCAACGTCCGTCCCTGCCTCGTTAACCAGTCCCCCACTAGCGTCTGCTCCAGCATCTGCAGTGTCCCCTGGAACCCCGACAGGGTTAGACTTTCTCAAGGTGCGCCTTTCGCCCGATTTTATTGGGGATGTGACGTTGAGCTGACTGGAGTTTTGATTTCCTTGTTGCTATGACGTTTTTGGATTTTGCTTCTTTGACGTTGACGAAATGGGTTTGACGTGGGCTGGAACTCATCTGATTGGGGAATTGGACGCTGGCCTTCGGTGCGTGATTGGTCTGGACTGGTTTGGGACGGCTGATGCATTCTGCTTGGATTTGGATGCTGTGGGAAATGACCCCTAGTGTTAATGGGGAAATTGCGGGACACTACGGGAATATCTGATATCTAAACGGGACCCGCGACATTATCGTCATTGGCTAAATCACTTCTCCGGTGGTCCTTGTTTTTTTTTTTGGTTGACTCTGACAACTAGCTTTTGGAATCGTACAAGCTGATCTTGGATAGTGCTGATTCGGTTCAAGGTAGCACAAAAACACCGACTGCAGATTTGCTGGAAAGGATGATTCAAAGCGCAGTTATCGGAGCTCAGATGTTGGAACATGCGCCTGGCATCGGTGGTCCTACTTCAAGCTACTCATCACTGAGTGGGGCAAACGGTGTCACAACTAATAGTAGTGCTCGAGAGGACACAAAAGATGGCGTAGTCAATGGAAATACGTCAAATACGACAGCTACGGCGACCACTAATTCAAGTGGACCGCCGCCTAAAAAACAAGTGGGTTCTTTTTGCTATACTTTTCGCTATCTCCCACAGCTGTTTGTTGATTGCACGTTTCCCAAGAAAACGGAGGATGGAGCTTCAGGACAACCAGAAGGCCAAGGTCAGACATGTTTGGGGTGCAGCGCTACTTCGACACCCGAATGGAGACGAGGTCCACTGGGTAAATATTCGGCTTCATGGGACATACACATTATTAATTAATTTGACCAGGTCCTCGAACGCTATGTAATGCATGTGGCTTGGTTTATGCGAAGATGGTACGCACACAAAGTCAAGATGATAGCCTCAGCTGATTGTGTTGAAATTTCAAGATAAAAAAGCGAGTGCGAGAGAGATATAATGCTAACGGAAGACCAAATGGACAGACCCCTGCCCAGCAAAATGCAGCGGAAGATTCGGGCGATGGGGACAGTGACGACGATGACGGCGCTAGTCAGTATGCAAATGATAGAGGGAAATGATGCGAGAGGAGGATAATCACCCTAAACCCTGGAGCGCCTCAGCACGTTGTCGTGAATATGCCTGGTATATATCTTCCTGTCCAGCCGCCCCTTTTCAATATCCTCCTTGTCAATTCTTGGTATCTAGTCCTGATTCCTTTTTCTCGCCCCTCCTGCTCGGGGCTCCCTCTTGCTGTCTTCTTTCTTCTTGTCCCTTGGTTATTGACTCGTGTTGTATTGTTTCTCAGCATGCTATATTCCAGGACGTTCTATTACTTGCCCCTATATTTCGAGCTTGGACTACCTCCCACTTGTGAGATACCCATGCTACCAACATGATGTATTGATGCAATTCTGGTTCAACCAATAACAGGCTCGGGTGATGCGGCTCACGTACTGTCAATTGCACACGTCGGGCCGCTTGGGACGCCCATTTCGCAATCGAGTGGTTCTGCGAGTCTGCAAGTTTCCTTTTGTGCCCAATCATATTGCAACGGATGGGAAAATGTTGTCACTCTACTCTCCGTCATTGGTCGGCAAATTCGTTAGATGTCAATCACAACTTATTGACGAGATGTTAAGTCCGGCGGCCGACCCCCAGTCAAATCTTTGGTGGAAAGGCAAGGAAATTGCCAAGGCCACAAGTCCGGACTGTACGAATCTTACTTTGTATAGCCACCTGCTTTCTTTCAAAGAGTCAAGACGCATCAGTGGACGTTGCGCGCTCTCGTTCAGTCCGATAGCTTCGCGGCTGAGCCACCTCCCCGAAGATGTCCCATTTGTGCCAGGACAAGGCGTATTGTCGGGAGACATGTGCAACCAACTGAGGTGAAAGACCCTGGTCTCATACGACCTATGTTTGTGGAAGACAATTAGGTTCAAATGCACCTCGTCGCCCGAAATGAGGGCCAGATGGAGTTACACTGTCTGAGGGACCTTTTGTCATCAAACGAACCTAGGTGAACCCGTTCGCTGGAACCATATGAATGCAAGCCATTAATCAGAACACGAGGCATCACCGGCGCCCCCCAGGCATGGTCAGGCCTTGTGCTCCCCATAAGTACTCATTCTTCTAGGTGCGGTGCGAACTCAAGCAATTCATTTTTTGAAAAAGCAAAGGCTGCATGGTTGGTGGGTACCCCCCCCCCCGTGCCCCCAACCTTTGCGACCCTCTAGGTTTATCCTTCCGTGGAAGCGGTTCTACCGCCGCTTTGTTGACAGACTGATCAAAGCGGGTATTGATGTACTGCCTTTTGAATAAACATATTTTCCAGGTATCGGTCCAAGTTCCCAATCCAAGGTTTTCCCCCATCACTCCAAGTCGGGATCTACGCACAGCCTCGTGCCCCCCCCCCCCCCCCTCCGGGGCACTATTCCAAATCCGTTCTGATCATCCATGCTATGATTATCGGCTTGTCAAGGTGATAACAGTCCGCGCGCCTCGAAGGAATGCCCGCTATGCCCTATACGTTTTGTGTATGTGTGTTGATGTGGATCCTCGTTTATGGGGATGAATCTAAATGGGTTTAAAAAAAAAGTCAAACCTGAGAATCGTTCATGGTCAATTTACCTCTTCCGGTAATTTAGCTACCTTCCTGTGAACGTTGTTGCCCAGTACATAAGTATCTTTTTTTTAATAGTTCTCTCGGCCTTTGCGGGTAATGTTACCATGGGTCCCCCCTGGGGGCATCGAGGGAGGGAATTTTTTTGGCTCTCAAATCTCCTCGGATCCGAAAAATACCTCAGAGTGCATGCAGGTGTTATGATGTCCTTGTCGGTTACCGAAGACTTGTCTCATCTAATGAACCGGCCACGGTCTGATGATAACGAAAAAAAAAAAAGACAACGTACCCAGGGTGTCTAAAATGAAACTTTTCAATCAACACATCACTGGGATGTCAGCGAAACATATGGATAGGGGTCTCTTTTCTATACATTCCAACTGATGCACTTTTTTTTGTATTTTTATCCCTTTGGTAGGGGACAGAGAAAAAAAATACCCCATCTGACCCTTTGGTAGCACTCCGGCAGGTGAATCCGAAACGTTTTGTTTTGAATTTATTTGAGCGAGAACTCACGGAGAGGGTTCTATATACTTTCCCTTGCTGTGATGGTTCTTTTTGCTTTTGGTCCCTTGATACTATGTAGTTGGTAACGTATTCATTTTTGTCAAGGGGATTATGATGTCCGAAAAAAAAAATTAAATGATCGGAGATGGGACCGGTGAATGTGCAGTTTCAGGGTATGAGAACTTAGTCCTGCCTGAGGTAGAGTGAAAAAAAAAAAAACAGGGAGAAACGGTCATAACAGCGGCCCTCCGCCATTTGACTGGTCAGGTCACTAGAAAAATGACGCGTATGTTCTAAGGGGGGAACTGGTGTAGGGTCCAGTGGACTGTCCATTCAACAATTTGCGTACAAGCAGCTCTCAGCTTACCACCCACGGACTGAAAGACAATTATACTTGTGAATTGAGTACGCAAGGTCGCGGAAAGCTCCGCGAACAAAAAATCCCTCTCTCTCTCTCTCTCTCTCCGCGGCGTTAGAATTCAATGCCACGCCTCCCACGCTTAATTTCAGAACCCGCGAGCGTGGGGGACTGGGGGATGTTTGATGCACGTTGTGCCCAGCAGGTTTCAAAAGTAAAAATAAAACTCAATTCAATGACATCTGTTCTTACAATTCGAGGACAGGATTGCTTGTCGTGTTCCTGAGAGCGGTGTTCTAGTAGTACACATACATAGTACTTACAGGCAAAGTACGCATAAAGGATTCTTATTGTACAGCCCTCTATGAACGCGACGAAGGGGTTAAACCAATGGAACGTTGAACTTTGTATTTCTATCACCAATACGTCATGTATTTTTTTTTTTTTGACATACCGTACGTTGATCGGGTCGCATTGTGGCGCAATCCCTTCGGCCTCGACGGTCAGAGAATCAGGCACCCTTATGGTATCCCTGGCGTGTAACTTTTACAAATGACATTGCAATTAACAGGGCAATCTAATTGATACAACTTCAACCAGTTAAGAAGTGCTCACTGGGAAGAAAAAAAAAAAGGCTCCAAGAAAGTAATATGACCAATAGAGGGTATGTGCCGTCATCAAAAGCGACACGAACACCAAAAGGATTGCTAAGATATAAAGCTCCGACGGACACAAATATATTACAAGTAAAGCGGGAACAGCTAAAAGCTCAAACGCGAATCACCGGTTGGGCATCTGTCCGGGCACACCAGGCTTCCCCATCGCTATTGCCATCTGCTGTTGCTGCTGGGCTTGCTGCTGAGCCTGTTGTCCCGCCTGCGCCTGTACCTGTGCTTGTCCATTCATCATTCCCATCCCCCGCCCCATCCCGGGCCATGTGTACCCCATACCCTGCAGATTATATCCCATCTGCAAGTAGTACTGTTGTGATAACGCCGCCGCTGCAGCAGTATGAGCCTGTTGAGGCACCTGTGCAGGTTTTGACTGTCCTTGTTGTCCCTGTTGCGCCTGGGCATGAGCCTGAGCTTGAGCCTGAACTTGAGCCTGCGCTTGTGCTTGTGCTTGCGCATGAGCCTGCTGTTGCTTCATCTGATCCGCACTCAACGCCGGCCCCCCATTCTGCCCACGCATCGCTGCCGCCTGAAGCTGATAATGACGCAAAAACTGGGCGTGGTGCATATTGCCGGGAAACCCTCTTGCCCCAGCTGCCGCCGCCGCCGCAAGCTGTTGATTCGCAAGCTGCTGATTCGCAACCATCGGACTTCCCCTCGCAGCGATGGGAAGATTCTGCGGCGCCATCTGATTAGCAGCGGGAGTCGCTCCCCTCTTTGCCTTGGCGTTGGCGTACTGTTGCTGCTGTATGTGGTGTTGATATAGCATCCGAAGTTGCTGTTGCTGGGCCGGTGTTGTCGGTTGCCCAGGCTGGAGACCCGGAGCATTAGGCTGTTGTTCGCCTGCTGCATTTTGCGCGGTAGGAGCCTTGAGTCGAGCTACACCACCCTGTTGTTGCAACATGTGCGGAGGCCTCGGGTTCTGGAAACCGGCTATGGGCTGTGCATGTTGCAAGGCGGGTTGTGGTTGAGGTTGAGGTGTTGGGGCGGTTTGTACATGAGGTTTTGGCGATTGGGCGTACTGAGGGGTCGTAGCTTGGACCGGCCCCGGAGCGGTTGTTTGATGCGATATTTGAGGTGTTTGGTGGGCTTGTTGAAGGTGTGGTGGGGGGCTGGCTTGCGAATGAGGTAGGGGTTGCTGGGGTTGAGGTTGAGGCTGATTTGAAGACGCGGGAGCGGGAGAGTGATGCTGGACGGGAGATGGAACTGCTTGAGATTGTAATTGCTGTTGATGAGGTTGTATGGGTATCGGTGTTTGCGACAGACGGGAAGACTGTGGCCGGGAGGGTGGCCGTTGCGGTTGTTGAATGTGGTGCTGTGGTCCCGGTGGAAGTGGCACTTGGGATTGCGGGAGGCTCTGGGGGATGGATTGTTGGTGAGTAGCGGTTGGAGGGAGGTTTTGAACAGGGCGAGAATGGGGAGATGCCTGGGTTTGCGGCTGTAGATGAGGATAGGACTGAGGAGGTGGTTGAACAGATTGCTGTGGTGGAGGTCGGGCCTTGGCTGGAGGAAGTTGCTGCACAGGAGTCGCTGCCCGATTTGCTGCTTCCGTAGCCGCTTGCACGCTAACATAGACCTGAGGTTGCATTGGAGATGGTGCATTATTCGGTGCCGCTGAATTCAGATGAGGATGTTGGTTCACAAACTGATTTGGGGCAGGGGCGGGGGTGGGGGTGCCATTGGGGTGGGTATATGCTGTGGTGGCGTAGGGTGCTTGGGGTGTCACCGTCTTCGTTTGCTGAGGTGTTGGTGCCTTCTTGTCGGCTACGGATGCAACGGTCGGAGACGCAGCCTTGGGCTGTGGAGGGGCAGGCGTTGCAGCGACCGATGCAGTTGGCTGGGGCTGATTCAGATATTGGTGACCGGGCATTTGAGCAGGAGGTGTAGCCGCCTGTGGCTTGGAGCGGTTACTCTGTTGCATGATTTCCAGAAGGCGATAGCTAAGAGCGATTGTTGAGAATATTTAAAAGGAAGGAAATGCGAGAGCCACATGCCTAGGAGTATGGAGCTTGGGCCGTGTGGTGCCACCAAAGGCCATGATCTTGGCCCTTCGCGTCTTCTCATTCTCATCTTCCTCTGGCTCGAGGACGACGGCTTTGCGTTTGAGCGAATTGGGCACGGTCGGGGTAGTGACGCGGAGTATGTGGTTGGCAATTCGGGTGAGATTGGGGTCAGGATCCAGGCATAGGGGAGGCGCCGTTGTTAGCTGGGGCGGCGGTAAGTGGTGAGCGTTATATAAAAGAGAACAGATGTGCAGACAACGGACCAGGATCTTTGCCTCTATCTCGAGTGTGTCAGGATCAGTCCATTTGCCCCCGTATTTCTGATTCATGTTGCAAATGTCTGCCCACAGCGTCTCGGAATTGGGGTGGAGGACAACACGAGTGCGCTCGGGCTTTTCGGGGGTGGGTTCCTTGTTGCGCTGGGGACGGTAGTCGAGCAGCTCGACGACCATACAGCCTGGGATGGGGTAAATAGGGGGAAGGAGAAGGGAGGGAGGGAACGGGCAGACCATCGTAGAAAGGGACCTTGGCAGCATCAAAGAGGTCGAGAAAGTCGACGGGTATGCGGTGTGCACGTATGTCGTCAAGAATGCACTTGTTGGGGGAAAAAAAAGTGTTAGCGGCGAGAGAGACGCAGACGGGAGGAGGGCGCACCGCAGTGGGGTTGTGGTAGAGAAACTTTGAGCCGTTGTTGAGGACCCAGTGCTCCTGGTGGAGGTGGATGGTGAAGGAGGGCGGCTGTGTAGTCTGTGCGCTCGAGCAGCTCCTCGACTGCGCGCGTCCTGTTGCAGCCCGCCATCGTCGCTGCTGGCGATGTCCAAGGGAGCCACTGTCTGACTAAGCAGTGCGTCTTCTGCCGTCACGTGCAAGATAAGATGTCTGGTATGGACGCCCAACTGAAAGAGGTCCGTCCAGCGTCGCACAGACCACCGGCGACCGCACTGACGCTCCCCAACAGCTCATTCCCTTCCTGCGCGATCGCAATCCCCAGGTCAGGGCCCTCGCCCTCGAAAATCTCGTCTCACAGACGCCCACTGGCTCTCCCCATCGCGCCATCTTTTTTGCCGGGCTCGGCGGCGGAGGCCTGCAAAAGTCCAAGGAAAGCGATGTCATCCGTGATCTGAAGCTGCTGTGCAGAGACCAGCTGGTATGCGGTATCTCATCGCCTGATGGGTGCTCCATCACACTCATACCGTTCGCAGAACATTGCCCATGATGCTTTTCGGGCTCTCATTAATCTATCCGACTCGCCTCTCCTCATCTCCCCGCTCTCGGAACCCCTGTTTATCAACTTTCTCGTATCGTACATTCTCGTATGTGTGCTTCTCCCGTCAACATCAATTGTAGTTGGCGCGCTCAATCGGATTACACAGAATCCGCACGCTACTCTCGCCGATCTCGCCTCTATGCTTCTGTCGAACCTGACCGCGTCCTCATCTGCATGTTCCCTCCTACTTAATCTCAAAGTAACCGTCATCCAGGACTCGAGACTTCCTGCTGGTCTCTTTCCCGTCGACTCAAGATCAGCGTCCTGTCCGGCCCCCGTTCCCTATCCTGTTGGCGCCCTGCAACAGGTTCCCGCGCTGCCTCTCCTTATCGATGCATTTGTTCACGGTGCTACCATCGGCGACGTTCAAAACCCGTCCCAGCGCAAACGGAAAGGCGAGCTCCATTTTCTGGCAGGTGTATTCGCCAACCTGACCGTTGTAAGTCTCCCTGCATTCCGGCACAGAAGCTTCATCTCAGTACAGAGTCCACAGTCACCCACTGGACGTACTTATTTCCTCTCGCCTAAACCGACTGACGTGTTGAAACCAAGAGAAAATACCGAGTATCCTCTCGCCAAGCTCGTACCCTTCACCGAGCACAAAGATAAAATTCGAAGAGGAGGCGTCGCCTCTGTTCTCAAGTATGCTTGTTCGTGAACGTAAACTACAACCCTCTCCTGATGGTGTTTCGCCAGAAACTGTGCCTTTTTCGCTGGCGGACATAAAGCCATCCTCAGTCCCGAATCCGAGCGAGTATCCGTCCCACCGTCCACAACAAAAGCTCCCGGAATCGACGGGCTACCCTACATCCTCCTCCCTCTCGCGGGTCCCGAAGAATTTGAACTTGAAGTAAACTCTCTATCGTACTTTTCTTTCGCCTCGCCAAATAATCTTATTTGAACGCCCTAGGACCAAGAAAAACTTCTTGGGCCTCTCCAATTCCTCCCACCAGATAAAAAGCGCGAGACGGACTCGGCGATTCGCCTTACCCATGTCGAAACACTACTCTTGCTCTCTCATACACGATGGGGAAGGGATTACCTCCGCACTCACGGCGTGTACGAAATCATCAGAGTAGCGCATGAGAATGAATCGGTTGACAAGGTCAGATATGTTGTTTTATGCCATACTTGCACAGTCGCTGACGCCCCGTTCTTGTATGTTGTCAATGAAACAATTACGGCAGATATCCGAACACATGGAACGTCTTGTCCAACTTCTCAAGGGCGATGAACCGAGTGCACCCTTGCAAGAAGGGGAGGACATTTCGATGCTCGAAATCAACGAGAAGGAACTTGCGGTGAACAAAGCCACGTTCTCCGCACCTGTGATTGGTGCCACCGCTGCATCAGTGCAGGATGGCAACGACGAGGATAATAGGATCGACGAGGTGTAACCGACCCAGTGGCTGCAAGAACAGAATTTTTTAGCCGGTGTCCTGACGACTTGATAACCGCTCCAGTATCACGACATTTTTCACTGTACGGTTCCCATTAATAGGAAGCTAATTACCACGCGTTCCCTGCCCAGAGGCTCAGCGACCCTCCCGAAACCCATCTGTTCGCCCTCAGAGAGATAACGTTCGAATAGGTATCCTAACGACGCTATGATCACCTCATGGGAGGGGGTTTATGGTTGCCATCCAGCAACCAAGGGCAGCACCCAGCCAATGTCTTGGAGGACTCCAGGAACGGATGGAATTGTTCTACCCCACAGTACTTTCTGATCGGGTATCCTAAAAGTCATTGGATAGCGTGATGTACTGACGTACTCTCCTTCAAGTGTTCCTGAGCGGTAGACTGTGCACAGGAGACCGTGACTCGAGCATATTTGGAACCATATCACCCTGGCGACTTCGCGTTTAGAGGGCTTTTGTTCAATGGGTCTCTGAACGCAGGCCAAAGGATTCTTTACTTTGCCAATCGATCCTCATTACGCCAGGAACAGTCACCATTCTTGGGTGGGTTCTGCTATTACAGAAAAAGTGCTTGGCATGTTCTTGTCCTTACGATGTTTGGCCAAGAGGCGGCTGCTTGGAGGGCAACCAGGGTGGTTTCTTGGGCCCTCGTCGTGAACGAGGGGGGTGAACCCGTGTTAGTGGTAATTGAACTGCGGACCAAAGACGGGGAGGGGGGGTGACTTATATACAGAGTGGATTGGTAGAACGCAGTTGTTCCCCATCTCCCCCTTGCCCGTGCTTGAGGCCCGGTCCCAAGCTTTGCCCTGATTTTTTTTTTCTTCCGTTGCGTTTCTTTTTTTTTTTTCGGTCCCATTTATTCTTTTGTGGTATAGGCTGGGCCTATTGCACTTGCTTTCTTCCGCTATACCTTTGTCGCTCTTGGGGCTCCTTTTCACGTTGAGTTTCACAGCCATGTTCCAGTTCCACAAACGACATCTCTTCCACTCGGTCTGTGCTATTCTCTTATCCACACAAGCATTCAGAAGCTATGCAAGACCACTCACTGGAAATATCATTTCTGAAATCATTGCCGTACGGTGTCCTCACTTCCTTACTATGCTCAGACAGAGAGTTCTCTAATTTCACACACACACACACACACACACACACAATCAAAAAGTCTGCGTCAATATCAGAGGAACCTCCTTTGAGTTTGGTTGAATCTGTAGTTGCGGAAGCGGGGGGTCGGGCACCGACTATGACAAAACCTGCAAGTCATTATTTATTTATTTTCTAGAACACGAAATTGATATCTTTTGATAAAACAGCAGGCTGCAGAGGAGACTACTACCAGCGTGGAACAGGAAGCACCTACACCTACTATTACCGCTCCACCAGGATGCTCCTGGTCCAGAAGAAGGAGAGACTGACGCCGCCCCCGAACCAACTCGCACCGAAGACTCTGACGAGGATGCGGATGCTACAGAAACCGCTACTGCAGACAACGCACAAGAGACTCTCAGTGAACCGCCGCCGCCGCCGAGTCCTACTGAGGCTCCTAATGCTGATGCTGATGCTGAAGCAGCTGCTAACAACAACAACACTTGTATTGGGGTTACGCATACGGTTGTACGTTCCTTTTTAGCCTCAAACTTCAGTGTGTTAATGGGATTGGTATTGAATGAAAATTGATGGTTCAGACGGTTACGGAGGGTGCTGCTGCTGCTGCTGACGAGACCGCTGCCGCCGACGTACAGCATAACTGGTGGAGGCAACGGCAACTGGCAGAGGTAACAACGGTGGGGGAAGAGGCGCAGGTCATGGGGGGCGGGGAGGGAACGGGGGTGCCAATGGAAATGGGGGTACCAACGGGACTACCGGTAACGGTAACGGCAACGGCAACGGTGGTGGGAGAGGTAATCAAGGAGGGAGGAACCAAGGGGGTGCTGGTGGGGCAGGTAATGGGAGGGGTGGAGGGGGTCGGGGTGCTGGTGGTGGTGGTGACGATGATGATGACGACTAGGGCTCTTGGGTGATTTAGAAGTATGTGAGCTATTAATAAAAGTGTTCATGATCGCGTGGCTTGATCCGGTGATGCCCACGGTGGATATTAAGCTGCGAATAGCTTTGATCGTATAAGTATAATCCACTATCCACCGCTCGTTATAACATTCCATCCTACACAAACGACATTTACTACAATATACGCTTATCACCCCTCCACCCCATGGGTATTACAAACATGCAAAAAACCAAACCAATTAAATACGAATACTAAAAAAAAAAGAAACAGGAGCCCAGAAACAAACCCCCCCCCCCACTCTCACCCACCCAAAATCCTCTCCACCATCTCCCCACACTCTCCCGGGTCCCTAAACACCCTCAACGGCACCTCGCTCGGAATCTGTGCTCTCGCTCTATACACCCGCATCTGCAACTCAAACCTCTTCTTCACCCTCTCACCACTCGAACTCCTAGAACTCCCACTTGATCTATGTCCGCTACTATCTTTTGTTGAAATCCCGGATTTGCTGCCGTTGGAATTGGATCGAAAGTTGAATAGGAAGGATGAAGTTAAGGGTGAAGGTGATGATGACCGACTCGATCCTGTCGATCCAGATGGCGTCTTTTTCGACTTTGATGAGGACATGTAACATTGGAAACGATGGCTCTGGTGAGGTGTCGCAGGGGTGATAATCGGCGGGGGCGTAGGCGGGGGCGGACTCGTAATAAATTGGCCATCCAAAGGCGAAGCCGGTAATGTTCGAGCAGTAACAGGCGTTCTTGATGCATTCTTTATCGTAGACGAATGCTGTACGTCGGTGAATGCAGGGACGCTCCCCGCTTTCGGTGTATCCTCTTCACACGACTCTGAGCCTGTGAGAGCGCACAGATCCGCCGGTTCTTCGCTCAGCGGACGATTGGTATACAGCTCGTCTGCGCCATCTGGATCCAGGAGGAATGAACTAGCTCTCGGAGTCGTGGGTAAGTCTTCCTCGGTCATGCTTTGCCGACTGAGAGCAGGCGATGGAGCGCTGTAATCCAGTAGTGGTTCAGACTGAGGTCGGGTCCCAGCTGCACCGGCACCGACAACCGTCGATCCTATCGGATCGTCAATAGGTTCGTAGCAAGTTTCCTCCGCATCACGAATAAAGACGGCGAGTATCTGGTTAGGCCTTTCTCTGGCAAGGCTACGCAAAAGAACGGCAAGAGTCAATGGGTAAACTTGTTAAAAAAAGGTTGTGCGCGATGCAACAAACTCACTCAGCATAGAGCTCCAAATCCTGCTCGCCCGAGTCACCAACGAGAATAAACTTGGAATCTGGGAATGCATCAAGGATATCGACAACCCCTGCTCGTTTCCTCGCTGCTGGTGTTGATAAGAGGCCGCTGAGAAGCGACCTTCCAGCATATGATTTCAATTTGATGGAACCTAAGAGGCCCTTATCAACACAAGAGGAAGAGGGAGAGAGAGATCGACAGACCAGGGGGTAGTTTGGATATTTCAAAAAATTCATGCAAAACAGGAAGATACTCGAATGGCCCATTGGACTAGCAGAGAACCGTTAGCATATAGTGAAAAAAAAAAAGACTTCAGGATATGTAGATACGCACGACATAATGAAACCTCACACCCTTCTTCCACATATCCGAATACCACTCGCCCATCCCAGGGATAACACCATCTTTCAGCTCCTTCATGAACACGTTTTGGAACACCGCTCTCGCGCCCTCTGGTACACCGGACATTTTGACAGTATCGTCGATATCAGAGATAACGCGAATGGGACAATGGGTGATCGGAACGCGAATATGGGTGGATGCGGTAGCAGAGGGTGAAAGGAAGGAGGTGAGGCCAGAAAAGGATGAGAGGGTGGAGAGGAGACTGTGTAGGTGTGGATGAGAGGACAGATGGGGATGTGAACCTGAAGTGGGGGGAGGGGTATGGGAGGTTGTCACGGATGGCGTGGAAACCGAGGCGGTGGTGGCAGGAGCTGAGGGGACAAGAGAAGGTAGGAGTTCTGCCACGATCAAGAGATCGTGTTCCTGTATTGGCCTGCTGAATACGATGTGTCGCGCTCTGGGATGTTTAGAGAGGTCGTTCCAGTTGACACGGAACTTTACATTGAAGCTCCCGTCAACGCCAGTGGTGACATTTTGACTTGCAAGGGGTATATGATCATCGCTATGGGTGCTGTTGTGTGATGGGCGATGAGCGGGT
The DNA here is from genome assembly GCA_004296355.1 of Lepiota venenata. Taxonomy (NCBI): domain Eukaryota; kingdom Fungi; phylum Basidiomycota; class Agaricomycetes; order Agaricales; family Agaricaceae; genus Lepiota; species Lepiota venenata. Next base: position 819,133 of record RCFS01000003.1, read on the forward strand.
GTGAAAAGATGGAGACGGATGGTACGGGATGGAAGAGTGGAGGACCAGAACAATTGTAGACGGGATTCAAGATTGTAGTGTAGTTTCTGAATAAGATCGGCAGCCGTATTGAGTTGTTTTGGTGGTGGTGTTGGGGAGGGGGAAGGGGAAGGGGAATAGGATGAGGGCGATGGGGTATAGGATGGGGAAGAGTCCTTGTCTGATAACGAATCGGAATCGGATTCCGAGTCGTTGGCTTTTGCACGCTGGAGTTCAAAGTCGAGGGCTTGAACCTGGTACTCGTCTGGCATCTGGGTTGGGGCGTCCTCGGTCGGGGTGGAAGTGAACTTCGGGACGCCGGCGAAACCTAGTAGAAAAAAAAAAGTTATTAAAATTGGTACTGAGCTGTGCAAGTGAATACAACAGACCCTTTGCAAGGCGGATAAAGGCACGCTGCGAGCGACTAGCCTGACCATTAGGCCGGCAGCTAATTGCATATCCGGACACAAACACCTCGACTTCAAAAGGGGCGGACTCTAAGGCACGGCAAAATTTGGTCAGCACTGCAACCCCATCGCAACGGGACGGTAGAGGGGAGACTGACGGCCTTCGGGGAGCTCAGGGGAGATCTGGAATCTGCGTGCAGCCCAGCCTGGGAAGAGGGTGAGGATTTCCTCGTTTGTGTGGTGCTTGCGACCCAGGCGCGCGCCAATTTTGTGGGAGGCCCAGTTGCGCCATGCGTGCCGGCGTTCGTCTGTTGCGCCGAGGGCGTTGGCGGCGCGGGTGGAGTGGTTGAGGATGCCCTTGACGGCTCTGTGCCGCCAGTCCTGGGACATTTGGGAAAGGGGGCAGCAGCAGGAGGGCAGAGACAACAGGATTTAAAAAAAAAAAGACAACAAACATCACAACATCACTACGCACAGCTCTTTTCACAGCGCACATGCGATGACAGTCGCCCGTCTCCGTCCGCTGGCAAATGCAACATACCACCAGCCAAGGACGCTCAATCTCTACAAGACCCTCATTCCAAACCCATCCGAGCGCGGAAAGCTCTTGGCGCTGGGCTGGGAGGAGCCCGCGATCCGCATCGCCAACACCGTCTCTTGGCTCCTTCACAACGCACGCGCACAGGGGTTGCCTGTTACAGACGATGGCTACGTCCGTGTCCAGGACCTCGTAAGTGGTCTCCCTCTCTCTCTCTCTATCCATCTGAACTGGCCCCGCTTTAGTTGCACCACCCTAGAATGGGCAATGTCGACTTTCCTACTCTTGAGCGAATGGTCCTCCGCTTCCGCTCTCATTCTCTCGTCCTCAACCACGAACCCCGCGTAATACCACACCATGTCTCTGGTTCACAGCTCGACTGCTGGTGGATCGGTCTGCATGGTGTTGTCAAGTCCAGCGTCGTCTGTCTTTTCCCCTTGTGCACTTTCCGCGCTCTCTCTCACACCTCTTCCCCAGACTGATCAGAGATTAACAAGGCCGGAGAGAATTCCAGCGCTCATCCACGAGACCTGCTCCACCGCATGGCCGAGAATCCGTACGTTGTTCTCCCCTCCAGTTATCGCGATCTAACACTTCAATCCAGACAAATCTGGTATTTCCCGAGGCAAATCCGACCATATCGCTTTCACTACCAAAAAGACCATCCCACTCCAATGTAAGCCATCCTCCCCCCTTTGTCGAGAAACTCACTGCAACCTTGAACACAGACTCGGGCGACAGGACCTTTATCTACCTCGATGCATCCAAAGCCATAGGACACTTGCACCTCCCATTCTACAACTGCACCTCTACTATAAACAGGCCTGGCACTAGGAACAGCTGTATTCCGCACCAGGTCAAGACTCCGATACCAAACATCTCTCCTTCCATGTTCCAGTCGGCCATCCGAGTCGTTGCTCACCAATTCCCACTCTTGTCCAGAAGTCGCGAACGCACAAAAGGGGTTGGTAAGCTCATCGTACACACTGCCGGCGTGGATGCGTTGAAAAAACACGGCTACGACGGTGTGGTGAAAAACTCTATGTGGGACCTGGGTCAACAGCCTGTGTCGAAACAGCCGGAGCAGCGAAAGTCGTCGAAACGGCGTCACAAAACTGCGAGTTCAAAGATGGTTCGCAACTCCGCTCGGGATTTACCTCCGCATCAAGCCGCCGAAGATTGCATTAGTTGACAAGTATATGATACAGAAAGGAAGGAGCGGTATCGAGGTATACATGCTATGCCGCAACAAGAACCCGCTCAATATCGGCAAGGAAACTGACAAGTTCCTGGGCGCGACTTTTCAGCACACCAGCCATGTCGCAGTGAATAGACACCACTTACAGCATTATTGGGTTCAAAGCTCAAACCAAGCTTGACCGCGTCGGCTGCCTCTTTTGCCCTGCCCATACCAAGCAACGCCTTGGCTTTGCGGTAGTGACCCTTGGGCCAACCTCTCCGGATTGCAATAACAATCTCGGCATCGGCGAGCGCAGAGACGTAATCGTGGGTTTCGTGGTATGCGGCAGAGCGGTTGGAAACGGTAGTGGACAGTTCATCACGCATAAATTGATTGGCTTCCCATGGTGGTCGTTGGACTGCCAGAGAAGCAGCGGTGGTGTATCGAATGATAGCCTGTGGTGCCTGGCCAACTTTAAATAGAGCCTATTTTTTTTTCTAGTTGTGACTATTTGTTATTAGGACCAGCAAACGATGAGCCTACTGACATTTCCCTCGTCCTTGGTGCTCGTGACCATTTGGGTAAGCTTTTGGGAGACAACATTGCTCGGTGGAGGACAGAGGAGGTTGGGGTTCGCGACAAGCAGCCGCGAGAGACGGTTTGTGTTGAGAAAGTCGACGTTGCAGTTGTCGCATTTTTCGAGTTGGTGTGGCTCGCATACTGCGACAGCACCATCGTTTGTTAGTGCAAGCGGAACGGGACGAAACTGCTGGTCGATGACTCCCTGCATGACAGGGTCTGGAGGGGGCATCTGCTGCTGCTGCTGTGGCTGCTGTGGTCCATGTGAGTGCGAGTGTGAGTGCTCCTCACCGGGTGCATGTGTGTGTGAGTGGGACATTTGGGTGTGTTCAGGCTTGAAATGCACTAAGAGCCACGTCGAAATGTTCCTCTAATGGCGCACGTGACCGTGGGACGGAGGCTGTGGCTGAGTCAGCACAAGGCTGGGTGTGTGTGTGTGCAATTTTCTGCTTTTCTCTCCCTTCCATCCCAAACCTCTTTATCGTCTACACCTCAGCTTATTCTATAATGACAAATGGTCTTGTAAACGGAACCTCGAGCATCGAGAGCCAATTCTGTGCGTTTTCTGTATCATCACTCCCCGCAACTCCACTCGGCTGACCCCCCCCATTTCCGGCAGCAACTCTCAGTCTCGGAAAATCTGCCTATGTCCCACCTCACTTGAGGGCGCAGCGGGCTGCTTCCTCGCCTGTTGTCACCTCCACCTCGTATGTCTAGCCTACACTAACCCCCCTTCTTTTCTTTCTTTTACTCACACTTACATGCACCCAGCAACGACTGGAACGACTCCCGCTCCTCTACGCCCTCAAACGCCCATCCCCGCGGCGGATACGACACTCCCCCCCGCGGTGGTGGCAACGCTGCCTTTTCAGATTCCCGGAGCAGCCGGAACAGCTTCTTCTCCCGTGATACCAACCGCAGTGGCGGAGGCCCCGGCGGTGGCGGCTGGTCTGGTCCCAGCCCTGCTCCCCGCGAAGCCCCTGGCCCAGGTTTTGGCTTTGGCGTATGGAGGGACGGCAAGCACATCGTCGGCCCCCGCAACAACCGTCTTGAGAAGGAACTCTTTGGCGATGCCACCGATCCCTCCAAGCAACACACCGGCATCAATTTTGAGAAATATGATGATATCCCCGTCGAGGCCACTGGCGCAGATGTGCCTGAGCCTGTCCTCTCCTTCACCAGTCCCCCCTTAGACCCCGCATTGTTGGAAAACATCGGCTATGCCATGTACACCACACCCACCCCTGTCCAAAAGTACTCCATTCCCATTGTCGCTAATGGAAGAGATTTGATGGCCTGTGCTCAGGTAATGTGACTCAGCTCCTCTTCGGCCTGATCTTTTTTAATCATTCCGTCACAGACCGGTTCCGGCAAAACCGCAGGCTTTTTGTTCCCGATCCTTTCTGCCTCTTTCCAGCAAGGTCCCCGTTCCCCTCCACCCGATGCCGCTCAATCCCACGGTCGCACCCGCAAGGCGTACCCTACCGCTCTTATCTTGGCTCCCACGCGCGAGCTCGTCTCTCAGATCCACGACGAAGCTAGGAAGTTCGCATACCGCTCCTGGGTCCGTCCCGCCGTCGTTTACGGAGGCGCCGACATCAACCAGCAGCTTCGCCAAATCGAGCGTGGCTGTGATCTATTAAGTGCCACCCCCGGCCGCCTTGTCGACCTTATCGAGCGTGGACGTATTAGCCTATCCAATATCAAATACCTGGTTCTGGATGAGGCTGATCGGATGCTGGACATGGGTTTCGAGCCCCAGATTCGCCGCATCGTTCAGGGTGAGGATATGCCAGGCGTTCATGAGCGCCAGACCCTCATGTTCAGCGCTACCTTCCCCCGCGATATTCAGATCCTCGCCAAGGACTTTTTGAAGGATTACATCTTCCTCAGTGTTGGCCGCGTCGGCAGTACTTCTGAAAACATCACCCAAAAGTTTGAGTACGTCGAAGACCACGACAAGCGCAGCGTTCTTCTTGATATTCTCGCTTCTCAGCCCAAAGAGGAGCTTGGACTTAGTCTCATCTTCGTGGAAACGAAGCGCATGGCGGATATGCTTAGCGACTTTTTGATGAGCCACCACCTTCCCGCTACTTCTATCCATGGTGATAGAACCCAGCGTGAGCGTGAGATGGCAGCTTCACACCTTCCGCACTGGCAGGACCCCCGTTCTCGTTGCTACCGCCGTTGCCGCACGTGGTCTCGATATTCCCAATGTCACTCATGTTATCAACTATGACTTGCCCTCGGACATTGATGACTATGTTCATCGTATTGGACGTACTGGTCGTGCTGGTAACACGGGTGTCAGCACGTCGTTTTTCAACAGGAATAACAAGAATATCGTTCGTGACTTGATGGAGTTGCTTAGGGAAGCCAATCAGGAGATTCCTTCGTGGTTGGAGACCGTCGCTCACGAATCTACTTATGGAAGTGGTGGATATCGCGGCCGTGGTGGCCGTGGTAGAGGAGGAGGGAGAGGAAATGGTGGAAGGGACTATCGCACAGGCGGTGGTGGTGGTGCTAGCACTTATGGTGGTGGCGGTGGTGGTGGTGGTGGTGCCTATGGTGGTGGTGGCAGGTACGGAGGCGGACCCCCTGGAGGAGGTTACTCTGCATACGGTGGCAACCAGAACGGCGGAGGATGGTGGTAGACGACTGACCGACCCACCTCTAATCGAGTTTGGTGGAGGCAACTTGTTGTTTCTACCTGGCTTGGGTGTTTTCTTTTCCCTTCTGGTCTTGCCATCTTCTCTGCCTTTCCCCCGAAACCACAAAACTACAAAAACATATCTTGATGTCCCTTTCACCTGCCACGCGGTCCCTGGATATATGCGCTGCTCATCTCTCTACCGCCTGGTTTTATGTCCTTTCTCGCCATTGTCTTCCATCATTTTCGGCACGACTCTTTTTCTCTCGTCGCAACCTGTGATGCCTCGTCCGCCTCTTTCCACTATCCCCCCCGCACACACACACACGCCATGCAACAACTCATAATACGCCTAATGTCATGACTTTAGACTCGAAACTTTTTCCTTATTTTTTTTTCCCCCCTGGTCTGCTCGCACGCGCAACGAACCCATAATTGGTTTTTATTGTATGATTCGTCGAATTTCTCTCCTCTGGAACTATGGACGCTTGTGTATGATGAAAATACCCCCTCCCTCCCCCCTTACCCCCGTCCCTCTTCTCGTTGGGACTTGTAACTTTCGATCTCGTTCCGGGACTTGCTTCACTTCGCGGGTTTCTCGTCCCTCCTAGTTACAGTCACGACGATTTCGAAAACGAAAACGCAAAACCTAGACTGGCCAATTGCTGGCGTAATTCATCTACATTCCGATTCGCCATCCTACATCATTCGATGCGGTTCGGACTATAATCCATTTTTGCTGTCTACCACACCCTGGACTTTGCAACAAACCCATATACGCCGACACATGGACAATTCCTCATCTCTTAATTTGCATCGCCAACACCATCCGCATTGCATTTTTCTGCTTTTTCGTTTCTCTCTCGCAATCGACCACGATTTTCATCATACACATTAACGGGTTTTTCTGTTTTGGTCATACAATAGGCACCGACGAAGTTTATAGACGCGGGCATACTTTTTTTTTCTTCTCATTTCTCTCTCTCCGATCGCTTGTCTTTTTTCCTTATGCTTTCTATCGCATGTTTGTGTGTATCGATTTCTGGCTTTGTCCGATACTTGTTCGACGAGACATTTTTTTCATATATCAAATTCAGTTCACATTCTCGTTACTCCCGATCCCTCCCCCTCCTCCCATTTTCACCATTTTCTCTCGCCATTCGCGATACACTGGGTTTTCTTTTATTTACGGAGCTTTCACCCCCCCTTCCCCCCCTTGTCACCACTACCACCACCTAGAAGCTTCGTGCATATCATCCCCCCCCCCCCCCCTACACGCACACAAGACACCAAAAACTGGGATTTGGACTGCTTTTTGATACCCCCCCCCCCCCCCCCCCCCTTTTTTTTTATATTACCTAGAGTCTTTGCCGAGTTGTAGGTTTGATGAGACAATGTATCCATGAATTTTCTTAAATTGTTTGAGTTTTTGTGACTGGTGGGATAGAATAAGGTAGGCAAAAATGCCGGTCACTGATGTTTCTAGACACCTCTTGGCTGGTGCCAAGATTAGACGCCAAAGAACGCCCCTACCCTTGGAGATAAGATAAACAATGCCAGAGTCAAAGTAGGTCCCCCCCGCCTCTTTTCAAATAAAAAATACATATACCAATGTTGAACCAAAAAACCCTCCCAAAAAAACACACACACGACAAATACAAATGTCGTAGCAATAGCACAATACCACCGATACCCGAGCCGATTGTGTTGGCGTGGACAGCGAACTATGAAGAGGGGGATGAGGTTGCGTATATTGCGGGATCGCCTCCTCCGCCAGCTGTTCCTGTGTCTTCGATTGTGTCGTTGGTTGAGAGTGGTGTGTTGGGGTCGGGGTCGGGGTCTCGTTTGCAGTTGGTGAGAGAGGAAGAGGAAGGGGAGTTGGTAGGGGAATTGACGTCGACGGCTGCTGCGACGGTGGCTTCGGGGTCGGATTCGAGGAGAGTGTCAGGTTTTGAGACTGTTGTGAATGGTGGTAGTGGTGGAGTGGGGATGCAGGATCGGATTATGGTGCAGCAGCAGCAAGTGTTGCCGGATACGAGCCATCATGAGAGTGCCATGCAGAACGGGAATCCACCCCGGTGCGTTGTTCACTGAAACCTTCTCAAACAACAAAGTTGAAACCATTGCATATCTGGTTTTTATTATTATTCATAAATAGATACACAGAAGCACGCATACCGACATGTACACTCGATTATACGTTTTCACCGGTGGATGACTGTACCCAGTCGATGATTCTGATCCCACCTCATTCTGCTCCGGATACGAGACCGGTATATCATATCAAGGTTACTCATGATTTGTTTGATCCGACGTTTTTTGTGACGACGGTGAGGAGGGGTGGGAGGGCTGATGGGGATGTGGTTGGGGATTTTGTGTGAGTTTATGTTTTTTTTTGGGGGGTGGGGTTTTCTTACTAACGGATGGATATTGGTGTGTACCTGCGCTGCTGTCTCTCTTTTTTTTTTTTTTTCAAAGGACGAAACCGGGCTGTTCTACGCTCGAAGAGACGGTGTATTACAACAAAGTGGAGACGTATATATTTAAGAAATTGGGATATGAGACGAAGAAAGCTGAAGTTCGTAACTTTTTTTACTCGCGCATTTCCAGAAAAAAAAAAAAGGCTCACAGGCTGGACTTGTTTTTCTTTTTTTTTCTGTTTCAAGTGGCGTTGGAAGCTTTATCGTCACAACGAAGGATACCTCCGATGGAAATGGGATAAACACTGGCAAGTGAGTTTTTTTTTTTTTGCCTAGAACCCATAATTTTGTTCCCTGAATAAAACCCTCAAAGTGTGTGCATGTTACGGATCCTGTAGCAGTGAAAAACAAGCACTATCATCTTGTCGCACAGTTCTTTCCTCCAGAAGGACTGCGCTCACCTTCGAACCCTGAAAAACTCGCTCAGATGAGGGTGCATCCCTCTGGCCAGAAGATATTCGATGAATTGATTATATCAGTTTTGATTTTGGAGAGGCGCAGGAGGACGCCGCAGCAGACACGCTAAGGCTAAGATTTGAGATAAAGTCTTGATGAGACTCTGATATATATCCATTTTGCTTTCTGATTTTGTCGATCAATTGGGATGATTAATGTACGGCCGTAGCTACAATATGGTTGTCCATAGTGTACGATAAAAAGTGGTAAATAAAAAAATCAATGAGAGGAGACCATCGTCGTTTCCGAAAGGCTGGGTTCCATGACGGGCGGAGGATAATCCTGAGTGTACGGAGAATAGCGTTCAAGAGCCTGTGTGAGCTTCCTAACAGCATGACCAACAAAGCTCTCAAACATATTGCGATCATCCCCAAATACCCATTGCGACTGTAGCACCACATTTGCAGGCGTTGGATTAAAATCAAATAACCATTGCATACTGCAGATGAGTGTGCTTGTGAATCGCGGTGTAACGGAACCTTCGCGTTCACCCGCTGTCCGATTCTGTTTCCGCCGTTCTTTGCGTGACCAAGTATTGGTGTTTGCCTGGATTAAAATGGGATTTAATCGGAAGACGGTGAGAGTTGTTTTGGGTTGAAGCTCTTTTTCGAGGATGAGGGGTCGTTCATTTGCTGTGACCTTGGCTAGCGTGCAGATGTCTAGAAGAACGGTTTGAAGATGCAACGCGTCGATCGAGCAGAAGGATACCGAAAAGTGGTTGTCAAAAGTGTTACGGGCAGGCATCAAAGAATGGAGTGAATTTGTGGGATGCAATGATATTCGTGCAAGAGCCTGGTTAAGAATTGAGCAATCGGCAGAACGAGTGCGAGAGAAATTGACGTACATCAGGAAGATGTTCATTGGTAAAGGACCAGGCTATCCCCCATCGACGAGTTTGACCTTGTACAAATTCAGTTATTGCGTATGTCCGTACCTGAAGTTGAGTTCTAGCCCCCAGGTAGTCATCCCGTAGACGAAAGCTCGAATACTCACCGAGCGCTTGCGCAGCATGACGATGATTTCGTGCACAGTGGAAAGTTTTCCGAGCATCGATGTATACCATCTTAATGAGATGAATTCAAGGGGCAAATAATACAGGGCATCAACAGCACTTACCTGCACTTTAGCCCATATCGTTCACTCTCGTCTACCATCTGGCCAACGAATGCCGCTTCTCCACCGGGGGTATATATCATTTCAACATCAGCCCCAGTACAAACCTAAAGGTCAAGAGCTAGTCTAACATTTAGTGTGAGTTAATTAACGATCCACCCACCCCGCTAGGCGGCAGTTCCTTCATCTCCGTAGAGCGTATGACTTCTGCCCTACTACCATAAAAAGGTGGATTACACATGACGAAATCGAAGCTAATCCGAAAATAATGAGTGGTAAATGGGAGGAAATGGACGAGAAAGCAATAATTACGGTGGTCCAGAGTGATCCTCTAATGGAAATAGAGTTGGTTTGTCCGAGGAGGCTCGCATAAGGTGAATACGATCTTGCATTTGGTTGCTTTGAATATTACGTTCGGCGTATGTGTAAGATTTATCGTCAATCTCTGTCTTGTTAGTAAGCATGCGCCGACTGAGAACCTGAAGCATGCTCACCCGTAGCCACGATATCCCAAGAAGGTTCCATCTTGCAGGCTAGGAGAGGATAAATTGCCGACGCGCCTGTCCCTCTGTGACAGTAGTAATATAAGCATTAAATAACGTCGGAAGAGTGAGTCGTACATATCTATGCCTCGTATTGTGCGCAGGTCTTCCTTAAACAAAAACCGATGTGCACGAATGATGTCCTGTATCCAGAGGACATAATTAAGTCTAGCGAAGTGTTACTGGCGGCTCCAACGGGAAGGAGGAGAATTACCTGTTAGGCACCTGGAATATATCAGAGTTAACGGTTTAGCATTGATAGTGATGGTTACGTACTGCTGGACAAAGCCGGTCCTCCGCCAAGGTCAGCTGCACTCCGAAGTCACGGTGCAGAAGCGCCTGAGTCAGACACCTATACTATTCCGTGGAAACTGGTCAAACATGTGGGATTATACAACAGCCATGGACAACCTTTGGGCATGCTCATTGTGGAAATCTATAGTTTTTCGTCGAGAAGGTAGGTCAGATGAAATGAGACTATTGCCAGAGATAGATGAGTGTACGGAAGCAGCAGCAGAGAGTTCTGAGGAAGCGAGAAACGCGATACCTACTACTCTAGCAAAGGCGGATATTCTTGTGCAAGTTCGTCGAACTGAAGGGGCTGAGAATAGATGTTTCTCTGGTGCATTGAGGCCAGAGCCCGGCAGAGTGGCGGAAGGATCCAAGGCAGCTTTGTTTATGCAAGTGGGCGCCTGCCCACCATCAACAAACACAAACCCACCCGACAATCTCCATTGCTACAATGTCACTGACGTCTCTACCCCCTGAAATACTACTCAAGATCATTTCGCTACTCCAACTTCAAGATGTTGCAAGGATACGGCAGGTACTAGCCCGTTTCAGTATATAAAGACGTCTTAACACTCATCCACCTCAGTCTTGCAGTCTCCTCCAGGAAATCACACGAGACAGGCACATTTGGCTTTTGCTACTACATAGACAACGGCAGTACTACCCAATTCCTTTTCGCCTTGACCTTTTTCAGGGCTCTAGGGATTCCTTAACCTCTTCGACTGCGGACATCGAACGTGCCGTTGTCACAGGCCATCGTATCGCGCTTTCATGGCCACTTCCAAGGGCAAAATCACCGATAAGAGCGCAACCGAAGATGGGTGATATGTTAATTTCGCTAGAAATGGTTCTTGATCGATGGTTGTTGATTGTTTATGCGGAGGGAGCCATGTATCTTTGGGATACTCTACCAAACCCGGGGTTGTCATCACTGCATGCGAGCGGTACACCACGGGCAAGGATATGTGCCACCCTAGTAGAGAAAGGAGAAAGTAGAGGTGCCATGTGGTTAGCCGCTGCATCAAGAGTCACAGACGATGGGCGGCTCATCGTTGCTCTGAACACGAGACCGACGTGAGCACCGACCTATCTTGTCCCGTGACAATCTTACTCCCTTTTGAAAAGCCCTTCATTTTGTCCATGTATACGAAGTGGCCCTAAGGCATGATGCCTCGTTCAAGTTCCTTAAGACAGTACCATTGTCAACGCCGGAAGTTATCAAGACATTGAGCTATTCTGACAACATGCTTATACTATCTCGTGGAAGCTCACTCAACCTTGTTGATATTTCCGAGGAGCCAAAACGAGACCTCATGATTGTATCTCCCCACTCGGAGGGCCTTGAAGACATGGTATGGACGTAACATGTCCTAGCATCGCAGTTCCTCACGTATCCGTTAGTGGGACGGCATAATCGATATCTGCTTGTGCACTCAGTATATAATCGTCTTCAAGATGCGTTCCATCGAAGTCCACGATATTAAAACCTTTCCCGAAACTTCAACAGAACCGGAAATCGTTGCAATTCCAATAGCCAAACACTTTTTCCCCAACACGACCTTCCGAGAGATACGATTCTCGACTCCAATTGTTCGTCACGACCTCTTAGGGATCGACTTCAACATTCTCGCGTACGACGTTCTCCAAGGTCTATTTCATTACTCTGTCCGCTTCCACTCGCGCATCGGTTCGTCCGAAATTCAGCCGTTCCTCACGGTTACTCCCCTGGACGTCTACGCGCTATCGGATAGCGTCATACCACATTTCCCCTCCCATCCCGTAGCCAGTTCCGACCTCCTTACTCCATCCCCGACCCCTACACCATCCACAGAGTTCAATGGGGCATTCCGGCAGGGAGTAAACTTGAGTTCGCGTGGTTTTATTAGTGCATACGCATTTGGGTCGAAAGCAAGAAGAGCCGTCTGGGTTCAGCGTATCCGCGGTAACACAATAAGAGAAATTCAAGTCTGGAGTGATTCCAGTTCCGCTGAATACGGGGGCCTAACTTCACAAATGGGGAGTCCGCGTGGGCACATTGGGAGTGTGGTTGTGTACTCGATATCCTCACCTGATCTAAGAGGTGAGTTTTCGCCTTTGTCGTTGCCTGTCCCGACTTTGTTTGAACAGTCTTGTTTCAGAGGACATTGTTCGTTGCACTTTGAGCGAATCAACTGGACTAATTATTCTGGGAAATCGAGCAGGCGAGGTATTCTTGCTGGACGTAGAACCCTAAACCCCCAGAAGCGACAATCCTAACGCGTTCTCAGACTGCCGATAACGCCCTGCAATTGCGCTAAACATGCGTGCTGTTTGTGTACAAACACCTATTAATTTAGAAGTAGGGAATCTTCGGACAGGTCATCCCGCAGAGCCGGTGATGGTTATCCTCAGCCATGTCTCTGCGTAAAGTGTGAAAGCAATTTATATGGGCGAGGAGAAGCACAAGGTAAGTTTAAGGCACTAGTCCGAGCCGGACCACCCCTTGAGCATTTCTCAAAGAGGGTTAGCTGATGGACTATCCACGATAACCATCCCGCAATCCCTCTTCAATATTCCGTGTCCACCGCGAACTTTGTCATTCAGTCCCTTGATACAGAAGACAATCCAGGGAAATATTTTAGCCCTATTTTGGAGTTACGTTGGATTAAGCGAAGACAAGGGGGACAGGTCTAAGTTATGTAGTGTAGATAGATGGGAAAGGGCTTGGCACGCGGACTTGCGGGGGATATTTCTCCCCTTTTGCGATGTCATGCTCTGACTCCGCCAACCCCGCCACCCTTTGCCCATCCAGGGTGTGAAGGAGATGAAAACCCTGAAGAGATCACGAAATGTGATATATGGGTATATAGAGCTCGTGTGGCGCTATGTACCATCAATGTGTTACGAGGCAAGGAGCCTCCAGGTCGCCGCAGAGCTAGTTGTTTCCGAAGTATGACGTATTCATTGAAGCTGAGGACGGATACGTCGAAGTTTGACCGGATAGCCTTCAGTAGGGGAATGATCAATCGTGATCGAGTGCGGACACAGGACGAGGGCGACTTTGATATGCAGGTAATGGTCGCAGTAAATGGCAGGCCTGCACGGCGATCTGTGTCAGGGTAAGACATAATTTTTGACAGGGCCCTTTTTCAACTGCTGATTGTCGTAAATGTGGCATATCGACAAGTGATTGGAATCAAAGGTTTCTACCTTCGATTCAGTTACACCTAATGAAGGACTGAGAACCATCAACGAGGTACCCTCCACAGAAGCATGCAATCCAGCCCTTAGCACCACTCCCTGCTTTTTGGGTGTAAAAGTGGAGGTTTCCGAACCGCCTTCATCGGTTGGGAAGGTGACCCGTAAACTATTAATTCCATACTAATTTATAAATAGTGGTAGAGCTGCGGCTGCTGTATTCTAGCTTGAAACGGGCAGTATAATACCTGGCGCCACCCGTGTGTCCAAGGCCTTGATATCTCACACCATAAAGCTGGTTAACGGAGGTTGCCAATTACGTGGCGACAACTCCGCCAAGACGACCCGATGAGATTTTTTTGGAGGGGCATTCAGGGCTTAAACATGAGAATGGACAGGCATGAGAAGGGTATTTCCCTAGGGACCGTAGGTGGTCTACTAAGCGGTAGTCGACTAATGTTAGTCCTTTTTTTTAAAAAAGAAAACTCCTACTTAGAGTTCGGCTAGTTGGGTTTCTGCATTATGCATCCAATTGATAGAATAGGCAAGATTGACTCTCAATGAATCTCTGGTGCGATACTTAATGTGCTGTAGGGACTTCTTCCTCAAAGGCCGCATTAAGGGCATCGGTTCTGTAGACAGACGTCCCTGAGTTGAGAGAGAGAGAGAGACCTAGTAAAAAAGAAGAGAATTGATCCGTACATGTATAGGGATGACCCATGGGGGTGGTGACAGGTTATGACCACCCGAACTGGAACTTTGTCGGCACCACAGCCCTGCAGGCTTCCGGAAGACTAAAAATAGTTCATTGCACGGAGGAGTGTAAATTAATTCCTTTCTTCTGTGTCGTCCAATCTTCCGCTGCTGAATATTTAGTTCATGTAGGAAGCCTACAAAGTGTTTCGACGAAATTTTTTTTTGCAGCACGTTGGACACATGTTACCCTAGCCGAGTTGCAACCTCAGCGCCCACTATTACGACACTATGTGAAATCTTACGACTCGCTTGCAATAACGGATCTTCGCTCGAAGGGTACAAGTCAGTTGTCAAGATTGCTTTCTTGTATGGATTATACCCTGAACATTGTTCCCGCGTCATGTCTTAATCAAATCTCCCTGCTCTCTTCCTCCGACTCGGTTACCCCTCATGTGAAATGACATCCAATTAAGCAGTCATACAATCGTCTTCATTACCTATGGCCCATTCGCTCCTTTGGCATTTTCCCAAGGGAATTGTGAACAGTCGATCCCTTTCTCGATAATAATTATCCGAAGGCCATCTCTAACCAACTTCAAGAGTCTCCCGCGAACTCCCTCGCTCCATTCAACCTTTTGTTGAATAGTGATGCACACCTCTGCGAAACTCTGCGATGCTTCTCGTCTATTCTCCAGCATCCGCACAAGCGGGGAGTCGTCCAAGCGTGCAAAATCTGTGTAGAAACCCCCACTCCTGAAGTCCAAGTCAAGAGTTTCCAAACGAGGGAACACTACAAGGTCCGAGGCATTTAGTGTGCCTCCGTAGTTCAGTATGGACGTTGGATCGAGAACTTCAAGGAATGAGAAAGGAGCCGAGATTAAACGCAGTATGGTAAGGTGTGGCAGTGCGAGTTGCGAGGATGTCCCTCCATTTAGGAAGGTTCCTCTGTGAGTGTCGATCCGCCATTGCCAGTAAGAGTAAGGGAGGTAATGCCAGGTGTATGTTGCAAGAGGTCACGGAGGGCGGAAAGGCTCGTCCAAGATTTTCCACTATCAGCCCACAGAAGCGCTCGCAGGGCTGGAAATTCGAGGAATTGAAGTTTCCGACAGATGTTCGATGGGTAATGATACCATTCGAGATGGGATAGGTGCTTCAGAGTGATGTGTTTATTGGCATGGAGAATATTGTCAAAGTGCAACGGAGTTGAAGTGGTGGGGGCGATAGAGTAGTGATTTCTGTACTTGACCAAGCTCGGACACAGAGTAAGAAGATGAAGGCAAATATCGATGGGAAGTTTATGACAAGTCAGAGTAGTGAGTTGGTCCCAGGGGAGCACAATCTGCGGCATCACTCTCTTGATTGTAACCTCTCGTAGTTCTGAGAAGCCGCGGAGTGTCACCTCCCTTGGATGAGAGGCAGGCCCTAGTTTTTGTCCTGGCCACCAGCCTAAGAGTAAGGATTCGATTCGGGAAAACTGATCCGATAGTAGAGACATCCACTGAAATGGCATGCCATCGAGTTTCAAACTTCTGACTTTATCTAGGTGTATGGAAAAAAGAAGGTCCCCGAGAGGTTTTAGCTGCTCAAGCGGACGCTTGGGGTTAAGCATGTGGTTCAAGGAGAAAACCAGCTCGAGTTGGATCGGGTGCACACTGGAGTTACGCAAGTATAGCGATAGAAGCCTTGCATCATGGCGAACAGTGGAAGGACGGACGTGCAAAGCGACGGTGGTCCACAATGTCGGCGTAGACCACGCCACCTGGCGCCAGTGTGATGATACAGCACCGAGAACAACTTGGAAATGTGAGTTCGCCCTGGAGGTGCTGTCGAGTGTACTAGTGAGTGAGTGCGCATGTGAGAAGATTGTCGCGAGGATTTCGACTGGGAATATCCTAGTGGAGGATTGCACTCCGTTTAGTTTTCGAAGGAGATTTGTCCTTTCCTGGCTGAGCCGCTCCATTTCCAACTTCAATTGCTGAGCCTTTCGATTGATCATATCGGCTTCGCTATCGAGTTCTGGAGTTGATTCGAGCGTACTCAAGAGATTATTCGGAAGTTCACCCACGGGTGGCTGGTAGCCACATTGGGGACATTGGTTCTGTAGACACATATCCTGGTTTGAAAAGCTATGATAAGTCAGCAGGGGAAGATAGGGTATTAAGCAGTTCGTCCGTACATGCTGCTGAAAGATTTGAGTTGTTCGTGGCGCTCGAGAAGAAATAATACCGCAGCGAAGGTACAAGTAGCAAATTACAACGACAAGCGCCGAGACGTCAGTGTCACAGGTACGTACTTTCGCAGGGTTGTTCTAGGGAACTTGAATCAGTCGTTTAGTCACGATGTATAATCGGGATTGTTCCTTTCGAATAATTCCATTTCGAAATCTGGTTTCCAACAGGGACTCCTGGGGGTCTCGGTTGGAGCCCTCGCCACCCATATGTAATGATGTTCTCCGGCGACGCCGGTACGTTCTCCTACATCCCGAAATAGCTGCCTTTCGGGGGAGGAATCTCCCCGCTTAGGCCTGCCCTTGGCCATGTGTTTGCATCAGGTTACTTCAAATCGTGAAGATCCTGAGCCTCTACCAACACTATTGAGATGCAGCTTTCGCATCCGGGGTGAGAACGGGGGTAAGAACGAACAATAACTGACATTGCATGCAAGAGTTCCTTTTCACCTTTGCGTGGTCACGTGTATTCAACCATGCCTTCAAAGATGCCGCTCCCCACCGTTTGCAGGTGTTGTCACACCGAACTTGTCTGTCTTGGCTTCGAGAAATAATTTCCTATTCAACCCCTCCTGGTTCCTAGCTTTTGTTGTTCTGACCTCATCGAGCTTAATGGTACCACCACGTGGGGACTGAGCACGTTATTATGTTCCTTATTTAGCCAACTGCGTATTCACAAGTGTAAATTTGTCATTCTTCAGTCCCAACAAAGATGCTACCCTCACGACTCTTCCGCAACACAGGCCTACCGCCACCTCTGCGCAGTCTTCTCATCCCGAGTCCGTCTCTCCCATCAATTTACCATGTCCAGCTTCGCCTCCGACTCGGCATTATTGTCCCTCCAGCTGCAGCACCCTCATCCTCCTCCTCACGTGCGCGTTATTCTACCGTTGCTGTACCCTCCACCTCGCATGGAGGTGTCAGCACTAATGTGAATAGGGAGGACGCAGAGAAGCTCCAAGCGACAGAGGAGAAAACAGACCTTGGACAGACGGTGGGCAAGATCCAGCCAAAGCTCTCGATTACCTTTACGTGCACAGTCGAGGGATGCGGCCAGAGATCGACCCACGAGTTTACGAAGCAAGCGTACGAGAAGGGGATTGTGATTGTACAATGTCCTGGATGCAAGAATCGGTATGTATTCCTCTTCTCTATTGGTATTTAGCTTGTGGCTGACAGAGCCTGGAGACACCTCATTGCCGACCATCTGGGGTGGTTCAAGGAGTCCACCGAAGATGGAAAGTTGCGCACAATAGAAGATATCCTTAGAGCTAAGGGAGAGACCGTGAAACGGGGCAAGGTTGACCCTGCTGGCACCATTGAGTTTACCCAGTCTTCTTAGGACCATATAATCAGGTGAGAACGAGCCATTTTTCTGTCTACAAGGGTGTGTATTTAAGAGTTGACGCAGTATCTTAGGGGTTGATATAATGTGACTGGAGCTAGGCTCAAGCGGGTTTTACGATGAAGATGCGGAGGTTTCTTTCTGTGGAGGTGCCTCCTCATCTTTTGGAATGACACCATTATTCTCGAGCAGCGTTTCGAGTTCACCAGATTGATGCACTGTTTACCATGAAAATAAGTATGATATACCTGTATAATAACCGACTAATAGAAACCCCCTACTTACTATTAATAAGGATGTCGCATCCGCCAATAAATTCGCTGTTCACGTAAATCTGAGGAATGGTCGGCCATTCCCTGAAAATATCATAGGGTTAATAACATAGAGCGTTAAAGGGATAATAAATAGGACGCACGAGAACTCCTTGATACCAGTTCGCAGCTCTGGATCCGCAAGGACGTTGTAAGTTTTGAGTTTCTCTAACGGCACCCCTTGAAGCTGGAGAACCTGAACCGCAGCGCGCGAGAAACCACATTGGGGCTCATCTGGGGTGCCCTTCATAAAGAGTACGACTGGGCTCGAGTTGACAGCATTTTGGATTTGCGAACGGGCCTCTTGGGAGAGGAAAACGGTGCTGCGGAGAGTCTACCCGAGAGGAATGACGGGCCCGGTGCCTGCTCCGCGAAGAAGCTGAGCCTGGATTGGGGCAATTAATGGTCTGTTCTTGCGCATATACGGAGTACTCACTGAGGAACGCAGAGCAGGTCTAAACATTATTACTGACGGCCAGAGAAACAACTCCAAGTAAGCTGGGAGAACCCCTGCTATGACGTAAGCATTACCGTCACGTGGGGAGGAAATGAGCCAATAGGAACGCGAGTATCTGACAATTCCCGCATTGCGCGGCGGTGGTCAACTCGGGCCCTCCTTCCCGAGTCTCTCAAATGCACTCACCCTCTCCTTCTCGGTCATGAGGATCTCAAACCGCACATTTGTCATTTCCGGAGGGTGAGATCTGCTACAGGGTTACAATAGACCAGCACATTGAAACACAACAGGTCCTCTGGACTCGGTCTTGCAACCGTCGAGGACCTCGTCGCCCAGCTTGCATATGTTTCCATCCTTGACCGTACCCCACCGCCCAGCACCATAGCTCACCATCCCAATGTCAAATTCTTCAAAACAGACATCACAAACCTCGAGCAGATCCAGGCCGCCGTCAAGGGCACTGTAGCATGGGCAGCGGGGGACCAAGTCCCGGTTGGGTGGTGTCATCAACTGCGCAGGTGTCGGCACGGCCGCTAAAATTATTGATGCACACGGGGAGCCGCATTCATTGGACTTGTGGGATTTTGCACTGGCTGTGAATTTGACTGGCTCGTTCAACTTGACGAGATTGGTGTTGAAGCATCTGGTGAAGGTTGAGCCTGAGGAGGGACCGGATGGTGAGAGAGGGGTGATTATATTTGTATCGAGTGCTGCAGCCGTAAGTTGATCGTCGTTGTAGTGCGATAGAATACTGATGATCACGCTCTTCAGTACGAAGGCCAGCCAGGTCAAACTGCGTACTCTGCAACCAAAGGTGCACTCAGGTCTATGACAATCCCCATGGCCCGCGACCTGGCTCGCCATGCTGTCCGGGTCGTGACTATCGCTCCTGGTGTATTCGACAGCAACATGACTGCTCATTTCCCTGGAAAAACTCGAAAGAGTTTGGAGAACGACGGTATCGTGTACCCGAGACGTTTTGGTCAGCCTACTGAATTTGCAAAGACTGTGCGGTGGGCTTTAGATTGCGCCTATGTAAATGGCGAAACTATCAGGTTGAGCGGAGCAGGGAGGCTGCCCGCTAAGTTGTAAAAAAAAAAATCACGCTTTGTATTTGCGTAGTTTATTTTTTGTTTAACAATGTTCTGAAATGCATTTTTGTGTCGTTGGGATGTTTGCCGCTACAGATTAGTATAACATCATCAACATTGTAACACCGGCCAACAACAAATAGCAGCCGAAATTACGCCAGAGGAAATCCCAAAGATCCTGAATTTAGCTGCGACAAGAACGAGCAAAAGGCAATTAGTCAGAAAGGGGATGGACTAGCGCCCACATTAAAATGGTTACCGGCTCCGGGGAACAGGCGATGTATTCTCTGTGGTACTGTTCCCGAGAACCAACCGGTAACTAGAATTTCCCGTAGTGAATGATATCCCGGGGTAGCCAGCGTCGGTAAGGATCGTTTGTAACGTCGTTAATAACAGGTGGAATTCTCAAATAACAAAGACCTGGATTGAACGCTACAAATAAGAACAATTCAAAGATTTATTGCTTCATTTGCATAACCCCTGCATGTACTCGGCTTCGAGCATCACGCCTCTTTCATGAATTTCTTTATCTCTTCTTGCATAAATTTCACGTCCTCCGGATTGACGCCGGTGCCAGCTGTGTACAATAGATTGAGGTGAGAAGAGGTAAGTCACTATTAGACCGAATGGAAAGTACCCATGTGTCCCCAGATCGTCGGTATAATGACAAGCCTGGATGTATTTGGCATGCAAGAAACTTCGTATTCACTGTCCTCGGGCTGACAGAAGCATGGGATTTGAGAAAAGTGGGCGTGAAACGGGAACTCCTCACCGGAAAATAGAGATCCGTCTTGGCCGGCATAATCAAACCTTTCGCCTTGATGCTGCTCAGGCATTTTGCCAAGTCTCCACCGTCGCGTATTTTTGATACATCTCCAGTTTCCCAAGTATGGAATAGAGTGATGAGATCGTTCGCATCCCAGGTGAGGATGTGCCGCTTCCCAAAATCCTCGTAAAAAGCTTTCGAGGTCTGGGAACCTATCAAGAGAGACATGACAGTGATGCATTTTCAGAAATCTATTGGCTCTTAACTCACTGTCCATTGCAGCGATAATGGTGCTCCCGGAACCACTGAAATTAGGTCAGCCTTCGAAATACATAGAGCGAACTAGAATATTTATTTCAACTCACAGTCTGGCCATATGCCCACCCGCAATAGACTCTGCCAAAGGCTCGAAGACCGCGTTGCTGGGATTGATGTATAGTGGCCATCCTTAAAATCTGCGGAGGCCAGCAAAGCGGACTTTGGTCCCTCGATGAAGCTAATACGAAGAAATTAAGTTACCGGAGTTCGAGAATGTTATGATCCTTTACCATTGGTTATGGGGACTCGTGCGCGCAGATCCGCAGATGCAAATATACCTATACATAGACAAGCGAGGGTGGGGTTGTATCGTAACCTTGATGCAGTCAGGGATTGAATACCCACCTCTCCACAAAGTCGGGGTACATCACAGCCCAGTAATAGGTTTGCTGGCCGCCCATAGAGAATCCCACGGCAGCATGTACTTTCTGCACTCCAAGGTGTTGTAAAAGCGCATATTGTGCCCGACTGCCCGGGGTGACTCTGATTATTTCCAAAAAAAAAAAGGTTGCTGTCCTTACATATTATCCTCGTAGGAAACAGCTGGGAAATAAGGACCGTTGAAAGGTGCGGGCTGAAGAGATTTGGAGTCAAGTTCCGCTGGTCTGATTACAACTCACTGTGTTTGAGGGCGAGCTGGACTGGAGGAGAGAAATTATTAGTTGTAGTACAACGCTCCATGCGAAATCTAGTACCTCGCCACCAGAGAACTGCCCTGCAGTGACGATGAAATATTCACTAGGGCTGAAAGTCTGGTCAAAGGGTGAGCCGCCCTCCACCTGTCGAATTACTCGTTTCCGTACTTTGTCTGGTCCAATGAGGTATTCTTGGGCTACAATTGTGTGTGATACTCGTGGGAGACTACGAGGAGGAACAAGGCAGGCACCCACTGTCAAGTCTTCCTCCGTAACAGGTTGGGAATATTATGCATGGATTCTTCGAATCACCGTATGTTCTGTATGCCGTTATAGCATCTGGTAGTACCCCCCCTTCTACATGCATCCGCCCATGGTGATGATACTGGGTCTTAACGTCGGCAAAGCTGAAGGCCATGTTAGTATGAGTGCTGATTTTGAGGCGTCGATGTTCCAGTGCCAGTGGGAAAGCTCATGCTCTTTATACCTTGTCGAAGTGCTCTTCCCATGAAAGCGATGGGTCCCTTCCAGATTATGAGCGCGAGCACCATATGGTGCCAAGGATTCACGGGACCAGCCCTTTTATTAGATCAGTTAGTGTTGTCCTCAACTTCTACTTCTGGGAGCGCAGTCTGACCGATGGCGAGACATCCGTGGCAGAAAATCGCGCGGCTAGTAGTGTGACCGTGGGACCGTCTGCATCAGCATCTCGACCTTTTGATTGACCTTCAATGTTGCAGGCAGGTGGGTCTACTGCACCCCTGACACCTCTACTCTCATGAAATATAACACTAGAGCAGACAGATGAAATGATAAAATAGTGCACCTAGACACAATATACATATTGCAACTCTGGTCAGGCCTGCATCCAACATCCAGGTCTAAAGTACCTAAAGATGTCATAGCTAAATGTCTGTAGGAATAAGAAATACACGGTTTAATTTCGTTTCATTGTTCATGTCCTCGAGCCTAAGGAAGCACACCAAGAACCCTTGCAGTGATTATTCCACCCCTCCCTAGTATCAACTTTCTTGCAAGCTACTTTGTGCTCAAAAACATTCACTGGCAATTTATACAGAGCTAATATTTAAGCTCAAATTTTACTCCCTTCTTTTTGCTGAAGTTAGCCTTTGCCACTTGGGATTCGGAGTACTTCCCGCCTACGACACTGGTTTGATGCCGAAACCAAATAATCATTTACGGTAACGTGACTTGCGCGTTTATCCCTCCTCCCGTTCGTCTGATGCCTTTTATTTCTTCCGTATGGAAAATCTTTTCAGTCGACTCAAAGCTCAAGGGGACACGCTCCAATCCTCCAATATGACGCGTCTGAAAGAGACTCCTCGCACTGGCATATACGAGGATCTTGGGAGTTCCTTCAAACCTTCCGGTTCCAGGGCGAAGATAGAGGAGCAAACAAGGAGCATAGGGGGGCGGTCACAGCCAGTATCTGACTTTGAGTCTGGGAGCGAAGATGAAATGGATTGCTTGTCACAGAGCACACAGGCGGACGAGACGAAGGTCGTTACAAAGGAGAAGGCAACGACCACCGAGAAGCTGTCAGACTATCATCCCTCTACTCTTGAACGCAAATCAATGCTGCTGAAGACCATGAAATTTTCGAAGAACAAGCCAGCGAAGACAGAGACGACACGCTCCGCTGCTTGCCCCAGATCCTCTCCCCGAAAATCACGTCTTCAAATTAGCCGGGAAGATGAACAACTCGATGAGAGGAATGTAGCGCGCCTTCGAAAGTCTTTCAGTACTGCACCCCGGTCCCGACCCAAGTGCCGTACCCCCTCAGCACCCAAGTCCGAGGCCTCACCTAAACCACCTAAAGGGATCATCGCGCTTCGCGAGCGGAAAGTAGGGAAAAAAACACTTTCCACGATACCATTACCATCACCCCTTTCGTCTCAAAAGAACACTAGAGGTCGCGATTTCGGACGAGATTCCCCGAGCTCCACAGACAGCCTGAATCAGAGCTCCTCCAGTAGTAACGGGACTTCGCCACCATCTCATTCTCGACCCTCAAGCTTGACAAGCTCCTCCACGCCTGCCCCTCGTCTTCCCAACAAGTTCCCTACCTTCTCACCACTTGGTTCGTCGGCTACAAAGCCTAACGTCACTGCTGCGAAAAGCTTTCCCCGACTTTCTCCTCTCTTATCGGACAGGAAAGCTTTCAAAAAGAGAGGGAAGGAGGGGAAACGGAAAGCCTCGTCCGGGGGCCCACGGCCCTTCCCGATGTTAACCCAAGATTTCAGTAGTATCGGTAGTATGCCTCCTGCTGGGGACTCTGATGTCCATAACTCTAGCCCAGAGGGCCCTTCAAGGAAACGGAAGTACAAAAGAGACGGAAACTTCGCGTACGTTTCATGCGACCTCGAACTTATCAAGGCTTCAACTTGTATCACAGAACCTTGGGTCGGGACGGATTCATATGAAGAGGAGGACTCTCGTAAGCATTACTTTCTCTGACTGGAACACCGCTTACCTTGCGGACCCCAGTGTTCATGTCTCCTACCATCGACCCGAAGACACTGTGTCCATATTGCGACGCCCCTTTACCTGATTCTCCTACACCCCTACTCAGACGCTTATTAGAGAGCACGGCTGGGAAATCTCGTTCCGATCCTCGTCCTACTAACCCTCTTGGTCGTAAAGCTCCCTTGGCAACTTTCATATCTGTGTGTCGACGTCATCAATTTGAATCTCAGATCCTCCCTGAAGCAGAGGCAAAGGGATGGCCAAAGGCTATCGACTGGGAACGGCTTTCTGGTCGCGTTGAAAGGATGGGGGCACATCTCCGAAATATCATTGATGACCCTGGCGATAAAGACGCTGATGAGCTGCCGGAACATATTTCACTAGCATCTGGGCCTAGAACACAGTGTGTTTTTTGGAGAGACGTTATCACCATCATCAAGACTCGTGGATTGAGGGCCGTAGCTGATGTCCGAGGGCAATTCCTGGATTTTGACAAGACGCAACCTGGATAGTAGGCGTAACATGTATAACCTCTTGTGTGACCACAAGATTGACATTTTTTGTGCAGCTACGGAGAACTCGGATCGGTTATCATCCAGCACACACTTCTAAATATGTTCCCCCCAGAATCACTCGACCCTGCCCTATTCCTGCCACTCACGGCCAACGAATTTATACCACGAATTCTTGTCCCCGAGGTTGCTTTACGACTCATCATGGAAGATCGACAGCTTAAGGGGCCGAAGGGGAAGGATGTTGCGCTTCAGGTACTAAGGGATAGCGCCTCGTATGGAGTTGCGATGTTTTCCGAGGATGGCTGGGAGGGCCCAAAGGGTACGCAGGCTGGAGTGGGCGATAGAATAGTGATGGAAAGAGCGAAGAAGAGGCGACAAGAGATTGAGGGAGAAGAGATTGAAGGTCTTGTCGGGGTGCTTCAATCAAGCGATACAGATGGGACGAGTGGAAAGGACAAGCGATGGCGCGACACTCGAAAGGCTGGAGGCTTCGAATTCTTGGGTCGTGACCCGTATGATAAGCAGCCGAGACCTTCACGAAATCTTTCCAGAAAGAAGGGCGCCTCAGCGACCGACCCAGGATCAGACGGTGATAATATGGTGTCAGACATTCCAACTGCTGAACCGCTTGCCCAGTCAAGACCTCGGAGATCTGTCAAGACTGTTGACTACACCGATATTTCAAGCGACGACGACGAGCCTCCGTCTCGTGATCGTGTTTGTACTAAAAGGAGCACGAAGATATCAAGGTCTCCCTCAACGAGCACGCTATCACCAATTCAGTCGGGGTCGAAACGGAAACCTATACCGCTTTCGGACATGGATATGTGCTCCAGCAACAGTAGCAGGAACCTAGTGGCTAGTCGACAGAGAGATATGCCTTCCAGGAAGACGAAACTTTCTAAGACCAAGGATCAACATGACGGTGGTGCCATCGTAGATGTCACTACGCCAGTTGCTACACGACGTACGCAAACCACAGAGGAAGATGACGTCGATCCTACCCCACGACCTCCACGAAAGCCGGAGCCCTCGCTACCCCAAGAGAGTATCCTCACAAGAGCACGGGAGCGAAAGAAGCCACAGGACGCGAAGAGGCAAGTAATCACTATTCTTTACTGGTTAAAACATACCCAGCTCATATCGTCAAGACCGCAGAAGGGGAAGACTAAATCATCATCCAAGAGCAAACCAACAAATTGGCTGCACAATCTGAGAGCGCGGACTTCAGAGGATAGTTCCGATTCTGAAAAGAGCCCTGTAGTGGAGCCTCGTAAACGTGTTAAGGGACCAAACTCCTGGATATTGAGCGAGTCTTCCTCCCAAGAAGGTTTGGTCTGAAAATACGAAGGGCCATTGGGACCTAGATGTATCGTTGGATATTCACTGTACGACACTTATGATGACCTAAACTAATTCTCGGTAATAGTACTATACGCTGTATTGCTTATTCCTTGCTCATTTCAGCACTTAATATTTGGCATTTGCGCATATACTCCAGCCCCTCTGCCTCAGTCAGGAGCAATATACTTAGCTGGTCAGGTGACGGTGATAAATTTGGGAGGAATGTGACGATCTCGGATCTGCTCCTTGTCTCCTCTCTACAACCATGTTGACCCGGACCACATCTTCGGTGCTCATTAGAAGAAACAGCTCACTGATCTTACACATCCGAGGGAAACAGTCCTCTCTTCAGAAACGCTCTGACTCTCAATCGCTCGCTCTCCAGAGTGCAACACCTCGTCTGCCTGTCGAACTAATCGAGATTATTATTGACTTTATGCTTTCATCTCGTTCTTTGGACCACCCTTTTGCTACCATAGCTACATTTACTCAGGCTTCGACTTTGTTCCGCGAGCTCGCGTTACGCCGCTACTTTCGGGATGTAACGATCGAATCCCGTGTACAGTTTCCCAGGCTCCTGGATATACTTTCAGCTCAAAGCGGTGTAATTGGGGGATACAGTTTCCGTTGGGTCAAGTTTGTCTGAAACATGCATTCTGAATTCAGATATCAGTTGACCTGTTTCCGGCTATCTGTACAGGTCCCTCTCTGCTTCGGCACATGTGATCACTCGACATATTCAGAGTGTTGAGTTGTTCGCTGGGTTGAGGACTCTCGAGATAACATTCGCAAATGAAGGGTTCAAGACCCAAGACTTACTGGTTGAACTGCTTTTTCGCGCATTTATTGACTCCCACACGGGACATGGTCTCAGGAAGCTTATATTTTCAAGCATTCCACGAATTGATACCCGGCTGTTGACTTCCATCGCCAAAACCTTTCCTCAGTTGGCTGTCCTTGAGCTGACCTCCATGGAACGTCTCGACTCAAGTTGTTGTGCATCCTGTTTCGAGGACAGTCTTTTATATACTCGGCATTCTCCAATACCCGACCACTACTCAATCGCGGAAACTTTTGCTGTTGACTTCCACATACTTTGCGTCTAGAGTCCCCCTCACTGACACATTGGGTGTTTTGTAGACATCGCTTGCTAACGCACTGGCTCCTCTGGATAAACTTGAGGACCTGTATTTGGGGATACTTTTGTCCGACGCCTCGATCCTGGAAGATCATGCTCTCCACTCCCTAGAGGATGGGGGAGGAGACATTCTGGCTGGCTTGTGGCTTTGTCCAGCTTGCGGAACACGTCGTAGGGAAACCCAGGAACGAGAATCTATTGCAGCGTCGATCCTTGCAAGATCCCTACCTCGTTTGGCGTCAATCCGATGGAACTCCCTCTTTGCGCGAACAGATAAGGATCAGTCAAACACAGGCGTTGGCGAGGAAAGAGATGGTGACGATAGCTTTGGGGACAATGGGGTACCTGCTATCAGTCCGCGAATGTGCACACGGTTTACTGTCAAACGGGGGATCGAGCTTGAACAAATGACATTGAAACGGACTTGTGAATGAGGTAGGATATCTCGCCTTCTTAATCCCGAGCTGCACGATTATTCACTTGGCTTATAGATGCTCAACTGAGAAGGATAAATAGTTGTGGCCTGTACTGAAGTACTCTGCTTGTTCAGCCGGTGGCTCTCCTGTCCGGTCAAAATTATACTTTGAAACTAAACCCTTGTGATCTCCTGTGGTCTTTCCCGCTCCCGTCCTCCCTTTTCATATTAGCCAACTCCAATACACTATAATCCGAACCTTCCAAATCGCTCCTCAATTCAACTTTATTCTAGCTTCGACTAGGTGATCTCTCAACGGAACCCTGGGGATATGCATGGTGTCATTGGTAGGAAAGACCCTCTCTGACTCAGAATCGATGATGCGCAGTTGCCCTTGAAGGAATCTAATAGTCCTCTCTCTTACCGCTAGGTCCACAACTTGATTGCAATGCTCAACACATTCCACAAGTTTCTCCCCACTTCAGCTTCCATAGGAACAAGGATGAGACACGCTATAATCACTCTTGGGGAAATCTTCGAGCACCATTCTATCGAAGGTCTTGCGTTCTTTAGAACCCAAGATTTCTTTATACTTTCAGAATGCCAACAAGGTTCCACTGCTCTTGAAGCTTGATTTCAAGGGGCAGCAGTTCCCCCAGGTCAGCTGGTTCCTAAGGCGCTGCCAGAGATCGCACAGGGATCTATTCGACCGAAGAAAATGCCTCACAGCCAAACTTTTAAGTCTGTAGCCCATCGAATAATTGACCCGCCTACCAAGCGACTTCTGCGACTCAAGCATCTATTTCTGGCTTGTGGCATACATTTGAGGGGCATTCGTTCATCTGGATTCTATATCTCAACCGACGAGGATATGCCTTGGACACGAATCACTGTGTTCGGGTCGGGTTGTCCGCTGTCGGCGCCTGGGCGAAAGCTCCTATTGGCGTTGTGATTGTGTCCCTGTCTGTGAAACTGCTTCATGCGCCCCTGTGTCCTCGGGGCCATCCAATATCCTTCGGGATTTAATTTTAACTGAATTCATACACACACCCCACACGTAATTTAATTGCTCTCAGATATAGACACAACCCTCTAAATCTAGCATGAAGCACTTGTGATTACTGACAGCCGCAAGTAACGCTACTGCGCCCTGAAGATCTGAGTGCCCCACCGGCGCACGCCCACAAATTCTCCTTATTGACCTGTTTTGACGCCGTTTCCCCTCTACCAGCTAGGCTCCAGTCATTCTACTCCACAGGAATTCAATACGGTTTCCGCCGCTTGCTCTTTCTTGACTCTGTGACTTCACCGGACTCCTCTGTGGAGTTCGTTATCGACCGCACCCCCAGCGGGGTTTCTCCTATGGTAGCTCAATGCATTTACTACCGGATATTTTCATATCTCCTCCGAAACCGGGTCATAGGTCGGTGAGATGCTTCACAGTAACACCATGCGCTACCTTGGTTCTGCATGTAAGTATCAATGGGTCGCGAGCTCCCATTCTCCCTACACTCCAAACCCGCTAGCGGCTTCATTTCTGCATCACTTAGTGACAGCCGGGTTTTCAGCTGTTGCTGTTCTAAGTGCTGCCAGGCGATGTTTGTAAATTTTTCTTAAGCCAAGGCTTAGCAAAAAGGGAAATTTCAATAATCATGTTATACTCGGTATTCGCCCCCTTCTCTTCCATCGTTTCCTTGGTGTGTTTGCATCGCTGCCAACTGCCACAATTACCCCTCGTGACTGCCCAAATTCCTATACCTCCTTGACGTAGTATCGAATACCTCCCTACTGGAGGATGTAAAGTTACTATGCACTGGGAATCTCTGCAATGTTGGATGTGCTTTCGGCTCACCTCGCGTCCGTTTCACCACACTAATGTGTCGTAGCCTATAGGCTCGATCATGGTTTTCGTTTCAAAATATTGGCGTTTCACGGTGGAACGGAAGACCATATTCTGGCCTGAACCATAGTACGCTCGCCAAAAAACACTCACAAGCGATAATCAAGCGTGGGCTTGAATTGTTGATTCCACAGGAGAATGCAAACAGGTTTCAACTAGCAATTGCAGAAGGGCATAGCCAGGGGGGATTGACCACAGCAGGGAACTGTGGGTTAGGTGCAGAGTTTGTGATGGTCGCCCTCCATAGGTTGCGCGGGTAAGCTATTGTACGGGAGGACTTGCGATACCTGCGAACTTGCCTGTGTTAGGGACCCGATTTGGGGATGACGAAGCGACAGATACGTCGGGCGGGGTCGTCCGGGCAACACCGCCCCATCCCCTCACAGGCGACAGGGCGAGTCAGCCTTCGAGATCTTGATATTCGCGTTTGGGTAGCTGGCAGACTTGTGGGGGGTGGCTGGCTCAATACCTGGTTTGCAAGGAGTCCCGGTGCCCGGGTTAAGAGCCCATATTACAAAGCCCACCTTCGCTTGTGAACGCTTGTGGGATATACGAAACCTAGTACGTTATGTATGCACAAAGAATAACGAAAACATCCCGTCGAAAGCGGATGTCGAATAGCTTGATCATCAAAATTTCCGTGGAGCTTTCGAAGAATGAAAATGAAAGTTGGAATCAAAGAGAACATCAAGGCCGTGCATGCATGAGGGATATCTAGGGCTGATAGAAAGAGTATGGCGGGTACCGGACATCAATCTGACCAAAGGCCTTTCCTATATAGCTTGGCAGATGCGATCTCTTGAAGGACAAACATAGCGCAGTCCGCGCAAGTCATGGCATCGGGTATCGGGGAATGAATATCAGGTAACCCTAAGGAGCGTCTCTCCTATCGGCGAGAAGGAGCCTTTATGACACCAAGACCGCTCGAGCTCCTGTATGGAAGGAAGGGACCAGTTGTTGGGTGCGTGCGGGTCATTCCATAGTCCAGAATTTGATGCAGGAGACGGCGCGCAATGCAGAGCCTCTGGGGCCGAGACGTGGGATAAGCCTTTCCAAGAAGGGGTCGTAAAGAAATCTCCATTGGCGGAGTCATTTTCAATTTGTCGGCCGTCGAGTTATCCGGCATTCTGCGTTTCGTTGTTTGGTTATCTTCCTGGCCGCCGATGATGAGAGATCGCTCCCAGGTTTCCAAGGCCGTGATAAGGGTATTCGCAAGGACCAAATTTATGGGATCCTAATCTGGACGTAATTTGGGCAGGATTCGGTTGGGGCTCACTGTTGGCGAAGCCGCAGTCTGAACGCGTTTTTGGATGCCCTTGACGCCGAGTCCAAATAGTCCTCGTAAAAGCCAACAATAAATTCTTCCGCCTTAAACCCGAATTGGTTATACAAAAGCTGCGGCAGTTGTGGTTGTTCAGAAACAGAAGGACAAGGTTATGTTAATAATTTTACCATTGCTGAGCTGTTCGCAGAGACATGTAGAGTAATATCTCGCTTGGGGTTTAGCATGATCAAGTGAAAAAGCATAGTCCTGAAGTAGGCAGGACTCGTAAGCCGTAAGTGAAATGAAGATGATTCTGAAAACAGACCTGGCTATCTGAGCCTTATCCCAGCCGGCTCTAACAGCAAGATATGTTATGTAAGTCTCTTGGGGTGAGCTTAATATTGCTACTCCAACAACCAGTCGTTTATAGATCGCAACCACGGTGGACCGCTCAGGAGAATACTCCAAAGAGTCACTGACTGATCGGAAGTGAGCAATGAACAGCTGGGAAAGGCGCCAATGCTTACCATCTATCCCCATCCAGAACACGCGCCGCAACAAATCATGTATCTGATCGACGTGAGATGCCTGGAGACATGTATAGGTTATTGGCGCTGGGGGTTCTATTGTTTGCTCGCGGTCAGGGCTGTACGAATTTCGTAAAATGCTCACGTCAGGTTGTATCGATTATCACGAATTGAATTTTTCGTACTGGGCAAGGCTGTAATGGTCCCGGAGATCTCTCATGAGACTCATCCAAGGGGTGACTGTCTCCCAATCTACGGCAATCAAGCCGGGGGATTTGGTTCCCCTGTTGCCCTGCAGTCGTGACAAAAACGAGTTTTCAAATGGGGTCGACTGAATATCCTGAAGTGCACGCAAGACTGGCGTTCTGAGTCCAATCTCATCTGTTGGATGTTGTATCTCGGTCAAAGAATCAGTTGCCGCTACGATGCTTCTCGAAGGTACACGGGCTCGGCGCCTCTCCTAATTTTCCTTTAGCAAGGCGTACGGACTAGCGTAAGCCCACAGTTGATATTCGTACCTGTAATAACTTCAGCTTTCGCGTAACAAGAGCGGAGAAAACATCATGTGCGTCTTGATGATTATCAATGAGTGATGAAATCTCTGAACGCGTCAATGGTCTAAGGCAAGAACCCTTCCGGTAGAATCTCAGACTCTCATGATAAAACTGTTAGTAGACAATGCTCTATCACCTCATCGTCATATTGCAAGTTATTCTCTTGCAATGATAATCTCGCCTGTAAGAGGTCTGGGAGGAGGCTCTCCATTGTTTCGTCGAAAGCCGGGTCATCTTGAGGGACGTTGCTCCCCCCCGGGGGGTAAAGCAGTGGATCAAAGGAAAGGATATGGGCGGGCCTTTCCCTTTCCGCGCTTGTTTTACCTTTCTTTCGGGTAGTACCTATTCTCTGCTTGGCGTTCAGCATTTCGTCTATCTTCTGTACGACCAGCTCACCTGACGCTTTCGGGGCTTCCGCTCCTGATAGACTGCATCTGAGTCATCAGTTCCATAGGAAGACATAACAACTGTTGTGGGCTGTGGAGAACCAGTCGACGAGCCGTGGGAAGTGTGACACTTGGAAAATTTAATCTGCAAATAAAAGATAGCCTAGGGTACATGGCAACTATTAGACCAATGAGATATACTGCTAATACAATATAATTAGATTACAAGATTACAAGATATCAGTCCCAGTCGGGTGCGAGGCAGTTCCAAGATATTGTCAAAAGGGACGTGGTACGGTACTAGGCAGTTACAGCCTGTCGTTTAAGAGGGGTACCAGCTTGTGATGAAGTGCTTAATTTTCCTCCTGGTAGCTTCTTCAAGCTAGTGATTCTTTCCGCGGACCACGAGGCCGCCGTCCCAAGTGCCCACAGTCCAACCATCCTCTAGGAGGGCATTCTTGACGGCTGGTTTTAGAATGGCCACTTTGTTCATGGAGTGGGAACCACGCCCTGTAATAATCTTGAGGGGTCGGTCTTCGCAAGGCGGCGTAATGTCAATAGGAAAAAGAGAGAAGGACCCGCAAACAACGATGAGCAAGAGAATGGGACTTGAGTTTGATTATACCGTTGAGTATTAGGAGCGTACCCGGTGAACATTGGGATTCTTGGAGGATCTCATTTACGATAACCAGTGCCTCGGGCACCGTCGTACCATGAAGGTCAATCGTATCATACTTCCCAGTCGAGGTCCTGGGTCAAAATAGTCAAGCACTACCTGGTGCATGATTTAAAACAGCTACCTTTTCGAGCGAACCATGAGGCGGGCATTTTCAAGAGCTTCTTGTTTCGCTAGCTCTTGAAACTCTCGAGCCTGATAAAGGCGGTTACATCTAATAGTTGCTATTTAGACACAGCATACCTTTTCCGCATAATAGTATGCAATCTCCCCGCCATGGGATTTTTTATCCCCTCGCTGCCACATCTTTGCTGCCTGTCTCAGAAACTCCTCCTGCTTACGTCGATGTTCCTTGATTCGCCTCTGAATGTGCGACAATTCCTTTATACCATTCCCGCTACTTTGCGCTTCGGGACCTTCCACAGCAGCACGAGCGTAGGCTGGTATATTTTGAGCCAAGGGATGGGGGTCATTATTAGTTTTTTTTCGTACAGGGATCGTGTGCCATTGGTATTGATCAGGCTTGGGAATCGTAGGGCGGCGCGGTAATGGTTTGGGTGGCACCTGATGTGCCTGAGGTAAGACAACGGGGAGCGAGCTTCGTTTACCAGGTTTGGATGTGGGGGTTGTCGGTGCATGCGGAAATTTGAGTGCAGGGAGGTGATAGATACCCATTTCCCACTGGCCCGAAGTGGCGTCTGAGCTGAGTTCACGGAGCAGTCTGATCACATCAATAGCATCATCACCACGTCCGTTCGTTGCGCAAAGGCATAATTCGGTTTCATATACAAGGCGCGAGTGCTCTTCCGAATTGAGGGGCTCGTATTCGGCAAGGAGAATGTCTAGTAGGTTGAGGAGAATTCCGGAATGCTCATCCGGGATATGGCTACTATCGAAGTTGCGGATGGTCTCTAAAGCCGCGCAAAGCGCTTTGTAGGGAGTTTCGTATTCAGGGGAATGAAGGTAGGATAGGAAGAAAGATAGGGGATGTGACGGAAGGTATGTTGCGACATGAGTTGCGATAGATGAGACCTGAGTCCACGGGTCAGGTACGGGCGTTTTACGCAAACTGCCAGGTCCCTGTGGTTTAGCATGGTTTTGTTGACGAATGTCAACGAGGGTGATTTTTGTGCTTCGTCCACGTTTCGGTTTCTTGGTCGGTAAGGGGCGGTCCATTTTTCTGGATCTAGGCATTACAGTCTCCCATTCAATTTCATCCTCTCGAAAAACACCATCGAGCTCGTCTAAACCATCCAGACCCCGTTCTGCCAGCTCCCGAATAGACTCTGCAGACAAAATGTTCCCAACGATGTCCCACATATCCAGTGCCTTGCCATCTCGCTCCGCATCGTTCAGAGCTTTCTTTAGGGTCTCAATGGGCGCATCCGGGAGAGCAGCTTGAAGAAAACCCAGAGGTGAACTGAAAGAATGAGTCGAGGCTTGGGACGAAGACCCAGAGCTGATAGAGGTGTTCCCTGTAGTTCTGCTAAAACCAAAGTCTTGGGAGCTAACAGATCCGTCAGTGGCGGGTGTCATCTGTATATTTGAAAGCTCAGAGAGCTGTGCTTCGTCAGCATGGGCTGCCAGCTCCCGCAAGGTGTCGCGAAGCCCCTCCACTTTGGGCGCTGATGGTGATAGGGGCTTCCCATCACTACCTGATTCAATTTCGGCCAATAAAGCAGCTAGCAGGGATGAATCTAGCGGCGGGCAGAATTCACCCTAAGAACCGAGTCATTTATGGGACACCGAGCCATGTTTGCAAAAATACCTCGAGTGTCTCAAAAAGAGTCAGCATGTTCCCAACGGCAGGGGAGAAAATTTCAGTACGACGAAAGTCAGAAATGACAGCGCTGCAAAATAATAATGATGTTAGTCCAGGTCAGTCAAATAAATTGCTTGCAGAGAGCTGAATGTCGAGTGGCGCCCGGGAGACAACAGTGGAAAAAGATGAAAAGACATCGCAAACTAATCAAGGACACGTGATTTACCGACACGTTTGACAGACATGTTATGTACTCATGAACCCCGCACCTTCCACTACTCACATCTGTATTCTGTATTCCAAATGTTGTTCTATGCATCGGTACTGGCTTTTACTCTCTGCTTGGCGTTAGGTAGGACTACTCTCACAAACTTCTCCCGCACACTGACACTATGCTGTTGCGACCCTCTAGTTTCCTATCGCTATCGCGAGACTATTCTTCCGCGTATGCCAGAACGTATCAAGTTCCTCTTTCCGAGGATGCGCCACTACACCCCTCTCGCCACCTTCTCTGAACAAATCAATGCCGGGCTGAACTCCTCTGCTTTCGACATTGAAGCCAATGTACGAGATCACGATTCCAGGGCAGGTCTAGACGAGCAGGGTACACAGGAGGTGCTCGAAATCATGCGCCGGGAGCGCGTTAAGTGAGCTCTAGTACTATCGCCCCTAACTTCTCGTTTATTCTTTTTTAGCTTTGATCAAGCAAGATTAATCCGACACAATCGCATACTTGCGGCGAATGGCATTGACCCGTCTGGTCAGTTCGTAAGAATTCTGTGGACGGTCGCCTTTTTACTTACTTTTCACAGGTATGCCTCTAGATTCAAAGGCAGTCACTCAGCTATGAGCGCCCCAGCTCTCCGTAACCTAACAAATCCTTTCCACTCTTTGCTTATCTATACGCCATTCGTTTGCCCTTGAGCTGTAGCAGTTCCTCAATTTTTCTGTATTGTATACTTCGTCGCTCGGAACCTCTGACTAACTGGACTGCATCCCGGAACATGGAGTTTCCTATTCCACCGTCTATGATGTATATTTGATTCCGACCGCGACCTGCTCCTCAGTCGAGTGCTGAATACTAATTAGTGATGAAACTCTGATTTGCTGCTCTTTATCTGGTTTGCTGCCGTAATTTTAACAAATATCGTGGGTCTACCTGCCTGTACAACGCACAGGACTGGATTGGATCTGTTTTAAAATAATTCAACATTCCAACCCCTTGCAATGCCCAAGAGAGTGGCCTCGGCAAAATCTGCCCTACATATCTTGGCAAACACTTGGCCCAGTCTCTAAAGGCTTCTTGTTGCATTGTCGTGTAACCTAGTAGCGCCACATAAAGCCCGGTTGTTTAGGTTCCTTTATTTGAGTCCGGCTACTGGTGTCGATTCTCCGACATATACTGGACGGCTGACCTCTCCTGTCAGCATGCTTCAGACTTCACGAAATCTATGCCCCGGGTCTGCCCCCTGACGCCATCATCATTCTTCGTTTGCTAGAACCACGAATTTCCATCCGACATCGGAGAAAGGATTAGTTGCATCCTGTTCACTACCCGGGCCAAGGGTCTCGTCACTACTTCTTGGGTTGAGGCCACTTGAAACGCCCAGCGGCACTACCCAGCGATCCATATCTGAAGTTTGAATCTTCGCCGGGCGCCTTCGGACACATCATGTAGATCCGCCTACCCACCCTGCACAACTACTTCAAGGAGGATCACAACCTATGTTTATCAAGCTTCGGAATTGGGCAAATGGAGAAGGTACGAGCTTGTGACCCGGCACGGAGGAGCTCCCTCGCCGCTCGGGCGACTCCCGGATGGACTCCGGAGTCGTGACTGTCACGTTGAGTTTTTGGTATATACTTCCTCCGTAAAAGATGGGCATGGTACCCAGAAAGGCATAAGAGGGGAAGCACTGATTGTTAGCAAATCTAAGCTTTGGGACCAACATTCGGAGATCTTCCGAAGGTAATGATCCTCATGCCCACTAGCTAGATGATGTTTTACAGTACGGTCTTGTAAGTACACCGAGGCAACTAGTTGACATATCATCAACCGGTTTGTCACTATCATCCCATGTGTTTCCTTCTCTACCGTCTCGACCTAAAAAAAAAAAGCCCACTCTTCAGACCACTGGCGTGGCGCCTCGGCAACCCGGGCTCGGGCTTACATCTCAGTCTACCTACATGGTGGAATGACAGTCACCAAAAGCGGTCCTTTTAGTATGGCGTGTAATGCGCCTGAGACCGATAGATACAATTTGGAGCTGTCCGGCGTACGTCAAGTTGTAGCAGCCTTTCTCACCCACCACCCGCCGAACTTGGGGCAGACGCGATGTGATAATTGATTTTCAAACCCCGGGACTCACGCTTCACAGCCCCCATCTCCTTGTAGCTCGTGGCAGGGTCGTTACAGATCACTCCCTTACCCTTTATTACCCCAATTCCTTAAAGTGGGCTCTCCTCTCTGATCAGTTCTGATTCAAATGCTGGGACTCATCGTGTGAACGATTGCATGACTCCTAGGTTACCGCTTCCTTTAATGCACATGATATTTGAGTTTCTTGATTCGCCGTAGGTGTCAATCGATTAGTTGAAGCAACGATAATTCAGACCCCAAACTCGTGATGTTAAAGGATTGGTATGCACAAACCCATTTCGGGGGACCCGCGGGATTGAGAGCCGAAAATATGAGATCAATGACTACCGTGGCGTGCTCATGCCCGAAGCCAGGTGTGTGTTTGTTCGAAACAGTAAATGACAAAATCATACTACTTTAGATCTTGTGAGGACTTACGGTCGTGCCAAGTCGAGTGTATTTTTGAGTACTTAGTGGAGCTCACCGTTGGGCATGTGTGATCCTGTCTCGCATCACACCACCATTGATTGTACATGCAGGAAACATCGAGAAGGAATTAGCCGTTCCACATGCATAGAATGATTGGGCCGATCGGGCCCGGGACCTCCATTAGTTGGAACGTGATCGAGAAAACGGACACACAAATCGGGGAACTTGAGGCATATCTCCCATCGCTTATTTGTATCCTATTTAGACGTTAGAACCCCCAGGATTGCGAACTTGAGGTTTGTGGAACCCATGGCTAGCGATGGGTCTCGTGAATAACTGTGTGATGTTAATAATAATGGCTATTGATGTTATTTCCTACCCCCTTCCCCACCCGGGGGGCCCGTCCGGCTCAGGTGTTGTTATGTTTTTTGCTTCTGAACCACAGTTGATGCAAGTGCACAACCCAGCATTGTGGCTGTGAGCGTTGAAACAGTGCCGATGGTAAGCACGTGCAGGCAAACACTGACGTTGTCATTACCAAATCAAATCCGAACGGTATCCACGGTCAGATTCAACGCAGCATCATCATCACAGGAAAAAAGCCATCAACGCAACAGCCACGTCGACTCTCGCAAGGCATTCCTCCCTTGTCATCTACGATGGTAGTTACTCGTAAAAAACCTTCGGCGCCGGCCCCGCCAACCTCTCGTACCTCCTCATCCCAAGCACTTCCCCGGGCTGTCACTGCCAGACCGCATTCCAATCTCTCGACAACCTCAGACAAACCTTCAGACACATCACCCCAACCTATTCAAAATGTATGAGCTCCTTCCAACGCCCTCTATACAAACCTAACATATGATCATGCAGCCACCCAATGGAACAACCACATTAAAATCCAAGAGCAAATCCAAGAGCCTCAAATCGGAGTCTTCGCGTCGACGCGAAAGAAAGCGATCATTTTTGGACCGCCTATTCCTCCTCTTTCTTGCAACATTTGCGGCCTATTCTTTGTACGCCTGTCCGTCCGACGTCGGCCACACATCACCCATTTGCCACGCTCTCGCTGCCTATCGTTCATACGTTCTTGAACCCTACGTCATCCCCCCAATCCATGCCGCAATCACACATCCTATTATTGTCCAGCCTTATGAAAAATATGCCAAGCCTGTCTATCAGAACTACGTCCTCCCAGTGACGCCCTATGTTGCCGCCGCACAACGTCGCACAACTCCTTATGTCAACACTGTCGTTCGCTTCTCTAAACATACTACCGCTCGTGTGTGGAGGGGTATTGTCAAGCCCTACTGGTCACACACTGTCGTACCGAGATATAACGTCTACGTCCAACCTCGCGTGAACAGATACATCTCACCGATTATCAAACGCGTCGAATACTACAATCGCCGGGCAAAGCCATTTGTGCAGGCATTCGCACGGCACACACATACTTCCTCTCGCAAAATCCAACGATTCGCTCTTTATACGTACGGCAAGGTCAAACCTCATGCGATTCGTGCATACAATGTAGCATGGCCCCACGTGTCACGTGCCTATGATCAGTTGAAACCCTTTTTGTCTCGAGCTTTCAAGGAAGCACATGTCAAGGGGAAGTATCTGGCTGGTGAGACCGCGGCTTTGTCACAGGTTGCCGTGGGTCGTGTTGGAGAGTTGCGAAGGCAGTATGTTGACCCGCATGTATTGAGGATTTGGGAAAAGGCAGCAGAAAAATCAGGGTCATCTCCCAGCCATGCAACTCCAAGTACCACTGTTGTAGCGCCTACTGGATCTGAGGACTCCATTCCCGATACGACTGCAGGCTTTGACAGTGTCACTACCGGAACGATGGAACAACCGACGGCCATCACATCCATAGTCGAGCCTGTCCTCTCATCCTTAATCACTCCCGATACTATCGACAATTTACCAGAAGAGCCAGACGCCGCGGTGCCCAATATTCCAACTCCTACTCAGACCCCTGAAGAGGCTCTTGAGAAAGCTGCACGTGTGGCAGGAGAAAGTGCCGCGCATGCAAGCAATATTAAAGTGGAGGAGGAAATTCGATTGGAAGAGGCTAAACAAGTCCCTTTTACCTCCACCCCGGCGCCTGAAGAGATCCCCACAGCCACTGCGACCGGAGCCTCTGAAGAAGTGAAATCTGCGGCGTCCGTGGTACAAGCTAGTCTCCATGCAAAGGAAACTTTGGTTAAGGCGGCTAAAATTGAAGATCTTGACGAATTCTTGCATGGGCTTGGTCTGGATGATAATGGGAACGAAGCCACGACGATTCCAGAACCAGAACCGGAAATAGTCGAACCAGTGCAGGAAGAAGAAGATGAAGATGCCAAGAGGGCAGCTGTTGCTGCGAAGCGCGCCGACATTGTCGGTCGGCACGTACGCTGGCAGTCCGAACTCGATACGCTCACGAAAGACCTCGAGGGCCGTGTTCACGATGAAATCAAGAACATTCGGGTGGATGCCATCAAACATATTGGCCCGCTTCCGTCGGACAAGTCTGGTTCAGGGTCAGATGGAAAGGGTAAGGAGGTGATCGAAAAGATACAGGCTGAGGGCGGGAAGCTCTTGAACGGTTTGGAAGGCTATCTTAAGAAGCTCAGTAGTCGCGATATTGCGGAGGAAGAATTACCGAAAGAGCAGGAAAAATGGGCTAAAGTGGTCGACAAGGTGGAGAACAAGTTCAAAGACATAGTCACGAACGTTCAGGAAGAGGTGCACGACTGGTATATCGGGATTAGGGAGAAAGAGGCCGATGTTGTGAGTAGATTTCCTGTTCGAGGGTTTGGTGCCTGCCCACTCACGAGCGTCCCCAGGTTTTGTCGGCTTCGCGGGAG
Organism: Lepiota venenata; assembly: GCA_004296355.1. Taxonomy (NCBI): domain Eukaryota; kingdom Fungi; phylum Basidiomycota; class Agaricomycetes; order Agaricales; family Agaricaceae; genus Lepiota; species Lepiota venenata. The sequence continues at coordinate 859,018 of RCFS01000003.1, forward strand.
GTCAGGTCCTTAGCGGATAGAGCACAAGCTGATCTTGGACTTGACTATGCTTGGCTGGACGACGTCACATATTACGACTGGCAAAAATATCATGATCTTATGAGGAGTACGTGGTTTGATATGCCGTGTTATAGTTTCTAACTTGTTTCTAGCTTTCGAACATTTTGAACGAACCGCGCGTGGAATTCAGAACGGGACTCGTGAGAACTCTCCGGAAGACGAACTAGTTCCTACGTTGAACAATTTAGACGGGGAGGTCCAGGATGTGATCGCTGGGTTTGCATCCAGGATGAGCGTTCTTTCCAGGGAGGGCGATCAGTGGCTGAGTGGGATTCTTGATCCTGAGGATGAAGAAGACGACCACGATGAGGAAGAGTGTGAGGAGGGAGAAGAGCCACAAGTATCCATTCTTCCCGTACCGCCCGTGCCGGTTCTAGAACACGTCGATCCGGGCAACGTCGTAATTGGGAAGAACAAGGAGCAAATTGAAGAATTAGCCAAGCAGGCTATTATCGATGGAAGGATTGAGCTATGATATATTTTGTTATCTGCGTCTCAAGCTGATTTATAGCATGTTTCATCGCGACCCTCCCTTTTGGCATTGTGGTTTTTCCGTTCTTTTTGACCGCTTTTCGTCTGATTTATATATGCTATTTAAAGCTACTGTAGAAACTCCTCTAAATGCATATGCTCGCAATTGCCTCAAAATCGTGTGACGTCAATATCCGACTGTTGTCATCCCGTCCAGATTATTCCGAGTGACCTTCTTGCCCTCACCACCATGCTTTCCGGCCACAGAAAGACTCGTACTTATGGTCGTAGACCTCTGCATCTGCGTACCGCAGCCCAGCAGGGTGGCATGGATGTTCAGACGGATCCCCTTTCAGAAATTCCTGACCCTGAACGCAACGCGTCGCGTCCGGAGCCGGGCGGGCGGATGTCCAAGCGCTCAAGGCATTCCTCGCTGCAATCTGCTGTGGGACTCAAGTCGTACAATGGCAAAGAAAATTTCGAAGCCCAGGGCCTTAGAATCAGCACAGAGGCAGAAATGGATCCGAGCAATACTAAAACCCAGCCCTTCCAGACGCCATATCCTTCGCGGTTAACAGAGGCTCAAGTATTCAAGTTGGGCTCGTCGAAACCAATGCCAGAGTCCCCTGGACACGAATCCGATCCTGTCCCTGCTGTCCGATCTAGCAATCGGTTTCTGATACCGGTCAGGTCTAGGAATACTAGTTCCCGCAGCCTCAAGGAAAATATGGCCCCTATGGCGGGCAGGAACCGCTCTCGCCAAGCAAGTGTCCACCTATGTTTCTTTACAGGCTACTAAAAGGTCTATTCCTTGAGCAGGCGCCAGGAAGCGCGCATATATCCATCTTGAAAGAGCATATAGCCATGGATGTTGAGTGCACGAGGTCTCACCATCGCATACTCGCCAGTCCTTTTACATCTCGACCATCCTCACCTTCGTCTCATGCTTCTTCCGTGATTGCCGTCGAGGGGGTCCCAGGAGATATAATCACCAAATCAAAAACAAGCTCAGATAGCAAAGACCATGAACGGACGCTTTCTGATCTACACACTGACGCCGATATTCCGCCAATTCCCAAAAGACTGAGTACCACCGTCGACGCATTCATCTCTAATGGACCACCATCGTTACCCAATACCCGCCACATAGCCGTATCACAGAGCGCACAGACATCTCCAACACACCAAAGTGCCGACATAACGGCCGTTTCATTCGCTGGACTTCAACGGCGGCCCTCCCTTCCGACGGCACGCCGCTCTCTGACGCTCTTTGGTCCCTTGCTTCTGTCGTCTCATACCAATGGCTCCAGGGATAGGGACAATACAGAGCCGCTCGGCCTCCATCCTCAGTTGAGAGGCGATCCGTTGGTTGCGCGCCCCGCCCCCTATCCCGACTCATTTTCGGCCGACTCGCGAGTATACTTTACCTCTTCCCTTGGAGGGGCGGTAGATTTCAACAGGCCACCGTCCCAATTGAGCACGTATGCCGTTGAAGTCGACAGTGATGACTATGAGACAACAGATATCTTCGTCCACATCCGAGGAAGATCAACACCCAACCGTGCCCGGGAGTTATTGCCACCATCGATTATTTCTCTTGTCACCCCCATCGATTCCAGGGAGCGATTCCAGGTAGATGATATTAGCGATGCGGAGGATCACTCGAGGACAGCAGAAACCAAGGAGTACTCTCCTTGGATTAGCGATAGTATTGTTTCCCCTCCCAGCTACCACAAACGTCAAAAACAGGGTGTACAGAATATGTCAGCTGACATGCCTCCCGAGGGCGAAGATATATCATTGGGTACGTTTCAAACTCCTCGCTGTTGGGCTATCCGAATGCGTCTCCAGAAATGGCTCGTCAAATTCCGCCGCACGCGGCCCATGAATATTCCAACTCTTCGGTTGTATTAGGACGCGTTTTGGACGTCCCGGGCCACGATAAAGATGGTCGACAGAAACCTATGCTACCTAGGCTAAAAACCAGCGGGTTACCTCGCACGTGGGCCAGAAAAGATGTCGGCAGTAATGCCGAAGTGACTGAAAACACTAACACAGAGTCTCAGGAGCAGACTGGATGGGATATAGTGTCAACCCAGACCTTCAAGGCTCCCAGGGTTGGAGTGCGAACTCGCAGTGGGACTATTATTCAAGCAAATTCTACAACAGCCGCCCGTGCAGGAGGAAGGAACCGCAGCGGGACTATTGTTCAGGGTGGAGGTGGTGCGAGACGGACAAGAAGCGGGACCGTCGTTCAAGCTAGCCAGACTGAGCAGTCAGGATTGCCACCGATACCTACGGACACCCAGGGAGGCGCGCAGGCTCAAGGCCATACTAATGAGGCTTGTTCTTGCTGCTCCTCTGATGACGAGTTGATGCTCCGCTCTCATTCTCATCTTGATCTTGACTTTGAGGACCTGGAGTGGAAAGTTGCAGAACCAGCCTCGCCCATGGCACAACGTCTGAAAAGGGGCAACCGACGTGGTGGTCTACGTGGAAGAAGAAAGAAAAACAAAGGTAGGGACAGGAGGGGGGAATGTGACACTGGTGGTATCGCCGAGGATGACTGGGAGAAAGGGATGGATGGCGATATTGAGGATGACGAGCTGAACATGCTTGGAACGCTTGTGCCAGAAGAGTGGTGAAATTCTCTTAGAAGCAATCCATTTGCGGTGACTATCCACTCAGCTCGCCTTGGACCACCTGATCGGCTAATTGCTTCGGTTTTGACCACCGGGCGTTAGATTGGTACTCTATCCTGCAGCCCCAAATTGCTGAAACGTGTGGGTCGGAGACCCAAATCAATGCCAGGCCTCCGCTGCTTTCGCTCTTATGATACATTGCCTCGTTCGTGTTTCCTTCGTGTTCAAATTCGTGGTCGTCAGTATGGCAACCACCATATGACGGGGTCTCATACCATAACATTGGGATCGTTTGGTACTGCTCGCGGTCCGCCGTCGAAATATTGATACACTCTGTCGTCACGCCAATATAGATTGGACCCTGCCGCAGCACGAGGACGCATCTGAGTTACAACTCTTAGCGTTTTACAAATAATACAATGATACAAAAACCTTTGCGCAACTGAACGATTTCTATTCGCTTATGTAAACCGTAGATCGACTATGCTTTCAGAAATAAGCTATGCATGTACAAAGTACCTCCGGATCCTGTACCGAACTCTCTTTCAGTCGGGTAACTTTGCCGCCCTTTGTCAATTTGAGGGACTTCGATCAGAACTTCTACATAGGTGGCTTAGCTTACTTGTCTGAAACACCTTCAAGTCCAACCACAGCGCAATGACCATTCATTTTCTCAGGTAAGATTGTGAAACTCATCGCGGGGCTACCCTTCGAAAGGGGGACCGGGCTGGTCTCGTGGTCGTGACGTTAATCACTGTGCCTCCCGCCGCCGCATCTCTGAAACAGCATCCGAGACGGTAGGGGCTTCCATGGTAGTTGTTGAGTCTGCAAAATACTCGCGGACCGAGGATCTAGTCCGCGAGAGATGTGGCCGATGCGCACGGGATCAACCCTGAATATACCCCGCTCGTTCAAGGATACCACCGTACCTGTTAGCAGCACTGGGGAGGCGGAAATCCGATAGTGAGTAATGCTATGCTGTGTACCCCTGATATCAAGATGATCTACACTACAATGTGTGAAAAGCAGGCCACCACAGGGGTTTTGTGGGTCCTTCAGAAAATAGCCTGCCCGCTTACTTTGAAGCAGACAGCGGTTTCTTTGCCACGAGGGAAAAAGCAGGGTCCCTGACAGAATTTAAAGTCGGCAAGCCAACAAGTATAAACCGCTGATGATCGTCCCCATCCGATATCCGACAGGCTGGACGTATGAGCGCTTTTTACGTTTGGGAATGCGAATAAGAAACACTAGTTGGACATGGGTGTGGATTTTTTAGTTATCACACGACTGACAGTATTACAGACGAGCCTAGTGTAGCGTGGCCGGTGACTTCATTCGCAGTTCGATTGAGGTCATTCTTTCGGCTCATTCTGTGACGGAACTATGTAGGCCACGTTATCGCACCGACAGCCGTGCGTCAGATGAAAAAGTGGGAGGGACAATAACGTGCGGCGGGAATACGTACATTTGCAAGTAGGGGACTCGTCAATACTGCAATCGCAACTCATCGCGCAGCCACTTCTCACCTTGGCATTCTTAGTTGCCTGCCGTTTGGCGGTGATCATATCAAGTTCTAGGGTTGGCAATTGATGAACTGATGTCAATGATCCAATAAACTCCCGAGCTGCCAGACCGTAATTGGCTAACCCTCCTGTTCAATTGAATTGTCGCGCTGCATGTCCTTTTGACCCAAATAACGAGATTGGTCAAAATAAATCAGAACAGGTACATGGAAGTGATGTCGATGTCACAATGGAGTGCCGGATTGGTCTGTCCGTGCGGGCCCGTTGTGGAAGGTTTTGAATTGAAAGGGAATGTATACGGATGCAATGTATATTGGTTCCCCACAGAAAACCTTTTTGTGCCACATTTCTACTGGATACTTAACACGCGTATTATCTTGCTATCTCCGAGTGAAACATTGTGGTCGGGTGTTTCGGGGACAATGTAATGATCTATCAAGTCAAGTCGGTCTTCAATTTTGAGATATTGGTCCATCCAACTCCAACTCTGACGGACATATTCCAGCCGACCCTTAGATTACACACGTGTACTCCACCATGTTCTCAGGTTAAGTGCTCTCCTACCTTGCAAGGACACGCCCCGCCGTATCCGGATAACCGTGTAAGTAGCGATCGAGTTGTTTCCGTCGGTCGAGCGCACACCGATGCGTCTCGTAAAAACCACCAATCTGGTGTGGTGTGTTGACAGGGGTATCCTAAGAAACCTGCGAAGTTCCAACATGACGGCTGTCGGATCACATTCCACCGCCGACGCTTACTCGAGGCTTAAACCTGGAAGAGTTGTGAGAAATGGTACTTGTTGTTCATGGGTTCTTTGCATAGCTAGGGACCTCCCGAGTCGGAAATAGAAATTCACAACAGTGTCTAGGATGGGACGTGTGAACGGCGGGATAGGCTGATCTGGCGAACCTAGGGTCTGTTGCCGTGGTTGTAGTGGGGAGCTAGAGTGCAAGTTGTATGAAAGCAGAAAAGTCAGGGTTTTTTATTCTTTTTTTTTCTCTGCGCCGAAGTTTTGGAGATCAGCATGTTGAACAGGATCAGGAGGTTGATTTTGCATCAATTAGGACACGCCAGACATTGGGAGATGGATGGATTTCAGGCATGCCGATGAAAGGGAAATTACGAGTCTCATTCACAGTTTGGGTCAAAAGTGGAGAGGGGATATGAACAAACTGGGTGTGAGCGGAGCAAGGCCCGAAATTGGACAAAGATTTTTCCTTCATGTCCGCCGTCGGTGGCCTATCGAAGGAGGCTGCCGGCCTGTCACCACGTCACGTCAAGATCACGGAAACCAAGAGAATATTAGGATAGTATGTAGAGGTGTCGAGCCCGCTAGTCATCTCCTGCTTCAACCATTCTCCACTTCAAGTTACTCTCATAGAAGGAAAGTAGCTGCACATGGATCAGTACAATATGAAGGGAAGTCTGGGGCCAAAGACGTACCTTCTGCGGGAGACGTTTCCGACAGATGCTGCCTCGTTCTCTAATTTTCTCCCCAGTTTTCCTGCACCATTATTGGTATAACGGCAGCTTGAAAGTATGTGTTATAATGACTTACAAGGAAAAAAAGACGATCAAACCATCCTCCGTGCGTTCAACGGTGTCAACAGTATCAACGAGGTCTTCCCAGCTTTCCCTGTCCATGTATTTGGCCATGTCCTGAATGCGCGATTTTAGTTCCTCTGAATCCCTCCTTGGCTTCCCCGTTGTCCTCTCTTGCCCCCTCCGATTTTTCTTGGCTCGAGAAGCGGGTGGTTCGTCTTCTTCCTCAGATGAAGACCCCATCTTGTTTGTGGACCGTCGATTGCGTTTTTTTACTGCCGAAGCAGTATCGGACTCTTCATCGTCTGCTGCAGACTTGCGTCCTCGTTTAGCTGGCTTAAGATCAGTAGATTTTCTCGGCTTTTTCTTCGGATTCTTTCTCCAGAACTCAGTTACGAGCTCCTTCGCGTTTCTACAATACTTTTAGGCCGGGCGCGTGTTGGGAGCTTGTCATTCTACTTACTCAGTGTCTCGTTCATCAACCCAACTGTTCTCTTCTTCCCCATAGCCCTTCCATTTGACGAGGTAGCCCATTCGACCCTGTTCGCCAACAGTTACACGCGTCATTCCCGATTTAAAGACCATTAACACCACAAGAAGTGACTGACATCAGGGAAAGCGCCTCTTTTCGCGTCCAAAATCTGTTCAATCTCATATTCCTCTTCCTCCTCTTCCTCCTCGGCCCCTGACGCTTCACTGGCGGTGTTTTTTTCTAGTTTGTCGACACTCATAGCGTTGTCATCATATTCGGCCAGCTCAACTGAGCGACGAGACATGGCGGAGGCGAAAGAGAAGGTGGAGGTTGTGTTGAAAGAGGAGGCGTGTGAATACTGTTTGGTCGGCACAAACACAACCACGCTTCTGCGCTGCAGGCAAAGAGGCAACTACAATGGTGTACACGATGATATCTAGCTATCGGCCATCATCTGCGGCGGCTTGGACTGGCACTGCGGCCCCGAGGACCTCTGCCCTTCTTGGGGCCTGAAGGCGGGGGACGAACAAACGCGTAGTCGCACTGAATTGTTTGCTCCAAGAGTGCAGTCCCAGATGCACCGTCAATTGCGGCCTGAGCCTCTGCCATCGTCTCATACTCGACGAGCGCATAGCCCTACAGAATGAGGTTAGATGTTGCAGATACACAGTGGCGAATGCCTACTTTTACGTATCCTGTTCTGCGGTCCAAATTGAGGTGCAGATTCTTGATCTCCCCGTATTCTGAGAACTTATCCTGCACATCTTCCTCTGTGGCTTCTTCGTGAACATTTGTGACGAGCACGATCCAGCCCTCGACAGCTGTGTTTAGTGATGAGAGTGAATAGCTGCCCAAAACAACGCTGGGATGAGGAACATACATCTAGCGGCCCTTGTATCTGAACCGGTAGTGGAAGACTCTACTCGGTCATAAGTCGCATCCGCGGACGGTTTCGGATCGCTTCCGCCTTGACATGAGCAATAAGAGCCTGGAAGAAGAGTAAAGTAGGCCAGTGCCAAGCGCACCTGAATTTTGGAAGCCTCTGCCTCTCCTGCGAATGGCCCCTCCGGCCTCGACTAGAATGCATAATAAGCATATCGCATGGGCCCACAACAGGCTGCTCACCGTCGTCAATGTTCATCTCCTCGTCAGACATGGTGGACTTGTAGCCTCAAGTCGATAATTCAAAGGGATGAAAATGGAGTTGGGTGTCACATGTCACACGGCTCTGGGGCCAGCCGAATTCCCCGGCCGGCCAATAAAGCCGTCCCGGCACCGGAGGCAGGCGCGCTTCTGGCTCTTCTGACCGCAGCCCAAGTCCTAATTTTGTAACTTAGATTGTTCGGGGATCGTTGTCACAAATACGATGTCTCGAGGTTGCTAAGAACGGATAGTAAACGCTCCCGTCCCGTCCTTCGGCGGTATGGATGATAATATCACACACAGTTTGAGCCACGTTTTTCGTCCGTTTCTGGTGCCGCGAAAGGAAACCCAGATTCGACCGAATATTGTGCCTTTCCTGATGTGCTTGAATCTGAGATTTATGGACTTATCTGTGAATTCGACTTCGAACCCCGTGCCTGTATCTTGATTTTCTGAGATCCTGAGAGGGTTGCGTTCAACGACAAGGCTGGAATCACCGGACCGTGTGAGGGTCCATCGCATCACTTAAAAACGTTGGAAAGTCATTGGCAGAATGCACCACATCTTCATCTCCCTCAAACCAGTCTGACGATGCACTCAGTTCCAGTTCCAGTCATCAACCATCCATGCACTCTTTGTTGCCGCCCGACCTCCATGTGGTGCAGTCGCTGCCAGAGCTGCATGGTATTGCACACCCGAACATCTTCACCAGGTATGGCCTAAATCATCTTCGGGGAGTACCATCTCATTGGGAATACACTCCTTCTAGGACTGGGCGCGTCACAGAAAAGAATGCATCCCCCCCGTCACCCAGCAGAACAACGGCTCGTCCACTTCATCCAACACCTACGGCGTCAACATGATTGCTACTCCGCCACCAGCTGAACCCCAGTATATCACTGTCTCTGCCATCCTGTTCCACCCAGAAGAAGGTGAGCGTCTCAACCTATCTCCTTCATGTTCTGCCCCACCGACCCTTTTAAGAACGGCCCCGTATCATTACCCTCAGCTGCAGACCCTCCCACAAACCCTCGCAGGGCATGTGTCCTACCCCATTGGTCGCCTCCCACTTCCCAGACGGTCAACACGAAGGGATTGTCTTGACCCAGGGTCTCAATAGCGAACCCCTGCGATTCCCCCTCCATCTTTGGTATTCTCCGAGCGCTCTCAAGAAAGGTGCCCCTGTCAATCGCGCTATCTACCATATTACCTCGGGCGCTGCCGCAAAGGCCTGGTGCGGGCCAGTCGTAGTTCTCAAGTTCAACGGTTCCAGGAGACAAGGCTACTCGGACGCTGGTTCCAATGATCTTCCTGCGCTGTCGGCCTATTTCCTCGCGTATAATTAGTCGACCGTCGCCGACCACGTCTAATTGGACGGATCACATCCCCCCCACACGGCCACTCGTTATCGATCCAGCCAGGTGCTCGACCCTAGAACCTATCGAAAAATAAGCGTCCTCCGTGTCACTATGTGCAGGTTCTCTGTTTGCATTTATTGTAGCATACCGTAATATCCTTGACATCTTGCTATCCCATTCGTTGCTGCCAACGTTCCCGCTCTAATCATCTAGATACGTCCGGTAGATACACCCACCCCGTCTTCGACGTGGAAAAGTCCCGATGGTCCCTTCCGGGGCTACTAAACCATACGAAACGGGTCGATCCGAAGCTTAGCCGTTTTTCGCTGTCGTTTGTACTGTTCTACTTGTTTTTATTAACATGGTCATTCATGACTAGACGAGATACCCAGCTGGTTTCAACCTTATCCATAATAGACCACATCACCATTAATAAGAAGCTTTAGAAGCTCGAGAAGCTCGTCAACCGGGATAAGTGATGCGGGTTCCTGGACATCCGCATTTGCCCAGAATTCTTATGTTGGGCACGTGTCACGAGTTGCCAACCCAAGATTTACCTATCACTGCAACTGCCAATGGCTCTACAGAGGCTCCACTTCTGGAGTAGCGATGCCACAAATGCCATCTAGCATCTGTCTCTTGGTCTTGCAGGGTCCCATGTCGGTAACTATATTTATTGCCTATGTAACATGCCCCGTGGTTGTCAAAAAAAAAAGCATCAGATGCGTAACGTCGCTTCAAAACTCTACAGCATGCGCGAGTCATCTCGGGTCAGAGGTAACAGCTCACCAATTTGGCTTCCGAAGGGCATCATGGCCTCCGTTTGTCCCGCTGCCCCCGGGAAATGGAAGAAACCCGGTGTGAAAGATCACACTGCAAATTGATTGTGGGTGGAGTTGACAGTGCCAGAGTGTTGATGATGGGTTCCTTGGATGATGATTGTGTCTGGGGTTGGCAACCGTGTGTTCGCCGCTCAGTCGCTTGCTGTTCGGGCATCATGCTAAACGCATGCTAATTAGTTCATTAATCAGTAAACTGACGTGTGTTGTTTTTTACTTTTTCTTTTTTTTTTTTTTTTTTGAGTTTCAATCTGGATCTCCTCGGGATCACACATCATGAGACCGGGAAATGCCGGACTGTCCCTAAGCAGCATAGAATACTTTGTAGGCTCGAAAAGCAGAACTCGGAGGTCGTTCGGGCGAGGGCAAATGCTGAGTCAGCATGCCATGAGGTAAGCACTGGATCGTGTCTTAACCGCAACTGATGTTTACTTTCACATCCTTCCCCACCGCGGCCGAGTATGGCCAATACAGCCATGTAAATCATCCCCAAGACATCCCGGACGACATGGAAATGGAACTAGATGAAGATGGCATCGACGCTGACGGATCAAAACTCACTTGCGCTGGGGAGACATTGACATCGTCCCAAGCTTATATGCGGTAGGTGATCCCCCATTTTACCTCATCTCATCCGAGATGCATTCTGACATCGGATGAGACAGTGGACATGGCACATACGTGGATGATGAAGAGGTTATCGCGTCCGTTGCAGGTACCATCGAACGCGTAAACAAATTGGTGACGGTTCGGGCCATACGCGGCAGGTGCGGTAAATTTTTCGAGCCGACACTCATCGTCCAAGCTGTTGAAACAAGCGTTTGTCGCAAAGGTACAATCCCGAGGTGGGCGACCTAGTTGTTGGGCGCATCACTGAAGTACGTACTTTCATTTATCAATTGGAGCCTCTGCCAAAGCATCGCCTTATCTCCCTGTACCTCCTAGGTTCAACCACGACGGTGGAAAGTGGATGCAAACTCACGACAAGACGCCATCTTAATGCTGTCCTCCGTCAATCTGCCAGGCGGTGTTCAGGTACAGTCCAATTTTATCACACTAATTACATCGAGTTAATGTGTTACACTAGCGGCGAAAACTGGAGAGCGATGAGCTGCAAATGCGAAACTTTTTCGAGGAAGGAGATTTACTCGTTGCAGAAGTTCAAGCTTTTTTTGCCGATGGTGCGATGTCACTGCACACTCGCTCCTTGAGGTATGGCAAGGTATCACTTTTTTGTCGGTGCCTGAGTGGTTTGGCATCATATCTCATCATTTTCGTTTCAGCTAAGAAACGGACAACTTGTCACCGTGCCTCCTATTCTTGTGCGACGTCTAAAATCCCACTTCATTGCCCTGCCGTGCGGCGTTGACCTCATTCTTGGACTTAATGGCTATATCTGGGTAAGCAAGCATGTAAAAGCAAATGACCAAGAGGGAGAAGAAGGTTTCGATGCTGAAGCTGTTTACTCTAATGTCAACGATGTGCGTCATTCTGTTTCCCGCGCTGTGAGCGGGACCGTCTGACGCCTTTTGTCCTAGCACATCGACGAGGCTACGCGCGCAGCAATATCCCGGGTGACAAATATTGTCCGAGTTCTGGCTTCCCACTTTATCCCATTGACGGATACACTGTTGACTGAGGCATATGAATGGACTGTAGACCAAGAAGGCAGTGTCAAGGACTTGCTTTCGGATGATTTTGGAGATGCATTAGTTACTTCATTAGCATCTAGAGCTTGAAATCCGATTACACGCTGCTTTGGAAACCCCACTAGGTTCCCTTCAGAATGGAAGCCACCGTTCAATTATTCGAAGGCCGTTTGATTATACATTGCAGTGCAGGTGGATATATACCGTAGTCCTGTGATCCATACAGGGTGGTTTGCGCCAGTAGGTCTTGATATAAGTCCGGACATATCTCGCGCGTGGGTGATCATCTGACTCGTGCAATGAAAATATGAATACACGACCCTTGCTTTGCTTTGTTAGGACCACTAAGGTCAGCTCAAGGTTGCTCCGTCTCATCCGTCAGGGCAGTACAAATCTAGACTAGCAGGCAGGGATAGTAAATTAGAAAGGCGAGTCGTTTTGGCTGACAGCTGGACAACGAGGTGTCTCCCTCTAATCACCTTCCAAGCCCCCATGTCAATATGATACAGGCATGTTTCCTGACGTGAAGCGCCAGTGGGAAGATCGAAAATGTTTTATTGGGAACGGGTGGTACTGAGCGCCAAACTCCAGTAAGTCCATTTGCTTGGAGGTACTGTACAAGAATAGTATTGGCGGGCGGATCCAAGGCGTCTCGCTTGCACCGGCTTGCTTGACACAGGGGCACCTCCGCCCCCTATTTTTGGGTGGACAAGCCCTTGGCAGCGGGAACGAGAAGGAATTGGTCGCCACCAGGAGGTTGTATGATGTTGCTGGCCACATCCTTTGGTCGGTCACTGAATCTAGTAGCTAACGACTCCTCTGAAACTGATCCCTGCGGAATATTCCCGGGATATTGGCGTTTACAAATTCACTCACTGAAGTTGTGTGGCTCTGATCTGCATTAATTGGACTGATAGGAACAAACATGGATCTATCTTTGTACACCGACACACCGGGCCCGTTACCTTCATCGTAAGGAACTTCTCGTGTAGTGTGGGTCATGCCGTTTGCCAATAGATGACAGTCATTCGACGACCAGATAGCGATTTGGTCGAGAATTGCCTTGGTGCACAGCAGAAATTAATAGCCACAGTTCAGGTACCCCAAGGCAACCAACTGGGCATAATGTGTACTGCGAACACGCAGTCCCAACTTCATGAGGTAACGACAATGGTCAAATCCGTCCCTTCTGGCGGATTTTGGTGCTATGGCCGCTCCAACGGCTGCGCCGAATGTCATTCATGCGACTCGCATCGTTGGAATCCAAGGTGGATCCTTGATGTTCTCAGGTCTCCGTCTCACGCTTGTGCTTTTCAAGCCGTTCCTAACACCTCAATTTTCACTTGTTTCAGGGTTACGGGTTGGCGAATTCCGGGGCGTCAAAATCCTCTGCCGTTTTCGTCTTTTTTTTGCCATATGGTATTTTTTTCACCCTCTCCTCTGCGTTCCTGACCAGGAAACCAGCCAGCTGTCTCGGCTACTTTGTACGTACTGTACTTCCGTGGTTACTCGCCTCTTTAGAGGGCAATCGTGTACAATCTGGACGGAGCCGTCCCCTGTGTTTTGAATTCCAGCCCTCCGAGGCGTTCTTATTCAGCGACTTACCCGGAGCTCGGCCCGATTAGGATATCTATACTTTGTGTTCCCTCGGTGTATTGTAGCCAAGCCGCGCAATCGTCCGGTAATCTTAACTTCAATTGGCTGGTAGACCTGGAAACTGGCACTCTCATCCAGGAGCGTTGTTTGCCACGTTTTTTGTCTGCGCCCCTGTTTTGTATATACGATTGGTTAGGGTTGGTTAGTAACCTGGGAGTCAAACTCAAGCCTTCCCCCCCTGAGTTGCTGGTCTTTGTGTTACCCTGCACTCCCTCGGGCAATCGGCCTCTCAACTTCATTTTGAGTACTGGAGATAATTGCTGTCACCCCTAGGATCGATTGGTTAAACCCAGGGATTCGGGAACAGCTAAATTGGGGCATTTGAATTCAAAAAAAAAAAACCCCCCATTGTCAACTTGTTTCCCAAAACAAATTGTCCGCTGATGTATACCCATAGCAGTGTGTGGGCTTGTCCAGCCGGAATTGTGCACAGGTGAATTGAAACCCCATAAACCCATTGTCACTTTGGGGGTGGTTCTAATCAAGCCCGAGCGTGTTTGACAGTTGATGTGATGACAAGATGTTAGAATTACTGCATAAGGCAAGAAGAAATGTTACTCCATGATATGCTGATAGTGTCAAGAAGTTAGGGAATGAAGGGCTAGTGGGGAGATGGACATGAAACACCAGTTACTAACCCCATGACCACCTACAAGTGTACCCTAATGGGTTCGGTATAATTTATTCTCCGAATGATGGTTATTTCACAAGACGGTACAGGCAGAGTCAAGGTGTACATTTATAGTCAACACAAGAGATGTTTAAACAAGTCGCTGGAGCTTCAAGAAATCGGGTGTGCCCAAACCGGTGACCTAAAAAGAGGTGGTTAGATAACTTTCCCAAAGGGGTGCTAGGATTCGACTCACAGGATCCCAGCCTCTACCAGCAGTAAAACCTAAGATGTTGTTAGAGAAATTCGGTCGAGGTGGTGGGATAGCAAGTTACCTCTCTGACCACAACCAGGATTGGAACCAGCGACAATGTCATTGAATCCAGACGCAGCGGTGGAGTACAGGAGGGGGTTGACAAAGCCCAGCGTGGGTCGCCCTTGAGAAAGCCTGAAGTCGTTTAGAAGCGCAAAAACGCCAGCAACGGTCTAGTCCATTGTGTAAGTACATAAAATAATTGGTCATAAAGGAGGGGTCGTACCGGGGAGCTAGCACTCGTCCCGCCGACAGAGTTGACGCGACCACCAATGACCACTTGGAAGCCATTGCCTTGGGCAGAAACGTCCGGGTAGGCCCTGCCTGTTTTGCTATAAAAACACCGATAAGCGTGAGGAAAATTCTTTGAAGCGATTATGCAAAGTGACACACTTGTAAAGGCCGTTAAAGGTTGTTCCAAGACCGGTGACGAAGGTTGAAACGGCGGTACTTTGATATGATGGAGTGGCGAAGTAGCGGGAAAATCCACCACCAGAGAAGCTTACGGCAATTTCAGGGTTGACTCTTGTTGTACCTCCGACAGCCGTTACAAATGGACAGCTGAAGGATGGCGGAGTCAGATCCTTTATGTAATCTCTTTAGATACGGTGAGGGAGGACTCACGAGGCTGGGAAGGCGGGTTGGAAAAGAACCCGGTTTGTGCCATCATTTGTGCGACAATCACCACCACCAACACTTTGGATAAGGATGTGAGTAATATTTCGACTACAAATGTTATTTCATGGAGTCCCCTCACCCGAAGTCACCACTGGAGAAGAAAGCAGTGACACCACGGCTGCCAAGTTGGGCAAACAGATTACAAACGCTGTTCGCGTAATCCAATGGGACCTTTTATCGTTCATCAGCGGGCAGTGCTATAGCTTCTGACGAGATCCTACGTACTGACTGCTCGTCATCGCCATAGGAAGTTGTGATCACTGGGGGAATAGAACTCTGCGCCAAAACGAAATTAATCCAGTCTAGATAAGGTTCATTCGTATTGGTAGGTGTCTGAGAGTCTGGATTGAAGGGGGGAGAGCCGCCCGTGCTACAGAGGTTATTGGCAACCCGATCGCGTCGGTCAATGGCTAAGATTTACCTCCAGTATGTGTTCGGTGTGGGAAAAGACATTCCGGTTGTATATTGGATGTCAAGGTTGGCCTATGGATGGAGGTTGATGAGTTACGAGAGTATGGTTCCACGATGGTGAGAGCAAGTCCATCCTACCTCAACACCGGGATCGTTCTGGTTGTCTCCTCCGCCGTGAACTAGGACGGTAGTGAAAGTTGAGCCAACGGCATCAGAACGGAATTGTCGGAAAAATGTCTGGGACACCCATTAATTTGGCTTGGGATATAAAGATATTGGTCCCGTCCTACGAACCTGAAGATCTGCACGATTGCTGGTGGGTTCGTGAATTCGGTTAGTCTAGTAGCAGAATAGGCATGGCAACGTACGCAAATTCTGGATGAGGAAGTGGTCAGATTAGGGATTTTGAGGCAAATAAGAACTCAACAAACCGTCCAGGTACCCAGCAACACCAAGTCCATTTCTTGAAGCGGCTTGGGGCACGTAGGTGCTTGTGTTGTACAGTGCGCGGAGACAGGCGGGCGTGATAGTGGTCGCACAGCTAGCTGGAACAACGGCATTGGTGTTAAAGGTCAGGTCTGGCGACTCCTCTACAGGCTTAATATCGGGCTGCAAAAAACTAGTGGCACGCATGCTCCTCATAGTGCCGAAGTAGGTTGTTGGAGCAACAACGTCGATGTGCGAATGAAGTTCGCGAGGGAGCGAGTATCCTGTGGTTCGGACGACTCTTTCGCCGGACTTGGGATGATGGAATACATTGTACTTGGTGTCGAGCATGCGCTCAGCCTGAGCGACCGAAACACGGACAGTGATCCAATCACCACCTCCGGTTCGGTGAATGACGTCATCATTCGTGATGCCATGTGCTTCGAGCCATGCCTCGACCGCCTCGGTAGATTCAGGAAGGGGGCGGGTGAATTCCTCTGATTCTTCTTTGGAAAGGTGTTGCCCATATCTGCAGTGTATCCCATGGGCGCCTGATCAGAGGACAACCAAGAATAACAACTTGCCTGGCATGGGCTGGGTCACTAGTCTCCATCAAGTTAGCAATGAGTTCATCCATCTTGCTCTGCTTGAGGCCAATGCGGAGGTCAAAAGTATAGTCACTGGGTGGCACAGAATGTATTTCCCAGCCCTTAGGGATCTCCACCCAGGAATGCTTTTCCGCAAAGTCATTCCATCGGCGAGCCAGGGGAGTGGCTGTGGAGAGATGGGCGAGCAGGAGACAGACAAATGCAGGACGCCAGAGCATGGCAGGAGCTTGAGCGCCGTAGCGTACTTGACTAGGTCGAGGATGTGGCAGCAACCTGGATATCCCCCATGAAGAAGGTGCAGTATATAAACGCCTTCGCGTGCTTCGTCTTGACTAAGTTCTTCGAGGGATTCGCTGTTATCAAAGCGTCTATATCGCTTAGCGTGGGTGGTAACTAAGCCGCAGAAGTTCCCCAGCGAGTTACGCTCTGCCAAAGCAGCAAGATAATCATACTATGAGAGCTGGTGATCATGCAGAAGAACAAAAGAAGCTGCGAAGACGCATGGTTAGAAACCTTTTTGACACTGAAAACACCCAGGAGAGGCGCTTCACGGGGAAATTATCCTTTCTGACCTGATGGATGATGGGTCTCGGAAGTACATGCTTGAACTAAAGATTGCGGGAAAGAGTGTACTATGTATAGGAACTGAGGTTTCCGAGGGGTACAAAAATAGCGATCAAGCATGTGCTACTAAAGGCATGATACACCTGATGCACTGGAATTTAAGTGAGTGACCTGTGCTGTCGGGAGACTTTTTCTCAGCACCTTTGACGTTCGAGCACACGTACCATATGTTGGAGACCGCGTGTTTGGGGCGCGGACACATTGGTCGATGTCGCAGATGCACGGGATAAACAATCTTGGATCTACAGAAGAAGGGACTTGCCCTTGTGAGATAAAGCACAAAGACTCGAGACAATGTTCTGATGGCACTCGTCTTGTCCCCGGGTGACCAGAGGCACTGTGGTCAGTGAGCCAGTGAACTTGGAGTGTCATGGCGGTTGGATGAGGTAAGCACGAGAGTGGTGTAGTGTCACGTGCATACTCCAGCAGGGCCCAGGAGGCACGGCAGACACATCCACAGCTTACAACTCAACTACACTCCCTCACGAGCACGACTGTCGACGGACAAAGCACCTGGCATCTGGTGTTTTCTTTCCCTA
Source organism: Lepiota venenata (assembly GCA_004296355.1). Lineage (NCBI taxonomy): Eukaryota > Fungi > Basidiomycota > Agaricomycetes > Agaricales > Agaricaceae > Lepiota > Lepiota venenata. The sequence continues at coordinate 876,582 of RCFS01000003.1, forward strand.
AAAAAAACCCCTCTTTGAGGCGTGCTTCCCCCTCTCACGACCTGATGCAAGAAGCAGAGGAACAGGGTATGCCATAAATTTGTTGACTTGCAGACAAGTTGTCTTATATGTGGTAGATACATGTCGGATATGCAGTGCACCAGCTGAACCAGATCAACCTTTATTCCATCCCTGCAAATGCTCGGGGACTATCCGCTACATTCACCAAGACTGGTAGGTCCCACGGCCACGATCCACGCAGCACGCAAGGCTCACTCATCCTGTCCTAGCTTAACAACATGGTTGGCTCACAGCAAAAAGAAAACTTGTGATGTCTGCAAGCATCCGTATTCGTTTACAAAAGGTATGCGAGACCTACTCGGTTAGTGGCGTGCGCTGACTCTTTTACTAGTGTACGCACCCGACATGCCCTCTAGATTGCCAACAGTTTTGCTTGCTCGCAGACTCTCCCAGCATGCCTTCTTTGGTCTACTTTTTGTTCTAAGAGCCATCGCTGTTGCGATAATCTGGTTAGCAGTCCTTCCTTGGGTTACAGTGTGGACATGGCGAATGTATTTCTCGATGGGTGAATCCACGTGAGTCACATAATCATAATTGTCCCTCTCGCGATGGATTTCTTACAGAAACACCTATAGGGCTTGGTACATCAGCAACCTGGACAGGCCTGTCAGCAATGATGGGGATCATTATTATCATAAACTGATGTACGGGTCTGCTGTTCCACCCCCGAAAACATTCATAGGCAGGATCACTGCGCACCCAGTCTGGATAGCTTTGTCTGCCGATATATTCACGGGTCAAATCATCGCATCTTTGATTGTTCTTACTTTTGTTGCGGTGTTCTTGCTTCGTGAGTGGATTTCGCAAAATGCGCGCCCTGGGGTTTTCGAAGATGAAGAGGTATTCCCGGATATGCCTCCTGTTGTGAACGATCCACCACAACAGCCTGTCCCTGCTCCCCAGGTGCTACCCGCGCCAATACCTGCATTGCCAGACCCGGCCGAGCTAGAGCAACGACAGCAAGACGCCATGCGAGCTTTGGAACGGATGCGAACCACAACGGCGGAGGCGCGTCGGACCCGGGAGACGAATGGTGAGGGTAGGGAGAGGGATCGTATTGAGACTCCGGGGCATGGTAGTCTTGTCCATGGAGTTGAACGGGAGAGGAAGGAAAAGAGGTTACGAAGACTAGATAGTGGGTCAGACGAGGACGAGGACGGAATCGGCCTGGAGCGGATTAAGCGAAGAACGCATGCGCCTCGGGTTCCAGGCTCGGGTAGAGTGCATCCTATACGTCGCCGTGGTGGAAATCATCCATATAGATCAACATCGCCTGTCACTTATCCCTCAGCGGTGGAAAATCCAGATAGGGTCTATCCGTTTACCTTCCAGGCTCCGACTCCAGACCCACTTCCTGGAACGTCATCACCCTCCCTTTCCAACAGTTTGGGCGCGGAACTTGCTGCTAAACTTCAATCAGTACCGGTGCGCCGACCCCCGTTGCCGACCTCTGTGCTATCTGCGTCAGGAAGGGAGTCTCCGTTCATGGTTTCTCCTAGTAGGTCGCCGCTAGGTTCTCCTAGTCTTGCAACCTACTGTGCGCCGGAAGAGTTGAATGCCGAAGCTGGCCCATCCAGACTTCACGAGTACTTTAACGCCTCGACGCCGGAGCTACGCAAACGGGTGATAGATTCCGGTCCTCAAAAGCACCAATCTCTCCCATTCATAGTATTCGACTCTTCGGAAAAGGTTGACGATGAGGTGTGGCCTCGAAAGGCTCGGAGGGGAAGCCTTGCGTCTAGTCCTCTTTCCGAAGGCGCTGAGCAGAGCCAACGTTCATTAGACGCCCATAGACCTCGGTTACCTGAGCCCTCGCACGAACTCCCTCGGGATGACGAGGAATTGGGCCCAGCTGCCCACCAGGATCTATCTGTTTTACCAGGTGATTCCTCTCGAGATCATGGCAACCCTGGTGGGGATGCCGATGATACAGAATCGGATTTTGACTTCGAAGCAGAACGCGGAAAATATTTCGCCGAGGTAAATGGCATCCCCCAGGACACTCCCCCGGATGCGAGAGGAGAGACACCCGACCTCCCTCCAGAAGCCTTTGAACTTGAAAGGGAAGCAGAAATGCATAGAGAAGATGACGAAGAGGAAGAAGAAGAGGTTGATGAAGATGCTGATGGACTCTTTTGGCCTGAAGCTAATTGGGATGGGATCGAACTTGAAAGAGTGCCTGAGGGACAGGAACCAGACGGAGATGGAAATCCTGCTCCTGATGCGAATCCTGCGCCGGCCAACGGTCGTATCGACGCAGATGCCGCCGCTGATGCTGGACTGCCTCCTGAGCTCGATGATTTGGAAGGGAATGTTGAAGATGACATGGAGGGTGCAATGGAAGGTTCGTGATGTCTTTTGTTATGAATTTTCGCTGACTAGAGCGCAGCAATCGGCATGAGAGGGCCCATATACGGCGTTTTCCAGAATGTGAGTTTTCGTCTATTTCATTTAATACGATAGCTGATTTGGATTCAGGCTGCTCTAATGATTTTCGTTCTCGACACCGCCATCGGCCTTGGTATTTGGATCCCGTTCACAGTTGGTAAATGTGTGGCTCTTCTATCGGTACGCCTTTCTTTAGTCAAACCTATTTGATATGTATTGACCCCTTCGACACTGTAGCTCAACCCTAGGCGTGTTGTTCAAATTCTTCACCTTCCCATCAAACTTATTCGCATTGTCACTGACCCCGAGGTCGACTTTATCATCTTCCTTGTCAACAGTGTTCTTATCATGCCTTACCGAGACTTGATTAAGCAGAAGTTTAATCTTTTTGTCGACGCTACAAGTTTCCTTGTGAAGAACACACTGGGCGAGGAACGGTTAGCTACTTGCATGCACTTTACGAACTGGACTGTGCGTTCATTTGTTCCCTGCTTAGTGTATGTAGCTGACTTGTTCTGGTGTTCACGCAGTATACGGAAGCCCTGCATCTACTCAATGGGACTCCATCACCTGTTACTGGGGAAACAGAGGCCGTGTCGACCGAGGTGCTACTAGGGAGATTATACACCTACCTTGGACCCGCAGAACCTTACTTTGCCCTTCTTGGAAAGGAAGTTCGTCTTGGGATCGTAAAATTTAAGGATAGTTGGTACCGCATGGCTGTTGGTAGCGGACCAACCGGACGAGTCTTTGCGATCGGCCTCGGATATGCCGTTGTTGGACTCTTCTTGGCGCTCTACTTGAACATATTGACAGTGGGGAATGCCCGGTCGGCTACCAGGGCTGTTCGAAATGCTGTCCGCCAGCAGCTGCTCGTCATCAAGGTGAGTTCTGGTGATTGTTCGCAGGTTAACCCTCAAATTCGTGTCTTAGGTTGCGGCGTTCATATTCATCGAGCTAGTTTTATTCCCTCTGGGTTGTGGGATCATTCTAGATCTATGCACGGTCTGGCTCTTCCCTGAGGCAAATCTGCAGTCGCGCATTGCCTTCTTCGCTCAAGCCCCACTCACGGCCATGTTCTACCATTGGATTGCAGGCACTATGTTTATGTATGCACCCTTCTTATCGTCATTACGAATGGTGTTCATATTTTACCAGGTATTCATTTGCCGTTTTACTTTCGGGATGCCGCACTATCATGCGTCCAGGCGCAATGTGGTTCATTAAAGATCCTCAAGATCAGAACTCGCATCCAATTCGCGATATCCTCGATCGACCGACCCTCACTCAGCTGCGCAAGATTTGCATGAGCGGAGTTATGTACTCGATCGTCGTGGCCTGCGTCGTAGGGAGTGTGGCAGGCCTCCTTGTTCTTGGAAATAAGTCGATATTACCATTCAGATGGAAAAACCGGTTTGTCGAGCAATTGAATCCTAAATCTATATTTAGTTTAACCCGCACTGTAGGGAGCCTCTATCCAACATCCCCATTGATCTCCTTTTTTTACACCTCGTCCTTCCTTATACCATGCACTACTTTAGGCCAAAGAGGGCAATCAAACGCCTGGCGACTGCCGCATGGAAATACCTTGCCAAGAAGCTGCGCCTCACATCTTACTTTTTTGGTGACCGCCGTCCGGAAGAAGAGTATACACCTCAACGCTGGTTCGGTGCCAGCATCAATGATCCTGAACTTAGTAGCCGCCGTGACGGTACATTCCGTCGGGTACCTGCCACAGACAATCTGGCGCTCCCGCGTGATATGCGTGCGACAGCTCGAGTGACCGACTCAGGGGACCCATTCGATGACGAAGCTGCAGATTTGATCAAGACTCAAAATGCAGAAGCGTTGAAGGCCAAGCGCGACATCAACACTGACTATCGTGTTGTTTACATCCCTCCAGGTTTCAGGTATCGCATCTTTGCCTTTATCTCGTCAATGTGGGTAACCGGCGCTGTCGTCCTTGGAATATCTGTTGCGCTCCCAATCATGCTCGGCCGGAGCGTCTTCCGGCTGTTCGCGCCCCAACAGGTACATGATGGGTACTCGCTTGTTCTTGGTTTCTATCTCCTTGTGGCCTGCTATTTGTGCGGACGTGCAGTCGACCGCTTAGATAAGAGACGACAGCGCCGTTCACCCGAGGGTCCTCGTGCAGACTTGAGAATTTTGGTTATCAAGCGTGGTCTTCTTTGGTTAGCCAAGATCTCATATATGATGGTTACTCTGGGTGTCATCCTTCCCATCCTGGTGGCTTTGGTGATGGATCTATATGTCATCCTTCCCGTCCGACTGGCACTTGATCCTACTATGAATCCAAGAATTCGGATCGTGGATGCATGGGCATTAGGTCTGCTCTATGTCAAGATTGCATTCCATGTTCATCGGATACAACCTAACACTCGTATCTCACGAGGATTACAGCACGTACGTTTGACATTCATCGGCTCAGACGATTACGCATCCTCATTCCTCTCTCTCAGATCGTGGCCCATGGGTGGCTTCGTCCTGATCCTATCGCTGCCACAAAGGAAATGATTGCACCTATTGGGGGCGGGCTACTGGGTATGATTCTGTTACCTGGCGCACTTTTCCGAGCCCTTGCAGCAGTTCTTCCCTGGCGTCAATGTCGATGACAAGTTTGTCTGTGAGTATTCTGTTATCATTGACCCACTCTACCGCGAAATGCTCCTTACCATACGGAGTGGGATTCCGTCATTTTACTTGGGCATGGCAATGATCGCTTACGGGATAAAAACTTGACTGACTGGCTCCGTCTTGTCCTTTTTAGTCATGCATATCTATCCGGGTATCTTTGTCGTGGCAGGCTTAACGCAGTCTAGCCGGTATGTCAATGAAGTGGTGGCATCATGGTCGCAGACGGTTCGGGATAAGGAGTTTTTGGTGGAGATGAGGTTGAGGAATCACGAGCCTCAGGAAGAAGCACCGAAGGAGAAGACCGCAGTTCCATGAGAAGTCTTTAATTTTTTTATGCTTTGTCCACATTTGCTTTTTTATCCTTCATTAGACCATATACATTTAAACAGTGTACATAATTATTTAGTTCTTAAATGCACGACGTAATGCGAAGGAGCATAATCCGATGAGATGAGTGCCAGAGGGGTGATATTCTCGAAACATGCGAGGGTCAAAGATCTTAACGTATCGATCCCACAGATTAATCAGGGGCACATGGTGTAGTTGGTTATCACGCTCGCTTAGCATAGCTTGAATGCGAGAGGTGTTGGGTTCAATTCCCAATGTGTCCAAATAACTTTTTGTTTTTTTTTCCACCTTATTTTCCTATAAGATTAAGGGGCTAGGATCTGGTCATTTTATGAGTTTTGGCAATACATACCAGTCATACTGTGATGGGGAGAAATTATATTTGACAAATGTTTTGACTCCCAAGCACACATCCTCCCAGTTTTCAAGGATGCCTTTATTGGCTAGCCCTTGTCCTCCAGACTCCTTCACCATTGAGCTTGATCAGTCCAAGGTGATTGCTAGCCCCTTACCTTTGGCTCAATCATTACAATGTAGTTATGGACACCAGGATACTGTAAAAACTAAACTATCCATCATTTCTCACAGCTCCCTCAGCTGTATTGGTGCTAATTGTTATTAGCATTGATAACCGATGACTAGTACAGCACATTTGGCAAAAGATATGGACACATTGGGAATTGAACCCAACACCTCTCGCATTTGAGCTATGCTAAGCGAGCGTGATAACCAACTACACCATGTGCCCTTGGTAAGCCGAGCACAAGTGTTGACCTAGTCATATATGGGTCCCTCACTTTTCCTTAATTGACTACACTCGATACAGACCAAATCGCCTTTCCCAGTTGATTTGAGGAATTTTATTATAGAATACAAGTAGAGATACAATAGATAACAAAAGAAAGGTCTATGCACCGAAACCGTAGAGGGTGCGCCCTGATCGCTTAAGAGCATAGACAACATCAAGCGCAGTAACCGTCTTCCGCTTGGCATGCTCAGTGTATGTTACCGAGTCACGAATCACCTATGTGCTGTGTCAGAGAGCACCACTACCGCTCATGTCAAGTTGACTCACGTTTTCAAGGAAAATCTTCAGAACACCACGGGTCTCCTCATAAATCAGACCAGAAATACGCTTCACACCACCACGACGTGCGAGACGACGAATAGCAGGCTTTGTGATACCTACAACCAATGTCAGCTCAAGATCTCCTGCAGCTCTGCCATGCACATACCTTGAATGTTATCACGAAGGATCTTACGATGACGCTTGGCACCACCCTTTCCAAGGCCCTTGCCACCTTTTCCGCGTCCAGACATTGATATAGAGTGTTGTGTTGGGTTGGTAAGAAGTGGGCGTGTGGTAGTAGCGGAGAAACAACTGTTGCGACGATTCCGAGTCCGCCCCGGTTATATAATGACGCACGGTGGCTGTGTCGCATTTCCTGTTTGTTGATCAACCGTTGCCTGTTATGGGGCACGTGAGTCACGTGCGTGTCGTGGTCGCGACTGTATATATGCAGGGGCCAAAGGAAATGACTTGCTCTCAACTCACATCACAACTACATCAGTCGTCACTCTCAAAACTCATCATCAATGGCTCGTACCAAACAGACAGCGCGTAAATCTACTGGTGGCAAGGCACCTCGTAAGCAGCTCGCTGCCAAGTCATCTGCTGCTCGCAAGACAGCTGTAAGTGCATTGATATGATGTGGAATGGGAGGTTTACTGACTGTGGCACAAGGCGGCAGCTGGTGGTGTAAAGAAGCCTCATCGCTTCAGGCCTGGTACTGTGGCTCTCCGTGAGATTAGGAGATACCAGAAGTCTACGGAGTTGCTTATTCGCAAGCTTCCGTTCCAACGACTTGTTCGTGAGATTGCTCAGGACTTCAAGGTGAGCTTGACGCTATTTTTTTTTTCTTTCCTCGGTTGACTGAGGATGAAATAGACGGACCTCCGATTCCAGTCGTCTGCTGTGATGGCTCTTCAGGAAGCTGCTGAAGCGTACCTTGTTTCTTTGTTTGAGGATACTAACTTGGCAGCCATTCATGCCAAGCGTGTCACTATCCAACCCAAAGATCTTGCTCTTGCCCGTAGGCTGCGTGGCGAGCGATCATAGATATCACTTAGTTCTAGTATTTCTCTTCGATGGTTCCTTTTCACTATTGTATTTCTAATAATGTAGTATTTTCATGTTCATGCATTACGCGGTATGCAATCCATGTTGGACTCGACTGATCTGTTGGTGCGAAGTTTGCGCTTAATAAAGTGATATTACAACAGTTGAGATTCTATCACAAAAGTATATATACAAAGGCACCCTCCAAGCAACGGTAAGGCAGCGCATCTAATCCTTCCCCATGAGGGACACCAAATCACATGCAAAAATCAAGGAGAAACCTAGCGCAAGTAAAATGACCGTATTGACCAAGTTTAAAAGCCACAGAGTGTGGCTAGGACAAGTTCAGCTCCTTTAAAGAGTGAAAAGGGCCCAGGATACGAGCACCAACACCGAAACGATCGTCGAGCCATGTCCCTCCATGTACAAACATTTGTCTGTCTGAGAAGACCTCGACTATCTCACAGTCGAAGCTAGGTACGCTAAGACTGTATCTGCGCCATAGCCTCCTATCCCTCTCAGAATCCTTACTTGATATGGGCGTACTCTTGTCAGTGCCGAGGTTATCGTCTGGGTCGTAGGCGCCCACTCCAACTGATAACAGCTCGAAGACGGGCACTTTCTCGAGGCGTTGGAACGTTTGGCCGATAGCGTACTTGTCGATGAGAAAGAGCTGAGCGGAGGAGGGAGAGGACATGCGGACGGTGGAAGTCGCTGTACAGATGGTCTTCTTCGAGCACTTGAGATGGACTTGACGCTTTTGTATGATCGGGGTTTCAGGAGAAGCAATAGCAATGGCGGTCTGAATAGGATGTTTGAATGCTTCTAATGGAGCACCAGGGGCGGGTTGCCAGAATATGTGGGTGGAAATCACTACAACCGAAATGGGACGGGCGAAGTACGCGCTTGAGGTCCATATTAAACGAGAGTGTCTCCCATTCATGTATAATTGACGTACCTTAGAATTCTCTGGAGGTCTCCCTGAGCGGAAAGCACTATGCGTTCCAGTCCGGTGACCATCGAAGGCCAGGGGTACTAAGGTCGACTCATAAATTAGAGTCTTCTTTGGCCAGAATACACGATTGACGCACCGTCACAGTTGTTGTCTTCTGGGTGAAAGAGTGGGTAGGAGCCATGGCCACAAAGTTCTTCGCGTCAGTGTCCTCAAAATCAGTAGCCGGAGTGGGAAATACGCCCCAGAAACGGGGCCTTTTTGATATAGTGTTAGGGCTTCAGCAACGGTGTGGCGCGTCTTTCGTGGAATCAGGTTTCATTGACCAGCCAGCTGTTTGAGCTGGGCCTGGTAGAAAGTTCAATATCAAGGAAACAGGCGGTTTTTCAACAAGCCCTTTGACCCTGTCAGTTTATGTCCCGGTAGTTGCGGGTGATACATGAGGGGGCGAATAGCGAACTCGGGGCTGGACTCACAGGTAGGGTGGTCAATAAAAAGCCAACAAATCGGAGGGAATGTGGGCTCAAGTTCAGGGAATGTGGCAAAGAGTGATGCAAGCCTGACTCCCCATTAAAATTTTTTGAGCTCAATAATAACCAAGCGAGCCCGCATGCCTTACCAAGGAAACAAATCATTTGGCGAACAATTGGAGGGGCTTGATATATTTTTGATGGGCCGGCATCTTCCACAGTTTGCACTTGTTGTTAGTCACTGCTGGTGGTCTCGTTTAGCCAGGTTTCGCCTCAGCAGCTCCTAGCAAGCCCTTTGTGTCTCCGGCAAGAACACCACTAATAGGCGCATTAACACTGTGCAGGTACACAGTTACCTCCCTTTTTTCTTGACATACCCTGACACATACACCCCGCCGATCATTTTCATTCCGGCCGCCACTATCCCCGAATAATTACTCCATTCTCTGACGCGACCCTCAGTCTCACTGTGGCACAAAATTTCATTAGTTAATAGTGAATTAGGTCAAAATCGCCATGTCAGAGACGCCAGAACCTTCCACAACTCGAGAGGTTTCGCCGTCCTCTGATGAGGAGGAAAGCCTCCTAAGCCTCCAGATCCAGGCCTTTCTCGAAGCCTCAGAGGATGTGGATATTGATCCAGGGACTGTAGAAGAGCTGATGCGAGTGTTGTCACAAAATGAGAAGGATGGGGAAAGTGGGGTGGGAGGCCAAGACGTCGATCGGAACGAAAAGGGTGGAGAATCAGATACAGAAGGTAACTACCTGAATCTGCCAGATCCTTCACGTCATTTATACACTGTCATCCCGTTCCAAAGACCTCGAATGGACAAAACAAGAGGTGAAGCAAATGTTGCACCATCTCAAGGAACGCGGTCAGCTCGCTCGTTGAGAAGCCATATCAAATTAGCTGATCAAGCCGGGGGTCCCTCACAGGCATGTCCTCCTTCATACAGGAATATGTATCACAGCGCAATATCGCCATCCCCCGACTACTGGAAGCTCTTGGCGTCTACCTGGTTCGCTGGCCTCATCTTTCATCATAACTAAAGTTCGAGTAACAGTCCACTAGTGCCCCGAGCTGCGAAACCTACGATCACAAACCTTACTATACTTCTTAAAGGTAGTCATGTCACACCAGTGAGTCTCGAACCCTACACCTGCATGCTCCTGTTGTGTTAACAAAGGTTTATGAGGCTCCGAATGCGTGATCGACTTGGTCAGCACAGCACTATCGACGACGCTGTGAATTTAATTCAGAACGCCCAGCGTATCTTGATTTTGACTGGCGCCGGAATCAGTTAGTGACCGTCAGCCTTTTTATGACAACTCTTGGGTTAATCCCTATCTTGCTAGGTGTATCCTGCGGGATACCAGATTTCCGCTCCCATAATGGACTATATGCATCCCTCAAGGCTCGAGGCGAATACGACCTAGACGATCCCCAGCAGATGTACGTTCTCGAAACACCTGCTGGATACGCGTACAGCTCATAGTTTGCCCCAGGTTCGACATACTTTATTTTAAAGAAAATCCTTCAGGTGTGAGTGCTCCGCTCAGCTGCTCAAACTGGCTAACCATCACGCACCAGTATTTTAGTAAGGCTTCTATAACTCGAAACCATTACCCCTACACCGCTGAGTTGTTTTCGCCCCAGCTCGTTTGCTAGGTATGTCCTCATATATCATCATTGACCCTCGCTAATCCCACCGACAGTCAGATATACCCTTCTAACTTTACGCCCTCCCCTTGTCACCAATTTATCAAGTGTGTTGAAAACAAAGGAAAGGTAATTGACAGTCAGATTGCGATAGAATGTATCATACTGAATATCTCTCCCGTAAACTAGCTTCTTCGCGTCAGTCTACCGTTGTCCCTCGGCACAATATCTACCCCCTGACCGCATTTTCTAGAATTATACCCAGAACATTGACACTCTTGAAACCCTCGCGGGAGTGAAGCGGGTTCTGCAGTGTCACGGGTCATTTGCCACTGCCTCATGTGTTCAGTGCCGGCGTCGAGTCCCTGGAACTGAAATCGAAGCACAAATTATGGCCCGCAAAGTACCTCTGTGTCCGGTATGTAACCCACCCGACGCGCGGCCCAAGAAGCGCAGACAAACCCGAAAACAAGCCAAGGGGGATTGGGATAGCGACGCAGAAGATGAAAGCGATGTACCGGAATTTCCGCCCGGAATCATGAAGGTACTTGGATACAGCACAAAATTAATGACTTAAGTCTGAACGCTAGACATGGCCCAGCCCGATATCACATTCTTCGGTGAAAAGCTTGATGACCAATTTGATCGCGCACTAGCAGAAGACCGAGATGAGGTTGATCTTCTCATTGTGATTGGTACATCTCTCAAAGTGTCACCAGTCGCGGAGATCCTCAGTAAGTAAGATTCATCCCCACGTTCTATTTATATCTATAAATTTTTTCAGACCACCTCCCGCACTCGATACCACAGGTAAGCACATTACTATCGGTCTCACAACTGAAGGTTCGATCTTACGCTTACGCGTCCTGCACCTGCCCAGATACTTATAAATAAAACCCCGGTCCGTCATATTAATCCAGATGTATGTTTGGTTCGAGCTTATTTCGTTTGTTGTGAACTTAAAGTTAATCTTAACTTCATGTATTGCAGATCGTCCTTCTAGGAAATGCGGATGATGTCATTTTGTACATCTGCGCAGAACTAGGGTGGGATCTCCCATCCCTCAACAGCAATATCTCCCACCCGGGTCCAACTTCAAATGAGGACCGGCTGTCCCGAGATAACGCAAAGAAACGACCCCTGATATCCGCAGGTGGCTCGACACCCCCTACTCGTGTCGGAAACAGGTTTGTGCTCATACTGAATTTATTCCTTGAATATTGAATAATTCGTGTTGGCAGCCATGTTTGGCTTTTTGACGGAGCCGAAGGCGGTCAATGGCTTGACAACCTCCAACGCCGCCTTGCCGACAAACTCAACTCTCAGTCTTCCGGCAGCCCAGCCCCAGACAATATCGCCTTGACATCCTCTGCAGATGGATGCCAGAATTATCTCCCTCGCGAAGCTAAAAAGCAGAAGCTTAACTGACCTTTGCTTCAGCCCACACGCATGTCTTTGTTACTACATGTACTATCTACTGGGCGCTCATATGCAAACATCTATTTCTGGGCAACAGCACGAGTCAGAGAATATCAAAGCTATAGCGATTGTACAACACACAAACAAATGTGTCCAGCTGCGCGGGCCCCGGATTCCCCTCGGGCGTGGACTCAATCCTACAAGTTCCTGCGGGTCATATATGACCGCTTCTGTGTTGAATGTTGAAGACCGCGTGTAGGCAACAGTATGTGATGGGGTGTTAGGAGCTCTAACGCTCTATTTTGGAACCTTCGAAAGTTTTTGCCGGCCACTGGCTGTTGCTCCAGGAGGCAACCACGATGGAGCCCTCTAGACTTCGAACATTGCAGAAACATGAGCACTGCATCAGCTGGTTTGCGAGAATATATAAGGACCCGAGGGCTGCCCAGGATAGTCAGAAGTCCCAAGCAAAATCGACATCATGTGCTACCTGCTTTGCCTGCACACCAGGTATGCTTGCCAACACGACGTCCTTACAAAAAGACAAAAGGTAGGTCAAACTACATACATTGCCATATTTATTCCTCTGCATGATTTCTTCGACTAGACGGACTGTAATAAGGCGAACTGCAGAGTCAGCAGGTACCACTCCGAAGAACCCCATGATTGCGAGTCCAGCGCTTGTGCTCTAAGGTACGCTGGTCCCATGATACGGGCGGCTACGCTATTGACAATCAAGAAAGGATGCAGGACGACCAGAGTATTGTGACCGAAATAGATAATTCTCGGGTTTGTGACCAGTGTCGCTGGGGTTTTCTCTTGAGCAGGGTGTAAATTCCCGAGTTGGGCATACGTAGTCAAAATTCTTGTCGATAGCTGTATCTCTCCAATCAAAACCTGTGGATTCTCTCCGCATCTCGTTCGTTGTTTTTGATCGCCATAATCGGGGTAGACTTATCCAAGCAAGTAAGAAAGGCCTTTAATTAGTATATAACTCATGCTGTGGTGCACCCCATGGCTGAAACGCTGAGGCCCCGCTGCTGTGGAGCCTATACGCTCTTTCGTCTTATGCACCATTTACCTGGACCGATCCGCATAGGGGAGTAAAAATAGCGCTGAGTCAAACCCATAGTCACTGGACCCATATGGAGGTACACGCACCTGGAGGACCCAGAGGACGAGAAATATTAATAACCCATGAGTGTTAGGGAACACCCGTTGGACGCAAATTGATGGTCTGTTCAGCCAACACAAAAAATGCAATATTTCAGAAGGGGTAAGACAGACTCACGGCGATTCGGTTTGGTACGGAACTTGGACTGACCCTCGGTAGCACCGACATCAGAAAAAAGGAAAGCCTGGTGGAGGGATTAGAGTAAAAGGGACAAGCACCGATAATCAACCCCCCCTCCCCCGAGTGCAGCCGACGGCGACGTAGCGGTACACCAACAGCATATTCTCGGAGTTCAATCGAGAAGAAGAAAGTTCGGTCACGCTGTGCATCAGGCTCTGTGTCTTTCTGGAAATTCCGTCGGGGTAAAGGAGTCCACGCGTTTGTCTGCGAGAGAATAATCCCAGAATAGCTGACTTCCCTCGAACATGTGAAGCACCGGTGCTGTTGACCACCACCTGTCCGATCATTAGCATTCTTGGTTTGACTCCACAAACTGTTGATTCGAAGGCAATACTCTCACGCCTCTAGCCGGAGATGGCCAACCAAAGGCAGGGAAATGAAATAAGTCGTTCATATCTCGTGTCAAGCACCACTGTTTGCAGATGGCTAGGGGCCTGAGTTTGCCTTCGGTTTCAAGGGGTGAGCTGCCTTCGGCGAAGGCCATATCAAATTTCCTTACAGCCGTCAGGTCACAGGCAATGTCAGTATCAAGAGGAAGAGCTTGACCAGTGAGCGTGGGTAGCCTGCTTTGACAGCTTCAAATAGCTAAACGCCCTAGAGGAGGCTCAATTTCACAAATGACTCGGTCCCAAGTACGCTGCAAAATTAGCTGCAAGACGCGCTCACGAGTTATTTTGTGGTATTTGGGATGTTCTCCAGCCGCTGCACTTTACATTCTTGTCGAGTGACGATCCTCGGCATGGTCACTGTGCAATAAGCCTCACGAGCAACCAACGGGCACAGTCTTAATAAATTATGATTCCAGATCGATGACTGATGATGCTCCACAAGTTCTTGGGCAAAAGCGGGCCAACTACCCTACTGTTTCCAGCCACCATTTACCGTGTCGCCGCAGGATTCGACGCCACACACCTTGCAAAGTACTGTGCGAGGAATAACCTGACAGTGCCAAGCTGATTAAGCGCATCCGTCTTGTTTATTTCCTTCCTGGCCTTTTCGACTGCTGTTGTGCTTTCAATTTACGCCTGATGACATCTAGGTAGTCATCCTCGGCGCCTTGGTCGATTCCCGTGACGATTTCGTCCAGCTTTTGTAGTAGGAGAAGTGCATTGGGCGTATCGAAAAGAAGATCCTGATCTGTAGATGTCCTATCGGCATTTTTATATAGTGGATTGGGACAGTTAGGGAGCTTACCAAATCGAATCAAAGGCACTGCGTCCACCAGGATGATAGCCCACCATGCACGTGGCGCTAATTCTTCACTAAATATCGTAACCACATTCCCAGCAGCAGCGGCGTAGTCCTTCTGCTCGAGCATCTCGTGAAATTGTGCGTAACGTGCAACAAACATGAAGCGGTGGAGAAAGACCCAATGGGAAGGGCCTTTTGCATAGAGATCTTGCATAGTACCGGAGATTGAGGAAGCATACTTGATGAATGGTTGTGGCCCTATGAGAAGGTGAGTTTGGGGCCGCGGAACTGGGGGACGTAGTGATATATACCAGAGGAGATGTACTCTTCCAATACATAGTCAACGATGCGGCCCAGTCCAGCCCAGTCTTCTGCCGAGGCGCAGTACGCCACAGCGAGTCCGTAGTCCTTTTTCGAAATGAAAGTCTTGGCAGCAATCTGTGAAGGACGTGTTTAAGGCGACGGCTGATGTCTGAGCGTTGTCTCCCACCTACCCGACATATTGTCCTCCGAACGGCCTCTCTTCTGTACTCTGAACACGTCTCGTTGAGTTCCTTCAGCACACCCACCACCGCGCCATCCCTGATCAATCGACTCTCCCCATCTGCTTCTAGTCCTGGTTTTTCAGCACCCCTCACTTTCGGTCCCGCCATTACTATCTTCGCTTGGCTCATCATATAACCTGAGCGGGACCCTCACCAAAATTTCATCGGCCCGCTGCTGTCCCATGTCACCACACGAATACATATAATCCACTACAACCCTCCAAAGTCCGGGGTCAGAATGGAGATATTCAGCGTAGGAGAGAATATAGTAGTCTTTTAGGGAAATGCCCGATCTGTTTCATTGCAGGTCCATCGTTATTGGGTCGTATTCTAAAGCTGAGAGGGGGAAGAGCACCTACTCCTCATCAGGTTCTAGATCTACCAGTCGGAGTGGAGTCATGATATCAGCCAAGTGCGCAGATAGCCAGGGGTCGAGCTTATGTGCATGCTGTAGTGCTTCTTCTAGCCTTCCCGAGAGCAGTGCAATATGTATCGAGTCCTCAAAGTTAGTTGGGTCCGGAGGCATATCAGCCAGGCACCTGATCCACAATGTCACTATGCACCCAGTCACCGGTCAGGGAATGTGAAAATGGGAAGCAAGATGAAGCTTACGGTAAATCCTGCCTCCTCAACCTGCCGTCTACGAATACCCCCCACGCGACAACAACCTCCTTCCAATCCCCACCAAGCTCCTCAAGCACAACTCTCTTAATGATGTTCGACCGCCCCTCCTAGGACGCCCACGATATCGCTCAGTCGCTCCCACCAGTCCTCCTCCTCTTCCCCAATACTCTCGCTCCGTTCATGTTCGGGGACTTTGTCCATCTCAATCCGCAGCGCCTTGACCTTATCCCTCCATCTTCTCATAGAATATGCAAACTCACGCTCTGAGGAAAAATTTTGTAGTCGCGGCTGTGTATTAATGAGTGGTATGAGAAGACCCGTAAAGTCCCGAAGGTGAAGGGATGGATGTTGTAGAAGGACGTTGAGGAAAAATAAGGTGGCCTTGGTTAGTCCCCGGATAATCGACCTATATAACGTTTTATCATTATGCGGCACCAATTGAGCTCGGCAGAACGCACTTTGTCATATAAGACCAAAATGTCTCGTCTTCCCATGGTTTTTCGAGTTTGCTTAAATTATCCCCCTCCCCTGTCGATGGTTCGATGAAATGCATGTTGAGCCACTCCAAGAGCTCGTCTCCGACGGGCGCCTCTTCGTACCCCGGTTCAGCGAGGTACAAAACCACAAAAAGTGAGAATGTGGTGTAGAGAACCCTATAATGCTCTGCAGTGAACTGAGGGGGGCCTTCGGGGCGGGGCAGAGGTTGCTAGTTGCACATCGTTTAGTCCGCTCGTTGACGGAAAGGCGAGGAGCGAGGGGGAAGAGACATACAGATGCATGAACCCAACATTCTTCTATAAAGTTCACGTAGTCGATCCCGAGTTTGCGTATCATCGTCAATGCTTCCGATGATTGGAGCCTGTAGTGAACCAGACGCGCGCGCCTTTAGTATTTGCTCCCGATATTAATTGAGGAAAAGGGGGAAGCCTCACCATCCCTCATCCCGACCTCTCAGCGCTCTTCATCAATTTTTTCAGCGCGGAAAAAATAACCAGTGTATCTGTAACAAACTAATGTCCCCCTCATGACAGCCTGATACACTTCCTCGTCGTATGTGAACGTACCAGTCGCCTTTCCATTGACGGAGGCTTGTTTATATTTGCAAAATAGATTGGTTGCTCCTCATGCATAGGCCTTCTGTCCGTATCATAGTTCTAGAGATGATCAATGAACTCTACCATGTTCTGTACGGGGTGTGTAGACTTCCGGCATACCGTGCTCCTCAAATACACGGCCAACGAATCGTTTGACGGCGAGATCGTCGTCGACAGGGTCTGCCCCGAGTCAAGCAATTTATAAAACTGCCCAGCATCGACGAGGGATGGGACAAGATGGAGGTGGGGTTTCGGGTCGGTCATTGTCGCGAAATTCGAACGATGATGATTCCGGCATTCAAGCCATACTCGTCACGTGATCCCTGTGTTACTACAACTACTCTAATACATTCAATGTTTACCATACACATCCTGGGCAGTAACACCACCTTGGCTATTCCGGACCTTGGATTGCGCCCACCTGAGCAAGATTTGGTGAGCAATTATCGCTAGGTATAGAAAGGCCTCAGACTTACTTCTTAATCCTAATAGACTCAATCGCGATGAAACCGCTGGTATCGGTGGGCTCAAAGCCACCCAGCTCATCCATGGAGGACTGAGCAGCATCATAGAGACCCTAAAAACTTTATTAGAAGCTGTCTATTCCTGCAAAACGCTTGATCACGTACCTCCTGACTCTCGCGGCCCTCGACAACGACATTGCCCTTGTACAACTTCAACTTCACCACACCGTTCACGGTTCGCTGGCTGGTAGGGATGGCGCTAGTGATAAACTCACGCTCAGGCGAGAAGAATTGACCATTGTACAAAATTCGTGCCAGAGCAATGGTGGTGAACTGATCCCGGAGAGCACGGACATTACGGTCAAGGGTGAGACCTTCAAGATCCATGTGGGCAGCCCGCAGGATGGTAGCTCCAGGAGACTCGTAACATCCACGGGACTTGACACCAATAAACCGATTTTCGACGATATCAATGCGACCGATACCATGTTTCCTGCCGAGCGCGTTCAAAACGTCGAAGATCTCGACAGCGTCGCTATACTCCCGGCTATCTTGACCCACAGTGACAGCGGACGGGGAAGACCAGTCTTGAATTCTATCGCGATGCGTTCGGGCACCGTGGGCGCTTGCTCAGGATCTGTGGTCAGCTTCCACATGTCGCTGGGTGGGGTAACATTGGGATCCTCGAGGATCCCAGCTTCGTAGGAAATGTGGAACAAGTTTTCGTCAGTTGACCATGGCTTGGCAGCGGTTTGCTGGACAGGGATATTTTTCTCGGCGGCATACTGGAGCAGAGCCTGCCTACCGGCAAAACGATTGTAGAACTCTAGAAGCACAACTCAAAACTAATGCGGGGATATCGCTGAAAACCTGGACCTACCTGGAATTCGCCATGGAGCAATGACCTTGATGTCGGGTTTAAGTCCATAGAACGCCAATTCAAATCGGACTTGATCATTGCCCTTGCCTGTACAACCGTGCGAAACATAGCTATAAAAATCACGATCAACAGCGGGCCCCCAAGATATTCTATGCGGAGATGAAGACGACTTACTCGCAGCCTTCCTTCTCAGCAACCTCAATCATTCCACGGGCGATGACCGGTCGCGCGAGTGAAGTTCCGAGAAGGTAGACATTCTAGAAAAAGAAGTATTTGGATTAACGTGATATGAAGAACTGGCAAAACCCTCACCTCGTAAATGCAGTTCGCTTGGACAGCGGGGTAAATGAGTTCAGTCACGAACTCGCGCTTCAGGTCCTATCAACCGACACACATCAACCTTAGCTACAAGGTATGATTTTCCAGATAACATACCGATAAAAAGAACTTCTTTGCTCCGACCTTCAGAGCTTTTGCCTCAGCTGCCTTGTAATCCTAGAAAATGTTGGACAAAAATGTATTAATAAGTTGCGATCTTATAGAATTCAGGATCAGTGGCAGAACGCACCTCCTCCTGCCCAACATCTGCCATAAATGCATATACCTCATACCCCTGTTCAATCAACCATGCCAATATACAAGAAGTATCTGCAACAGATTAGATATTCAGCAAATGTTTTCCAAAGCGCACAACAATTAATGCTTGTGCAGTAAGTAAGGTAGACAGAACCCACCGAGGCCACCAGAGTAAGCCAAGAGGACACGACCACGGGTTTCGGGCATATTCACAGTTCAGTACAGGAGATGTATTGGGTGCAAGGGAGTAGGAATGAAAATGCAATTTGGCCCCAACCTTATATATAACTCAAATCTTCGCGATCTGGCGTCTATCGATTGGGTGTGATCACGTGTGGCTCGTCCTGATGTTAAAGCGTACTGGTGTTGCTATACATCGATGCGCTGACCCCGGGTTGTGCTGTCTTCTCGGAACTTGCTCTCCATGTGCGCTCTTCGTTCGGACCTTTTGGGTCCCCGTAAGAGCGGTAGAACCGATGGTCAGATGGGGCATCTGCACGCCCTGGGTCTCCAAAATAGACATCTTTCTGCCCTCCTATCGATGCCTTCTACGCTTTTGGGCTTCGATATTACTGGAAGGACGTCTGGCGGATAGTTCGCTCGAATGAATAGGTCCCATTTCGATGCATTGGCTATGGGCAGCAGTAGTGGCATCACAGGACCGACCAACCCATGAGACAGCGCCCAGTGACTATAGACCGCCCACCAGTTGACATCCCATGATTGCTGAAAATACTCTTCTTCCCGGGTAAGCAAATTGTATTGTCAAAGAGAGGAAATCTTGTCTCCGTTTCGAAACACAGTGCCACAAGGTCTACGGCAGAAGCAAATTTCCTGCCCATTCAGTAAGTGGCCACCCTCGAAGGACCAGATACCAGATGCTGCCCCTATAACCTTGGGGCAAAGAGGTCTCGCCGGGTTTACAGAGAAAGCATGGCCAGAAGACATTGACCATACCCCCCATTCTATGGTCTTAATCATAGACTTGTAGTTTGCTTCTGCCTTGGGGGGCCGACCACTCGGACCTCTACTGACGATCGATCACTGCTGAGAGCGGAGCGGACCTGAGCTATGAGTTCTGTGCCTCGCAGTGTCCGTGCGTCCGAACTGGTGCAACTCAGCCGCCACGGGGAGCTGTGAGGATTGTCGAGGGTTATATTCCCCAGCTTAGCATTTTCAGCCGGTGAAAGAAAATACCTGGGCTCACCAATCTTTCAGGGAAAATGAGCTAGTGACATACTTGTGTAGCGCAAACGTATTGACTCTTTCCTCGCTGAAGGGCGGAAGCTTGGATATGCGGCTTATGAACGCCACGAACCGAAGGATGCCATAGATCCTAAACTGGTACGGCAAAGGGTTTTCCTTGAGAGAGAAGGGGGACAAGATATATGGCCCTCCTCGGTTATTCGGATTTGAGCTAGCAGTTTACGACGGCATGATTTTTGCACTTGCTCGGAGGGAACCGCTTCAAGGACTGGTCACAGGCACAGTTCCCAAGCCAGCACAAGGGGGAGCTCCACTTGAGCGTTGAACCCTCTAGCTTATAGACACAATGAAAGGCGAGAGAGGGAGGAGGAATATGAGTGGAGTGGGTAATTGTGACGATTAGTTGTAATCATGGTTCTTGATTATATGCGCCTGAGTCTGTTAATTCGAGGCTCAGAGTTAAGGCTAGAAAATCCGCGATGCCAATCTTCTCCAACTGTCAACATAGTGGAATCAGCTGCGATCTCGGGAAATAGGATGATAGACCTTGTGGTCTCGACAGCTATAACTCCATGCTGTTTCTCCTTAAAGGAGCTCTGGAACGGGCTTAAGAAGCAACAGGCCAGGTCATTGCATCAACTCCGGCTATCGAAGCTTAGGCTTTTGGCGAGATTGCCGATGGAAGGGTCTTCTCAACATTTACGCGACACGCATGTGTTCTAGCCCAATAGACTTTTTTCGCCAAAGTTGAATGTGCAGGGGTAGGCACCGCTTAAGTGCTATACATATATGTGTTTGTATTGAGGTTCGAGTTCGTACGTGTTTAAAGGCAAGTGAGTGTTGTCTGTTCGAATCCTACTGAATCATATATGAAGATAAGAGCAGTAATGGTCTTGCATGTGGATCCTTATCATGACGGAGGGGGTGGTAGATCGACAGGGAGCCACCAGACACTGCGAGGTGGCTGGATGATAATTTTGGGTGACAAGTGATACTGAGTGTAGGTCCGAGGGACGGCACGGGCGGCTTGTACTTTTTGATCCGGGGAAGGAAGCCGCTTGTGCAAATTTCCATATGTGGCAGGTGTTCGTTTTCTGCTTCCCTATGAAATCTATCTGTGCGTTGGTTGGTCTGACTTGTGAGTAATATAAATTCCATCGTATATGTATTGATAAGTAGAACTAATGAATAGCTAGCCTTGATTCTGGGATAAGCATCCCGCTTTCCAACCGGTTCAGTGTGCTCGGGGTGATCGGATAGCCCTGACCATATTGATGATATTACTACTATCAAACAACACTGCCTATGCTCGTGGGTTGACGTCAGGCGACCTCGAAACATATCAGCGCAGAAATAGACTATGGATATCGTGATAGCAGGGCACCGGACTCCGGAAGGAAGGGTGGGTGGGGCCCGGAAGCAATTTCTGTTACTAAGATTAGCTCTGTCCTCGACCTCCACCACAAGAGATACGGAATGGATCGCAATGTCCGTTTTTATGACGCAGTGGATGGGTGTGGTATATAAGCCTTATAGGATTGATAGGTGATTCTGCACTATCAACTCAGCTCAAAAGTTCTCAACCTCACTCTTCTTCTTCGAATCAACCTATGGCTCCTACTTACACCTTTACCAATAAGACCACCAGCGTCGCCGTGAGTGGTGTTGTTCTTCTTCTTTGAGTCGAGAGGCTCATATAATATCCAGTTCCCTTGGCCCTTCCGCTGTTACTGGTGTTGAGCGCATTGCGCTGTCAGCTCAAGGAGAGCTCCAACGCGTCCTAAGGTAATATTTTTTAAAAAAGCCACACACGCCAAATGATACTCACAACCTTTCCCTCCAGTGCATACTTCGCCCGCCCAATCTCGATCACCGTCGTCTACTGCCACACCTACTGGCACCCCACCCCCAACTCACCCAAACAACCCCTCCCCCTCCCTCCAACTCCAACCGCCATCACCACCGCCTCCCCTGAAACACCCATCATCCAAACCCGTCAAGTCCACCTCGTCTGCTCCGGAAAAATAGTTTGCACCGCAACAGTCGACTGTCCACATCACCTCACCCACAGCAGCCCACTTTTTCCTCGTCGAAAATTACGCTATTGGTCAGATGTTCCGACGGATGGAGAAGCTTCCTGCATTTGAACTACTTTCGGTTGGGCTGGGTGTGTATGGTTTCGATAATGAAGATAGCGGGAGTCAGTCGTCGGGTTCGGAGCTGTGGAGGAAGTATAGGTTGACAGTGCCTGATTTTGATTGTGAGATTGTTGAGGAGTTTCCGGAGAGGGAGATGTTTGTGCGGGGAGCGATGTGGCTGGACGATGTTGCTACTAGTGGTGATGAGAGGCGCCAGGTGTACCAGGAACCGGTGTTTCAAAAAGCCTACTCGTAGTCATGCCGGGGTTAGGGCGCTATGATACCCCCTTTCGGGCTTTGTAACATGCATTGATTTCTTGTGCTTAAAAAAATGCTTTTAGATGTTTTTGTATAATAGATCAAATATAATATCATTTCATCCAACTTGAGGGCGTAAAGAGTCCGATGTTAATTCTATAGTTTCATGGAGGTCCTGTTGGCTTCTTCATTTTGCTACAAAAGGTAGATCCTGGTATCACTATCACTGTTATTACAGTATATAGTTATTCATCTCATCTCCGAGATATGAGATCGAATATGAGAAGCATGGGTCGGCACGAGGGTTGCCTTTGGGAGCAAAGGCAGGGGGGTAGGACTTCGAGGCACGCGAGAGTGTAGAGAAGGTGACCCAAAACTGGGGTGAAGAGGAGCGCTGGAAGTTGGAAGCAGGGTCGGAGAGGAAGGAGCACGCTTCCCCACTCCCTGCGTCTAAGGAGAGATCGATTGTGACCTCGACGATAGTGGCTCTTGTACCAGTGGTTGTGCTTTCACGCGTGGTGGGGAAGAGTCGAGCAGCTCCTTTTTCAGCACGACGACCTGGACCTGATCAATGAAGGCAGGAGGGATGGTTCGGTCGGCAAGTCCGGTGGAGATGATTTGGTTGTGTTTTGTGCGGAAGAATTTGATACCTGCTTTCATAGCGGCGGCTGTGTTGAGGGAGATGTGGAGTTGGACGGTTTCCTGGTTTTGAAGGATCGGGGAGGAGTCGGCAGAGGGGGGAAGGATATCTAGGTGGGTGGTGAAGTAGATAAAGTTGGGGTTATGATTGAGGGGACGGTAGAGGTTTGGATACTCTGGCTGGATGCCATTTCGCTCTGCGTATATGGGTTAATCAAGCAGGGGGGAGGAGGGCAGTGTCGCAGTACGTTACCGATGAGGTTCCACAATTCGGGCTTGGCGGCGTAGACAAAGGGGGGTATGCGCGATGGGATGGTGACCCGAAGCGTTGAGATATCGACGCCCTGTCCGGAAAAGTCAGCAAAAGAGGCATGGGTGGATGCGGGAGAGCATACGGGGATGGAGTGGCCCTGTCTAGCGCGGATGTACCATGCCTTTTGCATGCCGGGTTGGCCATCGACCTTGTCAAGGTTGGAGACGACCTGGAAGCGATTCGACCGGTCGTTTTTGACGTATTGGAGAATGCGGTCAAGGGTGGTGTGCGGAACGGTGTTTGAAGCGTTCTTGCGGGGGGGGGCTAGAGTCAGTAGTGGGGGGAAGTGGGCAGGTGCAGAGGTTTACCATGTTTGCGATGGGGGTAAAGGCATCTGGGCGGAGATGGGC
This sequence comes from Lepiota venenata, assembly GCA_004296355.1. Lineage (NCBI taxonomy): Eukaryota > Fungi > Basidiomycota > Agaricomycetes > Agaricales > Agaricaceae > Lepiota > Lepiota venenata. Next base: position 900,285 of record RCFS01000003.1, read on the forward strand.
ATAGTGCCTGAGCCAGGTGGCGGCGGCCCTGCCCCAGATGCGCTGGTCGTCAGTGGGTGGGGGTTTGTAGGAATACTTGAGGAACTTTGTGTAAGTCTTGGTGGGCCGTCTGCGGGGGAAGACTGGAATCATTGAGAGGGGCTGTGGCACGTGACGGGGTTAGGGACATGGACAGAGCCGTCGCAAGTTGCTTCAGCGCCATGAAGACCGACGACGGACCGACAGACTCGCCCTCGCCCACAGACTCAGACATCCACAGAGATGCCCGCAGACTCGACTCGGCAGACTCGGCCTCCCCCACCGCCTTTGAATCCTCGCCCCAGCCCAGATCCAGCGTCGACTCGGCCGGTCCAAAGTCCTCCTCCGGCCACTGGTCAGGACAATTTCGCATCCTTCCCAGACCGCAGACACACCGTCACCGCCCGCCAATCAGACGCCCCTGTCCTCGTAGAACCCAGCTTTGACGAGGGTGTCCTCCGCGCCCTCTGCGAACTCGACGTGCGTCCCGGGCTCCCATCAGGCTCCCCATAACACTGACCCTTAGTGACCGCCCATTTACGTACAGTGTGGTGTCCCGCTCCTGCTCGATCGAATCAAGCAGAGTACCATCTCCTGCAGGGTGCGCAACATCTTCTTCTTTCCCCCTTCACCTAACGTCTCACTTCAATTTACCAGGAAGCCTCCGCCTTCTTCAAGAAGCGTGCAGCTATCGAAGACGACTATGGCCGCAATCTCCAGAAAATCGCCCGCGCCACCTCTGAAACTTACGCCACCAACGACGGAAAGGCTGGGTGAGCATTGCACCGCACCCCTTCTCCCCGAGTCCTTCCCCCCCGTCTTACCCCGTCCCAATATAGTTCCTTTGTCTCAGCATGGCAATCATCAATGCGCGTCCATGAGCTGATGGCTGAAAACAGATTGAGATTCGCACAGCGACTTAACGAGATGAGCGACGAGTTGGCAACTCTCGTCAAAGAAGTCGACAAGAACCGGAAACAGGCAGGTGTCCCCATCCATCTGTTCTAACCGCACTGCTTTTTTTGACACTCTTCCCCCCCCCCCCCCCCGCGTAGACAAAGGACCTTGCAGTCCGTTACGAGCGTGCCCTCCAAGACTCTGAAATGACCACCGACAAATGCAAGAGCAAACTCGAAATTTCCTCCGAGGAGCTCGAGCGGGTTCTCCTGCAGAAGGAGGGCGAGTCCTTGAAAGATACGGCTGTCCATAGTCGGTCGAACGCCGGTGGAAAGCGTGTCATTGGCAAGGCCGTTGCCAAGGGTGGTCTCCTGCTCAAGGGAAAGAACCCAGGCAATGTAAGTCGTGCTTGTTACCAACCGCCGATCTCTCATTATACAACGGATCATCATTATTGATTGGCACTGGTGTTTAGATCCAACGTCAGGAAGATGATATTAGGGCTCGAGTCTCAACAGCCTCTGATCAGTACCGGAAAGCAGTCACGGATACCCAGGCGATGCGACAGGAATATTTCAACTTTCAGTTGCCCCGAATATTACGTGTCAGTCCCAACGTTATTTATATCCATCCATCTTTACTGTTCTGATGGTTTCCGCAGGCGCTCAAAGAGTGCGCAGATGAAATTGATCTAGGTACCCAGTACCATCTGACAAGATACGCATTCCTATACGAGAGCATCGTCCTCAGCGATGGGCAGATATTAATCCCTCCTGAGACCGATGGTAAGTCCCCCTCCCCACCTCCGAGAACTTGACATGTCAATTGTAATATTTACCCCAGGTTTAGGCCTAAAAGCGACAATCGAGACAATTGACAATCGCTCGGACTTCAAGACGTATATGCAAAATTATGTATATGCGCGCGGATCAGCAGCTCCAAAGGGCCCACGAAGAGATGGCCCGCCTGAAGATGGTTTCGTAAGCATGCCACCCCCTCGTACTTCCTTTGGTGTCCCTCATCATGCCTTGTCTCTAGCTTCCACCCCTGCCAACACATAGCCCCGAAAAACCCTCCCGCTACTCCCCAAGTAATACTACCACGAATCCTCAAAACATCCACCCACAGAATGCACAACAGAACAACCATCTGAATGGGGCTTCGGACAAAGGTCGGCCGATCTTTGGCATAGATCTTGCAGACCAAATGGCGAGGGATAATGTGGAAGTCCCACCAATTATGGTCAAGTGCTGTGAGGCGATCGAGAAGTATGGAATTATGAACCAAGGTATATATAGGCTCAGCGGGACAACGAGTAAGGTTGCCGCGTTGAAAGCCAAGCTGGACAGAGGTCAGACCTATCCTTACTCCTTTCGTTTATAAAGTGATTCTCATCCGTTTGATAGACTTGGACTCGGTGGATCTGGATGCTGCGGAGTGGTCAGGCGATATCAATAATGTGACTAGTGTGATGAAGATGTGGCTAAGGGAGCTACCAGACCCTCTTTTGACACATGCACTGCACCATGGCTTTATTGACGCTTCTAGTGAGTATTTCTTTACTTTTCGTCTGCTGCTGAACACTAATGGCATATTGCAGAGATCGAGAATGATAGACTAAGACATATACGACTGCATGAGCGCGTCAACGATCTACCAGATCCGAATTACTCGACGTTGAAATATTTCTTGGGACATCTCTATCGGTAGGTTTCTTCTAGAGTTTCAGCTCACATCGCCTTGACGTCGCTTTAGAATCAACCAACAAGCAGCGGAGAATCAAATGTCCATGCAGAACCTAGCGATCGTATTTGGACCAACATTGTTCGGACAGCTTGTGGGCAACGGTGCTGGAACGATGATGCCGGACACGTTCCATCAGAATTTAGTGAGTCTCTCTCATTCAGTAAGTAGACCAAAGTCTTCTGACGGGTGCTTTTACTAGGCCATTGAGACCATACTTAATCACTATGTGGATATTTTTGTTGATGAAGCGGAGGCTTGATTTCTCGCCTCCGCTCTATGGCCTCTAGAAGAGGCTGGAAGGATTTCTTTCGTTTCTTTTGCTGATTGTGTTATTAATTTCACTTTAATCTCTCCACCTATTTTGTCCGCCCCCTTTTGTCTTCTTCAGCCTTGCACGTAATCACAAGCCGCAAGGGTTCAAAGGCCCAGGCGGTGGGGCACAGCTCGGCTACATGATTGTCAATGTGTACGCTATGTATGTATCGTAGAATTTCTTTATATACCCATCCTATGTAGGTGTAAAACCTTGATTATTCCTTTCTCATCCCTGGATGTCTTTTCACTCCAAGCCACGGACTCGTAAATTATTATTTTTCCTTTTGTCAACAGGTTTCTTGGACAATGGAATTTTGGAAGTTCAACAGTTGAGAGCCCATTGGAACGGATCTTGTCTACATTTTTCAGGGCAATGGCAGCCAATCAATCATAACGCCTAACTCGATAGACACTGCTTGTGATATCATTTTCGCCTTTGGGTTAAGATGTCCAACGGCGGGGTTTGGGTTACACCGCGATGGTGGGTTTTTTGAGTTTGGATTTGCTCCACACGAAAGTTCCGCACGCGCACACACACAATAAACAGTTGGGGCCATCGTGTACAAGGATATTCCATGAAGTGGTCACAAATCGGTGGGTCACGAGAGTTCTCGCCCCCCTGGTGATAAATTGAATATTTACCAGGTAAAACCACGCGAGATGGAATTTTGAGTAAATATTACCCATGGGGGGCAACAGATAGAGAGTGGGGGGGGGATGGTCCAAGTGTCTTGTCGCCGGTGAATTATGTTTAATCCGGTCTAGGACAAACGATTGAGGCTTTCCTCAAAATCTAAAAAAAAAGAGAACCAAATGGGAACTATTATAGTGCCATTTTTACTCTGTTCTAGGCGAGAGGTTGCTGACCCCCCTAATTGAATATTGATTTTTTTTCTCTCTCTCTCTCTTGGGTACTTGATTCAAAATTTGATGCGAAGGGGGGGGGGGGAGAGACTTTCTCCAATTCCAGTTTGGAGTTGGCGTGTAAGACTTTTTCCGGTTGGGTTGCTCCAACGGGGTAAACCATTGGGGGGGGGGACGCGCGAGGCCGAAAGGGGAAACCCGAAAACCTGACTGAAAAACGCGGTTGGCTGCTTCCCCCCTCTGGAGAGTTGGGACTTGAAAACGTTGAAACAACATATGTACCCTTACGAGGCTGGATCGCACATCGAAGGACTTTTTTTTTTTTTTTTTTTACAACTAGTCCATTGCTCCTCCTCGGTCTTCGGTGACCCTAGCTGAGAAATAAATTAATGTGTGTTGTGGTTCAGGCTGAGTGTTTAAGAGCTCGGATACACTTGCCGCCGGGAACTTAAGATGATCGGGGGAGTGGCGAGTGCCTCTCTGGACTTAGGAACTTGATCTATTTACTTCAAGTTATGCATTAACTCTGGGGGGTTTCGATCGAATTTGAAATTTATAGCGATCGCGCGGGGAACGAGGGGTAAAGAGCGTGACAAGACCGTAAAAGGGCTGAGCAAGTCCGGGAGACTTGTCCGCTGGACCACCCGCGTTTGGCGCAGCCAGGGGGAAAGCCACGCGAGGAACTCCCTCGGATATCGTCCAGCCTCTTCAACGGCGGAGAGCCATGCTCGCGACGAATTAAATGGCCTCGTCGATCAAGTGAATTATAAATCACAAACGTGTTCTCTTTTTTTTTATATATATACATTCGGTACTCGTGAGCGGTCGCGTGCTCTATACGCTGATGCCGTTTCAGAGTTATAGGTCAGGTTCTTTTCAGCACACCATTCAATAGCAAAAGCATAGGCGATTATTAATAAGAATGTCCGCCCTTTTTGACATCGGATAAATCTCGGGCATGTACTTAGAATATACCTTACTAACCCAAATCTGGTAGTATGTATACAAGGTTCGCGCTCGAGAAATAGCCGGGAAAGGTCATGAATCACTTGCATGGTGAGACTACAGAAGACGACAAAGCAGAACAATCTCTCGTCTGGAAGACCCTGACAATCTTGGTGGGGTTGATGATGAATCCCCCCCCACCCGAATGCTTTGCCGCCCAGTTTTCCCCCTGAACCTAACAATCTGATGGCTCTTTGTTTCCCAGATGACCTGTCCAACAAGTCGAACCATTCGTATAATTAAAAAGATCGCCATCACCATCTACGTGCTCTTCCTCGAATTTGTTCAGGTACAGGGAACATGGTTTGTTCGAGAACATCCCTAAAGCTATCTACATCGATAAAAATAGATATGATGTTCATATATGTATAAAGCATCGCTCAAGTATGATAATGGGGCAAGCAGTACTTGATTCCTGTTGATTGATAGGAGAGCGTTTGTCATTTCTCCGTAGTTCTATCGAGGGCACGGTGAGAGAATCTATAAGAGATACAAAGCAATCGGGATTGTGAGGTAAGATGAGACATCGAAGGGAACCCAAAGACGAAAGACGTGAAGTTTGCATGTGGATATTCGGACATGTTTGGCGCGCTAAGAAAACCATCAGCTGAGGAAGTTTGAGGTGGGGGATTCGATAAGATGCGAGAAGTAGAAGCGCGAATCGTGCGCACCCGATAGGTGGTCTCCGGTGCAAATTGTAATTGGCGGTGAAAGGGTGGATTCGATCCCGCAAGATTTCCCAGGGAGAGAGAGTTTGTATCGACGGTGATATCGAGTATCTGTGAGCAGTTGAATAGGAAGAACAATCCCATATTGAGGGATCCCAGAGAAAAGCTCGGGTCACAACTCGACTGGGTCAGGGGCGCGATGGTCAGCACGCGCTCCTTGGAACGGAAGCAGGTTGAGCTCAGAGTGTCAGGTGCGGATAACTGTTAGCTGTCGTAAATTGACGTCACTTTGGATTACATTTTCGGGAATCCAAGAAAATGATGAATGGGATGAAGCAGGATCGTGATGCACTGTTATCTATGCCTGAAGCTGGAATGCCAGAGCGGATGAATCCGGAGAAATTCCAGGGGAGACATCGTGATCCACGGAAGGCATCCGACGGTCAGAGAGGCAAGGACACCGGTAATAAACAGTTCCGATTATCAATCAGGCAAGATATAAATCATAGATATCGTCCATTCCGAACATCTACTGTCGACCAGAGAAAGTCTCACGGTATGGTCGGACATAGGAAAAACCAGAGTTATATAGGTCCAAAGGGGATGGGAATTGGAAAGACGAGGAATTGGTAGGTGTGTGGATATACACTTCAAGAGTTGTGATCAGTTCGTATGAATTCGCATGGCGGGGGCAACTGGAAGTTAAACATAATCCTCAGCCTCGTCCGTGGTGTCAAGAGGGATGTAAACGAGGAATGGGAACGAACGTCTAGGTCTGAACATATCGCGGGATCCTTGGTGAATCATTGGAAAAGGCATTAGAATTAGATGACGGGTGATTTGTGGACTATGGCTTGGTCTTGTAGAGTTTGTTCCCAATGTAGCGCGTTGAGTACCCATCGGTCTGTCACGAACTAGATATATTCGTCTTGCGACATAGCGAATCGTAGATGATGGGCCCTGGAAGTCAAGTGGTCGGTGTTTTGGCGCTCCCAGCTACCCCTTGCCTAGGTGAGATTGCAGCTGTGACAGCTGGGAGTATACCCCGGGCGAGGACTCGGAGGGAAGCCGCGTGAACTTTGCAGAGGTGCGAGACTTGGATAGGGGGTATACTGCTAAAGAGCGAACGTGTGGGCTTTCTGGGTCGAAAGAGGGTGTCTTTGGCTAAAAATCCCAGGATCTGAAGAATTGGGGTGGTTCGTGGAATTGTGTGAACTGGTGAGATGTCGGGGTATGAAATGGGGTGGTCGCTAATCACCCATCAGGCCCAAGTCCTGTCGAGCGAGCATTCCCCAGGCAAGGATTATTCGCCGTGACGTCCCTTTCCCAAGAGATGAGCTGACCTCATTAGCCCGACCTAAAGATGAATAGAAAGGTAAGACCTTAGAAGGCAGAGCTTCCACACGAATCACAGAAGAAGTCATGTTCTTGTCTGTTTTGGCTGAAAGCATGACAACGAGGACGAAGCGGCTAAATGTCGTTCTCAATTTACCCGGAGAAGCAGAAGAACCGTGGTCTGTACTCTAGATGGGGCTTAGGTTTCCAGGACGCAGCTCCCACTACGCGCGCACCTTGTGTACCAAACCGACGATCGAGGCCCCCTGACTGATACTCTAATTCAATTAGGACCCAGTCATATGCCATCCACCTTCATCATCTAGAACCCACTCCATTTGGGACGGGAATACGACAGTCTTTAGCAATGGACACACGCGAGTCCATTCGATGCACAACGCATTCTCATCAGACGGGTTTGCTCTGCCACTCTCCGTTGGAGATAGGTCGAGATAAACGAGGTTCGGGAAGGCGCTCAGAACGGATGAGAGACCTGCGAGCAACCTCTACGCTTGCAGGTAGCACAGTCAGCAATTTGTTCTCTGCACAGATATAGGCCCGAGGTGGAAGAAGGGGGAGGGGGATGCTTACAATGCCAGAGAACGCATAATGGAGTGTATGTCTCAATGCGAGTCTCACTCTCAAGCGCTCCAGGGTCGGCAGATATGTGGCAACATTCCGCAGCAGGATTGCTCGGGCGGAGATGGCAGAGAGGTCGAGTGAGCGGAGAGGTATACTCGTGTGTGTCATACGGACAAGGTTCTCTTGACTGACATCGGAATCTTGGCCAATAAGCGAGAGATTGTCAACCGGACGGCCAGGAAGTAGCGAAGCAGCAGCAGCAGCGGAACCCCGGAAGGTCTGAAGGAAGGGGAGGGCTTGTTTCGCCGAAGGGAGATTAAGTGAGGAATGATGATCGAAGAGCTTCAGGTGACGAAGGGCGGGTGTGTGAGAGAGAAAGGCGGTGAGGTGTACGGTGTACGGCTGGATCCCCTTGGTATACTCTGCTCCGAGAGAGCAGGAGCGGAGGGCAGGAAATACGGAATGACGGAGGACGCGCTCGATCGCATGGATATTTTCGCGTGGAACCGGAATCATGTTAGCTGGGCCAAGGAAGAGCTCAAGGTGTTCGAGCTCGACTAAGAGAGGAAGCACATATGAAAGCTGATCACAAACGGCTAAGAGGAGCGGAGAGAATGGAGTCCTGGGCTCTGCATGCCATCGAATCTGCAGACGTTTGACGAAGCGGGTGAGGTGGGCACGGGAGTGCAATGCCTGACACCAGCGGATGGTGCGCTGTGGGAGATGCTTAGGATCAACCAGAAGATCTGCAATGATAATGGATGAGTAGAGTAGGTACTCTGCAACGCCATTAAACCTGCGGGACACCCTCGCTACGTTGGCGAGGGTTTGTGGGTCTAGCTGCTGGAAGATCGCAGCGAGTATTTCGTTGGGTAGAACAGAATCGACAAGCATCTGGGCAAGTCTTCCGAGCCTCTCTCACATTACGACGCAGCTTTATCCCATGGCGAAACCTCGGTGCATGAGCCAAAGGGCGTTATGTCGGAGCGGAAGATCGACGAAGGCGCCCGTCAAAAATAAATATTACACTACAATAGATTACAATCAAAATCCGAATGAAACCTAAAATCTATGCACCGAAAACCGTAGAGGGTGCGCCCTGATCGCTTAAGAGCATAGACGACATCAAGCGCAGTAACGGTCTTCCGCTTGGCATGCTCAGTGTATGTTACCGAGTCACGAATCACCTATGTGCTGTGTCAGAGAGCACCACTACCGCTCATGTCAAGTTGACTCACATTCTCAAGGAAGATCTTCAGAACACCACGGGTCTCCTCATAGATGAGACCAGAAATACGCTTCACACCACCACGACGTGCGAGACGACGAATGGCAGGCTTTGTGATACCTACAACCAATGTCAGCTCAAGATCGCCTGCAGCTCTGCTATGCACATACCTTGAATGTTATCACGAAGGATCTTACGATGACGCTTGGCACCACCCTTTCCAAGGCCCTTGCCACCTTTTCCGCGTCCAGACATTGATATAGAGTGTTGTGTTGGGGTTGGTAAGAAGTAGGTGTGTGGTAGCGACGGGGAGACACTAATGCAATGATTCCAAGTCCGCCCCGGTTATATGATGACGCACGGTGGCTGTGTCGCATTTCCTGTTTGTTGATCAATGCTGCCTATTATGGAGCACGTGAGTCACGTGCAGTGTCGTGGTCGCGACTGTATATATGCAGGGGCCAAAGGAAATGACTTGCTCTCAACTCACATCACAACTACATCAGTCGCCACTCTCAAAACTCATCATCAATGGCTCGTACCAAACAGACAGCGCGTAAATCCACTGGTGGCAAGGCACCTCGTAAGCAGCTCGCTGCCAAGTCATCTGCTGCTCGCAAGACAGCTGTAAGTGCATTGATATGATGGGGAATGGGCGGTTTACTGACTGTGGCACAAGGCGGCAGCTGGTGGTGTGAAGAAGCCTCATCGCTTCAGGCCTGGTACTGTTGCTCTCCGTGAGATCAGGAGATACCAGAAGTCTACGGAGTTGCTCATTCGCAAGCTTCCTTTCCAACGACTTGTTCGTGAGATTGCTCAGGACTTCAAGGTGAGGTTGACGCTAGGTTTTTCTCTTTCCTCGGTTGACTAAGGATGGAATAGACGGACCTCCGATTCCAGTCATCTGCTGTGATGGCTCTTCAGGAAGCCGCTGAAGCGTACCTTGTTTCTTTGTTTGAGGATACCAACTTGGCAGCCATTCATGCCAAGCGTGTTACCATTCAACCCAAAGATCTTGCTCTTGCCCGTAGGTTGCGTGGCGAGCGATCATAGAATTTATTTTGGGCTTTCTGGTTGATATTCTATTGTACCTATAGCTGTTATTTATTCATCTACTTTTCTTTCTCGGAAAGCTATGTAGCGTGAGGTGGTCTGATTGCGAGCTGAGTCATTGAAGCATGAGTGAGATCCTAGTTAATAGTCAAATTTGGATCCGCTACATATGTGTGGGCCATGGCAAGTTACGGCCGCTACCGCTATAATATATTACATCACTCGTAAGTTCAAAAAGGAAATACAATATGACATAAGCACCCTGTTATGGGGCCAGTCGCGTCAAAGCGTCCGCCATTTTGATATCTGGATTACACAGGCAGAGAATTAACCCACGCCGGGACTGGTTCCCGCGGGACTAGGCTAGACCTGGACAGGGATGAGGTTTAGCTGAGGTGGAGACCTACCAAGTTCAACCTGGATGACGGCGTCTAACAAAAATAAACCAAATCCTGAGCCAAACCCAATGCAAACACGTGATCCAATACCCAAAATAATCTACCGATTGTTGGTTTCTGGTCCGGATTGCATTCGCTCTCGACACTACTGGTAGTAGACACGAATAATCACATTGCAATGTATTAAAATAACTGAGTACAGAGATGTAGAATATGCGGAGAAAAAATATTGGGAAATGAATCACAAGATATTGGCTAGTACAAGGCCAATGCCGCCGGTGAAGAGAACTCCCCATCAGCAAATGCGGAGGGCCATTATTAATGGGGTGATATTGTCTGCCATTCAAGTTCAATGTAAGATCACAAGAATATAATGTGATGAACTTACGGTCATTATGCCCTAGCCCTACTTCAGTAACCCGAGGCCATCCCATCAGGTTGCTGGTGTGTTTGATTGATTGACACTCGGCAGCGTCGGTGGTGACAGAAAAGTGCTGCCGCCTGCGGGGAGGATCGTGTGATCCGGGGTCTAATACACTGCAATCTGTGTAATCTGAAGTGTCAGAGAAGGTTCTACTCTCGATGATCAGGAGTCGACTTACTATTTGGCAGGCGGCAGGTACAAGTGGGGGCATGGTGATTTAATGGGGGTGAATGGACGTGCACCACAGCATTGAGCTGAAGTAAGAGGTAAGGTGGTTGAAGGGAGTGAAGTTGAGTTCTGAAAGACATACCCCAAGGACAAAACCGAATGGAGAGGTTGTATAAAAGTGTAATTTGAGCGCATCTGCTACCTGTGTCAGTAATTGCTGAATGTAAAGAAGAAAGGAACTAACCTTTAGTCACTCCACAATTATGAGGTCAGCTTGTGCTCACATGTATCATGTAGGAAGAGCATGTTGACGGTTGCAGGCGTTGAGGATTGTGTGTAAGTGTTGAATGTTGAACATGAAGTCTGCAAAGCTGGTGTGCTGGCAGTTTTGTCAGTGATGTCTTACCAAATTTGGGCGACTGGACTTGGAAATTTTGACGGATTCATGATCACACACTGCCCAAACAGTACAGTGTTCCCACGCTCCTTTATACACTGTTTTGTTTTATCCATCTCACATAATCAAAACAAATAATACTATTGATATAAAGCTGGAAAATAGTAGAAGGGTTTGTTCTTAGCACATATGCAAATTTAGGGGCCCATAGGGTGAGGAATGGGTGACTGGGAAGCTTTCTACAGAAGGGTGTGAAAATTGGGTCAGATTGGGTCGTTTAGACGCGTTACACTTGCGTGACATACCGTGACGACTGTATTATTTTCTGTCACTCTGTGCCAACCTACCATCCTTGTCATTGATTTCCTCTTCAAACTTGCTGCCAACTTCCTCTAAAATATTCTCAGACTCCAGAGAAACCATTAGCAATAGCTTTCAGACCAATCTTTATCAGCATAAACACCTTTTCTCAGCCCTAGAAAGCTCCCTCTCCTTATGCCAAGTTTTAAGCTCAACATAGTATCCAGTGCCAATATCAGTAACCATTATTATTCTCCTTTCATTATCCTAGACTTTCCACTATTTTATTGCCTCCAGGTATGGGCTTGATGCCCATTTCTTTTGTTCTTTTGATTGAGAGTGACAAAGCGTGACATCATGTGACAGACAGGTGACCTGATCCAGCATCAGATGAAACTGTAGCACCGCTGGACAGGCCTATACAGTATAATGTGCTACCACAACATATGTATAGCATTCATAGGTACTGCTAGAATATTTTTTAGACATAAAAATTGCAGAGAGGCTAGTATTTTGACACTGATGGGCAATTTTTTCATCTAAAATATATGTTTCATTCGCTTTTTTTGGAATAAAATTCACATAGCTCATGAAATACAATTTGGATCAATATAATTGACAATTGATCATATAGAGCAAATGAAAGGCTTTATTTTGAGTCCAAGAACCCCCAATTTTATCAACTGGTGAGTGAGAAATAGCTTGTTGTATAAAGGACCCATGCTGTACGTATTGGCAAGAGGCTATATGGAGACTGATCAATGAAACTTCTACACACCAATTCTGAAGTTGCCAGTTGTTTTAACCTATCCCTCGCACATACATATTGGCAAGAGGCTGAATGGGACGATCAATGAAAACTTCTACACAGCCACTTCTGAAGTTGCCGGTGTTTTACCTATCCCTCGCAACTACATTCAAAGGGAGAGCTTCCTGCTCACCTATTGGATGAGTATGCATGTGTAAAGGAGGCCCAATCCGGGACCCCTGTGAGGTCAGGGTTACAAAAAGTATGAATGTACAGGATGCCTTAAGTTTTACAAGGCTGTGCTACAAAGCCTGTATGGCCCGAAAGCTAAAAAGAAAAAAACCGACAGACCTCTAGTGACTTTCCTTTTTGTATAATTATTTAATTATTTATTACTTTTTCGCAGCGCCTAGTTTCCTCTTTCGTCAATGTTGCCATCACCAATTCGGGCCGCACGCGTCATGTTTGTTTGTTCTAATGATAGCACCAATGTGGCAGACCAAGATGTGGCCAGGCGCAAAGGCAATCAAACTCGGGATCACCGTCTATCCAGTGCATTAGGTCTCGGGCCCAAGGCTTGGTGAAGATTGAAAAACCAGTGCAGATGGAAAATGGCCCTCGCTTACGCCTCCCTCCCACTTGTCCTAACTTCTCCTGTCCAATCTTCTTGTTTCTCTTCTCGCTGGGCGAGTACGTTGATCGTATTGATTCTCTCCACTTGGCACCCTAGTTTCTCCACTTCCTCCGCCGATTTCTGGTAATAAATTGGCCTTAAATTCACAAGAGTCTGGAACTCTGCAGGACACCCCACTCGCTTTCATCTTCTGTCAACCTTGATTGACTCGGCAAAACATGAGAAAACAACATACTCTGGCGAGCCTGAATCCGTTTCATCTAGGCCTGGCGACGCTCCTCTCGGTCCCCCTAACTGCTGTAGCTATGCCCCAGTCGGCGGCGGACGTACGTCCAGGCGCAACGTCAATGCCGCTTCTCCGAAGAGAGCCACACCCTAAAACGAAAGATGAGTGGGGAGAATGGGCGTATAGCCACCGACAAGGCTTGGGTCAGAAATACGGTAGTGGAGAAAGGTTTCGGACGAGAAGGAGCTCAGGTTCCAATTTGTATGCGCTCATCTTTTTCGTTCAAGTGTCGATTCCGTTGATTAATCTGAGTAATTGTATTCAGAATTGTTAACCAGGGCGGGGATTCGAGGTACCGTGAGAGCGGTATCAGACTCATATGCATACTGACGAGTTTGGTCCCTACATAGTTATTACGGCTCGTTGGCGATTGGCACACCTGCTGCCTCATACAACGTCATTCTGGACACGGGTTCAGCGTATGTACCCTCCTCACATATAACGCTTTATTGACTTGCTTGACGTAGCGACCTCTGGGTTGCCGATTCGAGCTGTACGACTGGTTGTACCGCCGTCGCCACCTTTGACCCTACTTCCTCCAGCACCTTTCGTAGCCTTCTCACCCCGTTCTCAATTGTGTATGGCTCTGGACGAGCAACAGGTACACTCGGGGAGGACACAGTCCAAATGGCAGGATTTACCGTCCTGAACCAGGTGTTTGCGACGTGCGATCAAGGTGTCGTCAGGGCTATTGCAGGCCCCGGTATCAGGCCTAATGGGGCTTGCATTTCAAAAGATTGCATCGTCGGATGCGACGCCTTTTTGGCAGACCTTAGTAGGCGCAGGGGCATGGGATGAACCGGTTATGGCTTTCCACCTTACGAGGTGAGTTTCCATCGTTCGCGAGCAGTGAATTTCAAAGGTGTTGATAGAACCGGTATAGGTACAACAATGCAACGAGCTTGGGAAACTTGGAGCCAGGGGGAGCTTTTAATATGGGTGAGTGAGCGACTGCTAGTCGCCCAAGTCGACAGGTTGAGAACCGGAGGTTAGGTTTCACAAACGCAAGCTTATACACCGGCGACATCGATTATGTTAGCTTGCCCTCTGAAGGAACGTACTGGATACTTCCCCTGACCAGTAAGCGCTATTACAACCAGCCAACGGGGTGGAGACTTTAATCCGCACCCCCCAGTAGGAGTCAATGTGAACGGTAATTCGGTCTCGCTATCATCCGGCCCTTCCTCGTATGCTGCCATTGACACTGGTACAACCCTCGTCGGCGGCCCGCGAACTGCCATCGCGAGCATATACAGCCAAATTCCTGGCTCGCAACCTGGGTCAGGGAACTTTGAAGGATATTATATTTATCGTGTGTTCTTATTTTTCAGCTGAAGAAGTGTGACTAACAATTTGTGGTTCAGCCTGCGATACATCAGTGACGGTAGAGCTAGGGTTCGGCGACTCCAACAGGCTCTGGACGATAAGTCCTGCCGATTTCAAACTGTCGGAACTTGAGCGAGGCCAGTGCCTAGGGGCGTTCTTCGAGCTATCGGCTGGAGGCTCTGCACCACCTTGGATTATCGGTGACACCTTTCTCGTACGTCCTATGTTTGGTTTGCTCGCAACCCGATTCGAACCTTTATTTATCAACTATGCAGAAGAATGTGTATTCGGTCTTCCGATATCAACCCCCCTCAGTTGGCTTTGCGCAGCTCTCGAGTGTAGCGACCAACCAGAACGGTGCGAACAATCCTGTGCCCTCCCCGACAATTGGGACGGCGGCCACCACAGCGTCTGCGAGTTCCATATTGCGGCACTCGTCAGGTGCTACCACGAAGCTTGTGTTGGGCGGAACAGAAGATGTTGGAAGGGTGGCGATTTTAGCGTGGGCCCTTGTGGCTGTCTTGGGAATAGTGGCGTAGGCGGGGGTGTGCTTTAGGGAGAGCACGCCCTTCCTGAAACATGGTCAAGGCCGGACGGTGTAATAGACCTCTTACTATCCTTCTGACTCTTGCCAAGTATGATGCTTATTAAATTATATATATTTAATTTTCTACGGTCAACCGAAATCATTATGCCTGCCACTCATCGAGTCATCAAACGATCTCTGCGAAGTTTCAAAGCTAGGCTGATGTCACATGGCCTAACAGTGACGCGTTTGGCGTGCGCTGCGAGGAGAATGGCGTCGCGAAAAACATGATCGATCCAGAGTTCCCAGAAGTCCTGGAGGGCATCACATGCGCCCCGGCTCCAGCGCACATCAAACTAGAAAAATTGATAGCGTTAGCAAAATAGCAATATAGGTAAATAAAAATAAAAATTAAAAAGCGAACCCCGAGATCCTCGGAAATCTCCTTTATCAGTCGTTCGAAAGGGAGTTTTGGAATAAGAAGATTCTCAGTGTCACGTCGGTTCTGGTGGTATCGGGTCTCCCAATTGGCGTAGGCGCCATGTTTTGCAGGTCTGAGGGCCAACGGTGGCGCATTCTTGACAACTTTGCGCTTGGTTTTTCGTCTGCGACGCTGGGAGCCCAGGGCGGCCATCAGGTAGCTCATTGTTTTCCCCCCCGTGCTGGGGTGGTCCGGTTGGGGAGCCAAATGGGCGGGTGTTTTGCAGGCGAAGGAGGGGCGCTTGGAAGCCCTTTTTCTTGCTACTTGGAAATGCGTCGGAGATTTGGTGGGAAGCCCGTGACTTGCAGTTGCGATGGGGGAATTGCCATCTTTTGAAGGAGTTGTGAGCAAGGGCGAGTGAGTATTCAGAGGGGTAGGATGGGATAACTTACCAGAGGGGATACATATTGGCCTTGTACGAGCCATGGTCAATTGACAATTGTCCGGGGTGGTTGAAGTGTTATCGCAACGAGAGTGGGGGCGAAGGGGCGAAGGGTTTTGATTAAATATTTTAAGTACATTTTTAGACTTGAGTCCTGGAAAGTTCTTCTTTCCAACTGAACCACATTACATATGGGCCAGGCAACTCGAGAGCGCTTCTGTAGATGATCCAGTGGGGGATCGCAAGCCAAATCTTGAGAAATTCTCGAACCACGTCTTCACTTCGCAGCTCGGAGACAACCACGACGACGGTTTGACCGGGCTTCACGAGATAGTCGATTGTGCTAACCAGGGGAGGGAGGAGGGAAGGGTGGTAGATGCAATCCACGATGAGAAGGACATCGATAGGGTTGTGATCGGCGCAAAATAAAGTTTTCCGGTGAGAGTAAGGTGCGTCTGTGAGAACTTGCCAGTCTAGGGCTTGAGGGTCAATTGGTGAGGATCCCAGGCCATCGGAAAGGTTGAGAGCCACATTCTTTTGTATCAGTGGTATCAAGTCCGGAATATCTGTCACGGTATAGTGCTGGCAAAGCGGGGAGAGGAGGATGCTGAGGATACCAGTACCCGCACTGCGGTGATGTCAGACAGGACCCTGCAAGAAGTTCTGCGCAGCAAAACGTACCCAAGCTCAAGAATGTGTTGCTTCTTGAGCTTCTCGAAGTCAAAAATTGGGTTTGGGGTGCTGAAATGTGCTTCCTGGAGTATGAGCCGGGCAAAATCAAGGCTTCATATATATGTGAGCTAGGAGCTGGGTTCAGTACGGGTAACGGTAGGGTGCCGACCTAGCGTGCCATAGGACGCTTCCAGTGTCTCCCTTTCGGCTGCGTAGGGCAGTGGTATCCTGTGCTAAGGTAACCTCAATGGTCTTATCATCGATGCGACGCATCTGATTCCTCGCTTTGTATTTTGCTCGTTTTTTCTTATCCATCACTGACACAACGGGTTTGGGAATCATTCCGCCTTTGAGTTCGATGGATACCGTTAGGGTATTCTGTCGCGAATCGACATGCCCAAGACCCCGGAATTTTTCGAAAGAAGGATCAGACTTTTTCCTCTGCAGCTCAGAATACAGTAGAAAAACCTAGTCAGAATTAGTTTACTTTGTGCTTGATACGGCGTAATGACCCACTTCTTCATCGGCGTCTAATACTCTGTCCGAACCTGTGGGTACTCGAATTGAATTGAACCGAAGTAGATCATCCATGTCACTGAGGTTGCGATCCGTGGTGTGGCGTATAGAAATTTCAGCAAGGCCCCTCCTGATTTGGGAGTGATGATGCCAAGCTAATACGTGACAGTGCACAATCTTGCACAATCCATCCAACTGTTGCCACGCTCAATTTGTCGCAGATTGTTTCCGTCTGGAATCTCCAATAGTGGTGGGAAACTCAAAAGGCTCCTTCACTCTTACCACCATGGTCTTGGAAACCATCACCCGGTCACTCTTCGCACTAGGTGTAATTATCGGTAAAGGCAGCTTATATTGTCGACGCAACAAATTTAGTCTTAGCACCCAATGACCTTTATCTGAACTGGAGAGAGAAAAAGGGCCCTCTGTGTGGTTGGATCCGGCCCAACTTCAAAGCAAAAACGCTCGCACCGGGGTCACGCTGACGTTGATCTCCTACACTTTATGTTATCAGAATGTCGGACCAGTCTAATATCGATACCTCAAACTATAAACCATCACTATCCTTGGCCAAGATGGTCGGACGGACCACGAATTGCCGTATAAAATGAATGACGGGCGGCAATGGTGGTTTTTTTTTTCCCGCAGACGCTAAAGATGGTATCGATGATCCTCGTGGCCCATTACATGCAAACAGCATTGAGCTTGAAAGGTCTTCTTGCTCCCATAGTACCCGTACTCCACAGGTCTCTTGGGTTGTTATGCCACAGGTAAGTAGAACCCCCTACTCGGACAACAGCAGTCGGACCCAAAATGTCTTCAGTCACTCAGAGAGGCCCACCCGGGCGAAATAGATGTGAAGTCGTTACCCTTCGCCGAAGGGGGGTTCTCGAACATCCACCTGGCACGTTGGACGGATACCAGAAGAAATGGCAATGAGATGGTATCTCTTCCACTATATCATCCCTTCTGAGCAAACCCTGTTTAGCTCGCGATCAAGGTATTACGAGGAATGCACGTATACGGCGAGGAAGAACTGACGGAGCTTAAGAGGGTATTCGATTCTTAACTCTTGGTCGCGGAGGTCCTCCACAATGGAACGAAAGCGTGGCTGAGCCCGCCCATCCCAACATTTCACCATTTATTGGAACTTACCATGTCAGCGAGACCGCCTTTCCGCACCTCATATCTCTGTACAGGCCGGATGACACCATATCGCATTATCTCCACAAACACCTCTACGCAAATCGCCGCAACCTGGTATGCCAAAAGATTTGGTTATGCGTATCCTGCCGGTAGCTTATAGTGAATTGGTAGGCAATTGGGGTTATAAATGGCATAATTCACTTGCACCGCTGGCGTATCGTCCACGGTCATCTTACACCAGTGCGTTTCTTTTCCCAGTCATCATCATGAGCAGACACTAAATTCTCGCGTCAGAATAGTGTTTTGATATGCATGGACAGCGACGGAAGCGTAATACCTCAAATATCTAACTTTGGCCAAGCAAAGATCTTGGATGACCCAGGGTTCGTTGGGAGCCTCTATACTTCTTGTCGGTTGGTAGATTCAGTGCCTTTGGGATACTATCTCATCTTAACAATGCTGTTAGGTATACCGCGCCTGAAGTCCTTGGACCTTCTCTGCTGGAATCTACCACTGAGGGCATCTCGAGAGCCGAAAATCAACTCATTACTTGCGAGTCCGACGTATATAGTCTCGGGATGGTCGTCTTAGAGGTGTGCATCTATTCCTCTGACGGTCGGTTCACAGATCACTCGTTCCAGATTCTCAGCGGCAGACCACCTTTCCCCACGCGAACTGACTTCCAACTCCTCCTCATGCACGCCCAGGGGGCCATCACGCCAAATAGTCGATGATCACGGGTATTCGGTCTGGTCGCTGCTTCAAGATTGCTGGAAGTTTGGCGATGAACCATCGAGCCGTTGTAGCGCCAGCAAATGCCTGACACGCCTTCAGGGGTTAGCTGCAATAGCTTGAACTAGGCTCAAGACGCGACGCGGGAAGACTGCATTGTCTACACTAGATGTAAATCAGGCTGTTTTAATGAGGGCTCTTTACAAGTATGTAGTGGGCAATGACAGTGTTCCTGAGCCGCAGCACGTGCTGCAGGTTCGCAACAACTTGACCTTTCGCTTTACCCATCTGGACCTACTGCTCCACGTCCTGCCCAAAGCCGTCCGACAAAACACATCACCTACCTTTACCCCCGAGCCCGTTCTGGGCCTAGCTGGATGTACCCGCCCCCCTGATCCAGATGTGCTTGCGACCCAACTAGCGAGTAAAGTTGTAATGTTCACGGGCAAGATTGCGCAAAATTTCGCCTCTGGTTCGCTCTATTCGGGATAGAGTTCTCCTGGGAGTTCTTCGAAGTATACTGTTTGGATGTACAGTGGCCTTGTGACAAGAAATCCTCACCCAAATCTACATCCTTGGGATGCCATACGAGGTCTCAAACTTTCGCGTGTTGGGACGTCCGTGGCCGTTCAACTCTCCCTATGCTGCTGAAGGCGTATTCTCGGAAATTAGCCAACACTGCTGCTGATCGAGCCCGTCGTGCTCTTGACCTATTGGTAAAGGTGGCTAACACCGCCAGCTTCGATCTCGCAAACATCTACGGGAAGCTGACACTCACGGTTTTATCCCCTCCCGCCACCTTTCGTTCTCCTCCTTCAGGTTTCCACCGTCGTATTCTGCGTCTTTGCTCTTCGCGCGTTTGCTTGTTTTATTGCCCGTCGCTCCGGCTTCACTGAGCGTCCGACAATGGTCCGCTTGTGTGCACGATCTTACTTTCTCTCTTTTTGGGAGCTCTTTCTTTTCTCCGGACATTTTGCTCCCGCCATCGCTTTCCAAATCTGCTACGCCCTCTGTTGGCTTGTCCAGCACTTCACGCGGAGGTCCCGGTTTATCATTGCTGAGCTCACTCATTCGGCCATTGCGTACATTACCCGAAAAGTTCCTGGTCTGGTTATTGATCTTTTGCATAGACTTCGCAAGCCTTTCCTGGGGCAACATTGCTAGCCTCCTTTTGGTTATCCTGGCAACGGACTCGTCCTCCCGCTCGTATGGTAGACAGGCATTCCACTTCCCAATCAGTTCTGCGTTGCTTCGGACTTGAACTGACCACCTCTCTTCTCTGGGTCCTTGAGCATAGCCATTCCTTCATCAGATGGATCGACTCCCAGCTCCTGGTTTTGGAAGAAGTGGCGATTCGCAGTGCTGCCGAACAGAGGGGTCAGTTGGATTACAACCCAGATACTTCACAGTCAAGGCAGGAAACCACGGTGGACGACTTCCAGTTAGACCCGGGGCCTGGACATCCTCTAGCCGCTACAAGCATTTTGGCGGACTCAGGTCAAATCAACGACCTTGCCACATTACTATTTGATACCCCAGCTAGATAATGCCTGCAATTCTAGTGAATTTGGCCCATCTCCCCCCGTCTGCCTCCCTTCAGTTTCCCTGATCACCCCACCAACCACTCCAGCTACTACTTCAGCAGAATTCGACCCCAGCCACTCCATTAACTAATAGCTGCGATATCTTCTCCCCTGTGACCACACCGAGAACACCCCCCACACCGGCGTACCTGTATCCGAGCCTTGAACCCGTTCATTCAAACATATATAATCAAGAGCCATATCCCGATGACCCATTATTTTCCTTTAGTCGCAAGGACTCGTTCATGCGGGAGCTCAACCTCGAGAAAGAGCCCATTGGGGAAGGCTCGTACGGTCGCATTTACTGTGGCACTAGTAGGGGGGGCAGAATTTTCGCTATCAAGATCATGATCCGCCAGGGAACACACGAACAGGATGCCGCAATTCAGGATGAAATCGACGCAATGAGCCGGGTGATCGACTCTGATTGGGTAGTGAAGTTGGGTTACTGGCAGGTTTCCAAGACTCAAGTTTTAATTGCTATGGCAAGTCTTGGTGTTGGCTCAAAACAAGGTTGCGCACTCACTGAGTAGCGGTGTGAAGTCGTATTTCTCAGGAGGGACCTTGTACGACTTCACAAAAGCCCAGCCTATCGTCGAGGTTGAACTCGCTATATTCTGGACTGCCGAAATCGTGGGTGACAGTACTGCTTCGAACCTCGTTAAGTCTCAACTTTGATATAGCTCCTCGGTCTTCACGGCATCCACACCCTTGGCATCATTCACCGCGATATAAAACCCGAGAACATTATGCTCAACGCTTCTGGACATATCAAGATTATCGACTTTGGCCTTGCAAAGCTGTTCGACCACGAGTCTATTTCGAGAGAGAAATACCCACTATTTTATAGTTTGAGGAGGACTGGCGGAGACCTTTTCCCTCCTATCTGGGCGCTAGACAGCAACCCGCATACGACAAATGAGCCTTTCGGAACCCAGGGGTTCACACCGCCTGAAGTTTGGCAACGCAAATACTATAGTTTTGGGGTTGATTATTTTGCTATGACATGTGTGTTGTATGAGCTGTTGACGGGAAAGGTGAACGTTTCGTTATCTCGCTTATAAAAGGGCTTGACAACTATTCACCACTCCAGCTTCCTTTCGTATACGATCCCATTGCAGAGAGTTATGATACCATGAGGATTTGTGTTGACCCTGGAGAGTGGTTTCCAGAGGTCCTGCGCTGACTTCGTCATCAAGGTTTGCCTTGTCAATTCATGGTGTCTCTCCTGCACCTGCTTAGTCTTCTTCCTGCCAGGCTCTTTCCCCCAACCCGGTAGTGCGTCCAAGCGTTTCTCACATGAAAAAACACCCCATCTTCCGAGATATGTTCGTATATGCAATCCGAATTTGAGCTATATTTCGACAACAAAACTGACTCAGGGATACTTTGGACACTACTAGTAATTGGCACACACTTGCTCGACGCGAAGTTGAACCGCCTATTTTCTTTTGATTTGACCTCTAGCTCGACTTGCGGCCCTTACCCTGGCAATGCCGTTTCTGTACCCGTCGTGCATTCTTATCAAGCCTCCCGATGGATATTCATTTTTGTTCTGTATGCACCGCTCCGAACTCGAACCTCCAGGATCATTGCTATTCAATACAACCCATCATAGGACAATACCCTGGCCATATGCCGTGGCCGCGCAGTTTATATCAGCTGTTTGCATTTATATACGATCGTTATGTGTGTTATCTGAGCAGAACGAGCCGACTACAGCTTTTTAACAAGTCATGGATGAGCATTGGAGGGTCTTAGGTCGCTCCTAGCTGATCCACTTGGGCGATGCTCATCGCGAACAGTAAGCTTTAAGTACGTTAATAGCACTTGTAAAATGGAAGTAGCCAGACTGCCCATTTCAATCGGGAAGCGTAGCTGTTTAACTATACAGCTCTTTTCATTCCCATACTTTCAGATGTTGGTGCACACGGAAATATCGGATCAAGTTGGCCGGAAGGGGATACCCAGACGGTTCTGGGCTCAACTTTGCAACAATGAAGTGAAGTAAACCGAGGAAATCCTGGGGGTACATAGGGGTCATGGGATGTGGACCAAAAAAAAAAACAGGATATGGTCCATAGCGTAACTGGGGATTATGAGCATATTTTGGTTGTGGTATGTGCAATATGATTGGTAGGCTGTAGTTCTGTGTTCGGCCAACTCAGAAGATTCAACCATTTCATGACTTTCGTATGAGATCAGCGGTTTATTGTTCGATTATGCTATGAGGACAAAAAGACATCCAGACTCTTGACGAAGTGGTGCCTTTTTCGGGGGGCTCTTATTGTCTGCTTATTGTTGAACAGAACAAAAGAATAGCCGCGTAGACGCAGCAAATACGGCATTACGGGGAAAGCGGGGCTGTAAGGCGGCTGGATTCACAGATATGGTGGATGAACAATGTTGACACAAGCCACGTTCTTTGAAGCCTGCTTCAAAGAACTTTACAATGGGTTGTTGAAAAGGGCTGAACGGAATTTAACAACGCCTGCCCAATGCGATGAACTGCCTTTTTTGGGCATCCAAAATGGGGCAGTCCTTTATCGGCAGAAAACATGCTGTTCGCTTAAATCGGAATGGTTCTTGTACCTCGACCAGTCCTTTACGGCAGCCCATGTTCTGCCTGGGTGCCCGATATGAAGAACAATACCTGGGCGAGCTGTATAAATATGACTCGCCATGTGCCCCCTCGAGTCTTCAGCATCTACTGCTCTTTGCATCTTGGTCTCAAGCCTAGATCGGCACTACTTCCGCCATAGACCTTCCGAAGCCAATTCGTACAGAGAGTCTCCTTAGGCTTATCTCCAGACACATCACTATCCCTTCCTCACATTCTCAAACACACATAGTCAAGATGCTTGAACAACGGTGCCGTTGCTGTTGCCATTGTCAAGCGTCAGGTCATGGTTGTCCAAGGTAGCTTCCTTCCATTTTCCCATTCTTTGTGCTGAGCTCATTCTATTCGTGTATAGCTGCGCGAACCCATACCAAGCGCGACAAGTACTTGGATGTGCAGACTTACTCTCCTTTCGGCGAGCGTGTCTTCCTTGCCTCCGACATTCCCAGCGCGCGCATTGCCGCCTCGGACGTCTTGAGCGTGTTTGACGCTGAAAAGGCCCTCGAATCCACTCCTGGGATTCTCGAGCTCCCTCCTCAGGCCTTCTCGGAGTATCTTGCTTACTCCTCGCGCCAGCAGAAGCGGCATGAGGACATGTGGAGTGCCTGGACAGCCAAGCGTTGAGCTTCCCTTACCATCTCACTTGGACGCCTACGCCTCCTGCTTGGGTGGCTGCGTGCTGCATTTCTTCGTACTCTTTCTGGTCCCAGCCGGTAGTTGGTTTTCTAGATGGAAGCTATCTGTGCTGTGCTTTGTTTTATCTTTTCAACTTTGCGGAATACCCTTATACCCCGTTACCAATCATGTCCCTATAACTTGTAGCAATAGTTCCCTGTGCCTCGTGTATCTCTCGTGTATTTCTGATGACTGTCTTGTATCCATATTGAATGACATATTTTACCACTGTAATAACGTGGCCTCTCGCTCGGTATGCTTAAGCACTCACATTCACCTAAGTATGCGAAGAAGAGTCTATCTCTACCAAAGCTTTGCGCGATTATATAGCATACAACATGACGAGGGATTTAAGTAGCTGTACACTAAGACAAACGGCACCAAGGGACATAGTAGTAGTGTACAAGATCGGCCTTAAATATTGGGATAAAGACAAGAAGACCAAAGCGATATGATGATAAAAAAATCCGGCTCTCAATGGCAAAAATTGGATCCAGAGAAGAGGTAGATGTCACTTATGCTGCCGGTGTAGCTGTGGGGTCTCGATAAATCTGTGTGGACGGAGTCAGATAGCGGTTAAACTAAAAACGCGGGATCAGAGGTCCAGACCTTGATATCCCAGATGTCCCCAACTTTCTGCTCTATCACCTCTTCCTCTTCCACCACCAATCCGTCTTCCTCTTTCACGGAGGACTCAAGCTTGAGACCTTGCTCGTTCGCTAAATGTAGTAAGCAGATGAAGCAGAAGCTCGTGCTAATCTCCCCCATCTTGTCCTTTGGATACGTCCTCTGCAAGCCAGTGATGACTTGGCTGAATTGACGTGCCTCCGAGGGATCAGTAACTGGCTGATCCTCATCGACATCCTGATACAACAAGTCATTGCTTAATTGAGGCATACTGCGATGAGGGACACATGGAACTTACCATCTCTTCTTCCTTCCCTTCAAATTCCTTGTGTGATACGACGATATCCAGACCTTTCCAGATATTATCCTTCAACTTCCTCACGTCGACCCTCTTTGCCCTCTTGGCATAGTGGACTGCCTGTGGACGGACACGCCGTGTTAGGTTTGCGGTCTGTGCCAAGAGGTCCTGTTCTCCGTCATCAGCATCAATATTCGGCGCCATGCCGTCATATCCGCCATCATCATCGAACCCAGGACCATCATCATAATCGTCCTGGAAGAATTGCGTATTAAAGGGAACATTGACGCCACCATCTATGCGTGCAGGTCAGTGTTAGTGAGTAGAAGTGAGAACTATGCATTTAGAGCAGCCAGCTCACCTTCGTCGGCATCTTCGTCAGCTTGACGGCCGTTCGCTTGATCAGCGGCAGCCTGAGCCCAAAAGTTGACATCGACCTCGCCATCGCCATTCTCGTTGATTTTAACCTTCCGGCCACGCATCCTGAGCTACGAACACAGGTCAGCCTTATATTCTTCCAACAAATTGAAGAGTGCAAACCTCAAATTTGGGCTTCAAAAACAACCTGACAAGCTGTCGACTTGAAAAATGCATATCATCGGGTAATCTATGGTCATTTTTCTTGTCGTTGGTCTTCTTCCTGCTCTTTTTTGTTGTTGCGCCAACGCCAGGCAAGTTGATACTTTGTCCCTTGCCTACAGGAGCAAAAAGTTCTTTGCTCAGTTCTTTGAGGTCTTTGTCGAGAGGTTTGAAGAAGTCAATCGTCATGGCTTCCTTTTTTTCCTTTTTTCCTTTAGATTTGGCCGCGTTGGTGTCGGCTTCGGCTGTAAGGCGTAATCAGGAGGGGACAACGAAGGAGAAGAAAACAGAGCGCACGCTTTCGAATGATCTTGCGTAGCTTCCAATGCTCAGGGCCAGCCCAGTTTTTCATGAAGTTCTTGTCAAAGTAGTCGAGAGCGCCATTCTCATCAGCGTTTGCCATCGCCATGACCAAGTCGCGCTCATTGGGTACTTGGCGTGGGTCGAAAGGCACGTAGGGACCGGACGGAACACCACCGTCATCACCCCCGGGGCCAGCTGAGTTAATGTCGTCCCCACCGTAGTCATCTCCACCCATCCCTCCGCCATAATCGTCGTTGATGGCATCTGGGCCGCTGAAGAAATCCTCGACGGGAGCACCTCCAGAGTCACCATCCAAGTCGAATGCAGGAGCTCCAGTGTCGTCATCTTCGTCGTCGTCACCAAAATTATCGAGGTACGTTGCATTATGCAACGAGAATGCATTTTTGGTAAACTCGAAGCCAGCTAGAGATGGTGCAATTTCCATTTCTTCAATTGCTGCGAGGTCAGGTAAAAAATGGCCTGTAAGCTGAAAATCAAGAGGGGTGTCTCAGAAGAAATTGGGCAATGCTACCGACCGCGCAGGTAGCTTAGGTCTACGTCAACATGAGGCTCGTCCACCACCTCCGCCTCTTCCTCCATTCTTCGCTTTGAATCACTGGCATCGAAAATGATTCTAAGGGCGTCGCCGCCTGTGCCCAGGCTAAGGTGGTTCATCAAGAGGCCTTGAGCGCCTCCCTCATCGAAGTCGGAACATGTTTTCTTGAACAGAGGATCAACACTGAACTCTAGATCTGGTTTCTTGCTCCGGAGCTGGTTAGGATCCTTCGCGAGGGTCGCAGCTGGCCGGTGAGCCTTCTTTTTCTTGGCTTGCGTAGGATCTGCGTCAGGATTGTCCGAGTTGTCATCATCTGCATCATCCTCACGACCCTCGTTAGCAAGGTTGCTGAGGAGTTTTCCCGTCTCAGTTCCGACACTGTCGACTCGACTCGTCCAGATCTTGACACAACCATCTAGGGTGCACGAGGCGCGTTGGAAGTTGATGGAATTGTCTTTGTCATTCCTGAGGAGTGACATATCGTGGAAATAGTCAATAAGAGCAAAGTTCCAGGAATTGGTAGCATTAATTTTCTAGTGCAGGTCGATTATGAGAAGGTCCAAAAACATAAGGAGCGACATACATTGTCGGTCGCTAGTTTCATCCACTCTTCGAAATTCGAGCTCACGATCTCCAGGGGTACGTTTGTCTCCGCCGGCGGGGTTACCGTGTTGATTTGTTGTTTCTGCCTGCCGGTGCGCGAGGGTTCATGGTTTTCCTGGTCACCGCTACCCTCTCCCCGGGGGTCCAGAGAGGGCCAAGTCGTCAATTACGGTGAGCTTTGTGCTCTTTCGTCTCCTCCGTTTTTCCGCGGCATCATCGTTGAGATTGACGGACTTGAGGGGGGCACGAGTCGGATCTGAAGTGAAGGATCCATCAGCATCTGGGTGGTGGATCTCACTAAGTCGTTTCTTGAGGTTACTTCTCTGTGGTTTCTGCGCCTTCTGGCTCTGTGTCCTTGGTCAGAGTCTGGGTCGTAGGTTGGCTGGTCCTGGAGGCGGGCTCGACGCGGAGGCATCGTTGCGTACACAACAAAGGTCGTTGACCCCACGTGACCGTAATCTGGGACGCGTAGTGTGACAATGATGCGTGACACACGCGTTTCCGCCCAAGAATGTCCTCAAGCACACTCGGCTCTTCTCAGCCTGCCTCAAGTCCTCGAAGGTCTCCGACGGAAGTTCTCTGGGCCCAGGTTCTCGGAAAGGACAGGCTCGGACCATCTCCAAGGAACTTGCAAGTACCACTACCGCCGTCAGCGCCCTTGGACCGGAATGCAACGTCTACCCGTATACTGCTGCACGACACACAAGCACGCTTGGAACAGTTCTCTACACGCGCAGATGGCATGCTGAAGAGTATGCGCGATGCAACACAGCAGCTCAAGACCGTTGGAATGCTGTTCGAGAAAGATCGGGACACGCTTACCAACGACATGATCGATCTTGGTACTGTTGTCCTGCGGCGAGATATATGCGGCGTATTCATACATAAATTCTAGTCAACCGCAGCCAGACAGAGATACAGAAAGTGGTTGGACGGCCTTGTCAAGAAAATCAAGCACTTACATTCCAGGACAAACTAGAACTTCGTGTCGAAGGTCTTAATCAGCGACTTGATGCCTTGCACATGGTACATCATCCACGAAATTGGTTTCATTTCTCATCCAGTCCCCTAGTTTAATCAAACTCACTGCCAAGCAATTGAGACTCAATCCCAAACACTGAAGAGTATCCAGGACCAACAAAACGCCCTGTTGGCCGCCATCTTGCCCCTCCTCCCTCTCGCTCAGACAATCCCCTCTCAAATAGACATACTGAAGACGTGCATACAAGAAGTCGCGACAAATGTCTCCTCTAGTATTACTGCATTTCAGAAGGACCTCCTGCTTGTCTCTTCCGCCCACTTTCGTGCCCCCTCCAGTACCCCTACACGGAAAAGGCGCTTATCGAGCCGTTCAACCGAGGACCTACCTTTCCTGCAACGTATGGATCATTCCAATCCCCCGAAGAAGATTAGGACCGATGCATCAGCTTCGCTAGTGCCGACTCCCGCCGTTGATATCGCCCCAAACCAATCCAGTGGCCCCCAAGGCGTGGCTGGGGAAGCCTTCGGTACATCCCCTAAAACTCGAGATATAGCCACGCCAGACAATAGGACTTGGAAGTTGAACTCCGGAGCCACGGCGCGCCACTCAGGGCTCGCCCCTCCTCAGCCCCAGGCAACACAAAACTCTGGTAGCGCCACCCCAGATGTTCCCTGTGCAGCCCCTCCTCGGCTCTCATCTCTTTTGCCGCGTACTCCATCGTTAATTAATCGCATCCCCGCACCTCACCAACGGATAAGATCACCGTGTGTCCCCGATGTTCCTGCAGATAAGGAAAATAGTGAACGGCGCCTCATGTCCGCGACCACTCTCTTACAAGATGCTCCTCCAGCTAATCTGGCCTCTATCCCGTATTCAAGAATACTCACCCCAGTTGCGAGGCGAAATATAAACACGGCTGGTTTCTCAGGTGTACTTGCCCAGAATAACATAGAGGCTCAAACTACTCAAATTTACCGAGATCCCTCCCGGCAGACTGACACTACTAATCAATTGTTTCATCATCAGCCCCCGACGATCACGCAAGCGAGTGAGTTCTTACCCGTTAGGACGCAACTCAACCCGTCAACCCCGACAATGAATAACCATGCACGTCAGCAACGCGGCACTGAAGCTACCTCTACTAGACGAACTTTGCTGATGGGACAAGTGTTCATGCCGGGTAGCAAACTAAGAGACCGGCGCCCGCCGCCGGTATGTATTTCATCCATCTCCTGAAGCTGCCTCCAAGAGTTCACATGATCTAGCGGGAGGGAAGGAGATTTATTCCCTTGGATGACGATAACGACGATGATGAAGAGGAGGATGAGCAGTGACGTGCGCAACTCGATAATAAAAGACGTGCTGCCATTCTCTTCGCTGCTTCGCCTATACTTACCCTTTAGTTCCCGTTTCCGTCTTCTACTCAGGAGTGTATTTTCGGCCAACTTAAATTCATTGGGCTGCGTGACTTCTCATGATATCTTTCCGCAGAAACTTGGATCTTTAATAACTCTTCTGAGAGTTTATCGAGGAAGGAGTGGTAGGCAGGGACAGTCTGAAATCCACACCTCTTAATTTCCTCCCGAGTATACTCGAAGGATCCCCATCCTGGAAGCACACTAACACATTTTCGGATTTAGGTCCTCGACACCTCTGTTAAACTTGGCGGATTAAGGTGGACTTGCCTCTATCAGTCCCATAAAGGTGTATTATGTGGTTACGAAGGCATTTTAAGAGAACGACCGAGCCATATTTCCACAGCAGGTTCAGTCACTCCTTGTCGTTCGCCAACCTTTTCAAGACGCAAGCCTATGTCTTCCATCATCTCCCACAAGTCTCGCTCGGCTCTATCCCGCTCCTTATACCCGAGAAGGACCACGGAAGATTTATCCCCCAGTCGGATCAACCTTGCAACGGTCCGTAGGAGCGCAGGGAAAGAGGATGTATTGTATGTGACATCTGACATTCTACGAAATAGCAGACAGAATATGTGAGATGGGTATCCATTGGACAAGGGAAAGGTGGTGAAACCCACACAATGACGTCGGGGCTTCCGAGAGCGCTGATGCTCTCGGGAAGAGCTTCCTGGTCCCAATCAAGGACACCCGCCACCGGTGTGTTGCGTGGGTAGAGATGGGTATTAGAAGATATGTTGTGTGTCAGGAGCGGGATGGCTGTATCTAGTTCCACGCATCCCAGTCAGCCAAAACTCGGAAGCGCCCTAGTGTTTGAGAGTGTATTCACCAAGATCAGTCGCGACGATCTTATCGCCCTCATTTTCAGCTATACTGAGCTGAGAACGTAAAGCGGCAACGGCTATGGAGACGATTCCAGTCCCCGCACCTAGTCAAGTGTCAACTCAGCCCCATGTTTGGTGGCAAAATCCGAACAGCTCTCTGACCGAGTTCAAGTATATAACAAGGCTCCTTTGAGAAGATAGTGTTCCATAAGGTGTTTAGATGACCGCTCCTTTGGTCTGGATCTAGTGTTTGAAACTCTACCAGCCAAGAGCCAAGTCCAATACCGCTGTCCCATATTTTCTACAGTCGGCTTTGGTCATCAAGATAAAATCTACAACGATCGTTCTTACCTTGTCTAAATCAAAGGATGTTTGTTCCGTAATTTTGAGTTCACAAAGCTCCTCCGTTTCTGCGGATCCCTCTTCAACATTATGTCCAATGGAGCGAGAGATTCTATATATCCGCTCGATCTTCTCCTGTTTCTTTTTTATACTTGATCCCAACCCTTTTGCGGAAAACAGGATCGGCATAGAAATCACAGGAAACGGCAGGATCCCAATGTCAGATTCACGCATGTCGATCACATAGTTCGGATTGCCCAAAGGTGCACCCGATTGTGCAAATGAAGAAAGGATCAGATGCCAATATT
The DNA here is from genome assembly GCA_004296355.1 of Lepiota venenata. NCBI lineage: Eukaryota > Fungi > Basidiomycota > Agaricomycetes > Agaricales > Agaricaceae > Lepiota > Lepiota venenata. The sequence goes on from RCFS01000003.1 coordinate 930,847, forward strand.
CGCCATCACGAGGCACCTGGTGGTGCTGGGACTGGAATTTCCTTGTATGCGGATCCGTGGCGGTATGTTGTTAATTTGGCTGGTTTAGTTGTTTTGAGGTTGAATGCGGCGGGAGATGGTAGGGTTACGGAAGATGGCTGGACATAGGGTGTCCAAGAATAGTAGATATCCCGAGGACTTTGGCATGGCTCAGTTCTTAGGTCGTTGGAAACCTGGGGTGTTATTGCAATCGTGCCCGTAGGTGTAGTTTGCGTAGGGGGTGGGCGGAGAAAAGAAATATAGTGGAACATGGCCAGAGGAAAAAATAGACAAGTGCAGAAGGCTGGATTTGTCATTGCATGCCGGAACTGGTTATGATCATGGAACAGGGGTTATTGGGTTGTTTATCAGATATAACGCTACCTCTACTTTTTGACGGTGAACATTTTCGCGGTTTTCGACTGTACCTGTTGCGTAGAAAGCCCCTCCCTTTTAATAGGGTCGTCTTGAGAAGATGCTGTTCATGACAGTGAATTCGCTTTGAACAAACGAATTGAGGTTGTCGAGAAGAATATATAAAATATGATCTAGTGGACCTTTATGTACCATCGACCATTGGTATCCCTTGAGATGCACCAATAAAGAGAGTTTGGAACTGTCAGTATGCGAGGTGGTGTGATTATTTGCTGTCTGCACTTGTTTTGGGTATGATGTTGTAAGCCTGGGCTTACTACAGTCCCTCTACTGTGCATATATACAGACCGGTGGCTGAACACATAAGCTGTTCAGTTATATCCCTTTTGGTGTAGCGGTCATAACCGGCGGTCTGTGTGGCCATGCTTACAGATGTTACTCCGGTTGGCTTGTTGTAAAGGTCTTATTTGGTGCGAATAACGACAGTTTCTCGTGTTCTAACGGAATCCACTTGTCTGGGATTGAGAGGGGTGTCAATAAAATATACTTTACGATATGATGATATTGATACACTGCTGAAGATGAGGAAGTCTCCTGATGGATTTTTCAGCTCTCTGGCACCTCGACCTCTAGGGCACGCCTGAACGATTGCCAGATCTGGGGTCCATATGCATAATAACCAACACCAAATGCTGCACCTCCTAGATGAGCCCAGTGGTCGAAATATCTATACAACGTAAAAGTCAGGAAACGCCTGTGATGGAAAAGAAGGATGAAAACCACGTACCGCCACCGTCTCAGAATACCGATCACGTCCAACGCGACTAGTCCTCCCACGCCCCACTGGATATTGATTGGGTATGACGGGGGTATGAACAAGGCGACCTGAGAATCAGGGAAAGCTAGCGCCGTCACGGTTACAGAAGCGTAAATTGCTCCAGAGGCACCTAGACTGGGAAGAATATCTGGTATAGTTTTCTTCGCTACCGTTGTGGCAGCCGCGCTAGAGGATGATGATACCGCCGCAGCCCAGGTATCGACCTTCTTGGAATTTTGCGCTTGTGACGCAAATTGGGCTACAAGGCGAGGGTAACGGAACTTTGTTGCGGCGATGTGCGAAACAAGGCCGGAGAAGAGACCGGCTTCCGTGCGGATGAGCGTGTGTTGACGGGCTAGTTTTACGAGACACTCACCGGAAACAAAGAACGAGAGGAAGTGGAACGAGGCTGTTGATTCGAGCATGGGTGGCTGTTGCTCCCTTTGTTCTTTCACAAGGAAGTGGTACGCTGCTGAGCCTATTATCCAAAGCACTGTCAGCATTTTGCGCATTGGTATGCGCTAACGTGGGTGGACCTCACCGAATCCCTCCAAAGCCAAGCAATTCAGTGCAAGGTGCAACAGGCCCCGGTGACTGAGAAGGGGTTGGTTCCAAAGGTTGAATACTGTGAGGTGAGGACCGAGCTCACCTAAACATACTCGTCAAGAGTGTGTACGAAAGCCCCGACAGTGGATTATGCATGAACCGTACCGCCATAGCGGGCTGCCACCGAGGGATTTTCCATGCTGCCCAAACAGCGGCGTTCAACATGCAGATTTTCCAGCACAGTCGTTTCCCTTCCGATGCATCCACCCAGGGTTGTAACACGGCGACGAGGCCGCCTGCTACCCAAGGTCTCACTATGCCAGGGGAGCTCTTGTATTTTGAAATTGAGGTACGCAAACGATTCGCGGATTTGCTATAGCGGGTGGATACGAAGTCAGACTTGAGTAGAGGACTGGAACGGGAACTCGCACTCTAACAAATTCGGCTTGTTGAGCCCTCTTGAGGTCCAGAGTTGTGATAGTTGAAAAGCCCAATGAGTTCGAGACAGACGCGAGTTTCTTCTTCCAGTATTCGGTTTCGATATTTGTTCGCGACGCAGCGTAGCTAAAGGCGAAAAATGATCCGAGCGCAACAAACTGGGATAGTTGGTGTTTTATAAAATAAAGTTTTTCATACCCTGTGCGTTGGTAAACGTACCAGTACTTGTTTCCCAGCCCCAGGGCGCCCCACCTTGGCTGTGAAAGCTTCCGTTTGCGCTTCAGGCGCGACTGTTTGACGAAAGGAGGGTATTTCTCCTCGAGGATCCCGCCTCGGAGTATTGTTGATGAACCGGAGCCTTGCATTGAGGGAGAAAGAACGCCTAAGTGCTGGGTTTCTAGCTGATGCTGTCCATGGTGTCCTTGCGAGGCGAATGCACTGCATCTGAAGCAGGAGCAAGAGACTGGCGAAAATTCGGGGTTAGGGTTTGTGCTCAGCATTTGATCTCTCTGCATCTAAAAACAACTGAGGTACACAAACAGTATCTAGTGGGCTCTCCCATTCGGGGCATCCTCCCTCGCCTTCAAATCCTTCAGATATCCGTGCGCCTTCCCAAGCATCCAGATCGGGAACGAGAATTTGAAGTTGGGATATGCAATGGCACAGGTCTTGTTAAAGACGCCTTCAATGGCTTCTTGCGGCCATGAACCATCCTGTCAAGCAGGTCTTGCGCGTCAGGCGAATCTAGAGGGGTAAGAGAAAAAAAAACACGTACAGGAAGCTGACGAGACATGACAAGGCGTACGCCGCGTTCAATGGGTTCTGGATGTGGGTATCTCGCATACATGAGCGACATGACAGCCCAGCATGTTTGCACGACCTGGGTGTCCTCATGCTCTACCCACACGCTTTGCTCACAGGACTGAGATTGTTGAGAACGAAAAAGTATCTCGGACTAGAATATGGCATAACGTACCTTGTAGCTCTCACCCCATCCACCATCGGCACGCTGTTTGCCGATCAGGAACTTGCACGCTCTCCGCGAATACTCGCTCGTTTCATAAGTTTCGCCTACAAGGGAAAGAGACTCCAAGGCAAATTGCGTGGCATAGGTAAAACATATGCCCCAAGAGCCTAGCCAACCTCCCTCAGGTTTTTGAGCGCTGTGAAGGTATTTAATGGCCCCTTGAATCGTTCGTCTGCGTTTTGTCAGTCATAAGAATCAAGGGTTGCCAATAAAGAGCTCACTCGATATCCTTGGCTCGATAATCAGGGTATATTTTCCGAAAAATGGCAAGAGAGGTTATGACAGAGGTTGTACATTCAGGGTAAGGATATTCGACCATAATATTACCTTTGGACCCGATACTGTAAGTGATTATCAATTAGCAGACTTCAACGGCCACCTACCAAAAACCTCAGCAGGATTCAGCCATTCAAGCCATGAGGGCCCCCTGATGGGTTCATAGCTTGCATACCCGCCTCCAGGGTTTTGCATAGTTAGAAGGACATCAATTGCATCAAACATTCGACGGTCCGAGATGGGTTTTGGGGTAAAGCTACGGGATTTGTCAGGCGGAAAGCCGGAGGGGCAAAGCTAAATTACGCACTCGAGGTGATGCTGCAGATACATGGCCGCCTTCAGGCCTTCGCCTGTGCAATCACTGACAGTATAGCCCTGTTCTCTGGTACTTGAGGCAAAATGCGTCAGGCAAGGTGTAAAGATAATACTTAGTGCCATACCTGAAACCCCATGCCCCCTTTGTGGTGTGCCGGTAACTAGTATGATAATGCTTAGGGTTGTCCCGGATTTGTCCATTATCAAGCCAGTGCAAAGCCTTAATCAGGCTCTCCTTATTCTCCTCTAGTCTTGCCAGGCCGGTCTCAACGAGAGCTTGAGTAATAAACCCAATATCCCAAAGCTGACTTCCGTTGGTGCCGCACATTCTCATTCCATCTTCGCCGAGCCACATAAAGTCTTGGCGCTTTATGTCGTGCATCTTGTACGCCTCACTCTCAGGACCCTCTGCATGGGCACGAGCGACGAGGTTGAACATTTTGGAGACGGGAGCGAGAGTCTGATATCCTGTGTTTTCATCCTCATAAACGATGAGTTGGTAGGCGGATTTAACCGCAGCGGCTCGAAGAGATGGGATGGCGCAATGCTCATAGGCTCCCAGAACAACGTTGAGCGCGTCAAATAGTTTGGTGTGCGGTGCGTACAAGTCGACTTCGCAGACATTGTTCCGTTGGTCAGGCCAATAGATGGAGTAGTAATCTTGAGTATATAGTTCCTTGAAACAAATGATGAACCAAAACAGTATGATTTGAGAGTTGACATGACGTACCTGGCGTAGGGCCAGAACAAAGTCATTTTCAGGGAATGTGTACCTGACGCCGTACAAGTAACTCATGGGTACGTATACCGTTCGAGTGTGTATCCACCATCTGTGAGGGTGAATTGGTAGCCAGTCCGGTAGGAGCCTTGAGATTAATCAGGACCATGTTTGTAGATATAATCATGCGACACACGTACCATAGTTCAGGAGGAACTGGATTGTTGCCTTCCCAGTCGTAAACATTCAAGAGCGAGAGCCAAAATTTGCCCCATGCAGGAATAGCAGCAGCACCGCCTATAATGTGTTCCTTGTCAGTTCGCTCGCATTCGAACATAGTTTAAACAATGTACCAAGCTTGTGCAGACATGCGCGCGCCTTGACGCAGACAGGGTGATCGGCGTCAACTCCCAATATCCGCAGTGCAGCATAATTAAGTCCCGTTCCAAAGCAGGTGGACACCCCTTCAACATGGCTATAGCAGGAAAAGATAAGTCTCTGTTTCTCCACAAATCATGCGGGGACTCACATGCCCCAGCCACCGTCCTCCTTATGAGCTCTGTTAAACAAATAACGAATCATTTCAAGACGCTCTTCTTCCTGAAAGGTCATGCCGGAGATGTATGACCCAATAACAAGGCCAGGAAGTAGAAACATGGGACCACCATATTCTCCAGCCCAGTGACCGTCATCCGACTGGAGGTGCTTATAGAACTCGTAGCCATTCTTTGCAGCCTCATACGCATCTCTCGCGGGTGGTAATTCTGGGAGACCCTAGGATATATGTCAGTCAAGGCACATGCCAGGATAACGAACGTGGGCTCACAGTGTCCATCCCAAGCCAATACTTGTCCACCGTGTTTTGGGGCAAAGCTTCGCACTCCTCATCCGTCCTGAGGTAACGCCATACGTGCCCGCCTCCATCAATCACGGTTAGTCTCCAGCGCGAGTAGTCAGTGAAGGGTATTTCACCAGACGGCGGGACGTCGAGTGGGGTGTACATGTTGGCTAATTTCCCCGGGACGAAACGATCATACGATGCCAAAATGCGCGTCCATATGGAGATGAACCCAAATAAGGCAGGGGGGGCGCTTTGAACTTCTCCGAACCCTAACCTTGAATTCAGCATCCCAGCCATGTCCTTGCGCGACTCGAATACTATCATCATCGAAACCGATAAAACTGTTGTACGCGCTGGAATTGGCCTCTACGATCTTTTGAAAACACCCACTATTGTACGTGTCACCAGCACTCTTGCTGAAACTCCCCCTTCCCTTTGCGTAGGAAATACTTGCACGCGTTGGCCTGAGAAGAGGCGCATCAGGCGATACCAATGCACCGACGCGGGATGCCAGCGTTTTCGATCCGGTCACAGCTGCTAATAGCAGAGCGACCTCTGCATTACCCCAGATACTCAAAGCACCACTCACGGAATACCTGGTCGGCACACAACTAGATGAAGCGCTCGCCGCGGGACAAGACGTTATTGTGTCTTGGCCGTTTGCAAAGGGTGATGTTGCGGATTGGACACAGGCAGAGGCTATCTGGTAAGAACGCATGCAACATCGTCTGTGATAAAACCTGATGACTGAAAAGGAAGTACATCCTCTTTAATCAATTGCAACGACGCCGTGTCCAAAACGAATCACCTGTGTTGTTGTCTATCGCTTCGGGACTTTCGCGATCAACGTATGAACGGATCTGCCAGATGTTTTTCGAGCGATTCAATGTTGCAGGCTTTGGCATCTTGGAGCGGCCCATGGCTCAGATGTACGCCGCCAACAGTTTAAGTGGTGTGATCGTTGACATTGGCGACTACGAAACCGACATAACACCCATATACGATGGATTTATCATTCACCATGCAAAGGCTCGAGTGTCGCTGGGACTCAAAGACTGCGAAGTCTACCTCGCTAATCTTCTCCGAGCGAACCAAAACGTCATGAACACACTCTCACCCCCCGAAAACCCTCTCGACCCAGAAATGCTACACCTTAAGCTGCTTGAGCTGACACAAAAGCTGTGGAGGGAAGGATATATCAAAGTCCCTTCAGATGGCGAGACAGCGGTCCCGGAGGACGAAGGCGTAACCGATATTGCCGCAGTCGTTGTGGCCGGTAAAGAGAAAGCAGTAATAGAGAGTGGTATGAAGAAAAAGGCCACTGCCAAGCAATCTGCCTGCAGAACAAGCTCGTGCCCGCGAAATTGAAGCACTGGATCTGATAACGGTACAATTTGGTGAATACTCACTTACGTTGGGAAAGGAACGTCACAGAATGTGCGAGCCACTATTTGATCCAACACTATTGAACGGTCTCAGTGGTCTGCCTCTCCGTGATGCGGGCGAGTTGACGCGACCTTTTCAAGAACTTGTTGCACATGCAGTTAACCTGACAGACATCGATCAGCGTGTTTACATCTGGCAAGGTTTAGTCGTCACAGGAGATGTGACACGGCATGTCAAAGGTGCGTTTTTACCCCTACTTGTATAATGTGCAACCCTAAGTTGTCTAACATGTTTTCTAGGCATTGGCCTCGCTTTGCAGTCCCGACTGGCCCCATTCTTGTGTAGTCCAGAGGCATCGATGGATATGCAGCCTCGTTCAGTCCGTGTTCTTAATGTTCCGGAATACTACGCTGAATATCGAGAAACTGGCAACGGCTTTGCCGCATTCTTAGGGACCAGCATCGCAGCCAAGGTTTATCCGAACATGATTATGCTGAGAGATATAATGCTGACTGTCTTACTTAAGATAATCTTCAACGAAAGTGGCGGCAGAAACTATGTATCCAAAGCAGAATATGCAAGCAGGGGACCTCATGTCATTATTGACATGACACCAGCACTACTATAACATGTATCAATATTCCATACGTTTTCTCTGTTGATATTATATGTTCCTTACATATTTTCTAGCTATCTGATCCTTCCTGGTTTCTTGGACCTTGTAATCCCATCCTGGTAGTACAATGGACTCTAAGATGTGAGGGATAATCGAGCTCCTCCACTATTTTGAGCCGGGATTGTGGTTCATTGTTCTCTTTCCTCCACCGTCATCGATGAGCTTGCTTTATTTGCTTGAGGGTGGTACCGGCAGCTTTCCTTTGTTCGAGCGAAATTAACTTACCGGCAGCTTCCGCGACAATTATAGGCTTTCGAGCGACGGAGAAGCGCTTTTCATTAGGTATGGCTGGCTTGCTTTGACGGGACGTCGACCATGTTTTGGCTCACCAACTTCTTTATTCACTTTAGACTTTGCGTGGACAGTCTTTACACAGCACCATTATTCGCCAGATTGGGAAGCAAACAAAGGAAGAAACGCGCCAACGTGGCTGTTAAGTGATCGATTATCTCGAACGCACTACATTCTCCCTGAACTTGCCATCTTTGCGTCCTTGCCAGCAAGCGCTGGCACCACATACGTCCACGCCCAATCCGAAAGAGTAAGTGTGGCGATATATGACAAACTAAGTAGTAGGTCGGAGCCACTGCAGAACGTATAAATATCACTCCTCTTTATTTCGGTACCCCCAGAACCCAGAACCCTCTTACCTGCTTTCTCTCGGTCATATCAGACCTTGCTACTTGCTGCTTTGCCTCTACTCGCATTGTACACATCAAGTCGTCTAACCGGTGCTTTGATGCCCTGCTTTGGCTGATGATGTTCATCCCGGTACGGCTAAAGCAGCTATGAACTGGTTCCAACGGAGTTGACTGCTCGAGCAACTGAACGTCTTCAAAAATCTACGGAGGTAGTACAGTATGTTATTCTTTGACTTCCCATGCTGCTGAACACTCAACCGCCTTGGTTTAAAATTTAAGAATGGATTGGCTTTTAACCGGCATCCAGAGCCTCCCTATCCCCTACCCAAGGCCCTGTACCTATCGAGGGAGCGGAGAGGGACCAAGCTTCCTCCCCGGATATGCACGCCCACGATGGCTTTCTTACAAGTCATGCATAGTGTTCAATACGCTATGCTTCAGGGCTTCCCTAGGACCGCGAGTTGCAACTGCCAGTAGGATTATAATGCTCCCGAACTCACACGGAACACCGTTTTGATGCGTTGGCTGTACCCGTCTACGGGCAAGCTCACGAGTCACCTGGGTGTGGTAACATATTCTGTGCCAGCCCCTTGTCTTAGTGAACACAGGCGCCTTTGGACCACGGGAACCATCAACTTAGGCACCCCGAGATCCTCCTTTTGCCAATGGCTCTGGTGCCCTACTTGGTTCTTTTTTTCAGCTAGTGTTTCAGCGAACCTGAACAAAATGTGCCGAGCCATTAGATCTGAGTGGCTCACTCAAAGCCATGTTCACATCCAACGTATATTTGGCCTTTGGACGAGCCCATGGGATCCCGAAATCTCCTCTGAATGGACATAGCTCGGGACTTGGGAATCTCTATCGCATCATCTGGATTTATAACAGGATGGATTTATGGCGGGGGCTTACGAACAGGGCTGTATACCTGTGAAGAGTTCGAAGGTAGTATACAGTAGTGTATTTCCCAGGGGTGGGTCGCTTTCGATCCTTCGTGTTCCCTTGCCGTGGGCCCTGGGCTTAAGATTCACTCTTTTGAGTGGTCGACTAAAGCACGAAAATCCGCAGAGATAGATGTCGTCGTCTTTACATTGTACATCTGGTCCTCCTATAATTTTAAGACGAATCATTTTGATGCAATATCTGACGCGTGCTGGATCAAACGCGTGGCGTCACTTGTCACCCCATTTGATGAGAGGCTCTGGCAAGTCTTTCACCCCCACTTGCGCCTGCCACCTGGTCCAACCCGATAGCTTGCTATCACCACTGTGTTCGGGCTACAACATTCTAGACCTACCCTAGCAATATAGAAACAAGGTTGTCCTCTGTTCAAATCTGTCGAAATGCCTTTGTCAGCTAAGGAGAATAAGCCTCTCGAGCGAACGCAGTATGTCCCTTTCCCCCTCAGGCTACGCGTATTTCGCGTTTCTGAGCGACTATATCTGACACTTGTACTTCTTGATCACCCTGCTTAGGACTCTGACGGATCTCGAACGAGGACCGGCAATGAAGAAGAGGAAATTGGGAAATACGGCATCATTGGCCTCTCAGGGTCTGCAGTCCCAGTCATCCTTCGCCGACGTGTTAGAGAGATTGAAGAAGGAAGAGGAGGAAAACTCCGCTGGTATGTTTAAGGCTGTTCTTGTGTTCTAAAACAGGCGCTTGACGAGGTCATTTTCTGTAGGCGCTGAAGGCGGCGCGGATAGTTGGGCGCGCCCAATCTTGGATCCCATAGACCCTAAACGAGACTCAATAAGTGAGCTCAGGATCACTAGTTCCTCTGTCGTATGATATTGATCATCGTTAGTCTTCCAGCAGATCGACGTGGAGGAGGGAGTTGATGGTAATGGTACATTCGGGATTAGAATGTATGGAATAACGCAGGTACATGCAGAATCGTCTCCTTGGGATCGAATTTACACCCTCGTGCTCTTTAGGAAGGTCACAGTGTCATGGCATTGATTACCGACTTTCTCCCATATTTCTATATCGGACTCCCTCGAGGTCTCCAAGACGATGACCTAGATGCGTTCAAGGAGTATCTTAATGCAAGTCCTGAGTGTTTACTTGCCGCCCATACATTTAATTTCTTCTGTCACAGGGTCTTACCGGTGGCCATCCAGTCCGGCAGATAGAAAAAGTATCCAAGCGAACACTGTGGGGCTATAAAGGAGACGACTGGATACCCTTCCTGAAGCTAACTATCACCGATCCGAAGAGCTTGCCAAAAGTTAGAGATGAGTATCATATCATCATGATGTCTTCGGCGACTAGTCTGATGTTGTCCCTCTCCACGTCTCTTCGAGCGCGCCGAATGCCACTTCAGGGATTTATTTCCAGCTGAACCTGTCCCAACTTTCGAAAGCAACATTGTTTTCACTTTGAGGTTCATGATCGATACCAAGGTGCTCACTTTCTAATCAAATGGAATAGTCTACTCACCAGTCGATACTCCCCTGTACTAGGTTGTCGGCATGAATTGGATTGAAGTTCCAGCCGGCAAGTATAAGCTGATCAGCAACCAGCATAAGCGATCTCAGTGCCAAATCGAAATGCATATGAGGTATGTTTTCTTATTGCAACTCAACGAAAGTCATACTTACCCTTTGCAGATACGACGCCTTCACCTCGCATGCACCTGAGGGTGCTTGGTCAAAAATTGCACCCCTTCGAATTCTTAGCTTCGATATCGAGTGTGCTGGTAGGAAGGGTATCTTCCCGGAAGCACAAATTGATCCCGTAATCCAGATCGCCAACATGGTAACAAGACATGGTGTGTTCTTTGTGTGAAAATCTACCGGCTTCGCTTGACCTTGGGCTAGGAGAGGACAAACCATTCATCCGAAATATTTTTACACTCAATACTTGTGCCCATATTGTTGGCTCGCAAGTTTTGTCTTATGACGCGGAATCGGACATGCTTCAAGCTTGGCGTGACTTTGTTGACAAAGTCGATCCCGACGTGGTCATTGGCTATAACATGGCCAACTTCGATTTCCCGTATTTGTTGGACCGGGCAAAAGCCCTCAAGGTTGCGAAGTTCAACTATTTAGGTCGACTGAAGAGTATGAATCCGATGTTAGACGTTGTGTCCTGTGCTAATGGTTCGACCTTAGATGTCAAAACCGATGTCAAGACTACCCACTTTTCCTCGAAAGCCTATGGCCAACGTGACTCAAAAGAAACACCGCTTGATGGTCGATTGCAGATGGACATTCTGCAATTTATGCAGAGGGAACACAAACTGCGTAGTTACACCCTCAACTCCGTCTGTGCCCAATTTTTGGGAGAACAAAAGGAGGATGTCCACCACTCTGTCATCACAGAACTTCAAAATGGAACACCAGAATCAAGGCGTCGCCTGGCCGTGTACTGCTTGAAGGTTCGAGAGCTGTGCCCTTTCAATGCTAACGGCTGATAACCTCAAACCCCAGGATGCCTATCTACCACAAAGGTTGATGGATAAGTTAATGTGCTTTGTGAACTACACAGAGATGGCGCGTGTGACTGGTGTACCATTCAACTATCTCTTAGCACGCGGCCAAAGTATCAAGGTGCTCTCGCAGCTTTTCAGGAAAGCTAATGAAGTAGGCTATGTTATACCCGCTGGAAAAGGTGAAGGTGAGTTACTGTTGAAGATATATCACATGGACCCAGTTCACTGTTCTGTACAGGTTCGGATGAAGCATATGAAGGCGCGACCGTTATCGAACCCAAGAGGGGTTATTATGATGTTCCCATTGCAACGCTCGATTTTAGTTCGCTATATCCTTCGATCATGATGGCTCACAACCTGTGCTATACAACATTGCTTGACAAACCGACTATTGATAGGCTGGGGCTTGTCAGGAATGTTGACTACATACAAACACCCAACAACGGTATGCGCGCTCCTAACATAATCAGTATTATCCTTACCAGTTCTTTGTAGACTTCTTTACGTCTATCAAACGAAGGAAGGGTTTGCTGCCGACTATCCTCGAAGACCTCATCTCTGCACGGAAAAAAGCAAAAGCGGATCTTAAAAATGAGACTGATCCATTCAAAAAAGCTGTGTTGGATGGTCGACAGCTAGCCCTGAAGGTATTTTCCCCTCTTTTCGTGACAACTTGATACTTGAGCCCTGTCAGATCAGTGCCAACTCCGTCTACGGCTTTACTGGAGCAACGATCGGCAAACTTCCATGCCTAGCCATTTCGTCTAGTGTGACAGCCTATGGTCGACAAATGATCGAGAAAACAAAACAGGTACGCCGCTCTTTCCTGCTGCCTTTACCTATACCCATAAACGAGTATCTCAGGAAGTAGAGGCCGAATATTGCATTGCAAATGGTCGTTCCTATGATGCCCAAGTTATTTATGGTGACACAGACTCTGTCATGGTCAAGTTTGGGCCAAGCAAACTGGTGGATGTCATGGCACTCGGTACGCTCATGTTTGAACAAATCCTCTGGCAGACCGGCCCTAACAACATCCATAGGAAGCGAAGCTGCCGAGTTCGTCACGGCGAAGTTCATCAAACCAATCAAACTCGAGTTCGAGAAGGTTTATTATCCATATTTACTCATCAGTAAAAAACGGTACGCCGGGCTGTATTGGACGAAGCCCGAGAAATACGACAAAATGGACTCCAAGGGTATTGAGGTGTGCCTTGGTCCACATTCAAAGGGGAACCGAATTTTGAACCATCGTCATAGACCGTGCGCAGAGACAACTGCCGACTCGTTTCCACCGTAATTGAGACAAGTTTGCACAAACTCTTGATCAATAGAGATGCCAAAGCCGCTGAAAAGTTCGTAAATGCCTTATTAACTTGGACCCCGCCTCATCTCTTGACGCACCAGCTACGTCAAACAAACCATTTCAGATTTGTTACAAAACAAAATTGATATGTCCCAGCTTGTGATTACCAAAGCACTGTCAAAAACAGGTCAATTAAAGAAACCATGTTGATAGAGATCTGCCATATTGACAGCGATCCGGTTTTCTGGAATGTTTGATTTAGATTATGCGGGGAAACAGGCGCATGTCGAGCTCGCGGAACGGATGAAGCAGCGCGATGCCGGATCTGCCCCCGCCCTTGGCGATCGGGTGGCCTACGTCATTATCAAATCAATAAAAGGTATGTTTGTCTCGACGTGCGTGCTGGCAACCCCAGTTTTGATAGCTGATGTTTATGACATTTAGGAGCTGCTGCGTACGAGAAATCGGAAGATCCTCTATACGTTCTGGAGAACAACATGCCGATTGATACGAAGTATTACCTCGAGAATCAGCTCTCAAAACCATTGATGAGGATTTTCGAGCCTATCCTTGGAGAAAAGGCTGCGTCGCTACGTTAGTCCGGTGCCTCTTCGCTCGTATTGCGTCCATAGAGAGCTAATAAGTTTCTAGTCTCGGGAGAACACACGAGGTCGATACAGATCGCCACTCCAACTGTAGGCGGACTGATGAAATTTGCGGTCAAGACTGTCACATGCCTTGGGTGCAAGACGGCGCTACGTCCGAATAATAGCGTTCCCAGTAAGTTTTCTCTTCCGGCTCAAAAACTGCTCCATTTTCCCTATCCTGCGAGCCTTTGCCGTATTGGATCGAATCATTGACAACCACTGCGACCCTTATCGGAACTAGATGGTGCTGTGTGCAATAACTGCCGCCCCAGAATCCCGGAGTTGTACCAAAAACAAGCGACGTTGACTTCCGAGATGCAAGTCCGGTTTGCCCGACTGTGGACACAATGCCAGCGATGCCAGGGATCCCTTCATCAGGTTTGTCCAAATGGTTTCTTTGAGCGATAAATCCAAAATGCTGATAGACCAACTCCAGGACGTCCTGTGTACAAGTAAGGATTGCCCTATATTCTACATGCGGAAAAAAGCGCAGAAAGACGTGGAAGATGCGAATGCGGTTTTGGAACGGTTTGATGACGAGGCCTGGTGATTTCCTGTTTGCTGTTTGTGATCGGTTTTGAAGTATGATGAAACCACAATAGACAATAATGGATAATGCCTCAACAATAATCAGTGTAAATTACTTGTGTCGACACGCGCCATACATGTCACGAACATATGCCGAGCAAACATTGACTATGTCATAATGCAAAAGACGTGGTGGTAGGAGTATGAGAGTGATGTTCTAAGACCACGAGCTGGACGAGGCTCGTCGATAAGGCCATTGCTCTTCCAAGGTATTCCATTAATGTCACGCGTCTGGTCACGTTATTTCATCAAAACCTTATCACTGAAAAACTGTACAGTACCATCAGCAGACTAGCCCTCGTCTCACCTATTGTCGACAAAATCTCCAGGAAATCACTCATGGCTCCCACCAAAAAGTCCAAAGCCGCAAAGAGCACAGAGTCCATCGCTGCCAGGCTCGCCCTTGTCGTCAAATCGGGCAAGTACAGCCTCGGCTACAAGTCCGCTCTCAAATCCATGCGCAATGGCAAAGGTGCGTTGCTTCGTTCCCTATCTTTTCGGGGGCTGGAGCGTGAAGCTGAGAAGGTCCCTTGAGCTGACGGTACCCTGTTTTGTTCCTCTTTCGAAATTTGAATAACAGCCAAGCTTGTACTAATTGCTGGCAACTGCCCCCCTCTGCGCAAATCTGAGCTTGAGTACTATGCCATGCTCTCGAAAACTACCGTCCACCACTTTGCGGGTACGAATGTTGCGCTTGGAACGGCCGCTGGGAAACTCTTCCGCGTTGGGTGAGCAACGTCTCGAGTTCATCTGGAATATTGGTCGTTGACTCGGGTGTTTTAGTGTGATGACTGTTGTCGACCCCGGAGATTCAGATCTCCTCACCTATGCAGAGGGAAATGCTTCTTAAAGCACACCAAAAACTGTAGATGGTTCACTCGTACAATTTCACCTTATCCAAGTATGCAATGTACTATCTATCAACATAAGTCTATGCTGTTACGACGAACCTCAAGTCTTGGTGTGAGTGGTAGATTCAGATTTTAGATGTTGAGGAACAGCTCTTGAATAATACGAATGGTATCGGCTGGACCGTTTACTGAGTGTCCGATTGTACGAGGATCGGCAAAAATCTCGTGATCATTTCCGCCCTGGGATGTTATATCAGATAAGATGAGATATAGAGTAAAGGAACCCTACCTTTTGTGTCTTGTCACCGAAGAAATGAATCTCGTCGAACCCTTCATCTTCGACTCGGCCAAGCGCATATGTTTTGTCCCAGCCGTTTGGGAATACATCAAAAGAAATTTGGCCGCCGATGGAAAAGGTCAGACCGTAGTCAGGAAACTTTTCTTGGAGAGCCTGAACGAACTTGGCCCGGTATCCGTGTTGCTGAGACAACGTTTGTGATTTGTATCGCTCGTGAGCTTCGGTGGTGACAACGTTCTCACCTTGTCAATCCTTTCAAATTCTATACGTTCTTCGATCCTAAGCTGAAAGCTCAGCAAGATGCACCCAGCCCAATGAAGCGAACTGACGTTGCATTTCGGCCAATTGGGCTTACATTAACCATTCCTCTGCGGAACTCGACAAAAGTTCCGCTGGCGAAACGAACAAGGGAGTCAATTTCCGACTGAAATTAAGTAGAGGCTAAACACCCACCGTTTGATGGGGATGTTCATGTCAGCAATGTAGTGGAGGATAAAGTTTACAAGGGTCTTGTATCGCTCCTCGCCAACGAAATTGATGAATGATTCCGAGGGGAGAGGTTGACCGAGTTTGAACGCCGTGAGGCCGTTTTCGGCGAAGGCATAGTCGAAATCATTAATAGCTGTGGTGTAAAGGTTCATTACACCGCACTAGGGCTGTTGACCGAAACAATTCGAACACACCTTTACTGTGCGCAGTGGTCTCGAGTTGTTCTTGAATTTTAACCAGATCGGACCCGCCGACAAAGCCTACGACGACTTTCTTCCGCAGTTCACGAAGTATATCAATCATCTCTTTGGATGCTTGCTAGAATAGATGTTTGAGGGATAGCTATCAGTATTCTCGGACAAGACGGACCTGACGTGCTGGTGTAAGGGTTCCATCGACGTCAAAGAGACAGAGAACGTTGCGTGGCCTGTCTTTGAAGCTCTTGGACATGTTGCAAGGAGGTGCGGAGATGGCCGAGAATGAGTCAAGATCATAACTGGTGCTTATGTGCTTATATACCGTGTCTGCCACTGAAAGCCAGAGCGAACACCGACGAAATGTACCACATATACAATCTCCCTAGCGAGCTTCTCGACACCCTGACCCTGCGAACCTTGCTCTCGGAGTCTAGTGTCCCTGCAGATGATGCACCGACTGCTATCCCTGCTTCTGCTCCTGATGTCGATGCCACAAATATTTCTGGAGTGACTGCTGGTGCTCGAGCGTGTAATATCTGTCTTGGCGTCACTTTTCTCGACGTAGACGAACAGAGGCTGCACTTTCGTTCTGACTGGCATCGATATAATGTCAAAGCACGATTGAGTGGTGGGCAGCCTGTATCTGACGAGAAGTTTAGTCAACTCCTGGAAGGTTCGTAGCGTTTTACCGCTCATTCAAAAGCTGATGTGACAAATTACGGTATGCAGCATTGGAGGACTCGTTATCTGGTTCAGCATCTTCCTCCTCCGATGACCAGTCGTCGGGGGACGGGTCCTCAGATGCCGTAGTTAGCCTCATCAAGAAAACGAAACGTCTTAACCCCCATCTTAACGCTGCCTCTAACGACCAGGACCAGGGTCGGAAGCAGTTCCCTCAATCTCCACTTGCGTGGTTTCATTCACCACAGCATCGGACTCAGCTCGGCGTCTACAAGGCCGTATTTCCTGCATACCTCACCGAATCAGAGGGGTACCTAGATGAGCTCAAGGAGATGCAGAGAGGTGGTGAAGAGGGCAGGACTTGGGCGATGTTTATGGTTGCCGGAGGGCACTTTGCTGGTGCAATCGTCCAGGTAGGAAAATCAGACGAAGAGAAGGCGGAGGAAGAGGCGGAGGCCGCCGCTGCCACAATGGGCAGAAAAAAAAAGCCGAGGAAACCCAAACCAGAGACAGAAGTCCTAAGGCATAAGACTTTTCATCGGTACACAAGTAAGTTATATTCGTAGTCGGCTTATTGAAATGAATTTGACTTGTTTACTGTTAGCACGAAAGAAGCAGGGTGGTTCGCAGTCGGTAAACGATAACGCGAAAGGACCTGCGAAAAGTGCTGGTGCTTTGCTCCGCCGATACGGTGAACAAGCCCTGAGAGATGTGCGTCCTCCGTTGATTCCTTACCCATAAGTCCATCCTCACTCCGGGCTAGGACATCCGTACGCTACTTCTCGAATGGGCGGAAGACATAGACGCCTGTGAAAGGATATGGATTCGTGCTAGCACCTCAAACCGACGCATTTTCTTGGACTTTGATGGACCAATATCCAAGGGGGATCATCGCTTAAGGACGTTCCCATTTCCTACGAGACGGCCAGTAAGCTTCCAGAAAGACCTACATTCGTGACCGATTCTAAATTTGCATCCGTAGACTCAGTCGGAGCTCGCGCGATGTCTCCTGGAAATTACCCGACCTAAGGTTTCCCACTTAACGGAAGAAGAGCTACGAACGCAAGACGAAGCCTACCTCGCCTCCATAAAACCCAAGCCACCAAAACCTATTCAATTCCCTTGCACCCCAGCAGTCTTCGCAGCCTACTGTCCCGTCTAAGCCGAGGCTCACAAAGGAAGAGGAGCAGCTCAAAGAAAAATGGCTCCGTGTGTTGGACATGGTCACCCGGAATCGCATAGAAGCACTCGACTCGTTCTGGGAACGGGAGGGCGATACACTAGGTGGCGTCGATGCGCTGATACCAGAGTACGTGAATATGGACGTGGGCGGTGCGTTGAAGAGGGCGGGGACCTTACTTCAGGCCGCCGTGGTAATGGGGAGCGAAGCGATCGTGAGGTGGTTGTTAGAGGAGAAAGATGCAGACCCGACGATACCTGTTCCATCTTCAGCAATGCGAGAGGATGAAAAAGAGATAGGAGAGGACGAGAAGGGAGGAGAGGAGGAAGAAGAGAAAGTCCCGCTGAAGCCTGGAGGGAAAGCGAGCGGCATACGATTTAGCCTAGGACAAGGGCTGTTCGTGACATTTTCCGCAGATGCGCGGCCACATCTCCAGACAAATGGGATTGGTTAGGGGCTGCGAGGGTCTCGAGCGGACTGAGCAGAGAGATGGAAGAAGAGAGAGAGGAGAGAAAGAAGGTTCGGCGGAAAGGATTGAAGGATAAGGTAAAAGAGCGGGAAAGGGAAGCAGCTGCAAAGAAAGCAAGTGCAAGTATCGTTGAGCCTGAGTCTGCACTAGTGCCCGAACCCCATCCAAGTCAGGACACGTTGACAGGTCCGAGAAGGCTCGGCGGGAGCGCAGGAGCTAGTGATGGCGTTGCTGGATTGACACCGGAGATGAGGGCCAAAGTGGAGAGGGAACGGCGAGCAAGAGCAGCGGAGGCGAGGCTGAAGGGACTATCAGGGAATAAATCATGAATTTTACTTTTCTCAATTCTCTTGTAGGGTTCACATAACAAAGGCGTCAGTGGATTGATCCGTCGTGACGTAGAGCTCCGATTTGATTAGGGCCTTTGGCCTGTGACTCAGGTCACACATTTCTTACCTTTGACTCCTATCGTCTTGTCCTAGCTCTTGTTCGTCATTTCGTGGCTCCTGGCTTCCGATCTCCATCGCGCTCTCAATTCTTGGGCGTCTGCCTTGAATGTCTAGGTCACACTACCTGCTCAACTCGATGGCTCAAACTCAGGTTCCAATGAGTGTTGATGTACTTGTTGAGCTAGCCAAGAATGCGGTGAACCCCATCAAGTGTGAATGGGGTGCAGGGACAAAGGTGGAATGCAATATTATGTTAAACTCCTGGATACTCTTGAAAAAAGTTTGTTTTTAATCTTCTTCATCATTAATATTTACTTATATTTCTATAGCACTTATGTGCACTCCACTGTCATGCCACAAAGGTATTTTCTTACCCCGATCTACAAGCGGCCATTCTCTCAAGGATTGGTATTTAATATGGTTTATAGGATGGGTTTTTGTGCCGGTTGCCCAGGTGCAACTGTCAACTACATTCCAGTCACTCAGCATTTGCTGAGCATATTGAGTCTGCACATCTGTCAAGGTTGTTATTTTCCTGTCCACTCAATGGTAACCCAGCCCCCTCACTGGTTCTCTTCCATCACCATTTATTCATTAATATCATATGTAGATTGCGAAGTATCCTCCCTAAAGGGAACTGAATCCTTGGTAAAGCATTATCGAGAACATCATAGGGATTTGGATGGCCAGGTTCTCAAATATCCAGTGAAATATCTGACTTGGAAGCCTTTTCCCCAACCTCAGACTGCCGGGGAGGGTGTAGTAGATGTGCCACTGCCACCTCTTCCTCCGGGAGGGAGGGATCGGGCCCGGGAGGATACTGGTGGATGTAGCGCAACATTCAAAAAGTACCCTTGATTTTAGAACCATGACTCTGGGAGAGGACAATCCAACTCCGAGTCAAGGATCTAGATTGTCCCAGGAACTGGAGATGGTTTCAAGCCAGGGTATACATCCAATGGCCAGGAGAAAGAGGATCAAACCCAGGCAGTTGGAGAAGCCAGAGAAAGAGGTAGCGAAGAAAGTGGATATGGAGTCGGACGAAGTCTCGAGTGTCACTCTGGATGACTTGACGAGGTTGGGGGCGCAGAGCGACCTCATTGGCCCAAACATTCCAAATGATCACAGTAGTGACACTGGCAGTGGTAGAGGAGGGCTCAAAGTAACAAGAAGGAGAGGGGTGCAGGTTCAGGGGGTAGCGGACGTGATGCTGAAGAAGAGAGTTGACATCAATATGGTATTTGCGGAGAGGTCATCCTTGGTGGATTTATCACAACCACAGCCAATGTTGAGGGTGGGCAGGGAGTTGGATGGGGGCATAAACAGGGGCCTAGCTGGGGACCATGAGACATTGGAAATCATGGGGATGCAAAAGACTATTCTTTTTGAGGCGTTGATGAGGAGGGTGGATGAGATGGAGAGGGCTGGTGTAGCTGTGGATGTGTCGCTAATGTGACAATTTGCTTTCTTTGGGTCAATGCCTGGCTAATTCGCTCTCCTCCACACGAGTTCTCCGGTAAACAACCCTCGTATCTACTTTGTATCCGATATTACCTTGTGCAGAATATGAAAGATTGTGATGCGTTGTGAGTTGGATGGTAATGATGTTCGATATATGTTGTGTCGGGAATTCTGCTTTCGTCACATGATCGTATAATATCACAAAGCCTATCCACTTTTTTTTTAACTCCTCCTTGCAGCCTTCCCGATCGAGCTTGGCGTAAACCTCGAAGAGTCCTTTGGTGTTATCTTTAATGACTCCAGGACGTAAGTATTTCTCTCTTGTTAACGAACGAGAAAATAATTGACTCTCTGCCCCACACTAGGTCTCTCTCTTGCGCAACAGCTTGCGCAGCTAGACCAACCTGCACCGGTTGGTACGCCGTCTCTGTCCGTTCCTTCTCGAACCATCACTGAATATGTCTTTTCGGTAATCGCGATCAGACTTCGACCCCGAGGAACTAACAACACTTGAACGGGGCTCGGATGATGAGGGCCATGTTGCATCCTCGGCGGCCCGGGAACATTATTTTGAAGTCGGGTACGTGAACTAGTGTGTTTCTAATAAAATAGAATTCCATGGGTAGTTTGCACCTCCAGGCCGAGCTCGTTGCGAAAATTACATGATAGCCTTACGGACCCGAAATACGACGGTGTAAAGACGAGCAGGAAAAAGTTAATCGAGGCTTCGGGACGATGTAAATGAAGAGGACGAGTACAAGGCGGAGGACGAAGAGTTGCATGTTGGAGAGAGAGACGAGGAAGGAACTGGAGATAGCGAGGCGTTCAATGATGAGGAGCTGGAGGATGAGAGGGACTCGAGCAGTGATGAGGAAAGTGATGAAGAAGGAGATAACGAGGAGGAAGATGAAGAGGAGCAGACGGAACATATACCTCCATCGAAACGAAAAGTGACAGAAGATATGAGCCAGACAGATAATCTCAAGGTCACACTTCAGAAAACGAGGGAAGATGATCTGAGGAAGGGGAAGGCGGTGATGAGGCAAATGGTGAGTCGTACTACATCCCACTTATATCCGTGTGGGCTGAAGATGTTTTTAGAGTATCTGGGACTCGCTTCTTGACTGCTAGAATCCGCTTGCAAAAGACAGTGACGGTAGCGAATCAAATTGCGTCGGTGTGTCCACCTTTGGTAGAATATAAGCACCCCACGACTGACAGAGCCCATAGCCAGCTTCATGGGAGATACTGGGGTCAGCGGAATGTCAGGAGGACCTGCAGAAATATCTTGAACAGTCAATACTGTTAACTGAGGATTTATTCGAATTACAGGAGGTCCGTTATTATTTATCGTCCCTCAACCCAGATCTGACGTATCCTATTATTTGATTAGACCCTGCTCGGGATGAATGAGGTTGCGACACCGCCGCCACGGAAGAGGCGGAGAATTCAGGGCAGTGACAATGTCGAAAGTTACGGCGCTTATTTAAATGAAGCAAGTTCCAGTGCGACAAAACTAGAGCAAGTGTACGTTCTACAAGTTCTGATCTTGGATACCGGTCGTAACAAGGTTACATAGGTCCCATCTGTGGCTCGTCCAAACACTAACAAAATGGTCTGCCAAAATTCAGGCTGTGGCGCCCTCCGTGTTATTGCCTTCAAGCCGTAATGCGTTCACCAAAAACTCACAGCACGTCAAGTCGGCTGTTCAGTTAGTCGATGAGACACTCCTAGACTACACTCGCCTTCTGGGAAGGACCCGAACGTTGCGAGGAAAGGCGAAAGGCGAAGCAGACGATAAAGAAGAAGATCCCGAAGTGTTCGACGACACGGACTTTTACCAGCAGCTGCTGCGGGATGTCATTGAGTCTCGGGGTGATGGTGGGGCCTATGACTGGATGGCACTCCAGCGAGAGAAAAAAGCGAAAAAGAAGGTGGAGACGAGAGCAAGTAAAGGAAGGAAGCTACGGTGCGTCTGGCCAACGACACTGTGTTGTGCTATTAACACGGAACGACAGATACGAAACCCACGAAAAGCTGCAGAATTTTATGGTTCCTGTGCCAGCTGTTGGGGCTTGGCACGAAGAACAGATTGACGAACTGTTTGCGTCACTGCTAGGGTAAAGGTTTCGAAGGGCTCCCTAGAAAACGAAGGTGATGAAGTGCGTTCTAGCGAGCCACAGGAGGTGGTTGAGGCGGTCAGAGGAGGATTTAGGGTGTTTGGGTAGCTACTTGGTTGTAAATACATATGCACGTGGGGAGATCAGACCAAATAGGAACGGCAGCTGCTTGCAATTACGCACCTGTGCCCCAAGCGCTCCCTTAGACACGACATTGTCGACTGCAATTCCCCTGCCAGCTCTGCCATAGCTGCGCAGTGCCCAGTCTAACGGAGCCTAGTTGCCGCCGCCAACTCCGCAGCCACAGCCGAACTGCCCCTCGGCCTCTCTTCCTCTGGAACAACCGCCCATGGATGCCTTTGAGGACGAGAATCCCTTCGATGACGGCAGCCACCTGCCCTCGGAAGACTCTTCAACCTCCAAAGTCGCACTCTACGAGCCCCCGTCCAGCCAACTCTCACCAGCCTCGCCCAAATCACCGACTCGCCCGTTCCCTTCACCTGGCACTCACAAAGCACCACAGATCAACTACAAGACAGACTTCTGCTGTGGTACGGATCGAGTATTGCATTCCGGAGAGGATGTAGAGATTCTAGTGCGTCATGTTGACTCCATCACGAACGGCTTTGGTAATGGCTTTGCCAGATAACGGACGCGCAGAAGACGTCCGTGAACGCAAACTCTCCGTATATTGTCTACGTGATTAGGACCGGCGTACGTCTGTCATTTTTATCGAGCGCGAGGCGTTATTTGACGGAAGGTTTAGTATGCAGAAGCTCGACACCGCTACTCCGAATTCGAGTCTTTCCGGTCGAGCTTGGCTAAGTTGTACCCGACGCTAATTATACCACCTATCCCGTCAAAGAACACGATTGGGGAGTATGCCGTCAAGCAGGCAAAGGCGAAAGAAGATACTGCAATGATTGCGCGGCGGAAACGAATGCTCCAGACGTTTCTCAACCGCATCGCACGTCACCCTATTTTATCCAACGAGCATGTGTTCCATCGTTTCCTGGACGGAGAAGTGTCATGGGTACGTGTAACCCTCATATGTGTCAAACTTTCAATATTTATAGAAACAGACGGAGGTCTTAAATTCGCCTCCCATCACACTTTTACCAAAGAATATCTTGAAGGCCCCCTCTCACAATCCAACAGACCAAAATGCATCCCCCTGCATATTCTGTCCTTCCAAATCCCTCGGCAGCCCATCCCCTACGGCAGCCCGACCAACGTTTCCTCGATTCAGAGGCCTTCACCCATAAATTTGCGAATCATGTTGCTGGACCTATGGAGAAAATCACTCGAAGGGTAATCAAACGTTGGACAGGTATCATATATTCTTCACCCAGGTGAGAGATGAAAGATGCTAACTGCAGGCAGATTACGCTCAGGACCATTCTGATTTGGGAGCCGCTCTTAACGGATTCAGCCTGAATGAAACAGGCGAGCTATCGGCTGCGATTGAGAAGACAGGACAGGCTGCCGACGCTACTTACATGTCGACCACGAAATTGGTATGTTGGACAGATTTTCGATACTCGGTGCAGGCACTGATGTCGTGGTGATAGTTACAGGAATTAGAGCAGAATTGGGCAGAGCCGCTCCATGAATACTCCCAGTTCGCGTCGATTATAAAGAAGTTACTGGCGTACCGGCATCAGAAACATGTTCAGTATGAGATGTCCCAGGATGGTCTTGCAAACAAGCGCGAGACACTAGAAGAGCTCGAAAGGAGTGAGAGAGAGGCAGAACGACTGGCAGAAGCCCTCGGCAGAGGGAGAACCGGTGCACAGCCCAGTCAAAAGAGTCAACAACAAAGCCCAACTAGCACATCTAACCCAGAGAATGTGGACGAAGAAGAAGGGGAGAATAATGAAACGGGTGATGTTCATGTGGGAGCGAGCTCTTGGCCGGCTGCATTGCCGCCCCATCCAGGTCCAAATCCTTGCTCGGCGGAAAACACGAGCCCCGGGCATGGGTCTCCTGAATGCTCTCAGCTACACCCTGCACGGTATGATGGACGTAGATCCAGAGACTGCTCGTCGGAACGGGATCACAAAGACGAGAGAATCAATTTCTCAGGTTGGTCATCAGTCATCAGCCATCAGTTTGTGCCTTCCTTTGACTCAATTGTATCAACCCTTAGCTGGAAGATGCCCTCCACCTGTCAGCACAAGACCTGAAGTATTCGAGCTCTACAATCCAGGCCGACCTCGACAGGTTCCAACGACAAAAAGTCGCGGACCTCAGGGAGATGGCAATTAATATGGCGCGCAACCACCGTGAATGGTGCAAAAAGGTTCGTCCACCAACTGCGATATTTCGTCATCCATTCGTTCATATTATGGTATATATGATATGGTAACTCAACTTCCCTCACAGAATTTGGAAGCCTGGGAAGAAGCAAAGAAGGAGATCGATGCGATCCCAGACCACCCTAACAAATTACCTCCTGCACCCGCGCCGACTAGTGGCAATGATACTGGATCCAACGATGGGGCGCTCAATGCTGGACTTCCGGGAGCGAGTAATAGAAGGGATTCCGTAGCTACCGTCAATGGCCGCTAGTCACTACTTCTTGCTTTCTCTCCAGCCTTTTCTGGACCCCTTTTTTTTGCCCCTCCGCTTCCCGCGTTCACGTTAGCGGATAAGTCAATTGGGTTTTCTCTCGCGGAATCAGGTTGTAAAACACGTTTTTGGTCTGCTCCTGACATTGCAAGGCGCGCTCGATGTGATGCACGCAACGCTCGTGCTCAATTAGATATATCGGCCGAGTGCTGTGAACTCCGGGAATGCAGACTTGGGTTATGAACAAACCCAATTGCCACAAGATTTTCGAAAAGTCCTCGGATCCAAACTGAGAACCAGTGCGCACGGTATTGTAAGCCCGGGCTACTATAATCCCTCTATATCGTATGTGCACATATATAAACCGGTAGCTGAACACATAAACTGTTCCGCTGTATCCCTTTTGGTGTAACGGTCATAACCGGCGGTCTGTGTGACCATGCTTACAAGCATGTATGTACATTGAGCAGTCAAGAGAAGAGCTACCCGCGAAACGAACTTGCCAGAGAATAGCTTTATGCCTTCCAACGGTTTTAGATTTAACCCGATATGCACGGTACGCCGCGCAGGACTGGAGGAGTATCTGTGACCCATTGACCACGTTTTCACCTTTCCCATCAACTCCGACATTGAGGCCGAATGGATGACAACATTGCTCAAGATACATCCTCGTCTGGCATGTCTCCAGTCGATCAGTTAACACAATGCCATAGCCGCGAGGATGATAATGAACGCGAGCTTGAGATCGTGCATCAGGGCCAGGATGAGTTTGAGACGGAGAATAAGATTGTCCTTATCCTCTGCGGCCTGATCGCGTCTGGCAAGGCAAGTAAGATCCAAAAATTGAAACTTGAACCCTCATCGATCTTAATACCGCGAGTAGTCAACATTCGCGGAAGCACTTGAGACGCACTTTCCCCAGTTTCGAAGATGCAATCAAGATGATCTTGGAAGCAGGCATGAGGTAGAGCAACTTGCACGAGAATACTTGGTCTGCATTGATCGGACAAATTTTAATGCCGGGTGAGTTTCTCCAGTCGGTTGGGTGGGGTTGAACTGTAACAACTATGTTTGGGGTACGATGTGAACTCTCGCTCGAGGACATCACGGTTTTCCCGGGCTTTCTTTGTCTTGACATCTATAACTCCACTTGAGTAGAATGAAATGGCTGATTTTAATCCATTCCCCATCCTCTCTTGACAATGTTCTAGGCAACGGGCGCATTGGATCAAGATTGCCCGCGAATCTCCCGGAACTCTGGTTTGGGTTATTGTTTTCGACACACCTTATGAGGTTAGTGGGTCGTTCTTCTTTACTTCCCTCTACTCCCGCACTCTTTGAATCTTGATCAGTGAATAAATCATCCCTAGCCTGGTGATATTTCATTAACTTTTTTTTCTTACGCTCTCCGTCTCCTAACCAAAAACTCATCAGGACACGTTCTTTTTGTTTGGTTCTGGAATAGATTTGTGCCCGGCGACTACGGGAAAGTGAGTTTATAGATTCCTGGGTTGGGTTTCATCTCTTTCAGAACTCTGAGAGAACAAGAAGAAACGTCATTATAGCTGCGATGATTGGTTCTCCCTTCTTTCTTTTGTTTTCCATCTCCCCCATCCCTAATTTTTTCTTGGTCGAGTTCATCGCTGATACGCTCCTCAAACCGAACAGGAACATCACATCCCACCATCAAATCCCCAGAAGAAGGTCTCCCGATCCTCGCACGCTTTGCCAACGACTTCCGTCATCCACGCCCTTACGAGGGATACAACCGCATTCTCTACCTTCAGCCGCCTTCCCAACCTCCCTCAGGCCCAGATCATTCAGAACCCGGGCCACAACCAGAATATCACACGTACACGAAATCAGAAATGTTCTCTATCCTCCGTCGGGTCCGAGGCTCCCCTGCGATAATACCCCCGCCTACTTCTTTTTCTTCTGATTTTACTGTTTCGCCCGGCTTTGGTGGTGGACATGGCGTCTTTGCGTCACAGGGGTATTAGTCGAAGCCGTCTTCCGGGCGGCGGTCAAGGTCAGAGCACAACGGAAATTCGCGGAGTCTAGTTCCAGCCTTCTGTCAGTACGGCGGCTGAAGCCAGGGCGGTTGGGGTGATATAAAATACAAGGCTGATCTATATCAGCAGCTACTACGGGGATGCTGAGCGCGATATGCGCATAGCACATCAACGACAACGATCTGGAGGTTTATTCAAGATCTTCATCTACGACCAGATCGAGGGGGCGTGGTAGTTTCACTGGACCGTCATGGCTGGCAAGGGTAGCATAAATGCACTCACCCGGCAGCTTCCGCGGGTGCGGGCTGCACGGTGTAATTACTCACTATCCTGAACACAGATTAGCTTCCCATCTCTTTTTATCTGTCGCTGCCAGTGCGACCATCCCCCCTCCCCGTTTTTCAATGTTTTGTTTACTCAATCGGACAAGGTCGTGGGTGGGGATCTGCAAATATTAGAATGGGATAGGAGGAGTAGGTCGGGAATAACAACAGTACATCGGACCCATTATGAATCCTGCAGGGTGCGGCGTAATTAACCAGGTCGTCGGTGATACAAGGAACGCCCATAAATGTCGTGCACACATAGCGTCTATCCAGTCGGATGTTGTCCTGGTCATGTCTAAGCTCCCGACAGAACCCTATACTAACAAAGAAATAGAAGTTTGTCGTCGAATAGCACGCCTCTATCGGAACTGGGTAGGCGATCTCTTCATTTCGCATCCCTGAGGGTTCACATCCACAACGGGGGAGAGCTTTGTCCATCAACCATGATGCATCATACGTCAGAAATTAGGATTCAGCGGACGTATGATCGCATTTGGCCAAATGGACTTTTCGAGGAACAATAAACCTCGGTAGCAAACTTCCCACCGCCTGATTCTGGAGTACCAGGTTTATAGTCTAAGCTCACCACGGAAACCAAAAATCACGGCCAGTTCCTTGGTTTTAGATAGACAATCGAGGTAAACTCGGCGCAAAGAACACCTTCGAACCAGCAGTTTGGCGGAGGGGGGGCCCGTGCTGGGTAAACGGGGGGTAGGACGGGTGTGTTCCCTGCTTCGAAACAAAGCAATAACATCCCGTGGGGTGGTAACCAAGACGGCAGCAATGTCAAGAGAGTGAAGAATCTCTAGGAAGTGCCGTCATGCTATTTTTATTTCTGCCATAGGAGCCCCTGGTAAGGAAGTCGGTTTTCACCGGGGGGGAGATCCTTTCGGAGCATACAAAGTCATTTGCCACAAGTTGAGAGCAGCGCTTGGTGGGTCCGTTTCGAGTTTTCAGTGGAAAGTGTTGGCCCTTGCATGGGAGGTGCACAATTCTTGCAGAGAGAGAAGGTTCGATGGCGAATAATTAAACGCTCCAAGTGTGCCACCCTCGAGAGGCACAGTTTGGAATTCCCCATTCCACTCAGGAGGACTCCTCAGGGAGCGCCCGCTGAGGGATTCTTGGACGTATCTGAACGACTAAGGGAGTTGCTGAATAGTCAATCAGGAGGTTGCACAGCCCTATGTAAAGTCGACAAAGCGGGATGGTCAATTAGTTACGAGTATTAACCGGTATCTGCTCGGGATTATGTAGCGCGATTAGATCACTTTTCGGAGGCATTCCACTCCTAACACCAAGGAGTTGTCTAGAGAAGAAGTGGAGCTTAAGAAGATTTGTTATTGGCTGTGCGATTCGATTCTTCCTCTTCTTCTTTCAGTTTTTTGCCGAGGATCTTTGCGCTCACCTTGAAGGAATTATGAATACAATGTAGTATGGTTGTAACAAGACTGTGACCTACATTGCGTATATGCATTGCAGCTCGCTCGACACCGCATTCTTTGCTGCGTTTGTATTTCTCAAGTGCTTCCTCCAGTCTGCCGGCTGCATGTACTAATGTTAGATACAGTGACGGTGGTGACGGGGTCCCAAAAACTGACTAGCTTCTAGGACGGCCGCATGGTTGAAGGTTATTTCAGGATCTTCCGGGGACAGCGAGGAAGCAATACTGCCAGAGAAATCAGAAAGGGTTGTGAGAAAGATGGTAGAAGAGCCTACTCAAGGTGGTGTAAGGCAAGGTCCGGACGGGGAACTGGTGGCGGGCTTAGCAGTGACACATAGGATAATGATGATGATGATGACAATATCCTGACGGCACTCACCAGGGGAGATGATGTAAGCACTTGCGATATCTAGCGAAAAAGGGATCAGTGTCAACGCAGTTGAGGAAACATGAAAGGGAGTTATGTACTCGTGTGTGCATCTGGACTTGATGGTTGTAATGCAATAGACTCTTTCCAGGCCGCAATTGCCTCGTCATACTCCTCTAGATCTGGTAAGCGATGTGGCCCGGGGAATACCGCATATACACACTCAGATGGTAGTGGGTTACACCGAGATTGAAAAGTGAGCTGGGATTTTTTTTGATTTCTGTACTGCGCCTGTAGAGCTCCCTTGCGCCCTGGACGTCGCCCTCCTCGAGTTTTAGGGTGCCCTGTTCCAAGCAGCGCATGGCCTCTGCTTCAGCCGGGTCTGATGCGGTTGAATGCGGTGTTACAGATGTGGCCCATCCTGGAAGGCGCGAGAGATGAAACGGGAGCTGGAGCCGGACGGGTGGGTGGACGCACTTGCGAAGACAGGAGGCACAGCCCGGATGGGGGAGCTTCTGGACCTGATTTGAGGACGAGCGGCGGTAGCCAAGTTCCGAGACGCGGACTGGACGAGAACGCGGGATTGGCGTGAGCAGATCGAGAAGAACATTGATGACAATTCAAGTTCAAGGCTGGCTTGCGCTGCAATGACATACCGTCACGTGGCACAGCCGTCACCCCTCCTTTTCCGAAATTTTGGTCACGCGTCGCCGCTCCGTCCTCACCGCCCCACCACGTCTTTCGCCCCTCCCATGTCGTCCAGCGCGTCCTCAGACTCAGCCTCGCCCTCGGATGTCCTCCATGCCGCAGACTTCTCCCGCTCGGGCGCCGTCCCTCCCTCTGCGGAACATGTCCCAACAGCAAACGACCTGCTCATGGCCGCCTATGACCCAGCAAGGCTGCACCCACTCGCTGGCCTGGGAGACAAACTTGATTACTTGCTTCTTGATGATGACAAGACAAACGAGCTGCCTGGCGCCGGTACGGCGATGCCTTCAAGGGGTTGGAGTGATGACCTATGTTACGGGACGGGTACCATGTATCTCAGTGGTACGTAGCCGATCTCTTTCAAATTACTCAATTTGCGACTTCGTGTATTCGCTTCGAGCCCCGCTTGCTCCCTGCACCTCTCTCACCTTATCTTGCCATCTCGGATGTCCCATTCTTAGTTCTCTTATTGTTCTGACTCGTCACATGTTCATCCTCCTTTTTCTTAGGCCTGACCCTTGGTGGCCTGTGGGGATTGCGGGAGGGCGCTCGAAGACCGCTTGCCGTTTCGAACTCAAGATTGCGGATCAACAGTATCCTCAACTCTGTCACACGGAGAGGCACTTTTATTGGCAATTCAGCTGGTGTTATGGGTGCGTCCAACCTACTTCCTTATGGTACCTAGGCCCCTCCTCACCTCACCCGGTTCCCTTTTTTTTTTTTCCTCTCTCTTCTGTAGCCCTCGTGTACAATGCTATTAACTCATCTATTGACGCTACGCGCGGAAAACACGATACCCTCGGCAGCATGGCTGCTGGCGCACTGACAGGTGCACTATACAAGTCAACAGGTAATTATTTTACGTTCTTGACATCTCACATACCCAACCCTAATCGGCCTTGTCAGCCGGGGTCAAGCCAATGATTGTTGCTGCGACTGTCGCTTCGGGACTGGCAGGCGTTTGGAGCTTTGTGAAAAAGAGCGTTTGATCTTACATTAGATGTAATAACAACCTTAATTCTCTTCCCACTACTCTGGTTCTACCTTATTGGCGATCGTGACTGATTTTTCCTAAACAAGAAAATCTCGCGAAGAGGTATCCATCAACTTTGGAGGGTATTCGGTTATCCGTCCGTTCGGTCTGGCAGATTGGCCCCTGATATAGACCTGTGATCTGACATACTTCGAGAACTTTAGATGATACCTGTCGCCCGTCTTCATATTCGTCTGCCATCGACCCCCTTTCAAGAATGATATAAATTAATCGTGCACGAACTCTCCGGTCTTCTGCAAGCCCAGTCAGCGAAACTGGACCTTGCTAGAAGCCACTGTTGGAGTCCTTGATGTCACGGACACTCTCCGGCTCCGAGAATTTGCAGTATGATGACAACAGGCTGACAAGACCAACGCCTGCCCGGATGCTATACAGAACCAAGCTCTGTCCGATATCGCCAGTAACATGGCGGCGCCAAGGGTCCCGGGGCATATACAAGGTTAAGCAGTTTCTCGCTCATCCACACGTGTGGTTCACAAACCCGTTATCTCAATAGTCCCTTCCCTCTCCGGTGTCGATCAAACTCAGTAAACACATTCGTCATGTGCCATCCTCAACTCCGCTACCCTATACCATCTGTCGATGGGCCAAAAGAACATCTTGTATTCCGTTTCATTGCATAAAATATGCTTCTCCTGGAGTACCCATCCGTTTTACCCCTTGCTCCCAACGGTCAGTCAGTAGCGGTCACTCCTCTCCGCGATCCTGCCACTCGTCGATATTCTACGGTTCACCCTCCCCTGGGAGCCAGAGTCCACCTTCGAGCCAAAACTCGTTTGTTGAACATCCGTCCCAGCCGCCTGCGCTCCCTCGACCACAGCCCAGAATTCAGGTTGCTTCGCTTCTCGCGGATCCTCAGACGAGGTATGACCCCCCCGCTGTATTATGCGCGCTGGATGAGAGTTTAGCACCAAGTCACAGGTCATACCACCTCGAGGTTGTCCAACATCCGCAGAAAACGGCGGAATTTGGATATTCTAACCTTTCACGACTGCCTATAACGCCACCCATTATTGCCCAGTTGACTGTAAGGGACCCCTCTGGCAACTCCGTGGTGCCGTACGTCCTTGTTTCTGTCGCCTTTGCTTCCTTCGCCTATCTGTCGTTGACAACCTGTCTGCGATTGGTTCTTCTTGGTTAAAACAGTGAAGCGGAGTTGCCGTTCCTCATTGCCCATTTGTCGTTATTTTCGGACGATGGACTGACACCGTTGGATATGGGCTCAGATATTGGATGTGGCAGTTCGCCGCCGATTTTGTATGGTAACATTGTTTCTTCGGTAGACCAGCTCGAGGATCTGCAAGGAAACCTGGGGTTGTTTTTTATGTTCCCGGACGTGAGCATCCGTTGGCGTGGGCGGTATCAGCTCGGGATAACACTTACTAGACTATCAGGGTACGTCTCACCTTTTGTAGGTGATCGGGGTGCGGCAGTTGATGAGTCTCAGGACCGATTCTACGGGATCTATTGGCCTTGCCGGGCAGGGCACTGTATTAGCGCAAGCACGGACGAGATCGTTCGAGGTGCTTGCGCTGAATCAATATACCGCCGTTCGTAAGTGGCTTCCGCAGCGAACATTCGACAGGCTAATCGAACTCGATCTCCTGCGGTTTTTTCCCGCTAGCACCCACCCGGTTGACGCAATGCTTCCTTCGGCAGGGAGCTAGGATGTTCACGTATATGCCGGCGAGTTCTTGAGGGAGCTGACTCGGGTGATTTGTGGGTAGTTCGTCTTTGACGGTTACCTCTGGAGTTGGGATTCAGGAGCAGTCCTTTATTTTTCTTTACTCATTACCGTCGCATACCAGGTGCGGATATTTGTTTGGATGTATCTTTTCGCTCTGTTCTGTATAATGATTCTGCATGTACTCGGGCTTTCGACAATAGATCACGCGCATGAGAGGTGCTGCGCTAGCCTGTGCCCGGGGTTTGAAAAGACGAGTCATGGTGGAAATATGAATACGCGTGTCGTTGATGGCCCCTTGACCGAAAATGTAGGGGACACAGAAGGAGCAAAGGAGGCCAGGGCTAAGTGTTTATCAAACGCGTGGCACCCGCGTGTTCCCAGTTCCCTTGAGGACTTGATGAGCTCTTGTGAGCTATATTTGGCAGGCGGGGAGATCGGTTGCAGCGCCTCGCACCGGTTTCGTACCCGTGCTTATTAACTCGCACAAATAGTAACCAATTCTCTTTTCTCTCTCTTCCTTCCGACCAACACACCACTTCTTCCACCTTACCATGAGTGCAGGCGATTATTACGGGAATCAACAGCAACAACCACAATCTGGGGGATATTATCCCCCGCCATCAGGTGTGTATGTTTTCCCGCCTAAATCGGGTCTTCTGAGTTCGGGCCATAACCTGGTGTGGGGCATGAGTCTACGCCTTTATTTTGTTTTTTTTTTATGGCTGAGGAAGTTTTTTGAGCGCATAGCCTGACAATTTTCTTTCACTTTCCAGGTCCTCCGCCTCCAGGTGGTGGTTACTACCCTCAGGTATTAGTCGAGTTTTGCTTTGGTAGGCGAAGCATGGCTCATCTTCTTTCAGCAACCCCCACAATCGTACCAGCAAAACCAGTACCAGCAAAACCAATACCAACCGGGCGGGTTCCCACAGCAGCCGGGCCAACAAGGTTATGGTCAGCAGCCCCAAGTCGTATACGTGTATGTTTTTGCGGGTTTGATTGTGCAGGGAAAGACGAATATGATATATTTATAGGCAACAAGAGAAGCAGGATTCAGGAATGGGAGGTGGTTGTATGGCTTGCTTAGCTGGTATATGCTTGTGCTGCTGCGCAGAAGGTGCGGATTAAGTTATTTGTGCGATACGAAGTGTCCTGATTGATCTTCTATAGAAATATGCGACTGCATATTTTGAAAGCTTAACGAACGGCCTATCTTATGTCTGGAAACGATGTGCTACGTACCATTGGATCTTTATTTTCCTTTTCTTTGATTCCTGCCTCTCCCTATTTTCGCAGACAGTATTTGAATGTGTCTGAGTTTGGACCAGGGACTGTTTTTTTGAATTTTATTACTAGCAGCTCCTTCATTATATAGATTGTTTGATTCGTAAAGAGTTGCTCCCTTTGAGCGCGAATTTAAACTTGACAAAGTATATAGAGGAAGGGGTGTCGACAAATTATAGAGAGGGGTTTGCGTAAACTCACGTGAGAACACGAATCAAATGAGTCTAATTGGTTGGCAAGTTCCCGATTCACTCCGTCAAGGAGGGATCACGTGTGACTAAACTACCAACTTTCGCCTTCTTCCCAAAAACCTGCGCACAAAATGCTGTCGAGGCTATCCGCAGGAGCCTTGAAGAAAGCCACCAATCTAGGTGCATCGCGCTCCTCGACGCTTTTCACTGGCTCCCGCACCGCCTCGGTGTGTCTTTTTGTGTGTGTTTGTACCCGCGTTCTGACCCAACTGGTCTCGTTCTCCAGGTCCGTTTTGCCTCGACCAAGGCATCATCCTCTGCTTTTGAGGTACGTAGAGAAAAACATAGAGGGTCATTTAGAGTCCTGAAATGTTCATTTAGTCGCTTGCAAATTCACGCGCGGCGCTCGCCTCTGTCTCACTCTTCACTGCAGGCTCAATAGCTTGGTATACCCATCTTTATGGCACCCTGCCCTTCATTGGCCAAGCGCACGCCAACCACCTCAGTGATGAAGGACTTCACCCTAGTTCTTACCCATGGTCTCATAAGGGTGTATTTGACTCGTTTGATCATGCCAGGTAAGCCCGGTCCTTCCCGTGGTTTGACTTGTGACCCAATGGTCTCGACTTAGCATCCGTCGGGGCTACCAGGTGTACCGCGAAGTCTGTGCGGCATGCCACTCGCTCGATCGTATTGCATGGCGCAACCTTGTCGGTGTTTCGCACACTGCAGATGAGGCACGCGTGATGGCTGAGGAGGTGGAATACACCGATGGTCCTAATTCCGAGGGTGAGATGTTCCAGCGCCCTGGTAAACTCGCGGATTATATGCCGGCGCCATACCCCAACGAGGAGGCTGCTCGTTCTGGCAATGCTGGTGCCCTTCCTCCTGACCTGAGTCTGATTGTCAAGGCTCGTCATGGTGGTGCGGTATGTGTTTTTTAGTTATTTATTCCTGTGACGAAGGAGCGGAGACTCATGCAAGTCCAGGACTATGTCTTCTCTCTTTTGACTGGCTACATAGACCCTCCGGCTGGCGTTGAGATCCGCGAGGGCATGAACTATAATCCATACTTCCCTGGTGGTGCTATTTCAATGGCTCGTGTCCTCTTTGATGGTTTAGTTGAGTACGAAGATGGTGCGTTGTTTAGTTGATTACACCATAGAGACGCGGTTCTGAGGAATCTATAGGTACGCCCGCGACGGCCTCACAAATGGCCAAGGATGTTGTGACTTTCCTCAGCTGGGCCGCTGAACCCGAGCATGATGAGAGGAAGCAGTACGGTATTAAGGCTGTCATCCTCTTCTCTACCCTCTTTTGCCTATCCCTCTACGTCAAGCGGTTCAAGTGGGGTCCCATCAAGAACAGGAAGATTAGTGAGTCCGTTTTTGAGCTTCAACCGTTGTACAACTCTCAACATGTTGTGCTGCAGTTTACAATCCCCCTGCCAACAAGACTCATTAGACTATGGGTAGATACTTAGATGACATACGACCGGGCCATTACATCAATCTCTTAATCCAACTGCGTGAAAAATAATATTTTTTATTTGTTCCAGCTTGCCAACCGCATGTATTTCCCAC
The DNA here is from genome assembly GCA_004296355.1 of Lepiota venenata. Lineage (NCBI taxonomy): Eukaryota > Fungi > Basidiomycota > Agaricomycetes > Agaricales > Agaricaceae > Lepiota > Lepiota venenata. Next base: position 966,311 of record RCFS01000003.1, read on the forward strand.
GGTCCAGTCACATTGAGCCTGCCTTCCCTGGTCTGCCACCACCTTCTGCCTGCTGCCTGTACTTTCTATTTCCCCTCCCCTTCTCCCTACACTAATACCATCCAGTGTACTGATACTCCTCCTTCGACATGTCGACCGAGTCTTGGCCTCCTAAATTGAAGTGAGTCGAGGTGCATATAACACATTTGATCCTACTTCACAAGCCATCGGATAATTTAGAGAATGGGTTGCAAAATGCCTCGGACAAATGACTGACGCAAACAGAACAGAGGCTCAAGCTGAACTAAGACAGGTAATCGCTGGTGCTTTCGCCGCTCATACGCTATGGACGACAGATTGGGAGGCAGTCCAACTAAAAAGGTTTCTAGAAATGATGCTCCGATACCGTCCAGAGACGAGAATCACTGATGGCAATGTATATTTTGCAGTCTTGCCCCCAAACCTCCCCTGAATTTTAGTAACCTCAAGCGTAAAAGGTATTTTCTTCTGGTTCTTTGGTCTGGATGGGCTGGCTCCTCCAACTGGATTCCTTTTTACACAGTGCATCTGAGAATAATCCGCCGTTGAGCAAGAAAGCGAAGAAAGCGGCATTGAAACATGCACAAGCTTCGACAGGTTCACATTCCTCAGTTGTTGATTACAATGATCAAATTGCACTAAACCGGAGAGCTGAGAGATTCCAGAGGGAACATGAATTGGAGAGGATGAAGGGTTTGAAAGTGGGGCAGGGACTAGCAAAAACACATGTGTCATTTGGTGGGCAATTGTATGAGGGGGGTTCCAGAGCAGGTTCGGTGTTTACGAACGGCAGCGCCGATGAGCCAGAAGCAGATCCGGTGAGCTTCGTCTTGTTCGGCCTTGGCCAGGAGAATTTGTGTGACTCATTTGACTGATACTAGAACGTTATTGATTGGGACAAACATACGATTGTGGGGACGTCGCAGGAGATCTTCAAGGATTACCTGCGTCTGACTAGTGTAAGTAACTCCCACCCCTTGCATCTGTTTCCCATGACACGAGGGGTTCCTCAGGAACCCAAGCCGGAAACGATACGCCCTTATCCTATACTTCAAGTAACTCTCGTTGAGTTGAAGAAACGGTGGAGAGAGAAAGCCTCTTACCACTGGATATGCAGTCAGTTCAAGAGTCTGCGACAAGATCTCACAGTGCGTTGTGATTCTTTGGTTGTATACCTGCTGATATCAGTATCTGCTTTGTTGACTGCGTACTAGGTTCAACGTATCAAAAATGAGTTTACAACCCAAGTCTACGAGATCCATGCTCGTATGGCTCTTGAGACTGTGAGTTCTTGGCGAGCCTTGCTGGTCATGAATGGATAACTGAGTGTATTGTAGGGCGACATGGTGGAGTACAACCAATGCCAAGCTACCTTGAAAACTTTGTATGATCTTGGTATCCCAGGAAAAGTTGAAGAGTTCACCGCATATCGCATTCTTATGCTCCTCCACGGGCGAAATCGAAGTGGTAGGGTATTTAGTTTATCATTTCCAGGGCGGTCGTTGATAATGCCATTCTGCAGAATTGAATTTATATGTAGGTCAGCTAACACCAAAACAGAAAGCGGATGAAGCTGTCAGACATGCGCTGGCGGTTCAGCGGGCGGTGGCCATGGGCAATTATCACTCACTTTTCGAGTTATACCTCTCAGCGCCTAACATGGGTGCATATATCATGGATCACTTCATTGACCGAGAACGGGTGCGCGGCCTGACGGTTATCACAAGAGCGTAAGTATTTTGTCTTGCCCTAGGTATTCGGTCAAATGCTCAACGATTGACTGCAGATATAAAACAATACCGCTTACTTTCATACACAATGAGCTCGCATTTGATTCACTGGAAGCAGCTCGGACATTTCTCGCGGACCACTCATGTGCTTTCTTCGTGAACGCGAACGCTCCTGATAGCCAGAAAACTTTGGACTGCAAACCGGCAATATTCAAGCTCGCGGAAGTTTATGAGACAAAGTATCAAAAGGTTGGAATTAAAGGTGCAATATGATACCTTTACCGTCATCTCCCGACATTATACCGCGACCATTCCGTTGCTGCTAGAGTCACTAATCCGGTGTAGCGGATTGTGGTGGTGGCTGTGTTCTCGGTCGTTATTTTTTGTTTGAGTGCCCGCTCGTAACTTATTATCTTGATTTTAATTGATGATTCACTGCATTATAAGACTTGTCAATGAACTTGCGTGTAATACAATGAGAGGGTAAAACCCGATTATCCGTTTATGCAAAACGAGATAATAATATATAGACGAAGGCTAATCCCGCATCCTTGCGGGTATAAATCTACGCAAAATGACTTCATGTACAGAATAGTGTGCTAAGCAGGCGGGCGAATTGAGAATATTGGGGAGAGACACGGCTTCGGGCAGGTATTGTCACATAAACAAGAACAAGGGTCTAGCTTAGTTTATCAGAGGGCGAACCAATAAGATAGAGGTGAAAAAAATAAACAAAGACCTTTTGTACTTGTGAATTAACGCGATTGATCGTACTGAGCCATGACCATGGGAAAGGAGAGGCATTTTCGAGGTGGAGAGTAGGACTGAGCTTGATCAGCCGGGTCCTCGTAAACTGGGCACACCACCAATGCAAATCTGCAAAGAAAAAAAAAAAGGTGAAGAAGTCATGGTCAGGCTATACGAGCTTTGGGTGGGTTTGATGTTAAGAAAACAGACTCAGCGTGGGCAAAGACGGGGACCCTCGTTTGTAGAGTAGGTAGTCGACGCAGAACTTGATGCCGCCTTTGATGACCCAGCCTAGGGAGCGGTAGTGGTGGTAGACGATGTAGCGTATAAGGAAAGGGTTGTCGAGTTGGAGAGAGGGGGAGGGTGAGGGCGAAGGCGGGAGATGGGCGAGTTGGAAGGAGGTCCAGATTTGTGCCAGGGTCATGGGTTCTGACTGGTTATATAAGTGAATTTGGAACTGACAAGGGAAAGGATAAGAGATATACGGTGTGCGGGTCAAGAATTGTGAGGCAATCGAGGGTCCATAGGAGGAAAAATGCTTCTTGAAGAGTGAGTTGGAGATGCTCGACATCGACAAGAGGTTCATCGTCCGTCGGAGATAGCTCTGTATCTGCTTCGTCTAGAATTGTGGATGGTTTCTCTTCCGCAGAATCAGGTTGACTAGGTTTCCATGTTGCCGCAGAGGGAATGGCTGGCCCTGATAGTGCTGGCGCTATTGCTCTGCCTTCGGTAGCAAAGATGCGCTCGGCTTCTTCTGCTACTGCTGCAATGGCCTTTGCACGGTCAGACTTGAACTGTTTGCGTTCTGCTCTCCGCCTTGCGGTTATTTCTTCCGAGGTCAGTTCTATATTTGTTTATTACACGTGAGATTTGATGGGAGTAGTACACTGAAGCGTGCATACGTTTTCCTCCCGACTGGCGTATATTCAACTGTCGAGTGTACCAGCTAGGTTCGCTCCGGGAGAGATCGCCCTTGCCAAAGAAGCCCCCGTTGCCAGAGTATCAAAGCATGATCACGCCGTGTGATCCAGACTGAGCGCGTGGAGGAGTCAAATATACCTTGACAGTTGGGGTTGTCGATACGGATGAGGGGGAGGCCGAGGAAGCGGAGGATGGATTGGATGCGGCTTGGATGTGGTGGGGGGGATATGAGGACGGGGAGTGGGTGGGCGTAGATGCGTGCGTTCTCGGATTTGCGACTGCCGGCTTTGCCTTTGCCTGAGCTGCTGGGAGTGATCAATGTCATGTTTTTTTTCTTTCTCGGTAATCATTCAGGTTCTGGTAATTAGGCTGCTTTGCCTTCCAAAGCTAACAAGCATAAATATGGTCGTGAAGCCGAACGCGCTGCTACTTAGTGGTATCTAGTTACTGCTGTAATGTCAGTTCAGCGACGAGCAGAGATCGAAGCCAAGCGGGCGAAGCTTACCGAACTGCGCAAGGCTAGAGCAGCACGGCAAAAAGCAGAAACAGACAATCGTTTAGCAGAGGTGCGTATGTGCACCACTACCTCCTTGACACACTCGCGTTGATCACGTCTCCAACATCTATTTAGATTGCAGGACCCTCTCTTCCAAGGCAAGATATTACAGAGATTGTAGACTCCCTGCTTCGTGGGACGAGTCGAAGAGGGGGTCCTGATAGTACGGGAGACCTTACGCCTTCTTCGTCCATTCCTGGAACACCTGCGTTGGGACATCCGGTGCCTTTGCCTGGCTCTTCGGTTCTGGGACTCTCACCGAGGGCGGGTAGTAGACAGAGTGATTTTCACTCTGAGCGGGGGATGGGGCGGACTGTGAGTTCTGGGACGGATCACTTTGTTGAGCGGTAAAGCACCAAGGTTAACTTTCCCGGTTGCACCTGGCTGAAATCTATGTTCTCTTCTCTTTTTCTTTGTTTCACCAGGGAGATGATACCTCGCCCAATGAATGATTTGGTCGATGTTGAGCAAGAGTTATTCGAGCTACCCCAGAAAGTATGTGATCTAGAGGAGGGAACGAGACGACTACTAACATTGCTATAAACTACAGGAACGTGTAATATACAACAAGGAGGTGCAGACTGCGACAGTTGAAACAGAAACCGACTACCAGGAGATTGAGGAGGAAATCAGACAACGGATATGGCAGGAAAAGGAGGCGGAAGCGGAACGGGTTGCGCGGGACAAGGAGCTAGAAGAGGAGAGCGTCAAATTAGACCAGGAGATTGAACAGGAAATTAGAGGTGCGTGTGTTGAATATATTTAGAGAGACTGCATGGATAATAGTTTGCCAGAGCTGTCGGAAGAAGAGCGAGTTAGTATACTAACAGCCCCTGAATTCCTGGAATTCGTCGAACAGTCTTCGAAAATTGTGCAACGGGCCCTGAATGACAACTATGACTATATACGAGATTATACGATTGGTACGGAATCAGGAGTGTATGCGTGTATCCGTTTCCTCTGCTATGGGTGGTTCACTTACTCAGCGTGTAGAGATGACTCTGAAGGAAAACGGGTGAAGAAAGTTTGCGAGTTCTCCGATGAACGACATGTCAAGAACCGGTCTATCACTGATGTGGACTGGTCGCCCAAGGTGAGGTCTATATGAATCGTGTTCGTCGACTTGACTGACTGTGAAGGGTAGTATCCTGAACTGAGCGTTGCGTCGTATAATAAAAACCCGGCAGCGTTGAACGAGCCAGATGGTATAGTTGCTGTCTGGAACCTCCACCTCCTGGAGCGGCCCGAGTTTGTATTTCACTCACAAGTAAGCAGGTCCTTTGGTAGTACTTGGAAAGTTTTTATGAATGTTCCTAGTCGGATGTTCTTTCAGTGACATTTTCTCCTTTTCACTCCAACCTTATCTTTGGTGGCACCTACTCTGGTCAAATCTTGTTATGGGATACGCGCTCGAAGCACCTACCTGTTTTAAAGACGCCTCTGTCGGCAGCCGGACACACGCATCCGGTCTATGCGATGCAGATGGTTGGTACACAGAATGCACATAATCTGATCACGAGCAGCACAGATGGGACTGTGTGCAGTTGGCTGGTTGATATGCTCGCACAACCACAGGTGATCGCTCATTGGAAATGATTATTGGTGATATTTTGTTGACAACAAGTGCAAGGAAACACTAGAGTTGATCTATGCTGGCCATAACAAGACTGGAGAGGTGGCAATTACGACACTCGATTTCCCAGACAACGAAACAACGACGTTTTGGGTTGGGACAGAAGAGGGCAATGTCTACCAGGCCAACCGGTACGACCGAGCTGGCGCCAAGGCTGGACTAAACCAGTACGACATCTACAAGGGCCATGCAGGGCCCGTGATGGGACTGCATTTCCACCCACTTGTTGGTCCGGTGGACTTTTCGGACTTGTTCTTGACATGTTCGGTTGATTGGATGGTGAAGCTGTGGCGTGCCAAGAGCCTTGCGAAGCCGTCGACATCGAGCCAGGTTATACAGCCGATATACTCGTTTGATGAAGCCGACGATTATGTGTATGATGTCAAGTGGCATCCGGCGCATCCGGCGCTGTTTGCGAGTGTTGATGGGTCGGGCAGGTTTGACCTGTGGAATTTGAACACGGACACAGAGGTGCGATGGTCCTTCTCTAGCAAACCCAACATATTCACTTGTACATAGGTTCCTGTGGTGTCGACCATGGTAGGGTCGGGTCGGGCGATCAACAAGTTTGAATGGGACCGCAAAGACGGACGACGGGCAGCGTTGGGAGGGAGCGATGGCAAGCTGTACATCTATGATATTGGGGACATGGGGATACCGCGCGAGTCTGAGTGGACGGACATGCAGAAGACGGTGGCGGGGATGGTGGGCGGAGGGCAGGTGAACGGAAGTGGATAGATAGTAGTAAGGTAGTGTGTGACGTCACGCGTGTTGACGGAATGCCGGGGGGAGGTGCGGCCGGAAAGGGGATGTGCGGAATTCCGTGGACCCCCAATGTTGAGATTATCATCTCGCTCCTTTGCTCTCTGCCTCCACACACACAGACTCTTCTCTACTCAATACACAATGACTACAAAGGACGAGTTCAAGCAGGTCAGCTCCCGATTGATTGTCCATCGCGCGTCCCTTATGCTCCCCATTGCCAGGCTGCCCACAAGTCCGTTCAGAGCCCCCCCTCTTTCTCTCCCCCATTGTTGCTTACCTACCCCATCTTCCACATGGCTAGGCTCCTCGTGTAAGCCCCCGAGATTCCTCCCCCCACGCGATCGCCTCCCTCACGTTCTTGCAGCGTTCCGGGCCCGATCGAAGTAGCCGATGATGTTCGTTCCCGCCGCTCTGATGCGTGCTAGCGATGTTTACTGAACCTCCCTAGGTACTCTTTGCCAATGCGCACCCCTCCATGTCCCATGTCTCTCCAGACTTTATCCCCGTCTTTGGCGACTGCATCCGTTTCACGAGGTGAGCTTGTTTTGACTTCCGAGAGCTTCGCCCCGCGATCATAATAAATTTAGAGAGGTCCTTTTTACCAAGTCTGGTCAACCCTTCCTCATTGGTGGCAGTGGAACACTTGGCTGGGACCAGGTGATTGACACCTCCTTTTTCCGGGATGGCTATTTCCGGGCTGACCTCACTGACCTCAACCTAGGTTGCTGCCAACCTTGTCGAGCAGGGAGAGAACGCCCTCGTTCTTCACTCAGGGTACTTTGGTGATAGCTTTGCAGACTGTTTGGAAACGTATGGTGCGAATACCAAGCAGCTCAAGGCCCCCATTGGTCGCGCCGTGGCTCTGGCAGACCTTGAAAAGGAGCTCAAGAGCGGAAAGAAATACAAGGTAGTTACTGTTACACACGTCGACACTAGTACTGGTGGGTGTCTTGGGGGGGAAAGCTTGTGGGCGCCCAACTCATCTGGTGCCGAATAGGTGTTCTCTCCAATGCAAAGGGGGTAGCCGCCCTTGTCCGCCGTATTTCCCCAGAAACTCTTGTGCGCGAATCTCCCTTGCGAAATTTCTCGTTTCTATAATTCTGACTGTTGTGTAGGTTGTCGTGGATGCCGTCTGCTCCGTTGCCTCTGAAGACATCCGCTTCGATGAATGGGACCTTGATGTGGTCCTTACTGCCAGTCAGAAGGGACTTGGCACCCCTCCAGGTCTAAGTATCGTCGTAGCAAGTCAACGCGCTCTCGATGCGAGTATTTTGTGTCATATGCTACCCTCCCTCGCCAAGCTTAATGGAGAACTTAGGTCTTCAAAAATCGAAAAACGCCCCCCCTCATCCTACTACGCCTCCTGGAAGAAGTGGCTGCCGATTATGAAAGCATATGAAGCTGGAACTGCTGCATACTTTGCTACTCCGCCCGTCAACCTTATGTATGCGTACCGCACCTCCTTGCAGCACATCGTCCGTGGCGGTATGTACGTCGCTATTTCGTAGGTCCAGAGTTACTAAGTAATGTTTCCTTGTAAGAGAAATCGCTGGAGGAAAGATTCAAGCTGCACAGGGAGGCCACCCGACAAGTGAGGGATGCTGCCAAGAGGCTTGGTTTGAAGCGGCTGGCCGAGACTGACGATGAGGCTGCTAATGGTATGACCGCTGTGAGTACTGTAGTCATAGGTTCTCTCGTACCTGCCACTAATTACTTTTTTAAGCTGTATTTTCCCGAAGGTTTGACAGCCGCCGATGTCATCCCCCGATTGCTCAACCGCGATGTTGTTGTCGCAGGCGGTTTGCATGCTGCTATCAAGGGTAAGACATCTCTGTTCCCAAACTTTTTGTTCAACGGGAAGGTTAATCATCGCGATTGCAGACAAATATTTCCGTATCGGCCACATGGGCGTATCTGTCGTCGACGGTCAGCGTGGCGACATCAACAAAGTCGTTCGCGCTCTCACAGAGACGATAGAAGAGGCGCGGGCGGCCAAGTCTGCGTGAACCTCCATCAAACCTCACGTCTAGGCGAAAACATGTTTGCGGAAAGGCAAAAAAAAAAAAAAGAAAAAAAGATAAAAATCCAAAGATACAAGACGGGGGACTGGTTGAAGAGATCTATTTAACCTGTGCTGAGGCACTTACTAGTCGACGTTTGTGGGCCTATAGTTTTTTTTTTTTTTTTGCTTCGATGCTATATAGCCTTTGTATATTAATATTTCACTACATCATCCTACACTTTCGTCTGCATACGTGCGTTGTCGTACTGTCATATTTGCGACTACTGCTGCACAAAGTCCTGATTGTCTGTTCAATGTAAACGGATCCTGAAAAGAAAAGACGCTGGACACATTACACAAAAATGGGGACCCTTGTTTTTTTGGCTACAAATCGCTTTTTCAATCCCTCCTACACATAGCTAGGAGAGTGTGAAGGAACAAGACAGCCAACTTTACGCAACAGCAACAGCCGCCGCCGCCGCCGCCGCCGACTCGCGATAAATGCCTTCGCCACCCATACGATCATACCACGCCTTGCCTTCTGTTGTAGGAGCAATATACCCGACACGAATCGTAAAGTCACCAAAGCGCTCTCCCGGCAGTCTCTCCCTTGCGTAGCGTTCGATCATAGGTTGAAGGATTGCGAGGATTTCAGGCTCTGAGACGGATTCTGCGCGTGGCAAGAGAGATAAGAAGATGTGATAGAAAGAAAAGGGGGTGTTGCCCTCACCTCGGTAGATTTTGTTTAGGCGTTGGCCATAATAGCCGCCACCAAGAAGCATGGAGTATGTTCCCGGCGCTTTGCCGACGAACGCAACCTCTTGTTGTCCACAGTCAATGTATTGTTGATGAAGAGAGTATATTACGAACACGTACCTGCGATATAAGGGCGTGCGCATCCATTAGGACAGCCCGTCATACGCATCACGATCGAGTCATTCCTGAGCCCGTTCTCTTCGCAGATCTTCTCGACCTTGTCAATCAACAATGGAAGGTACTGTGCAGAGAGTTTTGTTTCAGTCAAGTAACAAACCGAAGGACGAATAAACCCACTCGTTCAGATTCAGCCATGGCTAGCCCACAAGTTGGAAACGCAACGCAAGCAGAAGAGCTCAACCTCAAACCCGTATAATTCAAATTGTCCAATTTGTACTTAGCCAACAAATTCTTGATGGTCTCTACCTCCTCTGGAGGAATATCCGACAACGCCAAGTGCTGATTCGCCGTCAGCCTAAAGGTCCCCTTGTGCACCTTGGCAATCTCCCGTAGGCCAGTCTTGAAATCGCGATCAGGTTCGTCCTGGACACGGCCGTTCTCGATAAACATCATGAAATGGTGCTTGCCATCCTCGCCAACGTGCCATCCAAAGTCGTCAATGTTGCGGTCAAAGGTGAATGAGCGACAGGGTTCGAGTGTATAGCCAAGGAGTTTCTCAACTTCGGCTTTGTAAACGTCAAGGCCCATGCGATCAACTGTGTATTTCAGACGAGCGTTCTTACGACTGCAAAATAGGTGAGTGTGGTGACAGTGATAAGGATACATTCGGCCACTCACTCAGCACGGTTACCATTATCTCTCTGCACCAGCATGATCTTCTCGGCAACATATTTCCCTTGCCCAACTGTGCAGAAACCGAGCAGACTTCCAGTTCGAGGATAGGTTTTCTTGTTTCCGTGGGTCACTCCCATACCACCACCGATTGTGACGTTGAAGCCCTCCAATTCACCACTGTCGCTGACAATGGCAATGAAGCCGACATCGTTAGCGAAGACATCAATGTCATTGGTTGGCGGAACTGCGACACCAATTTTGAACTGGAAGATGCGTGAGAAATTATCTAATGAAAGAACACAGAACGCACCTTGCGGGGTAAATAGAATTCACCATAGAGAGGCTCAAAGTCCTTCAGTGCCTCACCAGCAACAAGCTTCTTGTCGAGCCATATCTCATGATATGCGGTAGTCCGAGGAAGGAGATGGCTGCTAACATCCTTAGCAAACTCATACACCTGAGCGTGGAGCTTTGACAAAGTGGGGATGGAGGAGCAGATAACATTCCTTGATATTGATTAGCATCCAGAGTTGACAACGAACAGTAGCGGGCCTTACCTGTTCACATCACCGCAGGCAGCAAGCGTATCGAGTAATACCCGGTTGATATCTTGGATGGCGGGTTTCAGGTGCCTCTTAATGACACCATGGAACTGGAAGGTCTGACGCGTGGTGATTTTAAATGTCCCTGAACCATGTTCATCGGCAATCTGATCCATCTGCAACCATTGCTGAGGGTTGCAGACGCCACCGGGCATGCGTACACGAATCATGAAGCTGTAAGCTGGCTCGACACCCTGTGCTTCTCTCTCGTCGCGAATGTCTCGATCATCTTGCTGGTAGATACCATGGAACTTGGTTAGTTGTGTGTCACTCGGTGCAAGTGCGCCAGTGCTAAAGTCCTGGAGGCCTTCGCCGATGGTTCCACGGAGGTAGTGAGACGCGGCCTTGATGTGCTCATTGGTGATAGGGTCGGGTTCAACTTCGCTTACTTCGATAGCGTCGACACCGAGCGCCTTCCAGAGGTGAGGCTCCCAGGTCTTGTAGCCTGTCTCGGCCCCGTCAGCATCCTGATCATCACCTAGCCCAAGGCCAACAATGCGCTCGCCGCCAAGTTTCTCTAAACGTGCATCGAGGTCCTTGGCTGGTTTGTTGTAGTAGTGGGCGTCTTCGGGGCGCGGCCAGTAGTGACTGTCGCCCATCCCAAAAACAGAGAATCTGAGTTTGGTGAAGACCTTGTCGCCGTGAGTGGCAGCTGCGTTCAGCGCTTTGGTGAGTGTGCGTCCATTTTGAGGCGGTTCACCTTGACCCGCGGTCGATGTGACGAACACTACATATTCCTCCTCCGTGAGCGACTCGAGAGGAACTGAATCCATAGTTGCAACCGTCGTAGACAGACCACGAGCCTTTGCCCTCAGCGCCAGGCGCTTGGCTTTTTTCTCCGCAGCTCCAGCATCAGAGGCAAACAAGATGAGGAGAGGAGGTGCATCGATGGACGATAGAAGCTCATTATAAGATTGCTGCGCTCGCTGCTTCCTAGCCTCTCTGACATTGTCGCCGAGATTGCTGACAAGTTCAGTGGCAATCTGAGGCGCAGGAGCGAACAATCTGAGATAGGTGATTCTGGCGGTCCAGGAACTGCCGAAGGTCATTCTTGATCGCATCCGAATCCAATGAAAATGGCTCCTTCCCATCACGCTCCTTGCTGGGATCCCACCGGTAAAGGGGCCAGTACCCCGAATCAATCGCTAACTTGGTTTCCTTCAGTACCTCGATCGCGGGAGATTCATCTGAGTGGTGAGGCAGATACGCCAAGACGACACTGGGGCCATCGAATCCGTCGGCCTCGACGAGTGACTGCAGCACCTGCGAATATGACGAGAACACGGCAACGCTGGCAACATAAACATCGCCGTGATTCATGGCATACAGGCCGATGTCGTGCTTCCTTCGATGAGGATCGGATGTGTTGCGCGCAGTATATGGCAAAGTGTCGATGATCAGAATATTCATATTGAGTCCCGAGGCAATGGCGTGATGGAGCCCTGAGGCCCCGAGATCGTACGACCATGCGTCGGATCCGATGATCCACCTCGAGACTGCGGGAAGGTAAGATCGGAGTGAAAGGATCTTTGCAGCAGCAGGATGGTCGATCGAGGCGCGTTCCAAGGATGTGGTGATCTCCTGTGCGAGCTTCTTGCTCTTCATCCCATCGTCCTTCGAAAGAATCCATTTGCTAAGAAGAGTGTGGAGATCTGAGGTGATGTCGTCGCTTCGGAGGAGGTCCTGAACAGCCGTCACAAGTTGGGATCGGGCATCAATTTGGCCACGGATGCGACCCAGTGCGAACTCGGGGGTCGTAGCAGCGTTTCCCTGAGAGGCGACTAGAGACGGTGAGTTTGCTACCTCTAAACGCTCCCCAAAGATATGAGAAAGAATTTTGCTATAGGCTGATTCGTGCTTGGGGATAGTGGGCATGGCGTCGAAGGATGAAATAACGGGTAGGGAACCAAGCTGCAAACAGGTCGAAGGAGAGGAGGACTGCACGAGATTTAGAATATCTGGAAGGGTAACACCACTGAGGTCACCGAGAACGCCACTCAGGACAACTGGCCGATGCTCTGCATCTCGGTGCTGCAGAGCGGTAGCAATTTCAAGGTAGAGTGGTGTCCACTTCGTTGCCCACCGGTATACCTGTTCAAGAACGATGACGCGTTGTACAGAAGGCGGAATAGCACGTAGGAGCTTGCTTTGAGGTATGGGACTAAGCAAGTTCACGGAAACAAACGATACACCTTCAGCTGAGAAAGAGATATCGCCGCGCCCAACCATGAAAACGACTGTCTGCGGATCTGGGGGACAGCGGATGATAGAATCGTATAACGATCGTCCGATCCGAGCAGATGTCTCTGCAGCCACAGCCTGGTAGGCCTTGAAAAGGGTGGTGGCAACTGGATCACGAACAGTGTCAACGATGTGACCGTTTATAGGAAGATCGTTTACAGCGCCTCCGTTGGCGTGGCCATTCACAGCGTCTCCATTGATATGCCCGTTGGCACCAGAGGGCTTGATACCCCCAGGAGTCGCATCTCCGCTGGACGACGTCGGGGATACCGAATGTTTGCCAGCGTGGAGGAATGGGAGAATCTTGTCCTCCGGAAGGACATCTAATACTTTGTCCTGGTTGGAAATATAAAAGGCATGCACCACAGCTTTCTGCTCCGATCGTGCTAGCCGGGCTGCTAACAAGGCATTGTCATGCGCTTGTTGAGAGGTCGATGAAAGAATGAAGTATGGAATGGCAGAACGGAGGAGGAACACATCGGAGAGGTCGTCATGGATGGCCACATGAAATACGATGGGCCGCGAAGATAGCTCAGCAAGGTGTAACACCAGTCGCGTAAACACCTGAGGGCCTGAAGTTGCTGTAAAACTTATGAGGATTGGCGGAACTGCGAAGGATGGTTGAGCCGGGATCTGCGCCGAAGGGTGCGGGGATCACACGAGGAGTGTTGGTCGACGAGCCGGCGAGAGCAGCTGTACTCATTGGGAGAATACAGAAATGGTGGGGAATGGTAGGCTGGGCATCGATTATAACATCCGAAGTCAGATAAGCAATGCGAGCGACGGCGGCCAAAGCCTGATCAACCATGGTAGACTATTTGAGGGGTTAACAAAGTCGGAGCGGAATGGGAGAACGTACATTACCAGGTTGTGGGACTCAGGCTGGAGGAGGAAGGAAACGCAAGTAGGGACATTATTAAATGGGTGGTCTGGCGAGTAATTAGCACCTCATCCATTTGCAAGTGTTTGCAATGACCAATTCCGAACACCCCAGTAAGCAGTGCCAAATATAGCATTCCGGGGCCTCACGCCTGTCCAGCCGACCGGCCAGTGGCCATCCCCGCACACACAGGGAGAATCATATCTTCCTTGCTGCTCACTCAGAAAAGAGGCAGGGGGATAATTGATTTTCCGCCACGTCCATGGCCTAAGGCTGAACCCCGCCCGTCGTGTTCCGTCAGCTCTACATGAACTAGTAGTACTACTGCGTGATCTATCTCATTGCACCCTATATCAGGGAAAATATGACATGTAATACGACAAAATCCAGCAATGTAGGTGCCCGTTCGAAAGATACATTAATCTGCCCTGGCTGGCTTACCGGCAGACATCCATAGGCTTGTACCTTTGGCTTCTGAATGCTCCAGCTCGGGGCATGACTCTTCAGTGGCCTGTAAGTACATGCCACATTAACCGTATTCCTCATATTATCCTACAAACTCGTAGGTATGCACGCGCGTATTTTATGCTTGCAATTTGAACGAACCAAACTATTGAATGATCCGGGTCTTACACAAAGGCGGCTCCTGGTTTCTGGTATCAAGTTTCCGTCCTTAATGCAGGAGGCGCGAGGACGCAGGTCCGATTACGCAACGGTAATGGCTGCCGACTCACGGTAGATACCCTCGCCACCCATACGGTCATACCATGCTTTGCCTTCTGTTGTAGGAGCAATATAACCAGCACGGATAGTAAAGTCGCCAAATCGCTCTCCTGGCAGTCTCTCCCTTGCATAGCGTTCGATCATACTCCCAAGAATTGTAAGAATTTCAGTTTCTGTGACGGATTCTGCGCATAGCGGAGATATTAGCAAGCTTTAGTAGAAAGGACGGGATCCTTACCACGGTAGATTTTGTTTAGGCGTTGGCCATAATAGCCACCACCAAGAAGCATGGAATACGTTCCCGGAGCCTTGCCGATGAATGCAACTTCTGTTGTCGATGTGAGTGCGCAGCTGGAGAAGTGTCTTATGAACGCATACCTGCAATGTAGGGGCGTGTGCATCCGTTAGGGCAACCCGTCATACGCATAACGATAGAGTCGTTCCTAAGCCCATTCTCTTCGCATATCTTCTCGACCTTGTCGATCAACAATGGAAGGTACTGTCCCGGCGGCTTAGTAGAATCATGAAATGGGAGATAAATAACCTACCCGCTCAGACTCAGCCATGGCCAAAGGGCAAGTCGGGAGCGCGACGCAAGCCGAAGAGCTCAACCTCAGACCTGTATAATTCAAATTGTCCAGCTTATACTTTGCCAACAAATTCTTGATGGTCTCTAGCTCCTCCAGGGGAATATCCGACACCATTAAATGCTGATTCGCGGTCATCCTAAAGGTCCCTTTGTGCACCTTGGCAATCTCCCGTAAACCGGTCTTGAACTCGTGGCCAGGTTGATCCTGGATGCGACCATTTTCTATAAACATCATGAAATGGTGCTTGCCATCCTCGCCAATGTGCCATCCAAAGTCGTCGACGTTGCGGTCGAAGGTAAATGGACGGCTGGGTTCGAGTGTGTATCCAAGGAGTTGCTCGACTTTGGTCTTGAAAACGTCGAGGCCTATGCGGTCAATAGTGTACTTTATACGGGCGTTCTTGCGGCTGAAGAATATGTAAGTATAGTTGCGATGATGGTTATGCATATAATTACTCACTCAGCACGGTTACCGTTATCTTTGTGCACCAACAGGATCTTCTCGGCGACATACTTCCCTTGCTCGACTGTGCAGAAGCCGAGCAGACTTCCAGTTCGAGGATAGGTTTTCTTATCCCCATGGGTGACACCCATACCACCGCCAATCGTTATGTTGAAGCCCTCCAATTCGCCATCTTTATTGACAATAGCGATGAAGCCGAGATCGATGGCGAAGACGTCAGTGTCGTTGGTCGGGGGAACCGCGATAGCAATTTTAAGCTAGAGACAAGTAAAAAAAGGGTTCAATGAGAGAAGACGGGAACTTACTTTGCGAGGTAGATAAAATTCACCATAGAGGGGCTCAAAGTCTTTTAGCGCTTCACCAGCCACGAGCTTCTTGTCGAGCCAAATTTCATGATATGCAGAGGTCCGAGGGAGGAGATGGTTGCTAACGCCTTTCGCAAACTCATACACCTGAGCATGGAGCTTTGACAAAGTAGGGATCGTGGAGCAGATAATATTCCTCAACATCACTTAGCTTCTAGAGCCGATAATAAATAATGGCACGTCTTACCTAGTCACGTCACCGGCGGCGCCAAGCGTATCCAGCAACACCCGGTTGACATCTTGGATGGCGAGCTTTACATGTTTCTTGATGATACCATGGCATTGGATCGTCTGACGCGTCGTGATCTTGAGTGTTCCAGAACCATGTTCATCGGCGATCTGATCCAACTGCAGCCATTGTCGGGAGGTGCAGACACCAGCAGGCATGCGCACACGGAACATGAAGCTATAAGCTGGCTCGACACCCTGTGCCTGCCTCTCGTCACGAACGTCTCGGTCATCCTGTTGGTAGACACCATGGAACTTGGTCAGTTGCGTGTCGCTCGATGCAATTCCACCGGTACTGGAGTCCTCGAGACCCTCGTTGATGGTTCCGCGGAGGTAATTGGATGCGGCCTTGATGTGCTCGTTGGTGATAGGCTCGGGTTCGACTTCATTCACTTCAATAGCGTCGACACCGAGCGCCTTCCAGAGGTGAGGCTCCCAGGTCTTGTAGCCTGTCTCGGTCCCGTCGGCATCCTGATCATCACCTAGACCAAGGTTAGCAATGCGCTCGCCACCGAGTTTCTCTAAACGAGCATCAAGCTCCTTGGCTGGTCGATTGAAATATTGGGCGTCTTCGGGACGAGGCCAGTAGTGGCTGTCGCCCATCCCAAAAACAGAGAACTTGAGTTTCGTGAAAACCTTGTCGCCACGGGTAGCAGCTGTGTTCAGCGCTTTGGTGAGTGTGCGTCCATTTTGAGGCGGTTCACCTTGACCCGCGGTCGATGTGACGAACACTACATATTCCTCCTCCGTGAGCGACTCGAGAGGAACTGAGTCCATAGTTGCAACCGTCGTAGACAGACCACGAGCCTTTGCCCTCAGTGCCAGACGCTTGGCCTTTTTATCTGCAGCGCCAGAATCAGAGGCAAACAAGATGAGGAGAGGAGGTGCATCGATGGACGATAGAAGCTCATTATAAGATTGCTGCGCTCGCTGCTTCCTGGCCTCTCTGACATTGTCGCCGAGATTGCTGACAAGTTCAGTGGCAATCTGAGGCGCGGAGCGAACAATCTGAGACAGGTGATTCTGGCGGTCCAGGAACTGCCGAAGGTCATTCTTAATCGCATCCGAATCCAATGAAAATGGCTCCTTCCCATCACGCTCCTTGCTGGGATCCCACCGGTAAAGAGGCCAGTACCCCGAATCAATCGCTAACTTGGTTTCCTTCAGCACCTCGATCGCGGGAGATTCGTCTGAGTGATGAGGCAGATATGCCAAGACGACACTAGGACCGTCGAATCTATCGGCCTCGACGAGTGACTGTAGCACCTGCGAATATGACGAGAAGACGGCAACGCTGGCAACATAAACATCGCCGTGATTCATGGCATACAGGCCGATGTCGTGCTTCCTCCGATGAGGGTCGGATGTGTTGCGCGCAGTATATGGCAAAGTGTCGATGATCAGAATATTCATATTGAGTCCCGAGGCAATGGCGTGATGGAGTCCTGAGGCCCCGAGATCGTACGACCATGCGTCGGATCCGATGATCCACCTCGAGACTGCGGGAAGGTAAGATCGGAGTGAAAGGATCTTTGCAGCAGCAGGATGGTCGATCGAGGCGCGTTCCAAGGATGTGGTGATCTCCTGTGCGAGCTTCTTGCTCTTCATCCCATCGTCCTTCGAAAGAATCCATTTGCTAAGAAGAGTGTGGAGATCTGAGGTGATGTCGCCGCTTCGGAGGAGGTCCTGAACAGCCGTCACAAGTTGAGATCGCGCATCAATTTGGCCACGGATGCGACCCAGTGCGAACTCGGGGGTCGTAGCAGCGTTGCCCTGAGAGGCGACTAGAGATGGCGTGTTTGCTACTTCTAGACGCTCTCCAAATACATGGGAGAGAATTTTGCTATAGGCCGATTCATGTTTGGGGACAGCGGGCAAAGTGTTAGTGAGTGGAGAGGGGAGTAGGGACCCAAGCCGCAAGCGGTTTGAAGAAGGAGAGGAGTGCACGAGGTTTAGAATTTCTGTAGATGTGACGTTGCTGAGGTCACCGAGAACACCGCTCAGAACAACTGGCCGATGTTTCGCATCTCGGCGTTGCAAAGCAGTAGCAATTTCGAGATAGAGTGGTGTCCACTTCGTTGCCCACCTGTGTACCTGTTCGAAAACAATGACACGTTGTACAGAAGGCGGAATAGCGCGTAAGAGCCTGCTTTGAGATATGGGACTAAGCAAGCTCAGAGAAATAAATGATACACCTTCGACTGCAAAAGATATATCTCCGCATCCGACGGTGAAAATAACTGCTTGTGGATTGGGGGAACAGTGGACGACGGAATCGTGTAGTGGTCGTCTAATCTGTGCCAACGTCTCTGCAGCCACAGCCTGGTAGGTTTTGAAAAGGGCGGTAGCGACTGGATCGTGAATGGCGTCCGAAACGTAGTTATTTATAGACTCGCTATTCATAGTCTGCCCATTTATAGGATGACCGTTCGCAGCGTGTCCATTGGCCCCATTTATGAAGCGGCCATTCACAGTATTTCCGTTAAGGTGGGTATTGACACCAGTGGGCCTGACACTTTTAGGTGTCACGTTTCCGCTGGACGAAGTTGAAGACACTGGATATTTACCAGCGTGGAGGAATGGGAGAATCTTGTCCTCCGGAAGTACATCCAATGGTTTGTCCCGGTTGGAAATGTAAAAGGCATGCACCACAGCTTTCTGCTCCGATCGTGCTAGCCGGGCTGCTAGCAAGGCGTTGTCATGCGCTTGTTGGGAGGTCGATGAAAGAATGAAATATGGAATGGCAGAACGGAGGAGGAACACATCGGAGAGGTCGTCATGGATGGCCACATGAAATACGATGGGCCGCGAAGATAGCTCAGCAAGGTGTAACACCAGTCGTGTAAACACCTGAGGGCCTGAAGTTGCTGTAAAACTTATGAGATTGGCGGAACTGCGAAGGATGGTTGAGCCGGGATCTGCACCGAAGGGTACGGGGATCACACGAGGAGTGTTGGTCGACGAGCCAGCGAGGGCAGCGTACTCTTGGGAGAATACGGAAATGGCAGGGAATGGTGGCTGGGCGTCGACTACAATATCCGAGGTTAGATAAGCAATGCGAGCAACGGCAATCAAAGCCTGATCACCGGCCATGGTGAACTGTTCCTCCGGGGGTTAACAAAGTTGAAGCGGAATGAGAGAATACACATTACCAGGTTGTGGGACTCAGGTTGAGGGAGGAAGGATGTGCAAGTATGGACATTATTTATATGCAAGTGGGATGAGTGAGCAAGTGATTAGCACCTCGTTCATTTGGGACTATTTGCAATTTGGGACGCCCAAACAATCAAAGCCAAATATAGCTGGCCATGTGCTATCCTCCAGCAAATATTTCAATACATCTCGGTCTTGCATCTTTTCCCATGCGGCTTATATGTGCACCTACGCTTCGGTGTCTATCAAATCCCTTCCACTTCAATCCCCTGCGACAAATGCCTAAAATAGAGTGCCAGGTTTAGTCGGCCCGGGCTTTTTCCAGGAATCCGACTGTACTAGTAAGTGTTGTTAGATACTATATTCCTAGGTATTTCTTGTGTCCTAATATCAGACATGATCCCGACGAAATAATTATTGACCCTCCAAGATTGTGCCCGCACTCTTTTACTTGTGCGGCTATATATAGTCTGACGTTCAACGATCAACCGCCACTCTGACGCTGAGAATATCAAGCTCCTCGTGTATAACTACTCTTGGTCCCACACACGATTCATGTTTCGTCCACCGCGAGACTCTATAATTTCCTCATTCCTCGTGTCCTTAGAGAAAAAAAAGGTTGTCTGCTTAAGAGCCCAGCGCCTGCCTTCGAAATTGTCTGGTGCAATTTATCTAAAATGTACACTACTGTCCCATTATCGGGTTGAATTTGGTCACACGCATCTCATAGACGAGAGATAAGAGAAAGATCATCAGAAGGAGTTATCCAACTTCCTGTGCCATTCTGGCACCTCTTCATGATATCGGCGTATTCATTTGTACTTTACTCTTGGTATAATTCTTTCAGGACTCACATGTACTCATAGTCGACCTTTGTTGACTTTATGTATGTTTCTCGATAGGACATATACAAAGGGCAGACTTGTTGGATGCGAAGTGATCGTGAAAAGGCCTCATACCCATGGGGAGTTCCCCATCTCCGACTATGTTGGAGGCTGGGACTATTGATTCCCCATCTCAGGTCTGATTCCATATGGCTAGGGGTAGAACCGGGACGCTTCGGGTAATTCCGGAGTGACAACTTTTCCCAAGCACGACGGGAAACTGAACGTTATTGACCCAACAAAATGTTCGAAAATGCTTATGTCAGCTCTCTATTCGGAGTTATCATATGTTGGGATCAGGCCTTAGATCAATGGGCCGTGTCCTGCTTAAGTCAGAGTCCTATTTGGAGATATCATATGGGAGGTAAAATAACCAAAAAAATAACAAGAGCTATGTTGTGGATAAAATCAGCCATGATTTGAGCCGTTCATGTTCTAAAATTCATAGGCAACATTATATGGCACAAGAAGACAGGTGGGAGAAAGTACACAACATGGAGTGGAGGAAAAGAGACCCCGAGGGAAAGTGTAATCTCTGAATAGTTTGGGTGATGGAGGCGCAGTGGGTTCTGGATCTTCTTCTCAATGGGTAACCCACTTAGGTGTTGGAAATACAAATACGAGGCGATGCTGCCGTTGTATAGATACAGTGGGTTCAACACCGACTGTTTGGACCATCGAAATGGACCCTTTTCTTTTTCTCATTTTATCCTTCTCCTCGTGATTCCTTTATTATGAACGGACTCTTATTGTAGTTAAGCGATATATATATTGAGACCTAGCACGATGTAAACCTCAGTTCTCGCGCATCTCAAGTGACTGAGGTTAGTGTTGGAATTTATAATCCGCCATGCGGATATGTTACCTTATGGGGCATGCATGGATACTCGAGGAGAGCCCAGGTGTGACCTGATAGCTCAGCAGTAGAGCGTCTGGTATATGTCCGGAAGGTCCCGGGTTCGAGTCCCGGTCTGGTCATTTCTTTTATAGTGATATTCTTACAGTTAGTATCTAGTCTATATTTCTATACTTCACCTAACTGACTCCTTTTTAGTATTTATAATTGTTGTATTCTTTCAGGTAACGAATACATAGTTCTCGCGCATCTCGAGTGACTGAGTATTTATAATCGTTGTATTCTTTCATTAGGAAGCTTCCATAGTATATGTAATTTATCTTCAGTTGTATTCTACTCATCAGGTTCATATACACAAGCCAAGGAGGACTTAGGGAATTGACCTTGCAACCTTAAGTGACTGATGCCAACTGATGCCAACATATGATAACTCCGAATAGAGTGCTGACATAAGCATTTTTGAACATTTTGTCAGGTCAATAATGCTCAGTTGACGGGAATACCAGCTTTTTCAGGACTTGTATCCATTCCGTCTCGTCTGACTCCAGAACAACTCTGCAGCATTGAATCATGGTTACTAAACGCACACACTCTAAGCAAAGCCCTTACCACTGGAAAGCCCCTCATTCCCAATCATATCTGTCACTGCCCGGACATTATTGGAAAGCAGTGGTAAGTCAACATGTGGGATGGCAGACAAAGATAGAAAGAAACAATGTGTTCATTTTCACCAAAGGCCGCTGCAACCGACTGGTGTGGGGAATCTCTGAAATGCTCAACTTTCACTTCAGTCCTTGGGAACTTCTTATATGCCTCTGCCACTTACCACGTTCAGCACTTACTAAGATACATTGGCTGCTGCGCTACAGACTGGATGGCAAACTGTTGTGTTATACATTTGTCAGGCCATCAAGCAAGTGATCATTGACCAATGCCTGTTTTTGCTCAGTGTGTAAGCATGTACTGTATATTCCTTCAGATATAAAACAAACTATTTTCGCCTCTTTTAAATGTGTTTACCAAATTGATATTCCCCAGCAGGCTTTGGGCAAGTGCTCATACACATAGTAGGACCTGGCCTCTGGCACCATTATCCTTTCTTCAACCAAAATTTACCAGCATTATTAGCACACCCCTGCTCAGCAACAGACCAGTAAGTATCATTACAGACCAAGCAGAAGTGTATATAGCTCCTTGTTCCCTGAACGAGGAAACCTTGATCTCAATCTATTCTTCCTTCCTTTCCTCCTATCCCTTACTTCTACACTTTTGCTAAGCATTACTTATCTCCTGAGATGGTGGTCAACTGCATATACCTGTAGATGGCAGCCTATTCTGCTTCTCTAGCTTTGGCCCCTCTTCTATACCTGAGCTATGCTGGCTATCATCTTATGGTTGCAGCTGGTTTGGTGGTGCCTGCCTGTGGATGGCTCTAAATTGAGTGAAATATAGCTACTTAGTTGAACCTAACCTGGTCTCCTGAAAGCAGGCTCATCTACTGGGTTCTGAGCTGCCATCCTCCAGGCATGTGGGTGTATAGTAATGCAGGGTAACCAAACCAAGAATAAGGACCAGATCTATCAGAAAAATACACCATCAGGCAGTGCAAGTCTGAGCTTATTCGATATGTTGGCCCACTAGTGTGAAACTTGTTAAAGAGCTGGTTTTTCTTTATGTTCACATCTGCTGTCTCCAAATAACTTCCTTGGGTGCTGTACTTGGTAAGATGATGTCTGTCAAAACCCCTCCATACACATGATATGCAGGGGACCTTAAGGGCTATCTTGCTTTTCCAAGAACAATTATTCAAGATAAACAATGTGGGTGCTAACAACTACTTAGTCCTTGGATGTCAATCCGTAAATAGGGTGTTCATACAATCAATAACATGACAGCAGGTGACAAGGGAGCAATTAGAACAAATGGAAAGACCAATTGGCATAAATACTACATATTCAGCACAATAGCGCTACACAACAGACTCAATATGTAGAGCCTCAAAAGGGCTCTCAAAGTATTCACATGGTCATTTTTTGGGGTATTGATAATTTGCTGCTACCACTACCACACTCTAGTACTACAGTGCCACATCTTACCAAAACATTGGCACTACCGTACCACTACACAACCACTACATAACTGCTATTGCAATTATTAGTATGCCCCCACTGTATATTGTTTCAATAGCTTGAACATTGGTGTCCTTAAATTTAGTCAAGCTTGGTCAATCTTCAGTTGAGAATCACACAAGCTTATTGTTTTGCTGAGCTACTGCCACACACGTGCAACTAGTAGTGCTACTATGGTGCCACTGCACATATGCTACACATACACTACATACTCACTATGCACCCCATTTAGGCCTGTGATGTTATGAAGAAGAGGTAGGAACTTTAACAGCTGAAGACATGGCACAAATATCAAACTGGACCCACATTGTGTTCTGAGGTGACAAAAGAAGAGGTTGAAACCAAGAAGATCATCAAGCAAAGGAAGACAGAGAATGGCTGACAATACTTTACAAATGGGTGGGTTTCCTTGAGAGTGAGAATGAATTGCTGCCAGAAGTTGGAGTGGCGAAATTTGCAGCTCTTAGTGTTTTTCTAAGGATGGGGACTGAACAGTAATGGCGAAGAGGAGCTGAAGGGCAGTAGTAAGAAAAGTAACAAGGGTTGGGTGTGTCAAGCCTAGTTTATTGATTGGGATGTAGTCTACCTATCAGCTCAGATCCACTACATGATATCACACCTGTTACAGTGCTGCTATGGTATTGCTATGGTACTGCTACACTCCTGCTACACCCCCACTACACCCTTGCTACAGTGGCTCAAAAAACTGTCCCAATGTTTTGACATTTTCAACAAATTTGTACATTGAGCATGAACCAGAGCACATACTATGCTGAAAATATTCATGAAGATGGGGCCCAATCCACTCTATTATTCATTGTTTACATTATGTGATTTTATAAAGATTTGGATTTATAATCAATTATCCAATATTATTACTCATTGGGACAGTTTTTTGGCCCTCTATCACCTTTGCTATATCAGGCCAAATTTATATCTGAAAAATACCAAATAAATTATGGAACTGATTTACAATGTTATATGACTAATTTCATGCATTGACCTAAGGTTTGATCACTTTTCTCCTTGCTGCTATAATATAAAAGCTGTTTTTTTACCTAATATGTTCAAGCTATTTTTTCTCCTCTAAGCTTAAGGCCACATGCACTAAACAGTGTTCAATACTAGTTCAGAGGAATATGCTACTAGCTAAGCTAAGATATAGGTAGAGGAGAGCAAGAAACATGTCAAAAAGATGTAATCTTCCCAATATTTTTGTAAATACAAGAAATAATATTTCCTTATGTTACCATTGGAAAGCCAAATAATGCTGTTTATGATGCCAAATAATATAAGTGCACTCTATCTTACTTTCTTACACTACCAGTTGCTAGAGTGTACATAGCCACTATGGTATCACTAAGCACCTGCTACCTGCCCGCTATATGAAGGTGAAGAATTTGATGTTCCTTGCTTTCCTTCCTGATTCTAACTTAAAATACTCTAATGGAAGTGAGAGTTATCATGTATCACTGAAAATATGACAGATGAGTGGGGTTTTACAATAATAAAGTCCAACCTTGGCTTATCATTGGGTACAAAGTCTGATTGGACATTGATACAAATTCATA
Organism: Lepiota venenata; assembly: GCA_004296355.1. Classification (NCBI taxonomy): domain Eukaryota; kingdom Fungi; phylum Basidiomycota; class Agaricomycetes; order Agaricales; family Agaricaceae; genus Lepiota; species Lepiota venenata. Next base: position 990,918 of record RCFS01000003.1, read on the forward strand.
TTGGTACATCAGGATTCCAACATTGTTCTTAAATTTGTCTTAAAGTGTCTAAAATGCTTAAAATAAGAACCCTAAGGACTTTCAAGCAAATTTTTATTATCTTGAATTAAGAGCTCATGTCTTAAACTAAGGATCTATGTTTCTTGAATATTGTTTACATTAGGGCTTGAAATCCTTGAAACCATTATTTTTACAAATAAACTTTCTCATCTTTCTGTTATTTTTTTGCAATTTTATTTCCACCTTCCTTTTATGGAATATCTCCATACATCATTTGCCCAGTATCTCTGCTTTCAGCAAACATAAGGTCTCAAAAACTTGATAGATCATTTCTACCATATAAATCTTCTATTCCTACAAATTTCATGTTTCTGGTATGGGTAGTTACTGAGAAACAATTTTCAGACCTGAGTCTTTTTGACATACCTGACATATAACCTCTCTCTTAAAATGCTTTACATTGTGATATCTTCTGAGTTTTCTTAATTTCTATATATCTCTTAGGTAGTCTTCAGAATACGTATAGCAGCTCTGAGAAATAGGCAAAATTTTCCAATGAATTCCAAGGAAAATTTTAAGAGAAAAATGGTTCTTAATTCCCTGATTTCCCTTAATCTCCTTAATATGTGGTTTTAAGCAAATTAATGTAAAACAAGAGTAATTAAGAGAAATGTTGAATTGCTGATGTATTTTGGAATATAGAAGATCAGTTGAGGCATGGTAGACTCCAATCCAGCACCTTGGAGGTGACCTTAATGAAGCAGCACTGTAGCAGTAGGGGTGCAGGAGTATATCGGTAACATACAGTAGCGTAGCGGGTGGTGCAGTAGCAGTAGCGGTAAATTCTTGTACCCCCATTTTTGCTGTAGCACACGGACACTGTCTCGTAGAATGGTGTTTTGTTCTTTATTATCTTTCCAGACATTTAGCTACTCTCTCTCTTCCTTTGTTCATGGTTATGTTCCTGTTTTCTGGGCCGCACGTAACTGTCAGGAGCTCGGGTGCTTTTTCACTAATAGATATACATGGGCTTTGACTTCTGACATTTGTTGACAACTGACAGACGGCTAGGGAATCAATCCGAACCAGATGTACTCTTGCCGACCGCACCGTCACCGGCACTTGCTACTAGGACGTAGTTTGGGATGCTACTTGATGAATGAAATATTTCCCACTCGCCAATATTCTACATCATGCAGTTCCACACTTTTTGTCGTGTACTTGCGTACGGAAAGTGAAGCTATGTGAATTCGGCACGTGGGCATGGAGCCAAGGTCAGCCTCAAAACTACGATTCCTCGTGGCTAGTGCTACTGTATTACTATATGCACTTTGAGATTTCCAAATTTAACAGAATCGGTAACCCGAATCTTCGTGTATGTTGCCATTATATACGGGTCGCAGTACTTCTGCGGGATAGCCCCTTTAAAGCTCCCAAACTCCTCGAAATATGTCCATATACATATAAGTCATGTCTTGTCGTGGCTATGACACCGAATACCGGAACCGTGACGAGTGAAGTTTCGGGGGCTGGAAGGTAATGTAGGTTAGGGAGAAAAAGAATTTTGTGCTGGTTAGTCCCGATGGGTAATGCTGGCTCGTTGCACCTCACCTTAGATAACATAATTTCTGCAGTGCCACCGCTGCTCACATAAGTGGATTCTGTCGTGCTGATCTGGGTGTGGCTAGGACGTGGCATAATAATTGAGGAAACTGCGAACTCGAGTGACTTCTCGCGGGTGTTATGTCTGCCGCTCATGAGTGTTTCCCGGAACTTCTGACGTGCGTTCAAGCTGAATATGTATAATTCATTTGATGAGTCATGATTTCGAATATCCTAGTGAGATGGACTAACTTCACGAGTATAGCGTTCGTGAATGTACGACCGGAAGAGATATGGATGCCCTGCCCGTAGCTCATTTAGTGGTTATTGTCGGGTGAGAAAGATGTTAGTTAGGTTCGCGCACGAGATAAACATAAGATTTCCGGGAAACGATGAACTGGTAAGTATTAACAGCTTGATCAAAAGTCCTGATAGTACACACTACTCACAGCAATCAAGGATCCGAGAGCAACCACACTAAATTGACGAAATGAGTGCATGCTGCTTTGGGCTCGCCGAAGATTGACCTTGTCAGTGCGCTTGTAGCTACGGTGTACCCAATAAGCTGTTGAACCACGGCATTTGTCGCCCTAGTAGGGGGAGAAGGAAGTGATCAGAACTTTTCCCTCCATTCCTCAGACATTGCAATGAGGGGACGCACTTTAGCTCGCGGGCTCCTCGACTCTTCAGATGCAGATAGCGGCAGAGAAGGGCCGCAATTAATAGGTCGCCTTTACGGAGGCTGACTTAGGAGAATATGAAATCAACGTAGTCTTTGGAAGACTTACTGATAGCTCCGATGGTCATCCACGCCATAACACCAGAGGGAATACCTTTGACGATCTTCATCAGTGATGATTCAACGAGCCTTGTCGTTACGGCAACTATGAGGGAAAATGTAGCAAGGCATCCTAAAAACAGTGGTGTTACGATCCACAAGTTTCTTTGACTAAAAACCCAGATTCTTGTGGGATTGATCCCATGAGTGTTGCATGCAAAAGGGGAAAGAACGAAGATACCTGTGCAGAAAGAACATTTGGGACAGGAAAGTTGACAAACCGAGGAGGAGCAGGTGGCAGTTAAGAGGGATTATGAAGTAATGAAGAACTGCAGCGTTGCCCCAATTGAGGACGAGATAGTAGTAAACTGAATATGCGATCAATATTAAATGTGCAAAGTCAAGGGTCCTGCCGCGGCGCGTTTTTTTTTTAGCTTTCGGCAGGAACTGGGGAATCGAAATTCGGAACACACCATAATATGGCAACCAAGGCCTTGGTCCATCGAGGATCATCTGGATAGTTACTGAAGTAGTGATACGCTTGGACAGTAAGAGTGCCCTGAAAGCTGTAAGGCGAACCATCGAGGTTCAGGTACAGCAGTGAGTCACCAAAGCGTCGCTTACAATGTAGCGAACAGTACTGGTAGCATCACTGACGTTAGCGCACCGAGCAAAGTTAGTTATAACCGCCCTCACGTCCGCCGAATACAGCTCCATACGTCGGCCCAATGTCTGGGAGGTTTGGAGTCGCCATGAAGAATGAGAAGGGAAGATCTCGAGGATGTCACTGGGAGGGTTGATATTTATGCGTCACCGCACTGCCAAGCCGACAGCAAGCGGTGAACCTGGAGTTGCATTTTATTTAAGCCAAGCGCCTCCTCTGCCATATGTTTACGGTATATTCCTTGAAGAGAAACATGTCCCCGCCACAGAAATTGAATAGAGGGTGATTTAGGCACCGCTCCGAACTAGTGGTGCCTTCTCGAAAAGAATGCATCTAGGGATACGGGAGCTGATATTGGAGTAAAACTCTCGACGGAGGATTAACCCCAATGGGATACCTTTGACAAGAATAGAAGCTCGAGGTCTGCACTTAAAGATGGATTCTCCTCTGAGGGGGGTGCAATACCACAATACCCACTCGTGTCGTTATTGCGCTTGCCTCAAGTTGTATGTGATAGGCTGGGATATAGGCAGCTAACGGGTGATATATTGACGCGTGAGTACCGTGAACGGTCGTTGCGAGCTTTTGAAACCGCACTCACCGTTTTGCATAGGATTCATCATTGTATCTCCTACATTTTGACGAAGCTACATGATAAGGCTGGCTCGAAAAAGGGATGGTTGAAAACCCCATGGTACTCAAGTACTCAATAATCTTGTGAAACCCCAAACCCTGGTTGTGTCGATTCGGATGCAGTCTTGCAGTTGGTCAGACAGGCGGTTTCAACATTACTAAGCCTATTGAAAACAGTCATATCCATCTTGTCAGCTTGTTAGCAAGGCTAGTGTTGGCATGGACTCCTCCCGTAAGGCCTCCTGCCCTCCTCCTATGTCATTGTATGTAATCGAGTGCAAATCAAAAATGGTCGATAAAGTGTACCGTCCCAGTGATCGGACGCTTAACGACAATGTGTCCTCGGGGGTCGCGGTACTGTGGGACACTGTATTAACTTGCAGGCGCCTGTCGGGGATGGCGGCCCAGGGCCTAGACTAGCTCGGTCTCCAGGAGCAGGTTTTTGAGACGGTGAGGATACTGAATACCTCCTATACTGGCACATCCAAGTCCAGAAAGTGATGAAAACCGGCTATCGGCGCAAGGCATATGAAGGAGCTGGGCCAAGTGCGCAGTTCGTACGTGTAAGTGGTGTGGTGTATTCAAGGTTGTGAGCGCCGAATTTCGACCATTCGAGGTAAGAATTCCCGCTTCTATGATGTGCAAAAAAGGTCAATTCAAGATCTGCATACGCGATATGTTTAGCAATGGTGGGGGCAGCGCAACACTCGTGAAGGTGCTAGGATGATCCACTCATATCTTCTTCCTCTTCTTCATCGGGCGGGTTTAGTTGACTAGCCACAGTCATCAACCTGAAACACCAACGGCGGATGGACTACGTCAGTTTCACCTCGATTTTTATATGGTGGAACAAACAAGGTACGTACTTTGCAGCATCTAGTCCTGCGAAGGTCCTCATCGCGTGTAGATCGACTTGCAACATCCCACACAAATCGGCAGTCTGGCCGATGGCTCGAGACATCCGGCTTAGGCTGGCTGCGAGTTGCGCATAAAGCTTTTCCTTGGTTTGTGTTGCACTTGTTGGGACTGTTGAGGACATGTGCGGGTTCGACGATCAATTGATTGAAACTGGCTGTAGCATTGGGTCACATCCCGATTTGTTGTTTGTCACAAGTCTCGGTTTTGCACTTGCAGCACCTAACCAATTTGCATTTGGACTACATATATAATCTCGAGCGTATATAGAATTGCAGTGCCTGGGTCCGAGGTCGTGGATATTGGCCTCGAGGGTATTCTATGGTATTTGTCATGTGCTCGTATCTCTGCTTCTCCCGACTGAGTAGACCTTTTCAGAGCCCTGGTCTCTCTCGATAGCCCTTAGCAGTGGCTTCGTCCTCCGCCCGTCTCGATCCCAAAAAAATTCGCTGTACATAACCCCGCCGGATCCACCCCCGGTGATAATATTTTCCCAAGAGAATGCATTAGATGAAAAAAACAGACACAATTTAGACGAATTAAACATCATGAGACGTCCATGAGATTGTGCCTGACGGCCCTTGGGCGGTCGAGGAAGTGTCAAGGGTAGCCGTGAGATAGTGTTGCTGTCCTTAGGTTCGAATTGAGCCTTGAGCAATTCCTAGCGTGAACGAAAACCCGGGAAAGAACTAGCCAATCAAAGCCTGTTCTAGCTGTGTGCAACAAAGGGTTTGCATTGGATCCAGTGGAGTGGCTTACGGAGTATTTAGTTTCCTGGCACCTGCGTTCGACGTCACCACTGCAAAAATTGTGGCAATGACGTCGTGAGTGATTGGTTTTCATTTCCTTTGTCGAAGGAGGAATGGAAGTCCAGCATTCAACATTCGATTCAGACAGTCCAATCAAAACCTGGGCCTCTATGACTCGGGTCCGCTGTTGCCAGGCAAGTCATTTACAAGGGACCACGTTGAGCCGAGCAAGCGGTCAAAATATTGTGACGCGTATTACTTAGATGGCATAGAATCCAATTGCTAGGAGGACGCGATCCCTACGCTCTCGGCTGTTCAATTGAGAAAATTTATCCGTATTCTCTAGCCTGGGTGGCCTGGAATCATGCCACCCACTGTCTGATCGTGGGATAACGACTTGAAAAAGCAATATCCGAGAAAGAGATGCTTCATATTTCATGCTTCGGGCTCAGACTTGATGGTGGCCATGATGGTTCGTGGTCGAGTAACTCCATCCCCAGCCTTGGTCGTATTTGTCAGATCAGTTTCTCCCTGAGCTGACCGCTGAGGCGCCGAGTCTAGTTAATAAATGTGTACTTGCAAAGCGGCTGGGGGGAGTGGTTGTCTACTATGCATTGGCCTGTAAGAGTTGGATAATAGAGCGCATTTGTTAGGAAAGTCTTCAGAAGGATCAGGTCCTACATCAGCGCCCAAAGTGACGGTTGTAGCCGACGGGACAGAATCATGAGCGTGAGCGCAATGGTCACACGATCACATGCATTGGTAGTGTGCGCATCACCGGTGACTGTCCTGTGGCGCCAGCCATGATTTTAGCGGGGTCACGGCAAAGCCGAGCCGATTTCAGGTTGTGCTGTGCCCTGTCGGTTGGGTCTCGACTCTGGTGGTGTATGACTTTTGTTTCTTTCTTGTGTGAGGGACAAGGGTCGAATCGTAGAAACGTGTTATGGAGATGTTGGGTCAAAAATAGCGACAAAGGAAGGGATTCGCGTTTTTGTGGTGGATGGGAATTTCATTTTTCTTGAGGTCAGCAGGAGGGGGAACGGAAGGGCCGGCGGTAGGACGCGTCATTCAAGAGAGCAGTGACTATGGTTGGTGGGGATAGGTCGACCGAGCAGTACCTTCAACGGATGGCGCGGGTAGCGTTAGCGGTCGTCTGACCCAGGAAGGTGGCTTGGAATAAAGGGCGAAGAAGTATTCGCGGAGATGAGCACCAAGAAGAAGGACAATTAGGTTAATCGATAATATCAAGTGAATGGAGGGCGACTGGAAAAGGAGATCAGGACCCGAAGACAAAAGTCGCGGGGCGAAGGATTGTGTCGAAGGGGTCACAAGACTGCAACGTGTTGGATCGAAACACACTGGCATAAAACAACTGATGAAGTAGAATGAACGAAATCAAACCAGAAGTGTCAACTAATCAATAAACAGCTTGATTATCTGTTTCTTATCGATTTTATGGGCTATTTTCTATATACTAGCCACAGTTAGCCGGAGAAAAAAAAACACAAAACCAACCCTGTGGGGGTTGGAGAAGCCTTGGCGGTTAGTGCGTGACAACCGAATTCTAGATCTGATGGGCCGGCAGCGCCCATAGCGTGATAAAAATTTGTTTTCCTGCTTTGTAGAGTTGTGTTCGTCGAGTAGGTCTTTGTCTATCTGAGCGGGCACAGTCTCCAAGGTGATAGCTGATAAGATGGGAGGGGTAAATATTTGAATGAGTGCTCGCGAGAGCAAGAGGCCAATACAGTTCTATTAGAGGAAGGACCCTGAGAGGAACTGAACTGACGAGATTTTCCATCAAAAGAGGGTCTCCTCCCATCCACAATCTTGCCAGAGGTCCATCCCAAGGCTAGGGGCCCTCTGTTCTCACCGTAATCCTGGACATTTCAAAGAACCCATGTCATTCCACCCAAAATGGCCAAAAATCGTCTCAGCAGTGAGTTTCTCCACCGTGCATCCTTACGCCAGGGCCCTGTACACCCGTCCCCTGCCTGGTTGCTCTCGCATCTTATCATCACCTCGCATCTTCTATTACGATTCTCATCCATCCTTTCCTAGTGCTACCAAAACAACAAACTCCCACTATGTCGCCTGCTCATCCCCATACCGTAGGCGCCGCCGCCGCAAGTTTGCTCAACCCGGACGAGGAGGAGGACAAAGACATATTATGCCCGGTCTGCGATGGCGAATGCACTTGCGACAACGTGTTTCCGCAGTCCATGTCTCCGACCCAACACAGTATCCAATTTATTGGTTCCTCTTCCTCCAGTGTTTCTTCTCGTCCCTACCCCTCATCCAAATCCACCCCTCTCAAGATCAAACTCACCGTACCTCCAACTTTTCTCGGCAACAAACAACATGGATTATCTTCAAGCAGATTTGGAAGCAGCACAGAGATGACATCCGCGCTCGCGCACGACGGCGAGGCATCTCATTCTATCACCCGTCCCAGCGTACAATCGTATCCTCTTCCCTCCAAACGCAGCGGCCGTCCCCAAAAGGCTTCCATCGTAAGCCGCGGGCCTGTCCATCTCGTCCAGTCAGCCTCCCCTTCTCCATCACTCTTTACGCAGCCCTTCATCCCCAAAAACGTGGGCAACACCAAGCACAAGGGGTCAGGGCTGCCGCCGAAGCAAGACCTCAAGGCCGGTCGTTCAGGTCCCAAGCGCCCTCAAAAACGCAAGCGACGTGCCGCCAGTGATGAGGATGGGGATTCGTCCCTTTCCGACCTCACGGATGCTGACCATCACTGCGATGGCGACGACGATGGTGGGTCGGTCTCGTTCCCCACTTTCGTCTCGGCTTCCGCATTCTCATCTGTGGAGTCTGGAAACTCATCCGATTCGTCCGATTTATCGGAATCCGAGACCCCGTCCTTTGTTAGTGATTCTGAGATTGAACAAGAAGAGGAGAGTTTTATCGTTTCAGATGTTCATCAGAAGGCTCGCTTGCGCCGTGAGCTTCTCGGTGATGATGACCTCCACACCCATGATCCTCATGGCGATTGGATAATCAGGCCCAGGAAAAGGAGCGTCGGGTCCAGTGGTTCCGAGATGAACGTCGATTCCGAGGGCACCGGCGAGGAAGAAGATGAGGAGGAAGAAGAGGAAGACCAAGATGAAGATGCTGAAGAAACGGATGGAAAGAGCGGTGGGACTGGCCTTGTCACCGCATGGTCGGAGGGTGATGAGTCAAGCTTCGATGCTGATCTCTTCTTTGCCAACCTCACGGATTCAGATTCCAACACCGATTCCTCTTGCTCGCCTAGCGAGGATGGTGGCGGGGAAGATGGTGATCTTTCAGATATGGATACTGCCTCGTGCAACGATATCGCCCAGCTTGTAGCAGAACGACAAGAGTCGGAGAACCTCCGGCTCGAAGTCACCGAGGGCTGGGACGGCCAGATTGTCTTCACCAATGGCCTAAGCGACGATCGCGGTATCCTTGATATCGATTTTGAGGTGGATACCTCCCAATTCATGGTAGAGGCCGACTCTTCACCCACCCATGATAGCGACATGGACACGTCTCCAGCCTAGTGTTGGCATCTCCGATGGAGGGGGCTACGAGGAGGATGATGGTGATTGTGGGGGTGAGGGTGATACCACAGATGAGGATCTCGTAGGCGAGGATGACCTGCCCAACGAGCGGGCGATGAAGATGTTCAACTTACCGTTTAATGTCTCTGCCATCGACCCTTTATCTACTGTCAGTCCAGTTGTCAGTCCAGCTCCCTTTCGCCGCGCTCCTTTCAGCAGGAATGGGTGCCTTGGTGCGCCCAAGCCAGAGGACATCCTCTCCGGAAAAGTGTACTGGGATTCGGATGATCACGATTGCGACAGCCCTGAAGAGAAGAGGTCGAGGTCGAGGAGTCAGGATTCTGGCAAAGGGAATGGTCCACGAACTGGCCTCTTCGTACCCGTTCAGGAAACCCGCCGGGCGATAATTGATGGCTCCAAAGAGGTACCTTCCCCTCATCCGAGGTTCAACCGGCACCGTAGTCGTTCGGATGCCACCAGCATCAACCTGGTACGTTTATCATACTTTGTCCTATCTGTCGTCCAAATCCGAGGCCTACTACCCGAGGCATTTTACCATTCTATTTGTTCACATCTCAGCGGGTACTGATTCATCTCTTTTGGTCATTATCTTATCAAGGTTGAACAGATGTTGAGGAAGCACATGCTAACCTCGAGGTCAATGTCGACCTTCACAACGGCTTCCGAGCTACTCTCCCCTTTACAACCTCTATCTTCGGATAACGACTTCGGATCGTCCTCTTCGTTGGCTTTGGCTACTCTTACGGAAGAGTTTGAGCCTCTCCCTGGTACCATAGGCCTCGATGATGTCCTCGAGGCATCGGTTTTGGCACCTGAGTCTTCAGAGAGTGCTAGGAGCACCAATAACCACTCCAAGCGAGCAGTCGAGAGTACAGACGAGGACGACATCTTGGCCTCCGGCAAACACCTGCAGAACCTGAGTCGATGGGATCTGATCTCGGTGGGCGCATTTAGACAAACCCGCGAGAATGGAGGATGGAGATCTGACTGCACACATCCACACACACCACACTCGAGCGTGGATTACGGTAGCATCATGAAGGCCAGCCCCTTGAGCTCTATCATGTGGCCTAAGGAGAAGAAGGAGAAGGAGAAGGCGAAGGAGAAGGAGAGAAGGAGGCGGAAGCGTCAGGATCCAATGGCAATCTCACCCGTCATTCTTCCTATTCGTGACGGCGATCGGACGCCGACTGGATCCGGAAATCAACAGCAAAACGACCTTAATCACAAGTCAAACAAGCATTCGCGCCGAAAGGAAACGAAGAAAGAGAGGAAATTGAAGAAGAAGAGCTGGGGACCTGTTCACCATCAGCATTCTCACCACCAATGGCACCATACGCATCAACATCATCCAAATTCGAAAACGAGAGGGTCAGCTGCGACTCAGAGACCTTTCTTAGCCGCTGTTCCGCCATTCAGCCTGTAGCGGCGAGTCGAAAAGAAGGAAGTTGGCATCAGCAAACTTTCATCGTTTATCAAAACGAAAAAATACCTGTCTGGCATCAATCGTCATCGCCGTCGTTTGCAATCCATTCACCCATACTTCTCTCAGAATATCTCACTCAGTCCGTCACTAGCTTTGACGATGACAAAAGTCACTTATGTTTCCTTTCCTATGCTCATTATTGTTCTACCCCTTCCGATGCATGTAAACTGCTTGGACTTGCCCCCCTTCTCCGTATATTGTGCACTGTGACTTTTGTTTTACCCATCCATCATTCCAAATTCCTGAACTCATCTCGCATTTATCCCAGCCTTACCCACAATCCAGATCCCCTTTATCATTGGCTGTCTACCCTGTCTTGTATGAATTGAATTTGCTTTGTTCTACTCCACCCACCACTTGTATCTCACAACACCATTCTCCATCCGCTTGCCCCCACATCAGCCCACAGCTTGCTTTTCATTGAGCATTCTCACAGAACTCTCCTTCTCAATGCACAAATTGAATATTTCTTCCCTTTTTTTCGTTTCTTGTCGGAGCATCGGGCTCTGGGGTTTAAAAAAGGCCGGCGTTTGAGCGGCTGTATTCCGTACTTGTATGAGGGTATAATAGTGTAACAGTTGGTATGGTACGGAAGGAAAAGAATCGACCAAAGATGGATTTTAGCGACGCGTACCCGTCACAATCATGTGATCAAATAAGCTCGTGTGACGCCCTGTGCTGATCTACTTACTCTCGTCTTATAGAGAGAATCAGGCCGCTTTTCGGTTGCACCCTACAAATGATTTTCGCTGGCGGTACATGAAGGAAACGACTATACGAGAAGCTTCCTATGTGGAGACTTCGGATGCGGAGGAGCAGGGTGATGCTTATGAGCAGACTTGCGACGCTACTAGGCCTAGTGTTGAGGAGTTGGAAATCGGGGAGCTAAGGAGACACATGAATACCGGGTTTGATGAGAATCCAAGGAAGAGGAGAAAGGTATGTATCTGCCTAGTCTGTGCTGGGAAATTAGGCTGAACGTTCATTAGCTTGATCATTCAAGCGTGGAAGAGGTTGGGGCAGCTATAAACCGTTTTCAGGAATCTGATCAGGATACTGTGGATATGGGAGAGGGTGTGAGGATGGAAGTTGATGAGACGACTAGCTCTCGGTCGTCAATATACGCCCAAAAGACGCTCAAGAATGTTCCAGCTGTGGGCAATGACTCTATACTCCAAGATGTAAAGACGGATTTTTGGATTTCTCCACGGAAGCTATCCGCGTCGCAGAAGAACGACTCCTCTGAAAAGACTTATTTGGACCATGGGGTATTGGCACCAATAGCTAGGTGGCGATAACGTTCTGGATCAAATTGTGCGTCTGTGAATGACTCTACATTCGGTTGTCAATATTGATTGGCACCACTGGTAGAAACTATCTGTCTCTTTACAACGCCTCTCCCCGGAGTCATTGGTGGAAACAATTTCTCAGAAAGAAGCGTCCGATAGACCAATCTCATGAAGAATCTGAAGACGAGCTTGCATTCCTCCCGCCTAAATCCACTTCCCCTGGCCCAATTTCGCAAACTGGCTCTGGAACGTCAGAGGGCAATCTATACAGGGATTATTCACCTTTGAGTTTTCCTGCTTCCTCTCCGCAGCTCTCCTGATACTACTAGCTCCTGTATTGAGGACCGAGCGATGCAAGGACCTGAACTTGAAGATGGCACGACATCGGCCCCGAAGATTATTGTAGATGTGGAGAACTCGCGAAATGAGTCTACAGTGCACCAGCGATATCCGCTCCGCCGCCGGCAGCCGAATCAACTGCACCCATATTTATATGATGATTACCAGTACAAGAACGGCCTGAAGAGTAACCCTGCTGCTATTATTGACGTCCTTCGTCTCCGAAAGCGTCGTGTGGATTTACCTGAAGATCGTTATGAAGAGGACGAGTACGTAGAGGAAGAATCGCAGCAACAACTAACAGGTCAGGGTGAAAATGCCAATACACAAGAGAAACATCCAGAATCACCGTCGCGGCCCCTGCCTGCTTTCCTTGAGCCCCTTACTGAATCTGATGAAGAGGGGGAAGACCTCGCGAAGGAGGCTCGAAGGATCGAGAGAGAGAAGCGAAAGAGGGAGAGAGAAGAGAAGGAGGGGGAACGGCAACAGCGGAAAGAAGAGAAAGAAAATAAGAAGAGGCAGAAACGTTTCCCATTACCACTTACTCTTTCAGACCCCAATGAGTCCGACTCGTATGTGAGTTGGCCTGGCTAATTGTTGCTTGCGCGAGTGACACTGTTTTTAGGATCCTGGTGCACAGGCTCCGCCAATTTCCCAGCGAAATCGTGCTTCTCGAACCCCCTCGTTGCCTGGTAAAAGCCGTAGTGAAACGGATGTTTTACGGGATTATTTCATGGACAATTTTATGTCCGACGACGATATCGAGGCAGAAACCGGGCGTACCAATACTCCTCAACGAGGAGAGACATCATCTCAGCACAACGATGCCCACCAACAAATTGCGGAATCAGAGAATGACATTGCTTCCGTTCGGGGAAGCGACTCAGACGAAGAACTATATTCAGACGAAGAGCTGCACAAGTTTTTGAACAAACAGTACCGCCTCCTGTATAGAATGTATCCTCCTAAGGCTGCCGAGAAAATGTTGCAAGGAGATAAGACCAAATATATTCAAAAGCAGCGCACTCGCCGCCTTGAAGAGCTTACAGTTCCAGCGGATGGCCCTTTACTCCCAGGCCAATCGCGGGTCAGGAAGGCTGCAAACCCCAGGGACATACAAGACATACGAGGGGACTCGGAGAGCGAAGAGGAGAGGAGATCGACTTCCCCGCAGCATTTGTACGATGGGGACATTCGAGATTATGTCACACTTGAACCGCCGTCCACAGACCATACCTTGATTTCCCATCCAAAGGAAGCTCAAGAGGCTGGGCCATCTCGTCCCTTCAATATCCATCGCTCCTCAGTGTCTGCACCTGAAATTATTGTAATTTCGGATGAAGAAGGCACCGATAGCTCGGAGGGAGAACAAGTGGATCAGGAGGATATAGCTGCCTACTTAGGGGATGACACTCCCGGCGCATTCTACGATGATAAAGATCACGGCAATATGGAAGTCGAGGCGGAAAGTCTAATTGATTGGATGATATCAAAAACACGGATTGTTGGCACCTCTATCTCCAAACCAAAGGTTCCCAAACTTCCCTCGCGACAGAGGGCCGGGAAGCCCAGTGTCCGCAGTACCCATTCACAGGCCTCTCGGTCCAAGTACAAAGTGGATATCATGACCCGGGATGCACGCAAGTATGGGAACGAGCGTCAGGCACTGCTCACATTCTTGCATCACACTTCTGCCAAGAGACCTGGCCCCAGCAATGACAATCGACCGACAGGTACACTTACAACAGTCTTCTCTTGACCAAGGCAGCTGAACAACATTGTTTTAGCCGGGACTGCTACTGAGCCGGTCAGAATCGAAGTTGAGGCAATGGAACCCGACAAGCGGAAAAGCTGGAAGGAGAGGCGCAAGGAACGAAAAGAGCGAGCGAAAAAGCAAGGGGTATACTCCATGGCTAACCCACTTCGATCTTTGGTCACCTCAGGCCGCCCGAAGAAACCAGTTAAAATGACCATTGACTCAAATGATGACGACTTTTACCGTTCATTTAATCAACCCCACCAGCAACAACCGGGCACCATGCGGGGTGATCAAGGCAAGGCTCGAGCGGATGCCGCTCCCGAGCCGATCGATAAAGTAGCTGGGCACAAACTACCGTTGAATGTTTCAGACCCTCAACAACGACGCCTGAATAAGCGTCTGCAACGTCGTAACAAGGAGTGCACGATCGGCATGAGCATAGAAACCTTGCGGCCTGGGATCAAGTTCAGCCTCACTAGTTATATCGGGCGAGGTTGGCTACATGAACTGCTCGATATTCTTGGGAACAATGTCCCCCTCTGTCCTGAGCCAACCTACCTTTGTGGATTTTCGATCAATCCTTCGATGGAACTTGATGAATTTTTGCCTCGTTTAGGTCAGATCTTCGATGGCTTATTGGGGCTTTCCACGGACATTCCTTCTGATGGTTACGAGGAGACAGTCAAAGACTGGAATAGTTTGGCAAGGTCGACTTGCCGTTTCATAAGTTGGTTTCGTTTTCAGCACGACGAAAGCGGCTGTGATCGCTTGTCAACATTTGTCAAAAATAAAACGCTATCGACCGTATCCGCTTTGAAGGAGGTACCTGTAAACGCACTCGACGTCATTATTCTATCTCTTTGCTGGTTTTGCATCGAGGTATCCGTTCGAGCTGGGCACCGGCTCTCTGACAGCACATCAGAGTTGGTGGATTTGAATCCTCTCGAGGCCTCAGTAAGGTTGATGGTTCACTACCTTATTGGTTATGGGCTTCGCAAACCTTACAAAGTCGTCCGCAAGAACCAGGTTCTCGAGGGTTCAAAGATGACGTGTTACGCTGCTCAGATGTGGGTATGCTTGATCCATTTGCTCCCGGCCTGTGATGGCCAAAAAATGGCTGACTCCCACAAGGAGAACCCGCTCTGGCGCCGAGTCATTCATCATTATCAGTCCCTATCACCACTCAACGCATTCGAAGCGGGCGAGGATCTGTGGAAGAGTATCTTTGCCTTAATAGCCCTCTCTAACTTCTCAATTCATGGGATATCAACCAGTCATTCACGACTTTCCTCATCATGGACTCTCGTAGCGTACACTATCAAGCAAGTCCAGCCTGCCCCAATTCTAGGCAAGCTACCCGATTTGAGCCCAGAAGCACTGGAAAAAAGGGACGAATACATCTCTATCATTATTTCGCGGTGTTACCATTTACTGGACTATTGGAAGTGGGGGATGGACCACTCCTTCGGCGCCCTAAACCAGCTGGTCGATATTTTCCGCGCCCGAAATTTCGTCAATCTTTGCCACGAGGAAGCTGATTATCCTGACTTTTTGCTGGGTTGTGACTGGAGCTTGCTCTCTCAGTTACAACCAACCAAGGATACAGGCCTTTACGTCAGTTCTCAAACTCCTTATGCGTGCTATTGATTCTGGAAGCCTTTCTCAGTCGGAGACTAAGAAGATGCTCTCTTTAATAATTCCAATATCAAGATTTCGACCCCAGAAAGATGTAATTCCGGGTCTTAATGACCTTTCACCTATCTGCAACCGACTGGCAGCGATTGCGCTTGCAATCGCCGTAGACCCCGATTCCGCAACTCGAAGAATCGTCCAAGCTCAAAAAAGTATTGATTTCAAAGAGTCTGATCCATCGACCCAGATCCTTGCCATTCGAGGAATTCGTCTCCTAGCGTCGCTTCTGATACAGGGGAACATAGTTGTACAAGGGATCGCTCAATGGCTCGGATCGATAGTTGAGGACACGGCATCTGAATTCAAGACGCTTCAATCGCTCAGGTACACGGCACCAAACAAGCAGAGGGACCACGAAAACAAGACGAAGAACTATGTGCTCCTCATCTTAGCCTTATGGGCCGCAGGGCGGCTCATCATGGAAACATTTGCGAGCAAAGTTCGCTATCCAGACATCTGCTTTTTTCGTAAGTGTCCTTTTCCTGATAGCGATACACCGCCTAACACCTACCTAGTCGCATTTAAACCACTCCTCGAACCAGAGTGTTCGAAAGCCATGGAAGAGGCCAACTACAACATGGACGAAATGCAGCGTTTTGTTGTGAGCTTCTTGGATGCTAGAACCAGATATCTACCATTGCCAGAACCCCAGCTGCCAGCACTCCAGATGGACGACCCCGACAGCCAGGACTACGGCGATTTCGACTTTGGTATCAATTTCAACGACCCTTCTACCCTGGCTCTGTTGGATAGTCAAACGCTGAGTTTTGCGACCATCAAAGAAGAGGAGAAAAAACTCCTGCAGACGGTATATATTCGTTGTATCCCAATTTCTTCGACGCTTATCCTAATCCAGGTTGTGTTTCCATGTTTCTGGGTTGCTCAGAGGAGAATGAGACGATTTTGCGAAGCTGCTGTCGACTTATTGGATGACAAGTATGTTGCACACCTGATAGCCTTCGACAGTTGGGTCCTTTGTTTTATTGGTTGTATGCACATCCTAATTCAACATGGTACCCTTAACGTAAGTCTGGTCTCGTTCGCTATTACACCTTACTAACGAGTTTGTCTTAGGACTGGTCATTCTGTCTTGATGAAATTGTATCCTTGTGGAATCGTGTCCGTTCTAACTGGTTACGGGTGAGGATCCAAACCGCCATTTATGCTGAGATCCTCCGACATGACCCTACATTCTATGCTGTAAGCATGTTTCCCGATATCATGACCTCCATTAACACGTTTTCCTAGCCGCAGAATGTAAAGCTTCTGGGCATCATGTTCGAATCACTGGCAACTTTCAAAGCCACCAGTGAACTCAAGTACTGGCGTCATGTCGTACTCCAGGAAGCCGGCAAGAACGACATTTTCAAGGATGTTGTTGGGATTCTACCCCCGCCTGATGCGGAGAACTTGGATTCCACGGGCTACAAGGCCTTTCAAATTTCACTCTTGCAAGGCACGCCCTTTCTCCAGGATACATCTTATTGGGGGCCTTAACACTAGCATTAGTCCTCTTCAAAAACATCGAGTCCAGTCTACAAGAAACAATCGATCCAACACCTGAAACTCGTGCTGGGGTTGAACTGACCTTCAAATTTCTCTCCATGATTCGGAGCAATTCACAAGTGGGTGTTTTTTTTTTTTTTGTTTCAGGAACGGGCTTATCAATGAACATCTCGCCAGGAACTTGCGTCCAAACCCGACGATCGGGCTAACTATCATCTTTGGTGTAAAGATGTATTTGCTCTGTTTAAAGACTGTCCACGACTTTGTGCGCAACAGCGGCTTGCCTTTCTTCTGCATTGGGGAACTATGCTGGACAATCTGTGACTTTTTCTTGTTTTGATTTCTTGATATTTTGGTTCATCCTCCATGTTGTACCCATACACATCAACTTAGCTTGCAATTATCTTGATATGTACAATACATTGGCACTTGTCGAATATCGCACTATACCATTAATTGAATCGTCTTGGACAGCAATGACACAAATTTCTGAATTTCTATGGGTCTGCATCATATAGACGCGCAATGATTATGATAGTACCATAGTAATGCAGTGAAAATTGGAAGTACAGGTGTGCTACAACTTGTCAGAAGCCCAGAGTAATAATAGTGAGATACATTAATATACCCATGAAACGAAAGCTGAAGATAGTAGGGTAGCTGTTCCCATGTGTGTTTATAAGGGGGTCGTGATTCGTCATGTCATAATCATAGGAACCGAAGAATGATTTTAAGGGAAAAAAAAAAAAAAGGAGGAAATCGTCTAAGGAATAATGTTGCATAGGTAGGCACAGACGGTGGAGTCACCCGGCAATGGCACCCAGACGCACGTCGTCAACTGATTGAACGGAGACCGAAATACCTATATCGCTCTCCTTATCGGTACTAGGCACTCCCAATCCTTCACCAGCAATCCTCACGTTCCCCTGGCCCTCATACGAAGGACTGATAGGCTCGACGAAGTGAAGATTCATCGGAAACACTATGCCTAGAAACCGAATCTTGGAACGTATTGGGTGCATTCGCAGTCTGGGTAGGTATGACGGCGTTAGTCTGCAATACAGGCGCTGTTGAGCTGATTTGCGAGGTGGTGGACGAGATACTTGCACGCGAACCGAAGAAGCCTCCAAGCTTACGCGAGAGCGGGGCTGAGTTTTGCGGTTGCTGGACCAGGGTTAGTGGTGGCGTTTGAGGATTGTTGGTTGTCACAGAAGGTGCTCTCGGCGGGTCCGCTCTCCAGAGTTTGAATCCCCATCCGGAATTTGCAGCAGCGCCTTTTTTGTCAGAGTCGTGATCCCCCCCACTCGGCATGGTTGAAGGTGGTGGTGGTGGTAGCCTTACATTTGCCTCACCTGCAATACCTTCCCCGACTCGATTGTCCGCAATGAATTCTCGGAGAGCTTTGACGCACATGTCCGACGCCTCCTTTGCTTCGTTGGCTTCCGCCAGCTCGACACGGGTATCTGACAGATCCTTCTTCAGACTCCCAATTTCTCTCCTCAGCGCCTCTATCTCGGGTAATGATGAGGCATTTGCCGGCGGGAGTGGAACATCAGGGTTTGGTGGCGAGCTTTTTCCAAACAATGATCTCCGGGAACTCTGCAGGCCGGCGGTCAACAAACTAGAGGATTCGGGGAAAGATGTGGTCTGGCCATTCGGACTAGGGTTCAAGTCGGCTAGATGAAGAGCAGAAAGACCGTTCCCATCAACGGAAATAGATGAGATACGCCTGTGGGCGTTTGCCCTGCCTGTTAGAGGCGTAAACGAGGCGCGTTTCGAGGACGGGGGGCTTCCAAAAGGCAGGGGATACCGGCACGAGACAAATCCAATGAATTCGGTGCGACACTTTGGCGTCGACTCTCGGTCTGGAGACGCATCAAACCCCGCCTAGAACAAGAAAGGGTCGATAAAAAAGGCTATCACAAGACCCTTGCCTCGAGGGGGGTGGTAAGGCGCTTACCTGCTTTCCTCGACCTTATTCCGCAAAAGGGCGATGGCTTCTTCGTCTTCTCCTCATCTTCTTCTTTGCCGCACTGAGCTCTTCTTCGTAGTCTGTTGCCTTCTCAGTCATCAGCTGCAAGGTATCCTGTAGCGACTGCTTCCCGCGTGGTTGCACTGTCCAGAAGCTTCACCATGTCATCTCGCTCCTTCGTTAGCTCCTCGACCGACTTTCTTAGCTGGGTGATAATGTGTGCGAGGATGTGGGGGTCTAGGGATTCATGTTTCGGGAGAACGTCGCCTATGGAGGCACTGGGAGTTGGAGGGGGCGATGCCTCGAGTTCAAGCTGGCGTTCAAGTTCGAGGCTGAGGTCGATAGAGAAGTGTTTCCTGTCTGTAGGGGTGTGGTGCGGGGGAGGCGGTTGAGTGTGTGGTCATGGTGGTGGTGAGGGGCCAAGGGACATGTCAGTTGGGGGGGGGATGGGAGGACGGAAGGGTTACCTGAGATGGGACACTGCCCGTTGAAGCATCACGTGTGTTATAGAATACATCTCTTCTATTTCAATCTACTCTTTTTCTTTTCTTTTCTACGCATGCGTGAGCGGGTCAATGCAGATAATTCCATCTCGCTCGCTCCATGGGTATCCCCACCGGTGAACCCACTCCCGCACCCCCGTTGCCAAGCGGACACGCGAGGCACCGCGCGCCGGGTCCTGCGTGCCAGTGTGTTTCTCTTCCCCAACAATCGCATAAGCTGCAACACAACCCGGATCAGAACACCTGCCCTGTTCATGTCAAGAATTTTACTTCATACCTAAACCATAGAAATGCTCGTTTTCCAGCTGGGTGACGAAGCCCTCAATAAACGTCTGAAAATATGCCAACACACTTACAGCCAGTAGAAACTGCTCCAGCACTTCTGTTGCCTCGTTCGCGTGCAGACCATGCAGATCCAACATACACTCTGACCTCTCCTCCGTCGTCAGCTTCCCGTCGCCTATATCCTTCCTCGCAACGCCCAAAATAACACCAAGTCCGTCTCCACACGCCTTACCCCTTGCAGTCCTATCTCCAGCATCATCAGACCATCCCATGTCCCGTCCCCTTGCAGCCTGCTCCGCCTGACGTGCCCGTTCTCTGACCAATTTAGACGCAGCGCTCGCCATCTCAGCCGACATCTTTGCATTCAGATCATGTCCCTCCCTACTGAACCGCTTGGCCGCAGCACCATCACCTCGTCTCCAAGCATCAGCTGCACGCGACAAACATGCATTCCGTGCTGCTCCCAACTGCAATCCACGTTGGCGATACGTCATGTATAATTGGTTGACAGCCTCTCCGGTGGCCAGCGTTGGAAGCAACGTCGGCGGACGCAGTTTCAAGCGGGGCGAGGGTCGGGGCGCGACAATGGCAGACTGGTGGTAGAGATTGTCCGCAGAAGGCCCAAGAACGCGAGAGATTTGCATTCCATTGACTTTAGGAGGAGGTGGCTTCTTGACCGCGGCGGCGAACCGTGTCCGACCTGGATCAAAATAGCCGCCATGCTTATTATTCCCTGCGTTGCCCTCATATCCGAGAACAGGGAATTCATCCACCTGAGCACTGAGCGTCTCGTGCGGGCCATGATGCCCCTGTCCAGGTCGTATGGTTGCGCGAGATATGGCAATGTTCAAACTTGCAACATCCGCATCTTTGGGCAAATGATGCAAGAACTCGCAGGCTTCATTCTTCGCGCACATCCCACGGAGCCAAAACCTGCACAACGCACGCTCCAAATCGTGACTGGTAAAAAATTTCAGCATGCAGGCTCTTTCCTTCCCCGTGGCGCTTGCTTGCAACCTACCTGAAGCGGCAATCTGCCCTGAGGCATTCCCCGGCAACAAAGTACCGGCAGACCCTATTTCCCGTTTGCACAGGGCGCCCATTGACATATCTGGGTGCCCCACGGCCAGTACCGTTGTTATTGTTGCTTTGATACCCGCCCCGACCATTACCGCGTACATTCCCCGCAGCATCACGTGAAATGAGGGACACTCTGCCACCCATGGGTTGCATCCTGATCGGCTGCTGTGGGGAGGCTGGCTGCTGTGGCAGCGCACGATCGACCAACCAAGCCATTGCACGTTCAAACTCAAAACCGTTGTTAGCAAGGGCTTCCTCAAGCTCAGATGGGGCAAGGGTGGAACCAAAAACGGAACTGAGAACATCAAAAGGCGTCATGCCATCGGTGAGGGTAGCATTTGCCTCGGCCTCGTCGATAGGATCAGTACTTCCATTGTATTGGCGATAGCCATATTCGTAGTGGGCCTGAGCACCCACGCGGTCGAGCTCAGACTCCTTGGGAGGGGACACAGACCACTGGGAGTCAAAGTCGGAGACAGTGATAGGAAAAGCAGACGGTAGTGTGCCACCGTTGGAGAAGGGATCGTATGGGTCCTCTTCCTCCTCTTCTTCGGGACGAACAATTGAGCGAAGCGATGAGCTAGGCGTGAGTGATCTAGGAGCCATTGATTGATCGGCGATGAGTGGTGCAGCGATGGCAAGGTTGGAGGGGGCACGATGAGAGCTGTGCGCCCACATGTCCGGAGAAGGAGTATCTGCACGAAGAAGCGAGCCAGGCTGGGAAGATGCAGAGGAATGTGGACGTGGGATAGGTTTGAATTCAGAGGCCTTTGCGTTCAGTGAACGGGAAGTGAGCAAAGGAGAAGCTGGCAGGCTCGCAGTCCATTGTGCCTGGGCCTGTGTTGCCTGGGCATGAGCGAGGATGGGAGAGGATGTGGGAGAGTAGTCGCTTTTGACGCTCATGTAGGAGCGAGCTTCACCGTTGGCCAAGGGAGATGTAGCTGGCGTGTGGGGACGACGGTACATCAGAGCAAGAGGCGAGGCCGGCGCGGAACAAGGCGTGTCTGGGCGTGCGGGATGGAGACGGGCCGAGTGCATTGACGCCCGGGAGGAAGGACGAGAAACTGGACGACGCGTTGGAGTTAAAAAGAGAAAGGGCACTCCCGCGACATCATCCTTGTGCTTGTGCATCAGGTCCAAAACACACTCCTCGACCTAGAGCCCGCTCTCTGCTCAGAATGGCGGGGGGGGCACGGAAAGAGGACGATGTGCACTGACTGTTTCACTGTCCATGTCATATGTCTCCTTGAGCAGAATCTTGAGCTCATCCTCCTTCTCGTCGACGAGTAATGAGACGACTTGGTTCACGAGGGAAGATGGCACACGGGTGAGGTCGTCGTGGCCTGCATCGTTCTCGTGGTGTTCTGTTGGCTTGTATTGGCGAGCCAATGCAGAGAGCTGTGCGCGAGTGTGAGGAAACTTGTAGCTGCTGATTGAATCTATTGGCTTTATGGTGTCGGAAAGGAGGTTTGTGTCATAGGAGGGGCGTTGTGGAAGCCCCAGGGTGGCCATAATACCGAAAGTATCAGGATACAAGTACAGAGGTACTGATCATGAGTACAACCACCACCAATACTACAGCCATCAGAGCTTTGTCCACCGTGGGAGCTCTCCCATCACGCCATTCCCATAATTATTCACTTGCCCAGGACCGACGACAACGTTGATTACGCTGTTCGCTGCCACTCAGCGAGGAAGGGAGGGGGAAACATCCTCCCCAATGTGAGCTGGCCGGCCGTGACGCAGGAACACAGAGTTTTGTATTTGAACCCTTATCACCAGCTGGAAGATATGATCTCTCATGATGTCAGAGGACAAGAGCTTGGCTGTCGATGGAATCTGCACGGACAGAGCTACATTCAGTCACCACCCCCTCCACACCTCCGAACCAACGCTTTATTCCGTTAAACGAGAGAAAACGACGCGGTCATCCCGGAAGCTCCAGGACCGAACATCTTTCGAACAAGTGGAGTGGGTCTAGAAGATCAAAAAGGTATTAGCACGGCTGGGAGCACCAGAATCCGGTGCAGGGCCCGAAGCTGCTCTTATGGCACGTCAGACCCCCAAGAACGAAAATCAGTCAACATGACCTGTTCAGATGAAAATCAATCATGAGGGACTGGGAAGCTGGCACGAAAATAGTTAGCCCACCCCAGAACCCATCCACAACCCATACGGGCAAGAGTAAAAAAATAAATAATAAATCAGTGACTGTTACTGTATCTTCTGCCCACGATGACCGACATGGTCGCTCACAAAATCTGCTACCATACTCTTTTGACAGATGATAACTGATACGATATCGTCGTGTAAGCGACCAGAGCTTCCCGCCACCTTCTGATCGAGTATCAAGTGTGTACTCTCCCGAAAATAACCTGGTACTACTTGGGGACTTTGACAGCTGATGCGCATTGGATGAGCGTTTTTGGAAAGACAGGTGCTGATGGGCGTTTGGGCCCGGTTGGCAGGAGTAAGGGGCTGGAGTGTTGGTCCTGACCCGGGTTCCCCATATTTGCGTCCCCGCCCACGCCATTGCTGATTTTGATGGTATTCATCAAGTCCAAGTACTTGTACTATTAAGAACCGAAAAACCAGGGTGTCTCAAACTTTGGGTGACCCGGCCTGTGCAGAAAGGTGTTGGTTCGGACAGCGTCACAGCAAAAGCTAAGTTTTCAACAGAGCTGTATACAAGGGCCAACGTACACCACGATCGTCGGTGGCGGGTTCTTCCTCGTGGATCGGGGCGCGAAGACAACGTTGCTATGCTCGAACAAAATTTCGGATAGATGGGGGCGACAGCAACTACCCTGAATACGCAGTCTAACAAGTTACAGCTGAGTGAAACACAGCTGATAACGCTCAAACACAAATCGCCGAGTCTAAATAGCGATGTCGAAATCACCCCCTCCCCCAGAGATTATCTCCACCTGTCGCGGAGGGAGAGCTACCGAAGTTGGATGATAGGGTGCGTGTGAGGTACTTGATGGCATTTTGATGGGAGAGCCTACAATGTGCCCACGGCTGGGAGAATGCTATCCCCCACATTGTGTGCCTGTATGTGTGTGCTTTTTTGCAAAGTGGGCATCATAAGACCCAGTACGAGGCCCATTTGGTAGAGCGGAAAGGGTTGACGGTCGACGGAGAGTGCGCGCGGGCGAGAGACACTGCCACTGCGGGAGACCGGGAGTAAATCGGGGACCGGCCATCTCCGGGTGTTGTGTAGGCCGGCTCAATTTAGGATATCTGTGTATCTTCACCATGGGTTATCCAGATGCAACACCCTCTTCTTCTTCTCCCCCCTCCCATCATCCCAGCACAAATGTCCACCTCGCCATACGACTCCCGCCCCGACGCTCCGGGCGATGGCCAGGTCAAGAAGCGCAGGAAAGGCGCAACCCGCCTTAGCTGCGCGGAGTGCCGTAGGCAAGTTATTATCTTGCCCCCCCCCTCCTTTATCTCGGGGTCCTCATCCTCCCTTGGCCTCCAGGCTCAAGCTGCGATGCGACCGCGCGATCCCCTGCAGCTCTTGCGTGAAGCGCGGTTGTGGTGCCATTTGTCCTGATGTATGTCCACCCTCCCCATAGCATTGTGCTTGCGACCACGCTTGCTTAGCCCCTCCCCGCAGGGATCTCTGACCACGGGACAAGGCAATCGGTGAGCTATGTGCGCGAAAAACACTTTCAATATCTGATCACGCTGCTAGATTTGTTCTGGCCTCGACTCAAGAGCTGCATGAGAAAATATCAGAGCTGGCCGCTCGTGTAAGAGAGCTCGAGGACGCACTGCGTAGTACACATTCGCAGCTGTCGCACGAACCCCATCCCTTGTTGTCCGATGAGCTCCTCAAGATAAAGGCCCCCTTGCAACGAGAGCCAGCCTCGTTGCGAAATACCAATCTCCCTGGTGTGAGTAAAGAAGAAGAGAACAATCCCGACGTTATAGATGCTTTTGGATCCTTGTCCATCAATCTGTCCGGCAAATCAAGGTATTACGGCCATATAGCAAACTCATGGGTGAGTAGCTTGACCGCATATTCCGTTCATCCGTAAGCTAACATGACACCCAGTATTTCCTTCAAGTAAGCACATTAATGTCTTGTTGATCTATTCCAGATCACGCGTCTGATGTCCACTTAAGAATGAAGACCAGGAAGAAGAGCCCGATGAAACCCTTACTAACATCCAGTCGCTGCTACCTCCGGAAATCCTCAAAAGGGCTGCCGTATTCCCTATCTCAATACTCGCGCAGGGGGATAGCAATAGTTTACAAAGTCTACTATGGCATCTACCTTCAACCGCAACAGCTTATGAATTGCGTAACATTTATTACACTCATGCTGCTTGGATGTAAGTGTGCTATTCTTACCATTGCTCCATATTCCCGGCACTTACGAGCCACCTGCCGGTCATTAGGTATAACCCCATCTCTATGGACACCCTCGATACCCAGGTCTATTCTGTCTTTTATGACACCACCACCGCCCCGCTCTCCGAAGAATCCCTTCTGGCTCATAAGCTCGCCCTGATGTTCATGGTTCTTGCCATCGGTTCTCTGATGAATACTGCCCTCCCAGCGTACAATCTGGAGGCGGAAAAGTATCACCAGCTAGCCCGAGCCGCACTCTTCCACACCTCAATTTTTGATGAGCCGACTATTCATGCTGTACAGGCTTTGGTGCGTACTCCGCAATCACTTTAGGCATGTCGACTCATTTTGCTGGCTTCCAGTGCCTCATGACCTATTATCTGTTTTTGGCAGATCGGCATGGAACCGCCTCTGGAGCTAGGTGGGCCATAATGGGCATTGCCGTCAAAGTTGGCCAAAGTGTAAGCTAAACTGGTTTTTTATTCGAGCTTCTCACACACAAGGCTTACCACGTTTTTACTCCCTTCCATAGATTGGACTACGTAAGGCAGCTTCTGTGCCCCACGGTCACGATCAATAACTGATGTTTCCCATAGACAGAGATAGCGGCCGTTGGAAGGTTGACCCCGCCGAAACACAGCGTCGTCGTGAAATATTCTGGGAGCTGTTCACATACGATTCATGGCAGTGCTTGACGTTTGGCCGGCCACCCTCGTTTGCCCTTCCCCATATCGATTGCAAACAACCGTTCCTCGGTGATACTTCTGATGAACAGGCCTGTGAGTGCAACTCTAAATTCCGAATGAACAAACTGAGTACTCAAACCAAATTGGATCCCAGTCCATTCCTGGAAACACCGGTTCACATCAGAGTGCATGAATCTACTACATGATCAGGCATTTGGTGCCAAGATGCCAACTTACGCAACGGTCCTACAGCTTGACAGAAAGATGCGAGCCTTCCCCGTCCCCCCGATCCTTCAGGTCGCCGGGTTCGGAAGCTCGGATTCCCGGCCAGTCAGCTACCCTGACACTATTATGCTCACTCTACAAAGACATATCGTGCTTGCTATCCGTGAAATGAGCAAGTCCATTTACTATTCTTTTCACTTTTCCCTTTTCTGACTTGACATAGATTTGTTATATCTCCATAGAAGTTTCTTCGCCAGGGCAATCAGTGACCATCCCAAAGACCCCCTTGGCAGTCCTTACGGCACATCTGTAATTGCCGCATATCGTAGCGCCGGGTCTCTCGTTGCCTTGATGAGGAATTTGCACACCCAGCTCAAAGCCCCTAGCGAGAGGATGTGGTTCTTGTGGACACATATGTTCTCCTGTGCTGTTGGTACCGTTTTTTCCTGCAAATTACATCAATCTGAATGACACCATCTAGATCGTATTGGGATCTATTGTAACGCGATGTCCGTCTATGAGTTTGGCACCTTCAGCACTCGTTCAGCTGGACTCAGCCTGTGAGCTCTTTTCAAAAGCGGCACCTGGGTTCCGCGCAACCAAAGTCTTGGTAAATCCGCCCTGCCTTTTATACGGGTATTCAGCTATTGACCTTTGTTCTAGAAAATTATGCTCCATCTGCAGCAGAAAGCTCACTACAGTTTGGAAGAGTTCAGGCGGGGGACCACCTCACCTGTCAGCCGGTACATCACAACATCTGAACCCCCTACACCCGATAACGATAATGACGAGCTCGCCGTACTCGGAGGCAAGACTCGGCTCGTGGCCAAGGTCGAACCGTCGTCTCCGCAGCTCCTTGAAAGGTCGCCAAATTCACAAAACCCAATTGTTCCTCTCCCGCTATCCCCTACCATGCAAAACCATATGGACCCGAGTGTAGTCGAATACCTACGGTCATTTGGTAACACCGCCGCTAATCCTTCCGCTACCGTGGGGAACCCGGTGCAGAGTCCTCAGCAAGGCCAACAGGGGGGAGCCTTCTCTGAAATTGATCTGTCACCCGTATCGGTATATGGGATGACAACAATCAACACACCGACATATCAGACGGAACCTTCATCATATTTGGCGCAGTCACAGCAGATGCCGCCTCAACAGGGTATGCGGCACACCCAGCCGAATGGAAGTGTTGTACGCGATGTTACCATGGGGGGTCCTTCGAGTTCGTCGCAGGCGGCTTCTTTCCCGCAGTATTTCCCAGTATACGATTATGGAAGTGGAGTGATGAACGGAAACGGGTACTCGACGGTGCCTCTACTGGATTCCAACCCGACGCCACCTGGAGTATCTCAGAGAAGGTCTTCTGGATCGCCAGAAGCAAACATGCACTCGACATGGCAGGATTTCGTGATGGGGCTGCAAATGTCCTAAGACCTTTTCTATCTTCTACCGCTCTATGTCTGATCTACTGTATATTACTTGTATCTGCGGGTCTCCTTCTTTTTATTATACAAAGGTGTAATTGAAATATACTCTTATCTACGGCGTGGATATATCATATTATACACGGAATCTAAGATATGCCATAAGGAGTGCGGAACAACCGGTGACTTTGGGTGGATTGTTCAGTTGAGTTAATGATAGCGGAACATGGTTGACCTACCAAAACCGACGAGGTACTGCAGTGTAGTTGCTTTGGAGGCCTGAATCGCCGTCCTAAGGCTCGCGATCTCCTGCTCTATCTTGGTGTCGACCTCCTTGATCTTGAGTTCTTGGCCACTACTCTCCTCACGCATACGGCCCTTCTCGAGGTTGAGGTCGAGGCGAACACCAGCCTGAGTGCGTGTAATCTCTTCGCGAAGACGCTGTTTGAGCTTCTCAACCTCGTTAACAAGACGCTCGTTCTCTGCCTTGATCATAGCAAGGTCGTTCTGGGCCATGAGTTGCAGCTCGGACTTGGATTGTGCAAAGTCAACTTGCTGGGTGTATTGGTGCTGGGAGGGGGGAAAGGAGAAAGGGAAGAAAATCCAATTAATTATTTTGAGGTGCTAGGGGGGAAAGGTGTTATAAAACCGCACTTTTTCTTGCTCTGCTTTGGTAACCATGTTGCTTGTCATGTTTCGGATTGCTTCGTCGATAACTTCGGCCATGGCTGTCATGATACCTTCGGCTTGTTCGCGCTTGAGGCCTTCGCGCTCGAGACGTTGGACAAAGTGGTGTGTGTCGAAATGAAAGTCGGTGCGGCGGGTGGTGGTGGTTAAGGAACATGTGGATGGGTGGGGGTATAGACGGGAGTAGAGGTGCGGTGGTATTGTTGAAGGCCGTAGAAGGTGACGATGAGATATAAGGGTTGTGAAAGGACGGCGGAGGGTTGACGAGGCCATGGAAGGACTAGAGGGGAGGGTGTTGCGAGTAGGTCGGGCAGTGAGTACTTTGGCCCGGGTGTCATGGGATTTGGGGGGGTTGGGAGCACAGCCACGAATAGGCAATCTGGGACAAACACATTTTCCCAAAAAGAAAAAAAAAAGTTAGAAACGGCTGCTTTGGACTTGTGATTGGATTCTACTATGCAAAGCGACGATGTCATTTGGTCGGTGATTAACCACCAGTTTTGCTCGTACAAAGTCAAGTAAGTTGCTTTCCCTTTCAGTGGGTTATGTTGCGTTTGTAACTCTGAGGGAACCCTAAACAAAAAAAAAAAAGGACGACGACACAGAACTTTTGTCGGAACGAGTATAATGTGACGGGACTCTGTAATCGCCAGTCGTGTCCACTGGCCAACTCGCGGTATGCGACTGTACGTGAACAAGAAGGTATGTTGTTGTTTTTTTCTTTTGTCAACTCTCGACGAGAGGCTGGTTTTTGATAATCGAAAAAAAACACAGGCATATTGTATTTGTATGTCAAGACTATCGAGAGAGCACACTCTCCAGCGCGCATGTGGGAACGTGTCAAATTATCGAATAATTATGCCAAGGCTCTAGAACAAGTATATATATTTTTTTCGGTCCCCCCTCCCCCCCCGTTTTGTTCAATTCATTGAAGGCTGAAGCAATGGGGGCTGGGGTTTTAGATCGATGCGGAACTCATCCACTGGCCTAATTTTCTTATTCACAAATGCAAGCAGCGCGTGACGAAAATTACACAGTACCTCATTAAAATGCGACGTCTGAAGCTCCGGCAACAGTTGCGTATCGTTGCCTCTCTGATAATATACGCACGATCTCTGACACTTTGATAACCCAGACCTAAACTTGTCGGAATCAAAAAGAAGCTAGATAGGCGAGAGGCAACACGGGAGCGCAAGGCACTCTCGGCCGCACATCTCGAACGATCTATCGAAAAGGAACTGCTGGAACGCCTCAAGTCAAAGGCTTATGGTGATGCGCCATTGAATGTCAACGAGAGCGTGTGGCAGGCGATATTGGACCGCGAGCGTGTGGGCGCAGGGGGAGAAGGGGAGAAGGAAGTGGAGGTGGAAGATGGATTGGGTATGATGGATGATGAGACTGATGAGGATGAGGAAGGTGATTTGGGTGAGGATGAGGATGAGCTGGAGGAAGGGGGATGGGGAGATAGGGAATTTGTTAGTGATCTGAGCGGGGAAGAGAGTGAGGATGGAGATGGCCTAAGTGACTTGGAAGGCGTTGTGAGTTTTTTTTTTTTTTTTCTGGCTATGTCCTTGTGGCTCAAATGCCGATCTTTTTCCAAGGACGAAGCGTCGGAACAGTCTGCCGAAAGCTCAGAAGAGGAAGAAGCGTCATCCACACCATCATCTAAAAAGAAAGGGCTCGGGAAGCGCAAAGCACCACAAAAACCCGCGCCACGCAAACGACCAGAAAAGAAAATCAAGAGTACGTATAGAGACCACCGCGTCAGCGAGAACAATTTTAACATTGACAACCCTATGGCACAGGAGGACCCCACGTGGAAGTCGAGTATGAGCACGAAATGGAGGAGAGCGTGCCACTCACAAAATCTATTCTGGCCAACTGGTGATACGACTAGACCATGGCCCCTTGTACTTTGTTGTGTCACTTGGAGATCGTTGAAACTATTTGTGCCACATCCGTCATATGTATCTGATGGGATTGTTATGTGCTCTACCAAGTCCATAGCGGAGTTCGAGGGATACGGATCAGAAGTAAGCTGCATCCAGGCTCACTCGATGGTCATGATTTCATATCCGACGGGTCGGATTACTTCTTGATCTTCCTGAAACGAACACGGTAGCTCGTGCGAGCTCTATGCACACACGCGAGCCAGGTCCGGACCGCGAATCCTGATTCCCCAGTCCCTTGGGAAGGGCTATGTGCCCTAAGCGGGGTCTGAGGGGCGTTGGAATGTCCCCACACATACCCGAAAGAGCGGTATGAAAAAAATAGAGAGTGGAGTATGGCTCAAAAGTTTCCTAGAGGCACTAATCAGATAAGGATATGGGTGATTAGTCTCGTCAAGCGTCATTTATCTAACTAACAAAAAGTAGCACAACTATTAAACAAAAGAGGAGTTGGGTTTAGTGACCACTCTATATAGCAGAGTCATGATTCATGAAGAAATATGGATACGTGTCCCGGGTTAGCAAAGCGAATATATATGCACATAAAATGTAGTGATTGAGTCGTGAGGTAGGTGTTGGGCCTGCGAATAGCGAATCACCAGAGATTCTTACTCGGTCTTGCCAGAGGTTTGTTTCTTGCGTCTTTCCAGGTCGGCCCTCGTCATCCTTGTACCAAGCAATACATCCCAATGCACAAAAAAGGGCTGCGAAAAGTTGGACTTGATGCCGACAATCTTTAAATAACATAAACGATTAGTAACCACAATCCGCAGCGCGTGAGCGTCAAGCTCACCTGATGGTGGATGTCATGGTAATCCGCATTATTGCCTGAGAGCATCTGCAGCGGGTCGAATGGGAGATTGTATCCACAATGATCGTCGACAGTTTTGAATGTTGAGATACAGAACAGCACCATCGCTTGGCGCGTCGTCATACCCGTCACCCACTCTGCCATTGCCGCGCCAAGTATGTCAAGTACAAATCCCTCCACAGGGTGGTTATACAGTGACCCAAACGCATAGGGCACGTAGAGCCGATGATGCCACGAGTGGAAAGTCTTGTAGAGGAACTTGTTGACGTGCATAAGTCGGTGGAGAAAGTATTGCCATGTATCAATGAAGAACCTATCTCGAGCTATGAGTTGTTTTTTTTTCTTTCCAATGAAAGACAAGCGCAAAAACACACATAGCAGCCAGGAGCTGGAAACAAGGCACTCCCCACCAGTACACAAAGTACGCGGTGTTGGCCACAATTTGCCCCTTCGCCTCTGGCTTTCCGAGGAGCCCCAGCACGGCCTCGATCACCGGCTCCACAAGTCTCTCCCATCTTTGGAGGCCACTCACGACAGTGGCGCTCCCGCTTCCTCCTATTGCTTCTTCCTCGAGCCATACGTATCCGAGGAGAGTCTGGATGACTTGCTGAAATAGCACTGCTATCACGACGTGGGAGCGGCTGACGAGGTTGCGGCTCTTAACCTCCTCGCTCTCGTGTATTCTGTACTTGTCGAGCCACTTCCATTCCGAAAGATCGAGGAGGTGGAAGAAGAGGGAGAGGGACCAGTATGCGAGGATGGGGGATGCAAGGGTGAGGATCTGGTCGGGCACGTCGTCGACGATGCGGGGTCGGGGGTGGAAGTAGAATGGGTGGGTCGCGTTCATGGCGGTATGGAACAGAAAATATGCAATTCCCACGGTACGTGATTTTACAATTTATCTACATTAAAGCCTCCTCTACAGAGTATTAAGCGTGCGCGAGAGTAATCGTGGAGATGAAATACAGGATATGCAGTCCGTGATATAGATACCTCGAAGCAACAAACAGAAGTTTCATGGCTCGTTCAAATTGTTCAGCAGTGTGGTCAAACACCGTTTTGTCACAAGATCACCCTGCAGCTGCATCAGAAGAGATTTCGGACAGCCGAATTAGCACCCTCTCTTACCTTGAGCAATGCGCTGAATGTGTTGTCTCGCAACGGTTCTGGGAGACATGCCCGTAGCGCCTCGCGAGCGCTGGAAACGAACGACTGTTGGTATAGAGTCGGCAGAAAGGGGGATCCACATACCGAACATTATCGCTCAGCCTGAGATAACACCGCACTACATGCTTGAGCAGCCTGACTGCCTGGGTTTCCACCAACTGGGTCACCATGTTGCTCAATACGGTTCCCACCGCATAGAACCGTTCATAAGTATGGCAAATATAGGTCAATCCTGTCTCGTCAAGCAGAATCTTCTGAACAATGAATATTGCCACTGTTTTGGAAAGCTCTGAACCGGTCTCCATAATACGAAGGCAGAGAGGGATGATTTCAGTTGAGAGCAAAAAGTGGATGACAGTATTGTTATCAGTTTTGCTGGCGGTGTAAGGTCAGTACGTATAAAATGTGCCACCGGCCCTAGCTGCGAACGACGCACCTTGACGAGAGCACCAATTACTCCGAGGGAGGTGAGACGCAAGTATTCAAAAGGCCGTGTTTTGGAAGTGGTATTTAAGAAGGGATAGAGAAAAAGTGGTATATGAGCTACCAAAAGGTGGTGATTAGATATATGCAAAGGGAGAGGTAAGGGTGCGCACCATTTAAAAACAGTTGTCTTGTATCCGAATGGGAAGCGACACATTGAAGGAGAGCCAGGGCATTGCAGACCCGATTTGATACATGCGCGGTCAGGTTGGGCGGCGAAAGCATGGGGTAAACCGACACAATTTCTTGCAGTAGGGCGGGCATGACACCTGTGGAACTTGAATGTCAACGCAGGACCTCTTTTTTTCCCAGAGGGGAACACACCGAAAGAATGCCAAAGGACCAAGGCGAGATCATCATACTGCTCCCTCTTTTTGCTGAGTTCTAATAGTGCTGCCTCCCTTGTTTCGGGGTCCATCAGGTCAATAACGAGCGCATATATCTTGCTGTCCTCCTGTACTGCGGTAACTGCACTGGCACCTGCGCCCGAGCCTGCGCTGACCTGGCCCATACCCACGCTGGCCAGGCCGGCACCGACGGCTGCCATGTTGCTTGTGAGCCCATTGGCATTCATGTTGAGACCCATGTTCATGTTCATGTTCATGTTAACTCCCATGTAGCCCCCGCCAGCAGCACCTGCACCTGCTGCTACCGAGGTGGATGGGACAGGGTGGTGATGAACAAGGGAGCTGGCGACGCTGGCTGGAGTGTCTGAATAGAGAGCAGAGCTGGAGGCTGTGGGAGTACGAGAGTAAGGGATGGAGTACTGTTGCTGGAGATATGAGATGGGCTTTGGAGAGACGAGACCGGCCATGGGCTTATTTCCTCGAGACCATCCTCGGTGATATCTTGAACGATGACTAAGCAATTGTCACATTGTCACACACTACACTATATATAAGTACTCCTACATAACTACAAGTCCAGCTGAGCTGCGTGGTGCAAAAGTCCCAAGAGTTTAAACTGTGCAGTGCGCTGTGAGCAATGGCCTTTGAGAGCACACATACACCCACGCTCACCTTCTCTTCCTCCGTGTCCGTAAACATTGCCCATGGCCCTTGGTCGTGAAACTCGACTGCAAACGAGAATGGTATTGCCTTGAGATCTTCGTATCCATCCTTGGGCTCCTTGAGCGCCCGCAGAGATCCCCGCACATGCAGTGTATCCATAACCTTGCCCATTTCCTGCATCTGTCTGATGAACAACAGGTCTCCACAACAGAACTCGACAGCGCCTACCTTCTCTGTGCGGAACAGGTACATTGTGTCCTGCATTACCTTGTAAAACCTCCGCTTCCACACCACCGACTCGTCCGTCTGTACGGTCACCCACCCCGTCATCACGCCCTCCTTTGCTGCCTTTTTCTTCACTTCGCCCTCGGCCTTCATGATCTTCTTTTTCCTCTCTTCCTCCTCCCGCTTCCGCATCGCCTCTTCCATCCTTGCATTGTCTTCAGCAGCCCTCTGCTGTTCCTTTCGCCATTCCTCCAGTCGCCGGTGCTCCTCTTGTCTCTTCTGTCTCTCCATTCTCTTCCTCGCCTCCCTTTCCCTCTTGGCCCTCTCCTCCTCTCGCCTCTCCTCTTCCTCCCTGCGCCTTCTTTCAGCAGCAACCCGCATCGCTTCACTCTGGATCGCCGCTCTCCTTTTCTCCGCCTCTTCCTCTTCCCTCCTCCAGAATTCTTCCTTCTCTCTCCTCCTCCTCTCCTGTCTCTCTTCTTCAGCCCTCAAGGCCTCCCTTTCTTCTTCTTCCTTTTCTCTCTGCATCTCGATCCTCATTCTAGCCCTCTCTGCAGGGTCCCTGATAGCAGCCAGCCCCCGTGGCTCAGCCCACTTTCCCTTTCTTGTCAACGTCGAAACTTGCTGTGTCGACGGAAGCGGCTTATCGTACCCATACCCGAACTCGTCTGGGCTAACCACTACCACATCTTCTGCATCCTCCCTTATCCCCCTGCCGCCGCCGACTTCTTCATGCGAAATGACCGCAAACTCGGAAACACTGTGTTGGTGCCGGTGGAAAGCAATAGAAGAACTGAGAGGAGGGAAGCCAAATTTCTCGTCGTCAGTCATTCTGTCTTCAGCAACAGAAACTGAGAAGGGAGGCTCGTACGTGTATATCCCCTCCGTTTCCGTGGGATCATGGCGGTGACGGTGGTGATTGTGGTGGTGGTGATGAGGAGGATCCATAATAATCCCATCTTCTTTCCGCCCTCCGTGTCCACGTCGCTCCGTTATTGACACTCTGGCCGCATAGCTGCCTTTGTCCTTTGGTGGTGTCGGAGGCGGCATTGAATCCTCGGATTCTTGGCTCTCGTCAATGTCTCTCGCCATCGATGCAGATGCCGCTCGCTTTTTCCTCCTCAACAGATTGCTGAACATATTGCTCCCCAGTTTGTGGTGCGCAGGTGGTGAAGGTACTCGGCGCCGGTCCAGAGTTGTAAACAAGCGCCGGAGGTGGCATATACATCTCAGAGTAGGACCTCTTAACAGGCTTCAAGTCTATGAAAACTGACGATGGCGGCGGCGCTGTTCCAGGTGGTTGAGAGAAACTTCGGCCCATATCGACAGCGGCTGGTTGTTGTTGCTGTGGGGCAGGAGGAGGCACAGAGGGTGAAATATAAAGCACTGACGAGCCAGCCGTCAGTGGTGGTGGAGTAAGAAGAGTTGGTGAAGCACTCGGATTTCTTGCGCCTGTAGGTGCGTGGAATGTTAAGATACTGGGATCGGGCTCGACTAGAGTCTGCGCAATCGCTGCGTTGGTAAGCTGAGACAGGTCATCGGCCGTAAGGACTGCGTCGTGTTTCTATGGGATGAATGGGACAATGAGTTTGGGGAACAATGGGTATTAGACGCTCGATCAGTTGCTACGACGGTATCATCACGACGGCACAGAGACTTGCCTTGAATATCATCCCCAGACGGCGAGTGTGTACCTGGGCGCGCGCTAACCCGCAACTCTATTTATCCAAAGGAACCAACAGCAGGATAATTGGCTGACTCACCTCTCCGAACACCCAACACACCCTTTGGGATGTAGCTAACCAACACATATTTGGCGTCTCCTTCTCCTCCATCCTCTTCCTCTTCCTCCTCTTCCCCCCTTTCGTCCACCTCGTCCACTCTCAGGAACCCAATCACCACCTTGTCGTCATCCTCCGGATCGATCTTGGTCTTGAGCTCCTCAAGTCCGTCCGAGCCAAATGCGTATAGTGCTAATGTATCCACCTGTTATGATGCCGACATGAGATTTTTTATTGTTGATCTAATTGCTTCCGACTTCACTCACCGTGTTGCTTGGATAATGTAGCAGGAACCTGTAAATCCCCCCCGCGCACGCGCGCGTTGTAAGTGAACATTGGCAAAGGGAATATTATAACAACGTACCAATCCAGCTCATTAGATAGCACCGCCTCGTATGCAGCCATGACCTCCGCAGAGTCCAGGAGATTCAGTGTCATACCTGGAAGAAAAAAAAAAGAGTCCTTTGGCCGGTGAATAAGAAAGAGAGATGGATATAAATCAAATGCGTGTGTGAGGGAGGGGGGGGTATATAGCCAGATCCCCCCGTTGTCAGTTCCGGACGGCTGTGTGCCCCAAGCCCGAAAATAGCTCACATGACGATCAACGATTTCCAACAACCTCTTGTCATCACACCAGCCGCTCAAGCTAACAGCGACAAGGGGAAAAAAACCCGGTTCCAATTAGCAATGCTAAAAACAACAATGGCACACGATCACAGCATTATAACGAATCCGTCTACGAACTATACAAGTATAACAAGCGGGGCGAGGACTGCGGATTCAAAAATCAGTAGAAGCCGGTCATCACCTGTGGGCAAAATCGTCACAGCATCAGCCATCCCTCATCATTTATACCATTAATCCGTGGATGGACATACGGGAGGAATTCCATTCATGGAGTGTCCATTCATAGTCGGTGCTTGCCCAACAGTTCTGGAAAACACATGTGTCAATCCATCATTGGGCTCATACGCGTTCTTTCCGACTCACCCCCCATATGTCAACAGCCCAATGCCAGCTGGGTTGATGATGGGAGCCTCTGCCTCGGCTTGCTCCTTTTGCGTATCCTTCTTCGCTCGTTCCCTGACCTCCTTCTCTAGCTGTGCCAACTTGAATAGCCAAAGTCAGCTCGCCTCCATCAGCATGCTTTCAGGCCAAACACTCACCTTCTCAATCTTGTGACCGCTGCACCTGGATCCTATATGGCATATAAAAGTCATTTAATCCATACAGCCACGACATCTCCTCCACAATATCCGCCCGTAACAGGTCGAAGCAGGTATATAGCGTAGCGGCAAAGCACTCCTTGTTGCCAATATCCACAAAGTAGGATAGCAAATCTTCTGCCACCTCATTTGATGCTGATGTTGCAGCAGTGACCATGGCGTCCTTGTACAGCTTGTCTTGTTTTGACAGAGATATTGATTCCTTCCCACTTGTTGTTCTTCTTGTACAGATGAGCTGCCAACCTCCGGAACTCGAGCAATTCGTGCATCTCTAACCGACGGGCGAGGGCAATGTTATCAAAATTCTCAAAGCTGTCGATCGAGTCCCGGAGAGTCTTGTAATCTTCTTCTTCGATCAAGAGATCATTATACGCAGCGTTAACGGCCTCAATATTGAGCTATCCGGCTGTCAGTTAAATACTATCTGGCCGGATAATCAACTAGACTCACATGTTGCACGGCAATGAGATAGGAGCGGATGAGGGGGATGTGATCAATCTGCCGGAACATACGGACCACACGGGCATGATCAATGCGAGGAATAAGAACAGTCAACAGGTCCGTCAGAAGTGTCGGTTGTTCCTGAAGGTAGAAGGTCAACGCCTTGTAGTAGCTACACCATGATGTGAATATCCAAAGGCTCTAGGTAATATCTTTGGACTCACATCTCAACATTGGCTACTCGGACAACGACGTCCTTGAACTGATTGTGTTCCCAGGCGTCAACAGACCGCTCAATCATAGCAAGAGCAGCATTATCCTGAAAACCGGTCAGCCATAGGGAACCATCGCCAAACATATCCACTTACGAATTCATCATATTTGATGTACAAGAATACCAGCTCAGGCCACAAATGGGCCCGTTCCGTCGCCTTGATGACCTTTGGAATGTTGATGCGAGCAACGAACAGCTTAAGATGCTCCATGACTGGGTGAACATTACAACTATCAGTATACCACCACTCATACACAGTAAAAATGTTGACGTACGCTTGGCAGGTTTATATTTGCTCAACAGAATGGCCAACTCGGTGAAAATACCCATATGAGCTCGTTCCAAGCTCAGACCCGCCTCCAAAAGGCCAATAACTTCCTCAAAGTGGCCAGCGTTCTCGTACATGGTGATAAGCGCCCCAAGTTCCTCCTGCAGATGCCATCAACAGTTGTCATAAGCCGAGTAATAGGGGACTTACAGCATGAACAATAATATGGAGACCACAAATCTGTGCAAGGCGGAATTCACCCTTGCCAATGCAGGCCTTATGCACCTGTTTCCAGACCCTGACAAAATCATCAGAAAATGGAGACCAGAACCTGATCCTTTACTGACTGTGTATTCCCTGCTTTCCTCGCGCTCTCGACGGCTGCCTGATTTTCACCGAGGTAGATCAACGTAGTCGCCAGCCTTGCCCAGTTTGAAATGCTCGTAAACAACAATTTAGCGGCCTGATACAGCTCGTCCTCGAAACATTTTTCTCCAACCTCGAGGATATCAGCGACATTGGTCATTCCCAGGAAATCTTCCATATCATGCAGACGATCAGTCTTGGCGTAAGCATACGCAAGCTCAGTGTCAATTTTGGGCTCGCGAAGAGTCTTGCGTGCCATCTGCAAGTAGCGCACGAGGTCATCATGTTTACCAGCGTGGTTAGCAATTTCGATGACTTCTGCGAAGTTGGAGGGGTCTTCTGCCTTGATGTAGGCGTCTGCAGTTGCAAAGCGATATTAATAACACATCAATAACAGTCGCGAAACTAGATACGCACCAACAGAGTCCTTGATACGCAACCCATCCAATTGAGCCTTAGCCAATCGGCTCCAAACTTCGGGCCTGTTGACCTTATTGGCATAATCCAAACCGCGGTCGATAGACACAATGTGCTCAACCAGCACATTAATGGCCTGCGCATGCTGCTCGTGTTTCTTGTAAATCGTCAACGCCTCCTCGTATAATCCCTTGTCAGTCGCGATCTTGGCAATCTCTGAAGGATCGTAGTTCTGCAATTTGTTGATGTACCCGACGACTTTGCCCTTGTCCGAGTTGATGGCAGTCAACAGAAGGAGGTTCTGCAAGCTCTTGTTGTCGCTGAACGGCGAAGGCTCAATGATGATCTTCTCGAGGAGCTCAATGAGCTCAATGGGGAGGTTAGCCCGGATGAGTGCCTTGACAGTCACTGATACATCATCAGGATCAGTACATTCAGGAATAGCAGTAGCAACGATCTGCCAGGGGTCATCTCAATGATATCCCACAGTAAGAGGAAAGGAATCATACCTGATCGATCAGGGTGCGACGATGGATGTTGTCGTCCGAGAGTACTTGAGCCCAGAGATCAAGTTCACGGCGCTTAATAAGGTAGCGGGCCTGTTGCTTGAACATGGAATTTTCGTTTGTGAATGGCAATTAACTCCTCATCACAGAAGCCTTTAGCATAGGCAATATATGCGAGGTATGGGTCGCGGGCTTCGCAAAAACGGCCAACAACAAGCGGTTCATACAACTATATCACCGGGGTCAGCAAAAAAAAACAGCTCGAAAAATGAAATTACAAACGTTGTTTTCTTTAAGGAATTGCTCAGGATTGTTATTGCTATCAATATAGATCTTGGCCATAGCGTTGAAAATTGCGGCATCCTGGCTACCAGCTTGAACACGAGCCTCAAGCCAAGGGAGGATCAACTTGAGCCTATTCCTCTGCTCGACCTCAGCAACGAGCTCATCAACAGGGAATGTACCCTGGACGCTAGCAAGCAAGCTCTTGATCGTAGTCTCGTCGCAGTCAACGTCTAAAAGACCACCGACAACCTGGGGTGTCCTGACCGAGTTGACACGTTGAACGTACACCTCAATGAACTTGACCAAACCGTTTTGATACAGATACAAAACAAGGTCGTGGACAAAGTCGAAACGGTCGCAGACGATGATGAGAGGAAGCTGGTCGGACAACTTGGCCTCTTTGAGGAAGTTCTTGACTTTCTCGGGGTTGTAGTGGTTGCTCTCCCTGCAGATGCGCTCAACCTCGCGGATTTGGCCAGTGCGGGTAGCGGCTTGGATGTATTTGAAATTAACCTCTTGATCCTCGCTGAGGTTGACGATCGAGCCGAGATAGTAATACAAACCCTCGAAGCTCTTGTAGCTCTCGAACATCTCAATAAGCTTGACAGGACCAAGGATATCGGAATATTTGGTGGCAATCTGGATGACAACCTGCAAATTCTGGCGGATGTTCACGCGCAACATCTCGTTCAGACACGCCATCGATTGTTCAGTAGTGAGCCGGCTGAAGTAGTTGACAAGCCACTGCACAAGGCAATGTGAATTTCCAATGATGAGCATATGCAGCCAGGGTTGCACTCACATCAGGTTGCAACCCAGTAGTATGAACAATGGCTCTCTTGATGTCGGCCAAATCTTCGTAATGTTCCAAAGCCTATAGATCATTTTTTTGTGAATTTCCTTGCGCTTCTCGAAGAATGGTAGCTTACACGCTGTAACAAACCAGCCTTTTCGCACAGATTGGCAATCCTTGGACGATCGTAATGCGTAAACATATCGTTTCCGAGAATGGCATCCGCAACTTGAGGAGCATGGACGAGATTCATTTCCAGTAGACGAGTCTGCAAGTGACCTTGCTCCGGTTTGTTGTCCTTGAGAGCAGTCCAATAGGAAGGATGTGGCAGGTTGTATCATGTTCTGGGACATGAAAATGTCGACGACCTAGAATAT
Organism: Lepiota venenata; assembly: GCA_004296355.1. Classification (NCBI taxonomy): domain Eukaryota; kingdom Fungi; phylum Basidiomycota; class Agaricomycetes; order Agaricales; family Agaricaceae; genus Lepiota; species Lepiota venenata. Next base: position 1,031,496 of record RCFS01000003.1, read on the forward strand.
AATACTAAGTCGGCGTCCCCAGCTGAAAATTCCATAAACTTACTCTCTCAATGTCAACAAGGGGACCAGACTCATCGTTAACCAACTGTCCAGCGAACTCAGCACCCTTGTCTGGATTGGATCGCATGACGTGCTGGAGTAGGCCAACATAATCAGGGGCGTAGCCGACCTTTTTAGAATACAGAACAATCTTGTCGGTTTGACCAGTCTCAGCAAAGCAAGCAATGACTTTGCTGGGCACGTTGGCACGAAGATAGACAGAGAGTGCGAGGGTCATATCATGGAGACGAACAATATCACCGAGTTCCTCCGAGCAGGTCAACTAGAGCGTATAATCAGTTTCACAGGTAGAAGCCAATCGTTAGAACTACGCACTTTGTTCTCTTTGAGCCATTTCTCAAGAAGTTGCTTCCTGCCCTGTTGTAATACAGGCCGAGCCAGCTCCAAGGACTCCAAGTGATTGAGTTCGCCCTTCTCAAGTAAAATACCAAAGTATTGAAGGATAGGAGAAAGACCCCCAGGCGGCGCAGGGGCAGACTTGAAAGCTTCGATAATTTGGTTGGTACGTAAGATACCCTAGGCTCTATGTTACACGCGTACTGAAAGAGCACCCAAGCATAACTTACTCGTGGGGAATTGGCAGCCACCTTGGCAGCCTCGCCGTACTGGCCAGAGGCGAACAGCTGCTGATACTGCTTTGATGTACAAGTCATCAGCACCAGGAAGATTTGCCCTACTAGCCAGCTTGAATGCCAGCTCCGTGTTGTTCAAAGTCTGCAAGACGTAGGGAACAATAGTCTGTTCATCGACGTTGACACTGAGGACTTGTCCCTTCTTGTTAACACCGATGATACCGTTCGTCGCTTCGTGCTCAGCCGTAACGAAAATCGTCTCGCCAGAGATCCGGTTCATGTATATACATGCACCAGACTCAAGGTCGTAAAGGTGAATGAAGCCGTATTTAGTGACGAGGTAAATGATGCCATGCTTTTTGGACACCTGCATGGCCACTGGGAAGTCATTGACCGCTTCAGGAGGAAAATAAACATCAACGGCGCGTTTGGTGAAGGGTGGGTCGGGAGCTTGATGATCTATCTCAACAATATGCAGCTATGGGAGGGTATCAAGCAACCAGATGCAGGAGAAAACAAAACAACTTACTCTGGCACCTGTTGCTGTACGCACGGCAAAGGTAAAAAGTTTCGTAGGCTTCTGATGACCATCCAACTTGATCTCTGCGAAAGCAGCAGCATGACCCTCAATAGCTTGGCTGACACCTCTCTCCCTGCTGTATAGTTGCATGGAACCCTTGACCTTAAAAGCGGAAGGGGCCGTTGGGTTTCCAGAGATACCAATAAGGACCAGCCATTTCTCGTCGGGCATTATACGGTAATTGATGATTTGAGTACCCGACAGAGTGTCGTGACGATCAAAGACCTTCTGAGGTGGCGAGGTCTGGTCTGTAATTGTCCAGTGGTAAACAGCAGACGCGGTAACCAGACCAATGGTCGTGTCGGATACCCATTTCCAAAAGACAACGTCCTCGTTGTTCGCGTGGGACTTGACCTTTTGCTTGGTTTCAATATTGAAGATTTGGAGTGTACGTCCAGCTAGAAAAACACAGTTAACAAGACGACGTTGCCTAGACCTAGCACTAAAACACACCCTTCAGTGCCAAAATCTTTTGTGAAGGGTGCATGATAGCAGAGTCTGCGGATATGGGCCGTCGGAGGACATTGTTGGCGTCGGAAAGGTCGATGATGACAACCTGGTTCTGCTCGTTAATCCTCTCGCGTACACAAATGAAGTGATCGGATTCAAGTGTTAGCGTCTAGCACATGCAAAAGCGGTTAGGGTGTGCCATGAAACAAGCTCTGTGAGAAGTACCTGTGGTGAAAAGAGAGTTAGCTACGGGTGCGCACGTCAGCAGCTGGGTGTCGCGTAGACGTACCTGGAAAGAAATCGAGGCTGGTTGGACCCCGAGACTGGAGAGTTGGAGATGCTCGCAAAAAGCGATGGGTTTTGAAAAGTCCAAAGCCATGGTCGATGTGTCTAGGTCCAAGGTGGACGCTGCGGCCTGTTGGGAGGAACTTATTTGGTGAGGGCGAAGGGAAACAGGGTGTTTGTAGTTGTTGTCCAATGCCCCTTCCAGCTGCGTACCCGCACCGCATGTGGCATGTGCATCTAACTAACCGTGACTCTATTGTGATATTCAAACGCAGAGCACAAGACTCGTTTCTGTGCATCACTATTTCTAAACTACAACGTAATTACAAGAGAGTTACATAAAGATAGCACCTACAAACTTACCCTTCTCTCGCCTCCTGGAGAGCAGCCTGTCCATCTTTTTCTTCGTTGAACTCGAAAAGCGGCAAGTCTAACAATATGGTCCGTTTAATTATGCTCGGAAGGGGCTGGTATATCGCGGGGGGGATAGGTATCAAGATGGAAGTCTTCTTCAAGTATGTCTGATAATTCTTCCATGCGTCCACATACTCAGGCATTGCGTCGGGTCCATTGGACATCAAATAAAACTTTTTGGCCGTCGGCTTTTCCAAAATGGGCATCCCGGATCCAAACATCAGAAGGCTAGGTACCACCAGCGCTTAAGGAATGTGCGGTACAGATTTTAAAAAAAAATCCACCTACAAGAAGGTGAACAGAGGAGAGACCACCGAGCCGTACTGAGCTGCCCTGCTGGAATGCGGCAAGGGAGCCATTCGTGGTTGGAGACAGACACAGCATCCAAATCCCCCACCAACAAAGCATCCTGCATTCCGTGAGTATGTAAGTGCATCATGAATAATCACTCAACTCACTCTCCAAAGTAAGGCGGATGGCGGGACCACGCCCAGAGACCCCGCTGTAAGAGATTAGAATGCTGTTGCTTGGGTTGAATGCCATCTTACATTCATTGGCATGTCTCTGGGAGATGTCTTGCGGGTTTTGTAGAGGTACTAGTGCGCATATTGAGCACCTCAGCGTCATTGAAACCAGTAAACTGACCTTCTGCATATCTGCAACAGACTCGATGATGAGTCCGATTGCCCAGAGAATGATGCCTACGACATCTCTTCCCGTACCAAACCCTGGGTTATCCCCTCCACGGACTCTGTCAGACACGGCAGGAGAGTTGAGGATGACAACAGGCAAAGAGACCACCCAAATCTAGCGCTCTGAATCAGCACCACATCACTTACTATCACCCATCAACTAGGCTCACCCAGACGATTTGGCCTGCAAATTTTACAATAAACTTGCTTAGTTGCCATCACACGCGTATGTTGGAACAAGGCTCCTCACCGACCCAAAAGCCGAGAAACTTGAAGAAGTGAGAGCGGATGTCATCGAATCGGGTATCTCTCCCCATCTTTAGCACGCGGAAAAGTAAAAACCCTGCGGGGGATACAATGAGGCAACTGTAGAAATAGGATTTCCATGGCCTTTCTACCTGAAATCCTGACGGCCCAGATCATGACCAAAATACTCGCAACTTGAGGTGCGTTAGCGGGATTCTACCAGCATACCCGCCACACGTACCAATATTTCGCGCATAGAACGTATTTCCAATGAGCAGTGTCAAGAGCGCTGTTATACAAGTATAATGTAAGATCTTGACTCGGGGTTCTGAGATGGCCTCGCGGCTGACCTAGGAAAAAGAAGTTGGAACCTTCACCCCCGAGTCAGCGACTCCATATCTTCCGCGATGCAATATCAATGACATACCACCCGTAAAGTCGGTGATCTTGTCGAACTTGAGGGAGTAGGCGATCGCAAAGCCAGATAACTGCCACCCAACCGTAACCAGGAGAGTAAGGAGGAGGTAGAACCGGTCCAGGGCATAAACTGGTGCCATAACGAAAAGCGATAGGAATAAGGGCTGCGCGCCAATGCTAGTAGCTAAGGATTATAGGAATGGGAGAAAGAGGGCGTGAACGAAAGGCAATGAATTCATGTCGGTCCACTTAATAACAGGCTAGGACAAATATAGATCATCGCCCTGATGATGGCACCGGATCGGTCATAGCGGAGATCGCACGGTTTCCAAATTGTTATCCGCCGTTCGCGCGAATTGTCGTGTCATGTCGTCGGGTGCTGTGTTTTGAATAGTGGAACCACAAATCAGGGCATAGCTTGGAATAGGTAAAGTACGTAGTATATCCTTCTATGTTCAGTGGGACAGGACTATCTACTAATTATTAATTATCGTCTCCCAAGGCGAGGGCTTGTTCCAGCTCATCCGCTTCGTCGATCAGCACCGACATGGGAGGAGCATTTCCATAAACTAGTCTTTGAATCACAATAGCTGTGGGTCTGGAGTTCAGCTTTCATGTTTAATGACCCAACAGTCACCTCCACACTCACCAACATCAATTGAAAGCTGGAAAATGGCACAGACTTTAAATTGCAGCGGGGAACCTTGGAAGAAAAAATATGCGGTCCTGGTATCGCGTAGTTAGATTACTAAGGCTTAAGGTACCAAGAGAAAAACTTACTTAAAGGCATCTCCACCAAACCACCCAACCAAAGTCGACAAGCGAAAGCCATATAACGAACGCTGACGGTAGTTGCTAGTGGATCACTATGAACAAGGAACTTTGAAGAAGCAGTTTGAAAGGGATACCTTATCAGCTGTGGGATCGGGAGCGTGCTCTCGAGACCGAGAGCAATGAAGCCAAGGGTGTTCACGAATATCTCGGATCTACCCAGGATGAGAAAAAGGATAGCCTGGCATAATCTGATAGACCGAATGTTAGCTCAATGGATGAAGAAAATCTCAGAGGAAGACACACATAAAACCACAAAGAAATTCAATGTATTGTGCATATGTAGACCATTGCCAGAAGGAAAACGGCCGGGTGGATGAATTAAGGGACTCTGGACTCAATTTTGGTCGACAAATGATGCATATGTAGAGAAGGGCCAGCTGGGAATCCCATTAATAGAGGAGTGACATAGAAGAGTATCGGTACTAACTTGGGCAAGAATCATGAGGACAGACTGGACCAGCAGCGCAATTTCGAAGTGATTCCTAGTTGTAGTGTTGTCAGTGTCTCTAAGAGCTCCTGTTCTTACTGCTGGCGCACCCTAGCCAGAAGAAACAACGGGTGATGTTTGCAAGTAGTCTGCACATAGTGTGTTAGGGGTTTCCTCGACAAGTCAACAGAAAGCATTGACAGTATAGCGCAAACATCACGAGAGAAGCCAGTCGAATCACTGCATGCTAGTCGTTTAGTCTATTGGCTTAGGGCCAAGCATTAGAGGTCTTGCCGTTTCCGAATTATTGAGGCGGCCTGGTCGGCATAAACCTGTTCTCAAGCCAAGACGTCATGTGGGATATTGAAGGGTCGAAAGGTATGGATACATACCAGGGGAGGGCCAACGGCCATACCAATAGAGGCCAGCGTTGATAGCCAGGACATTGTGCAAGTACAGTGAGCTCGTAGAGAAGCTGGGAGTGGTGGTGAAGCAAGAGGTCCGCCACGGTGTCCACTTCACCATGACCAGCGCACAACTGCTTAGTCACCGGGCGCGTAGATGTCACTTTGACGGAAACACACCACGAGTTAATCCCCATCTCTCGCGAACTGGGGAGGTAATCAACAGTATATATAATCAAGAATTAGACCTTTGATAGTTTATTGAGGCTACGCGAGCTCATCACTACATTTCTTTACCTGATGGGTCCGCACTGATCCTCTGCGTCATTCGAGCAAACAACCTGGGGTGCTACTCGCTATCCTTACCTCAAGTTCTGTAAGGTGCAGAGTCCGAAGGTTCTTTGACGAGCTGTTGACTCGCGCACTTGCGCTCCTTATAATCGCCGTTTTACGCAACAAATCCCTATAGCAGATCTTGGTATACACAGCTAGTCTTCCTCACTTTAACCCTTGTAAATGGAACGCTATGCCTTTGATTGCTCCAGAGCCTTTCAGAATGCTCACCTTGTGAGGAATGCAAATGGCATCCCACTCTATTTCATTGCATTCTGTTTCGCAGCATCACGGAGGAAATCGTCAAGAGTAATCCAATCACTGCTGGCTGACCATGACCTTGTAGCCACGGCAGAATGTAGGTTGGCCACCCGGCTTTACATTAGGCTTATCACTGATGACTTCGTGTCCAACATATCCAATAGGAGCATAATTATCGATGCCTCTGTGAAGTGACTTGATACTGGGAGTGGAATAAACTATTCTTTGTTCGCAAAGTTTCGCAGAATCACAGAATGGAAAATTTATGCTAGGAGAATTTTTTTTCTTGAGGAATCTGCCCCAAATTGATTTTGCCTCCGAGAATACATGGGCCAAATAAGTACACCAGAGACGGAAGGCAAGGTCTGTAGGGCATAAGAGAGCAGCACGAACTTTAGTATCCAGAACCATCATCTGCCCATATCATCGAGGAGTAGTGGTTGGGAAGCTCGGCAGTAGATTTCGGCACCCAGAGCGGGGGAATAGGTGCAACAAATCTGCTGCCCATTCAACATACCCGGCTCTGGGAAGCATAATTTCTATTGGTGCAGAATGATGTTGTGATACGAAGAGCTTCTGAACGCACTGCGCATATTCAATCGGACCGGGGTGGCACACTTGAACAGCGATCCTTGGAACAAAAGCGTACGGCCATTCGAGCACCCATTTTTGCTATTGTGTGTCAGGAAAAGCTGGAAGTGATTTGTGTGAACCTGGGCTTAAATCGGACGTATAGTTCGTTGCACTGCGCAACCTGATTGGAGAAGTAACGCGAGAAAAAAAAAGCGTTTGAGAGCTAGATCCACGCTGTGCGGTAGCACGCGTGCTACTGTGTTTGCCTTCAGTATCCTGGCTGAGGCTTGCAATGAGGACATTGGTATATTGTTGGGCTGTTTGCGCTTCGCTGGCAGAAAAGGAAAAAGATATTATCACGAAAACGAAGATCAAGTCGTTCGAAAGTTTGGATAGCGTTATGGCCGCGCGAACTCGGTCCATCACAGGGAGATCATCCCTCCCCCAGGAGGTCCAAATGCTCGTTCGCTTGAGCATGGGATGTATAATAGAACTTGAACTAGAACAACGCGATACTGTACTTGTTCATCGACTTCAAGGTGACATGAACGACATCACTGAATATAGGCGCACCATTGTCTAGCTTGGTATCGCGTCTGATCCTGAGAACGAGTTCAGACGATGCCAGGCGTGCCTTATAGCACTGCAGTTAGATGTGGGGCCCTGGGTCCGTCAATGTAGATACATGGCTAGATCTGGTTTACATTTGACTACGAGCAAGGCCCACGCGTGCGTGGGGGCCGTCAGCTGCCCGGAGTATTTTAGTGATGAGACGTATTCAGGAGCGTAAGGGCAATGTGTGGTTGAAACACTCAAACTCCGACCTTTTTCATGCTCAACAGGGAGCGCAATGCGACAGTGGGGAATTGTTCTAACGCCGCTTCAGGATTTACCCGACGCTCTGAACTTCTGATAGAATACCCCCACATAAAACATGGTGAAAGCGAAAAGCACTTCGCCTGCGTTTCCCCAAATATTTCCTAATGGACGTCAGCAACTCGCTGCAGAGCTGCCAGTCACGTGCAGAGCAGTTTTAGGCGCTGCACTCGGCTTTGGTAATTAGCAGACAACGACGTCTGGCAACATTCCCAACGCCGAAGCTCGTCCCAACGCATCCTACCCTTTGTCCGACCCCAGTCCTCTTCTCCGTGCTGGCATTTCCTTTTTTCTGCTACTTATACCCATCTGCCGCATTGGACAGCATAATTCCACGTAGCAAACACACGGACGCACCGTTCTTTGTTGCTTGAAATGTCCTCAGTATCTAATGGCAAGAGTCCACATACAGAGGAACGGGATGCGGCCGAACTAAAGAAGGCACTGGCAACCGGCGCCGTGAAGGAATCTTCGGTCACCGGCGGTGAGTGCCCCGTGTCCAGAGCTTAGGACTTCTTCGCTTATCTTTTTACTAGCTTCAGCCATTGTGTGCTACTGTCTTGCGTCAATATTGATGACTCTTGTTAACAAGGCAAGTTGAGCTTTCACTGGACATTAACATCCCGCTCACTATTTGTTCAGTTCATCGTATCTGGCGCTCATTTCTCAATGAACTTTCTGCTACTCTGTATTCAGTCCTCCGTTTGTGTTACATGTGTGATGTTGGTCAAGAGGCTCGGGATTATATCCTTCAGAGATTTTGACAGAAAGGATGCCAAAGTCTGGTTCCCTATCAGCTTTCTACTCGTTAGTGTTATATATACCGGCTCTAAAAGCTTGGTGAGTAATCATCAATTAAATTACTTCACGCCAGACTTATTTTGAGAAACTTAGCAATACTTGAGCATACCCGTATACACAATTTTCAAAAATTTAACCATCATCTTGATTGTCAGCCTCCATATGCATTTCCTGAAAGCACATTATTGACCTGTAATCAAATTTAGGCATATGGGGAGGTCCTTTGGTTCGGAGGTAGAGTAACCGCCCTAACTTTTGTTTCTTTCATTTTCATGGTGAGTTCGAGTACTTCTTCAAAAACGTCATGCTGATATAGCATAGGTAGTCTCATCGATTATTGCTGCGTGGTCCGACGTCACGAGCGGCCTCACCCATTCTTTTCCGACGAGTAGCGTAGGTGTGAGTGCTGGCATGATGTCAAATATTCTGGACACCGTCCGTGGGCTTGGTGCAGGGTATTTCTGGATGCTCATCAATTGCCTTACAAGCGCCGCATATGTGCGTCATTTCGAGAAGACCCTTTTCCATGCTGTCCTCACATGCAACGTATAGGTTTTGTCGATGAGAAAGAGAATCAAAGCAACCGGCTTTTCAGATTGGGATTCGATGTTTTATAACAACTTATTGAGCATCCCAGTACTCGCAGTATTCTCGTTACTCGTCGAAGACTGGGGGTCAGAAAACCTGACTACGTAACTTGTACGTTAGAAATGTTCTCCCAACTCCGAGTACGCTCAACGCTCGAATTAGCCCACCAGAGACCCGAAACTTTTTACTGTCCGCAATCGCGTTTTCAGGCGCAGCAGCTGTTGGTATCTCGTATACTACAGCTTGGTGCGTCCGGACGACGAGTAGCACGACATACAGGTGAGGCATCATGAGTGTTACTTTGGTGTGGGATTGCCAAGCCTAACCGAGGACCGCAGTATGGTAGGGGCTTTGAACAAGCTTCCTGTTGCTGCATCAGGGATGATATTCTTTGGGGATCCAGTTACATTCGGATCAGTATCAGCTGTTGGAGTCGGATTCTTTGCAGGTACATTGTACGCGGTGGCAAAGAACAATCAGAAGAATGCGGAGGCACGGAAGCAGGCAGACGGAATACTGCCACTGACAAACCGGAAACCATAGAAGACAGTAGCGGACGAAAGGGCTTTGGATGGACGGTGTTAGGCTGTTGACTTGTACTACTGTCATTCGGTTGAGATAATCACATGGTGCAGGGTTGTGGCGAAGTAGTGATTTGGGACATAATGAATACACTGGCGTCGAACAGGGCGGCGGCGAAGAGATGAATTCGTGGAGATGGAGCGGAAAATCCGCGTTAATACCGAATAAGACTAGGTTCAGGAGGAGGTGGGGTAGACTTGATGATAACGGCGGCGGCAGGATATCATAAATACCATATCTCGAATACAGTATCATAAAAAAACCCTGCAGTCACTCGTAGGGGCCTTCCCCATTTGTACCGCCCGAGTGTCTGCGATACATACTTAGTTGTGTTCATCGCTCCCGATATTTTCCATCCCTTCCTTCAACTCTCCTCGGAACGGTGTTGGCTCCCCAAGCTTAACCATCGTTCACCACCATGGCTTCACAGACATCTTCTACTCTACACCCCCCGCGGCTGTCGGCCATGTTCGCGACGTCGCCCAGTGCTCCGGGCACTCCTGTGCACTCGATTCAGACTATGCGGAGGAAGGCTGCCGGCCACGGTGGGCCATTGACCAAGATTCTCGTTGCTAATCGCGGCGTAGGTATCCTTGCTCCTCGTCTCTCATTAGCCTTCATCGCCGCGATCTCTCTTTATCTAGGAAATCGCCATTCGTGTCTTCAGGACTGCTCATGAATTAGCGATGCACACTGTCGCAATCTACTCCTTTGAAGACCGCTTATCGGCTCATCGTCAGAAGGTAGGATCTCTTAATCTTGCCACGCGCTATCGCTCAAGCTCATCCTTTATGCTAGGCTGATGAGGCCTACCAAGTTGGCAAGGGCCTCACTCCCGTTGCTGCCTACCTCGCGCAGGATGATATTATCAGGATCGCCCTGGAACACGGCGTTGACATGATCCACCCCGGGTAGGTCTCTATCGTACTGTAAATCCTGAAAATTTGCTCATGGACGGGCAGCTATGGTTTCCTCTCTGAAAATGCTCACTTTGCTCGCAAAGTTGAACAAGCCGGCATCGCTTTTGTCGGACCCTCGCCAGAGGTTATCGACGGACTTGGTGATAAGACTAAAGCCAGGACCCTTGGTATGGATAAATTAACATGTCGTTATTACATGTCAGTAGAATTCTGATTGTCATCATAGCGATGAAATGTGGCGTCCCCGTTGTCCCTGGAACACCAGGACCGGTTGGGTCCTACCAAGACGGCGAGTCGTTTATCAAGGAATACGGCTTCCCAGGTACGTCCCTACACTGAGTGAGGTATTGTGCTCAAGCGGCTTCGTTAGTCATCATCAAGGCTGCCATGGGTGGCGGCGGCCGTGGTATGCGTGTTGTGCGAGAGGAATCTGACTTCAAGACATCTTTTGAACGCGCCGTCAGTGAGGCCAAGTCTGCTTTCGGTGATGGAACCGTCTTCATCGAACGTTTCCTCGAACGCCCCCGTCACATCGAAGTGCAGCTTCTCGCTGATGCCCTGGGAAATACTATTCATCTTTTTGAGCGCGATTGCTCGGTTCAGCGTCGTCACCAGAAGGTTGTTGAAGTTGCGCCTGCTACTCATCTCCCTGAAGAAGTCCGCCAAGCTATTCTGAATGATGCCATTAAACTTGCCAAGAGCGTTGGATACAGGAACGCCGGTACTGCCGAATTCTTGGTAGACCAAATGGGTAGGCACTACTTCATCGAAATTAACCCCCGGATCCAGGTTGAACACACCATCACTGGTAAGTTTCGAACGTTTGATTGCATGGCTATTTTAATACTATCTTATCTCCTTAGAGGAAATCACCGGTATTGATATTGTTGCCGCCCAAATTCAGATTGCCGCTGGTGCTACCTTGCCACAATTGGGCTTGACTCAGGACGCTATTACCAAACGTGGCTTTGCTATTCAATGCCGTGTCACAACCGAGGATGCCGCCGCCGGATTCCAGCCTGATACGGGAAAGATTGAGGTTTATCGAAGCGCTGGCGGTAATGGCGTTCGCCTTGACGCCAGCTCTGGTTTCGCTGGTGCTCAAATTACGGTGAGTGAATCCCCAGCAGAACTCAAGCGCTTTTCGCCTCATGGATACATAAACTTTGTAGCCCCACTACGACAGCTTGCTTGTGAAATGTACGGTTAGTGGTACCACCTACGAGGTTGCTCGCCGAAAAATGCTTCGTGCACTTGTCGAATTCCGCATCCGTGGCGTCAAGGTCGGTAGACAACAGCAGCCTGCCTTCTTAATTGCTAATATTTATGAAATACGCAGACTAATATTCCATTCTTATTCCGTCTTCTGACACACGATACTTTCATTGGAGGGAAGACTTGGACCACAGTATGTTGTGCATGGACTTGGCGATTGTTTCTTCTCACCAGGTTTTGCTAGTTCATCGATGATACCCCAGATCTCTTCAAACTCGTTCAAAGCCAGAACCGTGCACAGAAGCTTTTGGCTTATCTCGGGGACCTCGCCGTCAACGGAAGTTCTATCAAGGGTCAGGCTGTACGCGTCTCATCTATTTTGACATTAAAGGTTCTTCGCTAATTCACTTGTGATAATAGGGCGAGCCCGGTCTCAAAACCGACATTATTATCCCGAAACTCGCCAACCGTGATGATCCTAACGGTGCCCATACTGATACCACCTTCCCTTGCACTGTTGGGTGGCGTAATATCATCGTCGAACAAGGTCCGGCGGCTTTTGCTAAGGCTGTCCGGGCATATCCTGGCGTATTGGTTATGGACACCACCTGGCGTGATGCCCACCAGTCTTTGCTTGCAACCCGTCTACGCACCACCGATATGGTTAACATAGCCAAAGAGACAAGCTACGCTCTTGCAAATGCGTACAGCTTAGAAATGTGGGGGGGCGCTACCTTTGATGTTGCCATGCGCTTCTTGTATGAGGATCCTTGGGACCGTTTGGTATGTTGAAGACCCTTTTCTGTGTTGTTAGGGTGAATACTAACCCATTACTTTAGCGCACCCTTAGAAAGCTTGTTCCCAACATCCCTTTCCAGGCTCTCGTCCGTGGCGCCAACGGGGTCGGTTACACCTCGTATCCGTAAGTCCGCCTAACAGAGCAGATGTGTTTGTGTTAATTCCATGTAAGCGATAATGCTATATACGACTTCTCGAAGAAAGCCGTCGAGAACGGTCTCGATATCTTCCGTGTCTTTGACTCTCTGAACTATTTTGGTTCGTCAATATCCTCACATGCGACTTGTAGAATTCTGCCAACCACCTAATTTTTTTTATTTAGAAAATGTGAGCCTGGAAAACGGTGCGGTTCAAAGACCAGCTTGAAACTCACACCTTTGTAGATGAAGCTCGGCATTGACGCCGCAAAACAAGCTGGCGGCGTCGTCGAAGCTGTCGTTTGTTATAGCGGTGATGTTGCCAGCCCCAAGGAAACCAAGTACACCCTCCAATACTACCTTAACTTCGTCAATCAGCTCGTCAATGAAGGTATCCACGTCCTTGGCGTCAAGGATATGGCCGGTCTCCTGAAGCCCGAGGCCGCTAAGCTGTAAGCGCACCACTAACCCTATCTCCGAGACTAGGCTAATATAAATACTGGTTGAACAGTCTCATCGGTGCTATTAGAAAGGCACACCCTGAACTTCCTATTCATGTCCATTCGCACGACACCGCTGGTATCGCTACTGCTAGCATGCTCGCTGCCGCTGCTGCTGGTGCTGATGTTGTCGATGTGGCTATTGATAGTCAGTATCCTGTCATGGTTTGCGGAACCACGTCGCTAATCACACCACTAGGCATGTCCGGTTTAACTTCACAACCGTCTATGGGTGCTGTTTGCATGGCTCTTGAGCAAACCTCGCTCGGAACTGGTATCCGCTATGAGGACATCCAGGCTCTCAACTCTTACTGGAGTCAAGTCCGCATGCTCTACAGCTGCTTCGAGGCTAATGTTCGTGCTTCCGACTCATCGGTCTTCGATCACGAGATGCCGGGAGGCCAATACACCAATCTTATGGTTAGTTTATCCGACGAAATTCTAAACCCTTCTTCTGACGGTTCCTTCCAAGTTCCAAGCTGCCCAACTTGGACTCGGAACGCAATGGGCGGGTAAGCTTCTATCTTCTTAATGGTATTGTCATGCCGGCCGACATCTTTTCTTAGAAATCAAGCAGAAGTACATCGAAGCAAACGAGCTTGTGACGTTTTCTCATATCTGCTGATAATCATAGTATTCTGACTTACTTGACTGATCTTCTCAGTGTGGCAACATCATCAAGGTACTTCATCCAATCTATCAAACCAGCAAGAAGCTTCTGGTTGCTGATGCTCACCTGTGAACAGGTCACACCATCATCTAAAGTTGTTGGAGACTTCGCCCAATGGATGACACAAAATTCCCTCTCCAAGGACCAAGTCACCGAGAGGGCTGATCAACTTGATTTCCCCTCTTCCGTTGTGGAATTCTTCCAGGGATACCTTGGACAGCCTGTGGGAGGATTCCCTGAACCTTTGCGCTCACGTATCATCAGAAATAAGGAAAGAATCGATGGACGTCCTGGTACCGCCTTGGAGTCTTTGAACTTCAAGAAGATCAAAGCGGAGCTGCGGAGCAAATTCGGAAAACACATTACAGATACGGATGTGACCTCCTACGTCATGTATCCCAAGGTATACAACTTACAGTTGTTTCCTTCGAGATATGATGGTCTAAACATATTTACGGCAGGTCTTTGAGGAGTATCAAGGATTCTTGGCTAAGTATGGTGACCTGAGGTACGTCCTCGGGACCCCTTCGTAGTCATTGATATTCAATAATTTCTCAGTGTTGTTCCCACACGCTACTTCTTGGGTCGTCCTGATGTTGGGGAGGAGATGCACATTTCCATCGAGCCGGGAAAGACCCTGATTATCCGTCTCATGGCTGTGGGACCTGTAGTGGAAGGTCGTGCCCAGCGTGATGTCTGGTTCGAGGTCAACGGAGAGGTGAAGCTTAGGCTGAACGATCTTTGTCATCTCAAAGGAAGCTGATGTTATTGCGTTAGGTCCGCGCGGTCTCCATCGAGGATAAGAATTCTGCCGTAGAGACTGTTTCGCGGGAGAAGGCCACTACCGATCCTGGTTCAGTTGCTGCTCCCATGTCTGGCGTCGTTGTCGAAGTCCGGGTAAAGGAGGGCCATGAGATCAAGAAGGGTGACCCCGTTTGTGGTAAGTAGACCTTGTGTGGGTGCATCTATAGGTCCCATCTCAGAGCATTCTTTTGCATGTAGTTTTAAGTGCCATGAAGGCAAGCCATTAACCGAACATTTCACTATGGAACGGATTGTACTCATACTTTACTTAGATGGAGTCTGCGGTCACAGCACCCGTCTCCGGCCACATCAAACGTGTTGTTGTTCATGAGGGTGCGCATATTCATACGCCCCTGAAGCTGCGCTCACCCTTTATCATCTTTCCCTTACAGGCGATTCGATTAACCAGGGTGATCTCGTAGTTGAGATTGTTCACTAACTGGTTTTTGGAGGCATTTATAGCATCATTCGAGGTTTATAAGCCATCTAGATTCGGATTACAACTTGTGCATTGATAAGAAATTCGTACGAGGAAATGATCGATAAGTTTTGTTTATGGTCGTTCTTCTGCTTTTACCCATCGGGAACAGGGGGGAGAAGAGGAACACCGCTGCTTCGCCGTGTTCTTTCGCATTCTTTAGCAAGCGTAGGAAAACCGCGGCAAGTCACTCTGGCCTAGGATATGGCCAGAAACCACCCTATCTATGCCTTGTAAAGGATTAGATAGTAGAACCGCATGTCCGGGCACTGGCTAATTTTACAAGATCCAACGACATGTGGGTTCCTAGCCAACCACCCTTCGTTACTAAACTCCTTGGGCGCAACAAATCATATAAGTCCACCGTAAGCGAGTCTGTGGGGTCTGTGGAAAATAAGGAGCCGGTCCGCTACACCTGCGTTTGTCCCGTTGTCGGCGGTGTCCTATGTAGTAATTATTACCTAGTGAACTAAGTCTGGACAGAGGAGCCACGGCTCCGCGCCTCGCTCTAGTGCCCTCGAGGGTGGCAGCAACTGATGAGTTTACCCATATTAAATCTCTGCTTGACATTTGCCGATCTGCTAACCAATGTAGGTGAGCATAGTCGGATCCGGAAACGACACGGGGTACAGGTGCGTCGTTTGGGCGGTGCGTGTGGCCTGGACAGAAGAGAGGTCGGGCATACGGTCCACGTCTGTCTGATAGAAGGAAGGTATAAATATAACTGGAGATGTAGCCATTTGCAGTTTTGGTCTCATCATTGGAAGCAAAGTGCTTGACAGTGTGAACGTGGCCAGTAAGCATAGCATCACTTGATGTTTTTGGGCGATTGAGGTATACGAAATACAAATGTGGACAGACAATGCCCAGAACGTGCGTGCCAAAGTTGAGCTGGTCTCTGGGAGTTGTTCCTAACCACGAAGTTCGAGAAGAATGCTCTCAGGCCCACGATGAAGAAATGGCTGTTTTGATAACGAGTAATGGTAATTTCAGAGGCGCATATCCTATTCAGTGAAGAGATTCAACGGTCGCTATATCATTTGTAAGTCGGTCACGCATGGACATGCATCGAGGAGTCAGGAAGATCGTATTTCGGCAGATATTTTATTCAAATGGGCCAAGCAATCCTGATGCAACTCCTGAACGACCCCCTATATGACAAAAGGTCACCAGCGGTTTTTTCATATCATGAAACACAACAGTCACCTTAGCTGGCTTGATGGCCTTTATGAGACCAACACTGGCACCGGCCCAAACAACTATGCGATTCAAATCGTTGTTGCGAAGGCCCTCCTGAAACTTGGAGCGCAAGATCTCAACATCCTCGCCCCGTTCATAATCGTTCACAGTAGCTGTGCATAATGACAACAGTGAGCATCAGATTGGCATTTGGCGACGGCAAACATCACTTGCCATTTCGTAAACCTCTACCATCGACGCCACTGGGCCAACCCAAAGTACCACGAGCCTGATCAAATGCCATTGTCCTTACTGATGCTGTCGAGTCGGCGGCGGATAGTGCTTGTTTCTGAACATCGGTATATAGACTTTCGGGGGTCATTAAAAATCGGGTTCCCACAACTGCGCCTGAGACGCCGAGGGTAAGAAGAGCTGCCACATGCCCCCCTGTTGTCAAACCACCTGCGCCAACGATCACTGGCCCATCAGCGGAGGCTATAGACAAAATCGAGGGTACGAGTGAGAGGAGGGGTGGCGCATAATTGGCACCATGACCGCCCGCTTCAATCCCTGGAAGAAGCAGAAGAGTTAGTGATGGATTCAAAAACGGAAATCGGCAGCGAGATGAAACCTTGAGCGACAATGACATCAACTTTCCAGTCATGAATTGCAAGAAGTGCGTGTTCAACAGAAGACAGTTGAACGAAAATGAGGGTCTGTCTACCATTCACAGAATCATAGGCCCTGATAAACTGAATCCACTTCTGCAGGTCGCTGCCGAAGGCGAGCCAAATGGCCATAACACGGTTGTCTAATACAGTAGTGAGAAGTTTTTTTGCCCGCAATTCATCTTTGTCGAGTTGCCAAGCGAGGAAGCCAAACCCAATTCGTAGAGGCGAGTTTTGATCGGTTGCCAATGCTTGACGCGCTATATCCAGTTCTTTTTGGACTTGTTCTACGGGCTCGTAACCTAAGTAGAGTGTGAGTATTTCACTTCGGCACGCGAGTTATTTTCTTACCAGCGGCTGCGAAGCCGAAGCCCCCGCCCAGTGTCACCTGGGCAGCGAGGGAACCTGACGCAACAGAATGAGCCGCAGGCTCAGATTAATGGGATACATAATGACACACCTCCAGCTGCACCTGCCATAGGTGCGCAGATAATGGGGGTTGATATGCCTTTTGTGCGTTAGTCTGTGATACGGAAATATAGCCATGGCAATAGAAGCAGGCAGTACCCAGTAGTTTTGATAGCCTCGTGTTGCCCAGCGACATGGTATGTGCTGCGGAGAAAAGGTATAGAAGGGAAGATGACTGTTTAGTGCCGGCGAGCAAGGCTGAGAAAGATTCGTATATGTAAGAAAGCTGGCTTCGGTCGATTACCACTCCTGTTGTCGTGATTTGAGCGTGATTCGGAGGTGGCTCATGGGTGAGCCGGCTGCGTTGTGAATATTACTCATCTCCCTTCCTGTATGATTGTTGCATGACAAAGGAACACGCAACTGGACCTACGACATGCGTAGTTATTGGCCAAGGCTTGTAGTGTCAAGTGAGGGCAGCCAATCACACACAGTTTGTACCTGTTTTGCTGAAATTTGTGTCCTTTGTGGAAATCGCGAAGAGCGCATCGGCCAGAACAGTGCCCGCCATGGTGAGTCTTTGAAGACCCTGCTCATCACACTAAGCCTATCTGATGTCTTTCTTTTCAGCCTCCCCCCAAATCCAAAGGTGGAAAAATGCTCGGTCTCATCAACTGGAGGCTGAAGGTTACGATTAACGACGGGCGCGCGTTGACCGGCCAGATGCTGGCCTTTGATCGACATATGAACTTGGTTCTAGCGGATTGCGAGGAGTTCAGAAGGGTAAGGCCGAAGAAAAAACCTGGAGAGGAGACTGCACCAGAACAGGAAATGAAGAGAACGCTAGGTTTGGTCATACTGCGAGGCGAAACTGTCGTCAGCATAAGTGTAGAAGGGCCTCCCCCTATCGTCGATGATGACAAGAAAGGGAACGTTGTATGGATTGTTCAACACATCGCTGTCTCGCGATCGCGCATTGATCACATATCTTTGTAGCTTCCAGCCGGTCCTGGACGCGGTATGCCTGCCGGAAGGGGGATGGGTATGATGCCACCAAGTAAGCTTTAAAAAACGCTTCGACATCTGGCAAGATGGACTGGTCATTTTTTTGTTCTAACAGTGGGAGCGCCGCCCCTTGCAAGACCACCAATGCCATTCGCTCCTCCAGGCATGCCAGGGCCGCCCCCTGGCTTTAGGCCTCCGGGTTTCCCTCCTGGCATGCCATTCCCACCACCACCAGGCTTTGCTGGCCCCTCCACCTGGGTGCGTTCCTTGATGTATACTCGGTGACGACGACTGCTCACCAGTGTGTATAGCTTCCAACCTCCGCAATAGAGACACCGTCCGTATTTTTCGGTGTTTCCCCCTGATGTTCTATTTTCCTATCGAGTAGAGAATGCCGCGTGCCTTAACGACGGCCCCATTGTAGTGTGACCATGCCATTCGCCTACCTAGCGGTCCCCAATTACTTTTGCCGGTAGATTAGGATCAGTTTGTATGTCAATAGTGTATATACAGTGGGCCACCAAAGTGTACATAACGCGGTTACCGGACGTGGCGACAATCCCTTCAAGTCTGCTGAGTCTGATCATGCGTGGCTGGCTACAAATAGCAGGTAGGACTTCTGGGGCAAGAGGGCACACTTCACGGGGACAATTTCCTCCGCTGTTGGCATCATCAGTTTACCAGCGTCGGTACCTGGTACCTTTGTTCAAGATCCAGCTAGTTGCGGATGCTGTGTGATGAGATAGGACACACAGTTACACCTTCGAGTCCAGAGCACTAGACGGATCAGCCCTGCAAAGATAAGTTGCTGGTAGGGAATAACTCGACCAAAAAGCACAGTCCTGCATTAACACAACAGACGATCCTACTTATTCGGACATTTGGGGGGGGTGCAAGGTTATTTGACTCTTGGCTGAACCCCGTTTAGCAATGTCACCCAGTCGAGACGTGAAAGAACTGAATGGCACTCGACACGTCTGCTCAACCCTTTTGCCTTGAAGACACCGCTTAACGTCGGCGAATTTCGAGAGACCAACCTCGTACGTGAGTCCGGCGATCTAATAATGTCACATACTCACAAGGCATGCGTCGATAGAAGAAAAACATGAGCAAGCTAAGCGCTTAAAGACCGGTCATTCCATCAGCAAATTTCCCATGGCGCATGCTGCCAAGAGACAAATGTCATAACACATAAAACAGTGGCGTAGAGATACAGTAAGTGCTTTTTCTGCCTTTTTTCGAATGTCGCCAAAGTAGGACAAATACCTGAATCATGGATGCGATGGGATCAGTTAGAGGGCTCAATGAGGTGGACGCTCCAAGAGGCAAGTATCCCATTTGATGCGCCTCCTCCATTCCAGAGTAAAATGCATTGCACAGTGGGTCACAGTCTTCCTTGGTTGTCGGAGGCCTTATAGACGCTGTGCTGGGCAAATTGCTTGATTCTGCTTGCGATCCCTGTGAAACTGGCACGGTACTCCCCGTCTGGGGCTACCAGTCTGTATTGCTCGATTGGAGCGGGGTGGTGCGGATTTAGACAGATTAGGCAAAGTCGGGGAGTTCCTGTCCTAGAGGTGAATGATATGTATCATATAATATGGCCTTCTATCGTTAACGCACTTCAGCTCTAGACTACGCAGCCACAGTGTTAGACGAAGAGTGGCTGTCATCTTTCAACACCGGGTGATCATCATGGGGCCTGGGGGGGGGTGACAATTGAATTGATCGATATGGTGCCATGAGGGAGGCGTTGCAAAGGGGGGGGGAGGAAGAGAAGTCGAGATGACGAGATGTCCATTTACGTTGCGCAGCCGTGATATCGGTCGGTCGACAAATCCGGTCAACTGGAATAGTGCACTGCCGCCAGAGTGTAATCAGCCAGCAATTATAACGAGACCCAGGGATGAGATCATATCTATTGCATTCTATTGCTTAGGTTTATCCTCTGACAAAGCGAAACTTTGCGGAACCCGATTCGACTCGCAGAAAAGCACTAGAGGCTGGAGCTCGGCAGCCATGGATTGACAGGTACAGCTGTCAACTGGTGTCTGGAGCTGAGGACATAAGGAGATGGGGACACTTGACCTCAATTACCGGACCATCTTGTTCTCCTCCCTTTACAAGCAGCAGATCTTGGGTCGGGGATGACATGACCACTAGCCGAGACGTGGTGGTGGTGATGGTGCGTAGATTTGCCGCCCACCTCAACGAAAATTTACCGGGTTGGCGATGCGAGCGTTCGAACTTTGGGTTAGAGTTGTGATGATAAATCGTAGAAGAACGTCTTCGGGATATAACACTTAGGGTAAGAGTTGATGCTTTTCGGTTGCGCCGTTCGAAGTCCCAGCCCTGAAAATCGAGGTCCGCAGCCTAGAGCTGTGATATACAGGAGGGTACAAGTGCACCGCCTTTAACGGGCCCGCAACACGCGTGAGCTGAGCAGAAATGGGATAGTGCAAGACCAGCAATAATGATGGTGTAGACGCCAATGGACCGTAAATTCAGGGACAATTACCGTTTGCGGGCTATTAGGATCAATAGTTTCTCCTGATAGCGCTGCGCTCACTCACTGACCGGCCAACAATGACATTGCGCTCCCGGGGAAGACAGCCTCGTATCAGCGTAAAGCAAGTGTGTGCGACGTATTATAACCGGTGACCTATCACGTACAAACGTCCAATGGGAAAACTGGGACCAGTTGGGACCTTGCGTCCCTTGCTCATACGTTTGAGCGGTCCCGCTACTTTGTTGACATGCAGCACGAGCGCTGGAGTGCCTTTTGGGAACTTGATGGAGGGCGTCGATAGAGGGGGGGGACAACTGGATGATGGGGGTGTGGGGATGGGTCGCTGATGTCTTGGCTACATCTTGAAACCATCCCATCAGGTCCCGTATCTCTCAACCAGTCCCACCTTGAACCCAACGTTGAATGGGTTGCCGTAAGACGATAAGGGAAAGAGAAATGGACGACTTGCTCGGAGGTCACGAGAAGTGTCAAATGGTTGAGTTTGGGGAAATTTCTGATGTATATGTTTGACGGACCTGACGGAAAAAGTAAGCTTTTGATATGAGACGACCGTTTTTTATTGGACACCGACTCCTCCCGCAAGTCTGATGCTCAGGGAAATAATGCCAGAAGATATTATCGCTCCCACGCATCATCTAGGCTAGACAACTCTGCATCGTCACAGGGTACAAGACCAGAACGATCGTCATCTCGTATCAGGGCATTCTTTTTTGGTAGCCGGACGAAAAGAGTTACGCGACTTGCTGTGCATCGTGATATACAGGGTTAGGGCAGGTTTGGTACTACGGGTAATGGCAGAAAACACACACTGGGTGGGGATGGAAGGGTATGTAAGTAGTACGGGCTAACGCAAAAATATACTAGTGAGTGATAGTGCGGGTTGGTTCCTTCCTTCTTTATGGATGCTCCAAAAAATCGCGCGATGAGATGGTTGAGATGGGGAGAGAGGAGATCCTCGTTAGTCATATCTAACTTGTTGCAAAGATCCAATAACCCCAAGCAAGATGTCCACCTGTCCCGGTAGAGCAATTGTATCCAAGGGGACTTGATGAGGCGAGCCAAAAAAAAAATAACTAAATTACTGTATCGGCAAGTTGATGTGACAAAGTTAAGAGCGAGAATGTATTTGACTCTTGCCCAGCGCTCGAGTCGGACAGCAGGGTTCGCCCAGAGATCAAACCTGTTGAGCCACAACCCCCTAAGGATGTTCCATCATACGAGAACCAAATACTTTGTCGCGTTGGTCGATCGTTGGATGTTGAGAAGTTCTATCGCCACATATCGATCATTCCAAAAAGTCCCAGCAAATAGCACACGGGCGTCTAAATGGCTGTTCTGGTGAAGAACCACTGATTCTGAAATTCGCTCCTTTTGTTTCTGGTGTGCTCTGAACAATAACCGGTGCAATCAGTTACGCTGAGGCCTCACTCTCGCTTCCTCGAATTGGCGGGAAAAGCGCACATCAACCATCTCTACAAGAATAGTCCTTACCAAACCGAAAAATTAAGGAGCGGATGAGATCCCATCCGCCAGAAGGCCATAACCAACAGTTGAAACTCGGACGAGAGATTTTCTCAGTCCTGCTCAGCAAAAAAAAAAAAGTTGTACATGATGCCTTTGATGGTAATGATGCCCACAGTGGGAAAATGCAATTCAAATGTTAGGGGCTCATAAAAACAGCAAAAAAAAGGGACTGAATAGCCCGTTGCACCTCCCGTCGTGTTCTGATCAATTGAATTAAGATGCGCAATTTCAAGAGCGTTTCGTCCGCAACGGTAATTTGACGGGACAGACGAGTAAGAATGACTTGGCGTGGAGTCAAACAAGTTGGAAGGAGCTCATTATCGAGGGAAAAAAAAAAGAAATAGAGAGAGAGAGAGCTAGATCGCCGAGACGGTCACCTTTGACGTTCCAGTCCGTTGTTTCACATAGAGTTTGAGAGCATCTGTTGTTGATAGGACAGGCATGTCAGTTAACAGGGAGGGAGGCGGTGGAGACCCAGATCCCCGTCGCCGAAGCTGAAGCTTTGTCATGATCAGTCATAATACCAAAAGCGCCACTACGAGGAGCGGGAGGCGGGGTGTGGGAGGGAAGGTATCTAAAAGCTCCAAAGGGTCAAGAGATGAGAATTTTTTTTGGGAGGGGAGGAGAGAGATGAGATATGGAGACGGCAGGAGAGCGGTGTAACCCGTTCAGGGTATGAAGGACTTTTGAGGAGGTAAGGAGTCATGTTACATAAAGGCATCATGAGGTTGCATCATGAGTAAATCGATGAGTTAGGGAAGAGCACAGTTCGAAAAAAAAAAAGGGGGATGTTCAGTGAGGCTCTGCTCAGAGCTCCATTCACGAACGGCCAATAGAGCTCAATCTGATGACGTGGGTTGGCCGAAGCTCCCCTCTGGTGGATCTCAAGGTGGGTCAAGGCGGCGACGCGCAAGATGGGCACATAGTTGGCAGGAAGGAAACAAGGATGAATGACAAAGGACAGGAGGAAGCTGCACAAGCCCTGCTTTGTGCGCCATTGTTCAGAGTCTGAGAAGCCGAGAGGGAAAGAAGGGGACCGGCGAATTATGCAATTAGCGATAGCTAGACGTGATTCTCGCGTTCTGAAAGCTTCAACTACGGTACGAGGACCAGTGCTGCGGGAGTATCGGAGAAGTCATGGGAGGACCATAGGTCATGTGAAGTTGGTAGTGAAGGCAGAATCGGAGACATCAGACAAGGGGGTATCCTGAGTGGGCAATCCCGCTCCCTTCGCTAGAAGCTTGGACGCGCAGAAGAGAACCGTGGCTGAGGTCGCCGCCGCTTGCACGGGGAGGGAGGGAGAGGGGGGCAGTTGGGTGGAGTGCGTGCGATACGGATTTTCAATATTGTAAGATGAAAGTTGGAGCCGCCCCGTTGGAAGCTCTGTATCCGAGTTCTATTCACTGCGACTCCACCGCTGAAGCTCTTGCTGATGCTTGCTATGCTCTCTAAGCCTGAGGGGGAAGTAGACAGAACGAGTCGAGCGGTTAGTCGTGGTGTTGAACCGATAAGCATGGAGTGGCTTATTGTGTCATCATCAAGTTTCAGGTATCAAGCGCCCATAAGTATGGCTCTGACTAAAATTTGTTTTCAAATAATGATAAAAAAGTAAATATATCTAGGGTCGAAAAAAAAAAATAGAAAATAGCGCAATTTAGAGCGTACCCGACGACGTCGTTCAGGATTTTTTTCTTTCATCTTAACGATGCTTCTTTGCAGCACTTAGAGTGTTCACTCGTCTTCGAAGAAAGTAAGGGTGTAAAAACGATGGATGATGTCGAGTGGGGCGCCGGCGGCGGAGTGATCAGTGGGTCAACCTTCCTCCTTCTCCCTTCCTCCCCCCCCTTTGCGTCGCCACAATAGACGCGCACCGAGGGTCCCAATGAGATGAAGGTGGGGGACATTATTCTTGGAGCATCAAGGGAGTTGCCCGCATCTGGGCTTGTCCGCAAGATACCGGTGTATAATTTCGGTCGTAGACCACGGAACACACGATCTTCGTGAGCAGAATTATGTACATCGAGGAGCAGCGCAGAAGTCGAAGGGGGATTTACACCACAAGTGGTCTGTGATAGCGTGTCTCGGAGGTAATAGCGCTGAGCATGGCACAGGAGGAAACCAAGAGGCTTTGTAGCACGTTGTGGGTTGGGTTCGAAAGTGGCACCTAGAATCCAAGATGTTATCGGTTAACTACTAGATGGGCCTGTGGCTGAAAGAAGCCTGTTTCAACCTCGCTCCCGACTGCCACTTGCTCCAACTATAGACTACTGGGAAAAATTTTCACTTTGTCAACAAGTATCCACTCGCCTATCCGATGCTTAGCGGTTTCTTAGCGGTTCAGTCAAGAGGTTGCCTGAAAAAAAAAAAACCCTTTGCATGTTGTCTATGTATGGATGTATGGACGTATGTCAATGTGAACAGAGAGAAGCAGAATCGAACAACAAAACGAATGGTAAACGACGGCATACAAGTGAAAGAGCGTTTGCAATATGGGAGCAATGAGATCGTGCAAGTGTGTAGGTTGCGTAGATATGTGGGGGTGTATGCACAAGAAACGATATGCGATATAGCTGTTTGGGGTTGTTGTTGCTGTAGACGAGGCGATAATGATAAGGGTGTGTTGATAGACCGTTAAAGCGGGGATAATGTGCAACGACGGTTGGCGGGGTGGAGTGGTGACAAAATATATCTTGTAGGCGATGACGAAAGAAAGCACAAAGTACGCATAACGCGCAGCCAAAGTTTTTTGAAGATTCAGAGCGTGCGGAGATGGTAAAATGCCCTAAGCCGCAACACGGGAAGATCTGCGACCCCGTGCTGCCTCGGAGACCATATGGGTGCCCTTTCGGGCAGTGCTGCTGCAAACGGGCTTTTTTGCAGCGGCTCGAGTCACCTGCTGGGCGACCGTAGAGTTCGTCACCCGCCAGGGAGGAGACGAAACGAGCTCGTCGTCTAGGGATGACTGGGAGGACGAGGCAATGCGGGGGACGACGGGTTTACTACGCCGGATGACGTATTTGGCGTTGTCTTTGCGAGCAGCAACGTTGTGAGAAGGGGAAGATTTTGTACACGCCGCAAGCTCATATGCTCGGGCATCTGAGATGGAAGGGAAGGGACGCCTCGGAAGAGTTGAGAAAGGCATGGCGTTGATGGAGCCGGGAGTAGGTAGAGAGTCTTCAGAGAAGATGGAGGTTCTGGTTGTACTCCCAGGTGAATGGGAGTTGGAGATTGCGTTGAGCTGTTTCTGGAGGCTGAGGATGGGTCGCGGGGATGTGGTCGAGGGAGGCTCTGGCCTCGACATGGTGAGAGAAGGGGGGAGGGGACGAGAGGGTCGAACGAGGTTGGGAGCCCTGTGAGCGGAACTAGAGCTAGATGCAGAGGAAATGGAAGAGGAATCATCAGCAGATGATGGGGCGATGGCGGGGAGGTGTGGGTGGGCACCGAGGGGGATCTCTGCAGCCCACGCGCGGATGCCTGCAGAGCCACGGCCAGCCCAGTTGGTTTTGGAGACTGCCTCGATGCTGTGGGTGCACTGGAGGTCGTCATCGTCGTCGAGGTTGTCGTCGTCGTCGTCGTCGCCGCAGGCGTCATCATACACCTCCCCCTCATAGTCCTGGCCCTCGTCCAACTGCTCGTCGTAAGACGAATGCGGCTCCTGGGAGAGGGAAGCGAGAGAGTGGCGGTGGGAGGTCGAAGGACCTGCACCGTACTGGCAGTCGAACGAGCAGTAGAGGTTGCTGCCGTCCTGGTGAACAAAGAAAAAGTGTGAGGACGGGGGGGGTGCAAGTGCTCGAGGGAGTGAATACGTACGACGCGTCTGTTGCAAGTGAGGCACCAGTCAGTGTCCATGTCCATGGGGAAGGGGTGGCGAGGCGAGGCGAGGTGTGTGCTGGGAGGAGGCGGATGTGTTATGTTTGCAGGACGAAGTGAACGCATTTCCTATATATTATTCTGTCCCCCCTCTCCCCCATCGGCGATCCGATCTCAGATCTCCAAGATCAATCTCTGGGGGGGTTCCACCACCGCAGAACCCTGGCTGAGCCAGTCACACCTGTGACAAGTCCATGGAGAGACTGCCAGATCGACGGCTGTCTGGGTCCTTGGTCCACAGTCCGCCCTTTAATCCCCATTTGGCTCCCCGCCGTGCCTCTCGGTTACTCCGAGCGCCATTGTTCTCTCCTTCCCGCTCGCACTTCCCCACCACCCACCCACCGATCCATCCCCGGCATCGTTTGCGCTCAGCACCAAGGACATTCAGGCCCGCACACAATGACTCGGTCTGGGAAGAAAGAAGCGGACGGGAGTGGGCCGTGGGAGTTGCCTAATATGGCCCATGTTGTGTTTCTAGAACAGTTTCCTTTGCGCGTTGTTCTTTGTTCCCCCTCCCCAACTCCCCGCCAGCCCTCCCCCTCCCCTTAGTGTAACCTGCACAATATATCTTACATCTCCGTCCACGTCCCTCTCCCCGCACACAATGCCCAGCCATTGTGTGGACATTGAGCTGCGAAATGACCTCTCGACAGCCCGCCCAGACCGTGTGTCAGCATACACTTCCTGCTTGACACCGATTGCTACGTACTGTCCACCCTTGATTTGGTCCACCCTCCTCCTCTCTCTGTGTACTGGTGATCTAGAATAACACCTCTAATTTGGGACGTGCCCCGAGTCCGAACTATACACACCCAAAGCCTCCGCCGGGAGAGGCTGTTAGAGCTGTTCAACTGATGCGTTTCGAATCACCTCATTTCTCAGGGCGTAAGGTTCCCCCCGTCTTACGCTCTCGTCCGCAATCTCAAGAATCCGCAGTGTCGTCCCGTGGGACCCTACTGATTTTACAAGCCGCGGCGGGAACGGCTTGTCGGGTCACACTCCCCCCCCTCCTTGGCCATCTTTCACACTCCTACGTTCGCGGCTATATATTTACCTCCCCTGCTCATCCTCAGCCCGGTAATTCGGGGCCACGGAGAACCGTACAGTGGGACAACTGGCATTGATCAAAAAGGGCTCCACTGGCTTTCTGTTTTTTATTTTATTTTATTCTTCTATTCCTAACTGGTTATGTTCTTCGGGTCCATCAAAGAATTGAAGAAGCACCCTTCAGCCTGGTAAATTCAGGGATTTACATCAAGAACTCGCCTCTTAATCGCATGGCACCCACAAACTGGCAGTCATCAATATCTAGGAGTGCATTTCTTCTCAGTCGTAGCCACAAACGTGGCAAGCTGCTTGCATCGTTATACCGCCGGTGTTTCTGATGAATAATTTTGGGTAAGGAACCCCAACACGTATGACGGGAGCGAGAGGGCGTCGGCCGGGAAGCGATATAGGGCATACCCGCCCGCTAGGGGGAAAAAAAAAAAATCTCTACCGCAACTATCCGACGATATGCGCCACTTGAAAGCGGCGCAACAAGATACTTGTTCCTATCAGGACTTGGGGACTGGGGCCATACGTTCTCTTTCGGGCCTCGGGTTCCCCGATTTCCCGATACAGTAACATCCTCGATATCCCTTCCGAATAACCTGCCTTACTCGCGGGTGCTCGCGGGAGGGGGCTCGATCAAATTAATCCACGCGCACCCTTTCGACGCCTCAATTTGGGTCGGACACGAAGATCTCGCCCGAGTGTTCTCGTCAGCGGTGTTACACTACCCCACCACCACCACCACCACCACCACCACCACCACAACTCGCTTGTTATCCCAAAACTTGTACGAAAAGAGAAGCTTTTGACCACGCGCGCGCGCCTTTATTGATTTGCATTCGCTTTTCCATTGTTAATTTTGAAATTCCTGCGTAGGCCTCGGCCATAAGTCTGTATTACATGCGAATACAAGTGTGGGACTTGAGCAGTCGCCGGAGAACGTTCTGATGTCGTAAATGTGTGTGTGTGTGTGTGTGTTGCGCTGGACATCTGGTGAGAGGCAAGGGCTCACACGACTTGTTTGGATGCCAGTCGGAAGGGAAGCGGGAAGCCCCTCCCCCCCCCGGTTGTTCAACAATTCAGCTGGTACATCATAGCGATCACCAAGGCCCTTCGAGTTACTTCAATGCAAAAGATGGAAGATCAACTATGTAGGTTGGTTCCAACATCGCTTGGGATTTTTTTTGGAACCTCGTCACTGCTGCCAAACTGTGGCGTTGGAAGGAGTGAGGGAAGGGAACCTCGACCCACGGGAAATCCATAGGAAACGAGCACGGCCCGAAGCGAGATCACCGCAACATCCAACATCCCTTCCTCTGTCTGTCCCCCCAACACCTCTCCATCACGCTACCTATCACCACTTCCCAACTGTTTCTCCTCAAATAGATTTCAGCCCAGGGGTGCTCTGCACCGCAATTGCCTTGGATATTCCGGTACGGTGTTACGGACTTAAAAATGATTCCCCCCTGGGCTCCATCCTGTCCCCTCTCTCTGCCTTGCTCTTCCCTGAGTTTTTCTCGATCGGCCTCTCAAGTCTATTGCCGTTGACCCTTAATCAGTATCACTTATCCCGGGTACTGCGCTCCGTAGTCGCGGGTTTGGTGATTTCTGAAACAACTTTTTTTTTTACTTTCCTCCGTCCCCCCTTGCTCACATCATCATCATTGTCCCAATCGCCATTGTACTTGTTGAAATGATAATAGCAATGATAATGAAATAAGGTCCCCCAAGGGCCGAAATCCTGCCTAGTTGAGATGAACAATGGGGAAGGATGCGAGATAGACTGTTGAGCCCACGTAATGTCATGCCTGAGGTTACTTCGGTGCTCCCTGGAAAACCCCATAAGAAAAAAAAAAACCCGCAAAGGGGAGGGGGAGGGACTTTGAAGTTGCCGTTCTAGACCTTCTAATTCTTTCACTCGTGCGGGCGCACTTCTAGAAAGGTAGCAGGATACAGGCTTGCAGACTTAGTCCCTTTGTGCAACGTTAGTCCTCGCTTCTAGGGAGAGATGGATCTGTCAATGGGTCAGTTAGTGATTTCTGATCATGATCCCGGTTAACAGGGCGTAGATTGACCCATCATCCACCTGCACAAGAGACAAGCGAGAAAGCGGCAACCAACCACAATACAGAAACAAAAATAATTTTTTAAAAAACACAGCTTCGTTGGCGAGAGAAATGAACTTGTCAGAGACGGATGGGGGGCCCTGCATGGGCGCGACGCGCGGGTTTTGTGACTTGTTGTCCAGACCCTCCCGGAAATGAAAAGCCAAGGAGACTGTAGCCAACGCCGCCTACCCTCTATCTCAAAATGGAGAAAGTTTGTGTTCTCTGAAGGGGAAGGGGGGGGGGGGATCTCCACTCCCCAAGGGCTACTATGAGAATCTTCGCTTGGAAAATAAAAAACGTGATTGAGCCGAAATGAGTGGCGATAACTAGGTTCGAGAAACGGGCGAATATAACCCCTGAGTTGCTACCAAGGCCGTCGTATGAAAGCGTTCCCTTACTTGGGGCGCTCGGAAGAACAGTTAAGGAAGGAAATATGGGTGGGAGGACCCGTATTTGGGAATCTCCCTGGTAATGGAAATGGGCTTCGCATGTGTGCGTGTGAGTACGGTTGGCCCGCAACGTAGGAACCATAGTAGGGGTCGACACACGGTCTAGAATTAGAAAATAAGGTAGATAGGAGAGGGGGCGATCAGGTTCCCTCGTACATACTGTTGTTAGCGGTGCACTGCAATGCATTGGTCGTTGTGTTGAGCGCTTCCTTGTTCTATTATGCCCTCTTCAATCACTTGTCAGATGAAGAGAGTAGTTTTCCGAGTTATGAATGAAATCAAAAAACCCTTGCTTCTCTGCCACCGGGTTATTGGTTCTCTCTACTGGAACCACAACAGTCGGACAACCCCCATCAGACTAGTCTGCCATCTAACAGGCTTTCGATCTTGCATGATATATGATTCTGGTGTTGGGTTGGCATCACAGGGATCACAGGTCATTGTAGTCTTGGGGCTTATTATAAAACAAGAAAAAAGAGTACACACACGTCCCCATGGAAGGGCAAGATAGTTCATCGGTATGGCTTTGTGCGGACCTTCCACCAGAAACTCGAGAAGACTTCCTTTCTCACTTAAAACAGTCGAATCGACTAATGATGGGGTTGATGGATGAAGGCTGAGTTTGGTTGCGAGGCGTACTTAGGTCGGAGGCGGCGGCGGCGGCGTTCAGGAAGCAGAAGGGGGGGGAGGGTGGTAGTGAGACATCCCCAATGATGGAGACATTCGTCTTGGATGGCTGGGGTGAACCGCCGCGAAGACGCAGTAGCGTCATCAAAGTCGGGCAAGCATGGCTTTAGACGTGATGGAACAGGTAGCGAGGTCGACCGAAAAGTGCGAACGTTCCAACGTCCATCATCGTCCGAAGAAGCGTCGCCTTGTCAATATCAATGAACACGATCACGGATTTGTTCTTGTGCTGTGTTATTTTTTTCCCAGGCAAGAAGAGGAAGAACAGGTAAAGCCAGAGAACCTCGTTGCGCATATGCCCGTTCTGGAAGTCCATGAGAAAAGGTCAGAAGTACACTTCGATACTTCGAGGAACAGGACGATGAGCCACTAGTCGGTCGCGTAGCTGCAACAGCAAGACGTGATAGACTGATGATGTCGCCCGAGGTCCGTCAGCGGAGCGTGTGAGAGCAACCTCACTCCCTCCCCATCAGAAGCCTGTCTTTCCTCACCGCACTACGGCGCTTTGCTTTTGTTATTTTGACTTTTTGTAGGCCATGGGCTCATGCGACGTCTCAGCTGAGGGTCCGGGTGTGCGATGGATCGAGATCTGGCAGCAGACACCTTGGAATATTTAGGACAGGGACGAAAAATTTTGCCAACAAGGACTTCTTGTCGTGGGACTTGGAAAGCTATTTTGAGTTCGAAACACCAAGTGTAGTTGTGGTCTCCTAGAAGCGTCCCTTATGGACCAGTGATTTTCGCGGGAGAAGGTAGAATGTCGTAGAGGGTAATGTGGAGAGTGATTGAGAATATCAAGAATCAGAATAACAGTCGTCGGGGTAGGAGATTCGTGTGTATGCTGTTCCTCGATATGTTGAAAATACCCTTATTTCGCGGGGTTCCAAATATCGATTTCCCCCCCATCAAGCCGCCGGGCATATTTTTCACAATATATATATATATATATTTCTTCGACAAAGGTCCCTGTGGGATAAACGGACGCAAGGATGGTTCATCAGAAATTTCAGTCTCAGCTCTTTCCGGAGAATATCAAAGTATCGCCAGAAAACTCGCTACGTCTTGCCGAACGAAAGAGCCCATTGACTGCTGATACGGATTTTATGACTTTGTTCCGCGATCGTTGGGCGCTCAAGTGTGCCAACGGAGATCGCGAGATTTCGGACGCGACAGAGATCCGTATGTACCGTTACAGGCGAGGCGACCCCGACACGGAGCGCGAAATAGACGAGGAGCAGGTTCGCGTAAGGACGAGAATAATAATAACAGGTTTGAATCATTAGTATCACCGTGTGTGAATTGTTGCTAGATACGGAACCCTCCTCATCAAAAACAGATAGAATCGAACAACCCAACCAGCATTCCAACAGCAGTTCCGACATAAATCACTGATCCTTTTTGACACTTGCATCTGCAGACTTGTTTCCCTTCTCTACCCTGGCATGCTCTTTCGCTTCTTGGCGTCGTGCGTACTCCTGTCCGGCCTGCCGACGTGGAAACATCCAACACACGAGGGTCAACAGCCCCGTTACTTAGGCACGGAAACAAGGAAGAATTGATTTTCGCACCTGTAGCACCAGCACAGCAACTAGGCAAGTCACAATGATCAGGTTCCCTGCACAAAGTACACTAAGTGCTTCGATCTGAATTTCTCGTGTTTCGCCTTCAATTGGCGTCACAATTGTTCGTAAGGCGGGTATCGTGACCGTCAGGTAGACAGCGACACCAAAGACATAAGCAGCTAGAGAAAAAAAAAGGAGAGAGGATGAGGGAAAATATTGCGTCGGCGGAAATTCGGTTTCGTGCGCGGGTGGGGACGGATTATAAACACCGAATCGGTGGATACGTACCAAGACTCGAACCATCGAAAAACATAGCGCTCTCGTCCCATTTGTGTAATTTTGAAAGCGTGCCAATAAGCCCGATGCCCATCATTGCATGGAGTAAAGCCTGGGAGTGCCCCAGAACCATGGATTGTTCAAGAAACGCAAAATACCACGCACGCACACGTTAGCGCAAAACACACACACGACAACGCCCTAACGTACCTTAATGGCAGGCGGCGCATTAAAGAACGTGGCATAGAATTGGAAACCGTCTGCGACGACTTCGTCATTCAGACCCGCGGACCCCCATAAAATCCGATGATCAACATTGAAACAGATGAACAGGACGCCTGAGATGAATAGCACAAGAAGCACCCAGTTAGCTGGGATGTGACATAGCGTGGAACGGAGAGACAACAGGGAGGATTCTCACCCAGAAAGAAGGATACGGGTGCAAGAATTGCCGCCTGTTTGAAGCTCATCGATGTTGTTGTTCAACCAAAGTTCGGGTTTGCCAGGTGGGATCATTATGGATGTGATGTCAACTAACCCTCGCTTATTATGTTGCAAAATTCCCTCTTGCGCGCTTCTTATTGGCCATCAACTTCGCAAAATAACTATATCAATTACTAACAGGTATGGACGGTCCAAAAAGTGAGAACTCC
Organism: Lepiota venenata; assembly: GCA_004296355.1. NCBI lineage: Eukaryota > Fungi > Basidiomycota > Agaricomycetes > Agaricales > Agaricaceae > Lepiota > Lepiota venenata. The sequence goes on from RCFS01000003.1 coordinate 1,064,382, forward strand.
CGATAAAAAAGAACAAAGGAAAAAAAAAAAAAACAAGTTTGATATTACAGTTGTGGTATCAAGAAGTGGTATATAAGTCACAATGTGCTACATGACAAGAAACGTGCGCTAGCGCCAAGAAAATAGTTATTTCCGAGGATGCATTAAAATTACTCTGTCGAAGTCGCAACGGTGTCCATAGGCCGCGAAGGTGAATGCGGGGGCCGAGGGGACATGGGCAAGCCAACCACTTTCGATTGTCGATTCCCCCGGTTTGGTATCACGGAAACGTTGAGCCCCTTGCTGGTCGCCGTGTGGGCTGCTTTCGACATTCTCGGCGCCAAGGGGGTGTCGGGCGGACTGATGGTTATCATGTGCTGTTGCTGCTGCTGCTGCTGATCCCCGTCACTGGCCGGGTTCAATGACGAAACAGAATCAGCTGCCGCTTCTCCGTCAGCCGTCTCCGCCCCACTCTCTTCCTGCCCAGAGTAATCGTCTGCGTCTGAGTGTGTGTCATCCGCGGGTGCTAAATTTAAGGTAAAGAACCATCGCGCTCAGCATATTTGGAAAAAAAAAGCACTGATGCAGAAACCTAGAGACATACCTGCCAGACTGCGCCCTCCTAGGCCGAGGATTTGGTCAGCGGCGGCGTCATAATACTGTCTGCTGTTCCGCTTGAGAGCTTCTGGTTCACCATCCCCCTCCTCCCCCTCCTCCTCTTGTGCCTTGCCAGCCTCCACATCAAATACATGGTTGAACTCCCCAAGCATAAGGCTAAAAACGCCTGCGGGGATGCCAAGTGTGGGGCTGAACACAATGCCCACGTTGCGCATCGTCATCTTATTTACACTTGCATTGCGCACAATGTTAATCAAATGTGCGGTAAGGGCACGAAGCAAGCTGTAATTAGCCAGTGGTAGCGCGGCTATCAGCTGGGTCAACTCTCTGATCCTCTCCTGTGCGTCAACAAAGTCTGTGGCCCCCCAAGTAAGGGCTTCTGTCAGCAAGGAGTGGAATCGGTAGTACACACAACAGTGACATACCAATTACGGACAGGAACCTGAGGTGAAGGTCTCGGGTTAGGATGCTTGCGGGCAAGTCACGCAAGTAGCTTTTCAGAAGTCCTGCAATAGCATGTGGATCCCAGTACTCATCAGAGGCAACCAGATCAACATCGCCCTCTGTATATCTTTAGCGTTTGGACGGTGGGAGGACGACGGCGAGACGCCCACCTGCGTTGAACCTGTCTTTCAGACTCTTGATGACGGCTGAGCTTCCACTTAAACGGTATATGCCCTCTTCTTGATCAGCCTTCTTTGCCTCAAGATACTGAATAGACCGGAACACTATTGCCGGTAGATTGCAGATCTGAGCGACATCTAGTGACTCTTCTAAAGGAACGCCAAACACAAGCCGAGGGACCGCAATAATCTGTTTGTCACCTGTATTCCCTAAAGTGACAGTTGAGTACCCAGAACTGACCAAGGGAGGGTCGTAGCCTAGAGGGAAAAAAAAGAAAAAGTGTACTAACCGTTGTTCTTCCAACCGGCCCAAAATCTGGATCTAGTCCTCTCCCTTCGGTCGCTGCGGTCATTAGAACCCGAGTTGGTGTCAGAAGAGGCATCTTTGGGCCCAAACTTGAATCCTGACGGTATCAGGGTGGGATTCTGAGGATTAGAAATCTTGACTCTAGTGGGGTCAAGTTTATCTGGCGAGGGCACCCGCTCAGAAGCCCCAGAGGGGTTCGGGGATGAAGCCACAGTCCCCAGCGTCGGATAAAAGGACTTGCGTCCTTCGTGTGGTTCGCGTGTTCGATGGCGTTCAGGCGATTGCTTTCGTCCGGCGTTTCGATCTGGTGTCTCTGCGTAGTGTCCGAGTTCCGAATTGGGGCGCTGAGTGGTGCCAGCCAGCTCCGTTTGGAAGGACTGACCGGATGATAACGGTGACGAATCGGGAAGGCTGGAAGGAAGTCCCTGTAGACGTTCGAGGACTCTTCTTGCATTCAGATTCTGGCTCTGAGACTCGTAAGGCGGTCCACGAGAAGAGGAACGCTCCACGGGCGAGGGCTCCATGGACTTGACGGGACTGGATGATCGGTTGTACTCTTCCACATTCACTGAAGTCTGGAATAGTTTGGCGTTGTTGGGGTCTTGGGGAAGTTGGGATAATGGGATAGCAGCCCCTTTTGAAATTGAGATGTCATCCTTGGACAACCCGCGTACAGGTGGTTGCTTACGGGAGGAAGATGAAGCATCATTTGAACTCGTGCTTGACCGAGGTGCGGGGAGAGTGTTCTGATGCTGCATCGCCGCCAACGAGGATGGCGGTCCATAGCTGAGGGGCTCCTCACTGTAAATTCCCGTAAAGTACCTGACCAACATCTCAACCCACGCATCCCTTTCCTCGTCACTTTCAGCGCATAGTACGTGTCGAGGATGACTGCCCCCTGGCCCCTTTTTGGCTTCAACAATGAGGAAGGCATGTCTGTATTCCTTCTCGTCACTGTCATTTGACGGGCGTTCGGTCCGTTGCTGACGACCAATCTGTGCACCAGTGATCGCGATCGAGCCAAGATGGGCGCCGCCACGCTTCGGGAAAGGGAGGAGGGGTGGGCGCATGTCAAAACTGGCTGGCCTGAAGGCCATCAATGAGGGTACTCACAGATTCGTAATACTCCAACACCGGTCCCTGAAGGACAAAGTACCGTGTCTTCCAACCACCAAAGTTTTTGCCTCGTTTTGTGAGGTAACCCTCTTTGTGCCCGGCCTGCATTACCGGCTGACGAGTTTCTCGCACGATATCCGATGTCAGAAAGGCAATGACTTCGTCATTGTTCTTTATAGGGAGGTTCACCAGTGATTGTAGGTACTGCTCAAGCACAGCCTGTAATACAAACAACGTGAGTATAAAACTGGACGCAGGAGAATGAAGCACACATAGCTTACCTTTCTTTGATCTACCTTGGCGGGTGCATGGTCCCTCCAAAGCTTACCCTCAGGCAAGGTCACAATTTTCTTCCCTACGCCTTTACCCACGCTACTTCTGACCCTCTGATCTAGGCCCAGCACATCTGAATACATTTTCTCGACTTTCCAACCCTCTTTTCCTTTTCCAGGATTGATGTTGATTACGAATGAAAGAACCTCTTTGCCGCGATCGTTAGGGCGCACGAATGAATGAGAAACATTGACTGTTGTAGTCGGGAGGTCGGAAGGGAGGAGTGGGAGCGCACGGTATTGATCTGGTTTCTCTCGGCGGACGGTTGGACCTAGGGTGGTGTCTGATTGTTTCTCGGGTGGCCGGGAGTCCATCCTCACAGGTACCAGGGGGTTTTGATTCTGGGGTGAGTATGGTGGAGGGAGGAGGGAAGTGGAGGAATAATTAAGGTCCCCGGGTACAAGGGAGGATGAGACCGTCGAATTATTGGTCAGCTGCTGATTCAATGAGCCCTGGCTATGTTTAGAGGCCTGATCTACATCGGGTTGTTGCAACTGCAGAGACAAGGTCGTAGTAGAAGAGTATGGGGACTCCTCGGGCGATGTCCGCACCTCACCTCGCCTCTGCTCCTGGCTTTGCCCTCGCCCCTGCCCAGGATCACCGAAAGGGTTGATGCCCGCGATCTCGGGTCCTTTGGCGGAAGGTAGGTGCTGTTCAGAGCTTGTGGCTGACCTTTGAGCGCTTAAAGTGGTTGTTTTGGGTTGTTCTTGGATTGACTCCATGTCGGCATCATCAGAGTCGGTGTCGTTATTATCATCATCATCATCATCACCCATATCCAAGAACTCTGCTTTCTGATGTGGGGTAGATTCGGAGGGCCGTGGAACGAGGTTGGAAGAGACCTTGGGTTTGGAAGAGGGGAATATGTCCACTTTGGGACTAGGTAGAGGTGAGTCGACCATGTTGACGATATACTGCCGCGCCTCGTCCGGGAGTGTTATGCGTGAACTACGTGGATCAAGGGGTGGCAGGAACGGGCGTGAATCTGGTATGGCTGACAAAGAAACGGTTTGTGATGGAGGCGGGAGGCCAGAGGACGGCGGGTGGGAGTTGGCTGGCGACATGATGATTTGAACGGATGACATTGGTGGGGCTGTCTGAGGTGTTGAGATGCTCGGCTGTGATTGGTGTTGTGTGGCAGAGTGGATGTGAAGACCGGTTGGTGCAGGCGGAGGCTGGAGTGGGCGTGTTGGGGTTGGTGGCCGTTGTGACACTACTGATGCTGTCAGTGAGACTTCCTTTGCGAGTGTATTGCAAGGGCCGGGTGGCGGGGGGAGGCTGGGCGGAAGCGACATTATTGACAGAGGGATCGTGCGAGAAACTGTCTGGGACGGAGCTTGCGGCCGACACGGGTAATGGGAGTGTTTCAGACCGTTGTGGGACGATAAGAGGCGCAGGGTGAGGTTTTTGAGGTTTTGACGAAGTCGTGGGCGGGGCGGGAGGAGGAGCGGGAGGGGGCCCCATAGCTGAAGGACTCTGCGAGCGAGGGGTGGAAGAGGTGCTGTGGCTTGCGTTGGATTGAAGTGAGCTGTCGTGGTTGCGTTGTGCCAAGGGCTCGTAAGAGCGTGAGGAGTGTAGGGGTAAGGGCTGTTGAAGTAGTCGTGGAGTAGCTTAAAAAAGGTGAGCCTTTTGGGAGAGAAGGAGAGAAAGAGAAAGCGGACCATTATCGTCAGAGTGATGTCTTGCCAAGGTATGTCGTGAGTTCGGAGAGACGGATTCTGCAACGACGCCGTTTGGGGCAGGAGCGGTATCGATGCTGGGTCTACCCGTGCGATCGCTGCTCCTTCTGTGTTTGTCACCAGTTGAGCCGCCAAGAGCGGCGATTTTGGCTTTATACGCGTCGCGCTCTCCTCGGATTCGCTCGAGTTCCTTGAGAATTTGGTTGTAGCCAGAACGCTGTTTTTCGATGAGCTTCCAGAGCTGAGTATTTTGGGCCGAGAGGATGTTGCGTTCGTTGACGGCTTGTTCGAGAGCAGCCAGTTTTGGATCTGGGGCGGGCTCGTGGTGCCTGAGAAGAGACTGGACAGTGATGGTCTGGGTGGTCGAGAGCGAGGACGAGGCGGTGGATGAGGAGGGGATGCTGGATGATGAGGTGGATGGGGAGGTGAAGGAGCGATGGGCGGGTGGTGGGCCTGGGGATGGATGGACGGACTGGGGGAAGGGGAGACGGTCGCGGTCTCTGTCGCGGGTGGGAGTTGCGGCGACGGCGGTGGCGGCGGAGGCGAAGGAGGCCATGATGAGAAAGACAGAGAAAGAGAGAGAGAGACACACACACACACTCCCCGTCGTCTTGTCACCGTCGTCACGTGCACAACATTGGTTCAATCCATCACAACACTCAGCTGCACCCGTCATCATGTTCACAGTCCTGTCCAGGCCACTCGCAGCACTCGCATCAAGACACCATCACAGGCGCTATCTCACTACTACCCTGCCCTTGCTCCAGCCGGGCCGCCATGAACACCCGCCCAGACTCCTCCCCGAACACGCCGTCATCTCCACCTTTGACCTGTTCAGCATCGGAGGTCCGTCTCAATCCATCCAGCTTGCACGCCTCGGACAGCGCCACACTACTCCTCCTTCTTTGCAGTCGGTCCATCATCCTCCCACACTGTTGGGCCTATGCGTGCCGGCAAAATCTTTATTGCCGATCTCAAGGAACTGGGCGTGCTGGAAAAGGTGACTCGGTCATGCCCCTCCCCCTTCCACAAACACGACTCAGATTAATCAAAAGGTCCACACCGTCAAGATCAATTTGTAAGGACTCGAGTACTCTCGGCTCTTGCTACGAGTTTTAATTCTCCAAACACCCCCCAAAGATACGGCTCGCTTGCTGCAACTGGTCCGTGATCCGACCCTTGTATTTTGATAGCCACAAGTTAATTCTGATTTGCTTGTCAATAGGTAAAGGGTGCGACGGATGTCTACACCACCTGTTGCTCGTTGCTGATGGCCTTGGGTTCGTAGCCACCATACGCCCCAAGCTATCCTTTTGGGTTTAGAAGGTTGGAACAACACTCCGTCCCTCTCCCCCCTCCCCCCCCCCCTCTCTTCGCTCGCTTGTCCCTAACCACACCCACTATCCCACAAGGCTCCGACCCCGAGACTATCGACACAGGCACTATTCCATCTCGGTATGCAGCCGTCCTCGAGACAAAATCTCTCATGCTCGGCGGCCATCATCGTATCCACTACGATATGGATCGCGACATGCTGTGGCGTTTTGACCTCGTCCTCAAAACACACCCAAACGGCATGAGGTTTAGTTGCTTCAACAAGAACGGCGACCTCCTTGCCACAAATGAGTATTTTAGCGTCGGCGGAGGCTTTGTGGTGAACGAGAAGACAAAAGGTTGGGCTCTGTCCTATTTGTGTTTTCCCGACCAATATATCCTGTATACCTTTCCCCCCCCCGCTGACGGATAGATTGCTCTCCCCCCATCAGTTGATGAAAACTTATTTTACAAGGGCGTGGACAAGAAGACGGTCCATGGTGCTAGGTTACATCAGACTCACTCTCTCACAGAGCCTTCGGACCTTCCGCAGATCTTGGGTGAAACAGCTGACCTTGAACCACAGCGGGACGAATGCCACCCCCCTTATCCCTTCGATACCGGTGCAACTCTCTTGGCGTTGACGAAAAATCACAATGTAAGCCCCGTCCTCCCTCCACCAAATGGACGCTTTAAGCTCCGCAAAAAAAAAAAAAACAGATGACTATCGCTCAGATCGTGCATGACAATGAGGTGCGCTCATCGGTCATCTGATGGTTTTTCCCCCCTCCTTTACCGATCCATCGGCCAAAAGAAATATTTTGGGTATACAGACGAAGACATTCATAGAAAGGCACGAAAGATCTCCTTTGTGTCCTAAGAATAAGCTTTGACGGCTCATGTCTCTACCCAGCTCATGCGAATATGGCAAGTCATGGACGAATGTATCCAGACTGGGGTATCCACCACCGAGAGAACCCTCCCAGGTCGGCTGGGTTTAAGGAGGCGAGCTCCAATGCTCTACAGGCGACTTATGCGTGGGTGCGCATCCCTTCTTTCATTCGCCCTCTATTTTTGCCCCATCTTGAAGCAAATGCCACTACCAAAATACTCGAGCCTCGGTCCTTTTTTTTGATTGACGCTGACCGGCTTGGGAGGAGGGGCGAGGTGTGTATGTGTAATCATCGATTCTGACTGGCCTGGCTTGGGGGCATGTGTGCGCCCCTTCGCTTCACTTTGGCAGATTTTACCCTGGAATCGCTTCTCCCGACCTCCCCGCCATTGGTCCAGGCCGTGTCTCTGATGCCATCTCTGGACCGCGTGCAGTCCTTGAGGACGATGAAAATGGAGTAGGGGAAGACAGTGATGGACGCCAAGGCGGCATTACCGGAGAAGGAAAGAGTGGAGCACAAAAGAGGGCCGCTCTCGCCGCTCTTAAACGTGTCCCGAAGGTGGTCGGGTCTGTCGACCACGCCATTATGCCTATGGCCCCGGTGCGTATGACCTACTTCTCATGAATTTAAAATGTGTCATGATGTTGATATATGATCCCCCATTACCTGATGTCGTCAATCCGGACCGTAGAAGCGAACTGTTATCCCCGCCATGGATTTCCTCTCATGCTATGCCATCGCAGTCAACGAAGTTAACGCGTCCGGTGGGCGTATCGTCACATCACCAACCAATGGCGCTGCTGGTGTAATCCCTGCCGTCCTGAAATACATCGTTGAGGTGTGTGTCTGTGGAGTCCCATGTCTTTATGTTCTATCCAATGCAGTTACTCACATGGTATCTATACTTGGACTCGATTTTAAAGTTCGTCAGTGATGACCCGGTGAGAAGCATCGAGACATTCTTATTGACCGCCGCCGTAAGTCCCCTCGATGCGATCCTTTATGATGTGTTTTTTCCTTTACCCCTCACCCCGGATCTTTTTTCATGTGCTGTGCTGCCTAATGTTGGCAACGATTTGATTATAGGCGGTTGGAATGCTTTTCAAACGGGGAAGCACTATATCTGCTGCTGAAGGCGGTTGTCAAGCTGAAGTTGGAGGTTTGGCGCCCCAAACCATATCTGTGAGAATGACGTCTCTAAAGGCCATTCTTGCCTAGTTGCGTGTTCGATGGCAAGTGCAGGCTTCGCCGCTTGCATGGGCGGTAAGTTGTACAATCCCCCCACCCCCTTACTCAACGGCCCCAAGTATGTTGCTCAAAACAAATATTTTTGGGGCAGCTTCTCCGGAGACGGTGCTTCAAGTGGGTTCCTTCCTCATGCTCTTAAGTCCGTCCCTTCTTTTGATCACTTTTGCCACTTCTTTCCCTTTTCTAGGCGGCTGAGATAGGGATTGGTGAGTATTTTTGACTTTTAATGTCACTGGAGACGACGACATATGGATGAACTCATGACTTTAATTATCATCAACTCATCATAATCCCTGGGCGACCATGCCTATGACTTCTGTCGAATGACCATTTGTAATGATTGCCATGGACTTGTTGGGTCTCTGGCCTCTTGAACTTGGCGCTGGACCTTGGGGACTCGTGTGGCTAACTATAGAACACAATCTGGGTCTCACTTGCGATCCCATAGATGGCTTGGTACAGGTGCCATGTATAGTGCGTATCCGCCTGACTCCTGATATCTGTGGGGATACACCTCAACTGATGATGGCGTTGATTGTTCGCTTTGGCAGGAAAGGAACAGTCTTGGAGGTGAGCAGCAAAAAAACAAAACAGGCCTTCTGTTGATCGAAAACAAAAATGCTGACGGGTGGGATGCAATGGTTGCGCGCACACAATCTCGATCGATTTTTCCTTCCCGGATACCCGAACACCGAACACCTTCTCTGTCAATCCCTTCCCCGTTGTGGATGAATATATGGATGGATGTTAACTTGGCTGTGAATATGGCTTTGGTTTTGGTGGGCGACTAGCTGTGAAAGCGGTTACTGCGGCGCAGCTTTCGATGGCAAGTCATGGAGTGTATAGTGTCACGCTGGATGAAGCTATCGAAGCCATGCGACTAACTGCAGCTGATATGAGCGTCAAATACAAGGAGACGAGTCTTTCGGTGAGGGCTGCTTTCTCAAAAGTGCATATAGTCCAGTGCTGATCGTTGCCCTACTCCTTTGTGCTGGCTCCCTTGGATCCCTTGATGTGTTGTACGGTAATCATTCGATGCCGGTTGCTAATTGCACAGGGTCTTGCGGTGAGTTTGGCTCCATTCAAGTTCTATATCTAGCACTTCGGGCCCGGTGCCAGTAAGCAGGCCCTAAAAGGCTGCTCTAGATGTGGTCTCCATAACTTGATGATCAGAATCGACGTGGATCGCTGACTTTTTTTGCATATCATTTGACACAGACAACTGTCAAGATCCCACTAACCGTTCCTGCTTGGTATGTGTGCTTTGGTTCCGGGATCATAGATGTGGGCTTTAATGCTAACTATCATCCTAATTTGTGAACGAACGCCGCTTTTGGTGTTTGTTTGTTTTTTGTATGGTTGATCATTTGCCCAGTTAATGATTGGACCTTGTCTATCATTTATCAGTTGGTGGTCACCTTCGCGGGAGGGAGGGGGGTCCCTGGGACCTGGTTATCAGGGCGGGCGAGGGCGAGGCGCTCCGGTAGACTTTTAGCGATTGTTTTTTTTTTTTTCCTTTTTCCTCCTTGGTCATCTCGATCGCCACTAGACATAATTCGCGCGTTCATGACCAGGGCCAGATAATTCTTATCCTTTAAATATTTTCGAGGTTTCCCTTGCTTGCTTATCGTGCTACATTCTGGTTGCTCTTTGTAAACCTTTAGAGTTTGATATTTTAGATCCGGCAGACTATAGACATCCCTTGTTGGTTTTGGAACATTTGAAGCGCTGTTTTGAAACTTGGGAAAAGGGGGCACAACCGGCAATGGTCCACACACGGCCCGGGGCTTCCAAGGCGACTGATTCGTGTGTTTTCCCCGGTCGGGTAGATGAAAAGAGAAAGAAATCCATTCATAGGTGTATTACTCTATATCCGGGAGTAAAAAAAAAAAAAAACGAAACTGATGCGTATGTGGTCCATGAGAGTTAGCTATATAGAGGAGAGAATTGATTAAGTTGAATGGAGGGGGGTATCAGTATCGTGACAAGAGCAGAACCAGCAGAAAGGAGAAAGGAGAGACAGAGGAAAGGCGTTTCAGCTCCATGATATCCGAACGGCCAAGAGGCCAAGAGACCGACTCGGACAGCAACGCTCCAAAAAAAAAAAAAGAAAGGAGGAGAAAGGGGGAGATGGAGAAAGTGAGAAAAAAACACCATGTAGCTCCGGGCCCAAGTCATCGCCATCATCAACCCGGTTCCGGTCCGGTAACACAGCTGTCCGCCCAGAGTCATTCGAGTACTGTAACAAAGAGTTTGAAGGGAGAGAACGGGGAGGTGCAGCGGGTCGTCACATTATAATACAACTTCCATCTCCGGGTCCTTTTGCTCTTGTGCTTATGGAGACGCGGGCAGCCTCATGAAAAACTTCCGCTACGCCCCGATTGTGTTTGGAACTGCATTCTAAAGTGAAGAAACAAATTGAACAAAGACTATGTTCGGGGCTGTGGCGTGGGGAGAATAGGAGAGGACGTACCGAGGTACCGAGAGGCCCGGATCCGCCGTGCAACTGCTAGCCCCTCTTCGTATTGCACTGGATGTGTGCCGTAGCGCTGTAGTCGTTCTTTTATCGCCCGGTCTTCCCGTAGATCGCATTTAAGGGCTGTGCATGGAAGAAATGCGGGCGTAAAAAGAAAAACATGAGTTGTGTGTGGCGGTGGAGAGAGAAACGGGGAAAGCGCACCGACGAGGACAAGCTAGTCAGGAATTGGGTTGGTGGGGAGTATTTTTTTTAAACTTTTGACAAGCTATGAAAATATTGGGAATGCTTACTTTGACGCCTGGACAGTATTCTAGGATTTCTTGGAGCCACTTGTTGAGTACGTCATGAAATGAACAACAACCAAGGGGGCGGGTGATGGGGATGCACACCTTTGACTCGACATTTTCTAGTGAGGTTGGGTTGTCCACTGAGAAACAGATCATGATAACATGTGTTTCGGCGTAAGATAGAGAGCGCAGACGATCAAACTCTTCCTGCCCTGTTTCATTGACAATTCCACTGGAGCGTGAGATGGTTACAGCGTAATTGTGTGGAGCTGGGGTACACTGACCAGCGGTATCCCATAAGCTGAGTTCCACCAGCTGGTCGTCGACATAGAGATCGTGCACGTAGTTCTCGAATACAGTTGGTTCGCTGGGAGTAAGGGCGATGTGTGAGAAGGAAGGGGATGTGGGTTGGATGTGGAGCCGATGGGGACGCACTAGACTTGGGTGAAGAAGCCTCTTGTGAAGACGTTCAACAGAGATGTCTTTCCTGCGGATATAGATCAGAGTTCAGAGCTTGTCTTATTGTTTGAGGCAAGAAGCGCACCACAAGCACCATCTCCACAGACGACGACCTTGAAGCAGAACCACACCTCAGACTGAATACGGTAATCAGAAGCTGGGACCGATAGGTTACCTTTCTTTGGATCTGTACCGAACTGGCGGTGAGCATGCTACGGAAACGGGTGTATTTCATGAATGCATACTGGTCTGGGCCTTCCAAAAGAGGTGTGATTGCTGCTGCTGGATGTACCACAGAGAGGCATTGGGAGAAATAATAAAGCAGTCACTGGTTGGTTCAACAGGGGGTAGTACATGGAATCACGTGCTCTTAACACCAGCAGAATCTTTCGTTGTTTCGCCACTCGACCGCTGCTGGTGACTGTGGCCCGTACCACTTGATCGCCGGCAAATGCTCCTCGCGCTGCACCAGAATCCCGCCCACCTCAGCAGCAGCAGCAGCAGCAGCTAGATTCCACATCTCGACCTCCTCCATTCCGTATCTCTCCGCGTACCTCAACACAGTCTGCACTAGTCGCCGCACGGTGCTTTCATCTGCTCTCAGCCGCGTCACAATCAGCGTCTTCGGGGATCCCGGTCGATACTCAAACGTCCAGGTTGCGTATGACATGCTCTGGCCGATTCGCACGCCACAGAATCTTGGAGCGTCCTCCACATATCTGCTGAAGTGGTAATGCAGTCTGAACCACTGGAACGCGCTGACTCCTTCGCCCTGGCAGGAAACTCAACTGGATTTTGTGTTCCTCGGCGGCCCCTTGCATGATTTCTGCTTGGATACTCTCTCCATCTTTGCTCCACATTCTCTTCTGCCATCTTTTCGTCCAGCCACAATACCTCGAGCTCCTCTTCTCCGCTCTCCTGGTGCAATGCTCCCTCCCCCATTTTCCACACAGTTGAGATAGGGTCACGCACAACCCATCCATCTTCACTTCCATCACCAATCCCTGTTCCGCACTCACTGTACAGCCTCGGCCCGACGTCACTCCACAACACTGAAGCCACGCCGTCGCCTACCCCTGGCACCCTCCCAGGCCTCGCTCCCCACTCATTCTCTGGAAAAGTCTTTGTGGAGAGGTACTGTTTCCCTGCGAGGACCCAGTGCAAGAGTCTCATCATGTGTCGGGCATACCCTTTCCCCCGGTATTGTGGAGCCGTGAACACAGACGCGATACCGTATCCAAATCCTAGCTCTAGCTTAGCTCCTGGCTTACTCGGATATGCGACTGCTACTTGGCGTTTGAATCTGTTCCCCACACCAACCCCCACCCCTCCCCCGTTAGCTCTGGCTCTGAACTTTCAAAACGGATGCGGACGGTACAACGTACGTCTCGCACGAGCAGAAAAAGTCGAGTGTAGTCGGATCGTCTCTCGGAGCAAGTACCCTTTTCACATACACATCATCATCCGTTGTGCTTTTTTTTTTTTGTAATCTTCCAGATCATACCAGGTTATCAATTTACCATCTCTCCCAAACTCTTCACCCTCTCCAATCGCGTCCCGCTCCAGATACTCTTCCAGTGTCAATCCCCTCCCCCACTCCACCGAAGTCCGTTCCCTGGAGGCGATAACCTGCTGTGGAGTAGCGACAAACAGCGAAAGAGATGAAAGCATTCCTGCCTGCCGGCGCAACAAGGAACTAAAAAAAACAGATGGTAATGATATTTTGTCACACGCTCTCATGGGTGTCCCCTTCAAAAACACATGGTCGTCTACCATTGGCTCATATTACTACAACTACACAAGTCCGAGTCTAGTAAGTAAAACAACCAAGGGAGACTAGGGTGACCTCGACCCTTCCTCAACTTGCACCGTCAATTCCTCTAATCCCTCAATCCGCTCCTTCAAAACAGCCTGCACCCTCTCCACGACACGATCAATCCGTGCGTACGTCGTGCGCACCTTTGAATGGGGACCCGATGGGTCATGCGACGCCGCAGAGGGCGCCAATTGAAGGTGGATCGATCCAATCAGCGTCGTCGAGTCTTTGGGCCAAAAACGGGGATTCGTATAGGATTCGAGGCCTTCGATATTTGAAAGCTACGGGAATGTTAAAAACCGGGAATCAATAAAAGATTAATCTTCATACCTCAGCAAGAGCCTCTTGAATCTTCACGTCTCCATCGCCGACATCTAGGCAAAGAATCTTGCCTGTGTCCAGAACGAGTGGTATCACACTTGCAGGCTATCAACACCGCTATGAACAGCGAAGCGATAGGATCAAAGCCGGTCCACCCGTAAAACTGGATGAGCAAAGTGGACACAATGACACCAACCGATCCTAGTGTATCCTAAGCAGACTTTTGTTAACAGCTTTGTGTGGTGGACAGGAACGAGTGACTCACGGCCATGACATGCAGAAATACTCCACGCATGTTATGACTATGCCCTGCATGCGAATGTGAATGGTGTTCGTGATGATGCTTTTCAAGGTGTTCATCATGCACAAACTTGTAGCTAGGTGTGAGAGGAGTTGGGGCGCCCTCAGAGTCAGCAGACTGAAAACGGCGTTTGGATCTGGAGCGATGGCGCTCGCAAATGTCGATGTCCGTGTCCGTGCCCTTGCGCTAGTGCTTGTACATGGGCGTGAGCTATAGGTGAAGCAGGGGGCTTTGAGACCGGGTGCGAGGGAAAGCGAGCGTTGGTGTGTTGGTCGGTTCAGCGAGTGCGCTGCAGTGGGCGAGGTTGGTGAGAAGGAGACGGCTCGTGCAGGAGGTGAGTGTGGTATGTGCAAATGAGAGTGATCGGAGTGGGAGTGGGAGTGGTCCGAATGAGAATGGGAGTGGTCTGAGTGAGAGTGAGAGTGATCGGAGTGAGAGTGAGAATGAGAGTGACTCCCACTGCTTGTGGGGAACTCAACAGGAGTATGTGTAGCGGAGGGCGGCGGGGAGGGTGAATGCGAATGTGAGTGCGAGTGCGAATGGGAATCATGAGTCGGACTGTTGGCCAGTGATACGGGCGCAGGAGCATGCGAGTGCGAGTGTGAATGGCCATGGCCATGTGAGTGCGAGTGGCCACCCTGTACAAACCATTAAAATCACCCGAACCATGTTCCAGTGAATAGGGACGTACATGGTGGTGGTGTCCACCCATTGCAAACATACCAAATAAGTTCACCCCGAGACCCACCGAGCTGACAAGCAACAGCTGGTTAGTGTTCATCTCAGGAGGTTCCAATCTGGAGGGAGAGGACGGGTTAGCTGATAGAACGTTGATAAGTCAAAAAATCTTACATCCGCTGGATTGCTTCAAAGACGATAAATATCGAGATGAGAATGAGGAAAATCCCATTGGCAAAACCTGACAGTGTTTCGATCCTTCCGTAGCTACAAAAGTTTTGTTCATTGAAATTCCGAATTGCGCGGGAAAGGGGGCCTACCCATATGTGAACCGCTCATTCGGTTCCCAAGTAGCCATGACGGATGCGAATAGCCCCACCCCAATCGCCATACAATCGAAGGCCATATGTATGGCTGCCATCACCAACCATTAGCACTCTCCAAACAAGCTCAAAGTCGGGAGCCAAGACATACCATCAGATATGAGCCCTAGACTGTTCGTCCAGACACCATACAGCATCTGCACGAGCATATAACAGAGGTTGAGCAACAAGAAATAAAAAATCTTCCGCGACTCCGGGTTTGAGAGAATTGTTTTCATGTATAGCTTGATTAACCGCGATGTTGGTGTACGTGGCCGTGCGGCGAATGCGTCAATACTTTCTGGATACATTCCTACAGAAACATGTTCAGCATTGAGATCGTATGTGGGACTCGCGCACTAACCAATGTAAAGGAGGCCCACAATGAGGATATCAGACCATTTGTGATATTGTGTAAACGCTAATGGACCCAATACCGCGGATGCGAGGATGACTGTAGGGAAGGACAGTACAAAGTGGCCTGGTGAGTACATCTGGTGGTTTAATGACCGAGTTGCCAAGGGAGTGTAAAAGAGTAGTGCGTATGCAATGACCGGGATAATGGCAAGTGAAGAAAGGGGAAGGATTGGTGTTGGGGGAACGTGAAGCTAATCGAAATGTCAGGTTTCAATGGTAGGACAGGGGTCCCAAACCACGACGTACGAGGATAGTCTTGAACGCATAAAACGGCAATGCAATGATTGACGCAGCGAAAACGGTAGCCGCCATCGTGAACACCTCGCCCAACGAGGGGGCTACTACACTAATCGTATGATCGAGCGCCGCCGATGCAAGTCCGTGCAGCGCGAGCGCGCCGTAACCGGGCATGTATCGCCAAAATGCGGCCGGCGAGAAGTATGTGTCAAAGAGGAGAGATAGCCCGACTGCGAATGTGACTGCAACCATCTTGTGCGCCTTGTGGGAGGAAAAAAGAGTAGAAAGAGAGTGAGAAATCGGGACACAGAGCAGAGGTTTCTTTGACTTACAGAGGAAGAGGAGACGAATGTGGTCACCCATAGTTTCGAAAAGTATGTGAACATGAGTGTCCTGCGTAGCATCCGAGTTCAATTGGTGGCCTAACCCACATCAAGCACATCTCACCGAGCAGAAGACAGTCGATACAATGCGGTGAACAGACACGATTGCTGCACGAACAACAACACCCCCGCCGTTGCAATGGCCGACCACTAACAATCATAAGCCGTCAGGTCAAAGCTTTCACAAACGTCAAGTCCCCCTCACCTCTATGTTCTTTCTCTTCGAAACCTGCTGGGTCATGATCTCCCAAACGAGCACACCCAGCCCTCCGCATGCCAACACCCGCATCACGACCCAAAATATGCCCACATCGAAATCCAACAACCACTCCTTGGCTGACTGCAAAGTCAATACGAACAAGATATCTGCAGCCACGAGTTTGGGTATCTGTCTACTTGGTATCCTGCCAAACGGATCAATCTTCTGGGTCATGAAATTGTCGGGACCATCGACTCACGAAGTAGTAATGACCTTGGCCGTGTTCAGACTAATCTTATTCCGCGTGCGGGCATCTGGTGCGGGCATGCTCGCAAGAATATATGAAAGCAAAATGCAAGAGAGACGGGTGCAAGTCTCCCTGCAGAGCGTCGATGGAGAATTATCACTGGACACGTCTCAGCCAACAGACGCATTAGGCTATTACGGAATAACTAGGACAAATAAGGATATACTCAATACATTGTATATACACTTTCTGACATATACACCAATCTAACAGACTGCAAACAGCAACAAGAAGAGAAAAGCAACAGAGCAAGAAAAAAATAGAGCTAATACCGTCATTGCCGGAACTGTGCCATGAAATTGTACCAAGAATCATTGAGATCCTGTGGTGGGGTCGCAGGAGACGGCATCATCTGCATCTGGGTATTATAGTCATTTCCCCCCGCATATCCGAAGAACTCGGGCATGGCGCTCGAAGCAAGTTGCTGGATATGATTTCCAGCATACAAAACATGTGACTGTGTCTGTTGTTGTTGTTGCGGTGGTGGTGGTGGGGAGGTCGGCATTGGTGAACTTTGTTGCATGGCCACTGGATGGCGGTGGGCTAACTGTGGCACCATAGTATGGTGGTGTTGTGACATCCGAACCTGAGTAGAGACGGGTGACTGGGGTTGTACCTGTTGCCTGTGCATCGGCTGTTGGGGTACGGGTATCTGTTGTTGGAGGGATATCTGCTGCTGGGGAGAAAGCTGGGCCTGTTGCTGGCGCGGCTGCGATTGGGGCTGTTGGGGTTGCTGTCCGCTGTTCATTTGTTGAACGACCCCATGGACAGATGGATACGATCCATAGTCCTGGACATCCATACTATACCCTGGGGCAACCCCATAGCTCCCCCATGGTTGCATATCGTCGACGGGAGAGGTTGGATAAGCAGCTACAGGAGAGACTGCTTCAGCATGTATTAGAGGCGGTGACGCGGGCTGCGAGGACGGGCTTGAAGCATAGGACGGAGATTGAGAAGTGCGTTTTGATACTAAACGGGTCATGCCCCCAAGAGCGGAAAATTCGTTGGTCTCATTTTTAACTCTGGGGCTAAGAGCAGCTGACCGAGCCGCCATATCAGATGATGGTACCTGGGACTTTTCACTTGCAAGCGCTGCAAGCGCCCTTTCCCGCAACTTTTGTAGGATGGGCTGGAAATTGGCTTAGGAACAGCCACACACCTTGACCGGAAAATGTTCTACTCACCAGAATTTTATGTGTCCGAGTATTATCGGTGACTCGACTGAACAAATTATATGCAGATTCCAGATATGACAGGGCCGACGGTGCCAGTTGCATCTGTGACTTGACTGCAATAGATCCTAACACGATCTGGAACAATGCATGAATACTCATGGAGCACTAATAACCGGATCAACGCACAGAGCAAGAAAACACGTGAGTAAACAAGAACCACATGCGCTCTGTCAGTCCAGGATGCTGCTTGAACAGACTTTCGATTAAACCGACAAACGAACAAGCACTTCGATAAGCCGCTAGCACAGAGGGACCGTATCTGCTGCCCATTGGGTCGCTAGGATTGTCCTCGAGCGCCTGCGCGAAAAACCCTCGGTGCATATAAAATAATGCTAAAGTTATTCGCGGCCCAAGGTTAAAATAGTTGAGAGGCATCGCACACCTGGCGTCACTTACTAATCTCTTTGATGGCAAAGGTAATGTATCTTTGCATCGTCAGCTCGATTGACGGCTGTTCGACTTCCAAGCCGATTTTCGAACCACCGAAGCCAGGAATCTGGAGACTGGGGGGAACGTAATAATTTCGTACCTTCTTGTCGAGCTCGGTTATGACCTTGTAAGGTGGAGTCTTGGCACCAAACGCCTGGTCATGAACGACGCCGAGACATAATGCCGAAAACCGGTGCTTCCATGCCGCAACTGGGTTGATGAACCTTATGAACCAACGTATCGGCACTCAAATCCATGGAGCTACTTACAACTCATTTCGACTTCCCCTTGGACATTTGTGATAGTGTCATGTGGGAACCTACTATCGATATGCGCCGAGGAAAACGATGGAGGCCGACCATATGTCAGGCTCTGGAGTGAGATATCAACGACTAAGGTAATTGAGAAGAGCTCGTTGTACATACCTGCCAGGAATCATAAGTCAGAAGCTCGTAAAAGAGTTCCCGTCGTTTATGTGTTTCTTCTAGATTAACGTTCCACTTTCCACTATCCCGGTCTTAAGAGACAGGGTGTTAGGTAGGGCACCAACGCATTTCGAGGTAAAAATCTCACGTAGTCCGATCTGATGATAAAACTATGAGCATATGTTAGAGAATGGTCATGAGAAGGAATCACTGACACTATGTGCCATCTTAACCACCATTCCCATGATGACCCATCTCGGACTTCCCATTTCTGAAAGGAACATGAAGTGACACATTAAAAGCTTCTAGAGTATCAGTGCCTGAGCATACAGACGAGAGAAGTGGCTTACTAAGGCTTGGATGCCTGGAATAGACTGTTCCTCAAGCACCGAGTCCAATGCTAGGGAAGCGCGACTGAGTTGATAGTATTGCATTGACTGAGGCGAATTGGCCGGTGCGTCAAGATCCACAAGACTACCAAGAGCAAGAACCATGAACAGAACGGCGAGACCATGAGAGCTGACTGGTTCCGATGGTACTGCGGTTTGGTCATACACAGGTCTGAAGAAGGACTCGTAGAAATCGAGTTCTGTAATGGGAGTGTACCTGTGGGCAAGGTCAAAATTGAATGCGCCAAGTCGTGCATGCGTCTACTTGCATCCATGCAGCATGACGATAGTATATTTCGCATAGCCTTTTGGCAGCATTTGCATTCGGGAGGTGGCCTATGATTGTGCTGCGAATTTCAAGGGCGGTCTTAACACCAGTGGTGTTAAAGGGGAAGGCAGACGTCAACCAGGAGAGATCTGCGGATATCATATTTTCTTGGGTGCTCTGAGAATCTTCCTCATCTTCCGAGCCACCTTCGTTCTGAATAAAATGTGTTATTTTAGTAACAGGGCAGAAAGCTCTGCCATTCCCACCTGTAGAAGATACTGCATAGACAATTAATTAGTAAATGGTCAGTGGTAAAGAATGCCGCAGGGGACCCACCCAAGAATTGGCGGTGGTGCCAAAGAATGTGGAGCGCCCGTCTTGGGAAATGGACCTTGCAGAGTAGTCAGCACTCGGGCGGAGGTTGGATGGCAGGCAGAGGAACACACAAGGAGCCTAGAGCGTCGATGTCATCATTGTGTTCTACCTTCTCATCCTTATTGGAGATCTCGTCGACGCGCTCACGCTCCAGTGGCCGTTTAATCTGTAAAAGTTCTTCTGTGAGGAGAGGATGGGCTTGGTCGGAAAAGCGGGCGTGAGACTCGGCAAGTGCATCCTCGAGGTTTCGGACACGGTTGGCCAGCTGGTTTATTTTTTCATGGAGGGATTCCGTGTTTGCAAGAACAAAACTAGAGCGTGTCAGCGGGAGGGTTTAACCGGGAGAGCCATCGATGCTCACCGATTTCCTTTGCCAGTAGTCAGAGAGCCTGGGGGGAGAGGAGTAAGTGCAACACAAGGAATTATGCAGGAGAGAGGAACCTTCGGGGCAAATAGCAGCGCAACCTTTTTTATTGCAATTGCTGAGGGAAGGTCAGGGGAAGGACAGCGGGGGGAGAAAAGGGCGATCGGGGGGTACCTGCATGGAAAGACGCGGCTGCACCTGCGGAGAGACGATGAATGGGGAGCAGAAGAGGGTGATGCGAGCACCTACTTGAGCTTTAACCTGGGGAACGACGAGCACGGAGGACAGGTGAGACACGGGCCTAGATGTGCTATATCCGGACAAAAGACACACCTTCGGCATTCTGCACAGGACAGGGCGACGCCCCGGCGCTTGTGGCGGACGACGAGGGAGTCGTCGTGTGGTTGAGCCTTGTAGAGAAGCGGGGAGGCCATGGTGGGAGGAGGAGTGGCCCTGCCGGGATGGCAGCGACTCGGAGGGCGACCGACCCCGTTTCTTCTTCCTTCTAATCGCAAGATTCTCAGATGCACATGCCATATCGGGCTGTCTCCGTTTGCCTCTGTTTGCATCCCCCTCCCAGTGTTTAAATTTTTTTCTTTCTTCGCTCCCCCTCCCTCCCACCGGCTCCCTGGTAAGTCTCCCGTTACGTCCTTTTTCTGCGCCTTGTGATGAGCTCCAGATGACGAGTCTGAGCATTCTTGCCTATGACGAGTTTTTTTTTTCTTTCAACCATTCATGCATTCTCTGATCCTCTTCTTCTCTAACTTCTTTCCGTCCTCAAACTGATATCCTTCCCTCCAAACCCCCCCCCCCCCCCCCCCCCCCCCCCTATATAGATCTATCCGCGCCATGCCGCCCCCCATAGACGATTGGTCAGACTCAGACGGTGATGATCTTCCTACAGGCGTAGAGTCCAACGTATTACTTGGTGTCCCAGACGGCCCTGTCAGCGACATCGACGATGTCCGCGACGCGGCCGTCTCGCGCATCGGCGGCCATCCCGTACGGCCATCCCTCCCTACATGTATCCCCTCCATACCAATATATTGATTGTTCTAAAAGGCCTTTCTTCCTTCCCGTGAACCTCCTTTTGACTCATCCCTATGCAAAGTCTGCAACTCCCCAATGCACCTTCTTTTACAAATCTGGTGCCCCTTCGAGGATAGCCCCATGGACAGAGCTCTCTACGTCTGGGGCTGTTCGCACGGCACCTGTCAGAAGAAAGACGGAAGGTGTGTATTGTGGCCACTGCACATAGTCCGCTGCTTTTCAACTTCATTCAGCATCCGTGCCTGGCGGGGCCTTCGTTTTAACGAAAAGTATGCCGCAAAGCTTGAGAAAAAGCTGGCAAAGAAGCGAGAACGTGAGAGAGCTAAAGCACAAGCCGCCGCTACTGAACAAGCTAAGAAAGCCGCTCCCAAGGCCAACCCCTTCTCTGTAACCAAATTTTTTGTCGTCAAGAACAAGGTTGTCTGACCGAATACTTTCAACTGCAGATCTCTGCACTGGCGGCTGCTCCTCCCTCAAATCCCTTTGCCTTGGGTAACCAAATCTTCAAAGACGCTCCCTCTCCACCTTCCGTCACGGTCTCAACATCAGAAGACGAAGTTGAAGATGGCGATGGTAGCAGCGAGGAATCCGATGACTCTGAAAAATCTCTCGTTGTTGCTCTAGCATCAACAACCCTTGAAGACTCTCCATGGAAAGCTGCCCCTTCCTACCTACCACTGTACCTTTCAACGGCTTCCGAGTACCTTACTCCCCAAACCAAACCAAAACTGCCTCCCAACGTTCAGGTTGTTGACCCCGACGTACAGAACAAGGGCGACTCTTCTTGGGCTAGCGAGGCTTACGAAAACTCACTAGAGGTTGACAATATCTTTGAAATTTTTACAACCCGGGTAGCTCACGAAAGCGAGCAATGTTTACGGTTAGTCGATGAGTATGAGAACCTTGATCTTTAATATTGATTAGGTGGCTTTAACATAGTTACGAACTCGGTGGTACACCCTTGCCGTTTGCTAGGGATACTATCTTCGACAAACTTTTTCCCTCCTCTGGATCCGACACGACAACTATATCCAAAGCAGCGTTCAAAGTCTCTCCCCCTATCAAACGTACCTACACTCCCTCTTCCTCACTCATACCTCCTTGTCCCATTTGCAAGAATACCCGTGTGTACGAATGCCAACTCATGCCAAACTTGATCAATGTTCTTCATACGTCTGATTCCCGAGATCGGAAAGAGACAGAAGCGGAGAGGAGGAAGGCGCTAGAGCTGGCGCTGAAGGGCGGTGATGGAATGTCATGGGGTACTTGCCTAGTTTTCTCGTGCGCGAAAAATTGTTGTATCTCTGGAGACCAAGGAAGACAGGCGAAGGAGTGCTGGAGAGAAGAATTTGTTTTGACGCAATGGGACAACTAAACATTGGGTGTACAAAACTTTGAAGAGTATCTTCTTTGCAATTTGTGCAGTTTTGACATCAGGCGTCAGAAGAACAGGCTAAGAGACCTTTGATGCGCATTTGCAGCGGCGTTTACATTGGCAAGGCATCCCGGCTGTATCAGGTTGCATCTATCCGAAATAATTTCGGACCTTCGAGCGCATGGGCAGTTGAGAAGATCCCGTAACGCCCACTTGTCAAAACCTGGTTGCGGACGATTTTAGGGAATCAGCCCATTCAAACAGGATTCCCAACAACTAACTTACGATATCCTTTTGCTCATGTCTTTGTGCCGTACTTGATTGGGAAAGAAGCAGCCTGATTTTCTAGAAATTGATGCAATCTACGGGGAAATACTGGCAATCTGCTCATCACGAACCAGTGGAAAGCACATTGTCTCTTCTCAGGTCGCGGACAACATTTGCTGCCGCATGTCTCAAGATACTAATAGGGAATTACTCAGTCGACGGGTTCTACTCTTGTTCGACGATCTCGATGGATAGATACACTTCGTCAGCCTCGTCCCGACAAGTCCATGATAGTTGAAAGGTTGCATTGCTGTGAATGTCTTGTTCCTAGCTCTCCCTTCATAGTAAAAAAGTGCCAGGCATCTTCATCAAGGCCCTATGCGTTTGTCCTGCAAGGGAAGGCTATACAACTCGTGCCCGCACAGGACTGTGTTTTTTTGAAGAGTGGCCCCGGCACCCCGGCCTGCGACCATATGCAGTGCGTTGTAAGCATGATCACGTAGACCACCAGCAACCACTCCACCAAAAGGAATGTAACGGAATGGCTTATGTGTTGTGCCACCGTCCCATATATACTGTCCCATCAGACCGGGGACCGTAGTAAAGCCAGGCCATAGACCGGAGGCTAATGACCCAACCTGTCAATGAACACGATTTGTGGTCCGTATCAGTGATCTTAGCCGTCTTACTTTCTCCTCCTCCCCCCCCCCCAACCGTATTTTCGACGGGCGGACTGTGCGGGTACTACTGACGATGATGCTCTATGACCGTTTTGGTGTTGGGCTGATGTCAAAGCTTATGTAATAATACATATCATTTTCACCTGGATTGCACCTCCCCCTGAGCCCTCCCTAGGCCGTACTCCACCATGGCTCCAGATTCGCGGCTCTTGGACTCGAAATCGACATTTTCAACTTTTTCTCACATTCTGGATTCCAGGCTACTAAGGGCCCTTGCAGAAATGGGGTTTGCTCGCCCTACCTTGATCCAAGCCCGTGCAATCCAACTGGCCTTGGACGAACACCGTGATATCCTCGCCCGGGCACGGACTGGGAGCGGCAAAACTGCCGCGTACTGTCTTCCTGTCATTCAAAAGATATTGATGGGTAAAGGGGAAAGAAAAAACGAGGAAACTGTATGTAAACCCTGTCTCTATCTATCTCACCGAAGGCTTAAGATGATCGACACAGGAGGGTGCAAGTAACGCCACGAATAATTTGGCGCGG
The DNA here is from genome assembly GCA_004296355.1 of Lepiota venenata. NCBI lineage: Eukaryota > Fungi > Basidiomycota > Agaricomycetes > Agaricales > Agaricaceae > Lepiota > Lepiota venenata. The sequence goes on from RCFS01000003.1 coordinate 1,088,144, forward strand.
GCTTTGATACTCGTTCCAACGAGAGAACTAGCAGAACAAGTAACTGCGTTTTTAGGGGGACTAATTCAGTACTGCGACAAGGATGTCGTGGTGATCAACTTAGCCTCCGGGACAACTGCACACCTACAGCGGTGAGTTTACGTGTCCTCTAATCCAGCAGAAGCTGATGAGGTGCAGTGTGCTTCTTGCGAGCTATCCTGATGTCGTTGTCGCAACGCCCTCTCGTGCTTTATCCCTTCTGCAGTCGAAGGTCAGTCAAGTCCCATTGTAATGTTCAACTCTGAGTTTATCCACACACTTTTCAGACCCTCTCTCTCTCGGCAGTGGAATCCCTCGTAATTGATGAAGCAGACCTTATCCTCTCCTATGGCCATGACGATGACATTCGCCAAATATTCAGTGGCGCCTATCTACCCAAAGTTCATCAGAGCTTTTTGATGAGTGCAACACTTACCGAGGATGTTGAAATGCTCAAGGGGCTTACACTACGCAATCCTGTAAGTCATGGCCCGAGATGGTTTCAGGAAAACGTCATCTCTTTATAGGCTATTCTCAAACTTGAAGAAGACGAAGACGAGGCTGCTTCCCTCAGTCAATACGTGGTCAGGTAGAAATCCAAGCCCTCGCTCTCACGAATGCGCCAAAACTTTTTTGATAGGTGTTCCGAAGTGGACAAGTTTCTTCTGGCGTACGTTATCCTTAAGCTCAAGCTCGTCCAAGGAAAATGCATTCTCTTTGTCAACGATGTGGATCGCTGTTACCGGCTAAAGCTGTTCCTGGAACAATTCACCATCAAATGTTGCGTCCTGAATTCGGAATTACCTTTGAATTCGAGGTAAGATGGACCTTTTCCTTTTTCAAACAAGAGGTTAGCTCCAATTGTGTCTAGGTATCACACCGTGCAGGAGTTCAACAAAGGGGTTTACGACTATATTATCGCAACAGATGAAGGTGGAATGGGAGAAGATGATGTGGAACACGACGAAGAAGACGGTCATGATGGTGAAGAGGAGTGTGCGTTCCAACACTTTACCTAATGGCTTGCTGCTGACCTTGCTTCGGCAGTCACATCGACCCAGCGCGAAATCCTTGACGATAATGCTTCGGATGACGAGCAAACAGAAAATCAAAAAGAGACCGATGTTTTGTCGGATTCGGAAACCACATCACGACTAAAACGCAAGCGTCGCTCATCGCCAACACCAAGGAAACGCCCAAAACATCAATCCGAATCCTCAGGCACCAAGTCATCGAAGAAGCTCAAGAACAAACATAAATCCGATAAAGAATACGGTGTTACTCGCGGCGTGGATTTTGTCGATGTCTCCTGCGTACTCAATTTCGACTTCCCTACGTCTGCGAGATCGTATACTCATCGCATTGGTCGTACTGCTCGTGCCGGCAGGACGGGAATGTCGCTATCCTTCGTTGTACCTTTGTCTGAATGGGGCAAAAACAAGGCGGTCGGGTGTCTGCCAAGTGCCAGGAGAGATGAACGTATCTTCAGCCGTGTCGAAAAACAACAAGCTGCTCGAGGATCCCAAATCAAGGAGTACAAATTCGACATGCGACAAGTAGAGGCATTCCGATATCGTATGGGGGATGCCTTGCGGAGTGTGACAAGGACTGCAATCAGAGAGGCGAGGATCAAGGAATTGAAAAGCGAGATCCTCAACTCGGACAAGCTCAAGGCGTATTTCGAGGATAATCCGTTGGATTTGGCACACCTTAGGCATGACAAGGCGTTAAGGCCAGCAAGGGTGCAGCCGCATATGAGGCATATTCCAAAGTACTTGTTACCGAAGACGGCGCCCGTACAGGAGGACGAAGCGTCGAAGGTAGAGAGCGGAAACAAGAGTGGTTTCGTGCCTTTTAGAAAGGAAGGCGCGAAGCAAGGCAGAGGAGGTAGATTTGGGAAGGGGGGATTCAGAGGAAAGAAGAAATCGAACCCGCTGAAGAAGTTCAGATAGGCACGTCTTATTTGTGGCCGTTTTCTTTGGATGTAAGAGCTATGATATACATTTGATGAATATTGCAGTTTCCGCAGCGACATCTAACAGGCAGTCCTTTGGATCAGCTCTACCTATATACGCCCAAATGTCGAGACTAAAGAACTGCACGAAATGATCGTCGGTCTGGTCAGCTGAACGGGCTTGTGTTAATATCCGTGCTCCGTTCAAGACCCTACAACCCGTGCGTCACTAGGTGTTAGCTCTGCAAGGAACGAATACCTACCGCGGATGAGTCTAAATGGCCTCGATCTTAACTTCCTCATGACACCATTATGACGAAATCAGGCCTGTTATCGACAGCCGGCTTCAAAATACATCTTATGGGCCCATTACAATTGAGTACAGGAAAGGAGGTTTCGGGTTAACATAAAAATGCGTGCCCAGCCGAATCTGCCCTCCAACACTCTTTAACCATGACATCCACCATGCACACCATATCTACCGCACCCAACCCAATCTCAGCCCCATCTACCCCCGCTCAAGGGAACCCTGGTGGTTCCCTGCCTAAGGTAGGTATTCTTAATCGACTCTTCGGTTTTCATAACGGATTAGTCGGCAGTGGAAGGCAGTTTAAGGATGTCCTGAGGCGTCTGGTCAACCTTCAGGATGTCCGTGCTGTCGTGCGGGGCCTGACCAGCCCTGCAGAAACCGCATCAACTACCCCACCTCTAGAACCAGGATCTGGGAACGTTACGGGAGGCGATGGTGATTCATGCGAGGATGGCAAAGGTATGTTGCCACCTTCTCCTTTTTCGAAGGCTCTTACAAAGGGCGGAATTGTTACAGGAGCTGGACTCAGCCTCTCGCGGCTTGACGGCCAAGCCCCACCCCCCGATACACCCGCCGACTATTTAGAGAAGGCCAGGATAGCCTTGCAAGCCACTATTGCCGCCCGGAGGCATCAACTTGCGAAACGTCCAGCCCCTATTATTGTGACCGGCAGCGCTGCAGGCAGTGCGAAGTCCAAGTGCTCCCGACAACGCATCCAGTTCAAAGACCCCGAGGCCGCGAACGGATACGGGGCTGCTTCATGTCTCTCCCATATTCAGCATGTAAAGGAGATCATCCATGTTGCACAAACCCTAGGGTCTGACGTCGTCAAGGGAATAAAGCATGTAAGTCGCTGCTCCTCATACGGTTCGTTGTGGGTTATCACTTGCCCCACTGGACGCAGGTTTATGTTGAAGTGGTCGTCTGCCAAGTATGGAGATACTCGCAATATCAAAGTCGTTGAGAAAGAGTTAAGTGCTCTAAGTCGCATACAACGGATTCCCGGGCTCGCCCTTCTGGACTGCTTCGGGGATTTCAAGAACGAACATTATCTCTTCATGGTACTTTCTGGCTCCTGACGCGACCCTGGCTCTCCTCTGATACTCTACTTTTTAGACGTACACGGGCCAAACCTTGCTCCACGACCACATCTTGCATGGAGGTCCTCTCGACCTCAAGACTACGGCTTTTCAGATGGCGCGACTCATCCATGCTATTTCCAAGATGCACCAGCAAGGTGTGGTTCATTGTAATATCAATCCGGAGAGCATCACGGTCGGGGAGGACGGAAACTTCACACTCTACGATTTTGGTTCTTCTATTGTCCTTGACACGATTGGACTGCAGTCGGGCAGTGGTAAGTGTCTCACCACCCTGCCGTCCTGAATGTCCAGACTCACCCAGAGTACCAGCTGCTCCACTGCAGACCGACGATGACTCCGCTTCCGAGCCCAGCCCTCCGACTCAAGCCTTTGTAGAAGATCGTTGCTCATACTTTGTCGACTACGTCGCAGTTGCGCGCGTTTGGTACCAGATGCGGACTCAGATTGATCCGCTCAAATTAACGTCCAAGTTCGACGCCAACTTGCTCAGTGCGCGGGAGGCATTACTACTACCATACGAAACATCATTTTTGCACCGTTTGTTGCGCCAGAACGGCGAGTTTAAGTCGGTGGCAGAATTGAAACGGCACGAAGTGTTCAAGAATATGTGAGTACACGCTGAAGTGTTTCGTATACCAGATTACTGATTGCGCTTATTCGATCACAGCGACTGGGAACAGCTTAACTAAGATTCTTCTTTTCTTCTGCTGGATTTTTCTTCTCCTTCCGTTCTCGTAGCGTACAGTGTATTTTCTTTCTAGGGAGCCTAGCTAGTCATAGACTGTAGTATCCTTGATCTCTTTCCCTTGCTTTCTTTTTTTTTGTTGCTAGTCGTGGACTCTTGAGAGAGGCAGTGGGAAAGAGTGCTGCGGGATGGTCTAGGGGGATAACGGGAAGGAAGGTTGCGGAGGATAGGATAGGAGACAGTGGGAGGGAGGGTTGCGGGATGTCGGACGAGGGATGGGACAAGAAGTTGCACAACCCGGACATGGACCAAAGTAGATAGCATCGTTTGTATTCTTCGCATCTCGGCATGGACCTTTTCACCTCCAACCCCTCGTCTGTACCGCACCGCTCGCCTTGCGGACTGTTTTTTCTCTCGGGAATGTGCCCCGGCCGTTTCTCCAGCAGCATCCTCAACTGCCACAACCCGGGCTTGCTTTTTTGGCGTCTTGCCTTCAGGACCCGCCGTTTCTGGAAACTCGAAGTTTTGAAGAGTCTCACTCCAGGATTCGTAGAAGATTTTTCATCGGCCCTAATCGCATTTTCTCATGTCAGTGCAACCTCAGCTCCCAATATACAATGATGGAACATTGCTTTGTCTCGCTGAAGCACCACAAAGTCACACAACCGTCGACCATGGGTCCATGCCTGTCACATTCCCAAGCTGAAACCCCTGTGTTGTTCACAAGTGCTGTTTAAAGCTTGATGCGCCTAGCGTTTCAAGGTCCAGAAACTGACATGCGAGATGAGGTTTGCGCGACGTTCTATCATCTATGGAGTGCATCATTCTTTGCGAAATGATGGGGTGGGTACTGGGGATGGCAGATGCTTCTGTCATTCCAGGTCATCCCCCAGACTCGGGAGTCGATCAGGGTCGATCAAAGCCTAACTATCAGACGAATCCGAGCAACTGGCTGAAGGCTGCTGAAGGTCAACGGATCACTGAGCTCAGTGAACTTCAGGGCGCTTTCCCAATTCTTCGGGCCTGGCTTCCAACTATTGTGTCGCGAGAATCCACAAGCCGTAGACTGCAGTCAGCTAGGAACAGCTCCGGTGGAGTGGAAACCAGGGAGATATGCCTACCGATATGAGGTATATTCACGCCACCGGCGAGCGTCTCGAGGAGAAGGTCCTCGATCTAGGGCCAACCTTTCCGAGTCTCTGACGATCTCTAAGAGGAAGAATACAATTAACATGTTAATGATGGGGCATATTGTGAACGAGCATCATCATGTTCATCATTGCTCAATGCCCTTTTCCCAGTTTCATACTCCAATTCTTCACACATTCTGACATACGACCCCTTGTTGAGAACAGATTATCAAGAGTCATATTTGGGGACTCGGACTATTTAGCGAAACATGACTTAAGCCTGGAGGGACGCCTTCCTTAATCCTTGCGGCTGTCAATCTTCTGAGCACAAAAATGTCCGATCTGGGAATCACAGCGGACGTTATTGCAGCTGATCTTGAATACACTAGGACCACCGGTTACATACATTGTACGCCGTCCAGTGTTATAATGGTAAATATGAACAGCTAATGTCATCCACCCAGATGCTGCAATTACTCTGATCACTTATGATACTCTGGATCTCCTGCCACGAGAGGTGAGTACTCGATATCATACCCCTACGCCCTGTATTCCGCTAAGTCCAACAACTATAGATTGATCATATCTACCAGTAACCTAATTGAAATATGACAGGAAAGAATGCCAGCTCAACTTTTTGTGCACTACAGGCGGCGATGGTCACTAACCCAAACCATTTATATCCTCCTTCGTGTATGGGCTTTCGAGAACTTGATGTAAGTATCTCAAGCACCCAGCCCTCTCAAGGTATCTAACGGAATTAGATTTTCCGTCTATAGTATGACTCCGCCGAACTTCCCGACTTGTTCATCTCTGTTCATCTCTCATTCCAGTTAACCAGAGCACCTCCCTCTCTAGGCCAGTGAGTCAACCTTGTCTGAATTTTCCTTCTGTTGACAAAAGTTATTATCTTTGGCCAGCTGTAAGTTATTATCCAACCACTATCACTGACACCCGGGCGAACCTGTTTTATGACCCGATCAGGTGTGGAGCATACTTCTGGCTCGCGGCCTCGTAAGCTTGTCTGTTAATATCTCATTATGAATACTCAATCGGGCCTCAAGGTCCATCGATATCATCGTTCTTCTAATGATGAAAACATTGCTGGCTTTGCGGTTGCGCGCGCTGTGGGACTATAATCTCAAAGGTAGATCATCCATGTGCACGTCTTAGGACTCCGAGTCTGAATGTTGCGAATCAATAGTCACTATTTTGCTCTGTTTCATGACGGCCCGTACGTTTTCTTTTTCGGGTCCATTATGAGCACAGCATCGGAGATTGATGTCCGTTTCTGATGTAGTTGAAGTGCTTGTGCGTTTGGCCGATCTGCATTTACAGTACACCGCTAAGGACCACCAGGTCGCTGCAACAGGAACGCTCGGGCTTGGATTTCTGCAGCACAAATACTTCGTTGATGCAACCCCACTGCATGGCTGTTTTGCATTTTTCGTCGCGGAATGGCAGTACAAATTCAACAGTTCAATGGCCTCGGCATCCTGGTGGGTGAGATTTTTTTGGTTAATAAATCAAGGCCATAATAACGCTCAAAAGGATTTGCCGATTTACAAGTACCGGTAAGTAATATTGCGTTCTACTTCCGCCATTGGCTTTCATGTCTTTTAGGTATTGAGGTCTTATTGACCGTCATCAAACTTTATCAGTCTCTTAAACAGGCCGGACTTGTGTGGACCTCTTTTCGTGACAAAATCAAGCACATAAAAACGTTGACCCCAATCGTATATGTATTCTATCGTGACGGGACACTATTTTTTATTCCGTGAGTATGATGTTTTTCGCGCCGGATTCTTGAACGAAATATTTACCGCAATCCAGAATTTTCGGTGAGAGAGGCGGTTGTTTAAGTTGCTTTGTTTGTCTAACATGCACAGTTGTGAGCATGCTTGGGCTTGTGGGAAGTACATTGTTGGGAGAGAATGATACTTCGGGCTTTGGTGCAATAGACTGGACGTCGTGAGTAATCCATTTTCTTCCTGCGATAAGATGGATCCTTTGATCTCTACTTCTAGATGGCTTGCAGTTGTGTACTATCTTTGTGTAAGCCCGTCACCTCTAGCAATGTCATTTTTTATTGACTGTTTGACCAGGGAACGAGATTGATCCTCAATATTCGTGAGACAAATTGCAAGCTAACAGAGTCCATGGTCTCGCAGAGGATCTCTTCACTGCGATTTGATAACGAGTCTCATGGAGACAGCGACGAAATATCTGCTTAGTGAATTATTCAGGAGAGGCTATCGTCTTACTATAACATTTGGGGATGGCGACGACTTTCGGTTCAGCGCGTGCCTCCATGTTTCATTACTGTACTCGGAATATCCGTAATATTATTCCGCTTCTGCTTATGACCCTGATTTTATTTTTCTACGCGACTGGTAAGCTTCGTTCTGCCGAGACGGGTTTACAGGCAGATCAAAAGGGACAGTGCGACTACAGTTGCATATTACAGGAGAGGGCAATAGTCAGGACGTGGCTCAGCCATGAATGGTCAAGCGGAAAGATGTACTGGCCTTGTAACAATTAGAAGAACCGAACATAACAAGTTCAGACAGGGTAAATCAGGTTCAGAACGGGATTGTCAAGGATGAAAATTTGTGCCAACTGGCTCGTGCAACGAGACTTGGGAATTGGAAATGGAGGAGGGCGTTGGAAATAAAAATTTGGTGTCCCTTTGTTTGAAGGACCGGATCACAATACCGAACACATATTCTTCCCAAAACCAAGTTGTCTCGAATGATAAACTTGGAGTAAGTACCTTTCGGGGTCTCGTCACTTTTCTTGGGCTGTTCGCAGCGAAGAAGCTCCGGCGCTGTCCTCGAGAGTTCTTCTTTCTGGTGCGTTCTCATTTTGTTCAAGCGAAAAACGTAGGATAGACGCGTCATGTTGCGCCTCGTGTAGAAGAAGTACTTGTTTCGATCAAACCGTTCGTTTTTGCATACTGTATATATTTTTCACGAACGCCCCTTTCTTTTTTTTTGTTTTGTTTTGGGAAAAAAGGACATGCCTTCCTCATGAGTCTATGAGCCAGGCGCATCAGAATTTGCCATCACGGGAACCCAACTATTCCGCCGAGCAAATAAGTTGTCGGTTGCTACTTTAAACCGAGCCAGTTCAGCCGCCACAACGTCGGAGGAATCAATTTAACCCCATGGCTCAAGTTCTCAAACATACCGCCCAGGCGCTGCTTCGTGGCCGCCAATATAAGCACCCAAACTAATTCGGGACTGACGCACCGTGACGGCGGAGAAAAACGGTTCCCATGTAAAAGCGTATTATACCGGCTGACTATATATTGTGTTCTGTAGGGGTGAGGAGGAAGCATGAGTAGATACTGCGGAGGGTGATTGTGGAAGCATCATGTGCTTATATATTATGTATGGTCCCCCAACGCCTCCGGAAATTACTTTTGAATCCATTGGAATGCCATATCTATACCTAATCCGTTCTAATGGCAGCCTCTGCGAAAGGGTCGCTAGGGGTCAGAGCTAGAAGCGAAGCAGAAAACAGGTTCACAACGCACTGAAGAACTCATACGATAACCAGCATAGTGCAGTACTAGGCATGATAGTCATGACGCGCGGTGTAAGTCCTCTCGCGAATCCCTGGAAACCGTCCCGCCTCCAGATAACACGGAAGGCGTCCGCCATGCCACGAACATTCCGTATATCGGCGTCGTGTGCGGTACCTCGCGTCTGTAGCATTGTTTTTGCGACGTCTAGTGGTGTCGTGACTGCTGCTGCAACGGCACCAGCAATACCTCCAGCGGTGATATGTGAAACGGGTGAATACTCATTACGGGGATTCATGAAGCGTTTGACCTGTTCGTAGACGGTATATTGGATGGCATTGAAGGGGATGGAGATGGCGAGGGTTGTCGGGTAGGAGACGTAGAATGCAGCGAGGCCTTCGTTGTGATAGACTGTGCGCGCACATGTCCAGACGGAGCGGAATTCCGACTTGTGGATCTGCATACGCTGCTTGACGACTAGATGAGCGTGAGATGGAGGTGGTTAGAATAAAAAAGGGTAGGCTAGCGGGCAGACGTACCATCGAAGGGATTCATTAGGGCATCGCTAGCAATCGTTGCAGAAGCACCAGCCAGGGCTAACCAAAAAGGCTCTATCAATTTCAGGAATGATAGAAAGTCGAGGAGCACCTACAGTGGGCTGCCCACTGATTACCAGCTTCATTTCCTCCTGCCAGCTCCTTGACCGCTTCGAGAGTGCCAAAATGGACAGCGTGTGCTGGACCAGCGCCGAGAACAACAGAAGAGACACCGCGCCATAGGGTCCTTAGACCCTCCGTTGAAGATATCCGCGTAAAGGCGTTGCCAACGCCGGTATAGACTGCCACGGGTGAAGTGCTAAAAACCTGCATGCGCGTCTGGGGGACCAGGTTGAGATAAACGCATGCCAGCGGAGAGAGAGAGAGATAGAGAACGGACTTTGATACTATCAATGGGGAACATGACAGCATGTTCTGAGATGCCAGCCTTGGTGAAGATGAGCACGGAGAGGGAAGGAGCCGGGTGCAAAGACTTACGAGGGCACCGGCGAGCATGTTGACCTGGGAGACAGAGAAAAGGCAAGTCAGACGGGTAGGATGGGGTCCAAAGGTGGTATACTGACCGCCAGACCTGCGTTGGGGGGCAGGGACTCGTAGTCTGGTTCCTCGGCCATGGTGGTGTAAGGTTAGGTGGCAGGATTCTGGGAAAAAAAAAAGAAAAGGAAACCCAAGAGGTGCGCCCCGGTGCGACCGGAAAAGCAGTGCAGACGACGACGAAGAAGAAAGGTGTTGTGACACTGTCAAGGGGAGGAGGATGACGGAGGATGACGGAGGAATCAGATTTGCCGCCAGCCTTCTCTTAAGCATCCCCCATGCACATCATCCTCACGGGTGCAACAGGCACCGTTGGCAACGCCGTCCTCCACGACTGTCTTGCCTCTCCCAAGGTCTCTCGTCTCTCCATCCTCTCCAGACGGGCCTTTCCTCTCCCGACGGGTGCGAACCTCGACGCCACAAAGGCAGAGGTCATCGTGCACACCGACTACACCGAGTATCCTCCCGCGCTGCTTGAGAAACTCAAGGGCAGCGACGGCTGCATCTGGGCGCAAGGCATCAGCCAGACACAGGTCTCCAAAGAGTACCCCCCTTTCCTTCCCCGCCACCAGCCTCACTTTGTCGCTGACGGGCCTGTGAAGGGAATATGTACAGATAACACACGACTGCCCGTTGGCAGCAGCCAAGGCGTTCGCATCACTCTCCAGCTCTGGTAAATTCAATTTTGTATACGTCTCAGGCGAAGGGCAAGTACAGCCAATCCTTTTCTCCTCCTCTCATTCCCCTCATACGAGTCCATTAGAGCCGATCCCACTGAGCAGACCTTTATGCTCTTTGGAAAAATCAAGGGCCGGGCCGAAAACGCTCTTCTAGCCTTGCCCTCCCAGCCAACCTACAGTGCCCTTTGCCCATTCAATGTGAGGCCTGCACACGTTATTCCACCCGAACACCATCGTGCCCGTCCTCTTGCCACAAGGGTTCTCGATTTCGCCCTCGCACCCGTCTTTAGCAGGTTTTTGCCTCGCCATACCTCTCCAACAGGCCCACTCGCATCCGTCTTGGTCGACCTTGCCACCGGCGACGGACAGCCGTTATCTGGCGATGGCATCGAGGCCGGGGGACGTACGTTGCGGAATATTGCCGTCCGAAGGTTTGCCGGCTTGGACACCTAATCACAACAACCCTGTTGCCGAACAATCTCTCGACCCTTCTGCAAGTAAGCTCTAAAACATCCGATGTACAAATTTATAGAATAGATTTATATTTTTATACCTGCGCCCCGAACTCGTGCAGCCACCTCTCACAGAGAAGCCTTGTCGGCAGCCGCTAGTTGGTCATGTTCTTCGATGTTTCTGGGTTCGATTAGATCGAATCCCACCTCAAATGTCTAACAAGTCCACACTCACGTTGCTTCCCATGGATAATCCAGCCTACGCAGATGTCAACCTTGAAGCATTGTCAAGATCGTGTTGTGGGACTCACCAGACGTCGCCCACATCTGCTCCGGAAAAGTACCTGCATTTGGTCGTGCGCAGTGAGTTCTTCAGATAAAACCAGGGAGATTTCGGCCTCGAAGTAAATACGAACGGAATATCGGCGGGTACTTGCCCGACTTTGGCCTTTTTCTTGTTGTGAACAACAAATATAGCGAACTTGGTCGAGCTTCGGAGAGCCCCTCGCTCAGATTCGGGGTGCTTTAGCAATTCTGCCTCGACATCTTTCTTTAGCTCGGAGAGAGCATAGCTCAGGCCAGTGTGAGTTTGAGAGATTCCAGGGGCATAATGTAATGTTGGCAACCTACGCAAGTGTCTTGCGGGTGTCATCGACTTCATCCTGGAGGAAGAGGTTATTGTTTTGGTGTCTCACCCAAAAAAAAAAAAAAAAAACACGGACAACTATCAAATTGCGCTTCCCAATGAGCAATTTTCCAGCGTCGGATCCGCTGGAATTTTTTTTTTTCTTTTAGTGACTCTCATTTCTGGGCTTTCAGTGTCATGTCACTTACAGCCATTGTGTGCGAATAACTTCGGTGCCGATCTGTTCTGCCGTAGTGCCCTCTATGGGCTCGTAAAGTGAAAGACCAATAGCCTGGATTTGTAACGTCTTGTTATCGGTCGATTCCCTGAGGAACGTGCGCTGGGAGGGGGAGACTATCAGCGCCTATCTACAGGGGCTCTCTGCACGCAATCCGGCTGACCATGACACGGGCCGGGAAAAACCCGCTGGGAAGGCGGAGAGAAGAGTCAACGTGTGGACGGGTGAGCCAACAAGACGATTCACTAACCCACCACCTGGGATTGAAGGTGAAGGAAAATCGGATTGATCAAGAGATTAGTGGCCAAATGGTCCCGGAACGGGGACTCCCCCCTCACCGATGGCAATCATAAGATCTGGGTTAAAGTCTGCAGCGATCTTGGGCGTGGCATCGCGGATAAGGTTGTGGATGTCGTTGTAGGTGACCCGCAAGTGCTGGACTTGAGCCATGGATGTGTGTTGTTGGGCAGAAGGGAGGTTGTGTGTGACCCCAAAAAAAAAAACCCTTGATAAATCAACCCCTCCTTCCATGTCTGCACCCGCCCACGAGGGTAACACAGACCCCCAGACCTCAGCGACCCCAAAAGCCATCGGCAGCCTCGCAAAAAAACAAAGCGATGTCACTCGACAAGGCACCCAGAAACTAAAATTCACTCCTGTTCTCCCCGCCCGGCGCAAGAAGGAGTAAGTGTGCCCCTCTCTATATCTGCCCCTAAAACTCAATACTGCTTCTCAGAGAACCCCGAACAGTCAGTTTCCTTATCCTCTCATACCACTTGAAACACCGTCACTGAGGTGTGCTTTTCAGGAACCCACACCTGCCTCCCTCCCAGAATCCTCTAATGGTCCTGCCAGAGGTCGAGGTCGGGGTCGAGGTCGAGGAGGCTTGGATACAAGCCAAGGTCGGGGACGTGGATCGGGAGGTCGTGGAGCCCCGCCTCCCGTTGAGATGACTGCGAGCGGTCCCTTCGCGATGGGTCCTGCGCTTTCAGGCAGTCAAGCACGACGATCAGGCGGGGGGACGTTCTGATTTCACCCCTGCCGTGCCTACCACTCTGCGGCCCTCCTCTCTAGGCGATAATATGACACGGACGGCTGCGCCGACGCTTAAAACATTGGAATCATTAAATGCAAAGGGAAAAGAAACAGTCAAGAAAGAGGAGGAGGAATATTCAGATCCTGGTGAAGGAGTGGAGATCATTGATATGAGTAGGGTCGGGGATATGGATTGGATGGCCCCAGAGAGCTTACAGGAGGAGCAGAAGAGAGGAAAGGTGAAAAAGGAGGAGGCGGCGATGATCGGTGTGTCATTGTACTCTTCCCCCCTCGAGTTCAACTCCATGCCTAACACTTTCTCGTAGATTTGGAAAATGCATTAAACCTCAATCATTAGTGACGACGAGGACGAAATCGAAGACCTCATTGAGGACTTTGCAATCCAAGAAAACCTGGAAGAAGTATGGCGCCCTCTTTTTTTTTTGTTCCTTTTTGGTGCTTCCATTCATATCCGACTATTTTCTTTCCTAGGGTCATGCGATGCGTGAAGACCGCTTGTATTTCCTTCAGTTTCCGGAACCATTCCCGAATTTCGTAGCTGGTAAAAGTGCCTCGACAATCGAGTCAAATACGGAGTTGAGCACAGCACCGCCAGCATCCGAACCGCCGGCAAAAAAGGTCTCGTTCGCACCAGATACCAAACCACCTCTAACGCCCAGCTCTTCTCGCACCTCAACCGCACCTCCTGAGCCTGTCTTAGAGGAACCTGTGGATGGTGTCATTGGCCAACTTGAAGTTTATAGGAGCGGAGTCGTCAAAATGCGTCTCGCCAATGGAATCTTGCTTGATGTGAGTTTTTTCCCCCCCCTTCCCCCCCTTGGTGTTTCAGGATACCTACCCCGCTCCCATAGGTCAATACGGCAAGTCAGCCTTCTTTCCTTCAGCAAGTAGCCTACCTCGACACAAAGGGAAAGCAGCTCACCGTCTTGGGCGAAGTGAACAAACAATTTGTTGTCTCACCTGATGTTGAGTCTCTCCTTGAGGGTATGGAAAGGGTGGACAAGGCCGTGCCTATGTTATTGGAAGGGGAAGAAGATCTGATTAAAATGGACATTATCTGAATTAGACATTCCATATCCGAGCAAAACTACATGATGCTATGCAAGATAATACGAGAGCATAAGGATATGATCATGGACACACAGTACTGTTTAGCGATACAGAGATACTCCATTAAACCCAGACGAGTGACATACAAATGCATTCGGTGTGCACAGGAAAGTCGAAAAAAAGAAAACAAGATTATAAACGGGTGGGTAAGCAAGATCACGATCGTAAAAAGTCTTGCGTGAAGTTACTCCAAATATCGCACTGGGACATTTCAGCTGCATATCGGCCCTGTTGTGGCTGCTGCTGCTGGTATAGTTGATATCCGTTTGCTGGTAATTCTGTATAACCTGCTACCGCGCCGTTTCCATCATAAGGTAGTTGAGGTTGACATTGACCAACAGTTGACGTCGGCAGGTGTGGCAGGTGGGGCCAGGGGTGGCCTGATCCTTGTATCGGGGACCTGCTATCTGTGTCATGAATGGTGGATACTTCATACTGGGGAGAATGCATCGGGACTTGGGGGTCCCGAGAGTATCCTCTTGGTGGCAGCACTTCCTTCTGGGATACTGCAGAGCTGGGTGACGCCTCACTCGAGGGGGATAGAAATGGGGGTTGAGTGGTGGTATACAGTAAAGACTGAGAATGTTGATGGTGGGGGTGGATTTGTGGCGGGGTATGCGGTGCGCCTCGGGGCTGCTGGGACTGTGTAGAGAAATAGCTGGCTGCGTCGTACTTGCCCTGCTGAAATTCGCTATTGTTTTGGCAATACTCCAAGAACATTTCGGCGGCGCCAGCTTGTGAAGGAACAGGAACAGGGGCAGCGAGAGGCGCGCTCTTAGCTGAGCCTGGACTGGAGTTATTGACACTTGTCGGGGAGTTGCTGTTTGACTTTGGTACTATGAGGGTTTTGCGACCACCAAGAACATCAAGTGTGTCTGGCTGTGATGGATCTGATAGTGGTCGACCCGGCTCCCCATGACCTTGTCGGTATGCCTCCAGCGATCTGCCAGCTCTCTCCACGAGCTGTTCAATGTGTCTCTGCAACATAATTAGAATCATCACAATCTGAGTGACTAATTTGCGAACCAGGGATGATTCCGAACGGCAAGGACGGGATCCTTCCTCATAGAGTAAGAATGCTCGTTTGAGCTCGAAGTAGCATTCCGCAGCAAGCGAAAAACCAGGGCATTCCACCACGAGGGCGCTCAGGCCAATCTACGATAGTTATCAAAAACCACCTCAAATGGGGCTGATAAGTGGGTGCGTGTGACTTACGCATGAAGAATACATGCTAGTCCAGAAATACCACCCGTGTCGTACGATCTTTCGATGTTTTGCATATAGCCCGTAAAGATGCTGGCAGATAGTTCTTGCAGATGTGATCACTGCATAAACTGATGGGGCGTATTTATGCGCGAAGGGGTTGTCGGGACTCTGACGAATCGCCTGAGCGAAATAGCTGCGATGGATGTAGAGTATATCTAAAGAAAGGTATCAGAAAGACCTTTTGTGTGATGGCCGTTGGTTCACGAACTGGATTCCTTCAAGAACCGCGCGCAGGCTTGTTCGCATGCCAGCTTGGCGTTATCTGGCCAACCGTCTGGACTTTCCGGGTTAGCAGGCGGCCATAGGTGTTCCGGTGGAAGGATATTTCGTAGCATTTTATCTAGTTGCAGCAGTTGAGAATAGGGAGGGGTCTTAATGGCGAAAACGTGTTCGGCTGATGCTGTTAGGCAGGTCATACAGTACTCGGTCCTCCAGTTCTGGTCTGTGAGCATAATAAAGTCAACATCACCGAGTCACAGGGCTGAATGAAGACACTCACAACCAGGCTCTATCTTGCCTTGAGAGTTCTTCACCGCGAAGAAGTCGTTCGGAAGCTTACAGTCTGTATGTTTGATGCCCAAACAACCTGGCCTCCCATTCACAATAGCCTGCCATTAAGTTCATTGTCAAAGAGCTCAACGTACGACTCCGGGACTCACTGTATACGTATCCCAAGTCCAGATATCCCAAAAAATCTGTTGATTCTAAGTCAGTTACACAGGTATCCCATCCAGGGGTTTCAAGCAGACTTACGCCACGCCGCCTCTGGACTTCGTCTTCGGGTAGGCTCCAGCCGCCACTGTCACGTTCTGTTAGGAAAATTAGCACCTGTGCCAACAGTCATTGTCATTTCTTGGCACTCACGCAGTCCGATCTAATTTATAAGGATAGCTTAGAAACGTGATTTCATGTTCGAAGCATTGGAGAACTGACCATCTGTGCAACCCTTGCTGCTAATCCGGTTACCAGCCAACGTTCTTCGTTGGTGGATCGGTCCGAATTGTAGATGAACCGTATCATCATAAAAAGAGCCTCGCAAGTGGCCACAGTAGCATCCGTGAGCATAGAATCCAAAGATAGAGCGGCGCGTGCAAGTTGGTGGTAACGAGCCGCCCACAAGTGGGTGCGTTCCCCAGAAGCCTCATCATATAGGGCGCCGTTAGCGAGTAGAATGAAGAATACGGAGAGTTTATGAGAATGGATGGTGGTGACACTGGGTATGCCTGTTGTGCCATAGATGGGGTCCATGAAAGTTGTGATGAAAACCTCGCGAATAATGGGGTTATACCTGATGAGAAGGTCAAAACGAGCGTGTCAGAGCACTAAGAATAGACCTACATCCACGAGCAGTACTCGTAGTAGATATCAAAGAGCTGTAGGGCACGTTCTTTGTGTGGAATAAAGGGAAGGAAGTGAGGCTTCCTGTGTGAGGCTTCTTTGACGCCAAACGGGAAGGCAATAGCGAGTTCCATAATTTCTTGAGGGAGACTAAGATCCTTCAAGCGGTACTTGCTTTCATCATATGTAGACTAGAGCAGTCCATCAGGTAACGCGACAGATGAGCTTCATGTGTGAACTCACTGGAAGTAGATCTTGCAGATACTATTGATACCAATCAGTCGACTAGTCTCAGCGCAGCTTTCGAAACACATACCTCTGCACCTGCGGTCACACCACGATATCGCATTTGTCCGTCCTGGCCGATGGCGAGGGAGCCAAGCGCCTCGGCCAAACCTTTGAACTCTGGCTCCTCCTCCTCCGAGTCCTGATCAATTGCGGTAGGCGAGTCTGGCTCTTGGAGTTGGTCCAGCTGCTCCAGGTAAGCGTCTGTTTGGACGGAGTCCATTAATGACTCTGCTGCTTCGTGGTTTTCCACCTTGAGTTTTAGTAAGTGCGGCGCGCGCATTTCCAGTAGCTCTTCCAGTTCCCTGACTCTCAGAGTCAGCTGCTTGACTTGCTTTGACAACTCTTGGGCATGTGCCATTAGCACTCTGGTGGAGAGTTCCTTAGCGCGGGGCCCTCGACTAGAGACGTTTGACTCACTTGTTACCCTTTGTCGCTGGAAGGATGCCTGAAGATGAGGATGAGTATGTGGACCCATGGAAAGAGGCTGCCGGTCAGATACCGTCGGGGCATATAGAGGCGCATCCTCGGCTAGTGGAATCAGATCAGCTCAAGCTTGGGTCTATTTTGAGGGACAGTGTACCGTATACACGACTGGCAAGGAAACACCCTGTGGGGCGGAGGAGAGGTCGGTATAGAGAGTTAGCGAGAATGGCGGAGAGGCACGCACCGGTCGCATTTAAGCTTGGATCTGGGACGGGAGAGGTAAGCGAAGAGGAGGCGGAACAGGATGAAGTGCTAACCGGCGACACTCAGCGCAAGAAAGACCAATTTTGCGGGGAGGAGGTTGGTCAGACTTCTCTGCGACGACCATGTCGATCGTTGGTCGGTAGGCAGGGAGCGAGAGTAAGTGATAGATATAATGCTGATATGGGGAAAGGCTGTGAGGAGATATACATAAAAGCCCAATGCCACTCGGTTTGTTTGGGTTTCCACCCCTGTGACAGGTCCGAGCTTGGAACGATGATGCCCTGGCTCTGATTTCCTGGTTCTCCCTTACCCTGGCCTCCCCACTTGCCGGTCCCCCCTCCCCTGTTCGCCACCGCCGCTGGTCACCCTTCTGTGCCCGCAGCCCTCTCTCCAAACCGAGCCGACGAAACAGCGCAGGTGAACCATCCACACCGTTTTTGTGGAGACTCTCTACCAATGGCGGACCACGAAATTCAGGAGAACTTCCTGAATAGGCAACTCTGATCCTGAACCGACGACATGGCAGACCGACTCGAGTTCATACATATGTACATACATGTAGATACACATCCACGGCGTTATGTAAAACTCGCCCCTTTCTCGACACAAGACATCTGTCAAATCAATTAGCACATAATTCACGGTCACCAGAGAGAAGAAAAAAAAAAGCTAGGGGATCAGATTAGCGGATTCGCTACCAAAGTAGCTCCTCCGAAGGTAGCTGAGTTGTTTTTCTCCACAGCAGACTCACATCTGCGTAAAGCCAAATGCCTCAAACATCATACAAAAACGAGAAAGAAAAAAAAGAAGAAGAGACCAAGGAGATAGACCTCACCATTTGTTTTTGGCTCAGTTGATAGTTGAACGTTGAGCGGCGGGTAGAAATTTTTCGCAGGCTATCTGTTTTGTAAGCAATTTCCAACTCAGACAGACTCCGAAACTCCGACCCCTCTCAGTTGTCCAACGTCGCAGACGACGGGCACCTCATACTTATGTCAGCCACGCAACAGAGCCAAGTATTTGCTGGCTATTCACAGTCGTCAGGGGAGCCCTCTGCAGCGGCGAGTACCCCAGGTCCCACCCAACAGGCATCCCAGGCTAGCACCTCCACTCAGCCGCAGACACGCCAAGCAGCTGAGGAAGCACGCAAAGACCGCACATTGGCAGAGTTTATGCTCATGCTTGACGACTACGAACCCCTTGTGAGCTAGACGTTCATCCATCCACCCTGACTGAATTTGTCTGATCTCTCAAGGATATCAGATACCAAATGAGGTTACGGATTATTATTTGCAGCGTGTTGGGTTTGAGTGCGAGGACGTGAGACTGTATGCCCCCTCCGTCTGTTCTGTCTTGACCAGGCCTGATACCAAGTCCCCCAGAAAGCGTCTTTTGTCCCTGGCTGCTCAGAAGTTTGTGTCCGACATCGCAGCGGACGCCTACCAACATGCCCGTATCAGAACGAACGCAGCCGGAGGTCGAACTCGCGTAAACCAGCCGCTGACAGCTGCAGGGCATGTGAAGGTAGTCTCAGCTCTCATGTATGTTTGACGCTCACTGATCAATTTCTATAAGGACAAGACACGTACTACCCTGACGATGGAAGACCTTAGTGCTGCCCTTGCGGAGTATGGTATCAATTCACGAAAACCAGAGTATTACATGTAACATAGCCTCTGTAACATTATTGCCTAAAGACACAGTGTGGGTATACTAGAAGTACTGTGACATACGAATTGAAAACTACGATTATACCTCGCTAACAGCAACCTCTACGAAAATGAGATCCAAGGGCTCACGAACAGAATGCTCGGCTGACCCAAGAGCCCCCCACTTTATCCACCAGTCCTCCGCCGCTTCACGCGCGTTGTATCCAAACACCCCACCAATCTCATCCCATTGTTCTCGTAGTCTTGTATCATCCCATTTCATATCAATTGCCTGAAGTGATAAGCTCATGCCCGCATTTCGCATATCACATTCATTTCCAGGCGGTAGAGTGACCAACTCTGCATTCCGGAGCTCCGAGCTATGCACCCGGGCGCATCTATCTTGACGGATTTCTTGAAACGCATCGAGTAATTGTGGAATTTGTTCCTTGGTGCTCAGACGAGACATCAGAGCTCCCAGGACAGCGGCATCTTCTACCGCAAGACTGGACCCGTGCATGGTACATGGCTACGCTATCTGTGAGGATGGCTGCAATCAGGTTCGGCCAAAGTAGCTCACCAAGAGTGGATGAGCTGCTTCTCCAACAAGAACGATCCGACCCGACTCATCGACCCAGTCTTCCGTGATATCCCGTTGAACATATTTTGTCCGAAGGGCGTTAGGTGCAAGTTCAAATAATTTCCGTACCCTAAGTAGTCAAACGTGAGGCCTACGTCATTTTGATATCGAAATTTTCGCCAACCTAGGGTCAAAGTCGCCAAGGTCTATGATGCCCGTCGGCGCTGTCACATCCCATCCTTCTTCCACAGGCGTTGATTGTCGGAGTTTGTCATCTGGCCAGTACACGTGAAGACTGTATTCCTTTCCATCTCGCTAACCAGGAGAATGAGATATCTGCATAAACCAGGACTGAAGATACATACGATAGGGTAGCCTGTGTGCAATCAGTGATCCAAAATCGCTGCATAGGAGAAGTGTACCTACCAAGGGCACTACAGGAATCACCCATCCAGATAGGCCACTAGCGTCTAGTCAGTCTAACGAAAAAGGTGCAGATGAATGCATCTGAACCTCAGAGCGCTCAGCTAATTTCCGTAATTCTGGGTCATCCTGCATCTCGGAGGTCGGGACAGTAATCCTATGTTTGAACTACCATCAGCCCCGTCCCAGTGTATCCGATTTTGATTGACATACGTGTAGAAGCTATGTTGGGTATCAATGCCGGCATCAGCTTCTGGCGCAACCACGCTGCGAATCACACTGCGATATCCATCGGCACCAACCACGACGTCAGCCACTAGTTCAGTACCATCCTCGAGAACAACAGTAGGTTGACGTTTTTGTTGGTTGAAGCGGACTTCTCGTACTGAAGTGTTGAATGTGACGCGCGCACCGGCGGAAACGGCTTTTTTGTAGAGTGCTTGATGTAAGTCGTCATGCTGTATGTCAGGTGTTGAATAGTATATCCATGGGACACGACATATATATGCGCACATGCATCAATAGAAACTCGGCTCCGGCCTCGTGGATGACATCCTCTTGCCATTCGAGGAGCCCAATGAGCTCCCCTGTGTGAACTGCCACGCCGAAAAATCAGCCAAATGCGAGGGGGCTTCTTTTTGAAAAATCGAACTCACAGGAATAGAACTGGCTCTTGCGACATCTCGGAGCCACCGCAAGCTCTTCATACATACCCCACTCTAACAGTATTTTCGTCAGATTTGGAGGTACTAAGATACCTCCTGAGCGCTTTACGAGTCATTTTATGAGGAGCAAGGACAAGCGATACGAACAACCAAGCACCTACTTGGTAGCGGCTGCTGTACTTCTCGAAAACTCTCACATCATGTCCACTTCGAGCGAGAGTATAAGCGCAAGCAAGGCCAGCGATTCCTAGTGATGTATATAAGTATCAAGCTTTAGAGTTGAGGCGTGTGCACGACATACCTCCACCAACTATAATGAATTCTATGAGCATTTTAGGCCCCTTGTGTCTGAGGCCTAAATTCCTCACACGATCATGTAAAGTGTCAGTGGGGTCCATAGTGCTGGTGTTAATCAAAGCGCGAAGGGAACTGCTGGCGGAGACGGGTGAATGAGTGGCTGGCGTGTGGTGGAAGAAGGACAGAGAAGGAATTCTGCGCAGAGGGATGCGAGCCTGTGGAGGTGGAAGCACCGGGGAGAACGGGGATGGCGACGAAAGAGCCTAGGATTGCAGGTAGTGCATCAGCAGCTGGCAGAAGTGGCTAGACGAAAGAAGTGAGGAAGGAACCAGAAGGCCGCCGTGGTAAACGTTCCAATTGATGGGGGCGCTGATATTCTAGGACCCACACCACCTTGGCTCCTTTCGGTACGCCCGGATTCCAGTTGACGCACAATCTCACCTCTAGAAATAATGAGCGGCGACGACCGTGGGTTGCGTCGGCTGGAGAGTGAGTTAGGGGAATTCTCAGAACGATTGGCGACGAAGGAGATAAACCCGACTTTGGAGTGGAACAGCTTTGCACAAACGCACCACTTTGATTGTGGTGATATCGCCGAGATCAAGAGAGTTTTGGTGGATGTTAGACTTTATACTTTGGCAATACGGATCACAACCACAAGCTTGAGTGGCCTCTGCTGCTCCCGGACCACACAGGATGAGACATTATGGCTCGCGAGGATTGCCATTTCGGCTGCAGACCAGGAGAGGGCTGGATAGCGATCCGCGGTGATCAAAGGGGAAATGGAAGCGACATCGGGCGAAGAGAGCTCAGAAGGAGAAAAGTCGCCCAGTCACGTGGGTGCAGCAGGCGAACCGCCCAGCTGAGCCGGCCCGTTTACTGCCCCCCCATCCTCCCTCTTCTCAATGACTCTAAAACTCAAACCAGAGAGCAACCCTCCCTCACCTTTCTCCTGGGACCTGCGCTCCCCGTCGTCCCCGAACCCCTCCTCCTTCCCATCTCCACCCACATCATGGCTTTCAGCACAGGAAATGAAGCTCTATGGCGCCCGGCCCCTCACCTCCACCTCGGACATTGGCATCGTCAGATGCAAGGAATGTAACAAGCCAATCCTTCGCAGTTTCGCAATAGATCATGCTAGTGAGTCCTACAACAACATCTAGGGCATCCCTTTCGATAACTGGCTTTCCCCGTGTCGCGTAGACCTCTGTACCAAACTCCGAGCCCTGAATCTGAAGAACAACAAGGCAAAGAGCGAGGTTGATGGTAAGCTGCGCCAATTATATCTCACGAGCACCTTCATAACAGCGAGATTCTAGAGAAGAAGAATCCCAAGAAACGCAAAGCGTCCCCGACGCCTGAAGACCCCTCGCAACCTCTCAAAAAGAAGGCTAAACCTCCGCCCAAAGTCACCAAAGGTCGGGTCAAGGGACCAGTGGATTATGATAAACAATGTGGCGTGATCAACGACAAGGGCATGCCATGCTCACGGTCCTTGACTTGCAAATCTCACTCTATGGGTGCTAAGCGTGCGGTGCTGGGACGATCCCGTGGATACGACGAGCTCCTGCTCGAGTGGAATCGTGCCAACAACCCCAACTTTGTTGAGCCTGTTAAGCGTGAGACCAAAGCTGAGAAGAAAGAAAAGCGAGAACGAGAGAAACTCGAGAAGAAGAGACTGGAGGCTGAGGCCGCGGCCGCTCGAGGGCTCGACGTCGCCGCTACAGCATCACACAAAAAGAGCACCACGGGCGTCCCCAAAAAGTTTGGCAAGAAAGCTGCCGCTGCCGCAGCAGCCGTACGTCTAGCTGAAGAACTCGGCGGAGACGCCTCCGATGATCTGGATGAGCTGGACTCGGAGGCCGAGATAGACGATCTCACCAAGGTCATACGCTCTGCAACAGATCGTGGTGTCATAGCTACACCCCTCGCTGTACCTTACGACGCCGGCAGCTGGTTTGTCCAGCGCCGGGAGAGAGCTAGGGTGTGCCGAGACCTTTTGTTTGGTGCTCTGACAGGGGGGAGTGGTAGTGGCGTCCCCAGTAGTCTAGGTGCATTGAACGTGGCCCGGAGTACAAGTTTGGGTCATACAGCAACTATGCCCATCCATCGATAAGTCTACAAACTGTAAACTCTCTACTTCTATCTATACCTGTATTTTTAGTAACAATCTAATTTTCGTTCAAAGTGTGCATATGCATAAGTCCAAAGACGAATGTAACCTAAAACCCAAAAAGAGAAAGAGTAGCAGATTGAAAGGAACAAAAAAAATGCAATGATTATTCGAGGAAATTCCGGTGGAATGCAATCGAGAAGGTGAGGATGAAGGACTACAAGAAGCGAGAAGGCTGAGTAAAGACACGGAAGTCCCAGTACATAGGGAGTAACCTACATCGATCACACATCGGACACAGCTCTAACTGCCGCAGTCCACTCTGACCTCGTTAGAAGGCCCTTCTGCTCTGCAGCTTCGAGGATCGCGATAATCCAATCTTGACAGTGTGTCTTTCCGTTCTGACCTTGAAAGGGGGCATTTGCAGCGATCTCTTCTAGCCGCCTGCGGTTCGCCAGTGTCATCTTTGTGACTTCGACCGCCCTCGTGCACTCCTCCGCTGTTTTGGTAATGGGACCCCAGTTCATGTAATCCTGAAGCGTCATGTTGCGAAAAAGACATATTTCACGTTGGACGGGAATCCCGGAGCCGCTCTTGCCGACCTTCCACGCTAATTTCCAATGGCTGTCGCGTGGGGAGTGCTTCTTTCCTGGTGCGGGGGCAACCGAGGTTGCGACCAGCAGCACCGAAAGCGTTCCGTCGGGATCTCGAAAGAGGTGGTCGATGTCGACTGGGCGGCGCATCGAGTAAGTCACTATTCGTCCCGGGTTGTTACCAACTTGGAACGGGACATCGGATTGCGCCTGCATGACTTTAAACCGTCGTGATAAGTATGATATAATGCTCAGGTGAGGGACCGGCAGTTCTGGCTCGCGGAGGGAGCGACGGGACGTGGGGAGGGGACTCTAAGTGCAGCGGAGAGAGAGGACTGGAACAACGTTGACTTAAGGGTGACCGGTCAGAGGTAGAACACGTTGTAACTTGGCTTGTCATGCCACAGTGCAATGATCAGGTTTAGAAAGGCACAGTAACTTCCACGACCACACTATGACTAAAAGATCTATTTCCTCCGATCATCCTGAATTCAAACAGGTCGATCTTGTGCAGGTTCATTTCTTCGTGTTCCCCATTGCCCACTTATCTTCTCACAAATCGCCTCTTTTACTATGACCTATCAATCACCTCATCGTGTTCCTACCCCAAAGAATCCGGGGGCATGTTGATCAAATACGTAGCCCTCAAGTCTCAGAAGCCGACACGCATCTGTTCGGATTTCAGATTCCGGCACGTATCAACCTTCTCGCCTGACTTTTTGCACAGATGGGTGGCACATCTGCCAATGTTCTGAGTGCGACAGCTGGGTTCGAGTGTTTGAAGGCGTCAAGAAAATGGGACGTCCCCTTTCTATCTTTCGGATTGTACCTCAGCATGGTGGCCACCACTGGCCAGTATGCAGATGGGATGCAGATCTCTTCCCTGGACGATGGTGTGCGGCTGAGCTTCCAGATGTCACGGTGAGTGCGCACATGCGGAGGGAAGCGTTGGGGTTCGGGTGGTTCTCCTGTGTATATCTGAGGGGAATATCCAATAATTAGAATCAGAGCAACCCAATTGAAACCCTGAATGATATACCTGGACAGCAAGACAGCCAACAGCGAAAATGTCACTTGCCCTCGTGTACTCGCCTGAATAACTTCTATATCCATCAATGAGCGCCTTTCGCATAAGAGCGATGTCAAAATGCTCAGGTGCGAGCCAACATTCCGATTCTGATAGGCGGTCCGGGGTGGGCTCCATGGTGGGAGAGAACTCGCCAAGACAACACGTCCCGTCCGCTCTTACAAAGACGTTATCCTGAAATTGCGGTCAGAATGAAGAGTACGCGGGCTGGAGATTATCAATTGGTTCTTACGCCTCGGATGTCTCCATGGACAAAGTTATTCCTGTGAAGGTAGTCAAGCCCCATAAGTGTATCTTGGAGCTAGTGCAGAAAACGTTGAACACAAGCACCCACGCAGAAGCCGGCGGATGATGCTTACGAAGGATAAGCGATTGCATTCGGGGTTGGTTGCAATGTAATGCATCACGGTTCCGTAGAGTGGCACCTCGGACATGAAAGCAATCTGGGGTTCGTGCCATGGAGAAAGGTACAACCCTTGAAACTGAACGAGATGGATGTTCTGGAGTGCGATCCATCGTTTCAATTGACGTAGCATCCCCTAATCAACAGAAGTTAATGGTACCTGATACTCTTGCGGAGGCAGAACTTGCCTGTAAGCGAACGGCTGACACTGATCGAGCGTCGGAGGGTAATTGTATGGGTTGGATCCGTACGTCAGTGCAAGGCTTCTCCCCTACGTATGCAGACTAGCGCTGTATTTTAATGAAAAGAGCATGACCAATGAGCCATGTTCTGGCCACATACCTCGTTGCTCGTTTCCGGGGCGACTAAATTTGGATCGTCATAGAACGTTATGCGCAACTCACGGCAAAATTCCCTGACGCGTTTGTTGAGAGCAATCGCAGCGTGTGAAGGTAGAGTCATGTTATGGAGGGAGAAGGGTTTAGTGGGGAACACGATGGCGCCATGAGTTTTATAGTATGCCAAGTTAACAACATAAGGCTGCACAGGTAGAGGCGGGTACGGAGTTGATCCGCACATTGCGCGGGGCTGCTCTACAACGGTTTGCCGGAGCCGGGAGTAGTCAGACACCATTAGTGTTACACAGCCCGCTGAGGAAGAACTTAATTGGCAGAGGAGCCGCTCGGCCCTTGGGGTGGACACTGGTGGACACACAAGCCTTGTACTGTACAGTACTATGCTTGGCAACGCCAAGTGGACCAAACAATGCATGGCCACGTCCAAAGCCATGACTCGCTGCCCTGGTCATCTTCACGCCCACCATGCGACTCCCACTGCTGTCTGTCGTGCTAGCCATTGCAGCCTCGGTCAATGCCCTTCACTTCTATCTCGACGCCAACCAAAAACGCTGCTTCATTGAAGAGCTACCCACGGACACCATAGTGGAAGGCATGCAGCATCATCTTGCCCTGATGGTCTTAGTAGTGCTCATAATGTGGTTTTTTTTTGGGATGTAGGTAAATACCATGCACTGGAGTGGTCAGAACAGCAGCAGGTCTACGTCGCAAACCCAGAGCTGGGCATTGTTGTTGACATCCAGGTGTGATGCCAGGTCACGACGCCATCCTAACCCCGAACTAATGTGCTGCATAGGAAGAACCCTCGGGCCACACGGTAACAAAGACAACAGGCCCAAGCGATGGCGTCTTCACGTTCACTTCTCACGAAGCCGGTGACCACTCCATCTGTCTCTCGACCAACTACACCTCTTGGTTTAGTCACACACATATCCGCCTCTACTTGGATATTGTCGTTGGCTCAACAAGACCCGATGTGGATCACGATCGTTCTCATGTTTCGAGCATAGCAACCAAACTTCGAGATCTCAACCAGAAGTTGGAGGACATACGGCGAGAACAACAATATCAGCGTGAAAGAGAAGCAGACTATCGTAACTTGAGCGAAGCAACAAATGGGAGGGCCGTGTGGTACAGCATAGCGCAGATTATCGTTCTACTGGTCACTTGTGCATGGCAACTAAGACATCTCAAAGTAAGCTATCTTTTTATTGCTTATGTTCCTGATATTGATTGTGGTCTTAGCGATTCTTTGAGGATAGAAAGATGCGGTGACATGCAATAAAAGTACTCCTTCCCTGCTTTAGGATATTAATCTCGCAGATTTGTTATTTCTTCTGAAAGATGCCACGTCCTGGACTGCTACTCAAACTTCAGAAGAACCTTTCTCCCATAGCGACCTGCGGCAAGTTTTTCGAAAACATTCCGAACCTTACTTGTCGCCTCGTTGTCACCCTCGTGTCTACCTATTGAGATGATCTCATGTTCAGGGAGCGAAAGCTGGGAAGATGGTAAGAACCATGGAACCTGAGAGTGCAGATCTTTACCTTGCCCTCCCTTATTAATTCCGATAGTGACCGCATGAGAGCTTCTCTTTTGTCCACAGTATGGTCGAGATACCAGCGACTTTGCCAGAACCCATGGGCCGTCAGATTCTTGAAAATAAATGCAGACGTGGGCAATGAGAGTGGCTGCTTAGACATGGCGCCATAGGAAACCAGATGTGCATCCTTGCTCAAATACTTCAACATCATAGTCGTTTCTTTTCCACCTTGATTTTATTTTATTTTCAAACTTGAGCAAAGAAAAAAAGAAAGGCAAACAAATGCGAACTTACCAACACAGTTCAAGGCCAACCGTATGCCCTTGGAGACAGACGCCGACAGTCAGAAAAAGAAAAATTTGCGGTGTAACTCGAGAGTGCACCGACCTCACCACCTGTCCAGCTCTTGATCTTGTCACGCAGTGATTTGTCGTCCAGGTCATCATATGTAAGCACTTGGTCGGCACCCAGCTTTTGCAACCGCTCCCTCAGTTGCGGGATATCATCACTGAGAGTAAAGGGATCAGCGAGAAGACCATATTCTATTGCTGAACGCTGACCGATTTCTCACAAGGTTGAGCGTTCTCAAGCCCCGCGCAGCCGCAATTTGGATGACAGCTTGTCCAACCTAAACCACGATGAGTTGAGAATTGCTTAGTGTAGAGATTCAAAAAACAAACAGCGCTATTGGCCCCGTTCTGCATAACCCATCCCCCTTCATTCAGTGTCACATAGTCCGTAAGCATGTTATAAGCTGTGGGAGGATTAACCTATACAGATTGTCAGAAAAGGTGGGGCGTGGAAGAGGTGGGAGTGGCCTCGCACCGTAATCGTTGCAGCATGAGCCTCAGAGAGCCCCCGGCGGTCGGGGATTCTAACGACGTCGCGGACGCTCACATTCCTGCTGGTTGACCACGTCCCGGCTTGTTGCTTGACCATGACAACCCAGTCCCCGACATTGAGACCCACGGATGCCCTCGCCTAGAGACGTGACGGCGGCGAGTCCTTCGTTGCCACCAATGAAGACAGGTTCCTCTTTGCTCCCTTTTCCTGAATCAGGTGAGGTTGGCGGTCAGCGTTGGTTTGGATGGGTATACGCCCTCTATGACATTGACGTCCGCTGGGTTGATGGGAGAGAGCAGGAAGCGGATGTTGAGGGTTCCCGGGGGAGGAGCGGGGAGGGCTGGGTGGCTGAGGACGCTGAGGACGTTAGCAGGGTCGCCATTCTGGGAGTAGACGACTGCGCGGTTGAGGGCGGCAGCAGAGGACGAGGAGAGCCGGAAATGGCGCAGGACGGGAAGCCGAGGTGGGCGTGAAAGAGAAAACATGAAGACGATGATGTCATTGCTCGTGCTATGTAACCAACAGCGCTCGCTCCTCACAAAGCACATCTACATCACATCGAAACAGCAGAACGCGAATCCGCCAATCTCCCGTTCTATCTCGTACCTGGTCTAGAACATCATCCGCTGCCTGGTCACCAACAAATATCACTCCTTTTCCAATTCCCATCAGCCCCCCCTCCGTCCGACTGCATACCGCGAGCAATGCCTCCAGCGAATGCACTCGACGCTCTTTTGGAATTTGTGTTTTCCAACGCAAACAATCACCGCAATACCGCGTCGTGTGTGCGTTGGCGAAACAGCAGACAGCGTCCCCCAGCATTCCGGCATGGTTGCCACAGGCTGCTTCGAGAACTCCGGATGCGTAGTTCTCCATCCCTCTCATCATGATTCTCGTGATTGGCTGTGTAGGTGCTCCTCTGCTGATGCTGTCGAACCCACCAAGAGCCAGTGATTTCCCCTTGATGGTAGATGTATTAAGCTTCCGGCGTTTAGATGTCATCGACCCGAGAGTCTTGGCTTCTGCTGTTTTCCCTTGGATGCTTACCAGCGTTCTTCTGATGTCCTGCACCCTATCCTTGCGTTTCATGCTTATTGTGGGCGACGTTGGTTTGCCCCACAGATTCTTACACCAATCATCAATATCTTTATCTTTCCGATCCTTTCCGACGTTTTCAAGGGCTATCTTGTCCAGCTCGGCGATGTCCATACACGACGTCCATGGTCTTTCCCGTTTGTTGTGAATTTTCGTGATTCTTGGGAACCTCAATTCGTAATGCTACGCATATCAGATAGTCGTATCATGTGAAGACGAACTTTTCGATACGCACCCGACCGCGAGGCTTTTTGGTAAAGCCAGCGCCAAGCATCTCTACCAGGAATGGTGTTTGCAGGATAATAGTCGGTTTGCTCGTTAGGTCCGCAGATAAGCTGTATGTGAATGGTAAGCGATCAAAGCTCTGCAAGCAGTGTTAAAATCGGTGCTATGTCCACAGGTTCGAATATGTCACCTGTGAGGTCGAATAGGCTATGGGGTCATCGCTTCGTATTCGGAAATTCAAATCTTCCAACTCTTGGCGGCTCAGCCCATATGATACCGTAAAATAGACAAGAATATTGGGCTTTGTGTTAGGCTTGCGTCACAAAGAAAACTTAGCTATGTCAGGGTAGCAGCTGGATGGGACTACCTTGATCTGAATTTCGTGCTTGTTGGTCAGAGCGCCAACATAAAACGTTGTATAGACATTGGGTGCGACTAACACAAACATCAGAGGTATATTGAACGGTTTTGAGGGCCCCTCTTACCACGTAACTCGCGGCCCCGGTCCCTGTCCCAGCTAGCTGCGACAATCGCCAAGTCGATGCAGTCTCCAAAACCTTGGATGTAATCTTTCTTGAGTTTAACCCAGGGTTGGCCAAATTCATTGTATTCGGATTCATCAGCTTTCAAGATGATACCCTCCATGTGATCTGCGAGTTGTTCGGCGAGTATTACCTGCAGCGTTTCATGGGGATTGACTTCAGACATATCAATCTCATATCTCTCGGCGAGCATTGCTCTGGTTGCTATTGGTTCAATACAATCTTCCAGTCGTTGACGGCGTGTGGCGTAAGTTTGAAACAGCAGAGGCTCATCATCGAGTAGCAATATGTCGAAGAAGATCAGCGCAAGATGCCGGGTTTGGGATTCGTCTGTCGTAGACAGTGGAGGGTCGCTGCACGCTATACGTGAGAAATGTAGCAGAGTATGACATTTGGAAGTGTGATACCAATCTGCTTGGGATACCGTGTTCCTCGTCCTTCTCGGCCGTGGTCTGCCACGAATACCAACAGCGGTTCTTTCTACAAGACCTTGAATTCTCCAGAATTCTGTCACAGTGTGATCGGTAAAATCACTGTTAAAATAGAGTGCCAATTCCTACCGTCAATGTGATCATCATGCCATGCAACCATTTCCGCATCTAGAATAATGTTTCTCTCCACCCTGGCGGCGCTTGAGTGGGGTGATGTTGAGCCAGCCCGTAAACCGAGGCACTCGCGAATAATGTCGTGAATCCCATGTCGGTCAAGGGTGGAATCTCGTCCGCTCTTGCTATATATTGTGATTTTGGAGGAGCCGTCGTGGACGATTTCGACATGAATTTGGG
This sequence comes from Lepiota venenata, assembly GCA_004296355.1. Taxonomy (NCBI): domain Eukaryota; kingdom Fungi; phylum Basidiomycota; class Agaricomycetes; order Agaricales; family Agaricaceae; genus Lepiota; species Lepiota venenata. Next base: position 1,118,900 of record RCFS01000003.1, read on the forward strand.
CACGCTCCCCATCGTACTTAATTTCAGCCCAGACCCGTGTAGACGTTTCGAAATGAGACAGGGCGTGGTGACAGCTGGTCCCTTTGACCGACTTTGGAAGCTATCATTCAATATGAACCACAGCAATCTTGCTATTTTTATCAAGACAGACACGTACCTGTATCATAACGCCCGCGCTCGGTTTGATGTCTGCCCGTCTGTGTCGGGGCAGCTCGGAGGCAGTAGCAGCGTCATCAAGGTTCGCCTTAATACGGTAAAACCTGAGCATATAGCCAGATGGGTCCCAGGCGTTCATTGCGTGTCCTTTGCTTAGCATTCCTGACTGCATTCGAATTGTAATCCAGCAGAGCTGAGGAGTAATGAACCTCTGGGAATGGGTATAACACTGGTCGAAGGTCCTTAAGAATTATATGTGTTAGAAATGCTGCTTCAAGGGGTGATAATGGTCGAAATAGATCTTTGAGGATGACGCATCTGGAGCGTCGGGTATTCGAACGTGGATATTTGGCGCGTATGGATACATGTGTGAATCCTGAAGTCGATGCTAATTCATCAAGAAGTGCATCCACCTCTGCGATGGTTAGAGGGCTCAATGTTTCGTGACCGTCCTGGTACGGCGTTAGTTTAATGGGCTGGCGAAGGCCTATCAAGTGTGATTACCGTGGATGATTGTTGAAGCAGTCGTTGAAGTTCGTGGCCCAAACAGCCCGAGGAATCGTAGGAGTTCCAGGCAGTCAAACTCTCAGATGATATTCCTAGGCATTTGGCTAGGTAAAGTGCAAGTTTGGGCTCCTGCATATCATATTTGCGTTTAATGTCTTCCTCTGGAAACAGGAGCCGGAAGCAGATGGCAGCTGTCCCTGAGGGTAGTGGTGCATGTCGCCTGTGGAGCTCAGCTATCCAGTCTGTGAGAATGTCGAGGGCTTGGTAAGATGCGTGTGTTGCCCGTTTCTTCTGCGAGGCCCTGGGGGTGATTTTTGCAACTTGACGAAAAAAGGAACAGAGGCTGGTAGATGTGAGTTGTCGACGCGTGCCTGCGATTAGCTCTCAAACTCACAAGGCGAAGGGGATCCCCCTCGCTTCACTCCCAGAAGACATTGGAGTTGGGAGTGGAGCAAGCACGCGTCGAAGGGGGGATCATATGATCTGATCACCGAGTCAGTGGAAACGACTGACTGGTGCTGACATAGGGTGACTGTTGGTTGATTGATGTTGATGGGAAGGTAATCAACAACTACTCCTCTCTGTGATAGAGTCCAAAGGGTATTTAATCCGTACATCGCCACGATTGGCCTAGAAAAAACATTACGAAAATAAGCTAGATAATACCTATAGCAGATAAAGTGAATACCCAGAAAAACAAAGTAAACAAAGCAAAGCCGGGGTGAATGGGATTAAAATACGTCAGGGACAGCGGGAAGGCAACAGGGGGAGCTGTGGAAGTTGGAATACGCAAGGACTAGTTGAAGTTTGGGAGTTGAGATACAGAGGTATATCGAACGATGGTTTCAAAAAGGAACTATGAGTGTGCTGTGATGGTGCCAGATTGATGATTAAGGACGGAACAGAGTCAAAGGGAGCGTGCCAAGCTGGCGCCTGGTGTTATTCGTCAAAAACGTTCCAAGGTATATGAGTCTGCGGGGAAGGGGAAGGGAAGGGAGGGGGGACTGCTGAGAATTGCATTTTCACTACGGTTCGTGGGCATCCTACCAGGTGGTTATGAATAGTCCTTTTCATTGATTTTCTCTCCCCGAGGGATGTCGGCATCCCCGTTGTTGTACTCCAGGGAGTTGCCGTTGATCCTGATGTTGTGGTCGGCTCTCAGACCGTCCGCAGGTGTGGCAGGCCTTGAAGATGCTAAACCAGAGGATGTCGCAGTTGCAGTTGATATTAGCTGCTGGTTATGGGGATAATATGACCGCCGCTGCATTTGCTTGAAATCGTAAGAGGTGAACCTATAGAATGGTGTCAAGAAGGTAGCTAGCTCAAAAGGGTTACAGAGAAACAAACTGTTCTTCCATCTGTCTCATTTCTGCGCTGAGGTTGTCTTGATTAGCCTTGCGAGCCTTTGCCTTTAGAGGGTTATCTTCCAAAAGCAACTCTTCAAGTTCATGTGAGGCATCAAAGTTGGCCTTTTTGGTCTGGAGGAATGAACGTCAGGTTTCGCATCATATTTGGGTGTGAGGAACGGGCTGACATCGGGTACGAAAGGAGGTATCTGCTCTTTTGTTTCTAGCTTCTCCCAGTCAATAGTTTGGAACCATGTGAGTCTTTGGAACTCTTGGAACCCTTCGCCGTTGCCTTTGCAACCGAGCCGTCTTGATGGATCTCTGTCGAGTAGCTACACTACTTCAGCATGGGCCACTACGGGGAAACATGGGAAACCCACTCCTTTCAAAACCTGCATTCCCTGACGGCTGCATTTCTTCTCTGCATCCTCAGGCCACTTCAAGGGATCTTTGGTTATACTATATGTGAGATCGTTGTTTGACCTTCCACGGAAAGGCCGTCGACCAAAGATCAACTCGTATGCACAGATACCCAGTGACCACCAGTCGATATGATAAGAATATCCACGTTTGGTTAAAATCCTAAGTGTCAGAATTCAAGTCCAGATTACATCTTCTCTTTAAAGCGAGGGATCGACCTACTCTGGCGCCATGTATGCCATTGAGCCTGCGACTCCTGTCAGCTTACGCTCACTGAAGTGTACGGCAATGTTAAAATCAGTTAGATGAGCATTGCCCTTCTCGTCTAGAAGGATGTTATCAGGCTTGATGTCCCTGACGAGTGGGGGTGAGCTCGACGCATGGTACGATGGGAATGAGGGATACCCAAAGAGGTAGTTGTACAGACCTGTGCATAATTCCCATGTCGTGAATAAAGGCAAGGGCTGAGGCTAGTTGAGCGACATAGAAACGCACAACCTCCTCTTCTAAAGAACCAGAGGCGTTCCAGGTGGACTGGGGGCAAAGAGGTTGGAAAAGGACGGGAGGGCAGGGGTCCATCGAGGGAATAGACGCACAACGTAGATCTCCACCTAGCATCAGATCCAGCACAAAAAAGCAATTTTCATCGTCTTGGAAGGCATAACGTAGATTGACAACGAAAGGGTGATCGATCTGCAGAGCACTAAGGACCGTGGGTGAGAAAGGATGCGAGTTAATGCACCTCTTCGAGAAGTCGACGTTCTTGGATAATATTGGGAACGGCCTTCATCTTGACGCACTTGGTTTTGTTGATATACTTCAGGGCGTAGAGCTGGCGGGTTTGTTTGTGCTGCACTACACGAACCTGTGGAGCGTATGAGGGAACAATGTGGGAGATAGAGGAAAGCAGGACCAACCTTGCCGAAAGCGCCCTTACCAACGCACCGCAAGAGAATAAAGTGAAAGAGAGTGACTTCGCCATCAAAGTCAATGGGCTAAAGGTAATGGGTTGAGCATAGGAAGAAAGAGGGGGGGGGGGGGAAAGAATTGAGCAGGGAGCGGACCTGGGGTCTACAGCAGACAGCGCCCATGGGGAAGAGTGAGAGAAGTCAGAGGGAGGTGGTGGTGGGGAGAGCGACCAAAAAGTTAGCAAGTGGGGCTGGCGGTCTCGATAGTCGGAGGGGACGGCGGGGACGGCGGGGGGAAGAAGTAGGGGGGAAGGGAGGGAAGGACAAGATAGAAACGGACTGGCACGGTGGGCCACCGCAAGCTGGCTCGGATGTCTGCTCAATTACGTAATATATTATTCTGTCAACCCTTTTTTGCACTTTTCTCATGCTCATGCGTCTGCTGCTCTCTCGTGCTATGACGGCCGACTTTTCTCGCCCCCTCGTCCTTTCCGGTCCTTCCGGCGTTGGAAAGAGCACTCTCCTCCAGCGTCTCTTTGCAGAATACCCAGACCATTTTGGGTTCAGCGTATCCCGTAGGCCCGTTTATATCCCCACACCACTTGTTCCTGGTTGCTGATCTTTAGCCGGTGTCTGCTCCGATGGGGGGTAGACACTACTCGCGTCCCTCGCCCCGGTGAGGTTGATGGGAAGCACTACCATTTCGTCCCACAGGACAAGTTCAAGGATCTCATCCGCGAAGGTGCATTCATAGAGCACGCCGAATTCTCCGGCAACTTTTATGGTACCAGCTACGAGACCGTTCGCCATATCCACAGCCAAAACAGGCGTTGCATCCTGGACATTGAGGCCCAGGTATGACAATGTCACTGCGATCTCACTGCCTTCACGCTTCTCACCCTTAGGGAGTTCGTCAAATAAAAAAAACGGCCTTGAACCCCGTATACTTGTTTATTTCCCCTCCCTCAATGGCTGCACTGCGTGACCGCCTGCAAGGACGCGGCACCGAGTCAGAAGCATCTGTCCAGAAACGACTAGCGACAGCGCTTCGAGAGATTGAGTTTGCGAAGGAGCCGAATATTCATGATATTGTCATTGTCAATGACGACCTGGACCATGCCTATGCGCTGCTCAAGCGTGTCGCGCTGGGGGAACGAATTGCAGGCGATGCGCTGCCTCCTTTGAACGACTGATCCGAGTTTGTAATCACTGTTTGGTTAGAAATGTTTAGAGCCTTTTTTTGAGAACCATCAATGACGTGAGGCGTCTTTTAGTCAGCCCTCTTCAGCACTTTTCTCGTCCTTTAAAAGTCTCTTCTTGGGTCCATGGCTACCACCATGGCTTGCCATGATCCTGAAGGCTGGGGCGCTGTGTCGAGGACAAGAGTGTTTGACTCTACACCTTGCTTTGAAGAGGGCGTGTTACACTCTAGTCTTTTATCGGTGCTGTTCCTCGTCGGACTCATCAGAACCTTGAGCCTCGTCTCAGCCGAGCCAACCTCACTGAGCTATCGGAGTAAATGGATCCTTTGGACGAAAAACGTACGCTTCTTCTACCTTCTATGTCCCTCTTGCTCACCTCACTGTTGGCAGCTCTTACTCTTCGGCGCACTCTTTGCAAGCGCCTATAATCTTGCCAGCATCTTAATCTCCCATAACGATGTTCCCGTACTCGCATCCTACATCCTCGAACCCTTGGCAATGCTTTCAGCTATCTCGTTAACATATTTCAACCACACGCGTCGTCGTCGTTCCTCTGCAACGCTTCTCTTGTTCTGGCCGCTGTTTGCGGTGTCAACGGGCGTTTGGATCAGGACACGAGTCATAATTGGACTCGGCCTCTACCACCCAATCCTGATCTTCAAGGCGATTGGTCTAGGCCCTTGGTCTTTTTGCTTCTGCCTTGGAATGCTTGGGTATAGAAGCCGAGCCTCAGTTAGAAGGGAAGGCCGGCTTAGAAAGCCCACTCCTCACCGCTAACATTTTCAGTATATGGGTAAGAATATCTTCACTCTTCACATATATCTTATTGAGTCGCTCGGTAGTCCTTTAGCTGGATGACGCCCTTGATGAAAAAGGGAGTCAAACAGTATATCACAGAGCAGGACCTTCCGTCCCTAATCCCTTCCGATGAGTCCGAAAGTCTTGGCAGGGATTTAGAAAGTGCCATGTCCAAACAGTACGCTACCTTTCGGACGCAGATGCTTGGGCATGACTAACTTGTCCTCAGCTCTTTATGGAAGGCACTTTTTGTTGCTTATGGTGGACCGTACGCTGTGGCGGCGGTTCTAAAGGGGATACAAGACGCCCTAGCCTTCTTACAGCCTCAACTGCTGAGGCTTTTACTTTCTTATATCTCCCGATACCAGCGCATTCGTTACAATGTCATCGAAGGGGATACACCGTCTAAACTTGAAGGTTTTGCCATCGCGGCCCTTATGTTTATCGCATCCATTGCTCAAACAGTTTGCCTTAATCAAGTATGGTGTTCTCCCTTTTCATTTCAGTCCTAGTGCTGACCTAATGATGACAGTATTTTCAAAGGACTTTTGAGACCGGGTAAGTCTTCAAGCAATACCACTGACATTCTTGCACTTAACTTTTCCAGAATGCGTGTTCGTGCCGGACTGGTTTCTGTGATATATAAGAAATCCCTCATCCTTTCTAATGATGAACGTACCCGCGCAACCGGTGATATTGTCAATCTCATGTCCGTTGACGCAACCCGACTACAAGATCTATGTACATACGGCCTCATAGCGCTTTCCGGGCCGCTTCAGGTAAGTGAAACGCCGATCACGATCTTCCTAGCTTCATACTATGCTTTCAAGATCACTCTCGCGTTCATCTCGCTCTACAGCCTATTGGGATGGGCTGCTTTTGTTGGAGTGGCTATTATGATCTTTTCTATCCCACTAAACACATGTGAGTATTTACCCGAGAGTCAGGAGAGTTGAGAATTATTCTAACAACATTTTATAGTCATTGCTAGGATTCTCAAAAGAATGCAAGAACAACAAATGAAAAACAGAGATAAACGAACTCGTCTTATGAGTGAATTGCTTTCTAATATCAAAAGGTATGCAGCACAGACATTCATCTCCTGATACGACTTCATGGTGCCACAGTATCAAGCTCTACGCTTGGGAATACAGCTTCCTACGAAAGATTTTGGAAACGAGAAATAATCAAGAATTAGTCATGCTCAAGAAAATCGGCATCGTAACGGTAATATCAACCGGATTGTCTGTCTTTCTTTTCCCTAAGTATTTTCATAGGCATGCAATTCAGCACTCTGGAGTGGCGTTCCCCTCCTTGTTGCCTTCAGCTCCTTCGCTACTGCTGCTGCAACGTCTTCACAACCTCTGACTTCTGATGTTATCTTCCCTGCGATCTCCCTTTTCATGCTCCTTTCATTCCCCCTTGCCATGGTACAGGTGGTCTCTTCTAAAGTTTGAATGTTCGCTCACAGGTTGATATCAGGTTAGTCAAGTAACATCCAACATTATTGAGGCTGTTGTTTCGGTCAAGCGGCTCTCGTCCTTCCTTGAGGCTGCAGAGTTACAGCCTGACGCAACAAAAGTCATTACGGCCACAAGTCTCCACCAGGGTGACGAGGTATCAACAAATCAAATCAATATAGAATAACAAGCCGTGTTTAACACACTTACAGGTGCTATCAATCAAAGATGGAGATTTCAGCTGGGCAAAAGATGCCCCTGTACCCACACTGGAGAATATTAACCTGTCGGTAAAGAAAGGAGAGCTCCTCGGAGTGCTTGGTCGGGTTGGTGCCGGTAAAGTATGTTGGGGGAGCTTTCTATTATCCGCTCAAATTTTGATTGAATATCTTGCAGACGAGCCTCCTTTCCGCGATTATTGGAGACATGACGCGCAGAGAGGGATCGGTCACCGTCAGAGGGACTGTAGCATATGCTCCGCAAAATCCATGGTGAGTTGCGCTTTCCTACAACGATGCATACCGGCAAATCTAAGCCTTAACAGGATTATGTCTGCAACCGTTCGCGATAACATTATTTTCTCTCACGAATATGACGAGACCTTTTACAACATCGTTATTGAAGGTTTGAACTATTTTTATCTCATGACTGATTGCATGACCGACTTCAATTAAAGCATGCGCTCTGGCGCCAGACCTTGCATTACTCCCTAATGGTGACATGACTGAAGTTGGTGAAAAAGGTTAGCCATATTTTGAACCCCTCAAGTACCAACTAACATCGATTTATAGGCATCACGGTAGGCTTATTCCCTGGTGAAACAATACTATGACTAAGTGACGACAGCTAAGCGGTGGCCAACGAGCGAGATTATCGCTTGCAAGGGCAGTTTACGCCAGAGCAGATCTGTGTGTACCACTCTTTTTCTCTCTGGCAGCCTGTTACGAGCTCATTTTTCATAGGGTCTTGCTCGATGATTGTTTAGCTGCTGTTGATGGTCATGTCGCTCGGCACCTTTTCGGTACGTTTCACTCGATGTTCCCGAGCTAGCTACTGGAATAATGCTTCTTCAGACAATGTCATCGGACCACAGGGACTGTTGGCCACGAAAGCACGTGCTCTCGTCACCAACAACATCGCGTTTATCAAGCAGTTTGACTCCTTGATTTACATACGGCGTGGCATCATTCTAGAATCAGGCTCCTACCCGCAGCTCGTCATGAATCTAGGTAGCGAAGTTTCAAAACTCGTGTATGTGTCGGCGGCAGGACCCTGTTTAGAAATTGGCTTACGCATCTTCTAGGCGAGGCCATGGTACATCTAGTAGCTCGCCTGGCTCCTCGAACCCTTCTGCGCCAGCAAGCGGCTCAGTTACACCAAGGACCGAAGAACCGTTTAACGAAGAAGTTGATGACAACAAACTAATTCATCATACCCCCGTAGTCTCTGAGAAAGTTCGCCAGCGGACTAGCTTCTCTAAGGCTCGTCTAGTACCGCCATCGTTAGCAAATCTCAGTGCTGCAAAAGGCTTATCGACCGAACATCAAGAACGGGGCAGAGTCAAAGTTGAAGTTTATAAAGAATATATCAAGGCGGCCTCGATAACTGGGTTTGCCTTTTTCCTATTCACAACGATATCTCAGCAAGCTGTTTCTGTCCTAGCGAACTTGACCCTCCGGTACTGGGGAGAACATAATCTCGAGCAAGGAAGTAATTCTGGCATGCTCAAGTATCTTCTTGTTTACGGCTCATTCTCCCTATCTGCCACATTGTTGGGGGCTATATCTGCTATTCTCCTATGGGTATACTGTGCTCTACGCAGTGCCAAACAGCTGCATGATACGGTTGGTCGTGTTTTCTATCCCTACTCTGACTTACTCTAAGGTTCGCACGCAGATGCTCTACTCTTTGATGAGGGCACCACTCTCATTCTTCGAACTTACACCAACGGGACGGTAAGTATCTTAAACTTTCTTTTCGATCGAGAGCACATCACCAAATCCCCACCCTACAGCATTCTTAATCTTTTTTCACGCGATGTCTATGTTGCGGATCAAATCCTAGCGCGAGTTCTCCAGGGCTTTTGTCGTACCGGGGCCGTGTGTCTCTTCATCGTGGTCGTCATTGGGTCAAGCTTTCCTCCTTTCCTCATTGCAGTAATTCCGTTGGGGTGGTTTTACCTGCGGGTCATGAAGTATGGTTTATTACCTCAGCTTACGAGTTGTCCTGATGATCTGTCAGGTACTACCTTGCGACCTCACGAGAACTCAAGCGACTGGATGCAGTATCCCGCTCTCCGATCTTTGCCTGGTTTTCCGAATCCTTAGCGGGACTTTCAACCATTCGCGCTTTCCATCAGCAAGCTATCTTCAGTTCAGCACAATCAACACCGTATCGATAGGAATCAGATTTGCTACCTCCCCAGCATCTCCGTCAATCGTTGGTTGGCGGTCCGCTTGGAATTCGTCGGAGCCCTGATCATCTTGACGGTTGCTATTCTTGCTATGACTGCTCTCATTACATCTGGTGTTGATGCCGGCCTCGTTGGCCTTGTGTTGTCGTATGCGCTGAACACGACTTCCTCCTTGGTATGTTTACTCTTCAGCTCTTCTAGCCCTATTGACGTGCAACCCGTTAGAATTGGCTTGTTCGATCTGCTAGCGAAGTAGAACAGAACATTGTAAGCGTCGAGCGTATCCTGCACCAGACGGGTACCGAATCCGAGGCCCCACATGAGCGACCGGATTCGAAGCCCGTGGCGGAATGGCCATCAGAGGGGGTTGTTGAATTCGGTAGGCTGATTGCCGTACATGTTTTATGGGGTTCAAAGATTTACTTTGCTCCCAGTAACTATTCAACCCGATACCGTCCAGAGTTAGATCTCGTGCTTAGGGACGTCAATATTGTAACCGTATGTCTCTCAGCACAGAGCTCTTTAGCAAGTGCTCACTGCGTTGCAGAAACCCAGCGAAAAGATTGGCGTCTGTGGTCGTACCGGTGCTGGAAAATCTTCTGTACGCTTCAGTCTGATAGAATAATCAAACATCACACCACTCACTCCCGTACAGCTTCTACTAGCACTGTTCCGTATCATCGAACCTACTAGTGGAACAATTGTGATTGATTCCGTTGATATAACAAAGATCGGCTTGCATGATCGTGAGATTACCTTTTTCAGCATTACATCTGTATATGCTTAATCCATTGTCTAGTCCGTTCGTCGATCGCAATAGTACCCCAAACACCTGATCTTTTCGAAGGTACCCTTCGGGATAACATTGATCCTCTCAATGCCTATACGGACCACGAGATATGGGTTGCTCTTGACCAGGCATGTTGAGAATTTTCATCATGTGTTGCGCCATATTGACGCGCCCAAAGGCTTATTTGAAAGAATATGTGGAGAGTCTCCCCGAACAATTAGAAGCACCGGTTCGTGAAGGAGGCTCTTCGTTGTCATCGGGACAGAGACAGCTGCTTTGCTTTGCGCGAGCGCTGCTCCGAAAGGTATGGTGATACCAATGCCTTGAATTTGATCTTAGATTGTTGACATACCACTAGACACGAATTCTTGTCCTCGATGAAGGTCTGTCCCACCCCTCTTCACTTTTTGGAAACATTGCTAAGTAATGAATTTCAGCCACGTCCGCCGTCGACCTTGACACCGATCGTGCTATTCAAGAGATTATTCGCGGTCCAGCATTCACTCATGTCACCATATTCACCATCGCGTAAGGTCATTATTTGTATTCTCGATTCGGGTCTAAATCGATTGTCTAGTCACCGTCTCAACACTATCATGACATCTGACCGTGTTCTTGTCATGGATGCGGGAAAGGTGCGATGCCCCTAGAACACCTAAATCCATTGCTTACCTGGCTATGATAGGTCGCCGAGCTTGATTCGCCGAGTAACCTTCTCAATGACAAAAATTCCAAGTTCTACTCACTTGCGAACGAAGCCGGATTAGTCTCAGACTTCGATTCAAATGCATAGCCATGGATTAGTTGGCCCATGGCAAAATATTTTACCTCAATCTGCTGCTAGTGGTAAAAGTCAAACGTATTAATCGGCAATAAAATGAAATTATGGTTGGGAGCGAATAAACAATTTATTATTATTGATAAACGCCTATCAATGTTATCTTGACTTTGTTCCCCCCCATATTTCCTCTCTGCGTTTCTGACCAATTCGGACCAACGATTCCAGAGTAGTGACTCTACCAGTAAGATTCAGAACCGGCAATGCCCCGAAATCGGGCAACTGTGCGTTCGGTAAATCTAAAAGTCCAGTCGCAACTGAATTCGTCTCCTGCGCTGGGGGCAGAGGCATGAGAGGGAGCACGAACAAATCCTTTTTCTCTGGTGAAATCACTGCACGCACGTGGGAACCGGCTTCGAGGTGATTGGTGGACAAGGATGTGAAATTAACATAGTTTGGATAGAGCATGACGTAGCCATTTAAATAGACGAGCTCGATGAAGAACTTTTTCCAGGACTGGGTCCACCTATCTGAGCGTACATTGGGAACTATTGGATCCTTGGAGTTGGGAAGCTCCTGGGCCATCTTGTTGATGTTGATACGGGAACGGGTAGAAATATATGTGTGAAACTGGCGCCATTGTTCTGGGAAATAGACGGCGCCCCAGCTGCAAGGGATAGCGGAGAGAAAGGGGGTACCGGGGAACTGGATAGTCGGATGGGATAAGAAGAGGCTTCGCGCATCGAATGGTTGACGGCCCTTCATTGGTAACTCGAGATGCTTTTGTTGGTATAGACTCACTCCAAAGAGATTAGGAGACCTGTTTGACACAGAGCCGTATCTGGATAAGAGAGTGAGATGTCTCACAAAGAGAGCGACTGGTTAGAACGAACCTATACTTGAGGATAGTCATCTTTGTCCAGGCGTAGAACAACGGAGAGAGCTCGACATCATCTTCCAAGAGGAGTCCATAAGAGTCATTATCGTGAGGATACCAAGACTCTACGACAGCGGGTAATAAGCCGCCGTGGATTACCCTTTGATGGATCTGTACTGGCCCGTGTGGCCAAGTGAAGTTTTGTGCGAGAGCTTTGGTGTCATAGTTGGCTTCTTTTTCGATGTTGATGCTGAGGCTGAGGCTCCCGTCACCAAAATATAAACCAGCGGAAAGGGAGTCGAGGAGACGGAGAAGGGACTGAGGACGATTGTATGTGATGATGCTGATCGTGACTGCTGGGGTGTGCCAATCTATGCTGAATTAGTGGAATGTTAGCCCAGAGGACGAGGAAATACTTTGGAGTTCTTGTATAGACAGCGTTCCTATCCAGTCTGAATATCGGTAATCTTTTTCTGGTAGATATATATGCGTAGCGTCAGGTATGGGTTGTCGATAACTTGCAAATAGGCCCTCCAGGATGACTTTATCTTCTCTTGATGCAAAGAGGACTTGTGGACCCTGACCCAGCCAGTTCCACACATCAGGCGCTCCCCCAAACCGAGGGATTTTAAGACCAGCGACTTTGTAAACAGTGATATTTCCCTGACAATCAGGTATGTCGGGATCGATAGAGAAATCGAGAGCTTGCCATCTTGCTAAAGGCGAAGATAAGAGGTACTGCCTATCGTAGATCAACACGCGCAAAGTGTAGTTTTGTGCTCGAAATCCACATATCATCCTCATGGCAGATTTCAAGACGTGAAGTTTTGAAAGCAGAATGGTGATGGTGCTGACTGTAGGAAGGCCTTTTGTGAGTGAGTATTTCGGCCAGAGCTCCAGAGTTTCATCGTCGGAGTTGTTCCTAGGTGTATGCCACGTATTTTGAGAACTGAGTGTTGATGAAAGTAGGATGGTAGGCGAGAGGACGGGAAGCTTGGACAAGTTGAATGAGAGCGGTTGCTGGGACCAACGTTCGAAGGATGTATATTGGTACCATGTGGTTTCATTCCAACGGTACGACGGTGCACCGGAGATCAAGTCCAGAGGCGGGAAAGACAATGTCATAGTGTACCATAGCTTGCGAAGGGTGTCTTGTCTGATATCATCGATCCCATTTTCGTCCAAGATAAGAACCCAGTCGGTTGATGCTTCAGAGGCTTCCTGGAGCAGCTCAAAGTAGGAGACATTGGTGCGGGATATCGCCCTGAACGAAAACATGTTTGCATGAGTACCTGATAAAGAGGACGTTTCCTGTCCAACGAGTCCGAGAAGGGGAAGATAGAGCTGTGGCACTAGCGAATCTGGACACAACAAGACGACCTCTTTGAGGTGAGGTGATGTGGCATCGGTGAAAGGCGCAAGCAGCACATCGAGACGAGATATCGAAGACATCGACAGCGGGAGGTATGCAGTCAAAGAAGAGGGCCGTAAAAAAGAAAGGTTTGCGTTTAGGGTAGGGAGAAGGGGTGGTTCAGCACGCCGCGGGTAGGTTTCGCGAAAAAGAAGGTAGGAAGCCAATAAGACGGGGGGGACAAGGAAACATCTGAAGAGCGAATGCATGGAGTGTAACCGGTTTGAAGACATTGCTTGGGGCGAGGAGAAAGTCGAGAGAGGTTCAGTGACATCAGGTTGAAGGTTATATTTATGGCACAAGACAGAACACGGGAAACTGATCCTTTTCTCTTCCGCACAACTTTTCCACCCAGCTGATCAGGAATACAAAATTGGAAACAAGGCATACTCCCGCCCTTCTTTTCTCTCCCATTTTCCAACTTCTTTTCCCCGTTTCCCAGTGTTCGAACTTTTGAGAGACTCTCACAGCCCGACTTAAACCTACCACTGTAGTGGCACAAGAATTATCCGTTTTCGGCCATGCGTAGGGTATAAATAATGGCGAGCTATGCCAAGTCTCTGTAGTCCCATCGTTACCACGACCTTGATACTCTTCAGAATGTGGCGAATCCCTTTGCTTTGTGTTGCCCTGCCTGGCGCTCTTGCCATCACTTTTCATCCCTTGAGCGAGAAGCCTGGGATGATGGATAATGGGACTTTTGGCCCTGAGCTCGAAGTTGTCCATCTGTTCAGGGGAAGTGCTCCCACAGGTATCACCATTAGCAAAACCGGCAGGGCGTTTGTATCATTCAATCGGTAATAATTTCCCAATTAGAGCAAGAGAAGGACCAAAGATTCATGACATTACAGAGGTGATGCGGTCCAAACTCCCTTCACGCTAGGGGAGATAGTCAACGACGAGGGGGAGGTTCCTTTCCCTTCTCTGGAGTTCAACCAACCACCCGGGGGTCTCTTGAATACTACTTCAGGCCGTGCAGTGGGTTCCAGTGATACGACGCACTTTGTTAATGTCCAAACTGCTGTAATGGACTCGAAAGACCGTCTCTGGGTCCTGGATAAAGGTCGGCCTGCTATAGGAGGAGATAATATTCTTGCTGCGCCAGGAGGACCCAAACTCGTGGGCTTTGATATTGGGAGAAATCAGCGCACGCCGTTCAAAACTATTACTTTCCCGGAGAATATTCTCCCTCCGACCGGATATTTGAATGATATACGGTTCGACTTGACACCTAGTTTGACGAAATCGGGTCAAGGTATTGGGTATATTTCTGATAGCGGTGAGTTGTCTTGGCATCCCAAGTTGTGTGCTCGTAGCTATATATAACACTGGGTTTGATAGGCGCTTTCGGTATTATTGTTGTTGATCTGGGGAGTGGAGAGTCCTGGAGACATCTGGATCATGTACAAGCTGTTTCTCCGTCAAATCGCTTCCTTCCAACGCTCTTTGGGGTGCCGACGTTTGCCTCGAACGCCGCTGAATCCTGGATTGCATTACGAGACTGCGGGGGGAGGGGGAGGGGTTGACGGTCAGTTCGTCGTAGTGTGATCACGACGGAGGAGTGTTGACACGATTTCAGGAATTGCCATTAGTCCAGATGGAAAGTTCCTTTATTTCACTCCTTTGGTGAGCCGGGACCTGTATCGCATCGAGACTGCCACCCTGCGAGTCAACCCGAGCGACGACAAGCTCGCATTCTTACGGGCAGCCAATAGCGTTCAATACTTGGGAGAGGCAAGAATGATCTTTTACTGGTTTATTTCCTGTACTGAGGCTGCGCGTGTGGTTGTAGATGGGAGGACAGGCCGACGGGCTTGAAACAGACTCCACAGGGAAAAATCTACGTGGGCAGCCCAGAGCACAACGCAATACATATTTTCGATCCAGAAACCGGAGTCATCTCTCCGTTTATACGCTCTCCGATTCTTGCATGGCCCGATACTATGAGGTATGTCTGTCAATGTTCAATGACGTGGAGTGTGGACCTTTGATTCGTTCAAAGTGTGGCAGACGATGGTTTCATTTATGCCACTGTGAATCAGTTATGGTTGAGCCCGGGATTCCAGAATGGAGTAGACAAGAGAACTAAGCCATTTGCGCTTGTCAGGGCCAGGATCAACGGTGGTAGGGTCAACCTCTAGTCGATGCTTTTTGGGTCGGGGGCCATTGTGAAATGTTACAAGCCGTTAGGTATGCATTCAGATAGTTTATGCTGTGAATAGGACCCTGTGATGGTCCCAAATCTAAAATGAGCTCATTGGTGATATCCAAATACTGCACAAACAACTACGATGAATAGGAAGGCAGTTTGCTCGTGCCTGAGCTTGCATAGGAAACCTCTGCCATTGTGATTTCCGGGGCATCATACTTGCCTTCTTGACCGGGTCGGAAGACGTCTCCCAGCCCTAGAGGGAACGTTGAAGAGGGTAGTTGAATGAGGGATTCGGGTGTGCGTGTGAGATATACGCGATGAAGGGCGTCCTCGGCAGCCTACAAGATAGGTAGTGAGGAACGAGAGGAGATAGGAAGAAGATAAAATGGAGATGGGTGGGCACGTACACGAAACTCGGCCATCTTGAGAGAGGCGCCATGTCCTTCGCCAAGCTTGTCTGCGCCAGAGAAGATTCCGACGACGTAGACGGGAGAGTTGGAGAAGCGGCCGGTCTCTTTCAAGAGTCTAGACGGGGAGTGGGGTTGAGAGTTTGAGTAGGAGAAAGGGGCTAGAGAGAGGAACATACCGCGAGACGGGCTTTTCGCGTCCAAACTTTTGGACCATTTCGAGAAGGGCTTTTTTAGGATCGACAAACTTGATCATGGATTGGAGATCTATTTGGCGACTGAGAAAGTAGGAGTGGACGAATTGACGTGCGGAGGGGAGAGAGCGGTGCTGGTAGATGAGGGCAGTTATTGAGCGGGGAACGGATGCAAGGGCGTCGGAATGCATAACAGGGGGTTGCGGGCCTAAGCGTGGCTAGAGCAAGAGAAAAAAAAAAAAAAGGTTGGCGGGAGGGATGCAAGCAGCAGAGGCGCATACCGTTCGATGCCACCGGACGAGGGGAGTTGCGCCCATTTCTTGGGCGACGCTGGCACAGGTGGTGGGGCCGACATATGCAGTGACAGCAGCCTTCCAGACTCTGGTGGGTAGGTAAGGGTATACTGCGTGGACAAACTCGGAGGCAAACATGCCCATGAGGGCATTGCCTAGGGGGGCGAGTTGGGCATTAGTTGCTGGGCGTGGGTCGTCGGGGGAGAGCTGGCGGTGGAGGGAGAGGAAGGAGGGGTGTGTGCAGGCCTGCTGGACGAGGTCTGGAGAGGAGATGACCGAGGCAAGGCCGAGGCGGTGCACAAAAGCGACGAGGGCGGAGGGTGGAGGGGGCTGGGCGGCGGCCCATGTGTGTGGGTCAAAGGCGGGCTTTGGGAGGTGTGTGGGCTGGAAGAGGGCGTCCTTTGGGGGGAAGACGGGGAGGTGGGCGAGTGCTACGGAGGGCAGCCGGGCAGCCGCGGCAGACGCGACGCAGCGTGTGGCAAGCATGGGAGGAAGAGAGAAAGAAACAGGAGCACGTGAACAGCCCGCTTGCTTCCCTCCCTCCATCATGGCAGTCCTCTCTCTGCCCCTCTCCTTCAACAACTCTTTCTGGTCCCAGGACTATCGCAGGGGTCTCGAGGTCCTCTATCGCAAACTAGAACAGGTACACCCTCCTGTCCTTCTTCTCTCACAGCCTCTCACTCCCTTCCCCCACCCAGGGCGTCGCCGAAAATGAGGAAATCACCGCCTTCATTCGCGTATGTTCACCACCCCCCATCCTGCTCGTATTCTACTCACGTCTGTTACTCCAGACCCGGAGTGCTGCCGAGGCCCATCTCGCAAACAGCCTTATCCGCACTCCTGCCCGGGCACAAGGTATGCCTCTCCGTCAGTTGCACACAAGTCTACCTTGCTTCAATTCTAGTCCAGGCACCGGTTTTGGCGCTGACGACGGCGCATCACTCCTTTTGGCCTTCCGTGGTCTCCAAGCGGAATCTGTTGCTCAGGGCCAGGCCCATCGCACCGTCGCCAACGAGCTTGCAACTCTCGTCGCAGACCCCTTTGAGGAATGGGCCGAAGGCTACAAGGTTTTTTTTTTTTTTTTTATAATCACTTCCCTTGTTCACACCCCCCCCCCTCCGCACAGGACCGCCTCCGCTCAAATCAAGAAGCGATCATGGACAGTTGGCTTCGACCATATGAACAAGCCCAGGGCGACGTCGCGAAGCTGAAGCATCAGTATCTTGCCAAGACACGACGCGCCGATGAGGCCGAGGATGAGTGTGTTTGCATTCCCTAGTCTCCCCCCGCTCACCGCTCTGACTCCAACTTCCCAAGTGTCAAGTTTGCACCTTCTAATAATGCCCAGGACACGTACACCAGTTCTCCTCGCCTCAGACCGGTTGACGGCCGCTCCGCCCCCCAGCGATCCGCCACCGTCTCGGAACGCATTGCTGCCCGCTTCAAGGAGCTACAAAAGAAAGGTGTCGACGCCCTCGCTTCCGCTGCTTCCGTGGAAGATCCCAATGCCTCCCCAGCCGCCGAGGATACCAAGCTTCTCCCTAGGGTCGACAAGGGCAAGGAAAAAGAGCGCGTCGACAACTCTATTCCTGAAGTGGCCTCACCGCCCCCCATGTCTCCCCTTGCCCCTCCCAAGCTCGACCTTGACCGCGCCTCCTCACCAATGCCTCCTATGCCACCTCCCCCAATTCTTCTGGCCAATCTTTCTCTTCCACAGGCAGCCGTTTCTCAGCTCCTTACCCGCGCTGCTGCAGAGCTCCATTTAAGGCCCGTCAGATACCCTCTTCTGGGTGAATACCAGGACGCTTTCACCGGAGAAGAGTTTGTCACTTGGCTCAAAGACAACGTTGATGGTTTTGGCGGTAGCTTGGATCAGGCAGAGCAAGCTGCTAAAGATTTGACCGAGCGCGAGAACCTCCTTCGTCGACTCGGCGAGCTCGGCAACCAATTTGAGCTCTCGGAAGATGCCTTTTACCAGTTTAGACCAAGGGTTTGTAACCATTCTTCTCAGTGCCTCGCTACTCATCTCTCTTTCTTCTTTTAGGCTTTCAATCTCGACAGCAAGGACGAAGGGACGACAGGCAAACCCGAGATTGTCAAACGCACTGGTGCATTTGTCAACCTTGTCAGCAAAGCCCTCAACGCCAATGGAGGAGAGCCAGCCTACGTCCGTACTCGCCATGAAGCAGAGGAGGCTGATAAGCTCTACCGCATCGCTGTTCGTAAATTAGACAGGCAGCGACTTGGACTAGAGGAAAGGATTGAGGAGACCCTCAAAGTATTACAGCGATGGGAGTCTGAGAGATTGAGGGCTGTCAAGACTGGTATGTCGTTTCGCCACCGCGACCGAATTAAATCACAAAGCACGTTACAGTTCTGCTGCAATACCAGGGCACACTTGCCAACCTCCCCAAGGGGATAGACCCTTCAATCGAACGCCAAGCCACTCTCATTGCTGCCTATCAGCCCGAGTCTGACCTCACTGCCTTGATCGAGCGTTATCGCACAGGTCCTTTCCGACCCAACCCTCATGTCTACGAGTCAGTGGCTCATGACGAGTCCGACGTAGTTTTTGGTATTGATTTAAGAAAGTGGGCTGAAGGTGGATGGTTTGCCTTGACCTCGGGAGAAGAGAAGAAGGAAACCATCCCTCCAGTTGCCACCGCCTTGTTGAGTGGGCTTGATGCTGCCTATCGTAAACTCCCGGACAATGGCGGTACGTCGTTCACTCTCTTGTACATGTTTTGTTGATCTCAATCTTTCTTTTCATACAGAGAAACGCCGGACGTGGATCTACGAGGTTCCTCTCCACGCCGTCCACCATCTCCGCGAGTCCCTGAATGCAATTCCCCCTGACCAATCCATACCCGCCGAACTTCTCGCCAAGTATGACGCACCTGTTCTTGCAAGTGCAGTCAAACTCTGGCTGTTGGAGCTCGATCCTCCCTTGGCACTCTACGAAGGCTGGGATGACTTTAGGAGACTATATCCTATTGTTGGAGGGTCAGCCACGAACACTGAGGGCGTGCTCACTGAAGAACAGAAATTGCAAAATGTGGCTACGGCATTGCAAAGGTTGCCAAGAGTGCACCTGTATGTTTTGGATGCTATTGTCAAGCACTTGAAAGCGTTAGTGAACCGCGTTAATCTGAGAGGCATGCGCGGCTGACGGGGGGCTGTTTTAGGCTAATTGAAGACACAAAGGGTGAAGAGCCCGATGAGGTTTATATTACAAAGCTTGCTCTTTCAATTGGCCGAGGTGAGTCCCCTACCCTACACTCATGGCTGATGATATCCTCATTTTTGACAGTCATCACACGGCCCAAGCATGAAAGTGAGCTGTCGGTACAAGACAGGCATCCTACTCGTCGGTCAATCCATTGTCCTGAAGGAGCTTGTCTAACCGTTTCCCCTTTATAACAGTGCTCTTCATCGACCTCCTCAAGAACTACAGCACCCTCTTGCCTCCAACCATTGCTAAGAAGAAGCGCGAGTCTGAGCGCAAAGTACCTATTCGTAAACGGACCGCACCTATCGACATGCGTCTCAGCAGAAGTCGTATTTCCATCGGCGCAGACGCAAAGCAGTTGCTTGCTGCCCAGCAAGCTGCACAGAACCCTTCGTTGGCCAAAGGCGTCAAATCACCTCCACTTCCTCCACTTCCTCCGCCCCATGTTCTGCAGCGCACTGCCCAACCTATTCCTCCTCCTCCTCCTCCTCTAGAGGTAGCACAGAAATTGGAAGCGCCACCTCTGCCACAGCGTTCGCTCGAGGGGCCCAAGATTCCTCTTCCACCCCCTCCGCCTCCAGTCCTCCAGCATAGCCCGGTTTCTGACTTGCCGCCTCGCCCACAATTTAAAGAGCCCCCTCCCGAGCATAGTGATCTCCCGCCCCGGCCACAGTTCAAGGAGCCTCCCCCCGAAGTTGATGATCTTCCTCCAAGACCTCAATTTGCTGACCCTGTATCAGAGGATGAAGACGGTTCGAAGGCTTCATCGCGACCATCTCCCGCCGCCTCACCCTCTATTCCGCCACCACCTCCCCCCGCTACTACCGTCATTCCTCCGACCCCTCATAAGCGTTTGAGCGCCAATCTTGGCGGTCGTAACAGCCCAGGACCAAGCAAGCTCGTGTCTCGTAGTCCATCACCCCCCAATGAGGATGTAGTGTTAGGTGTTGCCAAAACGACGATTTCACGGTCTGGGTCTGGGCAGAACACTGGCAATGCTATCCGAGGCCCAAGATTGGCTCGAGGGCCCAGAGCGCCGGGAGGAGGAAATGTTCAGAGTTTGGTTTCCTCTCTCAATAGGAATAGTATATCGGGGCCTTCGTCTCCCCAGCCACCTGGCTCTCCAAAGACCAATAGGCTCTCTGGAAGTCCCGTAAGGAGGCCTTCTAGCGTTGTTGGACGGAGTGCGGCTTCGTTCTCGAGGAGGACGATGGCGAGCGATGCGGAAGATGACGTTTTGGATAAAAAGTAGAGGATTCTCCCGTTGAACGGACTTGACTTAGGTCTTAGTACTTGCTCCATTTCCGATTATATATTGGTAGTCGTGGGTTCTCATGGACCGACTGATATATGCTCTTATTATTCCTTTGGCTTGTGCTTTGTTTTATACTCGTCGCGTGATTTTATCCGGCTTTTGAGTTTTTTTTTTCCCGCTTGCAGTTGAATGCACTGTGGCCCACAGATCCCTAGGGTAAGTTTGTCAGAATTCTCGGAGCTCGATCCGAGGTGTTTGAAGCGGTATATTTTAATCCCAATAACTTCGGTTCAGTCTTGGGATCGGGCTTTTGTCTCGACACCAACTAGGCAAAATAGTATAGCCTAGCGCGGAATATATTCAAAAACGGAAGATATGGATATGCTCCAAGGAGCTTTTGGTATACGGCCAAAAGACTGCTACGAATTGTCAATGGTTTTGACGGCCGCTGTACTAGTATTGCGATATAGATCAGTCATATGACCCTTCTATTTAAGCAGCATTCCACAGCATGTAGGTCCCCGTCGACATGTTGTCCATTCACGAGAGGCACGATGAAATTCGCATCATTCGGAATGCAATATCTCGGGTCGATGCACTGCTACAGCAGCTCCAGGTCAAACGTGTGACGCTGCTCCAAAGACTAAACAACTTACAGTCTTCGACACGCGTTCTTCCACCAGAGACACTTTCCCTCATCTTCAAACATGCCTGTCCGCTTGTCGCCGACGTCGGTGCCCTAAAGCAGGATCAGGACATGGACGACACTCACTCAGTCCTGACCCTTGGACACGTATCGTCGTACTGGCGTCAGGTTGCGTGGTCTACTCCTCAGCTATGGACCCACATGTCCACCCATATCGACAGGCGGCATCCACGTGGGGTCGCGACTATCCTTGAGCTCTACTTGAAAAATGTCGGAGGTCTTCCCTTCAGTCTCGACGTCATCTTTGCGCCTTATCTCCCCAACACAGTCATACATCCAATCCAGCATGTCCTGTTTAAGCCCGAATATTCTTGCAAGGTTGAAAATCTTCGAATGGTCAGAGCACCGACGAGTTGGATGGACTTTATCCCATTAAGGCTTTCCCAGCTCAAGCATATTTCACTGGGGGAACCTCTACATTCTCAAAACCAACACTCTCTTGCTGCGCTTGCGCAGCTCTATCACGTTGCTTTGCATGGCTCACATAACAACTTGCACAATTGGAACATAAAGTTACCTTGGTTATCGTTAACTAAGCTTGAACTATCTCGCGTTCCCCTCGACGTCTGTGCCAACATACTCACCCAATGTTTCAACCTCGTCGAATTCCACTCAACATTTCCCAGAGATGCCCTAACGGAGGTACCGGCGTCCCATTCATCCAATCCACCGACTATTCTCTACTATCTGCAAGCACTTTTCGTGGTTGTATCATGATAGTCCATGGTGCTTGGCTGCAATTCAACACATTCGACTGCCGGCGTTACGTACCCTTACTTGGGATAATGGGTTCAATCGGGCCGAGGATGTTGAACCCATTGTCATGGTGTTATTTCACAACCTACCCAGTACTTTGCATGTCCTTTGTCTCACCTCGCTCGATGGATGGACGCTTCCATTGATTAGGCACGTTTTCAGTGAATGTCTCTCCCTCCGGGAACTTCGTCTCGCCGAATGTGAGATGGACGACCTGTGCATGATTTTCTCTGTCCTGTGCCCCGACTGGGACGGGGAGGGTACTAAATATCTTCCCTCACTCAAATCTTTAACTGTAGGTTCTGTCGATGAGTACGGTGAAGTCGTAACAGAGCTTCGCCAAGAGTTTTCTTTCCGGATTTTGGAGCTCTGCAGAGGGAGATTCAATGGGCCAGGATCCAGTTTTAGCCTTCATTTTACAGAAATTGAGGTGGATTTGGCTCACGAAGGTGAGCCGGGCTTTGCGTAGAATGATTCAACGGGGGTTTCAGGTGGAGCTAGTAGATTCTAATGGAAGGGTCGAATAGAGTCGATAAGAAATCTGGTGTGGTCGGGTAGTCGATGGAGCTTGTGCTGGGGGGTCCCCCGATACTGTGGATACAGGGGCGGTAGTACTGGGATGCGTATATTCATTGTACGAATACGTGTAGTAGATAGCCGCGAGTTCGAATATAATATATTCTCATTGGACGGGTTTCTTTGTTGAGTCGTGACAAGTCGCAACACCAAGTACGCTATCGGCCTTGCTAACAACACCCGTGCTTTACATTCAGTGCCTTTGCGATTGGTGAGGCACCTATGAGCTTTTCTACTGTGGGATTTTATACATATCGATGGTTCCGTGCATATATTATATAGGTATGTATGTGACAAGCTTTCCATGGCGGTAGCCACCGCATAAATGATCGAGTTCGTGAGGCAAGGCAGCGCAGAGGAGTCTAATAGGGCCCGAAATTTCTGTTAAATATTACCTCATCCTGTTATTCTGCCATGACCATCGTTGAATCGATTCTAAATCCCGGGGTATTGCTACCGAATACCACGAAGGCTTTCTCGGACAGTGCTCCTTTCTCCTAACAAAGCCATAATTTGCCACCTTTGATCGCGCACCTCGCGGTCCCTCAGTACAACTAGATCATCTGTATCATCATCCTATCATTAAGATTGAGACTGAAATTTTATGACAATAGGTCGCGAAAACACGAACGTCAGATGGAGGAGGGGCTGTTGCCAGACGCATTGCAGCAGCACTCTTGTTTGGAAGGTCGGAGGGTGAAATGGTGAAAAGAGTTTGGAAGGAGGCCGAGGTGAGGACAGGTGCACGTTGGGGGTGGTGATGATGTGTGTGTGAATTTTGAGGCCCGGAAGAGGCTGATGAGGGCGTTATTGAGGTTATAGCATGTGAAGTAGAGGTCAGGGTGAGTGCTCGAGTGATGAGTTGTTTGAGTTTCGCCTGCCAGGGTTAATAGATAAAGGTCGGACGATGCAAATGACACATACCTCGCAAGCAAGATTCATGAGTGAAGGTACTGTTCTTGAAGGAGCACCAAGGTTGTTCTGCGCGCATATAAGATTTATGCGGTCCGCTATGTGTTGGATGGTCGCGGCTCGAGTGACAGAGTGAAGATTTATTGCAAGGCGGCTTCCGGGGGGATCTAGCACAGGAGTTGCTGGTTTGAAAAATGTTTCCAGCGATCGAGCAAGCTGGTAAGTACCTCCGCGTTCTTGAAGCAATATGACACCCTTCTCTCTAGCGACTTCGTCGCATTCCTTCCTCGGTCTGTATGGATCTTGAGGGGGCGGAATGGCTGCCATAGCGCGCACCCTTTCCCTTTCCTTTCGTCCAACGGCGAGGCCCCACCGCTTCAGACGCGCGGACTTGAAAGTACGAGCGTCATCAGGAGTCCCAGGACCCTGATACGGTAGAAGAACACGACGGCGCTTGCGGGGAGGGGCCTTGGGGGTGGGGGGTGGTGGGGGAGTTGGAGGACGCTTGAGGACAGCGGTGGCATCGAAGAGGGAGATGATCAGTGCGTTGTGGAGCTGGACGAGCGAGGGAACGTCGAGGAGGCCACCGATGATGTCCTCAAACTCGGTGCGGGATGTCTGGCCCTTGACAAAGGACTGGAGGGTGGCAAAGTAGGCAGGGGCTTTGGCAGACCCAAGCGCATTCTTGATTTGCTGTTTAATGGTGGATGTCGAGGAGAGCGACATGGCTGGGGGGAGACAAATCGAGCAAATTGGGGCCGAGCAATGAGATGAATGGGTCACGTGCACACCCAGCCCCCCCCCCCTTTACTCCCCCAACCGCCCCCCCTGTCTTTCCATAATCTCATGTCCTGTTCTACACGCATCCGTCCAAGAACATCCAAGCCGCGGGGCGTCTGCAGGTATTACACGACTCCACGCGGCTGCTTTGCGGGCTCAACATGCAAATTTCTGCACGCCGACCCAGACCAGCAAGATCTCCAAGACCCTCAGCCTCTCCTCACTCCGTACGATCACTCGAAGCGCTGCAGGTATTATGCCAATGGTCCGTCCTCCTCCGTAACACAGCTCATGGACTACTTCTCCTGACCTGCCCCTTCTACCCCAGGCTTCTGCCGCCGCGGTGATTCGTGCTGGTTCAAGCACATTATCGACGGGTCTCAGAAGAGCTCCGAAAGTCACGATGAAGACGCTCAGGACGAGCCTTGCTCCATATGCTTTGAGAAACCCACTACCTATGGCCTGCTTTGTGCGCCCCCTCCTTAACCCCTACCCTTCTACTGATACGAGTGCTACAGCTGGCTGTAATCATATCTTCTGCGCTACGGTAAGCAGGCTCATCGCCCATACCGAACATGTAATTCTCACGACCGAACCAAGTGCATTCGACAATGGCGCAACCAGAAGGGCCAGACTGAGCATGGGAATCTCAAAAAGTGTCCGATGTGCAGAAACCCCAGCAAGTTCATAACCCCGTCCTCCCGGTTTTGGAAGCATGGTCATCACGAAAGGGAGCAAGTTACAGAGGCTTACAAGGAAAGCATGGCCAAGGTTCCATGCCGGTATGTATTGAACAGGCTGAATCTGTTTGTTCAAATTCTCACTTTCCGTTAGGTACTTTCAACGCTCGCTACAGGGAGATACCGCGCGGCCACTTTGCCCTTTTGGAAGGGATTGCTTCTACCAACATCTCAACGCCGACGGATCGCCTTATATTTTCAAGAGCGGGGCGGACATTTCTATGCGTGTACGCACCCCTACTTCCGTCTACAGCCCTCCAATTCAACTCAACTTCTCCAGCAATATTATAACACTGTACGACCATCGATGCGCTCCTTTTTTGATGACCTTGTGGACTTCACGGCGGATTATGTTCCAGTTTTTGTGGATGACCATGATGGTCCGGGGATATTTTCCATGCAAATCACTGCAGATTTGAGCACCATAAACGAGCCAAGCAACTCCTCTAATTTTAGCAGAACAAACGACTTGGATGGGGATGCCCATATCAGCCACCTTTTAAGGGAGGCGATGTCTAGCCTAGGATCCGCCGCGTCAGATGCCAGTGACTCAGTGGCCCATACTCTGGCCATGGTCCGGCTGCTTACACGGCAGGGTGTACGCCCTAACACTGAGGCCGAGAACTCAACAGAAGCTATGGTGTGTCAACAATCTATTATTCTGATAGGGCGGGACGTTGAAGACGCTTCAGATGGGTCGCCGTATTCTCTCAAGTTACTCGTTAGAAGATAGACAGGGGGTGACCGCAGACCCACCACCGAGTGGTGTTGAAGTTCCTTTCCCCTCTGACTCTGCCGACCTTGGTTCTCTTCGCTCTGACGAAGAGTGGCTAAGAAGTTACGACGTTCATGACGACATGCCGGGTTTGCAGAGTGTATCAAACTCATCGTCGAGCGAACGCTATTTTTCCGACTCCGAAAGCGACCCTGATGACGACGTGAGTCGGCTGGGGAGGTATCTGCGGGGCTCTGGAAGCGGCAGCCTTCGGACGACTGTTGAATACCAGGAGAGCGAGGGAGGCGGTGAGGAAGAGGTGAGGGCGATGCAAGAGATAGCCGAACGGGGCCCAGAAGAGGTTGTGGAAGTAATTGTTCGAGATGGGGTGCTGGACGAGCCACAAATGCCAGTGATGGACTATGAGATGCCAGGTGCGGAGGGAGGGGAGAGTGGGCGAGTGGTGAACCCTCCGTTTCTGACTGATGGACGAGGCAGGGTCGTCTGGAGCAGCAATGGCGAAAATAGCGACAGTGAGCCTCGTCCATCAGAGGAGACGACAGGTAAATAGAAAGCCATAGATTACTGGTGTGCAATGACGTCATAAATCATGGAAGGACCCGCGTTCCAGTGCACGCGTCTCCCTTTGTCGTCCCTTTACCCTCTCCTCTCTCTCCCGTACTCTCCCGCTATGGCGAAAGTCGACGTCGTTCGCGCGACTATGCCATCCCTCTCAGTCCCAACGTTCAAATCGGCAGACTCCAACTGCCCTGCATCGCCCACTACCCCCAAGACTCCTGCAGATGAGGGCTTGGATTTTTTCTCGTCAGAACGAGCCCAAGGCGAGAGCCCTATCCTTGTATATGAACTTCGCCTCGATCCAGATGGTGGTCCAAATAAAGATCGCCAGGTCTGTTTTTCTGTCCTGGATATCTACCTTATCTCTCGTTAATCACTGAACCTTTCAGTACATACGGCTACCTCCAGCATACACTCCCTATATTCTAAGAGTCTCATTTGATGCTGGCACACCCGCAGCTAATAATGGTGTCTTCAAGACCAACTTTCCCTTGGATGGAGGTGCCTTTGGCAGAAAGCGTTACGCCCAGCGAAAGTCTGTGAATTTATGCCCAGCTTCTCAGATGTGTGTACCCATGATCTCCAACAGGCTTCCAGAAGATTATTCGAAGCCTATCCAAATTGATTTGCCAATCTCCCACGCGGGTGCCTTTGTCTACTGGGTCGAGTATGATTCAGGGAATGGACAACGCGTCGAAGGCCGCCGCGGTTATTTTAACGTTGATCCTATCCTCAAGATCAAGGGTCGCACCCCTGTCTTGGGTAACAACTTAGTAATCTTGCCCCCGGGACAAGGGGGAGCTCTTCAGTCCCAATATGTTAACCTCCCCCTCGACGGCTTAGCCATTTTGACTGTCGTGTCGAAGTGGATGGGTCCTTTGGATAGATGGAGGGAGCACCTTGCCGAAGCGAAAGAACGAGGATATACAATGCTACATTATACGCCACTACAAGAACGTGGAAAAAGTAACAGTCCTTATTCTATTCGTGACCAGATGAAATACGACCAGAGCTTGTTTAGTGGGCCACTGGACAGCGAGTCTGGAAGAAGAAGGATGGAAGAAGTCTTGAGGATAGCACGCGAGGATTATGGTTTACTCAGCATGACGGACGTTGTCCTCAATCACACCGCAAATGATAGCCCGTGGTTAACTGAACACCCAGAAGCAGGTGCCTCACTATATTAGAACCCAGCGAACTCATTCTGACTTGAAAAAAAAAAAACACATAGGTTATAGCCCGGAAAACACGCCTCATCTTGCCCCTGCGCTCGAATTAGATTCCGCGATTATTCAATTCTCCACTCATCTGGCATCCAGGGGATTACCCACTTCTATTAGTTCAGAGACCGACCTGAATACCCTTGTTTCCGCTTTTGAGCAGGATCTGAAGGGGACCAATCTCTGGCAGTATTACGTGCTTGATTCCTCGCGCGAGAAGGACTCCGTGAAATCTGCACTTAAATGTGGAAAGATTACACCTTGGGTCGGACCAGACGTGAAGGGAAAATCTGTCGCTGAACTGGCCGAGATTCTACGCTGCGGCGAATTGATCAAAGGACTTGGTTCATTCGCATCAAGGTTTGGTGTCCATGTCGAAAGCGATGTCGCAGCAGGCCTGATCAGAGCCGCCTTTGTCGGTACCGAAGATATTAATACTCTGGCTGAGGCGTGGGTTAGAGTTGTGGATGTCATCAATGTCCCACTGTATAAGGAGTGGGAGGAGGATATGCGCGTCGCTCTTGAAAACATTCGGAACAGGGTTAAGTATGTCCGTTTGGATCCTCACGGACCCAGACTTGGAGAGATCACCCAGGAGTGAGTCTTTGTATGACGTTCTCTCCCAGACAATTGGCTTAAACGGAATTCAGAAATCCATTTGTTGAGAGTTACTTCACCCGGCTTCTCCCCAAACCTGATTCCTCCCCTCTGGTCTACTCCTTCGCAAACAACGGCTGGATCTGGAACGCTGA
The DNA here is from genome assembly GCA_004296355.1 of Lepiota venenata. Lineage (NCBI taxonomy): Eukaryota > Fungi > Basidiomycota > Agaricomycetes > Agaricales > Agaricaceae > Lepiota > Lepiota venenata. The sequence goes on from RCFS01000003.1 coordinate 1,147,232, forward strand.
TCCTTTACAGAATTTTGCACTCTCACCATCGAGGGCATATCTTCGTCGAGAGGTCATCGTCTGGGGTGATTGTGTCAAGCTTCGATATGGCGCATCGCCAGAAGCCAATCCATGGCTCTGGGATTATATGACTAAATATGTTGTATCCCTCGCGAAAACCTTCGACGGGTTTAGGATCGACAACTGTCATTCAACTCCCCTTGAGGTTGGAACGCATATGCTGGACGCAGCGCGTGTAGCTAGACCTGATCTCTATGTGTGTGCTGAGCTTTTCACAGGAAGCGAAGACATGGACCTGGCTTTTGTCAGGCAACTTGGCCTCAACAGTTTGATACGAGAAAGCTATAACGGCTGGGATCCCAAAGAACTTTCGCGACTGCTTTATAGACATGGCGTCGGGAAGCCAATAGCTTCAATGGACGGCGTTTGCATGATGAGGACGGAGGAGATTGCGAGCCCCACCGGCAAAGGACCAATTCGGAAGGCCATTGTGACGCCTCTCAACGGATCCATGCCCCACGCCTTGTTTTATGACCTTACACATGATAACGAGTCGCCATTCGACAAACGATCGGCTGAAGATGCGCTCTCAACGGGGGCGCTGGTGACGTTCAGCTATAGCGCAATCGGGAGTGTAAAGGGATTCGATGATTTATACCCCAAGTTGTTGAATCTCGTGCAAGAGAACAGGGAATATGCTCTATGTGGAACGGGAGCCGGAAGCGGCATTGCGAAAGTTAAACGCATATTGAACGAGCTACACTTGGAAATGATGCTTGATCGTTATGAGGAAGGTCATATCCACCAAGATAATGATGTAAGTACCAGTTAGCTCCCCCTCGGATCCTCGTGATTAAGTGGTTGGTGTGCAGTATATTGTCGTCCACCGGGTCCAACCTTCAACTCAAAAAGGCTACTTGCTAGTGGCACACACAGGCTTTACGAAAGGTTCCAAAGACCGTGGAGATGGTGAGTAGTACAGTTCGTTCAAGCCTAGACAGACCTTTGAACTATTATTATTCAGTCAGTCCTATTAAGCTTCGTCGGACACAAGCTAGGTTGATTCTCGGAGCGGGTATAAATATATTGTCCTATGACGGTCCCAAAGACAGCAAGCTGCTTCATGGCCTTCCTGCAGATCTAGTAGACATTCCGAAATTCACTGTGCCACAGAAAATGGACGACGATGGACCATTCAGTGAAATCATAATCCCAGAGTCGTTCCCGCCAGGTAGCATCATGATTTTCCAGACGCAACTACAGGAACACGACCCATCCCTAGACACGTACTGTATTTCTGGTGCGCAAGAAGCATTTGAAGACCTGGATCTTGTTGATCTGAACGTCATTCTCCACCGGACGGACGGCGAGGAACGCGACGCGACAGATGGTGTCTATGGTGTCTACGACGTTCCTAGTCTTGGGAAGAATGTGTACTGTGGCTTGGAAGGTTGGATGCATCCCTTGAGACATATCATGCGGTACAATGATCTTGGCCACCCACTTTGTGACCATTTAAGAAAAGGAAATTGGGCACTGGATTATATCCACCAACGGTTAAGCCAGTGCGTATCATCTTTCTCTATTGAGCGACACACGTCTCATTTTGTTGGAGCCAACTATCTGTGTTTCCAAGGCTCGAAAAACCTGCGAAATGGTTTCAGGAGCGCTTTGAGCGCATTAAATCATCTGTGCCTGACTTTATGCGACCTAAGTATTTTGCACTGGTGGTCTCGGAAGCCTATAAAGCAGCTCGCAGAGCAGTTGTGGAGCAGTCTTCGGAATTTATTTCTTCTGGCCATGATTTTACCCAGGACTTGGCTCTATGTGCCGTTCAAATGCACGGTCAGGTCAAGTCCGCATCCCTCCACCCTGGAAAGCCTACACCATCACTAGCTGCTGGTCTGCCCCATTTTACCGCTGGATGGGCGCGTTGCTGGGGGAGAGATGTTTTCATCTCCCTACGCGGTTTGTTCTTGACAACAGGAAATTTCGAGGCTGCTAGGAAACATATTTTGGTGTTTGCTTCTACACTAAAGCACGGGTTGATACCAAATTTGTTAGATTCTGTGAGACACCCTCGGTGGGCATCTATCCCTCGGTGATTAAACTCTAGAATGATTGCTTACCTCGCATAGGTATAATTCGAGGGATTCTCCCTGGTGGATGCTGCAAAACATACAAGATTACGTTTCCTTTGCACCAGAGGGACTTACTATTTTATCGGAATCGGTGAAGCGCCGTTTTCCCAAAGACGATACATGGGTATCCTGGGACGACCCTCGTGCATACGCCTATTCGAGTACGATCGCAGAGGTAATCCAAGAGATTCTTCAACGCCATGCCAACGGCATCCACTTTAGGGAACACAACGCTGGACCAAAGCTTGATATGCAAATGTCGGATCAGGGCTTCAACATTGATATTGAGGTTAACTGGGATAACGGGTTCATATTTGGAGGAAATAGTTGGAACTGTGGTACTTGGATGGATAAAATGGGGGAGTCCACAAAAGCCGGAACCAAAGGTGTACCTGGTACTCCTCGAGATGGCGCACCAGTAGAGATCACCGGATTGCTTGCAAGTACTCTGCGATGGCTCGATTCTCTTTCGTCCAATAACCAGTTTCCTTTTGACGGTATTGAAAGGATTAGTAGGTTCTCAAGTCTTGAGCTTTTTGGTCCATACACTTACGTTCATTATGACAGTCAGGGGCGAACGGAAGCTCATCACATACCGTGAATGGGCTGGCCTAATCAAACGGAACTTCGAGAGGTGTTACTATGTGCCGCTGAGTGAGTCCACAAGAAGGTACTCAACAAGAGCTGACATCGCGCTTTCAGATCCTGCTGAGGACAACCTCTACGATATCAAGCCTTGTGTTGTAAACAAGCGGGGCGTTTATAAGGATGTTTATGGTTCCGGGGCTGGGCGAGAGTGGTCGGACTATCAGCTACGCTGCAACTTCCCGATAGCTATGGTGGTTGCGCCAGAATTGTTTAATGAAGGCCACGCGCTTGGTGCATTGAAGATGGCAGACCAGATCCTTAGAGGTCCTTTAGGCATGAAGACGCTTGACCCAGCCGACTTGCAGTATAGACCAATATACGACAATTCGAATGATTCGACCGACCCGTCGGTTGCCAAGGGCCAGAACTATCATAATGTTGGTCGACCTGTTTCTATTTATCTCCTCCTGGTCTCATCATTTGTCGCGTAGGGACCAGAGTGGGGATGGCCGCTAGGCTATTTCCTGCGTGCTTATCTTTACTTTGATATCCGCGCGGGAGCGGGTAGGGAAGTACGTTCACCGTGCCAAGATTTGGTGAATTTTTAACTGAATAATATCCAGAAACGCGGCAACTTCCTACATCACCTTCACCAAGCGTTGCTCGTGCCAAAGCATCACATCCAAAAGGACCCCTGGGCGGGCATACCAGAGCTTACCAACGCCGGGGGGGTATACTGCCCAGACTCCTGCAATACGCAAGCGTGGAGTGCAAGTACGCTTTTGGACTTCCTCGAGGAGGTGCATAGGTTGCGTTGAGTACTCATTGTTCAGTCGGTAAATAGATGTATGTGAACAGTAGCAATAAATAGACCAAGTGTACCAGCGAAGCACCCTGGGTGGGTTGCTGGGATTGCCATGCCAGTACGATCCAAGCTGTCATTGGTCCTGTTGCAGTGTGCTGCGGCAGATGGTTGAAGGGAGAGCGGGGTATCAATCTGGCGAGATGGATCACATGGGCATACGCGGCATTCGCCGAGTGATGGATAAGTCTGGCCACAAATGGTGCGCATACATTGAATAGCACATGCAGTCACTCGTGCTGTTGCACACCACACACCCTTCCCACATTCCCCTCCAGAAAGAAAATCTGGCGCTTCCGCACAGCGATCTCCTCAGTATATGAGCGTCGGTTCACCCTCTGCCTACCTGCTTTGGGCTATCCTCTCATGCATCGTACGCTCTCCGTGTCGTTGTTCACACCGCTTACTCACGCCCTTTACAGTTCCTCACCTTCCTGATGCTTCATCTATGGGCCTACGATAGGTTCAACTGTCTTAAGTGGAGTGGGGGAAGGCAACCAGGTGCATTCAAAAGGGTCATGACGTAGGTGCTCCTTTCCTTGCCACCAATCCCGTGAACGACTTTCGTCTTTCGATCCAGCTATTCCTACTTGGGGACTGTCCCACTGCTCGTTGTTTTTAGTGTGGCGATTACTGTCATCAAATTCTCCGAAGGTATTTAATCCGGGCCCTCACTCTTGTTTGGTGTAACAGCTGGTGTAGGGTACTTTGTCAGCCCATCAGGGAAAGGTATGTAAAAGGGGAGCATGTTGGATCCAGGGTTAACGTACATCCCAGTCGTTCCAAAACCCTTAAATTTGTGGAGACCTAAAAATCAGCACTGGCTGCTACCTCTATATTTTATATTGAGTATTGCCTGGTCTCTCGAGTTGTGAGTAACACCCCAGCTTTTGCTAGCTCGTCAATAACATCTTAACGCGAGCACGTTTGATGCAGAGTAACACACCTAGAAGGTGACTCCTTTCTCTGAGGATGTCATGTGTTGGACCTACACCATCGTTGGCAGAGTTAGCTTTCTGGTTGTTCCTCCTCCATCAAGGGCCGGGGAAGAGAGAGTGGTTTTATAGCTGGGAGTTTCGAGCGTGGTATATTGGTTCGCCAATTGCTTTGTTAAATCCTAGGCTCGCCCGTTCACTGATAGAGGATAGGATGCACCGCCGCAATACTAGGCATGCCCCTGACAACCCTCATCACGAGACGGGACCTAGAAACGGTGCACTGAGTTTGTTACTTTCTACTGGTCGGGACTGATGATACCCTTCCAGTGTCAAGCCTATATTTTCCTTGTTGGTTCCCTAGCGGGAACATCTACTACTATTTGCTTTCTCTACGTATTGTTTCGCTTTCCAGCGTTCATCAGGCATGTCAAGGCCGAGGGTGCCGAGCCAGACGTGGTGGTACGGCTGGCGACTTTTTACCAGCTAAATGTGCGCCTGCTTTTTTTTTGTTTTTTGTTTGTGAATAATTGGACTATTGTTCAGAGGATTCGAGTCATGTTTCGTTTTCTTTTCACTATACCTCTCCTAATTATAGCAGTTGACGGCATTCACCCGCCGTTTATAGCTGTTGCGAATGCGTAAGGCTGCATATACTTAGGTCTCTGGTTCGCCGTTCATCAGCTATGTTCCTAGCTTTGCCTCAGATTTTCTCTTAATGATGGGCGGGATTGGGTGCTTTGTTTCCTCTGCTATCACCCTACTTGTGAGGGGTTCATTTCATGCTGACATGAGCAATTATTTAAATAAGCCTTCAAAGATATTTTTCCCTCGTTCTTTTACACGTGAAGCCGGATACAGGGCCAAAATGCATACACCACAGAATTCTGGAAAAGTTGTTAGTGCAAGTTCGCCTACTCAGTATTACCACGATGGGAGTGGACCCAAACAATCACTTGGTATGGATTACCCTACTCTACATATACATATGCACCTCAAATGCTTCGTTTTCTAGAAGGCAGTCTCCCCTCAATGGCGATGCATACTTTCAGACGATCCACCTCTCATAATGTGCAGGCTCGACACTCCCTCGAGAGAGTACTCTCTCCTGGTTACGAGTCGGATACAGAGAGCGAAGCGAGGACTTCACATACTATGCCCGTCGCATCTCCTGGGACTTCAGGCAGGTACCGAACAATGTCAGTATCCCAATTAGATCCAAGATGGCAACAACTGCAGGTTGAGGCATCAGTGGGTCAACAATCCTATGAGCAGCGCCTGCCTCTGCAGAGAAACATTTACATGACAACTTCCTCGCCCCCCTTGCCCCGACAAGCACCAAGGGAAGTCCACTCATCTCTCCAGTTACATCCATATGTGAGTCTGAATAGATCACCGTCCCTCTCTACTTTTTGACCCGGTATATCTAAGGTTCTGCATTTCACTTCTCCTATTGACTTGGTCGATCTCCCTGATACCAATCCAAATGCTGCATTTCCACATCCTTAACTAACTCCCCCATCTCGCAACCAACAAATCATTAGAGTAGTTTGTCATTCTTCAGGCACTTATCTAATACCCACTACTCTATACCCATCCATATGAATGACTCCATGAGCTCCAATATTTGGTATAACAAAAAGCTAATCCCACTTGTTTCTTGGTTTCCCATTATTTCCAGGCATCTTATACCCATATATACCATCTGTGCTTGGCTTATATTTTCACATTTGTAGCTATTATTGGATTTCCTAGCTTATTTTTTGTCCCAACTCTGGTTAGGTTTGGATATCAGATTAAATTTTTAATTTTATTCCAGTTTGCCCAAACTCAATGTATAAATCATAATTATAGACATAAAACTTATATTAGGGCTTTTCAGGTTTTCTTAGGCTTTCTGATTTAGGGACTAGTACTAGTATTTCTTATGACTTATCTTTGGCTTTGGGGTATTATCTTGACTTGTATTATTTGTGTCTATTTTGCTACAGTGGCTCAAAAAACTGTCCCAATGTTTTGACATTTTCAACAAATTTGTATATAGAGCATAAACCAGAGTACATACTATGCTGAAAATATTCATGGAGATGGGGTCCAATCACCTCTATTATTCAGTGTTTACATCATGTAATTTGATAAAGATCTGGATTTATAATTGGTTATCCAATATTATTACTTTTTGGGACAGTTTTTTGGCCCTCTATCACCTTTGCTATATCAGACCAAATTTATATCTGAAAAATTCCAAATAAATTATGGAACTGATTTACAATGTTATACAACTAATTTCACATATTGACCTAAGGTTTGATCACTTTTTGCCTTGCTGCTATATTATAAAAGCTATTTTTTCTACCTGATATGTTTGAGTTATTTCTCTTCTCCAAATTGAAAGCCACATATACCAAATAGTGTTCAATACCAATGGAGGAGAGTACTTTGTCAAAAATATTCAGAAGGAGATGATAGAAAACCAAAAAAAAAATAAAAGTGAATAATATATAAAGCTTCCCTCTACAGATAAAATTTAATAATTCACTTGATCCTTACTGAAAAGCTAAACAATGTAACTCAGATAGCCAGACTGATGAGTATTACCTATTTTTCCATTACCATACCTCAAATATTCAGAAATACACACTACAATACCAGTAGTTGGCTTCTATTATACTACCATACTTTGACTACTCTCCCCTAAATATATTAGTAGGCCATCTACAGTAGTCAAACTATACCTACCTATTATAAACACTTGGTATCCCTTCAAAAGTATATGTTAAAGTTTGTCTATGTTTATTTAAGCCTAATACTTTGTTAAATTCTCATCAAATATAACTATGGTTCAAATAAAATATATTCAATCTAAACAATAGAGCAAGTATAGTTTGCCTGGGACCTATCTCTAGCAACTGGTAGTGTAAGAAAGTAAGAGAAAATGCACTTATATCATTTGGCATCATAAACAGCATTATTTGGCTTTCCAATGGTAGTTTAAGGAAATATTATTTCTTGTATTTACAAAAATATTGGGAAGATTACATCTTTTTGACATGTTTCTTGCTGCCCCCTACCTATATTTTAGCTTAGTTAGTAGCATATTCCTCTGAATTAGTATTGAACACTGTTTAGTGCATGTGGCCTTAAGCTTAGAAGAGAAAAAATGGCTTGAACATATTAGGTAGAAAAAATAGCTTTTATAATATAGCAGCAAGGAGAAAAGTGATCAAACCTTAGGTCAATATGTGAAATTAGTTATTTTTTATTTTTTTATTTTTTTTTCAATTCAACAATTTATTACTTGGTACACAATAGCAGTCCAAGGTGGTTGATCTACTACATGAGTGTAGCTACAAGAGCAGGACCACTTAAATAAGATACACAAGATTCACAGAAGGGCCCCTGCAGCCCCCTGCAGGGGCCCACTATCATCCAATAGACTGAAGTTGGCCATCAAGTGGCTGTGAAAAGTAAAGATGGGAGAGGGCCAACCCAGGCCAGAGCCTAGACAGCCGAACCCCTCCTGGAAAAAGAAAAGAGCCAATGGAGGGGGCCCCATGGGCAGGTAGGACAAAGCGCTGGGCAGAGGGCCCTGGGAAGAAGGAAAAGGAACCCAGAACATACATTCGGAAGTAAACAAGAAGGCCTATGAGGTTGAGGGAGGGGCCAAAGCTGCTGGCTGCCCCTTGACCTTACAGGCAGAAGAACCAACACTGGTCTTGTGACCAGTGTCTGCAGTGCGACTGTCAGCCGCATACCAGGCCTTGATCCAGTCCAGTTGGAATCAATGATGCCAGAAGGGGCACTTCAGGCTGTTGGCAGCATGCAACTTGCCACAGTTAACACACTTGTGGGAGTGGGGGCAGGGGGAGCCAGTGGGGGTGGCGGGGACAGGGGGCCTGGCCTTGGGATGGCCCTTGTAGCATCCAGCCAATGACCAGTGTTCTGCCTCAGAGTGAGGCTCAGAACATATAGGGCAATGTGCAGAACATGCATGGCAGGAATGGATGGTGTGGCCCCAGCGCCAACAATGGGAGCAGCGTGGGGTGCTGGGGTTAGTGCAGGTGGTCCAGATAAAACATATGGTGCCTGCAAGGGGGATGGAATGCCCAGCCACCACCTTAGTGTGAGAGCCAGACTGAGAGTTGTGAATGTCAAACCAGGCAGTAGCCATGGTTGACTTGGCAGAGTTGCAGACCACCCAGGGGGGGCCAGCAAGGGGGAGAGAGAGGGTGAGGGGGGACGAGCTGAGAGCCTGCACCACCTTGGTGGAGGTGACCCAGTCAGTGGTACTGGGTTGGAAAAGAGGGATGTTGATGAGCTTCAAGTAAGAGCATGATATAGGAAGGGCAGCAGAGACCGAGGGTGTTTTGAGGTCCCTGCTGAGGGCAGTGCTGACAGTTGCCAGCTCAGCAGCTGATGCTACAGCAGAGGTGGAGAGGGACAGGCCCCCAGAGGAAGGGCACGCCAACTTGATGCAAAGTGTGGAGCCAGAGGCCAATAATGCCAAGTTAATGACATGGGTGACATGTGGAAGAGATGCCTTGGAGAGGGCATCAGACCTGGGGATTGAAATTTGGTGCCATGAGGGGCCAGCCACAGTGCAGGAGCGCTTGGCCTTGGAGACTGGAGCGCCAAGAATGGCCTTTTGGATGGCAATGACACGGTCTGTGGGGAGTGAGGGGAATGCCTTGGCCACATGGACCAAGGTGGGCGCTGCCTTGAGTGCACTGGCATAAGAAAGGGGGGGGGGGGGAGGGGGAACACTGGAGGGAACAGATCAAGGGCACCTAGGAGAGTGCACAGGGTGAGGGGGACATGGGCAGCTGGGGCAGTGCCAGACTGTGTAGGGATAGTCTCTGACACAGCCTGGGCAGTGGCTAAGGCTGTAGGGGACAGGTTAGAGGGCCCAGCAGACCTGCTTACCTCAGCAGTTCCATGGGACGGACATGTGGTGTCCACATGTTGGGGAGAGGAGGAGGGAGCCCAATGCGCCACATAGTGATGAAAGTACTCCCAGAATGATACTTGTTGGCCCTGGGAGGAGACCTGTATGTTGGACCATTTGGATGCAAGAATAGCATCCAGGAGGTGGTAAGAGCCCTCAACAAGAGCAAGGGCAGTGGCCGGATCCACAGGCTTAGAGGCAAGCAGGGGACCCAAGCAGGGGAGGGCAGTCTTGACCAGCCAGGAGCTGTAATCCAGGGCAGGGTCAGAAGGGGTAGGCTGGACTTTGTGGGCAGCAAAGGCAGCCACTGCAGCCACAATGGCATCTTTGCTGGGGAGGGAGGGAGTTGAGCCATAGGAAAGGGCGGGGGATGCCTCAAAGCATAAATGCTTTGTGGCAACATTGGCTAGTGCCTTGTCAATGGAGCCAGCAGGGGCAGAAGTGGGTGAGGGGGGGTGGGAGCCAAAAGCACCCAGGGAGAAAAAACATGTGGCAGCTGGTGAGCGATCCAAGGCCGCATGGGCATTGGGCTTGGGGGGCATAGTTCAGTAGAGCTAGTATTCAGAACAGAACACCTAACTATAATGCTACAACCAGCCAGAGACCAACTTGGAAATTGGTGGTGGTGGTTAAAGGTCAAGAAGGGATGTGAAATTAGTTATATAACATTGTAAATCAGTTCCATAATTTATTTGGAATTTTTCAGATATAAATTTGGTCTGATATAGCAAAGGTGATAGAGGGCCAAAAAACTGTCCCAATGAGTAATAATATGAGATAATTGATTATAAATCCAGATTTTTATCAAATCACGTGATGTAAACACTGAATAATAGAGGTGATTGGGCCCCATCTCCATGAATATTTTCAGCATAGTACAGTGGCTGACAAAAGTATTGCACACCCCTAAATAAGGCTATATCTCTATAACCACTCTACCAACTGACCTCAAATAACTTATGATAAAAAAGGAGACCTTCTTGGGACTAAGATCACAGCATTAATATATTATCTGAGTTAATGTGTGATTTTATATTTAAGCTACAGTTAAAAGTCCAAAAATCAACTTCCCAGGGACTTTGAGCAATGTTCTAGAAAAAGGATATGTGATAGTACTTGCTTTTCCAAGTCCAACATAGTTTAAATCATAAAATTCCATTAGGTGGATCCTCAGATAAAAAATTCCGAAGTTGCCAGTTTTGATCTTTTTTTTTTTGTTTTTAATCAACAATTTATAACACAGTGCATGGTAGCAGTCTGCAGCAGCTATCTACTACAAGAGAAGTAGCTACAATAATTATGAGAGTTCTACAGATGGGCCCCAAAGGGGCCCAACATCATCCAATGTACTGAGTGGAGGTGTCAAGTACCTGTGGTAGGGAAGAAACTAACTAGCGAACTAGGAAGTGAAGTGATAGAGGAGAGAGGTACATACCAGTGGGCAGGCTAGGTAGGAAGGGTGGGTGGGAAAGAGTGTTGAGCAACAGTACCTCCTGGGTTGGGGGGGAAGGAAAACACCAGGGGGTTTGCCTGGAGGAAAGTGACCAGGTCATCAATGTTGGTGTAGAAGTTAGCTCCACTGTCCTGAGTCCAGGTCCAGTGGCAGGTGTAGAGAGGGCATGACCAGAGAATGTGGTCATGCCATTGAAAGGGAAAGCCACAAGAGCAGGAGGTGGGTTCACTGGGGAAGAACCATGATTAGTATTTCCCAGTGGGTGCATGGTTAAGGATGCAGCATGTTAAGCAGGCAGCAAGTGATGGAGGTTTTTTTGCAACCAATGAGAGAAACAGTCTGTCATGAAAGTAGGATGGATGGAGAGGCTTATCACAGTGCGAGAGGGGCATGAATTGTGAGCCCAGGGAGGGGAGAGTGGAGTCAAGCTGCCACTCCCTGATAACATGTTTAGTACTCAGCTTCTGGATAGACAATGCCCAGACTGGGAACAAGGTTGAGAAGGGTGGATGAGGTTTCATGGAAGTGAGGGCATGGGCTTGCCTGTGTACTGAGAGTTTCCATCACAACAGAGAATGTGCAACAGTGAGTGAGTGGAAAGGCAAGGATTTGAGCCAAGGGATGAGAAGGGATGCAACTGAGAGGGATGTGTGTTGCCCAGAGGAGGGGGAGGGGGAGAGTGCAGCCTGCACTGCTGATGGAGACTTAGTTAAGAGGAAGAGAGAAGAAATATCACTACTAAATAGAGGGAGTAGTAAAGATAGGGCAAAAGAAAAAGTGAAGTGTTCAGAGTTGGGACCTGTGAGAGAACTGGCATCAGTAGAATTGGAGTGTACTAGTACATTGTTTACTGAGGCAACATAGGAGACTCAAGAGGAGAAACCAACAAGATGAGGAGGGGGGGAAGAGGAATCAAAACCTATCACTAAGATAGAAGAAGAAAAGAGTGCCCTTGAAAGGGCTGGGTCAAGGATAGTGCTATGCTTTTTTTTTTTTTTTTTTTTTTTGAATCAACAATTTATTACGTGGTGCACAATAGCAGTCCGCGGCAGTGTACCTACTACAAGATGCTCAAGTAATAGACTGCTTAAATACAAAACAAATTCACAGAAGGGCCCCCGGAGGGGGCCCAACAATGTCTGTTGTACTGAGCATGGCCGTCAAGTGACTGTGAAAAGAAAGTCAGGTGGGGGCTGAGCCAGGTGAGCACCTAGACACCTGAACCCCACCAGGAAAATAACTAAAAGGGAAGTTGAAACATGGGGAGGCCCCAAGGGCGGGCAGGACAAAGCACCGGGCAAGAGGCCCTGGGGAGGAGAAAACAGAACCCAAATGCAGAGAAAAAGAACCCAGAACCTACTGTAAAATGAAATGAGAAGGCCTACGAGGTCGAGGAAGGGGCCGAAGCCACTGGCTGCCCCTTGACCTTATGGGCAGAAGAACCGACACTGGTTTTGCGACCAGCATCTGCAGTGTGACCATCAGCCACATACCGGGCTTTGATCCACTCCAGTTGGAATTGGTGTCGCCAGAAGGGGCACTTTGGGCTGTTGGCGGCATGTGACTTGCCGCAATTAACACACTTGCCCATGTGGGGGCAGGGGGAGCCAGAGGGGGTGGCGGGGACAGGGGGCTTGGCCTTGGGGTGGCCTTTGCAGCAGCCGGCTGAAGACCGGTGTTTGGCCTCAGAGTGAGGTTCAGAGCAGATGGGGCAACACATGGAGCGTGCCCTGCATGAGTGGAGAGTGTGGCCCCAGCGCCAGCATCGAGAGCAGCGGGGGGTGCCGGGATTAGTGTGGGCGGTCCAGATGAAACAGACAGCACCAGCAATGGGAATGGAGCGTCCAGCCACCACCTTGGCACGGGAGCTGGACTGGGAGTCATGGATGTCAAACCAGGCAGTAGCCATGGTTGACTTGGCAGAGTTGCGGACTACCCTGGGGGGACCAGCAAGGGGGAGAGAGAGGGCAAGGGGCAATCGGCTAAGGGCCTGCACAACCTCAGCAGAGGTAACCCGGTCAGCAGTACCAGGCTGGAAGAGAGGGACATCGACAAGCTTGAGGTAGGATCGTGACATAGGGAGGGCAACAGGGACCGGAGGAGCCTTCAGGTCTTTGCCAATGGCAGCACTGACTGTCATTAGCTCAGAAGCCGATGCAACAGCAGAGGTGGAGAGGGACAGGCCCCCAGAGGAAGGGCGCGCCGACTCAACGTGGAGTGCAGAGCCAGAGGCCGATAACACCGAGTTAACGACATGGGTGACATGTGGGAGGGACGCCTTAGAAAGGGCGTCTGAGCCAGGGACCAGAATTTGGCGCTGTGAGGGGCCAGCAACAGTGCATGTGCGCTTGGCTTTGGAGGCTGGAGTGCCAAGAACAGCCTTCTGGACAGCAATGACACGGTCTGTCAGGAGAGTGGGGAATGCCTTGGCCACGTGAACCAAGGTAGGCGCTGCCTTGAGGGTGCCAGCATATGAAAGTGGGGGGGGAGGGGCCACACCGGGCGGGACGAACCAAGGGCGCTGGGGAGAGCGCGCAGGGCGAGGGAGAGGGGGCAGTGCCAGGGCAGCACCAGCTATAGGCACCGGCCCTGCAGGAGTAGACTCCTGCACAGCCGGACCAGAAGCCGGCACAGCAGGGGCTGCATTAGTGGAGTTGGTGGAATCGCTTACATCAGCTGTTCCACGGAACAGGCATGTGGTGTCCACATGTTGGGGGGGAGAGGGAGCCGGAGCCCAGTGTACCGCATAACGACGGAAGTACTCACAGAATGTTATTTTTTGGTCCTGGGAAGTGACTGGGATTTGAGACCACTCGGAGGCCAGGATGGCATCCAAGAGTTTGTACACCCCTTCAGCAAGGGCAAGGGCAGAATTGAGGTCCAGGGGTGCTGCGGCCAGCAGGGGACCAAGACGGGGGAGGGCAGTACCTACCAACCAGGAGCCATAGTCAAGTGTGGGGTCCTGTTTGACAGTGGTGGTTCTGGGAAGTGGTTGAAGTACCTCAGGAAGATGGGAGAAATCTTCCTCAGTGGGGGGGGAGGGTGTGGATCCATACGAAAGGGCCGGGGAAGCCTCAAAGCGTAAACGCTTTGCAGCAATGTTGGCCAGAGCTGTGTCAACCAAGTCAACAGCAGCAGGGGCCAGAGAGGGGGAGGGGGGGGAGGCAGAGCCAAAGGCCCCCAGGGAGAAAAAACATGCCACAGCCAGCGACCTTTCGGAAGCCATGCGCGCACTGGGCTTTGGTGGCATAGATGTAGGGGAGCTGGTAACTGAGTCAGATACCTAACTACAACACTATGGACCAGCCAGAGACCAACTCGAAAATCAGTGGTGGTGGTACAAGGTCAAGAAGGGATGAGGATAGTGCTATGCCAGGAGGACAAGTCCTTTCTGGAGCATGGGGAGGGGGGGGTGAGGAAGAAGAAACAGTTAGTGAACCAGTCCATGATGTGATAACTGGGCTCAGCCAGTGGGTGGGAACAGAGAATGGGGTCACCTTTGATGGAGGGTAGGGCAGTGTCCATGAATACAAGGGCAGAGCCTGATGTTCAATGTTGTTGGGCTGTGAGGAAGGGGAGTGAAAGAGGGTGACATTTGGTGGTGGAGGAGTTGGTAAGTAGGGAGTTGATCCCATGTGTGTGGAGAAGGGAGGCAATCTGCATTGCACTTCTGGTATGGAGTTTTCTGAGATGAAGGTGAATGGGGAGAAGGCCTGCAATGGCTTTGACTCCTTGGGATAGGGAGGTGTGGAAGGCCCCCATAATCCACAAGATGGCATGCCATTGTGAGGCCCTGGGTTGTTTGAGCAGTCCCTTGATGTGGGCAGCATCATGGAACCACAGTGAGGAGCTGTATGCCATCAAAGGGACAACACAGGATTGGTAAAGGAGGTGTTTATGGGAGGGTGTGAGACCTTGGGAGGAATTTCCCAGCAGGTGCATGGCTCCCAGCAGGGAGAATGATTTGTTGGTATAGAAGGTAACATGGTCTTTGAAGGAGAGCCTTGGGTCAAACCAGAAGCCCAGGTAGTGCCAGATAGGAGAGGGGAGGAGGGGGGAGTTACCAGTGTAAGAGGCATATCCCAGGTCCAGAGGGGGGAAAGACTTGTTGTGCTGTCTGGAGAAGAAAAACAACTCAGTTTTTGAGTGTTCCAAGACCAGCCCAAAGTTGGAAAGTAGTCTAAATATGATGCCATAGGCTGCAACAAGTGGGGGAGTCATGTCCTCCCACTGTTTTCCTTGGGAGACCAAGAGTCCATCATCCACATAGGAAAGAAAGTCAACATTTCAGAGGAGGGGGTTGAGAGAGAAGAGATGCTTGGCTATGTAAAGTACTAGGGCCAGGAAAAGCAATGACAGGACAGGGGATAGAGCAGAGCCCTGGACAACTCCTACTGAGCAGTCCATGGGTTCAGAAATGATGTTGGCTCCCCAGGAGAAGGAGGTGGTATGGCCAATGAGGTAGGACTTGAAGAAGGCTAGCACTTGGGGGGGGAAACCCTGGTGGTGGAGGATGGCTACCAGGGTAGAGTGCTGCTGGCCCTGATCACCTTACATGGCGCCACCTCAAAAAACTGGTTACCAGGCCCTCCTGCCATTCCACCCTCCTTGCTCTGGCCAATGCCTGTGTCAAACACAGTCATTGGCCCTCATACTTTAAAGACTCCACTATGGTCGTTATTCCCAAATCTCCAAAATCTTCACACACCAAGCTTGGGGACTTTTGCCCCATCATGCTTCTTAACACCATGGGGAAGCTGATTGAGAAGATGTTGGCCACTCAACTCCAATTTGCAGCTGTCTGCCATGCTCTTGTCCACCCTCACCAACTCAGAGGGATTGCTGGCCGCTCTACTAAGGATGCCGGCCTCTATCTCTCCCACCTTGTCCATGCAGGATGGGCTAAAAACACAATTACCAGTGTGGTTGCCTTTGATGTTGCCCAGTTCTTCCCCTCCCTCCACCAGGTGTGGCACAGTCTCTTCTGGAATCTGCATCAGATCTTGGGCTGGATCTGGTACTTCCTGTGGTGCCAGGCCTGTTGAATATGCTCCAGACAGTCAGTAAGTAGATGTGCTTAGTCATATTCCTAATGTGGACTGTGGGAAGTAGTCACATGATGTGTAGTGAACTTTGCCTGTGGGTACACTTGTAATGCTTAGTCTTTTACAAGTGCCCACAGGTGAGTAGTATATTAGTTCTCTTTAATACAGTCTTTTACGAGTGCCCACAGCTGCTAGGACTTCCCTATAAGTCAACCACTGCTCTGTTTTTAACAAGGCCCTACCCACTTTCCACACGATTGTAATCTGAACCTGTTGGTTATAGATTTGGTCTTCCTTCCTGTGGCCAGGGGCAATGAGCTCAAGCCCATCATTGATCTCAATCATTGGGGCACATCAAATCACGCCCCCCTGACCATTGTTCTTCCCACTTCTAGGTTCCTCACAGGGGCCTGGAAGTGGGTCATTAAATGGGACTCGGATGAGGAAGCTGCTTTCCTCGGCAAGGTCACAGAAGGGGTGGGGGCCTTGGTCTCCGCCCTGGACACCCCAGAGGTGGTTGAGAGGGTAGTCTTGACCATCTCCAAGATCATCTCTTGGGCATGGGCCTCCCATTCCAAGGAGGCCTTCATTGTCAGTCACTCCAAGCCCTGGTGGGGCCTGGAGTGTTCCGAGCTTATTGCTGCCCACCGTGCTACTCCCTTCCTGGAGTCATGGCAGGCTTTTCGGGCTGCGTGCAAATGTGCCAAATGCGTCTTCTTTGATGCTTGCATTGCAGAGATTGCTACAGCTAACAAGCATCCCTGGGAACTCATGGCCTGGGTTCAGCAACAGAAGCTCCCTGCGGTGGAGGCTCTGTCCTATCAGGGCAGGCCCTGCCACAACCTCCCGGATTTATTCTGGGCCCTTCACAGCACCTACAATGCAGCTTCCGGCCGTGCTTGTGATCTGTCTGTGTTGGATGAGCTCCTGAACCATGACATCAGGGAGTGGTACCCCTTCCAGGCACCCGAGATGATGGAGGCATTAGCCACCTGCTCTGGGTGCTCTTCTCCAGGTCTGGACCACATTATGTGGTCCCACCTTAAGAGTTTACTCAACCACTATCGCGTGCATGAGTTCCTCCTCTCTGTGGCCATTGCCTGCATTTGCGTGGGCTGCTGGCCCAGTCACTTCAAGGAGTCTACCTCAGTTATCATACCAAAACCAGGGAAGCCCTTTTATTCCACCCCCAAGATGTTCTGGCCCATTGTGCTGTTGAACACCATGGGGAACCTTGTTGAGAAGATGATCTTGCACTGTCTCCAGTTTGACTGTGTCAAGTGGAACATTTTTCATCCAAACCAGCTCAGGGGTATTTCCCAACACTCGACAGAGGATGCTGGTTTGGTCCTTACCCATCTGGTTTGTGCTGGGTGGGCAAAGGGTCTCAAGACTAGTGTGGTGGCTTTTGACATCACTCAGTTCTTCCCATCTCTCAACCATGATATGCTTTTGGCTATCATGTGCAAGTCCAGGCTGGCCCCTGAGCTGGTCCAGTTCTTTGCATCTTACCTTGTGGGCTGCCATACCTCTTATTCGTGGGGCGGTGTGCTCTCTGATCCTTTTGAGGCTGATGTGGGCATTGGCCAGGGCTCTGCCCTGTCCCCTGTCCTCTCCGCCCTTTGCCTGGCTCCTCTGGTTTATTTGTTTTACCAGAGGGCCAGAGCTGTGGGTCTATCTGTCAACATGCTTTTGTATGTTGATGACAGTGCCCTGATTGTTCAGTCCAAGCTCTGGGCTGATAACATTGTGTTGAATGTGCTCCAGACAGTCAGTAAGTAGATGTGCTTAGTCATATTCCTAATGTGGACTGTGGGAAGTAGTCACATGATGTGTAGTGAACTTTGCCTGTGGGCACACTTGTAATGCTTAGTCTTTTACGAGTGCCCACAGCTGCTAGGACTTCTCTATAAGTCAACCACTGCTCTGTTTCTAACACGTTGCTGCTCCGCAGCGGGCATATGCCATTGTGCATGCCCTTTTTGTTGCTTTTGCACTCATTCTTGAACACAACAAGTCCGAGTTTTTCAACTTCTCCCACAAGCCGGGACGACAATCCTGCCATTGACCTGGGCTTTGCCCTGTTCACTGGCAATACTCCTCTACACCCTAAACTGTTCTGGCAGTATCTGGGCTTCTACTTCAACTGTGCTCTGAATTTCAAGGAGCATGTTTGTTATTATACTACTAAGTCATTCTCTATGGTTTGCACCATGAGGATGCTTGGTAACTCTACCAGGGGCCTTCTTCCTGAACAGAAGAGGCTCCTTTACCGTTTGTGTGTGCTGCCCATAGCATGCAGACAAAAGGGAAGAGACCCCAAGTCCGCTGCTTATATACAGTTCTGTAGACTACACTATCTATAGATACTGCACACAGACCAATGCACAGACCATGTCATGTCACAAGTGTGACGTGACATGTTGGAGGAGAAATGTAGCAACGAGTCATATGATATAGGAGAAATGAACAGAAGGAGGAACGCTTACCTTGTTGACCAGTTATGGCATAACCAAGATGGCCGAGACCATTCAATTGCACACTCAACCAGGACACCCAATTCCAACAGCTCTACGGAGGATGCTGGTTTGGTCCTTACCCATGTGGTTCATGCCAGGTGGGCAAAGGGTCTCAAGACCAGCGTGGTGGCTTTTGAAATTTCTCCCACAAGCTGGGGGACAACAACCCTGCCATTGACCTGGGCTTTGCCCCATTCACTGGCGATACTCCTCTGTGCCCTAAGCCATTTTGGCAGTATCTGGGCTTTTACTTCAACCGTGCTCTGAATTTCAAGGAGCATGTTTGGTACTATACTACCAAGTCATTCTCTACGGTTTGCACCATGAGGATGCTAGGTAACTCTACCAGGGGCCTCCTTCCTGAACAGAAGAGGCTTCTTTACCATTCGTGTGTGTTGCCCATAGCTACCTATGGGTTTCGCCTCTGGTATCATGCCAGCTGCCCTAACAAGGGTGTCTTGGCTCTTTTCACACAGATGCAGCAACGAGCTGCCCTGTGGGTTACTGGTGCTTTCCACACCTCTCCGACTGGAGCAGTAGAGGCCCTTGCGGGCCTTCTACCTATTCGTCTTTACCTCCAGAAGCTTGCCAAGCATACAATATATTGCATGGTGACTCTGGGCTCCTCCCATCCCCTTAGGTCGCTCTTGGGGAGGGAGTATAGTGGCAATGCAACCTTGCATCCCCACTCAGTTGCTCTTATGGCTAAGGGTCACAAGCCCAAGGTCAAGAGTGCCGTCATGGAGATCCAACAGGTTCTCCCTTCCCTCACCAAGGTGTTTGATGCGTTTGATGATGCAGCAAGGCCCGGTCTTTGTCTTTGTGATTGGTTTAACAACCAAATCATGAGAACCTGCTGGATCTCCATGATGGCACTCCTGACCTTGGGCTTGTGACTCTTGGCCATAAGGGCGACAGAACGGGGATACGGGGTTGCATTGCCACTGTACTCCCTCCCCAAGAGCGACCTAAGGGGGTGGGAGGAGCCCAGAGTTGCCACACGGTATATCATGTGCTTGGCAAGCTTCTGGAGATGGAGATGGATCAGCAGAAGGCCTGTGAGGGCCTCTACTGCACCAGTCGGGGAAGTGCGGAAAGCACCAGTAATCCACAGAGCAGCACAACACTGCATCTGCGTGAAGAGAGCCAAAACACCCTTGTTGGGGCGGCTGGCATGATACCAGAGGTGAAACCCATAGGTAGCTATGGGCAACACACACATATGGTAAAGGAGCCTCTTCTGCTCAGGAAGGAGGCCCCTGGTAGAGTTACCTAGCATCCTCATGGTGCGAACTGTAAAGAATGACTTGGTAGTATAGTACCAAACATGCTCCTTGAAATTCAGAGCACGGTCAAAATAAAAGCCCAGATACCACCAAAACGGTTTGGGGCATAGAGCAGTGTTGCCAGTGAATGGGGCAAAGCCCAGGTCAATGGCAGGGTTATCATCCCCTGGCTTGTGGGAGAAGTTGAAAAACTCGGACTTGTCATGCTCAAGAATGAGTGCAAAAGCAACAAAAAGGGTGTGCACAATGGCATATGCCTGCCAAAGAGCAGCAACATTATCAGCCCAAAGCTTAGACTGAACAATCAGAGTACCGTCATTAACATACAACAGCATGTCAATGGACAGACCCGCAGCCCTGGCCCTCCAGTAAAACAGATAAACCAGAGGAGCTAGCCAAAGGGCAGAAAGGACAGGGGACAAGGCAGAGCCCTGGCCAATACCCACATCAGCCTCGAAGGGCTCAGAGAGCATGCCGCCCCAAGAGTAAGAGGTACGGCAGCCCACAAGGTAAGACACAAAGAACCGGACCAGCTCAGGGGCCAGCCCGGACTTGCACATGATAGCCAGAAGCATATCATGGTTGAGGGAAGGAAAGAACTGCATGATGTCAAAAGCCACCACACTAGTCTTGAGACCCTTTGCCCACCCAGTGTGAACCAGATGGGTAAGGACCAAACCAGCATCCTCCGTAGAGCATTGGGAAATTCCCCCGAGCTGGTTTGGATGAAAAACGTTCCATTTGACGCAGTCAAACTGGAGATGGCGCGAGATCATCTTCTCGACAAGTTTCCCCATGGTGTTCAACAGCACAATAGGCCAGAACATCTTGGGAGTGGAGTAAGAGGGCTTCCCCAGTTTCAGTATGATAACCAAGGTAGACTCCTTGAAATGGCTGGGCCAGCAGCCCACGCAAATGCAGGCATTGGCCACAGAGAGGAGGAACTTGCGCACACAGTAGTAGTTGAGTAAACTCTTAAGGTGGGACCACATAATGTGGTCTGGGCCTGGAGAAGAGTGCCCAGAGCAGGCAGCTAATGCCTCCATCATCTCAGGTGCCTGAAAGGGGTACCACTCCCTGACGTCATGGTCAGGGAGTTCATCTAGCACAGACAGATCACAAGCACGGCAAGAAGCTGCATTGTAAGTGCTGTGAAGGGCCTGGAACAAATCCGGAAGGTCATGGCAGGGCCTGCCCTGATAGGACAGAGCCTCCACTGCAGGAAGCTTATGTTGCTGAACCCAGGCCATAAGGTCCCAGGGATGCTTGTTAGCAGTAGCAATCTCTGCAATGCAGGCATTGAAGAAGACGCGTTTGGCGCGTTTGTATGCAGCCCTAAAAGCCCACCATGACTCCGGAGAGGGAGCAGCATGGTGGGCAGCAATAAGTTTGGAGCACTCTGGGCCCCACCAGGGCTTGGAGCGACCAACAATGAAGGCCTCCCTTGAATGGGAGGCCCATGCCTGGGAAATGATCTCGGAAACAGTTGAAACTGCCCTCTCAACCACCTCCAGGGTGTCTAGGGCAGAGACCAAGGTCCCCACCCCTTCTGCAACCTCACCAAGGAAGGCAGCTTCCTCATCCGAGTCCTGTTTAATGATCTGCTTCCAGGCCCCTGCAAGGAACCTAGAAGTGGGAAGAACAACAGGGGGGCGTGATCTGACACACCCCAATGACCGAGATCAATGACAGGCTTGAGCTCATTGCCCCTGGCCACAGGAAGGAAGATCAAATCTATAACCAAAGGGTTCAGATTACAATCGTGTGGGAAGTGGGTAGGGCCTGGCACTACAGGAAGCACCAGATCCAGCCCGAGATCTGACACAAATTCCAGAAGGGACTGTGCCACACCCGGGTGGGGGATCCGATCAGGATCCCACACACATGAGTGACAGTTAAAGTTACCCCCCATATAGAACAGAGGGGGAAGTTCATCCACCAAGCCTCCTGAGAGAAGCCTGATGGCAGTGTGCCTGTCGTCAGAATAGACGTTCAGAAGATGGATCAGCTCCCCCCCAAGAAACAGGGAGAGAAACAACAGATTGCAATTATCTACCAGATCGTGCCTGAACACAGGCCAGAGAGGCTTAAGCCGGTTATGGACATAGGCCATAACCCACGGATTTAGGTCACCAACCTTAGGTGGGACCATACATGTCCACTCCGGGTGGAGCAGAGTACCGATCACTTCATTGCCCTCCTTAGAGCACGTTGAGGGAGCAGAGCAAACCGTCCTCCAGGGCGGCTCCTGAAAAAAGAGTACATTGAAATCACATTTCAAAGTCTCCAGGTGTACATCAACTAAAGAGTAGCTATGGTTGACGTTCTGGGAAAACACCCGGATCTCCTGTACACTAGTTGTCCTAGGCATGAGGAGATTGTGAGTTAGCAGAGGTGCAAGGTGAGGTCTGCTTGGACCTTACCTCATGATACTGCTTGCAGAACCACTCAGCATCATACCGCTTGGCCCACCAAGGGCAGTCCCTGTCGTAGGGAGCATGCTTGCCGCTACAGTTGCGGCAGCAAGGGGAGTGAGGGCATGGCTCACCCTCGGGGGTGGCAGGAGAGGGGTTCTTGCCTCTATGGGCCTTACAGCACCCAGCCATAGCACAGTGGTTAGCCTCAGAATGGGGCTTGCCACAGAGAGGGCACACGGCAAACCAGGCCTTGCAGACTTGCGAGGTGTGACCCCACTTCCAGCAACGCTAGCAGAGGGAAACACCCTGACGAGGTTTGGCAGCCCTGATGGGGCACGCCCAGGTACCAATGGCCAACGAACAGTCAACCATCTGACAGGCAATGGAACCCGTGCCAGAGTCCCAGATTTCAAACCACACTGTACAGGAGTCGGAGTGGGCAGAGTTGCGTTTAACCCGGGGAGGGCCAACTAGGAACTGGAAGCCCCTGTGAGAGGACTGCCGCATAATGTTCTCAATCACCTGGCGGTCAATGACCTGCCCATTGGGACCAAGACAAGGGACATCACAAACCCTCATAAAGGATTTGGATGAGGGGACAGTAGCTTGGGGCCTAGACCCCTGAGGGAAATAGTGCAATGCCTATCCAGAGATGAGAGTCACATCAGCGTCCTTGGTGACGTCATTGGTCACCAGAGAGTACCTGTTGTATGCAGGTGAAACCTGTGTGACAACAAGAGGGGACTTGGCCACTTCCAGGGCACAATTAATGGCCCTGTTCATGTTAGCAAGATCTCTCAAGGCAGGCTTATCACCATGAAAGATAATAAGAACCTGGCACCGAGAGGGGCCAGCAGTAGTCATCCTTGGGTGCTTGGGCTTGCACTATGACAAGGAGGAAGGAACAGGGGAAGCAGGACCACCCTTACCAATGGTGTGGGCAATCTGCTCCGGAGTAAGATGAGGGAACGCCTTCACCATGGCCGCAATAGCTGCGACCTGGGCAGAGGCATCCCTTGAGGGGGAAGGCAACCCCTTGGCAACCTGTGCAAATGAATGCTTACATGCATTTGGCTTGGTAGCCTCATTAACCTTAGGGGGCGGGCCAAGTGGAAACTTGGCCGCCACTGCATAGGCACGCCCCTTTGCAGAGGCATTGCCCAAGGAGGTACCAGCTTGTAAAGGACTGGGCCTCAAGGCAGTAGCAGCACCCTGGGACCCTCCCGGAGGAGGGGGAGGGGCTGGGGCCTTCCCTTTGCCCTTATCCTGCCAAGCAGGAGGGGGTTTGGGGGCCGACCCAGCAGCAGAGAGATCTGGGGCCATGTCCGGTGCCAGGTCCATAGAGTCGCCAGGTGGAGGGGCAGCACCCCCAGAGGAGACATCACCCATCCCCTGACGGATGGAGGGGGGGATGTCAGAGACATCCCGGACAATAGTCCTGGCCATAAGACCCCAAAGGGTGGCCATAGAAGTGTGGGCCACTGGAACATCCAGCAGCCCAACATGAGACATGATCTCCAGGGTGTTACTCACAGCCCTGTAGAACTTGGTCATAACAGGGTCACTGAGGTCGAGACCCTGGCCCCTCTTGCATAGCCAAGTGTTGGCCACCCTGAGCAACTGCCCTATCGCATCCAGAGCTGGCCCTGGCCCTTCTGAAGGAGGGGCCTCCAAACAAAGTGGGGCAATCAGTGGCAGGGCAAACAGACCACCACCAGAAGTGTTGGCTGGGTGAGAACCTGAAGCATCGGACATGTTGTCATCATCGTCGGATCCTGCAGCGGAGTGAGGGCATTTGGAAGCCCTAGAGTCGGGTCAAACGGGCCTGGTAGGGGTCCTATCTTCCAAAAATGATTCAATGGCGGCAGACCCATGGTCGAGGAAGGAGAGGCCAGGGGCGGCTGGGAGAGGCCCGTGAGCACTTGCCATCAGGTCATCCACTTGAGACCAGGGGCCAGGGGGATGCCTGGGCACAGGGGACTGGAGAGTATCCAGTGGGTCACCAGGGGAAGGTTGGCCCGCAGCAGAAGATCCGCCACAATCCGCCCTCCCCCCTTGGAGTTGGTCGGAGGCCTTTGTTGAGGGCATAGTATGGTACTTCTGGATTGAGGATCCAACAGGAGCTTGCACAGATAAATGAGTTTTGGTGAGGTAGGAGGTTGTGGCTGTGCTGGCACTGATGGGAGTACCAGAACAAGAAGCAATGCCTGATAGCAGTGTGCCTGTCGTCAGAATAGACGTTCAGCTCTTTTTCCCCACCAGTCCCGTTCACCTAGTGGGAATCTATAATGATGCTCAGGACTCCGCATTATCCTTTCTTACAGACACGCTCTCCATCTCCTCCCACTCTTGCCTCTGCCTAGTCGGAGACCTCAATATCCGATCCTGCGAGTGGGACCCTTCCTATCCTACCCACCCCACTAGAGCCTCCTGACTCCTCAATGTGACAGAGTCACTCTCCCTGACCAGAGCCCTGCCATCTTTTCCCCAACCTACATTCTACCCCAGAGACCAAAGCAAATCCTCCACAGTCATAGACCTGGCCTTCTTCTCAAACAAACTTCCCATCTCCGAGTACCACATTCTACCCCACCTCCAACTACCCTCAGACCATGCCCCTCTGGCCTTTACTCTCCCCGTCCCCTCCAAAGTTCCCTTTGTCAGGAAAACTGTGATAAAGATCGACTCCGAGGAAGAAACCGCCTTCCTTGATGCAGTCTCGCATGGCTTGGGCTCTCTCACATCCTCACACCCTCTTCACTCGGCTAAGGACGTTGAGGCATTTGCCTCCTCCCTCATAACCATTGTCTCTGATGCCTGGTCTACCAACTCAAAAACCTCCCTAGTCTGCCACAGATCCAAACCGTGGTGGGACGGCACTTGTTTGCTCCTCCTAGGCTTGTACAGGTCCTCCCCTTCCAAAGAAACCTGGGGATCAGTCCGCTCTGGCTGCCACTCTGCCAAACATGCCTATTACGACGCTCTGGCTAAAGACATAGCGGTAACCAACAAATGGCCCTGGGACTTGATGTCTTGGGTGGGCTCCCATTCCCTGCCAGCCATCGACACTGTTGTTGACCCCAGGACCTCCAAACCCTGTATAACCCAGGAGGAACTCTTTGATGCACTGGGCTCCCACTTCTTCAATGCAAAAGACTGCACGACCAACCTCTCGGGGCTCGACTACCTCCCTGAGCAGAGCTCCCGTGCTTGGGTTCCCTTTGCCTCACCTGAACTTGACAAAGCCTTAGTGGGCACTTCTAATCAATCTGCTGCTGGCCCTGACCACCTCACTTGGTGACACCTCAAGAGACTGGTATCCCGTCCCTCCTGTCACTCTGCCCTCCTTGCCCTTGCCAATGCCTGCGTCGAACATGGGCATTGGCTCTCTTACTTCAAGGATTTGACCACTGTCATTATTCCCAAACCCCCTAAGCCCTCACACACCAGGCCTGGGGACTTTCGCCCCATCACACTCCTTAACACTATGGGCAAACTGTTCAAGAAAATGCTGGCCACTTGACTCCAATTTGCGGCTGTCCACCACGCACTTGTTCACCCCTGACAACTTGGTGGCATTGCTGGTCGTTCCACTGAAGATGCTGGCCTCTATCTGACCTACCTTGTCCGAGCCAGATGGGCCAAAAACATGGTCACCAGCGTGGTTGCCTTCGATGTCGCCCAGTTCTTCCCCTCCCTTCATCATTCCACTCTCATTGCCATCCTCTGACACCAGGGCTTCCCCCCTCAGGTTCTATCATTCTTCGAATCCTACCTAGTGGGTCACACCACTTCCCTTTCATGGGGGGCAAACATTGTCTCCAACCCCATGGACTGCTCTGTTGGGGTTGTCCAAGGATCTGCCCTCTCTCCGGTACTGTTGTCCCTCTTCCTGGCACCAGTCCTTTACATTGCGGATCACCTTTTCTCCCTTGACCCCCTCCTCAAGAGTATTGACTTCCTCTCCTACATGGACAACAGCCTCATTGTATCCTGAGGTAAACAGTGGGAGGACGTGACTCCCCCCCTGATCAAAGCATATGGAATTGTCTTCCAGCTTCTGTCTGACTTTGGGCTGGTCCTCGAACACTCCAAAACCGAGTCATTCTTCTTCTCCAGAAGACACAATGAGTCTTTCCCCTCTTTGGACCTGGGCTACGCCCCCTTCACCAGGAACACTCCCCTCCTACCATCCCCTGTATGGCGCTACCTGGGTTTCTGGTTCGACCCTCGGCTCTCTTTCAAGGAGCATGTTGCCTTCTATGTGAACAAGTCATTCTCACTCCTAGGCGCCATGCGCCTACTGGGCAACTCATCCCGTGGCCTGAGCCCTTCACATAAGTGTCTACTCTACCACTCCTGTGTTGTCCCTTTGATGACATATGGCTCTTCTCTCTGGTTCCATGATGCAGCCTGCATCAAAGGACTCCTCAAGCAACTCAGGGCCTCGCAACAGCATGCCACCTTGTGGATCACAGGGGCATTCTGCACCTCCCCATCCCAAGGAGTTGAAGCCATTGCAGGCCTTCTGCCCATCCACCTACACTTGAGGAAACTACAAACCCGGAGTGCTATGCGGATTGCCTCCCTCCCCCACACTCATGGGATCAACTCCCTCCTCACCAACACCTCCACTACCAAACGCCACCCCCTCTCCCTCCCCTTCCTCTCTGCCAGACAAAAAAGGATCTCTGGCTCCGCCCTCGCCTTCATGGATGCTGCACTCCCCTCCATCATCAACGACCCCATCCTCCGCTCTCATTCCCTGGCTGAGCCGGGTTATCGCATACTGGACCGGTTTTCTAATCATTTTACTTTTCTCAATCCCCCATTCCCCTGCTCCAAAGACACTTTATCCTCTTGGCACAATTCTGTTCTTGACCTGGCACTCTCTAGGGCCATTTTCTCTTCGTGTACGCTTGTAATTGGCTTTGACTCCTCTTCCCCCCCCTCCTGTCTCGTTGGCTTCTCCTCCCGAGTCTCTTATGTTGCTTCTGTGGACAATGTAATTGTATGCTTGGACTCTACTGATGCTGGTTCCTTGACAGGTACAGACTGCAAACGTTTCGCTTTTTTTTTTGCCATCTCCTCTCTGCTCCCCTTGTTTAGCAGTAATATTACTTCCCTTTTCTTTCTCACTGACTCTCCCTCAGTGGTGCGGGCTGCACTCTCCCCCTTCCCCTCCTCCGGACAGCATACCTCTCTTCAGGTCTCCTCCCTCCTTATCCCTTGGCTCCAATCCTCAGATCATCACTCCGTCACCATAGCACACTCTCTCTCGCATTGGAGACTCTCAGTGCACAGGTTAGCCCATGACCTCGCTTCCGCGAAACCCCATCCACCCTACTTGACCTCGTTCCCAGTGTGGGCGTCGTCTATCTGGAAGTTGAGCACTAAACACATCATCCGGGAATAGCAGCTTGCCTCCTCCCCCCCAACCGCTCTCAGCTCGCAGTTCCTGCCCCTCGCACATTGCGATGAACCCATCCAACCATCCTACTTCAAGGATGGGTCTTTCTTATCCTCGGTGGCAAAACAAACCCCATCCCTCACCACCCAATTGACGAGATGCATTCTTAACCATGCTCCCACTGGCAAATATCAGTCCTGGTTCTTTCCTAACGAACCAACAGCATGCCCCTGTGGCTTTCCCTTCCAATGGGGCAACCATATCCTCTGGTCATGCCCCCTCTACACCCGCCACTGGTCCTGGACTCAGGACAGCGGTTCGAACTATTACACAGATCTCAATGGTCTAATCATGTTTCTCCAGGATAACCCCCTGGCCTTCTCCTTCCCCCTGGACCCTGGAGGTACTGCTGTCTGTCACTCCTCCCCACCCACCCTACATTCTTAGCCCGCCCGCTAGTATGTACATTCCCTCACCTTTCTCTTTCTAGTATCATAGTTAGTTTCTTCCCCCTCATGGGCACTTGACGCCCCTACTCAGTACATCAGATGATGTTGGACCCCTTCGGGGTCCTTCTGCAGAACTCTCATATACCTTGTAGCTACCTCTCTTGTAGTAGATAGCTGCTGTGGACTGCTACCACGCACCATGTTATAAATTGATGATTTAAAAAAAAAAAAAAAAAAAGAATAGACATTCAGAAGATGGATTGGCTCCCCCCCAAAAAACAGGAAGAGAAGCAACAGATTGCAATTATCTACCAGATTGCGCCTGAACACGGGCTGGAGAGGCTTAAGCCGGTTATGGACATAAGCCATAACCTGCAGATTTAGGTTACCAACCTTAGGTGGGACCATACATGTCCACTCCAGATGGAGCAGAGCACCGATAACATCATCACCCTCTTTGGAGTGCGTTGAGGGAGCAGAACAAACTGTCCTCCAGGGCAGTTCTTGGAAAAAGAGAACATCAAAATCCAATTTGAGAGTCTCCAGGTGTACATCAACAAGTGCGTAACTACGGTTGACATTCTGTGAAAAAACCCAGATCTCCTGTACACTAGTTGTCCTAGGCATGAGGAGGTCTTGAGTTAGTGGAGGCACGAGGCGAGGTCTGCTTGGACCTTACCTCAGAATACTGCTTGCGGAACCACTCGGCATCATACCACTTGGCCCACCAAGGGCAGTCCCTATCGTAGGGAGCGTGTTCACCACTACAGTTGTGGCAGCGAGGGGGGTGAGTGCATGGCTTGCCCTCAGGAGTGGCAGGAGAAGGGTTCTTGCCCTTGTGGGCCTTACAGCACCCAGCCATAGCATGGTGGTTAGCCTCAGAGTGAGGCTTGCCACAGAGGGGGCACACGGCGAACCAGGCCTTACAGACTTGAGAGGTGTGACCCCACTTCCAGCAGTGCTGGCAGAGAGAAACACCCTGACGAGGCTTGGCAGCCCTGATAGGGCAAGCCCGAGTACCAACGGCCAACGAGCGGTTGACCATCTGATGAGCAATGGAACCCGTGCCAGA
The DNA here is from genome assembly GCA_004296355.1 of Lepiota venenata. NCBI lineage: Eukaryota > Fungi > Basidiomycota > Agaricomycetes > Agaricales > Agaricaceae > Lepiota > Lepiota venenata. Next base: position 1,176,354 of record RCFS01000003.1, read on the forward strand.
GTCCCAGATTTCAAACCACACCGTGCAGGAGTCGGAGTGGGCAGAGTTGTGTTTGACCTGGGGAGGGCCAACTAGGAACTGGAAGCCTCTGTGAGAGGACTGCCGCATAATGTTCTCGATTGCCTGGCGGTCAATGACCTGCCTGTTGGGACCGAGTCAAGGGACATCACAAACCCTCATGAAGGATTTGGATGAAGGGATGGTAGCCTGGGGCCTAGACCCCTGGGGGAAATAGCATGATGCCCACCTAGAGATGAGGGTCATGTCGGCATCCTTGGCAACATCGTTTGTTGCCAGAGAGTACCCATTGTACACAGGTGAGACCTGCGTGACAACAAGGGGGGACTTAGCCACTTCAAGGGCACAATTGATGGCCCCATTCATGTTGGAGAGATCCCTCAGGGCGGGCTTGTTGCTGTAAAAGATGATAAGAACCTGGCACCAAGAGGGGCCAGCAGTAGTCATCCTCGGGTGCTTGGGCTTGCGCTGCAAGGAGGAGGAGAGAGTAGGGGAAGCAGGACCGCCCTTACCAATGGTATGGGCGATCTGCTCCAGGGTAAGATGAGAGAATGCCTTCACCATGGCCACAATAGCTGCAACCTGGGCGGAGGCATCCCTCGAGGGGGGAGGCAACCCCTTGGCAACCTGCGCAAATGACTGTTTCTTTGGTACACTCGGCTTGGAGGCCATGTTAACCTTAGGGGGTGGGCCAAGAGGAAACTTGGCCGCCACCGCATAAGTGCACCCCTTCACAGAGGCATTGCCTAAGGAAGTACCAGCCTGTGAGGGACCAGGTCTTGAGGCAGGAGTGGCACCCTGAGACCCCCCAGGGGGGGGGGAGGGGCCGGGGCCTTCCCTTTACCCTTGTTCTGACAAACAGGGGGCTTGGGGGCCGGCCCAGCAACAGAGGAGTCCAGAGCCATGTCAGGCTCCAGGTCCATGGAGTCCCCAGGAGGAGAGGCAGCATCCCCAGAAGGGGCACCACCCAGCCCCTGACAAATGGAGGGGGGGATGTCAGAGACATCCCGGACAATTGTCCCAAAGGGTGGCCGTAGAGGTGCTGGCTACTGGGGTATCCAGCAACCCAACAAGAGACATAGTCTCCAGGGTGTTGCTCACAGCCCTGAAGAGGTTTGTAGTCACAGGGTCACCGAGGTTGAGACCCCGGCCCCTCTCGCACAGCCAGTCACTGGCCACTCTGAGCGACAGCCCTATTGCAGCTAACACCGGTCCTGGCCCATCTGAGGGAGGGGCCTCCAAACAAAGAGGGAAAATCGACGGCGGGGCAAACAGACTGCCACCAGAGGCGTCGGCTGGGTGAGAACCCGACACGTCCAACATATTGTCGTTGTCGTCGGATCCTGCAGCAGATCGGGGGCGTTTGGAAGCCCTGGAATCGGGTCAAATGGGCCTGGTAGGGGTCCTATCTTCTGGGAATGATTCGACGGCGGCAGGCCCATTGTCGAGGAAGGAGAGTCCAGGGGCAGCCAGGAGAGCGCCATGGGCACTTGCCATAAGGTTGTCCACTTGGGACCGGGGGCCAGGGGGATGCCTGGGCGCAGGGGACTGGAGAGTATCCAGTGGGTCATCTGGGGAAGGCTGGGCCACAGCAGAAGATCCGCCACAATCTGACCTCCCCCCTCGGAGTTGGTCAGAGGCCCTTGTCGAGGGCATAGTACGGTAATCCTGGATCGGAGATCCAACAGTAAGTGAATGCAAAAAACGAGTTTCAGTGAGGAGGAGGGTTGTGGCTGTGCCAGTACTGATGGGAGTACCAGAACAAGAAGCAATGGTAAGGTCCAAGCAGACCTTACCTCACACCTCCACTAACTCACGACCTCCTCATGCCTAGGACAACTAGTGTACAGGAGATCTGGGTGTTTTCCCAGAACATCAACCATAGCTACTCATTAGTTGATGTACACCTGGAGATTTTGAAATTCGATTTCAATGTACTCTTTTTTCAGGAACCGCCCTGGAGGACAGTTTGTTCTGCCCCTTCAACGCGCTCTAGGGAGGGCGATGATATAGTTGGTGCTCCGCTCCATCCAGAGTGGACATGTATGGTCCCACCCAAAGTTGGTGACCTGAATCTGTGGGTTATGGCCTATGTCCATAACCGGCTTAATGTTAGGAGTGCACTGAGGACTTGCAGAGTTGTGTGCACTCAGTTGTGCTCTGGCAGTTCTATGGACTTGTGTTGTGGTTTGTGGACTTGTAGATAGCACAGGACACTTAGATCAGTAGGTCATGTGATCAGGTAGTGTAGTTGCACCTGTGGACAAGTTTGGGACTTCTAGTCTCTCACAGCTGTCCACAGGTGAGTAGTTTAGCTACTTAGAGTCCCAGTCTCTCACAGCTGTCCACAGCTCAATTCTACATGTATAGCAAGAATGAGCCTCAGAGAGGCAGGCCTGTAGGTAGGGGCAAAGACCTCGTTGAAATCGAAGCCAGGACGCTGAGAGTAGCCTTTAGCAACCAACCTGGACTTGTAGTGTTCCACAGAGCCATCAGGATTGAGCTTGACTCAAAATACCCACCCACAGTCAATAGCTGTCTTGCCAGGAGGCAATTCAATGATGTCCCAGGTGTGGTTGCCTAGCAGAGAGGACATCTGGTCATTGCAGGCTGTCTGCCACCTAGGGCCATCTGGGCCACTAAATGCAGCCTTGAGAGTGTGAAATCCAGGATCCTCAGTGTTGCCAGCAAACTTGACCTCAAGGAAGCCATCATCAGCAGCCAAGTCAGCTTCCTCCTCTTTATCACTGTCTGGAATGACAGAAGTAGGCTCTCTGACCTTCCACCACTCACCAGGAGGTTGCCTGACCCTCATGCCTTGTCTAGGCTTGAATGCAGGTGCAGGGGGAAGGCCAGGTGAAGCAGGAGGTGCAGGAATGCAAACTAGAGCTGGGGCAGGAGCAGGAGAAGCTGGGGCAGCAGAGAGTGTGACAGGGAGTGCAGGAGCTGGCTCAGGAAGTGGTGTCACCTCTCAAGGAGGCACAGGTTTGACTCGAGGGACAGCAGCTGGCTCAGAGGGAGCCAGAGATGGACATGGAGTGTAGCACTCACCCCCTGAATCTGACATCGCTTCTTGTTCTGGTACTCCCATCAGTACCAGCACAGCCACATACCTCTTCCTCACTGTTACTTGTTTTTTGCATGCACTTACTGTTGGATCCTCGATCCAGGAATACTGTACTATGCCCTCAACAAGGGCCTCTGACCAGCTCCGAGGGGGGAGATCAGATCGCAGTGGATCTTCTGCTACGGCCCAGCCTTCCCCAGGTGACCCTCTGGATACTCTCCAGTCCCCCATGCCCCGGCATCCCCAGAGCCCTCAGTCTCAGGTGGACGACCTGATGGCAAGTGCTCACAAGCCTCTCCCAGCCACCCCTGGCCTCTCCTTCCTCAATGATGGGTCCGCCACTGTCGAATCATTCTCGGAAGATAGGACCCCTACCAGGCCCGTTCGACCTGACTCTAGGGCTTCCAAACACCCTCATTCTGCTGCAGGATCTGATAACAACAACACCATGTCTGACACCTCGGGTTCTCACCCAGCCGACACTCCTGGCAGCGGTCTGTTTGCCCCACCGCCGATTTCCCCTCTTTGTTTGGAGGCCCCTCCTTTGGATGGGCCGGGACCAGCTTTAGCTGCGATAGGGCAGTTGCTCAGAGTGGCCAATGGCTGGCTGCGTGAGAGGGGCCAGGGTCTCGACCTCAGTGACCCTGAGACTACTGAGCTCTTCAGGGCTGTGAGCAACACCCTGGAGACTTTGTCTTGTGTTGGGCTACTGGATACTCCAGTGACCCACACATCCACAGCCACCCTTAGGGGTCTTATGGCCAGGACTATTGTCCAGGACATCTCTGATGTTCCCCCCTCCATCCGTCAGGGGATGGGTGATACCCCCGCTGGGGGTGCTGCCCCTCCACCAGGCGACTCCATGGATCTGGCGCCAGATATGGCCCCAGACTCCTCCGTTGCTGGGTCAGCTCCCAAACCCCCTCCTGCTTGTCAGGATATGGGCAAAGGGAAGGTCCCGGCCCCTCCTCCTCCTTCAGGGGGAGCCCAGGGGGCTGCTTCTGCCCCAAGACCTGGCCTCTCACAGGCTGGCACTTCTTTGGGCAATGCCTCTGCAAAGGGGCACACCTATGCGGTGGCGGCCAAGTTTCCACTTGGTCTGCCCCCTAGGGTTAATGAGGCTACCAAGCCGAATGGACAGGAGCATTTGTTTATGCAGGTTGCCAAGGAGTTGCCTCCCCCTTTGAAAGATGCCTCCGCCCAGGTTGCTGCTATTGCGGCCATGGTGAAGGCATTTCCTCTTCTCACACCAGAGCAGATCACCCACACCATTGGTAAGGGTGGTCCTGCTTCCCCCACTCCCTCCTCTTCCTCGCAGCGCAAGCCTAAGTATCCAAGGATGACTACTGCTGGTCCCTCACGGCACTAGGTCCTTATCATCTTTCGTGGCGACAAGCCCACCTTGAGAGATCTTTCAAACATGAACAGGGCTGTTAATTGGGCCCTGGAGAATGCTAAGTCTCCACTCATTGTCACACAGGTTTCACCTGTGTACAATGGGTATTCTCTGGCAACCAATGACATTGCCAAAGACACTGACGTGACACTCATCTCTGGGTGGGCATCACGCTATTTCCCTCAGGGGTCCAAACCCCAGGCCTGTGTGCCTTCCTCCAAATCCTTTATGAGGGTTTGTGATGTTCCTCGCCTCGGTCCTGACGGTCAGCCTATTGACCGTTATTCAATCAAGACTATCATGCGGCAGTCCTCTCACAGGGGCTTCCAATTCCTGGTTGGCCCTCCTTGGGTCAAGTGCAACTCTGCCCATTCTGACTCTTGCACAGTGTGGTTTGAAGTTTGGGACTCTGGCACAGGGTCTGTCACTTGTCAGATGGTCAACCGTTTGTTGGCTGTTGGTACTCAGGCGTGCCCTATTAGGGCTGCCAAGCCTTGTCAGGGTGTCTCCCTCTGCCAGCACTGCTGGAAGTGGGGTCACACCTCTCAAGTTTGCAAGGCCCAGTTTGCCGTGTGCCCTCTCTGTGGCGAGCCTCACTCCGAGGCTAACCACCGTGCTATGGCTGGGTGCTGTAAGGCCCATGGGGGCAAGAACCCCTCTCCTGCCACCCCTGAGGGCAAGCCATGCCCTCACCCCCCTCATTGCCACAACTGCGGCGGTGATCACACTCCCTATGACAGGGGCTGCCCTTGGTGGGCCAAATAGTACAATGCCAAATGGTTCCACAAGAAATATTCTGGGGTAAGGTCCAAGCAGACCTCGCCTCACACCTCCACTAACTCACGACCTCCCCATGCCTAGGACAACTAGTGTACAGGAGATCCAGGTGTTTTCCCAGAATGTCAACCAAAGTTACTCCTTAGTTGATGTACATCTGGAGACCCTCAAACATGACTTTGATGTGCTCTTTTTCCAAGAACCACCCTGGAGGACAGTTTGCTCAGCTCCCTCAACACACTCCAAGGAGGGCAATGATGTAATTGGTGCTCTGCTCCATCTGGAGTGGACATGCATGGTCCCGCCCAAGAGGACCTTAATCCACGGGTTATGGCTTATGTCCATAACCGGCTTAAGCCTCTCCAGCCTGTGTTCAGGCGCAATCTGGTGGATAATCACAATCTGTTGCTTCTGTCCCTGTTTTTCAGGGGGGAGCCAATCCATCTTCTGAACGTCTATTCTGACAACAGGCACACTGCCATCAGGTTTCTCTCTGGAGGCTTGGCAGATGAACTTCCCCCTCTGTTCTATATGGGGGGTGACTTTAACTGTCACTTGTGTGTGTGGGATTCCGATTGGATCCCCCACCCAGGTGTGGCACAGTCCCTTTTGGAGTCTGCGTCAGATCTTGGGCTGGATCTGGTGCTCCCTGTAGTGCCAGGCCCTACCCACTTCCCACACGATTGTAATCTGAACCCTTTGGTTATAGATTTGATTTTCCTTCCCGTGGCCAGGGGCAATGAGCTCAAGCCCGTTATTAATCTTGATCATCGGGGTGCATCAGATCACACCCCCCTGACCGTTGTTCTTCCCACTTCTAGGTTCCTTGCAGGGGCCTGGAAGCGGGTCATTAATAGCCAGAAGCATATCATGGTTAAGGGAAGGAAAGAACTGCAGAATGTCAAAAGCCACCACACTAGTCTTGAGACCCTTTGCCCACCCAGCACGAACCAGATGGGTGAGGACCAAGCCAGCATCCTCCGTAGAGCATTGGGAAATCCCCCCGAGCTGGTTTGGGTGAAAAACGTTCCATTTGACACAGTCAAACTGGAGATGGCATGAGATCATCTTCTTGACAAGGTTCCCCATGGTGTTCAACAGTACAATAGGCCGGAACATCTTGGGGGTAGAATAGGAGGGCTTCCCCGGCTTTGGTATGATGACTGAGGTAGACTCCTTGAAGTGACTGGGCCAGCAGCCCACACAAACACAGGTGTTGGCCACAGAGAGGAGAAACTCACGCACTTGGTAGTGGTTGAGTAAACTCTTAAGGTGGGACCATGTAATGTGGTCTGGACCTGGAGAAGAGTGCCCGGAACAGGCAGCTAGCATCTCCATCATCTCGGGTGCCTGGAAGGGGCACCACTCCCTGACATCATGGTCTGGGAGTTTGTCCAACACAGACAGATCACAAATGCGGCCCAAAGCCACATTGTAAGTGCCATGAAGGGCCTGGAACAAATCTGGGAGGTTGTGGCAGGGCCTGCCCTGATAGGACAGAGCCTCCACTGCAGGAAGCTTATGCTGCTGAACCCAGGCCATAAGGTCCCAGGGATGCTTGTTAGCTGTAGCAATCTCCATGATGCGAGCATCGAAGAAGATGCGCTTGGCGTGTTTGCATGCAGCCCTAAAAGCCCACCACGACTCCGGGGAGGGAGCAGCACGGTGGGCAACAATAAATTTGGAGCACTCCAGGCCCCACCAGGGCTTGGAGCGACTGACAATGAAGGCCTCCTTGGAATGGGAGGCCCATGCCCAGGAAATGATCTCAGAGACAGTTGAAACCGCTCTCTCAACCACTTCCGGGGTGTTCAGGGCAGAGACCAGAGTCCCCACCCCTTCTGTGACCTTGCCGAGGAAGGCAGCTTCCTCGTCCAAGTCCTGTTTGATAACCCGCTTCCAGGCCCCCACAAGGAACCTAGACATGGGGAGAACAACAGTCAGGGGAGCGTGATCCAATGCACCCCAATGACCAAGACCAAGGCTCTGTCCTATCAGGGCAGGCCCTGCCACGACCTCCCAGATTTGTTCCAGGCCCTTCACAGTACCTACAATGCGGCTTTGGGCTGTGCTTGTGATCTGTCTGTGTTGAACGAACTCCCCGACCATGATGTCAGGGAGTGGTACCCCTTCCAGGCACCCAAGATGATGGAGGTGCTAGCCGCCTGTTCCGGGTGCTCTTCTCCAGGTCCAGACCACATTACATGGTCCCACCTTAAGAGTTTACTCAACCACTACCAAGTGCGTGAGTTTCTCCTCTCTGTGGCCAACACCTGTGTTTGTGTGGGCTGCTGGCCCAGTCACTTCAAGGAGTCTACCTCAGTCATCATACCAAAGCCGGGGAAGCCCTCCTATTCTACCCCCAAGATGTTCCGGCCTATTGTGCTGTTGAACACCATGGGGAACCTTGTCGAGAAGATGATCTCATGCCATCTCCAGTTTGACTGTGTCAAATGGAACGTTTTTCACCCAAACTAGCTTGGGGGGATTTCCCAATGCTCTACAGAGGATGCTGGCTTGGTCCTCACCCATCTGGTTTGTACTGGGTGGGCAAAGGGTCTCAAGACTAGCGTGGTGGCTTTTGACATTGCACAGTTCTTTCCTTCCCTTAACCATGATATGCTTCTGGCTATCATGCACAAGTCTGGGCTGGCCCCTGAGCTGGTCCAGTTCTTTGCGTCCTACCTTGTGGGCTGCCATACCTCATATTCTTGGGGTGGCATGCTCTCTGATCCCTTCAGGGCCAATGTGGGTGTTGGCCAGGGCTCTGCCCTGTCCTCCATCCTCTCCACCCTTTGTCTGGCTCCTCTGGTTTACTTGTTTTACCAGAGGGCCAGGGCAGCAGGTCTGTCTGTTGACATGCTCTTGTATGTGGATGACGGCACCCTGATCATTCAGTCAAAGCTATGGGCTGATAACATTGCTGTGCTACAGCAGGCATATGCTATTGTGCATGCCCTTTTTGTTTCTTTTGCACTTGTTCTTGAACACGACAAGTCTGAGTTCTTCAACTTCTCCCACAAACCGGGGGACAACAACCCTGCCATTGATCTGGGCTTTTACTTTGACTGTGCTCTGAATTTTAAGGAGCATGTTTGGTACTATACTACCAAGTTGTTCTCTACAGTTCGTGCCATGAGGATACTTGGTAACTCTACTCGGGGCCTTCTTCCTGAGCAGAAGAGGCTCCTTTACTGTTTGTGTGTGCTACCCATAGCTACCTATGGGTTTCACCTCTGGTATCACACTGGCCACCCTAACAAGGGTGCTCTGGCTCTTTTCACACAGATGCAGTGTTGGGCTGCTTTGTGGATTACTGGTGCTTTCTGCACCTCTCCGACTGGAGCAGTGGAGGCACTTGTGGGCCTTCTGCCAATCTGTCTTCACCTCCAGAAGCTTGCCAAGCATACAATATACCATGTGGCAACTCTGGGCTCCTCCCACCCCCTTAGGTCGCTCTTGGGAAGGGAGTACAGTGGCAATGCAGTTTCACATCCCCGCTCTGTCGCTCTGATGGCTGAGGGTCACAAGCCCAAGGTCAAGAGTGCTGTCATGGAGATCCAGCAGGTTCTCCCTTCCCTTACCAAGGTTTTTGATGCATTTGATGATGCAGCAAGGCCCAGGCTCCGCCTCTGTGATCGGTTTGATGGCTGGATCATGGTTCACTCCATTCCTCCCCAGGCTGACGACAAGGCCCGGAAGGCTTTTCTTTCTGACCTCAGCAGGTCTGTGCAGCATGCTGAGGAGGATGGTCTTATGCTCCATGTGGTGGCTGGTTCACACTGGCTTCCCGTGGCTGCGGGGCAGGCAGTTGCGGCTGCATCTGTCTTTTATGGGCTCTCTTGTGTCTGCAAGGCCAGGAGGGCCGCTGGGAGAGTGATGGCCCCTGACACTGCTCTCCTTTTGGTTCGTCTGGGCCTTTCCATGGCAGTTGGCTATGGAGGGGCCTCTACTATTGTCCTTTACACATACTCTGTGGGCTCAGTCTTGCATGCATTGGACCCTTCGGTTCATGCTGGCCAGGCTCACTCCCTGGCAGTGTGCCACCTTCTCGATGAGTGGTTCTCTGCGGACCCTGCTTGTTGACTTGTTTTCTGGGTTGTGCCTTTGAAACACAAGTTCCCCATGTTATCCGAGGCCGTCAGCAGGCCAAGGACCTTGTTGTTGCTGTGGGGCCCAGGCCCCAAACTTCCATTGACTCCCTGAGGGCCAAGGCCACACAGGAGGTTTGTGACCAATGGGTGAATATGTTTTGTTCACCCAGGTATCGGGGCTCCAGTTTCCTGGACCTCATAGGGGGCAATGACAAGCCCCTCAGGCCCACGTACCACAAGTCTGGCGTGTGGATCCCTGGCTTTGGTGGCTTGCCCGGCGAATTTGCCCAGGCATGTCGTACTTTCACTGGCCATGCCTCTATTGGGAAATACTGTGCCAGGTTTCATCCAACCAAGCTGCAAGGCTGCAGTTGTGGGGCCCATCTTCAAACGAGGCACCACATCTTCATGTCCTGCCCGGACTACCACCGGTTGCAAGGTTTCCCGACTTGTACGGGCCACATAACCATGTTCTTCAACATGAATCCCTCAGCTTTCATGTTTGAACCCCAAGCCCCCCCTCGGGAGGGTGTCAGGTAACTGCCTGGCAGTGGCCCAGTTGGTCAATCCCCCTTGCTACCCTCAGGTGGCGGGCATAGGGACTTAGGGTGAAGTGACACCTCAGCTCCCTAGGGGGCACAACCCTCTGCAAGCTGTCGGGTGACTGTAGGGGCTTGCTGTGAATTGATGCATACTGCCCCCCTGGTGGGGGGCAGGGGACCCTTGGCACCCAGCATTTCTGGGCCATGCTCACATTTGTGTGTGCCCATATCTCCCGTTCCCTCTCAGTTGATTGAGAGCAGTCTTTCAGGTTGCAGCACCTTCAATGCCACCATTTTTCTATGTTTGTATTGTCAAGTATAGGCTTCTTATTAGTTATGTTTTAACTAGTAGGTGTGGACTGCGTTCGGGCACCACGTTAAATATATTTGATTATAAAAAAAAAAAAAAAAAAAACCCTGAATCTGAGAGAGGTGGCACACCCAGGGAAGTGTTGGAATATGACAGTGGGAGAGGATAGAAAGACACAAAAGAGAGAGAGAGAGATGAGGATGATAGGAGATGTAGAGGAAGGAGTGATAGAAGGAAGAACTCAAACACTGACACAAACACTGATGGGAGGAAAGGTTGTAGGATTGGGGTGGAGGGACACTCCTATATATACATACAGGAGATGGTCTGTGCACTACCTACCCTAATAGGAGAACAATAGAGCTACCATAAGTGGGACAAGGACACTACCATAAGGGGAACAAAGGAGTGGAGATAGTGAGGAGATTAGGAGATAGAGAGGAGATAAAGAATGATAAGATAAGGGAGTGTGATAAGATAAGATAAGGTGTAGCTGGGCAAACTTCAACAGGAAGATGGAGGGATGCAAGGGGTGACTGGAGGTTGCAGGAGGGAACTGGTGGCGTCTGGAGTAGGCTCAGAGCGACTGGGGAAGGTAGAAGGCACAGGGGACTCAGGAGAGGGAGCTGAAGCATTCAGCTTAGAGATAGACAGGCCAGGGAAGTGCCTCTTGTCAAAATCAGCTCTCTCCAAGATCCTCACCTGTTTAGTGACTGGGTTGTAGAACCTACAAGCCTTGTAGCCAGTAGGATAGCCAATGAAGACACACTTCACCATGTGAGAACTCAGAGAAGACCTCTTGTCAGCCTGAATATGCACATAGGCAGTGCACCCCCAGACTCAAAGATGAGACACATCAGGTTTTCGACCATAGAAAGCCTCATAGGGAGTGGTGGGGAGGGGAGAAGTGGGGAGGCAATTCCAGACATGGACCATAGAAGCAAGACACTCACCCCAGAAAGAATGGGGGAGACCAGACTCAGCAAGCATAGCAGTGATCCTCTCACCCATAGTCCTGTTGGCACACTTAGCAAGGCCATTCTGCTAAGGCCTATTGTGAGCAGAGTGCCTCCTCTCGATCCCAGCAGCTGTAGTGAACTCCAGAAAGCGATTAGATATGTATTCACCTCTCTTGTCATCCTGCAGAGCTTGCAGTTTGACTCCTAGCTGAGTCTCAGCCCAAGCCTTGAAAGATCTGAAGGCATCAAATGCCTCAGACTTCTTCTTGAGCAAGTACACCCCCTGAAATCAAGTTGAGTTGTCAATGAAGGTAATCCAGTACCTATAGCCCTGGTGGGTGGCCACAGGCAGGGGGCCATGCAGATCGGAGTGTACAAGCTCAAGGGGAGATCTGGAGTGGTTGGGAGAGAAGGGGAAAGGATTGGAGTGCATCTTGCCAGCCAGACAGGGCTCACAAATTGGATCAGGAGCCTCTCGAGAGTCAAGGACAAGCCCAGTAACCAGTTGCTGAGACACCATCTTCCTCACATCAGCATGATTGTGGTGAATAAAGCAACAATGCCAGAGGGAATAGTCAAGGGGAAGGGTGCAGATGGTGCTGAGAGCATTCTGGGATGGTAGAGTGGTGCCTTTGAGCATAGCAGTGTTGTTAGAGCGCATCCTAGCACAGAAGAGAACATCCTCAGCCCTCAGGAAGCTCATATGCAAAGCAGAAACATGAATATTAAGCCCCTTGGCTCAAGTAAGGTAAAGACAGGATAGAAGATTACTCTGAAGCTAAGGAACTGTTAGAAACAGAGCAGTGGTTGACTTATAGAGAAGTCCTAGCAGCTGTGGGCACTTGTAAAAGACTGTATTAAAGAGAACTAATATGTTACTCACCTGTGGGCACTTGTAAAAGACTAAGCATTACAAGTGTACCCACACGCAAAGTTCACTACACATCACGTGACTATTTCCCATAGTCCATATTAGGAATATGACTAAGTACATCTACTTACTGACTGTCTGGAGCACATTCAACACACCCCTTTGATCCAGCATGTCCTACAGCATTAGCCACCTCTGTGTAATCCAAGTATAGGCACAGTGAACTCTATCCCAGGAACTCCAATTGCTTTGGTGAAGATATCAGCAACTTGCTTTGTGGTTGGCACATACACTGGGTTGATAGATTTTTTTTCAACAGCATCTCGAAGCCAATAAAATTGCAAGTCAAGATGCTTCATGCACCCATGATGCTCTGGATTCTTGGCCATCTGGATCCCAGACTTGTTGTCAACATAGAGAGTTGAAGGAAAGGAAATAATGTGTCCAATCTCAGAGAGAATATTGCACATCCAGTGGATCTCCTTGCCAGCTTCAACAGCTGCCACATACTCAGCCTCAGTAGTGGACAGTGTCACAAAGCCTTGATACTTGGAGGACCATCCAATAGCTCTACCACCAACCAGAGTCACATATCCACCTGTAGCACGTCCAGTCTCCTTGCAATCACCATGAGATGCATCAGAGTAGGTCACAAACAACTCTTTGTCATCACTACCTTTGTGGACAAGCTTGTAGTCAGCTGTGCCCTTGAGATAGTGGAAAAGATGCTGGACTGCTGCCCAGTGCTGAAGGCCAGGATTGTGGTTGAAATGACCAAGATAGGAGACAGTATAAGCAATATCAGGGTGAGTCATGGTGGCAAGATACTGAAGAGAGCCAATAGCACTGAGATAGGGAATACCTCTCATCTGGTTTTGCTCCTCAGGTGAGATCTCACTATTGCAAAGATCAAGTCCTGGACTCATAGGTGTCTTCACAGGATTGCAGTCATCCATCTTGAAGTGCTTCAAGACAGAGTCAACATAGTAAGACTGAGACAGAGAGATGGTGCGATTGGAAGTGTCCTGAGTGATCTGAATGTTGAGAAGAAATGTGGTAAGGCCCAAGTCTCATTGCTTCTTGTTCTGGTACTCCCATCAGTACGAACACACACATACTTCCTCCTCACCAAAACTCACTTTTTGCATGCATCTGCTGTTGGATCCTCAATCCAGGAATACCATCTTATGCCCTCAACAAGGGCCTCCGACCAACTCCGAGGGGGGAGGGCAGATTGTGGCGGATCTTCCACTGCGGCCCAACCTTCCCTTGGTGATCCGCTGGATACTCTCCAGTCCCCTGTGCCCAGACACCCCCCTGGCCCCCAGTCTCAAGTGGATGACCTAATGGCGAGTGCTCACAAGCCTCTCCCAGCTGCCCCTGGCCTTTCCTTTCTCGACAATGGGTCTGCCGCCATCAAGTTATTCTTGGAAGATAGGACCCCTACCAGGCCTATTTGCCCCAACTCTAGGGCTTCCAAACGCCCCTGATCTGCTGCAGGATCTGATGATGACGACAACATGTCTGATGCCTTGGGTTCTTACCCAGCCGATGCCTCTGGCGGCGGTCTGTTTGCTCCGCCGCTGATTTCCCCTCTTTGTTTGGAGGCCCCTCCTTCAGATGGGCCAGGACCGGCTTTAGCTGTGATAGGGCAGTCACTCAGAGTGGCCAATGGTTGGCTGCACGAGAGGGGCCGGGGTCTCGACCTTGGTGACCCTGAGACTACCGAGCTCTTCAGGGCTGTGGGCAACACTCTGGAGACATTGTCCTGTGTGGGTCTGCTGGATACTCCAGTGACCCCCATGTCCACGGCCACCCTTCGGGGTCTTACGGCCAGGACTATTGTCTGGGACATCTCTGATGTCCCCCCTTCCATCTGTCAGGGGATGGGTGACACCCCCTCTGGGGGTGCTGCCCCTCCGCCGGGCGACTCTATGGACCTGGCACCGGACACGGCCCCAGATCCCTCTGCTGCTGGGTCAGCTCCCAAACCCCCTCCTGCTTGTCAGGATAAGGGCAAAGGGAAGGCCCCAGCCCCTCCTCCTCCCCCGGGAGGAGCCCAGGGTGCTGCTGCTGCCTCAAGACCTGGTCCTTCACAGGCCGGTACCTCCTCGGATAATGCCTCTGCAAAGGGGCGCACCTATGCAGTAGCGGCCAAGTTTCCACTTGGCCCACCCCCTAAGGTTAATGAGGCCACCAAGCCAAATGCGTGAAAGTGTTCATTTGCACAGGTTGCCAAGGGGTCACCTCCCCTCTCGAGGGATGCCTCTGCCCAGGTCACTGCCATTGTGGCCATGGTGAAGGCATTCTCTCATCTTACTCCAGAGCAGATTGCCCACACCATTGGTAAGGGTGGTCCCGCTTCCCCTGCCCCCTCCTCCTTGCAGCGCAAGCCCAAGCACCCGAGGATGACTACTGCTGGCCCCTCTCGGCGCCAGGTCCTCATCATCTTTCACGGCAACAAGCCCGCCCTGAGGGACCTTTCCAACATGAATGGGGCTGTTAATCGTGCCCTTGAAGTGGCCAAATCCCCCCTTGTTGTCATGCAGGTTTTGCCGGCATACAATGGGTACTCTCTGGCGACAAACAATGTTGCCAAGGACTCTGACGTGACCCTCATCTTGGGATGGGCATCGTGCTACTTCCCCCAGGGGTCTAGGCCCCAGGCTACCATCCCATTGTCCAAGTCCTTTATGAGAGTTTGTGATATCCCTCGTCTCGGTCCCAATGGCCAGGTCATTGACCGGCAGGCAATCGAGAACATTATGTGGCAGTCCTCTCACCGGGGCTTCCAGTTCCTTGTTGGCCCACCCCGGATCAAATGCAACTCTGCCCACTCTGATTCTTGCACAGTGTGGTTCGAAATCTGGGACTCTGGCACGGGTTCCGTTGCTCATCAGATGGTTGACCGCTTGTTGGCTGTTGGTACTCGGGCATGCCCTATCAGGGCTGCCAAACCTCGTCAGAGTGTTTCCCTCTGCCAGCATTGCTGGAAGTGGGGTCACACCTCTCAAGTCTGCAAGGCCCGGTTTGCTGTGTGCCCCCTCTGTGATAAGCCTCATTCTGAGGCTAACTGCCATGCTATGGCTAGGTGCTGTAAGGCCCACAAGGGCAAGAACCCCTCTCCCGCCACCCCCGAGGGTGAGCCATGCCCTCACCCCCCTCGCTGCCACAACTGCAGCGGCAAACATGCTCCCTATGACAGGGACTGCCCTTGGTGGGCCAAACGGTATGATGTTGAATGGTTCCGCAAGCAGTATTCTGAGGTAAGGTCCAAGCAGACCTCACCTCGTACCTCTGCTAACTCACGACCTCCTCATGCCTAGGACAACTAGTGTACAGGAGATCCGGGTGTTTTCCCAGAATGTCAATTGTAGTTATTTGCTAGTTGATGTACATCTGGAGACCCTCAAATGTGACTTTGATGTGCTCTTTTTCCAAGAACTGCCCTGGAGGATAGTTTGCTCAGCTCCCTCAACATGCTCTAAGGAGGGCGATGATGTAATTGGTGCTCTGCTCCATCCGAAGTGGACATGTATGGTCCCGCCTAAGGTTGGTGACCTGAATCCGCGGGTTATGGCCTATATCCATAACCGGCTTAAGCCTCTCCGGCCCGTGTTCAGACACAATCTGGTAGACAATCACGATCTGTTGCTTCTGTCCCTGTTCTCCAGGGGGGAGCCAATCCATCTTCTAAATGTCTATTCTGATGACAGGCACACTGCCATCAGACTTCTTTCTGGAGGCTTGGTGGACAAACTTCCCCCTCTGTTCTACATGGGGGGTGACTTTAACTGTCACTCGCGTGTGTGGGATCCTGATCGGATCCCTCACCTGGGTGTGGCACAGTCCCCTTTGGAGTCTGCATCAGATCTCAGGCTGGATCTGGTGCTCCCCGTGGTGCCAGGCCCTACTCACTTTCTGCATGATTGTAATCTGAACCCCTTGGTAATAGATTTGATCTTCCTTCCAGTGGCCAGGGGTGATGAGCTCAGGCCCATCATTGGTCTTGGTCATTGGGGGGCATCGGATCATGCTCCCCTGACCATTGTTCTCCCTATGTCTAGGTTTTTTCTGGGGGCCTGGAAGCGGGTTATCAAACAGGACTCAGACAAGGAAGCTGCTTTCCTTGGTGAGGTTGCAGAAGGGGTGGGGACGCTGGTCTCTGCCCTGGACACCCCAGAAGTGGTTGAGAGGGTGGTTTCAACTGTCTCCGAGATCATTTCCCAGGCATGGGCCTCCCATTCCAAGGAGGCCTTCATCGTTGGTCGCTCCAAGCCCTGGTGGGGCCCAGAGTGCTCTGAATTTATTGCTGCCCACTGTGCTGCTCCCTCCCTGGAGTTGTGGCAGGCTTTTAGGGCTGCGTGCAAATGTGCCAAGTGCATCTTCTTTGATGCTCGCATCACGGAGATTGCTACAGCTAACAAGCATCCCTGGGACCTTATGGCCTGGGTTCAGCAGCATAAGCTTTCTGCAGTGGAGGCTCTGTCCTATCAGGGCAGGCCCTGCCACAACCTCCCAGATTTGTTCCAGGCCCTTCATGGCACTTACAACGCGGCTTCGGGCCATGTTTGTGATCTGTCTGTGTTGGACAAACTCCCAGACCATGATGTCAGGGAGTGGTACCCCTTCCAGGCACCCAAGATGATGGAGGCGCTAGCCGCCTATTCCGGGCGCTCTTCTCCAGGTCTGGACCACATTACGTGGTCCCACCTTAAGAGTTTACTCAACCACTACTGAGTATGCGAGTTTCTCCTCTCTGTGGCCAATGCCTGCATTTGCATGGGCTGCTGGCCCAGTCACTTCAAGGAGTCTACCTTGGTCATCATACCAAAGCCGGGGAAGCCCTCCTACTCTACCCCCAAGATGTTCCGGCCTATTGTGCTGCTGAACACCATGGGGAAACTTGTCAAGAAGATGATCTCACACCATCTCCAGTTTGACTGTGTCAAATGGAACATTTTTCACCCAAACCAGCTTGGGGGGATTTCCCAATGCTCTATGGAGGATGCTGGCTTGGTCCTTACCCATCTGGTTCATGCCAGGTGGGCAAAGGGTCTCAAGACTAGTGTGGTGGCTTTTGACATTGTGCAGTTCTTTCCTTCCCTTAACCATGATATGCTTCTGGCAATCATGTGCAAGTCCAGACTGGCCCCTGAGCTGGTCCGGTTCTTTGTGTCGTACTGTGTGGGCTGCTGTACCTCATACTCCTGGGGCAGCGTGCTCTCCAATCCCTTCGAGGCCAATGTGGGTGTTGGCCAGGGCTCTGCCCTGTCCCCTGTCCTCTCCGCCCTTTGTCTGGCTCCTCTGGTTTATTTGTTTTACCAGAGGGCCAGATCTACAGGTCTGTCTGTCAACATGCTTTTGTATGTGGACAATGGTACCCTGATTGTTCAGTCCAAGCTCTGGGCTGACAATGTTGCTGCTTTGCAGAGGGCATACACCATTGTGCACACTCTCTTTGTTGCTTTTGCGCTCATTCTTGAACACGACAAGTCCGAGTTTTTCAACTTCTCCTGCAAGCTGGGGGATGATAACCCTGCCATTGACCTGGGCTTTGCCCCATTCACCAGTGATACTCCTCTGCGCCCTAAGCCGTTTTGGTGGTACCTGGGCTTTTACTTTGACCATGCTCTGAATTTCAAGGAGCATGTTCGGTATTATACTACCAAGTCATTCTCTACGGTTTGCGCCATGAGGATGCTTGGTAACTCTACTAGGGGCCTTCTTCCTGACCAGAAGAGGCTTCTTTACCGTTCGTGTGTGTTGCCCATAGCTACCTATGGGTTTCACCTCTGGTATCATGCCGGCTGCCCTAACAAGGGTGTCTTGGCTCTCTTCACACAGATGCAGCGTTGAGCTGCCCTGTGGGTCACTGGTGCTTTTTGCACCTCACCGACTGGAGCGGTAGAAGCCCTTGCGGGCCTTCTGCCTATTTGTCTTCACCTTCAGAAGCTTGCCAAGTGCACAATATATCACGTGGCAACTCTGGGCTTCTCCCACCCCCTTAGGTCACTCTTGAGGAGGGAGTACAGTGGCAATGCTACCCCACATCCCCGCTCTGTCGCTCTTATGGCTGAGGGTCACAAGCCCAAGGTCAAGAGTGCCGTCATGGAAATCCAACAGGTTCTCCCCTCCCTCACCAAGGTGTTTGATGCATTTGATGATGCAGCAAGGCCCGGTCTCCGTCTCCGTGATTGGTTTGATGACTGGATCACAGTGCACTCTATTCCTCCCTGGGCTGATGATGAGGCCCAGAAGGCTTTTCTCTCCGACCTTGGCAGGTCTGTGCAACGTGCTGAGGAGGACAATCTTACGCTCCATGTGGCGGCTGGTTCACACTGGCTTCCCGTGGTGGCAAGGCAGGCGGTTGCGGCTGCATCTGTCTTCTATGAGCTCTCTTGTGTCTGTGAGACCAGAAGGGCTGCCGGGAGGGTGACGGCCCCTGATGCTGCTCTCCTCTTGGTTTGTCTGGGCCTCTCCATGGCTGTTGGCTATGGAGGGGCCTCTACCATCATCCTTTATATGCATTCTGTGGGCTCAGTCTTGCGTGTGTTGGACCCCTTGGTTCATGCTGGCCAGGCTCACTCCCTGGCAGTGTGCTGCCTTCTCGATGAGTGGTTCTCTGCAGACCCCGCTTGTTGTCTGGTTTTCTGGGTTGTGCCCTTGAAGCACAAGTTCCCTATGTTATTTGAGGCTGTTCGACAGGCCAAGGATCTTGTTGTTGCTGCAGGGCCCAGGCCCCAAACTTCCATTGACTCTCTGAGAGCTAAGGCTACACGGGAGGTATGCAACCAATGGGTGAACATGTTTCGTTCACCCAGGTGTTGGGGTTCTGTTAAGAACGAGTGCTCGGTCGGGGAAATATAACGTGAAGAAAGATCGACCGAGATCGACCGAGAATTCGGTCGGGTCGAAGGTCGGTTATAAAGGTAAGGTCTTGGCTTCAGCGTATGTGCTGTGCTGTTCTGATACCGATGACCAATTTGTTGCCTTAAGCAATAGAATGGAAGGCTTCACGAAGTGAAGGCTTGAAGATAAAAGACTACTAATCCAGAAGGACGTTGGCCCGGGAGAATGGACGCGAGCTCGACCGAAGCTTCGGTCGAGTCCGGTCGAGTTGCGAGTGAGATAGTGTTAGTGATCCTTGACTTGGGATCACCAACAATAGTGAACGAGGTCGGCCGGGGAACTCGGTCGGGCTAAGCTTAGCGAGGTAGGAGAGCAGAGTTCTGGGTTGATATTAGACTGGCGATACAAACGGTTGTAGCTAGTCTTATATACTAAACTGAAGTCAGGGATGGAACAATAAGAATAGTGAAACACATGGACATCTAACTACGCGAGGGTTGTGGGTCCTATGTAAAATGTATCACTAATCAAAATGATAATATGAAATGATGGAAGGGAATGATGGAACATAGAAAGGGAACATGGGAACATGGAAGGGGAACATGGAACATCAAAAGTTAAACATTGAAGAAGAACACTTGTCACCGAGCAACCAAAGTTTAAAGGCAAAGCTTAACCTCAAAATAGCCACGAGTTTCCTAAAACGGTATCCTGACAGGTTCCAGTTTCTTGGACCTCATAGGAGGCAATGACAAGTCCCTTAGGCCCACATACCACAAGTCTGGTGCGTGGATCCCTGGCTTTGGTGGCTTGCCTGGCGAATTTGCCCGGGCATGTCATACATTCACTGGCCACGCCCCTATAGGGGAGTACTGTGCCAGGTTTCATCCTACCAAGCTGCAAGGCTGCAGTTGTGGGGCCTGGCTTCAGACAAGGCACCACATCTTTGTGTCCTGCCCAGACTACCACTGGTTGCGTGGTTTCCTGACTTGTACGGGCCATGTTACTATGTTTTCAACATGAATCCCTCAGCTTTCATGTTTGAACCCCAAGCTCCCCCTCGGGGGGGCATCAGGTGACTGCCTGGTAGCCATTGGGTTAGCCCCCGACTGCCTGGTGGTGGCCCAGTTGGTCAATCCCCCTCACTGCCCTCAGGTGGTGGGTGTAGGGACTTAGGGTAAATTGACATCTCAGCCCCCTAGGGGGCACAACCCTCTGCAAACTGTCAGGAAACTGTAGGGGCCTGCTGCAAATTGACACATACTGCCCCCCTGGCAGGGGGCAGGGGACCCTTGGCACCCAGCATTTCTGGACCGTGTTCTTGTTTACATGCTCCTACATCTCCCGTTCCCTCTCGGTTGATCGAGAGTGGTCTTTCAGGTTGTGGCGCCTTTAATTCCAATGATTTCTTATGTTTGTACTTGTCTAGTATGGACTTCTTATTAGTTTTGTTTTAACTAGTAAGCGTGGACTGCATTCAGGCACCACATAAAATATATTTGATTTTTTTTTAAAAAAAGGCCCAAGTCTTGAAGCTGGAAATGCTTCTCAAGCTCCTTCACAGTGTGATCCATAGCTGAGTCACTCTTAGAGACAAGGGTGATATCATCAATGAAAATAGGAGCAATGATGCAGACATCACCCTTCTGATAGATATAGACAGAACTATCAGACTTGAGTCTAGTGTAGCCAAGAGCATCAAAGACGGTATGCAGCTTCTTGTTCCACTGCCTAGCTGCCTGCCTGAGACCATAGAGAGACTTCTTCAGCCTACAGACCATGTTGGGACCACCCTCATGGTAACCCTCAGGTTGACACATGTAGATCTCCTCATCCAAGTCACCATAGAGAAAGGCA
Organism: Lepiota venenata; assembly: GCA_004296355.1. Classification (NCBI taxonomy): domain Eukaryota; kingdom Fungi; phylum Basidiomycota; class Agaricomycetes; order Agaricales; family Agaricaceae; genus Lepiota; species Lepiota venenata. The sequence continues at coordinate 1,197,097 of RCFS01000003.1, forward strand.
AAAGAGATGTTGACAGATCAGAGCTTGTAGCCATCCTTGGCAGCTAAGGTGAGAATGAGTTGAAGAGAGGCAGGATGATAGGTGGGAGCAAAGACTTCATGAAAGTCAAAGCCAGGATGCTGTGAGTAGCCTTTAGCAACCAACCTGGACTTGTAGCGCTCTACAGTACCATTGGGGTTGAGCTTAACTCGAAAGACCCAACCAGACTCAATAGCTGTCTTGCCAGGAGAGAGCTCGACAATATCCCAGGTGTTGTTGCCTAAGAGTGAAGACATCTGCTCATTGCAAGCAGTCTTCCAGCAAGGTCCATTAGGTCCATCAAATGCTGCCTTGAGTGTGCAAAAGCCAGGATCCACAGTATTACCAGCAAACTCAACCAAGTTATCATTATCATCATCATCCTCATCATCACTGTCTGGAACAGGAGGACATGGAGAGTAGCGCTCATCAAAGTTGGCTCACTCAGAGATCATGGTCTTGCGAGTAGTGGGGTTGTAAAACACCCAGCCCTTGTAGTCTGGTGGGTAGCCAATGAAAGCACACTTCTCAGCATGAGATTGTAAAGAGTTACGCTTATCGCACTGGATATGGACATAGGTAGTACACCCCCACACACAGAGATGAGAAATATCAGGTTTATGCCCATAGAATGCTTCATAGGGAGTGGTGTGAGGGAGTGGTGCAGTGGGGAGGCAATTCCAGACATGGACCATAGAGGATAGACAGTGACCCCAGAACGAAGGAGAAAGACCAGACTCAGCCAGCATAGTAGTGATACGCTCACCCATAGTACAATTGGCACACTCAGCAAGACCATTTTGCTGGGGCCGATTTTGAGTAGAGTGACATTGCTCAATCCCACAATCAGTAGTGAACTCCAAAAAGTGATTAGACATGTATTCACCTCCCTTGTCATCCTGTAGAGCTCAAAGTTTGACACCTAGCTGAGTCTCAGCCCAAGCCTTGTAGGCCCAAAATGTGTCAAAGGCTCCTGACTTAGATTTCAGGAGGTAGACAGCACAAAAGCGGGTGGCATCATCGATGAACACAATCCAGTAACAATAACCAGTATGAGAGGAGACAGGGAGGAGACCATGAAGATCAGAGTGAACGAGTTCAAGGGGAGAGCAGTTGTGGTTGAGCGAAGGAGGGAAGGGGTTGGCATGCATCTTGCCTGCAATACAAGGTTCACAGATGGGGTCAGGTGTCGCGTCAGAGTCTAGCTTAAGGCCAGTCACCAAGTTCTCCTGGATCATCTTATGGACATCGGCATAATTGTGGTGAGCAAAGTGACAATGCCACAGTGAGAGATCAATAGGGAGAGTGGAGATGGTGTGAGCAGTCTCAGGTGGAATAGTGGTTCCATCGAGATAGGTGGAGTTCTGGTTGCGAGGGAGAGTGGCTGTGAAAATGAGATTGTTGCCCTGAAAGAAGTTCATGCCAGTTCCATGCATGAGAACTGTAACCCCCTTGTGACGAGTGAGGTAGAGGCAAGAAAGGAGGTTGGTGCAAAGATCAGGAACATGAAGGACTCTGGATAATTCCAGAAGTCTTTTTTTTTTTTTTTTTGAATCAAATATATTTAACGTGGTGCCCGAACACAGTCCACGCCTACTAGTTAAGACATAACTAATAAGAAGTCCATACTTGACAATACAAACATAGGAAAACAGTGGCATTGAAGGCGCCGCAACCTGAAAGACCACTCTCGATCAACCAAGAGGGAACGGGAGATATGGGTGAGCGTAAACAAGAATGTGGCCCAGAAATGCTGGGTGCCAAGGGTCCCCTGCCCCCCACCAGGGGGGCAGTATGCGTCAATTTGCAGCAGGCCCCTATGGTCACCCGACAGCTTACAGAGGGTTGTGCCCCCTAGGGGGCTGAGGTGTCAATTCACCCTAAGTCCCTATGCTCGCCACCCAAGGGCAGCAAGGGGGATTGACCAACTGGGCCACTGCCAGGCAGTCGGGGGCTAACCCAACGGCCACCAGGCAGTTACCTGACACCCCCCCGAGGGGGAGCTTGGGGTTCAAACATGAAAGCTGAGGGATTCATGTTGAAAAACATGGTCATGTGGCCTGTACAGGTTGGGAAACCTCACAACCGGTGGTAGTCCAGACAGGACACAAAGATGTGGTGCCTCGTCTGAAGATGGGCCCCACAACTGCAGCCTTGCGGCTCGGTAGGATGAAACCTGGCACGGTATTCCCCAATAGGGGCGTGGCCAGTAAAAGTGCAGCACGCCCGAGCATAATTCCAGAAGTCACAGCTTGTTCCCATTCTGCACCACAGGAGTCACAACTTTGGATAAGTCCAATAGTTGTGTTTCCTGCTTACCTCTAACCTCGGGCTGAAACCTGACAGTCCCAACACCAGCTGAAAAAATGACGGAGCCATCAGCAAGTTGGATAGGGACACAGTGAGGGGTGTAGAACAAAAACCAATGTCTGTGGGGAGTTATATGGGAGGTAGCACCACTGTCAGCAAGCCAATCAAAGCTGGCATCAAGCTGGAGAGGGGGAGTGGCACATGCAGAGAGTAATGGTGAAGAAGGGGAAGAGGATGAGCCACGGACATTAGAGGAACAGCCAGTGAATTTGAGGTCACAGGGGAGAAGGGAAGGAGACAGAGTGGGCAAGGGTGCGTATGACTGGGCGCTTAACTCGCCGAAAAACACGCACAAAGTGGCCCAGATAGCTACAGGATCACCAGAGACATCAGAGAGCTGAGCCAGAACCTCAGAGTCCAGCATAGAGCACAGCAGAGCAGCAGCAGAGGCTGCCAGAGAGTCCCAAGCCAGAGAATCACCAGAGTTACCAGGGGGCCTGACAGAGACCCCAGAGACAAGCTTCCACAGCTCACAGACCTTTAACCAAGCTACCATCTCCTGAGACCAAGTGGCGAAGGTGAGGGGAGAGAGTTTGGCAAAGGTGGGAGTGATGGAGAGCATAGTAGAAGAATGTGGGGAAAGAACGCGCAATTGGCGGGGAACGCGTGGGCGGATTCGTGCGAAACTTGGGGGCGCCGTAGGTGCAATAAGAACAATTGGTTCTGCGAAGTTTCACGGCAAACGGACACGATTCCGATGTGCTATGAGCAAAGAAGTCGGAATAAAAGGAATGGCGGATAGGAAAGGAACGGTGGATTGGATGCGCGTGAAATAGAGGCAGAGGGAGCACCAACGTATGAAAAATGTGTGTGTAAAGTTTCGGGACAAACAGACGCGATCCGGGCTGTCCAGAAGCAATCGAGTGTAGAGAGTGTAGAGGGAAAGGAGAGAGAGCTGGAGTAGAACATGTTTTCCTGGGGCAAATTGCATTGGAATCGTACGAGATCTGGAGGGCGTGTAGGGAGCATCAAGGCGTATTGGATTCCAGAATTTGGCGCGAATCAGTTGAGTTTTCGAGTGTCGACAAGCAAACTGCTAGAGCCTGGGGCCCATAACCTGTTAGAAACAGAGCAGTGGTTGACTTATAGAGAAGTCTTAGCAGCTGTGAGCACTTGTAAAAGACTAAGCATTACAAGTGTACCCACAGGCAAAGTTCACTACACATCATGTGACTACTTCCCACAGTCCATATTGGGAATGTGACTAAGTACATCTACTTACTGACTGTCTGGAGCACATTCAACACAAGGGCAGTCCCTGTCATAGGGAGTGTGCTTGCCACTGCAGTTGTGGCAGCGAGGGGGGTGAGGGCACGGCTCGCCCTTGGGAGTGGCAGGAGAGGGGTTCTTGCCCTTGTGGGCCTTACAGCACCCAGCCATAGTACAGTGGTTGTGTTGGAATATAACAGTGGGAAAATGCAGAGGGACACAAAAGAGAGAGAGAGAGAGATGAGGATGATAGAAGATGTAGAGGAAGGAGTGATAGAAGAAGGAACTCAAACACTGACACAAACACTGATGGGAGGAAAGGTTTTTGGATTGGGGTGGAGGGACACTCCTATATATACATACAGGAGATGGTCTGTGCACTACCTACCCTAATAGGAGAACAATAGAGCTACCATAAGTGGGACAAGGACACTACCATAAGGGGAACAAAGGAGTGGAGATAGTGGGGAGATTAGGAGATAGTGGGGAGATAAAGAATGATAAGATAAGGGAGTGTGATAAGATAAGATAAGAACAGGTGTAGCTGGGCAAACTCCAACAGGTTGGCCTCAGAGTGAGGCTCGCCACAGAGGGGGCACACAGCAAACTGGGCCTTGCATACTTGAGAGGTGTGACCCCACTTCCAGCAGCACTGGCAGAGAGAAACACCCTGACGGGGCTTGGCAGCCCTGATAGGGCAAGCCCGAGTACCAACGGCCAACAAGCGGTCGACCATCTGACAAGCAACGGAACCCATGCTGGAGTCCCATATTTCAAACCAAACTGTACAAGAGTTGGAGTGGGCAGAATTGTGCTTGACCCTGGGGGGGCCAACAAGGAATTGCAAGCCCCTGTGGGAGGACTGCCATATGATGTTCTCGATCGCCTGCCGGTTGATAACCTGGCTGTTGGGACCGAGACAAGGAACATCACAAACTCTCATGAAGGACTTGGATAAGGGAACAGTAGCATGGGGCCAAGACCCCTAGGGAAAGTAGCGCGACACCCATCCAGAGATAAGAGTCATGTTGGCATCCTTGGCAATATTGTTCATCACCAGAGAGTACCCATTGTATGCAGGTGAAACCTGTGTGACAACAAGTGGGGATTTAGCCACTTCAAGCACACAATTAACAGCTCCATTCATGTTAGAGAGGTCCCTCAGGGCGGGCTTGTCACTGTGAAAGATGATGAGGACCTAGCGCCAAGAGGGGCCAGCAGTAGTTATCCTTGGCCACTTGGGCTTGTGCTGCGATGAGGAGGAAGGAAGTGGGGGAGGCAGAGCTACCCTTATGTGATGCCGAGGTTGAGAGTGTCGATGTCACGTCACACGAAGCTTACTCTCGATGAGCTGACAGTTTATCAACTCGTGTTTTAAGAGAAGCCTACCGTACAAACAGGTAGACTAGGTATTATATATGTAAAGACTGTTTGGCCCTGTGGGCGAGGAAAGGAATGTTAGGTGTATGATAGGAGAAAGGGTCCATGTGAAATGAACGAACTAAGGCCATTCCCTTACATACGCCCTCCGAAGGTCCTCGAGGTCTGGAGGACGTTCCTAGGTAAACAGAGACAAGGTGAGGGGATGGGGGTGAAACCTTCCTCAATCCTTCTGAGCATCCTCCTGTTCATTTCCCTCATTGGCATTGGTCTCCAAAATCATTTGGGCCATGTCGTCCATCTCAAAGTCGAATAGTTCATCGCCATCCTTAGTAACCGACGTGGTAGTAGGGGCAACGGAGGTGTTCCTTCAGGATTGTTGACTGCGGTGAGAGGTAGGACGAGATGTGGAGAGGAGGCCAGGGTCTATGGTGGCTTGGGGAGATCCCACAGGCTGGGATGAAGAGATGACCCAGTGAGCACTGTCGAGGATGACAGAGGGGCTAGGTGATTTTGGGGAATGAGAGTCCGTCACGTTCCCCATAGTGGGGATGAGTGCAGCAGTTAGGGTGCGAGTAAACTCGGAAGAATTGTCGACCATGACAGTTTTGTCAGGTAAGTCAGGTAGATGAGCATTGAATGAGTCAGAGTGGGTGGGCCGTGCACGGGCATGTGCATCTTGAGGGACATTGTCGAAATGATTGTCCTTCCTGTAAGGGTGTACGGAGGAGCGAGTGTTTGTTTCAAAGCGCTTTTGGGTGCGCTGAGGACCGGGACCAGAGGAGTGACCGGAGAGGACGGGAGTGGGGTTGTTGGAATGAAGGATGAGGTTACGAGATAGGGAGAGGACTTGGTCGACATGTAATTGACCGGCGCCATCCATCAGCCCTAATTGGATTAAGGCATCGTGCTTGACAGGCGGTGATGTGGCGCCATAAGGACTGAGATCAATATGGGACTTGGACAGGTGTTGCCCGTTCTTTGGGAAGAACAGGCAATGTCCTTGGAAGTCCCATTCGTGTATTTTGTAGGGGATGTTTTGTTGATTAAAATATATTGAGAATTCTTTATAGCCAATGGGAGGATTCCATTTATAGGCATTTTCGGTTTTCTGGCTATTCCAGTCGAAAATGAGGAACTCTCGAAATGCGCAGGGGGTAAACGTAACCCAACATTCCACTCCGTCGGTTTGAGAAGCCAGTATGCACCAATAGACTGGATGGTGAATTTTGATCCCGGGAAGGTCTATTTTAATCTCAACACCTCTCGGGAGCTCGATGTCGATTAGAGGGCATTGCCTATTGTGCTGAAAGGACATGCCAAGCATGAGGATAAGCAGGAGAATGAGTCTCGTAAGTAGGTGTAGCAGCTGAATGGGGGCTGGAGAGACTAATAGGTGGGTAGAGCAGGTATTTAAGTCCAGGCCAATTTCATATATGCCAACCATATCCAATTCCTCAGGTGGGTAGAATTCCATGGCCCCCAGTAGAACCTGTTCATCGGATATTTTCGGATCGCTGCCACTCTCCTTGAGTTCGGTTATACTGTTTATGCCCAGTATTTCGAAGTATTGTTCCAGGGCGTTCAGGTGGGAGATTTGGCTATAAGGTAACCAAGTTTGGTCTCCAGATTTCCATAAAACCTCGAAAAGGGCATTTGTTTTAGATCCTGAGTGGGCGATTATTCGGTCTACTACCCATTCGGATCCGTCCTCTCCTAAATCCCATATGTGGTCCTCTGAATGGCCAGGAAATAAGCGGTCATCATTTGGTATGTGGAGTCGTAAAAGGGATGAGTGAAACACGTCATGTATTCCCCTCTGTTTGAGCTTAGATGAGAGTTCAATTTTGTATGAGTCGTTCCCAAACCCCTTTATCACCTTGTAAGGACCTACAAATTTGGGTACGAGTTTTCTTGCCAGGCCTTTCAGAACAGACATGTTTTTCGAGGACACATAAACCATATCACCTTCCTTGAATGGAGAAGCCACTCGCTTCCGGTTGGCAGCACAAATCTCTTTGACACAATGTGCTAGTATGCTGTCATGAGCGGCCATTATGGCACTTTTCATTTTATTCGCAAAAGCCCGTATACCGGGGTATTCATCCCTGCCCGGGGTATTCCAGATCATGGCCCATGGCATGCGTCCGTAATTTAAGAAGAAAGGGGCAAACCTGGTAACTTCTGACCTGGCATTGTTTATTGCGAACTCAATGGAGGGTAACTTGAGCACCCAGTCCTTTTGGGGGGGTGACACCGTCATCCTTAACATTTGTGTGATTGTTCGGTTGGCTCTCTCTGTTGAGCCATCAGATTGCGGGTGATACGCACTCGACATGTGTAATTTAATCCCTACAAGAGCATGTAAATGTTTCCAGAAGCTGCTGGTGAATAGGGTGTCTCTATCGCTAATGATTGAACGTGGGAGGCCATGTAGCCTGTACACTTCTCGGAATATCAATTCAGCTACTTGTTTAGTGTTATAATTCTGTCGACTTGGGACCAGGTGAGTCATGCCAGTTAATCTATCAATAATCACTGTAATTGTGTCGTAAGTTGCATCCCGGTCCTTGGATTTGGGTAAGGGACCAACGAAGTCAATCCCTATACTTTCCCAGGGTGAGTTTGCCACCTTGAGGGGATTCAGGAGTCCGTACGGTTTATGGTTGGGGGGTTTTCCCCTCATGCAGGTGGGGCATGATCCACAAAAGGCGGCCACGTCCTTGGTTAGATCTTTCCACCAGACATGATCCCTTAGGTATGTGACTGTTTTTCATGCACCGAGATGTGCTAGCATTGAGTGGGCCTCAGAAATTATGAGTTCCTGAATGTTCCTTCCCTTTACTTGAATTAGCGGGATGCACAGTAGGTATTCGTCCTTGCTTTCTTTCAGGTATACGAGGCCATCTTTGACCTCGAAATTCTTAAATTCCTTGGGTTTGTTCACTATGTCCTTGAAGAATCCGTCTGCTGCGTATTGGTTCCTGATTTCCTTTACAACGTCCACCCCTGACTCATTGTTTAGGGCCTCTACAATTGATACCGTTGTTTTGGCTGCTTCATTGGTGTTAGGGGCCCCGGTGTCCGTGCGTAATCTGCCACTGATATCCTTCTTGGCGTTTGTGCTGTCACTTGCATTCCCCTTTCTTGGGGGAATGCAAATGGTGAGTCGTTCATTCTTATCCTCCTCTGTAGTGACTCTTTTGGGTGCCTCTCTGCTTGGTGGGGTAGGTTTCAGTCTGATGTGGGTATCCTCGCCCTCCTTTTGCCTCTGGCCCCCAGAGGCAGAAACTACCCCTCAGCCCTTTCCACGGCCATGTCCACGGCCTTGCCTGCCTCCACGGCCCCCAGCCACAGGTAACGCAATGTCTGAACCAATGGCCGAGCCAGGTGCTGTGCTCACAGGATTATCCCCAGGTGTCGATCTGGAGGCCACCACTTTGGCCTGACTGCGGGTGAGCAGCATGAGCTCAGCCTCGCCCTCCAGATCAACCAACAGCGGCATGGTGACCAGGTGAGCAGGCATCTGGTCACTGTCAATCAGATTGTGGTACACATACTCACTTGGCGCACAAACTGTACCTGGCTGTTCATTGGAATACATCCGTGACAGGGCATCTGATAGTACATTGTCGGAACCCGGTACATATATTACCTCAAAGTCAAAGCCAGCAAGCTTCTCTAACTATCTTGCCTGCCTCCCAGAGAGGTCTGCTTGTCTCATAAGGTGTACTAGTCCCTTGTGATCAGTGTACCACCGGAAATGCACCCCAAACAATATATCCCGATGACGTTGCATTGATTCTACACCAGCCAGCAGCTCAATCTCATGCACTGGATAATTCTGTTGCGCGGGTTTTAGCTTTGCCAAGAAGAATGCTGCTACCTTTGCAGTCCGCCAATCCACGCCCTGACTGACAACACCAGCAATCCCTGTTAGACACCCATCAGTCACCAGGTTAATGGGAGGAGCTGAAGCACCGTAGTCAAGGGGACGTCTGTGGTGACCTTTGTGTGCCATGGCTAGACCTTTGATCTCCTGGAAGGCCCGTTGGTGAGTGAATTCCCACTGAAACGGCACAGTGTCTCCAGTCAATTCATGTAGAATCCCCATAGGTATCCTGACACGGCTGATGTCATCAGATAGAAAACCAGCCGATCCCAGGAATCCACGGAGTAGATCTCTGTTCGTTGGGGTTTTCCACTTAGACAAGGCATCCACCTTGTCGGGGTCCATCCTAATTCCATCATCTGTGATGATTCGTCCAAGGACCTTTACTTCTTTCTGTAAGAATTTTATTTTTTTCTCACTGATATAGAACCTCTCCTTCACCAGGACATCAATAACCAGTTTGGCCACACGGACATGATCTTCTAATGTGTCTGTAGTCACAAACAGATCATCCAAGAAACTCTGCAAGTCTTTGCCCAGGTATGGGGCTAGGATCCGAGCTATTGTCATCTGGAAGGTAGCGGAGGCATTACAGTCCCCCTGCTGCATTACCAAGCTGACCATTGTCCCACTTGGCGTTGTCATAGCAGTACGTTCAATGTGCTCAGGGATCACTCGGATCTGTTTGTAGGCATCTGCCAGATCAATCACTGACTGGTATTTGGCACGGGCAACCTGCCGAAGAATTACCTCAATGTCAGGGAGGGGAGACGAAAGTTTTCTTGTATTGGCGTTCTGTTCCTGCAAGTCCACCACAGTCCGAAGTCTGGGAGGCTCGCCCTCCTTGCCAGGTTTTGGGATCAGTAGCATAGGTACTGCATTGCGTGCGGGATGCAATTCCCAACGTCCTGACTTAATATATGATTCACGTTTCTTGTTCCACAGAGACCGCATAGTATCCGGGCATCGGGACGGACGCCATGAATAGACTTTGTGAAGATCAATTAGTGGAATCTCGTGGTTTATATCTCTCAGGGGAGGCAAAGGTGTGTCCTCGGCTGTTTTGCAGATTTTCTGTGCATAGCTGATTAAAGATTGTCGAACCTGATCCAGGTTGTCTTCGTATACTGTGACCGATCTTGAGGAGAGTTTGGTGACTCTCTGTCCTTCTAAGGGTTGGGCATCACTTGACCCTACCACTACTGTGGGTGGTTCAAGGCATAAACTGATACAATGCTGGAACATGAATGGAGTGCCGAGTATCAGGTCATAATTGGATAAGTTGATAATATCAAAATATTGTTCTTCACTTATTGCCTGGTATTGTAAATTGACCTTTGTTCCATAGTTTACTTTTGTTCGTGATCCCTGTACAGCCATCTGTACATTCACAGGGGAAGTCAATTCTATTCGCTTCATACCAAGCTGTTGAGCAAGGTTGCTGGACACGAAATCCCCCAAGGATCCCGAGTCTAGCAATGCTCTCAAGGGATGGCCATTTATTTTGACGACTATTACCAGAGGTCTGGGCACTGATCGGATAGCATCCTTCCGAGCTGTAGCATTTCTCTCTATTGAAGAGTAAGTACCCATTCGCACTTGTTGGGTGCACAGTTCAATCTCTATTTCTTCTTTAGGTGTATTCTCCTTTGTTATGAGGGGATTAAGCCCCACAGAGTCAGACATCCATACGTCCGAAGGACTCTCTATGTGTTCTGATCTATTTAGTCGCTTTCGGACCCATCCTACTAGGTCCAAGTCAGGATTACTCAGGACTTGTTGACCTATCCTGAGTTCCTTCTGAGTTGTGTTATCCCAGACCCTGTAAGCTACTATTGAGAGTTTCGAGATTTCAAAACGGGGGTTAATATATACTATAGGACGTCCATAACAAACCATCTCAAAGCTCGAATTGAGCAACCAAGTCACATTATCTAAGTATGGGTCACTCCATTCAGTCTGGAAATGACAGTACATGACTAGGTCCATGTCTCGATCATTAATCCTATGTCCATTTAGCTGGGAGGTCCTCCAAAGGTAGTAACGAGCAATTGTGAGGTGATCCCACAATTGTACATGCTCTATTTTGAGCCTGATTTGGGAGCTAAAGAAATTATCCCTGACAAGGTAGCATCCATTGATATTTTCTATTGTGAATCGGGGTGAGTCCTCTTTTATATTGGCTCGTCGGTGTTTTTTACCAATGTCTTGAAGATAGTAGTTCAGCACAGCTGCCAGTTTTGTCTTGAATACATCACCTGTTCGAGTAGTAAATGAGTCATGTCCACTTGAAGAGCATTTGCACAACAGTTGATCACCGATTGCCTGGTTCGAAAATCCATAGTAACTGGTAAGAGGTCGTTTGAGACCTTCAGGTGTTGTCGAGGTCAGTCCAGAAGCTCTCAGTCCCTGTTTGACCCACTTTCTTTGTTGCTCAATTCGTTCGTTAAGCTCAATCATCCTCCAGTTGTTAAGTTGACTGGATATAAAGTCTCCAGCTACCTCTGGAGGTAAGTTGTCTTCGTTGTAGCTATTCAGGCTGATGCAACCTATGTTCAGTGTTTCTAGGGCTTCTGTTGTCTCGGCAAGATTTCGGAGTTCCTCTGTTTCCTGAATCACAGACAGCTCAATATTATTGCTTGATCTTCCAGGTGGCTTGCTCCCTGAAGAGGGCATGGTATTACGAGAAGGGCACTGTCGAGACATGTGCCCGACTTCCTTGCAATGAAAACATTTGTTTTCAGAACGTAGGCGTTCCATCTCTCCTGGACTTAGGCTTTGTCTACGTTTTTTGAAACCCCCTTTGTGTAGGTAGGGTTTATTCTCTCGGGTAGTACGGTGCTCATTTGAGTTGAATCCAGGAGTGTTGTTAGTCCGTTGACCAAAGTTTTTGTGATGTCGAGTGTATGGTTGTGAGCTTTCATGGCTCTGCCCCTTATCTCTTTTTTGGTTATCAAAACGATGGTGACTTCTCTGAGCTCTATCTGAGTGTTTATGGTGGTAGGAGCCCAAGGAGGTGCTCTGGTGTGAGTTACCAACCACTGTATTGGCAATTTCCTCGAGTTCTGCGGCTTGCAAAACCGACTTGTACAGTGATGTTTCAGGGTTAAGTTTCTCCTTCCACAAAGCTTGTTGAATGCCAGGTCGCAAGCCATCCCAGAGTTTGTGCACACGAGATTGTTTGTCATCATACCCTACTGTAACAAATAGCTCATTGAGTTGGGATGCATATTCCTTCACAGACCGATTACCCTGGTAGCACTTTTCAAGTTTGCGTCGTTGTTGAGCCTTGAAATCAGCAGGAAAACAGAAATTGAATAGTTCTTCGAAGAACTCAGCTAGTCTCCATTTTTTTGTGGTCATAGAGACCTCCCGTGTATAGAAGGTGTATGCCTTTCCTTTGAGGAAGTTGGAGACAACTGATACATGTCTTTTTTTGGGTACCTGACCATCATGGACATAGTCTGTAGCTTGCGTGATGAATCTATGGAATATTTGGGGGTTTGGTTCCCCATCGTACTTTTCTGGGGGAATAGGCTTCAAGAGAGACTTGTGAGTACGTTTGTTCTGTTTTTTCTTGCTCTTCCTTTTCTTTTGTAAGGGTATGGGATTAATGTTGCTAGATGAGTTGGAACTTTCACTCTCAGTATCAGATTCTGAGCTCTCACTCGAGGACGTTGAGGACCCATCAGAGCTTGGGTCATCACCTGATGGGCTGGAGGGGGAGCCTTCAGAAGTATTCATTCCTTCGCTGTGAGATGTTTCTGAGGACAAGACGTGGTCTTGTGTGCCTTTCATTTGGGGAGTCCTCCCTGAGTCCTTGAGGGCTCAACCCAGATAGCTGTTTGGGTTTACTTGGTTGATTGGAAGTAAGCCGTGTTCACCTTTATCATTCCTTTTGCCTTTCTGATAGGTGTCTGGTGTCTTTTTAGTAGTTGAGACCACATCTCGGATGTGACTTCGTAGTCTGTCTGATATGGGTACTGATACACTACGTGCCCGGTACCCTTCCCCTGTCTTTGAATACATTTCAAGAGCTCTTCATTGTTTGCTCAATTCCAGTTCCTCTTCAGGGATTTGAGAGGCTCCCCAATTCCTGGGGTCTGTAGATTTACCTTTGTCCCTTTTATTGTTCACAGCTGATGGCTCATTTTCAGTTCGAATGGTCATGACATTTAAATTGCGACGACTCAGCAATTCATTTTCTTCAGGGGACATATTCTCGAGCGCTTGGTTGATAACCTCTTCCTGTTCATAGGTGAGCAGGTTCTTTGAGGTATGTCTGGTTGTTTGTCCTTCATCATCACTACTCATATTATCCAATTGAGTGTGGTTTTCCTATGTGACTTGTGAATTCTCGGAGGACATGTCAGAGTCCTGGCTAGCGGAGGGGGGCCCTTCCTCCCTGTCCGAGTAATATTGACTAGAAGCTTCATTATTTTCTAAATACGTGGTCACAGATGTCTCAAATTCTTTATCTCACCCTTCCGGCAGCCCTCCTGGTCTCACAGACACAAGAGAGCCCATAAAAGACAGACGCAGCTGCAACTGCCTGCCTTGCCACCACGGGAAGCCAGTGTGAACCAGCTGCCACGCAGAGTGTAAGATCGTCCTCCTCAGCACGTTGCACGGACCTGCCAAGGTCGGATAGAAAAGCCTTCCAAGCCTCATCATCAGCCCGAGAAGGAATAGAGTGCACTGTGATCCGGTCATCAAACCAATCACGAAGCCGAAGACCAGGCCTCGCTACGTCATCAAATGCGTCAAACACCTCAGTGAGGTAAGGGAGAACCTGCTGGATCTCCATAATGGCACTCTTGACCTTGGGCTTGTGGCCCTCAGCCATCAGAGCAACAGAGTGGGGATGCGGGACCGCATTGCCACTGTATTCCCTCCCTAAGAGCGACCTGAGGGGGTGGGAAGAGCACAGAGTTGCCACTCGATATATCATACGCTTGGCAAGCTTCTGGAGGTGAAGACGGATCAGTAGAAGGCCCGCAAGAGCCTCCACTGCCCCAGTCGAAGAGGTGCGGAAAGCACCAGTAACCCACAGAGCAGCGCGACGCTGCATCTGCATGAAAAGAGCCAGAACGCCCTTGTTAGGGCGGCCAGCATGATACCAGAGGCGAAACCCATAGGTAGCTATGGGCAGCACACACGAACAGTAAAGGAGCCTCTTCTGTTCAGGAAGAAGGCCCCTGGTAGAGTTACCCAGCATCCTCATGGCGCGAACCGTAGAGAATGACTTGGTAGTGTAGTACCGAACATGCTCCTTGAAATTCAGAGCACGGTCGAAATAAAAGCCCAGGTATCGCCAAAACGGCTTAGGGCGCAGAGGAGTATTGCCAGTGAATGGGGCAAAGCCCAGGTCAATGGCGGGGTTATCATCCCCCGGCTTGCAGGAGAAGTTGAAGAACTCAGACTTGTCATGCTCAAGAATGAGCACAAAAGCGACAAAGAGGGCATGCATGATAGCGTATGCCCGCTGCAGAGCAGCAACGTTATCAGTCCACAACTTGGACTGAACAATCAGGGTACCGTCATCAACATACGAAAGCATGTCGACTGACAGACCCGCGGCCCTGGCCCTCCGGTAGAACAGGTAAACCAGAGGAGCCAGGCAAAGGGCAGAGAGAATGGGGGACAGGGCAGAGCCCTGGCCCACGCCCACGTCGGCCTCGAAGAGATTGGAGAGCACACCACCCCAGGAGTATGAGGTACGGCGGCCCACAAGGTAGGATGCAAAGAACCAGACCAGCTCAGGGGCCAGCCCAGACTTGCGCATGATAGCCAGAAGCATATCATGGTTGAGAGAAGGAAAGAACTGCACAATGTCAAAAGCCACCACGCTAGTCTTGAGACCCTTTGCCCACCCAGCGCGAACCAAATGGGTAAGGACTAAGCCAGCATCCTCCATAGAGCGTTGGGAAATCCCTCCGAGCTGGTTTGGATGAAAGACATTCCATTTGACACAGTCAAACTGGAGACGGCGCAAGATCATCTTCTCAACAAGTTTCCCCATGGTGTTCAGCAGCACGATAGGCCGGAACATCTTGGGGGTAGAATAGGAGGGCTTCCCCGGCTTTGGTATGATAACTGAGGTAGACTCCTTGAAGTGACTGGGCCAGCAGCCCACGCGAACGCAGGCGTTGGCCACAGAGAGGAGAAACTCGCGCACACGATAGTGGTTGAGTAAACTCTTAAGGTGGGACCACGTAATGTGGTCCGGACCTGGGGAGGAACGCCTGGAGCAGGCGGCTAACGCCTCCATCATCTCGGGTGCCTGGAAAGGGTACCACTCCCTGACGTCATGGTCAGGGAGCTCGTCTAGCACGGACGGATCACAAGCACGGCCAGAAGCCGCGTTGTAAGTGCCATGAAGGGCCCGGAACAAATCCGGGAGGTCATGGCAGGGCCTGCCCTGATAGGACAGAGCCTCCACTGCAGGAAGCTTATTTTTTTTTTTTTTTTTTTTTTAAAAAAATCAAATGTATTTAACGTGGTGCCCTAACGCAGTCCACGCCTACTAGTTAAGACATAACTAATAAGGAGTCCGTACTTGACAATACAAACATAGAAAAATGGTGGCATTAAAGGCGCCACAACCTGAAAGACTGCTCTCGATCAACCGAGAGGGAACAGGAGATATGGGAGAGTATAAACAAGAATGCGGCCCAGAAATGCTGGGTGCCAAGGGTCCCCTGCCCCCTGCCAGGGGGGCAGTATGCGTCATTTCGCAGCAGGCCCCTACGGTCGCCCGACAGCTTGCAGAGGGTTGTGCCCCCTAGAGGGCTGAGGCGTCAATTCGCCCTAAATCCCTACGCCCACCGAAGTGAGGGAGAATGACCAGCTGGGCCACTGCCAGGCAGTCGGGGGCTAACCCAACGGCCACCAGGCAGTCACCCGACGCCCCCCCGAGGGGGAGCTTGGGTTTCAAACATGAAAGCTGAGGGATTCATGTTGAAGAACATGGTTACATGGCCCGTACAAGTCGGGAAACCTCGCAACCGGTGGTAGTCCGGACAGGACACGAAGATGTGGTGCCTTGTCTGAAGACGGGCCCCACAACTGCAGCCTTGCGGCTCGGTAGGATGAAACCTGGCACGGTACTCCCCAATAGGGGCGTGGCCAGTGAACGTACGACACGCCCGGGCAAATTCGCCGGGCGAGCCACCAAAGCCAGGAATCCACGCACCAGACTTGTGGTACGTGGGCCTGAGGGGCTTGTCATTGCCCCCTATGAGGTCCAGAAAGCTGGAACCCCGATACCTGGGCGAACGAAACATGTTCACCCATTGGTCACAAACCTCCCGCGTGGCCTTGGCCCTCAGGGAGTCGATGGAAGTTTGGGGCCTAGGCCCCGCAGCAACAACAAGGTCCTTGGCCTGCCGAACGGCCTCGGATAACACGGGGAACTTGTGCTTCAAGGGCACAACCCAGAAAACTAGACGACAAGCGGGGTCTGCAGAGAACCACTCGTCGAGAAGACGGCACACCGCCAGGGAGTGAGCCTGGCCAGCATGCACCGAGGGATCCAACGCACGCGAGACAGAGCCCGCAGAGTGCGTATACAGGACAATAGTAGAGGCCCCTCCATAGCCAACCGCCATGGAAAGGCCCAGCCGAACCGAAAGGAGAGCAGCATCAGGGGCCGTCACCCTCCCGGCAGCCCTCCTGGTCTCACGGACACAGGAGAGCCCATAGAAGACAGAAGCAGCCGCAACTGCCTGCCTCGCTACCACGGGAAGCCAGTGTGAACCAGCCGCCACGCGGAGCGTAAGATCATCCTCCTCAGCACGTCGCACGGACCTGCCAAGGTCAGAGAGAAAAGCCTTCCGAGCTTCATCATCAGCCCGGGAAGGAACAGAGTGCACCGTGATCCGGTCATTAAACCGATCACGAAGCCGAAGACCAGGCCTTGCCGCGTCGTCAAACGCGTCAAACACCTCGGTGAGAGAAGGGAGAACCTGCTGGATCTCCATGACTGCACTCTTGACTTTGGGCTTGTGACCCTCGGCCATAAGAGCGACAGAGCGGGGATGCGGAATTGCATCGCCGCTATACTCCCTCCCCAAGAGCGACCTGAGGGGGTGGGAGGAACCCAGAGTTGCCACGCGGTATATCGTACGCTTGGCAAGCTTCTGGAGGTGAAGACGAATGGGCAGGAGGCCCGCTAGGGCCTCCACCGCTCCAGTCGGGGAGGTGCGGAAAGCACCAGTAACCCACAGGGCAGCGCGACGCTGCATCTGTGTGAAGAGAGCCAGGACGCCCTTGTTAGGGCGGCCGGCATGATACCAGAGGCGAAACCCATAGGTAGCTATGGGCAGCACACACGAACGGTAGAGGAGCCTCTTCTGTTCAGGAAGAAGGCCCCTGGTAGAGTTACCTAGCATCCTCATGGCGCGAACCGTAGAGAATGACTTGGTAGTATAGTAACGAACATGCTCCTTAAAATTCAGAGCACGGTCGAAATAAAAGCCCAGGTACCGCCAAAACGGCTTAGGGCGCAGGGGAGTATCGCCAGTGAACGGGGCAAAGCCCAGGTCAATAGCAGGATTATCATCCCCCGGCTTGCGGGAGAAGTTGAAGAACTCGGACTTGTCGTGTTCAAGAACGAGCGCAAAAGCAACAAAGAGGGCATGTACAATAGCGTATGCCCGCTGCAGTGCAGCAACGTTGTCAGCCCACAGCTTGGACTGAACAATCAGGGTGCCATCATCGACATACGAAAGCATGTCGACGGACAGGCCCGCGGCTCTGGCCCTCCGGTAAAACAGGTAAACCAGGGGAGCCAGGCAAAGTGCAGAGAGGACGGGGGACAGGGCGGAGCCCTGGCCCACACCCACATCGGCCTCAAAAGGATCAGAGAGCACGCCGCCCCAAGAGTATGAGGTACGGCGGCCCACAAGGTAAGACGCAAAGAACCGGACCAGCTCAGGGGCCAGCCCGGACTTGCGCATGATAGCCAGAAGCATATCATGGTTGAGAGAAGGAAAGAACTGCGCGATGTCAAAAGCCACCACGCTAGTCTTGAGACCCTTCGCCCACCCGGCGCGAACCAGATGGGTGAGGACCAAGCCAGCATCCTCCGTAGAGCGTTGGGAGATCCCCCCGAGCTGGTTTGGATGAAAAACGTTCCATTTGACGCAGTCAAACTGGAGACGGCGCGAGATCATCTTCTCGACAAGTTTCCCCATGGTGTTCAACAGCACAATAGGCCGGAACATCTTGGGGGTAGCATATGAGGGCTTCCCCGGCTTCGGTATGATAACCGAGGTAGACTCCTTGAAATGACTGGGCCAACAGCCCACGCGAACGCAGGCATTGGCCACAGAGAGGAGAAACTCGCGCACACGATAGTGGTTGAGTAAACTCTTGAGGTGGGACCACGTAATGTGATCCGGACCTGGAGAAGAGCGCCCGGAGCAGGCGGCTAACGCCTCCATCATCTCGGGTGCCTGGAAAGGGTACCACTCCCTGACGTCATGGTCAGGGAGCTCGTCCAACACTGACGGATCACAAGCCCGGCCAGAGGCCGTGTTGTAGGTGCCGTGAAGGGCCCGGAACAAGTCCGGGAGATCGTGGCAGGGCCTGCCCTGATAGGACAGGGCCTCCACCGCAGGGAGCTTACGTTGCTGAACCCAGGCCATGAGGTCCCAGGGACGCTTGTTAGCGGTAGCTATCTCCGCAATGCGAGCATCGAAGAAGACGCGCTTGGCGCGTTTACACGCAGCCCTAAAGGCCCGCCACGACTCCGGTGAAGGATCAGCGCGGTGAGCAGCAATGAGTTCGGAGCACTCCTGCCCCCACCAGGGCTTGGAGCGACCGACGATGAAGGCCTCCTTAGAATGGGAGGCCCACGCCTGGGAAATGATCTCGGAGACAGTCGAAACTGCCCTCTCAACCACCTCCGGGGTGTCCAGGGCAGAGACCAAGGCCCCCACCCCTTCTGCGACCTCGCCGAGGAAGGCGGCTTCCTCATCCGAGTCCCGTTTAATGACCCGCTTCCAGGCCCCCGCAAGGAACCTAGAGGTGGGAAGAACAACGGTCAGGGGGGCGTGATCCGACGCACCCCGATGATCGAGATCAATGACGGGCTTGAGCTTGTCGCCCCTGGCCACAGGAAGAAAGACCAAATCTATCACCGAGGGGTTCAGATTACGATCGTGTGGGAAGTGGGTAGGGCCCGGCACTATAGGAAGCACCAGATCCAGCCCGAGATCTGACGCAGATTCCAGAAGAGACTGCGCCACACCCGGGTGAGGGATCCAATCAGGATCCCACACACGCGAGTGACAGTTAAAGTCACCCCCCATATAAAACAGAGGGGGAAGTTCATCCGCCAAGCCTCCAGAAAGAAGCCTGATGGCAGTGTGCCTGTCGTCTGAATAGACGTTCAGAAGATGGATCGGCTCCCCCCCGAAGAACAGGGATAGAAGCAGCAGATCGCGATTATCTACCAGATCGCGTCTAAACGCGGGCCGGAGAGGCTTAAGCCGATTATGGACATAGGCCATAACCCGCGGATTAAGGTCACCGACCTTAGGTGGGACCATGCACGTCCATTCCGGATGGATCGGAGCGCCGATTACGTCATCGCCCTCCATGGAGCGCGTTGAGGGAGCAGAACGAACCGTCCTCCAGGGCGGTTCTTGGAAAAAGAGCACATCAAAATTACATTTGAGGGTCTCCAGATGTACATCAACTAATGCGTAACTACGGTTGACATTTTGGGAAAACACCCGGATCTCCTGTACACTAGTTGTCCTAGGCATGAGGAGGTCGTGAGTTAGCAGAGGTGCGAGGCGAGGTCTGCTTGGACCTTACCTCAGAATACTTCTTGCGGAACCATTCGGAATCGAACCGTTTGGCCCACCAAGGACAGTGGTCCCTATCATAGGGAGCGTGATCACCACCGCAGTTGCGGCAGTGAGGGGGGTGAGGGCAGGGCTCGCCCTCGGGAGTGGCGGGAGATGGGTTCTTGCCCCCATGGGCCTTACAGCACCCAGCCATTGAGCGATGGTTAGCCTCAGAATGAGGCTCGCCACAGAGGGGGCACACGGCGAACCGGGCCTTGCAGACCTGAGAGGTATGACCCCACTTCCAGCAACGCTGGCAGAGAGACACACCCTGTCGTGGTTTGGCGGCCCTAATAGGGCAAGCCCGAGTACCGACGGCCAAGGAACGGTCGACCATCTGACGTGCAACGGAACCCGTGCCAGAGTCCCAGATTTCGAACCACACCGTGCAGGAGTCGGAGTGGGCGGAGTTACGCTTGACCCGAGGAGGGCCAACGAGGAATTGGAAGCCCCGGTGAGAGGACTGCCGCATGATGTTCTCGATCGCCTGGCGGTCAATGACCTGCCCATTGGGACCGAGACGAGGAACATCACAAACCCTCATGAAGGATTTGGATGAGGGAACGGTAGCCTGGGGTCTAGACCCCTGGGGAAAATAACGCGATGCCCATCCAGAGATGAGAGTCACGTCGGCGTCCTTGGCGACGTCATTCGTCGCCAGAGAGTACCCATCATACGCAGGCGAGACCTGCGTGACGACGAGGGGGGATTTGGCCACTTCAAGGGCGCGATTGACGGCCCCATTCATGTTGGAGAGATCCCTCAGGGTGGGCTTGTCGCCGTGAAAGATAATGAGAACCTGGCGCCGAGAGGGGCCAGCAGTAGTCATCCTCGGGCGCTTGGGTTTGCGCTGCGAGGAGGAAGAGGGGGAAGGGGAAGCGGGACCACCCTTACCAATGGTATGGGCGATCTGCTCCGGGGTAAGATGAGGGAACGCCTTCACCATGGCCGCAATAGCAGCGACCTGGGCAGAGGCATCCCTCGAGGGGGGAGGCGACCCCTTAGCCACCTGCGCAAATGAACGCTTACGCGCATTCGGCTTGGTGGCCTCATTGACCTTAGGGGGCGGCCCAAGTGGAAACTTGGCCGCCACCGCATAGGTGCGCCCCTTTGCAGAGGCATTGCCCGAGGAGGTACCGGCCTGTGAAGGACCGGGCCTCGAGGCAGGAGCGGCACCCTGGGCTCCTCCAGAGGGAGGAGGAGGGGCCGGGGCCTTCCCTTTGCCCTTATCCCGACGAGCAGGAGGGGGGTTAGGAGCCGACCCAGCGGCAGAGGAATCTGGGGCCGTGTCTGGCGCCAGATCCATAGAATCGCCCGGTGGAGGGGCAGCACCCCCAGGGGGGGCGTCACCCATCCCCTGACGGATGGAGGGGGGGACATCAGAGATGCCCCGGACAATAGTCCTGGCCGTAAGCCCCCGAAGGGTGGCCGTAGATGTGCGGTTCACTGGAACATCCAGCAAACCCACACGAGACATTGTCTCCAGGGTGTTGCTCACAGCCCTGAAGAGCTCGGTGGTCTCAGGGTCACCGAGGTCGAGACCCCGGCCCCTCTCGCGTAGCCATCCATTGGCCACTCTGAGCGATTGCCCTATCGCAGCTAGAGCCGGTCCCGGCCCATCCGAAGGAGGGGCCTCCAAACGAAGAGGGGAAACCGGAGGCGGGGCGAACAGACCGCCGCCAGGAGCGTCGGCTGGGTGAGAACCCGAGGCATCAGACATGTCGTCGTCGTCGTCGGATCCTGCAGCGGATCGGGGGCGTTTGGAAGCCCTGGAGTCGGGTCGAACGGGCCTGGTAGGGGTCCTATCTTCCGGAGGTGATTCGACGACGGCGGACCCATCGTCGAGAAAGGAAAGGCCAGGGGCGGCTGGGAGGGGCTCGTGAGCACCCGCCATCAAGTCGTCCACTTGAGACCGAGGGCCAGGGGGATGCCTGGGCGTGGGGGACTGGAGAGTGTCCAGTGGATCACCAGGGGAAGGTTGGCCCGCAGCGGAAGATCCGCCACGATCCGCCCTCCCCCCTCGGAGTTGGTCGGAGGCCCTTGTCGAGGGCATAAGATGGTACTTCTGGATCGAAGATCCAACAGGAATTGGCACAGAGAAACGAGGTTTGGTGAGGTGGAAGGTTGTGGCTGTGCTAGTACTGATGGGAGTACCAGAACAAGAAGCAATGAGGACATGTCAGATCAGGGGGGTGTGTTAGGAGTGCTCTGGCAGTCCTGTGGACTTGTGTTGTGGTTTGTGGACTTGTAGACAGCACAGGACGCTTAGATCAACATGTCATGTGATCAGGTAGTGTAGTTGCACCTGTGGACGAGTTTGGGACTTCTAGTCTCTCACAGCTGTCCACAGGTGAGTAGTTTAGCTACTTAGTGTTCTAGTCTCTCACAGCTGTCCACAGCTTGTCCATTCGTTTCTAGCTCAATTCTACGCGTATTCCCTTTGTTCCTTTGCTGCTAGGACTCCTCAGCAGTCCCCCGACGTTCCTGCTTCAACAGGTTATGGGCCCCGAGCTATAGCAGCCACGAATCGCGTTTTTCTTCGAACACACTCCTTGGCAACTCCACTCTCTCTCTCTCATCTCTCTCATATCTCTTCTCTGCTCTTCCCCTTCGCTTCCCCAGCCTCCTGCATCATTCCCCAGCCTCCTACGTCGTCTACCATGTCCAGCAACTCTCCAAAATTCGAGAAACTCAATGCTGGCAACTATCCTACCTGGGCTGGAGAGATGGAAGCTTGGTTTAGGGTATCTGGCCTGTGGAGAATTGTCTCTGGGCAACAGCTAAGTCCCTCCTGCTCCTCTCCCCCCACTGAGGCAGAGTCCACTCGAAAGGAGGCCTGGGAGGCCAAGTTAGACAAGGCAGCTGGCTGGCTGTTCCTTATGGTGGAGCCTGAGCAGAGGATCCACTTCAACTCGATCCAGGATGATCCTGTGAAGATGTGGACTGCCCTATCATCGCTTCTTGTTCTGGTACTCCCATCAGTACTAGCACAGCCACATACTTCCTCCTCACCAAAACTCACTTTTCGCGTGCAATTGCTGTTGGATCTTCGATCCAGAAGTACCATCTCATGCCCTCAACAAGGGCCTCCGACTAACTCCGAGGGGGGAGGGCGGATCGTGGCGGATCTTCCGCTGCGGGCCAACCTTCCCCTGGTGATCCACTGGACACTCTCCAGTCCCCCGCGCCCAGGCATCCCCCTGGCCCCCAAGCTCAAGTGGACGACTTGATGGCGGGTGCTCACGAGCCCCTCCCAGCTGCCCCTGGCCTCTCCTTTCTCAACGATGGGTCTGCCACCGTCGAATCACTCCCGGAAGATAGGACCCCTACCAGGCCTGTTCAACCCGACTCCAGGGCCTCCAAACGCCCCCGATCCGCTGCAGGATCCGACGACAACAACGACATGTCTGACGCCTCGGGTTCTCACCCAGCCGACGCCTCTGGCAGCGGTCTGTTTGCCCCGCCACCGGTTTCCCCTCTTCGTTTGGAGGCCCCTCCGTCGGATGGGCCGGGACCGGCGTTAGCTGCGATAGGGCAGTCACTCAGAGTGGCCAATGGTTGGCTATGCGAGAGGGGCCGGGGTCTCGACCTCGGTGACCCTGAGACCACCGAACTTTTCAGGGCTGTGAGCAACACCCTGGAGACAATGTCTTGTGTGGGTCTGCTGGATGTTCCAGTGAACCGCACGTCTACAGCCACCCTTCGGGGGCTTATGGCCAGGACTATCGTTCAGGGCAGCTCTGATGTACCCCCCTCCATCCGTCAGGGGATGGGTGATGCCCCCTCTGGGGGTGCTGCCCCTCCACCAGGCAACTCTATGGATCTGGCGCCAGACACGGCCCCAGACTCCTCTGCTGCTGGGTCAGCTCCTAACCCCCCTCCTGCTCGTCAGGATAAGGGCAAAGGGAAGGCCCTGGCCCCTCCTCCTCCCTCAGGGGGAGCCCAGGGTGCCGCTCCTGCCCCGAGACCTGGTCCTTCACAGGCCGGCACCTCCTCGGGCAACACCTCTGCAAAGGGGCGCACCTATGCGGTGGCGGCCAAGTTTCCACTTGGTCCGCCCCCTAAGGTCAATGAGGCCACCAAGCCAAATGCGCGGAAGCGTTCATTTGCGCAGGTTGCCAAGGGGTCGCCTCCCCCCTCGAGAGATGCCTCTGCCTAGGTCGCTGCTATTGCGGCCATGGTGAAGGCGTTCCCCCACCTCACCCCGGAGCAGATTGCCCATACCATTGGCAAGGGCAGTCCCGCTTCCCCTACCCCCTCCTCCTCCTCGCAGCGCAAGCCCAAGCGCCCGAGGATGACTACTGCTGGCCCCTCTCGGCGCCAGGTTCTCATTATCTTTCACGGCGACAAGCCCGCCCTGAGGGATCTTTCCAACATGAATGGGGCCGTCAATTGTGCCCTTGAAGTGGCCAAGTCTCCCCTCGTCGTCATGCAGGTCTCACCTGCGTATGATGGGTACTCTCTGGCGACGAATGACGTTGCCAAGGACGCCGACGTGACCCTCATCTCCGGGTGGGCGTCACACTACTTCCCCCAGGGGTCTAGACCCCAGGCTACTGTTCCCTCATCCAAATCCTTTATGAGGGTTTGTGATGTTCCTCGTCTCAGTCCCAATGGGCAGGTCATTGACCGCCAGGCAATCGAGAATATCATGTGGCAGTCCTCTCACCGGGGCTTCCAATTCCTGGTTGGCCCTCCTCGGGTCAAGTGCAACTCTGCCCCCTCCGACTCCTGTACAGTGTGGTTCGAGATCTGGGACTCTGGCACGGGTTCCATTGCACGTCAGATGGTCGACCGTTTGTTGGCCGTCGGTACTCGGGCTTGCCCTATTAGGGCCGCCAAACCACGACAGGGTGTGTCTCTCTGCCAGCATTGCTGGAAGTGGGGTCATACCTCTCAGGTATGCAAGGCCCGGTTCGCCGTGTGCCCCCTCTGTGGCGAGCCTCACTCTGAGGCTAACCATTGCTCTATGGCTGGGTGCTGTAAGGCCCATGGTGGCAAGAACCCATCTCCCGCCACTCCTGAGGGCGAGCCTTGCCCCCACCCCCCTCACTGCCGCAACTGCGGTGGCAACCACGCTCCCTATGATAGGGACCACTGTCCTTGGTGGGCCAAACGGTTCGATGCTGAATGGTTCCGCAGGCAGTATTCTGAGGTAAGGTCCAAGCAGACCTTGCCTCGCACTTCCACTAACTCACGATCTCCTCATGCCTAGGACAACTAGTGTACGGGAGATCCGGGTCTTTTCGCAGAATGTCAACCGTAGTTATGCACTCGTTGATGTACACCTGGAGACTCTGAAATATGATTTTGATGTTCTCTTTTTCCAAGAACCACCCTGGAGGATGGTTTGTTCTGCTCCCTCAATGCGCTCTAAGGAGGGCGATGATGTCATTGGCGCTCTGATCCATCCGGAATGGACGTGCATGGTCCCACCTAAGGTTGGCGACCTCAACCCGCGGGTTATGGCCTATGTCCATAACCGGCTTAAGCCTCTCCGGCCCGCGTTTAGACGTGATCTGGTAGATAATCGCGATCTGCTGCTTCTGTCCCTGTTTTTCGGGGGGGAGCCGATCCATCTTCTGAACGTCTATTCAGACGACAGGCACACTGCCATCAGGCTTCTTTCCAGAGGCTTGGCAGATGAACTTCCCCCCCTGTTCTATATGGGGGGTGACTTTAACTGTCACTCGCATGTGTGGGATCCTGATCGGATCCCTCACCTGGGTGTTGCGCAGTCCCTTCTGGAGTCTGCGTCGGATCTCAGGCTGGATCTGGTGCTTCCCATAGTGCCGGGCCCTACCCACTTCCCCCACGATCGTAATCTGAACCCCTCAGTTATAGATTTGGTCTTCCTCCCTGTGGCCAGGGGCGATGAGCTCAGGCCCATCATTGATCTCGATCATCGGGGCATGTCGGATCACGCCCCCCTGACTGTTGTTCTTCCCACCTCCAGGTTCCTTGCAGGGGCCTGGAAGCAGGTCATTAAATGGGACTCGGATGAGGAAGCTGCCTTCCTCGGCGAGGTCGCAGAAGGGGTGGGGGCCTTGGTCTCTGCCCTGGACACCCCGGAGGTGGTTGAGAGGGCGGTTTCGACTGTCTCCGAGATCATTTTCCGGGCGTGGGCTTCCCACTCAAAGGAGGCCTTCATCATCGGTCGCTCCAAGCCCTGGTAGGGCCAGGAGTGCTCTGAACTCATTGCTGCCCACTGCGCTGCTCCTTCCCCGGAGTCGTGGCGGGCCTTTAGGGCTGCGTGTAAACGCGCCAAGCGCGTCTTCTTCGATGCTTGCATTGCGGAGATAGCTACAGCTAACAAGCGTCCCTGGGACCTCATGGCCTGGGTCCAGCAATGTAAGCTCCCTGCAGTGGAGGCTCTGTCCTATCAGGGCAGGCCCTGCCATGACCTCCCGGATTTGTTCCGGGCCCTTCACGGCACCTACAATGCGGCCTCTGGCCGTGCTTGTGATCCGTCTGTGCTGGATGAGCTCCCTGACCATGATGTCAGGGAGTGGTACCCTTTTCAGGCACCCGAGATGATGGAGGCGTTAGCCGCCTGCTCCGGGCGCTCTTCTCCAGGCCCGGACCACGTTACATGGTCCCACCTTAAGAGTTTACTCGGCCACTATCGTGTGCACGAGTTTCTCCTCTCTGTGGCCAATGCCTGCGTTCGCGTAGGTTGCTGGCCCAGTCATTTCAAGGAGTCTACCTCGGTTATCATACCAAAGCCGGGGAAGCCCTCTTACTCCACCCCCAAGATGTTCCGGCCCATTGTGCTGCTGAACACCATGGGGAAACTTGTCGAGAAAATGATCTCGCGCCGTCTCCAGTTTGACTGTGTCAAGTGGGACGTGTTTCATCCAAACCAGCTCGGGGGGATCTCCCAATGCTCTACGGAGGATGCTGGTTTGGTCCTTACCCACCTGGTTTGCGCCGGGTGGGCTAAGGGTCTCAAGACTAGCGTGGTGGCTTTTGACATCGCGCAGTTCTTTCCTTCACTCAACCATGATATGCTTCTGGCTATCATGTGCAAGTCCGGGCTGGCCCCTGAGCTAGTCCGGTTCTTTGGGTCTTATCTTGTGGGCCGCCGTACCTCGCACTCCTGGGGTGGCGTGCTCTCCGATCCCTTCGAGGCCGATGTGGGCGTTGGCCAGGGCTCTGCCCTGTCCCCCGTCCTCTCTGCCCTTTGTCTGGCCCCACTGGTCTACTTGTTTTACCAGAGGGCCAGGGCTGCAGGTCTGTCAGTTGACATGCTTTCGTATGTTGATGACGGTACCCTTATCGTTCAGGCCAAGCTCTGGGCTGACAACGTTGCTGCTTTGCAGCGGGCGTATGCAATTGTGCACACTCTCTTTGTAGCCTTTGCACTCGTTCTTGAGCATGACAAGTCCGAGTTTTTTAACTTCTCCCGCAAGCCGGGGAATGATAATCCTGCCATTGACCTGGGCTTTGCCCCGTTCACTGGCGATGCTCCTCTGCGCCCTAAGCCGTTTTGGCGGTACCTGGGCTTTTATTTTGACCGTGCTCTGAATTTTAAGGAGCATGTTCGTTACTATACTACCAAGTCGTTCTCTACGGTTCGCGCCATGAGGATGCTGGGTAACTCTACCAGGGGCCTTCTTCCCGAGCAGAAGAGGCTCCTCTACCGTTTGTGTGTGTTGCCCATAGCTACCTATGGGTTTCGCCTCTGGTATCATGCTGGCCGCCCTAATAAGGGCGTTCTGGCTCTTTTCACGCAGATGCAGCGTCGCGCTGCCCTGTGGGTTACTGGTGCTTTTCGCTGTTAGAAACAGAGCAGTGGTTGACTTATAGGGAAGTCCTAGCAGCTGTGGACACTCGTAAAAGACTTTATTAAAGATAACTAATATGTTACTTACCTGTGGACACTCGTAAAAGACTAAGCATTACAAGTGTACCCACAGGCAAAGTTCACTACACATCACGTGACTACTTCCCACAGTCCACATTAGGAATATGACTAAGTACATCTACTTACTGACTGTCTGGAGCACATTCAACATTCGCACCTCTCCGACTGGAGCGGTAGAGGCCCTGGCAGGCCTCCTGCCTATTCGTCTCCATCTCCAGAAGCTTGCCAAGCGTACGATATATCGCGTGGCAACTCTGGGCTCCTCCCACCCCCTTAGGTCGCTCTTGGGGAGGGAGTACAGTGGCGATGCGGTCCCGCATCCCCGCTCTGTCGCTCTCATGGCTGAGGGGCACAAACCCAAGGTCAAGAGCGCTGTCATGGAGATCCAGCAGGTTCTCCCCTCCCTTACCGAGTCGTTTGATGCATTTTCCGATGCATCAAGACCTGGTCTCCGCCTTCGTGATCGGTTTGACGACCGGATCACGATTCACTCTATTCCTCCCCGGGCTGATGATGAGGCCCAGAAGGCTTTTCTCTCTGACCTCGGCAGGTCTGTTCAACATGCTGAGGAAGACGACCTTACACTCCACATGGCAGCTGGTTCACACTGGCTTCCCGTGGCGGCGAGACAGGCAGTTGTGGCTGCATCTGTCTTCTATGGGCTCTCTTGCGTCCGTGAGACCAGGAGGGCTGCCGGGAGGGTCACGGCCCCTGATGCTGCTCTCCTTTCGGTTTGACTGGGCCTTTCCATGGTGGTTGGCTATGGAGGGGCCTCTACTATCGTCCTGTACATGCATTCTGCGGGCTCTGTCTCGTGTGCGTTGGACCCTTTGGTTCACGCTGGTCAGGCTCATTCCCTGGCGGTGTGCCGTCTCCTTGACGAGTGGTTCTCTACGGACCCTGCTCGTCGTCTAGTCTTCTGGGTTGTGCCCTTGAAGCACAAATTCCCTATGTTGTCCGAGATCGTGCGACAGGCCAAGAGTCTCGTTGTTGCCGCGGGGCCTAGGCCCCAAACTTCCATCGACTCCCTGAGGGCCAAGGCCATGCGGGAGGTATGCGATCAATGGGTGAACATGTTTCGTTCACCCAGGTATCGAGGCTCCAGTTTCCTGGACCTCATAGGGGGCAATGACAAGCCCCTCAGGCCCATGTACCACAGGTCTGGTGCGTGGATCCCTGGCTTTGGTGGCTCGCCTGGTGAATTTGCCCGGGCGTGTTGTACATTCACTGGCCACGCCCTTATTGGGGAGTACCGTGCCAGGTTTCATCCTACCGAGCCGCAAGGCTGCAGTTGTGGGGCCCATCTTCAAATGAGGCACCACATCTTCGTGTCCTGTCCAGACTACCACTGGCTGCGAGGTTTCCCGACTTGCACGGGCCACGTAACCATGTTCTTCAACATGAATCCCTCAGCTTTCATGTTTGAGACCCAAGCTCCCCCTCGGGGGGGCGTCGGGTAACTGCCTGGTGGCCGTTGGGTTAGCCCCCGACTACCTGGCAGTGGCCCAGTTGGTCATTCTCCCTCACTTCGGTGGGCGTAGGGATTTAGGGCGAATGGACGCCTCAGCCCTCTAGGGGGCACAACCCTCTGCAAGCTGTCGGGCGACCGTAGGGGCCTGCTGCGAATTGATGCATACTGCCCCCCTGGCGGGGGGCAG
The DNA here is from genome assembly GCA_004296355.1 of Lepiota venenata. NCBI lineage: Eukaryota > Fungi > Basidiomycota > Agaricomycetes > Agaricales > Agaricaceae > Lepiota > Lepiota venenata. The sequence continues at coordinate 1,226,350 of RCFS01000003.1, forward strand.
GGGACCCTTGGCACCCAGCATGTCTGGGCCGTGCTCGTATTTGCGCATGCCCATACCTCCCGTTCCCTCTTGGTTGATCTAGAGCGGTCTTTCAGGTTGCGGCGCCTTTAATGCCATCAAGTTCTTTGTTTGTACTCGTCTGGTATGGACTTCTTATTAGTTTTGTTTTAACTAGTAAGCATGGACTGTGTTCGGGCACCACGTTAAATATATTTGATTTTAAAAAAAAAAAAAAAAAAAAAAAGATGTGGACTGCCCTGGAGCAAGTACACCTCCAGAAGCGAGCTGGGATGCGTTTTAACGCGTATGACGACCTCTTCAGCATCAGGAAGGCCGAGGATGAGTCCCTGCAGGCTCTCATGAACAGGGTGGACAAAAACATGCGCAAAATCGCGAATTTGCGCCCCAAGGGCTTCACACTGCAGCAGCTGGATGAGGAACTCGCCTCCATGTCCCTCATTAGGGCCCTGCCCACTGAGGAATACTCTTCCTTCACCTCCTCTCTGTTACTGATGGACAAACTTGACAAGGCTTCTGTACACCAGGCTTTCATCACAGAGGACAACAAGCGCCGCAGACAAGCTACAGACCTCCTCCCCTCCTCCCAGGCACTTGCAGCAACCTCCCGGACTGCTCCTTCATCCATGAAATGCGATTTTTGTCACAAGTCCGGACACATCATGGCCAAGTGCTATGCCTTCGAGGATGCACAGAAGGAGGCACAGCAAGCTACTCGTGATAGGGCCTCGAATGGCGGCTTCAGGCGTCGCAGGCAACGTGCCAACAAGGCCCAGGACTCCCCTGCACCTTCCCCTGCCGCCTCAGGCTCCGAGAACGCGCTCCAGACCTCCGAGTTTGCTGGGAATGCCAGTGTAGTCTCTCCCTCGCCTCTACAGCCTTCTCCTGACATTGACTGGCTTGTAGACTCTGGGGCCACTTCTCATATGACCCCCCATCGCCACTGGATGCATTCCTATGCTCCTCTTCGCATTCCCATCCGCTTGGCCGACGATTTGATCATTTTCTCAGCTGGGGTGGGCTCTGTGGTGTTCCAGCCACTTGTGGAGGGCAGGGAGGCGAGATTGGTCGAGTTTACACGAGTTCTACATGTCCCCCAGCTTCAGAGCAATCTCCTCTCTTGTCTATATCTTACTCGAGCCAAGGGGCTTAATATCACTGTCTCTGCTTTGCATATGAGCTTTCTGAGGGCTGAGGATGTCCTCTTCTGTGCTAGGATTCGCTCCAACAACACTGCTGTGCTCGAGGGCACCACTCTACTATCTTTTTTTTTTTTTTTTTTATAATCAAATATATTTTACGTGGTGCCCGAACGCAGTCCACGCCTACTAGTTTAAAACAAACTAATAAGAAGTCCATACTAGATGAGTACAAACATAAAACTTCGTGGCATTAAAGGCACCGCAACCTGAAAGACCGCTCTCGATCAACCGAGAGGGAACGGGAGATATGGGCACGCACAAACGTGAGCACGGCCCAGAAATGCTGGGTGCCAAGGGTCCCCTGCCCCCTGCCAGGGGGGCAGTATGTGTTAATTCGCAGCAGGCCCCTACGGTCGCCCGACAGCTTGCAGAGGGTTGTGCCCCCTAGGGGGCTGAGGCGTCAATTCGCCCTAAATCCCTACACCCACCGAAGAGAGGGAGAATGACCAACTGGGCCACTGCCAGGCAGTCGGGGGCTAACCCAACGGCCACCAGGCAGTCACCCGACGCCCCCCCGAGGGGGAGCTTGGGTTTCAAACATGAAAGCCGACGGATTCATGTTGAAAAACATGGTTACGTGGCCCGTACAAGTCAGGAAACCTCGCAACCGGTGGTAGTCTGGACAGGACACGAAGATGTGGTGCCTCGTCTGAAGACGGGCCCCACAACTGCAGCCTTGCGGCTTGGTAGGATGAAACCTGGCACGGTACTCCCCAATAGGGGCATGGCCAGTGAAAGTACGGCACGCCCGGGCAAATTCGCCGGGCGAGCCACCAAAGCCAGGGATCCATGCACCAGACTTGTGGTACGTGGGCCTGAGGGGCTTGTCATTGCCCCCTATGAGGTCCAGGAAGCTGGAACCCCGATACCTGGGTGAGCGAAACATGTTCACCCATTGGTCGCAAACCTCCCGGGTGGCCTTGGCCCGCAGGGAGTCGATGGAAGTTTGGGGCCTAGGCCCCACAGCAACAACGAGATTCTTGGCCTGCCAAACGGCCTCGGATAACAACGGGAACTTGTGCTTCAAAGGCACAACCCAGAAAACCAGGCGACGAGCAGGGTCCGCAGAGAACCACTCGTCAAGAAGACAGCATACTGCCAGGGAGTGAGCCTGGCCAGCATGTACCAAGGGATCCAACGCACGCGAGACAGAGCCCGCAGAGTGCGTATATAGGACGATAGTAGAGGCCCCTCCATAGCCAACTGCCATGGAAAGGCCAAGCCGAACCGAAAGGAGAGCGGCATCAGGGGCTGTCACCCTCCCAGCAGCCCTCCTGGTCTCACGGACGCAAGAGAGCCCATAGAAGACAGACGCAGCTGCAACTGCCTGCCTCGCTACCACGGGAAGCCAGTGTGAACCGGTCGCCACGCGGAGCATAAGGTCATCCTCCTCAGCACGTTGCACAGACCTGCCAAGGTCGGATAGAAAAGCCTTCCGAGCCTCATCATCAGCCCGAGAAGGAATGGAGCGAATCGTGATCCGGTCATCAAACCGATCACGAAGACGGAGACCGGGCCTTGCTGCATCGTCAAATGCATCAAACAACTCGGTAAGGGAGGGGAGAACCTGCTGGATCTCCATGACGGCGCTCTTGACCTTGGGCCTGTGACCCTTGGCCATAAGAGCGACAGAACAGGGATGCGGGATTGCACCGCCGCTGTACTCCCTCCCTAAGAGCGACCTAAGGGGGTGGGAGGAGCCCAGAGTTGCCACACGATATATTGTACACTTGGCAAGCTTCTGGAGGTGAAGCCGAATAGGCAGGAGGCCCGCCAGGGCCTCTACCGCTCCGGTCGGAGAGGTGCAAAAAGCACCAGTAACCCACAGGGCAGCACGACGCTGCATCCGTGTGAAGAGAGCCAGAACGCCCTTGTTAGGGCAGCCAGCATGATACCAGAGGCGAAACCCATAGGTGGCTATGGGCAACACACACGAACGGTAGAGGAGCCTCTTCTGCTCAGGAAGAAGGCCCCTGGTAGAGTTACCCAGCATCCTCATGGCGTGAACCGTAGAGAATGACTTGGTAGTGTAGTGACGAACATGCTCCTTAAAATTCAGAGCACGGTCGAAGTAAAAGCCCAAGTACTGCCAGAACGGCTTAGGGCGCAAGGGGGTATCGCCAGTGAACGGGGCAAAGCCCAGATCAATGGCAGGATTGTCATCCCCCGCCTTGCGAGAGAAGTTGAAGAACTCGGACTTGTCGTGTTCAAGAACGAGTGCAAAGGCAACAAAGACCGCCCCCTAAGGTCAACGAGGCCACCAAGCCAAATGCGCGGAAACATTCATTTGCGCAGGTTGCCAAGGGGTCGCCTCCCCCCTCGAGGGATGCCTCTGCCCAGGTCGCTGCTATTGCGGCCATGGTGAAGGCGATCCCTCATCTCACCCCAGAGCAGATCACCCACACCATTGGTAAGGGCGGTCCCGCTTCCCCATCTCCCTCTTCCTCCTCACAGCGCAAGCCCAAGCGCCCGAGGATGACAACTGCTGGCCCCTCTCGGCGCCAGGTTCTCATCATCTTTCACGGTGACAAGCCTGCCCTGAGGGACCTCTCCAACATTAATGGGGCCGTTAACCGTGCCCTTGAAGTGGCCAAATCCCCCCTCGTTGTCACGCAGGTTTCACCTGCATACGACAGGTACTCTCTGGCGACCAACGACGTCGCCAAGGACGCCGACGTGACCCTCATCTCCGGGTGGGCGTCGTGCTACTTTCCCCAGGGGTCTAGGCCCCAGGCCACTGTCCCCTTGTCCAAATCCTTCATGAGGGTTTGTGATGTCCCCCGTCTCGGTCCTAACGGCCAGGTCATTGACCGCCAGGCGATTGAGAACATCATGCGGCAATCCTCTCACAGGGGGTTCCAGTTTCTTGTTGGCCCCCCCCGGGTCAAGCGCAACTCCGCCCACTTCGACTCTTGTACGGTGTGGTTCAAAATCTGGGACTCTGGCACGGGTTCCGTTGCACGTCAGATGGTCGACCGCTCGTTGGCCGTTGGTACTCGGGCTTGCCCTATCCGGGCTGCCAAACCTTGCCAGGGTGTTTCCCTCTGCCAGCGTTGCTGGAAGTGGGGTCACACCTCTCAGGTCTGTAAGGCCCGGTTCGCTGTGTGCCCTCTCTGTGGCGAGCCTCATTCTGAGGCTAACCACCGCGCTATGGCTGGGTGCTGTAAGGCCCATGGGGGCAAGAACCCATCTCCCGCCACTCCCGAGGGCGAGCCCTGCCCTCACCCCCCTCACTGCCGCAACTGCGGTGGCGACCACGCTCCCTATGATAGGGACCACTGTCCTTGGTGGGCCAAACGGTTCGATTCCAAATGGTTCCGCAAGAAGTATTCTGAGGTAAGGTCCAAGCAGACCTCGCCTCGCACCCCTGCTAACTCATGACCTCCTCATGCCTAGGACGACTAGTGTACAGGAGATCCGGGTTTTCTCGCAGAATGTCAACTGTAGTTACGCACTAGTTGATGTACACCTGGAGACTCTCAAATGCGACTTTGATGTACTCTTTTTCCAAGAACCGCCCTGGAGGGCGGTTTGCTCAGCTCCCTCAACGTGCTCTAAGGAGGGCAATGATGTAATCGGCGCTCCAATCCATCCGGAATGGACGTACATGGTCCCACCTAAGGTCGGTGACCTCAACCCGCGGGTTATGGCCTATGTCCATAACCGGCTTAAACCTCTCCGGCCCGCGTTTAGACGTGATCTGGTAGATAATCGCGATCTGCTGCTTCTGTCCCTGTTCTTTGGGGGGGAGCTGATCCATCTTCTGAACGTCTATTCTGACGACAGGCACACTGCCATCAGGCTTCTCTCCGGAGGCTTGGCAGATGAGCTTCCCCCTCTGTTCTATATGGGGGGCGACTTTAACTGTCACTCGCGTGTGTGGGATCCTGATCGGATCCCTCACCCGGGTGTGGCGCAGTCCCTTCTGGAGGCTGCGTCGGACCTCGGGCTGGATCTGGTGCTCCCTGTGGTGCCGGGCCCTACCCACTTTCCTCATGATCGTAATCTGAACCCTTCAGTTATAGATTTGGTCTTCCTTCCGGTGGCTAGGGGCGGTGAGCTCAAGCCCGTCATTGATCTCGATCACCGGGGCACGTCGGATCATGCCCCCCTGACCGTTGTTCTTCCCACCTATAGGTTCCTTGCGGGGGCCTGGAAGCGGGTCATTAAATGGGACTCGGATGAGGAGGCTGCATTCCTCGGCGAGGTCGCAGAAGGGGTGGGGGCCTTGGTCTCTGCCCTGGACACCCCGGAGGTGGTTGAGAGGGCGGTTGTGACCGTCTCTGAGATCATTTCCCGGGCGTGGGCCTCCCATTCAAAGGAGGCCTTCATCGTCGGTCGCTCTAAGCCCTGGTGGGGTCCGGAGTGCTCCGAGCTTATCGCCGCCCACCGTGCTGCTCCCTCCCCGGAGTCATGGCGGGCTTTTAGGGCTGCGTGCAAACGCGCCAAGCGTGTTTTCTTCGATGCTCGCATCGCGGAGATAGCTACTGCTAACAAGCATCCCTGGGACCTCATGGCCTGGGTTCAGCAGCGTAAGCTTCCTGCGGTGGAGGCTTTGTCCTACCAGGGCAGGCCCTGCCATGACCTCCCAGATTTGTTCCAGGCTCTTCACGGCACTTACAACGCGGCATCTGGCTGGGTTTGTGATCCATCAGTGTTGGACGAGCTCCCTGACCATGACGTCAGGGAGTGGTACCCTTTTCAGGCACCCGAGATGATGGAGGCGTTAGCCGCCTGCTCCGGGCGCTCTTCCCCAGGTCCGGATCACATTATGTGGTCCCACCTTAAGAGTTTACTCAATCACTATCGTGTGCGCGAGTTTCTCCTCTCTGTGGCCAATGGCTGCGTTCGCGTGGGCTGTTGGCCCAGTCATTTCAAGGAGTCTACCTCGGTTATCATACCGAAGCCGGGGAAGCCCTCTTACTCTACCCCCAAGATGTTCTGGCCTATTGTGCTGCTGAACACCATGGGGAAACTTGTCGAGAAGATGATCTTGCGCCGTCTCCAGTTTGACTGCGTCAAATGGAACGTTTTTCACCCAAACCAGCTCGGAGGGATTTCCCAACGCTCTTCGGAGGATGCTGGCTTGGTCCTCACCCATCTGGTTCGCGCCGGGTGGGCAAAGGGTCTCAAGACTAGCATGGTGGCTTTTGACATCGCGCAGTTCTTTCCTTCTCTTAACCATGATATGCTTTTGGCTATCATGCGCAAGTCCGGGCTGGCCCCTGAGCTGGTCCGGTTCTTTGCGTCCTACCTTGTGGGCCGCCGCACCTCATATTCCTGGGGCGGTGTGCTCTCTGATCCTTTCGAGGCCAATGTGGGGGTGGGCCAGGGCTCCGCCCTGTCCCCCGTCCTTTCTGCCCTTTGTCTGGCTCCACTGGTTTACTTGTTTTACTGGAGGGCCAGAGCTGCAGGTCTGTCCGTTGACATGCTCTCGTATGTCGATGACGGTACCCTTATCGTTCAGTCCAGGCTCTGGGCTGACAACGTTGCTGCTTTGCAGCGGGCGTACGCGATTGTGCACGCCCTTTTCGTCGCTTTTGCACTCGTTCTTGAGCATAACAAGTCCGAGTTTTTCAACTTCTCCCGCAAGCCGGGGGATGATAACCCCACCATTGACCTGGGCTTTGCCCCGTTCACTGGTGATACTCCTCTGCGCCCTAAGCCGTTTTGGCGGTATCTGGGCTTTTATTTCGACCGTGCTCTGAATTTCAAGGAGCATGTTCGCTACTACACTACCAAGTCGTTCTCTACGGTTCGCGCCATGAGGATGCTGGGTAACTCTACCAGGGGCCTTCTTCCTGAGCAGAAGAGGCTCCTCTACCGTTCGTGTGTGTTGCCCATAGCTACCTATGGGTTTCGCCTCTGGTATCATGCTGGCCGCCCTAACAAGGGTGTTCTGGCTCTTTTCACGCAGATGCAGTGTCGCGCTGCCCTGTGGGTTACTGGTGCTTTTTGCATCTCCCCGACTGGAGCGGTAGAGGCCTTGGCGGGCCTTCTGCCTATTCGTCTTCATCTCCAGAAGCTTGCCAAGCGCACGATATATCGCGTGGCAACTCTGGGCTCCTCCCACCCCCTTAGGTCGCTCTTAGGGAGGGAGTATAGTGGCGGTGCGGCCCCGCATCCCCATTCCATCGCTCTTATGGCTGAGGGTCACAAGCCCAAGGTCAGGAGCGCTGTCATGGAGATCCAGCAGGTTCTCCCCACCCTTACCGAGGCGTTTGATGCATTTGATGATGCAGCAAGGCCCGGTCTCCGCCTTTGTGATCGGTTTGACGACCGGATCATGATTCACTCTATTCCTCCCCGGGCTGATGATGAGGCCCGGAAGGCTTTTCTCTCTGACCTCGGCAGGTCTGTTCGGCATGCTGAGGAGGATGATCTTACACTCCGCGTGGCAGCTGGTTCACACTGGCTTCCCGTGGTCGTGAGGCAGGCGGTTGCGGCTGCGTCTGTCTTCTATGGGCTCTCTTGTGTCCGCGAGACCAGGAGGGCTGCCGGGAGGGTGACGGCCCCTGATGCCGCTCTCCTCTCGGTTCGGCTAGGCCTGTCCATGGCAGTTGGCTATGGCGGGGCCTCTACTATTGTCCTTTATACGCACTCTGCGGGCTCTGTCTCGCGTGCATTGGACCCTTTGGTTCATGCTGGCCAGGCTCACTCCCTGGCGGTGTGCCACCTCCTTGACGAGTGGTTTTCTGCAGATCCTGCTCGTCGTCTAGTTTTCTGGGTTGTGCCCTTGAAGCACAAATTCCCTATGTTGTCCGAGGCCGTGCGACAGGCCAAGGATCTCGTTGTTGCTGCGGGGCCTAGGCCCCAAACTTCCATCGACTCCCTGAGGGCCAAGGCCACACAGGAGGTTTGCGACCAATGGGTGAACATGTTTCGTTCACCCAGGTATCAGGGCTCCAGTTTCCTGGACCTCATAGGGGGCAATGACAAGCCCCTCAGGCCCATGTACCACAAGTCTGGTGCATGGATCCCTGGCTTTGGTGGCTCGCCCGGCGGATTTGCTCGGGCATGTCGTACATTCACTGGCCATGCCCCTATTGGGGAGTACCGTGCCAGGTTTCATCCCACCGAGCCACAAGGCTGCAGTTGTGGGGCCCGTCTGCAAACGAGGCACCACATCTTCGTGTCCTGTCCGGACTATCACCGGTTGCGAGGTTTCCCGACTTGTACGGGCCACGTAACCATGTTCTTCAACATGAATCCCTCAGCTTTCATGTTCGAGACCCAAGCTCCCCCTCAGGGGGGCGTCGGGTAACTGCCTGGTAGCCGTTGGGTTAGCCCCCGACTGCCTGGCAGTGGCCCAGTTGGTCATTCTCCCTCACCTCGGTGGGCGTAGAGATTTAGGGTGAATTGACACCTCAGCCCCCTAGGGGGCACAACCCTCTGCAAGCTGTCGGGCGACCGTAGAGGCCTGCTGCGAAATGACGCATACTGCCCCCCTGGCGGGGGGCAGGGGACCCTTGGCACCCAGCATTTCTGGGCCGCGTTCTCGTCTACGCGCTCCCATATCTCCCGTTCCCTCTCGGTTGATCGAGAGCGGTCTTTCAGGTTGCGGCGCCTTCAATGCCAAGTTTTCTTATGTTTGTATTGTTGGATATGGACTTCTTATTAGTTATGTTTTTAACTAGTAGGCATGGACTGCGTTTGGGCACCACGTAAAATACATTTGATTTAAAAAAAAAAAAAAAAAAAAAAAACAAAAGGCAACAAAGAGAGTGTGCACAATCGCGTACGCCCGCTGTAAAGCAGCAACGTTGTCAGCCCAGAGCTTGGACTGAACAATCAGGGTACCGTCATCAACGTACGAAAGCATGTCAACAGACAGACCCGCGGCACTGGCCCTTTGGTAAAACAAGTAAACCAGCGGAGCCAGACAGAGGGCAGAGAGGACGGGGGACAGGGCAGAGCCCTGGCCAACGCCCACATCGGCCTCGAAGGGATCAGAGAGCACGCCGCCCCAGGAGTATGAGGTACGGCGGCCCACCAGGTAAGACGCAAAGAACCGGACCAGCTCAGGGGCCAGCCCGGACTTGCGCATGATAGCCAGAAGCATATCATGGTTGAGAGAAGGAAAGAACTGCACAATGTCAAAAGCCACCACGCTAGTCTTGAGACCCTTTGCCCACCCGGCGCGAACCAGGTGGGTAAGGACCAAGCCAGCATCCTCCGTAGAGCGTTGGGAAATCCCCCCGAGCTGGTTTGGATGAAAAACGTTCCATTTGACACAGTCAAACTGGAGCCAGCGCGAGATCATCTTCTCGACAAGTTTCCCCATGGTGTTCAGCAGCACGATAGGCCGGAACATTTTGGGGGTAGAGTAGGAGGGCTTCCCCGGCTTCGGTATGATAACCGAGGTAGATTCCTTGAAGTGACTGGGCCAGCAGCCCACGCGAATGCAGGCGTTGGCCACAGAGAGGAGAAACTCGCGCACACAATAGTGGTTGAGTAAACTCTTAAGGTGGGACCATGTAACGTGGTCCGGGCCTGGAGAAGAGCGCCCGGAGCAGGCGGCTAACGCCTCCATCATCTCGGGTGCCTGGAAGGGGTACCACTCTCTGACGTCATGGTCAGAGAGTTCGTCTAACACAGACGGATCACAAACCCGGCCAGAAGCCGCGTTGTAAGTGCCGTGAAGGGCCCAGAACAAATCCGGGAGGTCATGGCAGGGCCTGCCCTGGTAGGACAGAGCCTCCACCGCAGGAAGCTTACGCTGCTGAACCCAGGCCATGAGGTCCCAGGGACGCTTGTTAGCAGTAGCTATCTCCGCGATGCGAGCATCGAAGAAGACGCGCTTGGCGCGTTTGCACGCAGCCCTAAAGGCCCGCCACGACTCCGGGGAAGGAGCAGCGCGGTGGGCAGCAATGAGTTCGGAGCACTCCTGGCCCCACCAGGGCTTGGAGCGACCGACGATGAAGGCCTCCCTAGAATGGGAGGCCCACGCCCGGGAAATGATCTCAGAGGCAGCCGAAACCGCCCTCTCAACCACCTCCAGGGTGTCCAGGGCAGAGACCAAGGCCCCCACTCCTTCTGCAACCTCGCCGAGGAAAGCAGACTCCTCGTCCGAGTCCCGTTTGATAACCCTCTTCCAAGCCCCCACAAGAAACCTGGAAGTGGGAAGAACGACGGTCAGGGGGGCGTGATCCGATGCGCCCCAATGACCTAGGTCAATGATGGGCTTGAGCTCCTCGCCCCTGGCCACAGGAAGAAAGACCAGATCTATCACTGACGGGTTCAGATTCCGATCATGAGGAAAGTGGGTAGGGCCCGGCACCACTGGGAGCACCAGATCCAGCCCAAGATCGGACGCAGCTTCCAGAAGGGACTGCGCCACACCCGGGTGTGGGACCCGATCAGGATCCCACACACGCGAGTGACAGTTAAAGTCACCCCCCATATAGAACAGGGGGGGAAGTTCATCTGCCAAGCCTCCAGAAAGAAGCCTGATGGCAGTGTGCCTGTCGTCTGAATAGACGTTCAGAAGATGGATTGGCTCCCCCCCAAAGAACAGGGACAGAAGCAGCAGATCGCGATTATCTACCAGATCGCGCCTAAACGCGGGCTGGAGAGGCTTAAGCCGGTTATGGACATAGGCCATAACCCGCGGGTTGAGGTCACCGACCTTAGGTGGGACCATGCACGTCCATTCCGGATGGATTGGGGCGCCGATTACATCATCGCCCTCCTGAGAGCGCGTTGAGGGAGCTGAGCAAACCGTCCTCCAGGGCGGCTCCTGAAAAAAGAGTACATTGAAATCACATTTCAGAGTCTCCAGGTGTACATCAACTAGCGTGTAACTACGATTGACGTTCTGGGAAAACACCCGGATCTCCTGTACACTAGTTGTCCTAGGCATGAGGAGGTCGTGAGTTAGCGGGGGTGCGAGGCGAGGTCTGCTTGGACCTTACCTCAGAATACTTCTTGCGGAACCATTCGGGATCAAACCGTTTGGCCCACCCAGGACAGTGGTCCCTATCGTAGGGAGCGTGGTCGCCACCGCAGTTGCGGCAGTGAGGGGGGTGAGGGCAGGGCTCGCCCTCGGGAGTGGCGGGAGATGGGTTCTTGCCCCCATGGGCCTTACAGCACCCAGCCATAGAGTGATGGTTAGCCTCAGAGTGAGGCTTGCCACAGAGAGGGCACACGGCGAACCGGGCCTTACAGACCTGAGAGATGTGACCCCACTTCCAGCAGTGCTGGCAGAGGGACACGCCCTGACGAGGTTTGGCAGCCCGGATAGGGCAAGCCCGGGTACCGACGGCCAACGAACGGTCGACCATCTGTCATGCAACGGAACCCATGCCAGAGTCCCAGATTTCGAACCACACCGTGCAGGAGTCGGAGTGAGCAGAGTTGCGCTTGACCCAGGGGGGGGCCAACAAGGAACTGGAACCCCCTGTGAGAGGATTGCCGCATAATGTTCTCGATCGCCTGGCAGTCAATGACCTGGCCGTTGGGACCGAGACAAGGGACATCACAAACCCTCATAAAGGATTTGGATGAAGGAATGGTAGCCTGGGGCCTAGACCCCTGGGGAAAGTAGCGCGACACCCACCCGGAGATGAGGGTCACGTCGGAGTCCTTGGCAACGTCGTTTGTCGCCAGAGAGTACCCATCATACGCAGGTGAGTGTTGAAGTTTGCCCAGCTACACCTTGTCTTATCTTATCTTATCACACTCCCTTATCTTTTTTTTTTTTTTTTTTTTTTTTTTTCAAATGTATTTTACGTGGTGCCCGAACGCAGTCCACGCCTACTAGTTAAAGACTTAACTAATAAGAAGTCCGTACTCGACAATACAAACATAAGAAAACTTGGCATTAAAGGCGCCGCAACCTGAAAGACCGCTCTCGATCAACCGAGAGGGAACGGGAGATGGGGGAGTGCATAAACGAGAACGCGGCCCAGAAATGCTGGGTGCCAAGGGTCCCCTGCCCCCCGTCAGGGGGGGCAGTATGTGTCAATTCGCAGCAGGCCCCTACGGTCGCCCGACAGCTTGCAGAGGGTTGTGCCCCCTAGGGGGCTGAGGTGTCAATTCACCCTAAATCCCTACGCCCGCCACCCAAGGGCAACGAGGGGGATTGACCAACTGGGTCACCGCCAGGCAGTCGGGGGCTAACCCAACGGCCACCAGGCAGTTACCCGACGCCCCCCTGAGGGGGAGCTTGGGGTTCAAACATGAAAGCTGAAGGATTCATGTTGAAGAACATGGTTACGTGGCCTGTACAAGTCGGGAAACCTCGCAACCGGTGGTAGTCCGGACAGGACACAAAGATGTGGTGCCTCGTCTGGAGACGGGCCCCACAACTGCAGCCTTGCAGCTCGGTAGGATGAAACCTGGCACGGTACTCCCCGATAGGGGCATGGCCAGTGAACGTACAACACGCCCGGGCAAATTCGCCGGGCGAGCCACCAAAGCCAGGGATCCATGCACCAGACTTGTGGTACGTGGGCCTGAGGGGCTTGTCATTGCCCCCTATGAGGTCCAGGAAGCTGGAACCCCGATACCTGGGTGAACGAAACATGTTCACCCATTGGTCGCAAACCTCCCGTGTGGCCTTGGCCCTCAGGGAGTCGATGGAAGTTTGGGGCCTAGGCCCCGCAGCAACAATGAGATCCTTGGCCTGCCGAACGGCCTTGGATAACATAGGGAACTTGTGCTTTAAGGGCACAACCCAGAAACTAAGCGACGAGCAGGGTCCGCAGAGAACCACTCATCAAGAAGGCGGCACACCGCCAGGGAGTGAGCCTGGCCAGCGTGAACCGAAGGGTCCAACGCACGCGAGACAGAGCCCGCAGAATGCGTGTACAGGACAATGGTAGAGGCCCCCCCATAGCCAACCGCCATGGACAGGCCCAGTCGAACTGAAAGGAGAGCGGCATCAGGGGCCGTCACCCTCCCAGCAGCCCTCCTGGTCTCACGGACGCAAGAGAGCCCATAAAAGACAGACGCAGCCGCAACTGCCTGCCTCGCAGCCACGGGAAGCCAGTGTGAACCGGCCGCCACGCGGAGCGTAAGATCATCCTCCTCAGCACGTCGCACGGACCTGCCAAGGTTGGACAGAAAAGCCCTCTGAGCCTCATCATCAGCCCGAGAAGGAATAGAGTGCACCGTGATCCAATCGTCAAACCGATCACGAAGCCGAAGACCAGGCCTAGCCGCATCATCAAATGCATCAAACACCTCGGTGAGGGAAGGGAGAACCTGTTGGATCTCCATGACGGCACTCTTGACCTTGGGCTTGTGACCCTCAGCCATCAAAGCGACAGAGCGGGGATGCGGGACTGCACCGCCACTGTATTCCCTCCCTAAGAGCGACCTGAGGGGGTGGGAAGAGCCCAGAGTTGCCACTCGGTATATCGTACGCTTGGCAAGCTTCTGGAGGTGAAGACGAATAGGTAGGAGGCCCGCGAGGGCCTCTACCACTCCAGTCGGAGAGGTGCGAAAAGCACCAGTAACCCACAGGGCAGCGCGACGCTGCATCCGCATGAAGAGAGCCAGAACGCCCTTATTAGGGCGGCCAGCATGATACCAGAGGCGAAACCCATAGGTAGCTATGGGCAACACACACGAACGGTAGAGGAGCCTCTTCTGCTCAGGAAGAAGGCCCCTGGTAGAGTTACCCAGCATCCTCATGGCGCGAACCGTAGAGAATGACTTGGTAGTGTAGTAGTGAACATGCTCCTTGAAATTCAGAGCACGGTCGAAATAAAAGCCCAGATACCGCCAAAACGGCTTAGGGCGCACAGGAGTAGCGCCAGTGAACGGGGCAAAGCCCAGGTCAATGGTAGGATTATCGTCCCCCGGCTTGCGGGAGAAGTTAAAAAACTCGGACTTGTCGTGCTCAAGAACGAGTGCAAAAGCGACAAAGAGGGCGTGCACAATAGCATACGCCCGCTGCAGAGCAGCAACGTTATCAGCCCAGAACTTGGACTGAACAATCAGGGTACCATCGTCGACATACGAAAGCATGTCGACGGACAGACCCGCGGCTCTGGCCCTCTGGTAAAACAGGTAAACCAGAGGAGCCAGGCAAAGGGCAGAGAGAACGGGAGACAGGGCAGAGCCCTGGCCCACACCCACATCGGCCTCGAAAGGATCGGAGAGAACACCGCCCCAGGAGTACGAGGTACGGCAGCCCACAAGATAAGACGCAAAGAACCGGACTAGCTCAGGGGCCAGCCCGGACTTGCACATGATAGCCAGAAGCATATCATGGTTGAGTGAAGGAAAGAACTGCGCAATGTCAAAGGCCACCACACTAGTCTTGAGACCCTTTGCCCACCCGGCACGAACCAGATGGGTGAGGACCAAGCCAGCATCCTCCGTAGAGCGTTGGGAGATCCCCCCGAGCTGGTTTGGATGAAAAACGTTCCATTTGACACAGTCAAACTGGAGACGGCGCAAGAGCATCTTCTCGACAAGTTTCCCCATGGTGTTCAACAGCACAATAGGCCGGAACATCTTGGGGGTAGAGTAGGAGGGCTTCCCCGGCTTTGGTATGATAACCAAGGTAGACTCCTTGAAGTGACTGGGCCAGCAGCCCACGCGAACGCAGGCATTGGCCACAGAGAGGAGAAACTCGCGCACACGATAGTGGTTGAGTAAACTCTTGAGGTGGGACCACGTAATGTGGTCCGGGCCCAGAGAAGAGCGCCCGGAGCAGGCGGCTAACGCCTCCATCATCTCGGGTGCCTGAAAAGGGTACCACTCCCTGACGTCATGGTCAGGGAGCTCATCCAGCACAGACGGATCACAAGCACGGCCAGAGGCCGCATTGTAGGTGCCGTGAAGGGCCCGGAACAAATCCGGGAGGTCATGGCAGGGCCTGCCCTGATAGGACAGAGCCTCCACCGCAGGGAGCTTATGTTGCTGAACCCAGGCCATGAGGTCCCAGGGATGCTTGTTAGCAGTAGCAATCTCCGCGATGCAAGCATCGAAGAAGACGCGCTTGGCGCGTTTACACGCAGCCCTAAAGGCCCGCCACGACTCCGGGGAAGGAGCAGCGCGGTGGGCAGCAATGAGTTCGGAGCACTCCTGGCCCCACCAGGGCTTGGAGCGACCAACGATGAAGGCCTCCTTTGAGTGGGAAGCCCACGCCCGGGAAATGATTTCGGAGACAGTCGAAACCGCCCTCTCAACCACCTCCGGGGTGTCCAGGGCAGAGACCAAGGCCCCCACCCCTTCTGCGACCTCGCCGAGGAATGCAGCCTCCTCATCCGAGTCCCGTTTAATGACCCGCCTCCAGGCCCCCGCAAGGAACCTAGATGTGGGAAGAGCAACGGTCAAGGGGGCGTGATCTGACGCACCCCGATGATCGAGATCAATGATGGGCTTGAGCTCCTCGCCCCTGGCCACAGGAAGGAAGACCAAATCTATCACCGAAGGGTTCAGATTACGATCGTGCGGGAAGTGGGTAGGGCCCGGCACCATGGGAAGCACCAGATCCAGCCCGAGATCCGACGCAGACTCCAACAGGGACTGCGCCACACCCGGGTGAGGGATCCGATCAGGATCCCACACGCGCGAGTGACAGTTAAAGTCACCCCCCATATAAAACAGAGGGGTCACTCTATGGCCTCAAGCAGGCAGCCAGACAGTGGAACAAGAAGCTTCACTCCGTTTTCGATGCTCTAGGCTATACCAGGCTCAAGTCAGACAGCTCTGTGTACATCTACCAGAAGGGTGAAGTCCGAGTTCTTGCTCCCATTTTCATTGATGACATTACTCTCATCTCAAAGAGCACCTCAGCCATGGACAGGACAGTCTCAGAGCTTGAGAAGCACTTCCAGCTTGGAGATCTAGGCCCCACCACTTTCCTTCTCAACATCCAGATCACTCAGGACCTTTCCAATCGCACCATATCCCTCTCCCAAGCTCACTATGTCGACTCTATGCTCAAACGGTTCCATATGGACGATTGTAACCCTGTGAAGACACCTATGGCTCCAGGACTGGACTTGTGCAATCTTGAGGTCACTCCTGAGGAGCAGGAACAGATGAGATCCATTCCCTACCTCAGTGCAGTGGGCTCCCTGCAGTATCTGGCCACCATGACTTGTCCAGATATCGCTTATGCTGTCTCCTACCTTGGCAGGTTCAATCACAAGCCTGGGCTTCAGCACTGGGCTGCTGTGAAGCATCTATTTCGCTATCTGAAGGGTACAGCTGACTACCAGCTCGTCTACAGAGGCTCTGACGACCAGGAGCTGTTTGTGACTTACTCTGATGCTTCCCATGGTGATTGCAAGGAGACAGGTTGAGCTACAGGTGGATATGTGACTCTGGTGGGTGGTGGAGCTGTAGGATGGTCCTCTAAGTGTCAGAGCTTTGTTACACTGTCCACTACTGAGGCTGAGTATGTGGCAGCTGTTGAGGCTGGCAAGGAGATCCACTGGATGAGGAACATTCTGTCTGAGATTGGCCACATTATTCCTTTCCCCTCGACTCTACATGTGGATAACAAGTCTGGGATCCAAGTAGCCAAGAATCCGGAGCACCATGGGAGGATGAAGCACCTGGACCTTCAATTTTACTGGCTTCAAGATGCTGTGGAGGCAGGATCCATTAATCCAGTGTATGTGCCAACCACTGAGCAGGTAGCTGACATTTTGACCAAGGCAGTTGGGGTGCCTACTGTGGAGTTCACAGTGCCACTGCTGGGTCTGAGTCGAGCTGGGTGATGTGTGAGGACATGTCAGATCAGGGGGGTGTGTTAGGAGTGCTCTGGCAGTCCTGTGGACTTGTGTTGTGGTTTGTGGACTTGTAGATAGCACAGGATGCTTAGATCAACATGTCATGTGATCAGGTAGTGTAGTTGCACCTGTGGACGAGTTTGGGACTTCTAGTCTCTCACAGCTGTCCACAGGTGAGTAGTTTAACTACTTAGAGTTCCAGTCTCTCACAGCTGTCCACAGCTTGTCCATTCGTTTCTAGCTTAATTCTACGCATATTCCCTTCGTTCCTTCGCTGCTAGAACTCCTCAGCAGTCCCCTGACGTTCCTGCTTCAACATGGCCACCCACCAAGGCTATAGGTACTGGGTCACCTTTATTGACGATGCAACTCGCTTTCGAGGTGTCTACTTGCTCAAGAAGAAGTCTGAGGCATTTGATGCCTTCAGATCTTTCAAGGCTTGGGCTGAGACTCAGCTGGGAGTCAAACTGTGAGCTCTGCAGGATGATAAGGGAGGTGAATACATGTCTAATCGCTTTCTGGAGTTCACTACAGCTGCTGGGATTGAAAGGAGGCACTCTGCTCGCAACAGGCCTCAGCAGAATGGCCTTGCTGAGTGTGCTAACAGGACTATGGGTGAGAGGATCACTGCTATGCTTGCTGAGTCTGGTCTCCCCCATTCTTTCTGGGGTGAGTGTCTTGCATCCATGGTACATGTCTGGAATCGCCTCCCCACTTCTCCCCTCCCCACCACTCCCTATGAGCATCATCGCTTCTTGTTCTGGTACTCCCATCAGTGCCGGCACAGCCACATCCTCCTACCTCACCAAAACTCGTTTTCTTGTGCAAGCTCCTGTTGGATCTCTGATCCAGAAGTACCATACTATGCCCTCAACAAGGGCCTCCGACCAACTCCGAGGGGGGAGGGCGGATCGTGGCGGAAGATCCGCCACGGGCCAACCTTCTGTTGGAATTAGGTGTCCCGGTCAAGTGTGCAACCAGATGGTCTCGGCCATCTCGGTTATGCCATAACTGGTCGACGAGGTAAGCGTTCCTCCTTCTGTTCATTTCTCCTATATCGTATGACTCGTCGCTACATTTCTCCCCCAACATGTCACGTCACACTTGTGACGTGACATGGTCTGTGCATTGGTCTGTGCGCAGTATCTATAGATAGCGTAGTCTACAGAACTGTATATAAGCAGCGGACTTGGGACATCATTTCCCTTGTCCGCGTATCTGAATACATCGGCGCTTCCCTCGTTCACTAGGATCCCTTAGCATCCGAGTGGGACCCCCCCTACACCAAAAATCTAGCACCTTCCCCTGGTGATCCGCTGGACACTCTCCAGTCCCCTGCGCCCAGGCATCCCCCTGGCCCTCGGTCCCAAGTGGACAACTTGATGGCGGGTGCTCACGAGCCCCTCCCAGCCGCCCCTGGCCTCTCCTTTCTCGATGATGGGTCCGCCGCCGTCAAATCACTCCCGGAAGATAGGACCCCCACCAGGCCTGTTCAACCCAACTCCAGGGCTTCCAAATGCCCCCAATCCGCTGCAGGATCCGATGACGACGACGACATGTCTGACACCTCAGGCTCTCACCCAGCCGACGCCTCTGGCGGCGGTCTGTTTGCCCCGCCGCCGGTTTCCCCTCTTCGTTTGGAGGCCCCTCCTTCGGATGGGCCGGGACTGGCTTTAGCTGCGATAGGGCAGTCGCTCAGGGTGGCCAATGGTTGGCTACGCGAGAGGGGCCAGGGTCTCAACCTCGGTGACCCTGAGACCACCGAGCTCTTCAGGGCTGTGAGCAACACCCTGGAGACAATGTCTCATGTAGGTTTGCTGGACGTTCCAGTGAACCGCACATCTACGGCCACCCTCCGGGGGCTTATGGCCAGGACTATTGTCCGGGGCATCTCGGTTGTCCCCCCCTCCATCCGTCAGGGGATGGGTGATGCCCCCTCTGGGGGTGCCGCCCCTCCACCGGGCGACTCTATGGATCTGGCGCCGGACACGGCCCCAGATCCCTCTGCTGCTGGGTCGGCTCCTAACCCTCCTCCTGCTCGTCAGGATAAGGGCAAAGGGAAGGCCCCGGCCCCTCCCCCTCCCTCAGGAGGAGCCCAGGGTGCCGCTCCTGCCTCGAGACCTGGCCCTTCACAGGCCGGTACCTCCTCAGGCAATGCCTCTGCAAAGGGGCGCACCTATGCGGTGGCGGCCAAGTTTCTGCTTGGTCCGCCCCCTAGGGTCAACGAGGCCACCAAGCCAAATGCGCGTAAGCGTTCATTTGCGCAGGTTGCCAAGGGGTCGCCTCCCCCCTCGAGGGATGCCTCTGCCCAGGTCGCTGCTATTGTGGCCATGGTCAAGGCGTTCCCTCATCTTACCCCGGAGCAGATCGCCCACACCATTGGTAAGGGCAGTCCCGCTTCCCCGTCTCCCTCTTCCTCCTCGCAGCACAAGCCCAAGCGCCCGAGGATGACTACTGCTGGCCCCTCTCGGCGCCAGGTTCTTATCATCTTTCACGGCGACAAACCCGCCCTGAGGGACCTCTCCAACATGAATGGGGCCGTCAACCGTGCCCTTGAAGTGGCTAGATCCCCCCTCATTGTCACGCAGGTTTCACCTGCATACGACGGGTACTCTCTGGCGACCAACGATGTTGCCAAGGATGCCGATGTGACCCTCATCTCCGGGTGGGCATCGTGCTACTTTCCCCAGGGGTCTAGGCCCCAGGCCACCGTTCCCTCGTCCAAATCCTTTATGAGGGTTTGTGACGTCCCTCGTCTCGGTCCCAACGGCCAGGTCATTGACCGCCAGGCAATCGAGAACATCATGCGGCAATCCTCTCACAGGGGGTTCCAGTTCCTTGTTGGCCCCCCCCCGGGTCAAGCGCAACTCCGCCCACTCCGACTCCTGCACGGTGTGGTTCGAAGTCTGGGACTCTGGCACGGGTTCCGTTGCTCGCCAAATGGTCGACCGTTCGTTGGCTGTTGGTACCCGGGCATGCCCTATTAGGGCTGCCAAACCTCGCCAGGGTGTTTCCCTCTGCCAGCGTTGCTGGAAGTGGGGTTACACCTCTCAGGTCTGCAAGGCCCGGTTCGCCGTGTGCCCTCTCTGTGGCGAGCCTCACTCTGAGGCCAACCATTGTTCCATGGCTGGGTGCTGTAAGGCCCATGGGGGCAAGAACCCTTCTCCCGCCACTCCTGAGGGCGAGCCCTGTAAGCGCGCCAAATGTGTCTTCTTTGATGATCGCATCAAGGAGATTGCTACAGCTAACAAGCGTCCCTGGGACCTTATGGCCTGGGTTCAGCAGCGGAAGCTCCCCGCGGTGGAGGCTCTGTCCTATCAAGGCAGGCCCTGCCACCACCTCCCGGATCTCTTCCGGGCCCTTCACGGCACTTACAACGCGGCTTCTGGCCGTGCTTGTGATCCGTCTGTGCTGGATGAGCTCCCCGACCACGATGTCAGGGAGTGGTACCCCTTTCAGGCACCCGAGATGATGGAGGCGTTAGCCGCCTGCTCCGGGCGTTCTTCTCCAGGCCCGGACCACATTACGTGGTCCCACCTTAAGAGTTTACTCGGCTACTATCGTGTGCGCGAGTTTCTCCTCTCTGTGGCCAATGCCTGCGTTTGCGTGGGCTGCTGGCCCAGTCACTTCAAGGAGTCTACCTCGGTTATCATACCAAAGCCGGGGAAGCCCTCCTACTCCACCCCCAAGATGTTCCGGCCTATTGTGCTGCTGAACACCATGGGGAAACTTGTCGAGAAGATGATCTCACGCCGTCTCCAGTTTGACTGTGTCAAATGGGACGTCTTTCATCCAAACCAGCTCGGGGGGATCTCCCAACACTCCACGGAGGATGCTGGCTTGGTCCTTACCCACCTGGTTCGCGCTGGGTGGGCAAAGGGTCTCAAGACTAGCGTGGTGGCTTTTGACATCGCACAGTTCTTCCCCTCACTCAACCATGATATGCTCCTGGCTATCATGCGCAAGTCCGGGCTGGCCCCTGAGCTAGTCCGGTTCTTTGCATCTTATCTTGTGGGCCACCGTACCTCATACTCCTGGGGTGGCGTGCTCTCCGATCCCTTTGGGGCCAATGTGGGCGTTGGCCAGGGCTCTGCCCTGTCCCCCATTCTCTCTGCCCTTTGTCTGGCTCTGCTGGTTTACTTGTTTTACCGGAGGGCCAGGGCCGCAGGTCTGTCTGTTGACATGCTTTCGTATGTTGATGACGGTACCCTGATTGTTCAGTCCAAGCTCTGGGCTGACAACGTTGCTGCTTTGCAGCGGGCGTACACTATTGTGCATGCTCTCTTTGTATCCTTTGCGCTCATTCTTGAGCACGACAAGTCCGAGTTTTTCAACTTCTCCCGCAGGCTGGGGGATGATAATCCTGCCATTGACCTGGGCTTTGCCCCGTTCACTGGCGACACTCCTCTGCACCCTAAGCCGTTTTGGCGGTACCTGGGCTTTTACTTCGACCGTGCTCTGAATTTTAAGGAGCATGTTTGGTACTATACTACCAAGTCATTCTCTACGGTCCGCGCCATGAGGATGCTAGGTAATTCTACTAGGGGCCTTCTTCCTGAGCAGAAGAGGCTCCTTTACCGTTCGTGTGTGTTGCCCATAGCTACCTATGGGTTTTGCCTCTGGTATCATGCTGGCCACCCTAATAAGGGCGTTCTGGCTCTCTTCACGCAGATGCAGCGTCGTGCTGCCCTGTGGATCACTGGTGCTTTTCACACCTCCCCGACTGGAGCGGTAGAGGCCCTCGCAGGCCTCCTGCCTATTCGTCTTCATCTCCAGAAGCTAGCCAAGTGTACGATATATCGTGTGGCGACTCTGGGTTCCTCCCACCCCCTTAGGTCGCTCTTAGGGAGGGAGTACAGCGGCAATGCAACCCCGCATCCCCATTCTGTCGCTCTTATGGCCGAGAGTCACAAGCCCAAGGTCAAGAGCGCCGTCATGGAGATCCAGCAGGTTCTCCCGTCCCTTACCGAGGCGTTTGACACGTTTGATGACGCAGCAAGGCCTGGTCTTCAGCTTTGTGATCGGTTTGATGACCGGATCACAGTGCACTCTATTCCTTCTCGAGCTGATGATGAGGCTCGGAAGGCTTTTCTGTCTGACCTTGGCAGGTCTGTGTGACGTGCTGAGGAGGATGATCTTACGCTCCGTGTGGCAGCTGGTTCACACTGGCTTCCCGTGGCGGCGAGGCAGGCAGTTGCGGCTGCGTCTGTCTTCTATGGGCTCTCTTGCGTCCGTGAGACCAGGAGGGCTGCCGGGAGGGTGACGGCCCCTGATGCTGCCCTCCTCTCGGTTCGACTGGGCCTTTCCATGGCAGTTGGCTATGGAGGGGCCTCTACTATTGTCCTGTACACACATTCCGTGGGCTCTGTCTCGCGTGCGTTGGACCCTTTGGTTCACGCTGGCCAGGCTCACTCCCTGGCGGTGTTCCGCCTTCTTGATGAGTGGTTCTCTGCGGACCCTGCTCGTCGCCTAGTGTTCTGGGTTGTGCCCTTGAAGCACAAGTTCCCTATGTTGTCTGAGGCCGTTCGACAGGCCAAGGATCTCGTTGTTGCTGCGGGGCCTAGGCCCCAAACTTCCATCGACTCCCTGAGGGCCAAGGCCACATGGGAGGTTTGCGACCAATGGGTGAACATGTTTCGTTCACCCAGGTATCGGGGTTCCAGTTTCCTGGACCTCATAGGGGGCAATGACAAGCCCCTCAGGCCCACGTACCACAAGTCTGGTGCGTGGATCCCTGGCTTTGGTGGCTCACCCAGCGAATTTGCCCGGGCATGTCGTACGTTCACTGGCCACGCCCCTATCGGGGAGTACCGTGCCAGGTTCCATCCTACCGAGCCGCAAGGCTGCAGTTGTGGGGCCCGTCTCCAGACGAGGCACCACATCTTCGTGTCCTGTCCGGACTACCACCGGTTGCGAGGTTTCCTGACCTGTACGGGCCACATAACCATGTTCTTCAACATGAATCCCTCAGCTTTCATGTTTGAACCCCAAGCTCCCCCTCGGGGGGGCGTTGGGTAACTGCCTGTTGGCCATTGGGTTAGCCCCCAACTGCCTGGCGGTAACCCAGTTGGTCAATCCCCCTCGTTGCCCTTGGGTGGCGGGCGTAGGGATTTAGGGTGAATTGACACCTCAGCCCCCTAGGGGGCACAACCCTCTGCAAGCTGTCGGGCGACTGTAGGGGCCTGCTGCGAAATGACGCATACTGCCCCCCTGGCGGGGGGCAGGGGACCCTTGGCACCCAGCATTTCTGGGCTGCATTCTCGTTTACGTTTGCCCGTATCTCCCGTTCCCTCTCGGTTGATCGAGAGCGGTCTTTCAGGTTGCAGCGCCTTTAATGCCATAAGTTTTTATGTTTGTACTCGTCTAGTCTGCCTCGCCGCCACGCCTCGCCGCCACGGGAAGCCAGTGTGAACCAGCTGCCACACGGAGCGTAAGATCATCCTCCTCAGCACGTCACACAGACCTGCCAAGGTCAGACAGAAAAGCCTTCCGAGCCTCATCATCAGCTCGAGAAGGAATAGAGTGCACTGTGATCCGGTCATCAAACCGATCACAAAGCTGAAGACCAGGCCTTGCTGCGTCATCAAACGTGTCAAACGCCTCGGTAAGGGACGGGAGAACCTGCTGGATCTCCATGACGGCGCTCTTGACCTTGGGCTTGTGACTCTCGGCCATAAGAGCGACAGAATGGGGATGCGGGGTTGCATTGCCGCTGTACTCCCTCCCTAAGAGCGACCTAAGGGGGTGGGAGGAACCCAGAGTCGCCACACGATATATCGTACACTTGGCTAGCTTCTGGAGATGAAGACGAATAGGCAGGAGGCCTGCGAGGGCCTCTACCGCTCCAGTCGGGGAGGTGTGAAAAGCACCAGTGATCCACAGGGCAGCACGACGCTGCATCTGCGTGAAGAGAGCCAGAACGCCCTTGTTAGGGTGGCCAGCATGATACCAGAGGCAAAACCCATAGGTAGCTATGGGCAACACACACGAACGGTAAAGGAGCCTCTTCTGCTCAGGAAGAAGGCCCCTAGTAGAATTACCTAGCATCCTCATGGTGCGGACCGTAGAGAATGACTTGGTAGTATAGTACCAAACATGCTCCTTAAAATTCAGAGCACGGTCGAAGTAAAAGCCCAGGTACCGCCAAAACGGCTTAGGGTGCAGAGGAGTGTCGCCAGTGAACGGGGCAAAGCCCAGGTCAATGGCAGGATTATCATCCCCCAGCCTGCGGGAGAAGTTGAAAAACTCGGACTTGTCGTGCTCAAGAATGAGCGCAAAGGATACAAAGAGAGCATGCACAATAGTGTACGCCCGCTGCAAAGCAGCAACGTTGTCAGCCCAGAGCTTGGACTGAACAATCAGGGTACCGTCATCAACATACGAAAGCATGTCAACAGACAGACCTGCGGCCCTGGCCCTCCGGTAAAACAAGTAAACCAGCAGAGCCAGACAAAGGGCAGAGAGAATGGGGGACAGGGCAGAGCCCTGGCCAACGCCCACATTGGCCCCAAAGGGATCGGAGAGCATGCCACCCCAGGAGTATGAGGTACGGTGGCCCACAAGATAAGACGCAAAGAACCGGACTAGCTCAGGGGCCAGCCTGGACTTGCGCATGATAGCCAGGAGCATATCATGGTTGAGTGAGGGAAAGAACTGCGCAATGTCAAAAGCCACCACACTAGTCTTGAGACCCTTTGCCCACCCGGCGCGAACCAGGTGGGTAAGGACCAAGCCAGCATCCTCCGTGGAGTGTTGGGAGATCCCCCCGAGCTGGTTTGGATGAAAGATGTTCCATTTGACACAGTCAAACTGGAGACAGCGCAAGATCATTTTCTCGACAAGTTTCCCCATGGTGTTCAGCAGCAATCAGCATCAGGAAGGCCAAGGATGAGTCCCTGCAGGCTCTCATGAACAGGGTGGACGAAAACATGCGCAAAATCGCGAATTTGCGCCCCAAGGGCTTCACACTGCAGCAGTTGGATGAGGAACTTGCCTCTATGTCCCTCATTAGGGCCCTGCCCACTGAGGAATACTCCTCCTTCACCTCCTCTCTGTTACTGATGGATAAACTTGACAAGGCTTCTGTGCACCAGGCATTTATCACAGAGGACAACCAGCGCCGCAGACGAGCTACAGACCTTCTCCCCTCTTCCCAGGCACTTGCAGCAACCTCCCAGACCGCTCCTTCATCCGTGAAATGCGATTTTTGTCACAAGTCCGGACACATCATGGCCAAGTGCTATGCCTTCGAGAATGCACAGAAGGAGGCACAGCAGGCTACTCGTGATAGGGTCTCGAATGGCGGCTCCAGGCGTCACAGGCAACGTGCCAACAAGGCCCAGGACTCCCCTGCACCTTCCCCTGCCACCTCAGGCTCCGAGAATGCGCTCCAGACCTCCGAGTTTGCTGGGAATGCCAGTGTAGTCTCTCCCTCGCCTCTACAGCCTTCTCCTGATGTTGACTGGCTTGTAGACTCTGGGGCCACTTCTCATATGACCCCTCATTGCCACTGGATGCATTCCTATGCTCCCCTTCGCATTCCCATTCGCTTAGCCGACGATTCAGTCATTTTCTCAGCTGGGGTGGGCTCTGTGGTGTTCCAACCACTTGTAGAGGGGAAGGAAGCAAGGCCAGTCGAGTTTACACGAGTTCTACATATCCCCCAGCTCCAGAGCAATCTCCTCTCCTGTCTGTATCTTACTTGAGCCAAGGGGCTTAATATTAGTGTCTGTGCTTCGCATATGAGCTTCCTGAGGTCTGGCAACACTCTGTTCTGTGCTAGGGTTCGCTCCAACAACACTGCTGTGCTCGAAGGCACCACTCTACTCTCCCAGAACGCTCTCAGCACCATCTGCACCCTCCCCCTTGACTATTCACTCTCATCGCTTCTTGTTCTGGTACTCCCATCAGTGCCGGCACAGCCACAACACTCCTCCTCACCAAAACTCGTTTTTTGCTGCAAGCACCTGTTGGATCTTCGATCCAGAAGTACCACACTATGCCCTCAACAAGGGCCTCTGACCAACTCCGAGGGGGGAGAGCGGATCATGGCGGATCTTCCGCTGCGGGCCAACCTTCCCCTGGTGATCCGCTGGACACTCTCCAGTCCCCTGCGCCCAGGCATCCCCCTGGCCCCCGGGCCCAAGTGGACGACTTGATGGCGGGTGCTCATGAGCCCCTCCCAGCCGCCCCTGGCCTCTCCTTTATCGACAATGGGTCCACCACCATCGAATCACTCCCGGAAGATAGGACCCCCACCAGGCCCGTTTGACCCAACTCCAGGGCTTCCAAACGCCCCCGATCCGCTGCAGGATCTGATGATGATGACGACATGTCTGATGCCTCGGGTTCTCACCCAGCCGACGCCTCTGGCGGCGGTCTGTTTGCCCCGCCGCCGGTTTCCCCCCTTTGTTTGGAGGCCCCTCCCTCGGACGGGCCGGGGCCGGCCTTAGCTGCAATAGGGCAGTCACTTAGAGTGGCCAATGGTTGGCTACGCGAGAGGGGCCAGGGTCTCAACCTCGGTGACCCTGAGACTACCGAGCTCTTCAGGGCTGTGAGCAACACCCTGGAGACAATGTCTCGTGTGGGTCTGCTGGATGTTCCAGTGAACCGCACGTCTACAGCCACCCTTCGGGGGCTTACGGCCAGGACTATTGTCCGGGGCATCTCTGATGTCCCCCCCTCCATCCGTCAGGGGATGGGTGATGCCCCCCTCTGGGGGTGCCGCCCCTCCACCGGGCGACTCTATGGATCTGGCGCCAGACACGGCCCCAGATTCCTCTGCTGCTGGGTCGGCTCCTAATCCCCCTCCTGCTCGTTGGGATAAGGGCAAAGAGAAGGCCCTGGCCCCTCCTCCTCTCTCGGGAGGAGCCCAGGGCGCCATTCCTGCCTCAAGACCTGGTCCTTTGCAGGCGGGCACCTCCTCAGGCAATGCCTCTGCAAAGGGGCGCACCTATGCAGTGGCGGCCAAGTTTCCACTTGGCCCACCCCCTAAGGTTAACAAGGCCACCAAGCCAAATGCGTGGAAGCGTTCATTTGCGCAGGTTGCCAAGGGGTCGCCTCCCCCCTCGAGGGATGCCTCTGCCCAGGTTGCTGCTATTGCAGCCATGGTGAAGGTGTTCCCTCATCTTACCCTGGAGCAGATTGCCCACACCATTGGTAAGGGCGGTCCCGCTTCTCCTTCTCCCTCTTCCTCCTCGCAGCGCAAGCCCAAGCACCTGAGGATGACTACTGCTGGCCCCTCTCGGCGCCAGGTCCTTATAATCTTTCATGGTGACAAGCCCGCCCTGAGGGACCTCTCCAACATGAATGGGGCCGTTAATCGTGCCCTTGAAGTGGCTAAATCCCCCCTCGTTGTCACACAGGTTTCACCTGCATACGATGGGTACTCTCTGGCGACCAACGACGTGGCCAAGGACGCTGATGTGACCCTCATCTCCGGGTGGGTGTCGCGCTATTTTCCCCAGGGGTCTAGGCCCCAGGCTACCATTCTCTCGTCCAAGTCCTTTATGAGGGTCTGTGACATCCCTCGTCTCAGTCCCAACGGCCAGGTCATTGACCGCCAGGCAATCGAGAACATCATGCGGCAATCCTCTCACAGGGGGTTCCAGTTCCTTGTTGGCCCCCCCCCCGGGTCAAGCGCAACTCTGCCCACTCCGACTCCTGTACGGTGTGGTTCGAAATCTGGGACTCTGGCACGGGTTCCGTTGCACGTCAGATGGTTGACCGTTCGTTGGTCGTTGGTACTCGGGCTTGCCCTATCAGGGCCGCCAAACCTCATCAGGGCGTGGCTCTCTGCCAGCGTTGCTGGAAGTGGGGCCACACCTCACAAGTCTGCAAGGCCCGGTTCGCCATGTGCCCCCTCTGTGGCAAACCTCACTCTGAGGCTAACCACCGCGCCATGGCTGGGTGCTGTAAGGCCCACAAGGGCAAGAACCCTTCTCCCGCCACCCCCGAGGGCGAGCCATGCCCTCACCCCCCTCGCTGCCACAACTGTAGCAGCGAACATGCTCCCTACAACAGGGACTGCCCTTGGTGGGCCAAACGGTATGATGCCGAATGGTTCCGCAAGCAGTATCATGAGGTAAGGTCCAAGCAGACCTTGTCTCGCACTTCTGCTAGCTCACAACCTCCTCATGCCTAGGACAACTAGTGTACAGGAGATCCGGGTCTTTTCGCAGAATGTCAACCGTAGTTATGCACTCGTTGATGTACACCTGGAGACTCTCAAATTTGATTTTGATGTTCTCTTTTTCCAAGAACCGCCCTGGAGGATGGTTTGCTCTGCTCCTTCTTTTTTTTTTTTTTTTTTATAATCAAATATATTTTACATGGTGCCCAAACGCAGTCCACGCCTACTAGTTTAAAAAAAAACAAACTAATAAGAAGTCCATACTAGACGAGTACAAACATAAAACTTTATGGCATCAAAGGTGCCGCAACCTGAAAGACCGCTCTCGATCAACCGAGAGGGAACGGGAGATACGGGCAAGCGTAAATGAGAACGCAGCCCAGAAATGCTGGGTGCCAAGGGTCCCCTGCCCCCCGCCAGGGGGGCAGTATGCGTCAATTCGCAGTAGGCCCCTATGGTCGCCCGACAGCTCACAGAGGGTTGCGCCCCCTAGGGGGCTGAGGTGTCAATTCACCCTAAGTCCCTATGCCCGCCGCCCGAGGGCAACAAGGGGGATTGACCAACTGGGCCACCGCCAGGCAGTCGGGGGCTAACCCAACAGCCACCAGGCAGTTACCCGACGCCCCCCCGAGGGGGGGCTTGGGGTTCAAACATGAAAGCTGAAGGATTCATGTTGAAGAACATGGTTACGTGGCCTGTACAAGTCGGGAAACCTTGTAACCGGTGGTAGTCCGGACAGGACACAAAGATGTGGTGCCTCGTTTGAAGACGGGCCCACAACTTGTTGAAGCAGGAACGTCGGGGGACTGCTGAGGAGTCCTAGCAGCGAAGGAACGAAGGGAATACGCGTAGAATTGAGGTAGAAACGAATGAACAAGCTGTGGACAGCTGTGAGAGACTGGGACTCTAAGTAGCTAAACTACTCACCTGTGGACAGCTGTGAGAGACTAGAAGTCCCAAACTCGTCCACAGGTGCAACTACACTACCTGATCACATGACATGTTGATCTAAGTGTCCTGTGCTATCTACAAGTCCACAAACCACAACACAAGTCCACAGGACTGCCAGAGCACAACTGAGTGCACACAGTACTCCTAAGATAGGGAACCTGTGCTTCAAGGGCACAACCCAGAACACTAGGCAACGAGCGGGGTCCGCAGAGAACCACTCATCAAGAAGGCGGCACACCGCCAGGGAATGAGCCTGGCCAGTGTGAACCGAAGGGTCCAATGCACGCGAGACAGAGCCCGCAGAATGCGTGTACAGGACAATAGTAGAGGCCCCTCCATAGCCAACCGCCATGGAAAGGCCCAGTCGAACCAAAAGGAGAGCAGCATCAGGGGCCGTCACCCTCCCGGCAGCTCTCCTGGCCTCACGGACGCAAGAGAGCCCATAGAAGACAGACGCGGCCACAACTGCCTGCCTCGCAGCCCCGGGAAGCCAGTGTGAACCAGCCGCCACATGGAGCATAAGGTCATCTTCCTCAGCATGTTGAACAGACTTGCCGAGGTCAGAGAGAAAAGCCTTCCGGGCCTCATCATCAGCCCGGGGAGGAATAGAGTGAATCGTGATCCGGTCGTCAAACTGATCACGAAGGCGGAGACCAGGTCTTGCTGCATTGTCAAATGCATCAAACACCTCGGTAAGGGAGGGGAGAACCTGCTGGATCTCCATGACGGCGCTCTTGACCTTGGGCTTGTGACTCTCGGCCATGAGAGCGACGGAACGGGGATGTGGGGTCGCATCGCCGCTGTACTCCCTCCCCAAGAGCGACCTAAGGGGGTGGGAGGAACCCAGAGTCGCCACGCAATATATCGTACGCTTGGCCAGCTTCTGGAGATGAAGACGAATAGGCAGGAGGCCCGCAAGGGCCTTCACTGCTCCAGTCGGAGAGGTGCGAAAAGCACCAGTAACCCACAGGGCAGCGCAACGCTGCATCTGCGTGAAAAGAGCCAGAACGCCCTTGTTAGGGCGGCCAGCATGATACCAGAGGCGAAACCCATAGGTAGCTATGGGCAACACACACGAACGGTAGAGGAGCCTTTTCTGTTCAGGAAGAAGGCCCCTGGTAGAGTTACCTAGCATCCTCATGGCGCGAACTGTAGAGAACAACTTGGTAGTGTAGTACCAAACATGCTCCTTGAAGTTCAGAGCACAGTCAAAATAAAAGCCCAGGTACCGCCAAAATGGCTTAGGGCGCAGAGGAGTATCACCAGTGAACGGGGCAAAGCCCAGGTCAATGGCAGGATTATCATCCCCCGGCTTGCGGGAGAAGTTGAAAAACTCGGACTTGTCGTGCTCAAGAACGAGTGCAAAGGCGACAAAGAGAGCATGCACAATTGTGTACGCCCACTGCAAAGCAGCAATGTTGTCAGCCCAGAGCTTGGACTGAACGATAAGGGTACCATCATCAACATACGAAAGCATGTCAATGGACAGACCCACGGCCCTGGCCCTCTGGTAAAACAAGTAAACCAGCGGAGCCAGACAGAGGGCAGAGAGGACAGGGGACAGGGCAGAGCCCTGGCCCACGCCCACATTGGCCTCAAAAGGGTCGGAGAGCACGCCGCCCCAGGAACATGAGGTACGGCGGCCCACAAGGTAAGACGCAAAGAAACAGACCAGCTCAGGGGCCAGCCTGGACTTGCACATGATAGCCAGAAGCATATCATGGTTGAGAGAGGGGAAGAACTGCACAATGTCAAAAGCCACCACGCTAGTCCTGAGACCCTTTGCCCACCCGGCGCGAACCAGATGGGTAAGGACCAAGCCAGGATCCTCCGTAGAGTGTTGGGAAATCCCACTGAGCTGGTTTGGATGAAAAACGTTCCATTTGACACAGTCAAACTGGAGACGGCGCGAGATCATCTTCTCAACAAGTTTCCCCATGGTGTTCAGCAGCACGATAGGCCAGAACATCTTGGGGGTAGAGTAGGAGGGCTTCCCCGGCTTCGGTATGATAACCGAGGTAGACTCCTTGAAGTGACTGGGCCAGCAGCCCACGTGAACGCAGGCGTTGGCCACAGAGAGGAGAAACTTGCACACACGATAGTGGTTGAGTAGACTCTTAAGGTGGGACCACGTAATGTGATCCGGACCTGGGGAAGAGTGCCCGGAGCAGGCGGCTAACGCCTCCATCATCTCGGGTGCCTGGAAAGGGTACCACTCCCTGACGTCATGGTCAGGGAGCTCGTCTAACACTGACAGATCACAAGCATGGCCAGAAGCCGTGTTGTAAGTGCCGTGAAGGGCCTGGAACAAATCCAGGAGGTCATGGCAGGGCCTGCCCTGATAGGACAGAGCCTCCACCGCAGGAAGCTTACGCTGCTGAACCCAGGCCATGAGGTCCCAGGGATGCTTGTTAGCTGTAGCAATCTCCGCAATGCGGGCATCAAAGAAGACACACTTGGCGCATTTGCTGTTGGAATATGACAGTGGGAGAGGATAGAAAGACACAAAAGAGAGAGAGAGAGATGAGGATGATAGGAGATGTAGAGGAAGGAGTGATAGAAGGAAGAACTCAAACACTGACACAAACACTGATGGGAGGAAAGGTTGTAGGATTGGGGTGGAGGGACACTCCTATATATACATACAGGAGATGGTCTGTGCACTACCTACCCTAATAGGAGAACAATAGAGCTACCATAAGTGGGACAAGGACACTACCATAAGGGGAACAAAGGAGTGGAGATAGTGAGGAGATTAGGAGATAGAGAGGAGATAAAGAATGATAAGATAAGGGAGTGTGATAAGATAAGATAAGGTGTAGCTGGGCAAACTTCAACACACCCCCCTGACCAGATACACCACCAAAATCCAAACAGAAACCAATGAAGCAAGTGTCCATCAAATCAACATGAGGTGGTCAGTATACTCCCTAGCAAAGGAGACAGACTGAGGATGGAGAGGTGGTGAAGAGGGAGGTGAGGACAAGAAATGATAAGCCAAGTTGGCCTGTTGCTGGTTGGGATGGGAGTTCCAGGAGGAAGTGGACATGACCCAATCTTTAACCTCCTGGGGCATGGAGAACATACACCTAGCAGCAATGTGACCTGGCCTTCCACACCTATGACAATGACCCTCATTGGCAGGATTGCACCACCTAAAACCTTTGCCATCAACAGGGGAGGAACTCCTAGGAGGCTCAGAAATGGAGATGCTGGGAATAGACTGGGAGGAGGAGGAGGAGGGCTGAGCTGGGTACTTGGGTCTAGGAGTGGAGTACCTGGGTCTGGAGGTGGCAGCAAGGGCAGCAGAGGGAGAGAAGGAGGAGTCCAAGATATCAGCAGAACAGGCTGAAGAGAGGATGATCTTCAACTTGTCAAGGGTGGGGTACTGCTCCTGAGCAAGGATGGTGGCTCTGATGTGGTGGAATGAGGAATCCAAGTTCATGAGAATGACATCAATGATCTCAGAGTCCTCCAGAGTACAACCAAGAGACTTGAGCTTGGAGGAGGCAGAGGTGACCTCCTGGACATAGAAGTCAACATGCTTGGAGGTATCATGCCTGACAGAGTAGAAGGCCTGTCTGGCAAGCATCCTGTGGCCCAGAGTAGACTTCTCAAAGTGAGCCTTGAGCTTGGCCCATGCCTCCTTGCCAGACTCCAAATCCTCAATGAGATACCAATAGTCTTGGTGCAACTTGCCAAAGATATAGGCAACAAGTTGGGAGTCAAGAGAGGTGAAGGTGGAGAGCTCCTTGGTATCAGAGGGAGGAGAGGAGGATTTGATGATGTGGGTGACACCAGCAGCCAGGAAGAACATGTTCATAGCCTTGGACCAAGAGTGCCAGTTGGAGGAGGTGAGAAGAGGGATGTTGTGATGGAGAGAGGTGGCAGCATTGGGGATGGACATGGTGACAGATAGTGGTGATGGTGACAGGAAAACAGACTAGCAGAGTGACAGCAGCAAGATGTGTGTGGTGAGAAGAGTTAGAAGCCGGGGCCCATAACCTGTTGGAATATGACAGTGGGAGAGGATAGAAAGACACAAAAGAGAGAGAGAGAGATGAGGATGATAGGAGATGTAGAGGAAGGAGTGATAGAAGGAAGAACTCAAACACTGACACAAACACTGATGGGAGGAAAGGTTGTAGGATTGGGGTGGAGGGACACTCCTATATATACATACAGGAGATGGTCTGTGCACTACCTACCCTAATAGGAGAACAATAGAGCTACCATAAGTGGGACAAGGACACTACCATAAGGGGAACAAAGGAGTGGAGATAGTGAGGAGATTAGGAGATAGAGAGGAGATAAAGAATGATAAGATAAGGGAGTGTGATAAGATAAGATAAGGTGTAGCTGGGCAAACTTCAACATTTGCACGCAGCCCTAAAAGCCCGCCACAACTCCGGGGAGGGAGCGGCGCGGTGGGCAGCAATGAGCTCGGAGCACTCCTGGCCCCACCAGGGCTTGGAGCGACCAACGATGAAGGCCTCCTTAGAGTGGGAGGCCCACGCCCGGGAGATGATCTCGGAGACGGTCGCAACCGCCCTCTCAACCACCTCCGGAGTGTCCAGGGCAGAGACCAAGGCCCCCACCCCTTCTGCGACCTCGCTGAGGAAGGCAGCTTCCTCATCCGAGTCTCGTTTAATGACCCGCTTCCAGGCCCCCGCAAGGAACCTAGAGGTGGGAAGAACAACGGTTAGGGGGGCGTGATCTGACGCGCCCCAATGATCGAGATCGATGGCAGGCCTGAGCTCGCCGCCCCTGGCCACAGGAAGAAAGATCAAATCTATCACTGAAGGGTTCAGATTCTGATCATGAGAGAAATGGGTAGGGCCCGGCACCTGTTAGAAACAGAGCAGTGGTTGACTTATAGAGAAGTCCTAGCAGCTGTGGGCACTCGTAAAAGACTGTATTAAAGAGAGCTAATATGTTACTCACCTGTGGGCACTCGTAAAAGACTAAGCATTACAAGTGTACCCAGGCAAAGTTCACTACACATCACATGACTACTTCCCACAGTCCACATTAGGAATATGACTAAGTATATCTACTTACTGACTGTCTGGAGCACATTCAACAGCACCACAGGGAGCACCAGATCCAGCCCGAGATCTGACGCAGACTCCAGAAGGGACTGCGCCACACCCGGGTGGGGGACCCAGCCCAGTCACTTCAAGGAGTCTACCTCAGTCATCATACCAAAGCCGGGGAAGCCCTCCTACTCCACCCCCAAGATGTTCTGGCCTATTGTGCTGCTGAACACCATGGGGAAACTTGTCGAGAAGATGATCTCGCGCCATCTCCAGTTTGACTGTGTCAAATGGAACGTTTTTCACCCAAACCAGCTCAGGGGGATTTCCCAACGCTCTACGGAGGATGCTGGCTTGGTTCTTATCCATCTGGTTCGCGCCGGGTGGGCAAAGGGTCTCAAGACTAGCGTGGTGGCTTTTGACATCGCGCAGTTCTTTCCTTCCCTCAACCATGATATGCTTCTGGCTATCATGCGCAAGTCCGGGCTGGCCCCTGAACTAGTCCGGTTCTTTGCGTCTTACCTTGTGGGCCGCTGCACCTCATATTCCTGGGGCGGCGTGCTCTCCGATCCTTTCGAGGCCGATGTGGGGGTGGGCCAGGGCTCTGCCCTGTCCCCCGTCCTCTCTGCCCTTTGTCTGGCTCCGCTGGTTTACCTGTTTTACCGGAGGGCCAGGGCCACAGGTCTGTCTGTTGACATGCTTTCATATGTTGATGATGGTACCCTGATTGTTCAGTCCAAACTCTGGGCTGATAACGTTGCTGCTTTGCAGCAGGCGTACGCAATTGTGCACGCCCTTTTTGTGGCTTTTGCACTCGTTCTTGAGCACGACAAGTCCGAGTTTTTCAACTTCTCCCGCAAGCCGGGGGATGATAATCCTGCCATCGACCTGGGCGTTGCCCCATTCACTGGCGATACTCCTCTGTGCCCTAAGCCGTTTTGGCGGTACCTGGGCTTTTATTTCGACCGTGCTCTGAATTTCAAGGAGCATGTTTGGTACTACACTACCAAGTCGTTCTCTACAGTTCGCGCCATGAGGATGCTAGGTAACTCTACCAGGGGCCTTCTTCCTGAACAGAAAAGGCTCCTCTACCGTTCGTGTGTGTTGCCCATAGCTACCTATGGGTTTTGCCTCTGATATCATGCTGGCCGCCCTAACAAGGGCGTTCTGGCTCTTTTCACGCAGATGCAGCGTCGTGCTGCCCTGTGGGTTACTGGTGCTTTTCACACCTCTCCGACAGGAGCGGTAGAAGCCCTCGCGGGTCTTCTACCCATCTGTCTTCACCTCCAGAAGCTTGCCAAGTGCACGATATACCGAGTGGCAACTCTGGGCTCTTCCCACCCCCTTAGGTCGCTCTTAGGGAGGGAATACAGTGGCGATGCGGTTCTGCATCCCCGCTCTGTCGCTCTGATGGCTGAGGGTCACAAGCCCAAGGTCAAGAGTGCCATCATGGAGATCCAGCAGGCTCTCCCTTACCTCACCGAGGTGTTTGATGCGTTTGATGACGTGGCTAGGCCTGGGCTTCGGCTTTGCGATCGGTTTGATGACTGGATCACGGTGCACTCCATTCCTTCTCGGGCTGATGATGAGGCTCGGAAGGCTTTTCTTTCCGACCTTGGCAGATCCGTGCGACGTGCTGAGGAGGATGATCTTATGCTCTGCGTGGCGGCTGGTTCACACTGGCTTCCCGTGGCAGCGAGGCAGGCAGTTGCAGCTGCATCTGTCTTCTATGGGCTCTCTTGCGTCCCTGAGACCAGGAGGGCTGCCGGGAGTGTGACGGCCCCTGATGCTGCTCTCCTTTTGGTTTGACTGGGCCTTTCCATGGTGGTTGGCTATGGAGGGGCCTCTACTATTGTCCTGTACACGCATTCTGCGGGCTCTGTCTCGCGTGCGTTGGACCCTTTGGTTCACACTGGCCAGGCTCATTCCCTGGCGGTGTGCTGCCTTCTTGATGAGTGGTTCTCTGCGGACCCCGCTCGTTGCCTAGTGTTCTGGGTTGTGCCCTTGAAGCACAAGTTCCCTATGTTATCCGAGGCCATTCGACAGGCCAAGGATCTCTTTGTTGCCGCGGGGCCTAGGCCCCAAACTTCCATCGACTCCCTGAGGGCCAAGGCCACGCGGGAGGTTTGCGACCAATGGGTGAACATGTTTCGTTCACCCAGGTATCGGGGTTCCAGTTTCCTGGACCTCATAGGGGGCAATGACAGGCCCCTCAGGCCCATGTACCACAAGTCTGGTGTGTGGATCCCTGGCTTTGGTGGCTTGCCCGGGGAATTTGCCCGGGTGTGTCGTACATTCACTGGCCACGCCCCTATTGGGGAGTACCGTGCCAGGTTTCATCCTACCGAGCCGCAAGGCTGCAGTTGTGAGGCCTGTCTTCAAACGAGGCACCACATCTTCGTGTCCTGTCCGGACTACCACCGGTTGCGAGGTTTCCCGACTTGTACGGGCCACGTAACCATGTTCTTCAACATGAATCCTTCAGCTTTCATGTTTGAACCCCAAGCCCCCCCTTGGGGGGGCGTCGGGTAACTGCCTGGTGGCTGTTGGGTTAGCCCCCGACTGCCTGGCGGTGGCCCAGTTGGTCAATCCCCCTCGTTGCCCTCAGGCGGCGGGCGTAGGGACTTAGGGTGAATTGACACCTCAGCCCCCTAGGGGGCGCAACCCTCTGCGAGCTGTCAGGCGACCGTAGCGGTCTGCTGCAAATTGACGCATACTGCCCCCCTGGCAGGGGGCAGGGGACCCTTGGCACCCAGCATTTCTGGGCCACGTTCTCGTTTACGTGCTCCCATATCTCCCGTTCCCTCTCGGTTGATTGAGAGCGGTCTTTCAGGTTGCGGTGCCTTTAATGCCACCATTTTTCTATGTTTGTATTGTCAAGTACGGACTCCTTATTAGTTATGTCTTAACTAGTAGGCGTGGACTGCGTTTGGGCACCATGTAAAATACATTTGATTTTTTAAAAAAAAAACAAAAAAAAAGACTATTCACTCTGGCATCATCGCTTTATTCACCATAATCATGCTGATGTGAGGAAGATGGTGTCTCAGCAACTGGTTACTGGCTTGGTCCTTGACTCTCGAGAGGCTCCTGATCCGATTTGTGAGCCCTGTCTAGCTGGCAAGATGCACTCTAACCCATTCCCCTCGTCTCCCAACCACTCCAGGTCTCCCCTCAAGCTTGTACACTCCGATTTGCATGGCCCCCTGCCTGTGGCCACCCACCAGGGCTATAGGTACTGGATTACCTTCATTGACGACTCAACTCGATTTCAGGGTGTCTACTTGCTCAAGAAGAAGTCTGAGGCATTTGATGCCTTCAGATCTTTCAAGGCTTGGGCTGAGACTCAGCTAGGAGTCAAACTGCGAGCTCTGCAGGATGACAAGGGAGGTAAATACATGTCTAATCGCTTTCTGGAGTTCACTACAGCTGCTGGGATTGAGAGGAGACACTCTGCTCGCAATAGGCCTCAACAGAATGGCCTTGCTGAGCGTGCTAACAGGACTATGGGTGAGAGGATCACTGCTATGCTCTCAGAGTCTGGTCTCCCCCATTCTTTCTGGGGTGAGTGTCTTGCTTCTATGGTCCATGTCTGGAATTGCCTCCCCACTTCTCCCCTCCCTACCACTCCCTATGAGGCTTTCTATGGTCGAAAACCTGATGTGTCCCATCTTTGAGTCTGGGGGTGCACTGCCTATGTGCATATTCAGGCTGATAAGTGATCCTCTCTTGGTTCTCACATGGAGAAGTGTGTCTTCATTGGCTATCCTACTGGCTACAAGGCTTGGAAGTTCTACAACCCGGTCACTAAACAGGTGAGGATCTCGGAGAGAGCTGATTTTGACAAGAGGCACTTCCCTGGCCTGTCTATCTCGAAGCTGAACGCTTCAGCTCCCTCTCCTGAGTCCCCTGTGCCTTCCACCTTCCCCAGTCGCTCTGAGCCCACTCCGGATGCCACCAGTCCCCTCCTGCAGCCTCCAGTCGCTCCTCACATTCCTCCATCTTCCCTGGGTGTGCCACCTCTCTCAGATTTGGGGGGTGAGTGCTATACTCCATCTCTATCCCTGGCTCCCTCTGAGCCAGCTGCTGTCCCTTGAGTTGAGCCTGTGCCTCCTCGAGAGGTGACACCACTTCCTGAACCAGCTCCTGCACTTCCTGTTGCACTCCCTGCTGCCCCAGCCTCTCCTGCTCCTGCCCCAGCTCCAGCTCGTGTTCCTGCACCTCCTGCTTCACCTGGCCTTCCCCCTGCACCTGCATTCGAGCCTAGACGAGGCATGAGGGTCAGGCGACCTCCTGGTGAGTGGTGGAAGGTCAGAGAGCCTACTCTTGTCGTTCCAGACAGTGATGAAGAGGAGGAAGCTGACTTGGCTGCTGATGATGGCTTCCTTGAGGTTGAGTTTGCTGGCAACACTGAGGATCCTGGATTTCGCACTCTCAAGGCTGCATTTAGTGGCCCAGATGGCCCTAGGTGGCAGACAGCCTGCAATGACCAGATGTCTTCTCTGCTAGGCAACCACACCTGGGATATCGTTGAATTGCCTCCTGGCAAGACAGCTATTGACTGTGGGTGGGTATTTCGAGTCAAGCTCAATCCTGATGGCTCTGTGGAGCGCTACAAGTCCAGGTTGGTTGCTAAAGGCTACTCTCAGCATCCTGGCTTCAATTTCAACGAAGTCTTTGCCCCCACTTACAGGCCTGCCTCTCTGAGGCTCATTCTTGCTCTGGCAGCCAAGGAGGGCTACCAGCTTCGTTCTGTTGATATCTCCTCCGCTTTCCTCT
The DNA here is from genome assembly GCA_004296355.1 of Lepiota venenata. Classification (NCBI taxonomy): domain Eukaryota; kingdom Fungi; phylum Basidiomycota; class Agaricomycetes; order Agaricales; family Agaricaceae; genus Lepiota; species Lepiota venenata. The sequence goes on from RCFS01000003.1 coordinate 1,265,165, forward strand.
ATGGTGACTTGGATGAGGAGATCTACATGAGGCAGCCTGAGGAATATCACGAGGGAGGTCCTAACATGGTCTGTAGGCTTAGGAAGTCGCTCTATGGCCTCAAGCAGGCAGCCAGGCAGTGGAACAAGAAGCTTCACTCCGTTTTTGATGCTCTAGGCTACACCAGGCTCAAGTCAGACAGCTCTGTGTACCTCTACCAGAAGGGTGAAGTCCGAGTTCTTGCCCCCATTTTCATTGATGAAATTACCCTCATTTCGAAGAGCACCTCAGCCATGGACAGGACAGTCTCAGAGCTTGAGAAGCACTTCCAACTTCGAGATTTAGGCCCCACCACTTTCCTTCTCAACATCCAGATCACTCAGGACCTTCCCAATCGCACCATATCCCTCTCCCAAGCTCACTATGTTGACTCTATGCTCAAACGGTTCAATATGGACGATTGTAACCCTGTGAAGACACCTATGGCTCCAGGACTGGACTTGTGCAATCTTGAGGTCACTCCTGAGGAGCAGGAACAGATGAGATCTATTCCCTACCTCAGTGCAGTGGGCTCCCTGCAGTATCTCGCCACCATGACTTGTCCAGATATCGCTTATGCGGTCTCCTACCTTGGCAGGTTCAATCACAAGCCTGGGCTTCAGCACTGGGCTGCTGTGAAGCATCTATTTCGCTATCTGAAGGGTACAGCTGACTACCAGCTCGTCTACAGAGGCTCTGATGACTAGGAGCTGTTTGTGACTTACTCTGATGCTTCCCATGGCAATTGCAAGGAGACAGGTCAAGCTACAGGTGGATATGTGACTCTGGTGGGTGGTGGAGCTGTAGGATGGTCCTCGAAGCGTCAGAGCTTTGTTACACTGTCCACTACTGAGGCTGAGTATGTGGCAGCTGTTGAGGCTGGCAAGAAGATCCACTGGATGAGGAACATTCTGTCTGAGATAGGCCACATTATTCCCTTCCCCTCGACTCTACATGTGGATAACAAGTCTGGGATCCAAGTGGCCAAGAATCCGGAGCACCATGGGAGGATGAAGCACCTGGACCTTCGATTTTACTGGCTTCGAGATGCTGTGGAGGCAGGATCCATCAATCCAGTGTATGTGCCAACCACTGAGCAGGTAGCTGACATTTTGACCAAGGCAGTTGGGGTACCTACTGTGGAGTTCACAGTGCCACTGCTGGGTCTGAGTCGAGCTGGGTGATGTGTGAGGACATGTCAGATCAGGGGGGTGTGTTAGGAGTGCTCTGGCAGTCCTGTGGACTTGTGTTGTGGTTTGTGGACTTGTAGATAGCACAGGACACTTAGATCAGTAGGTCATGTGATCAGGTAGTGTAGTTGCACCTGTGGACGAGTTTGGGACTTCTAGTCTCTCACAGCTGTCCACAGGTGAGTAGTTTAGCTACTTAGAGTTCCAGTCTCTCACAGCTGTCCACAGCTTGTTCCCTCGTTTCTAGCTCAGTTCTCCACCTAATCGATTTGTTTCTTTGCTGTTAGGACTCCTCAGCAGTCCCCCGACGTTCCTGCTTCAACATCAAGACCCCGGCCCCTCTCGTGTAGCCAACCGTTGGCCACTCTGAGCGACTGCCCTATCGCAGCTAAGGCCGGCCCCGGCCCGTCCGAGGGAGGGGCCTCCAAACAAAGGGGGGAAACCGGCGGCGGGGCAAACAGACCGCCGCCCGAGGCGTCGGCTGGGTGAGAACCCGAGGCGTCAGACATGTCGTCATCGTCATCGGATCCTGCAGCGGATCGGGGGCGTTTGGAAGCCCTGGAGTTGGGTCGAACGGGCCTGGTGGGGGTCCTATCTTCCGGGAGTGATTCGACGGTGGCGGACCCATCATCGAGAAAGAAGAGGCCAGGGGCGGCTGGGAGGGGCTCATGAGCACCCGCCATCAAGTCGTCCACTTGGGCCCGGAGGCCAGGGGGATGCCTGGGTGCAGGGGACTGGAGAGTGTCCAGCGGATCACCAGGGGAAGGTTGGCCCGCAGCGGAAGATCCGCCACGATCTGCCCTCCCCCCTCGGAGTTGGTCGGAGGCCCTTGTTGAGGGCATAGTGTGGTACTTCTGGATCGAAGATCCAACAGGTGCTTGCAGCGAAAAACGAGTTTTGGTGAGGAGGAGTGTTGTGGCTGTGCCGGCACTGATGGGAGTACCAGAACAAGAAGCGATACTCCACAGCAGTCCACATCTTCACAGGATCATCCTGGATCGAGTTGAAGTGGATCCTCTGCTCAGGCTCCACCATAAGGAACAGCCAGCCAGCTGCCTTGTCCAACTTGGCCTCCCAGGCCTCCTTTCAAGTGGACTCTGCCTCAGTGGGGGGAGAGAAGCAGGAGGGACTCAGCTGTTGCCCAGAGACAATTCTCCACAGGCCAGATGCCCTAAACCAAGCTTCCATCTCTCCAGCCCAAGTAGGATAGTTGCCAGCATTGAGTTTCTCAAATTTCGGACTGGTGCTGGACATTGTAGACAACGTGGCAAGCAGGGGAATGATGTAGGAGGCTGGGGAAGCGATGGGGGAAAGTAGAGAAGAGGAATGAGAGACTTAAGAGACATTGCTTCTTGTTCTGGTACTCCCATCAGTACTAGCACAGCCACACACCTCCTCCTCACCAAAACTCACTTTTTGCATGCATTGGCTGTTGGATCTTCGATCCAGGAATACCATCTTATGCCCTCAACAAGGGCCTCCAACCAACTCTGAGGGGGGAGGGCGGATCATGGCGGATCTTCCGCTGTGGGCCAACCTTCCCCTGGTGATCCGCTGGACACTCTCCAGTCCCCCGCGCCCAGGCATCCCCCTGGCCCCCAGGCTCAAGTGGACGACTTGATGGCGGGTGCTCACAAGCCCCTCCCAGCCACCCCTGGCCCCTCCTTTCTCGATGATGGGTCCACCGCCGTCAAATCACTCCCAGAAGATAGGACCCCCACCAGGCCCGTTCGACCCAACTCCAGGGCTTCCAAACGCCCCCGATCCGCTGCAGGATCTGATGACGACGACGACATGTCCGACGCCTCGGGTTCTCACCCAGCCGATGCCTCGGGCGGCGGTCTGTTTGCCCCACCACCGGTTTCCCCCCTTCGTTTGGAGGCCCCTCCCTCGGATGGGCCGGGGCCAGCCTTAGCTGCGATAGGGCAGTCGCTCAGAGTGGCCAATGGTTGGCTACGCGAGAGGGGCCGGGGTCTTGACCTCGGTGACCCTGAGACTACCAAGCTCTTCAGGGCTGTGAGCAACACCCTGGAGACGATGTCTCGTGTAGGTCTGCTGGATGTTCCAGTGAACTGCATGTCTACGGCCACCCTTCGGGGGCTTACGGCCAGGACCATTGTCCGGGGCATCTCTGATGTCCCCCCCTCCATCCGTCAGGGGATGGGTGATGCCCCCTCTGGGGGTGCCGCCCCTCCGCCAGGCAACTCTATGGATCTGGCGCCAGACACGGCCCCAGATTCCTCTGCTGCTGGGTCAGCTCCTAACCCCCCTCCTGCTCGTCGGGATAAGGGCAAAGGGAAGGCCCCGGCCCCTCCTCCTCCTTCGGGAGGAGCCCAGGGCGCTGCTCCTGCCCTGAGACCTGGTCCTTCGCAGGCCGGCACTTCCTCGGGCAATGCCTCTGCAAAGGGGCGCACCTATGCGGTGGCGGCCAAGTTTCCACTTGGCCCGCCCCCTAGGGTCAACGAGGCCACCAAGCCGAATGCACGGAAGCGTTCATTCATGCAGGTTGCCAAGGGGTCGCCTCCCCCCTCAAGGGATGCCTCTGCCCAGGTTGCTGCTATTGCGGCCATGGTGAAGGCATTCCCTCATCTTACCCCAGAGCAGATCGCCCACACCATTGGTAAGGGCGGTCCTGCTTTTCCTTCTCCCTCTTCCTCCTCGCAGCGCAAGCCCAAGCGCCCGAGGATGACTACTGCTGGCCCCTCTCGGCACCAGGTCCTTATCATCTTTCATGGCGACAAGCCCACCCTGAGGGACCTCTCCAACATGAATGGGGCCGTTAACTGTGCCCTTGAAGTGGCTAAATCCCCCCTCGTTGTCACACAGGTTTCACCTGCGTACGACGGGTACTCTCTGGTAACAAACGACATTGCCAAGGACACCGATGTGACCCTCATCTCCGGGTGGGCATCGCGCTACTTTCCCCAGGGGTCTAGGCCCCAGGCTACCGTTCCCTCGTCCAAGTCCTTTATGAGGGTTTGTGATGTCCCTCATCTCGGTCCCAACGGCCAGGTCATTGACCGCCAGGTGATCGAGAACATTATGTGGCAGTCCTCTCACAGGGGGTTCCAGTTTCTTGTTGGCCCCCCCCGGGTCAAGCGCAACTCCGCCCACTCTGACTCCTGTACGGTGTGGTTCGAAATCTGGGACTCTGGCACGGGTTCCGTTGCACGTCAGATGGTCGACCGTTCGTTGGCCATCGGGACTCGGGCTTGCCCTATCAGGGCCGCCAAACCTCGACAGGGCGTGTCTCTCTGCCAGCGCTGCTGGAAGTGGGGCCACACCTCGCAAGTCTGCAAGGCCCAGTTTGCCGTGTGCCCCCTCTGTGGCAAACCTCACTCTGAGGCCAACCACCGTGCTATGGCTGGGTGCTGTAAGGCCCACAAGGGCAAGAACCCCTCTCCTGCCACCCCCAAGGGCGAGCCATGCCCTCACCCCCCTCGCTGCTGCAACTGTAGCGGCGAACACGCTCCCTATGACAGGGACTGCCCTTGGTGCTAGATTTTCACCGTAGAGGGTACCTGCTCAGATGCTAAGGGATCCTGGTGAACGGAGGAAGCGGCGATGTATTGAGATACGCAGACAAAGGGGAAACAACCCCCGGTCTGCTGCTTATATACAATCCTGTACACTATGCTATCTATAGACGAAGTGCACAGACCAGTGCACAGACCATGTCACGTCACAAGTGTGACATGACATAATGAGGGAGAAAGGTAGCTACACATTGTACGACATAGGGGAAATGAACAGGAGATGGAACACTTACCTCGTTGACCAGTTATGGCGTAACCGAGATGGCCGAGACCATTTGGTTGCACACTCGACCGGGACACCCAATTCCAACACTTGGTGGGCCAAACAGTATGATGCCAAATGGTTCTGCAAGCAGTATCATGAGGTAAGGTCCAAGCAGACCTCGCCTCGCACTTCCACTAGCTCACAACCTCCTCATGCCTAGGACAACTAGTGTACAGGAGATCTGGGTTTTTTTGCAGAATGTCAACCGTAGTTACGCGCTAGTTGATGTACACCTGGAGACTCTGAAATGTGATTTCAATGTTCTCTTTTTCCAAGAACCGCCCTGGAGGATGGTTCGCTCTGCCCCCTCAACGCACTCCAAGGAGGGCGATGACGTAATCGGTGCCCCGCTCCATCCGGAGTGGACATGCATGGTCCCACCCAAGGTTGGCGACCTGAACCCACGGGTTATGGCCTATGTCCATAACCGGCTTAAGCCTCTCCGGCCTGCATTCAGACACAATCTGGTAGACAATCGCGATCTGCTGCTTCTGTCCCTGTTCTTCAGGGGGGAGCCAATCCATCTTCTGAACGTCTATTCTGACAACAGGCACACTGCCATCAGGCTTCTCTCCGGAGGCTTGGCGGACGAACTTCCCCCTCTGTTTGATATGGGGGGTGACTTTAACTGTCACTCGCGCATGTGGGATCCTGATCGAGTCCCTCACCCAGGTGTGGCGCAGTCCCTTCTGGAGTCTGCATCGGATCTTGGGCTGGATCTGGTGTTGAATGTGCTCCAGACAGTCAGTAAGTAGATGTACTTAGTCATATTCCTAATTTGTACTGTGGGAAGTAGTCACGTGATGTGTAGTGAACTTTGCCTGTGGGTACACTTGTAATGCTTAGTCTTTTATGAGTGCCCACAGGTGAGTAACATATTAGTTCTCTTTAATATAGTCTTTTACGAGTGCCCACAGCTGCTAGGACTTTCTTATAAGTCAACCACTGCTCTGTTTCTAACATCTGGTGCTTCCCATAGTGCCGGGCCCTACCCATTTCCCACATGATTGTAATCTGAACCCATCGGTTATAGATTTGGTCTTTCTTCCTGTGGCCAGGGGCAACAAGCTCAAGCCTGTCATCAATCTTGATCATCAGGGTGCGTCGGATCACGCCCCCTTGACCGTTGTTCTTCCCACCTCTAGGTTCCTTGCGGGGGCCTGGAAGTGGGTCATTAAACGGGACTCGGATGAGGAAGCTGCCTTCCTTGGTGAGGTTGCAGAAGGGGTGGGGGCCTTGGTCTCTGCCCTGGACACCCCGGAGGTGGTTGAGAGGGCGGTTTCGACTGTCTCCAAGATCATTTCCTGGGCATGGGCCTCCCACTCTAAGGAGGCCTTCATCGTCGGTCGCTCTAAGCCCTGGTGGGGTCCGGAGTGCTCTGAGCTTATTGCCACCCACCATGCTGCTCCCTCCCCGGAGTCATGGCAGGGTTTTAGGGCTGCGTGCAAACGTGCCAAGTGTGTCTTCTTCGATGCCCGCATCGCAGAGATTGCTACAGCTAACAAGCGTCCCTGGGACCTTATGGCCTGGGTTCAGCAATGGAAGCTCCCTGCAGTGGAGGCTCTGTCCTATCAGGGCAGGCCCTGCCACGGTGTTGTGGTTTGTGGACTTGTAGATAGCACAGGACGCTTAGATCAGTAGGTCATGTGATCAGGTAGTGTAGTTGCACCTGTGGACGAGTTTGGGACTTCTAGTCTCTCACAGCTGTCCACAGCTTGTTCCCTCGTTTCTAGCTCAGTTCCTCGCGTAATCGATTCGTTTCTTCGCTGCTAGGACTCCTCAGCAGTCCCCCAACGTTCCTGCTTCAACAGGGGGTGCACTGCCTATGTGCATATTCAGGCTGATAAGTGATCCTCTCTTGGTTCTCACATAGAGAAGTGTGTCTTCATTGGCTATCCTACTGGCTACAAGGCTTGGAAGTTCTAGACTCCACTGCTGCTGGGTCGGCTCCTAAACCCCCTCCTGCTTGTCAGGACAAGGGTAAGGGGAAGGCCCCAGCCCCTCCTCCCCCTCCAGGGGGAGCCCAGGGTGCTGCTTCCACCCAAAGGCCCGGCCCCTCCCAGGCCGGTACTTCTTCGGGCAACACCTCTGCGAAGGGGCGCACCTATGCAGTGGCGGCCAAGTTCCCACTTGGTCCACCCCCTAGGGTCAATGAGGCTACCAAGCCGAACGGGCGGAAACGTTCATTTGCGCAGGTTGCCAAGGGGTCGCCTCCCCCCTCGAAGGACGCCTCCGCCCAGGTTGCTGCTATTGCGGCCATGGTGAAGGTGTTCCCTCATCTTACCCCGGAGCAGATTGCCCACACCATTGGTAAGGGCAGTCCTGCTTCCCCCACCCCCTCGTCTTCCTCTCAGCGCAAGCCCAAGCGCCCGAGGATGACTACTGCTGGCCCCTCCCGGCGCCAGGTGCTCATCATCTTTTATGGCGACAAGCCCACCCTGAGAGATCTTTCTAACATGAACGGGGCCGTTAACCGGGCCCTGGAGATTGCCAAATCCCTGCTCGTCATCACGCAGGTTTCTCCTGCGTACGATGGGTACTCTCTTGCGACCAATGACGTCGCCAAGGACGCTGACGTGACCCTCATATCTGGATGGGCATTGCGCTATTTTCCTCAGGGGTCAAAGCCCCAGGCCTGTGTGCCATCTTCCAAATCCTTCATGAGGGTTTGCAATGTCCCCCGCCTTGGTCCTAACGGTCAGCCTATTGACCGTTATTCGGTCGAGACAATCATGCGGCAGTCCTCTCATCGGGGCTTCCAGTTCTTGGTTGGCCCTCCCCGGGTCAAGCGCAACTCTGCCCACTCCGACTCCTGTATGGTGTGGTTCGAAGTCTGGGACTCTGGCATGGGTTCCATTGCTCGCCAAATGGTCGACCGTTCGTTGGCTGTTGGTACCCGGGCGTGCCCTATTAGGGCCGCCAAACCTCGCCAGGGTGTTTCCCTCTGCCAGCGTGCTGGAAGTGGGGTCACACCTCTCAAGTCTGTAAGGCCCGGTTCGCCGTGTGCCCTCTCTGTGGTGAGCCTCACTCTGAGGCTAACCATTGCTCTATGGCTGGGTGCTGTAAGGCCCATGGGGGCAAGAACCCATCTCCCGCCACTCCCGAGGGCAAGCCCTGCCCTCACCCCCCTCGCTGCCGCAACTGCAGTGGCAACCACGCTCCCTATGATAGGGACCACTGTCCTTGGTGGGCCAAACAGTACGATGCCGAATGGTTCTGCAAGAAGTATTCTGAGGTAAGGTCCAAGCAGACCTCGCCTCGCACCTCTGCTAACTCACGACCTCCTCATGCCTAGGACAACTAGTGTGCAGGAGATCCGGGTGTTTTCCCAAAATGTCAACTGTAGCTACGCGTTAGTTGATGTACATCTGGAGACCCTCAAATGTGACTTTGATGTGCTCTTTTTCCAAGAACCGCCCTGGAGGACGGTTCGCTCTGCTCCCTCATTGCGCTCTAAGGAGGGCGATGATGTAATCGGTGCTCCAATCCATCTGGAATGGACGTGCATGGTCCCACCTAAGGTTGGTGACCTGAACCCGCAGGTTATGGCCTATGTCCATAACCGGCTTAAGCCTCTCCGGCCCGCATTTAGATGTGATCTGGTAGATAATCGCGATCTGCTGCTTCTGTCCCTGTTTTTCGGGGGGGAGCCGATCCATCTTCTGAACATCTATTCAGACGACAGGCACACTGCCATCAGGCTTCTTTCCGGAGGCTTGGCGGATGAACTTCCCCCCCTGTTCTATATGGGGGGTGACTTTAACTGTCACTCGCGTGTGTGGGATCCTGATCGGGTCCCACACCCAGGTGTGGCGCAATCCCTTCTGGAAGCTGTGTCCGATCTTGGGCTGGATCTGGTGCTCCCAGTGGTGCCGGGCCCTACCCACTTCCCTCATGATCGGAATCTGAACCCATCGGTGATAGATCTGGTCTTTCTTCCTGTGGCCAGGGGTGAGGAGCTCATGCCCATCATTAATCTGGATCATCGGGGCGCGTCGGATCACGCCCCCCTGACCGTCGTTCTTCCTACTTCCAGGTTTCTTGCGGGGGCTTGGAAGAGGGTTATCAAACGGGACTCGGACAAGGAGACTGCTTTCCTCGGCGAGGTCGCAGAAGGGGTAGGGGCCTTGGTCTCTGCCCTGGACACCCCGGAGGTGGTTGAGAGGGCGGTTTCGACCGTCTCCAAGATTATCTCCCAGGCGTGGGCCTCCCATTCTAAGGAGGCCTTCATCGTCGGTCGCTCCAAGCCCTGGTGGGGCCTGGAGTGCTCTGAGTTTATAGCCGCCCACCGCGCTGCTCCCTCACCGGAGTCGTGGCGGGCCTTCAGGGCTGCGTGTAAGCGCGCCAAACGTGTCTTCTTTGATGATCGCATCAAGGAGATTGCCACAGCTAACAAGTGTCCCTGGGACCTTATGGCCTGGGTTCAGCAGCGGAAGCTCCCCGCGGTGGAGGCTCTGTCCTATCAGGGCAGGCCCTGCCACAACCTCCCGGATTTGTTCTGGGCCCTGCACGGCACTTACAATGCGGCTTCTGGCTGTGCTTGTGATCCGTCTGTGCTGGATGAGCTCCCCAACCACAACGTCAGGGAGTGGTACCCTTTTCAGGCACCCGAGATGATGGAGGCGCTAGCCGCATGTTCCAGGCGCTCTTCTCCTGGGCCGGATCACGTTACGTGGTCCCACCTTAAGAGTCTACTCAACCACCACCGTGTGTGCGAGTTTCTCCTCTCTGTGGCCAACGCTTGTGTTTGTGTGGGCTGTTGGCCCAGTCACTTCAAGGAGTCTACCTTGGTTATCATACCAAAGCCGGGGAAGCCCTCTTACTCTACCCCCAAGATGTTCTGGCCTATTGTGCTGCTGAACACCATGGGGAAACTTGTTGAGAAGATGATCTCGCGCCGTCTCCAGTTTGACTGTGTCAAGTGGAATGTTTTTCATCCAAACCAGCTCGGGGGGATTTCCCAACGCTCTACGGAAGATGCTGGTTTGGTCCTTACCCATCTGGTTCGTGCCGGGTGGGCAAAGGGTCTCAAGACTAGCGTGGTGGCTTTTGACATCGCGCAGTTCTTTCCTTCTCTCAACCATGATATGCTTCTGGCTATCATGCGCAAGTCCAGGCTGGCCCCTGAGCTGGTCCGGTTCTTTGCGTCTTACCTTGTGGGCCGCCGTACCTCATACTCCTGGGGCGGCATGCTCTCCGATCCCTTTGAGGCCGATGTGGGCGTTGGCCAGGGCTCTGCCCTGTCCCCTGTTCTCTCCGCCCTGTGCCTGGCTCCTCTGGTTTACCTGTTTTACCGGAGGGCCAGGGCCGCGGGTCTGCCTGTTGACATGCTTTCGTATGTCGATGACGGTACCCTAATTGTTCAGTCCAAGCTGTGGGCTGATAACGTTGCTGCTCTGCAGCGGGCATACGCTATCGTACATGCCCTCTTTGTCGCTTTTGCACTCGTTCTTGAGCACGACAAGTCCGAGTTTTTCAACTTCTCCCGCAAGCCAGGGGATGATAATCCTGCCATCGACCTGGGCTTTGCCCTGTTCACTGGCAATACTCCTCTGCGCCCTAAGCCGTTTTGGCGGTATCTGGGCTTTTATTTCGACCGTGCTCTGAATTTCAAGGAGCATGTTCGGTACTACACTACCAAGTCATTCTCTACGGTTTGTGCCATGAGGATGCTAGGTAACTCTACCAGGGGCCTTCTTCCTGAACAGAAGAGGCTCCTCTACCGTTCGTGTGTGTTGCCCATAGCTACCTATGGGTTTCACCTCTGGTATCACACTGGCCGCCCTAACAAGGGCGTTCTGGCTCTTTTCACACAGATGCAGTGTCGTGCTGCCCTGTGGGTTACTGGTGCTTTTCGCACCTCTCCGACTGGGGCGGTAGAGGCCCTTGCAGGCCTTCTACTGATCCGCCTTCACCTCCAGAAGCTTGCCAAGCATACGATATATCGAGTGGCAACTCTGGGCTCTTCCCACCCCCTCAGGTCGCTCTTAGGGAGGGAGTACAGCAGCGATGCGGTTCCGCATCCCCGCTCTGTCGCTCTGATGGCTGAGGGTCACAAGCCCAAGGTCAAGAGTGCCGTCATGGAGATCCAACAGGTTCTCCCTTCCCTCACCGAGGTGTTTGACGCGTTTGATGATGCGGCAAGGCCTGGTCTTCGGCTTCATGATCGGTTTGACGACCGGATCACGGTGCACTCCATTCCTTCTAGGGCTGATGATGAGGCTTGGAAGGCTTTTCTGTCCGACCTTGGCAGGTCCGTGCGACGTGCTGAGGAGGATGATCTTACGCTCCGCGTGGCAGCTGGCTCACACTGGCTTCCCGTGGCGGCGAGGCAGGCAGTTGCGGCTGTGTCTGTCTTCTATGGGCTCTCTTGCGTCTGTGAGGCCAGGAGGGCTGCCGGGAGGGTGACGGCCCCTGATGCTGCTCTCCTTTCGGTTCGACTGGGCCTTTCCATGGCGGTTGGCTATGGAGAGGCCTCTACTACTATTGTCCTGTACACGCATTCTGCGGGCTCTGTCTCGCGTGCGTTGGACCCTTCGGTTCACGCTGGCCAGGCTCACTCCCTGTCAGTGTGCCGTCTTCTTGATGAGTGGTTCTCTGCGGACCCCGCTCATCGCCTAGTGTTCTGGGTTGTGCCCTTGAAGCACAAGCTCCCTATGTTATCCGAGGCTGTTTGGCAGGCCAAGGATCTTGTTGTTGCCACAGGGCCTAGGCCCCAAACTTCCATCGACTCCCTGAGGGCCAAGGCCACGCGGGAGGTTTGTGACCAATGGGTGAACATGTTTCGTTCACCCAGGTATCGGGGCTCCAGTTTCCTGGACCTCATAGGGGGCAATGACAAGCCCCTCAGGCCCACGTACCACAAGTCTGGTGCGTGGATCCCTGGCTTTGGTGGCTTGCCCGGCGAATTTGCTCGGGTGTGTCGTACATTCACTGGCCACACCCCTATCGGGGAGTACCGTGCCAGGTTTCATCCTACTGAGCTGCAAGGCTGCAGTTGTGGGGCCCGTCTTCAAACGAGGCACCACATCTTTGTGTCCTGCCCGGACTACCACTGGTTGTGAGGTTTCCCAACTTGTACAGGCCATGTAACCATGTTCTTCAACATGAATCCCTCAGCTTTCATGTTTGAACCCCAAGCTCCCCCTCGGGGGGGCGTCGGGTAACTGCCTGGTGGCCGTTGGGTTAGCCCCCGACTGCCTGGCAGTGGCCCAGTTGGTCAATCCCCTTCGTTGCCTTCGGGTGGCAGGCGTAGGGACTTAGGGTGAATCGACACCTCAGCCCCCCAGGGGGCACAACCCTCTGCGAGCTGTCGGGTGACTGTAGGGGCCTGCTGCGAATTGACGCATACTGCCCCCCTGACGGGGGGCAGGGGACCCTTGGCACCCAGCATTTCTGGGCCGTGCTCGTGTTTGTGCGTTCCCATATCTCCCGTTCCCTCTCGGTTGATTGAGAGCGGTCTTTCAGGTTGCGGCACCTTTAATGCCAACTCTTCTATGTTTGTATTGTCACATATCTTATTAGTTTTGTTTTAACTAGTAAGCGTGGACTGCGTTTGGGCACCACGTTAAATACATTTGATTTCAAAAAAAAAAAAGAGACACCATCTTCCTCACATCAGCATGATTGTGGTGAATAAAGCGACAATGCCAGAGTGAATAGTTAAGGGGGAGGGTACAGATGGTGCTCAGAGCGTTCTGGGAAGGTAGAGTGGTACCCTCAAGCACAGCAGTGTTGTTAGAGCGAATTCTAGCATAGAAGAGAACATCCTCAGCCCTTAGAAAGCTCATATGCGAAGCAGACACATGGATATTAAGCCCCTTGGCTCAAGTAAGGTATAGACATGATAGGAGATTACTCTGAAGCTGGGGGACATGTAGAACTTGCAAAAACTCGACTGGTCTTGTCTCCTTGCCCTCCACAAGTGGATGGAACACCACAGAACCCACTCCAGCTGAGGAAATGACTGAATCGTCGGCTAGGCAAATGGGAATGCGAAGAGGAGCATAGGAATGCATCCAGTGGCGATGGGGGGTCATATGAGAAGTGGCCCCAGAGTCTACAAGCCCTTCTATGGGCTCTCCTGTGTCCATGAGACCAGGAAGGCTGCTGGGAGGGTGACAGCCCCTGATGCTGCTCTCCTATTGGTTCATCTGGGCCTGTCCATGGCAGTTGGCTATGGAGGGGCCTCTACTATTGTCTTGTATACGCATTCTGCAGGCTCTGTCTCGCATGCGTTGGACCCTTCGGTTCACGCTGGCCAGGCTCATTCCCTGGCAGTGTGCTGCCTTCTCGACGAGTGGTTCTCTGCAGACCCTGCTCATCGTCTAGTGTTCTGGGTCGTGCCCTTGAAGCACAAGTTCCCTATGTTATCCAAGGCCATTCGACAGGCCAAGGATCTCATTGTTGCTGCAGGGCCTAGGCCCCAAACTTCCATCGACTCCCTGAGAGCCAAGGCCACGCGGGAGGTTTGCGACCAATGGGTGAATATGTTTCGTTCACCCAGATATCGAGGCTCCAGTTTCCTGGACCTCATAGGGGGCAATGACAAGCCTCTCAGGCCCATGTACCACAAGTCTGGTGCGTGGATTCCTGGCTTTGGAGGCTCGCCTGGTGAATTTGCCCGAGCATGCCGCACCTTCACTGGCCATGCCCCTATTAGGGAGTACCGTGCCAGGTTTCATCCTACCGAGCTGCAAGGCTGCAGTTGTGGGGCCCGTCTTCAGACGAGGCACCACATCTTTGTGTCCTGTCCGGACTACCTGTTGAAGCAGGAACGTTGGGGGACTGCTGAGGAGTCCTAGCAGCGAAGGAACGAAGGGAATACACGTAGAATTGAGGTAGAAACGAATGAACAAGCTGTGGACAGCTGTGAGAGACTAGGACTCTAAGTAGCTAAACTACTCACCTGTGGACAGCTGTGAGAGACTAGAAGTCCCAAACTCGTCCACAGGTGCAACTACACTACCTGATCACATGACCTACTGATCTAAGTGTCCTGTGCTATCTACAAGTCCACAAACCACAACACAAGTCCACAGGACTGCCAGAGCACTCCTAACACACCCCCCTGATCTGACATGTCCTCACACATCACCCAGCTCGACTCAGACCCAGCAGTGGCACTGTGAACTCCACAGTAGGTACCCCAACTGCCTTGGTCAAAATGTCAGCTACCTGCTCAGTGGTTGGCACATACACTGGATTAATGGATCCTGCCTCCACAGCATCTTGAAGCCAGTAAAAGCAAAGGTCCAGGTGCTTCATTCTCCCATGGTGCTCCGGATTCTTGGCCACTTGGATCCCAGACTTGTTATCCACATGTAGAGTCGAGGGGAAAGGAATAATGTGGCCAATCTCAGACAGAATGTTCCTCATCCAGTGGATCTCCTTGCCAGCCTCAACAGCTGCCACATACTCAGCCTCAGTAGTGGACAGTGTAACAAAGCTCTGACGCTTCGAGGACCATCCTACAGCTCCACCACCTACCAGAGTCACATATCCACCTGTAGCTCGTCCTGTCTCCTTGCAATCGCCATGAGAAGCATCAGAGTAAGTCACAAACAGCTCCTGGTCGTCAGAGCCTCTGTAGACGAGCTGGTAGTCAGCTGTACCCTTCAGATAGTGAAATAGATGCTTCACAGCAGCCCAGTGCTGAAGCCAACTGGTCGACGAGGTAAGTGTTCCTCCTTCTGTTCATTTCTCCTATATCATCTGACTCGTTGCTACATTTCTCCTCCAACATGTCACGTCACACTTGTGACATGACATAGTCTGTGCGTTGGTCTGTGCACAGTATCTATAGATAGTGTAGTCTACAGAACTGTATATAAGCAGCGGACTTGGGATATCATTTCCCCTGTCCGTGTATCTCAATACATCGGCGCTTCCCTCGTTCACCAGGATCCCTTAATAGTTACGGATGTAACAACTTGTGTAAACTCGACTGGCCTCGCTTCCTTCCCCTCTACAAGTGGTTGGAACACCACAGAGCCCACCCCAGCTGAGAAAATGACTGAATCGTCGGCTAAGCGAATGGGAATGCGAAGGGGAGCATAGGAATGCATCCAGTGGCGATGAGGGGTCATATGAGAAGTGGCCCCAGAGTCTACAAGCCAGTCAACGTCAGGAGAAGGCTGTAGAGGCGAGGGAGAGACTACACTGGCATTCCCAGCAAACTCGGAGGTCTGGAGCGCGTTTTTGGAGCCTGAGGCAGCAGGGGAAGGTGCAGGGGAGTCCTGGGCCTTGTTGGCATGTTGCCTACGACGCCTGGAGCCACCATTTGAGGCCCTATCACGAGTAGCCTGCTGTGCCTCCTTCTGTGCATTCTCGAAGGCATAGCACTTGGCCATGATGTGTCCGGACTTGTGACAAAAATCGCATTTGACGGATGAAGGAGTGGTCCGGGAGGTTGCTGCAAGTGCCTGGGAAGAGGGGAGAAGGTCCGTAGCTCGTCTGCGGCACTGGTTGTCCTCTGTGATGAATGCCTGGTGCACAGAAGCCTTGTCAAGTTTATCCATCAGTAACAGAGAGGAGGTGAAGGAGGAGTATTCCTCAGTGGGCAGGGCCCTAATGAGGGACATAGAGGTGAGTTCCTTATCCAACTGCTGCAGTGTGAAGCCCTTGGGGCGCAAATTCGCAATTTTGCGCATGTTTTTGTCCACCCTGTTCATGAGAGCCTGCAGGGACTCATCCTTGGCCTTCCTGATGCTGAAGAGGTCGTCATATGCGTTAAAACGCGTCCCAGCACGCTTCTGGAGGTGTACTTGCTCCAGGGCAGTCCACATCTTCACAGGGTCATCCTGGATCGAGTTGAAGTGGATCCTCTGCTCAGGCTCCACCATAAGGAACAGCCAGCCAGCTGCCTTGTCCAACTTGGCCTCCCAGGCCTCCTTTCAAGTGGACTCTGCCTCAGTGGGGGGAGAGGAGCAGGAGGGACTTAGCTGTTGCCCAGAGACAATTCTCCACAGGCCAGATGCCCTAAACCAAGCTTCCATCTCTCCAGCCCAAGTAGGGTAGTTGCCAGCATTGAGTTTCTCGAATTTCGGACTGTTGCTGGACATTGTAGACAACGTGGCAAGCAGGGGAACGATGTAGGAGGCTGGGGAAGCGAAAGGAGAGAGCAGAGAGAAGGAATGAGAGAGATGAGAGAGAGTGTGTGGAGTTGCCAAAGAGTGTGTTCGAAGAAAAACACGATTCGTGGCTGTTATAGCCCGGGGCCCATAACCTGTTGAAGCACGAACGTTGGGGGACTGCTGAGGAGTCCTAACAGCGAAGAAACGAATCGATTAGGTGGAGAACTGAGCTAGAAACAAGGGAACAAGCTGTGGACAGCTGTGGGAGACTGGAACTCTAAGTAGCTAAACTACTCACCTGTGGACAGCTGTGAGAGACTAGAAGTCCCAAACTCGTCCACAGGTGCAACTACACTACCTGATCACATGACATGTTGATCTAAGCGTCCTGTGCTATCTACAAGTCCACAAACCACAACACAAGTCCACAGGACTGCCAGAGCACTCCTAACAGGGCCATATCCGGTGCCAGATCCATAGAGTCGCCTGGCGGAGGGGCAGCAACCCTGGAGGGAGCGCTACCCATCCCCTGACAGATGGAGGGGGGGACATCAGAGATACCCTGGACAATAGTCCTGGCCGTAATACCCCAAAGGGTGGCTGTATGTTGGAATTGGGTGTCCCGGTCAAGTGTGCAACCAAATGGTCTCGGCCATCTCGGTTACGCCATAACTGGTCAACGAGGTAAGCGTTCCATCTCCTGTTCATTTCCCCTATGTCGTACAATGTGTAGCTACCTTTCTCCTTCATTATGTCATGTCACACTTGTGATGTGACATGGTCTGTGCACTGGTCTGTGCACTTCGTCTATAGATAGCGTAGTGTACAGGATTGTATATAAGCAGCGGACCGGGGGTTGTTTCCCCTTTGTCCGCGTATCTCAATATATCACCGCTTCCTTCGTTCACCAGGATCCCTTAGCATCCGAGCAGGTACCCCTGCTAGATTTTCGGTGTAGGGGGGTCCCACTCGGATGCTAAGGGATCCTAGTGAACGAGGGAAGCACCGATGTATTGAGATACGCGGACAAGGGAAATGATATCCCAAGTCCGCTGCTTATATACAGTTCTGTAGACTACGCTATCTATAGATACTGCGCACAGACCAACGCACAGACCATGTCACGTCACAAGTGTGACGTGACATATTGGAGGAGAAATGTAGCGACGAGTCATACGATATAGGAGAAATGAACAGAAGGAGGAATGCTTACCTCGTCGACCAGTTATGGCGTAACCGAGATGGCCGAGACCATCTGGTTGCACACTCGACCGGGACACCCAATTCCAACACAACCCCCTGACCCGACGAGTGGGCACTAGGAGGTGCTGGAGGCCATGGCTGGTTTGCGACGACGCTTGTCGCGGGCGGACTGGAGTGCTCGGCGGCGAAGCTCAGAGGCATCCGCGGTTAAGACCGCAAGATGCTGCGGAGCAGCTGCAGCGGGCGGATAAGGGGGCGGCCAGAGGAAAGGAGGGGGAGGATAGGAGGATGGTGAAGGGGAGTGGGCGCTGAGGGCGCGCTCCTGCTTGGCAATCCGGGAGTTCCGGGCTACCCTCTTTCTCATGGCGGCGGGATTGGTGGTGCGACACTCGGAAGCGTCGTGACCACGGGCGTGGCACTTGGTGCATCGCGATCGACGCGATGTGGACATCTGGGCCGGCGCAGTGGAGGACCGGGCACCGGAGGCGGTGGCTGCGGTCTCGCGGGCTGACAAGGCAGCCTCGGCGGCGGAACGGGCATGGCTGGCGGCGGATGCGCTGACAACGGTGATGGAGTCCTCGAGGGCATCGAAGCGGGCGACCTGGGACCTGCGAAGGCCTTCGCAGGCGTTGAGGATGGCGAGGAGGATGGCGATCAGCCAATCGACGAGATCCACCATCGCAGAGTGGATGGGGACCTCTTCACGACGGCTGATGGTCGCTCTTGCGTCCTGGATAGTCCGTTGCACATTGTCGGGGTGAGATGGGTCGGTGGTGCTCGACATGGCGTTGGATACTGAGTCCGCGTATGCTAGATTTTCGGTGTAGGGGGGTCCCACTCGGATGCTAAGGGATCCTAGTGAACGAGGGAAGCACCGATGTATTGAGATACGCGGACAAGGGAAATGATATCCCAAGTCCGCTGCTTATATACAGTTCTGTAGACTACGCTATCTATAGATACTGCGCACAGACCAACGCACAGACCATGTCACGTCACAAGTGTGACGTGACATATTGGAGGAGAAATGTAGCGACGAGTCATACGATATAGGAGAAATGAACAGAAGGAGGAATGCTTACCTCGTCGACCAGTTATGGCGTAACCGAGATGGCCGAGACCATCTGGTTGCACACTCGACCGGGACACCCAATTCCAACAACCCCCTACGGTGAAAATCTAGCACCGTAGATGTGGGGGCCACTGGAGTATCCAGCAGACCCACACGGGACAATGTCTCCAGGGTGTTGCTCACAGCCCTGAAGAGCTTGGTGGTCTCAGGGTCACCGAGGTTGAGACCCTGGCCCCTCTCGTGCAGCCAACCATTGGCCACTCTGAGCAACTGCCCTATCGCAGCTAGAGCCGGTCCCAGCCCATCCGAAGGAGAGGCCTCCAAATGAAGAGGGGAAATCGGCGGCAGGGCAAACAGACCGCCACCAGAGGCGTCAGCTGGGTGAGAACCTGAAGCGTCAGACATGTTGTTGTTGTTGTCGGATCCTGCAGTGGATCGGGGGCATTTGGAAGCCCTGGAGTTGGGTCAAATGGGCCTGGTGGGGGTCCTATCTTCCGAGAGTGATTTGACGGCGGCGGACCCATTGTCAAGAAAGGAAAGGCCAGAGACGGCTGGGAGGGGCTTGTGAGCACCTGCCATCAAGTCGTCCACTTGAGACCGAGGGCCAGGGGGATGCCTGGGCACAGGGGACTGGAGAGTGTCCAGCGGATCACCAGGGGAAGGTTGGCCCGCAGCGGAAGATTCACCACAATCCGCCCTCCCCCCTTGGAGTTGGTCGGAGGCCCTTGTTGAGGGCATAGTATGGTACTTCTGGATCAAAGATCCAACAGGAGCTTGCACAAGAAAATGAGTTTTGGTGAAGTAGGAGGTTGTGGCTGTGCCGGCACTGATGGGAGTACCAGAACAAGAAGCGATGCTTGAGAAGCACTTCCAGCTTCGAGATCTAGGCCCAACCACCTTCCTTCTCAACATCCAGATCACCCAGGACCTTCCCAATCGCACCATATCCCTCTCCCAAGCTCACTATATCGACTCTATGCTCAAACAGTTCAATATGGACGATTGTAACCCTGTGAAGACACTTATGGCCCCTGGACTGGACTTGTGCAATCTCGAGGTCACTCCTGAGGAGCTGGAACAGATGAGATCCATTCCCTACCTCAGTACAGTTGGCTCCCTGCAGTATCTGGCCACCATGACTCGTCCAGATATCGCTTATGTGGTCTCCTACCTTGGCAGGTTCAACCACAAGCCTGGGCTTCAGCACTGGGCTGCTGTGAAGCATCTATTTCACTATCTGAAGGGTACAGCTGACTACCAGCTCGTCTACAGAGGCTCTGACGACCAGGAGCTGTTTGTGACTTACTCTGATGCTTCCCATGGTGATTGCAAGGAGACAGGTTGAGCTACAGGTGGATATGTGACTCTGGTGGGTGGTGGAGCTGTAGGATGGTCCTCAAAGCATCAGAGCTTTGTTACACTGTCCACTACTGAGGCTGAGTATGTGGCAGCTATTGAGGCTGGTAAGGAGATCCACTGGATGAGGAACATTCTGTCTGAGATAGGCCACATTATTCCTTTCCCCTCAACTCTACATGTGGATAACAAGTCTGGGATCCAAGTGGCCAAGAATCCGGAGCACCATGGGAGAATGAAGCACCTGGACCTTTGCTTTTACTGGCTTCAAGATGCTGTGGAGGCAGGATCCATTAATCCAGTGTATGTGCCAACCACTGAGCAGGTAGCTGACATTTTGACCAAGGCAGTTGGGGTGCCTACTGTGGAGTTCACAGTGCCACTGCTGGGTCTGAGTCGAGCTAGGTGATGTGTGAGGACATGTCAGATCAAGGGGGTGTGTTAGGAGTGCTCTGGCAGTCCTATGGACTTGTGTTGTGGTTTGTGGACTTGTAGATAGCACAGGACACTTAGATCAACATGTCATGTGATCAGGTAGTGTAGTTGCACCTGTGGACGAGTTTGGGACTTCTAGTCTCTCACAGCTGTCCACAGGTGAGTAGTTTAGCTACTTAGAGTCCTAGTCTCTCACAGCTATCCACAGCTTGTTCATTCATTTCTACCTCAATTCTACGTGTATTCCCTTCGTTCCTTCACTGCTAGGACTCCTCAGCAGTCCCCCAACGTTCCTGCTTCAACAGGTAGTCCGGACAGGACACAAAGATGTGGTGCCTTGTCTGAAGACGGGCCCCACAACTGCAGCCTTGCAGCTCAGTAGGATGAAACCTGGCACAGTACTCCCCAATAGGGGCATGGCCAGTGAAGGTGTGGCATGCCTGGGCAAATTCGCCAGGCAAGCCTCCAAAGCCAGGGATCCACGCACCAGACTTGTGGTACGTGGGCCTGAGAGGCTTGTCATTGCCCCCTATGAGGTCCAGGAAGCTGGAACCCCAATACCTGGGTGAACGAAACATATTCACCCATTGGTCGCAAACCTCCTGCATGGCCTTGGCCCTCAGGGAGTCGATGGAAGTTTGGGGCCTAGGCCCTGTAGCAACAACAAGATCCTTGGCCTGTCGAACGGCCTCGGACAACGACAAAAATCGCATTTCACGGATGAAGGAGCAGTCTGGGAGGTTGCTGCAAGTGCCTGAGAGGAGGGGGGGAAGGTCCGTAGCTCGTCTGTGGCACTGGTTGTCTTCTGTGATGAAAGCCTGGTGCACAGAGGCCTTGTCAAGTTTGTCCATAAGCAGAAGGGAAGAGGTGAAGGAGGAATACTCCTCAGTGGGAAGGGCCCTAATGAGGGACATGGAGGCAAGTTCCTTATCCAGCTGCTGCCTCAGTTGTGCTCTGGCAGTCCAGTGGACTTGTGTTGTGGTTTGTGGACTTGTAGATAGCACAGGACGCTTAGATCAACATGTCATGTGATCAGGTAGTGTAGTTGCACCTGTGGACAAGTTTGGGACTTCTAGTCTCTCACAGCTGTCCACAGGTGAGTAGTTTAGCTACTTAGAGTTCCAGTCTCTCACAGCTGTCCACAGCTTGTTCCCTCGTTTCTAGCTCAGTTCCTCGCATAATTGATTTGTTTCTTCACTGCTAGGACTCCTCAGCAGTCCCCCGATGTTCCTGCTTCAACACAGCTATACCCTTCAGATAGCGAAATAGATGCTTCACAGCAGCCCAGTGCTGAAGCCCAGGCTTGTGATTGAACCTGCCAAGGTAGAAGACAGCATAAGCAATGTCTGGACGAGTCATGGTGGCCAGATACTGCAGGGAGCCAGCTGCACTGAGGTAGGGAATAGATCTCATCTGTTCCTGCTCCTCAGGAGTGACCTCGAGATTGCACAAGTCCAGTCCTGGAGCCATGGGTGTCTTCACAGGGTTACAATCGTCCATAGAGAACCGTTTGAGCATAGAGTTGACATAGTGGGCTTGGGAGAGGGATATGGTGTGATTGGGAAGGTCCTGAGTGATCTGGATGTTGAGAAGGAAGGTGGTTAGGCCTAGATCTTGAAGTTGGAAGTGCTTCTCAAGCTCTGAGACTGTCCTGTCCATGGCTGAGGTACTCTTCGAAATGAGGGTAATGTCATCAATGAAAATGGGGGCAAGAACTCAGACTTCTGCTAGATTTTTGGTGTAAGGGGGGTCCCGCTCGGATGCTCAGGGATCCTGGTGAACGAGGGAAGCGCCGATGTATTCAGATATGCGGACAAGGGAAATGATATCCCAAGTCCACTGCTTATATACAGTTCTGTAGACTATGCTATCTATAGATACTGCACACAGACCAACGCACAGACCATGTCACGTCACACTTGTGACGTGACATGTTGGAGGAGAAATGTAGCGACGAGTCATATGATATAGGAGAAATGAACAGAAGGAGGAACACTTACCTCGTCGACCAGTTATGGCGTAACTGAGATGGCCGAGACCATCTGGTTGCACACTCGACCGGGACACCCAATTCCAACAACTTCACCCTTCTGGTAGATGTACACAGAGCTGTCTGACTTGAGCCTGGTGTAGCCTAGAGCATCGAAAATGGAGTAAAGCTTCTTATTCCACTGCCTAGCTGCCTGCTTGAGGCCATAGAGCGACTTCTTCAGCCTACAGACCATGTTAGGACCTCCCTTGTGATATCCCTTAGGCTGCTTCATGTAGATCTCCTCATCCAAGTCACCATAGAGGAAAGCAGAGGAGATATCAACAGAACAAAGCTAGTAGCCCTCCTTGGCTGCCAGAGCAAGAATGAGTCTCAGAAAGGCAGGCCTGTAGGTAGGGGCAAAGACTTTGTTGAAATCAAAGCCAGGACACTGAGAGTAGCCTTTAGCAACCAACCTGGACTTGTAGCGCTTCATACTACCAAGTCATTCTCTATGGTTTGCGCCATGAGAATACTTGGTAACTCTACTAGGGGTCTTCTTCCTAAACAGAAGAGGCTCCTTTATCATTTGTATGTGTTGCCCATAGCTACCTATGGGTTTCGCCTTTGGTATTCTGCTGGCTGTCCTAACAAGGGTGTTCTGGCCCTCTTCACACAGATGTAGTGTCATGCTGCTCTTGTTGGAATTGGGTGTCCCGGTCAAGTGTGCAACCGAATGGTCTCGGCCATCTCGGTTACGCCATAACTGGTCAACAAGGTAAGCGTTCCTCCTTCTGTTCATTTCTCCTATATCGTATGACTTGTCGCTACATTTCTCCTCCAACATGTCACGTCACACTTGTGACATGACATGGTCTGTGTG
Source organism: Lepiota venenata (assembly GCA_004296355.1). Lineage (NCBI taxonomy): Eukaryota > Fungi > Basidiomycota > Agaricomycetes > Agaricales > Agaricaceae > Lepiota > Lepiota venenata. The sequence continues at coordinate 1,288,167 of RCFS01000003.1, forward strand.
TTGGTCTGTGCGCAGTATCTATAGATAGCATAGTCTACAGAACTGTATATAAGCAGCGGACTTAGGGTTTGCTTCCTTTTGTCCGCGTATCTCAATACATCGGCGCTTCCCTCGTTCACCAGGATCCTTTAGCATCCGAGTGGGACCCCCCTACACCGAAAATCTAGCAGCTCTGTGGGTTACTGGTGCTTTTCGCACCTCTCCAACTGGAGCAGTGGAGGCCCTTGCGGGTCTTCTGCCAATCCGTCTTCACCTCCAGAAGCTTGCCAAACAGACGATATATCTTGTGGCAACTCTGGGCTCCTCCCATCCCCTTAGGTCGCTCTTGGGGAGGGAGTACAGTGGTGGTGCAACCCCGCATCCCCGCTCTGTTGCTCTTATGGCCAAGAGGCACAAGCCCAAGGTCAAGAGTGCTGTTATGGAGATCCAGCAGGTTCTCCCTTCCCTTACCAAGGTTTTTGATGTGTTTGATGATGCAGCAAGGCCTGGTCTCTGCCTCCGTGATTGGTTTAATGACCGGATCATGGTTCACTCTATTCCTCCCCGGGCTGACAATGAGGCCCGGAAGGCTTTTCTCTCCAACCTCAGCAGGTCTGTGCGACATGCTGAGGAGGATGACCTTGCGCTCTGCATGGCAGCTGGCTCACACTGGCTTCCTGTGGCTGCGACTGTCTTTTATGGGCTCTCCTGTGTTCGTGAGACCAGGAGGGTTGCCGGGAGGGTGATAGCCCCTGATGCTGCTTTCCTCTCAGTTCATCTGGGCCTTTCCATGGCGGTTGGCTATGGTGGGGTCTCCACTATTGTTACCCGGGTTAGGGGTCCACTCTTGAGTTGCAAGGTTGGGATCACAAGGATGTCTATACAGACTTGGTCCTTGAGTCTTACTACTTGACTTAGAGATGGGCTGGATAAATCTCTGATACCCTTTCAGGCGAACAAGAGGTTTAAGCAGAACAGTGTATAACACTAAGCTAAAGATACAAGTGATTGTAGCTAGGTTTATATACATATTGGTTATCTGCTATTTATGAGTACCCTGGGTAAGTACTTGTCAAGGCAAGTCATAAGAAGATGGGCCCAGGTAAAAGAAGGCTTCCTGTGTGAAATAGAAGTTGTGTGTGGGAGAAAGGAAGCATGAGTGTGGGAGTGTCAGTATTAAAGATAGAAAAAGAAGTATTCTACTGTCCATCAGGAAGGTGGCTAAGACCTATGTATAGTCCTTCTTAGGGTTCTGATAACATTACCCCGTTTTTATGATCATACTCCGTTATGATCTTGTGGTTCGTCGTCGCTTGGGTAAGCGGCTAAGAAGTCGACATCTTCAATGTAAATTGCTGCCGGTATAACCGGGGAAAATGGTGGAGTTGGAGTTCGGTGGATGTTGAGTTCGAGTGCGGTTTGGGGAGATGGTGGGTCTGGAAAGAAGGCATTCCAGAATCATCTGTTTTGTTCAGGGCTAAAGGTAGTTGGGTCCGGCAGGTTCACCGGTGTTGTTGGCGTCGGCGGCATCGTCAATATAGTCGTTGTAGTAGGTTCCCATATTTGGTGTGTAGGGTTCGGGGAACTGGTAGTCGGGGATGGGTGTATGTGGTTTGGTAACCTGAGATTTGGGTTGATTCTTGGTAAAGTAGGCCGTGATATTCTTGGTAGGTTTGGTGCCTCGTTTGGGACAGGCCTGTCGTGGGTGTTTGGGTTCCCAATTCTTGCAGTAGGAGCATCGATATTTGATGCAGTTGTAGGAGTAGTGTCCGGGTGCATATAATTTGCATCCCATACATTGGAAGTCGGGGCAGTCGGATGCCCAGTGTCCAGTTCGTCTGCATTCAGGACAGACATACTTGGGGTCGGCTGGTTTGGTGGGGTTGGAGTTGGTTTGTGGGTGAACGGTTCTGGCGGGGTAAGGTTTGGGTCGACCCAAAGGACCGGGTTTAGTGTTGTGAGCCACGGGCTTGGCCACGTGTCGTCTAGATTGTTCCTCGTCAAGGGCCTTGAAAGCGGCCATGGCGGAGTTGTTGAAGGGGTTTCGGCTCTTGGGGCCGGGGGTAGAATTGGGATTGGGCCCGGAGGGCTTGGTGGAGGACTGGGGTTGGATGATGGAGTCATCGATGGTGATGGGGTCCTGAAGGTTTGAGCCCGGGGGACCGTAGGATAGGTGCGCATACAGCGCGGACATGAGAGTCGGTCGATCTCAGCATGAGATCTTGAGTGATTCTGTCCACTTTCGTTGTTGTTCGAACGCTCTATTGAGAGCCTGAGTTTGTCGAACCATGTCGGCATAGTGGTTCCAGAAAGCTCTGTCGGAGCTTTGAATTGTAGGGTCGAGTAGTCTATCTCCAAAGGAGACGTCGGTTGCAATCTTCCTGAGATCGCTATTGCTAATTTGATTCGGTCCCAGTGGTCCAGTGCTAGTTGTTGCTGGTCCAGGATGTATAGTGATTGTTGCCTTAGGAAAGGCGGGGATTGGAGCAGGGGTTCCTGCAGGAGTGTCGTTGGGGTCGGGGGTTTCGTCCCTGTCGGAGATGTTGGCAAAGGCGTCGGAGGGAGTGTAGGGAGATGGGGGCGGAATGGAAGTTCCCGAAAGTGAGTTCGTCGGAGATGGTGTGAATCCATCTATAATAACGATTGAGCTTGTAGTGTTGGAAGTGGAGTGAGAGGAGATGGAGGCAAGAGCTGATTGGGGGCAGGTGATGGAAGACATTGTTGGAGAGTGGTTATAAGTGTTTGAGAGGCTGTTTGGCTTCTGCGTTTGGTAGGTTCTCGAAAGTTCCTGGGGTTTCTTTCACGTTTTGTGAGTTCTTTTATATTCTTGGAGGATCTCCTTGGCGTTCTTTAGGAGTTCCTTTTCTGGTAGCCATTGGTTCTTGGTATGTGGGTATCCTTTCCATTTGATATAGAAGTGGAGTTGATTGTGGCGTCAGCAATGATTGATAATCGCTTCTATTTCGTATTCTTCTTCATCATTGATGATTATCGGCGGAGGCGGAGTTTGGGTTGCTCCATATGCTTCTGTTTCCTCGTATGGGGTTAGAAGATTTCGATGGAAGACCAGATGTATTTTCCAGTGTGTTGGGAGTGTCAATTCGTAGTTGATTGGTGATAGGACTTTCTTGATTTGGAAAGGTCCTAAACATTTCGGGGATATTTTGTTTGATAAGAACGGGAGTTTGAGGTTTTTGGCTTCTAGCCAGACACATTGTTCCGTTGTGAACGGCTTGATTGATTTGTTGTTTCGTTGTTGCACAATGTCAGTGGATAGTTGATGTGCTGCTTGTGCTTCTCTTCTGGCGTGATCCAGAGTTCGAATTCTTTCATTGACTGATGGAAAGTCTGATGTTTCCATGATTGTGGGAATGGAGGGTGGGTTGTATCCCATGATGAGTTCGAATGGGGATTTTTGCCTTGAGGCATGAGTTCTTGAGTTGTGTGAGAACTCGGCAAGGGGTAGGGAGTCGACCCAGTGGAGGGGATTTCGGGTGCAGTAGATGGAGAGATATGTTTCAATCTCTTGGTTGTATCGTTCTGTGGATCCATCTGTTTGAGGGTGGTAGGCTGTAGAGAAGGCCTGTTTGATGTTGAGGCGTTTGGCCAATTCTCGAAGGGATTTTGCGGCAAATCTAGGGTCACGGTCGGATATGATTTTGTCGGGAAGACCAAATCTAGTGAATACTTTTTCGATGAGTAATCTTGCGATGTCATCGGCGGTTGATTTGTTGGATGTAGGGATGAAAATTACCCCCTTCGTAAGGCCGTGGTCCACCACGGACAATATGGCATTAAAGCCGTCGGAGTTAGGGAGATCTGTGATGAGATCCCATGAAATTTGGGAGAAGGGGCGAAGTGTCTCCGAAGCCGATATCGGCTGAGGAGGGATTTTATCCGGTCGACGGATAATTTTGTATTGCTGACACTCGGGGCAGCCTTTGACGTAATTCTTGACGAATGTAGACATGCCAGGCCAGTAAACGTCTTTTTTGGCCAGTCGGTATGTTTCCTGCTCACCAGGGTGACCTCTGGTGGGGTGGTCGTGATATTTCGCTATTACTTCACAGTGAAGTTCGAGGTCCTCAGGAATGATAACCCGATTTTGGAAGGTGACAAGGTTGCCACTATCGGTGGAGACAAGTCCGAAGTCGGAGTCGGCGGATTTCGGGAGGTGATCCTTGATTTGTTGGATAGCCTCGGCAGTTTTAGGGTCGTATTTTGGAGAATTGATGACCCAGTTATGTAGTGCCACATCAATGGCGGAAATAAACAGTTCTTCTGGAAGAACTGTGACGTCGGTATTATCCTGATCATCATCCAGATCATAATCAGGTCGGCGGGATAAGGCATCTGGTGCTGGAATTTTAATTCCAGGCACGTGTTCTAGTTTGAAGTTGTAGTCGGCCATAAGCTGGACCCAGCGAGCTTGACGGCAGCTGATCTTTTGGGGTTTCCTCCAATAAGTCAGATTTTGATGATCAGTTTTGATGATCACCAGGTGAGGGGATCCGAGGAGATAATGTCTCCATTCTTCTAATGCGCGGACGATGGCGAGGAGTTCGCGATCGTATATGTTGTAATTTCTTTCGGCTGGTGCGAAAGTTTTGGAAAAGAATGATACCGGTCTACGGTTACCATTGATGTCGTATTGATAGAGCACAGCTCCACTTGCCACTTTCGAGGCATCGGTTTCGATTTCGAAAGGTTTTTCTTGATCGGGCATGAGGAGTACCGGCTCCTTGAGGAATTCATTCTTGAGAGTCTCGAAAGACTTTTGTTGTTCCATTTTCCATTCAAATTTGTTCTTTTTCGAGAGGAGGGTGTTGAGAGGTTTTGTGAGATCCGAGTATTTACAGATAAACTTCCGATAGAAGTTACAAAACCTGATGAATTTTCGTACTTGACGGACAGTTTTGGGAATAGGCCAATCTTTGATGCCTTTAAGTTTCCCGGGATCCATCTTGATATTGTCAGGCGTGATTATCATGCCTAGGTATTCGAGTCGTTGTTTGTTGAACTCGCATTTTTCTCCTTTGAGGAAAAGGTTGTTTTCTTCGAGTATTTTCAATACTTGTTCGGTGATTTGATCGGTTTCCTCCTGGGTTTTACCGAAAATGAGTATATCATCCATATAGATGATAATTCTGCCTTTGTCGAGTTGTTCGGCAAAGATTGTATCCATCATGTGTTGGAATGTAGCAGGGGAGTTGCATAATCCAAAGAACATTACTGTGGGTTCGAATAGACCCTGCGGCGTTTTGAATGTGGCCTTCCATTGGTCGCCTTCTTTGATTCGGATGTTGTTGTACCCGAGTCGGATGTCGAGTTTGGTGAAGTATTTGGCTCCTTTGAGTTTATCCATGATAGCGGAGATCATGGGGATTGGGTAAGCGTTTTTTACCGTATGTTCGTTGATGTAACGATAGTCTTGGCAAGGTCAGAGATCTCCTCCTTTCTTTGCCACAAAGAAAAATGGTGATGCCATGGGTGATTTCGAGGGTCGGATGTACCCTTTTTGCAAATTCTCGTCTATGAATTCTTTTAGCGCTTTATTTTCGGCGGGCGCTAGGTGGTATGGTTTCATCGACTTTGGTTCGAAAGTCGGTTTTGTTTCGATGGCGTGATCGAAAGATCATGATGGTGGGAATCGTTCAGATGCTTTCTTATCAAATAATTTTGCCCATCGAGCGAAATGTCGAGGGATCTTGTTTTCTTCTTGTTTTTCGGGGAGTTTACCGCGGAGTTTGGATGTAAGTTTGGCGGCGGTATTATGGAGTTGAGTAGCGAAAGTTGCTTTTGCGTTTATTTCCATTGGTGTGAACAGCATAGGGTTCATTTCGTTCTCCATGGAGAATTCGTTGAGATTAATGTTATCAATATTGAAGTACTCTGTTGGTGCTTCGTCGGTGGTAGTGATATGTCCGGCCATGTAATCCATAGATATGGAATTGGCTTCTATCGGTCGGCGGAGAGTTTTGAGAAGTTGTGGGAATGCCAAGTGTTCGATTTGTGGTTTCCAAGAAAATGTCTTGGTTTTCCAGTTGATATCAGGGTTGTGTTGTTCCAACCAGGGAAAACCCATTATGAAATCCTTTGCTCCGGTGTTGGTGACAAAAGCTTGCAATTTGCAATCGCGACTATCGATGATGGCGTCGATTGTGACATAATCTCGGATCATGCCATGTTGATTATTTGATCCATCCACATTGGTTAAGGCAATGGGATTGTCCAGGGATTGGCGTTGATATCCGAGTCGGTCTACGACTTTGTTGGATATGAAATTTCCTTGAGCTCCTGAGTCAATCAGGGCGGTGATGGCCACGGGTTTCGATGATCGTTCGCTCCAGATCTCAATGGGGAGGAAAAGAGATCTTTTATTCGAGGACGTAGTTAATTGTACAGAATTGATCGTAAGAGGAGAAATTGTTTGTCCATTTTGGGAGTGTGCAGGGGCACATCGTTTGACATCACTCCATTTTAAAAATCCTGGAAGGGATGCATTTGGGGGTCCTCTGCCAGTGCTGAATGTAGTTCTTCTTGGAGTTCCGGCTCCAAGGTGTCCACAAGTTGCTGCATTTGTGCGGCAACGTCGGCAACTGCAAGTGAGTACTTGTGAGGGGTGGAAGTGGAAGGTTTAGGCCTATTTGGGTTTCGAACCGGTCGAACCGGTTGAGTTCGGGCACCAGGGAAGCGGCGAGTTGGTGCGGGCATGGGACATTCCGCAATGAAATGTTTCTCAGATCCGCATCTGAAACATTTGCGGTTCTGGTATTGTTTCATTTGCTGGCCAGTAAGGACAGTGTCGATTTTGAGGGATCCGTCGCAATTGTCTTCGCAAGGGATATTGATTTCATTGATTTCGTGAGGAATTATAGGATATGGATCCTCGTATTCTTCAGTTTGGAGATTGTCTATCTCCATAGCATAGGGGTCTTTAGGTGTAAACCTAGGGGTTGATCGGGCATAGTAGTTCGCGTAGGGAACTGTGTTGTTTTGTTTTTGCTTCAATTGGAAGCAGTTGTTGTTATTAAAGGAACGTGGTGTTCCGTAAAGAGCGTTTACTCGGCGGAAGTTGTCGTCGAGTCGGTTGGCCATTGTGTACCATCCTTGAATGGTTTGTGGCGGGTTTTCGGAAGTGTCGATTTTGATCGCGATTCTGCGATTGATAGCTTTTCGGTAGAGATCGATAAGGGTTCGATCTTCGTGGATGTCCGCAAGTCGGACCATGTCTTTGAATTTCGAATTGAAGTCAGTCATAGGTTTACCCGCCTGTTTCATTGTTTGTAGGCAAGTATGGGTGTAAGCAGATTCATCTGCTGGTCGGAAGTCTTGTCAAAGACGAGCTTTCATGGCGGCCCATGTTTCATTATAGAATCCATGGTAAGGGGGTGTTTGCGCTAATCCTGCAGCGTATCGTTCTGCAATGTATTGAGATGCCCATGTTCGAGCTTCTCTTTTTTGCATCGATGTGAGTGCGAAGAGGCACTTGTCGTAATTTCGGGGGTAGACAAGGTCATTTCCGATAAGGTAGACGTCAACGGCGAAAAGCCAGTCGTCGAATTTGGTTCGATCTCCGTCAAAGATAGGAGGTTTGATAAACCCAATTTCTCGGGGTGCTGGTGGTGCTGGAGCTGCTGGAGCTGGGGCGGCGGCTTGTGAACCCATAATTGTTTGTGGGTTGATTACGGGGGTGTGTGTGGGGGAAGTTTGAATGGGTGACGCTGGGGGTAGTGTTACCGGTTGCGGGGTTTGCGGAGTAAGAGAGCGAGGAGAAGGCTGAATTGAGAGAGGAGGCCTTCTTGGGTCTTGAGGTCATGATGGTCCTGGTCCGCTAATTCGAGTCAAACGAGGAGGTATGTTGGTTCTTTTGTAAGGGTTACGAAAGGGGGAGTCTTCTAAAGGAGTTGTCGGGGTTTGGAATTGTTGACGGGATCGGGGTAGGAAAGGGTATTCTTTGATTGCTTGTTGGCAAAGTTGTTCTTCTTCGTCTGATTGAAGAGGTTGTTCGTCTGAGAGGTATTCTTCTTCAGACTGGTGATTGGAGGGAGGTTGTTCTTCGGAAATAGATTCTTCTTCTTCAGACGAAGAAGGAGGGCGGAGTCGGGGTGGTATTGTGATATTTGATGAGGCGTATGATTAATTTGTAAATCGCGTAACCAATGATAATTTTGAGAGTATAAGAGAGGAGTTTTCTATACTCCAGTTTGTCGGATTAGTTTGTCACGAAATATAGATGTATTTCAAGACGGAGGAAAGGTTGATGAGGGGAGTGATTTATGATGTACCACGCGATGATTCTTCCTATTGCGTAGCCGGTGGCGCAGATGATGATATTGAGAAGGAGTCCTTTGAACTCCAGGATGTTGGCGGGGAGAAGGACATGTCGCAGTTGGCGACACACGTAGCAACGGCTACAACACGCGTCTAAAGAGACACAAGGTGGGGAACAGAGATAGCTTAGTGTTTTGTTACCCGGGTTAGGGGTCCACTCTTGAGTTGCAAGGTTGGGATCACAAGGATGTCTATACAGACTTGGTCCTTGAGTCTTACTACTTGACTTAGAGATGGGCTGGATAAATCTCTGATACCCTTTCAGGCGAACAAGAGGTTTAAGCAGAACAGTGTATAACACTAAGCTAAAGATACAAGTGATTGTAGCTAGGTTTATATACATATTGGTTATCTGCTATTTATGAGTACCCTGGGTAAGTACTTGTCAAGGCAAGTCATAAGAAGATGGGCCCAGGTAAAAGAAGGCTTCCTGTGTGAAATAGAAGTTGTGTGTGGGAGAAAGGAAGCGTGAGTGTGGGAGTGTCAGTATTAAAGATAGAAAAAGAAGTATTCTACTGTCCATCAGGAAGGTGGCTAAGACCTATGTATAGTCCTTCTTAGGGTTCTGATAACAACTATCATCCTTTATATGCACTTTGCGGGCTCTGTCTTGCGTGCATTGGACCCTTCAGTTCATACTGGCCAGGCTCACTCCCTGGCAGTGTGCTGCCTTCCAGGACTGCATCACCACTGTACTCCCTCCCCAAGAGCGACCTAAGGAGGTGGGAGGAGCCCAGAGTTGCCACCCAATATATCATGTGCTTGGCAAGCTTCTGGAGGTGAAGATGGATTGACAGAAGGCCCGCGAGGGCCTCCACTGCTCCAGTTGGAGAGGTGCGGAAAGCACCAGTAACCCACAGAGCAGCATGACACTACATCTGTGTGAAGAGGGCCAGAACACCCTTGTTAGGATGGCCAGCATAATACCAAAGGCGAAACCCATAGGTAGCTATGGACAGCACACACGAGCGGTAAAGGAGCCTCTTCTGCTCAGGAAGAAGGCCCCTGGTAGAGTTACCGAGCATCCTCATGGTGTGAACCATAGAGAACAACTTGGTAGTATAATACCGAACATGCTTCTTGAAATTCAGAGCACAGTCGAAGTAAAAGCCCAGATACCGCCAAAACAGCTTAGGGTGCAGGGGGGTGTCACCAGTGAACAGGGCAAAGCCCAGGTCAATGGCAGGGTTATCATCCCCTGGCTTGCAGGAGAAGTTGAAGAACTCGGACTTGTCGTGCTCAAGAACGAGTGCAAAAGAAACAAAGAGAGCGTGCACAATGGCATATGCCTGCTGCAGTGCAGCAACGTTGTCGGCCCAGAGTTTGGACTGAACAATCAGGGTGCTGTCATCGACATATGAAAGCATGTCAATGGACAGACCCGCGGCTCTGGCCCTCCAGTAGAACAAGTAAACCAGAGGAGCCAGACAGAGGGCAGAGAGAATGGGGGACAGGGCAAAGCCCTGGCCCACATCCACATTGGCCTCAAATGGATTGGAGAGCATACTGCCCCAGGAGTATGAGGTACAGCAGCCCACAAGATAGGACACAAAGAACCAGACCAGCTCAGGGGCCAGTCCGGACTTGTGCATGATAGCCAGAAGCATATCATGGTTGAGGGAAGGAAAGAACTGTGCAATGTCAAAAGCCACCACGCTAGTCTTGAGACCCTTTGCCCACCCGGCATGAACCAGATGGGTAAGGACCAAGCCAGCATCCTCCGTAGAGCATTGGGAGATCCCCCCAAGCTGGTTTGGATGAAAAACGTTCTATTTGATGCAGTCAAACTGGAGACGGTGCAAGATCATCTTTTTGACAAGTTTCCCCATGGTGTTCAGCAGCACAATAGGCCAGAACATCTTGGGGGTGGAGTAAGAGGGCTTCCCTGGCTTTGGTATGATAACCGAGGTAGACTCCTTGAAATGACTGGGCCAGCAACCCATGTGAATGCAGACATTGGCCACAGAGAGGAGAAACTTGTGCACACAATAGTGGTTGAGTAAACTCTTAAGGTGGGACCATGTAATATGGTCTGTGCCTGGAGAAGAGCGCCCAGAGCAGGCGGCTAATGCCTCCATCATCTCGGGTGCCTAAAAGGAGTACCACTCCCTGACGTCATGGTCGGGGAGTTTGTCTAGTACAGTCAGGTCACAAGCACAGCCCGAAGCTGTGTTGTAAGTACCGTGAAGGGCCTGGAACAAATCTGGGAGGTTGTGGCAGAGCCTGCCCTGATGGGACAGAGCCTCCACCACAGGGAGCTTCTGCTGCTGAACCTAGGCCATAAGGTCCCAGGGACGCTTGTTAGCTGTAGCAATCTCTGCAATGCAGGCATCGAAGAAGACGCGTTTGGCACATTTGCACGCAGCCCTAAAAGCCCGCCATGACTCTGGGGAGGGAGTAGCACAGTGGGCAGCAATAAGTTTGGAGCACTCTGGACCCCACCAGGGCTTGGAGCAACTGACAATGAAGGCCTCCCTTGAATGGGAAGCCCACACCCGGGAAATGATCTCGGAGATGGTTGAAACCGCCCTCTCAACCACCTCCGGGGTGTCCAGGGCAGAGACCAAGGCCCCCACCCATTCTGCAACCTCACTGAGGAAGGCAGCTTCCTCATCCAAGTCCCGTTTGATGATCCATTTCCAGGCCCCTGCAAGGAACCTAGAAGTGGGAAGAACAACAGTCAGGGGGGCATGATCTGACGCGTCTCTATAATCAAGATCAATGACGGGCTTGAGCTTATCACCCCTGGCCACAGGAAGGAAGACCAAATCTATAACTGAGGGGTTCAGATTACGATCATGTGGGAAGTGGGTAGAGCCTGGCACTACAGGAAGCACCAGATCCAGCCCAAGATCCGACACAGATTCCAGAAGGGACTGCACCACACCTGGGTGGGGGATCTGATCAGGATCCCACACATGCAAGTGATAGTTAAAGTCACCCCCCATATAGAACAGAGGGGGTAGTTTGTCCGCCAAGTCTCCCGAGAAAAGCCTGATGGCAGTATGCCTGTCATCAGAATAGACGTTCAGAAGATGGACCGGCTCCCTCCCAAAGAACAGGAACAGAAGCAACAGATTGCAATTATCTACCAGATCATGCCTAAACGCGGGCCAGAGAGGCTTAAGCCAGTTATGGACATAAGCCATAACCCACAGGTTGTTAGAAACAGAGCAGTGGTTGACTTATAGGAAAGTCCTAGCAGCTGTGGGCACTCGTAAAAGACTATATTAAAGAGAACTAATATGTTACTCACCTGTGGGCACTCATAAAAGACTAAGCATTACAAGTGTGCCCACAGGCAAAGTTCACTACACATCACATGACTACTTCCCACAGTCCACATTAGGAATATGACTAAGTACATCTACTTACTGACTGTCTGGAGCACATTCAACAACCTAGTTGTACTCTGGCAGTCCTGTGGACTTGTGTTGTGGTTTGTGGACTTGTAGACAGCACAGGATGCTTAGATCAGTAGGTCATGTGATCAGGTAGTGTAGTTGCACCTGTGGACGAGTTTGGGACTTCTAGTCTCTCACAGCTATCCACAGGTGAGTAGTTTAGCTACTTAGAGTCCTAGTCTCTCACAGCTGTCCACAGCTTGTTCATTCGTTTCTAGCTCAGTTCTCTATCTAATTGATTTGTTCTTTTGCTGGTAGGACTCCTCAGCAGTCCCCCAACGTTCCTGCTTCAACAGGTTATGGGCCCCGGGCTATAATAGCCATGAATTGCGTTTTCTTCAAACACACTCTCTGGCAACTTTACACACACTCTCCTCAACTCTCTCATTCCTTCTCTCTGCTCTTCCCCATTGCTTCCCCAGCCTCCTACATCATTCCCCTGCTTGCCACGTCATCTACAATGTTCAGCAACAGTCTGAAATTCGAGAAACTCAATGCTGACAACTACCCTACTTGGGCTGGAGAGATGGAAGCTTGGTTTAGGGCATCTGGCCTGTGGAGAATTGTCTCTGGGTAACAGCTAAGTCCCTCTTGCTTCTCTCCCCCCACTGAGGCAGAGTCCACTCAAAAGGAGGCCTGGGAGGCCAAGTTGGACAAGGCAGCTGGCTGGCTGTTCCTTATGGTGGAGCCTGAGCAGAGGATTCACTTCAACTTGATCTAGGATGACCCTGTGAAGATGTGGACTGTCCTGGAGCAAGTATATCTCCAGAAGCATGCTGGGACGTGTTTTAATGCGTATGACAACCTCTTTAGCATCAGGAAGGCCAAAGATGAGTCCCTGCAAGCTCTCACAAACAGGGTGGACAAAAACATGCGCAAAATTGCAAATTTGCGCCCCAAGGGCTTCACACTGCAGCAGCTGGATGAGGAACTCACCTCTATATCCCTCATTAGGGCCCTGCCCACTGAGGAATACTCCTCCTTTACCTCCTCTCTGTTACTGATGGACAAACTTGACAAGGCCTCTGTGCACCAGGCTTTTATCACAGAGGACAACCAGCGCTGCAGATAAGCTATGGACCTTCCCCCCTCTTCCCAGGCACTTGCAGCAACCTCCCAGACTGCTCCTTCCTCCGTGAAATGCGATTTTTGTCACAAGTCCAAACACATCATGGCCAAGTGCTATGCCTTTGAGGATGCACAGAAGGAGGCACAGCAGGCTACTTGTGATAGGGCTTCAAATGGCGGTTCCAGGCATTGTAGGCAATGTGCTAACAAGGCCCAGGACTCCCCTGCACCTTTCCCTGCCGCCTCAAGCTCTGAAAACGCGCTCCAGACCTCCGAGTTTGCTGGGAATGCCAGTGTAGTCTCTCCCTTGCCTCTACAGCCTTCCCCTGACATTGACTGGCTTATAGACTCTGGGGCCACTTCTCATATGACCCCCCATCGCCACTGGATGCATTCCTATGCTTCCCTTCGCATTCCCATCCGCTTGGCCAACGATTCAGTCATTTTCTCAGCTGGGATGGGCTCTGTGGTGTTTCAGCCACTTGTGGAGGACAGGGAGGTGAGATCAGTCGAGTTTACACAAGTTGTTACATCTGTAACTATTACGTCCTCATCTCTCCGCATTCTCCGCTTCGGATCAATCTTCCATTCCTTTACCTTTCCTTTTCAATCTTTTGTTCATTCCTGTTTCACATTTATATTGTTGCAATACCTACAGCCTTCCCGTCTCCATAGTTCCCCGCGTTCCCCACATACTCTATTCACATTGTAGTTACCATTCTATAGACACTTGTATATAAGCTGTAGGTACTCCAGTTTGTAACCTTAGTCTGAATATCGACTTAGTTTCCATCCTCCACTTCTCCGCTCGATCTCCACCTTGTCCGATTACTTGGTTCCTTGAAATATAGGATCGCGGCAGCATGAGGGCACAACACATACATTGAGGCCAAAGGTCCACTCTGCACCAAGTCTATCACCTCCGTCTAGAGTCTGTGCTAACATAGTACACGACCTCTGCATTTAGCCGCCCGTACTCCGCCCCTGCACCATAACTTAACACAAGTTCTACATGTCCCCCAGCTTCAGAGCAATCTCCTCTCTTGTCTGTATCTTACTTGAGCCAAGGGGCTTAATATCACTGTTTCTGCTTCGCATATGAGCTTCCTGAGAGCTGAGGATGTTCTCTTCTGTGCTAGGATTTGCTCCAACAACACTGCTGTGCTCGAGGGCACCACTCTACTTTCCCAGAACGCTCTGAGCACCATCTGCACCCTCCCCCTTAACTATTCACTCTGGCATCGTCGCTATATTCACCACAATCATGCTGATGTAAGAAAGATAGTGTCTCAGCAACTGGTTACTGGGCTTGTCCTTGACTCTTGAGAGACTCCTGATCCAATTTGTGAGTCCTGTCTAGCTGGCAAGATGCACTCCAATCCTTTCCCTTCCTCTCCCAACCACTCCAGGTCTCCCCTTGAGCTTGTACACTTCAATTTGCATGGCCCCCTGCCTGTGGCCACCCACCAGGACTATAGGTACTGGATCATTTTCATTGACAACTCAACTCGATTTCGAGGTGTTTACTTGCTCAAGAAGAAGTCTGAGACATTTGATGCCTTCAGATCTTCCAAGGCTTGGGCTGAGACTCAGCTAGGAGTCAAACTGCGAGCTCTACAGGATGATAAAGGAGGTGAATACATGTCTAATCACTTTCTGGAGTTCACTACAGCTGCTGGGATCAAGAGGAGGCACTCTACTTGCAATAGGCCTCAGCAGAATGGCCTTGCTGAGCATGCCAACAGGACTATGGGTGAGAGAATCACTGCTATGCTCTCTGAGTCTGGTCTTCCCCATTCTTTCTGGGGTGAGTGTCTTGCATCCATGGTGCATGTCTGAAATCGCCTCCCCACTTCTCCCCTCCCTACCACTCCCTATGAGACCTTCTATGGTCAAAAACCCAATCTTCGAGTCTGGGGGTGCACTGCCTATGTGCATATTCAGGCTGATAAGCAATTCTCTCTTGGTTTTCACATAGAGAAGTGTGTTTTCATTGGCTATCCTACTGGCTACAAGGCTTGAAAGTTCTATAACCCAGTCACTAAGCAGGTGAGGATCTTGGAGAGAGCTGATTTTGACGAGAGGCACTTCTCTGGCCTATCTATCTCGAAGCTGAACACTTCTTTTGTTTTTTTTTTTTTTTTATAATCAAATTTATTTAACATAGTGCCCGAACACAGTCCACACTTACTAGTTAAGACAAAACTAATAAGAAGTCCATACTCGACAGATACAAACACAAAAGTCCTTGGCATTGAAGGTGCCACAACCTGAAAGACTACTCTCGATCAACTGAGAGAGAATGGGAGATATGGGAGTGTGTAAGAGAGAACACAGCCCAGAAATGCTGGGTGCCAAGGGTCCCCTGCCCCCTGTCAGGGGGGTAGTATGCGTCGATTCACAGCAGGCCCCTACAGTCGCCCGACAGCTTGCAGAGGGTTGTGCCCCCTAGGGGGCTGAGGTGTCAGTTCACCCTAAGTCCCTACGCCTGCCACCCGGGAGCAGCAAGGGGGATAGACCAACTGGGCCACTGCTAGGAAGTTGGGGGCTAACCCAATGGCCACCAGGCAGTTACCCAATGCCCCCCTGAGGGGGAGCTTGGGGTTCAAACATGAAAGCTGAGGGATTCATGTTGAAAAACAAAGTAACATGGCCTGTACAGGTTGGGAAACCACGCAACCGGTGATAGTCTGGGCAGAACACAAAGATGTGGTACCTTGTCTGAAGGCAGGCCCCACAACTGCAGCCTTGCAGCTTGGTTGGATGAAACCTGGCACAGTACTCCCCAATTGGGGCATGGCCAGTGAAAGTGCGGCACGCCTGGGCAAATTCCCCAGGTGAGCCTCCAAAGCCAGGGATCCATGCACCAGACTTGTGGTACATGGGCCTGAGGGGCTTGTCATTGCCCCCTATGAGGTCCAGGAAACTGGAACCCCGGTACCTGGGTGAATGAAACATGTTCACCCATTGGTCACAAGCCTCCTGTGTGGCCTTAGCCCTCATGGAGTCAATGGAAGTTTGGGGCCTAGGCCCCACAGCAACAATGAGATCCTTGGCCTGCCAAATGGCCTCAGACAACATAGGGAACTTGTGCTTCAAGGGCACAACCCAGAAGACTAGACAACGAGTAGTGTCCGCAGAGAACCACTCGTCGAGAAGGTAGCACACCACCAGGGAGTGAGCCTGGCCAGCATGAACCAAAGGGTCCAATGCATGTGAGACAGAGCCTGCAGAATGTGTATAGAGGACAATAGTAGAGGCCCCTCCATAGCTAACTGCCATGGAAAGGCCCAGTCTAACCGAAAGGAGAGCAGTGTCAGGGGCTGTCACCCTCCCGGTAGCCCTTCTGGTCTCACGGACACAAGAGAGCCCATAAAAGACAGACACAGCTGCAACTGCCTGTCGTGCAGCCACAGGGAGCCAGTGTGAACCAGCCGCCATGCGGAGCATAAGATCGTCCTCCTCAGCACATCGCACAGACCTGCCGAGGTTGGAGAGAAAAGCCTTCCAGACCTCATCATCAGCCCAGGACAGAATGGAGTGAACCATGATCCAGTCGTTAAACCGGTCACAGAGGCGGAGACCAGGCCTTGCTGTATCATCAAACGCATCAAAAACCTCAGTAAGGGAAGGAAGAACCTGCTGGATCTCCATGACAGCACTCTTGATCTTGGGCTTGTGGCCCTCTGCCATAAGAGCGACAGAGCGGGGATGTGGAACCACATCACCACTGTACTCCCTCCCCAAGAGCAACCTAAGGGGGTGGGAGGAGCCCAGAGTTGCCATGTGATATATCGTGCGCTTGGCAAGCTTCTGGAGATGAAGACAAATAGGTAGAAGGCCTGCAAGGGCTTCTACCACTCCAGTCGGCAAGGTACAAAAAGCACCAGTAACCCACAAGGCAGCTCGACGCTACATCTGTGTGAAAAGGGCCAGGACACCCTTGTTAGGGCGGTGTGATGGTATTGGTGGGGTAGGTATGTAATGTGTGGCTCGGATAACCACTACCTATATCAACCAGTACCTCGAAATGCGATTCTGGGGCATCGGAGACAGTTCTCGAAGAGAGGGATTCAACTTTATAAAGGGGTTTTGGGGGAATAGGAATATATAAATGGTTTCTCGAAAATATACCCAAGGGCACCAAGTGTACTTTGGGGATGGCCTCTGTGGTAGTAGCACAAGTCTCCTCTTGCAACTACAGCCTCTGTTCTCAATATCTCTGATCTCGAAACCTTGGGGGAATCTGCACTACCCCACTGAGTCTCTATCTCTCTGTGTCTCTAGGCCTAAGGGGAATCTAAACTACCCCTGAGCCTCAATATCTCTCTCTAGAAGTCCCTCGGACTCAAACAATGGTCTCAACAATTCTCTTGACAATCACAGTTTGTCTCTACTGTTTTCTGGATGGTCTAGGACTGAAGCTCTCACTTAATTTGCCTTAATGCACACAATAGCACAAGATAATGAAATTGTTAATTCCCAATCTCGTGGTCTCGAAGCTAGGGCAGCGAGTGCTTGCCTTTCACCTCTCCTCCACACTGTATTTATATGTTTTTGGTAGCTAGGAAACAGCCCGAGTAAATAAGGAAATATTAGAGAGAGTAATGCTAGTATACACAATCGGTCCGACATTCCCCTGCGTAATAATGCTTTTCCACCCGGTATTGGTCCTGGCTGCCTGTTGTAGACTCATTTCGAATCATCGAGACGCTGCTGGCGTCATTCCGTGGGTCATTGCGACGGTCCGCGGCTGTTTCAGCACGCCCGGGGAGTGTCAGGATACCGTTTTAGGAAACTCGTGGCTATTTTCAGGTTAAGCTTTGCCTTTAAACTTTGGTTGCTTGGTGACAAGTGTTCTTCTTCAATGTTTAACTTTTGATGTTCCATGTTCCCCTTCCATGTTCCCATGTTCCCTTTCTATGTTCCATCATTCCCTTCCATCATTTCATATTATCATTTTGATTAGTGATACATTTTACATAGGACCCACAACCCAGAACTCTGCTCTCCTATCTCGCTAAGCTTAGCCTGGCCGAGTTCCTCGGCCGACCTCGTTCACTATTGTTGGTGATCCCAAGTCAAGGATCATTAGCACTATCTCATTTGCAACTCGACCGGACTCGACCGAGGTTTCGGTCGAGCTCGCATCCATTCTCCCGGGCCAACGTCCTTCTGGATTAGTAGTCTTCTATCTTCAAGCCTTCACTTCGTGAAGCCTTTTCATTCTATTGCCCAAGGCACAAATTGGTCACCGGTATCAGAACGGCGCAGCACATACGCTGAAGCCAAGACCTTACCTTTATAACTTGACCTTCGACCCGACCGAATTCTCGGTCGGCCTCGGTCGATCTTTCTTCACGTTATATTCCTCGACCGAGCACCCGTTTCTTAACAGTATATTAGACTCGAACGTTCCTGATATCGTTCTCGTCTTTTCCTTCTCACCAATATGCCCCAATCCACTACAACTTCTTCGACCGCTACGGGTCTTGCTACTCGGGCCCTTCATCGGGCCCAGGGCACCGTGGTGGAAGACATTCCTTTGCCCTCAACTTCACGTTTACCTTCTACTTCTAATGTTGCTTTTGGTTCCTCTTCCCCTCGGCTTACCACAACCAACAAAGGAAAGGGTCGCGCTGTTCCCTCGGCCAGACCCTCGGGTAACCCTTCCCCACTTGACGGTGGCGGTTCGGGCGATCCTGGCGGCTCGGGCGACCCAGACGACCCTGGTGATGAAGACGAAGGAGACGATGATGTTGATGATGATGATGCTCACCCCCTGGCTCAGGCTCTCAACCGTATAGCCGACCTTGTCAGCGACCGACCCTCGGCCGCCCCTGGTCCTCACAGGCCTCGGGTCAAGGCTAAGGAACCTGACAAGTTCAACGGTAGTGATCCTTCGAAGCTGAAACCTTTCCTCTTTCAGTGTCGACTATACTTCCATTCGAATGCATCACATTTCCATTCCGACAACTCTCGTATCAACTTCGCGTTGACTTATTTGCGTGGTACTGCACAGACCTGGTTCGAAACCCAGTTGGAAGAACAAGACCTGTCTAACAGCCATCTTGATTGGTACAACTACTGGTCTGACTTCGAGGAGGAGTTAAAGACTCAGTTTGGTGGTCTCGACCTCGTCACTGAGGCGGCCGAAGAATTGGATACTCTTCGGATGACCTCGGCCAGCACTATCACCAAGTACAACGTCGACTTCGCCCGCCTTGCCTCCATTGTCAAATGGGACGACTCTGTTCTCTGTCACCGCTATTACAAAGGCCTTCCGGATCGTGTTCAGGATGCCCTGACCAACCGGCCTGAAGGTAAACCTACCAGACTTGCTGATATGCGCACTGCGGCTATGCAAATAGACGCCCGCTATTGGGAATGCCAACGCGAGAAGAAGCGTGCGGCCGACCGTTCGGGTGCCTCCAACAATTCCAATAACCAACAGCAGTCCAGCAACAAGAAAGGTGGTAACAACAACGGCGGTAACAATTCTTCGCAACAGAACAAGTCGGCCGGTGGCAACAATCAGTCCAACACCAATAAATCATCTTCCAATTCCAACCGACAATCTTCTTCTAACACCAACTCCAACAAGCCCGATCTCTCGGGTAAGCTCAACAGTAATGGCAAGCTTACGCAGAAGGAACGTCAACGCCGCATCGACAACAATTTGTGTATGTTCTGTGGCAGTTCGGGCCACATTGTTGGTGATTGTCCCCGGAAGCCCGCTTCCTCGACCACAGCCGGCGCCTCGGCCGCGGCGTCCTCTTCTTCTAAGCCTAAGGGCTGTAGGTCCAAAGCTCAGAACAAGGATGGCTCTTCCGAGACTCCTAAGGAGTCGGAAAAATGACGGGCGGTCCTCAGGACTCTGCACAGACTGGGGACCGCGTTGAACTCATCTGTGCACCAGAGAGTTTCCGTATCAATGTGTCCGCTCTTTCCGACCCAAATTCATTATTTGTTTCCGTTTCTTCTTCATTTTTCAATGCTTCCACTTCGGCCGATAAAATCTTTACTGCTAAATCTTTGATAGACAGTGGTTCTACTCATTGCTTCATAGATCCAAAGCTAGTCAGAAAATTCTCGTTACCTACAATTCCTGTTGACCCTGTGGAACTCAAATTATTCGATGGCTCCTCCAACTCCTACATTACAGAACTTGTGAAGCTTCCTGTCACATTCCCTACTGGCGAATCTATGACTCTCGACTTCTATGTCACCTTACTGGATCCCTCTTGCTCTATGGTTCTTGGATATAACTGGCTCACCAAACACAATCCGTTGATTGACTGGTCTACGAGCAGTATCTCTTTCCGAAACCCTTTGCTCGACTCATCCTCTTCCCGCGTCGCATCTCCCGTGGCTTCGGCCGCATTCCTCGCAGCAGCCTCGGCTCCTGTTCCTTCCTCAGCTTCCACTTCCTCAGTAGGCCCTCAGATCAGCCTGGTGAATGCAGTTGCGTTCTCCCGGGCTGCTCGGCTACCCGGTTCTGCTCCCTTTGCTCTCGACTTGTGTTCAGTCGTAGCCGCTCGAGGCTCGGCTGTGCAGTCGGATGAGCCTGTTGATCTATCTGCCATTCCCCCTGAATACCACGACTTCGCTGACGTCTTCAGTAAAGCTCGGGCGGACTCGTTACCTCCACATCGACCTTTTGACCTCAAGATCAATCTCGAGGATGGTACGGCCCCACCTGTGGGACCAATCTATTCACTATCCCAGACTGAGCTTGAAGCTCTTCGAGAATTTATTGATGAACATCTATCCATTGGTTTTATTCGACCCTCTTCTTCCCCTCACGGGGCTCCTGTTCTCTTCGTCCGTAAAAAAGACGGCTCACTTCGGCTCTGTGTCGACTTCCGTGGCCTCAATAGGATTTCCAAGAAAGATCGTTATCCACTTCCCCTTATCTCTGACCTCCTCGACTCTCCTCGCAAAGCAAATGTCTATACGAAAATTGACCTGCGTCATGCTTATCACCTGGTACGTATTGCTGAAGGTGATGAATGGAAGATGGCTTTTCGGACCCGTTACGGTTCCTTCGAATGGCTTGTTATGCCTTTCGGGTTAACCAATGCGCCTTCTGCCTTCCAGCGCTTCATGAACGAAATCTTTGCTGATATGCTTGATGTCTGTGTCATCGTCTATTTGGATGACATTCTCATCTACTCGGCCGACATGAGCAAGCACAAGGATCATGTTCGGGAGGTACTTCGCAGGCTCCGCAAGCATGGCTTGTATGCACGAGCTGATAAATGCGAGTTCCATTCGGACTCGGTCGAATATCTTGGCTACATCCTTTCTCCGGAAGGTCTCAAAATGTCTCAAGACAAGGTAAGGATTATCCAGGATTGGCCGGAACCTAGAAAGGTTAAGGACATTCAGTCCTTCCTGGGTTTTGCAAACTTCTATCGTTGATTTGTCTATGGCTACTCGGACATAGTAGTCCCACTTACCCGTCTCACCCGAAAAGGTGTAGACTGGAAGTTCGATGATGAGTGTCGCGATTCCTTTAATTCTCTAAAGAAAGCCTTTACTACGGCTCCCGTGCTAACACATTGGATTCCTGATTCACAGATAATTGTCGAGACTGACGCTTCTGACTATGCGTTGGCTGCCATTCTCTCTATTATGGCGCCCGATGGTGAAGTTCACCCCGTCGCATTCCACTCCCGCAAGTTCACTCCTCCCGAGTTGAACTATGATACCCATGATAAGGAATTGCTTGCTATCTTTGAAGCATTCCGTATCTGGCGTCATTACCTTGAAGGTTCTTCTCTCACTGTTGATGTTGTGACTGATCATAAGAATCTAGAGTATTTCTGTGAGACCAAGTTGCTCACCCGACGTCAGGCCCAATGGTCTGAGTATCTGTCCCAGTTCAACCTAGTTATTTGTTTTCGGCCGGGCCGTCTCGGTACCAAGCCGGATTCTTTGACTAGACGTTGGGATGTCTATCCAAGGGAGGGGGAGACCGGCTACGCCGCTGTCAATCCGCATAACTTCCGACCTGTCTTTACACAGGAACAGCTTTCTGCTTCTGTCCGTGCTACCCAGTTGTATGCACCGACGTTACGTGCTGCAGTGGTCGTTGACACCGATCAATTGCACCGTGACATTTTGGCTGCCTTACCACTTGACGTGGAAGCAGCTGAGCACATTTCCAATCCTACTGATCGTTGGTCTATGGGTGCTGATGGTTTCCTCCACCTAGATAATAGAATTTATGTGCCAGACCAAGACAATCTCTGTCTACGAGTTCTACAGTACAAGCATGATCACATCCTTGCTGGCCATCTCGGTCAGAATAAAACTCTAGAACTCATACGACGTGAGTATACTTGGCCTAATATCCGGACGGCGGTCAAAGATTTCTGTAAGACTTGTGTGACATGCAAACGTTCCAAGTCCCAGCGTCATCGGCCGTACGGACTCCTCAAGCAACTACCCATCCCTGACCTTCCATGGAATTCGATCTCTATGGATTTCATTGAAAAGCTTCCCTCTTCCTCTGGATTCGACTCTATCCTTGTAATCGTCGATCGCTTCTCCAAGCAATCAATCTTCATTCCAACTCACGACACGATCACCTCGGCCGAGCTCGCCCAGCTCTTCGTCATTCATGTATTCTCCAAACACGGTGTTCCCTCTCATGTCACTTCCGACCGTGGCTCCGAATTCGTCTCGCACTTCTTCAGATCCTTGGGCAAGGCTCTCGATATGAAGTTGCATTTCACTTTGGGCTATCACCCGGAGGGCGATGGTCAGACTGAAAGGACTAACCAAACCTTGGAGCAATATTTGCGTGTTTATTGCAACTATCAGCAGGACAATTGGGCTGAACTCCTTCCCCTCGCAGAATTTGCATACAACAACGCCCCTAGTGCCACTACAGGTGTATCACCATTCTTTGCCAACAAGGGTTATCACCCGAGTATTGTTGTGCACCCGGAACGAGATCTTGCATCCGAGCGAGCCCGCCAGTTCGCAGTGGACCTCGACGAGTTACATTCAGTGCTCAAGGAAAACATTACAGAGTCTCAGCGTCGTTACCAAGTCTCGGCCGATGCTCGGCGTCTGCCTGCGCCCGACTTTCGGGTCGGTGATCAGGCTTTCGTCAAGGCTAAGTTCTTCCGCACTACATGTCCATCCAAAAAGCTATCAGAGAAATTCCTAGGTCCCTACGAGATCATTGCCCAACCAGGTTCTCATTCATTCACTCTAAAACTCCCCAACTCTATGCGTATGGTTCATCCGGTCTTCCATGTATCAATGCTCAAACCTCACGTCCCCAACACGATTCCCAGCTGAACCGAACCCCCTCCGGCTCCCGTCATTATTGATGGTGAACTCGAGTGGAAGGTCGAAGAAATCGTTGACTCCAAGTTCAATCGCCGTAGACGCAAACTGGAATACCTAGTGGTTTGGAAGGGCTATGAAGGCACTTCTGAATCACGCGAATGGGTTGTTGAAGATGATCTGGGTAACGCACAGGAAGCCGTTGCAGACTTCCATGCTGCTTATCCTGATAAGCCTGGTCCCTCTCCTCCTTAGTAGTGATATGCTCATTTCTCCTTATTGCCTTAGTTTCTATTCCTTTTCTTATCAGCCCCTCTCCATTCCAGAAAACAAAATCATACATTCAAAAAAAACAAAAAACAACAAAAAAGAGTCAAGTACAAAGATATTCACAATTTTGTAGATATATTGTACGGAGGCCTCGGCCGCGCTTTCCTTTCAGACCTCCCTTTCATCATCTCCTTCGCCCGAGGTCCCGGCCGACGTTTCATTGCTCTCCTCATTTTCTCCACTCTCCTCTTCTTCCTCTTCACCCGAGGCCTCGGCCGACGGTCCCATGTCCTCCTCTGTAGTCTCTTTTCCCTCTCCCTTCTCCTCTCCTCTCTCCTCATCGCCCGAGGCCTCGGCCGACGGTTCACCTTGCTGTTTTTCTCCCTCCATCTCCCCGCTTATGTCCATAGCCTCTCCTCTCTCTTCTTCCATTTCCTTTTCCTTCTCTTTCTCCTTCTCCACTTCACCCGCAACCTGACCCGAACCTTCACCCGACGGCCGACCGAGGTTTTCTATCAAGTGGTGGTCCTCGAACCCCCACAGTGGCGACTCCGCGCTAGCTTCTGTGTAGGACATGCCTACCCTCATATTCCTTTCGCGCTTTCGCCTCTCCTCTGCCTCGGCCGCCCTTCGGGCCTCCCTCGCTCGCTTCCTCTCCGCATCCTGCACCGCCCACTCAGCCATCCGGTCACTCGCGAAGACCTCTAACAACCTATTGTTAGAGACCGTTTGTTCCTCCGACTGATCGCAGAGCCGGTTCACGATCTCTCCTAATTGAATGAGCCTTGTGCTCATTTCTTGGACCGCCTCTGTGGGTGATTGCATTAGCGTTGTAAAGAGCGCTATGCGTCGAGGGTTGAAGCCCCCGGTTCGTGGCACCTACCATACTCCTGGGTCAGCCTATCTTCGGAACAGTCAGTCCCATCCTTCACCAGCATACTTACCGTCCCAGTCATCGCCTCTGCTATGCCATACTCCGATTCATTCATCGGAACACCGTCCTTGTGCGGGTTCAGTAGGTGGTTGGGCGGTGGGTACTTCATCGCACGCCGAAGGTATTCCGATTGCTCTGCCTGTTCTGTGGCCATGGGAGTATGCTTGATGGGCTTACTAGCCCCCGCCTTGCGATCCGCGGCCGTTGGTTCGGCGCACTTGACCTTGCGCTGGTTGCATGTCTGGCACTTGGTGGCCTTTTCCTCTATAAGGTCATCAGTAAGTTGTTCATTATTAGTTCAAAAACACTTACTTGTGCTCTCAATGCATGCGCGACCAGTACGCACACATTGGCCACATGGGTTGGTTGGACCGAACCGAATCGGCCGGTCGACTTCCACCCGCGTTTCCTCATCCTCACTGTCCTCCACTATCGCCCTGCTCTTCCCCTTATCCTTTCGGGGACTCTGCTTGCTCGACTCCACCACCGAAGGGGCTTTCTCTGCCTCGGCCGTGGCGCCCCGCTGCACGGCCGACTGCTCCCTCTCGTGTGTCCTCACCCTCTCTTCCGCCACCCGATCCTTCGACCGCTTCTCGGCCGCTGTCTCCTCCGACCTTGCCAAAATCTTCTTGATGAGCTCGCTTCTGTCCGAGCTGTCTTCCGCGATCCCCTGTGTCCGCGCCGCCTTCGATTTCTTCGTCGGCCGTGCCTCGGCCGTCGACCTCCCGGGTATCCCTTCACCACTCAACGGCCTATTCTTCCTTTTCGATCCACCCGACGCACCCGAGGCTTCGGCCGGTGTGCTCGCGCCCGATTCCCGTTGACTGGCCTGGCGGGACATGATGATGCGGTACAGCTCGGGGTTGCTGACCTTGAGCTCGTCGAGGTTGAGGTAGTTGGACATTTTTCAGGTGGTCGGTCGAGTTGGGGACTTGGAGTTATGGGGGAAATTTTCTCCTGGCCCTTGCCCTTTTATCCCTCACGAATTTGCCCCCGGGTGCAGGCCCGGGGCAGCCGATGAGCTTATTTGGGCCTCAAGGGCTCGGCCCTAGTGTGGGGGCACTGTCAGGATACCGTTTTAGGAAACTCGTGGCTATTTTCAGGTTAAGCTTTGCCTTTAAACTTTGGTTGCTCGGTGACAAGTGTTCTTCTTCAATGTTTAACTTTTGATGTTCCATGTTCCCCTTCCATGTTCCCATGTTCCCTTTCTATGTTCCATCATTCCCTTCCATCATTTCATATTATCATTTTGATTAGTGATACATTTTACATAGGACCCACAACCCAGAACTCTGCTCTCCTATCTCGCTAAGCTTAGCCCGGCCGAGTTCCTCGGCTGACCTCGTTCACTATTGTTGGTGATCCCAAGTCAAGGATCATTAGCACTATCTCATTCGCAACTCGACCGGACTCGACCGAGGTTTCGGTCGAGCTCGCGTCCATTCTCCCAGGCCAACGTCCTTCTGGATTAGTAGTCTTCTATCTTCAAGCCTTCACTTCATGAAGCCTTTTCATTCTATTGCCCAAGGCACAAATTGGTCACCGGTATCAGAACGGCGCAGCACATACGCTGAAGCCAAGACCTTACCTTTATAACTTGACCTTCGACCCGACCGAATTCTCGGTCGGCCTCGGTCGATCTTTCTTCACGTTATATTCCTCGACCGAGCACCCGTTTCTTAACAGGGAGGTTCTCTACCCATATGTGTATGCCTTTCATCTCCACGCATCTACCCTATTGGTCTCCTCCTGACCCGACCTTCTGGTACACTGTTCATATACCCTTCTAGTACCCTGTACTGGCTGCGCGTTGCTTACGCGTCGTGCGGATAGTCCGAGATAGTCCAACCACTCCATCATTTGTCCTTTGATCCGCTACCGGACCCTGCAAGACCTTTCAAGGTACTCGATTGGTCATTGAGATGCTATTGCATGTATTGTATTGCCATAGCTATCCCCTTGGGGCTGGCTGATAGGCTTACGCTATTACGCCGAAAATCGAAGCATTGCTAAAATAGGCCATTATACCCCTATATACCCATGGCCCAGCAATAGCTACGATGTAATCATCTCGATATACCCATAACACCCCTACAATGACCCTAACCCGACTGGTATGTCATGTAAGGACCTCTATGAGGCTACAGGGCACCCCAGGAGTCAGCCAGTGGCTACTAAATAGCTACTGTATGGCTTCGAGAGTGGACAAAGGGTACAACAGGCGGCATCGCAGTTGTACACGCTCAGAGATGCACCAGGTATCGAGAACATTGTCAGTAGGACTCCCTGATCACGAGGGAAGAGCTCACAGCCATATAATGGCCATCGAGATGACCTGAGAAGACTGAGGGCCCCTAACTCGACTATCTCGAAGGGGACATCGTGTAGCAGTCTAGCGCTGATTGAAACCTTCGAGAAGATCGTGTGACCGGCATCGAGACACTTGGTAGACGGATTTTCGAGATACCTCGATTAGTAACGAACAGTGTCCCTCACCCAAATAAATGGCATACAATGTACTAAGAGACAATGTACCGACTGCTATATTAAGGGCAGGGATGATGTTCTATCGAGAAGAGGGAGACTATGGCTATTGCCCGAGAAACACAGACAGAAAGCGTTGGCCGAGGAATGTACACCCGAAGCCGCGTCAGCTTGTCTGATCGCGATACGACGATCGGAAGGACCGCCGATTGTCAGGAGGACCAATAGAGATGAGTGAGGAGTGGAACGAATAGAAAAACCTATTAAGCTACGGACGCGTAAGCCTATCAGCCAGCCCCAAGGGGATAGCTATGGCAATACAATACGTGCAATAGCATCTCGATGACCGATTGAGTACCTTGAAAGGCCTTGCAGGGTCCAGTAGCGGATCAGAGGACAAACGATGGAGTAGTTGGACTATCTCGGCCTATCCGCACGATGCGTAAGCAACGCGCGGCCAGTTCAAGATACTAGAAGGGTATATTAACAGTATACCAAAATGCCGGGTCGGGAGGAGACTAATAGGGTAGACGCGCGGCGGTAGAAAGTATGCGTATATGGGTAGAGGACCTCCCCGGGCATGCTGAAACAACCGCAGGCCGTCGCGATGACCCACAAAATGACGCCAGCAGCATCTCGATGACTCGAAATGAGTCTACAACAGGCAGCCAGGACCAATACCGGGTGGAAAAGCGTTATTACGCAGGGGAATATCGGACCGATTGTGTATACTAGCATTACTCTCTCTAATACTTCCTTATTTACTCGGGCTGTTTCCTAGCTACCAAAAACATATAAATACAGCGTGGAGGAGAGGTGAAAGGCAAGCACTCGCTGCCCCAGCTTCGAGACCACGAGATTCGGGAATTAACGATTTCATTATCTTGTGCTATTGTGTGCATTAAGGCAACTAAGTGAGAGCTTCGGTCCTAGACCACTCAGAAAACAGTAGAGACGAACTGTGATCGTCAAGAGAGCTTGTTGAGGCTATTGTTTGAGTCCGGGAGGCTCACAGAGAGATATTGAGGCTCAGGGGTAGTTTAGATTCCCCTTAGGCCTAGAGACACAGAGAGACAGAAACCTAGTGGGGTAGTGCAGATTCCCCCAAGTTTCGAGACCAGAGATATTGATATCAGAGACTGTAGCTACAAGCAGAGCCTTGTCACTACTACACCAGAGAACATCCACAGAGTACACTTGGTGCCCTTGGGTATATTTTCGAGAAAACCCCTTATACATTTTTACACCACATAAAACCCCTTTCAAAAGTTGAATCCCT
Source organism: Lepiota venenata (assembly GCA_004296355.1). Lineage (NCBI taxonomy): Eukaryota > Fungi > Basidiomycota > Agaricomycetes > Agaricales > Agaricaceae > Lepiota > Lepiota venenata. The sequence goes on from RCFS01000003.1 coordinate 1,316,224, forward strand.
CGTTTCGAGAACTGTCTCCGACGCCCCAGAATCGCATTTCGAGGTATTGGTTGATTTAGGTAGTGGTATTCCGAGCCACACATTACACACCTACCCCACCCATACCACCACAACGCGTCCGTAGCTTAATAGGTTTTCTATTCATTCCACTCCTCACTCATCTCTATTGGTCCTCCTGACAATCGGCAGTCCTTCCGGTCGTCGTATTGCGATCAGACAAGCTGACGCGGCTTCGGGTGTAATTCCTCGGCCGACGCCTTCTGTCTGTGTCCATCGGGCCATAGCCATAGTCTCCCTCTTCTCGATAGAACATCATCCCTGCCCTTAATATAGCAGTCGATACATTGTCTCTTAGTACATTGTACGCCATTTATTTGGGTGAGGGACACTGCTCCTTATTAATCGGGGTATCTTGAAAATCCGCCTACCAAGTGTCTCGATGCCGGCCACACGATCCTCTCGAAGGTTCCAATCAGCGCTAGGCTGCTACATGTGTTCCCTTTGAGATAGTCGAGTTAGGGGCCCTCAGTCTTCTCAGGTCATCTCAATGGCCATTATATGGCTGTGAGCTCTTCCCTCGTGATCAGGGAGTTCTACTGACAACGTTCTCAATACCTGGTGCATCTCTGAGCGTGTACAACTGTGATGCCGCCTGTTGTACTCTTTGTCCACTCTCGAAGCCATACAGTAGCTATTTAGTAGCCACTGGCTGACTCCTGGGGTGCCTTGTAGCCTCATAGAGGTCCTTACATGACATACCAGTCGGGTTAGGGTCATTGTAGGGGTGTTATGGGTATATCGAGATGATTACATCGTAGCTATTGCTGGGCCATGGGTATATAGGGGTATAATGGCCTATTTTAGCAATGCTTCAATTTTCGGCGTAATAGCGGCCGGCATGATACCAGAGGCGAAACCCATAGGTAGCTATGGGCAACACACATGAACAATAAAGGAGCCTCTTCTGCTCAGGAAGAAGGCCCCTGGTAGAGTTACCGAGCATCCTCATGGCACAGACGGTAGAAAACAACTTGGTAGTATAGTACCAAACATGCTCCTTGAAATTCAGAGCATGGTCAAAGTAAAAGCCCAGATACCGCCAAAACGGCTTAGGGTGCAGGGGGGTGTTGCCGGTGAACGGGGCAAAGCCCAGGTCAATGGCAGGGTTATTATCCCCCAGCTTGTGAGAGAAGTTGAAGAACTCAGACTTGTCGTGCTCAAGAACAAGTGCAAAAGCAACAAAAAGGGCATGCACTATGGCATACGCCCGCTGCAGTGCAGCAATGTTATCAGCCTATAGCTTGGACTGAACAATCAGAGTGCTGTTGTCAACATATGAAAGCATGTCAATGGACAGACCTGTGGCCTGGGCCCTCCGGTAGAACAAGTAAACTAGCAGAGCCAGACAAAGGGCAGAGAGAATGGGGGACAGGGCAGAGCCCTGGCCCATACCCACATCGGCCTCAAAAGGGTTTGAGAGTACACCGCCCCAAGAATATGAGGTGCGGCGGCCCACAAGGTAAGATGCAAAGAACCAGACCAGCTCAGGGGCCAGCCTGGACTTGTGCATGATAGCCAAAAGCATATCATGGTTGAGGGAAGGAAAGAACTGCACAATGTCAAAAGCCACCACACTAGTCTTGAGACCCTTTGCCCACCCAGTGCAAACCAGGTGGGTAAGGACCAAACCAGCATCCTCTGTAGAGCATTGGGAAATCCCCCCGAGCTGGTTTGGATGAAAAACGTTCCATTTGACGTAGTCAAACTGGAGACGGCGCGAGATTATCTTTTTGACAAGTTTCCCCATGGTGTTCAGCAGCACAATAGGCCGGAACATCTTGGGGGTAGAGTAGAAGGGCTTCCCCGGCTTTGGTATGATAACCGAGGTAGACTCCTTGAAGTGACTGGGCCAGCAGCCCACGTGAATGCAGGCATTGGCCACAGAGAGGAGAAACTCATGCACTTGGTAGTGGTTGGGTAAACTCTTAAGGTGGGACCATGTAATGTGGTCCGGACCTGGAGAAGAGCGCCTGGAACAGGCGGCTAGCGCCTCCATCATCTCAGGTGCCTGGAAGGGGTACCACTCCCTGACATCATGGTCTGGGAGTTTGTCCAACACAGACGGATCACAAGCGTGGCCTGAAGCCGTGTTGTAAGTGCCATAAAGGGCCCGGAACAAATCCAGGAGGTCGTGGCAGGGCCTGCCCTGATAGGACAGAGCCTCCACCACAGGGAGCTTACACTGCTGAACCCAGGCCATGAGGTCCCAGGGACGCTTGTTAGCTGTAGCAATCTCCACAATGCAAGCATCAAAGACAATGCACTTGGTGCACTTGCATGCAGTCCTAAAAGCCCGCCATGACTTCGGGGAGGGAGCAGCATGGTGGGCAGCAATAAGCTTGGAGCACTCTGGGCCCCACCAGGGCTTGGAGCAACTGATGATGAAGGCCTCCTTGGAATGGGAGGCCTATGCCCAGGAAATGATCTCAGAGACAGTTGAAACTGCCCTCTCAACCACCTCTGGGGTGTCCAGGGCAGAGACCAGGGTCCCCACCTCTTTTGTGACCTCGCCAAGGAAGGCAGCTTCCTTGTCTGAGTCCTGTTTGATGACCCGCTTCCAGGCCCCCGCAAGAAACCTAGAAGTGGGGAGAACAACAGTCAGGGGAGCATGATCTGATGCCCCCCAATGACTGAGATCAATGATGGGCCTGAGCTCATCGCCCCTGGCCACTGGAAGGAAGATCAAATCTATTACTGAGGGGTTCAGATTACAATTGTGCAAAAAGTGGGTAGGGCCTGGTACCATGGGGAGCACCAGATCCAGCCTGAGATCTGACGCAGACTCCAGAAGGGACTGCGCCACACCTGGGTGAGGGATCCGATCAGGATCCCACATATGCAAGTGACAGTTAAAGTCACCCCCCATGTAAAACAGAGGGGGAAGTTCATCCGCCAAGCCTCCAGAAAGAAGCCTGATGGCAGTGTGCCTTGTGTCAGAATAAACGTTCAGAAGATGGATTGGCTCCCCCCAAAAAAACAGGGACAGAAGCAACAGATCGCAATTGTCTACCAGATCGCATCTGAACACAGGCCGGAGAGGCTTAAGCCGGTTATGAACATAGGCCATAACCCACGGACTCAGGTCACCAACCTTAGGCGGGACCATACATGTCCACTCCAGATGGAGCAGAGCACCAATTACATCATCACCCTCCTTGGAGCACGTTGAGGGAGCAGAACAAACCATCCTCCAGGGCGGTTTTTGGAAAAAGAGAATGTCAAAGTCTGATTTGAGAGTCTCCAGGTGTACATCAACGAGTGCATAACTACGGTTGACATTCTGTGAAATAACCTGGATCTCCTGTACACTAGTTGTCCTAGACATGAGGAGGTTGTGAGTTAGTGGAGGCACGAGGCGAGGTCTGCTTGGACCTTACCTCAGAATACTGCTTGTAGAACCACTCGGCGTCATACCGCTTGGCCCACCAAGAGCAGTCCCTATCGTAGGGAGCATGTTTGCTACCACAGTTGCGGCAGCAAGGGGGGTGAGGGCATGGCTCACCCTCGGGAGTGGCGGGAGAAGGGTTCTTGCCCTTGTGGGACTTACAGCACCCAGCCATTGTGCAGTGGTTAGCCTCAGAGTGAGGCTCGCCACAGAGGGGGCACACGGCAAACCGGGCCTTACAGATTTGAGAGGTGTGACCCCACTTCCAGCAGCGCTGGCAGAGAGAAACACCCTGACAAGGCTTGGCAGCCCTGATAGGGCAGGCCTGAGTACCGACAGCCAATGAATGGTCAACCATCTGATGAGCAACAGAACCCATGCCAGAGTCCCATATTTCAAACCACACTGTGCAGGAGTCGGAGTGGGTGGAATTGCATTTGACCAGGGGAGGGCCAACTAGGAACTAGAAGCCTCTGTGAGAGGACTGCCGCATAATGTTCTCGATTGCCTGGCGGTCGATGACCTGCCTGTTGGAACTGAGTTGAGGGATATCACAAACCCTCATGAAGGATTTGGACAAAGGGATGGTAACCTGGGGCCTGGACCCCTGGGGGAAATAGCGCAATGCCCATCTAGAGATGAGAGTCATGTCGGCATCCTTGGCAACATTGTTTGTCGCCAGAGAGTACCCATCGTACGCAGGTGAGACCTGCATAACAACGAGGGGGGACTTAGCCACTTCAAGGGCACGATTGACAGCCCTATTCATGTTGGAGAGATCCCTCAGGGCGGGCTTGTTGCCGTGAAAGATGATAAGAACCTGGCGCCGGGAGGGGCCAGCAGTAGTCATCCTCGGGCACTTAGGCTTGTGCTGTGAGGAGGAGAAGGAAGTAGGGGAAGCAGGGCCACCCCTACCAATGGTATGGGTGATCTGCTCCAGGGTAAGATCAGGGAATGCTTTCACCATGGCTGCAATAGCTGCAACCTGGGCAAAGGTGTCCCTTGAGGGGGGAGGCGACCCCTTGGCGACCTGCACAAACGATTGTTTGAAGCTGAACACTTCAGCTCCCTCTCCTGAGTCCCCTGTGCCTTCCACCTTCCCCAGTCGCTCTGAGGCCACTCTGGACACCACCAGTCCCCTCCTGCAGCCTCCAGTCGCTCCTCATGTTCCTCCATCTTCCCTGGGTGTGCCACCTCTCTCCAATTCAGGGGGTGAGTGCTACACTCCATCTCAATCTCTGGCTCCCTCTAAGCTAGCTGCTGTCCCTCGAGTTGAGCCTGTGCCTCCTTGAGAGGTGACACCACTTCCTGAGCCAGCTCCTGCACTCCCTGTTGCACTCTCTGCTGCCCCAGCTTCTCCTGCTCCTGCCCCAGCTCCAGTTTGCGTCCTGCACCTCCTGCTTCACCTGGCCTTCCCCCTGCACCTGCATTCAAGCCTAGACAAGGCATGAGGGTCAAGCAACCTCCTGGTGAGTGGTGGAAGGTCAGAGAGCCCACTCCTGTTGTTCCAGACAGTGATGAAGAGGAGGAAGCTGACTTGGCTGTTGATGATGGCTTCCTTGAGGTCGAGTTTGCTGGCAACACTGAGGATCCTGGATTTCACACTCTCAAGGCTGCCTTCAGTGGCCCAGATGGCCCTAGGTGGCAGACAGCCTGCAATGACCAGATGTCTTCTCTACTAGGCAACCACACTTGGGACATTGTCAAATTGCCTCCTAGGAAGACAGCTATTGACTGTGGGTGGGTATTTCGAGTCAAGCTCAATCCTGATGGCTCTGTGGAGTGCTACAAGTCCAACCACATCTTTGTGTCCTGTCCGGACTACCACCGGTTATGAGGTTTCCCAACTTGTATGGGCCACGTAACCATGTTCTTCAACATGAATCCCTCAGCTTTCATGTTTGAGCCCCAAGCCCCCCCTTGGGGGGGCATTGGGTAACTGCCTGGTGGCCGTTGGGTTAGCCCCCAACTGCCTGGCAGTAGCCCAGTTGGTCAATCCCCCCCGCTGCCCTTGGGTGGTGGGCATAGGGACTTAAGGTGAATTGACACCTCAGCCCCCTAGGGGGCACAACCCTCTGTAAGCTGTCGGGCGACTGTAGGGGCCTGCTGCAAATTGATGCATACTGCCCCCCTGGCGGGGGGCAGGGGACCCTTGGTACCCAGCATTTCTGGGCAGTGCTCTCGTTTGTGCCTAGCCCATATCTCCCATTCCCTCTCAGTTGATCGAGAGTAGTCTTTCAGGTCGCGGCACCTTTAATGCCAACTTTTCTATGTTTGTATTGTCACATACAGACTTCTTATTAGTTATGTCTTTAACTAGTAGGTGTGGACTGTGTTCAGGCACCACGTTAAATAAATTTGATTTTTGTTTAAAAAAAAAAAAAAAGACCAGGAGCTGTTTGTGACTTACTCTGATGCTTCCCATGGTGATTGCAAGGAGACAGGTCGAGCTACAGGTGGATATGTGACTCTGGTGGGTGGTGGAGCTGTAGGATGGTCCTCGAAGTGTCAGAGCTTTGTCACACTATCCACTACTGAGGCTGAGTATGTGGCAGTTGTTGAGGCTGGCAAGGAGATCCACTGGATGAGGAACATTCTGTCTGAGATTGGCCACATTATTCCTTTCCCCTCGACTCTACATGTGGATAACAAGTCTGGGATCCAAGTGGCCAAGAATCCGGAGCACCATGGGAGGATGAAGCACCTGGACCTTCGCTTTTACTGGCTTCGAGATGCTGTGGAGGCAGGATCCATTAATCTAGTGTATGTGCCAACCACTGAGCAGGTAGCTGACATTTTGACCAAGGCAGTTGGAGTGCCTACTGTGGAGTTCACAGTGCCTCTGCTGGGTCTGAGTCGAGCTGGGTGATGTGTGAGGACATGTCAGATCAGGGGGGTGTGTTAGGAGTGCACTGTGGACTTGCAGAGTTGTGTGCACTCAGTTGTGCTCTGGCAGTCCTGTGGACTTGTGTTGTGGTTTGTGGACTTGTAGACAGCACAGGACACTTAGATCAGTAGGTCATGTGATCAGGTAGTGTAGTTGCACCTGTGGACGAGTTTGGGACTTCTAGTCTCTCACAGCTGTCCACAGCTTGTTCATTCGTTTCCAGCTCAATTCTATGCATATTCCCTTTGTTCCTTTGCTGCTAGGACTCCTCAGCAGTCCCCTGATGTTCCTGCTTCAACAGCCAGCACAGCCACAACCTTCCACTTCACCAAAACCTCTTTATCTGTGCAAGTTCCTGTTGGATCATTGATCCAGAAGTACCACCTTATGCCCTCAACAAGGGCCTCTGACCAACTCTGAGGGGGGAGGGTGGATTGTGGCAAATCTTCTACTGTGGGCCAACCTTCCCCTGGTGATCCACTGGATACTCTCCAGTCCCCTGCACCCAGGCATCCCCCTGGCCCCCAGTCTCAAGTGGACAACCTGATGGTGAGTGCTCATGAGCCTCTCCCAGCCGCCCCTGGCCTCTCCTTCCATGACGATGGGTCTGCCACTGTTGAATCATTCTTGGAAGATAGGACCCCCACCAGGCCCATTCGACCCAACTCTAGGGCTTCCATCCACTGCAGGATTTTTTTTTTTTTTTTGAATCAAATATATTTAATGTGGTGCCCAAACACAGTCCATGCTTACTAGTTAAAACAAAACTAATAAGAAGTCCATACCAGATGAGTACAAACATAAAAACCTGTGGCATTAAAGGTGCCACAACCTGAAAGACCGCTCTCAATCAACCAAGAGGGAACGGGAGATATGGGCATGCACAAATGCAAGCACGGCCCAGAAATGCTGTGTACCAAGGGTCCCCTGCCCCCCTGGCAGGGGGCAGTATGCATCAGTTCGCAGCAGGCCCCTACAGTTGCCTGACAGCTTGCAGAGGGTTGCGCCCCCTAGGGGGCTGAGGTGTCAATTCACCCTAAGTCCCTATGCCTGCCACCTGAGGGCAACGAGGGGGATTGACCAACTGGGCTACTGCCAGGCAGTCAGGGGCTAACCCAACAGCCACCAGGCAGTTACCCAATGCCCCCCTGAGGGGGAGCTTGGGGTTCAAACATGAAAGCCGAGGGATTCATGTTGAAAAACCTAGTAACATGGCCCATACAGGTCGGGAAACCATGCAACTGGTGGTAGTCCAGGCAGGACACAAAGATGTGGTGTCTTGTCTGAAGATGGGCCCCACAACTGCAGCCTTGCGGCTCGGTTGGATGAAACCTGGCACAGTACTCCCCAATTGGGGCGTGGCCAGTGGAGATGCAGCATGCCCAGGCAAATTCCCCAGGCAAACCTCCAAAGCCAGGGATTCACGCACCAGCCTTGTGGTATGTGGGCCTGAGGGGCTTGTCATTGCCTCCTATGAGGTCCAGGAAACTGGAGCCCTGATACCTGGGTGAATGAAACATGTTCACCCATTGGTCGCAAACCTCCTGTGTGGCCTTAGTCCTCAGGGAGTCGATGGAAGTTTGGGGCCTAGGCCCTGCAGCAACAATGAGATCCTTGGCCTGCCGCACAGCCTCAGACAGCATAGGGAACTTGTGCTTCAAAGGCACAACCCAGAAAACTAGATGACGAGCAGGGTCTGCAAGGAACCACTCATCAAGAAGGTGGCACACCACCAGGGAGTGAGCCTGGCCGGCATGAACCAAGGGGTCCAATGCATGCAAGACAGAGCCCACAGAGTGTGTATAGAGGACTATAGTAGAGGCCCCTCCATAGTCAACTGCCATGGACAGGCCCAGACAAACTGAGAGGAGAGCAGCATCAGGGGCCATCACCCTCCTGGCAGCCCTCCTGGTCTTGTGGACACAAGAGAGCCCATAAAAGACAGATGCAGCTGCAACTGCCTGCCTTGTAGCCACAGAAAGCCAGTGTGAACCAGCCGCCACATGGAGCATAAGGTTGTCCTCCTCAGCACATTGCACAGACCCGCCGAGGTTGGAGAGAAAAGCCTTCTGGGCCTCATTATCAGCTCAGGGAGGAATAGAATGAACTGTGATCCGGTCACTAAACCAAACACAAAGACAGAGACCAGGTCTTGCTGCGTCATCAAACGCATCAAACACCTTGGTGAGGGAGGGGAGAACCTGCTGGATCTCCATGACAGCACTCTTCACCTTGGGCTTGTGACCCTCAGCTATAAGAGCGACAGAGCAGGGATGCAGGGCAGCATTGCCACTGTACTCCCTCCCCAAGAGCGACCTAAGGGGGTAGGAGAAGCCCAGAGTCGCTGCATGGTATATTGTACGCATGGCGAGCTTCTGGAGATGAAGACAGACAGGGAGAAGGCCTGCTCGGGCCTCCACTGCTCCAGTCAGAGATGTGCAGAAAGCACCAGTAACCCACAGGGCAGTGCAATGCTGCATCTGCGTGAAGAGAGCTAATATGCCCTTGTTGGGGCGGCTGGCATGATACCAGAGGTGAAACCCATAGGTAGCTATGGACAGCACACATGAATGGTAAAGGAGTCTCTTCTGTTCAGGAAGAAGGCCCTTGGTAGAGTTGCCAAGCATTCTCATGGCGCAAACTGTAGAGAAAGACTTGGTAGTATAATACCAAACATGCTCCTTGAAATTCAGAGCACGGTCGAAGTAAAAGCCCAGATACCACCAAAACAGCTTAGGGCGCAAAGGGGTGTCGCCAGTGAATGGGGCAAAGCCCAGGTCAATGGCAGGGTTGTCATCCCCCGGCCTGCGGGAGAAATTGAAAAACTCGGACTTGTCATGCTCAAGGATGAGTGCAAAAGCAACAAAAAGGGTGTGCACAATGGTATACGCCCACTGCAGAGCAGCAACATTATCAGTCCACAGCTTGGACTGAACAATCAGGGTACCATCATTAACATACGAAAGCATGTTGACAGACAGACCTGTGGCCCTGGCCCTCTGATAAAATAAATAAACCAGAGGAGCCAGACAAAGAGCAGAGAGAATGGGAGACAGAGCAGAGCCCTGGCCAATGCCCACATTGGCCTCAAAAGGATCAGAGAGCATGCCACCCCACAAATATGAGGTATGGCAGCCCACAAGGTAGGACACAAAGAACCGGACCAGCTCAGGGGCTAGCCCGGACTTGCGCATGATAGCCAAAAGTATATCATGGTTAAGAGAGGGGAAAAACTGCACAATGTCAAAAGCCACCATGCTAGTCTTGAGACCCTTTGCCCACCTGGCACAAACCAGATGGGTAAGGACCAAACCGGCATCCTCTGTAGAGCGTTGGGAAATCCCCCTGAGCTGGTTTGGATGAAAGACACTACACTTGACACAGTCAAACTGGAGACGGCACAAGATCATCTTCTCAACAAGCTTCCCCATGGTGTTCAACAGCACAATGGGCTGGAACATCTTGGGGGTGGAATAAGAGGGCTTCCCCAGCTTTGGTATGATGACCAAGGTAGACTCCTTGAAGTGGCTGGGCCAGTAGTCTACACAAATGCAGGTGTTGGCCACAGAGAGGAGGAACTCGTGCACACAATAGTGGTTGAGTAAACTCTTAAGGTGAGACCATGTAATGTGGTCCAGACCTGGAGAAGAGTGCCTGGAGGGCGGCTAATGCCTCCATCATCTTGGGTGCCTGGAAGGGGTACCACTCCCTGACATCATGGTTGGGGAGTTTGTCCAACACAGATGGATCACATGCACAGCCTGAAGCTGTGTTGTAAGTACTGTGAAGGGCCTGGAATAAATCCAGGAGGTCGTGGCAGGGCCTGCCCTGATAGGACAGAGCCTCCACCACAGGGAGCTTCCATTGCTGAACCCAGGCCATGAGGCCCCAGGGATGCTTGTTAGCTGTAGCAATCTCTGTGATGCAAGCATCAAAGAAGACATGCTTGGCACATTTGCACGCAGCCCTAAAAGCCCACCATGACTCCAGGGAGGGAGTAGCACAGTGGGCAGCAATAAGCTTGGAGCACTCTGGGCCCCACCAGGGCTTGGAGCGACCAACAATGAAGGCTTCCTTGGAATGGGAGGCCCACATCCGGGAGATGATCTTGGAGACGGTCAAAACTGCCCTCTCAACCACCTCCGGGGTGTCCAGGGCAGAGACCAAGGCCCCCACCCCTTCTGCGACCTTGCCGAGGAAGGCAGGTTCCTCATCTGAGTCCTATTTAATAACCTGCTTCCAGGCCCCTGCAAGGAACATAGAGGTGGGAAAAACAGTGGTCAGAGGGGTGTGATCTGACGCACCCTGATGATTGAGATCAATGACGGGCTTGAGCTCATTGCCCCTGGCCACGGAAAGGAAGATCAAATCTATAACCAAAGGGTTCAGATTGCGATCATGTGGGAAGTGGGTAGGGCCCGGCACTACAGGAAGCACCAGATCCAGCCCAAGATCCGACACAGATTCCAGAAGAGACTGTGCCACACCCGGGTGGGGGATCTGATCAGGATCCCACATATGCGAGTGACAGTTAAAGTCACCCCCCATGTAGAACAGAGGGGGAAGTTCATCTGCCAAGCCTTCAGACAGAAGCCTGATGGCAGTGTGCCTGTTGTCTGAATAGATGTTCAGAAGATAGATTGGCTCCCCCCCAAAAACCAGGGACAGAAGCAGTAGATTGTGATTATCTACCAGATCGTGCCTAAATGCGGGCCAGAGAGGCTTAAGCCGGTTATGGACATAGGCCATAACCCACAGATTCAGGTCACCAACCTTGGGCAGGACCATATATGTCCACTCTGGATGGAGCAGGGCACTAATTACATTGTCACCCTCCTTAGAGTGCATTGAAGGGACTGAACAAACCGTCCTCCAGGGTGGCTCCTGAAAAAAGAGTACATCAAAATCAAATTTCAAAGTCTCCAGGTGTACATCAACTAATGAGTAGCTACAGTTGACATTCTGGGAAAACACCCAGATCTCCTGTACACTAGTTGTCCTAGGCATGAGGAGGTTGTGAGTTAGTGGAGGTGCAAGGTGAGGTCTGCTTGGACCTTACCTCAGAATACTGCTTGCAGAACCACTTGGCATCATACTGCTTGGCCCACCAAGGGCAGTCCCTGTTGTAGGGAGCGTGTTTGCCACTACAGTTGTGGCAGCGAGGGGGGTGAGGGCACGGCTCGCCCTTGGGGGTGGCAGGAGAAGGGTTCTTGCCCTTGTGGGCCTTACAGCACCCAGCCATCGTGTGGTGGTTAGCCTCAGAGGGGGCACACGGCAAACCAGGCCTTACAGACTTGAGAGGTGTGACCCCACTTCCAGCAGTGCTGGCAGAGATAAACACCCTGACAAGGCTTGGTAGCCCTGATAGGGCAAGCCTGAGTACCAATGGCCAACAAACAGTCGACCATTTGACGAGCAACAGAACCTGTGCCAGAGTCCCATATTTCAAACCACACTGTGCAGGAGTCAGAGTGGGCAGAGTTGTGTTTGACCCAGGGAGGGCCAACTAGGAATTGGAAGCCTCTATGAGAGGACTGCTGCATAATGTTCTTGATCACCTGGCAGTCAATGACCTGCCCGTTGGGACCGAGTCAAGGGACATCACAAACCCTCATGAAGGATTTGGACAAAGGGACAGTAGCCTGGGGCCTAGACCCCTGGGGGAAGTAGCGTGATGCCCACCCGGAGATGAGGGTGACATCAGTGTCCTTGGCAACGTCATTTGTTGTCAGAGAGTATCCATTGTACGCAGGTGAGACCTGCATGATGACAAGGGGAGACTTGGCCACTTCAAGGGCATGATTGACAGCCCCATTCATGTTGGAGAGATCCCTCAGGGCGGGCTTGTCACCGTGAAAGATGATGAGGACCTGGTACCAAGAGGGGCCAGCAGTAGTCATCCTCGGGTGCTTGGGCTTGGGCTGCGAGGAGGAGGAGGGAGTAGGGGAAGTGGGACGGCCCCTACCAATGGTATGGGCAATCTGCTCCAGGGTAAGATGAGGGAATACCTTCACCATGGCTGCAATGGCTGCAACCTGGGCAGAGGCATCCCTCGAGGGGGGAGGTGACCCCTTGGCAACCTGTGCAAATGACTGTTTCTTCGGTATGCTCAGCTTGGAGGCTATGTTAACTTTAGGGGGTGGACCAAGAGGAAACTTGGCCGCCCTTGACCAGTGGTTCTCTGCAGACCCCACTCATTGTCTTGTTTTCTGGGTTGTGCCCTTGAAGCACAAGTTCCCTATGTTATCCGAGGCTATTCGGCAGGCCAAGGATCTTGTTGTTGCTGCAGGGCTTAGGCCCCAAACTTCCATCAACTCCCTGAGGGCTAAGGCTACACGGGAGGTATGCAACCAATGGGTGAATATGTTTTGTTCACCCAGGTATCAGGGTTCCAGTTTCCTGGACCTCATAGGGGGCAATGACAAGCCCCTCAGGCCCACATATCACAAGTCTGGTGCGTGGATCCCTGGCTTTGGTGGCTCGCCTGGTGAATTTGCCCGGGCATGCCGTACTTTCACTGGCCATGCCCCTGTTGGGGAATACCATGCCAGGTTTCATCCTACTGAGCCACAAGGCTGCAGTTGTGGGGCCCATCTTCAAACGAGACATCACATCTTTGTGTTCTGTCTGGACTACCACTGGTTACGAGGTTTCCCAACTTGTACGGGCCACGTAACCATGTTTTTCAACATGAATCCCTCAGCTTTCATGTTTGAACCCCAAGCTCCCCCAAGCTCCCCCTCAGGGGGGCATTGGGTAACTGCTTGGCAGTGGCCCAGTTGGTCAGTCCCCCTCACTGCCCCTGGGTAGCAGTGAAACGCTGGAAAACGGACTTGATGGCAAGGGTGGGGAAGCAAACACTGAGGGGACAAGGATGGGAAGCTCTCACACTAAACCCAACACTCAACTCTCAAAACTTCGAACACAACTCACTAAACTCGGATGAGAGCTTAGGGCAAAGGTATAGGGTAGGATATGTCAAAGAGTAATTGTTTTGCCAAGGCAAGTTCGAGGGGGTGCGGATCTGACAGATAGAATCGAAGTAACCGATTTTAGAGAGTTCCAAAAGACACAGTTTACTGGCTGGAAAAGCCCTGGACAACTGCACGGAAATCTGATCTCTAAACTGAGTGTAATGCAAGACCCACTTGATTACAACTCCTCTGGACTCTGGGGGACAAACTCAAGCTCAAGACCCACTTGGCTTAGTCTGTTCTGTCTCTGATTTAGAATTGAACTCAAAGAAATCTCAAGTCCAAATCCCTCTACTTTCTAGGCTCTAGGAAATCACACAAAGTGAGCTCGGGGTGATTCTCCTTTTAATAACTCTTTCTGAACTCTCCTGAAGACTAGTTTCACTTAAACAATTCACACAAAATAGATCTAAACCGTTCTTGATCACGGCTGCAAAGTACTCTGCTGAGAAGTTGGGGTGAAGCCCTTCTTCCTTCTTCTCAGAGGCCTGCAGCCGTATTTTTATATTGAGAGAGATACAAAACTAAAATAGACGAAACAGAGAGATTTGAAATACAGGAAATTCGGTCCGTGGTAAAACAAAAGGATAGAATATTTTAGAAAGTTCTTCTGCATTGCTGCAAGTGTCCGAAGTACTCGGAATATGTTTTCGAGTCAACAGCAGTCTGGCCGTTGCTACTAGGTCATTGGGAATGCAGACGTTTGATGACGTATGCCTGAGCTCTCGGATCAAAATGCTGATCGTGTCTCGGAGATGGTTCCCATTGTTCCGTGCCTGCTGAACTCTCCCTCGGGAAGCGATTCTGTAGCATCGTGGACCCACAAAGTACACCTAATTAGTGCACAATAATCCGTTTGGAATATTCTGATGCTCAGGGGTGCTGTTCTGATACTAGAAAGTTTGTTCTGTTGTCCATGCTCTGTTTCTAAGGGTTTTGCCTGTCTGCATAACCTCGTTCCAGGTCTCTGGAATATTCTACAGTTCTCGCAAGCTGGTTTGGCTCACTCCCGGTCTCTGAGTTTAATTTATCTCATGCATAGTCCTCCCTGATTGCGACCTGGGTTGGTTTGGCAAGCTATGTACAGCCTGGAATCCCCTAGTAGTTGCCCAAAATGCCCGCCCTTTACTGAGTTCTGTCATAAAGGCTATCCCTCGCATGAGTTTAGACACCATTAGGCATACGCTAGGGCACAAACACCCTATACACGGTCGAACTGGCGACCTCGGGATAGGTCCCAATCCTCTCTGAGGTTCATAGATGTATTGCCATTGATTTTATAGTAATAAAATCAGGTAAAATGGTGTATTTTAGGTGTAGACCCAAAATCGGCTTATCAGCGGGCATAGGGACTTAGGGTGAATTGACACCTCAGCCCCCTAGGGAGCACAACCCTCTGCAAGCTGTCGGGCGACTGTAGGGGCCTGCTGCAAACTGACGCATACTGCCCCCCTGGTGGGGGGCAGGGGACCCTTGGCACCCAGCATTTCTGGGCTGTGTTCTCGTTTACACCTGCCCATATCTCCCATTCCCTCTCAGTCGATCGAGAGCGGTCTTTTAGGTTGTGGCACCTTTAATGCCACAAATTCTATGTTTGTATTGTTAAGTACAGACTTCTTATTAGTTTTGTTTTAAACTAGTAGGCGTGGACTGTGTCCGGGCACCATGTTAAATAAATTTGATTAAAAAAAAAAAAAAGATTTGTGGCGCTCCACAGAGCTATCAGGATTGAGCTTGACTCGAAATACCCACCCACAGTCAATAGCTGTCTTCCCAGGAGGCAATTTGATGATGTCCCAGGTGTGGTTGCCTAGCAGAGAGGACATCTGGTCATTGCAGGCTGTCTGCCACCTAGGGCCATCTGGGCCACTAAATGCAGCCTTGAGAGTGCAAAATCCAGGATCCTCAGTGTTGCCAGCAAACTCGACCTCAAGAAAGCCATCATTAGCAGCCAAGTCAGCTTCCTCCTCTTCATCACTGTCTGGAACAACAGGAGTGGGCTCTCTGACCTTCCACCACTCACCAGGGGGTCACCTGACCCTCATGCCTCGTCTAGGCTCGAATACAGGTGCAGGGGGAAAGCCAGGTGAAGCAGGAGGTGCAGGAATGCAAATTGGAGCTGGGGCAGGAGCAGGAGAAGCTGGGGCAGTAGAGAGTGTGACAGGAAGTGCAGGAGCTGGCTCAGAAAGTGGTGTCACCTCTCGAGGAGGCACAGGCTCAACTCGAGGGACAGCAGCTGGCTCAGAGGGAGCCAGAGGTGGAGATGGAGTGTAGCATTCACCCCCTGAATCTGAGAGAGGTGGCACACCCAGGGAAGATGGAGGAACACAAGGAGCGACTGGAGGCTGCAGGAGGGGACTGGTGGTGTCTGGAGTGGGCTCAGAGCAACTGGGGAAAGTAGAAGGCACAGGGGACTCTTTGTTTTTTTTCTTTTTTTTTTATAATCAAATGTATTTAACATGGTGCCCGAACACAGTCCACGCCTACTAGTTAAAAAACATAACTAATAAGTAGTCTGTATCCGACAATACAAACTTAAAGAGATTTGGCATTAAAGGCGCCGCAACCTGAAAGACCACTCTCAATCAACTGAGAGGGAACAGGAGATACAGGAGCGCATAAACGAGAACGCAGCCCAGAAATGCTGGGTGCCAAGGGTCCCCTGCCCCCTGCCAGGGGGGCAGTATGCATCAGTTTGCAGCAGGCCCCTACAGTTGCCTGACAGCTTGCAGAGGGTTACGCCCCCTAGGGGGCTGAGGTGTCAATTCACCCTAAGTCCCTATGCCCGCTACCTGGGGGCAGTGAGGGGGATTGACCAACTAGGCCACTGCCAGGCAGTCGGGAGCTAACCCAATGGCCACCAGGCAGTTACCTGATGCCCCCCTGAGGGGGAGCTTGGGGTTCAAACATGAAAGCTGAGGGATTCATGTTGAAAAACATAGTAACATGGCCCATACAAGTCGGGAAACCACGGGCACAGGGGACTCAGGAGAGGGAGCTGAAGCATTCAGCTTTGAGATGGACAGGCCAGGGAAGTGCCTCTCGTCGAAATCAGCTCTCTCTGAGATCCTCACTGTTAAATGTTATGTACCAATTTGGGCAATCCCAGAAATGCCCAAGATTCGTTCTCAATGATCTATTGTCCTACTGCAATATAAATTACAGTAGTTTACAATGTGTATCCCTTGTTGTTTTGCCCCCACCAATACACCCATTATATTGTCCTCTCACACTCACCTGCTTAGTGACCAGGTTATAGAACTTCCAAGCCTTGTAGCCAGTAGGATAGCCTATGAAGACACACTTCTCCATGTGAGAACCAAGAGAGGATTGCTTATCAGCCTGAATATGCACATAGGCAGTGCACCCCCAGACTTGAAGATGGGAAACATCAGGTTTTTGACCATAGAAGGCCTCATAGGGAGTGGTAGGGAGGGGAGAAGTGGGGAGGCAATTCCAGACATGCACCATGGATACAAGACACTCACCCCAGAAAGAATGAGGAAGGCCAGACTCAGAGAGCATAGCAGTGATTCTCTCACCCATAGTCCTGTTAGCATGCTCAGCAAGGCCATTCTGCTGAGGCCTATTACAAGCAGAGTGCCTCCTCTCGATCCCAGCAGCTGTAGTGAACTCCAGAAAGCAATTAGACATGTATTCACCTCCCTTGTCATCCTGCAGAGCTTGCAGTTTGACTCCTAGCTGAGTCTCAGCCCAAGCCTTGAAAGATCTGAAGGCATCAAATGCCTCAGACTTCTTCTTGAGCAAGTAGACACCTCAAAATCGAGTTGAGTTGTCAATAAAGGTGATCCAGTACCTATAGCCCTGGTGGGTGGCCACAGGCAGGGAGCCATGCAGATCAGAGTGTACAAGCTCAAGGGGAGACCTGGAGTGGTTGGGAGACGAGGGGAATGGGTTGGAGTGCATCTTGCCAGCTAGACAGGGCTCACAAATCGGATCAGGAGCCTCTCAAGAGTCAAGGACAAGCCCAGTGACCAGTTGCTGAGACACCATCTTCCTCACATCAGCATGATTATGGTGGATAAAGCAACAATGCCAGAGGGAATAGTCAAGGGGGAGGGTACAGATGGTGCTGAGAGTGTTCTGGGAAGGTCGAGTGGTGCCCTCAAGCACAGCAGTGTTGTTGGAGCAAATCCTAGCACAGAATAGAGTGTCCCCAGCCCTCAGAAAGCTCATATGTGAAGCAGAGACATTGATATTAAGCCCCTTGGCTCAAGTAAGAGATTACTCTGTAGCTGGGGGACATGCAGAACTTGCGAAAACTCGACAGGCCTCGTCTCCTTGCCCTCCACAAGTGGTTGGAACACCACAGAGCCCACTCCAGCTGAGAAAATGACTAAATCGTTGGCCAAGCAAATGGGAATGCGAAGGGGAGCATAGGAATGCATCCAGTGGTGATGGGGGGTCATATGAGAAGTGGCCCCAGAGTCTACAAGCCAGTCAACATCAGGAGAAGGCTGTAGAGGCGAGGGAGACTGGCATTCCCAGCAAACTCAGAGGTCTGGAGTGCATTCTCGGAGCCTGAGGTGGCAGGGGAAAGTGCAGGGGAGTCCTGGGCCTTGTTAGCACATTGCCTACAACATCTGGAGCCACCATTCGAAGCCCTATTGCGAGTAGCCTGCTGTGCCTTCTTCTGTGCATCCTCGAAAGCATAGCACTTGGCCATGATGTGTCCAGACTTGTGACAAAAATCGCATTTGACAGAGGAAGGAGCAGTCCAGGAGGTTGCTGCAAGTGCCTGGGAAGAGGGGGGAAGGTCCGTAGCTCGTCTGCAGCGCTGGTTGTCCTCTGTGATAAAAGCCTGGTGCACAGAAGCCTTGTCAAGTTTGTCCATCAGTAACAGAGAGAAGGTAAAGGAGGAGTATTCCTCAGTGGGCAGGGCTCTAATAAGGGACATAGAGGCGAGTTCCTCATCCAACTGCTGCAGTGTGAAGCCCTTGGGGCGCAAATTTGCAATTTTGCGCATATTTTCATCCACCCTGTTCATCAGAGCCTGCAGGGACTCATCCTTGGCCTTCCTGATGCTGAAGAGGTCATCATATGCGTTAAAACACATCCCAGCACACTTCTGGAGGTGTACTTGCTCCAGGGCAGTCCACATCTTCACAGGGTCATCCTGGATTGAGTTGAAGTGGATCCTCTGCTCAGGCTCCACCATAAGGAACAGCCAGCCAGCTGCCTTGTCCAACTTGGCCTCCCAAGCCTTCTTTCAAGTGGACTCTGCCTCAGTGGGGGGAGAGGAGCAGGAGGGACTCAGCTGTTGCCCAGAGACAATTCTCCACAGGCCAGATGCCCTAAACCAAGCTTCCATTTCTCCAGCCCAGGTAGGATAGTTGCCAGCATTGAGTTTCTCTAACTTTGGACTGTTGCTGGACATGGTAGATGACGTGGCAAGTAGGGGAACAATGTAGGAGGCTGGGGAAGTGATGGGGGAGAGCAGAGAAGAGGAATGAGAGAGTTAAGTGAAAGAGTGTAGAGTTGCCAAAGAGAGTGTTCGGAGAAAAACGCAATTCGTGGCTGCTATAGCCCAGGGCCCATAACCTGTTGAAGCAGGAATGTTGGGGGACTGCTGAGGAGTCCTAGCAGCAAAGGAACGAAGGGAATACATGTAGAATTGAGCTGGAAATGAATAAACAAGCTGTGGACAGCTGTGAGAGACTAGAACACTAAGTAGCTAAACTACTCACCTGTGGACAGCTGTGAGAGACTAGAAGTCCCAAACTTGTCCACAGGTGCAACTACACTACCTGATCATATGACCTACTGATCTAAGTGTCCTGTGCTATCTACAAGTCCACAAACCACAACACAAGTCCACTGGACTGCCAGAGCACAACTCTGCAAGTCCATAGTGCACTCCTAACAAATTTTCTGACTAGCTTTGGATCTATGAAGCAATGAGTAGAACTACCATCTATCAAAGATTTAGCAGTAAAGATTTTATTAGCCAAAGTAGAAGCATTGAAAAAAGTAGAAGAAACAGAAACAAATAATGAATTCAGATTGGAAAGAGTGGACACATTGATACAGAAACTCTCTGGTGCACAGATGAGTTCAATGCGGTCCCCAGTCTGTGCAGAGTCCTGAGGACTGCCTGTCATTTTTCCAACTCCTTAGGAGTCTTGGAAGAGCCATCCTTGTTCTGAGCTTTGGACCTAGGGCTCTTAGGCTTAGAAGAAGAAGAGGACGCTGCAGCCAAAGCACCGGCCGAGGTCAAGGAAGTGGGCTTCCAGGGACAGTCACCAACAACATGGCCCAAACTGCCACAGAACATACACAAATTGTTGTCAATGCAGCGTTGTCATTCCTTCTGTGTAAGCTTGCCATTACTGTTGAGCTTACCTGAGAGGTCAGGCTTGTTGGAGTTGGTGTTAGAGGAAGATTGTTGATTGGAATTGGAAGATGATTTATTGTTGTTCAACTGATTGTTGCCGCCAGTTGACTTGTTCTGTTGCAAAGAATTGTTACCATTATTGTTGTTACCACCCTTCTTGTTGTTGGACTGCTGCTGGTTATTGGAATTATTGGAGGCACCCGAGCGGTTGGCCACACACTTCTTCTCACATTGGCATTCCCAATAGTGGGTGTCTATTTGCATAGCTGCAGTGAGCATATCAGCAAGTCTGGTAGATTTACCTTCAGGCCAGTTGGTCAGGGCATCCTGAACACGATCTGGAAGGCCTTTATAATAGCAGTGGCAGAGAATGGAGTTATTCCATTTGACAATGGAGGCAAGATGTGCGAAATCAATGTTGTACTTGGTGATAGTGCTAGCTGAGGTCATCCAAAGGGTATCCAATTCTTTGGCCACCTCAGTGATGAGATTGAGACCACCAAACTGAGTCTTTAGCTCCTCCTCAAAGTAAGACCAGTAGTTGTACCAATCAAGATGGCTATTAGACAGATCTTGTTTTTCCAACTGGGTTTCAAACCAGGTCTGTGCAGTACCATGCAAATAAGTCAATGTGAAGTTGATACGAGAGTTGTTGGAATGGAAGTATAGTTGACACTGAAAGAGGAAAGGTTCTAGCTTTGAGGAATCACTACTGTTGAACTTGTCAGGTTCCTTAGCCTTGACCCGAGGCCTGTGAGGGCCAGGGGTGGCCAAGGGTCAATTGCTGACAAGGTTGGCTATACAGTTGAGAGCCTGAGCCAGAGGGTAAGCATCATCATCATCAATATCATCGTCTCCTTTGTCTTCATCACCAGGGTTGTCTGGGTTGCCCAAGCCACCAGGATTGCCCAAACTGCCACTGTTAAGTGGGGAAGGGTTACCTGAGGGTCCAGCTGAGGTGTTAAGAACAGGTGCTTGGTTGGGGAAAATATAACATGAAAGAAAGTTGACTGAGGTTGACTGAGAATTCAGCTGGGTTGAAGATCAAGTTACAAAGGTAAGGTCTTGGCTTCAGCATATGTGCTGCACTGTTCTGATACCAATGACTAATTTGTTGCCTTGGGCAATAGAATGAAAGGCTTCACAAAGTGAAGGCTTAGAAGGGAAAGCTACTAATCCAAAGACGTTGGCCTGAGATAATGAACACAAGCTCAACTGAAGCTTCAGTTGAGTCTTTTTTTTTGTTTTTTTTTATAATCAAATATATTTTACGTGGTGCCCAAACGCAGTCCACACTTACTAGTTAAAACAAAACTAATAAGAAGTCCATACTAGACAAGTACAAACATGAAAAAGTTTCTGGCATTAAAGGCACCGCAACCTGAAAGACTGCTCTCGATCAACTGAGAGGAAACGGGAGATATGGGAGCACATAAACGAGAACATGGCCCAGAAATGCTGGGTGCCAAGGGTCCCCTGCCCCCCACCAGGGGGGCAGTATGCGTCAATTTGCAGCAGGCCCCTACAGTCGCCTGACAGCTTGCAGAGGGTTGCGCCCCCTAGGGGGCTGAGGTGTCAATTCACCCTAAGTCCCGATGCCTACCACCTGAGGGCAGCAAGGGGGATTGACCAACTGGGCCACCGCCAGGCAGTCAGGGGCTAACCCAACGGTCACCAGACAGTTACCCAATGCCCCCCTGAGGGGGAGCTTGGGGCTCAAACATGAAAGCTGAGGGATTCATGTTGAAGAACATGGTTACGTGGCCCATACAAGTCAGGAAACCTCATAACCAGTGGTAGTCCGGACAGGACACAAAGATGTGGTGCCTCATCTGAAGACGGGCCCCACAACTGCAGCCTTGTGGCTCAGTAGGATGAAACCTGGCATAGTACTCCCTGATAGGGGTGTGGCCAGTGAAAGTACAACATGCCCGGGTGAATTTGCCAGGTGAGCCACCAAAGCCAGGGATCCACACACCAAACTTGTGGTACGTGGGCCTGAGGGGCTTGTCATTGCCCCCTATGAGGTCCAGGAAGCTGGAACCCCAATACCTGGGTAAATGAAACATGTTCACCCATTGGTCACAAACCTCCCGCATAGCCTTGGCCCTCAGGGAGTCAATGGAAGTTTGGGGCCTAGGCCCCGCAGCAACAATAAGATCCTTGGCCTGTCAAACGGCCTCGGATAACACAGGGAAATTGTGCTTCAAGGGCACAACCCAGAAAACTAGTTGGCGAGCAGGGTCCGCAGAGAACTACTAGATTTTCAGTGTAGGGGGGTCCCACTTGGATGCTAAGGGATCCTAGTGAATGAGGGAAGCGCCAATGTATTAGAGATACGCGGACAAAGGGGAAGGAACCCAAAGTCTATTGCTTATATACAGTTCTGTAGACTACGCTATCTATAGATACTGCACACAGACCAACACACAGACCATGTCACATCACAAGTGTGACATGACATGTTGGAGGAGAAATGTAGCAACAAGTCATACGACACAGGAGAAATGAACAGAAGGAGGAACACTTACCTCGTCGACCAGTTATGGCGTAACCAAGATGGCTGAGACCATTCAGTTGCACACTCGACCGGGACACCCAATTCCAACAAGAACCACTCATCGAGAAGGCAGCACACCGCCAGGGAATGAGCCTGGCCAGCATGAACCAAAGGGTCCAACACATGCAAGACAGAGCCCACAGAGTGCATATACAGGACAATAGTAGAGGCCCCACCATAGCCAACCACCATGGACAGGCCCAGACAAACCGAAAAGAGAGCAGCATCAGGGGCCATCACCCTCCTGGCAGCTCTCCTGGTCTCATGAACACAGGAAAGCCCATAGAAGACAGATGCAGCTGCAACTGCCTGCCTTGCAGCCACAGGCAGCCAGTGTGAACCAGCCACCATGCGGAGCATAAGGTCATCCTCCTCAGCATGTTGCACAGACCTGCCGAGGTCAGAAAGAAAAGCCTTCCAGGCCTCATCATCAGCCTGGGGAGGAATGGAATGAACTGTGATCTGGTTGTCAAACCGATCACAGAGGCAGAGACCAGGCCTTGCTGCATCATCAAACACATCAAAAACCTCGGTAAGTGAAGGGAGAACCTGCTGGATCTCCATAACAGCACTCTTGACTTTGGGCTTGTGACCCTCTGCCATAAGAGGCTTCAGTTGAGTCTGGTTGAGTAACAATGAAGATAGTGTCAATGATCCTTGACTTGGGATCACTAACAATAGTGAGAGAGACCAACCGAGGAACTCAGTTGGAATGGAACTTAGCAGAATGGAGGAGCAGAGTTCTGGGTTGATATTAGACTGGTGATACAAATGGTTGTAGCTAGTCTTATATACTAAACAGAAGTCAGGGATGGAACAATAAGAATAGTGAAGCACATGGACATCTTTTTTTTTTTTTTTTTGAATCAAATATATTTAATGTGGTGCCCGAATGCAGTCCACGCTTACTAGTTAAAACAAAACTAATAAGAAGTCCATACCAGACGAGTACAAACATAGAAATTAATGGCATTAAAGGCACTGCAACCTGAAAGACTGCTCTTGATCAACTGAGAGGGAACAGGAGATGTGGGCACGCACAGATGCGAGCACGGCCCAGAAATGCTGGGTGCCAAGGGTCCCCTGCCCCCTGCCAGGGGGGCAGTATGTGTCAATTTGCAGCAGGCCCCTATGGTCGCCTGACAGCTTGCAGAGGGTTGCACCCCCTAGGGGGCTGAGGTGTCAATTCACCCTAAGTCCCTATGCCTGCCACCTGAGGGCAACGAGGGGGATTGACCAACTGGGCCACTGCCAGGCAGTTACCTGACACCCCCCCGAGGGGGAGCTTGGGGTTCAAACATGAAAGCTGAAGGATTCATGTTGAAAAACATAGTAACGTGGCCTGTACAAGTCGGGAAACCATGCAACCGGTGGTAGTCCAGGCAGGACACGAAGATGTGGTGCCTCGTCTGGAGACAGGCCCCACAACTGCAGCCTTGTGGCTCGGTTGGATGAAACCTGGCATGGTACTCCCCAATCAAGGCATGGCCAGTGAAAGCACGGCACACCCGGGCAAATTCACCAGGCGAGCCACCAAAGCCAGGGATCCATGCACCAGACTTGTGGTACGTGGGCCTGAGGGGCCTGTCATTGCCCCCTATGAGGTCTAGGAAACTGGAACCCTGATACCTGGGTGAACAAAACATGTTCACCCACTGGTTGCAAACCTCCCATGTGGCCTTGGCTCTCAGGGAGTCGATGGAAGTTTGGGGCCTAGGCCCTGCAGCAACAATGAGATCCTTGGCCTGCTGCACGGCCTCAGATAACATAGGGAACTTGTGCTTCAAGGGCACAACCCAGACTACTAGTCGACAAGCAGGGTCCGCAGAGAACCACCCATCGAGAAGATGGCACACCGCCAGGGAGTGAGCCTGGCCAGCATGAACTGAAGGGTCCAATGCATGCGAGACAGAGCCCGCAGAGTGCGTATAAAGGACGATGGTAGAGGCCCCTCCATAGCCAACTGCCATGGAAAGGCCCAGACAAACTGAAAGGAGAGCAGCATCAGGGGCCGTCACCCTCCTGGCGGCCCTCCTGGTCTCGCGGACACAAGAGAGCCCATAAAAGACAGACACAGCCGCAACTGCCTGCCTCACAGCCACAGGAAGCCAGTGTGAACCAGCCGCCACACGGAGTGTAAGATCATCCTCCTCAGCACGTCGCATGGACCTGCCAAGGTTGGAGAGAAAAGCCTTCTGGGCTTCATCATCAGCCCAGGGAGGAACAGAGTGCACTGTGATCCGGTCGTTAAACCGATCACAGAGACGAAGACTGGGCCTCACTGCATCATCAAACACATCAAACACCTCAGTGAGGGAAGGGAGAACCTGTTGGATCTCTATGACGGCACTCTTGACCTTGGGCTTGTGGCCCTTGGCCATAAGAGCAACCGAGCAGGGATGCAGGACCGCATTGCTGCCATACTCCCTCCCCGGGAGCAACCTAAGGGGGTGGGAGGAGCCCAGAGTTGCCACGCAATATATCATATGCTTGGCAAGCTTCTGGAGGTAAAAATGAATAGGCAGAAGGCCCGTGAGGGCTTCCACTGCTCCAGTCGGCAAGGTGCAAAAAGCACCAGTAACCCACAGGGCAGCTCGACGCTGCATCTGCATGAAAAGGGCCAAGACACCCTAGCACATGGACATCTAACTACATGAGGGGTTGTGGGTCCTATGTAAAATGGATCACTAATCAAAATGATAATATGAAATGATGGAAGGGAATGATAGAACATGAAAAGGGAGCATGGGATGTGGAAGGGGAATATCCCTTCTTGACCTTTAACCACCACCACCAATTTTTGAGTCAGTCTCTGGCTGGTTGTAGCATTATAGTTAGGTGTTTTGTTCTGAATACTAGCTCTACTGTACTATGCCCCCCAAGCCCAATGCTTGTGTGGCCTCAGATTGCTCACCAGCTGCTGCATGTTTTTTCTCCCTGGGTGCTTTTGGCTCCCACCCCCCCCTCACCTACTCCTGCCCCTGCTGGCTCTGTTGATGAGGCACTAGCCAACATTGCCACAAAGCATTTATGCTTTGAGGCATCCCCCGCCCTTTCCTATGGCTCAACTCCCTCCCCCCATTGCAGCTGCAGTGGCCACCTTTGCTGCCTGCAAAGTCCAGCCTATCCCTTCTGCCCCCATCCAGCAGGACCCTGCCCTGGATTACAGCTCCTGGCTGGTCAAGACTGCCCTCCCCCACTTGGGTCCCCTGCTTGCCTCTAAGCCTGCAGATCCGGCCACTGCCCTTGCTCTCGTTGAGGGCTCTTACCACCTCCTGGATGCTATTCTTGCATCCAAATGGTCCAACATACAGGTCTCCTCCCAGGGCCAACAAGTATCATTCTGGGAGTACTTTTGTCACTATGTGGCACATTGGGCTCCCTCCTCCCCTCCCCAACATGTGGACACCACATGGAACCACTGAGGTAAGCAGGTCTGCTGGGCCCTCTAACCTGTCCCCTACAGCCTTGGCCACTGCCCAGGCTGTGTCAGGGACTATCCCTACACAGTTTGGCACTGTTCCAGCTGCCCATGTCCCCCCTCCCCCTCACCCTGTGCACTTTCCTAGGTGCCCTCGATCTGTTCCCTCCAGTGTTCCCCCTCCCCCCTCCTTTCTTATGCTAGTGCACTCAAGGTGGTGCCCACCTTGGTCTATGTGGCCAAGGCATTCCCCTCACTCTCCACAGACCACATCATTGCTGTCCAAAAGGCCATTCTCAGTGTTGGAGTTTGCCCAGCTACACCTGTTCTTATCTTATCTTATCACACTCCCTTATCTTATCATTCTTTATCTCCCCCTCTATCTCCTAATCTCCCCACTATCTCCACTCCTTTGTTCCCTTTATGGTAGTGTCCTTGTCCCACTTATGGTAGCTCCATTGTTCTCCTATTAGGGTAGGTAGTGCACAGACCATCTCCTGTATGTATATATAGGAGTGTCCCTCCACCCCAATCCTACAACCTTTCCTCCCATCAGTGTTTGTGTTAGTGTTTGAGTTTTTCCTTCTATCACTCCTTCCTCTACATCTCCTATCATTCTCCTCTCTCTCTCTCTCTTTTGTGTCTCTCTGCACATTCCCACTGTCATATTCCAACACTCAGTGCTCTGGTCTCCAAGGCCAAGTGCTCCTGTACCATGGCTAGCCCCTCATGGCACCAAATTTTAATCCCTGGGTCTGATGCCCTCTCCAAGGCATCTCTTCTGTATGTCACCCATGTTGTTAACTTGGTGTTGTTGGCCTCTGGCTCCACACTTCACATCAAGTTGGTGCACCCTTCCTCTGGGGGCCTGTCCCTCTCCACCTCTGCTGTAGCATTGGCTGCTGAGCTGGTGACTGTCAGCACTGCCCTCAGCAGGGACCTCAAAACACCCTCAGTCTCTGCTGCCCTTCCCACATCATGCTCTTACTTGAAGCTTGTTGACATCCCTCTTTTCCAACCTGGTACCACCAACTGGGTCACCTCTGCCAAGGTGGTGCAGGCTCTCAGCTGGTCCCCCCTTGCCCTCTCCCTCCCCTTTGCTGGCCCCCCCTGGGTGGTCTGCAACTCTGCCAAGTCAACCATGGCTACTGCCTGGTTCAACATTCACAACTCTCAGTCTGGCTCCTGTGCTAAGGTGGTGGCTGGGCATTCTATCCCCCTTGCAGGCACCATATGTTTCATCTGGACTACCCATGCTAACCCCAGCACCCTGTGCTGCTCCCATTGTTGGTGCTGGGGCCACACCATCCATTCCTGCCATGCACGTTCTGTGCATTGCCCTATATGTTCTGCATCACTTCTTGTTCTGGTATGTTACTCGTTCTTTGCGTGCACTTACTGTTGGATCTTCAATCCAGGATTACCGTACTATGCCCTAGACAAGGGCCTCTGACCAGCTCCGAGGGGGGAGGTCAGATTGCAGCAGATCTTCCGCTATGGCCCAGCCTTCCCCAGGTGACCCTCTGGACACTCTCCAGTCCCCCACACCCCAGCATTCCCAGGGCCCTTGGTCTCAGGTGGACGACCTGATGACAAGCACTCATGAGCCTCTCCCAGCTGCCCCTGGCCTCTCCTTTCTTGATGATGGGTCTACTGTCGTCAATTCATTCTTGGAAGATAGGACTCCTACCAGGCCCATTTGACCCAATTCCAGGGCTTCCAAACACCCCTGCTCCATTGCAGGATCCAATGACGACGACAACATGTCCAACACCTCGGGTTCTCACCCAGCCGACACTCCTGGCGGCAGTCTGTTTGCCCCGCCGCCGATTTCCCCTCTTCGTTTGGAGGCCCCTCCTTCGGATGGGCTGGGACCGGCTTTAGCTGCAATAGGGCAGTTGCTCAGAGTGGCCAATGGTTGGCTGCGCAAGAGAGGCTGGGGTCTCGACCTCAGTGACCCTGAGACTACTGAACTCCTCAGGGCTGTGGGCAACACCCTGGAGACTCTGTCTCATGTTGGGCTACTGGATACTCTGGTGACCTGCACGTCTACAGCCACCCTTAGGGGTCTTATGGCCAGGACTATTGTCCGGGACATCTCTGATGTTCCCCCCTCCATCCGTCAGGGGATGGGTGGTGCCCCTCCGCTGGGCAACTCCATGGATCTGGAGCCCGATATGGCCCCAAACTCCTCTGTTGCTGGGTTGGCTCCCGAACCCCCTCCTGCTTGTCAGGATAAGGGTAAAGGGAAGGCCCCGGCCCCTCCCCCTCCTTCAGGAGGGTCTCAGGGTGCTGCTACTGCCTCAAGACCCGGTCCTTTGCAGGCCAGTACTTCCTCGGGCAATGCCTCTGCCCAAGTTGCAGCCATTGCAGTCATGGTGAAGGCATTCCCTCATCTTACTCTGGAGCAGATCGCCCACACCATTAGTAAGGGCAGTCCTGCCTCCCCTGCTCTCTCCTCCTCCTCGCAGCGCAAGCCCAAGCACCTGAGGATGACTACTGCTGGCCCCTCTTGGCACCAGGTTCTCATCATCTTTCACGGCGACAAGCCCGCCCTGAGGGATCTCTCCAACATGAATGGGGCTGTCAATTGTGCCCTTGAAGTGGCCAAGTCTCCCCTTGTCATCATGCAGGTCTCACCTGTGTACAACAGATACTCTCTGGCGACAAATGATGTTGCCAAGGACGCTGACATGACCCTTATCTCTGGGTGGGTGTCATGCTACTTCCCCCAGGGGTCTAGGCCCCAGGCTACTGTTCCTTCATCCAAATCCTTTATGAGGGTTTGTGATGTCCCTTGACTCGGTCCCAATGGGCAGGTCATCGACCACCAGGCGATTGAGAATATTATGTGGCAGTCCTCTCACTGGGGCTTCCAGTTCCTTGTTGGCCCACCCCGGGTCAAACACAACTCCGCCCACTCTGATTCATGCATGGTGTGGTTTGAAATCTGGGACTCCAGCATGGGTTCTATTGCTCGTCAGATGGTCAACCGCTCATTGGCCATTGGTACTCGGGCCTGCCCCATCAGGGCTGCCAAACCTTGTCAGGGTGTGTCCCTCTGCCAGCGTTGCTGGAAGTGGGGTCACACCTCACAAGTCTGTAAAAGGGCAAGAACCCTTCTCCCGCCACCCTGGAGGGCAAGCCATGCCCTCACCCCCCATGCTGCCGCAACTGTGGTGGCAAGCATGCTCCCTATGACAGG
The DNA here is from genome assembly GCA_004296355.1 of Lepiota venenata. Taxonomy (NCBI): domain Eukaryota; kingdom Fungi; phylum Basidiomycota; class Agaricomycetes; order Agaricales; family Agaricaceae; genus Lepiota; species Lepiota venenata. Next base: position 1,345,071 of record RCFS01000003.1, read on the forward strand.
GACTGCCCTTGGTGGGCCAAGCAGTATGACACTGAGTGGTTCTGCAAGCAGTACTCTGAGGTAAGGTCCAAGGAGACCTTGCCTTGCACCTCTGCTAACTCACGACCTCCTCATGCCTAGGACAACTAGTGTACAGGAGATCCGGGTTTTTTCACAGAATGTCAATTCTCTTTTTCCAAGAACTGCCCTGGAGAACAGTTTGCTCTGCTCCCTTGACGTGCTCTAAGGAGGGTGATGAGGTAATCGGTGCCCCGCTCCACCCGGAGTGGATGTGTATGGTTCCGCCTAAGGTTGGTGATCTGAACCCGCAGGTTATGGCTTATGTCCATAACCAGCTTAAGCCTCTCCAGCCCGCGTTTAGGCGCGATCTGGTAGATAATCGCAATCTGTTGCTTCTGTCCCTGTTCTTCGGGGGGGAGCCAATCCATCTTCTGAATGTCTATTCTGACAACAGGCACACTGCCATCAGGCTTTTTTCTGGAGGCTTGGTGGATGAACTTCCCCCTCTGTTCTATATGGGGGGTGACTTTAACTGTCACTCACGTGTGTGGGACCCTGAGCGGATCCCCCACCTGGGTGTGGCGCAGTCCCTTTTGGAGTCTGTGTCAGATCTTGGGCTGGATCTGGTGCTTCCTGTAGTGCCGGGCCCTACCCACTTCCCACATGACCGTAATCTAAACCCTTCGGTTATAGATTTGGTCTTCTTTCCCATGGCAAGGGGCAATGAGCTCAAGCCCGTCATTGATCTTGATCACCGGGGCGCGTTGGATCACACCCCCCTGACTGTTGTTCTTCCCACTTCTAGGTTCCTTGTGGGGGCCTGGAAGCGGGTCATTAAACAGGACTCAGATGAGGAAGCTGCCTTCCTCGGCAAGGTTGCAGAAGGGGTGGGGGCCTTGGTCTTCGCCCTGGTGGGGCCCAGAATGCTCCAAACTCATTGCTGCCCACCGTGCTGCTCCCTCCCCAGAGTCATGGCGGGCTTTTTGGGCTGCATGCAAATGCACCAAACGTGTCTTCTTCAATGCTCGCATTGCGGAGATTGCTACCGCTAACAAGCATCCCTGGGACCTGATGGCCTGGGTTCAGCAATGGAAGCTCCCTGCAGTGGAGGCTCTGTCCTATCAGGGCAGGCCATGCCATGACCTCCCGGATCTATTCCAGGCCCTCCACAGTACTTACAACACGGCTTCGGGCCATGCCTGTGATCCATCTGTGCTGGACAAACTCCCTGACCATGATGTCAGGGAGTGGTACCCCTTCCAGGCACCCAAGATGATGGAGGCGTTAGCTGCCTGCTCCGGGCACTCCTCTCCAGGACTGGACCACATTACATGGTCCCACCTTAAGAGTTTGCTCAACCACTATCGAGTGTGTGAGTTTCTCCTCTCTGTGGCCAATGCCTGCGTTCGCATGGGCTGCTGGCCCAGCCATTTCAAGGAGTCTACCTCAGTTATCATACTGAAACCAGGGAAGCCCTCTTACTCCACCCCCAAGATGTTCCGGCCTATTGTGCTGTTGAACACCATGGGGAAACTTGTCGAGAAAATGATCTTGCACCGTCTCCAGTTTGATGGCATCAAATGGGATGTTTTTCATCCAAACCAGCTTGGGGAATTTCCCAATGCTCTACGGAGGATGCTGGTTTGGTCCTTACCCACCTGGTTTGTGCTGGGTGGGCAAAGGGTCTCAAGACTAGTGTGGTGGCTTTTGACATCACACAGTTCTTTCCTTCCCTCAACCATGATATGCTTCTGGCTATCATGTGCAAGTCCAGGCTGGCCCCTGAGCTGGTCCGGTTCTTTGTGTCCTACCTGGTGGGCTGCCATACCTCTTACTCTTGGGGCGGCATGCTCTCTGATCCCTTCGAGGCCGATGTGGGCATTGGCCAGGGCTTTGCCCTGTCCCCTGTTCTCTCTGCCCTTTGTCTGGCTCCTCTGGTTTATTTGTTTTACCGGAGGGCCAGAGCTGCGGGTCTGTCTGTCGACATGCTTTTGTATGTTGATGACAGTACCCTGATTGTTCAGTCCAAGCTGTGGGCTGACAACATTGCTGCTTTGCAGTGGGTGTATGCCATTGTGCACGCCCTTTTTGTTGCTTTTGCACTCGTTCTTGAACATGACAAGTCCGAGTTTTTCAATTTCTCCCACAAGCCGGGGGATGACAACCCTGCCATTGATCTGGGCTTTGCCCCATTCACCAGCAATACCCCCCTGTGCCCTAAGCCGTTTTGGCGGTATCTGGGCTTTTACTTTGACTGTGCTCTGAATTTCAAGGAGCATGTCTGGTACTACACTACCAAGTCATTTTCTACGGTTCACACCATGAGGATGCTCGGTAACTCTACTAGGGGCCTTCTTCCTGAGCAGAAGAGGCTCCTTTACCATTCGTGTGTGTTGCCCATAGCCACCTATGGGTTTTGCCTCTGGTATCACACTGGCTGCCCTAACAAGGGTGTTCTGGCCCTTTTGACGCAGATGCAGCATCATGCTGCTCTGTGGGTTACTGGTGCTTTCCACACCTCTCCGACTGGAGCAGTAGAGGCCCTCACGGGCCTTCTGCCAATCTGTCTTCACCTCCAGAAGCTTGCCAAGTGTACGATATACCACGTGGCAACTCTGGGCTCTTTCCACCCCCTCAGGTCACTCTTGGGGAGGGAGTACAGTGGCAATGCAGTTCCACATCCCCGCTCTGTCACTCTGATGGCTGAGGGTCACAAGCCCAAGGTCAGGAGTGCCGTCATGGAGATCCAGCAGGTTCTCCCTTCCCTCACCAAGGCGTTTGATGCATTTGATGATGCAGTGAGGCCCAGTCTTTGACTTCATGATCGGTTTAACGACCAGATCACAGTGCATTCTATTCCTTCCCGGGCTGATGGTGAGGCCCGGAAGGCTTTTCTCTCCGACCTTGGCAGGTCTGTGCATCATGCCAAGGAAGATGGCCTCATGCTCTGTGTGGCGGCTGGTTCACACTGGCTTCCTGTGGCTGTGTCTGTCTTTTATGGGCTCTCCTGTGTCCATGAGACCAGGAGGGCTGCCGGGAGGGTGACAGCCCCTGATGCTGCTCTCCTTTTGGTTCGTCTGGGTCTTTCCATGGCGGTTGGCTATGGAGGGGCCCCTACTATTGTCTTGTATACACACTCTGCAGGCTCTGTCTCACATGCGTTGGACCCCTCAGTTCATGCTGGCCAGGCTCATTCCCTGGCAGTGTGCTGCCTTCTCGATGAGTGGTTCTCTGCGGACCCCACTTGTCGACTTGTTTTTTGGGTTGTGCCTTTGAAGCACAAGTTCCCCATGTTATCCAAGGCTGTTTGGTAGGCCAAGGACCTTGTTGTAGCTGTGGGGCCCAGGCCCCAAACTTCCATCAACTCCCTGAGGGCCAAGGCTACACGGGAGGTATGCGACCAATGGGTGAACATGTTTTGTTCACCCAGGTATCAGGGTTCCAGCTTCCTGGACCTCATAGGGGGCAATGACAAGCCCCTCAGGCCCATGTACCACAAGTCTGGTGTGTGGATCCCTAGCTTTGGTGGCTCGCCCGGTGAATTCGCCTGGGCATGTTGTACGTTCACTGGCCATGCCCCTATTGGGGCGTTGTCAGGATACCGTTTTAGGAAACTCATGGCTATTTTGAGGTTAAGCTTTGCCTTTAAACTTTGGTTGCTCGGTGACAAGTGTTCTTCTTCAATGTTTAACTTTTGATGTTCCATGTTCCCCTTCCATGTTCCCATGTTCCCTTTCTATGTTCCATCATTCCCTTCCATCATTTCATATTATCATTTTGATTAGTGATACATTTTACATAGGACCCACAACCCTCGCGTAGTTAGATGTCCATGTGTTTCACTATTCTTATTGTTCCATCCCTGACTTCAGTTTAGTATATAAGACTAGCTACAACCATTTGTATCGCCAGTCTAATATCAACCCAGAACTCTGCTCCTCTACTCTGCTAGCATCGTCCGGCCGAGTTCCTCGGCCGCCCCTCCTCACTACTGTTAGTGATCCCAAGTACAGGATCATTAGCACTATCTCAACCGTCACTTGACCGGACTCAACCGAGGCTTCAGTCAAGCTTGCGTCCCTTATTCCAGGCCATCGTCCTTTTGGATTAGTAGTCTTTTATCTTCAAGCCTTCACTTTGTGAAGCCTTTCATTCTATTGCTTAAGGCAACAAATTGGTCATTGGTATCAGAATGGCGCAGCACATACGCTGAAGCCAAGACCTTACTTTTATAACCGACCTTCGACCCGACCGAATTCTCGGTCAACCTCGGTCGATCTTTCTTCACATTATATTTCCCCGACTGAGCACCCGTTCTTAACAGGCGTACTGTGCCAGGTTTCATCCTACTGAGCTGCAAGGCTGCAGTTGTGGGGCCCGTCTTCAGACAAGGCACCACATCTTTGTGTCCTGTCTGGACTATCACCGGCTACAAGGTTTCCCGACTTGTACAGGCCACATAACCATGTTTTTCAACATGAATCCCTCAGCTTTCATGTTTGAGCCCCAAGCTCCCCCTCGGGGGGGCATTGGGCAACTGTCTGGTGGCCATTGGGTTAGCCCCTGACTGCCTGGCAGTGGCCCAGTTGGTCAATTCCCCTCGTCGCCCTTGGGTGGCACATGTAGGGACTTAGGGTGAACTGACACCTCAGCCCCCTAGGGGGCACAACCCTCTGCAAGCTGTCGGCCAACTGTAGGGGCCTGCTGTGAAGTGACGCATACTGCCCCCCTGGCGGGGGGCAGGGGACCCTTGGCACCCAGCATTTCTGGGCCATGTTCTCATCTACATGCTCCCATATCTCCCGTTCCCTCTCAGTTGATTGAGAGTGGTCTTTCAGGTTGCAGTACCTTTAATGCCAATTTTTTTCCTATGTTTGTATTGTCAAGTACGGACTTCTTATTAGTTATGTTTTTAACTAGTAGGCATGGACTGTGTTCGGGCACCACGTAAAATACATTTGATTTTTTTTTTTTTAAAAAAAAAAAAAAGCCCTATATGTTCTGAGCCTCACTCCGAGGCAGAACACTGGTCATTGGCCAGATGCTGCAAGGGCCATCCCAAGGCCAAGCCCCCTGGGGATAGTGTAAGGTTCCTATGTGACCTCACACAAACACATGATTACTTTTTTTTTTTTTTTTTTTTAAATCAACAATTTATAACACGGTGCGTGGTAGCAGTCTGTGGCAGCTATCTACTACAAGAGAGGTAGCTACAAGGTAAACAAGAGTTCTATAGATGGACCCTGAAGGGGTCCAACATCGTCCAATGTACTGAGTGAGGGTGTCAAGTGCCCGTGAGGGGGAAGAAACTAACTAGGAGGCTAGAAAGTGAGAGATGAGGGAAAGGTACATACCAGCAGGCGGGCTATGAATGCAGGGGGGTAGGGAGGAGTGTAGGTCAGTGGTACCTCCCGGGTCCAGGGGAAAAGAAAAGGCCAGGGGGTTTTCTTGGAGAAAGACGATGAGGCTGTCGAGATCTGTGTAATAGTTCGAACCGCTGTCCTGAGTCCAGGTCCAGCATCGGGTGTAGAGAGGGCATGACCAGAGGATATGGTCGTGCCACTGGAAGGGAAAGCCACAGGGGCAGGCTGTCAGTTCAGTAGGGAAGAACCAAGATCAATACTCGCCAGTGGGAGCATGGTTGAGAATGCACCGTGTTAAGCGGGCGGTGAGGGATGGGGGTTGTTTTGCCATGGAGGACAGGAAGGATCCATCCTTGAAATAGGAGGGTCAAATGGGCACGTTGCAGTGGGCAAGGGGTAAGAATTGCGAGCCAAGAGAGGATGGGGGGGAAGTGGTGAGTTGCCACTCCCAGATTATATGTTTCGTGCTTAACTTCCAGATATAAACATGTGATTACTGATCTAGCTTATATATGGAGCAAAAGGGGACTTTTGTATCTTCATCTTTGATTTCTCCCCTTTTACTCTCATCGCTTATCTCTATAATACATCCCTCGTGCTCATTAGCTTCTTGATCCCCTCAAAGCTTTCAGTGAAGGATACTTGTGTATACAAGCATCCTTACACTTTTTTTTTAACACTGCACAACGGGATTTAACACTTGCACTCAGTGACAGTAAGCCCTTAAACCTTGCTGCCACCATACTGCTCTGCAAAGTTACACATATATTGTGTTGTAACCATACTGTTGGTGCTGAAAATTGCACTGATTCCCCTCCTGTAGCACATATATCCATCTTACTGCACCTTGCACTCATTTGCATGAGTCTTTCCAGTACCATTCCATCACCGCTTCCAGTTTCCCCTGATCCTGTCCCCTTGCTGGAACTGCCAGGTTCACTGTCGTATTCTGTCCCATCACCAGAACTGCCAGGTTCACCATTGTTTTCGGTGCTGTCCAATCCAGCACTATCCAGTCCATTGAGTCCTTCTGCACACTCCGAAAATCCTTCAGCACCTTCTGAACACTTGGTAGATTCCTCTGCTGAGCACTCCCTCTACACACCTTTGTCCACTGTTGACTCTCCTGATTCTGCCAACCCTACTCAGCTTCTGCCAGTACTGTTAGTTACAGATCCCATTCCTGTCATAAACACAGATTCCAATCCAACAGTTGCAAACACTGCCGATTTCAGCTTTTCTTCTTCTGACTCCAACACCAGTAACATCCATGACACCCGTTACAGACACAGCCACCTGCATACATGCAAAGCCAAAGGATCTCCCTGTGTTGTCCGCTGGCAAGGTTACACCCCTGGTACTCTGCCAATGGGAAGAATCTTGCATTGATTATTTCAACACCAATCCAAAAATTGCAGTTGCTGAACATGTTTCTCATATCCTGCCCAGTTTCAAGGATCTTATGTTGCACACATGGATCAATAACAAACGCAAATGTTTGAAGGCCCTTACCTTTGATGTTTTTATGCAAGAGTTATGCTGTTGTGCCCTACCTCAGGATTGGGAGGATGAACTTCACCATAAAATGACTAGCTTGTACCTCTAGCCCAGTGACAATTTTGAGAAATGGGCCACATCAATCACACACTGGAATGTCATCCTACAGGGAACCACTCATCATCTTGATAATGACTTGCTTTGCAAGTTACTGGAAGATCAACTTGATTCTGATTTATTTAACCATGTCCATAACTGTGGTATCAAGACAAAAATTGATGCAGTTACCAATACCAACGCTAAGAAGGCTGCTGAAGTGCATCTCCTATTATGGCTGGAGGAGGTCTGGATGTTGGCATCCAAACACATTTCTGACCTTAAACAGTATCGTGACTTTGCTGAGCTCAATGAATGTTCTGCAAAGCATTCTGCTCTGGGATATCCATCCCATACTGCTAATGTGGCAATCCCCTCAGATGGTGCAGTAAAAAAACTGGCTAAACTCACAACAGAGGAACAGTCCTTGTTGCTCAAGCACCAGGGTTGCTTCAAATGTCATCATGCCTATGTTGACCATGTTTCCAAGTCTTGCCCAGATGCCTTCCCTGACCCAAACTCTTACTGTCCGCTTATGGAGGAAATCCTCCTCTGCAATAGGAATAAAAAGAAGCCAACATATGCAAAACCAGTTGTAGTTGCATTGGCTTCTGCTCCCAAAGAAATGGATGATGTAAATCCTGCAGTTGTTGCTGCTGTCATGCCTTCCAGTGTCTTAGGTGATGGTTCTGCATCTGAAGAGTCTGAGGTATCAATCCCTTTGGCTTCCCCACGCTTGATGTGGGATGCACTGATTGATGGCCCCTACACTGATTTACCATTCACAGTAAATTCAATGCTTGATAGCAGTGCAACCATTAACCTCATTGATGCAAAACTTGCAACTCATTTTGGCCTCCAATTTTTTGACCTCCAGTCTCCACTATTAGTTACTATCACTATGAATCCAGATCCGAAATCTTTCTTGCTGTCCCATTTTGTCAAGGTCTTGTTGCTGTCAAAAGATGCCCAGTGGCGATCATGTACTTTCAAAGTGGTTGTCGTGGAAGTACTCTGTACAAAACTTATACTTGGACTTCCTTTCCTGAAACAGAATAATATCCTCCTCGACTGTGGTGCAGGACAGACACTTGTTGATTGTGGTACCTCTTGTGCTTGTACAAACTGTATGCCTTATGATTTATTGAATCCCCCTGCCGTTGTACCAAAGCCTGTTTGTCCTCAACCAAAGTTATGCACTGTACTTAAGGAAAGTGTAAAGCTCAAATACACAGCATTGGCTGAGCTGGTTGATGTCTGCAAGGCACATTTCCAGTCAGGCATATGTGCATCCAAGCCAGTTAACCCAATCAATGTGGCTGCCCTAGTGCAGGAGCATATCACCTCTTTGGCTTTCGAGAAAAAGCTCCTGGTACTACATGAGGAGGTGGTCCACAAGTTTAAGGATGTGTTTGAGCCTATCCTGCATGTTGATGAACTGCCTACAGATGTTTATTTGCATATCTGGTTGCGAGATGCAAGCAAAATGATTGCAACATGCACATATGCCTGCCCCTGTAAATACTGGGAGGCATGGCAAATGCTCATATAACAGCATCTTGATGCAGGCCGGATACGCCCATCCTCTTCCACTTTTGCATCCCCAGCATTCATTGTCCCCAAAGTGGACCCTACTGTCCTACCACATTGGGTGAATAACTACAGACAACTGAATGATAACACTGTTACAGACTCACATCCACTCTCTTGTATTGATGACATCTTGGCTGATTGTGCAAGGGGCCATATCTGGGCAACCATTGACATGACAAACAGTTTTTTTCAGATACGCATGCACCCAGATGATGTCCCCTTGATGGCAGTCTTGACTCCTTTTGGCCTTTACAAATGGCTGGTAATGCCTATGGGCCTTAAGAATTCACCTGCAATCCACCAACAATGTGTTACATCTGTGCTGTGACATCTTATTGGGAAGATTTGTCATATTTACCTCGATGATATTGTTATTTGGTCAGACACTGTTGAGGAACATATCTGCAATGTCTGTCTGGTCTTGCAGGTGTTGCGGGATGCATGCCTATACTGTAACATGAAGAAAACCCATCTCTTCTGCACAGAAATCGATTTTTTAGGCCATTGCATCTCGGCCTGTGGCATGGAGGCAGACCCCTGTAAGACAGATCGCATCTTGAACTGGCCGGTACCCTGATCAGTCACTGAAGTGCATTGTTTCTTGGGTCTTGTCCACTACATGTCTTCTTTCCTGCCACACATTGCAGAATTTATGAGTACACTTGATGTGTTGACAAGTAAAAAATTCAAAAAGGAGTTCCCGGAGTGGACTCCTGTGCATCAATTTGCCTTCAATGCTATCAAGAAGACTGTCTTGAGTAGGGAGTGTTTGATGGTTATCAATCACAACAATCTCAGGGAAAACAAGATTTTTGTGACCATGGATGCCAGTGACACTTGCTTGGGTGTGGTCCTGTCCTTTGGGCTGTCCTGGGAATCTGCTTGCCCAGTGGCTTTTGACTTGGAAGCCTTCAAAAATGCCAAGGTAAACTACCCAGTCCACAAGAAGGAACTTCTGGCCATTATTTGTGTGTTGAAATGCTGGTGTGCTGATCTCTTGGGTGTCCCTTTTCTGGTGTATACTGACCATCACACATTAGAAAATTTTCATACTCAGAAGGACCTGAGCCAGAGACAAGCTTGTTGGATGGAGTTCCTTTCCCAGTACAATTGTAGGATTGTTTATGTTGAGGGTACACACAATGAGGCCGCAGATGCACTGTCATGTATGTCATTCCATAACCCTGAGAATATTGCTGTTGTGCCATTTGCAGACCACCCTGCAGTTGCTGCATCAGTCCATGCCTGTGAAAATGGTGTATGGGGCTGTGTTGTATCACTGTCTGCAGTGGATCCTCCTCCACATTCCTCACTATCTATTGCAGTTGATGAAGCACTCCTGGAGACCATTCAAAGCAGCTACCCTTCTGATCCATTCTGTCAATGCTTGCTCACAGAGGGTTCCCATCTTGATGGGGTCACATCCCATGATGGGTTATTGTTTATTGCTGACCAGCTTGTAGTTCCTAGGGTGCCAGATGTTTGGGAGGCACTGTTCTTTCTGGCCCATGATGTGCTTGGCCATTTTGGGTTCATAAAGTTGTATGGCTCCCTGCACTCCTCATACTACTAGCCCAACATGCGACATGATCTTGAACGCGCCTATGTGCCTTCCTGTGAAGATTGCCAACATAACAAGTCACCTACATGCCATGTGGAGGGTCTGCTCCATCCTTTGCCAGTGCCTGACCAGTGCAGTGACTCTGTTGCCATGGATTTTATCGGGCCATTGCCTGAAGATGATGGTTCTGACTGCATCCTCACCATCACTGACCGTTTGGGCAGTGATATACGGTTGATACCAATGTCAACCACTGTCTCTGCTGAGCAGCTTGCAGTTCTTTTTTTTGATCATTGGTTCTGCAAGAATGGTTTGCCTTTGGACATTGTGAGTGATTGTGACAAACTCTTTCTCTCACGTTTTTGGCAGGCTTTGCATGCCCTCACAGGGGTGAAGTTGAAGCTTTCAACGGCCTATCACCCAGAGTCTGATGGTGCTAGTGAACAAACAAACAAGACAGTGAACCAAGCTATCCGGTTTTTTGTTGAATGGAACCAGAGGGGCTGGAAACATGCTCTGCCACACATATGGTTTGCTATTATGAATACAGTTAATGCATTGATAGGTTTTTCACCTTTCCAGTTGTGCATGGGATGTTTGCCTTGTCTCATCCCACCCTTGGTTCAGGCAGATTGTGGGGCCATTGAGGATATTTGCGCAATTGATATCATTGAACAACTGGAGCAAGATGTCTGGGAGGCACAGGACAATTTTTTACATGCTAAGACCTCACAAGCACTCTCTGCAAATGATATTGTTTACAAGCCAGGCAATTTGGTTATGCTCTCAACCTTGAATCGACACTGAAGTTACAAGGCCGGGGATTCACATCATGTGGCAAAGTTCATGCATTGTTTTGATGGTCCATACAAAGTGTTACAAGTATCCTCGGCCCATTCAACAGTGATGCTAGACCTGCCAAATTCCCCTAATGCCTATCCAGTTTTTTCGACTTGGGATGTTAAACCGTTCATACCCAATGATGATGGACTCTTCCCAGGGAGACAAAGACCAGAGCCAGAGATTGTCATGGTGGATGGACAAGAGGACTTTGTTATTGATTGTATTCTGGATGAGCAGAAGCATGGTCATGGCCTGCAGTTTCTAGTATGATAGAAGAATGAAGGACCAGATCAAGATCATTGGTTGCCACAGTGCAAAGTGGAGGATTGTGAGGCATTGGATATCTGGTTGGTGAAGAAAGGACTCTTGTAATGTACATTTGCTCTTTCATCATTGCCGGCCAGTAGCTTTTTCCTCTGATGAGGTTTTTTAATGCACCCATGCTATGGCATTTTTTTTTTTCCACATTTCCCCATTTCTCTTCTTGCTTATGGGGAGGGATAGTGTAAGGTTCCTATGTGACCTCACATGAACATGTGATTACTGATCTAGCTTATATATGGAGCAAAAGGGGACTTTTGTATCTTCATCTTCGATTTCTCCCCTTTTACTCTCATTGCTTATCTCTATAATACATCCCTCATGCTCATTAGCTTCTCAATCCCCTCAAAGCTTTCAGTGAAGGATACTTGTGTATACAAGCATCCTTACACTTTTTTTTTCCCTGTCCCTGCCACCCCCACTGGCTCCCCCTGCCCCCACCCCCACAAGTGCATTAACTGCAGCAAGTTGCATGCCACCAACAGCCCGAAGTGCCCCTTCTGGCATCATCAATTCCAACTGGACTAGATCAAGGCCTGGTATGTGGCCAATGGTCACACTGCAGATGCTGGTTGCAAGACCAGTGTCAGTTTTTCTGCCCATAGGATCAAGGGGCAGCCAGCAGCTTCAGCCCCTCCCTCAACCTCATAGGCCTTCTTGTTTACTTCTGAATGTATGTTCTGGGTTCCTTTTCTTTCTTCCCAGGGCCCTCTGCCCAGTGCTTTGTCCTGTCTGCCCGTGGGGCCCCCTCCATTAGCTCTTTTCTTTTTCTGGGAGGGGTTTGGCTGTCTAGGCTCTGGCCTGGGTCAGCCCTCTCCCATCTTTACTTTTTACAGCCACTTGATGGCCAACTTCAGTCTATTGGACAATAGTGGGCCCCCTGCAGGGGCCCTTCTGTGAATCTTGTGTATTTTATTTAAGTGGTCCTGTTCTTGTAGCTACACTCATGTAGTAGATCAACCACCTTGGACTGCTATCGCACACTGAGTAATAAATTGTTGAATTGAAAAAAAAAAAAAAAAAGATGTGGAAGGGAAACATGGAGCATCAAAAGTTAAACATTGAAAAGAATACTTGTCACCGGGCAACCAAAGTTTAAATGCAAAGCTTAACCTCAAAATAGCCAAGGGTTTCCTAAAATGGTATCCTGACAAGTGGCTCATTATCTGCTGGATTTGCCTTTATAAGCTCAAATTCTTGACCCTTGTTATCCAATGCATCATTGAGAGGGGTGGGCATCTTGTCCCCAGGGTACCATTGTCTTCAAGATAATCTGTCAGGCCCAAACATCTTCCCTTCTTGATGGACCAACTTGAAATGGAAGTTCATCTGTACATAATCCACCCATCTATTGACAGTGGCATTGGGGAGTTTGCCTGGGTTGTTCAGCATGCCAAACAGGTACTTGGCATCCATCTCGATCACCAGATTTCTACAACCCCAAAATATGTACCTCTCTGTCTCTAAAGCCCAATGCAATCCACACAACTCTCACTTAGGCTGGGAATAGTGTTGCTGCCTATCATTCAATATCAACAAGTTGAACTTCACATAGTGTATTATCTTTGGGTCATTTTCATCCTGTTGATAGATATAATACTCTACCGCAAGCCATGACGTATCTACAGCTAGGACCACAGGCTGTATACTAGGGAATACTGGATTCCTGGTAGGAAAGCATTTCTGTACTGCTTCCTGTATTAGGCCCTTTGCCCTTATCTGGGCAGGTCCCCACTCAAATTTCCCTTCCTTCTTGAGGCATTTGTATAGTGGTCTGGCCATTACCCCATATTCTGGAATGTGGTGCCAATACTTTACTGCTGTTCCCGTGAAGGCACAGATATCAGTAAGAGACTTGCATTCTCCCCAACAGGTAATGGTTCCAATAGTATCTGTACTAGGCAATCTTCCCTTATAGCTACATTTGAAACCAACAATCATGACCTTGTCTGTGCAGGCCAGTCTTAGGTCATGAGAAGGTGCCCCCTGCATACTTCATTCTCTGCAGGATCTGGTAGAAGGTTTGGAAGTACTCCCATGTAAACCTTCTGATCCCCAGATTCCCAGGCATCACTTCATAGCTACCATCTGCCCATTCATAACACATCTTGGGCCCCCTGATGGGAACATCATCAATATATGGGATGGTGTATTTGGGGATTTCATCCTGTAAGATGTATGTATGTAACATCATTGTGAAATATAGGAACCAAGTTGGTCCACCCCATTGGTAATGTTACCAGCCTGAGCACAACAAATGATGTTTGGAACGTTGTTAAGTCTCTCAAATATTTGGCCAATATCTGCTCATCATATCCCACATACAAATCCAATACACCCCCACAGGCCCTCCCTGCAAAGTGCATACAGTGGCTCAAAAAACTGTCCCAATGTTTTGACATTTTCAACAAATTTGTACATAGAGCATGAACCAGAGTACATACTGTGCTGAAAATATTCATGGAGATGGGGCCTAATCCACTCTATTTATGATTTAAATCCAGATCTTTATCAAATCACATGATATAACCCCTGAATAATAGAGTGGATTAGGCCCCATCTCCATGAATATTTTCAGCACAGTATGTACTCTGGTTCATGCTCTATGTACAAATTTGTTGAAAATGTCAAAACATTGGGACAGTTTTTTGAGCCACTGTAGCTAACTCCTCCATGGCCAGGGGTAGTCCTGAATGTGCAATGGTCACCTTGTTTAAAGGCTCCAAGCTGTGCACTATTTGCAGACTTTTCCCATCCTTTTTTACTACACAAAACCATCTCGATTGGTAAGATGAGTTTAAGGGCTTGTATATCCCAGCCTCTATTTTCTTTTGGATGATCCTGCATACTTCATCATGCATTGCTGGGGGGATCCTGAATGACTTCTTGACCCAGGGTGTGTGAGCCACTGTAGGTATCTTGATAGGAGGGAAAAACTCCTCCTTGAAGCTTCCTCACTCAGTATCATCCCAGGCAAATGCCTTGTTCTGCTCAGCTATAATATAATGCATGAGCTTTCTTTCTTCTGGGAGCAAGAAGTCTTCATTATGGGCCTGGTCCAGCTTGTCCATCCTCTCCTAAGTGTATCTACCTTTCAGTTTGAACTCTGGCAGACATATTGGCAGTTCCTTTAGACTGGCTAGCTTTTTTTTAAAAAAAAAAAAAATCAATGATTTATTACCCAGTGCGCGATAGCAGTCTGGGGGCAGCCGTATCTACACAGAACAGGCAACTACCTTAAATAAAGACATAGTTCACAGAGAGACCCCAAAGGGGTCCCAACAGCCATCACTGTACTGAGTGAGGCCATCAAGTGACTGTGTAAACTAAGTGAAGAAAGGTGGAGACTAGGCCAGGCATGAGCCTAGACATCCAAGCCCCACCTGGAGTGCACTAAAGAGAAGTGGAATTTGCCCATAAGGCAGCAGGACAAAGTGCCAGGCAGAGGGCCCCGGGGAGAAAGAAAAAGAACCCAATCCAGAGAGTATGTAAAAGGAAACAAGAAAACCTACTAAGAAGAGACTGACATTGAGGTGCAGGACCCCAAGGCCTTGTCCTTGCAGGCAGAGGAACTGACACTGGTCTTGCAACCAGAGTCTGCAGTATGACCATCAGCCAGATAGTGGGCCTTGATCCAGTCAGGTTGGAAGTGATGGTGCCAGAATGGGCACTTAATGCTGTTGGCAGCATGGGACTTACTGCAATTGACACACTTGCCTGTGTGGGGGCAGGGGGAGCCAGCAGGTGTGGTGGGGACAGGGGGTTTGGCCTTGGGGTGGCCCTTGCAACAACTGGCCGAAGACCGGTGCTCAGCCTCAGAGTGCAGCTCAGAGCAGATAGGACAATGTACAGAGCACACACAGCAGGAGTGAATGGTGTGGCCCCATTGCCAGCATCGGGAGCAGTGGGGGGTGCCAGGGTTGGTGCAGGCAGTCCGGATGAAACAGATAGCATCAGCCAGAGGCATGGAGTGCCCAGCCACCACCTTAGCATGGGAGCCAGACTGAGAGTTGTGGATGTCAAACCAAGCCATAGCTGTGGTTGACTTGGCAGAGTTGTGAACCACCCAAGGGGGGGAGCATGCAGGGTGAGGGGGAGGGGGCAGCAAGGTGGCAGCACCAGCAACTAGTGCCAACCCTGCAGGAGTAGACTCCTGCACAGCCAGACCAGAAGCCGGCACAAGCCGGCACAGCAGGGGCCACATTAGTAGAGCCAGAGGAGCCGCTTACCTCAGCGGATCCATGAAATGGACATGTGGTGTCCATATGTTGGGGGGGGGGGGAGCCGGGGCCCAATGCACCACATAGCGACAAAAGTACTCACAGAATTCGATTTTTTTGCCCTGGGAGGTGACTGGGACATGAGACCACTCAGAAGCCAGAATGGCATCCAAGAGCATGTAGACCCCCTCAGCAAGGGAGTTGGCATCAGCCCAGTCTGCGGGGGCAGTGGCCAGCAGCAGAGCAAGGTTTGGGAGAGCTGTGTGCTTCATCCAAGAGCTGTAGTCCAGAACAGGGCTTTGCTGGACAGGAGCAGAGGAGGAGGGGGCAGGCCTGGGAGAGTCAAAGTTGGCCAAAGCAGCTGCAATGGCCTCTTCAGAGCCAGGGGTTGGTGAGAGTGTTGACCCATAGGAGAGGGCCAGGGAGGCTGCAAAGCATAAACACTTGCTAGCCATGTTAGAGAGAGCCTGGTTGACCAAGTCGGCAGGGGCAGGAGTGGGGGAGGGCGGATCTGAGCCAAATGCTTCTGCGGAGAAAAAATGTGCAGCAGCTGGGGAGCGATCCGAGGCCATGCAAGCGTTGGGCTTAGGGGGCATGAGTATTGACAAGCTGGTATTCATGAGAGAACGCCTAACTACAATGCACTAACCAGCCAGAGACCGATTCAAAAACCGGTGGTGGTGGTAAGAGGTTAAGAAGGGATGTTTAGACCAGCTAGTGGGTCTCCCTTAATCTCCCTTTTTATTCTGAATTTGTCTGGTAGATCTCCCAATACTGGTCAAACTTTCAAGGCAACTGGCTTGTATTTTCTTCCTGCTAAGCACAATTTTTCCTTAATAGCTTCTTCTTCATTTTTGGGTACCATGGCTTGTATTGCCTGATTGGTAGGCTCTCTATGAACTACTTGTGATAGGAAGGACCCAAACACCTCTGCTTCTGGAACCAGTTTCTCTGTAGATGCCATACTTTTCAAGATATACAGCATCTGTACTTTGTCTACTGAATAGCTACCTCTCATGAGTGGTAAGATCTTGCTCACATAGGGTTCTTCAGCCTGGTCCCATTCTATAATACAGGCTACCTCTCCTATGCTGATTGTGAACTCCTCAAGGCTGCCCAAAAATTTTCCATATCTTTCTTAGACAAAATCAAGGGGAGGTGTCCCCTGTCATATGTCATGACTACTGCTCTTGCTAAACTTTTTGGATCCTTCAACATGATTACCTGGCCCCTATTTTGTGAATTGGACACCTGGCTCTCTGTCAGTGCATCAAACAGCCTTCCCAACAGTATTCTATAAGGGGGATTTGGTATAATGTGCACTTGAAGGTACATAGTTATTTCCCCAATCTGGAACAGCATGTCCTTTGCTAGACCCGCTGTTTTCTTGACTTGTCCATTGGCACTCTGCATATTTGTGGTGATGTTGGGGTCCCAGGAAATATTGCACTGTATTGCAGCTTCCTGTGACATAGATACAATCTGAGACCCACTATCAAGAAGAGCTTCTTCCTCTCAAACCAAGTTCACCATGGCTGGCACCACTTGTAGAGGTTCAGAGTCTCTTGCCACAAATATCATTCATGCTCTATTGGCAGGTGCCATCCCCTCCAAATATTGTAGCACTGGGTCACTGGCTACCAGTTTGTTGGTCGGTCCTCCCTCTGTTCTGACACTATGTACCAGTGTATCACAGTTGGGTAGGGCCGCCATATTGACCTGGAGCACTGGTTTCCAAGCTATTTCAGTGTTGAGAGGCTGGTCTGTCTCCCCCTCTTCATCTTCTACCTCACTTTCTTCTACTGGCTTCATAGTCACTGCCTGTGTAGATACTGCCACATGCTTTTTACTGATCTGTCCCTTTAACTGATCTCAATACACTGGTGACAGTTTCAACAGTTCTTTGTGTGTTAGTGATATCCTGTTGGCCAGGATTCTATCTAGAATCCGTTCCATGTCTAGACTATCCTCTATTGGGGCTTGATGCTTATAGCTCCCCTTTGACATTTCTGTCACAAACTGTGCCTCAACAGGTGGTGCCTCAACTACGGGTTTCATAGGGGGCACATGCTTGTAGGGCAGTTCATTTTTCTTTTGCAGCAAAGGTTTCTTTGCTACCTTTGCCGGTTTTTGTTTTCTCAATTTTGCCACTTCTTTTCTATCACTTCCTTTGCTATTATTATCATCATTGTCCTCCAAATCTGGGGGTTCCCTAATTGTGACCTTTTTCTTGGGGCCCAGCTTCTTCATTGGACCCTTCAAAAATCCTCCTGATTTGCTGCTGCAGAGGCCCATGTGTCTACAAATTGTTGTGCTGGCTGCACTTTCAGAAACTGGTTTAATTGTGAGCTCAACATTTCAATCTTCACATTCATACTAGCCAGGTTGGCCTCAGAGCTGGTTGTCCCTTTTGAGATGGTTCCTTCTTGGATCCAGTGCATCAGAGATCCCTACAGGCACTTCCTTTTTTTTTTTTATTCATCAATTTATAATGCAGTGCATGGTAGCAGTCCACAGCAGCTATCTACTACAAGAGCAGTGGCTACAATATATACGAGAGTTCTACAAAAGGGCCCCAAAGGGGCCCTACATCATCCAATGTACTGAGTGGGGGCCTCAAGTGCCTGTAAGAGGAAAAAAACTGACTAGCTAGCTAGAAAGTGAAGAGAAAGGGGGAAAAGTACATACCAGTGGGCAGGCTAGGTAGAAAGGGTGGGTGGGGAAGAGTGTCAGGCAGCAGTACCTCCTGGGTTGGGGGGGAAAGAAAAAGCCAGGGGGTTGTCCTAGAGGAAGAGAATTAGACTGTTGATGTCAGTGTGGTAATTGGCACCGTTGTCCTGAGTCCAGGACCAGTGGCGGGTGTAGAGAGGGAAGGACCACAGGATATGGTTGTGCCACTGAAAAGGAAAGCCACAAGGGCAGGAGATTGGCTTGTTGGGAAAGAACTAGGAGCAGTATTTGCCAGTGGGCAGATGATTGAGTATGCACCACATCAAGCAGGCAGCAAGGGAAGGCAGTTTGCAAGTGGTTGAGGAGAGGTAAGAGCCGTTGTGGAAGTAAGAAGAACACAAGGGCTCGTCACAGTGAGAGAGGGGTAGGAATTGCAATCCCAGAGAGGGGAGAGTGGAGTCCAGCTGCCACTCCTGGATGATGTGTTTGGTACTCAGCTTCTGGATAGACAACACCCAGACAGGGGATGAGGTCAAGAAGGGTGGATAGGGTTTTGCAGAAGCAAGGGCATGAGCTTGCCCATTTTTTTTTTTTTTTAACTCAACAATTTATTACCTGGTGCGCAATAGCAGTCCGGGGGCAGTTGTATCTACACAGAACAGGCAACTACCTTAAATAAAGACAAAGTCACAGAGGGACCCCAAAGGGGTCTCAACAGCCATTGCTGTACTGAGTGAGGCTGTCAAGTGACCATGTAAACTAAGCAAAGAAAGGTGGAGACTAGGCCAGGCATGAGCCTAGACACCCAAGCCCCACCTGGAGTGCACAAAAGAGTAGTGGAATTTGCCCATAAGGTGGCAGGACAAAGTGCCGGGCAGGAGGCCCCAGAGAGAAAGAAAAAGAACCCAAACCAGAGAGTATGTAAAATAAAACGAGAAAACCTACTAAGAGGAGACTGATGTTGAGGAATGTGGCCCTGAAGTCTTGCTCTTGCGGGCAGAGGAACCGACACTGGTCTTGTGACCAGAGTCTGCAGTGTGACCATCGGCCAAGTAGCAGGCCCTGATCCAGTCTGAATGGAAGCAATGGCACCAGAATGGGCACTTAATGCTGTTAGCGGCATGGGATTTGCCGCAGTTGACACACTTGCCTGTGTGGGGGCAGGGGGAGCCAGCAGGTGTGGTAGGGACAGGGGGTTTGGCCTTGGGGTGGCCTTTGCAACAGCCGGCTGAGGACTGGTGCTTGGTCTCAGAGTGTGGCCCAGAGCAGATAGGGCAACATGCAGAACACACATGGCAGGAGTGAATGGTGTGGCCCCACCACCAGCATCAGGAGCAGCAGGGGGTGCCGGGGTTGGCATGGGCGGTCCGGATAAAGCAGACAGCGCCAGCAAGAGGAATGGAGTGTCCAGCCACCACTTTGGCATGGGAGCCGGACTGTGAGTCGTGAATGTCAAACCATGCAGTGGCAGTGGTTGATTTTGCAGAGTTGTGGACTACCCGGGAGGGGCCAGCAAGGGGGAGGGAAAGTGCGAGGGGGAACCAGCTAAGGGCCTGTGCAACCTCGGCAGAAGTAACCCGGTCGGTGGTACCAGGCTGGAAGAGGGGGACATTGACGAGCTTGAGATAGGACCATGATGTAGGAAGGGAGACAGGGACTGGGGAAGCCTTGAGGTCCTTGCCAATAGCAGTGCTGACAGTCGTTAGCTCAGAGGCCGATGCCACAGCAGAAGTAGAGAGGGACAAGCCCCCAGAGGTAGGGCGTGCTGACTCAATGCGAAGCGTGGAGCCAGAGGCCGATAGTGCTGAGTTGACAACATGAAAAACATGTGGCAGAAACGCCCTGGACAAGGCGTCAGAACCGGGGATCAAAATCTGGTGCCTAGAAGGGCCAGCAACAGTGCATGAGTGTTTGGCCTTAGAGGCCGAAGTGCTGAGAACAGCCCTTTGGATGGCAATGACGCGGTCTGTTGGGAGGGAGGGGAATGCCTTGGCCACATGGACCAGGGTGGGTGCTGCCTTGAGGGCACTGGCATAGGAAGGGGGGGGGGAGGGGCCATGCCAGGTGGAACAAGCCGAGGGCGCCTGGGGGAGCACGCAGGGCAAGGGGGAGGGGGAATTGCAGTGGCGGCACCAGCAACCAGAGCCAGCCTCGCAGCAGTATACTCCTGCGTGACCAGTCCTGAAGCTGGCCCAGCAGGGGCAATGTTAGTGTTAGCAGTGGAACTGCTTACCTCAGTGGTTCCACGGAATGGGCATGTGGCATCCACATGTTGGGGAGGGGGGGGAGCCAGAGCCCAGTGCGACACATAGCGACGAAAGTACTCATAGAACTCAATTTTTTTGCCTTGGGAGGTGACCAGGACACGAGACCACTCAGAAGCCAGGATGGCATCCAAGAGCATGTAGATCCCCTCAGCAAGGGAGTTGGTGTCAGCCCAGTCTGCAGGGGCAGTGGCCAGTAGCGGAGTAAGGTTGGGGAGAGCTGTACGCTTCATCCAAGAGCTGTAGTCCAGAACAGGGCTTCGCTGGGCAGGGGCAGAGAAGGAGAGGGCGGGCTTGGGAGAGTCAAAGCTGGCCAAAGCAGCAGCAATGGCCTCTTGGTCGAGTGGGGGTATGGATCTGTAGGAAAGGGCCGGCAATGCCTCAAAGCATAAACACTTTGTGGTGACGTTGGCCAGAGCCTCAGTGATAGAGTCGGCAGTGGCAGGGGCCAGAGAGGGAGAGGGGGGGGAGGATGTACCAAATGCCTCCAGGGCAAAAACACGTGTGGCAGTGGGCGACCTATCGGAGGCTGACTGTGCATTGAGCTTAGGAGGCATGTAACAGACGAACTTGGTAATGCAAGAGAATGCCTAACTATGACGAACTGACTAGCCAGAGACCGCTTCAAAAAACAGTGGTAGTGGTAAGAAGTCAAGAAGGGATACATGAGCTTGCCCGTGTACTGAGAGTTTCCACCATGACATCAAGTGTGCAATAGTGACAGAGTGAAATGGGGAGGCCTTGAGCCAGGGGGTGAGAAGGGAAGCGGTCAATAGGGAGGTATGCTGTCCTGAGGAGGGGGAGGGGGAAAGTGCAGCCTGCACCGCTGAAGGAGAGTCAGTAAGAAAGAAGAGAGAGGAAACATCACTACTAAATAGAGGGAGTAGAGAAGAGAGGGCAAAAGAGAAAGTGAGGCATTCAGAGTTGGTACCTGTAAGAGAACCGGTGTCAGTGGAATCAGAGCACATGAGTACATTGTTCACTGAGGCTACATAAGAAACATGGGAAAAGAAACCAGTGAGACAAGGGGGGGGGGAAGACAAATCAAATCCAATTACAAGAGTATCAGAAGAGAAGAGGGCCCTAGAGAGGGCAGGATCAAGAGATAAGTTGTGCCAGGAGGACAAGTCCTTTCTGGAGCAGGGGGAGGGGGGGGTAAGGAAGGAGAATCTGTCTGTGAACCGGTCGAGAATATGGTGACCAGGTTTAGCAAGGGGGTGGGAGCAAAGGATGGGGTCACCCTTAATGGGGGAGAGGGCTGTGTCCATAAATGCAAGTGCAGAGCCAGAGGTTTTCTTCTGGCACATGGTGAGGAAGGAGAGGGAGAGAAGGTGGTGCTCTGTGGTTGATGGGTTGGTGAGCAGTAAGTTGAGCCCATGAGTGTGGGGGAGTGATGTGATCTGCATTGCACTTCGGGTATGAAGTTTATGGAGGTGGAGGTGCATGGGTAGGAGGCCTGCAATGGCTTTGACTCCTTGGGATGGGGAGGTGTGGAAGGCTCCTGTAATCCACAAGGCAGCACGCTGTTGCAAGGCCCTGAGTTGTTTGAGGAGTCCCTTGATGTGGGCTGCATCATGGAACCAGAGGGAGAAACCATATGTCATCAAGGGGATGATGCAGGATTGGTAGAGGAGATGTTTGTGGGATGGTGTGAGACCCCGAGAGGAATTCCCTAACAGTTGCATAGCACCCAGAAGGGAGAAGGATTTGTTAGTGTAGAAAGCGACATGGTCCTTGAAGGAGAGATGAGGGTCAAACCAGAACCCAAGGTATCACCAGATGGGGGAGGGGAGCAGGGGGGTTTTGCCAGTGAAGGGAGTGTAACCCAGGTCCAAAGGAAGGAAAGCTTTGTTGTGTTGCCTTGAGAAGAAAAAAAACTCAGTCTTAGAATGTTCCAAGACTAAGCCAAAGTCAGACAGAAGCTGGAAGACAATTCCATATGCCTTAACCAGAGGGGGAGTCACATCTGCCCACTGTTTACCCCAGGACACAATGAGGCCATTATTGACATAGGACAGAAAATCGACACTCTTGAGGATAGAATTGAGGGAGAACAAGTGGTCTGCAATGTACAAGACTGGGGCCAAGAAGAGCAAGGAAAGCACCGGGGAGAGGGCTGAGCCCTGGACAACTCCAATAGAGCAATCCATCGGGGCTGAGACAATGTTTGTGCCCCACAAAAGAGATGTGGCGTGGCCAATGAGATAAGACTTGAAGAAAGAGAGGACCTGGGGTGGGAAACCCTGGTGCCAGAGTATGGCAACAAGGGTAGAGTGATGGAGGGAGGGGAAGAATTGGGCGACATCAAAGGCAACAACACCAGTGACCATGTTTTTGGCCCATCCAGTGCAGACAAGGTGTGAGAGGTAAAGACCAGTGTCTTCAGTTGAGCAGCCAGCAATGCCACCAAGTTGACGGGGGTGAACGAGTGCATGGCAGACAGCTGCAAATTGGAGTCAAGTGGCCAGCATTTTCTCAAACAGTTTGCCCATGGTGTTAAGGAGTGTAATAGGTCAGAAGTCACCTGGTTTGGTGTGCGAGGGCTTTGGGGGTTTCAGGATAATGACTGTGGTAGGGTCCTTGAAATAGGAGGGCCAATGGCCGTGTTCAACACAGGCATTGGCCAGGGAGAGTAGGGCAGAATGGCAAGGGGGACAAGCTGCCAGCTTCTTCAGATGTCACCAGATGAGGTGGTCAGGTCCTGCAGCAGAGTGATTGGAGGTACCTGCAAGAGCTTCATCCAGCTCCAGAGGAGTAAAAGGGACCCACTCCCAAGTGGTCTGCTCTGGAAGGTAGTCAAGTCCAGAGAGGTCTGTGGTGTGGTCCTTCACATTGAAAAAGTGGGAGCCCAGTATGTCAAACAGGTCCTCCTGGGAGATGCAAGGTTGGTTGGTTTTGGGGTTAATGATAGCGTCGATGGCCAGGAGGGAGCAAGGGCCCACCCAGGACATAAGATCCCAGGGCCTCTTGTTAGTGATTGCTATGTCCTTAGCCAGAGCATCATAGTAGGTGCATTTAGCTGAACAACAGCTAGAACAAAACAAACCCCAAGTCTCCTTGGAGGAGGAGGACCAGTAAGAGTCCAGGAGGGATGTGCAGTTGGTGTTCCACCAGGGCTTGGACCAGTGGCAGACCAGTGAGGATTTGGAATTGGCAGACCATGCTGCAGATATTATGGACATGAGGGCCAAAGCAAAGGCTTCCATGTCACTAGCAGAGGAGAGGGGGAGGGAGAGGGGGAGGGAACCCAGGCCATGTGAGACTGCATCAAGGAAAGTGGCCTCTTCCTCGGAGTCAATCTTTATCACAGTTTTCCAGATAAAGGGAATTTTGGAGGGGACAGAGAGTGTGAATGCCAGCAGGGCATGGTCTGAAGGCAATCAGAGGTCCAGTAGGATGTGATAGCCAGATGGTGAGGGGAGGCCACTAGAGAAGAAGGCCAGGTCAATGACAGTGGAGGATTTGCTACTGTCTCTGGGGTAGAAGGTAGGCAAGCAAGTGGTTGGGAGGGCCCTGGTGAGGGATAGTGAGTCAGCTATATTGAGTAGCCAAGATGCACGGGCAGGATGTGAGGGATAGGAGGGGTCCCATTTGTTTGACCTGACATTGAAGTCTCCAACCATGCAGAGGCAGGAGTGTGAAGACTGGGAGAGTAGATCAGAGAGGAAAGACAGCACAGAGTCTTGTGTGTTGTTGTAGACCCCAACCAGGTGCACAGGTCCAGCAGGGAAGAAGAGTGACAGCCAAGATATGTCCCAATGTGGGGCCAGATCACGGCAGAGGGAGGAGCGGAGGGGGCGGAGGGATTTGTGTACAAAGACCATCAACTGGGGGCAGGAGGGAGAGTCAGGATTAGTCTTGTCACCAGGGGAGATACTACAGGCACTTCCTGTATATTTTGGGAAGTGACACTGTAGTGTCTATTCACCCAGTCCATAATGGGTCCATCTCCCCTTGGTACATATGACCCATCTGGCATACAGATCTGGTTTCCTATCACTAGGATTTTTCCTTCCTCAGCATGCTTTCTCTGTTCTTTACACTGTCCCCACCTGTGCCCCAGCAATCTGCAGTAGAAGCAGTCTCCCCCATCATTGTAAGAATTTGGCTGCCCCCCACTATTGTTTGCACTGGGTCCACCAGGGTTCCCACTATTTGCCTGCTTATAGCTATTTGTCTGTGGCCATTGCAACCTTGTATCAGTCAAGTGTTTAAACATCTTTTCTTGATTTGTGACCATAGTTGTAATAGCTGTGCTCAATGTAGCTAAACCTCCACCAACCAATTGCTTAAAATCATCCAACTCCACTTTGATACCCCCTGACACTGGGGATACTAATGATGGAGTCACCTGCATTGAGCCATCATGAAAGTATGACCTATGTAAGGTGTTTCTGCTTGCAAGGCCCTCCACCTTCTTGATGACTTCTGACAAATTGTAGGGATCTTCCCCCTGGAGGTTGCTACCTGCCCAAGTGGTCCCCTTGATGCTGAGATTCAGATTCAATGCTTCCTGGGAGCTTGAATCCAATGCTCTGATGAACACTTCCACTAACTCTCAATTCAAGACTAGCGCTGGGGACTTTAGGCACTTTGTTGCTTTAGCCATAAATTCTTGTTTATAGCTTAGGAACTCTGTTTCATTGTCCATCTTAAGTCCCCAATGCTCTCTCACAATCTGGTTGAGTTTTTGCTTTGATCCCCTCTCGATTGTCTTGATCTTGGGATACTCTGCTTTCAGTGCCTCTATGAAGGCATCCCAATCATTTGTCTTGAATGAGTCAAATTCCATCCATTCATTGCAGGTCTGCAAATCCACATAGAATACTGCCCATTCAAGTTTTTCTTTTGCTGTGGCTATTTGACAGAGCTTGAAATTTCTCTCTAAGTTGTAGAGGAATTCTTTCAAGAGCTCTGGCTTTGTGCTGTCCCATTTAGGGGCATCATTGCCACCTGGCTGCAGCATTTTGTATGCAGGTGACATTCTCGAAGGTGTCTGCAAGTTTGTAGGCTGTGTTTGAGAAACTATAGTGGGTGTTTGTGCAACTACAGTTGGTCGAGGAGTTTGAAAACTGCCCAGTAATGTCAAGGTCTGATTGCTTGGACTGGTTGATGGAGTATGTGTACTCAAGGGACTAGGATTTGGTGCTGCTCTTCCTGATGGCATAGCTGCGTGTGGCACATTTGCAATAGTAGGATTTCTCAGGGTAGCCACTGTTGTAGCTTTTGACTTGGTCTTTAGGTTTAGAGGCTTCCAAATGATGTCCTTGGCAGTCTCTTTATCAACAACATTGGTCTTTTGTGAGTTTCTAGATAGTCTAGTTCCCAATCCTGAAGCTTGGGTTACAAGGCTTGCAGGAGTGGATGTTTCTGGTTGAGTTCTCTGAGATATCTTTTTGGAAGAACCATGAGATCCTCACAAAACTTTTGTTCCTCTAGACAGCTGGTTTGGAGGTGGTCCAAAAGATGTTTTGAGAAAGTTTTAAAGATGAAAAAGTTGAATTTCTTTTTGAAATCTGAAGCAGCCCCTTGCAGTGGGCTCCAGATGTGGTGGTATTGGTGGGGTAGGTGTATATTATGTGGCTTGGAAAACCACTACCTATATCAACCAGTACCTCATAATGCAATTCTGGGGTGTTGGAGACAGTTCTCAAAGAGAGGGATTCAACTTTTGAAAGGGGCTTTGGGGTGTATAAAAATGTATAAGGTGTTTTCTCAAAAATATACCCAAGGGCACCAAGTGTACTCTGTGGGTGGTTTCTGGGTAGTAGTGACAAGTCTCCACTTGTAGCTACAGTCTCTGGCTCTCAATATCTCTAATCTCAAAACCTGGGGGAATCTGCACTACCCCACTAAGTCTCTGTCTCTCTGTGTCTCTAGACCTAAGGGGAATCTAAGCTACCCCTGAGTCTCAATATCTCTCTCTAGAAGTCCCTTGGACTCAAACAATAGTCTCAACAAGTTCTCTTGATGATCACAGTTTGCCTCTACTGTTTTCTGGGTGGTCTATGACCAAAGCTCTCACTTAAATTGCCTGACTGCACACAATAACACAAGATTTTTTTTTTTTTTAACATCAACAATTTATTACCCGGTGCATGATAGCAGTCCGGTATTACGCCGGAAATCGAAGCATTGCTAAAATAAGCCATTATACCCCTATATACCCATGGCTCAGCAATAGCTACGATGTAATTGTCTTGATATACCCATAACACCCCTACAATGACCCTAACCCGACTGGTATGTCATGTAAGGACCTCTATGAGGCTACAAGACACCCCAGGAGTCAGCCAGTGGCTACTAAATAGCTACTGTATGGCTTTGAGAGTGGACAAAGAGTACAACAGGCGGCATTGCAGTTGTACACGCTCAGAGATGCACCAGGTATCGAGAACGTTGTCAGTAGAACTCCCTGATCACGAGGGAAGAGCTCACAGCCATATAATGGCCATCAAGATGACCTGGGAAGACTGAGGGCCCCTAACTCGACTATCTCGAAGGGGACACATATAGCAGTCTAGCACTGACTAAAACCTTCGAGAGGATCGTGTGACAGGCATCAAGAAACTTGGTAGACGGATTTTCGAGATACCTCGATTAGCAATGAACAGTGTCCCTCACCCGAATAAATGGCATACAATGTACTAAGAAACAATGTACCGACTGCTATATTAAGGGCAGGGATGATGTTCTATCGAGAAGAGGGAGAATATGGCTATGGCCCGATGGACACAGACAGAAGGTGTCGGCCGAGGAATTACACCCAAAGCCGCGTCAGCTTGTCTGATCGCGATACGACGATCGGAAGGACCGCCGATTGTCAGGAGGATCAATAGAGATGAGTGAGGAATGGAACGAATAGAAAACCTATTAAGCTATGGACGCGTAAGCCTATCAGCCAGCCCCAAGGGGATAGCTATGGCAATACAATACGTGCAATAACATCTCAATGACCGATCGAGTACCTTGAAAGGCCTTGCAGGGTCCAGTAGCAGATCAAAGGACAAATGATGGAGTGGTTGGACAATCTCGGACTATCTGCACGACGTGTAAGCAACGCACGGCCAGTTCAAGATACTAGAAGGGTATATTAACAGTATACCAAAATGCCGGGTCGGGAGGAGACCAATAGGGTAGACGCGTGGCGGTAGAAAGCATGCGTATATGGGTAGAAAACCTCCTGGGGCATGTTGAAACAGCCGCAGGCCGTTGCGATGACCCACGGAATGACGCCAGCAGCATCTTGATGACTCGAAATGAGTCTACAACAGGCAGCCAGGACCAATACCGGGTGGAAAAGCGTTATTACACAGGGGAATGTCGGACCAATTGTGTATACTAGTATTACTCTCTCTAATATTTCCTTATTTACTCGGGCTGCTTCCTAGCTACCAAAACATATAAATACAACGTGGAGGAGAGGTGAAAGGCAAGCACTCGCTGCCCTAGCTTCGAGACCACAAGATTTGGGAATTAACGATTTCATTATCTTGTGCTATTGTGTGCATTAAGGCAAATTAAGTGAGAGCTTTGGTCCTAGACCACCCAGAAGACAGTAGAGACGAACTGTGATCATCAAGAGAGCTTGTTGAGACTATTGTTTGAGTCCGGGAGACTCACAGAGAGATATTGAGGCTCAGGGGTAGTTTAGATTCCCCTTAGGCCTAGAGACACAGAGAGAGACTTAGTGGGGTAGTGCAGATTCCCCCAGGTTTCGAGATTAGAGATATTGAGAGCCAGAGACAGTAGCTACAAGTGGAGACTTGTCACTACTACCCCAGAAACCACCCACAGAGTACACTTGGTGCCCTTGGGTATATTTTCGAGAAAACCCATTTTATATTCCGATTCCCCCAAAATCCTCTTTATAAAGTTGAATCCCTCTCTTCGAGAACTGTCTCCGACGCCCCAGAATCGCATTTCGAGGTATTGGTTGACTTAGGTAGTGGTATTCTGAGCCACACATTACACACCTACCCCACCCATACCATCACACCGGGGGCAGCCATAACTACACAATAACAGGCGACTACCTAAATACAGACAAGAATTATGCAGAAGGGCCCCTGCAGGGGGCCCACTATTGTCCGATAGACCGAGTAAGGCTGTCAAATGGCTGTGAGAAGTGAAAATGGGAGAGGGCCAACCCAGGCCGGAGCCTAGACAGCTGAACCTCTCCCAGAAAGGGAAAAACAGTCAATGGAGGGGGCCCCAAAGGCGGGCAGGACAAAGCGCCGGGCAAGAGGCCCCAGAAAGAAAGAAAAAGAACCCAGACCAGAGAAAAGTAAAGTAAGCAAGAAAACCTACGAAGAGGAGACCGACATGGAGGTGCGAGACCCTGAGGACCTGCTCTTGCGGGCAGAGAAACTGACACTGGTCTTGCAACCAGCATCTGTGGTGCGGCCATCAGCCGCATACCTGGCCTTGATCCAATTGGCCTGGAAGCGATGGCGCCAGAAGGGGCACTTTGGGCTGTTGGCGGCATGCAATTTGCCGCAATTGATGCACTTATGGGGGTGGGGGCATGGGAAGCCATCGGGAGTGGCAGGGACAGGAGGCTTGGCCTTGGGATGGCCCTTGCAGCATCCGGCATGAGACCGGTGTTCAGCCTCAGAGTGAGGCTCAGAGCAGATGGGGCAGCGTGCAGAGTGCGCGTGGCAGGTGTGAATAGTGTGGCCCCAGCGCCAACAACGGGAGCAGCAGGGGGTGCCGGGGTTAGCGCAGGCGGGCCGGATGAAGCACACAGCGCCCGCAAGGGGAACAGAGCGTCCGATCACTGCTTTGGCATGGGAACCGGACTGAGAGTCATGAATGTCAAACCAGGCAGTGGCCATGGTTGACTTGGCGGAGTTGCAGATCACTCGGGGGGGACCGGCAAGGGGAAGAGAGAGGGCAAGAGGCAACCAGCTAAGAGCCTGTGCAACCTTGGCAGAGGTGACCCGGTCTGCAGTGCCGGGCTGGAAGAGGGGGATGTCGACGAGCTTTAAGTAAGATCGTGACATGGGAAGGGTGGCATGAACGGGGGGAGCCTTAAGGTCCTTGCCAATAGCAGTACCGACCACCGACAGCTCAGAGGCTGACGCAACAGCAGACATGGAGAGGGACAGGCCCCCAGTTGAAGGGCGCACCGATTCCACACGAAGCAAGGAGCCGGAGGCTGAGAGTGCTGAGTTGGCAATGTGAGTGATGTGAGGAAGAGATGCCCCGGACAAGGCATCAGACCTGGGAATTAAAATCTGGCGCTGTGAAGGGCCAGCAACCATGCAAGAGTGCTTGGCCTTGGAGGCCGGAGCACCGAGAACAGCCCTTTGGACAGCAATGACGTGGTCCGTGGGGAGTGAGGGGAATGCCTTGGCCACATGGACCAAGGTGGGCACCGCCTTGAGAGCGCCGGCATATGAAAGGGGGGGGAGGGGAGTGCCGGGTGGATTAGACCGGGGGTGCCAAGGGGAGCGCACAGGGCAAGGGGGAGGGGGCAGAGTAGGGGCAGCACCAGCAACTGGCACCAACCCTGCAGGAGTAGACTCCTGCACAGCCGGACCAGAAGCCAGCGCAGCAGGGGTTAAAACAGCAGAGTCAGAGGAGCCGCTTACCTCAGTGGATCCACAGAATGGGCATGTGACGTCCACATGTTCGGGAGGGGGGGATTTCGGAGCCCACTGTGCTGCGTACAGGCGGAAGTACTCACGAAATGTAATATGTTTGCCCTTTGAGAGGACAGCAACGGTGGCCCACTTGGAAGCCAGGAGGGCATCCATGAGGGTATAGACTCCCTCAGCAAGGGAGAGAGCGTCTTGCCAATTCGCTGGGGCAGAAGCCAGTAGCGGAACGAGCTGGGGGAGGGCCATGTTCTTCAACCAGGGGCCATAGTCCAGGGCGGGGTCCCGTGGGGCAGTGGCAGTGGTGGGAGGAGGAAGAGGCCGGAGAACCTCTGGAAGGTGGGAGTAGTCTTTGGGGGCGGGGGGGGAGGGAGTTGACCCATAGGAAAGGGCCAGCGATGCCTCAAAGCGTAAATGCTTTGCAGCGACATTGGCCAGAGCCTTGTCAACAGAGTCTGTAGGGGCTGGGGCCAGAGAGGGAGAGGGGGGGGAGGACGCACCAAATGCCCCCGGGGCAAAAAAACATGCTGCAGCGGGTGACCTATCAGAGGCCGTCCGTGCATTGGACTTAGGTGGCATAGGTAGAGACGAGCTAGTGAGAGAGCTAGAACACCTAACTATGATGTGCTAACCAGCCAGAGACCAATTCAAAAACCGGTGGTGGTGGTAAGAAGTCAAGAAGGGATGATAACACAAGATATAAAATCATTAATTCCCAATCTTGTGGTCTCAAAGCTAGGGCAGTGAGTGCTTGCCTTTCACCTCTCCTCCACACTGTATTTATATGTTTTTGGTAGCTAGGAAACAGCCTGAGTAAATAAGGAAATATTAGAGATAGTAATACTAGTATACACAATTGGTCCAACATTTCCCTGCGTAATAATGCTTTTCCACCCAGTATTGGTCCTGGCTGCCTGTTATAGACCCATTTTGAGTCATTGAGATGCTGCTGGCATCATTCCATGGGCCATTGCAACAGTTTGTGGCTGTTTCAATATGCCTGGAAAGGTTCTCTACCCATATACTGTATGTATGCCTTCTGCCTCTGCACATCTACCCTATTGGTCTCCTCCTGACCCGGCACTCTGGCACACTATTCATATACCCTTCTAGTATTCTGAACTGGCTGTGTGTTGCCTACACATTGTGCGGATAGTCCAAGATAGTCCAACTACTCCATCACTTGTCTTTTGATCCGCTACTGGATCCTGCAAGACCTTCCAAGATGCCCGATTGATCATTGAGATGCTATTGCATGTATTGTCTATCATAGCTATCCCCTTGGGGCTGCCTGATAGGCTTACACATCCATAGCACAATAGGTTCCTGTCCATTCCACTCCTCATTTGTCTCTGTCAGTCCTTCCTAGCAATCAGCGGTCCTTCCAATCTTCATATCATGACCAGGCAAGCTGACATGGCTTTGGGTGTAATTCCTTGGCTGACACCTTCTGTCTGCGTTCCTCAGGCAATAGCCATAGTCTCCCCTTTTCTTGATAGAACATTATCCCTGCCCCTTGCCTAATATAGCAGCCAGTACATTGTTTCTCAGTACATTGCATGCCATTGATTCAGGTGAGGGACACTGTTCATTACTAATCAAGGTGTCTTGGAATTTTGTCTACCAAGTTTCTTGATGGCTGCCATACAATCTTCTTGAAGGTCTTAGTCAGCACTAGACTGCCATATGTGTTCCCTTTGAGATAGTCAAATTAGGGGCCCTCAGTCTCCTCAGGTTATCTTGATGGCCATTATATGGCTTGTGAGCTCTTCCTTCATGATCAGGGAATTTTATTGACAATGTTCTTGATCCCTGGTGCATCTCTGAGTGTGCACAACTGCAGTGTCACTTGTTGTACCCTTTGTTCACTCTTGAAGCCATGCAATAGCTATTTAGTAGCCACTGACTGACTCCTGGGGTGCCTTGTAGCCTCATAGAGGTCCTTACATGATATACCAGTCTGGTTAGGGTCATTGTAGGGGTATTATGGGTATATCGAGATGATTACATTGTAGCTATTGCTGAGCCATGGGTATATAGGGGTATAATGGCTTATTTTAGCAATGCTTCGATTTTCAGTGTAATAGCGGGTCAATGAGCTCATACAAAGATAGATTGGCCCTGACTTACCTGATCTGATCAATCTCTGCAATGAACACCAACCACCCAGTCCTTCTCCTTGCCAAACTTTTTGAGGCTTGGTAGATGCAACAATGGGTATGGGTGTGGATGAGCAAGATTGTGCAGACATGATATGTGATGATTGAGGAGATGAGAGTAAGAGAGAAGGGGGTGGGAGCCCCCAAAAAGTGCTTAAATAGGCGCTAAACTTCAACTTCAGGAAGCACATGTGCTCCAAATTTAGACCTGACATAAGCTGTTGGCTACTTTGGGAAACTGATGCACCTTGTTCTAATGAGCGTAGGAAATTCAAAGGTCAAGACCAGCCAGATAATATAGACCATGCAGGACTCAGCAGGAAATAGACTGAGAGCAGTCATTTATTGGTTGGGGGGAGATGATAAGCCAGTTTTGGGGTTATATCTAAAATACACCAATTTTACCAATTTTATTACTATAAAATCAATGGCAATACAACTATGAACCTCAGAGAGGATTGGGACCTATCCTGAGGTCGCCAGTTTGACCATGCATAGGGTGTTTGTGCCCTAGCATCATATGCCTAATACATAGTGTCTAAACTCATGCAAGGGATGGTCTTTATGACAGAACTCAGTAAAGGGCAGGCATTTTGGGCAACTGTTAGGGGGTTCCAAGTTGTACATAGCTTGCCAAACCAACCCAGGTCGCAATCAGGGAGGGCTGTGCATGAGATAAATTGAACTCAGAGACCATGAGTGAGCCAAACCAGCTTGCAAGAACTTTAGAATATTCCAGAGACATGAAACGAGATTATGCAGGCAGGCAAAACCCTTAGAAACAGAGCATGGACAACGGAACGGGCTTCCTAACAATGGAACAGCACCCCCAAGCATCAGAATATTCCAAATGGATTATTGTACACCAATTAGGTGTACTTTGTGGGTCCACAATGCTATGGAACTGCTCCCCTGAGGAAGAGTTCAGTGGGCACAGAACAATGGAAACCATCTCTGAGACACAATAAGCATTTTGATCCAAGAGTTCAAGCATATGTCATCAAACATTTGCATTCCCAATGACCTAGTAGCAAAAGCTGGACTGCTGTTGACTCGAGAACACATTCTGAGTACTTTGGACACTTGCAGTAATGCAGAAGAACATTCTAAAATATTCTTTCTGTTTGTTTTACATTGGACTGTGTTTTCTGTATTTCATATCTCTCTGTTTTGTCTATTTTAGTTTTGTATCTCTCTCAATATAAAACTATGGCTGCAGGCCTCTGAGGAGAGCAAGAAGGGCTTCACCCCAACTTCTCAGCAGAGTACTTTGCAGCTGTGATCAAGAATAGTTTAGATCTATTTTGTGTGAATTGTTTAAGTGAAACTAGTCTTCAGGAGAGTTCAGAAAGAGTTATTGAGAGGAGAATCACCCTGAGTTTGCTTTTGTGTGATTTCTTAGAGCCTAGAAAGCAGAGAGATTTGGACTTGAGATTTATTTGAGTTCAATTCTAAATTAGAGACAGAACAGACTAAGCCAAGTGGGTCTTGAGCTTGAGTTTGTCCCCTAGAGACCAGAGGAGTTGTAATCAAGTGGGTCTTGTATTACACTCAATTTAGAGATCAGGTTTTGTGCAGTTATCCAGGGCTATTCTAGCCAATAAACTGTGTCATTTGGAACTCTCTAAAATCAGTTACTTTGATTCTATCTGTCAGACTGCACCCCCTCAAACTTGCCTTGGCAAACAATCACTCTTTGACATATCCTACCCTATACCTTTGCCCTAAGCTCCCACCCAAGTTTAGTGATTTGTGATTGAATATTTGAGAGTTTAAGTGTTGGGTTTAGTGTGAAAGCTTCCCATCCTTGTCCCCTCAATGTTTGCTTCCCCACCCTTGCCATTGAGTCTGTTTTCCAGTGTTTCATCACAATTGTTGCTGATCTGCCCCCATTGTCACCCACAATGATGCACTGCTCACCCCTCCTACACTTGCTGACCCTTGCCATGATTGTCTCTTCCACCACCAGCAAGATCATCTCCTCCATCTCCATATCTGCATTGCTCACATATGCACTCACCTGTGCACTTGACGCTGTGCTTGCAGTAGCACTCTTCTGGGCTTTTCCTCCTCTGCAATCTGAGCCTTCATCAACTCCAGTTCCACCATGCTCATTGTACTGAGTGATAAATTGCTCACACCTTTTTTGTGGGTCTGGCTTTGGGGGGCATTGTGGAGAGAAGCAAAGTTGAGGCTTCCACATTGAGTCCTCAAGGCTTGTCCTTAACAGGGGGATACTGTCACATGCCAAATGCACAGCCACCGCCTAAGTGTGTGCACATGCACAAAGGTGCCATTCCGTGCAATTTCATCATCTTTTGATTTTCTATTTATAACTGTTGTTCCATCATCACTCTCTTTCACATTGTGTGTCCTCTGTCAAGGCATTCTGGTGAGTAGTTTCTTAGTCACCATTTGTTGCCTATTGTCTCCATTCTCTCTCTCTATCCTTTTCCTGCTTACAAATCATGTATCTGGCTTGTAGTATAAAATGTGTTCACTTGTATCATAGCTACTCAGTCAGATAATCAACTAAGCTTGTTTTCTCTCTCCCTCCATTGTCCTCGTGTGTCTGCACACCCTCCTGCATCTTGCACCTCCTCCTCTCTCATCACAATTGCAAAAGTGCTCATGCATGCTTCCCATCACACACTCACAAATCAAGACTGTGGTATTGGAAGGGCATAGCACATAAGCTGAAGCTGAAGTCTCTCCATACACTCTCCCTCTGGATTCTCCTTCCCCTTTGCATGGCCATTTTTGGTAGCTTGACAACAGATGCCAATCTCTCCACAACATCACCCATGCTATCTTTTTTTTTTTTAAGATCAACAATTTATTATGCGGTGCATGATAGCAGTCTGCGGCAGTGTACCTACTACAAGATACTCAAGTAATAGACTGCTTAAATACAAAACAAAATTCACAGGAGGGCCCCTGAAGGGGGCCCAACAATGTCTGTTGTACTGAGCACAGCCATCAAGTGACCGTAAGAAGAAAAGCAGGACAGGGCCGAGCCAGGTGAGCGCCTAGACACCCAAACCTGTACTGGAAAGAGCAAAAGAGATGCATAACATGGGGAGGCCCAAGGGCAGGCAGGACAAAGTGCCAGGCAGAAGGCCCCAGGGAGAAAGAAAAAGAACCCAGAACCTACTGAAAAAAGAAACAAGAAGGCCTACATAGACAAGGGAGGGGCTGTAGCCGCTTGCTTACCCTTGTTTTTCCAGGCAGAAGAACCAATACTAGTCTTGCAACCAGCCTCTGCAGTGCAGCCATCAGCTGCAACTTGCTGCAATTAACACACTTGCCCATGTGGGGGCAGGGGGAGCCAGTGGGGGTGGTGGGGACAGGGGGTTTGGCCTTGGGATGGCCTTTGCAACAACCAGCCAAAGACCAGTGCTTGGCCTCAGAATGGGGCTCAGAGCAGATCAGGCAGTGTGCAGAGTGCACATGGCAGGAGTGAATGGTGTGGCCCCAGTGCCAGCATTGAGAGCAGTGGGGGGTGCCAGGATTAGCCCAGGTGGTCTGGATGAAACAGACAGCACTGGCAATGGGAATGGAGCCTTCAGCCACTGTCTTAGCACAGGAGCTGGATTGCAAGTCATGGATGTCAAACCATGCAGTGGCAGTGGTCAACTTAGCGGAGTTGCAGACCACATGGGGGGGGCCAGCAAGAGGGAGGGATAGTGCAAGGGGGGAGCAGCTCAGAGCCTGCACAACCTCAGCAGAGAAAACCCAGTCAGCAGTACCAGGTTGAAACAGGGGAACATTGACGAGCTTGAGATAAGAACATGATGTTGGGAGGGCGACAGAGACCAGGGAAGCCTTCAGGTCTTTGCCAAGAGCAGTGCCAACAGTTGCCAGCTCAGAAGCTGATGCAACTGCAGAGGTAGTGAGGGACAGACCCCCTGAGGAAGGGCATACTGACTCGATATGAAGTGCAAAGCCAGAGGCCGATAATGCCAAGTTAACAACATGGGTGACATGGGGCAGAGACACCTTGGACAGGGCATTGGAGCTGGGGACTAAAATCTGGCATCTTGAGGGGCCAGCAACCATGCAGAAGCATTTGGCCTTAGAGGCCAGAGTGCCGAGAACAGCCTTTTGGACAGCAATAATGCGGTCTGTAGGGAGGGTAGGGAATGCCTTGGCCACATGTACCAAGGTGGGTGCTGCCTTGAGGGCACTGGCATAGGAGAGGGGGGGGGGGAGGGGCCATGCCAGGTAAAACAGACCAAGGGCACCAGGGGGAGTGCACAGGGCGGGGGGGAGGGGGAACTGCAGCAGCAGCAGCAGCAGCAGCAGCAACTGGAGCTGGCCTTGCAGCAGTAGACTCTTGCACAACCAGTCCTGAAGCCGGCCCAGCAGGGGCAGTGTTAGTGGGGAAAGTGGAACTGCTTACCTCAGCAGTTCCATGGAACAGGCATGTGGTGTCCACATGTTGGGGAGGGGAGGGAGTCAGAGCCCAGTGTGCTGCATAACAATGGAAGTACTCATGGAAAGTGATCTTTTGGTCTTGTGAGGTGACTGGGATTTGAGACCACTCAGAAGCCAAGATGGCATCCAAGAGCTTGTAGGCCCCCTCAGCGAGGGCAAGAGCAGAATTGAGGTCCGGGGGCACAGAGGCCAGTAGGGGACCAAGACGGGGGAGGGCAGTACCCACCAGCCAAGAGCTGTAGTCAAGCATGGGGTCCCATTTGAGAGTGGTGGTCCTGGGGGCTGGTCAAAGCAGTTCAGGAAGATGGGAAAAATCTTCCTCAGGAGGGGGGGAGGGTGTGGACCCATACAAGAGGGCCAGGGAAGCCTCAAAGTGTAAATGCTTTGCAGCAATGTTGGCCAGAGCTGCATTGACGGAGTCAGCAGCAGCAGGGGCCAGGGAAGGGGAGGAGGAGCCAAAAGCCCCTGGGGTGAAAAAACATGCTGCAGCTGGTGATCTCTTGGACACCATCTGTGCACTGGGTTTTGGTGGCATGGGTGAGGGGGAGTCAGAAATCAAGTAAGATACCTAACTACAATGCTATGAACTAGCCAGAGACCAACTCAAAAATTGGTGGTGGTGGTACAAGGTCAAGAAGGGATGCACCCATGCTATCAACCCTCTTCTCACTACCCCCATCCATCCATACACTATCTGATATGCTGTGAAGTATCAATTGAGTCTTACCAAACATGTTGCTGCAAGGAAACCATTTCTTACCCCACAACATATGAAAGACAGGTGTACTTGGGCAAAGGAACATTTGGGGTGGACTAGGGCAGACTGGAAACATGTGATTTGGACAGATGAAACATCAGTGAAGATTGGGAAAGGTTCAAAGGTGGTTTGGGTATGGAGGTAACCTGGGGAGAGATACCTTGATAAGTGTTTAACCCCCACTTTCAAGTCTGGAAGACAGAGTCTTATGATCTGGGCATATATGGCATATGGAAAACTTAGTTCACTTGGTCATATCCCAAAGAATGCAAGAACTGCAGCAGATTACATTAGAGTAGTCCTTAGTGGACCCCTGTGGGATTTTTATGGGGAGCTGTTGGAGAAGAGGGGGCAGGTAACAGTGATAGAAGATGGAGCACCCATCCACTGTGCCAAGATCACTCAACAATTCTGTGATTCCCACCTTATCCAGCAACTTCCACACCCCTTGCAGTCCCCAGATGTTAACTCTATTGAACATGTTTGGAGACACCTCAAGGTCAAAATTAATGAGCAAACAGATATCCCAAAAAACCTGGATAAACTTTGGGAGGCACTTCAGGAGGAGTGGGCAAAGATTGATTTATCATTTATTAATGAGCTGGTCAAAAGTATGCCAGATTGTGCTCAGGCAGTCTATGATACTCAAGGAGGTCATACAAAATATTAGAATAATTTTATATCCAGTTGTGGTAGTGTAATAATTTTTTTTAGTGATAAGCAATTTGTTTGTACATGTTGTTTTCACAAAACTTTTGTGCACCTACTGTACAGTACCTGTACATAAGGTTTGTGAAAATTGATGGCAAACAAATAGGGTTTAAAATAAAATAATATTCATAGTCCTGTATTCACATATTTTCCTGCTTAACAATATAGGAATGATTTATACTATACCTTATTCTCTACAAAATTCCCTCAGAGATCAGAGTAATTGGAAGAGAATGTGAGCCTGGAGGATTTTATTGAAAAACTCACCCAAAAACAGCCTGTTTTCAAATTCATACCTTAAATGAAACTTGAGCCTTCAATAAAAATCAGATATGGATAGCCTTGGTAATTCTAAGATACTTTTATGCTGACACCAAAATAATCTGTGTTGTGGTTCATGAGCAAAAAAAATCACAAAGTGAGGTGTTTTGGTCATTTTGACACAAACAAATACCCAAAAAAGCCAAAACAGCCAAATGGCCTACCTTGTGATTTTTTTTGCTCATGAACCACAGCACAGATTATTTTGGTGTCAGTACAAAAGTGTCTTATAATTTTAAAGGCTACAATTATCTGATTTTTATTGAGGGGTAAATTTGCACCCAGGGTATGATTTTAAAAATAGGCCATTTCTGGGTCAAAAATCCCCAGCCTGAATTTCTCTTTTAATCCTCTTGCTCTCTGAGGGGATGTTGTAGAGACTGGAATATAAAATGTGGTTTCCTTATATTATTAAGCATGAAAATGTGTTGCTGAAGTGCTATGAATATTTTCTTTGTTTGGAAACCATCAATTTTTGCAAAACTTATTTACAGGTACTGTACTGTACAGTATGCTACTATAAGTTTATTGACATCCAAACAAATAAAAACACCACTTCAACAAAAATTGGCTTTTATACAAACACAGCTCTATATTCCTGTAATTTAATACTTGGGAGACCTTCTCTTAACCTTCAGAAGTACCCCTATATAATTAAACATGCTATCAACCAAAGTGTTTACTAGGTATAAATCAATCTTTGCCTACTAGTCTTAGAGTCCAGCTTACAACTCACCTATATTTTTGGGAGATTGGGTCTCTTATTGATCCTCTTTTTTACTGACTCTCAGATATATTCAATTGGATATATGTTTGAAAATTGTGCAGAGCAGGAAAGAGTGATTACTTTCTAACTTATGTGCTATTCCTTTGTAGTATTGTAATAGTAGATTAGAGTATTACCTTCCATGATTGTTATCTACCCTCTCTTTTCACTTAGCTGCTCATAAACATTTCCAAGGGCACTCTTAAAAACTAATGTAACATAATCAGCTTCTATTTGAGCATTTTTGAGCATTTTAATGAGTGAACCAAGCCTTTTATGTGTTATGTACCCCCAAAATGTCAAATTATGCATTTCAGACCTGAATACAAGAGTAAAACACTTGGGACCA
Source organism: Lepiota venenata (assembly GCA_004296355.1). Taxonomy (NCBI): domain Eukaryota; kingdom Fungi; phylum Basidiomycota; class Agaricomycetes; order Agaricales; family Agaricaceae; genus Lepiota; species Lepiota venenata. The sequence goes on from RCFS01000003.1 coordinate 1,384,601, forward strand.
TGCCTTTTCTCTAATTTTATTTATACACCAACCACCCTAGAATGCTTTCCAGTCTCCCCAGATACTTTGTCTGTCCAAATAATTCAGTTGCAGTTCTTTTCCTCCTCAGCCTAAACAATTCTTTGTCTATTTTGGCTATATTTTATTCTATCTGAGCTTTAAAAATGGGTTTTTTATTGTAATACATTCTTTCATATCTACATCCCTTCTTGACTTCTTACTACTACCACTGGTTTTCGAATCGGTCTCTGGCTGGTTAGTACGTCGTAGTTAGGTGTTCTAGCTCTGTTTCTAGTTTGTCTCTACATATGCCTCCTAAATCCAATGCACGGACAGCCTCAGATAGGTCGCCCACTGCAGCACGTGTTTTTGCCCCAGGGGCATTTGGTATGTCCTCCCCTCCCCCTCCCCGGCCCCTGCCCCTGCCGACTCTGTCAACGAGGCACTAGCCAACGTTGCTGCAAAGTGTTTACGCTTTGAGGCTTCCCCGGCCCTTTTGTATGGGTCCACACCATCTCCTCCCCCAGGCAATCCAGCTCCCCTTGCCACCGAATCCTCCTTCCCCCCCTCCAGGAAAACTGCTATTGGTCAATGGGAACCCGCTCTCGACTACGGCTCCTGGCTGGTGGGCACAGCCCTCCCCCACCTTGCTTCTCTGCTGGCCTCTGCACCCAAGGACCTCAGCTCTGCCCTTGCCCTTGCTGAAGGGGCCTACAAGCTGTTGGATGCCATCCTGGCTTCCAAATGGTCTCAAATCCTGGTCACCTCTCAAGACCAGAAAATCACTTTCCGTGAGTACTTCTGTCGTTATGCAGCGCACTGGGCTCCAGCTCCCTCCCCCCCCCCAACATGTGGATGCCACATGCCTGTTCCGTGGAACTGCTGAGGTAAGCAGTTCCACTGTCCCCACTAACACTGCCCCTGCTGGGCCGGCTTCAGGACCGGTTGCACAGGAGTCTACTGCTGTGAGGCTGGCTCCGGTTGCTGCTGCTGCTGCTGCAATTCCCCCTTCCCCTCGCCCTGTGCACTCTCCCCGGCACCCTCAGTCTACCCCACCCAGCGTGGTATTCCCCGCCTTTCCTATGTCGGCGCCCTCAAGGCAGCACCCACCTTGGTCCATGTGGCCAAGGCATTCCCCACACTACCCACGGACCGCGTTATTGCTGTCCAAAAGGCTGTTCTTGGCGCCCTGGCCTCTAAGGCCAGGCGCTCTTGCACTGTTGCTGGCCCCTCAAGGTGCCAGGTTTTGATTCCCGGTTCAGACACCCTCTCTAAGGCATCCCTCCCTCACATTTCTCACATTGCCAATTCAGCTCTGTTGGCCTTGGGCTCTGCCCTTTGGGTGGAATTGGTGTACCCTACCTCTGGGGGCCTGTCCCTCTCCACATCCACCATTGCATCTACCGCTGAGCTGACAACTATTGGCACTGCCATAGGCAAGGACCTCAAGGCTCCCCCGGTCCCGGCCACTCTCCCAACGTCGCGATCCTACCTCAAGCTCATTGATGTTCCCCTCTGTCAACCTGGTACTGCTGACTGAGTTACCTCTGCTGAGGTGGCACAAGCTCTTGGCTGCTCACCTCTCGCCCTCTCCCTCCCTCTTGCAGGCCCCCCTCGTGTGGTCTGCAACTCTGCCAAGTCAACCACAGCAACCGCCTGGTTTGACATCCATGATTCCCAGTCTGGCTCCCACACAAAGGTGGTAATCGGACACTCTATTCCCCTGGCCAGATCTGCCTGCTTCATTCGGGCCGCCCGTGCCAACCCAGGCACTCCCTGATGCCCCCGCTGTTGGTGTTGGGGCCACTCTATCCACTCTTGCCAGGTACACTCCCCTCGCTGCCCCATCTGCTCTGAGCCTCACACTGAGACTGAACACTGCTCTTCCGCCAGCTATTGCAAAGGTCACCCCAAAGCAAAGCCCCCTGTCCCTGCCACCCCCTTAGACCAACCCTGCCCCCACATGGGCAAATGTATCAACTGCAGCAAGTCACATGCTGCCAACAGCCAGAAATGCCCCTTCTGGCATCACTGCTTCCAGGCTGATTGGATCAAGGCTCACTATGCCACCAGTGGCCACACTGCAGATGCTGGTCGCAAGACCAGTATTGGCTCCTCTGCCCGCAAGAGCAAGACTTCGGGATCTCGCACCTCAACCTCAGTCTCCTCTTAGTAAGTTTTCACATTTACTTTACATACTCTCTGGCTTGGGTTCTTTTTCTTTCTCCCCAGGGCCCCTGCCCAGCACTTCATCCCGCTGCCTTATGGGCAAATTCCACTACTCTTTTGTGCACTCCGGGTGGGGCTTGGGTGTCTAGGCTCACGCCTGGCCTAGTCTCTACCTTTCTTCGCTTAGTTTACATGGTCACTTGACAGCCTCACTCAGTACAGCAATGGCTGTTGGGACCCCTTTGGGGTCCCTCTGTGAACTTTGTCTTTATTTAAGGTAGTCACCTGTTCTGTGTAGATACAGCTGCCCCCGGACTGCTATCGTGCACCAGGTAATAAATTGTTGACTTAAAAAAAAAAAAAAAATTCTTTCATATCTATTCTATCTTTGACAGTCTTTGGAATAGTAGTAGAGTAAACTAAACTGCCTGAGGAATAATTGACAGATTTAGTGACTTTAAGGAGAGTTTGGTGTCCACTGCCATGTAAAAAAATCTTAGGATAGTGAATTAACTTCTTATCTCATTTAAGAGGTCTATTAAAGTAGGGTATATCATTGAAAGGTTCACAGATATTGTAGTTTTTGAGAAAGTGAAAAGTGGTTAAATAGGTATTTTTAATTAAAGAGGCTATTTCATGAGTTAGAGCACTTTATTTAGCATTTTAGTAAATATTAAAACAAAGCTTAGGAGTGTTATTTACAGTCCCAAGTACTTTTGGCATAGCTTGGTTGATGTAGCAAGTGCAAAAAAATAAATTTGTTAATTGAACCCAAAGTGATGTAAATAAACTTATAGTAGGGTACTGTACATATACACTATCCTACCTGGTCACATAATCTTTATTTGCACTTGTTTGATTGCAATAAACAAAGTCATCTGATTGATTATCAGAGGGACAAAACTGTTCCAATGAGTGGAAATTATAAAATAATTCATAGCATACCCAAATCAGGACATTATGTAATGCTGTTAATATTTGTTTGTAGCCTATGTTTGAGCACCATCTACAATTTAAATATGAAGTCCATATCTTTAGTGGTTGGCTACATATACCCATGGTGCCCATGAAACAAGATGTATCCCAAATGCATCTATCTATATGAGATAGAGATTCCATGGGTATAATATATTCATGGAGAGCAAGAATATCAAGTCAAGATTATCAATAGGTTGTATACACCCAAGTTGCCTATATGACTCTAACACTAACAGAATACAACTCATGCTATTACACACTCATCCTTAGCCTCTTGTCGCGTTGGTCGTGCAATGTTGACTCGTTTGTTACCCATTCGCTTCATTTCCGTCAACCTGTTCATTGCCCTTTTGTTGCCCTGGGCTAGATGAAAATAATAGCAGTCAGTGTCTGTAAAAATAGTGCTGGAATAGCTGCATTTTACCTGCCGCACGCATATACCATTTCTTCGCAAATTCAATATCTTGCTTAATACCTATTCCAACTTCTGCATAGTAGCCAACAGCATACTCTGCCTTTCCCAATCCTTTATTAGCAGCTCGGCGAGCCCAGAGGTAGGCCTCTGAGTCACTCTGCTTGAGGACGCCTTCACTTCCGGTTAGGTACCAGCCACTAAGAGCCAACTCGGCCTCCGCATCTCCCTTCTCAGCTGCTTTCGTATACCATGCTATCGAACGACGAGGGTCAACAGGGCAACCCAATGCCCCATATTCGTAGCACTGACCCAGCTTGTACTGTGATTGCGTATAACCCAACTGCGCCGATTGGGTAAAGAGTGACTTAGCATAAGCAGGATCGCAAGGTACAAGAGCCGAATTGGGTTGCTCGTACAACAAACCAAGCTCATGGAGAGCGTGAGGATTATCTTCATCCGCTTGTTCGGCCGCTCGTTTGAGCCAAGTGATTGCTTCACGGGGATTCTTCTGCTGGTCGAGGGAACCTTGAAGGAGGATCATGCCTAGTTTATACATAGCTGGGGTGTCCCCTAATGATGCAGCTTTCCTATAGAATGCGGCAGCTCGCTGCGGCTCCTTCCTTGTCCCGGCCCCTATTTCGTTGCACACCGCTACACGATAGCAAGCAGGTGCGTAATTCTGCTTTGCCGCCTGCAGATAAAGATGATAGGCGCGTTCGTGATCAACCTGAAGCCCTAATGCGCCAGTTCCGTGACAATTGGCGAGGAAAAACTGAGCCTCGTAATACGCTGCGCCCTGGGTAGCCAAACGTTTGATAACTTTGAGCGATTCTTGTATGAGGATCTCGCTATACTTTTTGGCGGCTCGTTGGTCCTGAGCTCCAGCGCGTATTTTTTTGGCCGCTTCAATGAGGTATTTCGCATACAAGAAGTGTGCTTCGGGATCAGGATCCCCTTTAATCCGCTGCCGATACTGCTCGATGTATTCTTTGGTGTACGGGGGTGTGGTCAGGTCAATGGCCTTGCTTTTGCTTGTAGAAGGGGCGACTGAAGCAGACGTGCCTGCACGCTCCAGTGAGGGCCGAGGCTCAATTTCATGTCCCTCGGATAGTGGCATGGAGTCGTAAGAGCGGGCATAAGAGGAGATCGAGGAAGGACTCTGAAGCGAAGGCTGATAGCCCCCATGGTTCAGAGGAGAGGGAAGATGGGTATTATATGAGGAATGGTCGGGTGATGGGCCGGGTCCCATCATATCGGGAGGGCCACGAGGCTGGGGAGCAGTTGGAGGAGGGCCCATACCAAGAACGTCTGATGCAGCAGCGTACAAGGGACTGTATTCCGCTGGCTTCAGCGGCTGCTGCCAATTGACGGGGTGGTTCCGATTGTAAGGTACGGCGCCTTCTGGTGAGCTAAAGTTTGCAGGTCCACCATCATACGAGTGGGTGCTTCTTTGGTCGTCGTGGAAGGCTGGAGGCCCAGGTGGACCTAGCGGAAACTCCTGCGGAGGATATGCCCGTGACAAAGGGAGAGTCATGGCATGCCTTGGAGGACCCCTGGGGACAGAGCCGGAGCGGTGTGAAAGGGAGGACGCGGCGCGGGGAACTGGATCAGGGGAACGGAAAGCGGATATATGAGCTGGATCTTGTAATGTCAAGGCGGAAAAAGCATCGAGAGATACCGCGGGGTCAAAGGGGGGGGGTGGATCTCGAGAGACGCTAGATTCATCAGGTTGTTGGGAAGGGAGGGAGGGGACAGAGTGGTTTTGGTGCTGCATAAAGGCCATGGCTATGAGAAAGAAAGGTTACCCCAAGCTGAAAAAGTACTGAAAACCCTTACACGGAGGTGGCCGTAAGTCGCTCTCGTGTGGATATTCGTCCCCGTGGGCAGCATAGTGTCGAACATCAGGCCTCGCAGCGGACATGCCGAATGACTAGGATGATCAGAGTTGAAGAGAGGGGATAGGGTTGATGGATGGAAAATCGGGAGCTCCCCAGCAACCACTTTGGATTTGTTCCCACCGCCTGTCCATCCCACAAACACTCATTCATTCCATCAATGATAAGTACGTACAGACTACCTACTCTCCCGCGCACCACGACCAATATTCTACAACCCGCTCTATTCGCTGGCGTTCTAATCCCTTGGCAGTTTTCCTGACTTTCACCACAACACTCCGTTGCTGCTCGACTTGTGCCTCTTCATTTCCCCCCTCTACCATTTCCAATTCTACCCAAGGGTCACTCCAACCTTCAGCACGGGTCGGCTGTGTCACCTGCTTTGTCTCCGCTCTGACATCCTCCATTTTTTCCTCAACTCGATCCCAAACTCGTGGCTTAAAGTTTCTGAATCTTAAAGTGCGATCCTCTACCTCTTCGCTTCCTACCCGCCGGCGTTTAGTGCCATTGGGGACATGACCATTTGCTTTCTCCTCTCTTCTGAAACCCTCATCCCCACTTGTAGACCCTGCAGCCAACCTCAGCCGCCAGCGTAGTTCCCTTGCCATAGCAGGAGCATCTTTCACTCGATCCGAGGGAACTTGTTCCTTGACCTCCTTTTTGATTGCCTCTGCGCCTCGTTCGAGCAGCCTAGCTTCGGAGACCAAAAAATCGGCGAGTGCTGTTAAAGATGCGAGCAATCGAGGCGAAAGTTCGGGCTCTGGGTGCGCTTTGAGGTCTCTTAAATATTTATCTCCCACGTACCAGCATAACCTGCTTAGTGAGTTTCGCCCCTCGACACAGACAGAGGGACACACCTTGAGAATAAAGGAAAGCGGAACTTTCTAGGCACTTGGGTAGCAATTTCGATATTGCGAACACGAAGCTCTAGCATGAAATCAGACAAGAGCGCAGGACTACCGAGAAAAAGCGTACGGGTAGGAACACTATAGGAATGAAGGAAATTTCCACCAAACACCATGGTGTCAACGGGCGTGTACTGATGAAATAAGTTAATGCAATAAATTATAGCGGGATGCTTCAAAAGCCATACAACTGCATGGATCCAACCTGAAGGAATGATCATTGTATTTCCTTCTTTGAGCTCGACTTTGTATACGTCATCCACCATGTCTCCCAGCCAAGATTGATACTGTAGCTCAGTCCCAGACCAGCGCTCGTAGGCTGCTAGGTTGGATGGAGTGGGTCGTATAAAGTAGAATATCTAGGAAAGAGGCATCAGTACCGGCCAGAACGTGAAGGCGAAACAGCTCGTATGCCTTAGATCCATGCAAGACGTGATAATAAACTGAAGATCCTGCAAAATCAATATGCCAGTCCTGCATACGAAGTTCAGTATTGAATATCTTATCTTGAGGCTCGAAGCGTACCGTCCATGCCGTGGCAACGCCCATCAAGCAATATAATTGAACTTTGGGGTAGGCATGACCCTTCCCCTTCCGCGTGCTCGGCCAAAAATTCTCAACCCAGTCCAACTCGCGAACAAATCGAGGGGGTAATATCATATCCGCAAGCTTGGTCCCGGAGATCTCCAACGAAATGACATTTAAAATCCTGTCTCGCTTTTCAGGCTCGAGGTCCATATACACGGCCCACTTCTCAAGGGTCCACCCTGGAGAAGTGGATTGTGTGGCAACATCTGGAAAAGAGGTCAGCTCGCAAATTTGAACCAACCAAGCTGAGAAACACACCAATTACTTCCACTGGAGTGTCTCCCCCAATCAACTTTGCCACATCACTCACGTTGATATCGCCCGAGGGCATCATCATACCGAGTCCATCTGGCTCCTCGATAACAAAGGGCTCCCTCATGGCTTTCTCGTCTTCCTCCACCCAAAGCAAACTCAAATCACCTCCATGCATCCGATTGAAGGGGTCGTCCTTGATATCCTTCTCTTCCAAAAATCTGAGCCAACGTGCGGGGTCGAATCCAACGCCAGAATCCAAGTTGGCATAGTCACGTTGTGTCCTTTTGCGAGAGGACTTGCGTACAGGCGCTTTACGGGTGATAGTGCGAGACGGTTTTTCATCCATGCATCTCTGGCAGAACCTACATTGTTCTTGTTCAGAGCTGTTCGAGAGCCGGTTCTAACCGAGCATACCACTTGTCAATACTATTGAGATCATCGCCTTTTCCGACGCAGCGCCAATGGTACCATGCTTTGCAGGCATCACACCTGACCCAACGTTCTTTTTCAAGAGAGTTGAGGAGGCTGCCTTCATCGTGGACACATGCAGGACACGTCTCATCCCTCACTTGTAGTGATGACTCGTGGGGCTGTGGAGAGCTGGATCGGCTCACGGATGCAGCTGGCGCCGCCGTGGCTTCATTTGCCTCTTCGCTTTTCGGTACTGTCTTCTTGTGACGAGCCATGCCCGCAGTCAGTTCAACTTCTAGGGACGACGGGCAGGCAAGGCACTGGTCACCACGTATCTGGGTGTGGTCACATGCGAAGGCGTGGGAGTTCTCAACTACATATCTATGACTATCTATCTACAGGTGACTACGCCCACTCAGTCATTTGTCACTCAGGCCCAACAACACCAGGGAGTTTCTGTCATCACCCGTCACTATATTTGCATATCGAAACCATTACTATCCACGCACCTTGCCTTCCAACAGCTCCAGACTTGCCCCTCCACCAGTGCTAATATGGCTCAACTTGTCTTCTGCACCAAACTGAACGGCGGCCGTAGCCGTGTCGCCTCCTCCAACAATGACCGTGGCACCTTTTCCTACAGCCTCGAGGGTGGCAGCGAGCAATTCCTTCGTGCCTTCAGCGAATGCGGGATACTCGAACACGCCAGGCGGACTAGAAGATCTCGCATCAATAACAAATACCCAAAGCACAGGAGTGAGATCTACACACCCATTCCAAAGAATAGTCTTGGCTCCGAGGACCGCTTCGCGGAATAGCTTTCTGGAATCCTGTCCTACGTCTAGGACCCATCCACCCATCAGGAATCCCATCAGCATCTGCCGCATTTTTGTGCTAATAGCAGAAACACTGGTTAGCAGCGATCTCATTCGAAAAAGGGCATCCTTTACTTGCGCATCTTTCGCGAACTTATCGGCGATGACATAGTCAACTGGGAACACCAGCTTGACGTTATTCTTCTTAGCCTTTTCCATGATTCCAGCTACTTTTTCAGACCCTGGTTTATCAAAGAGAGAATTACCGATCTTACAATGATCTCAGTGAACGTAATGAACCGTTCATGTAGACACATACCGCTATATGGTCAAGTGTCTTTTTGAAGGTGAAAGCCATTCCACCTCCGATGATTAGAGAATCGACCTAAGAGATGTGTTCAGCGAATGCGCGTCGCGCCTGAGCTGAGGGACTCTACCTTATCGAGCATATTGTCAATTAGCTGGATCTTGTCGGATACTTTGGCACCCCCAAGGATTGCAAGGAATGGACGCTCCGGCTTCTCTAGTGCTTTCGCGAAGTAGTCCAGTTCTTTTTTAACGAGGAATCCAGAAGCTCTTTGAGGTAGGTTGACACCCACCATGCTTGAGTGAGCACGGTGAGCCGTTCCAAAGGCGTCATTGACATAAACATCACCAAGTTTGGTAAGTTGTTCACGAAACTTTGTAACCTGGGCCGGATCTGCCTTGGACTTGGTGCCGTCTGCATTCTTGACGGAGCCCTCTTCCTCAATGTGGAAGCGAAGGTTTTCAAGGAGTATGATTGAACCACGAGGCGCATTTTGGATATTCTGCTCAACTTCAGGACCGACACAATCATTCAGAAAAACGACTTTTTTCTTCAGCAAAACTTCGAGTTCTGCAGCGACAGGTTTCAAGGAGTCTTTTTCGACGACTTTGCCATCGGGTCTACCAAGATGAGACATAAGAATAACCTTGGAGGCGCCTAGAGATAAGAGTCAAGCCCAAACAAAGGGCTGGAATCAAATAAGAACCGCGCCTTTCTCATGTGCATATTTGATAGTAGGGAGAGCAGCGACGATACGCTAAGAACGGCGTTAAAGGCGACTTATCCCAACGGAGGACAAGCTGCAACATACAGCTGAGCTGGAGATCTTGCCGCTCTCGATGGGGACGTTGAAGTCCACGCGGATGAGAACGCGCTTGTTTTCGAGATCGAGGTCTGTGATGGAGAGTTTGTTGGAGAGAGACATGGTTGTGTGTGCGTGAAAGGCCGGAGTGAAGGAGCGGGGTGACGCTGATGATTGGAGAAAGATTATAAGCCTTCCGAGATTAGATAGCCCATTATGGCATCCGATCCTGCCAGAGTAAGTCTCCTGTTCCCATTGGCCAAAACCGCAGCACGTTCCTTGGTCCCTATCTTAGACTTCACACTAAACTATCTGTCTGAGGCACAAGCCAGAGAGTGGCGCAGGTCCCTGCATCACCAGCGCGTCCAGGGGTTGTGTTAGGGCTTACATAGAGTCACATGAACCTGTGTTAATCATCAACTACATAGCACGTCCCGACAATGGCCAGAAAACCACCCACAAACTCCTTGGGTCTCGACTTTGACTCACCGGAAGTGTCCCAGACCGCCGAGTATTCCTCCCCTACTCCGGCAGACCCCGCCGAACCACCCCCCACAAGCCCATCTTCAACCGCCAAACTCGAAACCCCCCAGCGAGAGAAGAAAAAACCCTATGTCAACCCCGATCGCGTCAGGACAGGTGGCCCTCAACGTGTTTGTCTAACTTAACTCGCTGTTAGAGAACATTCCAACTCAAGCAGTGCGCAGGAAAAATTAACAGATGAGGAGCTAAAAGAACGGATGGTCCGCATGAAGGAGCAGAACGAAAAGATTAAACAACGCAGACTCGTGCGTACCGCATCCAAGCTCAGAGTCAATACTTACCGCGCTTCTAGGATGTTGCAGCAGATGAAGCCGCATTCAAGCAAACTCAGGAGGTAGAGCGTCAGAAAATGGAGAGAACCAAGAAGATACAGGATGGTATAGACAAAGCTCGCGAGCAGAACATCAAGAGAAAGATGGACAAAGTTCAACATCGTGAGTGGGACTCAGGGAAGCCCACTGCTGCCGATTGGAAAAACCAACCGAAGAGAACGCTGGCTGCTCAGGACACCACACCGTCTCTAAATAGTTCTCAGGTTGATGCTCAAGTGTCAACTACTACGCCTAGTGATCAGCCGGGCTCGGAAAACAGGGTGAAAGGAGGCAGATCGTTCCAACGTGGGGATGGTCGGGGTCGAGGCAGAGGCAGAGGCAGAATTGTGCCCGGCGAACGCTTGGAATCGAGCGTCGATACTAGTGCGGGCAACGCCCAAGAGGAGCAGCCTCAAGAGGATGGGAAAACAACAGAGGCCGCAAACGCTGCCTGACCTCTTCCCTAGCTACGACGCCCCTAACCCCGCTGTGCGGCGAACCCATTTCTTCTTGCAGTGAGTCTATACCCAGGATATAAGTACATGTCAGGATCCCGGCCACTTTGGCATTAGATTAAACATCTGTGCAATCCCGTAATTCCAGGCAACACATGGGTACTCCTCAATCTCGTAGATGTGTCGGACGAAGTGAAGAGTAAGACCCTGAAAGTCCAGAAGAGAATGAATAAGAGAGCAGGTTCGAAAGCACGTGACTGAGTCGATATCTCTTGTGTTTTTTTTTTTCTTATTGCAGGTTTTCAATTATACACTATGACTCGTGGTTTACTCCTCGCGTCTAACCTCCCCCAACTACAAAATCTCATCAAAAGGGATCCCGCTGCGTATAAGGAGGAGTTTCTTCAACAGTGGACCCACTACAACAGCACTCGCGAGATCTTCAGGGCACACCCCGATGAGCATGCCCAAAATTTTAAAGAGCTGGTCACATTTATATCCCAGGTATATTGATATATGTCCTTGGAAAAGCACCTTACTCACTGTAATGGTCGTTTGCAGGTTTCGATATGTTATCCAGACGAAACTCGCGACTTTCCATCGCATTTGTCGAGTTTGCTTCTCGAAAGCTATGGTAGTCTTTCTTCTGACATAAGGAAGACCCTGGTGCAGAATCTTGTCATGTTGAGGAATAAAAATGTGATTTCTTCAATACAGTATGTGAACACTCCTTTGATTGATGACTCTTATTGAATGAAACTTCTATAGGCTCCTTAGATCGTTGTTCCCTCTGCTCCCTCGCACTAGTTCTACCTCCTTACGCTCATTTATCCGTAAAACTATCCTATCAGATATCCGTACGGCCAATCTCCGAACGCACAATCACAAACTGAATAGGGCTGTCCAGGCGATGCTATTTGGTATGGTTGAAAGAGGTATGGGTGGCGAAGTAGTGGGAGATAAGGGAAAGCTGAGAGCCTCTGGACCGACGGGGGACGTCAAACACCAGGATGGAGAGGAGGCCATGTGGGCAATCATCCTTACTAAGGAACTCTGGAGAAGGGGTATTTGGTCTGTTTCGTCTCCCAAGACACACCGCTTCGAGCTCACCGAGTCTCGTAGGACTGATGCCAAGACCATCTCTATTGTGTCCCTAGGTTGTCTTCATCCAACTCCCAAAGTTCAGAGCGCTTCAATACACTTCTTTCTGAATAGTAACGAAGACGAAGAAGATAGTGAGGAGGAGGGGAATGAGGTACCCAACATCTCTTTTCGCAGCTCACAGCCCTCATCTCTGAAGCTAGAGAGTTGATGTCAAAGGCTTGCAACATAAGCGAGAGATCAACAAGAAGACGAGGAGCGGCGACAAAAAACTGCGAAAACAGCTCAAAGCTGCCAAGAAGGTGACGATGTCGCCATTCTCACTAAGAGATATATTTTTCTGAGTCGACAATTAGGACAGGAAACGCAAGTCCGCAGATACCCCCAACTTTCCTGCTCTGCAACTCCTCTACGACCCTCAAACCTTCGCGGAAAAGCTGTATAACATCCTCAACGATTTTGACAAACGCTTTTCCCTAGACCACAAGATTCTCTTGATGCAACTCCTTACTCGAATTATGGGAACCCACAAGCTCTGCGTCCTCGGGCTTTACACTTATATTGTGAAATATCTCACCTACAAACAGCTCCGCATCCCTGCCATTCTTGCTGCACTCGCGCAGTCAGTGCATGACTTGACCCCTCCTGACGCTTTGATTCCTGTAGTCCGTAAAATTGCGCAAGAATTTGTGCATCCGGGCGTAGCAAATGAAGTGATTGCTGCGGGTTTGAACGCTATTTGTGAAGTCTGCAGGAGACAGCCATGGGCCATGGAAGAAGACCTCCTTTGCGACCTAATTGAATATAGAAAGAGCCGAGATAAAGGTGTCACCGCTGCTGCTCGGAGCATTTTGAAACTTTATCGAGAGGTCAATCCGGCCATGCTCAAAAGACGGGAACGGGTGAGGATTGAATCATTAAGCCACTCCGCTGGGGTCTCTAATTCTTACACTTCCGATCAGGGAAAGGAAGCAGCAACGGGCATGGCGAAAGGATCTCAGCCCTTGCCTTATGGTCATTCTATCGATCCAGCGGATGATATCGAGGGACTTGCTGTAGGTTCCAAGGATTCTCGATAAATATCATTATATTCAAATTCTTCCATTTTAGCTTCTCGAAGTACATCTAGCCAAACTCCGGGAAGAAGAAAATTTTCTTGGAAACGACGATGACGACACAGCGTGGAATGGGTGGAGCGAAGATTCTTCTGATTCAACTTCAGACTCTGAGGGGTGGATTAACGTCGATGATGATGACGACCACTTGGTCATTAGCGATAGCGAGGACGAGAACGATGGGCGGAACACTGAGGATGTGTGGGCTGGAGTTAACTTAGCAAGTGACCAAAAACCGCCCAATCTGGCTACGACAAAGGCATTGTTTCTTGCGCTCCGTTGACTCCACTTCCATTAACATGAGTTGTGATAGATCCTGACACCGGCTGATTTTGCGCTCCTCAACGACCTGCGGCTTCAGGCGGCTTCCAAAGCTGCAGAGGGTGGTAGCTCACAAGCCAAACGGAAACTCGCTGAGCTCGAAGTCGCCAAACGTACCATGAGCAATCAAAATCGTAATAATGAGTTCATCTCCGAAGATGACATTTTAGGCCCAAGGAAAAAGGCAAAGGCCGACTATGCGGAACGAATGGCCTCTATTCAGAAGGGACGTGAAGGCCGTGAAAAGTTTGGATCACAAAAAGGAAAACAAAAGAAAGATGTTCCGAGTAGCTCAACCAACCGAGAAAAGGCTAGAAACAAACCCATCATGATGATTTTAGGCAGTGGTGCAGTGCGAAGTAAAAAGAGGGCATCCCTACGCTGAGAAGCAGCAGAAGCTCAGAGCACATATTGAACGAGCGAAGAAAGCTCGACGATAATATTCGCTAAAATTATCATGTATCATATAGACATCCATAATTACAGAAGGCCATTTTGAAGTTGCTGCCCTACACGGAATCCAATCGCAACATGTGATAGTTTAGCGTCAATGGAAAAGCCCTGTATAGGTAAAAATGAGTCGAAATTTCTCTTAACACAATAAGATACTAACTCTCGATACGTATTCTGGCCCCGTCAGTAACAATACTATATTTTCTACAGCGGTAAATACTCACCTTTGAGGATTTCGTCTAGCCTCGCCAATTCAATCACGCGAGGGATGATAAACTCCCCGTCATCCAGCTTCTGCTTGGGAAGCTTTAATTTGCCTTCAAGTATGACGTTGACAGTGACGCATTTCATGTTGGCGTTAGTCATCCCTTGTGGTAGTAGCTATTCCCTCGCATATGCAGATTCATTACTCAAAGCCGGACGTACCTGGATCACTGAAAAGAATATCTGACGTTTCAAGAACACTGCTAGCCTTGAAACCAGTCTCCTCTTCGAGTTCTCGAATGGCTGCAGCCTCGGCAGTCTCCCCTTCATCGATGAGCCCTTATTAAACTAGGTTAGTAGAAATGTATATGTTTGTGCGTGGGGGGCAGGTCTTGTGGACTTGCCTGCAGGAAACTCTGTGACATGTCGTTAGGAACTGGAGCTAAATGTATCGTTGGCGCCGACATACCGATAATATAATGTCCAACAGGCGGCCTAAATTGTTCTATGATGACGGTGGATATAGGAAATGCATCCGTTTTTGATTTAATGAGAGCTATCACCGCCACGGCTAAGGGGGGATCGAGCCATCGATCTCTAGAGATCAGCGAACAACACACCATCAACTCCCGTCGACTTGCGTGTTTTTCGTTCGGCAGACTCCCAGAACCTCTGCAGCAAGTAGTAGTAAACCTGCCGAACTGCCTAGATGGGTCGGTAATACCTCTTTTCCATCGGCATCAGTGTACTTGATCTTCTGAAGGGTGATCCACCTTGAAAACGGACTAGCTTAGATTAATGCGTAGCAAATTGGTTGAGAACGAACTTGGCATCCTGAGGTGAGAGCTCTGTTTTTGAGAGGACCGTGGGGGCGGAGGACATTATAGTAAGCTGTTCGTGGAGGAGACTTATCTTTGCCCAATTGGGTCCATTTGAATCACGTGGACCAAGTCGACTCGAGTACTCGTCCCGTAGTTTGAAGGTCACCGCGTTTCTAGCAATGGACAAGAGTGCTAGTGAGTCAATCCATTGCACCGACTTATAGTTAACTTATGGTATTTTTTTCAGGATCCCTCAAGAGAGCTGCACCAGGTCCGCCGCCTGAAGAGGCCCCTGCTAAGAAGAGTGAGTCTAAATCTAATTCTCACCTTGAGCGCCAGTCTCCTCAAAGTATTCCCACCTAGTCCACCCTTTCTTTACAAAGGCTGCTAACAAGCCTACCCAACTCTCTGCCAACTTTAAATGGGAAAAACCTCTGGGCAAGAACGGAACATGTCTCCACGGAGTAAATCTGGAGCCAAAATGCTATGCGAAGATCGCTGCCTTTGACCTCGACGGGACCATAATCAAATCCCAGTTTCCTTCTGTGAATACCCCTAAATGGGAATGGTGGAGATCAATTGTACCAACCAGGCTCAAGGAAGTGGCTGAAAATGGGTATGTTTGCAAATGAACTCTATTGTGCGGCTCCCCAAGAATTTTGCAGATATCTAGTCGTCGTTTTTTCGAACCAACATCTGAAACCAGGCCCTCTCAAACTATGGAAAGAAAAAATATTGTCAATAGCGGCTACCGTCTGTACCTTCGCTCCCTTTCCCGTTCGGTCTCTAACTCTATAATAGCTAGATGATATTCCCTTCCATTTGTTCGCTGCAACGGCCAGAGACGGGTACCGCAAGCCGATGCCGGGGATGTGGTTAGAATTGGAAAAATTATTTAAAGAGCAGGAAGTAGAAATTGGTGAGTGAAACACATGTTCCCCCGTATGCATGCCTAGGCAATCCTCACATATTCCAGATCTCCAGTCATCACTCTTCGTAGGAGATGCTGCCGGTCGTAATTACCCAAACAAAAAGTCCGACTTCTCTAGTACAGATAGGAAGATGGCGTTGAATATAGGTATTCCATTCATGACGCCAGAGGTGAGTTCATCACTAACCGCGCCAGTTCATTTTAAGCTGATTCACATGCTTAGGAGTATTTCCTCAACCTACCTGCTCATTCAAATTTCAGTCTCCCTGGGTTTCACGTTACATCCCTCCGAGATCGTAAGGTTGAAATAAAAACTTTCCCCTGGACTGAAGCTTTAATACTTGAACTCATAGTTCCGTTGGCTACGCCTACTTCACTACCAATTTTACCCCGTGTTGGAGGACAAGAAATTGTTATTTTTTGCGGATACCCAGCTCTTGGAAAAACACGATTCTACCGTCAACATTTCCAGCTTGCAAATTACGTCCATATCAATCAGGATATCCTCAAAACTCGTGATAAGTGTGTCAAGGCAGCTCGGGATGCGCTTAAAAGAGGAGAGAGCTGTGTCATTGGTACGTCCAATCCAACAATAAGCCACTAGCTATGCCGAGGTTTTCTCGCTTGTAGACAATACCAACCGCGATATTAAGACACGTAAATGGTATGTTGATATAGCACAAGAGCTCACATTACCAGCAAGGTCAGCAGAACGGCCAGCTCTTGTACATTGCTTACCCCTCTACAGATGTTTCATCTTCACGGGGAGCCTAGAGCTTGCCTGGCATAACAACCTCTACCGGGCATTTAGCCTTTCTTTGTTTACCGTAGCTCGAGAGGTAAGGCACCATCATCACCGTCAACGATGGCACTTATACTTCTTCAGCCGCCGAGAGAACTCATTCCTTATAGTGCATTTACCGGTTTCCGAGACCAATACGAGGAGCCAACAGCAGATGAAGGTTTCTCGGAAATTCGAAAGGTTAATTGGAAGTTTGAAGGCACAGAAGACGAAAGAAGGCACTGGTCTATGTGGCTACAGATTGATGGAACTTAAATTATTGGGGTGTACCGCTTAGCCTGTGTATGAAGGCTGCTTGATCAAGGCTCTTTGAGATAGTGCTTGTTTGGACAGCTCCGCAGACTTTCTGCAGCCTTTTCTGGGGTGAGGTCTCGCTGGGCCTCCGCCATGAGTTCGAACCTAACGATAACAATGACAAGTGCTAGTACTTCAGAGATAAGCACAACTCACCCCACTATAAATTTCTTCACAGTTGCACTTCTAAGAAGCGGGGGATCGAAATGAACGTGTAAGTGTGCGAAATCTCCGGTGTATCCTGGTTCTTTCGAGGCAGCTGCAGGTACTGGCCTTTGGTGTATGCCCATTGAATAGGCAAAAGAGCATTGAAACAAATTATCATAACGAGTAGTTATTTGAGAAATTATCTCTGCGAAAGCCGTCTTCTCAGCATCAGTTAGGCAGTCAATGGAACTGATATGCCGAGAATAGGGTAAGACTGGGAAAAAACATGTCAGGGCCTTGGAGAAAAGGGGGGGAGGAACACCCACGGAGAATTTCAAAGGGCCAGACGGCCCACCAGGGGACAAGAGCGACCCAGTGTTCATTCTGTAGCACAACACGTCCGTTATCGCGCCCAAATCGAACTTCAGCATGAGCATATTCACAAAGTAAACAGGGTCGATCTACGTGGATTTAATAGAGATCGACCACCGCCCACACAGGATCAGTCTGACCTTGGGGACCCCGTGGCGCCTCCGAATCTGTACTGACTTCTTTGAGAGAATAGCTCCTTAGCGACTCTAGCTCCTTCGCCGGGATAGTGGGTATTTTGGAAAGAGACCAGACCTGGCCGTGTGGATGGTTGTTCGAACAGCCCATCATGGCACCTTTATTCTACGAAGTATCAGAAGCGCATTATGTTTTGACGACAAGTGATATACTGACCTCAAAGATTTGCACGTATTCAATTCCATCCTGGCACCCTCTGTGGAGATACAAACGTATCCATTCATCGATTATCGGTTCAATATCCAGAGGATCCAATTGAGCCAAGGTCAAATTGTGGCGGGAATCAAATATTATCACATCACACGCGCCATGAATGGGCTGGGATATTAACAGCGGGTGGGGAGGCACCGGAGCCTCCGGGATGGGGCCAGGTAGAATGGCGGAGAAGTCGTTGACAAATGTAAAGACATGATCATATATGGGGTTCTGCTGACCACCAGACCTTGCGTTCCCGGGGCAGAGGTAGCAGCTAGGATCATAAGCAGGAGGAAGTTCAGCCTGGGAAGGCTCCGTCTGTCCAAGCCAGGGGCGTCTGGTGCGGTGGGGGGACACTAGAACATGTTCGTTAAGGAGAGGATTAACTGAGTGGGTGGTCAGAGGGGTTACACAGGTAATAATATAGTCTCACTAACAGCGACGATGCGGGTGTGTGTTTGGGTCAAAACTCATGGTGTGGAGGAAAAGGCCCAAGGAGTGGGCAAGATGGTGTCCAACAATCTCGTTAGTTTCCCCGGCCCGTCGGCCCGCAGAGCCACCCGTGTGTCCCCGTCACGTTGGCTGAGGACCTCGGGCGGTACACCCATGGACCTTCCTACAAAACGTCGGCGGACAGAGAGGTCACCCTCTCCTGCGTATAAGCTTGATGACGAAGATGACTCCTACGAACCCTACATACCTGTTGCCCAAAGACGCCAAGAGAAGCTCGCCAAGTTTTCGTCCTTGGGTGGGGATTCGGGGCGGCAGAAAGTGAAGCAACTTCAAGAAGAACAGGAGGAACGCGAGGATGCCTTGAAGGAAGAAGAGCGTCTGCGGGAAAAGGCCAGGAAAGAGAGGACCCTCTTGTTAGAGGCACAAGAGGTCCAACGGCGCAAAGCAGTAGAAGGTATTGTTCGTGGACTTATCTCGTGTTCAATACTCATCACCCAGGTCTGGGTAGACGCACAAAAGACAGCCGGTGAAAAGGCAGACGAAGCTGACCAAGAGATTTTTGAAGCAATCAAAAGTAGACGCAAGCTCGTGTCAAACTTGGAGCTTGCCAAAGGCATTCAGTACACGGAACCACCGAAATCAAGGTATGTTATTGATTCAAGCTCAATCAATGCACACACATCCATGAACCCGAATCAGCTGGAGGCCTCCGCGTTATATCCGTGATAGGAGACCGGAAGAACATCAAAGATTGCGGGACAAATACCACATCCTGGTTGAGGGAGATGATGTTCCACCACCAATAGAACATTTTGAGGTACACTCTCTTATCCTACTTCCTTCAATAGCATAATACTCATGGTACTCACGCCCTGATAGGACATGAAGCTCCCAGAACCGATCCTAGAACACCTAAAGTCAAAGCGGATCATCAATCCGACCCCAATTCAGCTCCAGGGAATCCCAGCCGCGTACGTCGATTATCCGTTCACGAGAATGCCCCAAGTTCTAATAGTGGCTCAGGTTTTCGGGTCGGGACATAATTGGTATAGCCTTTACTGGATCAGGAAAAACTCTTGCTTTCTGCCTACCGCTAATCATGCTTGCACTTGAGGAAGAAAAAAAGTTGCCATTGGTCCGTGGTGAAGGGCCAGTTGGTGTTGTTCTCTGTCCCTCTCGTGAACTGGCCAACCAAACCTACGAGAATGTGAACACCTGGTGCTCAGCATTGGTCAGGGATGGCAAGAGTCCGCAATTAAACACTCTTCTTTGCATCGGAGGTATTTCAATGAACGAACAGAGTCACGTTCTGACCAAGGGACTTCATATCGTAATCGCAACACCGGGTCGTTTAATTGATATGCTCGAAAAAAAACGATTCACATTCAACAACTGCAAGTACCTATGTATGGACGAAGCGGATAGAATGATAGACCTCGGATTCGAGGATGATGTTCGCAATATCGTCAGCTTTTTCAAGGTATGTTAGGTTTTCCTCGTTTGTACAAGTTAAGCGGATTACACTAAACGCATGCGGGTAGCGTCAGCGGCAGACACTATTGTTTTCAGCTACAATGCCTCGAAAGATCCAGGATTTTGCTCGGGAATCACTTATCAAACCTGTGCTAGTGAATGTCGGACGTGCTGGTGCCGCAAATCTTGACGTTCTCCAAGTTGTAGAATACGTCAAACAAGAGGCCAAGATGGTGTACCTCCTCGAGTGCCTGCAAAAGACACCACCTCCCGTAATTATCTTCAGTGAAAATAAGAACGAAGTTGATGGTAAATTATTCTTCTATTTCCTTGATAATTTGTTCTCAGCCGCGGGCCAGATATCCAAGAATATTTACTGCTTAAGGGCGTAGAGGCAGTCGCTATCCATGGCTCAAAAAGTATGTCTTATACATATTCTCAATTTATTTATTCTGACGTCATTACAGCGCAAGAAGAACGTCAGTACGCCATTAAAGCCTTCAAATCGGGGGCAAAGGACGTTATGGTTGCTTCTGGTGTCGCGTCCAAAGGATTGGATTTCAACGAGATTCAACATGTCATCATTTTTACAATGCCGAAAGAAATTGAGGACTACGTCCACCAAATCGGTCGCACAGGCAGGAGTGGTAAAACTGGCATAGCGACTACGTTTGTGAATATGAACACTCCTGAACAGACACTACTGGATTTAAAGTACCTGTTGATGGAAGCCGGTCAAAGGTAATGGCTATTTTCCAATGTATTTTTGATCGGCTCTGACTGAGCGAGTTTTCAGAGTGCCCCCGTTCCTGAGTTCAGTCGATGACCCACGCGCCGTACAGGGTAGTCATTTGAAAGGATGCCCTGTTTGCGGAGGTGCACTTTTGTGGATTTTTGAATAAGGAATCTACACCGCTCACTTACTTGCAGGACTTGGGCACGGCATCTCCAACTGCCCCAAACTTGAGGAGACTCAACGTCGACAAATGGCCTCGCACAGAAATGATGATGGAGGAGGAGGGTACTAGGCTAGGGCCAGTTTCGACCCGTTTTATATTGGGCGAGCGATATTGCTGTGAACTTCAGGAATCATGCTTTGTCGGGAAGAATTTCACACCGCAGTGTATCTGTCATCCCAGTAAGTTGTGAGTCTGTTCATGATCGAGGCCGGAGGTGGGATACTGGTCTGAAAAGCCACAGATTGGTGCCTGCCTTTGCATTACACTTTCGACTCCACGCCCCCCAAGTGGGTTACATTTAATACACTCGACCCCCCCAATTGTATAGTTCATATCAAGCTATCCGATTGAAACTATTCGGGTGGCATCATGGTTTCGATACATTCTTGTGGGGGCCTCCGGTGCTCGCCACGTCGGCAATTGACGATTACGCTTGACTATCAGTTGAGCATGCACGAGTCATCGCATACATCGCTCGTATCACAAGCACTAACATGATAATACTCATCTCAAAGATCAAATGCAGCATTTTAAACCCTTAAGCTGCGACTTTTGAAGTCACGGGCTAAGTTGGACCTGTTTTAAGATAGCAGTCTCTGTTGGCACGGTTGTCCGTAATTAGGCTGCGGCGGTAGCTTATACATAATCATATCCCTGAGTGGGGCCATTGTACAGCAAAAGGGTACTGTGGTCGGGCGACGTGTTTTTAGCGTGATGCCCTCACGCTAGCGTGGCAAGCGTGAAGCGCTTGACAGCTCATTTAACGCCTATTACGATGTAATCTAATCAGTTTTCCAATGCCTCGATAACATGATCTAGGCATTAGGTAGCTGCAAAATATTGGTATCTGCATGAATGCATGCTTGATCACGCTTAGCCACGCTCAGCAGCACGCTAAATTCTAGTGGCCCTACTGTGGTCCTGGTGGCATGCTTGAAACTGCAACCGAGGCATGCCTATGAGAGGTAGCCTCTAGGACTTAAAATGAGAGCTAACAAAAGAAAAAAACGAGAAACTGAAAGGGGCACGCTCGATCAAGGGTCCCCAGTCAAGCAGCTAATGAAAGGGCTGGTCCTGCCTTCTTCACTCAGTGCTCAGTGATGGAGATACAGTGTTTTAAAATGCTGGTATTTGCAGGTGGTCTAGCAACAAGTGGGAGCGGGGGCGTCATCTTCAAGCCTTGCACCCGCGGAGTATATCGTATATATCACAGGCGGAATGTCACTAAGTTTTCTCCCTTAGCGTAATACCAAACCCAGCCCTATCGTGAATTCAAGGTGTTTTGAAAATTCATATGTCGTGGTACTCAAAGCGGGAATGCAGTTGGCTAGTGCTCAAGGAGGGATTTTCTGGTCGTTCTGAAGGTTGTTAGTTGCTAATTGCACGCGCAATAAAGCGGTCACATACCCTAGCCGATGCTGTATGCACACTTGCAAGAGTTCATCATGATACTTGTTTAATGATGATTGAAGGTCATCCCCCGCTTCATCCATGATCCTACGAAACTCCACATAGTCTTCGTGATATTTATGAGCGGCCATGTTATCAAAAAGGAATACAAGATTTCACCTTGCGGACAGGAATAGCACAGAGTTTGGAGGAATGTCTCGCTCACAACAGCTTCCTTGCTAGTAAGACCATCCCTAACCAAGATCTTTTGCCCAGTCAGTTTAGACGGCACACCATGGAAAGAGTGATGTTACCCGATGACGAAGTTTGTCTAGCTTTTGATAGAGTTCTTGAATGGAATCCAAGGAACATTCCGCTCTTGTTGGGGTCGACGAAGCTCCCACAGGGGCGTCAGTGGGTCCCTCTTGCTCAAATGAGAAGTGGTCGTCTGGGAATGATTCAATTGGATCGTCATTCAGATTGTCTCCACGTTGCTTTCCCTTGGATTGGCGGTCATAAGTCTGCTTTGTTGGTTTTGCATTTCTTTTTGTTGGTGGCGGTCTCCATTCGATGTACATGGGTACTTCTTTCGCCTTAGAGACAGCAGAGCCCACCTAATGACACAATCAGCGAGTCCATCCTCAATTTTGGATGATATGCGTACTTCCACATAATCGGCAAAATACCCTGATTTCTGCTTTTGCCGCGTAATATTGAGACTATCCAACACCAAAAGGCGATCAAGCACCAATTCCATAAGCTCTTTTGGCACATTCTTGGCAGCACCAAACTCCTCGATTTGATGAAACCCACGTTTCCGAATCTCTGCTGAATTCGAACCTCGTAGAATACTTGCAAGCTGTGGCAAAGTCGCCTTGTCACCCATATTTGAGAGTGTTTGCACAATATTAATCGCTTTACTAGCAATCATTTTCACGTCTTCAGTGACTAGTTCCTGCTTGTTCAAACAATTATCGCAACCATGCCGGCAATTGCGCTTGTCGAATTCTTGTCCGAAATAGCGAAGAACTTGGACTCGCCGGCACTCGGATATATTAGCACAGTATTTCACTACCTCGCGAGCGGCGTCTTTTTGCCTCTGAATACCTTCCGGAGTGAGCGGCTCTTCGCGGTCCCTGTCGCGTTCGATCATCCAACAAATTGACTTAAAGTCCCGAAAGCAGTAGTCTTTATGGCCAAGGCTGAGCTCAGTAAACCTGAATGCCCACCAGTCACGCACATAAAACACAATCGGCTGGCTTGCCATCGCGACCTGCCCTGCCTGTCTCTTGGTAGTAGCTGTAAGGTCATTAGTGTCGAAAACTCGGGTCTTGTGTAAGGCCGCTCACTTGGACAGGGAGTTCGGCATACTATAGTGGATAACAAAGCGCACTACGCAAGGTCAAATGAATATATACCAGTGGAATAGCCATTTACCGTCTGCTTTGTCAATTCCCATCCCAAAGGCTATCTTGAATACCTATCAGCCACAACAACAAGGATGATGTTTAGGTTCTTACTGTCGCAACAATGATGCGGAACATATCGGCCTTCCAGTCTTTCAGGAGACGATTTTTATCCTCCTTGCTGAGCCCAGCATGAAAGAAGTTCGCTGCTATCCCCTTCTGTTGAAGCTGCGCCGCAAGTTGTTCACAATCGTTCCGTGATAAACAGTAAATAACGCCAGGAATGATTAGGGTGCTCTTTCTTGATGAAGTCCAGAATATCATCCACCACTTGTTTTTTGTTCTTGATGATGTACTTCAGATTTGGTCGGTTAAAAGATTGCGTAAATGAAGCATGGTCGCGGAGTCGTAGCTGGTCGACGATATCTTCGCGAGTACGTTGGTTCGCTGTCGCTGTTAGGGCAATAATAGGCACATCGGGGTATTCCTCTCGGAGCTGGCCTAGGCTTTGGTACTGGCCACAGACTTTGAGGGTATATATTGAGAACAAGAGAAAGAAAACTGACTGCGCTTCTGAAATCTTGGCCCCAAGTTGAGATGCAATGTGCTTCGTCGATAGCAAAGCGAGCAAGTTGCTTCCGGCGATACAGTTCGCCGAGGAGGTTTCGGCATGCCGAACTGGCTCTGAGTTTCTCCGGTGTGATATACAATAGAGAAGGTCGTTCATCCCCGCCCCATAGCTTGGAATGAACTTCGTGTTGCAGGGACTCGGCGTTCCAGAAAAAGGCGTCAATGCCTCTCCTGACTAATGTATCAACTTGATCCTCCATTAACGCGGTCAAAGGAGAGACCACGATTGTCACACCGCTCGTTTTCCCAGTGGTGCAAACAGCAGGAAGTTGGTAACACAAACTCTTTCCTCCGCCTGTGGGCATCAGAACAAAGACATCCTTCCCATCCATAGTAGCAGTAATAGCTTCGAGCTGATTCGGCCTGAAACAAGTCAAACCGAAAACATCCTTCAGCTTGCGGCAAATCTCGTCGTGGCGTGGACCCTGGAAGCCCGGGCGCGGTTTCAGTTGATCGGCGGCTCTGCTTCCTGTGTTGATCGCGACTTCGGATATCTCCTCGACACTGTCCCAATACTCGTCGTCGCTTTCGGTCATTCGTGTACGATGCGATGTGCAGGTGTTAGGGTTCGAATCAACGTCAATAACGATCGATTGTGCGCCTCTGGCGTGAGAGGTCAATGGTATGATATCCAGCGGGGTGGTCGATGGCTCATTCGAAATATTCGATATACTGGACAGCGGACATGGTGACTTCACGCGTGCTTGTCTGTCCTGATTTCGAGCCTCTACCCACTTGATGGCTTCTAGTCGTTCGCTGAGTTCCTTCCTGTGTTTTCTGTGAGTATATCGCCAATAATTGGAAAGGAAAAAGTATCGAGTTCTGACCTGAATTTCTGAAGCAATTTGATGTCCATTCTTTCGCGTGAGTCTATGCTATCGAGGAGAAGGTCCATGATGTGCTTCAGGAGCTCATAATGACTACTCCGAAAATGTTCTAGGTTTTCCGGGGGTAGCTTGGATGAAAAGAGTGTTGAGGATACCGAATTGCTAATGTATCAGGGAGACACTTACTTCCAGTAGATCTGAATGATTAGCCATCCATTGAGGGCTTGGAAATACATCCTCTCCAACAGGCAGGGTAGCACCCTTGCCAGGGATACGGGACGAGATAGATGGATGGTAGTCCTTTGGATTGAGTTTTGAGTTTCCAGGCAAAGTATTTTCTTTGTCTGTGACTTGTTTGCCTTTCTTCGGCCGCTTGGAAGCTTGAGGGGAGGGATTAGTCATTACGTCTGGATCGGAAGACGTCCGTTTCAGTGGGTTTGGAGTAGCGGGATCAGATACATCCGAAGCATATATAATCTCGAGATCGTTGAAAGGCCGTGGAGCGGGTGCGGACTGCCCTGGCACTGTCTGTCTGAAGCCGGGGGTCGAAAATGATGGGAGACTATTTGTAGTTTTGCCTGATAGACCATTCCTATGCATGAGTTGAATCACAGCGTCCGAATATTCCCGTGCACTCACAGTCGGTGTTCGTGAAAGTGGTTGAAATCGCAGGCTTGAATTTGGGCTTCTGAAAAATAATGAGCAGCCTGGTGGGGGGACCTGCGGGAGCGGAAGCTTGCCTACCTTGGTGTCGGACACTGGGCGGGGAGATGAAAAGTAGGGTGAGGACGAACTGTGGGCATTGCTAGCCTTGCGCTTGAGCAGCTCGGCAAGGTTGTTCTTGGGGACAGACATGACGATCAAAACAGAAACAAACGCGCTTCATCCACCTCGACGCGCATACGTGCCACGTGACCGCGTCGCTAATGGGAGTGCTTTCAACGCCCGGTTGTGGGCTTCTTCTCCCTTGACCAATCACAATGCCCAAGGGAATATTTCCGCACATGAGCATTCCAGATATCGTCACTGCCCTCGGTGGCTGGGGTCTATCTGTGAGTCACGACCAGCTCGTTCACCCCACTGCCGACTTTGTCGAGGGCGTCTACTGTGCCTGTCTGCAGCAAGTAACCGGGCTCACCTACGACTCACTGCGAGAGCCGGTGTATGCCTCCATTACCTCACTCGGGCTCGAAAACGAGGTTCGTCCATATACCTATACCGCATCGTCACCGCTGATCAGCTACCGCTGTCAGGATTTGCATTCTTCGGCCTTTACAAACAGCCTCATGCTTTACCACTTGTGAGTACTACACACCCGTGACATTCATAGATAGACAGACAGTTGATCCCATAACAGGGCTCGTTTTGCTACAGCAGCCTCAAGTTGAGGACTTTAACGCCAAAGATCTATTCATGCCTGAACGACAGCGCACTCTGATCCTACTGTCCGCTCTAATCAACTTCGTCAAATTCACAGAACAATTTTGCGACCAGTTCGTCAAGAATATTCGTGGGCACGCTGAAGAGATTCTGGTTGATCCGCGATCAAATCGCCGAACAGCTGAGAGAAGTGGAACAAGAAATTCAAAGCCTCAAGTATGCATTTCCCCCCATGAAACTGTTCTGAACACTACATCAAGTTTGCAGAGCCAAATTGGCTGAGGATGAGCCACAATGTGCACAAATTTGTCAGGAAAATGATGTTCTACGGTCAAAGATGTTTGAAATCAAGAATTCTCAAGCTATCGCTGTCAGCGAGCTGGAGAAGTTGAAGGCAGAAAAGGATGCGCTAGTCCACCAGAGAGTGTGTCCATTCTGCTGACTTTGCAAAAATTCGCCTCCGCTGAAAGGCTCCACAACTCAGGAAAACGTAGCTGAAGAAATAGCAAACGACAACGAAATAGCCCAACGGACACAAGCACGGATCGTTCAGTCACCCGAACGCATCAAGAAGAAGATTTCTCACATGAGCATAAGCGCAGTAGAGGACAAGAGAACAATTGCCGTCCACGAGGTCAAAGCACGAGATTTACAAGCTAAAATCAATACCCTTCTTGCTATTGAGAAGGTATTTCATACATATATCATATGCTCGCGGTCACTCATTTGGCGCTCAGGATGTCCGAAACTGTGTCGAGCAACTGCAAACAATCGAGAAGGAAGTACGGTCTCTACAAGTCACCCAGAAAGAATTGAGTGATGTCAAAGACCAGCTCGAAGGTAAAACCATCGAGAAAAGCGAGCTGTATCTGAAACGCGAGGTACGAAGCTCCGTAATTGGAGGTTGAGCCCCTCATCATTGACATTGATTTCCAATAGCGAGTTGAAAAGCAACTCACAAATGCGCATGAGAAACTAGAGAGAGCCCAGAGACATGCAGAGGACAAGAAGCAGGCAAGCCAGAAGACAATTGAGCGGCTACAGCAAGAGTACAATCAAATGGTATTGGAAAGGCGCGACAATGATAAACAGGTTGAAGAGTTGCGCGTTGAGGCAAATGACATTGAGTTAAAGGTCAATTTTTGATCTAGCTACCCATTATATAACTAACTCTCTTTGATAGATGACGGAGCATCTCAAAAAGAGCGAGGTAGAGATAAACGAATTGTTGACTGAATACTGGGGACTACGGCATGAAACAGGTATGCTATACCCCCTTCTCATCCAGATAGATAATCATTTGAATTATATCAAGATATTTACATGGAGACCCTGGCCAATAAGCTCAACATGCGAGTCACTTCGAGTTAAACCATACTTTCCAAAGAACTATCTCCGCCGGCTCCTGACTTCCCTTCGCAGTGTGCACTCTCGACAATACCATTCATCATCTTCGGGTACCTCCTTTAACCCTGCACACTCAAGATGAAACTTGTGTACATAGATCAAGATATGCTTGCGTGGAGCTTATGGAAGCTACTCACCCACTCATATTTACATTCCATATCGTCGCAACCAATCATCTATGTAGATATACATCATTGACACATAATGTAACAAGTTGTATGAAAGCACTCACTCCTCCAAATGATACACGGTTGCAATAGCACCACGTTGGTTCGTTGGGGTCGGCAAGAGGCTCAGAGGTGTACGCCTCCTGAGGCTGAGCAGGTAGTGTGATTCTCAGAGCAGCAGCCGCACTCTGGTCCTCCTTTTCCTTTTCTCTTTCCCTTTCTTTTTCCTTTTCCTTCCGTCGACGACTACCCGAAGGCCGCCGTTTGTTCGATGATAAGGATACATCAGAGTTTGTTGCATTGTGCGGGTTTGAAGGAACCGTGTCTGCCTCTTCTTCATCCAACATCGGACTCATGCTCACCCGTGTTGAACGACTCCATTTCGGGACAACGAGGTCGGACATACTCAGCATGACCGGGGCATTTGGATCTGGACCCAGCGAAGCCTCCTGTTCCTTAATAAATTGGTCCAGCAGACGAATGTGCCGGTCTACCTGGCAAAGAAAGATGAGATATCCCTTGCGAAGAAGGCATGGATAGAATGGAAGGCATACCGAATCATGTGCGGTCTGGGCAAGGTTGACTTTCTCGTGTGATATCCGTAGATACTCCTCGCTCAGCCACGCAATATTTGACAATATTTCGCGCGAAGTTGCAGGTCCTTTTATCTTCCCCTGAGCGCCAGTCGTTGAGAGAACAGACAGGGTAGGAGCCGAAATTGGCCCCGTATGCTGCGGTGATTTACTCTCCTTGAGCGAGGCTTCCTGAAGAGGACTGGACATCGTGTCATCTGGCACTGTTGACCGCGCTGCATTTGTGGCCCAGGCCTTGCGCAATTTTATATAGTGACGAATGGCCGGGAGCAGGTTGTTTGAGCAGTCTAGGAAACCCTATTATCAGTGTTTCTGGAGTGTTCTGGCGTAAATAGATAGTGTACCGCAGGACTGGCCGTCTAGCTGGCGCAAGAGAGCGAGCTGTCGATGGATAGTTAGGGGCAGTTGTTCAATAACTAGTCAAATCAGCTCAAAGAAAGGGCGATGAAATGGCTCGGCAACTCGACCTTCGTAATGCTCGTCTCGGACCTCGTCCCAAATCTCGAGCTCCTTTTCCTCCAAGCTGTAGTGCTGCTGTGTGGTATTGTCGCCCTCCCGCTTAAACTCGATGTCGACACCGTCCAGCTCGTCCTCTGCGGTGCTCTGAAGGGCTTGTATCCTGGCGCTGCTCCTGGTCCTTGCCGACATATTGGGAAGGGGGGGGGGAGCTAAAGAACTTGCTGCTCACGTGCCTTCCATCAGTCCATCAACGTCACCCCCTCCGAGCCCCCGGACCTGGCCTGATGGTTTCTCTTTGCCAACCCCACGTGTACGAATGCCCATGTCGAGCGCCGCAGGCGCCTATCGTGTTGGAGTTTTACAGCTTGAAGCTATTATAGCTTACCCCCCAACGAGCAGCACAGTCCTAGTCCCTCAGTCCCCAGGGATGCTGCAAACCATAAGTGCAGCTGTAGGCATCCTGGAAATCGCTGGCCAGGCAGCTGGCTTCCCAGTCGCAGCGGGACTCGCCTCAGAGATAGTAAGATCGTGCGAAGATGTTGCAAAGTACAAGGTGGGTAGATTTACACCTTCGTCTCTATGCTCAAACGTGATATCCGCCTTCTATTTCTTCCTTAGAGGCGTGCAAAGTCCCTCGGTGAAAAGAGCACGGTACTCGTCAACTCGCTAAATGATGAGTCGCCAGGCTTGGAAGGAACTGTGCTCCAAGAGCGTATGGACGAAGTCATTGGGTAAGTTTCGTTGGGGCTCTGAGCCGACGGTCTGCTCAAACCGTATCACAGTGTGCTAGAGAGGACGCTCAAGCGTACCCGAAGGTGGTCGAGCTATAGTATCTTGACACGATGGTGTAAGGACTTGATCTCCTGATTCGCTCCCAATCTTGATGTAACCCCGCCTTCAAGTGCGTAGGACGGAAATCGAGCATGGGATCGACCAGTGCCACCAAGACTTGGACAACGCTATTCAAGCTTTTCACGTAGGTTATCGCCACACCCACCGAGCCTTTGTCTGACTATGCCAAAGCTGAAGTATGTTGACATTGGCGCCCTAAACCAGCACGTTTAAACCTTAATCCAGATCGTCTATAATGCTGCAACGTGGACAGATGAGCGCTCGAGAAACTGAGCTGGAGAATCGCACCGAAACCCGAGATCTCCTTCTTCAGCTCTTAGCCAACCAAGAAGAATTGAGAAGAGTCGTTGTGTTGCATCACGCTGGTGAGCCGATTGCCGAAGAGATAATGCAGGAGGGCCAAGAGGTACCCTTTTTTTGTTTTTATCCAGCGGGCTCTAGTGATAGGTTGCTCTAGAGACTGAGAGAAATGCGCCAGTTCCGGCCTTCTTCCGGGGAGATGATGATTTCTGAAGTGCGATCCGCCTCGCCCACTCCGATGTCTTCTAGCCCCACCATCTCAAGCAAAATGTCCAGTCAACAATATCTGGAAGTCCAGCGAGGTTTAATCAGCTTGCATCGCATGGCGGGTATACCTCCGACAGTCAAGTATTTAAATGGCGAAGTCAGAAAACTTGACGATATTCCGATAGCCGGAGGAACCTATAGCGATATATGGCTAGGTCGTTGGCTGGGGGAAGAGAAGGTGCGGTTTGAGTTATTTGCATGGTTTTTTTATGACAATAGAGAACATATAGGTTGCTCTCAAGGGATTGAGGAACGTGAAAGCCGATGACAAAGGCGCTCAAAAGGTCGGTCGCTCTCTACTGCGATGGCTTATTGTGTTCGAACCCCGCGTTTAGCGCTTTGTCCGCGAGATTCAAGTGTGGTCGAAGCTTAGGAACAAGCACATCCTTACTTTTTATGGGATCGTGACTGACCAGGGGAAGCATATGCACATGGTCCGTATAGATTTTGATTGGTTACCACTAGTTACTGAGCACCCACTTAGGTGTCGCCGTGGCTTGAGAACGGCAACGTCCTTGAGTAAGATAGGGTTCACATTGATCAGAGAGTTGCTAACGCGTAACTTTGTAGCTATGTCAAACAGCACCCTGAAAGCGACAAGTTGCATTTGGTGGGTGGTAATTTAGAAGTAGCCCTCCGTTGGTTCGCTCATCTCCTGTCCCTAAGATACGAGGGGCCGCCGAGGGCTTAAGATATCTTCACTCCGTAAACATCATTCACGGAAATAGTAAGACGTTTATCCGGTCTTGAGGATATCCTTTTTTTTTTTTTAACCAAGTGAAATTTTTCAGTAAAATGCGTAAGTGGGGTGAAATACGCTTGCAGCCCTTGCCACTCACACATCTAAGCTCAGACCAACATTCTCGTCTCTGCATCCGTGGGTTTATTGCCTTGAATTTATGATCGGGATAGCTTATAGACCGATGCCCTGCAGGGCGAGGCGTGCATCAGTGATTTCGGGATGGCGAAAGTGATCGAGGATGTGACGGAGATGCTTGCCTCTGCGACCCTCACGGAATCGGGGAGCGCACGTTGGCTAGCTCCGGAGGTCATTGACGGAGATACACCGACGAAACAAGCAGATACATATTCATTTGGGATGGCGGTTTTAGAGCTCGTAACTGGACAGCACCCGTTCCCGGAGCGCAAGAGGGATGCTGCTGTAATCCGTGCCGTGATAGATCATGTTCAGCCTCAGCGTCCAACTGAGCCTAGTGTTCAGCGATGGCTTACAGATGAGCTGTGGGGTTTGATGCAGCAATGCTGGTCTAGCGAGATTCCGTCACGTCCAACAATGGAAGTTGTGGCGACACGGCTGCTCGGCCTACAGGTTGGGTCAGGGTCGGAAATGGGGCTGTAATTACTTTTCATCTCCCCTATTTGTCACAGCGCTTGAGATCTCATTTGTTCAGCATGCACCACAAAGAAGATGAATTAAGGGAAAAAGACTAGATAGATATACAGGTAAGTGTAAAAAAAAAAAAAACAAGCTCGGAAGCATAAAAGTAGGACAAAGAAATCAAAAGGTAAAGGGGGGGGGGGGGGGGGAGAACAATGGTGAGGACAAGAAAAGAACAAGTCGCGTCTGATTATCTGGATTGCCATCGCACCAGTCTTGCAAGAGAGGTGTGTGTGTGTGGGGGGGGGGGGGGGGGTGTGATAAGTACCGGTTTCACCTCGAGTTATCCAGGGCCTGGAGAGGTATTGGGGTGAATAGGGGCGCTCTTGGTAGGATACAGATTTGGGTGGACCTGGCTGTCATGACGTACCGTGACAAAGCTTTGGGGGTGGGGATAGACAGGTTGGCCAGTAAAAGGGGCATGGAAGACCGGATAGAATGGCTGTTGGGGATGGCAGCTGGGATGGTGCTCTCCTTCTTGAGTGGGCTGAGGAGGGAGGGGGGTAGCGAGATGGGTAACATAATATGGATACATTGCAGCTGGACCCCCCGGGCGAGTGGTATGAGGAGGATACTGGCCATAGTAAGGAGGAGGGAAAGTGATCGGGACATACGGGCCTGCAACCGAGGGAGGGGTGGACTGGGGAGTGGTAGGGGTTGAAAGAGGGAGAGAATGCTGGGCAGGGTCAGCCGAGTCGAGAGCACGACAGGCGCGACCTTGAAGGGGTGGTGTGAGAGAGGGGGAGGGGGGTGGGTGGCGGGGGGGAGGCAGACCTTTTCCATCGCGCTTCTTGTAGGGACCGCGCTTGATCCCTTTCTTTCGTTCTTTGCGCTGGGAGTCGACGCATTCTTCGCCGACGCCGTACTTTACGCATCGAAGACAGGGACGGGCATCGTCGCATTTTTTGCAGGCCTTTTGGCAGCTGGTGCAAGCATTTTTGACCTGGCGACGTTTGGGGCGGGGGGGAGGGCTGGGGAGGAGGGTGGCGGGGGAGGTGAAGGGGTACATGTGGAGGGGCATGGGGAAGACGGTCGGAGAATAGGGAGAGTCGAGGGGGGCTGCCATGGATGGGGAGAAGAAAGAAAGATGAGCCTGCGGACAGTGGCCGCGAGGTGTCGAGAAGGCAGCATCATGGCCTTGACCCGCGGGAAATTGGAACTAAAACTGCTATTTTATCGCCACAGCCCCCCAAACAGCGCACAACAAAGGAAGGGACCATGAGGTGAACTTGACTTTCCCCCCTCCAGGCGTGCATCCGTTTCCTTCCATGTCCACCCCCAATGAGCCGCCAGATCACCCGGTTTGTGCATCTCTCTCGCTCTCGGTAGCCCTGCCTGCACCCGCTGCCGACGACCACGCGTGTCTCGACAGTGACCTCCCCGCTTCGCGCTCAGGATCCGCCACCTCCTCCCTTGATCCCTACTACTTCGGCATCCAGTCCCCCTCCGACTCTCCCGTCCTCCCCCCCCTCCCATCATCCAGCACACCCGACCAGCCGCCCATCGCAGAGCCCGTCACTCCCGCAAGGAACCCAGCCGCCATTGACCGACGTGGACTCGTCGGTGTGGGAGAACTCGCAACACCCCGCTGGACGAGGACAGAGCATACCAGCGGCAATGACGATAGCGACCACCTGCTCTCGGACGGTGCCGAAATGGTCATGCCCGAAGACGCGCACGACGATGAACCCGATAGTCCTTGGACAATCGAGGCCGTAGACGGTGAGATGTCCGAGAGAGAGGAGGTAGGTCGGCCAGCACCCCTCTCCTGCCGCTTGCTCTGAGCCCTACCATCCAGATTGCCCTTCAGCCGCCCCCAAAACTCCTTCGCAGTCGTCCTTCCGTGGCCGAAGAGAGTGGTGGAGAAGAGATCCTCTATCCTCGGAATCTCAACGGCAACGTGTCAGAGCCTCCTAGGCTCGGGAGGAGCACTAAATCATCTCCCTCGACTCGTGCTGGTCCCATCCAAGAGGAAACCCCAAGGGTATCTCGCTCACAGGATCGTTCACTCAACCCTGACACACTCCCATCCTCACCGCCCAGTTCGTTCACTCCCGCACGACGTGCGAAGAAGCGTACTTCGGACGAGTTCGAGTTGGATCAGCAGGGATCGCTCGTTTCTAAACATGCCGGATCTGGTTCGGCTGTCAAAGACAGAACCAAGGAGGAAAGAACATCATCCACGCGAAAACACCGTAGTCTCAACGTGAGCACGTCTCCGGCTATCTCTCCTCGAGATGGCAAATCCAGGGACCAACGTCGCCAGAGTTTCGGTATCTCAATCAGCGGGGTGTCCAAATTGATGACATCGGCAGAACGACACTCTAGGCAACTCTCTGCAGGCTCAACTACATCACCCTTGGTCGATAGGCGTGTCCCAACAGCCGACTTTTCTCACTTGCCTCCATCTCCTGCTTCTTCATCTATTCAGCATCTCCTGAGGCAATCGACCAGCAAATCACATACCCCACCCTTAAGTTCCGCACCCAAGGATAGTTCTTCACAACACACGTCTCCTAGTGTGGCCCACTCGCTCCTTCGGGGCACTCAGGAAGGTTGGTCCGTACTTGATGATGAAGCTGCCGCCGAAGCTCTGCGCAAACTGGACGGTTTAACGGGAAAAACTGCGCGAGCTCGTGCTAGCGTTGGAAGCTTTGGTCGCCCATCGAGCTCTAGCCGTCCTGTCACCCCAGCAGGAAAAGGCGGGAACCAGTGGGAAGGCGTCGGTGGAGATCATGCAAAGTCCAAGAGAGGAAGTGGCACTGGCACGGGCAGTGAAAAAGACGGGAAAGAAAACCTTCGGAGGCATCATTCTCTTTCTGGTTCTCTTGACGCTGAGGCAAACTCTGAGGGCCAGGGTGATGAGCAACTTCAGGCTCTTGTACAAGATAAGACTCCCAAGAAGGTCGGCGCGCGGATGAGCTTTACACCCAAGCGTAGTTCAACTTCCTCTAACTATGCCAGCACACCTACCACCAGTTCCCGAGATTCAGCTTCCATGTCGGCTGGTACAAGCCTAACTTCAGTGTCCGGGACATCAGGGCGACATTCCACCAGCAAAGCCAGGCGTAACAGTGCCGGCAGTGATATATCCAGTATCCATTCGAGCGACGCTAACCTTTTAAAGGACAGAGTAGCTTCGATTGCTATTATCGGTGATACATCTGAAGATGCTTATGTTCCTCCGGTGCCGCCGCTACCCAAAGATCTCTCTTCATATCGCTCGCCGCCACCCACATCCTCGAGCCTTTCTTTCCCAACACTCTCTAGTAGTGAAGACTCTGCCAAGCAACACGGCCAAAACAGCAATTTAGAACGTACATCTTCACTTGAGGTTCCGCAACCCCATTTTCATTCACATCGCAACCAGCACACATCAAACCACAACAATCCTGACTCCGTCTCTGTTGCCGCTCCCAAAACACCTTCAAAGAAATGGAGTTTCTCGAGTGCTTTGAACTTGCGTTTATCAAGCTCGCCCTCATCTAGCTCCAAATCGAGCTTCCCGTTGAGCCCGCGAGCGATCAGTTTCGGTCAACAACTTCGCAAATCGACCTCTAAAGACAAAGGATCTTCAAAGTCTCCTTGGTCTCCTAAACAACCTGATGCCATGACATCAGCAGGGTCCCTAGCATCGTTGTCGTCTGTAGGTTCTATTCATATATCCAGTGTAGTGACGAATGCCTCGAAGACACCAGACCGTGGCCTCAGCCGACCAGGTACGGGTTCAAGTGTCAGTACCAACCATACCACCTCTGCCTTATCTGCGCCTCCAAACGGACCCCTTAGTCCATCTGCCTCCGTTCGCCGAACCCAGTCCAAGCGGCTTACTCCTTCATCTATCCCATTTTTCCGGCGCTCGTCTTCCCAATCTATGCAAGTCCCTCCCGCTCTCCCCGTGTCTTCTTCTCCCCCCGGCCATCTTACTACACCTCGCTCCAAGAACGGCGCCTCTCCTTTTCATGACTATGCCACCCTCTCGACATCTGTTCCGGGTTCATCATCAAAGAAATCCTCGGTGTTGATGGGTCTTCCCTCGCTATTGAAATCATCGTCACGTCGCAGCTTACATGGGGACGCAAAAGATAGCGCTAGGGAGAGTGCTAGATCGGACAGGGAAACGGAAAAGGCTCGCGCCAAAGCTGAGAAGGAAAGAAGGAAAGAGGAGAAAAAAGAAGAGAAGGATAGAAGCGAAAGTCGAATTTCACTCATGATCAGGAAAAGGGGCAAGGTGAGTTTGGTCGTCCATGGCTGGCCCGTTTTAATAGCGCTAAACTACTCAAAGACTCTGTCTTCTACGGATCCCAGGAAACCCAAGTCTCCAGTGGCTCTACCACCTATGCAGATCTCGGCTTTGGAGCCAGCAACTGCCCAGCGGGTCGCCAAACTCAAGTCCTCAACTTCATCAACTACGACAACTCCGGTTTCAGTTCGAACGCCTTCGACATCATCTAGATTCACAGCTCAAA
This sequence comes from Lepiota venenata, assembly GCA_004296355.1. Taxonomy (NCBI): domain Eukaryota; kingdom Fungi; phylum Basidiomycota; class Agaricomycetes; order Agaricales; family Agaricaceae; genus Lepiota; species Lepiota venenata. Next base: position 1,420,831 of record RCFS01000003.1, read on the forward strand.
CTGTCAGTTCTATGCAGAAGCAATCTGACGCTTCGCTTCGAAGTCGAAACCAACTCCCGACGATTGCTGGGATCACCTTCAGTTGGAACTGTTAGCAACAGTCCCAACGTCGCAAAAGAAAACAGGGAACCGCCCCCTTCCTCTCTCAACATCATCTCTGGCTTGCCCAAAGAAGCCCCTACTAAGATTCCTCGCATTTCTAGCGCTGCATCGGCTGTGCCTTCACCCCCTCTCAAACTCTCTTCATCTGCATTAGCTACGCGTCGCGCCAGTGGGCTTCCATCGACATCCGCTAACCCGTCTCCTACAGGCCCGTCAACCAATGAATTTGGAGTGATGAATGATGATGGGACGACACCGAAATCGTCCGCTCATCAGCCAATCGTGCGAGCATCTCCCTCTGCAACAACCTCACGGCTTCCTCGTCAGGCATCTATATCCGGTAATGGAAGTGTTTTGCATCGTAAAGCAAATCGCGAGTCAATGTCTTTCATGGGTCTTCGTAAACCATCTACTGGTTCTGTTGCTTCAATATCCACCCCTGCAACCAACGCCGAGCAAACGCCATCATCCCACCGCTTCTCTGCGCTTTCACCGTCAAAAGGTCTCAAGCTTCTGGGACCCAAACCCACTCTACGCGCGTCGAACTCTTCAGGTCCACAGACGGTTCAGCAATCTCGAGGTTCTCCCTCTTCCAGTCGACAGTCACTGTCAACACCGTCCCCGGTCCCAAGTAGTGTGGATGAAGAAGAACTTTTGGGTGATGAAGAAATGATGAACTATATAAGGCGTCAGCAAACCAAAAAGTTGGCTTCTGGTGCTACTCAAGAGGAACTCGACGAGATGCTGAAGTTCCCGGAACCCATTCCCCCCGTACCCCCGGCCTCCCCCGATGGTAGGTCTCAATACGTACTGATGATATTGACTCAATTGACATTTTTCTAGTTGTCCTAAGGAGTAGCCAAGCGCAGTATCTATCGGAATACGAGAGGAAGGAAATTCAGGATTATACGTCGGTGTATTGCATGGGGGAAAAAAGCAAGAAGAAACTGGCAACGCTGGATAATTCAGCCAACAATTACGGATACGATGATGAGCGAGGGGATTACCTGGTCATCAATCACGATCATCTTGCATATCGTTATGAAGTTTTGGATACGCTTGGTAAAGGCTCGTTTGGCCAGGTCCTCCACTGTCGGGATCATTGTACTGGTGAATCCGTGGCAATAAAGATCATCCGAAACAAGAAACGGTTTCACCATCAAGCTCTGGTTGAAATCAAGATCCTGGACAATCTTCGTAAATGGGTATGTTTTTATTTTGTTGCTCTGACCTTTATCATACTTATTTGTTGCTTGAAGGATGCGGATGAAAAACACCATGTCATCAAAATGAACGATCACTTTTATTTCCGAAACCATCTGTGCATCGCGATGGAGCTGCTGAGTATTAACCTGTACGAGCTAATCAAGGCCAACGGTTTTGTTGGGTTTACGACATCGTTGATCCGGCGCTTCACCACGCAAATGCTTTTATCTCTCACATTGATGCGACACCACCGGATCGTCCATTGTGACCTGAAGCCAGAGGTGCGCTGTATACCTCATTCGCTGACGGATAGCATTTTAATATTGTAACAATTTGTAGAATGTTCTTCTGAAGCATCCTACCAAGAGTGCCATCAAGGTCATCGACTTTGGGAGCAGCTGTTTCGAGCACGAGAAAAGTAAGTTGTCAACCAGCTCAATTCATAAATATTGCTAAGCCTGAGAATAACTCTAGTCTACACCTACATCCAGAGTCGATTCTATCGTTCACCCGAAGTCATTCTTGGAATGAATTACCACATGGCCATCGATATGTGGAGCCTAGGCTGCATACTAGCTGAGCTTTACACAGGGTATCCGATATTTCCTGGAGAAAATGAGCAAGAGCAGCTGTCTTGTATCATGGAGGTTCTCGGCGTACCGGAAAAGGAATTTATCAATCGCAGCTCACGCAAGAAACTCTTTTTTGGTGGGTTACTTTGCCCCATCTAGGAAGTCAAGCGTGCTAATTCGCGTCCCAGATACGAGTGGTACGCCGAGGGCTGTGGTGAATTCGAAAGGCCGGCGTCGGCGGCCAGGGTCAAGGACACTCGCACAGGCCCTGAAATGCAATGATGAAGAGTTTGTAGATTTTATTGCCAAATGCCTTGTTTGGGATCCGGAGCGCCGCATGAAGCCTCAGGCGGCTATGCGGCACCCATTCGTTCTGGCGGGAAAGCGCAGGCAGGCTTCTGCTGCCAGTAATAGTAACAGGTCAACACCATCATCTAGCCTTGGTGCTAGATCTAAACAAGTGACGGAAACACCGAAAAAGTCCCTGATCAGTGCACCTACTCCGCTCACGGCACGTACGTCTAGGACAACAAACGGCGTCCCCACCACCCCTAATACCACACACGTCGCGACTTTGGGTTCAACTTCACGGTCATATAGAGCTTCTCAAGCCCAGAGCATATCTTCATACCACTCAAGTAGATCTCTGAGTGGATACGTTGTGAGTTTCCTTTCGGACATGCCTCGAGCACTCTTTTTTGACCATGGTTGATTTCCAGGGAACTGTAACCAAATGACGCGCTTTTGAATGATGCTTGCAATCTGATTTGCCTTTTCACTTTTTTTTTTTCTCTCATGATACCAGGGGTTTGCTGTATTTCATGTTCGACTCTGTTATTTACCATCGAGTCCCACGCTGTCATTGCTTTGCAAGAGACATAATTAAAATTCATTGCATTGGAATCGGTCAATTGGATACGAAATATAAGAAGGATGCAGTAAAAAGCAGAGTCATATGGTCGCATCACCAGCCTCATCTAAACACCGCAGTTTAAGGAAAACGTCGCTACCCCACCCCTCGAGCGACAGCAGGTCCAGTGAACCCCCAAAGTACCTTGAGAGGAATGGTGATAAGCGTAATCAAGTAATAGAAGGGGAAAGACAGAACACGCACTTGGCATACAGCCTGCTCATGGGTAAGCCATATCCTAGACCGGCAATCGTCCCCAGTCCCGTCTGTAGCCCTTTGCTTGTGATTTCCCCAAACAAGCCAGCGTCGCCATTCCCACCACCGTCTACAGCAGCAATGCCTCCGATGTGCTGTGCGGCATAAGGACCCCCTTCGGCGTCATCCTGAGCGATTGACTGAGCGCCTCGCCCAGCTGTAGTGAATGCGTACGAGAAGACGCGAGGCACGTTGGAAGGTGATACACCACCTCCCTGATCACGGATACGGATGGAAAAGTAGTGTTCGTGGTTGGGACTGTGTGGGGTCGGTCTGGACAGAGTGATAGTGACTGGTGGAAGGCCTTTCGTGGAGGCGTCGCCGTGAGTTTTGTAGTGGTGCTCGACGGTTGCACGGAAAGAGTTTTTGAGGAGCTCTGTGAGGATGTACTCGAGGTGAACGGGCACATAGCTTTACAAGAGTTTTTTTTTTAGTCAGAGATAAGCAGAGCGGGTTTGAATGGCTCACGGGAATGTAGCATCCACGTCCCCGTCGACGATAATTTCCGGACTAGCACCCAACGTCGCCTCGCATAGCTCAGAGACAAAAGAGCCACACATCCGGATCATCTGGTATGGCGAACAGTTGGCATCGACCACACCGACGTAGCTGTCGACATCCAGAGCCTCTGCCAGAGCCTTGGACAGAGTTATGTGCTGTTCAGCAATCAAGCGAATTGAGATTCGGTTGCGAATGGCACCATCCAGAAAGTTGCTGATTTGGGTTGAGGACATGTACCGAGAGCATTCTTGGAAACTGCGTGGCTTCCGAGGGTGAGGGCTGATAACAGAGCAGAATACCAAGGCGATACATTACCCTTTGGCCATGGTTGGGATGTCATTCGCATGGTTCTGGACGAGACCGGCGAGCCTGTCGACGAACTCGTCGTTCTGTGGTATGCTGGTGACAGGAGGGTGGGTAGCAAGCCAGGCAAAACCATCCTTGTACGCAGTAAGAGTCTTGGCGATGTAAGGGTTAGTTCCGACGATGAAGGGGAGAGTCTCGAGGGAGCGGACGCGGGTAGCAAGACGGCGGGGGAGTTCTGCGAGGGTGTAGGAGACCGAGGCAAGGACCGAGTCCGGGCTCACCGGTCTACCAAAGGAGAGGAGCTGGGAGAGGTTGAGTGGGCGGGGCGGGGTGTTGGCGTAGCGGGAGAGGAGGTCTGCACGCCCCGGCTGGGCCGCTGTGTGCTGGAAGAGACGTCGGACACTCATGTGGTAATCTAATTACGACAGCAACAAATGTATGTACTCTTATAGCAAATCTAGTTATACACCTGGTACAGCGGCCTGCAGCAGTCCCAAGTCAGCGCACACATCTCTCGCTCTCCAAGCCACTTTCACTTACGTGCTGGAGAACTTGGTCCCTTGTCGGACAACCTTTTCAACAGCGTCTAAAAAGTCACGCTCTGTCGCCACCTTGCGTCTTGCCCGGATCGCGAACATTCCAGCCTGAGGGGAACGCGTGTTTGAGCGCTTTTCATCCCAAGGGTCACCAAAAAAAAAAAAATACCTCCGTCGCAACAGAACGTAGCTCCGCTCCAGTTGTATTTGGACATAGACGAGCGAGAAGATCGAATCGAATGTCACGCTCAACACTCATACTGTTGGGGCAGGCCAGGTAAACAATCAAACTTTCCTCCCCTCATCATAAACACAGACAGACCTTCTTGCATGAATACGAAGAATATGCGCTCGACCCTCGTTGTCAGGCAGCGAAAACTCTACTCGCCTATCCAGACGGCCAGGTCGCAGAAGCGCAGGATCTAGCGTGTCTGGCCTGGTGTGTGTGAGCGAGCTATTCTCCTACCAAATCAACTGAACCCCATACCTGTTGGTAGCCATGAGGACCTTTATGTTCCCTCGAGGATCAAAACCATCCAGCTGATTGATCAATTCAAGCATCGTCCGCTGCACCTCATTGTCGCCGCCAGCACCGTCGTCAAACCGGGCGCCACCAATAGCGTCTACTTCGTCAAAGAAAATGATGCACGCCTTCTTACTCCGTGCCATCTCAAACAGCTCACGAACCATACGAGCACCTTCACCGACATACTTTTGCACCAACTCCGATCCAATCACACGGATAAAGGTAGCATCCGTCCGATTTGCCACAGCTCGAGCACAAAGCGTCTTGCCAGTTCCAGGGGGACCAAACAACAAAACGCCCTTGGGAGGGTCGATGCCCAGTTTGACGAAGCGCTCTGGCTATCATTCCAAAATAAGTCGTCGAACCAACCCAACTTGCTCGGCGGCAGACGTACCGACAGGAGAGGCGTCTCCACCACCTCGCGCAGCTTTTCAATCTGTTCCTTGCATCCACCAACGTCCGAGTACGTCACATCTGGCTTCTCCTCCACCTGCATCATGGTAACCGAAGCGTCGATCTTGGGTGGTAAGGGTATCTGGATCTGGTACTTTGTTCGGTCAACACTGTGAGAGGGGAAAATTCAATATGTCAGAGAGCCGAGAGAAAGCGTCACTCACCCCACACGCATGCCCTCTTCAATATCCGTCGCAGCCACTCGGTCACCAAGGCCAACAACAAATTTTGCAATTTGCTTGATATTGATGACGTATTTGTCCTGCTCGTCGGCACCCTTCTGCCCTTGCATTGCGCCGAGAGGGTTGACGGCCTTGGCAGCCTCGGCGAGTTTGGGATCGAGGGGAATGATCTTTGTACACCGTGCGACTTGCAGTGGATGTTCTTCGCTCATGCGTTGACGGTCTGCGGCAAGGTCCCAGAGATTTGGAGATGCAAGGCCGGTGTCGGACTCCTTGACGCCTATCCAACGGGATTAGTTGACGAAGAAAGGGACAGGCAGAGGATTACCTAGTTTATCATTTATGCGCTTCTGGATGTCCTTGATGTCTTTCTCCACGTCCTTGAGCTTCCGCGCATACGGGCCTTGACCCTGTGGATGGAGAGGTTAGGGGCGGGAAATGTGGTAGGGCACGACGGGACTGACATATGTCTTCAGGATCTGGATGTCACTGTCATCGAGGGCTGTATACCATTAGATACAACAGACAGCACGGCAATGCCAGCGCACATACCCACGATCTTTTCGTCTGCCTTGTCATCTGCCCGCTTCTCATCTGGAAAGGTTTAGAGCTGGACGGAGAAGGGGGAAGGCGAGGAACACGCACATTTCTCCCAGTCGCTGTATGGGTTGTCCCGGTAAGTATTGCATGAACAATGAGCAGCAGAGAGAGACAGACTCACGCTTTCGGGGGCATTGTGCGATAGATGAGAGAGTAAGAAAGAAAGAGAGAAATGAGAGTGAGCGAGTGAGCGAGCGTGCTCTTACGCGTTCATCAGTCACATGACCCTCGGCTTGTTCCGTACTTAATTGGTCGTCTTGCTTGCCCCGCTCCGCTTGCATCCTCCCCATGGCAGATCAACACCGCGACCTCCAAAAGATCCGCGATGAGGACAGAGAAAGCAGATTCGGCCATGTGTTCGGTGTATCTGGCCCCGTCGTCATCGCCGAGAACATGATCGGCGCAGCCATGTACGAACTCGTCCGCGTAGGCCACGACGAGCTCGTCGGTGGTGCGTTATCTCTCTTTTCCTGATCGCATGCTCGGCTCTTAATTGCACACAATAGAGGTCATCCGTATCGAGGGCGACAAGGCAACTATCCAGGTATACGAAGAGACATCCGGTGTCACCGTCGGGGATCCTGTCCTAAGAACAGGAAAACCCTTGAGTGTCGAGCTTGGCCCCGGTATTTCGGCCCCAACCCCCTCTCTCCGCGCTTGTGGTTAACTTATCACTGTCCTAGGCCTGATGGGAAACATCGTCGATGGCATTCAGCGTCCACTCAGGGTCAGTCGATGACCAGGCTTGCCACAGGGATCCCTGATTCTCAATGTTATCAGTCCATTCAAGCGCTCTCAAAATCCATTTATATTCCTCGTGGAATTAACACCGATGCACTTGACCGATCTCTGAAATGGGACTTCAAACCAGTCAACTTCAAAGTACGCGCTCCCCATTCCTTTGCACCTCGATGGTTTCTCTCACAGTCCTTCAAATTAGGTCGGCGACCACATTTCTGGAGGCGACATCTATGGCAGCGTCTACGAAAACTCGTTAGTCGACAATCACAAGATCATGCTCAACCCTCGGGCTCTCGGAACTATCACTTACATGGCCGATAAGGGCAGCTATGCGGTAGATGTGCGTACCTCCTCTTGATCTCCCTAGCTACCTACTCACCTTATGCTAGGACGTAGTGCTCGAAACAGAGTTTGAGGGAAAGAAAACGAAGCACACCATGATGCAACTCTGGCCCGTCCGGGCACCCCGTCCTGTGGCAGAGAAGTTGACTGCGGATTATCCCCTCCTTACGGGCCAGCGTATCCTCGATGCCCTCTTCCCGTAAGGATATTCGTCACCCCCTGGAACAAATGCTCATACATCATCAAGCTGTGTACAAGGAGGAACGACCGCAATCCCAGGCGCCTTTGGTTGTGGAAAGACGGTCATATCCCAAGCCATCTCCAAGTTCTCAAACAGCGATATCATTGTCTATGTCGGCTGTGGCGAACGTGGAAACGAGGTATGTTGTCCAATAACAACTCCACCCTACCGAGGCTTACTACCAGGCATAGATGGCTGAAGTTTTGATGGAGGTCTGCCAAGGATATTCGTCCCTTGATAATTCGAGCTCACCCAACTACACTTCTAGTTCCCTGAACTGACCATGGAGGTTGGTGATCGCCAGGAACCTATCATGAAACGCACTACCCTCGTCGCCAACACCTCTAACATGCCTGTTGCCGCTCGAGAAGCATCCATCTACACCGGTATCACACTCTCAGAGTATTTCCGTGACCAGGGCTCCAACGTTGCCATGATGGCGGACTCAACTTCTCGGTGGGCGGAAGCTCTGCGCGAAATATCGGGTCGTCTAGCAGAAATGCCCGCTGACTCTGGTTATCCTGCCTACCTGGGCACTAAGCTTGCTAGTTTCTATGAACGAACTGGTAAGGTTGTCTGCCTCGGTAACCCTCTTCGCCAAGGAACTGTTTCTATCGTTGGAGCGTATGTGTGCTCCATTACACCGGTTTGGATATTGACCTCAGCAGCCTTAATCCAGCGTTTCGCCCCCCGGTGGAGACTTCTCTGACCCCGTCACCTCCGCCACACTCAGTATCGTCCAGGTCTTCTGGGGCCTCGACAAGAAACTCGCACAGCGCAAGCATTTCCCATCTGTCAACTGGAGTTTGTCATACTCCAAGTATACTAAGGTCCTGGAACCGTACTACGAACGTGAAGAGCCAGGGTTTGTCGAGCTTCGGACGAAAACCAAGGAAATTCTACAGAAGGAGGAAGATCTAGCTGAAATTGTTCAGTTAGTGGGGAAGAGTGCCCTGGGCGAAAACGACAAGATCACTCTCGAGGTCGCAAGAATGCTCAAGGACGACTTTCTCCAGCAGAATGGTATGAGTGAATATGACCGATATTGTCCTTTCTACAAGACCAGCGCCATGCTAAGAAACTTTGTGGCATTCCACGATGCGGCGATCAAGGCCGTTACGCAGCACGATCTGACATTTGCAAAAATCAAAGACTCCGCAGCAGACATCATGTTCAAACTGTCGCAAATGAAGTTTGAGGTAGAAATTTTATGTCCTGCTTGAATATACTGGCTGATTTTTGGCTTGCCCAGTCACCATCGCAGGGCAAGGAACCTATCAAACAGAAACTGGACGTATTGCATAACGAGATTCAGGACAAATTCCGTCAGATTGTGGAGTAAAGAGGGGACTAAACCTGCGAGCTCTCTCGTCTTGTTGTACATATCATTTGCGCAGTTATCATCCCGGTGACTGCACCATGTGGGATCCACTTATCACGGGCTTTCCCATGATAAGATCCTATAGTTGGATGCTGCCCCAATCGTTAATATATGCCGTCATGCACTGAGACTCTTGGAGCCTGGGTGTTTATATACCGGTCCTAATCCCGTCGCACCCGCTCGCGCCCCCTCCGTCATGCTGCTTCTACCTGTCTTCTATCTCAGTGGCCTAGTAACTGCTATTCCTACTTCCGGGCCATGGAGCGGGACTCGTATCTTCTCTTTTGACACAGAGCAACATCCCTTCCACCTTGTTCCTGAAATCGTCAAAGACTCCCCTTTTGAAGGCTTTGCCCTTGGAGAGGCGCACAAGGGCGAGGAGACTATATGGAAGTTCATAAGCAACGACCCGAGGTACGATTTGTACGGTAGCTCAAAGGAGTACAGGTCTTGAAGTATTGTAATAACCCTTAGGTTCACCAAATTAACCAAAGCCATTAATTTCGCCGACGCAGCTCCTTACTTCGACAACAAGAATGACAAGTAAATACGATCCGCAGGTTCTTCCGCATAAAGCACTTACCCGCACACCAGACTCACTTTCTTTGCGACGCCGGACTCGGCTCTTCCGCACTCTCACCATGGTTGTGATAGATACGAGCTCTCCCAGATCGACGAGATGGCTGAAAATGACGTCGTTCCTTTCGGCCTCGCGCTCAATTGCCGCTGGGATGATGTGATGTCGGCCGCTGAGGAGGTTGGCGCTTCATTCTCACTCGAGGATGACAAAAGAAAGCGCCGCGAGAAATTCTTCAAACTATTGATTCGTGCAATCCTCGCCTATCAAACACTGCCAGAAACCACCAATGTTCGTTCCCTCGGCTATAACACCACCCACGCCACCAAATTAGCTATTCCTGGTGTACTGGATGGACAGCCACTTCGTGTTAGGATCGAGCAGAGGTTATTACCACCGAGCACGACCGTCAATTTCTACGCCAAGGTGGTACATCCTGACGTGAAAGCTTCCAATGGTTGGTTTCATTTTCTCCGAGGTCGACAATCTCGTTTATCTGGGCTCCAGGCATAATTCATGTGATGAACCATCCCATCTTGCCTCCGTTGACAGCGTTCCAGAATTTGTTCCTAATCCCACAGCACTTTTCTTTCTTGGTATTTCCCTTCCACCCCATGCACTGTGATAGTTAATTGATTTCCTCAGACCTCGGCCATTCAGCGTGTTGGTCTCACCAATAGTATTGATTTGCGTCACGGGCGACATGGAGAGGGGTTCGAAGGTACCTCTTCCCTCACCTTGTTCGCTCCAGTCAATTTAGCCTTCGAACGGTTGCCGCTTAAGTTGAGACTCTTCCTATTTTCTCCCCTCGGTCATTCCACGTTACGGAAACTACTTGAATTCCACATTGTGCCAGGGCTCGTCGTCCATTCAGGTAATTATGGCCACCATGGCTCAAGACATTTATGAGACTTATTTTACGCAGACTATCAATTCAACAAGTCAGCACATATCGCTCCAGATCATGCAGAGCGAGGATGGAATCGCTACCCTTCACGTGGAGACGTCATTTCCAACTTGCATCTCCAGCTCCCAACCTTGTTGGACAACAGGACCATCCACACTCATATCAAAAGGACTACGGTTTCACTCCCAGTCCCGGGTCCCAAAAAGCCAACGACTATTAAAACCGAGTTCTCGGTCAACCACCGTCATGTCCTCGTGCGAGATGCAGTGAGCAGTAATGGTGCTATTCATGTCTTGGGCCATCTTTTAGACCCACGTCGCCCTCACGGTCGGGATGGCGGGTATAAAAAATGGACGGACACAGGCGATGATACGACTTGGGAGGACTGGGAAGAATGGTTGCCGCAATGGGCTAATTCCAACTGACTCCATATTCCTCAGGCCAATCTAGCTAGTCGGAGGTATTACTACCTGTAACCTTAAAACATTGTCCTGATGTTAGTTTGACCATATGACTGAACTTGCAGAGTTTTCACACTTGCTTACGTCGATGTTTTATACTTGCGCATTATGAACTACTGCTGCCCAGCTGGTTGTTCCGCTCTGGCCTCGCTGCCAATCGTTTGTGGCATCGCGTCTTCTGGTGGACATCCCACTCCAGGCCTTGTTCAATCATGACGGGCTGATCCTTATCGATCGTACATATTGGACAAATCAGCTTTTTTCTGGCTTCCAAGATCGCAATCGGCCTAACAGAATACTAACTTAGCACTGAAGGAGATGCTTCCCGGCCTCTGAACCACTTGCCTAACATCTTTTGCCTTCACTGTTAGCATTTGTTGTGCTCGTTCCGACAGCGTTTTAGCTTCAGGAAGAATGTCTTGGTCCAAAAAACCTGGTTTCTGTAAATATATGGTCACACAAGTCTATTTGTGGTTCACCTTCCAAGATCCTAAGCGCGGGCTTTTGTACATTTATCGTCCATTGGTCCCCGAGCTCTTGATCAGCGGAATCAGTGGCAGTAGGTGGAAGTCGGATAATGCGGTACCAGTTGCATCAAGTAAATATATCGTGGTATCCTGACTCGCAGAATTGATGGTTGGTATTAGCTTATTACGGATCCAGGATATTTGTCGTTTCGCATACTGCTTAGTTGATAACTTCATTCTGTCGACAGACTCTAAAAATTCGGTTTGTGAGCTCTCGGGGCTAAACAGGTATCTGTGAAATTCCTTGTAGCCTGGTCAAGGTAACTGTTGAGTAGTAGTAACATGATAAGAAAAGGCTTCTACTCACCTATTGCTTGGTATATACCTGTGGTATAATCGACATCTGTGCTTTGAGCAGGAACTGCACTAGCGTGGGGTGCCTCCAGTGCTATTTTTTGAAGAGCACGGATTTCATCCAACAAGCCGAGCTGAGTGGTTCGTCTGAAGGTGTCTAGATGGAAAGATATATGCCCACTTACCTCTATCATTTTATCCACTCGTTCACTTAGCCGTTTCTCCAAGATGGTGGGTTCTGCATATAGCCAGAAGAACAACGTCCGGTATCTGGGCCCTTCTAAGCCACCCTTTTATCAAGCTCTTCATGCCAAGCGAACGAACCTTGGTTGACTCCTCGACGTCTGTTCAGCAACAATGGTACTGGCTTTGCGGCCCGTCTCTTTGATGATCTCCAAACTTCTTAGAACCTTTCGTGTGTCCCTCCAATGCCATCGAGCGGCCATCACGGAATCTAGTTCCCCGAGAAGGTTATACATTTTGAGTGCAGCACTGGGGTCGGTCTTGGCTGAAGGCGGGGATTCGGGCAGTGACAAAAATAGTTGTAGTAATTCTGGATTCAAGTGCGCGGTGAGATTTTGAATTTCCTCTAAGCTTTTGGGTTGTTCTAAAGACGCTGAAGGTTCCTGATGCCCAGCTGAACCCACCAAGCGATCAGAGAAGACGAGATGCTGGATCCAGTATGAAGTTCCGCCAATAACGATCGGCACCTCCCCATTCTCGTGGATCTCATTGATCTCGAGTCCATAAATCAGCCTGCGGGCCTTCCAGCTGTAATCGGTCTCATAACTCACCAGTTTCATGGCATCCTGGACCCACTGGCCAACCACGTACTGCTCCCCAGGCTTCTTCAGGTCCATGAGAAGGTGCTCAACGCCTTTGCGCTCCGCCCGAGGTAGTTTGTTGGTGATGACATCGAGTCCTTCGTATACTTGCATCGAATCTGCATTGACAATTTTTGCCCCCCGCCATCCGCTCTTGAAGCCACCCCGTCTCAACCTGAGAGCGAGTTCAACGGCTATGTTAGACTTCCCAACACCCGTTGTTCCACAGATGGCAACGAGGGGGCGTAGAGACATGAAGCGGATGATGGATCAAAACGCGCTCAAGTGACTTGTAATTAGATCGGCGCAAATAAAGCCGTGGCGCGTGAAATCTATCGTCATTGATGGGAAGAGGCAAGTATCTAATGGACAGAGGGAATACTGTAGGCCAACTAAACAGATCATTATGCTTCCTATGAAAACACTGCATTAATGGTCGGAAGGTATTGACATAAAATAGTTCATGGTGATGAACCTGCGAGGTGCAATGTGGACCTCTAGAAAGTGATTGCCCTTTTATGTGGACTGCTGAACCAACGTCATGATTTAGTTGGAGTGCCTATGCCTCCGAAGCTATTATGCGAGGTAGTTACGTTGCTCAGTCGTGGTAAGCGGATCTTGAGGGAGGGGGTCGTGGGTGCTGAGGAAGGTGCGTTTAGGTTTGTAGCGGAAGTCGGAGGGGGCATGCGGGAACGCGATGGTGTGCGCACGTTGTGTCTGCGGGTCACTCTCTTCTCTTCTTTTTCATGGTCTAATTTCCTCTCCTTTGCAGCCTCCGATGCGTTGGGCCTGTAAGTAGGGTCATGGGCGTCGTCATCCCTTTCCTTCCTTTTCCTCCCTCGTTTTTGAGGTTGGGGCTGCGGCCTATTTTCTTCGGGATCTTTCGGGGCCTGCGGGTCGCCGTCCCCGGCGTTTTGGTGCTATCTGTGGAACCCATTGACCACTCCCTCAAATTCTGACTAGATTGAAATTACCTTGGTTGGGAGAGACGTCGACGGCCCAGGAGCTGTGTTGATGCCGTTTAAGAGAGCAAGAGTGTCATCAGGTTCTTCCATCTGGACGGGATCCGTGAGTTCAAAGCTTTAATCTAAACACGACTGTGGTTACCTTAACGTGAACGACTTTCTTTGGTGGTGGTATAATTGTGTCTTTCGAGCCATTGTCCAAGTTCGCATCGTTGGCGGGTTTCAAGGAGTCCTGCTAGAGGAAACAGATCAGCGAAGTGACGAATAGATATTATGAGACTACAACCTTGAAAGAAGGGCCAACTAATGATGAATCGTGGACCACGTTCCTACTCTTCGACCTGAGTTTGCGGGTGCTGGGTTCAGGCTGTGTACTCTGAGTCGATCGTTTCCGTCTCGTAATCACTGTTGATACTGATGTTCCAAGAGTGCTCGTCGAATCCGCGGATGCACTTGGCTGGGGCCGGATAAATCCATTCACTGGTACGGTTTTGGTTAGACGCTAAGAGCAAAGGAATTCATTAGCCCGTGAAAAGTGTGTATTATACAACCGCCTACTTTGGGAGATGCAATTGTAGTGACAGCTTTCCCCCTTGACTTGACAGGTACCCCCACCTCAGGGGTTGTTTGCACACCCCGTTCTGTCAGAGTTCGTTGCGCTTCGCTGGTAGCGGAGACATGAGGTTTCGCTGCCTTGAAACTACAGAGCATCTGTTCGAAATAAGAAATGAGAAACAATAGCAATTGGGATCATGATTTCTGGGCATACCTGGGCAATTCTCATCTCCTCTGTATCTTCACTTAAGGCTGGGTCGTTGTGCGATTCGTCTCCAAAGTCATCCAGCGAGCTCAGAGACGTTAATGGAGAAGATAATCCGGAGGAAATCCCGTCCTTCTCTTCCCTTCTTGTCTGGGTCAGACCGCTTTAGCACATATCAGGTATAAGAGCTTACTGAATTGCTGAACCATCGCTTTTGTTAAGTCTACTCCAGAAATCAAGAACAATAATTCGTTCAGGAACACGATATCGCCGGCCGTTGATCAACACTTCATCGGTAGCAACTCGGTTCGGAGCTTGAACGGACGTTGTATTATCGGAGGGAATGACATCGACGTTTCCATTGTTCAATTGTCCTGGTTTGTTGATATCAATGACTGGATAAGGATTCGACCTGGGGACTCGACGTTTGATAGGCTGAGCGGGATATCAGTGTGATTTCTGTCAGATATAGCGGGTCACACGCACTAGAATCTTTTCTGAGTGATTCGGGCACATCCACTTCTTGTTGTATGAAGGCATGCTAGGTAGAGGGGGGTTGAGGCAGTCCAAATGCCAGTGCAGGCTGCAGAAATCGCATGAAACAAGGCCCTTCCAGCTATCGGTTGCGGTGCCTTTTGGTACAGATGACCGTCGTGTTCGTCTCGTGGCAGGGACGGCAGCAGCCACGCCGTCAGGAAGGGCAGACATTCCGCACTGAAAACACAAAACAGGTGCACCGTTCCTGTCCTTTAAACGATAGGGATCTCGGTCTTCCAAAAGCCCCAGACGACTATGAAAGAAATTGGTTGAGTTAGATACAAGGACATATAGTGGGCGTTCTTACTTCTGACGGGGCGGCTTGAATTCCGCCATGTTCACATAATTGCCTTTTGGCCCGGAGCCAACTAGTTTCCAGGGTTGAATAAGTTGCGCATTCCTTTGAATAAAGTGATTCACCATCTTTGAAGTAGGTCCGAATATCTTCAGGTAACTGAAACTCAACCGGGAACGATATATTCAGCTGATGAATCAAGGGAGACACCAGGGAGGGTGGAGGTTTCGCGGGAGGTTGCTAGGGGAGTTTGAGGTAAACGGCATAGTAGAGGGTATTTCTCTCTGACCTTACGTATCACGCACGCTGGGCAGAACCATCTGCTATCGCCCTCCTCTATGCTCTCCATGGGCGGATCTAGACACCAGAGATGGAAAGCTCGCGGACATCCGTCGCAGTACACGAGATCGCCGTGTGAACGGCATGAAGAACAGTGATCGTTGTTTAGCTTGAGAAAGAAGATGAGCCAAAGACTGAGCGAGACTTGGAAACTTACCAGGCTAGATGTTGGAGGATCGGGCGAGGGCAGCAGCGATACGTTCTTTGGCTCTTCTTTGACCTTGACAGGACCTACCTCGACCTCTTTTCCCTTCCCTTTATCCTTGCGCTTCACCCTCCCCTGAACGGTGGGAGCGGGGGTATCGTGGAGGTTGTGGGTAGAATTGGAGCGAGAGAGGGAGCGTTCGTCATCTGGAATCATCGTGAAACCATCCATTTCCAGTGGCGATGGGCCGGGGTGAAACTGTGTCGGACCATCAGCAGAGCTGCTGCTCTCCAAGGGCACAGCTGGGGCCGCCCCATTTTGATTGCGGGCAGAGGCACGTTGGGCACGCCCCGAGGCCGTTCTTTTCCGTACGAAATAGTGATAACCCAAGACATGTAAGGGCGTCCAATTGCGATAGCCATGCATCGTAGAGATGAACGAAGGGAATATACGTGCGGAAAGCAGTCAGTAGAACGAAAGAAGCGAGGTGACGGAAAACTCACCCTTTGTCGACTCTTGAGCGTTTTGAGCGGGGACCATCTTGGGCTTCCTGCCCAATCAGAGTACCGTGCATAATACCAGAATACGTGGATCCTGGGTCGGCAGGAGGCAGATAGGAAAAGACAGTGGATGGCTTTCTTGGGTCGCGTTTTTGTGCAGCCTGTTGGACGGAAGCAATAGAAGGAGGTCCTGGTAGTATTTCAGTGGCAAGACCGGCGTCTCCCTCTAGGTGGGGTGGCTGTTGCACAGGAACTCCTGGGAGCATATATGGTGGCATACTTGCTGTGGTGGCCATCCTGAAGAAAGAGAGTAAGTCCGAGAGCCTGAACGGACCAGCGCAGAGACAAGTCAGGGAACAAGCACACTAATCAGGTCACTCATTATTCCTCACAACTGGACCACTGCCGCTCGTTTATTCGTATCACGCCTACATACCATCTACGTGTACACAGCCGTCCCATGGTCCTCTGTACTCTTTGTGCGAGGAGAAATAATAATAATAATAAATGCTCGTGAACGAGCGCACCGTGTATCATCACTCTCTATGCGCGCAACCTTTCTGGAAAATACGATGCGCAGGCTACACGTTCCAATGTCCCCGTCTGATCTTTGGCCGAGAACGAGCATACCCTCTCCGCTTTAGAGGGAAGTGTAACATACAAGTCTGGGTGCTACTACAACAATCTTTGTCAAACTCGTGAAACCTCCCAGGGGAGGGCGAGTACAGAGCCCAAGGCCAAGCACCCCAGCACAGGATCTCGTCGTCCGCAGGTGCCGAATGAGGAGGAAGTGCTCCCAATTCTGTATGTACAGTACGTTGAACCTGCAGCGACGATGCAACAAGCCCAAACAACACACCCTCTTCAATGGCCAATACCACCGTCACCGGTGCAAAGGCAATCCATGGCCAGAACCCCCAAGTGAGTCACAAGCACGCTCTCTGTGAAACTATACTCATCCATGTAGTCCCTAGTCGAAAGCGTCATCCGCAGTCGCATATACGAGTCTTCGTTTTGGAAAGAACATTGCTTTGCGCTCACTGGTACGCTCTACTGGGCTTCAAACATTGCACCGTCTTAAATGCGTCTGCAGCTGCCAGCATTATAGACAAAGCAATCGAATTACGAACCGTTGGAGGTGTCTACGGAGGCAACCAAAGACCTACAGAATTTATATGTCTTTTGTTAAAGCTCCTGCAGGTCCAGCCAGAGAAGGAGATACTGATAGAGTATTTACAGGCAGATGAGTTCAAGTATGTATTAGTTGAATCCGGTAAATATCCGATGCGCTTACTTCTTCATAGGTATCTGCGTGCGCTTGCAGCAATGTATATACGAATGACCTTTGGAGCCGTAGAGGTGTATGAAACACTGGAACCATTACTGAAGGACTTCCGCAAACTACGGCAGCGCGATACGAGTAAAAATCCCTACCTCTTGCTATAATTCACAGGAAGTGCTGACTAGACGTTTTAGATGGCTACTCACTGACATACATCGATGAATTCGTATATTCGCTATTAACCGAAGAGAGAGTATGCGACATCATCTTGCCTCGAATACCCAAACGACAAGTGCTCGAAGAAACCGGGGAACTAGGTCCACGAAAAAGTCGACTCCTTGACGCGATGGAAGCAGACAGTGGCGGTGAGAGAGGTAGAAGCAGAAGTAGAAGCAGAAGTGAGGACAGAAGTAGATCGGGTTCGCGGAGTAGTGGTCGCAGTCCCACTGGGTCGAGATATATTTCTAGGAGTCCCTCCAGGTCGCGTTCTGGGTCTAGGTCGCCCTACCGGTCGCGCAGCCGGAGTATCTCGCCAGACAGGATGGAGACATGAAACCGTAACAGACGATACTCGATAAATTACTTGCGTTGTGTATCAAACTTCTGCTGCCTGAACACATTGAGCTGCTTGGACAGCCAACCCCAACGCCCCTCCACAAAGGGTACATTGCCCAACGCTTTGAGTGTTTCCGGAGACAGGAACCCGCGGTTTTTGTGTTCGGTGTACCACTCTATTCATGAAAGGATTAAAATTCAACCTGCAAGGACTGGCTATTGACTCACGAATATCCTCACGACGCGTTGGAGCGGCAGATCTTCTATCCGTCCTTCCCTTGATACAATCCCTGAGAGCCAGTTCATTATAAAACTTGCAGACAATCTTTCCCCCCTTGTCTTCAATTGCCTTGATTGCACTCTGACTCGCTCTCGAGGCCACGATATATAGCGGTGCCTTTAACTGCTCCCTACCCTAGAGAGCGATGAACAAACGTTTCCAGCTAATCCTTGACAAATACTCACATCTCCCAAGATTTTAATACCATCATGCACCGAGTGTATGCAGCCACTCAATAATAGCTCCCTCGCGGTTATAGGATTTTCCACAGACGATGTTAAACGACCCTGATCTATCCAGTGTTGTATTCTGTCGAGGTTCACAGGTGCCCATGTCCTCGCATTTCTTCAAAGAGTCGTTTAAACGTTAATCATGGACTTCCCGAAGACACACGTACCGGTTAATGAACCCACGCTTGGGGAATAATTTCGTAATTGGTGTCTGACCACCCTCGAAACCCGGCTTTGGCCCAGGACCGGAGCGAGATTTCTGGCCATTGGCACCACGTCCTGCAGTGCGACCATATCCAGAACCTTGACCCCGGCCAACCCGTTTTTGCTGCATGTTTCGTTAGAAAACGTGTCAGATGAATATCTCTCATAAACTCACGTTCTGCTGGGAACCTGGCGCAGGCTTGAGATTGGCAAGCGTGATTCTAGGTAGGTGTATGCGCGAAGCCATCCTATAACCAGTCGGACAACAAAGTTTCCAGCAAGGTCTCTTGTTGTTTGGTCCGAAGGCTTGGACCAAATAAGCATCTCTCCGATCTCAGAGCATGACAGTACTTACAGTTGACTAGTACATCTTTTATCATTAGAGATAGCAGACTCGACTTTGAACGGTGAGCTTTTCAGAGTAACTGAACCGTGCTCAACGAAGATCTTATTATAGTATAAATACGAACACCGGTTGCAGTGCGGCACCACTACTGCAAGGATCATGGAAGATCTCTCAGTACTAGTCTCTGAATGGCTCCGTCTGGATCGCGTGAGTCGATATTAAACCCCGGACACTACTCAGCCAAGATTTGCATACCAGAACCCAACAACCCGAGAAGAGATCCAGAAATTATGGGACTCGAACGATGTTGCGGAACTAGAAAAGCGTCTGAGGTTGACTATACAATTATCGGCCCCTTCCTGAAAATGCTTACAGGGCTTACAGGAATCGCATCCAGTTCGGTACCGCGGGTATGTGCGGCCTAATTTTCTCAGAACCACACTAACAAAAGGCATCTAAGGGTTACGGGGTAAAATGGAAGCAGGCTGGGCTCGAATGAACAGGTGAGGCTCAAAGTACTGTCCTGGAACATGGAGATTGACGGCTGCAAAAAAAAAGACTTGATAATTATTCAGGTCTCTCAGGTACAGAAACTCTGCTGAGAACTCATTCAAATGAAACCAACACTTCCAAGGGCCTTGCTGCATATGTGATTGACCAAGTCTCTGACGCTCTCACTCGGGGCGTCGTAATTGGCCATGACCATCGACACAACTCGGCGCGTTGGGCAAAATTGACTGCAGCCGTGTTCTGTGCTAAAGGAATGAAAGTATATCATTTCCAGGGTACAGTCCACACACCCATGTGGGATCCATATCCCATTGTATACCCTCAGGCATTGATCATATGGCTGCAGGGTTCCCTTCAGCGTGAAGCGACTCCGTGCCGCATGCGGAGTTATGATTACTGGTTGCGCATTTCCTTTGATCGGTTCCTGCTCCCACTCATGTTCCCGTAGCAAGCCATAACCCGAAGGTGCTGTCCGTTCACGATTCTCCGTACCTGCAGTAGTTCAATTTTCCCTAGCAAGATAACGGTTATAAAGTAAGAAACCCGCTCTCTCTGTGATTGGCCACCTGATCGGGTTACTATCCAGGTCTACTGGGAAAACGCAGTTCAAGTTCGTGTAACATGAGACAAACTTTCGGGTTCTAAGTAACGCTTAAGCTAGATCATTGAACCTCATGACCAAGGCATCTCAGATTCCATCAAAGAAAACCTCATACCTCAAACCTGGGAGGTTGGAGATGCTACCACTTCCTCCTTTTCGTCTGATGTTACGCAAGAAATGCACGAAGCCTACTTCTCCGCGTTGTCGAAACTCCTAGTCTCTCGGTAAAACACTTCAGAATACTTCATGATAACAGATGCTTACCGACGAACAGGGAAATAAACGAGACAACACCTATAAGATTTGTAAACACATCGATGCACGGAGTCAGTGACTCTTATATCAGCCGTGCCTTTAAATTATTTGGGTTTCCGCCCTGCGTTCCAGTTAGAGAACAGCAGCTTCCCGATCCCGAATTCCCCACTGTGAGGTTTCCGAATCCCGAGGAGAAAGGTGC
The DNA here is from genome assembly GCA_004296355.1 of Lepiota venenata. Lineage (NCBI taxonomy): Eukaryota > Fungi > Basidiomycota > Agaricomycetes > Agaricales > Agaricaceae > Lepiota > Lepiota venenata. The sequence goes on from RCFS01000003.1 coordinate 1,441,281, forward strand.
CATTGTGTGTTCATGCACTCTACCTCGCTTTTCTACCCAGATGTAAAAACTATATCTTCAGGACCTCGCACTTGCGACGGCGGAGAAAGAGGGAATCTCTTATGTTCTCGCGCAAGACCCAGACTCTGACAGATTTTCAGCTGCAGAACGAAGGTATTAGTGTTTTTTTTTTTAAAAAAAGGCATCACTAGATTATGCCTTCTTACATTGTTTAGCTCAGACGGTTTGTGGACTGTCTTCACTGGCGATATTCTAGGTTCTCTCTTCGCTTGTCAAGTTTTGGAGGCGTATAAGACTTCTGGAAAACCGATCGATAGGCTCGCTTTGGTCGTATCTACCGTCAGCTCCAAGATGATTGAAGCCATCGCGGAAGTGGAGGGGTTCAAGTTTGTGCAATGCTTAACTGGATTCAAATACATTGGGAACACCGCCCTCGATCTCCTCAAAGCTGGCTACGAGGTTCCATTCGGCTACGAGGAGGCCATTGGGTTCATGTTTGGATCGGAAATCCGCGACAAAGACGGTGTTGCAGCCACTGTGAGGCATCCCCGAGACTATCTACAGGAAATAGCCTCAGACCACTATTAGATGATGTTCGTTCAGCTCGCTGCTGCGCTGAATGCTCAAGGAAAGACTGTCAAAACCTATTTAGGAGAGCTCTATCAAAAGTGGGCGCCTGTTATCTCTCATTTCGCTCTGCTGACACCCTCCAGGTACGGCTATTTTCAGGCGCGTCCATCACATCTATCCTCTCCGTTGTGTCTAACAGCGAGATTAGACCAATAACGGCTATTTCGTTTGCAATGATCCACCAACCATCGACCGTATCTTTGCTAGACTTCGTCGCTTCAACGCACGTACCCCTTTTTCCCGCCCCTTCCTCAACGCACTCATCACGGACCACAGTCCGAAAACTTGCCCTCGTACCCCAAACAAATAGCCGGTTTAACAATCAATTCTGTCGTTGATCTCACTACGGGGTACGACAGCACCAATCCCCCCACATACAAGCCCTCCCTTCCATTGTCCTCAGGACATATGATTCAGTTCCGAGCCAGGAATCAGGATGGCATGAAGATCAGTTTGACTATTCGGTATGTCCTTGGTCATCGAGTGTTAGAGTGCCCAGCGCCTGACCGTTTGGTAGTACGAGTGGCACAGAACCCAAAGTAGGTTCTGTCTCTGCTGCAAGTGTCGAGGCTAATGGGGTTTGTATGCGCAGATCAAATATTACCTAGAGGGAAGTGGTGGCGACAGTAGAGCTATAGAAGGTTTGCTGGTCCAAGTCATCCAGGAACTCGGAGATATATGGTTGGAAGCAAGCAAGTACGGTCTCTGCAAGTCCTGAACTGATCATCTCGGAGTGATACAGATGTCAGTATATGCGTTGTGGTAGCAAGTATTGTCCAAGTTTCATAATACACTTCTATGCCATTCTCGCTTTTCTACTTGCTTCCAATGCTTTGGTCTTCTCCCAAGTGTCGCTGGTAACGAACTGGCTCGTGGTGGGACAAGGCAAGCAACCTAACAAAACACCAATTGTTCAAAGTGAAGGCTTAGTTCTGTCGTGGTAACGTACCTTGCAGTGACCATGCGGTGAATCAAATCGTCGGAGGTGATACCTGGCTCGTTCTTGTCTCCGCCGCTAGTGGAGAGGGAAGCTTTGCGCTCCTTAACAAAATCGTCTTGGATATACTGGAGGACGAGTTAGTCGATGGGCGCCATAAGTAGGGGTTAACCTGCCTGAGCAGTATCATCATTAATGACTGCCGTCCCGACCTTGCTGCCACCAACAAGTTTTCTCCAGTAGGCCAAGGTGTCATCACTAGGGAGCCTAACCTCCCCAGGGGGCTTGTACAAATCACGCTTTTGCTGGCACTCTTGGTTCAAGCGCACGTTTACAGACGTCTGTTTTCGTGGTTGCTTGCTATGGTCATATGGAGATGTAAAATTATCCTTACCTGAAAAAAAGCACTCTTGTTACCGCTGGTCAATACCAAAAAGCTAACGTCGGTAGCAAAGGTGAACCGGCTGAATGGGAACACATAATCCAGAGTTTGTCCAGCTATCATGTTTTGCAACGCTTGCAGGTTTTGGACCCCTGTATACTCAATCTGAGTTGGTGATTTGGAGGCGCCGGAGGTATATATGTACCTTTTTCCAGGACATTGCCTTCAGTGATGCCGGCTTCAGTGATCAGGTAAACAGAGCCTTGTGGGACCTGTAGCCAGCCGCTATGTAGGTCCTCATCTTTAGATTCAGGGCAGAAAGAGGTTGTGTTGAGGGTGTCAAGGGTGAGTGGGAGGAGATCCACGAGGGGGAGGATCAGGGAGAGGACATGGTAGAGGGTTGGAACCGATGAAGTATCTGAAGGGGAAGGAAAAGCAGAGAGTGTCAACGAAAGCGGACAAATACCAGGGGATCGGGATTGTCTGAAACAACGATGGTGAATTGTGGCATAGCTTCATTGAGTGGAAAAGGCACACGTTCTGGAGATCGCAGCGAGTAAGGCCCACTCTGCTGCGATTTTGTCTCCGGACAAGGCCTCATCGGCGATCCAAGTCAGGAGCTTGTCTCGGGTATCGCGTATATCAAGGGGCTGGGAAGGTGCGGGATAGTTGCGGGGGACGATGGTAGGTGGTATTTTGCGCGTGAAAATAACATGCAAAGTAGGTACAGCTTCCACTTCGGACGATTCAAGGTCCCCATGCACCCTAGTACGATGTCAATGCTGGGTTGGGACTCGCAGTTAACTCCTACGGTTCTTGTGTCAGAATACCGATGAAGGTACAGAGATCGCATGTTTTTAGACCGGCAGCATGCTGGGGGTCGTAAATCTACTCGGGCAGGAATTGAGTTCTAGACCTGATATATTGCGTACACTCAGCTGCATACTTTAACTTGAGCACCAATATGTGGAGAACCGGACAGTGGGTATTTGTGAGAGCGCGTAGGCGCATGAGATGCATTACTCGCGTTCTGGGATTCTTGAGGATGTGCTTTCAGCAAACCAAGCGGGGACGACGAGCCACGACCGGAACCTACGGTAGAGGCTCGCTGTCTCCTGCACACACCAAGAAGATTCGCCCGGAACGGATACTGCCCAGAAGATGGTGCATTCGCGCAGGTCGGCATAGTCGGCCTGGAGGGCATCGTTCGCGATTCCCCACCCTCCGCAAGCTCCACCGGGACCTTTTGCTAGATATATCTCTGGGGAGGGAGATGTGTCTTGTATCATGGCGCGGAATGCGACGAGCGAGCGATCTGGAAATATTTCCGGTGGATTTTGGACATTGAGAGCAGGGATCTGGCGCGACGGTTTGATGCTATAGTAATTATAAGCAAGGGCTGGCGCGAACCTGGCGGAAGGCATCCTCGGCCTGGAACACCTGTGCAAAGTGAGCCGATACGCTTGTGGGGAAGACGTCTACATCGTCTGCAGCGCGGTAGAGGGCACGGAGGACATCGGTTGGCGCGGCGAGGGCATCGGCGAGGGCGGCGGAAACCATGAGAGATGAGGGGCTTACATAATGAGATGGGAAGGGGGTGGCACTGCCACCGCAGCCACTCTCCGTCATCCACGATGGGTCTCTTCAACCGCAAGCACGCCGGCGCAGACAGCGCACAGGCAGAGAACAAAAAGGAAAAGGGCGGCTGGCGACGTCCTGCGAGTGCGTCTCCCCTCTTTCTCCCGCTCTCCCGCCCCCCCCCCTCCGTAGCTCACCCGCCGCCCAGACACCGCCTTCAAGCAGCAGCGGCTCAAGGCCTGGCAGCCCATCCTCACCCCCAAGACCGTCATCCCCACCCTCTTTATCATTGGCCTCATCTTCGTGCCCATTGGTGTTCTCCTTATATGGGGCTCTTCCAAGGTTTCCGAGATGACCTTTGACTATACCTTGTGCGAGCAACTCTCGCCTATCGCAAGCGCGGCAAACACGACTCAAAACCTCACCCTCACCGAAATGCCGTCCGACAAGTACTCGTACCGTCTCCGCTCTGGAAGCAGCAACATCAACATTCCCGCGCCCAAATATGCCTTCATCGACAACTCCAATAACGACTCCTTCACCGACGTCGTCAACAAACGTCAATGCATCGTCGAGTTCACGGTTCCTATCGAACTTAAGAACTCCGTTTTTTTCTACTATAAACTCACAAACTTCTATCAAAACCACCGCCGATATGTCAAGAGTCTCAACTCGGACCAGCTAAAAGGCCAAGCTGTGAGTGCCAAGACCCTCGACAACAGCGACTGTTCACCACTCGGGTCCATCAACGGCACTGCCATATATCCTTGTGGCTTGATTGCTAACTCCATATTCAATGGCAAGTAAGCAATATTGACTATATTGGGTAGACTTGACGTCGCCGCAGATACATTCTACACCCCCATGCTACTGAATCCTAGTGGCGATTCTAATTCGTCAGACCCGCAACCATACCTCTTTTCAGACAAGGGTATCGCCTGGTCAGGAGAGAGAAAGAAGTATGTATCGACACCCATCGGTCCAGGACGCTATCCCGACAACTCTTCTATCGTCCCCCCTCCCAACTGGAGACGCCGCTTTCCGGAAGGCTACAACGAATCGAACATCCCAGACCTCCAAAACGACGAGCATTTCCAGAATTGGATGCGTACGGCCGGCCTTCCTACTTTTACCAAGTTGTACGGAAGAAACGATCAGGACGTCATGCAAGCAGGAACATATCGTATTGTCATTGGCCTAAGTGAGCACCTCTTCTTCCATTCCATCATTCTGTCTTTCCTCAACCCCGACAAGATTTCCCGGTCCTACCATATAAAGGCACAAAGTCGTTCGTGATCTCCACTGTGTCATGGATAGGTGGCAAGAACCCTTTCCTTGGATGGGCCTACGTTGCGTCTGCTGGCCTATTCATTTTGATCGCTGTATTGGGTACTGCGAGACATCTCATCAAACCAAGGTTGGTTTCTATCGTACCCGTACCGCGGACCACCTGTTAACCCCTCTACCGTTTAGGCGATTGGGAGATATGACCCTTCTTTCTTGGAACCGATGACCAACCTTTACTGTATTCGACTGACGTGCTATCATTTCCTGTAATACGTAGTAGACCGGATTTTCTCAGCAGTAGCACTGCACATTTGCTCCTGCCCTTACTGTACTGGACAAAGTTATTTATCTTTTTAAAACTTTTATGGCCCATTCAGGACATTGTGAAACCTATACCCTGACAGCGGATTATCCAGCAGCCCGTGGATTGTTGCTCGACCTCGAATTTGGCGTCGGTTAGTTGTTCGGCAACCCATATTGCAGTCCTATGGGACGTATAATGTGAATCTAGGATGGCACGACTCTAGCCCCAGCCAATCTACTTTTACCTGGTGTGTAAAGTCAGGTCATTTGTTCCACACTGTACCTCGCTCTTTCCTTCAGCAAGAGCCATGAATATGATAATTTGGTCTTGCAGCCACTATTTTCAGGGTGAGCAAAAGCGCGGCGAAACGTGAAATCGACGATAAATTGTACCTCTTCAACACATCCGCCGGCCTCGATACCTCTGAACAATTCCTCTGCCGCGCTCTTCCCAGTCTCAGCCGGCTCGGTCCTTTTACTTCCGACAGCGCTCCCGCCTATCACCACCCCATTCTCAAATTCCGCCCATAAGACAATCCCACTCCCTGCGCCGCTTGTCAATTCCCTTGGTTCACGCTTGGTCTTGATCTCCACTTCTACTTCGCCATCGATATCGTCTTTGGACGCCGACAACGACGCCAGCTTCTCCTTGATAAAGCGCACAGCCCCACTACACATCCCATCTCCTACGACTTTTGGCAACCCGGCATAATGTGCAATCCCTCTGATCGCGGTCAGTCGGCCGCGTTCTAGCAGCTTTACACTGAGAAATTTACTTCCGGGTGGGAGTGGCCGAACGTTGATGACAATATCACCTCCACCCTTTGGATGGTATCCCCTTTTCCTGATCTGCAATTCTACACTGCAACCAGCACTATCCCTACTTTCGTTACTTGTTAGTGGTTTGGATGCAGGGGGTATGAAATGTCTCCGGAAGAAGGGCAGGAACACATGTTGGATGTAGTCAACCTGCGGAGCTAGATCTGCATTCGTTCCTCCGAGTAATGTTACCGTCGACGCAGCGTTACCATCGTCAGAGCCGGGAGAGCCAGAAGATCGAAAAAGTAGCATCGGTAATGCTATTTGCAGTAGCAGCATCGTAGCCCCTGCAGTCACCGAATCCGCCATCCACTGTCCCGGTAGCTCGATTTTACCTGGGCGAAACTCAATTTCGGTGGACCCATTAGTGGCACCAGAGAGCTGGGCCGACGCGATGCGGGCTGCGAGTTCTAGCCCTACAAAAGTTGGGTATTTGGTATGCAGGGCTCAGCGCAGACCACTGTCTTACTTGCCTGTGCGGTGTTGGTTCTTTAACCCAGGCAGCGATCTCCCGAGCCGAATCTGTTCAATCTTGATTGGTTTGCTGAGAAGAGCTGAGAAGGATATAGTGTTGCGGAGGATCTGACCCCCGCCCTCGAGCACGCTGCCGTCGATTGTTTGAGTAGTCGCCATTCAACTCAAAGCAAAAGCTAGCTCTTGGACGGAGACGGTGGCCGTGCGGAACACGGGTCGAAACGGTCGGACTGTCACCAATTGCACTCCTTGTGCTGTGCCGTATTCGTTCGTGCTACCACCATCACCGTCTTTGCGTCTGCTACCTCTATAGAAGCGGGTACTGCTCTGCTCTGCTCTGCTGAACAACTTATTTATTTTTACCCTATCATTCTGTTTGCAACCCAATCGAATTATTGAGCTTGCCCAAGCGGCGGGTATCCTGTAGCCCTGCAACCATTAAAGACACTGTCCATGTACATTTTGAAGATTAGAAAAGGAAATTTGTAGGTGAAGAGCGGAGTATCAGTGACGTGCATTGTCCAGATAAATTATTCAAAGGAGTAGAAAAAGGGTTGGGGAAATCACAAAAAAAGCCCTCCTGTATGTACACTGTACCGACCAAGTGGCCTTTAGCCACAAAATAAACCCGACTACATATACTACTTACCTAAAAGAAAAACAGAAGGAAAAAGAAAATCGGTGCCAGATATCTCGGCCTTGGGCCAAGGTAAAAATCCTGGGGATTGAGTGTGCAGAAATCCTGCGGGTGCTTAACGATACAGTGGTGGTTGATGGTGGTGGTATGAGGGGGAAGCCATTTGCAGCCAAGACGGAAATCATTTATAGATGTGAGTGTTATAAAGATGCATCAAAGCAAGGTCGGCAAAACAATGTGGGATTGCAAGGCAGATTAAGCTAGGTGGACGTTGAAGATCCACTTTTGGGAAGAACTCTTTGTTTCCAAGTCGAACCACAAAGAGTTATCACCGCTTGGCGCGGTTCCTAGTTGGAAGTTTCTTGATGGCACGCCCTTGAGCGTTGCCCTGAGGCGGCGGGGCACCAATTGTGAATAGCGTGCCCCCGGACGAAGTAGAAGGTGTAATCTGAGCGGGGGCGTTAAATGGTGAGCTTGGTGTGGACGAGCCAAATCCTGTGTTTCCACTACCAAATGTTACTGGCGTAGTGGCTTGGGGTAACGACGTGTTGCCGCCGGCTGGGGAAGCCGGCTGGCTACCGAAGCTAAAAGGTGTGTTGCCTAGAAGGTGCACCAAAGCCGAGCGTGGACGGTTGGAAGGTTGAAGGACTGCTTGGAGCAGATCCACCCGCCGGTTGTCCAAATGGATTGCTAGTAGGCGCTGCTGCAAAGTTGAAGCCTGAAGCTGTGGAGGTCTGGGCGTTACCAAAATTAAAGGAGCCCGTTGTGGATGGACGAGGGGTTTCCGAACTCGAGCTTTGGCCGAAAGAGAAACCAGGACCACTACTTGCGATGGTGGATTGACCAAAACCGAATTGTTTTGGTTCTTCAGATTTGGACTCCTTGATGGATTGAGGAGCGAAGGGGTTCGGAGAGGGGGCGGACCCGAAAGAGAACGGTGCAGAGGTGGAAGTTGCAGAGGATGGACCCCCAGAGAGAACCTGAGCCGGTGCTCGGGTGGTTGCCAAACGAAAAACCTCCGAATGCAGGCTTGCTATTCCCGGAGCTCTGTTGTATCTCCCTCGTAGGGCTTTCCTCCATCTGAAACTCCTGATCGGGGTTCCTCGGTGGAGTTACTGGGCGGGCGACCTCCAGAGGCTTCGACATGTCGCCCGTCGTGCCCCCTCCAGCTCCGAAGGAGAATGTGGATGTGCTTGGGGGTGCTGGACTACTGGAAGGGGTGCCAAAAGTGAAAGGTCCAGTCACCCCCGAAGTTGTGGGTGTGCTAGGACCCCCAAAGGTGAAAGGAGCCGGGGTAGCTGCCTTGGCATTTTTGTCGGGCGTGCCAAAAGTGAAGGGAGCAGGGCTTGCCGGTTTTGGATCATTATTTGATGAGGCAAAGCTGAAAAAGCTGTTGGCGTCCACCGGCTTCGGGGCTTCGACGGGGGTAGTGGATGTCGCTGGCTGGCTGAATGAGAATGGTGTGGTGGACGAAGTAGGAGTCGCAACAAAAAGGCTGGGCTTTCCCGACTCAGAACCAGCTTTTGTGGAGGTGTCACCAAAAAGGGGGATAGTAGGTTTTACAGTGCTGGCACTAGACGCATTGGCCACAGCAAGTCCGTTGGCTTCGGGAGTAAAGCCATCACTGCTGGGTACCACCGCCGCCTGGCCTCCGAAGACCGATGAAGTAGTTTGACCAGTAGGTCCAGTTTCGGTTGCTGGCTTGTTACCGAATAGCGATGGGGCTGGAGCTGGGGTAGCTGCAGAGGGGCCGAAAGAAAAGAGTGAGGGTTTAGCAGCCGAGGTGTCAGGCCCGGTAGTGCTGGGTGCAAAGGAGAACCCTGACGATGATGTAGCTGGTACAGGCTTAGATGGATCTCCAAACAAGCTTGGAGCGGGTATAGCGTTTGCTTTAACCTCATTGCTAGGGGTAAGTTGGGGATGTGTTTCCTTCTTGTCCTGTGGAACTACACCAAACAGTGAAGTCGATGCCTCGGGCTTATCCGTGCCAAAGCTTTTGAACGACCCACCGTCTTCTCTCCTTGCATTCTTCTCACCGTCCCAAAGGGGGTTTGCCACATCCTTAACAGGTGCATTGGGAACAGGCGAGCCGAATAGACTCGATGCCCCGGAATCGACATTAGGAGTATTGTTGCTAGAGGAAGCAACTGGGAAGGAGGGCACAGGAAGAGAGGGCGCAGGGGTACCAAGTTTGGGAGGTTCCGCTGGCTTCAAACCGAAATTCAGGGGGAGGGTCTTCACTTCTAGAGGCTTGTTGAAAGCCGCTGACTGAGCAAAGAAATTCGGGACACCTCCATTAGAACTAGGGACACCTGCAGGCTGTTGGGCTGTTGGTGGAGGTCCAAACAAAGGAGTCGGCTGCTCTTGATTAGCAGTGGGCGACCCGAAGGAAAGCGGGAGAGATGCCCTAGGGGGTGCCGAAGACGCGTCCTGGGGGAGCTTCGTCGAGGTTCCTTTTGCCTCTGCTACGGGGGCCGGAGAGGCAGAAAGCGAGAACGGGAGAGATTTAATTGGGGGTTCTTTCGCGTTGGTACTATCGTGTTCAATGGGCTTCGCCTATTAGAAATCTAAGATTAGGGTTGACCTCAGCCACTGATCACTTACATCCTTCAAGAAGCTGAAGCCAGCAGGGAGATTAAACGCGGGTACCTTCTTGGCCGCTTCGTCAAGTAATTCTTTTTCCTTATCGTGCTCGAGCATAGTGTCGTCACCGTCATCCTCAAAGGCTGCCGAGAATTTGGACCTGGAACGTGCGGTAGGCCTAGATATATGGTTCCTCGACGCTTTTGCACGGCCAACGCGCAGGGAGGATCCGCTAGAGTTCCCCGATGGGCCTGAAGCAAGAGAATACCAATCCTGTTTCGGGACCGGCGGTATCTCGGCGGAGAGGCTCAGAGGCTGGTGTTCCCCTTTGTCTCCTTCCATGCTTTCATCATTTCCTTCCACTCTTCCCTTCTCAGACTTCCTCTTTTCTTCACCATTGGCCCCTTGATCCGATCCATCCTCCTTCTCCCCCTGCCCTTCCAACTCTAATTTCCTCTTTGCCAAGAGCTTCTTCATTCCACCTTCACCAGCATATGGCTTAGTAACGTTTTTGTCAGGTGATCCAGCCTCCTTTTTTCCGAGTTGGCGATCGCTAGGACGTTTTTCATCCTTCATGAGCACCAGTCTAGAGGTACGGCGGGACTTGAATAGATCAGGCACGCCAGTCACCGAAGATTGCAAAGGGCCTGTACGCAGGCGGGTTGGTAATAGTGGTGTCTTGTAAATCTCCAACTCATGTAGCGCCTTTTCGGCCGGTGTCAAGCCAGCTTTGACCAGATTCATGAGCAACCGGGGGTACAATAGGCTACAAGCACCACTTACCGGTTCTGGGTTCAACCCGAGACTTGTTCCCAAACAAGAGGGATCCTTGCTGGCGGAGTGAGCGACTCTAGGGGACAAGCACTCATGAGCAAAGCCGGTTACTATTACCAGGAGATACATACTTGACGAGCAGAATCCACCAAAGACCCGAGAGTGGTCGTCGGCTCACTCGAAACAGCACGAGGCGTCTCCTCGGTGGCTAGCGGTGGTCGGAGGAAGGTGGGTTTTGCCATTAATGACTGCAGCGGGGGTGGCTCAGACCTCTCTCTTTGAATCTGGGACGGCTGGGGCGTAAGAGATGAGCGCATACGGAATGGTGGACGCGAGTACGGTGCAGAAAGATCGCGGGGCATGGAGAGTGACGATCGGGGGAACGAGGAGGCCGAGGATGCAGACAGGGGAGGGAGCGGAAGCGCATCTATCGACATATCGGAGCCATGTGAGCCGAGTAGAGGGCGTTGGCTTTGGAAGACACCCCCGTCATGGGTTTGTGAATGTGGTGGTGGGTCTACTGACATGGTACGCGAGATCGAGAGATTACGAAAAGGGGAGATAGCGGAGCGCACGCAGTGGCCGTTGTCCCCGGCACTAGACAAGGGGTGAAGATTGGCCCCAGCAGAGGCCGAACGGGTGATGGATGGCGGCTGTTGGAAAACAGCAGCTGGCGGATCAAGATAGCCCTCTTGTTTCGACCCCCCAGATGGACTATCTACCCTCATACGCTTCGTACGAGGTGCCCTATCGCCTTCGTCCAAAGCGGGCTCTGTGGGAGCAGCGCTCAGTCGTCTACGCTTGCCCATATTATCCCTGGAGTCTTCAAAGTCATCCGTACTCGCAAACCAGGAGAGCGGGGCGGTGACGATGTTCTTGATCGCACCCAAGAGCGTGTTTGAGCGTGCAAGCGGCTGGCGCCTGGAGTTTTGCCTGCGCCTGGCATAAACACTCGGGGAGGCCGTCGAGGACGCCATCAGCGACGGGGGGGGGGAGGAAAGTAAACACCTGGAAATTCAGGCGCAGAGGGCTCCCTGGTCGTCACGAACCTGTCCGGAGTCACGCCCTGTCACACAATGATGCCAAACACGCGCAATTTCTGCCGCTGGGTGGATTCGGTCTCGTGATGTCATAACAGAAGTGATAGCTAACGGGTATACATATGGGCTACTTGAATAATCCTCCAGAACCGATGCAATAGAGAGAGAAAGAAAAAAGAAGAAGCTCGGCTTCGCTACCGCTCTAGAACGTGACTTCTCTGCAACCCCTGCTGTCAGTCTATTAGAGACCCTGCCGTGTCAGCAAAAACTCACCGTGGTGCGCAAAACCGGTAGCCAGGCCGTGGGTACAGGTTTCGATTGCGGCGCCGAGCCGAGCTGCTGTCGTACGGACCCCATAGATGCACTGTGAATTATACTCAGCATCAGCACCTGTTCGCGTTGGAAGTACTGCGTCCGTTCCCGCAGAGTGTTCCTCATATGCTCTTTGTCCTCCTCTAATACCTTGATCTGTGAACGGAAGCTAGCTTCAGCCTCTTCAAACGCGTTGGCCTGTAACAGTTGTTTAAGTTGGCGAGCCAACGGCTTAGAGACCAACTTTTTACTCACTGGTATAGCGCCCACACTCGCGGCATGCTGCTCCTTGAAAAGTTTATCTTGTTCCTTGATGAACTAGGGAACACGTCAGGAAATTTCCAAATGGCACCAGCGGCCAAAATTACCTGGCGGGCCTTGACTAGCTTTTCGTTTGCTGTCTTGGCGCTTTCCTTGAGTACAAGATTTTCCTCGTGCAGCGCCAGTAACCTAGCCTTGATATCTTCGGGCAAGTCTTTACCGGATATCGACGCACGTAAATCTCCAAAGTCCCTTTCCCTCTGCAACATCTTCTCCCGATGGCCGATACCCTCGCTCTGCAAATTCATCTTCTCCAGCAAGAGCCCATTCACCTGCTCCAGCTGCATCCTGTTCTTATCACTCAGCTCTTTATTCACCTTCTTTAGTTTCTCAAAGTCAGCCTCCAGTGCTGCCTTGTCCTCGTTGACGGATTCACGCAAGCTGGCGAGGATATCAAGTTGATCCTTATTGACTAGGTTGACTGTGCAGTGTCGATAAGTCAATGCTCCGACCGTGGATATAGTGTAACTTACGATCAGACTTGGCAATAGTCAACTCCCTGCTCAACGATTCGAACTGGATCTCGAGTTCGGCGTGCTCCTTTCTTAGGGTCTCAAACTGCTCTACAGTCTCGTTCAACCTCTGTCGCAGAGCGATCGCAGCTTCAGCACTTAGAACCACGTCAAGCCACGGCAAAATCATGCACAAAAACTCAGATAATGCTTACCCATCGCCCATAGACTTGCCGCTCCTGATCTCCTCCAGATCCCTCTGCAAGATCAACTTCTCCCTGTGCGCTGCCAGGTAGTCATTCTCGTATCTTGCCTTCATCCTGTTCGCATCCTCTAGCAAGTTCTCCAAGACCAACATTCTGCTCGTGTCAGCTTCGTTCTTCCTCACGGCCTCCAATTCCCTCTTTAGTTTCCTGATCTGCAACTTGAGATCCGTCATCGTCGTCCCCGTCAACGCATCGTCCAACTCTCCGCCCAGGCCTTGTACACCCCTGCCTCCGTCCTCGTAGCCTTCATAATCCTCTTCTGATTCTGCATCACCAGAAGAACTTGGAACACCTATCAACTCGGACTCGGACATGGCGTCATTGGTTGCGGTACTTTCCGCCCCTCGACGTGCAGTCCTTGCGGGCCTCGTGCCTACGGCAGCCACTTCCAGCTCTCTTACGCGTTCCTGGTAAAGTTCCATGGTCTCGCGGTCTTTGGCACGGTCCTCCTCTGTGCGCTTGAGCTTTGACCTGGCTTGCTCGAGCTCAAATCTAAGGGCATCTATTTCCTGTGATCGCTGGGAATTCTTGGCGTCTAGGTCAGCAATCTGATTTTTGTAGGATTCCATGAGGGGTTTGAAGGCAGCGACTTTGCGGTACTCTTCCTCGAGAGTCGCGTTCTTGTCGACGAGGTTGGCGTTCTGCTTTTCCAGAGCCTATGATATAGAAGCGGGTATCAGGCGCAAGGATTGTCTGGGTGTGGGGGGCCGAAACACACTTTGACATGCTGGCGGAGGTCGGCGCCTTCCTGGAGTTTCTTCTTGTACTTCTCCATGACGTTTTCGGTCTTTTGTAGCTTGTCAGCGGCGTGTCGGTACCTGGATCAAGGTCAGCCACTGATGGGTGCTTAAATTAGAACACACCCTACTCGTCGACTTGATCTTTCAATCGGGTGGCCTCATCAGCTCTGATTTGAAGCTCGTCGATCTTCTTTGTGAGTTCGGTGACAAGGTTCGTGTGCTTGTCCAGCTCTGACTCGGCCATGGCAAGATTATCCTCGCTCTTCTGCCTAGATTAAAACTGTAGACTGATCAAGGTGTAACCAAGGGGCGATACTCACAACTCTGCGCGAAGGCGATCCATTTCAGCCCGCATCATCACGTCGGCCTTTTCGTTTCGCCTTGTTTCAGTCTCTCGTCTGGCCTGGCGCAGTTGCGCTAGGATATCTTCCTTTTCCGAAATAGCATCATCATAGGATGTTTGGAGCGTTCGGTGCTCTTCAAGTAGAGTCTGGTACACCTTTTCGAGCATCTCCTTCTCCGAATAGATGGCGCTGCGTTCGAATTGAATACGATAATAGTGATCGTCCCTAAACCCAGTTAGTACTCTCGGGGACAGCATCCCGGAAAGGGGGGGGGGGACGTCCATACTCTGTCATACTCGACTCTGATGAGTCGATATAACCCTGTGCGCTCGAAATCCTGGCCATAACCTACGCAACATTGAGCCGGTTTGGATAACCAACAAAGAGGACCAAAATAGCTCTCACTTGTTCGATAGCTCTCATGAGACAATGCTGATCCTGCTCACTCAAGCCCTGGATCTTCTCAATAAACTCTTTGTTCTTCTCACAATGAACGCCGATGGCAATGGTGAGCCTGCACATGATGAGCATTGCGGGAAGGTTGTAATCCTTGGCAATGGCCTGCAAATCCGGGACGTCAAGACTGCTTGTTGGCTTCTGCAAGACATCGGCGAAATATTGGGTCATAAGGCGATAGAGCCTCTTGAGAGCAGAGAATCTCAGAACCCAGTTGTCTGAGGGCTGTGTGGAGGGCCTGGTTGTCTTGAAGTACCCGGCATCACTTGAGGATGAAAGAGAGAGAGGTTAAATGGGTGTGTGTGTGTGTGTGTATGTGCGGGGGAGAGAGACATACACGACGGCAAGAATGTCCGAGAGGGCTGCGCCATCGCTGAGATCTGAGGGAGCTGAGACGGGTCTGGAGAGATCAAAGGTGGCGAAGAAGTGGAAGAACGCGTCGAGCTCCTTGCGGTCGTCCATGGCAGTCGCAGACCAGGCGTGCTTTCGCTTATGTAAGCTATCTGTGGTGATGTCATCCGACCCTTCTTCTTCTGTCCGCCATGGCCTCTGCACTGGCCAGGGTTCTGCCTCTCCGCAGACTCTCCTCGTCGCCAGCCCCGCCAGCCGCACATGCCTGGCTCTTTGTCGACTCGGTCTTTCCAATCCAGCTCGGCCGCTGGGAGTGCGTGTTTTTCTGTCGCCCAACTGCCATAGTAATCGCTCACTTCGCTCCAGCATACGGCACTATATAGGCCGTCTCCGTTCGCCGGCCCTCCTCGTCAACCTCCACGAGCGTCTGGAAAAGCTCACCACCCACAACTTCCAAGTCCTCGCTCTCGAGCCACAGATCAAGGACGGCGGTGTTTTCGTCAAATTTGGCTATACCCCCGTGCCAGGCGAATCTCTCGACTCTCTCGAACAGGTCCTCCGAGACCAGGTCAACGAGCAGGGGTCCTTGCCCTCTTGGGTGGGCCTTAGCCGGGGTGATATCTGGCTTGTCAGAGGTAAACCCTGGAGAGAAGTGGGTCGCCAGTCCCTCCGTGCAACACGCCCTCGCTCATCTTCTTATCATTCCCAGGACCTCGGTCGTTTCGCTTCTACAGTCCTCAAAGTCACTTTTGAGGGCCCGGACGTCCACGAGCAAGAACTCTACCAACTCTTACGCGTGGGTCTTTTCCTCCCGCTCCTCCACCTTGCCTTCATCTCACCGGGTACAGCCATTTGGTCGCATCAACGACGTCCACCCACCAGTCCCCGTACCAGCAGGCACACCACGCTCTGCCATTTTGACCTTCTCCCGTCTTCATTCAGCTACAATTGCACGTAATGTCATCCACGGTCTCAACGTCGACAATACTGTCATTCGTTTGAACTACCAGAAACCTATCCAGGCACACGTCATCCGGGACTGGATGAGCGCTCATCCCAAGCTCACTCTGCCACTGATTCTGTTCTTACTTGGGACACTTACCTACACAGTCAGTCACTTGTCGTAGCGTTGTCGTCCACAACTGACAATCCGCACACGCACACAGATATTTGATCCCATCCGTTCATTCATGGTTCAGGGCAAACTAGAAGCTTGGTTTGACTATCAGAGTATGTCTTCACTCATCCACACTTACTTCCGGCGTTCACATCGAACAGAATATACTATCTATCAGTGGGTTCAGAATAATACCCTTGATCACCTCCCCTTTAGCAGCTCCCAGAAACCTTCACAAGATGCTGCTATCTCAACCGACAAGGGTTGGAAAGAGCGACACGAAGCAGAATCTAGCATCAAAGCCTTCCTCACGGATACCCCTACCACAATCGCGTTCGTACACGGCCCTCAAGGAAGTGGCAAAACCCCCATGGTGAATCACATCCTCTCAGACTCGGGTCGTACTACCCTTATTATCGACTGTCGCGAGCTCTTGAAAGCAACAACAGGATTCGCAGGTCGTCGGTGGCCTGGCAGCGCAGACGGGGTATTGGCCTGTATTTAAGTTTTTGAACTCGATGAACTCCTTGATCGATCTGGCGTCTGTGGGACTTATTGGACAGAAATGTGAGTAATATGCATCAAAGAGAATGAAGAGAGCAAGCTGACACTCCAAAGCTGGAATGTCCAGTTCGCTCCCAGATCAATTGCAGCAAATACTGACGGTCGTCGGGAATGCGTTGCGAAGCGTATATGTTTCGCATCGAAATGGCTATCAAAAACGGATAGTAAAAGAGGCCCAAGCCAAAGAAGCGGCAGAACAAGAGGAGGGCCGTCGGGAAAAGATGAAGAACGGGACATGGCATGATGGGAGGTTGGACTGCATCTCTGGAAATGGGATCATGTCTGAGCTAGGAGTTGGAGATGAGGTGTGGGATAACGATGCTACTACCACGGAATTTGATCTTGGCCTTGAGAAATCTTCCTCTCAGCAAACTAGAGAACAAGCAAGGTTGCAAGCAGATGAGGAAGCGAGGAAGAAGAAGACGGAAGCGGAGGTGCAGGCAGTCAACGCGCTGCCGGTGGTCATCATCCGTAATTTTGACTCAAAAGTAACGGGCGGGATGGGTCTTAATGCGAATGCTCAGAGTCGGGAAGATGTGCTCAACGTATTGGCAAATTGGGCTGGAACATTGGTCGAGAATCAGGTCGCACATGTGATCGTACTCAGCGATAACAAGGAGAACGCAAAGAGGCTGGCCAAGGGTGAGCTTCAAAACCTCCTTCAACCGACAGTTCAACTAATCAACCACAGCACTCTCATCAAAACCACTGAATTCTATTGCTCTATATGACGCTAATCCTGCGAGCTCACTGGCATTTGTAAAACAGAAGTTGTGGGACGCGGGTGTGAACGTGTCCTTCACTGGAGATGAGGTCAAGTATCTGCAGCGTCTCGGCGGTCGTGCAAGCGATCTGGAAAGTGTAGGTCCTTCTCCGCCCGCATAACAACCGTGATTCAGTTGAACAACATAGCTGATCCACAAAGTCCGAAACGGACAAACTGTGCAAGAGGCGGTAGATGATATCGCCACACGGGCTGTGAGCGAACTGAGAAAGAGTGCATTCGGTGATGACTTGGATGACGCAAAAGGGAGGCGTTGGACGAGGGAGCAAGCATGGAAGGTGATCAAAGTCCTGTCTGTCAAATCTGAGGTTTGTGTTCTCCATTTTCAGAACAGAGATACTGAGCTGATGTTTGATCAGGTGTCCTATCACGAGATTCTACTTGACTTTCCGTTCAAAGGGGATGATAGTGCACTGCGTGGGATGGAAGACGCGGAGCTCATCGCAATCGGAACACAAGAGGGCCGCCCGTCGACCATCCGCCCAGGTAAACCAGTGTACAGATGGGTATTTGAGAGACTCGTGAATGATCAAGTGTTCCGAGCGACACAAGAGATTGGATTCAACGAGAAGCAAATTGCCTCTGCAGAGAGCACGATACAGAAGTGTGAAGAGGAGCTGCAACGGTTGAATGAGGTGGAGAAGTTGGACGGCGGGTGGCTCAGATGGCTGATGGGGGGTGGGCGGGCAGTCCATGAGCGAGGACGTACGCTGACGCGAAGACTGGGAGAGGCCAGTCGGAAGGTGGATGAGCTAGAGCGGGTGAACAGGGACCTTAAAGCACTGATCAAAAAGGCGCTAGTGTAAATTACATACATCATATTGTAATTTGACCACAGACCACACACACAAATGGCAGTCGTCGACAGCCCAGCACACCTGCTCAGCCTCAAGGTCATGCGAGTCTCCGTATGTTGTTGTGTTCTCCTACCCACTGACTTCCACATTTACCCTTCTCCAAGCGTTCAGAGGTTTCGGGTGTGTGGCAGCCATTCTTCTCCTCCTCGCCTTTCTTCTCCGCCCATGCCTCCGCCTCCATTCTCTCTCTCCAGGGGAACGCCCCTCTCCCCGGCCATCCAAAGACCCTTCGCGACCTCACACATGCCTCTGACCTCTTGACCCTCCCCTCCTCCTTTGGCACCATCCAGCTTGGCCACACTTTCTCCAGCTGCCTTTGCATCAATAACGAAGCCCCGTTCTCCATCGACTCCATCCACATCCGCGTCGAGATGCAGACCGCTACTTCGAAAGTTCCATTATTCCAGACTCCGGAGCTAACAGGGATTACCCTGGTGCCAGGCGATACCCTTGAGAACCTTGTGAGCCACGAGATCAAAGAGCTGGGACAGCACGTCCTTGCTTGCACCGTCACTTATCGTCTACCGCCGAATGTCAGACCCATACCTGGTGCAAGTGAAGACCCAAAAGATCCTAGCCTGCAGACCTTTCGCAAGTTTTACAAGTTTATGGTTTGTCGCTACAGATATGTTGTTCCTGCTCGAAAGCTCACCACACAGGTCCTACTTAGGTCACCAACCCACTCGCAGTTAAAACCAAGGTACACCCAGTACAATCACCCACAGCCCTTCTCACACCCTCGGAGCGCGAAAAAATATTTCTCGAGGTACACATCCAAAATGTCACTCAAGAAACCATGCATTTCGAGCGTATGTCATTCGAGCCGACGGACGAATGGCAAGTCCAAGATCCCAACTTGCTCGATCCCGATAGACAGTCCAGTCCTCAGTCCATCTTTTCTGATTCCCTGTCCTTAATGAACCCTCAAGACACTCGCCAATATATTTTCATCCTCGCTCCTATATCTGTGTCTTCATTGCGTCCGCTTGCTAACCCTCCGCCAGGGAGCATCATTCCCTTGGGTAGACTCAATATCGCTTGGAGGTCCTCGTATGGCGAACCAGGACGTCTGCTCACTAGTATGCTGACTCGTCGAGTACCCCTCGTCAGCCCAGCGCCTCCAGCGCCCAACACTTCACAGCATTCTAATCAACATCCACAGCGGGTATCTGCAGTCCCTCCGTACCTTAAGCGCGGCTCCACAACCACACCCTCGCGCCCTCAGTCACCAACCACTATCATGAGTTCTCAAGCCCAGTCCCGACCTAGCACACCACCCCCTCGTCGCCCACATTCGCCTGCTCCTCATTCACATCAGCCGAGTCCAACAGCTCCACCGACACTCAACATTAGTGCACACCTAACTCTTCGTGATTCTCTGCCGTCCGTCGTCAAAGTCAATAAGCCCTTCACTCTTAAATTCACCCTACATATCACAACGTCTGTTCCTCCCTCTATGGGAAGCAGACTTCTTTTTGTCGTCCAACATATCCTCCCTCTGTCTACTGATGCCTCAAATCCCTCGATCGAGCTGATGGTTACTTCCGCTATGAATGGAGGGCTAGGAACAGGATACAACACCTCCCGCACCATCGTCTCCCCATCGTCTACTACGCTGGCACAGACCTTGCAGTCACAGCTGCAGTCAAAACCTCAGTCCCGCTCCCGCTCCCACTCTCACTCACAACTACAAGCCCCCGAAGCTGCAAGCCCCCGCACATCTCTCTCCATCTTTTCCTCAGGCTTTTCTACCCCGACTGCCACATCAAGTCGCAATGCCCCCACACCCGGGGTGTTTGACTACTCCCTCGCGCGTCAAAAATTGCTGGACGCATCTTCAAAGCAGATGCACGACACCTTTGGGGCAGAGGACGGGGAAGATGAGGGGGACACAGCAATTTACCCCCCTCCATATCCACTTCATTCCAACCCCTCTTCCCCTTCCAAACCTCAAAAGGTGATACCCCTCGGTGCATCATCGTTCTCACTCCCGCCCTTGACTCTTGTCAGTCGCAACATCCCGCCTCATCCACCCTCGATGCCTTTGCCAGCTACAGCCACTCCTGCACCCAATCTGCTCCCCTCAATCGAACCAGCCGAGCCTCAGACACAGTGGTATGCCTCTCACGACTTTGATTTTGTGTACCTCTCTCTTCGCCCTGGCTTTTCTAACGTTGGGGGTGTGAGGATACTCTACCTTGGCGAAGACACAATTGATGAGCTCGAGACCGAGCCTGGATCGCTTTCTGCCGATGAGACAGGTGGGAGGAATGTGCGAGGGGATAAGAGAAAGTCACATATTGTGAAGGAGTATGACGTCGTTGCTGAGATTTGGGCATCCTAGCAAGCTTTTTATCTTAGGACTTGTGCACTCCTGCACCTTCTGTGAATACTATTAAATGAAAAAAAAAAAAATAGAATAGTCACAGACTGATAAACGTCGATCAATGCAAAGAACTAGGCCGACCCCCTACAGGAATCGAGTCTGTTTCATCTCTCTCTCGCCGAAGAAATTCACGCAGCTATCCAAGGCTGGCTCACGAGCTGTTGTACCGAGATGAGTGCTCGATACCTCACTTCGGAATGCGGGTGCGACATCAACTCCATTACACGCGCTTTACCGCCCAAGTCCGTCACAAATCTACGATGCCATTCCAATGTCAGTCGTCTCACGGAAAAGAAAGCGATAAAGGATGGAAAGCTCACTTCTTCCCTCGGTCATAGTGCTTCACGTACTGTCCGACATCCGATGCCGCGATAGCAAGGATATCGGGGTCAGCAGATGCATTGAGGATGTTAATCAACACCCTGTTCGACTGTTCAACATTTATATTATGAAGAAACTGATCGGAAACGTACTTGAGCTGCTCGTGGTCATTCTCATTCAGCCTAGTAGCGTTCTCTTTCCAGAAGTCATCCGACTCATGCACAGGTGTCCACGACAGGTGACCAGACGCAAGCTCTGAGATGTATTCATCATAGGTCCTTCGAATACCGATCAGGGCTATCACGAAACACTAAAGAACGGGCTGGGCGTACGTAAGGTTCTGGAAGTGATTGGTGAGCTCTTCCTTGAGGAACTGAACATCCTCGATGATGTCTTCATCAGACCACTTGCGTTGTGAGAGATTCTTGGCAAAAGGGAGTAGTTGCGCTACAAGCATAGCTGGGAGGTTGGCTGACGGTGCTTTGGTAACAAGATTCTACGTTGGTATTGTGAGCTCAATGGGAATGCGGGGAGAACGTGAATGCAGACCCGGAAAGAGGCAACAATGACACGGATGACTTTCTCCTTGACTGCACTCTTCGCCACTTCGACTAGCACTGGGATGACATCATACTTTCTGTAGTCGGGGAGTCAGAACTATCACCAGAGCTAAGTAAGAAGGAAGTGAGCGCACTTGTCGATCTGCTTTGCAATGTTCTGCTCAAAAGTTAACAGCCAGAAGCAAAACGCGACTTGGTAGCTCATTTGTGGCCCAGGGTTTTGCCTTAGAATCTCCAGCAAACTTCCCAGCTTCATGAGCGATGGACTACAAATGACAGGCATGGAGCCCCATACCCTGGCACTATTCCCGAGTTTAACCACACTGCCTGGCGCGCCTGTGGTCTTGCGAGCAAGCACTCTAGACATTGCGTACCAACATCACGTTTATTGGGCGCTGAACCCCCAATGAACTGTGAAAGGGCCTGAAGGAACGGCTGCAAGTGCTGCTCCAGTACAGTCGGTTCTTCGACACTGAAATTGGTCGAATCAAGGAAATCTCGCAACAGGTGGGAGGCGGTTTAACACACCTGAGAAGTACTGTAAGAATCTGGGCAGCTTTCAATTGAATGAAATCATCCTGTGCATCAAGAGACCTAGTGCATCCCGGCCTAAGATGGCGATACTCAAGACAAACAAGGGGACACACTTGAGTAGGGGGAGATATGGGAGGATCCCGATCAACCTGGGTCGTTCCCGTGAATAACGGTATGCGGTCCTCATGATCTGCTCTCCACATTAAGCACACGGACACGACTCTTCCAGCGATCCCATGCCACCCACCAGTGAGAGCATCGGCGATCCATACCAGAAGACATTGTTGGGTATCGATCCGGTTGACCTTTTTGAGCAGACTGAGGTAGAGCTGTGCATATGCGCTGCCCTCTGAGAGAAGGACTGATTCCACACGCGCACGGGGTTGGCGATCGACCTTTTTTATCAGCGAAAGCTCATCGGGGGTGATGAGGATCGGCGCGTTGGTATGCCTCGGGTGCTGGTCAGGCTCTGCCGACGAACGAGGCCACAAACTGAGGGCTCACGTACCTCCCACGGAACATTCTTGTTCCTTATCTTTGTCGAGTTTTCATCGAGAGACGGATTGGACACGAGCGAGACGGACATCTGGGGGCGGGATATAGGCAGAATTAGCGGAGCAGGCCCCCCTGATGAAACGGTGATGGAGGAGGTCCCACGGGCGCACGTGACCCGCAGCGACGCCCCAATGGGTCGGCGCGTTTCTCATTTTTAAATGGGCCAAATGATGCTGAGACGGGCGAAATGCGTCCGCACACTTGCAACAGAGGCCTCCGCAGCACACAGGCGACCGTCGAAGCCCCGTCTCTCTACAGCAATCATCCTCAACCGCGCCCCCATCCTCACCCGCACTCCGACCCCCTTCGAGCAGGCATACTACTCCTACCAAGCCCGCATCCGACGCGCCGTCCACCAGCCCTTTCCCTTTGACTTTTACTTCAAACAGGGCTCTCTCCTCGAAACTCGATTTGGTCTCGAGGAAAAGGAACGCGAGAAAGCCGCTTTTGGCCCTACATTTTCTCATGGACGACTACCAAGATCCAGCGAAAAACAGAGGCCGACAGAGCCGCTGTCAAATTACTCGCCCAACAGGAGGGCGAAGGCGAGTCCCTGGCTCCTAGGGAACATCCATCGGACAGTTCCGGAGATACAAAGTCTCTTGATCGAGTAGGCGAACGGAATCTCTATCTCTTGCTCAAGACCGGAGAGAATGGCCAGGCGACGTGGCGGTTCCCTCAGGGAGGGGTTGAAAAAGATGACCTACTGCACCAAGTAAGCACTGTCGTCTCTCTGCAGAGTCGGATAACATCCTGATATACCTCAGGCTGCTCAAAAAGACCTACACGCCGAATGCGGTGAGCAAATGGATACCTGGATTGTGAGCCGGAATCCTATTGGAGTTTATAAACCACCCCAGCCCGATTCCACTGCTCCTGAGGTGAATACCTAAAACTATGTTCCCTCACACAACTACTCACGTTTGCTGCAGCATACTGTCTTTTTCTTCAAAGCACATATAATGGCAGGACAAGTCCAACCCGCAGTGGGCATCCACGACTTTGCATGGTTAACTAAACAGGAGGTCGAGCAACGAGTAGACAAGGAGTACTGGGAGAACGTAAAGGACATGCTTTCAGACTATTAACCCTAGCTGTTCCTGCCTAATCTCGATTCACATGAATCCCTCAATATTCACTGTAAATACCAAGTGTGATCAAGTGTTAGCTATGATTTGGGTGCCGCAATTTTCTTGACGTTCTTTCGTGCGTCATCAAATCTCCGCACGATAACTTCGCATTTTGTTGTCTGGCAAATGTGTTTGGAACCCAACTTGACTTGATCAGAAAAGAGTGTCAATCCGGCGGCACGTTCTACGGCCTCCACTGCAGAATTCGTGAGCCTAGCATGCCCTAACTCGAGGGGGAGGGGAAAACAATCACGAACCAGGTACAACGAAACTTGTCAGAGGAGCTTCATCCGGAATGACCGCGTTCGGAAGAACAAAAGCTCCCGTCGAGACCTCTAATTTATCCGGAGTAGCTGGCGACGAGGGCCTCGATGTCAAAACCACTTTTGCGAAATGGGTTGGTACAGCGACATTCGGGGGATTTCCGATGACCTCGTGCGTCTGCCCGCCCCAATTGAACTTTTCAGATCTAGGCAAAGCATTGGGAGTTTACTAACCACACGCCACTTGCCATCCAGATCCTTCTTGGGGAGATACAAAGGCACCGTAAAAACGTAGACATCTTGAAAGTTGCCGGTTAGACGACGACACCAGTCCTCCAGGTATGCCCAATCTAAAGTCAACCGTCAGCCACAAAAAGCTCTTCAAAGTTTACAAAAGCCTCACAATGCCTGTTGAACCCATCCCCGACCTGCGGTGCAATATTGGATAGGAAGAAGGTTTCATCCATAGCCTCCTATGATTCGCGCCCTCTCTTGAGCCTGCCTCCCATCCAAAAATACATAAATCACGAACTTGTGAGCTCTTCGCATCTGCGGCAGGTACCCTGTACTGGTCTCAACGAACAAGCTCACATTAACGCAAGAGCTAGCTCACTTACATATGTCCGCGATCATATCCACTCCTGAAATAATCCTGTAGCCGAGAACGGAACGTGGCGGGAATGGACTCATCCTCCTTGAATGTCGAGTTTGCTCTATCACCACCAGCACCCTCCTGGGGCGGTGTTATCTTCGATTTACCGAGCGACTCAAGCGTCAAGTGCTCAGCCGTCTACAAACTCAAATAAGCACAACTGCAACACCGGGAATCATAACAGTTAGAGAAGCAAACGGACCCAAGCAGGGTGCCTGAGCCTCCGGTCATATGCAGCAACATACGCCTTTCGTTGCACAAGATCAGACACGGGTCCTAGCCAACCGTGTATCACTTGAGCAGTTATCCAACAAGTAAACTACAACCACTCACCAGGATGACCATATCTTAGTGTTGAAGATTCGATTCCATGCCCTACAACTGCCTTCTCGCTCTCAACAACCCTCGGTCTCCCACCCGCATCAACCTGCACAAGAGGCGGAGGCTGCCGCGTCGGTGTCGGCCTTGACGGAAGCACTTGCTGCTGGCTGGCTCTACTTGCCACAACAGCAGCAATTCCGCCTCCAAATACGGCGCCAGCAGTGAATATAGCAGCGTGCACGACAGCCGATCCAGGCATTCTGCAGAGTTGGAATTATCAAGACTGGCCGCCCTTGTGGATATTTTTAGTTTTCCACTTTTTTCCGTCAATCACTGTAGCACGTGAAATACGCGTGACCGTTGTGGGGTCGATTTTCTGGCAGGTCGAACAAAGTAATGAAGGGTATCTTTTACTAGCGTAGGGAGAAAAGGGCAAGATATATCTATGTAATTGAGTCAATTGCCATTTGGATAAATGAAGAACCAACCGAGGAGAACCAGTTTTCAATATATACACAAGTCATTTGAACTTTTTGATACTAATAGGGTGGATGCAGAAAAAAGGAGCGTGTGCGTCAAGTAGAATCGAGCATAGATTTAACAAGCAACAGGATGTACAGTATAGGGAAATAAGGGCGACGTTTTGTTGAATAATTCCAGTAGGATGATGGGACTGAAAGGGGAAAACGCAGGAGAAAAAGAGATAAATCGATAAGGACTGCTCTTCCATCGCATGAGAATCCATGTGATGGAATAAGCATCCTAAAAAGAAAAGAAAAGAAAGTACCGGTATGAAGCTCCGGTCGCAAGTATACAAAATATGCCAAGACGGAGAAGAAAACATTCAAAAGTGGGGAAAAGCAACTGGTCAAGAGCGCAATGAGACGGTTATATTACATGTCAGCTTCAATCACCACGTCCGTCATCACCTGTAAGACTGTCTGAGCGACCTGCAACCACCCAGACGATCAGACTTCCAGCGGCTCGTAAGTTGTAGCGTCAAGCACACCTCTAGTCTGCGCAGCTGACTCCCCGGTAGTGGTCCTGCTCTCCCTCCTGCCAAATCCCCCGATGCCAGGTCCGCGTGGTTGCCGAATAACGTTACTCGATGTTTCATGTCCACCGCTCCCATTCAAGGGCCCAGCGTTAAGAGCATTAAGAGAAGAGGGGAGTGATGGAACGGGAGGAACAGTGGTACCGCCGAACGGGCTTCCATTCGAGAACAAAGAACTGAAACCAGCAGAGATTCGACGAGAAGGTGAGGCGATAGTGGCATAACCCTCGCGAATATTGCCGTTGGAAGCGCGAGGATGAAGCCGGGGAGCCTGGGTACTATGAAGAGTCTTCATATCCGGCATGGACTTCTTCACCCGGAGAGACTGCGGAGCTGGTGAAGCCTGACTAGTGGGAGAAAGGTACGCGGATGGAGCACGAGTAAGGGTATGAACCCGTGAAGCAGACGATGGCTGCTGTTGCTGTTGTTGCTAATAGTAAACGACAAGTGAATCACCATAAGCAGTTAGTACCGAACGATCCGGCTGTCGAAAATTGTCAACACACCTTTTGAGGATCAATGCGGGTAACAACCGCGTAGCGTT
The DNA here is from genome assembly GCA_004296355.1 of Lepiota venenata. Classification (NCBI taxonomy): domain Eukaryota; kingdom Fungi; phylum Basidiomycota; class Agaricomycetes; order Agaricales; family Agaricaceae; genus Lepiota; species Lepiota venenata. Next base: position 1,467,609 of record RCFS01000003.1, read on the forward strand.
CTTCGCCCTCCCCAACTGAGTAGTGAAAGACACCAAGCTTCTGGGCAACGAGATGGACGACCCTTCGTTGTTTTGGAGAAAGTGACCTGGAGAACGCAAGCTCGTCTCGCATAGGATCATCCTTGAACAGCAGAATCCTAGAGTAGATTTCCAAAGTAGAAGGGTCATTCATGTCAAGCTCGGTCGATGTTTTATCAGAAACACTGGGCGTGGCAGGCGGTTGGGGGGCTGCAGGAGACGAGTTGACACCCAAATTGTAGGGTGAAGTCGACAAAGAGGGCGAATATTGATAGTTTGAAGAATAGGAGAGCGGGGGAGTGAATGACGATAAAACTGTCCCATAATCTTCATAGAGTTGGTTGATATTGCCCTGGTGCTGCTGGGCTTGCTGCTCTTTCTCGAGTTGCATTGAGCGCATCCTGCGAATAGGCTTTTTCTCTTTCAATTCTTTCTTTTTCTCCAGCTTGCAACACCTTTTTGTACTCAACCCGAAGCTTCCTTCCTTGAACATCAAAACCATTCAAAGCGGCCACGACGGCGTCAGCATCAACTGCCTGACGGAAATTGGCAAAAGCTAAACCACGGAATGAGCCGGCTTGATCCAAATGGTAATTGAAGGCGTAAGGGGTAGGAATCGACAAGGATTCCTTGGGAAAAATTAGCACGGGAGCCGTATATGTAGAGAGAGGCCACCAACTATTATGCCTAGAAGAGTCTCGCGCTTGACATTGAACGGTATATTCTTAATAACAATGGCGGTTGGAATGATCTCATCCTCCGCGTTTTGCGCTGGAGTGACAGTCTGCATGGAAGGGGGTGGTGGATTAAGGTGCCCCATAGGGGGTGAACCGCCAGCGGAGGAAAAGTCAGAGTTATTGTGTGGAGACAATGAGCGACTGTCAGACGAAGTATTGTCGAGCCATTGCTAAGAGAAAGCCATGAGAGAGGACATCGATGGGGATCAGTGACGGGCGACATACAGAGGGCAAACCGGCGCGGATGGCGGCCTTGGGTTTGAGCGGGGACTGGCCAAGGCTCGATAACGGGTTATAGGGAGACTGCTGGAGGCCCTGGGTAGTATTGAAGTGGTATTGCGCCCTGGCTGCGCTGTTGGCATCGTAATCATAAGTATCATGAAGACGTGGCTGAGAGGAGAGCGAGAGAGCGGAGATATCTGGGGGAGAACCAGTCATGATGAAGAAGGGGTGGTTGGCCTGATATCTGTCGTCGCTCGTAAGAGAGAAAAAGTAAAGGAAGAGATAGCTTGTGCGAACAGTCAAGTTGTTGGTCTCTGCTTATCACGTCACGCCCTGACACGAGGCGGCTGGGCCCCAATCGCCCTCCCCTTGTTCTCCTCCATCCCTTCTCCGCATTCTCTGCCATCTCTGCGCTCTATACATCGACATTCGATTTCCTACCCGCTCATCCAACCGGCACACTCACTACTATATACCTGTCTACCTCATTTGCAGTGGGCGACGCAGAGCACATTCCCACGGTCACAGTCACATAACACCGCTCACAAATGAATTTCCTAACAAGTCACAAAGCCCAAGGGGTGCCCACAACACCCTGCAAGTACCGCTGTCAGGAAGGAGGCGGGACAAGCAAAGTATATAAAACCTCCCTCCGCCTCTAAGATCGCCAGCCAACACCTGGACCGATCGCTACCGGCTTCAGCGGTGTGATCAGACTTTCCACGTCAAACGGTAGCTGGATGCTGCCGGAGTGATCCCATGGCCCTCGCTGTATTTTTGGTGATGCCGTCCGTGCAGCCGCTGGCGACACAGGCGACCCTCCACTCAGTGGCTGTGTCCCCTGTGTGTCGACTTTTAAAGGCAGCGCCTCAGTTGAAGGTGTCTGCCGATGACGAGGGGCCGGCACGCGTGAAGAAGAGACCGGAGCCAGAAGCGTGCGTCCGGGAATCGATGGCATGGTGTGCTTGGGCACACTAGAACGATCAAAATTTGATTAGACCTAGATCATTAATGAGCTTTTATTCCTGGCAGTACCTCCTAGCCGGCAATGGACCTGGGACTAGGCGCAATGAACTTGGCGGTGGCCTGCGTGGCATGGTACAACTTGATAATGAATTCGAAAAATGCGAAGACGTCTTGAGAAACTTCTCGTCACTCCTTAGCCAGAGGTTATAGCCAAAATCACCTACGCACCAATCTTCTATGTCAAAGAAACGACCCGAGTTCTTTCTGAGCAGCCAGCGCTCAAGTGGTTGTTCACCTGTAAACAGGTAATCCAAGTTCCTGCCTACGGACGCCGTCCAATTCAACCGAGAAGGTATTTGAGCTCAAAAGGCTGAGCCCCCAACCTTGCGACGAGCAATTAGAAGATGGCAGTCCAGAGTCAACTCTAGCTCCCCAATAAACAAGACAGGAGCCGGTCGTCAACGTTTCAAAGCGCCAAATCATCTTCGTATCCCACGATCAAATTTTAACGTATTAATGTTTAACCGCGTTTCTCAAGCTAACTGACGACGTTAGGGAGTAAGCTACATAACATAGTCACAATACTACCGAACTACTGATAAATGCAAGACGACGTGCTCTTAAATTGATTAAAGATGTTATCATCACTTCTAATGCAGTGGCAGTGATGGCCAGCTTAACCAGCTGATCGAGTCCTACCGAACCAATCTACTGAGCTTGAGCGAATTCCCAGTCTAGTCTTCGAAGGAGAATACCCAGTTCGGCGGCACTAATTTACACCTCTGCGCCGCTTGCAGACATCCACCACACTCCCTTTTCTTCCGACCCCAGAGCTGCCCTCAGTGAAGGACCCGTGACACAGTATAGCATGAGTGCGAAGCTGATATCATCCGTCGTCAGTACCAACAGTCTCTGTGAAACTGTCGGCTTACTGGAGTGATTTCTCGAATTTGACATCAGGTTCGTCGCTTTTCCCATCTTCACCACAAGACATGTGGCTCGTCACTGCCAAAATGATAGCCCCAAAAGTATTATGCTTCTTGAACGCCTTAAGCGCGATGCCAAGGCATTGCTACGTGTTGGAATAGGTTGGAACCCTCAGATAAGTAAGTAGTATGTGAATTAGCGTGAATGGGGATAAGTTTTTATGTTCGCCGACGGGGTGGATGCTGGGGGCGAGTGTCGTTGGGGTGGCTGATCGTAGAGCGGATGTCCCTGAAGAAGTTGCAACGGACGTAACATGCATCTCCATGCATTGTCCGGTCCGGTTGGCAACGGTAGCTGGCAACGTGGCGCGGGGGGGTTGCGATGCGATGAGGGAAGTGGCATATTTACTGTCTTCCTACACACGAATATTTCGGGATCTAGGGGCTGATGAGAAGTCTGTTCACGAACGAATTATAAGCTAGCGTTTACCTTGCAACGCTTCATGCAGCTTGATCCACCCATCAATACCTGGACTCCTGAGGGCGTGAACCGCAGGCGCATTATGCTTCAATAGTCCGGATGCATATACAGCTTTCGATCGAGTTGCCGTCGACAACGGGAACGGAAAGCCTAGCAGTGTGGGTAGAGGGTCAGGGGCAAAGGACTTCAAGGTAGCCGTGCTCAGGTGGTAGTCCCTCCTTTTATTCCTCAGCTTACCGCATCTTGTGCGGCGGGTTATATTGCATCGCGGTCCCGATTGCCCAAAGGACCTAGGTGTTCATTTCTATCGATGACACTTGGGAAGCTAACAGTGTTTCAAACGGCTGCCAGAGGCTCAGCTCTTGAAGGTCTAAGGGTAAATTTCGAGTTCAGGCGCAGGACCACCCAGTGATCACTTGGCTCACCATTTCCGGATGACCTAATGCTGCCACTATCGATCGCCCTAACATCTGCTCCGTGTCAGATTTTCCTAAAATCATGTCAATGGCTTTCACATCTCTTGAGGGGATTGTTTTTTTGAGACGCCATCCTGAGGCCCTGAATTCTCTATCGACCAGCCAAGAAGTGCATGCATATTAGCTCTCCTGAGGTTTGTACTACCTACTGAAGCGAGGTGCCTGAATCACGTCCCCGTGGTCACGTGACCGTAAAAATTGAGGCGATTTTTTTTTCTACCTCTTGTTGTGCTGTTGTTCTGTCCGTGAAGGTATTATCTAGGTGAGCATCCGTTCTCTGCTGCAGCAATGATGATCCAAAGATACCATACTTTACCACATTCTGAACCATCGTGTGGAACCTTTATTAATTTCAGCCTTGTCTGATCTCTCTCAACCTGTTTTCACCTTATCAACACCGGCGCGCTGACTTTTTTCTCTCCTCTAGTTTTATTTAGTCACCCCCTCCGAGCGCTAGGAACCAAGCTGTGTTGCTGTGAGTATTCCATTTCTTGTGCAATTTCAGGATGAACTCTTTTCGATGGGCGGACATAAGTGCACTTAGCCCATACAAGCTTCTATGTGTACAAAATGGAGGCGGGCAAAGCGCTTGTTGAGATACATCGATTACCTGACTCATCTTTTCGCCTCACTCTTCATACCGACTGATCAACTGCGCCCTTTAGGTTATTTTATCTGCTGAATGAATCGTAACAGAAAATGTTGTTACCAATTTGATTTGTCTTGTTCAACTTCGTCGAATGTAACGGAGGTATGAAGTAACACATCCCATCTATATTTATTCCCAGTTGCATATTTGATTCTCTGCGCGAGGTATTAAAGCATCTCCCGACGCTGCAAGAATTATGGGTGGCTATAATGACAACTCTCTGAAAGTGTAACATGTGCGATTGCAGTGAAGGCGGTAACGGTCTTTCAGGCTGAGTCGCTGTTAATTGGGCGATAATGCTTCATGAGCTGAACCTTGAAAGCTTGATTCTCGGAATGAGATCTTTGCCATGGATAAGTTACTTTAGGCCATACCTTCAGGGTTTCCCCAAAGAGCTGCAGCATCTGGATTGAGAGGTGACGCGTTGTTGGGCTCTGAAAACACATGTTAGAAGGCCTTCCACCCAAGGTGTTATCAACCTACCACCAAGGAGGGATTGCAGGGACAGGAGGATAGTTTGTACACTGTACACTGCCGACCATTTGTCCTAAGTGGGGTGGGTGAGCCAGGCGATTAGCCTTGACGCAGTTAGATAACCCACCTGTAGAATATCCAGACAGATTGCGCCGCTATTAATGTCAAAGTTCGGGTGGAAACATGGCGTTTCAAATTTGATTGTGGGGGCGACATAAGGATAATTAGGGGGAAATGAAATAGAGATTTTGAAGCTGAGGCCAGCGTAAATCTGCGATAGAAAGGCGGCGATGAGTCGGTGACAGTTTGTCCAAGAGGTCACTTACCGTCTCTGCGGGACCTTCTATTGTGCCAACCCACTCGAATAGGTTTCCATCGTTCTTGGGGAACGCAGACTAGCAAACGGGGTGGTTAGCGGTATGAACATATAGCAAGGACTTGACCAGTCATACAATCCCAGGAGAAGAGGACATCTAAAAACAATCTCAACGACCTTGATAAAGGAAAGAGGAAGTAGTTTGTGCACCATCAAAGTCATTAGCTCGTTACTGAGTCTGCCATATGATTTAGCAAGCCTAGTACAGCGGGATAAAACGTGCCTCGCACCGCTTTGCAACACTGCCAGCTCCCTGCTGGACAGAACTCTGGACATTGGACTTGGGGGATGCGCGAGGAGGGGCAAGGGAGGAAGTGACTTGTTCCATAATGCAAAAGCGCGGCGAGTGCAAGTTTGAGTTGAATTTGAACACTTTGGGCGCGTAAGTTGTGGCACGTGACTCTCGGGCCTCTAGTCAGAGTGTCCAAGGATAGGCAGTAAGAATGGGACAGAAGCTGAGGCACTCTGTTGGATTTGGAATCCCAGGCTGTCCTCTTCCGACTGCCCCAAGCAATCCTCAAGCACGCCCTTGTGTTCGGACCGGGACTGTGTGTCAGTCGACACCGGGGCAGCGTGGGAACATGGATAGAACAAGCTGAGGTGTTACAGAGTAAGTAGTACCCACACAGAATCTCTCTCGCTCCCTCTTCCTACCCAACGGACATCATGTCCACCAACTTTACGCCTACCACCGCAGAGCTCGCTCTAGTCAATCAGATATTTGCCCAGGCAGATACGCAGAAGCTTGGCATTCTCACCGGTGACGTTGCTGTCAGAGTGTTCAGCGGGGCGAAGCTATCGGGGCCAGTGCTGAGGCAAATCTGGACCATTGCAGACGAAGAGAACAACGGCTGGCTGTCGAAGAAGGGCGTTGCTATTGCTCTCCGCCTTATTGCACATGCCCAGAAAGGAGAGAAGGTCACTCCTACCCTCTCGAGTAAACGTTAGTCTCCAAAACCAAGTCCTCTTCAGCGTGTTTATTAACGTCTCAGTTAGCGGGGCCCCTCCCAGTTATAGAGGGTTACAGCGTCCTCAGCAAGCAGAACACCGGCATGTCCGCACCCAAGTCTCCGCCTCCAGGTTTCCCTCCCTTGTCCCCTCAAGACAAGATTAAGTTTGAGAATATATTCAATCGTTATGGCCCTATAAATGGGCTATTGAGCGGTGGGGACAATTCTCCTGGAATTAACTTCGAAAGCTTATTGTCCATGATATAGGCGTGAAAGCTCGGGACGTCTTCCTCAAGTCGAAGCTATCCAACGACCAGCTAATGCAAATATGGTGGGCTCTCCCGCGTCTATCATTGATCACTTCCGTTACACTTTGTCCAGGAATTTGGCAGACACCCAGGATCGAGGAGCCTTGGACAGTACAGACTTCACAATTGCCATGTACTTCATTCAAGGGTTGATGTCGCAGCAGATCTCCTTCGTCCCAACAACACTCCCACCTGGCCTATACGAACAAGCCGGAGGCCTTCCTTCTAAAGTGTCGCCTTCTGTCATTACCCACCTTTCTGGAAATAGCGGCTCTTTCAGTCCCGTCAATGCTGGATTTGGTCGCATACAAACCCAGTATCCTAGTCAAAATCAAGCGCCAGGTCCTGATCACATTGGACTCTCGCCCCAATCCCGGGCGCCAACGCTCCCAGCGCGACCGGGAACAACACCGTTCAGACCCGTTTCCGCAATGATACAAGGAAATGGTCATGATGTTCATTGGGACATCAGCCCACCAGAGAAAACAGAAGCAGACTCGTTCTTTGATGAGCTTGACTCTAAAAAAGTTGGCTATATCGAGGGAGATGTGGCTGTACCCTTTATGCTTAAGTCAAACCTTCCTGGCGAGGACCTGGCCCAGATATGGTCCGTCGCATGACTTCATTCCAGTTTTTGCTCCTGACTGTGCTGTTTAGGGATCTTGCGGATATCAATAGTGACGGTCGCCTCACGCGTGATGGATTTGCCATTGCTCTGCACCTAATTAAAAAGACGCTTGCAGGTAAACCACTACCCGCGGCACTACCACTATCGCTTGTTCCTCCTTCCTCACGTGGCCAAGGATCTCTTGCGTCACCTTTCCAAACCTCTGCGCTCCAACCAGAACCCGCCCGAGACCTATTGGATCTCGATGATACCCCTCCAGCCTCGAGTGTTTCTCCTCAGGTTACAGGCACCCTGAGCGCTTTGCAGTCTCAAAGCACAGGAATAACAGTTACTCCCTCAGCACCGGCACTTAGTGCTGCCAACGATCCTTTTGCCTCCTCTCCTTTCGGACCATGTAGGCCCATCCTTTGTATCGAAAACGTCGTACTCAACATTCAATGCTTTAGCCTCTCACCACGATCTCTTAGGTGATCACGAAGACCACGTACAGACAAGTTCTCCTCCACTACAGGACCAAAGCGCTGAAATCGGCAACATCAAGAATCAATTGCGATCTACCGGCAAATCCTTGGAACTGGCGAAGGGTGAGCGCGCAAAGATGGAGAGTACCCTCGCAAGCCAAGCGGCAGAGCTTTCAGCCCTGCAGACGCAGTTGTCATCCGCGAAAGCATCTTATGATACCGAGACGACGTTGTTGTCACAGCTCAAGGAAAGGTTCTCAACTCAAGCAGCTGACATTCAAACGTCGCGGGAAGAACTGATTCGAGCGGAAAGTAATCTCAGCGCTATCAGGGTCGAAAAGGCCGAGATAGAACAGGCATTCCTACGTGACAAAGAAGAAGCCAGGGATCTCCATAGACGCATGATCGAGGCGGGTCAGCAGGCCGATCAGCTGAAGACTGAAGTTGAAAAGGCTAAAAAGGAAGCGAAGCAGCAGAAAGGGCGACTTGCTATTGCTCGCAAACAGCTGTCCACCAAGGAGGCTGAGAAGGCCAAGGTGGAAAAGGAGCTCGAAGAGACTACCGCCGAAGTTAGATCACTCATTCAAGAGGCAGAGAAAGCTGAAGATCAACTCAGCAAGTCAAGTGAACAACCTGAGCTAGAACGCGCAATGTCCCTCGATTCCGTTGCCCTTGCTGCAGCTCATCCACTTCCAGTCTCCCCTGATCCTATGGCACCCAGCAAGAGCAACAACCCGTTTGACCGGCTGGCTAAATCTTCTACGACCTCGATTCCTCAACCTCAGTCCGCTTTCCTTCCGTTCACCGATGTGGCACCGAATCCTCCCCCTGTCGGTTTTTCCGAGGGTCAGAATGGCCAGGCAAAGGCAGAGCCACAATCATTCGACGACTTTTTCGGAGTGCATGAACCTCCTGCCTCCCTCGAACCACCAAAACAAAGCGAGGTGGCCGATACTACCCTAAAGGACAACTCCGGTAGGCCGTTACCTGTTCACATGTATCCTGGCTCTGATTGTCTTTTATAGTGCGCTCGCCCAGTAGTGCCACAGATACTGATCATTTCGTGACCCCACCGACGACGGCTGACCAAGGTTCACGGCCTGAGACTCCTATTAACACTACTCAGACTCAAGTTCCATCCATGGAGGATGCCATCGCTCACTTTCCCCCTCTCGATAGCGCAACAAACCCTACAACAAATGACAAGGATAACAACCACCCAAACATGACGGATCTGGGCACGAAACTCCATGAGGTCGAGATCGAAGAATCTGATAGCGATAGTGATGACGATTCACCTCCGGCCAAGGTAGCTCGAGAGAAATATGACACCGCAGTTACTCCAAATCAACCGACCGAAACACCGGCAATAGCTGCATCCGAGTCTTCGCAACCCGAGTCCTCCTTTGATGATATCTTTGGATCCGGCGATGCCCCCACTATTTCCACCTCAGACGCTCCTAGGCCGGTTCCCGGCCCCTTTGATACCTCAGCAGCCGACAAAGTCGTCGAGCAAGTGAAGCCTAATCCCGCTGCTGGGGTCAGCGCTTTTGATGAAACTTTGGAAGGGTTCTCGACTCCAGCGGCACCAGCACCAGCACAATTCTCGTTTGATGCATTTGAGGATAGTTTCGATTTTGCCGCGGCTGGGAACACACAACTGCCTGCGCAGGTATCGTCCCGTGCACCAATAGCGACTGCGGCTACTACTACTACTGCACCCAGCGATACGGCTTCCCAATCAAAATTCGACGATATCTTTGCTGCACCCAGCGTCGCACCGCCTGGACTAACTACACTATCTGTTCCACCTACAAATGGCAATGCGACACATGAGTTATCCAAGCCTACTATGTTCGAAGACGCCCTCGGTAGCTTAGACACTAGTCCAAACCTGAATTTGGATGCATCTTTCACCTCCGTAACTTCTGCTAATCCCATTGAAATCGCGTCATCACCGAAGCCCTTCCATCCATCATCCACCCCAGCATCACCAAAGACAGTTGATACTTCATCACCTCGACCTTCGGTTAATCGTTCGTCCTCGCCTGCCCCAGGGCCAACATCTCCCCCACGCGTCGCTTCACCCAAGCAGAGACCCGTTATGTCGAAAGACAGTCACGAGAAACCGAAGGACCCTCCCCCGAGACACTCGAAGCTGAGCGTAAGCCGAATTTTGACTGACCTTTTCCTACTTTCTAATCTTATACCACTAATCACGTAGCTCCGACTTCCGTTTGGCAAGAGGAAAAACAAACACCAAGAGCCTATGCCTCCACCACCCTCGCATCTCTCGCCTCCCAGAGAAGGCGACGACGATGTAGATGCTGTCAAGCAAATCACTGGCATGGGTTTTAGTCGAGCTCAGGCTGTGGAAGCACTAGAAAGCCATGGGTACGATGTGACAAGAGCTATCAATAGCCTCATACAGTGATTGCGCTCGATTTGGGGATTTTTCTACTAAATTGATGATTATTACCGAATTTGACATTCTTTTATCGTCTTCTTTTTTAGTTCCTCGCTCGCTGGGAAGGACTCCTTGTAATGGAAGATCACACTCTCTTAGCCCAATTATCATCTATTTAATATCCTAGCATCAAAATCTTTGTAAAGGACCAACGCCGAGTGCCAGCCTACTGCCACCTAGCCGATCGTCAGCATGCTACTGACTGTAATGGTGCACAAGCTCTCTGACACCCAACAGTCAGTGGCAGATCGCCATGTTCATGCGCGATTACACCTATGGTTCGCTTAAACTACATCAAGAAAGAGAGTCCTGGTTTTAATTATCATAAAGGGCGTAATGTAGAGGAAGATCTCCGCTATGGCTGTTGCCACTGCTTGCGTGCAGAGTCAGAAAAATACCCGTGGCTGAATGATCTTGCCTGGAACACTACGTGTCCTACGTACTGGGATAGCTTATTACAGGGAAGACTTGACCAAGTCCCCTCATATGAACCGGTAGATAATACGAGGACTCGTCTAGATGTTATCTTGAGCCAGAGAACTAATTATATGCGCCAACACAGGATTACACAAAAAGGACGCGGTACATTACATCCCGGGGTCGACCTTTTTTGTCTCTTTTTAAAAAAATATCATTTTATAGTCCTCAAGACTGGTTCTATACACTCCAGTCTTATCCGAGGTGTGCCCCAAGTACTCACTTCTCTGCGTAGGGCGACATGGAAACGGTGTTTGAAACTCGAAGTGTCATCTCTCTTCCTACATCGCCTTCTAACCTGCACCATGCTCTTCATCGTTTCTTCCGCGCCACCCTGGCAGTGAAGGTAGGGTTAGCCCCGTCCACTGCGCTCCCGCTCTTCAAGTTGCTGCCGTATGGCAGTCGTTCCTTAGCCTGTGAGTATGCGAACTGAATGGTTGGAATCACTTGGCCCTTTCTCATTCGTGCTCTTCTTTGTGTATTTCTGTGATCTTTATGGTCCGTGTGTTTTTCGTGGCATGAAGGTCATTTAGGAGCTCCCTTCTACCGTCTTCCGCCTTGAATTTACATGCCAAGCTGGATATATTTTTACTCCCCTCGATTTGCTCACAATGGTCTCCCTTTACTGCTCGCACGCGGGACAGTCCAGAATGTAGTGGTTCGCCGCTTCCAGGGCCGTTCTATGTTGACATATTTCGCATTATTCCCGGTGATCACCTTGACGTTTACCTATCCTCCAACAGCTGTGATTTGCCGTGCATCAGGCATACGGCATCAGCCTGCAAAAATCTGCAATGCTTTCGCTAAGAAAAGAGGCCGCGCAACGTCTCTACCTTACGCCGCAAAGGTCATAATGAGACATACAAAGTTCAATGTGGTTTGAATCAATGCCAGAACCGATAAGACAAAACATTATCAATCCTGCAAATATGCGAATTCTTTAGGAACGAAACGTTTGAACAGGGAGCGAAGCCCTTTGTGCCCTCGGGTTATCCAAGGGTAGGAGGATATTATTAGATCGTCCACAATATCGTCGCAATTGGTGTCGCTGCAAACGACCACTCGACGTCAGTGGGCGAGAATGGGTTGTAGGGGGTTTTCAATGGTGTATCACGACGATTATGTGGAAGGTGCCGAGAAAATTGAAACCCAGTTAATTAGTGGTGCAGAGGCACAGTTTGCTAATGGAGGGACGAGACCCTTAACAGAAACGCATGTAGGCTGATCACTCCCCTTTTCTCTGTTCTCAAAGTGTAATGCGTCCAGAATTGAACCGTGCAAATGCCATATATCAGGCTATTGAGGACGGTACGGACAAGAACATTCAACTGGCAGGGACCGGCCGAACCAAGCACCCCCTTTGTTTATAACTCATGCTGTAGATAAACAATGGTGATTGCCGTCGAATGAGTCACTTGCAAGTAATCAAAATTGAGATAGCTGGCCGCTGGCACTTGAACTGACTTGTGCTCTACGATGACCTCTCCCGACGAAAAATACGAAATTATTACCCGAAGGCTCCAGGAGGTTCTTGGCTCTGATATTATCAAAGCGATCCTCGCTGAGGGTCGCGCTCCGAAGGCCTACTGGGGTGCGTTATACCTACTTGAGTGTGATTTGAGTGATCTGCTGATCACTTGCCTACAGGGACCGCACCCACTGGACGACGTGCGTGCACTTCACACATATATTGTCTTTGCTTGTATTGAACAGTACAGTTACATAGCACACATTGGCTATTTCGTGGCTCTCACCAAGATCGCTGATTTTCTTAGGGCTGGTGTAGAGGTGCAGTGCATTATGGCCTATCGTTTTCCACGTCTGTGCTGACTAACGCTAGGTTACTATCCTTCTTGCAGGTATACCGTCACTTGTCTACCACTAGAGGCGGTTCTCTTACCCATGATGAACAGATGTCCATGCTTTCCTTGACAACATGAAAGCGCCCCTAGAGCTCGTCACCCACCGCACAAAATACTATCAATTCCTCCTCATAGCCGTATTCACATCTCTTGGCATCCCTATATCTCGATTACGATTTGTGGAAGGATCATCCTACCAGCTAACGAAGGAGTACAATCTCGACAACTACAAGTTGTGTGCAACGGTTACGGAACACGACGCCAAGAAGGCGGGGGCGGAGGTTGTAAAGCAGGTTGAGAGTCCCTTGCTGAGTGGCCTGTTATATCCTGGGCTACAAGCTCTGGATGAGGAATACCTTGGTGTAGATTTCCAGTTCGGTGGTGTTGACCAGGTGAGACTTGGTCATTTCCTCCCATCGGTTCCACTAGAAATGTCACTGATCAATTCAAATCATTTGAAAAGCGCAAAATCTTTACTTTCGCCGAGCTCTACCTACCAAAACTCGGATACAAGAAACGAGCACACCTTATGAACGCCATGGTCCCCGGTCTCGCGGGTGGAAAAATGTCTTCCTCTGACCCCAACTCCAAGATCGACTTCCTGGACACACCCGACATCGTCCGTAAGAAACTCAAAGCTGCGTTCTGCGAGGAGGGGAACATTGAGGAAAACGGCGTCCTCGCGTTTGTTGACGCTGTACTTATTCCTATCAGTCAACTTTCGCATTGACCGATTGAAGGGAGATGCAGTGTTAGAGGCGGGCACAGGTGATCAGAGACCTTTTATTTCTGACGATGCACCCGAGGGCACGGTGTTTACCGTGGAGCGTGATGAGAAGTTTGGAGGAAACACTCATTACAAGTCGTTTCGGGAGATGCAGGAGGATTTCAAGGAGAAGAAGCTTCATCCGAAGGACCTGAAGACAGCGGTTACCAATGGCATAATTAGGTTATTGGAACCTGTGCGCAAGGCGTTTGAGGAGAATGAGGAGTGGCGGAAGGTTGAGGGACTTGCGTATCCCGATCCGAATGCGAAAGCCGGAGAAGAAAAAGAAAAAAGTACATCAGTTACTATTTGATCTTTCTTTGATTATTGAACGCTTATTGTTGTTCATCAGGAAAAGGTTTACCATCCACCACCGCCTGGCAAGGGCAAGAACGCACAAAAACCGCCCGCGAATGAAGGCGGTTCGGCTGTGGCGCCTGCTACTCCAGAAGAGGCTGCCCCTGCACAGCAAGCTGAACCCACAACAACTGTGGTTTCGTAGCATTAGCACACATATCTACGTAGGGGAGGGGAAGAACCTGCCAAAAGGGATGTAGCTTTATGGTTGTAGGCCTGTGTCTAATATAGGTTGCTGGGTATAGTATAGTAGTCCTTAGAGTATAGCCCATCTCATGCTTTACAGAGAAGAACTGACTACAAAAAAGCGGCAGTTTGGTAACGCGCTGGAGACAACATTTCTCCCTTGTAATTTATGTGCCCATGTACATTCTGACTGTGATGTTGTGCAGGCACTATATTCAGTATGACAGCTCTAAAAAAAAAAAAGGAAACAATGGACCCTTCCTATATGCCCCCACGATTGAACTAGTGAATCACTACAACCTAATTTGGGAGGCAGGTGAGACGCGCTACACTACGCCAGCAGGGGCTTGTTAAGCTAATCGAATAATGCGAGTAATATTTAAAGTGAAGGGGATGAAATACCTTTGGGCTAGTTCATAAGAGAGAGCGCCGTGAAGATCAAATTCAGAACGCCAAGCAGAGGTAAATAGAGTGACTTTGCCTCTTACCCAATGGCAGCTCGAGTAAACGTCGGAGGTTGGCTTCCAGGGAAAGACGATCAAGAAATCCGGAGTCAGTTCGTCCAGCCATACACGCTCCTCCACACCGCAGCAAGTTCAGAGTACCTCAACGACTGTCTTCGGGGGTGGTGTCAAGGATGCCTCGGGCAGGGTCACGGAATACTTCGTTAGCACCCGTAATATTCTCGTTGGACACCCAGTCTGATGTCTCTCTCTCAGTCTATGGACGACCAATGTCCTGTCTGTAAGAGCGATCGTTATTTGAATCCCAAGCTCCGTCTGTTAGTAAGCTTGTGTTATCATAAAATGTGTGTATGTTGCTCTTCTCTATCCTATCCTCTTAAGCTCCTTTGCCTCTGCAGGTGTGAATCGTGCATCGACCGGCTTTTTACGTTGGGCCCAGCGCCATGTCCGATTTGTAATAAAGTGCTTCGGAAGCTAGCCTTTACGCCGCAAACTTTCGAGGATCTTAGTGTTGAAAAGGAAGTTGCAATACGTAGGCGGCTAGCGAAGGAGTAAGTGCGCTTATTACTCTGCTATTCGATTGCTCACTCTTTGGTTAGGTTCAATAAGAGAAGGGAGGATTTCCCGGACCTCTACTTCTACAACGATTACCTAGAGGAAGTTGAGGATATCGGTGGGGTGGCCTAGGCATCAGATTTAATCATGTTCTGACATCCTTTCAGCCTTTAATCCTAATTAACGACATAGATGTTACCGAGACAGAAGCTCGAATAGCTAAATATCGAGCAGAAAATGCCGCCCTCATAGAGCTCAATGTTCAACGAGAAGAGGTTTATGTCCAACAGCTTCGAGAGCAAGAGGAGACAGATCGGAGGGAGCGTGAAATTCGGGCACAGGAACTACGAAGAGAGGAAGAGGAGGAGCGCGAAGAGCGCGAAAAGGGTAAACGCGAAATCATCGACAAACTAGAAACCAGCAACCAAGACGCCGCGAAAGTTGTTGCTAAGACGAGGGCGAATGCTATCAAACGTAATCAAGCACGGTCGTCATCGACCTCAGCAGCTGCAGAGCAATTCAAGGCTCCTCAGGTCGAGGGCTGCTCAAAGCTCCAACATACCTGATGTACCGCACGTCCCATTGCAAGACAACTATTACGCATTCGAAGACAAGTTTACGCTGAAACCTGAGGGATATAACGACTTTCTTAGTGAAGCGGTTAGGAAGGATCGCGAAGGGATCATGCGTGGGGGCGGTTATCGAGTCGAGGAAGCATGGGAGCGGGCTCTTCGCTGTGCCGTCGCTGCTTTAGATCTTCCTCCTCTGTCAGGTCTTAGTCAACCGTCATCGCAGGTGGACATAGGTGGAGATGTGGTCATGGCGTCATGAACTAAGAACGCATCCTGTATTATATCGAGGGGATTACTCTAGACATGGGGTTGTAATTAATGCCTTGGTTGCCTCACGAGGATGTAGAGGCAATGTATTGACTCGTTATTCTTCTGCATTTGACCACTTTCTTGTCCTCCACCTCGGCGTCTGAAAGAGGTGCCCTGAGGGGTATATAGAGGACTTGATATTCCAGCTGAGAACTAACATGGCTATTAAGTCTGCGCTCAGAAGGAGAAACTGAGAAGGGCGAACGCGAGCTGCTTAGCTGTCAATTTGAACACCCTCTGCACTTGTTTGTGACTAACAGACTCAATCCCGGTGGTCGGTTCCGGCTTCGACCCCTGTTTATGGTGTCTGCCAACTTTAAAGTATGATGCTATCTTGGCCTTGGCCTTCTCGTTGGTCATCTTGAGAGCTTCGCCCGATGAAGTGGGGGCGTCTGGGGAAAGTCCTAGTGCATTGCCAGTGCACGTGAGTTGTATTTCCTTGTCTGCCCCATAGGACATACCTGATTTGTCAGAATCTATGTTCATGGCCTGCTCTTCATTCTGTGGGTGAAAAGAAGACCTCGCAGAATTCCGAAGTGCTAGTGGGAGAAGGCTAATATATCGTTGAATGCCTAGTGCCCTCGATTTCCTTCGTGCCATCCTTACCGTCCTGTATCAAAGGTGAGTAGATGGACGTTTCCCGTCTACATCTCTCTGATAGCCGACGATCACACGAGAATGTACCTCTGTGTTGTAATATGACTGGCATTAATTTTGTCACGGCAACTGGCGATGTTTTACCCAAAACATCGTTAATGTTGGAGTTCGATTGGTCGCTAACCTGCGGGGTGAAATAGCCAACCATCCATTCAATGACCTGCGGCTGCACCTGCAACAAAAGGAACGCCGAAACGTTGGATCAACGTCGGACAGGGGCAAGCAGAGGTCACCCACAGCTCTCTTTATCTTTGAAGCCGCTAAAGTCGAGCAATTCGGCACTGTTCATTATGAGAGCTGCGTTAATCTTTTTTATCTAGTCCAGGCTCACGGTATTCTTCGGATGGCAAAGCGCTATGTATATATCTGCAGTTGATTAATCTAGCTCGGCAACAAGAGGGAGCTGACTCTACCGCACCCGCAGTACCAATCCATTTATTTGTGCCAATTATCTTGTTTTTCAGCTCGAGGCAACCAATTTGATCGTATCCCTTCCGTTCAAATTGGTCAAACGCGGTTAATAATGCTATAGACTCTTTACCGTTGTCCCATGCATGCTGAATCCATACTTGGAGATTGTGTACACCTGGTTGTGGATACGTGTCAAGTAGGGGAGAGTAGAGAGGTTGCTCTTGCTGTTCCCGAAGACCGGTACAGAGGATCAAGAAGTTACGATATCTATATGTCCCTCGCTGAGATTCAGTCCCCAGGCAGCGTGTCGAACTGACCCTTACCCACAGCCCCAGCTGGCGTCCCAAAGGGTCTTACTGATGTGAACAACCTTTTCATGACATAGCACGGCTCGAGACATTTTATTCTGGGCGCAAAGTGTAGTCAATGAATTCTTCAGGATAGAAACGAGGCCTAAGAACATCCAAGTGAGTCACTAGCGTGCCAGTGGGAGGGCGCTGAGAAATTGAACCTGGGGTATAGTTTTGAGGGGGTGGGGTGTTTAGAGCTGGGTACCAGAACACGTCGTGCCCTGCCTTGTTCATAAACGAATTCCACTGTGCGTGAGGGGTAGGGTGGAAGCGCGTTTTGGGCTTTGGACCTCTGGGGGCGCGCTGAGACGAGGGTTCTGCGGTGGGGGTCGACTGAATAAAGTGCGCTTCATAATGATCTTGCCGCTGGGTGATGGTCAGGACGTCGAGGTTCTCTGAGCAGAAAGCACATCTGAGCTCGGATGTCATATTGAGTGATGGAGGGAAGCGAGATCGGGATCACGTGGCAGACGACGTAAGCGCAGAATAGATGGCTAAATCTCTCGCTCGACGTGACGCGTCTCCCCCCCTCACTTCCTCCAACCATGTCCAGGTCCTACGATCGAGGTGCGTCACCCGAGCCACGCTGCACACCGGGGCGCCGCGGTTCGCTAATCTCCCGCGTTCTCTGCCAGCCCTTACTGTTTTCTCTCCCGATGGTCATCTCTTCCAGGTGCGTTTGGATCACTCCCTATCCCGATCGAGATATTCACTGCGCGTCCGCTTGCAGGTGGAATATGCGCTGGAAGCTGTCCGCAAAGGAACATGTGCTGTAGGCGCATCCTTATCACTGACCTAGTGTACAGCGCCTCATGTTACTATCAAGGTGGGCGTCCGGGGGAAGGACGTCGTTGTGCTCGGAGTTGAGAAGAAATCAATTCTTCAACTCCAGGACCCACGTACTGTGAGGAAAGTGGTTATGTTGGACGATCACATCTGTCTTGCATTTGCAGGTATGGATCTGCCGGTGGATGAGCTTTTCATGCATCACTTTAACCTCTACTTCGGGAACAGGTTTAACTGCCGACGGTCGTGTTCTCATCGACAAGGCCCGTGTCGAGTGTCAGAGTCACCGTTTGACTGTCGAAGACCCCGTTACTGTTGAATATATCACACGACATATTGCGGGGATCCAGCAGGTGTGTGTGTCCCTCCACTACACTTGGGTGTGTGTGAAGAGCTCAACTCGCCGACTATTTCAGCGGTACACGCAGTCTGGAGGTGTACGGCCGTTTGGAATATCGACACTTATCGTTGGCTTTGACCCCCACGACAGCAAACCAAGGCTATACCAGACAGAGCCCAGCGGAATCTATAGTGCTTGGAAGGTCAGCTGGCTCAAGCAAGAGAATCAAGCCCTCCCCTGATGAACTTGTACAGGCTAATGCTATCGGTCGCTCCTCTAAAACCGTACGAGAGTTTTTAGAGAAGAACCACAAGGACGATATGACAAGAGAAGAGACCATAAGGTTAACTGTGAAGAGTCTCCTCGAAGTGGTGCAAACGGGCGCCAAGAATATTGAAATTAGTGTAATGGAGGGGTACGGTAAAGTGACTGTAAGTCGACATTATCTGGTCCGAGCTCGAAAGTTGTCCTGACTCGCGCAGAACCTCGAGCTGCACGAAATAGAAGCCATTGTATCTGAGATTGAGAGGGAGAAGGAGGCCGGTGAGTCTTTTGCATCATCGGGAGGGTCCACATCCTGACCTATTTTGCAGAGGCGGAACGCAAGCGATCACGATTGGCGGCGACGGCAGCGGGGCAAGCAGCCATGTCGCAGCGGGCTGCTGCTGGGGAAGGGTCTGGCGGTCAATAGAATATATGTCCAGATGTAACACTGTACAGTACTGTATCGCTGTTTGGCACAGTTTACCAGGGTCGCCTAACTTGGCAAAGGCGAGGACGTGTTACTGACGTTGTGCAACCTAATGACCACCTCGCATTCACTCCCCAAGGAGCGTCGGACAGCCTCGATCAAACATGTCTTGTACTCGGAAATCCTGTCGGTCACGTCCACCATGCGCAAAAACTCGCGGTGGGCGTCCTCAACACTCTCCATGAATGCAAAAGATACACCTGCTTTGGGGAGCAATCTCGGACTGCGAATATCGTCGCCCGCCCACACTGTCAAGTTATCGGAAAGAGGAAGCAGGGAAGCGGAACTCATGAATGATTTTCAGGAGCTGAAAAGGATGATCAAGGATATCTCCGGTACTTGCCATTATTCCAAATGACGCATGCATCCGTATAATGGTGTAATAGATTTCGACGACGTGGATCTTCCTCTCCTCCTGAATCCTTTCTTTGCAATCCTCCGCTCACCCCTTTCCACTGGACCAATTACCTCCGCGGCACTTTCCGCCCTTCATAGTTTCTTTGGCTGTGGCTTAATCAATCCCAACGTTCGGCTTCTCGACAGTGCTCTGGCCGAACTCAGTAGTACAGTATCGCATTGCAAATTTGAAACAAGTGATTCCTCTGGCGATGAGGTCGTTCTTTTGAAAATCCTGACCGTCATCCAAGATTGTCTATGCGGAAACGTCGGGGCGGGCCTTGGAGACATTGAAGTCTGTGAGATGTTGGAAACAGTTCTTACAACGTGCTGTCAAATGCGGTTAAGTGGTATGTCAAGCCCATGAACATATCTAGCACCCAAATTGAACCGTTTTTTTTTTTAGAACTCCTTCGCCGTTCCGCAGAGAACACCATGCATTCCCTTGTGCGGGTAGTCTTCTCCAAATTACATGCACTCGATCCTGATTCTGAGGAAGCGAAACTGGCTACCGACGACGACGACGCGGTAGAGGGTGAAATTAAGATGACGGTGGCAACTCAGAGGCCTGTTGTCGAAGGAGAATCCGGAGAACAGAATGAAGACAAACAGAAAGACGAGGAGGGGGAGGTATCTGGAGATGTGGCTGGGGGTGAAATCGTCGAAGCGCAACTACCAGTAGCCATGATACCCATTCACCGACCGGCATGTAGGTACTCCCTACCAGTCTCTTGATCTAGCTCTGACACTCTTATTAAAGATGGCTTGCCCTCTATATTGGAACTTCTCCGCGTCCTCATCAATGTCCTGGACCCAAACGACCAGCAGCACACAGATTCCACGCGACTTGTTGCCCTTGGGATCCTCACCACTGCGTTTGAGGAAGCAGGAACTGTCATCGCTAATTTCCCTTCGCTCAGAACGCTGGTAGTAGATCCTGGATGCAGGTTCTTGTTCCAACTGGCCCGCTCGGAAAACATGTCAATTATTCACTCTGCTCTCCGCGCAACATCTACAATTCTGGTTACTACACGGCAATACCTCAAACTTCAACAAGAGCTTTACTTGGCATTCACCATAGACCGACTCGCGATCCCTCTTTCAGGCCAGAACGGTAGAGGTCCAAAAAAGGGCCAGTTCAGTTCTCCCAGGCCGGGCACACCTTCAACACCAAAGCCGGAAGATGGAAAGTCAGACCCAGAAAGAGCCCATACCCCCACTTCTAAAGTCTTCGTTCCACCAGCTCGTGGTGAAATGAGAGATCTGATACTTGAAACTCTAAACCACATATCTGATGTTCCCAGTTTCATGGTGGACCTGTACATAAACTATGATTGTGATTTTAATTGTGAGAACCTATTTGATCGCTTGATTGATTTCTTGACTCAAGTGAGTGAGTGTCCTTCTTAACGTTTTGATTGGCTCATTATTTTTCTTAGTCGGTACAATCGAACAACCCCGGCATTCCCGAACAACAGCATCGGAATACCCAAATTCTATGCCTGGAGTTGCTCTTGAGTTTTGTTCAGGATATGGCGGCGCGCGCCGAAGGTGTCAGTGTCTTGCTTTTAATCAACCATCGTGCCTACTGATATCAACAAATAACACAGGCCTCTGAGCCTTGGCCTAGTGTAAGTTCCCAGCCACTACAACTTGGACATAATCACTAATATCCAGCAGCATTTCCCGCCGCCAGAGACATTGCTACAGGCCAAGTCACAGAAGCAGCTTATCCTCATGGGAGCTACCATGTTCAACAACAAACCAAAAAATGGACTTGCGTTTCTCGAAGAGAACGGGATCATCTACAATGACCTTTCGGAGGACATTTCGAAACCGAAGAGTCTGGCTTCGTTTCTGAAAGGTTGTACTAGACTTGACAAGCGCTTATTGGGAGATTTTATCTCGAAGCCTGACAATATCGAGATCCTCAAAGCATTCATTGGTCTATTCGATTTCAAGGGCGTGAGTAAAGATCCCGTTATATCTGCTCGATGTTTCTTGATATTCAACCTAGAAAGACATGGCGGATGCGATGCGTCAACTCCTAGAGGCTTTTCGGCTGCCAGGTGAGGCACAACAAATTTCACGGATTACGGAAACGTTTGCGGCTATCTATTTTGCTTCCGGTCCTGGTGGGTTTCTCGGATTTCTGTTAATATGAGGGCATCGGTGCCAACTTTGTATCACCTACAGCCGAAATCAAGAGCGAAGATGCTGTCTATGTGCTCGCATATTCCATAATTCTGTTGAACACAGACCTTCATAATCCTCAGATTAGGGTGAGCTGATATCAAAAGCATGACAAGCTCTCTCCATGACACACTTATAGAAAAGAATGACTATTGAAGACTACCAGAAGAATTTGCGGGGACAGAACGACGGATCTGATTTCTCACCAGCATTTTTGGTATGTTATGTTCAATATTGCTCTCCTTTGGGGTTCATTCAATATGGTGGCAGCAAAATATCTACGATTCTATTCGGAAGAGGGAGATTGTAATGCCGGAAGAGCATACGGGACAGTTGGGCTTTGAATACGCTTGGAAGGAGCTGCTAGCCCGATCACGGAGTGCAGGTAGGCATCCAAGTGAAATTCAGGGATTGGCAGGCGGTTCACACCCTGCAAGGCGATTTCATGATTTGCAATACCCAGTTGTTTGACGTTGAGATGTTCAAGTCCGTCTGGAAGTCGGTTATATCGGCCATCGCCCATGCATTTATTACCTTCGATGACGACTACATCATTCAAAAGGCCATCACGGGCTTCAGGCAATGTGCGACCCTCGCAGGCCACCTCCGGTTGCCGGACGTTTTCGACTTCGTAGTCATGTCGCTGTCACAAGCGACAGGCCTTCTTTCGGATGGTCTACCTGCTAATGTTCCCAACTACCCCATTGTAGATGTTGAAGGACAATCGGTCACGGTGTCGAACCTGTCGGTTGAATTTGGAATGAATTTCAAAGGCCAACTTGCTGCCGTTGTGTTGTTCAATATTGTGAATGGCAATGGCAACGCTCTACGTGAAGGGTGGACCCAGGTGAGTCTACAAGCTGCCCGTTCGAATGCTGCCTTTGCTAAGTACTGTTACAGATATTTGAGATGTTCCAGAATCTTTTCTTACACTCGCTGCTGCCCACACGGATGCTGCAGATGGAAGATTTCCTTGGAGGCGTTACCGTAATACCCTTACGGAGCAGCCAACCGCTCCGGCCACAACCTAGAAGCGATGGTGGACTACTATCGGCCCTATCATCTTACTTGATGACGCCCTACAGCACCAGTTCTGAAGCCATTATTCCTGAGGCAACCGGATCTGATGTTGAAAACACACTCTGTGCGATCGATTGTATCGCATCTTGTCGACTAGAGGAGCTATACGGCCAAATCATGTGGGTTTACGCCAACTTTTACGTGCGTCTGACTGATGTGATTGCCAGACAACTGGATCTAGAGGCGATGGTCGCCGCCGTGCGTGCACTTGAAGCTTGGGCTCATGAAAGGACGATCGCGAAGCTCAGGCTGCAATCTGACGACGTTGTTGCTCCGGGACCGGATAATCGCGAATACCAATTACCGTACGACTCGGCGTCGGCGTTCCTCTTGGAGATTATGGTCAGCATCGCTTGCCGATCACCGCAACACGTTGAAGATCTCTGGTAATTATCCTCAAAACTTAGGGGAAGCTGTCTGACCGATCATTCGTAGGCCCATTGTCTTTGAGCATCTTTCGGCGTTGCTTTCCACTCCAACTCAATATAGCGGGTTGCTGATCGAGCGTGCCGTGGTCGGCCTTTTACGACTTTGTCGCATTCTCGCTCAACAGGCAAAATTTTCACATGATATCAAATCCCTCTGCATAATAATGATTGATTTAGGTCTCTCTCCGTGACCAAATCTACGTTTCATTCGATCTGCTAGCAGGGTTACCCGCCTCTATTGCTAACTCAGTAGGGGAGCAAGTAGTATCAGGTGTTGGTATGATCGTCCAGCAGCACAAGGATATTATTAGGTATGTGCTAGAATCTCGAACAACAATCAGGTTGAGCTGACGGCGCTCGCTTTAGATCGCAAACCGAGTGGAATGTCGTTTTCGCCATGCTAAGGTCGACGCTGCCTCATCCAGAAGCTGCACGGCTATCCTTTGACCTTGTTACTGGCCTCGCACTAGAGGGCCCCGACCGGCTAGTGACACTTGATAACTTCCCAGGTCTGGTCACCCTCCTGGACGATTTTGCTGCCGCTGCTGGATTTGCCATAGAAAGACATCAGCAACGCGGACGACGAGTCGAACCGCTGACCTCGGCAAAGTGAGTGCGTTTCTCAACAGAGTATCTGATGGCCTAAGTCCTCCATTAGTTCGCTCATTATCGAGCGTGGCAAACGAGCTGTGGATATCTTGTCGCATCTCCACCGCGAGAACCTGATCCCGCTACTACAGTCATCCGGAGTTCAGCATAGTCAAGGTGACACACATCCAGTGATGCGAAATATAGAAGGTGTTCTCACCTCAACCCATACACAGGGACCTGGAGACAATATGCCCTTCCCTTGCTCATGTCTCTTAGCCGGCAATCAACCAGCGCCGCACGCGAAGTGCGCCATTCAGCCATCGGTCATCTACAGCGCATCCTCCTAGGTCCGAATCTGCTTCTGGACTGAACATGACCAGAGTCAGGTGGAAGATGTATTCAATCGAGTCGTGTTCCCACTTCTCGACGAATTGCTGAAGCCGCAGACATATCAACGTGACCCGCTTGGTATACCCGAGACGCGGCTGCGGGCGTGTGCCTTGCTTTGCAAGGTGTTTATGCATCTTGAGGTGAGGGAGCAGCAGGTCAAGACGGATTTCAGGGTGCTGTGGATACAGATTTTGGATTTGTTGGATCGGTTAATGAATATTGACCGCGGAGATCAACTGGTGAGCATAAGATCTCCTCAAGCTCTCCTCGCGAACTAACGTCGGCTACAGTACGAAGCGGTGCCTGAATCACTCAAGAATGTGATTCTCGTCATGAACGCCACTGGAATTCTTGTGCCGCCTCCTGTAGGCTCAGAGGACGACAGGAGGGAAGAACGCCAACGGACATTATGGACAGCCACGCATGAAAGAATTGAACGGTTTTTGCCTGGATTCCTTGGTGATATCATTCCCCCACCCCCTTCACAGCATGCTCCCGCCATAACGGTTCCGGTGCCATGAGCATAGGATATATATGATGGGCACTTATGGGTGGATGACAGGGCTTTGTATCAGCGACATTACCGCTCTAATCTATCTATCTTCAGCTCCATGATTTGTGAAGTATTCAAAAATGCAGATTGGGCGAACCACACATAGACAGAGAGCATCACCAGAATTTCATTTTAGAAACCCTACAAGTGATTTGACCCTGTTCAGCCCCATTCTGTGCCAAGGTCCATCGGGACACACGGTGACTTACCGGATACGAGCATAGACACCCATCAAGATCAAAACCGGTGCAACAGTGTAGGTGACAAAGCGAATGAAGCCCGAGGAAATATTATCATCTCCCCAGCGGGACCATCCACCGCCCTAGATAAGCCGTGAACAGCATCAATGGGAAGAGGATGTATCCTGACATCCTAATAGAGATGAGGATCGTTAAAGCAAATAAGAGGTGATCTGTAAATTGCATCGCCACACACCGGTGATATTTCCATACTGCCTTGGCTTTCATACCCCCTCCGAACAGTTCACCACCATTCCATACGCTGCCCGCTCCCAATAATATCTGAACAAGAAGCCATAGCATGCACACGAGGCCAAAGGTCTATATTTATCGCCCGACAAAGGGGGTGAGTAAAGAGGGAAAGGAAGTTGATCGGGGCCAATGGGCTACGCACACCATGCCACGAGGTGAAATGATGAGCACCGCGCAGCCATTTATTGTAAACGATCGAAAGGGTACCGAGCGTGATGCTTGGGAATCCGACGAAAAAGATGGCGGTTTGGTGTCGGACAAGGCCAGCTGCCTTGGTTTTGGGTCGGGAGGTAGGCTGAAGAGTCAGGATGCCTGTAAAGGGGGGGAGACCATAGAATCGAGGTGAGGTATAAGCTAGCTAGCGTTGTAACGGAATGGGCGCGGAAAGACGGACCATACGAAAAGCACACCAAGGCGAGTGTCTGCAGGAGCGGATGAAATGCAAACCACCCTAACGATGTAGGGTCGTTGAATAGCACAATGAGCCACGTCGGTATTGCAAGCGCCTGTTCCCCCCCCCCCACACAATGTATGTCATCAATGCCTTGTGTTCCTCATTACGACACAGGAGGCCTCACCGCAGCACCAGCCTGACAAGAACGCACGAATCCAAACTCAGCATCCGACGAGAGGGGTCATGGGCAGTCAGGAGCTCGACTAAAGAAAACGCACCAAAACAATGTTCCTTGACAGATCATCTCCGCTCCTCCTCTCGGGCCTCAGTCCAGCCTGGCCATCGAGTGGGCCCATCGTCTCCCGGGGCTCGGATGTACTCGCAGCAATAGGATTGTCACCGCCCAGTGACTCCAATTCTTCAGGACTCTGTCCCTGAGGTAAGAGTAGTTCCAAGTCGGCAACGGTGTCGTCGTCTCTGAGCCCGGGTGTCTTTGTTTGAGTGTTGTTGGACCCTAAACTAGAGGGCATGCAGGAAGAGTAAGGGATTGCGTTGTTCCGGGTTGCTGCACTGGTCGATTCTGTAACAATGTTTCGGGGCTTCACCCGGATCCGAGTGATCCGTTCTCAGCCAATCACACCCTCCGTTCATATCCAAACTTTTTGACGTTACATTAAACAAGTATCCTATGTGGTGTGCAGGTGACAGAGACAGATTCAGCACCAACAATTAAAAAGTAGGTCAGACCAAGTATTAAAATAAGGGAAGATAAGAACCCAAAAAAAAACTAAGCAAGGATTAGTGATATATTCGAAAGAAGAAGAAAAAAAAAACAAGCTGTTGGGGAGCATTAAAGATAAGGAGGAAAAAAAAAAAAAAAGAAAAGCAACATCGACAACATTGCGAAAGTATCAGCTTATCATTAGTATACCATGCACGGTTCGTTTACTCCAGGTTGGGCCAGCTGCTCTCTGCCTTCCATTTCTCGACGATCTCAACCACCGCCTCTTTCGTAAATGTTGGTTTGCGTAGCTTGTAACCAACAAGGTTCTTGAGCTTTGCATTACTGAGAGAGACAACGTGCTTGTCGAGAGCATACTTGTCCATGTATGCGGAAAGATGTTGGTTGGCAGTAGGGGGTTTAGATTTTCCCATCATCTCAGCCCACTTTGTGACATGAAGATCGTTGACCTCCTCGACATGGTCGTCTTGGAGCTAAAAAAACAAAAAGAGAGTTCATTAATCCAGTGTGGCTGCACCCCATCGTTAAAACACACCTTTATAAGTGTAGCCTCAACGAAATTGAAAAACTCAAAGGTGGTATGGAAGACGGAAGTGACAACGTGACCAATACTAAGGAGAGTGTTGTTGGCGTCATCGGTCTGTGCGGGTTGTGTACAAGAAATTAAGCGTTCCACGAACCACGGCTCTGAACGGTGTATCACGCTTACCACATTAAACATAGGGGCGACCACTTTGTGGGTGTGCGGAACTGCGTCAGACGACTTTTCCAGGCTGTGCTTGTCATTCAAGCATGGAATTTCCACTCCGGCTTTCTCATTAGCGGCCTTTCTCCCGAGAGGTGCAATCCAGTTGGCAACAGCCCAGGCAGCGCCTGCCAAGTCCTCGACGTGAAGTGTGTGGGTGATGTTTTTGCCGGGCGACCACCTGTGCGTTGTGCCGTCAACATCGGCCCTAAGATTTTGGGTTACGCTTCCCGACTCACATTGACTTCATGGGTTTCTTGAGGTAGCCATAAATAGATGCGACGATGATCGCGGAAGCAACTATACAACAAGAGGAGGGGTCAGCATACAGCCGCTCTAAAGACCTGGATAGAGAAGACGCACTGATACCATAGTTGGTATAAGGTCCATAGACAAATCCAGGCCTCAAGATGATAAGATTTAGCCTGCCAAAAAAAAAAGAAAAAAAAAAAAGAGTCAATAGAGTTTAAGAGATCAAATAGATAAGCAAGTGCTGACCCTTCAATGGCCCCCAGGATTCTCAAGGTCTCATGCCACCAGGTACCAATCACTCCCCAAGGTTTAACGTCCTCGGCTTCATCGTGGGGGCCCTTGCTGGGCGTATCATAATAAGGGTGGTGAATACGCACGTAAGCCTTGACCTTTTGCTTCGCTGCCTCTTGACCGATTAACTTGGCGGTATGACATGTGAGGTTAATCATAATCTGTTATACGATTATCAGCACGGAAAAAAAAAAGGGGTGTTTCCATGACACACCTCTTCCGAACGCTCATTCCAAACCTCACCCGTGAAATCGAAGACATATTCATACGGGGGTATCCCTGTGGGAGGCACAAAGACGCTGGGGATCTTGTCTACACCAAACCAGGATTGTCAGATCAACCCGGGGAGCGATCGACAAAAGGACTTGCGGCATACCGGGAACCGTCAGATTTACTTGGCGATATTCCACCTCGGGTCTCTCAAGGATCTTTGGAAACTCTGAGCCGATGTAGCTGATGTCTGCGTATCAGAAAAAAGAGGGAAGGGTGGCTAGCGATCGGTAAACGTACGTAGTGGCAGGTGCGACGGAGTATTTGTCGATGATCCGTAGATGCTATAGTTTCTGTCAGTGATTCGCTTCGGAGCTTGGGAGAGGGGCAGCCGACGGACAGAAACAAGCGGGTCGCCATCCAATGGGACGAGATAGGAAGCGAGGGCCCGAGAGCAGGTATTCAAGCCACCTGGAAGTGAATTGTGATCAGAGGAATCTTGTGGGGTGGGGAGGGATAAAACGAACCAAAGATGATCGCACTTGGTTTCTGGGACATGGGCGGGGTAGTGCGAGGAGGGATATGGCGGGAGGAGAGGGGGGGGGGGGGGGGGGAGTAGAGGAGGATGGGAGGAGAGAGAGGGAGGGAGGGGTTATAAAGGGAGCCGGGAGAGGAGGAGGATGGGGGATTTAATTATGTAATCGGGGTCGTTGTCGCTGTTGCGTTGGGAACACACAACGCCGCTCCCGTCCGTTCTCCACACACAACAAAAACCGATTTTACTATTTACTGACTCTTCAGATATTTATACACTCCAGAAAAATCTTGCGTTGCCAGCTCAGGCTGCGCCTCAATGCACCGTGCGTACAGTCGCTCCGCAGCCTCGCCGAGTGGCGCTGGGCTGCTGTGCTTGCTCGCAATCGCCGTCGCCAGCCCCATGTCCTGCGTATTTCTGTTGAGTCTGTTGTGTGGCATAGCCATGAAGGGGACGTCACCTTGAGCATGAGCGCTGTAACGAACCCGCCCTGGAAGTCTCTCTCACACTGGCGGAGACTTGTCCGGAAGGGCACCTGGCACGGGATTGTTGACGGACGATGCCCAACAACCCCCAGTGCTGCTGTTGATGACCGCGGCGAGAACTGCCGGATCCAGGCCTAGTGTCTGGCCTAAAAGCATGGCCTCTGCCACCACAATCTGTTGGACACCTAGAACGAGCTTTTTTTGGGTATGTAATAAGAAGGGAAGAACAACTTGGTTAGAGAGCACGACTAACGTTGTTACAGATCTTGGCTCCTAGACCGGCACCCGATGGGCCACAATGGATGATGCGTTGGCCCATCAGGGCCAAGATCGGTTGCGAGAGTTTGAACGAGTGGTCTGTGCCGCCTACGAGAAAGGACAACGTGCCAGCTTTAGCTCCAGCGACACCTGTCGGGGTTGGGGGACGATCAATTGCGTAAATAAAAGGAAGGAGGTAGAGTAGGCTTTTCACCACCAGAAACGGGGGCATCGACCATCTGTGCCCCAGTGCCGTCAACTTGAGTCGCAACCTTACGAGCGACGTCAACGTCAAGGGTGGTGGAGTCGATACAGAGAGTTTGAGTGACATGGTCAGAAGGCAACCTCTGGAGGGTTGGGATGATACTCTCTGAATAGACCTGGTTGACGTGGGGAGAGGATGGCAGCATGGTGATGATGGTCTTGGAAGCCAAAGTAGCCCTTTGAGGACACCGGATGTGAGTTGGTGGCATGCGCAAGCAAGGGACACAGGCTCACTCGACGGGAGAACCGACGATCTCTACCTTTGCACCAGGAAACTGGCGGGTAAAGTTGTCGCGGAAGGCGTGTGCACTGTGGGGCAGGGCATCGCAGACGACAAAACGAGCGTCGTGGGAGTGGGTGTACTGCTTGGAAAAGAGATTGTAGGCCATCTCTGAGCCCATACGGCCGAGGCCAATGAAGCTTGTGCTCCTGGCGCGGAGGGCTGGGTGGTTGAGACAGCGGAGAGATGGATGCATGGGGGGTTCCGGCTAGGGCTGCTCCGCCTCTCCCGGGGCCCACAACAGTGATCCGTTCTGGGTGGCGGTCGTTTCTGCTGCTGCTCTTTGTGTTCATTATTATAATAATGCACACTCGCTGCCACTTCGCAAGTCTCTCTAGATGCCCGGTTCCCTCTCCCCCGAGGACGACTGTCCTCCCCCATACCAGGTCGATGAGAACCAGCCCCTCCCCGTCTACTCCTCCACAGTCTCCAGCACAGAGTGTCTCCTCCAGATCGAACCCCCACGCATAACAGGATGTCCTGCCTGTGACTGGATGTTCGAGACCAAGCACATGCGCATCAATCTCGGTCCCCGTCTCTGGAACCTCCACGCACCCTCCTATGGCCGCAACTGGAAAGATAGAGGGCTCCATCCGACTCTCCGGAGACCAGGACCGTGTCGAGAGCGTCACTATGACGGTACGGGCTTGTATGTTCCGTGCAATCCCCCCTTCCCTCACTGACCCTGTTCTGAAAGCTGGAGGGACGGGTCAGGATCACCATGTCCCAGCGAAACGCAATGTCCAATGATGCCATGTCGACCCTGGTGTCCCACACCACAACGATCTACGATGCTGCTGCTGCTGCTGCCACAGGCTCTTTCCCTTGGGAGGAAGACCACCCGTTCTCTCTTGCGATCCCTCGCGAGACCGAGTTCAGGGGACAGCCGACCACCCTGCCTCCCTCCCACCTCTCCTTCCACCAGCTCGTCTCCTCCGAAATTTTCTACACCATCAGATTCCAGATGAATCGCAAGGGAAAGGGCCTCAAAAAGCACGAATCGTAAGTATACCCATACACACACACCCTTTGCTCCCTGACTTCCGACGCTCACACATACTCGGCCGCCCGCGCAGAAAAATCATCCGAATCCTCTACCTTCCTAAATCCACCCCGTCTGAGCCTCCCTTGCATTCCATTCCACGCCCCTCCCGGCGGCAGGCCGGCGAGGGAGGTTCAGATGAATTTCTACATCTGCTCGAACGCGTCAAAACAATGACGCTAGCCCCTCATCACCCCGTCAAGAGCAAGCCTAAGCGGAGCACTGTCGTCCCATTGGACAATTTCAGCCAGTGTGTCTTCGTGAGTGCATCGTAACCCTTTGGGCCGTCTGCTCTCCCTCCGCCGCTTATACACTCACTCTTAACATCGTTTTCAATCCCGTTTATAGCTATCGCTTCCGCATCCTCATTCTTACGCTTCCGGACAAGACATACCCTTTACGCTTAGCCTGGTTTTTCCCGACAATCCCGTGTTGGCCCATCTCCTCATAAGGAACATTCGCATCCAGCTCTTGAAAAGACTGAACGTTTGGAAAAAGGGTACAGCCGAGGTTGTACAGCAGGACATCCTTGTGTCTTCGGCGACACTGCGGTACGCAAGGGAGTACACCGAGGGTATCGCACTCTTGAAAGGGGAAATCAGGGCGGGGGACCCGGGAAAGGAAGTCTCGTGGGCCCTGGATTCAATCGCGGAAGTCCAGGTGAGCAAAAAAAATGGATTTCGTTCCGGCCCGGCCCATCTAACTTTGTGCGCCAGTATGTTTTGCGTGTCCTGCTGAGGCCGCCGAACAACCTGATGGGGTATATCCCGAGCTTTAGCCATGAGCAAGTGCTAAAAATCACTACCGATTCATGGGGCATCTTGGATCGGGAGCTGAGCTCAACAGGCGGGACACCACCGCCCGCGATCGGACTCGCTGCGAGTCTTAGACGCGACCTTTGATGGCGGCGGGTTTCTTTTAATTATTTATACGGTCGTTCGTTGGTGTATTTTCACTATAATATTATATTTTGTAGCACAATTATGTAGTTTTCGACGTTTGCCTAATTCTCAAGTTCTTGACAGGCGCTAAACGGCAAGTCAATCACACACCTTCTTCACTTGTCCAGGTGCAATCATGCTTGCAGCAGCAACCTCTTTCTTTGCGCGCACCAACATCTCTCAGTCGTACAACATCGGTGCTGCATACGCAAGCTCAAGCAGACCAGCCACACCAGGCCAAGGCTCCCCCGCTCCCACCACCACCGGAGCCTCCTCCAGCACAACACACAATGGTGTCGCGGTCGCAACCCCTACACCAACGTTCTTCGTAGGGTTGTGGAAAGTGCAATCAGGGTACCATAAAGTGACAAATAAACGGGTGTCGGTGTGGAGTTTTGATAAAAGAGGTCCGGAGATGGAGAGGCTGGGTGCCATGGCCAAGGAGAGGACATTGGAGGTTCTGAAGGCTGAGGTGAGTTGTTCTGTCGGGGACTATCGTCCACCGAGAGGGTTATGTAGCAAAAATCCGTTTAGGCGTCCGCACTGAGTCGACTCAGGCATCCGTCGATTCTAGGTCAGTTCCATCCAGCTTTCTACATGTCGCTGATGATTCATTCCTCTTATAACGCATCAGAGATGGTCGAACCCCTGGAAGAGACAAGAAGCGAGCTCATCTTCGCAACGGAGCCGATCCTGTCTACTTTGGAGCTGTCGATTCCTGGCTCTGGGAGGCATTGCGTCGCTTGTTGATCTGGACGAGATCGAGGCAAGCACTCATCCCTCTGGCCAAAGTCATAACTGTGTGCTAATATATAACAGATACAGAAGGGTATCCTTCAGCTGTGCAAGGGACTTTCGTTCCTGCACTCATCCGCACAGTTGATACACGGCAACATCTGCCCGGAGAGTATCATTATCAATGTCGCTGTGGGTTTTGATATACCTCCCCCCTTGCTACCTCAGTCGGTGACCAACGCGTCCCTACTCTTAGGGAGACTGGAAGATCTCTGGGTTAGGTCTCACAATACCGCTTCTAACAAATGGAAAGCCTACATCTTGGGAGTTTCCGACCTATGATAGGAAGATTGCCTTCATATATTCAACGGTCATTTGACTACATGGGTACGTCGATTCGACTTGACCTACAGCTGTCCATTGTTCATTGAAGGCCGAAGCTCCCGAATACGCGTTGGATGAGCAGCTTCTGACGGCATCCGACATGTACTCCCTTGGATGTCTCGTTTATGCTGTTCACTGCAAAGGATCCCCGCCATTCAAGAACCACGGCAGTCTGGGTGGTTTGCGCGACAACGCAGGAAAACCTGTACCAGGGCTGGAGAGATTGGACAAAGACCTGCAATGTACGCACTCGTACAATTTGATTGTCGAGACCTCTCCAATTTCTTTCTAGCCCTGTTACGGTCGCTGATAACCCGCCACTGCAACATCGCGGCCAACCCCATCAACACTCCCTCCTCACGCCTTCTTCTCGTCGCTTCCTATATCAACACTCAACTTTTTGGACAGGAGCAATTTCACCGCAAAGACCCGGGAAGAAAAGATTTCGTTTATGAAAGGTCTAACAGGCGTTCTGGACAGATTTTCTGAAGGATTGAGATCGCGGAAAATTTTACCTTCCCTTCTTGAAGAGGTTCGCCAAATATGCCATTTGTACGCACCCCCTCCCATGATGCCGATGTGTGCCCACACAGATGAAAGACACACACCTCCTACCCTACATCCTTCCCAATGTTTTCGCGATTTCGAATGTCTTGTCATCGGCTCAGTTTGCGAGTCTGGTCCTGCCAAGTCTCAGGCCACTTTTTGCGATCAAGGAACCTCCGCAGAATATGCTGACCTTGCTGGATAATCTACACTTGCTACAGGACAAAACCGAAAAGAATGTGTTCCGAGAACGTGCGTGCTTTCGGTAGATCGTGATTTCCAGCTGACTATTAAATCAGAGGTGTTGCCGCTCGTTTACAACGCTTTTGAATCTGAGCACGCAGCGGTATCAGTGTCTTTCGCTGAGTAAATCGCTCACTGACTCTGTACGCCCAGATCCAAGAGCGTGCTCTAAAAGTGGTGCCCGGTCTTTGTGAAACTATAGACTACGCTGAAGTTCAAGGCGTACTGTTCCCTCGTGTAGCCGTACGTACCTCACTCCATTCAGGTGGAAGCTCACTGTTCAATCGCGATCTATCAAAGTACATTTTTTCAAAGACCAAGGTTTTAGCGGTCAAAGTGGCTACGCTAGTCACGTTTTTGACTATGGTACAAACCCTAGACACAGTGAGCCATAGCGATGCTGTCCTAGGAACTTGTTTATTTTGCTGACTTTTAACACTCGCTTCCTAGTCGAGCCTAACGCAAAGGCTGGTCCCACTGCTAGCCAAGATACGTACAAAGGAACCGGCAGTGATGGTACGCTGATTTCATTCTTCGTCAGGATAGTTCTCAACCCGGAGATAAAGATGGCCACACTCTCCGTGCATGAAGCAATGGGATTTAAAGTTGACCGAGAAGCTGTGGCAACACTCGTCCTTCCCCAGTTATGGGCAATGTCGATGGGACCCCGTGAGTTTTGTGCACGTATCCCTCCAGTTCGGTCACCTGAAATGGTTCTATCAGTGCTCAATGTTGACCAATTCCGACGTTTCATGGCTGTAATCAAGAAACTCGGGGAGAGAGTTGAGATAGAACATAACCAGTTCCTCCGTGATTCACAACGTATCGAAGACCGGTCTGCCACCGCGCTCAACGGAGCTGCTGGAATGATTCCTCCGGTCGCTGTCGATTTCGAGAGCCTAGTAGGTGGGAACGGGAACCCGCTCAAAGCTGACAGCACGAGTAACGCTAATACTCCGTGGGATGACGATGTCTGGGGAAGTATATTCAATGATGATGTATGCCTCTTTTCTGCCGTCGTGCACGAAACTCGTACTAATGATTTACAGGCTCTTACCCAATCTACACCCCAGCTATCTCATTCACCGACTTCGCCTGTGGTGACAACACCATCCCCTAACCTATCTCGACTGAATTCATTTCAACCTCAGCCCTCTAAATTGAGTTCATCAACAACTGCAAGCCCGAATGCTGCTACCTCGAAGAAGCCAATGAACTTATCCCGGGACTCATTCAGCACACTCTCTCAACAACCAACAGCCTTCGTCCCTTTGACTCTACCGAAACCACTTTCACCCCCGATATCTCAGCCACAGCCACAGATAACTCAACCACCCAAACCAAACTATAGCATTTCACTACCGCCTGCATCGCCAACCGTTGCCTCGTTTGCTCCTCAGCCAGGATTACAGTTCCAGCCTTTGCAACCTGCGGCTCCACTTCTGCCAACCCCCTCGCAAGCTCCACCACCTGCTATGGGAGGTATCCTCGCGCCTTCACGCCCAGCTCGATCGCCTTGGAATGCGCCAAAGAAGCTGTCCCAAAACGACTGGGGAGATTTTGATCCTCTGGCCTAGAGACCTCATAAATGGGCAATTGCTGGACTGGATACTAAAAACTAATGTAATTTTTCATCCCCCTCCACCTCTAGCTCTACATTACCCCGTCCAAAGACTGTAGTCGCTTCGACTATTGTATCCGGCACCTGAATCCCTTGCCCCTCCTGACATGGTATTGTTGCTGGGTCGATAGATAGGCCAAGGATACCTCTTATGATGATACCACCTCCAAGTTTCGAAGAGACTTGGTTAGCTTCTTTACATGTGGTGCTCTGAACGCCTGAGTTTGGCGAGCACATTGTCAATTAGCCGTGCAAGCTAAAGATGCTATTCAACATACATCTCGTGCACCCGTTTTGGCAGCGACAGCTCTCGATTGCGATTTGAGCCTTGTTCAGAGTTGCCTGAGCTGCGAAGTACTGTAGACTTGCAAATATAACTGGCTGCTGAATTGCACATACCGTAGTCGAACGCCTTTGCCGCCACGCCGCCTCCTTTACCTATAGTGTCATAAAATATGAGCCTAAAGAGCGAGTTAGACACACCATGGGATAATGTGAAGACGCTCACCTTGCAGGTCGCTTCCGCCGCGACTCCGTTACCCTATACTCCTTTTCTGCTGCCTTACACTCGGTTTTAAGATCTGCAGACAATGGGAACTGGTTGATGAAGGCATGTTGTGCTGCATGGATCGCTTCCGCAAGATTAAACCTCTTCAAACGCAGCAATCCGAGGATAGCAGGCGGCAGGTCAATCCAGAGACCCGTTGTATCGCATATGTAAGGTGGCGTGTTTATCTCAATGGAATCCAATATCGTCTTATTCCTACAGCGGTTTAGCGTAGGGATGGGATGGGAGGCCAAGGTACTGACCTGATCTTGAAGAACCCTTCAAAATCGGAGAATGAGCTGGTCTCTTCATTGCCATAATATATGATACTTACCGAATACTTTCACTTCAACATTCACAACTAAGGAATTTTCAGAACGGCGCGAGAAATTCCGAAGGTTTATCCTACCGCCGTAAAACGCTCGGTGTTGGTTAATGGCTCTAATGCGGGTTGTCCGAATAGCATCAATGTTTCTGTCCGAAGGATGAGGGAATACCAGAGCACGCTAAATGATTACGAACGTAAAGTCCCTATTTGGGGATCTTTGTGAGTAAGATGCTGGGACATACTAACTGAGGCGTACCGAGGCGATGTATGATAATTGACGTCTGCTTGAATAACCTTCGCTATCTTGTCGTCATGGCTGACCTCTTTGACCTACGAATAACAGGATGAGCGCCTGCCAGACAAAAGATTGGCCACCCACGATATGCGCTATCCCTTGATGCATAAACTGCGGAACGTCCAGTGCAGTCTGAGTAAGTAACGGTGATCCTCACAAGCTTTACAACTTACAACTCCCCCTTCATAGACTTCAAACATTGCCCTCGATACCTCGACCTCTTCTAATATGCTATCCGGCGCGTCGCTTTTCATGAGGACTACAGCATATTTTTCTTCTTGTGCGCCACCTAACACTGAAATCAATCTTTGGAGAACATCAGCGTCGTGATATTCTTACGAATAGAAATGAATCTAGAGGGATATGGCAAAAAGTTGGGATGAGTGTGATACCTGTATATCATCCCAATCAACTCGTGCCCCAGACAGTGAAAATCATAAACCCCACCATCCATCCTTGTCTTTCCGTAGCTTTGCATCGCAAATCTCGTGCATTAATGGTCCAAAATATTTTTCATCTGCCTTGCAGATAGGCATCTCTTCACCAGCGCATTGTAGGTGTGCTAAGAGGATACGTTGTTATCTTATCCTACAGCAGCCGCGGTGAGGAACACACCTTCAAGGATCACG
The DNA here is from genome assembly GCA_004296355.1 of Lepiota venenata. Classification (NCBI taxonomy): domain Eukaryota; kingdom Fungi; phylum Basidiomycota; class Agaricomycetes; order Agaricales; family Agaricaceae; genus Lepiota; species Lepiota venenata. The sequence goes on from RCFS01000003.1 coordinate 1,504,480, forward strand.
GGGTTTTCTATGTCAACTGACAAGATCGTCCATGACATAGCTAAATAGTTCTTCTGGGTGGTTGACGTAGTACTGGTCCACTGGGAACGGGTCTGCAACAAGAATGGCCATTGAGTCACGAGCTCGGCGACCCGCTCTTCCAGCTTGTTGGGCCTGAAGCAATTCGGCAGTCAATTACACCTTGTTACGCCTGAGAACCACTCACGAAACTAGCGACACTCAAAGGAAATCCGAGCATGATAACAGCATCAAGCACACCAATATCAATGCCCAACTCGAGCGCGTTCGTTGCAACGATTCCAAGCAGATTACCGGAAAAGGCTTCATTTTCTATCCGGCGACGGTCCTTCAAAAGCATAAATTTCTCTGAAAGTGGTATCGATGGCGATCGAACACCTACCTCCTGGGAATAGCCTAGTGGGCGAATTATGTGTTAATCAAAGCAGGAAATTAGGAAGAGCTGGCTTCTACCTCCTCGATACGGCTTTACTTTTGCCAGAATATCCAGCCGACCTTCATTGCTGAGATCTGTACGAATAGCCTTCATGGCCTTCTCAATTTCAGTAACAGGTTTGGCGTGGACATATGGCGTCCACTCACAAGCTCGCAGATTTTTCGTATCTTGATATTTATATGGTGACAGGTGCATGTGCAAATGACGGAGGTTTCGCTTACCTTGCAGAATAGAAGGACACGAAATCCTCGTTTCATCAGGAAGCGCATCAATGAAGTCGCTTCAGTTACTGACCCTCTTCGCCCTAGAGTAGGTTGCATATCATCGACCAGCGGAGGGTTCCAGATAATATAGTCTTTCTTCCCCGAAGGAGCACCATCAATACCAACGACCATGATCTCACTTTCTTCGAGGCTAAATATCCTTTGCATATGAGCACCGGGGTTGGCAAGGGTTGCTGTGCAGGAGACAAAACGCATGTATTTGTCTACAAATGTAGTCGAAATGAGCTTCTTGACAAAGGAGAAATCTTAAGTTGCACGAACTTCCGACGGCCGCACAGACTCTCCTGAATCTTCGCATAATAAAAGCGACATGGCTGATACTCGGTTAGCGAGCTGGCTTTGTTGGCGATAAGTAGGACCTATACCTTCCGAATAGTCCCGAGTAATAGTGTAATTCGTCCACTACAACCAGCTGAATAGCTTCAGTGGGCCACTAGCGAAGCAAACATGTGTATGGTAAATACCTTGACGTTCTGAAGGAAACTAAAATTAGGTTAGAGACCCATGCAGTCCAAGGACTAGAGCGCTTACGGTCGCCAGTCTTCTTCGTGGGGCAGAATGGACGCATGTATCGTGTCCTTTTGAAATCAGGATCACCCAAACAATGATCTCTAACAGCACACTTACAAAATTCGTAAAAATGACTGATGCATTTTCGCGTATGGCTATGTGAAAAAAAATGAGTCTGTCTAGAATGTATGAAGGTGTGATTCATACCTAGTCGTTGCTCCCTCGGAGTGTCCCCATCGTAAGTAGCTATTTGTATTTGCCCAAGGCTAGGGCAGCTCTGTATCATTTTCTCGAGAGATGCTTTTTGGTCTTGCGCGAGCGCCTGTGTAAACTTCAGTCTCAGAAGCCGAGATAGATTAGTAGTTGCACTGGCCTTCGTCGGGTAGATACAAATGGCCGTCGAGTTAGTATCATCCTCAAGAAACTTGAGAATGGGAACCTAGTCAATCGGTCTTACGGAAGCACATCTGGACAGTACAATCAAGGCCTAACCTGATAAATCAAGCTCTTGCCCGATGCAGTACTTGTGGAGACTACTACATGCTTTCCTTTGATGAGGGCCTCGATAGCCGATGATTGATGGGCATAGAAGGACCTGATCTTCCTTGCATCTGCGAGAGCTTGTAGAACGCTCTGAGAAGGCAAGGGGTTCATTTCACCTTGTCGCTGTGAAACTACTGGGAGGGGGGTCATGAGTGTAAGCGACGTACTTATTTGTGGCTGTCGCGCTTCAACTGTTTTACGGAAAACAATTTGTTCCCTATAGCATCCTTGTTTCATCAGATCTTGGATTAGCTCGTCCACAGAGGGCCGTGAGCTGTGTTCTGGAACAGCAGCGGTAGGATCTTCGTTCTTGGAGGGGGTGGACGACTGCAGGGAGGGATTGATCGGCAGATGCTCGTGCGCCGCCTCACGGAGTAATTGAACAGGATCACCGTCATCTGCTGTTGCGAGGATAAGGCTGAGGGAAGAGAATTGACATATACCATAGTGAGATAATAAAGGGGATTACTGGTTCACTGCTTGTTTGAAAACATCGTTCCTAGTTTCTATGAGCTTTTTCACGGCCGCGGGAGTCATCGAAGGGGGTTGCTGATAGCTGAGGCTGAGGGTCCGCCGCTGTTAGTGGAAGACGAGAATGCTGGTGAGTTTTATTTTTTTACCCGGCATTTCGTGATTTCCTGCCTTTGAGGCCGTCGGAAAACTCAAGCACAAGGACATGACCTTCTTCCCGACGTGCTGAGCTTGAGGAAGGAATAGTAAATTCAGGAGATTTGAGTCTACGCCCATCCCCTTTATCCACGCGTTCATTCACTTTGAGTTCGTTTTTCGGAATGTACGAAAATTTGACAAGGTCCGGTAATAAAGTCCTAAGCTTCTCCGTAAATACATCAAATCTTGCGAGGTTTCAAGGACGACAGACTTGATTTCCGCAACAGCACTGAGTTCGAGCGGTCTGGGTTCATAGCATTTATGGTTGTGAAAATAGGCAGAGTACCTCAACTTGCCGTTTAAGAAGGCGCTCGACCGAAGTCCTAATGGTATCAAATGTCGTTGCAAGCTGTTTCTTCGAGGATACGAATGCTAACACAGTATTCAAGGCCTTACAAATAAGTCAGGGCAATCGCATCATAATGAGGGCGTTGGAGTAACCTTGAAGACCTGGGGGTGAAAATAAATATTAAGAGAACAAGGTCATATGCGTGACCATACACACCGCAAATAACTAAATCTGATTCAGTACAGTCAATGACGGTTAGAGAATTGGCGTACCGAGTCGAAATGTTGTGGCCATTCAACCTGCTTGTCCTTTCCCTTGGTATTGACAGACCGTGCCTTCTTTGTCGATGAAGCTCTTTCTTTCGATCCACTCGAGGCCCGTTTCATGTCTCGGACTCGGACATGTGGATCAAAAAGGGCGGCTGGTTACACTAGGTGACATTGTATTCTATTTTCAACTCCGCTACAAAAACAACACACTCTTTCCGCTCGTCTGAGAATCCTCATTTCCATCTACTGTGAGCCCCGCTAACCGTGATTACCCGGGAAGACTAATGTTGACTCCTGACAGAGATGAGAGCCTCAGCCGTTCGACTGGTGCGGGTCATCCCTCGCAAGGTGATAGACTCATCTACAGTCAGAGTGCTGAATGCGCCTCCACCACAAACCCAGGAGCTCCAACGGCCCACTGTCCTGGATCTTCTCCTGCAGCAACGCGAGAAGGCTGGTGTCGAATGGCCCGCGAACATCCGAATAGAGCCTATTGTAAAAAAAGAGTCTTTTAAACCCGTTCAAGCGGAGACACGGACGACGTTGAAGAAGTTGTTGAAGGAGCGGTGACTCGCATAGTAGATATCGTATTTGAACAGAGTATTTTCCTTGGCATATCCCTTGCCCCCGTCCTTGAGTGAAAAAAGTGTCACTGAAGGGCCGTGTATAAGAATGTCATGCGATGGTGACAAACATATAGTAAGCGGTTCACTTTCAACCATCATGACAAGGATTTTCATACGAGGTACGCGTCGTGTCAGTGTTCCATGTCCCAAGCCGATAACCTGCACCAGATATTTTGTTGCCATTACTGGTTTTTCCTGCCCTCAGCTATTTCGCGGCGAAACACACCCTCGGACACATCTACGCGTCCGGTCTAGCCACCAAAATTTCCTCACAATGTCCTGCACCGAGCAGCGCCCTTCAGCATTTTCCCTACGCACTCGCATACACCGGCATTCCTTCACTCGATGGTCCGCTCTGTGGCTTTGTCGCTTTCTTCCACGAAGCAATGTCTTCGCATGACCCCCGCACCTTTCTCCAATATTTCCTCGGCGTCGGCCCAATCTTTGTCCTTACCCCAGCTATTGAAGGGTATCGTGCCAATCGTAGCATCTTTATCGCGCTCCCTGTCCTTTTCGGCCTCCTCAGCCAAATCCTTACCATGGGTGTCACTGTCCCACTCTACTGGCTTGTCTTCTTCCTTAGTGGTGGTCGGGCTCGTTTTGAAACGGCAACCCCCATCACGAAAGCACATGCCGAAGCCGTCATTTTTGGCTTGTTCATTGGGGCGGCTATTCCATCTATTGGCATGGTCATGATGCAGGATCCAACGATCACGGCTCTTTGGCAGGTCTACCCTGTGTTTGTGTCCGTTGCAGCGCTTTTGCATCTTGTTTTCCGCCCTGCAAGACACTACCCTCAATCTGGGTTCTCTATTATTCAAGTTCTCTTCTTGGCCATGTTTATCATCGCGTCTTCGGTCCACTTTGCTGTGATTTGGCCTCGGTTGAATGATGGCTCAGCTCTGAAAGCATTCTTTATGCCTTCGTTAGTTCCACTTACCAATGCGGACGCGCCCGCACAAGCTATGGACTTTCTCAAATGGGATTTTGCATTTGGTATTATGTCCATGGGGGTCGCGCAGCTCTGGTTTGTACCAGACCTCGTAGAAATCCCGTTTGTCCTGTTCTGGTATGCTATTGCCGTACCTTTCTTTGGTCCTGGTGCGGCCGTCATTGCAGCCAACCTTTGGCGCGAGGGCCAAATTGGAGACCGTATTGCTATTGCTAGGGAAAAGCAATCATAAATCAGCTTAATTACTATCGTAGGTAACGCGACAAGATGCATGTAAATATAATATAGGCAAAAAGACAAAGAAAGAGAGCGGATATGCCGTTTTGCTTCATCGTTTGGATTTACCATTCGCTTTCGGAGCAGCCTTCTTCTTTTTAGGCTTCTCGTTATCGGAGCCATCGGAAACATTGGCCTTCTTTTCCTCAAGGCGCTTGGCGTCAGCCTTAGCTGCTTTCCGCTCAAGTTCATCCCAGTCATCTCCTAGAAATTTAAGCAGTTGAGCTTCGGCGTTGACTAATAGCAGTTAGCGACCACCAACCTTCATCACTTTCCTCATCCCCATAAGAACCACTGTCGTCACTAGCACTCCCGTCGGAGTAGTCGCTCTCTGATTCGCTGCTCTCCTCAACAAAGTCATCAGACTCCGCCTCAAACTCAGATTCCGAACCGGATTGTTCGGAATGTTCGCTTTCGGCGCCTCCCGCACCACCAAGGAAATCCCATCCGCCACCTTGGAAGAACTCATACGGGTTCTCGTTAATATGTTTCATGATCGGGCCCCAGTTTAGGTTGACGGGACCTTCACTCATCGGTATATCAACAGAACTACCGAGAAACCTTAGTAAGCAAGAATGAATGCTAGAAGGACACACATACTCCAGCCAATTCTTGACATCATCCATCTGTGCACTTTGGATAGAGTTGATATGCAGTGGTGGCTTAGTAAAGTCCTTAAAGATGAAGATGAGATCGAACTGTTTTAGCCCGTACTGGACACGTTCTAATGACGCGATCTCGATATCGGAAAGGGTGACAACCAAGAATGGTGGGTCGGTGAGATGAACCAGGCATTCGGTTGTGGGCTGCAGGCGAACGCTTGTACGGAACGGCACACCCTCGAAGGACAATTCGCGGAATGGTATATCAAGCTCCAACGTCTCGCCAAGCTGATTCACTAGTTAGTTACCCTGATCGGCCCTGGTGCACAAAACCACTTACCGAGGCTGATGCCGCCTCAGCAATCTTCTCTGCGAAGGCCTTCACCTCCTTGTTCATTAGAGCCCTACGTCTGCGTTCCTGCTGTTCCATCTCAATTTCGTCTTCATCACCATAACGATGCTTCCGTTTCCTATTTCCGGTCTCATCAAACTGTACGTCGGTTGCCTCACGGAAAAATTGCACATCCTTTAAGAAACTCAATAAATATACTCTGAGCTTTCAGCCGGGAGAGTTCAGCTCACCGAAGTCTTCTTCTTTCCAATCATAATCGGCGACCTGAGGTGTAGATGGACAATAACCAATAGCTCGTGGTCACACGGCTGAAAGAATAGATGTTTGATATTGCTGAATAGAATATCTGTCTCACATGTGAGCCCAACACCTATTATGATCTATGTATGAGACTCACCAATTTTCTGTGCTCCAACGGATTGGTATCGAACACCATTCTGGTGAATCTCGACCTCTCCTGGCAGTCGTTTGCCATCGAGTGCGGGGCGAACAAACGCCTCTGGCATTTTAATGGGCCTCCTACCCTTCACTTCGACCAAGCTTCCCTGTTCAATCACATCCGCCATCTCCTTCTTTTGTTGTTCCCTCTTATTGGCTTCCTTCTTTAGCTCTGTAATCTGTTTGCTAATGTTGTCGAAGCGGTGGGAGTCTGGGGAACGGTAAGAGATGGAACGAATAAAGGTAGCTTCGGGGTCCTCGAAAGGCGTCTCATCCTTTTTCCCTGACATTTGGCCAGGTGTTTGGAAGTTGATTCTCAGGTATGTAAAGTCGCCTTCATCATTCTTGCTGACATTCTTAATGGTGTTGATGTGGAAGGGCACACTGAAACCGTGAATTGGTAGTATGACCGTTTGGGCTTTACGGTCAACATGAATCTTATGCAATCACTAAGAAAACTGTGTGGTTTGATGGCTGTGAGTACATACCCGTAGCCTATCCACCTCTGGTGGTAAGGCAGCTTCGCCTTTGTAACTTTGGAATTTTTTCCAAGTCTTTCCTTCACGGGCACTTGTCCCTCCTCCATCTTCTGAATAACGCCTGAGCCCTTCTTCTTGAAGTTTGTCATGCAACTCCTTCTGATGTTCGAACAGTTTGGCTGCAGCGGTCTGATGAACCTCGTCTTGAGCAGCTCGCCGAGTCTGATTCCTCAAAACCTTTGCGCCAGCCGCTCTCTTGACAGGAGATCCATTTGCGCGAGGCGCAACAGGTGGCTTCTTCTCACTTTTCTCTTCTCCCTCTTCTCCGTCATTTAGGAAGAACAAAGTATCTTTGGGAGACCTCGTTCCTTCTGTTAAAAGCGTGGAATTGTCCTGCTGGACACGGATGGTGTCGGTTAGATGGAGGGCGTATCTACTTTGAATTAGTGGGATGAAATTGGGCAAAAACGTCTACTCTCACGTACTTTTGACCGCCATCGACCAAATCAGTGAAACCAAGACCTAAAATCATGATCATATCCTTCTGCAGGACGCGGCCATTCTTGGAGGAGAGGAGGTAGGCGCTATCACGGAACTCCATGCCGGTCTGTTAGTGAGGTGAGTAATTTGGTAGTACATCAATGGGGAACGGCGTACTCCGAAACCGATATTTTTGACGAAATTCTTCTCGAGCTCTGGCTTCTTCTGTTTGATAAATGATAGCGCATGCTGATAGGCATCGCGAGCAACAACCCCGGCTTTAATGAATGACAGCAACTCTGTCTGCAAGGACAATAAGAGGTTGTATTGAACTTCTTGATCCTGCAGTGCCAGGTAATTAGATGATTCTACTCAAGAAAAGCTGCCTTCGAGCCCGACACTCACAGGTTTGGGATCTACGATGAAGGTTCTTCCGACGCTCGTGCAGTATGATTTGTACCGCATGCCGACGGATACCAGGAGAACACCTTTGTGTGCAATATTATCCTCGGTAGATTCCACGGTATATCGTAAGTCATATCCAGTTTTGCTAGAGCGAGAAATGATGATAGGAGGATAGCAGAATTCCACAAGCTGCCAATCCACCTAGGAGATGCACCATGCGTGAGCTTCAAGCCTCTAGCCCGGCAATGGAATATGCTTGCCTTGTCCAAGTTTTTGCCCTTACCCCACACCTTCATATCCGGGCCCTTTGCATCCTTCCCCTCCCCTGAGCCTAGGCGTGCTTCAATCTGGGCGGCCAGCATATCGTGGGTAATTTTAGATTCTTTATCCAGGATAGACTCGAGTTTGAGGGCCACATGGTGCTTCAGCAGTGTCGATGTCAACGCGCCAGCAGTTTGAGCAGCTTTCTATAAACACATGCGAGTTGAGCAAGTAGCTGGTTATCCGGTGTTTGCATCACTCACAATTTCCTCTTCATCTTTAACACTCATAGCTGTAGAGATAGCTGGCGACATATCTAACAACTCGGGCTTCTCTGAAGCTTCAGAGATCAGCTTCTCCCAATCCGAAATCAATTTCCCTGCATGCTGCTCCTTTATGAACGAGCCCACGCGCTTGGACTTGCAGTATTGCTCAAAGAACTTGGTAAGCGCATCATTGGAAGGTTCTTTGCTCTTTGCTTGCACGAAGATGGTAATCGGGACCAGGCCCTCCGATTTTTCGATTTGTGCGAGAATTTTAGCTGCCAAGGAAAACGACAGTCGTTAGCCATGCGGCATACCATGATAGCGCGCCTTTGAACCTTTGCTCGCCGAACATAGTATTGAGATCTGGTCTTTCTGAAATAGCATGAGGGTGGAAGGGAACTCATAGCCGAGTAACCATTGCTGGAAAGGTGCACTGAGTCACTAGGCTGGCGGCAGCACGGACAGCAGGAAACCCTGCTATGTACCTGTAGACACGTTCCCTTTCGCATTGGCTCATCTTCCGATCCAGGGTCCCCAGAAATGAGGATCAACCCGTCTGCATCTGCTATCGAGGCATAGTCATCGTTTTTGGCGACACTCTGCACACCAGTATGACCAATCAATATTGAGGTAAAGTGCGGGGCAAGCTGAGAAGGACACCGACCGACCAACCCTCATATATACGCCGTACGCGAGAGATAAACTGAGCTTTGTTCAGTTCGACATGCATTGGAGTGGACGTCGCGAGGTGGGATGGAGAGACAAGGGACGAATGTGCGCGAATGCGGGACGCGCCAAAAATGAGAACACGGCGGAGCGTGAAAAGACTGATGACTCAAGTCTCTAATCTATTTACATCCACATTACATATAAACCTTCCCTATGGGCCGTGTTAGGCGCGTAAGGTCATAAACAGGGCTTCCAGAGTTGAATCATGGTCCAGCGGGAGCCAAATTATGGTCGTATGGACCGAAAACGCGACATAGATCCGAGATTAGCAGCACCTTGCAGCGGAAAACAAGATGCGAAAATGCTGCCACAGATGCAAAATACTACCTGCCAAGAGCCATGAATAAACTAAAAATGACGGCCTTAGCATCTACCACGATGCCACTCCAGTTGGTTCGTCTTCTGTTTTAGAGGCTCGCTTTAGCAGAACAACTTAATGCCAGCACCTATGGAAAGAACAAGGCTAATAAGGCTGCAGCCGCAGTTGACACGGATAACTCCCGACAGTTGACATGAGACGCCGAGAAAGTCAAAGCAGATACCCACATGTATCCAGAGTGTACCTCGCTACGAATTGGCTGGGAACACCTAATGGTAGTAGGAGAGTACCTCTTGCAAGGTCTTGAAGCAACTCATGTGCATTACGTCATAATGTATCCGATATGGGGGTTCCCGTCATGAGAAATTGGGGATTGACGCACGAGCCACAAGAAAGGCGTTGGTAGTGAAGCTCCTGGGTTTGGGGCAAAGGCGCTTCGACTGAATTTTGAAGATGAGTCTAATGCCCTTGTGAGGGATGATTCGCACCCGCCAGGTGGCTGAGGCTCCTATGTCAGGAGTTAAAGCCAGCTGGCAGCTGTCCATCTGGGTATTCACAGTGGCCCACAAGAGATGGAGACGGAAAATCTCGCCAGGGTATAAGAGGCGCGCAGCTTGTGCGGTGGAGATGAAGGTACTTAAAGCGCGCAAGGTTCGAGTAGGTCGAAGTTGAAAGCATCAAGAAGACCCGATGCAATGTCAGTGCCAAATTGAAAGACAAGGAGACTGAATATATATCTGTCTACTCAATTAAGCAGGTCTATCACAACCGCCGTCTCCGTGTTTGCAACTGCCGCATTCACAGCGACTCTCACACCGTGCCTGCTTTCCCTTAATTCTGCGCCAGCGCATTCATGGATATGGCTGGTTGACTTCTCAGTGAACCTCAATGAGCCACTGCCCAACTTGCGCTTACCCAAACACATGCAACCGGCAAGCCTCTAGGGCTGTCAGCCTTTTACGTAGCACTTTACAGCCAGCACGTTTGTGGCGTCTCGTATAATCAAGGCATTCGTGAGCCGGTGTGTGCGTCAGTAAGATCTCGGTCTCGGGAGGTATTTTGTCGTAAATGGCTTTTTTAAAAAAAGATAAGTTCGCTGAGGACCACAACCTAGCCTGAGGATTTTGCAAATAATTTACCTTGTGCTTCCTCCTTTTCGGTGTATTGGAATGCTCCGGCCGCATATTTAGGCGTAGACTGGAAGTGTCTGTTAGAAACGGTCGTAGTGCAGCACCGTTTTTTTACCCACTGGAGAGCCATACACGACCCACTTTCTCCCTGAGGCTGTAGCAAATCCCATTGGCTCATGTTGCAGATAATGTATATTCGCATCTTTCATCTGAGCCCCTTTCATGTAGGCTCGGATGGAAGCCAACGTTTCCTCATCCTACGCTGCTATTAGATATTACGAAAACATATTGCACGGAACTTGACTTGCCTGGTCTATGTCTTCCTGGGCTTGAATTCCCTCGTCCAGGCACAACTGGTTGTCAACATTCGCGTGCTAGACCAGGATCCGCAGTAGCGAGAGCACCCACATCATGATTTCCAGCGATTATTCTGTGTAGAATATGATGTTAACATTCTTCCATTCCAACTGAATATAAGAGGAGTCTTAATTGCATTTTCACGGGATAATCCAAGCCAGCTAGCCAACGCAGCGTTTTCATCAGCTGGTCTGGGTATCCCCAGCTACTTAGATCTCCTGCGTGTAAGAGGACATCTCCTGGAGGCAGCGTATAGTGAGTCCGAGAGTGACTGTCCGAGATACAAACAAAGCGGGTCCATTCAGGTCCAGGGTGGGGAGGAACACTGGAGGGTTCTACATAGACGCGAGCGGTAGGGTGCGAGAGCACTCCGTCTTCTGGTAGCCGAGTGTCTTTAGAGCCAGAGAAGGCATCGAGAACTTCTTTGAACATGAGATGCTCAACGAAGGTGTGTAAGGACGTATTTAAAGCACACCTGAGGCAGTGACGGAGGGCTCACGACATACGTTGAGGTTGTTATGCGTCTGACTCGTGGGCTAATCGATAATAAATAAATAAATAGCGTCATTCATCCTCTATTCCAAGTACACTAAGGTCCTTTAGAATGAACAATGTTTCCTCTACACGAATCTCCAAAGCAGTCAACTTCGTAAGCTTCCCCTCCCATTCCGTCAGAATTTCTCGCTCCAACCGCGTCAATAAACTTTCGTCTTGACGTACATCGCTGCGCTCCCTTTTTTCCAGCACTGCCTTCACCTCCGGTACATCTTGTTCGGTTCGCCGCCTCACGCTAATGTTGTACAAAGTCTTGTAAACCTGACCCAGCAGCGTCGAAAATGCTTTGTGTTGATCAACGTACCTGTAAACCAGTTAAGCTATTTTCTTCAACGAAACATCGACGACGTACCAGAGGTAAAACGTGCGAGCAGGATTGCGGTCGGCACTCTTAGGTACTTCTTGAGTGCTAATGAGCGAGTCAGCGGCCAGAGCTGTCAGTAGAGTCCGAGCATCTCGTGCTGCCATCATCGCTATCTTTGAGATCTGCCACTTCGTTAGTCGATACACCACCAGGATGAGCAAAAAAACATGCCTGCTTCTCATCCATTTTTCCTGTGTCCAGTAACAGCCGTAAAATTCTCATGCCCTCGTTTCCGTGTCTTTCTCTTGTTACAGACTCTAAAACGTGTCTGCGGAGTCGTCGTCCAATAATGTCAAACTCTACCTGGACTTTGGATGAACTGTAAGAAATGAATGAAGCCGCCTTGCCGGCAGTTGTCGGGTTATCGCCACACGATAACATTCCCAAATACTCCTTTGTGCAAGTCGCATTGGATGGTTTTTTTGAGTTAGTCACGAGGCCGCGCGCGAGGCAATCTTCGTCTGAAAGCTGCAGCACAACATTTGCAACGGAAATAGGATCTAGCGACCGTTCGCCAAAAAGGGACTAGAATAGTAGCAAGAGGAATCTCACCCGAGCGAACTTCAGCTACACTGCGCTGCGAATTTTCGGTAATTTTCAGAACCGCTCGCAAAACAGATGCTGCGCCCTCGTTGTATCGTTTTTTTGCTGCATCAATGATGAGCTGGAGAAGCTGTTAGCCGCAAGAAGGAAAGAGAAAAGGATTCCAGACTGCTCACGTTATTCCGAATATGGACATTGAACTTGTCGAAGTTTACTCGAAAATACACAGTTTCCTATAGATCGAGGGCTCATAAACATGGGGCATGGGGCGCAAAGTAGCGACAGCGTCACATCGACAACATCCTCATACTCCTGGTGTTTTTTCTTCCGGCCTCGATGCACTGGTGGCTCGTTCGTTTTATTTTTCTGCCCAATGATCAACTTACTAGTCGATAGATACGCGCAGTACCTACCAGACCGGTTTTCTCGGCTTCCTCCTCCTCTCTTTTGAGTCGCGCTTCCGCGGTTTGTTTGGCTTCCCTCAATTCCTTTGCGGTAGGAAATCCTGATATCTTCGCCCTCTCTTCCGCTTCATACTTCACCCGTCTGTCTCTTGGTGATACATTGGACAGTACCGTCGACGGTTTTAGGTAACTGCCCATAACTAGTTTGTGCATAGCTTGTTTATATACCACGATAGCTGCTTAGCAACATCAGCGTTCTTGCATACAGTACATGGGGGCATGGGACATGCCTTTCTGCTCGTATACAGCCAAAACACTTAAAACACCCGGCAACCGGAGTTTTCCATGGTCAAGCACGATCTGTATTATCTCTGCACCCTACACCGACAGAGGTAAGTAACACAAGTCACTGAAAGGGACAAGAAGACGCACGGCTTTCCCAAAGAGCTGCTGAGCCACTAAAACTACTTTCCCAAACCTCAGCCGTGCCAGACATTCATTCACATTCATCTCAAAAACCTCTGTCCCATCTTCATTTCGTGCATGCCATACTAGGTTGTGTTGGACGAGAACCAGAACGGATGCTCGCACGGTGCGAGGCTTCAACTGGCTGTACCGGACTATTTGAGATAAAGGGAGTCGACCACGGGCGAGGAGAACAGATGCCGTTTGCTGTCCACACAGGTCGTGAGATAGTGCGTCATTTAAGCTGGAAATAAAACGATTCAGTACGGAAGTTAAAGGTCCAAAATGCGCATGGATAATCTCAGCGCAGAGTCGAGCTGTGTTGGAATCAGCCATGAGATGTTATTTGAAGTAAATGTTGTAGTGACGCCATCACTGTACTGTACTTCGGTAACTTCCGCCAGAAAAAGTCGATTTGCATAAAAACATATCAAATGCAGATGCAGTACACAAGGGTAAAAAAGACGTTAAATATGCTACTAAGATGCCATTTTTTCGGGCTTGAAACGACGGGTGATCCACAATGTCTCCTTTCCGGACGGGTTCTAAAAGTGTTGTCAAGATCGCTTACCTGTTTAAGTCAGCAGAAGAAACGAGACGACATGGTACCAATTGCAGGCAAGAAGCTTGTCCGGTAAACGAAGGAAATAACTTAGCCTATAATTATCTTGCATGTCTTCAGGTGATGTTGGATAGTGTCGCGGGCCGAGTTAATGGTAAGAGAATGGATAAGGTGAAGGGGGTGATAGTGTGGGTGAGCCTAGCAATCACACCACACGAGCACGTTTTGCGCCTATGCCGCCGTTATAAAGTATACGAAATAGAGGTGGACTAAACGAACCTGGAGAATCAGTGACCAGGTCTTCATCGTCGGAATTCTCAAAGCCAAACTCATCAAAACTGCGCTTAGAGGCCTTGCTGGATAATGTCACGGAGCTCTCGTTTGAAAACGACTCATTCCCGACATCTTGCTCAGCTTCCCACGTTGTGTCTGGATCACCTTCTCCATCTAGCTCATCATCCCATGTCTCGTCTTCGAGATCTTTTTCTTCCGTTGCTATATAAACGTGAGTCTTGTGGAGAAAGGTGTGTATTCAAGAGTCCTCACCATTTGTATTGGTTTGAACGCCGACGCATTGTTGTTCTTGTGCTTCTTCATTATCATCTATATCCGCGGAAGCTGTTGGGGGCGGAACTAAACTCAGCAGGTTAGTGTATGGTCACATAGCAAACACCCAGCATACCTTCTTCGTTAGTATGATTGTCGTATTCGAGCTGAGGGGTTTTTTCCGTGCGATCAGAGGGATGGAGTTCTGAACCTAGAAAAAAAAGCCTTAGCACTCTAAGAGGGAGTACGATATCAACGGGATACATACCTTCGTTTGCCGGAACTTCATCAGAGTCTTCCTGAGGTTCTGAATGTTCATTCGTTGTTCCTACTTGAGCGGCTGTATCAGTATCCTCGTTGTCGGCGTATAGTTCGAGCGGTGTTTCTTCTGTTGGCGCTACGTAGTCCTTGACCTGTTCCGGCTCCCCAGGCTCAGTAGCATCTAGCCCAGCCTGATCATCCATTTCCGATTGTACAGGCCGATCAACAGAACGACCATCTGTTGTAGTTTCGTCAGGGGTAATAATAGCAGTCGACCATGATCCTTCGTTCCCTTCTTTCTCCCCTTCTTCATCGTCCTCGGGAGAATCAACGAAGGGAGGAAGAGCAGATAAATCGAATTCACCAGCGTGTGCAGTCGTTTCTTCGGCTTCGTCGTGCGCAGAATAATGATCCTCCTCCGCATCCTCGTGCTCCTCTTCAGGTCGGTCTTCGGAGTGTTCTTCTGTCTCAAGGTGCACAGGATCGATCACAACAGCGCCGTCAGTTTCAGCGTACTCGCCCCGCGAATGGTCAATTGGAGCTGGCTGTTCCTCGCCTAATGACACAGTCAGATGTGGAAATATTATCCAATACCACAGCTCGACTCACCGATTTCCTCCTGTGTATCCGAGTCTTGCGATTCATCCACCTGGAGGTGCGTAAGGCCCTCTTGCAGTATGTGATACCTGACAATAAAGCGTGGTCCAATGATGTACAGTCGAAGGCGGAGAGGGCCAGCTAAGTTGGCAGAAGCATGTAAGATGTGAATGTCATGCAAACTAATTTCCCGCGCATAAATATTGTCCTAAGTCAAAGAAAGGTTAGGCTATATACCGGAATAAGGAGTAAGGACATACCTCTGATATTGTGAGCTCTAGCTCATAGGCATCGAAAGCTAATTCGTTGCCATGGATCTCGAGAACGGTACTAACATACTCATCCTGCCGAAGGACATCAAATACATGAGCCAATGGCTCATAATACAAGGCAGGCGCTTGCTGCAGTAGCACATGACGCTCCTGGCTATCATCTTCATTAGGTAGAGGCCCAGCAGGGTTGAAAAGGGAAAGTTCTGGGTGATCAGTCGAAAAAATGGCAAGCAGGATAGGCGGTGGTGCATCGAGGTAAACTTCCTCAGGGACTTCATTTGGTAGTTCGATGTGCACGAAGTTCTCTTGTTCTGGGTCTTGTATCTCTTCGTGAGTTACGGCCGGTTCGATCAACCCTGTGGATCGAGGTCCAGTACTCGCAGAGCGAGCGGCAGGGTCCCGAGTATCAGAATTTGCGTCCGTGCCGCTGTCGTCGTTGGTATTCGGTTTGGTAACACCGGCAGCATGCATCTTGGGTCCCTCCGTCGCCTTTTGAGACTCGGAAGATTCTCTTTGAGAAGCTAACTCCTCGACTGGATTCAAGGGGATGTGAGCTATTCCGGTTCATGTCGTCTCCGAAAACGTTGGTGCTTGGAATTCCACCACTGTCGGTCACAGGCAGGGTCTGAGTTGTAGACTGTGAAGCAACAGAACTATGACGGGCCGAATGATGTTGTTCTGAAGAGGTTTCCTCGTCTGCGGATGGAACGGCAGCTTCCGCCGCATGTTCAACAGCCTCACTTACGTGTGACGATGAAGGCGCTAGTAATTGCCCAGTCTCAGTTGACGGAGCATCAGCGCTGGAGTCAGCAGCAGGAACCTTGGATATTGGCTCCACAAATGCATTGTGAGCGATGGCATTCTCTAGTGATGGAAGAGGGGTGACGGAGAGAGGAAGATCCGGAGTGGAAGGGATGCCAATCGCGTGGGTCGCAAGCTGAGG
The DNA here is from genome assembly GCA_004296355.1 of Lepiota venenata. Classification (NCBI taxonomy): domain Eukaryota; kingdom Fungi; phylum Basidiomycota; class Agaricomycetes; order Agaricales; family Agaricaceae; genus Lepiota; species Lepiota venenata. The sequence goes on from RCFS01000003.1 coordinate 1,520,682, forward strand.
CTGTGGAAACTCGACAGAAGGCACTGGAGGTAAGGATGCCACCGTGACGAAGGGTGACTGCACCCTAGACGCATCCAGCAAGTCAACATCCAGTGGCTCGCCGGGAGTCGGATTATGGCCGTGGTGGTCATCAGCCATATCGTACTCGATGTGCTGATCTTCTATATAAGCCTCCATGTCCACCTCAATGCTAGGCATTGCGTCGGTGATTGTTACTTTTGGTTGGTCAACCAAATTTCCATCATCTTCCATCGCGGCTTCGTCCTGAAACCAGGGATCGGATGACGAGGCTTGCATCTGTATATCGTGGTCATTTTGGTAGTCAATCATCTGCGCGTCGTAGGTCTCCATAAGCGTCGTAGTCATGATGGGCTGCAAGGAAAACTTGCAGCTGACGAGAAGCAGGTCGGAGCAGTCAGTCAAGCCAGTCAAAGCGAGGCAAAGAAGTGCACCCGGCTTATGTAACCAGACGCACTGACCCCGACAGCGTCATACTTACACAGCGCCTGGCATGGTGGTATCATGGCTGCTGTCCACGATGCGGACACAAATTATCTCGTGCGCCAGTCGATGAATACAGGTTATCAGGTGTTCTCAATCCTCACTCCTCCGTTGTACACAGCCTTCGTTGTCGCCAGGCGAGGCCGCGCAGCCTGGTCCCTCAATAGACTCCTTAGAGCGACCTGGGCAGGGGGTCTGGCAGGTTCGTAGGGCAATCAGCATCCGGGTTATTCGCTCAACCAGTCGACAGGCACTGCTATTGGAGGCGGCACTGCGTATGCACGATACCAATATTCAAGCGAGGCATTTGTGCAGCAACGCCGAATTGAGGTTTCTTACGATGTGAGAGTACCTGCCACCGTATTTTTCCGACAAATCACCCACCTCCCTCTAGACAAGTAGGATACGGTCGCAAGATCATTCTACGATTGGTGCCTTCTTAATGGCTCTTCTCACACCAGCAATATTCTGGAAGCGGGCGAGCCTTGTAAATCCGTACGCCCCATGTTGAACTTGATCTTTGGAGTACTAAACTGATTCCCCGAAATCAGTCATACTTGGTGGCGCTGGAATTGGGAGTGCACTAGGTACCCTGACGCATTACACACGAACATTGACCGGTAACCCACCAGAAAAGGCCCAGGTTGTGATCCTAGAAGAGAAGGGAGAACAAGTCGTGTAGATTTCACATTCAATCCCGAAATTCACGTTCGCCCAACACTTTTACAATGTCTTTACCCCTAAGTAACTCGCGATGTCATATTCCAGTATCTCTCCCAACGTCCTTCAACCTTCCATCCAGTTCAGGGACTGATAACCAACAAGTCCTGGTCACCTTCAGTATCTTTAAAGGTAAACTCCCGACCTTTCCTGGCAGCCGATCCGTCAAACGCGTCAATTGGGCTCATATCTTCCATCGCTGATACATTCAAATGATTTTGGTAGTGAGCGTGTGACCTTGAACGATGTATTACGAGGTCGATGGCGTGCTTCCATCTGCTGGCGGCCTTTCCCTCGCCTCCAGCCTTATCTCGTTTGTTGCGTTCCTCGAGCACACCCTTAGCCGCAGCACGCGTGGCCCTCGAGAGGTTCTGCTTTCCCTCTTCGCCCAGCCGCAGCAGCTTGTTGACAAATTGACATCCTATCAAATGGATCGTCCTTACGTCAGATATCTCCAAACCCAAAACTCAGGCACCCACCAAGCAAATATTTCCTGACAATAATACTCATGATGCTCCCACTCTCATGGTCAATGAGAAATGTCCCTCGTTTCAAAGCTGTATACCCGTCGTGACCTTCGGCCATGTACTCCCTTGTTACAATTTTGTACTTCTTATCACCTCCATCCCTAAGTATCGGTTCCTCTTCCACGATCCTCTTGGGTGACCCACCGTCTTCATGATTCGGTGACTTCCTTAACAGTGAGACAGTGAGGACACGTTTTCCCGGAGGCAGACGAGAGTCCCAGGTGACCCTGAGCCCTGATATTACGGGGAACCGTCTGCGTGCCCAGTCAGAAAATCAAGGAATTAAGAGGATAAGTATTACCCTTCTTGTGCTGGCCACGATCCAAGAGCAGCTTCCAAAGCATCCCAAATTTCCCCCCCATCAAGTTCCAAAACGACCACAGGGTCGTCAAAAGGCAAAATCTCCATGATATCCCCCAAGGTGACAACGCCTATAACAGATACTAAATATGAAAGATGCACGTCAATGTGAGCAACCTCCGTACCTGGACCATACGTGGAGTCCCCGCGAAGAGTCCCCGCAGATATGATCACACCATCTGATCCTCCACACCCCTTCAAACAAAGTGCGTCGTCGTAAGCATGCCTGATGACGTCTGCGATCCAGTTTGCAGAAGCAGTCTTGTTTAAAGCACACCTTAGGGCTCCAAGAATTTCTCAAAATGCGTGTCTCAACTTACCTCGCCCACACGTAGGTAGCGCGATCGTAAGTCGAGTGTGGTAGTCGTTCTGCACACTGGTGCTTTCATCGCAGATGTTACAGAGGACAGCACGTTTCTCAAAACCTCAGTTAAGGTGGGCGATGATTTCATCCCAGGTTGGATGGCGTGACGCTTTCCTGCAAGTTGGAAAGCGGATAAGCATAAGCAACGTCTCCCGGGAATTAGAAACTATGAGCTTACCAGTGATCTTCTTGATCACCTTCCGCCGAATGCTGCCTTCTGGAGCATCTTCAAGCTCCAGGACTATTTCACTTAGCTCCCTAAAGTCATACCCGCTCTTAACAACAAGTATGTCCCCCTTGTCTTCCTCAGCTCCGAGGACCACCTGAGAATTATCGTGGCCTTCCCATTCGTCGATGCCCTTACTGACAAAGTAAGAATGGTCGTGGCCGCCGAGGAGGATGTCAGCTCCATGTTCGTTGACAACTGGCCGGTTCGTTTGGGTAGACGGGGACAATGCGAGGAGTTCTCCGGCTAGTCTAACGTCCTGTCGATTAAATAGATGAACCTGTTGCAAAGAACTACAGATGAGAGAGAAATATTCACATTAGGCAATCTGGGAGCAGTGTAAGTGGCAAGTCGTATAATCGATTTGATTTTCCGTAATACATACCGCGAATGGGAGAGGGCGATAATAATGTCACAACGATATTCGCCATTCGGATCCCGCAATAGCTTGGATAGTTCGATCGCAGTACTAGCCATTTCCTTGTACTCGAACTCGGTGGGCCAAGAAGGAACTGTGGCGACCCAGTCCCTACACCGTACCATTACATCCCATTAGGTGCCAGCGCCTTCGTTCTCCGAAAACACTTACTTTTCGACAACGCCAATCAATCCGATGCGGGCTCCGCACCGCTCCAGGACCTGGAAGGGGTAAAGGTACTCGGGCACCTTGGACGTGGTGGTATCGATGATGTTGCTAAGGATCCATGGCTAGATGACATTAGTCTGCGGATTGGTGACTTGAACAAGAAAGGGGGCGCAACGAACGAATGAAGAGTCCTGCACGAGCTTTGTCAGGTGTGGGTATCCTATTTTGACTTTAGCTGAAGCATTCCCAACTTGCTTCGACGACGCACCAAAGTCAAAGTCATGATTCCCTGGAAAGGACGCATTGGGATCGAGCAAGAACTTACAAGGATAAAATAGACAGACCTGTGAGCGCAACGTCTATTCCGATCTCATTCATCACGGGTACCTATATCACCCAACTCATATCAACGGATGTAATGACAATGAGAAAATGATAGGGCCATACCATATGACTTCCCCGGGTCACTGAGCTCTCAACTGAAGGCGAGAACACGTCCCCAGAGAACAGCACAAGCCCTTCCCTCTTCCCGTGCTGTGGTTGCTCAGCCCAGCCCCCCCTCAGCTCGTCCACAAGGGCTGCAAATTGGGTAACATCGATAGTCTCGCCCGATCGTCCGACCTTCTGCGAGACACGATACACATCGTTGAAATGCAATATTGGGAGTATCGTCATTTTGCTCGCAATCGCATGTAAGTGTGGAGGGAAGACCCAGGCCTGGATATGCCGCGATTGTTCGCCTAGATAAAAGATATGAAATCGAAGTACGTGCTGCCAGTGTGTTGCCGGAGCGGATTAGTACATTTAACATTGCTCGCGTGACCAAGGTTTCATCTTAGTACAGTATGTACAGTTAGGGGTGATATTGTGGGCAGCTTTGGAGAACGCAACACTCCCAGACTACAGCAGAGGATGCTAGGGTAGATGAGAAGTCTTTCCTCGTGACGACCGCCGACTACTGGGTACCGGACCACGGGCTGAGGGGTGGGATCATGTCGTGTTCATGTCGTGTTCATGTCGTTCAGTAGAATTGCGAAATTATTCCTGTGCCCCTGCCGGAGGACGACTTTCTTCGTAAACTTTTCAAGACTCGCCAACTCGGGTTCGCGTTGTTTCTGATATAGCCAGTATGCCATCTTTCCTCCGGCTCGCCACCGACATTTGAGCTCAGCGAATCCGAGGGTGTTCATGAGACTCGTGAGGTGTTTGAATGTCATGTACCGCGAATTGGCCACGCATGGCAGAGGTAGCTGCTCGTAGTAGTTAGGAAGCAATGCCGGATGGGAGAAAGTGAAACCCACGACAAGGAACAGGTAACCCTTATCTGTTAGCAACATCTGGGCTAGATGAAGCATATGGCCTTCCCATCGTCCGATGAGGAACTGGGTATTCACTGTGGCTGAGCGATATTGAGCTGCTCACCTCGATCTTTTGCCTCTGGTACAAAGTTGACTACTAGGCTCAAACTAATGGCGTTCCATTTATTTCTGTTCTCCACTGGACTTAAAAGCAGAAAGTCTTGTTCTTTGATCAGGGGATGCCGTGAACGCAAGTCGATGGGTGTGTTTTGTACCCAGGAAGCGCATGCTTGATAGTTGTCCGGCTTTAGAGCCCCTACTTCCAACAACCTGGAGCCCAGAGAGTATTTGGGGGAAAAAAAAGGTCAAGTGCTTATAAGATGTTGTGAAACGACTGACGCACCGAAATTTGTCCCCCCTTCCGACTTTATGCACCTTTTCCTCTCTCAACCATTCAATGAATACCCTCTCACTCCCTCCGCCCCGGTCATTCCCCTGTCCAATCGCAGACATTTGCTGATACCACTCCAGCCCGCCTAGTTCCTCGATCTCGTCGTGGATCCTGACAAGCTCCTCTGCTTGGGCGGTATTGAGGGTGAGTTTGCTCCTTAGTTGTGTTTGTGCTTTGAGCAGAACATGGAACCTGCGAATAACGGCTCGGCTGGCTTGGGGTTTGCTCGACACAGCGTTCGCAGAGTCGGACGTTTGAGAGATAGGACGTTTGCGCTTCCTGGTCCTAGGCATTGAGACCAAGTCAAATAAATGATCCAAACATAAATAATTATGTTCTATTGGCGTTCGTGGGGCCATGAGCGGCATATTCAAAGTTCTTTCTCTTTTTGAGTGTGAACACGGTATTGCACAATAAGAAATCTATATACAATGATCGCGGAGACCACGGAGCAATACACGTGTCGACAACCACCAGAACTGTCATTGAAGAAGTCATGACTTGCATGAACATGTAAAAGAGCGATCCTGAAGCTGCCGGGCCGTGCGCGCTAGATGGATCATACGAAACCCCTTCCTCCCCGCTTGGCATCGATCTTCTTGAACCGTTCGTCCTCGTGTCTCTGCAACCATGGAAAATGAATGAATGCAAACGAGTTCGGGGATAGTAAACCCAACCTTTTTGATCACACACAAGGTGGCGAGCAGGAGGCAAAGTACAATTGCCATGTAACCATAGACGGTTCTGGATGTCAAGGTTACTTGGGCGATCGCTTGGGAGAAGTATGGATTCCTTACGTGAAGATGTTGTTGAGGGTCATATCGGCGAAGCCGGTAATGGGTTGAACACAGAAATTGGAAGTGATATTTGGGTTGAGATTGTCAATAAAGTCTTTGTTGGGGCAGAAGGCGCTTATTTCTGGCAAGTCGGTGCTGTTAAAGTAGCCGCAGCACTTGAGCTACACAAGGGTTGGTCAAGGGCACAAGGAGATGAATGAATGAGACGATACCGCGTCTTGAAGGGCCTTGCGGGTCTCAGGCGTAGCTGCCACCCACAATGCATGAAAGTTGGCTCTCTCCTGGAGGGTGAAGAACCAAACAAAGGTGCCGATGATAATGATACCGACGGCGTCAATTAAGAGCACATAGTTGGTAATGACCAGGCCGATGGTGATATGGTTGCGCTGGACGACGCCAGCAATAGATACAGCGAAAGTAATGATGAGTGCAATACCCAAAATGGTCCCGGCTGGTTCAGGTAAGATGTGGTGTAGGAGACACAGTATTGCAGAGACGCACCGGTAAGGTCAGCATTGGAGAGGACCATGTTCATCAACAGGTCCTTTCTCCGCCATACTAGGGAGAGCGCAAGCGCGACAGCGCCAGCTGCGAGCAACAGGAAGTCCAAAACAGCCCAGACACCCATTAACGTTCTGGAAACCATCTTGAAATGAAAAGATTTGAGAGAGGTTTGGTTTGAAGTCGGTGTTGTTGAGGAAGGGAGGAGGGTGTGGGGTGACTTTTTTTTCTCCCAGAGAAAAGTCGCGACGATAGAGTGATACAGAGGTAGCTGTAAGACCTGAGACAACCAGCAAGCGACGGACAAGAGGAGCCGAGAGGGCAAAAGAAGGGATGCTCAGCGGCTTGCGCTGGCGCAACCGAGCTAAGAGAAAAAAACGAAAAGGAAAAAAAAAAAAAGAGTAAGTGGTAGAACGAAAGAAAAGAGTGGTGGAAACGCACCGACGGTTGAGGGAGTGGGTGCCGAGGGGACGAAACCTGATGGGCGGGTGACAAAGAGTCTGGACTATCAAGTTTGCAGTGGCCATCATTGCCCCTGTCAACAGGGCCGGTCACTATGGCCACCCACGTGTCTCTCTACCGCATTCCATTTCCACCCTCTCTAGACGGTGGTCTAGCCTCTGTCGCCATGGCCTCCTGGTTTACTGCACGAAACTATTATCTCAGTGTGCAATCGCACACTCATCCCCCCGCACAGTGACTCCAGGTGACTCCGGGATCCGTCCAGTATGGATCAGCGCACTGCCTTTTCATCGAGTCAAAAACGGAAGAATAAATCCCGTGACACGTCACGGCCATATAACCTGGCCCTCGCTATTTTCTCTATTTCGTTTATTACAGCATTCCCACTCTTTCCTACTCTTTAACAATCATGGACAATGAACACATCGTCATTGGCTACAAACAGCAAAAGACAAAAGTGGCCAGGAACCAGACTGACTTGAACGGTAACCACTCTAGCAACTCGTCGTTTCCCGAGCGTTTAGCTTATCCTTTAATCTTCAGCTGTAGGTTCTAGAGCTCCTTGAGAAAGCAGCACCGTGTTCTCATTATGGGTTAGGCCCGGCGAATCGGCGCAGTGGTTTCAGTCGACAAGAAAATGAACGCAGGGGGAAACAGGGCTAATCAAGGTATGCTTGCTCAATCTCCTTGGGCCCATTCCCTCTCAGCAAAAAACAGGGACAGACCACCAGCGCATCGTAAAACTGGACTACCAAAATGACGTCGCCCCACCCCCAACGATTTCTCGTAGCGTTGGACAGGTAGCGTGGTCGAACTAACTCAATACGTCCCCTTGGCCTCTTATCGTCCCCAACTCCTGACAGGTAATTCAAAAGGAACGAATGGAACTCCAGCTTTCTCAAAAAGATCTGGCGCAGAAGATCAATGAGAAGCCTTCTGTGCTACAAGCCTACGAGTCTGGCAAGGCTATTCCCAATCCCCAGATCCTCGGCAAGCTTGAGAAAATACTCAAAGTAAAGCTCAGAGGTGCGTTTTTAACCACCCACCACAGTTAATCCCTTGGCTCTAACACATCCTTCAGGTTCAGACATTGGAAAAAAGATGGAGACGCGGGAGGGGAATAAGGCAAAGGACTCTTGATAAATTTCTTCGTCCCCTCATCCTACACTACATATTCTAGACATGCCAACCCATGAATTGGCGGAATGAAAACATACTACTGCCAAAGTCACTGAGCATTTACGATACCGCCTCACCTTCTGCACCGCCCTGTTGAATCAACACCCGTCAATTCTGGGCCCAATGCAGGAAGAGGAGAAAACTCACATAAGAAATGTAATCTGCGGACTCGCATGCTTTGTACTCTTTTAAGAGTTCTTCGCATGTCGCACTGGTGATATTATTAGATTCCAGTGTAGGACAAGATTTGGGATGTCCATACCGAGCATCATCAAATTCCTCTAGCCCATTTTCAAACATCCTCTGTCTCTTATATTGCTCTAAGAAAGCATTTCGTCTCCGTAGCCGGTCAAATTGATCCAGCATACGCTTAAACAACTTCCCGTCCATCAGTAAATAGTGAGATGAACTGCCGAACCTTCAAGCGAACTCACGGAGGCAATGCTTGTGTGATTCGCTAACATTAAGCCACTGACACGGTGATTTGTTGTGATGTATGGAGATCTACGTGTCAAGGCCACTTGAATCGATGCGGGACCCCATGGAATAAAGTTAGCAAGTTGTCGTTCACGGATGCGTAGCAGTGATTGATGAACCTGGTTGCACGGAAAGGTATTCACACATCAAATCAGTAGTGGTTCTTTGGGGTGTGGGTAACTTACATCCGTGGGGTCAACATCACCCTGGATGATGTTCAAGATGGAGATGTAGCACGCCGTCTTGCTGGGAGTCGTTGATACCATTCTATTCTTGGGTTGTAACAGTCTTCGCATGACGTCTAGCACCGTTGTTCGTCGGATGGACTTGGCCTAGCCATTGCGAAAGATAACGTTAGTCTACCGCATTAACAATCCAAGGGATGAGGGTACATACTTGGTCGATTTGATCACTTGTGAAGGGTGTATAAGAAGTCATTAAAAAGTGACAGCGAGGGGTCGGTATCAAAGACGCAATAATGCCAACTAAATCGTTGTTCATATATCCTGGGTACCGTAATGTCTGAGTACTGGCAGCCATCACAGTAGAAACCTGTCCCACCAGTCAAGCCCACCATTCCGAGGGAACCCAAGAAAAAGTACTTACCAATTGATTTGTCTGATCAAAGGATGCCGTCTGTATATGTAGCCTATCCGCTGATATCCGTGCCAATGCTCCATTATCCAGTACAACCACCGAATCCGCATGGTTCACTAGTCGTTTAAGCGCCAACAGAGAATTATATGGCTGGACTACCACTTCACCCTCCTGCGCGTTTGGAAAAACGCTGTAAGTCTGGATAAGTTTCTTCGGAAACTTGTCGTTGAGCCGTTCCAGAAGGAAAGAGCCGAGTCCGGAGCCTGTACCACCAGCAATGGAATGCATAAGCATAAAGCCCTATTGGATATGCACGTCGTCAGTTAAGGAAAAGATAGAGACCAATATTTAGGGGTCCGCACCTCGAGCGAGTCGCTCCCCTCAGCCTCACGATCAATCATTTCCATAACCTCCTCGTATATCTTCTCCCCGGAGGAGTAGCCCTGTGCCCAATTATTCCCTGCACCCCCTCCGTCCGTTGAGACAAAAATATTTTCTGGATTGTACAAATTTGCATAGGGTGAGGCCAAGATGTTATTGACGACCTGAACGTGTCTATCTCGTTATGATGGCCACAATAGATCATCTAGAGAGGCGAGCGCACCCTTGGCTCGAGATCAACAAGAATAGCTCTAGGAATATAGTGCTCATCGTCTGCCTGGTAAAAAAACACATCTTTCCGATCCCCGCCTTCGGTTGCCCATTCCTCAAGGATTCCCTCCTTGCTGATGCCATGCTCTGCACACAACCGCTGCCAAAACACAGAACCCACTTGATTATTACATGAGTAAATACAAGGAGCCTTGTTGAGTCATCTGCGCACTTTGGTTTCCGCATTGGCCGAGTTGGACGGTGACGATTTCTCGGGGCATGATCGACGCGCAAGAGTAGCATATGTAGTAGTCACGCGGCAGTGTCACGTTGACTAATGAACACGCTTCATATATGTAAAATCCAAAATTACCTCTCCGAATATACATAAATAAAAATGGTCCTTCTTAGAAATGAACAGCTATTAGGGCCAAAATAAACAGTAAAGGCAAACGCGATGGAAGGGCATGTGAGGCAGCAGATGCTTGTTGGACAGTGATGGCACCAGCCGCAGCAGTCTCCGGCTAGAGCAGCACCGCAAAGGCCTGAGCCCACGAGGGAGCTACTTGGCAGCAGAACAACAGCCATGCCACCTTTGGTGTACTCGACATCAAGGAAGCCCTTAGAGCCCACAACCCACTGTTGACAGGTGAAAACACTAATCAATGATTAGTTAGATTCATCGCTAAGCTGTATCACATCAGATTGTTCAAATGAGGCTCACTTTGTCATTGCCGTGCTGGGCTCATAAGGAGATGGAACAGCGATTTGAGTACCGTTCTGGGGCTGCGAGGGCGAAGACTGTCAGGAAACTGGGGCAGAGTTAGGGTGGAAATTCTGCAAACTTACAGGAGATCCAATGTTGGTGACAACGGAAATCACCTGTCCCTTCATCACAGCTATGCCATAAGGGCTTGTTGTCAAAATGCGGGTTTCCTTTTCCAACCAATCAGTTGACTTCACGAGGAAATTACGGAACTGATCATTCTAAATTAGTGATAGTTTCACAGTCAACTCTCAAGCTAATCCACCTGGTTTAGAGAGGTGATGAACTTGTAAGCATCTGATCGCGCGTAGTGAGATGGCCACAGAGGTTCACGATTGAACTGTAGGAAAAAATAAAATCGGCGATCAATCAATATATGTTTCAAGTGACACAAGGATTACCCACAGGATCGTTGCCACCTGAGAAACCTTGCTCCTGTCCATAGTAAACAATTGGGATGCCGTCTGTCATAAAACTGAAAACCATGGCATTACTAAATAAGCCGTTAGCCGAAAGATCCGTAACCATTCTCGGACGTTCTACTGACTATAGGCTCTGAGGATCGACAGATTGGTTGTGCCACCGGGGAACGTCCTGGTTTTCCAGGAAACAACCAAGCAACCCAGTGTCCTATTTAGTGTCTGGATAAGTTTTGGAACGGAATTTCAGGGGAAGGAGAAAGAACACGCCTTGAATTTGGACTTGGACTGTTCAAACACATCCACGAGTGCAGATGTGTTTCGGGGACCAGGAATTGCAAAGGCCTCCATCAATGCCGAATACAATGGGAAATTGAGAACGGAGTCGAGGGCTTGAGGGCCTTGATATTGGGCTACAGGACTAAAAATCGAGTTGGCTCGGTTCTCGCAAATGATGGGATCACTGAGCATACTCAACCTCAAGCCCCCCAAAGACCTCTCCCATGCAGAAGACGCCTGCCTTGGCGCAGAATTGTGGCCAGAAGTCCGTCTGCACGTGCCTATGCGGTTGTAGTTTTAAGGGGCTTCAGGGTCGTACCATGGTAATAAAGGTACATTTAAGGGGATTACGTACTTGGCAGCTAGCAAGGTTGGTTAGCACGGAAAACATAGTCACAAGAGCTCCTTAATACCCACCGTCGATTCGAAGGCCGTCGATATCATACTCCTTGACAAGACTCTGGATCCAGTTGCCATATTGTGTAATGACAGTGGGGTTGGAGGTGTCAATGTCAGGGAGTGGCACCGTTTCATCACCCAGCCAGCAGTCCTGTTCACTAGGTAGTGTTGCCCCATTGAACAGGACAGTAAGGATGATAAAACGACTAGGAAAATCATCAGATACCTTGAATAGGGAGGCAATTCGTCATACGCACAGCGTCCGCGAAAAAGTACTTGGAATAGTCTGGTGAGGTTGATGTAGCCATAACATTATTGACCACGATATCGACCATAATGTACCTGAGAATAGAGTATGGGTAGGGTTGACGAACAACAAAGGTGGGCTCACATATCACGACGGTGGAGCTCCGAAATCAGAGCTTTGAGGTCCTCGGCGGTACCGAAGCGGTCGTTGAGTTTGCTGACGTCTGCTGTCCCAATAGCCGTGGTATGGATCTCCGTATGCAGAGGGCGGCCCTTCGTAGTTCTGGTTTATTGGGCTGATCCAGACTGATACGTGGGATTAGAAAAGGGGTAGTAGCATAGTGATATGATGGTTCTACCCACCAGCAGTGAAGCCGGCATTCTGGATATAGTCCAGGTTTTCACGAATGCTTCAGAAGGCGGAAATTAGATGGGGAAGGGGTCTAGATAAATTATGTGGGGACGTACGTATTCCATGTCCCTCCGCAAAACGTTCGCTTTCCGGGATCACACACAGTGGGGTCTGCACCCTCTGGCAGAGCAAAGCGATCGGTAATTAATCTGGGGGATGGGGGGTAAATGTTACGGAGGGGGGAGGGGGAAGAAGGGGCACAGGGCTTGCGTACTGGTATATTGAACGACCGCGCCATTGATCTGCTGTGGCGGCACAGGCATAATGGAGAGAGGCAAGGAGAGAGAGGAGAATGGAGGGGGAGAGCATGTTGTCGAGGGAAGGAGTGGGGTGTGCGGTAAAGAACGACTGGCTCTGATGAGCACGCGGTGAGGGGGAACGCAACTTGGAGAGGGGATGAAGTTGGGGGAGAAATAATAATATAAATACGCTTGTTTTTATTGTCGCGCATCAGGATCTAGGATCTCAAATCTCAGATCCCAGATCTCATTCTCTCTGCTGGCCAAACACTGGTCATGTGCTCCTAGGCTCGGAATCCCACGTCACAACATCCCCTCACTAGACGATGAGCTTGAGGACCTCCAACGGCGAGTCGTTCACAAAGTATGGCTGGCTTGTTTGTTTTTGGGTTCTTGTCATCCCGTTCCAGGTGCTCTTTTTCGTCCCACCTCCCGTCAAATTCTCTTTCTTAGTGTTCTCAAGTATGGGTATCATATATCAGCGCTGAACCAAATCAAAGCTGTTCTAACATGCGAGAGCAACCAAAGTCCACTTCCTGGAGATGCTACTTCGCTCCCGTCATGCATACCCATGTCGAATTTTGTCTTTTCCTTCGTGACCGCCATCTTTACGGTGGGCGGTCTCGCGGGCAGCCTTGCCGCAAACATTATCATGGATCGCTGGGGACGTAGAGGAGCGGCAAAAACTACTGCCCTCCTGCTAGCCATCGGAGCAGGCCTTATGGGTGTCAGTGGCACTGTCACGGCTCTGAGCTTTGGCAGGTGAGCCGCAGCCCTTTCCACCAGTTGTCTGTACCTGCTATATCTTGGGGGACCAGGTTTCTCATAGGTGTTGGTTCGGGTATTGGCATTTGTGTCGGGCCCATTTATGTGGCAGAGATCGCTCCTTCTACAATAAGTGGAAACATTGGTCTGTCAAGTTCATCACCACTATTTTGGGCTCTTCTGTTGAATACTTGCCATAGGTGTTTTGACGCAGCTTGGTATTGTACTCGGCATTATGTTCACTCAGCTCGCAGGTTTTCGTTTTTCAACCCCGACTGAGTGGCGGCTTGTTCTTTTTTTGTCCTCGTTCATTGGCTTCATCCAATTCTTGAGCAGTTTCCTGGTTGTTGAGACCCCTGCATGGCTGGGGATGAAGAGCCGTAATGAGGAAAGGAGGTTAGTCTCGGGACGTTTATGGGGTCATGAACATCATGCTGCATGTAAGTGCTCTTATCGCAGGCACTAAGGTCTTCATCTTAACCGATGGTTCTTTAGCTTCAGTGCCTCAGGATGAAGATCCGCTGTTAGACGGGATGGAGGCTCGACGTCCCACAACTCAGACTATCACTGCGACTGTGGCAGATCTTTTCCTGTCGCCTGAGTTTCGCAAACCTTTAATGATTGTTTGCTTCGCGATGTTGTCGCAACAGGTATCTGGTGAGTTCGTTTCTATCAAGCTAACTTTCTCATTGCTTCATATCATGGTTGCAGGCATTAATGCAGGTTGGTGCTTCGGTAGTTGCAAGTCGGAACGATTTTCCCTGACAGATCGCAAGTTCTCTACTACAGCAACGAAATATTGTCCAAATCCTTGCCCGACTGGGGTCCATATGTTTCACTTGGTATAACTGTCGTTAATGTTATCATGACATTCCCACCCATTATTCTTATTGAGGTAAACTCTCTACTACTAAACCTCATGCTAATCAATTTACCAACACTCACAGCGTGTTGGACGGAAACCTCTTCTCATGCTATCCACCATGGGAGCGCTATTTTCTCTGACCGCCATTGGCTATGGGCTCAATTCCGGCTTTGTCACGCTTGCAAGTGTCGCAACGCTCTTATTTGTGACGTATGCATTCAGCTCCTTGTTCTGGTACATATGATTTGAGTGCTTTCTAGGTCGTTCGCGATAGGCCTCGGACCTATTCCATTCGTGATGATCCCTGAGGTTTCCCCACCTTCTGTGTGTATCTTGAGTTATCTCATTCAACATGCTGATGGGTTTGTCAGGCCGTTTCTGCATTGTCTTCCATGGCGCTTTCGCTCAACTGTGAGTCGTTGCTCCCTTTGTTTACGCCGTCAGCTTACCCCACTTCCTAGGGATAGCCAACTTCCTTGTCGGCCTGGTTTTTCTTCCTCTACGGGGGCTTCTTTCAGGCGACGACCCTGCGAAGGAAGGCCGTGTGTTCTATGTTTTTGTGGTCGTATTGTTTTCGTCGGCATTTGCCCTGTCTAGAGTGTATCGAGGCTAATGGAATGTCCACATACCTTATAATTGAATTTTTAATCTGGCGAGGGAATTTGTCGGAGTTCCAAATACATCAGGGCGGGGCTTGAATACGTGTGTGCACGCACGATGTGTTCAAAGGACACTTCCTGCCACTCTGCACACTGACGAATCGTGTTGGAGGCGGTCTTCGTCTTCCCTCTGTCAATCTACCCTATCAACAATTTTCAAAACGGCGACCGGACCTGGAAGCGCTGCGCGGCGTTCGGTGACCCCCTCCAGGTCGTCGTCCCATATGGATAACCCGCCGACTACAAATATCCATACCATAGTCAAAGCCCAAATTGTTTTCTTACTCTCGACGCTCACGGAGGAGAACTTCGAGAGGAACCAGCTCGAAATACGCTCGGTGTGCTCATTTCCATCCACCTCATCTATGTGATAGTGTCTCAATGTTCTGTTTACTTCCAGCTTTCAGAACAGCACGGTGTAGAAACTTACCTGCACTTCATACGACGCCTCATCGTTCACTCCCAACAGCGACTCACTTCATCTGCTTCCTCCTTTGGAGCGACAGACGCTCTTACTTTCCGACTTCTCGTTTCAGAAACTCAGCGCATTGGCCGGGACCCGATCCTCGCAGACCGTTTCCGCGACGGAATCGACAGGGGAGAAGGGGACGTTTTCAGGCATTTTGACCTTGTTCGATTCGTGGATCGTGTAGGATTGCGCCCATTGGAACGTCTCATCCTTGCATCATCATTCGTTTCCACACCGACGCGGAAAGAGCTTACCAACCAAGCTGCTAGCATCATCCGTATCGAATTTGAAAGTGCTATTCTCGCCCTTTGCCATTCACCTTGTTTTGAAAACGCAGATTTGAGTATTAATCAGCTCGCAAAAGTCATGACCAACGTGCTTTCCGATCCCCCTTCCGATGCACCTGTCTTGGACGCGCAGCAACGACAAGCATTGATTCTTGCGGCACAAACGAAATACGAAAAAGAGGCAGTCAGTCCCATTCTGCGTCGCATTTTCACCCATTTCAGGTACTTTTATACCGGCTCTGAGAAACATTCGCCGTTCAATGCTCACGCTTTTTCTTTTTCCTTTTTTTGTGTTGTCAGTCTCCCACCCGGTACCTCTCTTGTACAAATTATGATACAACTCGGCCCCGATATTACTGGCGATCCTGAGCTCGTGCGCGCATTGTTGGAGAGGTTTGGCATCACGGAACAGAACCCTCCCCGCGATGCTCAGGTCATTGAAATAATCTCGGCTTTGGGTAGATTGGCTGCAGAGGGTACTCCTCTCTGCGACGTAGGAACACTTATCCGGACGCTTGGTGGTTTCGTAAGTATTGGCGTCACTTTGGACTAGTGGCTTTCACCTGAACGTGGAATATGTAGCATGTCAAATTGAACTGGCCGAGTGTCATCAAATCCTTCGACTGGCCAGATCGCCATGGTGTTGACACTGCGACTTTGAAGCTCCTCATCTCTATCCTGCTTAATGCACCTCGAGATGTGGAACCTCATGCAGTGACAGGCTTTTGGGAGGTGTGGAACAACCCGCTCTACCAGCTACGCCTCCTAGATGCCTTACTTTCGTTGCCCTCGGACACATTCAACTTTGTCACCCTACCTGGTCGCAGGATTGTCACCGTCGATGATGTTACAGTTGCGAGTCCTACCATCAGGGCTCTGGCAGCCAATGTTCAGAGCCACACTTGGAATTCGCTCGAACTGTTTCAAGTCTTGGTTCGCCTTGCAGGATCAGATTCAGTGGAGATACGCGCTTGCGTTCGCGAGATGTTGGATAAAGCTATTAAGATCAGCGCAGAGCTGGTTCACATGGGTTTGCTTCAAGCACCGGTGCGTCTTTGCTACTATGCCAATCCAAGGAATTAGCTCAGCTGAACTTGTGTTTCAGGATCCCAAATGGAACGACATCCGTCTCGAATATTCTCGCAAACTTCTCGCTATGTTCTTAGCAGGGCAACCTAACCACCAACTAGTCTTCATGAGAATCTGGCAGATTGAACCAACTTATCTCACTACTGCTTTCCGCGAGTTTTATGATGAAAATAATTTGAACATTACACGTATTTTGGACGTTGCCCAAGACTTGAAAGTAGGTTTTTTTATTTTTGGTCCAAGAACTCATTTGATCGTTTACAAGTTTTTGCAGATACTGGAGGCGCTCTTAGAGGTTCGACCTTTTACGTTTGCTCTTGATGTTGCGGCTTTGGCATCGCGACGTGAATACTTGAATCTCGACAAGTGGCTGCAAGATCACGTTAATCGCTATCGTGGAGAATTTTTGCATTCGGTAATTACATTCTTGGAAACGAAAATGGAAAGCGAGAAGGCTTGTCGTCTTTCCGAGACTCCCATCGAAAATAGGACGATTCCTTTAAACGCAACCACCGTTACTATCATCCTCAGAGTGCTGAGGAGCAGGTTGGTTCAAAGTTTAACATCGCTGTAGTTGTGGATATTGATGTGGTTGTTTTTCAATAGCACTGAACACATGCTCGAGGGTGACGTAGAAGCTTGCTTGGAGGTCCGCAACACGTGTCTGCAGATCCACCCGCGCCTCATGAACCTGGCCCCTAGTTCTGATTCCGAGCCTGGCTTCTCGGTGATGAACTACCCTGCAGACATCGAAACTGAAGTCGACGACGTCTATAAACAAATGTACGATACCGCTACATCCATCGATGAAGTCATTGCAATGCTCCAGGGCTTTAAAGCATCAAAGAACCCACGCGACCACGAACTTTTTTCCTGCATGCTGCACTTCCTGTTTGACGAATATAGATTCTTCCAGTCTGATTACCCTGCCCGCGAATTAGCTATGACCGGCTATCTCTTTGGTTCCCTTATCCGTCACCAACTCATCGACTATATTCCCCTTGGCATTGCCATCCGCTACATTTTGGACGCCCTCAACTGCCCTCCCCATACCAACCTGTTCAAATTCGGTATGCAGGCCTTGTCTCGGTTCGAATTCCGCCTAGTGGAATGGAGACCGTTGTGCGAGGCCCTGCTCCAGATCCCCCATCTGGCTGAAGCTCGTCCTGACCTTGTGGCCAATATTCAGCATATCCTGGCTGCTAATGGTGGCACAGACGGGACAGATCTACAAAACATGACGTTGGGTCTACCTGGCGGACCGCCTCCCGAGCCTGTCCCCGTTTTTAATGCCATTCGGCCGGACAACGTCGACGAAGAAATACAGACACCTCCTGAGGAACTCTCCGATAAGATCCTGTTCATCGTCAATAATCTGGCCCCTAGCAATTTCGACGCAAAGATAGAAGAGATGCGCGAACAATTCGTGGACGAATACTCACGTTGGTTTGCCCATTACCTCGTGGACCAGCGTGTCAGCTCCGAACCAAACAATCATTCCTTGTATCTTCGTTTCCTTGATGCACTCGACCGCAAACAACTCTCACGTTATGTGCTCCAAGAAACCTTCATCAAAGCACAAGTTCTGTTGAACGCTGAACGTACCTTACAATCTGGACCCGAACGTAATACCCTAAAAAACGTTGGGTCTTGGCTTGGTACTATCACTTTGGCTCGAGATCAACCAATCAAGCACAAGAACTTATCATTCAAGGACTTGCTGATCGAGGGCTATGCGAGCAGCCGCCTGATTGTAGCGATCCCCTTCGTCTGCAAGAGTCTTGAGCCTTGTGCTCGATCCAAGATTTTCAGGTCCCCCAACCCCTGGTTGATGGCCGTCGTCAGCCTTTTGGCTGAACTTTACCACCATGCAGAGCTTAAGTTAAACCTGAAGTTTGAAATCGAGGTTCTATGCAAAGCATTAGAAATCAACCTTGACAGCATTCAAGCAGCTAGAATCATACGCACTCGGGCTGCGGAGGGACCACAGGATACTAATTTTGCTGCGGAACTATCGTCGAGTAGGATGAGCGAGAATATCAGCTTACAGGATAACGGAGTTGTGCTCGCTCCTCCAGGTGATAGTCAACGTGCCATCAGTAATCATATCGAAGCTATTTTGTCTGCACTTCCTCTTCAAGTACATATCAACCCTCAACTTAACCCCTTCAACGTCAACCAAGCTTTCAAACGAGCTGTTCAGCTTGCTGTTGACCAGTCAGTCCGCGAGGTGTGTAGCCCTGGTAAGGTTTTGACCAGTATTGACGTCCTATCTCCCAGATAATTGTACCGGTTGTCGAGCGTTCTGTCACTATAGCCGGCATCTCTACTCGAGAGCTGGTGGTCAAAGACTTCGCTACCGAGCTGAACGACGAGAAGCTGAGAAAAGCCGGTCACCTCATGGCCCAGAAACTCGCCGGGAGCTTAGCACTTGTCACCTGCAAAGAACCACTGAAAAGTAATCTTGCGACTCATCTTCGTCATTTTCTCAGCAACCATGGATTTAACGAGGTAACCACCCTCTTATTCTCACGTGCTCTCTCGGTGCTAAGTTTTATACTTTAGCAATTGGTTCCAGAGCAGGTTATTCTCTTACTTGTTCAAGACAATCTAGATGTCGCTTGCAGTGCCATCGAGAAAGCGGCGATGGAGAGAGCTGTCGCTGATGTCGACGAAACTTTCGGGACTTCCATTGAGAGTCGAAGACGCCACCGCGAAACTCGCAGTGTCGGAACTTATTATGATCCCAACGCTCCTCCTCTGACCGTTGCCCTGAGCCTACCCGAGCCATTGCGCATCAAACCTGGAGGCGTCCAGGGTATTCAAGCAGCTGTTTATGAAGATTTTGGTATACTTCTTTTCTTCCGCCGAGTTTCCGGATACTGATGACTGTTCGTAGCTATCAGCCTCAGACGCAACACAAGCAGACCAAATTCTGCCAATTCGTTCACCTACAGCAATCAATCCCCTGGTCTTGATCATGACATTCCCAGCCAAGACCTCCATAATCACCAGGAAGTCATGGAACGCCTGCAAGTTTTAACACGTGACCTTGAGGCCATCATGGCGCAACTCCCCTCCCAAAACCTCACTACCTTGCCACCTAGTCATGATGTTCGCCACCTTGTCCGCCAGATCCTATATCTCGCAGCTGAGGCCGCTGACCGCCAGCACACGCCCCTCATGATGTCGCAGAAGATTGTCCAGAAGTTGTACAACACTCAATCTCAGCTTGGTCGGGATGTCTATGTCGCACTACTAGATCAGTTGTGCCACTCTTTTGAGGACGTGGCCAAGGAAGCTATTACGTGGCTTCTATATGCCGAAGATGAGGTGAATGAATAACTTAGTTTCGGGGAATTGTGTGTTAACGTCATCCTGGTAGCGCAAGCTTAACATTCCAGTCACGGTCACGTTGCTGAGAAGCGGTTTGATCAACATTTCTCTTCAAGACCAACAACTAGCAAAGATCATTTCCTTGGATCCTCGTCCAAGCCTCCTCAGTTTCGCTGCCGGTTTGATTCGTGAATGTCTGACCAGTGATCCCCCTGTGGCTACACAAGCTCAATTTGACTACACTATCGAGATTCTTGATCAAGTTTCCAAGTCCGGGAAAGCTAATGACGAGTATGCTAGTGTGACACATTCGGTGAATTTGTTAACTAATATTGAGATAGGGTTCTCCATCTTCTTGAAGATCTTCGAGGTATCAGACGGACACCCGCTGCAGAGCTCACCTCTCGTCAGCCATCTGCCAAACCAGAGACAGAACAATTGCGCGAGAAGCTGTTCGTCTGGTTCCAGCAATGGGTCAACATATTCCAACGCTCACACTCTCCTGAAAAGAGCTTTGTGCCCTTCATCACGCAATTGACCAAACAGGGCATTTTGAAGGTCGAGGACGTCTCCTCGTTCTTCTTCAGAGTTTGTGCAGAGGCCAGCGTTGCTAGCTATGTCAAGTGTATGGCCTCGAATGACTTTGCTTATGCCTTTCAGGCATTGGACGCCATGTCAAGGCTCATTGTATACATCATCAAATATCATGGCGATGCTTCAGGCGTCAACAACGACCAGGCTAAAGTTCATTACTTGACGAAGATCCTTTCTATATTCGTTCTTGTTTTGGCAAATCTCCATGAAGAACAAGGTGCCGCGTTCCAGCAGAAGCCATTCTTCAGGTTCTTCTCTAGCCTAGTCAACGATCTTCACTCAATCGAGAACCATCTTGGCCCTGTTTACTTCCACTTGTTGATCGCAATTAGCGACACCTATAGCTCTCTTCAGCCAACGTACTTTCCCGGATTTGCCTTTTCGTGGATGTGCCTGATCTCCCACAGGCTCTTTATGCCCAAGCTCCTAATGTCAGAGAACCGTGAGGTGAGTATTCATATCACCATTTTTGGATGTGTATACTAACACGAATAAAGGGCTGGTCTGCTTTCCATAAACTCCTTATCTCTTTGTTCAAGTTCCTCGCTCCTTTTTTGAAGGACGCTGATTTGCAGAATGCTGCAAGGGACCTATACCGTGGAACTCTTCGTCTCCTTCTTGTTCTGCTTCATGACTTCCCCGAGTTCCTAAGCGAGTACTACTTCACCCTGTGCGACGTTATTCCCCAACGTTGCATCCAATTGCGAAACATCATACTTAGCGCGTTCCCCCCCGCTATCATTTTGCCCGATCCCAACCTCCACAACCAAAAATTCGATTCCATCCCAGAGATGGGGCCTATTCCACCCATCCTTTCCGATTTCAGCTCTGGGCTCAAGAACAGCGAGTTGCGAAGCTACCTAGAACAGTATTTACTTGGCCGCGGATCTGCCTCATTCCTTGCGTCCCTCAAGGATGGTCTCAAGCTCCCCGCTGCCCCCGAGGACACCACCGAGACATATAACCTCCCGCTAATCAATTCGCTTGTGATGTTCATCGGTGTTTCCTCTGTGGCACAAGCCAAGGCTCGGAGTGGATCATCCCTCTTTGTGGCAAGCGACCCAGGGGTTGTCGCCCTGCAGTACCTCGTTAATAACATTGACACTGAAGGTTGGTTGATTCAATATGCTGCTTCTCCTAGGGACAATTGCTGACTTGCAAATCTACAGGAAAACACCATCTCCTGAATTCAATGGCCCTGCACTTGCGCTACCCAAACGCTCACACCCATTGGTTCAGTTCCCTTATGCTTCACCTCTTCTTGGAGGCGAAGGATGATTGCCTCCAGGAAATCATGACCAGAGTCCTCCTGGAGCGCTTTATTGTTCATCGACCACACCCGTGGGGAACTTTAGTCACCTTTATTGAGTTGCTCCGCAACAAGAAGTATGAGTTCTGGAGCAAAGAGTTTATTCGCGTTGCTCCGGAAGTGACTGTATTGCTCGATAGTGTGCGTATTAACTTATCATGAACCCCCACCCTTCGGCCGTGACATCAGATGTTACAGGTTGCACAATCAGTATTCCAACAGTAGATTTTTTGCCTTTATAATTGCTATCTCTTCATATTTCATGTCCTATCTGGGTTTACCGCACTGCATATTGTATTGTAACAACATGTATGACAATTAACTTGCTGCGACACGTCCAATGTCCTCAAAGATATCCGGACCATGAAAATGCTTCGTTCCACGACCAAGCTGGACCCCAAACTCTATCGTTTACAATGAAGGCTTGGGCGCTCCATAATCAACTAAGATAACTCACCCTGCCCCGGATATTCCAGCTGCACCTAGAATATCCACCGTAGAGTCGAGGATCAGCCATGATGGCGCAGGTACTCCAGTTCTCATTGGGAACAACCTGGCAGCCCTCTCGAGGGCTCCCGGTCCTTCACCGATGATGAATAACACCAATCCATCGGCGGAGACAGGATGTGGGTGCAAGAATATCATTCCTTGGGTTTGCGTGCATGATATGCACTTTCTGCGTTGATGACCATAAAATTCACTTGCGTACCTGTATCTGAATGCGTCCTGACCGGGTGGCCGTTCAGGACGAGCTTTTCACCTCTAAGCCCTAATGGTGTCTTGTTCTGCTGCAATAAATACAGGACGAGTACGTCCTGAAGCTTTCCTATTACCACAAAGTTATGCTGGGGCCAATGGATTGAATCCTCTTGATCGAACACTTCATAATCATAGACGAGTTCCGCATCCAAGCGATGATAAATATGCAAGTCATGAGCAAGGCGGAAACCCAATGACACATAATTCGTGGTTTGTTGAGTAGAAGTGGGAAGGATAAATGTGATTGGCCCTTTGCCAAGCAAGAATGATTGCAGTCGGGTTGGAGGCGAGGGCAATGACATGGGCTCTGCTGAGAGAAGCTAGGGCAAGGCTCAGTGCATGATTATTATGAATTGTGCTGGCCAGGAGAAGATACATACCACCCATTCATGCGTAGACGAAGCCCGTTCGAAGTGGAGGGTCGAGTTTCTGGCCAGGTCAAGCAAGATGTCATGCCCGTCAATACGGACAGCCGAGAATGAATCTGGTATCTGGAGCACGGAGAATCGCTTGACATTGTTCGTTCGCACTACAAGTGTGCCGTGGGATTGCGAGGGGGTGACAGTGAGCCTTGCCAGTCTTGGAGAAGGGCAGCGATATCAGACGCTTTACCTGCGGGGAGGGATAGAAACCTCCAAACCGACATACCTTCCAGGACATTTCACTTCCTCAACCTTCCAACCCTTCAATGTCCCACTTTCTTCAGGTCTAAACACAGTCAGAGTGAAGGGCTCCAGCGATAACGATGGGTCAGGATTGTCGCACTGCTTGAGGTGCCCGTTAATGAAATCTCGAACCTGGGTGTTATCGAAGACGGTAGGGTACCAGTGACCATAGCCTTTGTCCTCTTTGAAGCTGGGGGGGACTCGACTCAGTATCAGACACTCTCGAGAATGAATGGGACGTGCGTACATGACACTGGGGACAACCCCATGAATGATAGACCAGCTCTTCAAGATGTTGATGGACTCACGTCCATGCCAGACGGGTACGTTGTCGTCATCTCCGCTGTGGAAGGGAACCGCAATCAATCTCAAGTGAGTGATACATAGTAGTGATGAAATATACCCGTGAATGACGAGGACGGGTGTGCCCAGCAGGTTGGTCAAAAATAGATCATTGTCGTCTGGTGTCAGTGATGTTTCCAATATAGCACGCAACGTGGGGTCGATAAAATGGGCAGATCTGTTCAATTCGTCGTGTAATCAGTAGAAAATCAAGGATGAAATCAAAATATGATACTGTGTAAGGACGCTGCTGATTGAAGCTGGGAACGATGATCACTTCACCTTGACATGGTTAAAGGAACGTATGCTTGCGACTTGATATACCCAGCCGCAGGCACAGCAGCTAAGACCCTATCAGAGTACCTGGAACTGAGATACAAAGTACCTTGGCCCCCGTTGGAATGCCCGATGAGAATCACGGGTGTACCCCTGTTGAAAGCCGTATCTTTCCAGAGGGGAAAATTGCCTAGGGTCTCGGACAGGGCATCAACACAGCCCCATGCGTCTTGAGCACTCGGACCATGCCAATCAAGTCCCTGCAGCAACGGGTCAGCAAAAATGATGGCATCTACGTCGGGGAGATAGTACCCAAGATGTGCGACCACTTGGCAAAATCGTCCAGCTGAGGTCACTGCTCGGCAGTGATTGAGACCAAAATGGTTGGTCCGCAATGTCAACTCCAGCGCCATCTAAAGAGCATAATGCATCATATTCATCAATCCCAGAATGGACATCGCTTACGCAGCGCTAAAATAGGCGAGTAGCTTTTTTCAGATTGACCAGTAGGTGGGATGGCCAAAAACGCAGTTGGCATTGTATTAGCAAAGAAGTAAGTTGCTTTGATAGCGGTATGCACTAGAGACTGTGCGGCATGATGAACTATAGGGAGGGAGACCGATAGATGGTGTTCAGGGCCCGACCGAATTATCGCCGTAATTTCAACTCTCAGCTGGCTCTCAAAAAAGGGTTCTCCCTGCACGAGGGCGAGGGGTATCACTCGGAGTTGTGAAGGTGCGATTCTTACAGGCTGCTCAAGTTTGAACTGGACCTCCTGTGGTTAACGGCTGAGTTTTTTTGTCAATCGTAGAAATGGGAAATATACGCACAGAATGCCTGGAAGTAATACCAGTGACTATCCACTCATTTTTGGTAGCATTCCGCACACCGACGCCAAACGCATTTCCGAAACTATAGCCGTCATAAAAATCGCACAGCACATCCTGAGACGGCTCATGTAGTATCGTTTCTTTGATGCGCTCGATCTCGGCAGATAAAGAGATTACTTGGACTGGTGTTTCAGTACCTTGGGCCCGGGGGTCGCCAAAAAGCCTAATCTTCAGGTGATGTCGTGAGCAGCTCGAGGGAAGTGAAGCAGCGGCGCCACGCACCTCGTAATCTCCACTGATGAAAATCTCATATGCGGTGGGACAGGTGGGGTCGGGGGCTGTAGGCAGATCGACTGCGGCGGGGAGCGCTCTTTCCATGTCGTAGATGTTTCCCGCACGCCACTCTGGAAACGAGAACCCGCATTCGGTGGCATTGGGGGGCAGGATCGTGAAGTATGACGCTCGCTTGAGTTGGAGGAGAAGTCTGAAGGGAGGGGGGACTGCACTGGTTGCACGGGGCGGGATAAGCGTTATTTTCCCTCTGAGGAACGGCATGATGTTGTAGGGCAGCCCAGCCCTCTGTCTGACGAAGGTGCTTCCCATCTGTGCAGTGGTCGGTAAATTGTTGGGACTGCTGGTGTTATGCTATTACCTGACTTGAGGGAAAGATATTCTTAGAGCACCGTCCTCTTCCAGCTGGGCTTTCGACCACTGGACGGTTGCGCCATCGACGTATGAAGAAGGCCAGGTGGCTTGCCAGTCCACTGGACGTGACACTGGAGGTGGTGGTGGCAGGGTGATAAGATAGTAAAGGTGAGGCGGGACTCACGGTCGATGGGGAAGCAAGGCGCGATAAAATGCTGTTCCCGTGCGTGGATCGGAAATGGGCCGAGGACGTCCCAGTCCTTCGAGAGCGCGATCTCCCAGTCATCCATGGCTGATAAGGGGTGTGTGACAATGTTGAGTGGCTGTGCACTCAACACATTGTATTGGCGCCTTCTTTCCGGTGCAAACAGTTGTCTCCAGCCACGTTCATCATGTCCAGCAGGCAAGGCGGCAAATTGAAGCCACTCAAGGTGCCAGCAACTTGATAATGCGCAGCTGGATCACTGACCGTGCCACGTGGGCAATAGGCACCCAAGAAGGATAAAAAGCCAGTGGATGATGAAGAGGACACAGACCTCAAGAAGCAGCAGAAGAAAACTGAGGAAGCAGCCCTTCAAGCTGCGAGGGCGAAAGGTGCGTGTCTGTCCGGTATCTGTACTGGGATTGAGCTGAGTGCTCTGCAGCTTTGAAAGGTACTCAAGGAATACCACAACTGCATCCCATGACAGTTGGTCATCTCACAATACTATGCGTCCCACAGGTGGTCCCATGGGCGGTGGTGGAATCAAGAAGTGAGAGTAGTCAGCCCAGCGTCTATGCTATTGTTCTGACACAAGCTGTCTTCCCCCAAGGAGCGGCAAGAAATAGGCCAGCCAGTAACTTGATAGTTCGAGTAGTCGTATCACGAGATTTGGTCTTGTTTGTGCATAATATTTCCACCTGTGTTGCACAGAACAGAATATCTACCAATCACGACTCTACCTCCCCATATCTCTCCCCTCCCCTCCGGTGTCCACATAAAAACCTCCATGCTGGGCTCACTGCAAGGCCTTCCGCCAAACAACCAGCAGCAACCAGGCCAACAGCAGCAGCAGCCTCCACAACATCAAAACCAGCCAAATGCCATCCCCCCTCCTCCCCCGCAAAATGGCCAGGATTTCACGCTGTCCAGCGTGCTCCATTTCCTCCAGACAGAGTGGCGACGCTATGAGCGCGACAGAAATGAGTGGGAGATTGAGAGAGCCGAAATGCGGGTCAGTTTCACTCCTTGCGGCGTGGCATCCCACCTCCTCACTCTTACAACACCCACAGGCCCGGATTGCGCTGCTAGAGGGAGAGAAACGGTCATTTGAGAATGTCAAGCTCGACCTCATGCGTCGAATCAAAATGTTGGAGTACGTTTTGCGCATGGAGCGGTTCGTACCGGTGTCCCTCTGCTCTTGTTTGTCCTTTGACGTGGTTATTTCTAGTACGAAACAACTCACTCAAACATCTTCACAATCAAATCCTCCCTCCAAACTTGCCACCATCCAAGCACACGGGTCGTCAACGGGCTCCAAGGACGACTCTGGAAGCCACAAAGGGGAGAGCGGCAGTTGTTCACCTCGAAGCGAAGGTGCGTGTGCTTTACGAGGCTTCGCGGAGCCCAAACCCATTCCGCCCCATCAGATTCGCCGTTGCCAGAGGGCAGGCTGTCAAACGGTGGGCTTATCAATGGTCCCGGAGGTAGACTACGTTCCTAGAATATCTGAGACCGGTCTAACAGTTCTTCAAGCCTCCGCCTTAGCCAGCCTTGGGAAACCTCCCCCCGGACGTGACCCAAAGAGCCGTGCTCGCAGTCGTGATTATCTCAAACAGTGCGTGGACCCCATATGCTCAGGATGCACGTTCCTTACCAGTTGCGCCATTTTCTCCAGATGCCTTCAAGAAATCTCGTACCTAACATCGCCACAAGCTATGAACCCATTACCCAACCGACCCCTTCTCAACAACGCCTCAATACCCCTTTCACTTCCTAACATCCCTTCCTTTGATCAGCTTCCCTATAATGGCAGGCCCAGAAAAGTTTTACCCGAGGGGAGCAAGGAATTCCCATTGCTGAACGGTGTGAATTCTCTCTCTGGACCCTCCTCTGCGCCGGCAAGCACAGGCTCGTCACTCCCCATACTGGAACGCAATAACCCTTTAGCCACTGGAAATCAGTCAACCATAGCTCAGGCCCCACCTTCAACTTCATCCCAACAACCACCTCCAGTATCCACTGCACCAGGGGATAAGGAGAGAGAGTCGGAACCGGACAGTCGGCATATCACTGCCATATTCCGCCCAGATGATGCTGGAGAATGGAAAGAGAGGCTAAGGCAATCTCACGAAGCGGCAGAGCAAGCACGGCTGGCCAAGGAAAGCCAAATGGGTTTTCATGCATGGGAACAACGACGGGATGACGACGAAGACATCAAAGACACGGAAATGGATTTAGAAGAAGATGACTCAGTGATGGGAGAGGGTGAAGGTACTAAAGTCTGGAAAGCCAAACGGACACTCAGAAAGTTAGTGGACTAATAAGGAATACTACGATCATCTAACTGAGGACATCCCATGGCAGCCATCTGGACGCCGTTAGAGCAGTAGCATTCCACCCCACCGAGCTCTGTTTGGCAACTGGGGGTGATGATTGCACGGTAAAGATCTGGCGAATGGAAATTTCTAGCCTTGCATCGTCTTCGTGCGTGACCTCCCCCCCTTAATTTTATTGTTCACTTCTTTGACCGTAATTTTAAATCCACTAGCGCTCGGCTGACGACGGAAGTTGAACCTCAGCTAACACTCCGCGGTCACTCAGCAGCTATCACCCGATTGATCCATTCTCCTTCCAAGCAACTATTATATTCAGCATCCTTGGACTCTTCTATCCGGATATGGGCATTGCCATCTTCGGCCCACACGACTTATGCACCTTATGACGAAACACGGGCTCGGGGGGAACTCATTGGTCATACAGACGCCGTCTGGGACCTTGCTCTCGTTAAGGATGAGAGCATTTTGATCAGCTGTGGTGCAGAGGGGGCCGTGAAAGTTTGGGATGTCAGTGGACCCTCTGGCGGTGGGGAATTAAAATTAACGTGGCGCTGGAATGGTCTCGATTGCAACGATGACTTTGATGACGATGCTGACATGCCAGGCGCCACCGCGGTCGAGGCTCTGAAAACGGACCTCAAGAAGGTTGCCGTCGCATACCAGAACGCTGTCGTTAAAATCTTTGAAGTCGAGACAGGCAAAGAGTTGATCCGCCTACAAAGTGACGCAACATATGGTACGTCATTCCCATGCAGGAATTGTGTTCTCTTGACTAATACTCCCCTGTCAAAGATGGTACTCCTGCAACACAAATCAACTGTATCGTGTCGCATCCGAGTATGCCTATCCTCGTGACTGCCCACGAGGATAAGTATATAAAAATCTTTGATGTTCTCACAGGTTCGAGCCCGCCACCAACTATTGCTAAAATTCAACTAACTCTGCCCCAGGACAATGCACGCATTCCATGCTCGCCCATCTGGATGGTGTCACGTCACTATCAATAGACGCCGCGGGATTTTCATTGGTA
This sequence comes from Lepiota venenata, assembly GCA_004296355.1. Classification (NCBI taxonomy): domain Eukaryota; kingdom Fungi; phylum Basidiomycota; class Agaricomycetes; order Agaricales; family Agaricaceae; genus Lepiota; species Lepiota venenata. The sequence goes on from RCFS01000003.1 coordinate 1,549,537, forward strand.
TCAGCTAGTCACGACTGTTCCGTGCGCTTCTGGGATTTGATGGGATCGCGCTCGTGTGTCCAGGAAATCACGACACATAGGGAAAAGGCCCGGGAAGGTGTACTTGATGTGGAATTCCACCCGTCCTTACCAGTTATGGTCAGTGCAGGGGCTGATGGCGTCGTGAAGCTGTATGCCTCGTCATGAGCATTGCGGTTGATCATGTTTCAAGTGATCTGTCATCACCTTGCTTATAGACTTGTTACATACTTGGGACGGGAACTATTTTGCATTGATCATGTTCATTACCCTTCTTTTCTTTTCTCTCTCTTCTCATGACTGTTTATGTTATTTTTGCGCTCTCACTGTATAGCAATGATAATGGTCATGTCGCTCAGGGGTTGTATTCAGGGATGTTGGACAATCATGTATGTCGTGATACAGTACATCATAAGAGAACTATTGCTACAGTGACCGCGTAAAAATACAGTGTGTGCTGACCGGTATAAGCCGACCCGAAGCCAGCAATTCAGTCACACTAATCGAAGACGAAAATAAAAGAGAAATAAAACAAATGTTGAATGCAATGAAAGAATCACGCATCATCTACAACTTCAAATACCTGTCGAGGTGCTATTGTCAATGGACATGCTGAGCTCCGAGAACAATCAACATACGAATGCATGCTCCTGGTTCGGCGCATTCTACCGTAACGCCGAGATTGCGGACCTGGACAAGGTCTCTAACTTGCTGAGTTATCAATTGCCTCATAGGCCTATCTTCATGACCTGCCATATCGTCTTTGCAGTGTATAATGTACACAGTCAGTCCCTTCAGAGAGTCGATTAACTCTTCGGCTGTTATCGGATTGGTCTTCTGGCGCTTCCTAACCCGTTTATGTTTATTGGAAACGGCACGTTTGAGCGCCTGCTCTTTGCGATATGCCACCACCTCCTTCGCAAGTGCCATGAGCTCATCCACTAGGTGCTCTGGGGTGAGGTGTCCGTATAACATATCGTCCTTACGTCCAGAGGGCCAGGAGCATTCGATAAAGATAATGTTGAGGTTGTGTGGGATCTTGGGGGCGGCTGCACACCAGACGTCAAGCGTAAGCGGGGTGGAGGCGACCGAGTCTGGCTCAACATCACCAAAAAAGAGGAATTCGGTGGAGGAAGGGTCGTGCCGGATGAAGAAGGCGGAAGACTCGTAGAGTCCTTGGTCGTTGGTTCCATGACTGAGTGGAAGGCTACGGACAGAGATAGATGGGTGGATGGTGTGATACTTCGCATCTGCATCCAAGCTGAGGTGAATTCAGCCCAAAAAGCGAACACCATATGGATTGATGACAGGAACGTACACCTTGTAAAGGAACTTGTAGTCATCGTCTGTCTCTTTCCAAGAGGCGAGGTTGGGCCAGAGGACGGTCCGAGAAGATCATCTCAAGGTCATGAAGGACCTGTTGAGTCGCATAGATGTTTTTCCGTGGGCCGCCCAGAGAACCGGCTGAAATGACGAGGCTGTTTATGTGATCTAAATGTGCGTGTGTGACAAGATAAGACCTAGAGGGCGTCAGGCAAGAAGGGAGTCAACGGAGCAAAGGGAATATATACCTGATGGACGAGTAAACCTCGTGGGCGGTGTGCATTGGCTTGGATTTATCTGCTTCACTTGCTCCGGATTGGTCCAGAAGGCGAGGATTTTGTCGGAGAAGCTGGCGTAGGGCACCTTGACCAGATCCTGTGAGATGCTCATTCAGTCTGACCCCTCCCCTTGTAGAAAAACGTGGTATGATAGTACCTGCTTCGAGAGCGACAATCCCATCTGCCCAGCCTGTATCTGCCGGCTTGAGCAGATACCTGTCCACAAAACGGTTAACGCTCATATATATATAAAAAAAAAAAACGTTTCAAGGGGGGCACTCACGCTGACAAATTGGTCTCGTCGGGGCCCCCGCCAGAGCCTACAACTAGGATATCGAAAGCGCCGGTCATTTGGGGCAGCCGTGGGTCAAGAGCCAAGATGTCCTTGTGGCAGGGGCTGGTCCTATCATGCGGGTTTAGCCAGGGCTCCTTATGGGTGGCGGAAAGTTACGAACGGTCTGCCCAAGAGTGCGCTCCTGTGACTGGCGGGCGCCACTAGGAGGAGGGGTATAAATGAAAAGGGGAGTCTCGCATGAGTATATCAAGTGAGATGAAGCGGACCTGTGCACTTGGCGTGGGCTGGGGCTGGGCTGGGGGTGCTGGCACCTGCTAGCGCTGGGGCCCGCTGAACCAGGGAGGCCGTCTAGCAAAGTTGTGATGGGCGTTTCTAAAGTGCGACGGCAATGATTGATGTGCCAAGTCGGCGGTGTGTGTGTGAACTGGGTAGCTATAGCATTAAATGGACGTGCCAGAGCGGCCGACGTCTGTGCCATTATATACATTTCTCTACAGTACAAATGCAATCTCACACCTTGTTGTCCTGACTCATGATCTTGTTCTCAGCTAAATATAATGGAGCTCTGTGGCCCCCGTGGACAGCTGTCCGCCTCCGAGGGCGATGATGGGCAGACATGCAACGCAGGGAGCATGCTTCCAGTGGGAACAACCAAGCGGACGCCCCTCGCTCCCCAGAACTGTAAATAGCCCCATCACCGCGACTTTCCCGCGTATATCTTGCCTGCACGCGCTCTCATCTGTTTCAGCACAACACATCCATGTCCCGGCCACCGGAGACGCACGACGCCGCGAAGAACAATCTCAGGCTCTTCAAGCTCTACGAGACCATGCTCCAGGGCCAGGACACCAACGAATACATCAATTCGACGGCAAAACTCGCCGCGTGGCTGAGCGATCCCAAAGCATACTACTCCGCTGCGAGGCCGAATGTACGCACCTTTACCGTCACAAAAATGCGCAGAAAAAAAAAACGTTAACTGATTGTGCAGATAGTAAAGCTGCTGATTGTGCGTAATGACGCACAGCCGACCGGAGCCTTTCGCTCACACCTCATTCGACCAGATTGCTCAACAGGGCCTTCGGACAGCCGTTCAAACCGACACAAACCTCAAGACACCGTTCAATGCTGCGCCGTACATTGGGCACCCAATGACACCAAGCTATGCGAAGCTGCTCAAGGCTGTCGAGCCCTTTCAGGATCTTTTCGTCGAGAATCATCTAAGGAGTAGGTTCCTTCGTTACACCCTCAAACTCTATTAATGTGCATTCTGGTTCCTAGCTGCAATTGCTACGTTGCTACAGTCCATTTCGAGCCTATCCCCCCCCGATTGCAATCCAGAACTACCACATACTTTCACTAGGTCAATACAAATCGCTTGGAAAACTACACGACCCTTATCCAGATGCACCTAGAAGTCCACAGCAGAATACAGGCCTCACCAGGTCCTCGCCACTTACATCCAAACCCCCAACTCCAACCAACATTGATCTGGGACCGATGCCGACCAAAGACATTACGGATGAATCTCCCGGTGTCAAGTGCTCCCCTATGGATACCACACCCAAACACCCAACGTCAGCTGTGGCTTCCTCTCCTCGACCTCAAACAGAGCAGGATGTCGCTCAGGTAAAACACAAATAGAAAGGGTCTAGGCAACTTTTTCATTCTCAACGCCTTCTTTAGAGCACCAGTCCGGAAATCGCGCGCCCGGAGGGCTTGAAGAATGGGCCGGTTGAAAATATCGCCCTCCATGCCAGTCCACAAACATCGTCAGCACAGACTGAGATTGAAGAAGTTAGTGCCCCAGCATCTTTTGGAAATACCAAAAAGAAGAAGAAGAAGAAGATCGATCTTACAGCCTTCGTCCGGAGTGACCTTAACGATTTCAGACAGAAGCAAACACAGGTACAATCTTCGACTTCGGAACCGGTGCAGATCAAAAAAGAAGAACCAGAAGTCGAGCCTATTTCCTCTGCAGCTGACACTGGACAACAAACAAATAGCGCTGGCGCTACGCTTCACATTTCTCAGAATAGCGCTAGTCAACCCAGGATCTCAGACACACAACATCATCCAAACCTAAATGCGCCTGGCCCGCATCCTCTTGCACAAGGAAACCACTACCCGCAGCCACCGTCATCAGCAATATACCCTCCGGGCTCCAAAGAGCCCTCATCATCCACCCTTCACTCTCCACCAACCACCCCCAAACTCCATACTACGACAAACGACAAACTCTCCAAAAAATCTCAAGAGCCTCCTCAGCATGCCCCAATCCTAAAATCCGAAACCTTTTCGCTCACCGACCAGCAATCCCAGCCCTCAAATTCACCTACACCGGTCCACCCCCGATTACAGGACAAACACTCATTGCTGCCTCAATTAACGAGTGACCCCTCTCGCCACCCAACAGTCAGTGATGCTTCAATGAATTTACCGGATGTTCAGGTTAGTTTGAATTACCCTGTTTTCGCACAAACGAGAGCTAATGGACCGTGACATCTAGATGCAAGACGGCACACAGGACTCACAGAACATCAAAAATGACCAGGAAGTATTACCTCTCCATACCACAGCGGGCACTCTAGGAACCCAGTCGTCACCAGCACTCACTGGAACGGAGAAGCGACAGTCACCTCTCCCGACGCCGATTACATCTATTCAAGACCCAATCCATCAACATTTACCTAACCTCTCACTTGAGAAAAGCACTCCCCATCCAACTCCTGAGCTCGACGAACGGCAGCTCAAACACGCCAACACCCCACGACCACTCATTATATCCGAAGACTCCAAATTGGCTCAGTTATTCAAGTGGTATGAAGAATACAAGTCTTCAAAAGCAACTGGCATCTCCGATAGTGGCGATGTTCGACCCTCAGAGCAGCGGGGGCAGGTGCAGAGCCAACCGTTAAAGGCTAATCCTGAGTGCCTAGCAGAAGATGTCGTGATTTTAGATCAAACGACAAAAGATGTCTTTGGAAAAGAGCTTCAAATTGTCGCTATTACTCAGGGGTTCACTCATGATACATTTATTGAGCTTGCATTTGAAATGGAGCAGTCAAACCTAAAACCTTTGTTGGCATGGGTGCACGGGTCAGAAACGCCACTGAGGTGAGTGACTTATCTCCATCGTCAGCTCGGTAATGATGAGACCTCCGTTTAGGGAGCTTCGTTCGACTGTTTGCCTCTCACTAGGGTGCTACTCCACCAAGGAACTGCGAAAATACCTACAAGATAACAAGCCTGACGATGTCGATGAGACCGTTCTCATGAAGGGTGTTGCCGCCTTGCCATCCAATTGGCCTCAGTTTGGAGGCCTGTCAATGAATGTGAACCTCAATGGTACAAGAAAGAACCTGCCTTTAGCACCACCATTTGTCGTAAATTTCCCGCTGTTCGTGGTGTAGTTGGCATGGACGCTCATTACTCGTTTATTTAGGTCACTGGGGACAATTTGGTCGACATATCTGAGTTTGTTGTGGCTGGAAAAAACACTATTCAGATCCACCAACGAAGGGATTCTACGGATTACATGTTCGTGCTCCACGCACACCGCCCAACATACAAACAGTTTCAGCAAATTGTCGACTACCGTAAGAAAGAAGTGGAATGGAGGAGCTGGTTGACAGATATCACTCGCCCTTTGGACATTACTTTACCTTCCCGTTCTTGATGTATCCAGTTATTGACGCACTTTTGCTCATTGGGAGTCCTGGCATGTTGCAAATTTAGACCAGTGTTTACAGTAGACTATGCCTTAGTCCATAGCAGGTTGGTGGAAGTCTTGGGCTATAGGCTCTCAGAGTATGTACGGGTTATAGCAGAGACCGATAAATTTGATTAAAAATTATTTTAAATTTTCTAAAATACTCCATGGAATCAAGGAGATTGTTTAGAAGCTATTTAATCTTTCCCATAAGATAATCCTTGAAGGTAAGTGTCCTCGAGAGTGCCTACTTCCTCTAGACAGATCTGGCAGGTAAAATTTGTAAAAATTGGGTAAAATCCGACAGACTTTGCTTCATCTTGCAAGCGGAAGGCTCATTATTAGTGGCAATATGCCTCTAGGAGGTCTTTTCATCGATTTGGATGTAAATGGAATTTTGAACTTGGCTGAACTTGAAGGTATATTAGGCGCCCAAATTACTGCTCCAAACGTCACCTCCTTACCATTTGTGGCACGGGCGCTATGGTTTTCTTACCCCCCCCCCCCCACGGGTTATCGGGTACAAGCTGGCGGTATGAGCTATGGGTTTCTCTGTATATGGAGATCCATATAGCAGGGTCCGCAAACGCCGTTTAAATCTGGGCCAAAATAGTACAAGAAGGGCAAGCCTTAGTTGAGAGGTGCCGGTGAATCTCTGTCTCTCTAAAATCTTGTTTGAAGATGACTAAAAAGGCTAGGTCAGGGATCCTGGTCAACAAAAGGCGAGGGCGAAGAAGCAGGTCCGCTGCGGCGGATACCGAAATCAAGTTGGACGAATGACCTACCCTAATATCAAAACCTAAAATGCAACAATCGACACCCAACCATCTTCTGTACTTGACCACTTGCATAGCACAACATAGCCTGATTCTATGGTGAGTCCCCTGTTCATGGCTTTTGCGAATGAAGAGACTAGCTTCTTCAGTTATCCCTGTCTTAATCCTTGTGTCGAGACATTATCCTACATCTGACACCCTCTTTTCTTTTCTTTTTTTTTTTTGCTGTAACGCTGACTAAATTCCTTGCAGGCCGGCTCTACCCTTCTGGATGGGATATGCGCAGCCATCTCTTGATATCACTGCGTTGCTAGCTTCCCATCCGAGATTCGCCCCGTCATCCGACGTGGCACAAAGTATTCGAGGTCGTAAACTGGAGCCTACAACTGACTTCCGCAGCCTCTTGAATTGCATCACCTTTCGACTGATGCAACACACCGCCATGACCGGAATCTATCACTACACCTGCGCCATCTAAGATACTACGGGATCAGGATATCCTTTACCAAGTGACCGGAAGCTTAAGTATACCCAAACAGGATCTCCTATTACTTAGCTATGATAACACCCTAGTTTGATTCATGAAATTTTTATCTACGACAACGCTCTGTGCTCTGCACCTCATATCCAATCATCCTGATCCGTAGTCATTCTAAGCATCCACCAAGGTTCGCGGAATTGATAGACATGTTCAGGAATCAGCTGTCTGTGTGACGGGTGGTAGGAATGCCAACAAATGGAAGGGGCTGTAAGGATAGCTGATACTCTTTCCTGATTACGCGTTATGAATACAGATGCTTTTTTCTTTTTCCAATATGCACTGCGAGAGCCTATCACCTGCTATACTTAACTGAAACTGAAACAGCAAAATGCTCGACCTATTTCTTTTTTCGGGTTTCGTCTGTCGCTAGCTGTCAGCGGTAGTCTCGCGTTGGAGTGGTGACCAATCCATTTAATCACTCACCATTCTTACCTACCCACCAAGTCCCCCACAAGCCCCGTTTTTGTGCGTCAGGGCAGGTCAGGGCTACCATTTTTGAAACAGAATTTGATAGGCAGATGATTGCAATCTTGTCAACCGTTCCCTGGCCTGTCACCTTTGCTCCGGTATCGCGGGGCCAACAGTCCGAAGCGAACAGTAATTGTCGCTGCGCGAAAAGGTCAAACCCGTCGAGACCTGTTGCCTCCTGTTGCTTGATTGGTTCCGGTATTGATCGATTGATCTGCCATGAAATGATTCAAGGCCTCTGGTCATTAAGGATACAGTAGTGATGTGAAGGAATAATTAACAACCATTGATGGCACACCTATTGATTCCTTCCAACCCTTCATCAACCGGTGCCAAAGACAACGAACATGGGTAAAGTCTTGAGATCGATTTAGATCGAGGATCCATCATGCAGAGCACTCCGCGTCGTCTGATCAAGTTCTAGCTGCGAACTGGGGTATTATCTAAGCCGATTTTGTCAGGATGGGTTCGTGCTTAGTGATAGTAGTAGGAAATATCAGCACGCGGTAGTAGAATGCTCTACTTTCCTCGTCGAACAGCCGTCTTTTTAATACCGTTCGCTATACTCCTCTCTAAATATCTGAGCACCGACGACTTTAACATTGTCAAGACTTCAAAGTCACTCAACCCTCTCACCGAGAGTCTTGTTGAAGCGCTTTTTGGTGTACGAAAACGCATGAGCTCACAGGCACAGTGGCGCAAGGCCCTTGAAGAACTTCCTTCAACACCGGACAAAATACCTTCATTCTTCTTTGCGCATGGCTCCCCGATGTTAGCTTTCCCGGAATCCGAACTTGGCGCATCTCATGACCCTGTGATGGCACATATGGGGCCCAAGGGGAGCTTGGCGGACTTTCTGAAAGATTTCGGACCTGCGCTACTGAAGAAGTACGATCCGAAAGGCATTGTTGTGTTCAGTGCTCACTGGGAGACGAAGGGGGAGAGACTAGGTAGACTGGCTTGTTATCAGATTATTCCTGTCACTGATCCATCCACAGTGACCGAGTACGGGGATAGCCAGCCATTACTCATGGATTACTATGGATTTCCTCCAGAGCTTTACAGCCTCAAATTTATGTCGCGAGGCAGTGCTGAGCTTTCCAAGCGCGTCGTAGACCTGTTCATTGAGGTGGGTCATAAGTAATTGAAAGGCATTGATTACATAGTAATGACTAAGCGAGACTGAATAGAACGGGTACTTGGCCAGGACGGCGTCAAGACAAGAGCCCCGTGGACTCGACGGACGTGGATTCCAAGGGCCAGGGCTGGATCATGGTGTATTTGTGCCCTTCCGGTTGATGTTTGGGGAAGAATTCACCAATGTGCCAATTGTTCAAGTGTCGATTGATTCAAGCATGAGCCCGGAAAAGAATTGGGCGCTGGGGAAAGCAGTGGCGAAACTCCGGTTGGTAATGCTTAACCCTGAGAGAGATCTTGATGAACATATCTCCTTAGGGACGAGAGGGTGCTGGTCCTATCTGGGGGATTGACTGCTCACAACCTGAGGGACCGACGATCGCTTTCTCCGACGACCGCAAGTGATAACCAGAAGGCATTTGATGAGGCAATACATTCTGCGATCAGCATCGTTGATGTGAGCAAATTTTCGTTGTGTCCCAGGCAATCGATTGACTACTGGCGACTAGGGAGAGCAACGGAAGAAAGCAATGTTTGATTTGACACGACATGTCGGATTTCGTGATGCACACCCGAGAGAAGACCACTTTATACCGTTGTACGTTGCAGCGGGGGCTGGCGAGGGCGAACGGGTGCGGGTGATATGCAGGTTGTACGGAATAGCAACGATCGCGTTTGGAGAATGAAAGGCTATGTAGTGTATGTACTGAGTAGATACAGCCGACATGACCGTCGAATAGACGTTGGATCTCAGGGAAGCGACGACGGCGGGCCAGGTTGGCGAGTTTGGCCCACGTTGCTCTGATGGGCTGATGAAACCGTGATGTGTGACACACTACGGTGTGACAATGACATGGCCTGGAAAGATAGCTCTCAGAGACTTTTCTTCATCCGTCCCTCTCTTCTCCTCCTGCATCTCATATCTCCAGGTGCTTGCGCAGTGCGTGTCGGCCGCTCTCGGTAGACATCTTTCGAGTCTCTCTATCTTCCACCCCCTAATCAGCTCTCTCGTCTTCCAAACATCCCCGCTTGATCCCCGGTCCATCGCCCATTCATTTCTGGGCCCTTTTTTTTTTCAACAGCCCGCCACACTTCTATCAGCCTCCGCTGCCTTTTAAACTCCCAAACGATCAGAATTCGCCTCTATTGCCACCCTCTCCTTGGCCCCCCCTCTCAATACTACTGCCACTCATTTCATGGAGCCTTATCACCATTCTTTCCCCCGCTCAACCTCTCTTCCTGCCGACTCCCATTTCTCCGTCCCGTGTCGCCGTGGTTATATATTCAAACAGGAATACCCAATGTCAACCCCAACGGGCCCTATCACCCCTCCCCTCTCACCTGGCCATAGCGAGAGTAGTGATGATGACGACTACCTCCTTGACGAGGATATGCACGGGGATGACGGGGAGTGCTCGGATTCTCAAGAGGCTGTACAGCTTGTACAACCCTTGACTCCGGCCCAATCCGACTATAGTGGCATGCATCTCGATTCTCCTCTTGCACAAGAACGTCCCCAGCCACCTCTCCGCTTGCTTGAGAATGAACGCGTACACCTGCAACCTACTGGGCCTGGTGGGGCCAGCTTACTGGACTTTGAAGTGCGCGGCACGCTTGGTCTGTTCTCTCGTTGATCATCTTATCACCCTTTACTAACAATAAGGCCTCAGGCACAGGGACGTTTGGGCATGTGCTGCTCGTAAAACACAAAGCTCCCCTGCCCAATGCCACTCAGTTCTTTGCCATGAAGGTTTTACGCAAGACAAAAATTGCTATGCTTCACCAGATTGAACACGTCAAGGCGGAACGCTACATCCTCGCTCGTGTTCACCATCCTTTTGTTGTTGACCTCTTCGCCACCTTCCAGGATAGCCTCAATATCTACATGCTGATGACCTATGTCCCTGGCGGCGAGCTCTTCACCCATCTCAGACGTGCCCAGCGTTTCACGCCCGACGTCACTCGTTTCTATCTCTCGACAATTGTGCTGGCCCTTAGATACCTCCATTCCTATAACATCGTATATCGCGACCTGAAACCTGAAAACCTACTTCTCGATTCCCGGGGCTATCTCCGCCTGACCGACTTTGGCTTTGCCAAAATTGTGGATGATCGAACTTGGACATTGTGTGGAACCCCGGAGTATCTTGCGCCGGAAATAATTCAGTCTGACGGCCATGGAAAGGCCGCCGACTGGTGGGCCTGCGGCGTTCTCTGCTATGAGATGCTCGTTGGCTACCCCCCTTTCTTTGACGAGACTCCATACGGCATATACGAGAAGATCCTCGTTGGTGACGTATACTGGCCTCGGACGTTGGATCGCCTCTCCAAGGATCTCATCAAGGGATTCCTGAACCCTGATCGTAGCAAGCGCCTGGGAAATGTGAACAATGGCGTCAAGGATGTCTTGCAACATGCCTGGTTCCGAGGTGTTGACTGGGAAGCCCTAGAGCGTCGTGAGATAAATGTACGTCAGACCTATCTTCATGAATCACGTAGTGGGCTAACAGTATACGATCACAGGCTCCCATCATTCCTCGCACCTCATCTGCTGAGGATGCATGCAATTTCTTGAATTTGCCAGTCCCACCGGCTGAAGATATCCCGGGCTTCTTCCAGGACGATGCTACTATCGCTGAACAGCTACGCAATGATATGCTCTCATTTCACTTCCCAGAGTTCTAAATAAACAAAATCCATCAGGCAACTGCCCCAAGTCTCAACAGCCCTAGTCTATTTATCTCACTTGTTTCTGCGCGACCAGATACCCCCACGCTCCTTTCTGCCCCACGATATTTTTATTAACACTCTTTTGCCTGCAGTCTTACAGGTACTCTGATCCCATAATCAATCGGCTGATTTATGGTTAATATCAAAAGCTGTATCCTTTTTGTTACCTTGCTTGCCACAGGGGCTATTTCGATGCTCTTATTTTCCTCTTTGTATCCTTTGCCTTTCCCCGCCGCCTGCTCTTTTCTTGCCCCTCTTCGTTGTATGAACAAGTTGCGTGCCCCGCTCTGTAGGTCTTTTTACCTCGGCGTTTTTCTGGTGTAGCTTTTACCCATCTGCTCTGTATTGTTACCCTGCGATTCAACCGTCAAATATATGTGTGCGTTTCTTACTGGGGCGAGGTGTTCTAAGTATAGCCGAGGCAACGGGGTATTTTCGATCGCCCGATTTATTATTGATAACGGCAACCAACTCTCCACACCCTTCAAGGCCCCGACAGCCAATGGCAGCATCTGACGCGTCAAACTTCCTCGTGTCTGAGGCCCATCTGCTTCTCAACGAAGTGTGTGCTTGCCCATAATCCCCCAAGCACGAGCACCCCAATCCTTACTTTCTGCCCTCAAAGGAAAGGCGCAAGAAGGCAGAACGAACAAAGGACGTTGGGGAGCCCATTCGTCTGCAAGGAACGGCCTTGGCGTTGGTCGTCAAGGACGGAGTTGCCTGGATTGCGGAGAATACGGGTGTTGCGAGGAAAGTGGATCTTGAGGTTCGTTTGCCCTATCCTTCTCCGTCGAACCCATGTGCACTCCTTGGCTTCCTGTTCAATGTATTTGTAGACCGGGAAGTCGCTGCAGACATTCAAAGGCCACGCGGGTCCAGTGACATCGCTTGCGTTTTGCGACAAGGGTTTAGATTCTCATGGTCAGGAAGTTTTGATAACTGGGTCTTGGGATAAAGTTGGTTCGAGTCTCGTCCCTGGAAACCAGGAAAACAAAAAAAAAAGCTTTCTCATATCGATTTAATCTGCCTAGACCATTAAACTATGGGATACTAAGGTGGATCACATTTTCATTTGATGTACCGCGATATTCTTAGAGCTCGCGACAGACATCAAGTCTGTTATCATCCACTGATGCCCATGATGATTTTATAAAAGCACTGTACGTCTTTCCTGCGCTTGGGTTACTGGTCTCGGGTAGTTCGGATAAAGCCGTTCGCTTCTGGTGATTAACACTTTCTTTTGATTGATATGATATGTTCTAACCAACACTTTCGAAAAGGGATGTCTCCAACCCAACACACACCAAACCTTTGCCAAGTCTAGGCTCAATATCTTCTCACACGAGGCCAGTTGAATGTTTGCAAGGAAGGATGCTTTCAGCCGATTCCGCAGTTCTATACACCGGTGATACCATGGGCATCATCAAGATCTGGGAGTTGACAAAGGAATCAGGGCCCAGCCCCCGTTGGAGGAGCTCACTGAGACGGGAGCTCAACTATCATCGCACCAGAATCAATGAGATGGTTTACGGGAACGGAATGCTATGGACCGGTATGTCAGCATATTATCTATAGGGCCGGCTTTTTGACTTGGAGCATTGGACAAGCTTCGGCCGACGAGACTGTCCAAGTAGTCCTCGATCCAGATGTCGAGGTTCAGGACAAAATCAAGCTACCGCGCCCAATAACACATCCCAAGCAAGTGAGGTGCATGTTGCCAATCAACCTCGCAGATGTGGGCGAGTCATATTTGATCACAGGGTCAGAGGACATTATCCGGACTTTTGATTTGTCGACTTTCAGTGAACCAGAACTTATTCGCGACTTGGATGCACATTGGCATGACGTGCTTGCATTGCGTTTGTGGATAAGAAAGTCAGTGGGCGATGATGGCACGACCAAGCTAGAGCCCTGGATAATTAGCGCAAGTTTGGACGGAACAATACGGAGGTGGAGGCTAATTGGCATGTAGCCTCTTTGCTCTTTTTCAACGGATCCATTAACCAGTTGCTCAGAACTCGTATCCCCCCCACCACCAGAGGGGGCCGAACCCAAGGCTGAGGAGCCACCCGCTCCGCCGCTAGAACCGAAGGGCTTCGAGATGACAGAGGAAGAGGAGCGGGAGCTGGCCGAGCTGATGGATGAAGATTGATAAATCTGAGTCCTATATACCGCGTTTCTCTGTGACTATAGGCGACCGTAGAGTTAGCAGTACCTATTGCAGCTCCCAACCTGGATAAAATGGGTTCTCATCCAGTGTCCTGACCACCCAATCTTCTGGCACCCAACCATTTGCCTCCTGTTCCCTAGCCCACTCATCCAGTGCCGGTAACACCTTATGCTCTATATGAAACGACGCTTTGTACTCCATAAACGGCTTCTCACTCCCCCTTAGGATGGTGGCAAGGAGACGGGGGATGAATGGTTCTCCACGAAAGCTTGTAACCGGCGTGAACAGAGCTTTGAAGTTGAAGACGATGGCTTGAGACTTGGGCAGTCTTCGTAGGGTCTGCCAGTCAACACGCAAGTAGATATCGTTGATGTCCAAATCAGGTCTCTGGACAGTTCGCATATTCCAGTGCGGATCATCAGGTTGTAGGTATAATGGCTGGCCGACCTCGATCCCCCATGACCCTCTTTGAATAGGTTTATCACAGGTCATATTGGTGAAAAACCTGATGTCCGGCTTACCCGTCAGTATTTCTGGCAATCCGAGACAAAAGAAATGCTTGCCTATCCATGGAATTCTGCATCTTCTCCTTATAGAAGGGTACAGGACCGTGGACCTCATGCAGAGGTTTCCCTATCTTCATCTGCATGTTCCACCCCATAGCTGAGGCCGACACCCCTGCACAGAAGTGATATAGCCCAGTCTTACTATCTTCTTGCACGATCAAAAAATCCTCCGGCACGTTCTGCAGCAGGAAGACTAGCGGATCGATGCTCTTTAAGTTCACCTCGGTCCCCAATATATTGTTGTAGAAAACATCCGAGGCAGGATCACAGCGAAACTGGTTGGGGTAACGGACACAGAGGAATTGGATCACCATCTCCATGAGTTCGGTGCATGCAGGTTCGCTCCCGGGGGATGTATGGATAATCTTCGAACCATAGTTTTCGTAAAGAACTTTGCGCTGTGATAAACGTTCACGGTAAGTCGATTCTAGCTCAAGCCACCAGTCTGGTTCCAGGGTTTTCAGTGCTAATCGTAGCTGACGCTGTGAGGCGCGGAAATCTATACACAGGTTAAGTCACATACACATTGTTTGATGATATTTCCAACGGAATGGCCGGTATGGGCGAGGTAGCGCTTTGTCGACATTGAAATCTGGTAGAGGTCTAGGTGGTGGGACGCCGGTCAGCTCGAAATAATCAGCCCCTTGACTATTTTTTAGCTCTTCACTCCTTCTCTTGTTTGCGTGGCTACTAAGCAATTGCCTCCGGAGCTGCCATATAAAGATCCCCGCTAAGGCCGCAGCAAGAGCAATGATATATTCCGGGACACCAGAAGTTGAGGCCATCACGACGATTCGATTTTTGCACTGAGGGGGTAGTGTCAGGCGGTATCCGGTGCGGCAAAGACGTGCGAGTGCAGATAAGCTGGATCATATATACTTCTTGCTCCATGGGAAAATAGTCGATTGGCTGTAGGAACATACTCCTAACCATGAATGTGCAATCACATGCCCAAAACCGTAGCCATGGCTTTCCCGAGTGTTGACGTGATGCGGGTCTTGTGACCAAAGCAGCTGCCAAGAGAGCTTGAACTGAGAACGCGGTAGCACTAGGTAAAGAAGGCACTAGATCAGAGAATAGATATAGGGGATCAACATGATTGGCTTGCTAGAACCGAGTGCAAAGGCTGAATACATAGATTGAACGCCTTGATATCCCAAGCATTTGCTTGACAGAAGTATGCGAGTAGCAATACGCTAACTAAACATGGTCGAGAGTCCTAGTCCCATACCTCTCGAGCCAATAACTTATAGTTTTGCCTTGGGGGTCTCAAGAGCCTTGGCAGCATCGAGGCTCTTTTTGGCAGTACGGACGAGTTCGTCCACGCTAACAAGGGACTTGGATTAATGATGTATGAGTATATAGACAAGAAGCTTACATCTCTTTTGCGGGTTTAATATCCTAGGTGGAGATTCAGTGAAATGAAGGTTTAGGATTCTAGGGAAATGTACGCACATTAATTGAGCCAGCCACGCGACCCATCAGCCCTATGAAACGGTCGTTAGTGTTGGTAAATGAACTTCCCCTTTCAGAACCAAGCTTACATGACAATCCTTGGACAGATTTTTCTGGGTGGTTCTTGAGCTCGATTTCATGAGGAACGAGACCCTGCGCTAAAAGTTTCTCCATCTCTGCCTTCCGATTCTGCTCCCTGCACAATGAACTTAGGGCTTGGCTTGCGTTCTCATTCAAGACACTAGGACCATACCATTCCGAAATATAGGGCGTCTTCCGTACGCTCATAGGTCGTCCAGAGTAAACGAGGGTGCGGATAACATCATCGTATCCCGCACTAAGCACCATTTCCTTGTGCTTCGGGGGCGCACCCGCTTCAACGCTAGCAACGAACCGCGTTCCGACCCAGACACCAGAAGCGCCGTATCTTTGATATTGGCGCTGGGAGTTAGCCTCAATCAAGGAAGCATAGGGATAATGAACGTACGACAGAGCCGCAGCGAGACCTCGGCCATCGGAGATGCCGCCAGCTGCAACGACGATGACGTCCTCGCCTGTCAATGGGCTCTTGTGGCCCCTGCAAAGATCGACGACAGCCGGGATCAAG
Organism: Lepiota venenata; assembly: GCA_004296355.1. Lineage (NCBI taxonomy): Eukaryota > Fungi > Basidiomycota > Agaricomycetes > Agaricales > Agaricaceae > Lepiota > Lepiota venenata. The sequence continues at coordinate 1,565,613 of RCFS01000003.1, forward strand.
ATTGAGAATGGAGTATCACCGGTATGACCCCCGCCCTCACCACCTTGTGCGCAGATGATGTCCACACCTAGTATATATGTACAACGATATGTTAGACTGGAGTGTATTGTCCTATCTTGGCCGCGGCTTACCGGCTGCAAGGGCTTTTGCGACGTGCTAGGGACAGAGTTTAAGCTTAAAATATTTCGATGTAATCCTGAATTACCTTGGGATGTCCAATCATACTAACAAGAGGAGAAGTCGGCGATTGGTCAAGAGCGTTTAGGTTTGGTGCTACTCACTTCATGACGGGTATACCGGCCGCGTGAAGTTTGTCTACTGCCCACTTTGGCGGGACACCAATAGCACAGACGAATAGGGCAGCTTTATTTCTAATGATGACGTCGATAAGCTCGGGCAGTTGGCCATTGGTATAGTCTCTCTGTCGGGAAATTTGAGTCGGGTTGGACTATCAATTTGTTCGGGCCGCGCTACCCACGTTGGTCTTGCGAGCATTACCGCCGACTTGGGGAATTAAGAGGTCAACGCCGAAAGGTGCATTCTTGTCCTCCAAATGAGCTTTAATCTCATCGATAGAACCTTGGAGGAATTTTGGACTTTGTCGAACGCCCCCAATAACTCCAATGCCCCCTAAAGCAAAATATCACAATGGTGGCCTTTCTGCAAATATATATATGCGTACCGGCATTCGTGACGGCGGCAGCTAGCTTGGGACCTGCCGCAACATTCATGCTAATTTGCGCTCAGTCGGGAAAATACGAAGCGAGGGAAAGAATGCTTGCCCTGCAAGCATGACGGGGTGGTTTATTTTGAACAGACGGGTGAGAGGGGTGGAGAAGGTGGGAGCTGAGGCAGGCATGCTGATAGATGGCAGAGGATGTAATGCTACGGCTGCAGTTATATACGAGAAAGAGGTTCACATGGTCCATTGGGAGGGGAATGGACTCCGGCGACAGGAATTACCGGAAGCGGAGTCCGTAAAAGGGAAGAGACACGGCTGGCCAATCAGAAGACGGGACGGGCTGAAATGTCGTCCTCTTCCACCTGTCCAGTTGACCACACCGCGTCTCCTCCAGCCTGTCCTGTCGACCACACCGCGCTGAACAGCCAGCAAGACGGCACACGGGACACCTGTCCTGTTGACCACACCTCTCGATCAACATGGAGCCGCTTTTTCTCCAGCTCACCCAACCCAGCAGCTTCCAAGCCTTCCCTTTCCACTGAGCGCCAGGTTTCCTCTATCCCAAAGCCGAACGACGGCCACTGGGTATATCCTTCCGAAGCCCAATTCTATGCTGCAATGGCACGAAAGAACCACAACCCCCAAGCCGCGGACATGAAAACCATCGTTCCGATCCACAACGCGGTGAACGAAAGAGCTTGGACAGAGATCATGAAGTGGGAATCTGGACGTGGCGGAGAGCTTTGTGGAGGCATCCAGCTTGTCAATTTCAAAGGGCGGCCAAACGATAAGAGCCCCAAAGCGCGCTTCAACATGCTGCTTGGGTGAGTCGCAGTATTCATTTGACACGATTATTCATCTCATGGGGGTTCCAGTTACGCTGCGCCTTTCGATCGCCACGACTGGATTATCGACCGCTGTGGTACACGCATAAGATATGTGATAGACTTTTACACCGGCCATAATCCTCGGTCTCCGGGAAATCTCTCGTTTTATTTAGATGCCCGACCAGCACTAGATAACTGGGAAGGCGTTAAAATGAGAGCGGAGTATTTGTTTTCTAAGTGGTATAAAAGATTAACCGTATGACTTGTACGAGGATAATTCCACATTAATCTTTGCCCGGTTCGATTTTTTAAACTAGATCGTTGTGGTGTACAAGTATGTCTAGAGCGTGCCCAATGGAATATGCGACTCATCGCTTCCCTTTTGTCCGACGTTTTTTTGTAGGGGGCTGCTCCTCTGGCTCTGAGCTTTCTTCGTCGCTACCCCCTTCAGGGTCACTGTCTTCCCCTTCGCTGATTTCTTCATCCTCATCCCAGCCACCCTCGTCGTCTGCTTCGGAAACTTCCCCTTCCTCCTCGACCTCGTTTGTTTTCTCGGTTTTGGCTGCCAACGCTTTCTTCCTCTCTACATTGCGTTGCTGTTCTTCTCTCCTTTCTTCACGCAATTTCTCCCTGGCAGCATGTGTAGCAGCCAATTCGACAACTTCCTTTTTAGTTTTCTTGACTGCGGAGAGTTATTAGACGAGATAGAAGCCAGAATCATAGGGGAAGAGCATACCAAATTCATGATAAATCACTGCACCATCCTTCCCTGGAATACCCTCTGTTATTTTGACCAGCCGTAGCTCTAATCTGGGCCCAACTTCGTCTAGCTTAACGGCCCTTCTCTGGCCCTTTTTGTTATTTCTCCCAACATAATCCTCAGCCAAGTCGACCGCGGCGGCGTCGTCACCTGCAACACTTTCCGCAGAAGAAGCACTCTCATATCCATCAGGACCAGGCTCGCCTCTTTTTCTGAGAACAAAATCTGCTACATCCTTCTCACTGCCGAGGTCAATAAAACCTGAGGAAGATTTCCCGTAAGACCCGCCTTCGAGAACCTTGCGGACACGCCGAGAAACGCCATAAGGTTTGACGGTTATAATATAGTGGCGGAAGTCGATTGTCTCGCGGTCCTGATTATAGGACACCAAGACAACCCGACGGGCTTGGGATAGTGAGAGGGCCTGCGGCGAGAGTGGAGGGAAGAGGCTTTGGAACGATTTTACGAGGAGAGACAGGTGAGGTGGCGTCGAGGGTGAAGAGGGGGGGAAGGACGCCAACACCAGCTAAACGTCCGGAACTGTTTTTAGAATACAGGCCCCAGAGATTGAAGATAGGAACTCACTAGAGGGGGCGTCAAATATTCCAGCCCCACGCTCCGGGCTCGTTTTGTGGATTTTGAAACATCCTTCATTAGGCTATATCGTTCTACTCGAAAGCTGAGTGTAGGTCCATTGGACAAGCGAACGATCCTGAGAGAAGGTGCGACTGGCGTTAGGGTAAATGCTAAAAGATGTGTAACTTGGAGCGCAGGGCGCCATGGTCAGATAATCTTTTAGTTTATTCCTTTGCCGTTCCTGGTTTTCCCAAGCATGTTAGCGGTAGTACTGGTTTGCGAACACTTGACGCACCCTCAGACGGCTGGCAGTGTTCGGTTCCATGACCTTCCTCATATCGCGGACAAGCTGTGTGATCGACGAGCCAACCTGCCCATGCTTTATGATGAAAGACTTTGGTGTCCCGTCCTTGTGGCTTTCGCGTGCATTCTGCCCCTTGAGATGCGTCCTGTTTTTTCTTCGCCGTCGGCCCATGGTCACGGTGCTGCAAATTTGAAATGAGGAAGCAAGTTTTGTTTGGGGTTGCTCTGTTTATGCTATCTCTACCAAACACACGCCCCCCTTCGCCTCGCCTGCTACTTATTCGCGATGAGCAGTCGCTTGGCTTCGTTCCGAGGGCCCTCGACGCCCACCGCCTCTCCCGTAAAGCAGCACAACCGCCAGGATCAAAACGCATCTTCCACCCCAAACTCCCCATCAAGGCAATCGGAATCGACCCACCACCGCAAAGTTCGAACATGTCTCCAAGAGATACGTGCTGTGACAGAAACATGGGAGGATCTTGTAATCCTCGACGGGCTCAAGTCTCTTAAAAGGCTAGTCGATGCACGGACAGACCTTCAGTGCGTATGTGTCGCCTATTATAAGAGGGGGACCATCATATAGCCCTGTAAGGAATCCAGCAACGAATTGGCGCAAACACCTGATCGCCCTCCCCGAACATACATTGTGGCACCAAAACTAGAGACTATGGATCAGTGCATTGCAGAGCTGGATGTAGTGATCGGCAAAGCTGGTAAACTAAACTAACAAGGGCCAAGTGCGTTCAAATTGTGACTGATTACCTTTGCCGAGGCAGCAAAAGCAGTTCCGCAAATTAAATTCGCTAGTAGATGCCATCGAACTTGTCCTGGTAGAAGCTCACAAAACCAAAGGGCAACGGTGGGTCTCTGAAGAGCCCCTCTGGGTTACTTGGACCCTTGAACAATTCGGTATAACTTAACCCCCCATGCTGCATGTATATGTCTACTCACAACGAACCAAGTGACATCAATAGCGGATATCATTATACCTTACCACAGATCGCTCAATTCACACATTGACATCGTCAAAATGTTGCGCAGCCACTCGGTTTCCTTTGAGGATTCGCGTGACGCCATTAGTCGATGGGTAGCACAGCCATGGCTCCAGGAGGACGGCTGGGAAGCCAGATGGGAAGACATATGTGATGCCGAGGTAGAACGATGGGAGAGCGCTTGAATCGATGGGCTGGTGGAACCGCAGTCGGCGGAACAAGACCCCTGATGCACATACGCAGGCGATAGACACATCCCTGCCTCGGCTCCTGTGTAATAAATTATGCATTCACCTTGGAGCCACCATGCCACTGAACTTCTTCGTTTTCCTGTCCTAGAAACTAAAACAGAAAGACTCAAAGCGATCTGGTATGGATGCCATACAGGATGAAGCTAGTGCGTGTAGCTTCACAATAAATCGTCCTGGGTGATGATATCATCGGTAGATGGCAGTAACAGCAATCGCCAGCTCTTTAGCGGAGCGCATAATTCGTGGTTAATAGTCCGACATATTAACAAAGCTCATATTCTCCAGAATATTGTTAATGGGAATACGGGTAAGGGTCATAACTCCCGGTGCCTACCCACTGTTTCGTTGAAGATCATCAATAGTACTTGAACATCTCGCAAGAGAAATGACGGAAGGAGCGGCAGTAGATTCATCAGCTCGACACCCCCCACCTCAGTGCCACCCTGGGACACGCAAAAGACTCACAGCCAAGATCCAGTCATGGATGGCAGATGAAAGACGCAGCAGGAATATGCTCTGGATTTATGGTCCCGCAGGCGTTGGAAAATCCGCAGTGGCACAATCCGTCGCAGAATACTGCGAACAGGGTGGTCGTCTAGGTGCCGCCTTTTTTTTTCTCGAGGCTCAACAATCGCAATGACCCCGCACGGGTCCTCATCACTATCGCGTACCAAATCGCCGTTCAAACCTCCGATTACAAACAGCTTATCGCAAAACAGCTAGAGACCGACCCCAGCATCTTGAAGAAAGCAACACACGTACAGTCTAAAAAGCTAATAGTCGAACCATTCTCCGCGTTGAAGGATTCATCTTCTATCCCCTTGCGTCAGCCTCTCGTCATTATTTGGGTGGCTTGGACGAATGCAGGGGCGAAGGAAGCGCAGTGCGAAATCATTGAACTGATCAGCGGACTCGTGCGCTCGACCAAATCACTCCCTTGGCTGTGGATGATCTGTAGCCGGCCGGAGTACCACCTCAAGTCACTGTTTGCGAGGGCCGATTATGAGGTCCAGTTGTTGGAGGGAAGAAATGCCAATTGATTCTGCCGATGGAAGGAGGGACGTGGCCCGTTACATTCGAGATGGTTTGAAGAAGATCAGAGGATTATATCAAGCGAGCATTCCACTCTCAGAGAAGAAAGGTCAATCGTGGCCCTCGAAACGCAAGGTTAGGCGACTCACGAAAGCAGTAGATGGTCTGTTCGTTTTCGCCTCCACCGCCCTGAAAAATATTGGCGACCCCGACTACGCAAACCCTGTGGCCCGACTGGAGATCTTCCTCAAAGTTATCAAACACTCACAAGTGATCGGTGCGAGGAACCCCATGGAGTCACTTGATCTACTGTACACTCGGATTCTGTCAGATATACCGGAAGATGTTTTTCCTATAACCTCAAAGATACTAGGATTCGAAATCCTCTTCCCCAAGAGGTCCCATAGCAATGCCCAGCGACTCGCCAACCTGATGGCACTCGACAAGGGCAGCTTTTTATGGTGCTCTACGAAAATTACATTCTGTTCTCGAAAACCATCCCCCTGAACTCGATGACCAAGGTTTCTTGTTGTTTTTTACCATGCCTCCTTCGCCGATTACCTTGAAGACCCGGCTCGCTCCGGGAAAATACTGCATAAACGAACAGCAGGGTGCTTCTGATGCTGCAAGGGACTGCTTACGTTTGATTTCTAAGGAGGTTGAGATTCGCTCATCCGAGTATGAGTATCTATCCTACCACCCAGACCCATGGGAGGAAAAGCAAAAAAATACATTCCAGATACGCATAGCAGCAGGCAGTTCACACTTGTCCTGGCGGGGTCCAGGCACAGGTTCGTCAGGCCTCCAGATACAGAACTCGTTGTGGGTTCCATCTCGAACATTTTTCTGGGAGGCTTGCCTTCGCATGGGTGATTTAGAGGACCGGGAGCTTTTCTCGAAAATACGCATGTTCAACTTCGGTGGGCTCGCCTATACGATGATAAAACGTAGCTTCATTGATATCAAATTGTTCGAGTCCTTCATCGAGTGGCTAGTTACATCTGTCAGTGCCTTCGCTCCCTTATACCACCATTTTCCTAGTAACCTTTCCGCTGCTCTCCAGGCGCGCCGCAAACACCTTGACAACATTGTTCGAGTGAGGGGTATGTCAATGGTTAATAACAAGCTGCTTCGGATATGTAGCGGGAAAATCAAGGATGCAAAATCATACGTTGGGCATTTCCCTACCGAGTCGTACAGCCTATTTTATTCACAGTTGTTCAGGACCTAAACCCCGAGTTCCTCGACCAACTCGAGCCGCGAACGTATACGACAAATGTGCACAGGGACATGTTCGTCAAACGCTTTCTCTTGCTCGGGTACGGGGCGAAGACTGCTCTGGTTGTCTTGTACTCCAAGCGAATCAGGTTCTTGACCCTGACCCCAATGGAGGCGCTTACTTCAGAAGAGATAGAGGGAGAAAGGTTTCCGAATGCGAAGGAGTGGGTCGATATAGACAACCCAAACGAGGATTAGCCAAGTTGATATATGATTTTTGTGTTCATGCGACTGGTCATCCAGGAGCATTTTCCTTGCTGGGATGTGGGTACGGGACTACCATAATCACATTGTGAGAGGGTTCCCGGGGCCTTGTGGATTAGACGAACCACCAGAATTACATTGAGCAACAAAGTTCTATGACGACGATGCAGATATTAATTCTAGCCTTCGAGCAATTTAAATAAATGAGGATGAATTTTGAAACGAGACTGACATGAGTTATTGTCTTGTCCCTCCCTGTACCCAAATCGTCAACCTTTCATAGACGGAAGGAACGAGGTCGTCTGAACTCTCAGAGCAGGTGTGCTGGTGCAGCACCGGTGAGATCGGTAAATGGGAAGCCCTTAGCTATTTTTACACTGGTAACCAGACACATTTCACAAAAGGATGGAAATCACAGAATTGTGTCCTGTTGAAATACAGAACTATTTCATGGCCGTGGAGATAGAGGCTTGAGAACACGACAAGCTCGGTGCAGTGGGAGTGGGGTGGGTACCTTTGCCCGCACGCGAAGCTCGGGTTCATATGGCTAATATATAGACTTCTCCTGTATGCAGTCCAAAACAAAGTCGACCAGTCGCTTCCTCAAACCAAATCGACACGCACATATGGGGCTGGAAAGGGAGAGCAACATGAGGTGGCAGCAACTCACTTACCGTGAACTTGTCTTGCTTGCCGGTCCTTGGACACGTCGCCTTCATCAGCTTGTACTCGTCAACATCCCATATACGATCTATCCAGACCATCCTCAGTCCTGTGCGCCCTAAACACAGAAGTTCGGGATGAGATCCAGCTCTCAGCATGTGGCCCATCGTAGGTTCAAGGCGAGTCAAATGGGAAACAGCTAGGTCTTGATAAATATCTGGTGTTGTCGGTGGAATAGGCACTCGGAACAGCCGCGCCTTTTCTTGGTTGTGCGACAGCACTTCTAAGGTCGTTTGAAATGGAGGCAAAGTTTCCTGGGTGAAGATAGCGTCATAGTCCGAGGCGAAATATTTAGAAGTATACAGGGGCCGTAGCGACCCACAACCAAAGATGGGGATGTCGCCCATATCGGAAAAAATCAAGGCTTGGCTTCCCGAGCCCTGCTTGGAAGAGCAGAGAGACGATATCAAGTGTTTAATGTCCTGGAAAAACATCGAACCGCTATTTCGCTGGGAAACGAGGAACGCGATGCATTCCGGGAAGAGTTTGAACTTGAAAGACGGGCCGATCTTGTCCTAACGGAGAGGGTCCTGAATGTGAACCACTGTGGCAACCAATTTGAATGGGGGAAATCACCATACCTCCTCCCCCTCCATATCAAGTAGCAGAACAGCGTTTGTGTCGATATTAATTAAAACAATTCGGTAAGCCAGCGTCAACGATGGGCCAGTTTCGTTGATTCTTGCGAGTGACGCTGCGATAACGTTGTCATATACTTGAATATCGGTGAATACTTCATGGAGGGCAGTGAACGAGACTTCGGCCACTCGTTCCATCGGCGAGGCCGCTATCTCCCTGTATAGGCGGTCGTGGTTTAACGATACCGAGTAAACTTGGATCCATCTACGGTAATTTAGAGATAGCATCAGCGAGTCTGATCGATCATGAATAGCGAGTATAACCAACCCCGATTCAAAACCTGTGTTCGTATACAGAGCAATCAAAGCACTGTCCCCGTCACTCCGAACTGCAGCATGAAATTTGGTGGGGTGATCTGGAACCTCAAGCCTAGCAGCGCGGCGTGCAAAGCTATCTTCCAGATACCATGCAGATAAATAAGTGGTATCCGTTGTTGGGTTTCGTGAGAGCGTGATGAGCCAATCTTCGCCGAGTAGCTGAACCCTGTGCACTATATCTCCGTGGTCCACTCTTCTCAGGTTTCGGATCTGGGTCGACTTGCTCTTCCAATTAGCATCTATCCTGAGTGCATCTATCACACTCTGGCGAATCTCAGAGAAAGAACGAAGTGTTCTAGGGTTGGTGGGTTGATCGATGTCAAGGGGTAGATCGGTGTCTAACTGACGCCAGATGTAGTCCGTGGTTCCTAGTGTGTGCAAGGCGTGGCATGTCTGCGAGTTTCAGCGATTACAGAAACGTAATCAATGTAGGAATACCTGGTTCAATGCGAGCAAATCTTGCGGTGCAATGTAAGCATATATCGAATATAGGATATCTGGGGGAAGGTTGATGAATTTGGCCATGTGTGTCAGAGATAAGCGGATCAGAGTGATAAGGTGTAAGCTAAGAGCAGTGGCAGCTCATTTTCGGGGGTATTGTGCATACAAGGGCGGACGAGAGGACAGCGCTGGTTATAATCTAAATGTACAAAAACCGAAATGAAGATATTAAGCTAGATGTCCTCATCATCTGAGATATGGATCTCGTCTGCATTTGTTGGCTGTGCAGCGTCAGCACCCCTGGTTCTCGAAGTGTCTTCTACATCTTTTGGCGGTCCAGCGGCTTTTGCGGCGACGAATGCAGGTCCTTTGGTAGAAGCCTGCCTCTCTGCAGCGGCCATAGCATCTTGAGGCTCCTCACTCTCGTCCTTCTGAGCCCCTTGTGTTCCTTGTCTCGCAGCCAACGTCTGAGCAGCTAGATAACTGGCTTCGGTGTTGAATTGTGCTTGCACACTTCGCTTGATCCTGAGCATCTCTCTGAATGTGTCCTCTGAGCCGGTTTCGATCTCAAAGGTGTTCCATTCGCTCCAGAAGTGCGGGTTGACGCGAGGGTCGCAGAACTGAGAGGCATGAGCATAGATTGCGCGCGCTCTATCGATTTCGCCTAGTTTACGTTCCAGCGCCGCAAAGCGGAGACACATTTCTGCTGTTTGGCGATCGGGAAGACCTAAAGGGACATATCAAGACCCGAAGAGTTTCCTACAATATAGAATTGCATACCCTCGATGGCACGTTCATAAATAGGTCGGATAGCAGGCAAGCCAAAGTTTTCTGTAGCTTTCGCAATGTAGATAGTGAACATCTGTGGGAAACAAGTGTCAGTGCTCTAAATTCAGTCCAGGCAAAGTTGTCTTTCCTCACCTCGAACTTGTCTTCGTCGTTGACTACCTGAGTCGCACGTTCATAGATGGACATTGCTCGCTTAGCTAGACCATGTTCCTCTTCGAGTTTGGCATACATGAGGAAAATCGGTTTGCATGATTTTGGGGGACACTTCTCTAGTGCTTGTTCAAATAGGTCCCGGGCACGCTCAAGTTTTGTGCCGCCCTAGGTTATTTGGGATATTGGTGATCCCGAAAAGCGAAGGAACTTGACTTACATATCGCTTTATGAATTTAGAAAGATAAATATTCCAGATCTCGAAGGAGACGGGGTAAGTGAAGAGCTCAACACCCCGTTCATAAACCTGAGGTGTTGGTGAGTATGTGCCCTGTCAGCATCAGATTTATGTACCTTGAAGCTTTCCTCAAAGTATTTGTTTTCTTCGAGGAACGCAGCATAATTGACAAGTATTTGGGCATTGGCGATTCGCAACTCGACGATCTTATCATACACAACCTTGGTAGAATCCACTGTACCGATGGACTCTTCGAGGTCCACATAAAAGGACCAAAGTTTGAGGGATTTAAAAAGACGTGCTTGAACAGATAGGGTCTGGGACAGTCTTTGGATTAGTTTTCTACGAGGAGCAAAGCAGTGAAACGAGTGAGTACATACGTGATCGTGATAGTTGATCCTGGTATTTTTCGGAGTGGCTGTCGCGCGTTGCATCACTCGAATGGCCTCATCATATTTGCTAGCGTTCAATTATCAGCAGGACAATGACTAATGATCAGTGAGAGGGACATACTCGTGACGGAGTTCCATTTCCGCCCACTCACACCAAACCTCCGCAAGATCATCAACAGCCCTGAAGTTGACCTTTGTTGCCTTCTCCAGGATCTTACGGGCTGAATTAAGGTCAGCCTCGGCTTGACCTGATACGCCTCCCTCTTCATAGAATCTAGCGAAAGAGATAAAGAGACGATGAAAGTTTGGCGTGGCCTTGCGAGGATTGATCGTCTCAAGGGCTTGAGTGTAGGTTTCGGCTACTTTCTCGTCATCCTCCCCCCAAAGTGCAACTCGTTTCTCCCATTCTTGTACGTCATTAGGGTTTCGTCGGATCATCACATCATTTAAAAGGAACGGCCGTCTATCCGCCAGTTCCTCAAAATCCTTCATCTGCTGATCTAGTTCTTTTTCCGTTTCGGCAACTTCCTCTTCATCCTCCTCGTCCTTGAGGCTCTCCATCAAGGCATCCATGAGAGATTGTCCAAACTCGCCGTACGAGTCAAATATCTGATTGAAATCGCGGACTGTCACGACATTCTTAAAGCCAGTCTCGAAAGTGAGCTTGACCCTGTCGAACTCTGCGCGTTTGATCCAGTAAGTAGCTAGACCAGTCCAGAGTCGCCCTGCTTGGTCCTTGTAGACATCCAATCCATCCTTTCGAATAATAGCCTCGATATTGAGTTTTTTCGGATTCAATGGATCCTCATCAGGATCGTAGGGCTTGTGTGGTTCGCCGCTAGCAGTCACTGGTACAGGCGGTCCGCCAACTCGAATGAGCTTGTCGTCAATTGATACGGGCTTGGACACCTCTTCTGTACCCGCTCCTGAATTTGCATTTTCCTTGTTGGATTTCACAGTATCCTCGACGTCAAGTCCAACTTGATCGGAGAACTTTTCCACCACGTCGATAAAAGTTTCAAGAATCTGGTAAGGGCTCTTGCCTTCGGGGCTAACGTACTCTCCTTTAGAGGCCTTTCGCGCTAAAGACAGGAGAAGCTTGGCCGCCTCGAGGGGCCGGGGCTCGGATCTGACGGGACTCAGGAGCAGAGTTGCATACCGCTCGGATAAAGATGGGTCAATACTGAGATAGCGTCGATATACCGCGAAAGTTGTTGTCCCGCCCTTTCTTTCCGCCCACAACAAATAACGCGTCCATATACGGGCATGTAGGGAGGGCGGAAGTGTGCGCAGCGCTCGGTCGTATGTCCGCCGCGCATGGGTGTAGCAGAGGTTTTGGGGGCAAGTGGGATGAAGGAATATTGATGTGTACATCAGCCATAGTCGGGGTAACTGTGACGAGTGAATAGACAGTTGGGGGTGCAAAAGGGTCCAGCAAGCTCACCTTTGGCAAGTACATGAGAGCCCGCTCAAAGGTGGCAACCAAGTTCTTCCACTCCTCCCAGCCAATAATAGGGTCTAATGGACCTTCCCATTCCTCCAAATCTTCGACCTCGTCCTCTAGGGCATCTTTCATCTCCTGTAGCTTCTTCTTCCCGCCAGCCCTCTTCCTGACAACGGGCTTTCCGCACACGAAGGTCATGCGCATCGTGAGATATGACTTCCACAGCTTGAAGGAGCCTGGAAAATTGACAAGGGCAGATTCGTAGAGATATGTCAATCGCTGGAGACTCAAACGAGCCGACGGGGTGGCAAGGGGACCAAGAAGAAGACGGTTTTCCTCAGGAATATCAAGACTTCGTTCTAGCTTTTGCTTGTGCAACATGGCTTTCACGGGCAGACTGGAGGGCAGTCCACCATGCGCGGAAAGAATTGGGATTCCGAAGGAGGTCCTCTTCACGGTGGATGTCTTTTGGGGTCAACAAGTCGGGGTGGGTAAGGGGAGATGGGACGGGATGTGTGAGAGGAAAAAGCGAGGACAACTCGAGGTAGGACGAGGCTTTGGTGGCGACCGAAGGCATCTCAACGCGTCGCCCCTTCAAGTCCACTTCTGACCCACAACACTCGACTCTCCTCGTGCTTTCCCACGCCCCTGCCACAGCAGCACTCATGGTCAGTCATCGCAACCCCCTGGCAGTGAATCTCTTACACAGAACATCCATCACAGCATGGAGTCAAACGCACTCGCCATACTCAGGCGGATACACGCGCGAGGAAGCAGCGAGAACAAGCAAAGATCGCTGAGTATCTTGCCCTGACTGATCGAGTTCTCTCTCGAGTGAGTAACTGCAACCCATACGTGCAAGACTATATAATCGTGCAGTAGAAAAGACAAAAAGATTGGTCTGAGGATGCGCTCGCACTCACAACGGAACTCCTCCATGTGAACCCAGAATTCTACACTGTCTGGAACTACAGGAGGCATATCCTCACCAAAGGCATGTTCCCTCAGAGGTTAGCCTAATATTAATCGCTACTTCGGATGCCTGAATTCGCTTAGGTCCACCGAACAAGCCAATGAGCTGCTGCTTTGTGATCTGGCAATGACCATGGTGGCTCTTAAAACTCACCCAAAGGTATACTGGATATGGAACCACCGACGATGGTGTCTAGAGAATATACCTAGCGGGCCTGAGGCAGAAGGGGAGGAGACTGCAGACACCTGGAAAAGAACGGCTTGGGAGAAAGACTTGTTAGTGGTCGAGAAGCTGCTTGAAGCCGATTCCAGAAACTGTGCGTCCCGTCATTCAGTATCACGTCCCTATCTCTGTTTCATATGTTCTTCCTCAAGTCCATGCCTGGAACTATAGAAGATATATTTTGGCCAATATGCCGAAACCACCTCCGCAGAAAACAGAGCTAATCTACACTAAACAAAAGATATTGTCCAACTTTTCCAACTTCAGCGCATGGCATCAAAGATCGAAAATTCTGTCATCCTTATGGGCTAGTCACAAGATCAGCGAAGTCAAATCCAAGGAAAATGGTCCGTTCATGTGCTTCCTCTCGCCGATCTCTGGATTCAAGTGTAATGGCTCTTAGAATTTAAGCTTATCAGAGACGCTATGTATACTGACCCCCACGACCAAAGTGTCTGGATATATCACCGGTGGCTGGTCGGAGCTGGTAGGCTCCTTATTCACCATAATCACTCTCCAGACCTCATAGCCCAAGCAGGTAGTGATCAAGGGGTATTGGAGCGGGAAATAGAAGCGATACACAGTGTTGCTGGTAGAACAGCCAGATAGCAAATGTAAGCAGGCCAGATGCTGCGCGGTATGCGGACAAATTTTAATGGGAAACAGGGTGTATGGAGTCGCTGGTTCATTACAAACGGCTCCTCCTTTTGAACCACAGGGAACAGGTCGATACTCAGGCTCTGACAAAAGAATGCCAGACATTACTGGAGCGGCTCAAGGACTTGGATCCGATGCGATTGCGACGATATGAGGACATCGGTATTGCTCAATATGGCACAGACTACCTTCCCACTCATTAGATTTCACAGGGAACCGGCTACCACAGCTATCGTGACATTTTTCTTGAGCAGAGCCATATGTAATATCTGGGTTAACAAACGATATCTCGAATACGTCGTTCAAATTTCGCATCATACAATAGTCATCTTTATAGGCAGAAGGGCAGGGGTCATACATAAGACAGCATGGATATGTTTAGGAGCCACCGCATTTGCATTTGCCAGCCCCGCACCCGCAGCTGAAGTGAAGCAGTTAAACGTGTGTCCATAAAAACCTCGCATGAAAAATACAACTCACCTCTCACCGCAAGAGCAACTGCTGTTTCCACAGTGCTGGTCAACCATGGCGTCACTGGTCTGTAAGCTCTGGTCAGTGACATCGCTCATACAGGCTTTTGGTATGGATTGCATACAGTATACGTGTTGGGTAAAGGTGGAGGAGTTTGTTGGTTATCAAGCTAAGAACTGAGAGTTGGGAGTCCTAGTGTCTTGATGGCCCAACGCTCTCATATTTATGCTTTTCTTCTGAGTTTATTTATGCACTTTGCCAAAGAAGTACGAGTGGCGTTGTGTCCTTTAGCACAGTGTTTTGACATCTTGGTATTCCTTAATGGGTAAACTTTGTATGATCTGTAATCCGTCCCCCACTCATCCCGAAAATAGCTCAAGCCACGGGATTGACCTTGACTGGCTATCCAAAAAATCGCTCAACAGGCACCGTATGTGTCACGGTACTTATATATACCAGCCCTACTTTGGGTGAAAGATCTACCCACAAGCTGGGCCCCCAACCCCTTTTTCATTTGATTCTAACCAATTCAATCAGACAAAGTCACCTACCCCACCCATTTGAGTTTCGGTGCTCCGCCGCGGGTGCTCCCGTTACTGATAAGACAGCACCCTATGGTCAGCTGTTGATGATCGGCTGCCATGTCGAGCTGTTCAGCTGATGCATCCTCCCTCTCGTTACTCTATTGCGCCGCAAGTCAAGCTTGAGACCTGAGCGGCTGAGCCTTGGGAGAAGCCTGATTTCCGATTTGACGGCTTCGTGGTCCTGATGCCCCTGGTTTCCCATACATTATGTCGTCATAGGAATTGTTATCGATTCGGACGCCTATCATCATCTGACATGCCGCTTGAGTAGTTATGTCGTTCCGAGTCGACCGCCTGGTGGCGGGGGCTTATTGATGAATCTTTCTGGGTTGGGCAGTGGTCCGTCGAAACGATGTGCACCTCAGGGCATTCGATGTTTTCGGACCTTTTACCAAAAGACATCTTATCAGCTCTGCGGCCTGTTTTCTTTTCCTCCCTGAGAGCCAGAGTAGAGTACTAAGAGAGCTATCGCTTTCTGTCATGCGTGCTGCAAGGATTCAGCACGGTATATTCCGTCGTTATTTTTGAGGGGTTCCGTCCCGTCCACTTGAACGGATTCGACGAAGCTATGTGCTGCGGACGCCTGATTTGAGACGACCTGACAACGAGAAACTAAGAGGGGATATCTCGCCACAGCATCTCTTTGGGCTGCAACTAGTGAAAGCAACTAGGAACAACTGACCCAGTAAGGGTACCGGCATGGTTATTTGATAGTTGGAGACTGGGGGAGACGGCGTGTCAATACGACAGTCATTTACAGCCTCAGTTATGATTCACTCTCGCAGCCACAAGTGGCCGTTTTCTGACGGTAATTGTGGTCAGGTGCTCCATCCAAGTGGAGTCCAGTGCGAAGGGACCAATGTGTGGATTTGTGGAGATATAGAAAATTGCTGGTATTGTTTCTTATTGCTGCGGGCAGAGAGACATAAGTATATGCAAAGGGAAAGGGTTCTTGTGTAATTTCTCATGCGTCGTGTTTTTGGTCATATTGCGCTTCGTCACGTTCTTTATGCAGGCGTTGGCCGGAAAGCTTGAGGCTGCCCACAGGCGAAAAGGGGCTCAAATAACGGTATACTGGTCACTGGGGGAGCGTTGGTATCTTAAAAGGATTGATAAGATCAACTAGGCCCAGGGGCCCTCCTTGTGTCGAGCGGCAATGACCTTGCAATGGCATGGGCCTGCCATTGTTGAGGCCGAACCGCTAAAATGCGAGTGAGCTGTGGTGTCCAGCCAAGTGGCGGTTTTTGGTGCGCACTGACCCGGCTTCCCAAAAAGGGTATCGGCAATGGCCGGGGGGAACGGTGGCCTCGTGGTTTTGGCGTGGTCTTACTGCATTCAGAGGTGCACGCACAAAATTCCTTCCTTCATACCTCTTACCTCTCGAATCTCGTGTCGGCTTACCTTTTACTTTCCATTTTTTACTCGTCGACGTCCAGGCCGCCTCGGATATGGACAATAATCGGACTGGCATACGCGAACTCTTCTCGAGAGGGTCTACGCCTCCCAACCAATCCAATTTTCATCAACAGTTTCCTCCCGCACAACTATCCAACAACCCTTCTCCCAATCAAATCGATGCGCTTTTCCAGCACATAACTGCACCGGTTGACCAGCAATCTCAGCAACAACAGCAACAACAGCAACAGCAACAGCAACAGCAACAACCGCAACACGCTCAACCACCTGTTCAGGTTGCTGACAACCCGTCGCCGGAACAGATCGCTCCAGTGATACCGCCCTCGGACTCGCCCTCAGCTCTATCTGGTTCAACTTCAATGTCAACGGTATCAGAGCGACAAAGTACATTATTGTCGTTGATTGGCAGTTCTCTAGTAAACAATCGCCCTCCTGGGTCAACATCCAACGCCTCGATGCCCACCCAAGTTCCTACGCCGCCTGGATCTTCTCAGCGTTCCAATGCTTCTCCTGGTCATAATGAAAGTCAAGGCAAGATTTTGCTGGAACAGCTCATGGCTAAGTATGTATCAGTATCATCACCTCTGCGCCCCCTGTGCCTTCCCCTGTCGCCTATATCTTGCTAGGCCTCATGGAGTTGGTGCTTTCACGCGCTTTTCAAACTACTTGGACATTGGCTGACTTAATTCTTTTCCCTCTTGTCCAGCAACCCTCCTCGCGGCAACTACACCGAGCCTATCAGGAACCTGCCTCAAGCCCCTTCGCCGCCGTACGCTCCCTCAATTCGTGAAGGAGACTATCGCCCCTACGGCTCCCCTGAACAACCGGTTCAAACTTCGCCACGAGCACCAGAGTCCGCTGATTCCATTTCGCCTTCCCTACTTCAACAACAACAACAGCAACAACAGCAACAGCCCTCCCAACAACAGCGGCCGCCTTCCCCGCGTAGATCCATGTTTGATTTTGTTTCACCCTTCGATCATCTTTCCAATACCACAGGCTCTGTGAAGAAGAAACCTGTTCCACAGCAGGCGCCCAGCACTTCGAGTACGACCGATGATTCGTCCTGGACGACGGTCACGGATCCTAAGCGGCAGTCCGTCGAAAATCTTCTTGAGAACATTTCCCGGGGACAACTTCCACCGCCCCCTGTTCAATCATCGGTGCTGGCACCACTCTCAGCTTATGAAACGTATCTAGGTGGAACCGACTTCTCTCAGGCAGAGCAGTTGCCAGGCCGCGCTCCATTGCCACCTATTCCAACCACTACCAAATCCATTCCTGGTCGTACGGCGTCTCCGAGGGCGTCTCCGCCAAAGCCTCCTATTCAACAGCAGCGCCCCTTGGTGCGCCAACCCGACAATTTCATCACTCAGGGGCCGCCACCAGCTACCGCTTCACAGAATGGCGGGAGACGCGAAAAAGAGAGCTCTCCTGGACCCGGTGCCCGCGCAGGAAACCGGAAAGGACCTGTTAGTCAGCCTAAGACGGGCAACAAGATGCAACTAAGTCCCGGACCTCAACCACAGACCATCATCCTGGATGTTTCCCAGTCGTTAGAAGAGATCCAAGCACCGCCAGACTCTGTCAAATCTACAGCCATCGCACTTGTCAAACAGGATTCTGTTTTCCTACCTGGATCCACTATTGGGGCCACGCATTGGGTTGCTTATGCCATGACAAGAGGACGCGTTCGTGTTATCTCGAGGTCAAGTGGAGATCGTACCCTCCTTCAACTACCGAGCATCTTCCCGTTGAATTCTAGTGTAAGTGATATGGCGGTCTATAACAATAGGTTGGCTGGGGTGACCTCCGATGGAGGGTTTGTTGTTTGGGAGCTACCAGAAACTATTGAAGATGACGTCCCGTGAGTGTTCCTTCTGGGAGCGGATTCGAGCTTTTCCTGACTGGGCTTGGTTCAGGGGAAATTTACTTCTCTGTGTCCCGCCTACCAATACTTCTGAGGCCTTACGTGCAGTGAAATGGCACCCAAGAGACTCTGATACGCTGGCAGTTGCATCTGATAACCGAGTCTACGTCATCGACCTCGCCAATACTCATGCTTTGCACAAGCAGCCTCTAGCTCATTCCGATCTTCACCACCTTGGTCAGGTGTTCACTGTCTCTTCGGTATGCAGGTTTAAAATGTTACCTATAGTTTTAGCTGATTAAGTTTTCTCAAGCGAATCGCTGCTTTCGATTTTGATGTCCTGAGACGTGCCCTCGCCACGATCTCAGAGGACTCAACGTTGACCATTTGGAATATGCACGACAAGTTACCTTATGCAACGCACAAGATTCGTGGAGACGATGTCCCTTCTTCTCTCACTTTCGTGGACGGTGGACTTGTCGTTGGACGCAAAAACGGAACTATCTTCCAATTGCTCTCAATCAACACAAAAACTGTTTTGTCCACCATTCAATTCGTTAATGGTAGCAGTGAGGACCCTGATATGTTCGGTCATATCAACTATGATTCGCGCATTCAAACTCTTTGGATTGCTAACAGTCGTCGTGAAAGTATGATCGCTTTCAAATTGGTATTGGAGTCCCCATACGGTGGCGAGGAAGGTGTCCGTGGCTACTTTGAACAGGTTGTAGAGTTTGTGGGACCCAAGCCCACGATTCACTTTGTCATCCTTACTGCCGATTCTGACCCGCATGGGGATGAGGCTCGCGCTGCCTGTATTGCCGCAAAGCTCCCCCCTGGCGAGTTGGCTTTAGTGGCCTTTTCCGTTCACTCCAGTGGTGTGGATCAAGTCTTGATTCGCCGAGAGTGGTATGAAGGTGCTCTCACCACTGCCTCTGCCCACTTCCCCCGCTATCAGTTGGTTGCACCTCCGCTACCTCCCCCGGCCCCGATTCCAGCCCCAGCCCCAGCCCCTCAACCATTTATCCCCGATAACAAGCCGATCAGACATGCGCCTCAGCCTATCCCCTCAGCTCTTCAGCATCAGTCACCAATATCTCTAGCTGCACGGCCTCGTACTCCAACCTCCGACAACGAGAATGACCAGAGCCATGATGGTCGATCTCTGGATAGCAAGGGCAAAATGTCGAAAGGAAAGAATGTTGGTTGGGACAACGGAAAGGAGAAAGAAAAGCCTGGTAGATCAGGCGTCGATGCTGCTCTCGAAACTTCGCTTGGCCAGGCCCTTACTCGTGAAATCAAGAAGACCGAGGAGAGTCTCCATACCCGCATCGGTCGGTTAATTGGGAAAGAAATGGATAAGCAACGTGGGTTTCTTTTACCTTCTACTTACCTAGGTCGTCACGCCTAATTGGCATATCAACAGACCAACGAATGGAAGAGGCTCGTGCTAATGAACAGGCTGAAGACTTTGCACGTCAGGAGAAGATCCTTAAGCTTATCTCGACGGAGCTTACGCGCAATACAACTCGGGTTGTTGAGATGGCTGTCAAGACTGAAGTACAGAACTCGGTACTACCCTCTCTAGAGAACATAACCAAGAATGAAGTGAAGGCGGCTCTGAATGAGCAGGTTGGCAGGGGTTTGGTTGATCACATTACTCAAGTACGTGCTGAATCCTTGGAGTGTGCCTTTTATTAATTTTAGGTGCAGGCTCTGCCAGTTGAAATGGAAAAGCTCCTTTTCAGGCCCGACATATCCAGTCACTTTGCCCACGTTCTGACGACGAACCTCACGCCCGTCATTGAGCGTCATGTAAAGGACGCTATCGCCAAAACATTCATACCCGTTTACTCTCAACAAGCTTCAGCCTTGCACCAAGAACTATTGCGTGAATTGCGCAGTGAGATTCACGGCTGTCAAGTCGGAGTTGACTGCTTGGCAGAACGAGGCGTTCCGTAGCCATGACGTAAGTTCTTGTTGGAGTCATCTGGTCAATGTCCCCTGATTATTGTTCGTATAGGCTGCCATCCGTGAACTTGAGCATACAGTCAAAACCTTGTCCGATCAAGTCAAGTTCTTAAGTTTGAATGCTACAGGCAGTATCCATCACCTCCAGCAATCTTCTCAATCACACAACTCCCCAGGTCCTAGTTTACCTATTCAAGGGTCACACAATCAGCCACATCTTCGTCAGCAACAGAATGTTCAGCCTGTGAACCAGCCAGCAGTAGGCTATCCTCACCCACCTTATGCCCAACAACCCCCTCCCCCTCCCCTTCCGGCCCACCAACAGCCAGCGGCCATCCATAGTACATGGTATCCTCCCACTATTGCTGCTCCCCAAGCTTCACATCCCGCTACTATCCCTCAGCCTCCACCAGCTCAGCCTTCACAGGAGCGGACGCCACCCCCCACCAAATCCGACCAATGGGATGAGGCCTATCTCAGCGTCCTTCAGACTCAGGATGCGACTAAACTCCAGGACCTCCTGGGACATACTAATCCTGATGTAATTATGCCACTGAGTGGACCATGCCTCGTCTCCCAGGCCGTAATATTAACCCTCGTGCATCGAGCAAGTTGATTCTTTCTCGATTTGTAGTTGACTTCTGACCTCGAGGCTTCTAGCTATCTGCCGTCGTCGGTGAAACACAACCAGCCGACGAGCCATTCAAAAATTCCTTGTGGTGGCTCCAACGCTCTGTAGCTGTGCTTCGTCCGGAGGCAAGTACATAGCCCGAATTGGGAGCTCATGACGTTAACTGTTGCTTGCAGGATAAACTTATTATGGACTTCATTCCTCGTGTTGTTCCAAACGTTCAACAACTTCTTGTTACGACCAAGCAGAGACTGGGCATCCTTCCTGGTCCCTCCACGAGTGAAACGGTGAGAACCATCACAGAAATTCAAGACGTCTTGCGGCGCAAGGTCTCTTCCCTGTAGTCTCATTTATGACCCATGTTTACCCTTTTTACCTGCGATTATCACGACTCATTCATGCTTCTGAAGTTTGCTGCATTAGTTTGTCGTACGCTTGTACGCCTCATTACCGAAAATGCTATACATGATTGTCTTTACTTTCTTTGTGGTCAAGAGCGTCCGGAAACACGCCTGCAGCGCTTTCGGAACTTGTGTGGCTTCTCGCGGGCCGATGTTCAACATGCAATTGCAACTCCGACGCAAGTCATCAGATTACCCACGATAACAACCATTTAAGGCGCCCTGTATGTTGGTTCAAGCCACAACACGGTTGAAGGCTTCCCACCACGCGTCCTCTGGTGCTACACCGCGCGTCCTCTAGCCTTGTGGTGGGTGATCCTCAACTGTTCTACCAGTGGCTCTGCGCTACTTTGTTCCCCTATAAACACTGTACTTCTGACTTCCGGCTTCCAAAGTCCTGCAACCCCCCCCCCCCCCTGTACCTCTCTTACCTTCCCCCTCCCCTTTGTGCACTGAGAGATGCTTGTCTCGCGTGAAGTTAGGCTTAAGCATGTCAACGCCAATACTGGTCCTCCAATTGAAGTTCAAACAAATTCTTTTCGCATGCACTTCCCTACCAAAATCGTGCATCATTATGACAGTATGTTCAAGGCTTGTTCTGAACACAAAGTAGCCCATTAACCCATGCCTTACATCAGTTGGTGAGATCGCCAACTACCATGGCCTTTAAGCTAGCCCGCCCACTGACCTGTAACAATGAAGTCATCACGCCCCTCTGGCAGTCTTCCAACACCGAATTCAAGATAGGGTCAAAGAAAAACAATGAGATCATTATGCGTGTCCAGTCAACCCATCCGGACGTGTTCAGTCGACGTGCTGGTAGGTGTTCCTGGAAGCCACCTTTGAAGCGCCTTCAACTAAACTACTGTCAGCCTTTGACGGGAAGAAGAATCTATTCGCTCCGGTCAGGTACTTTGCAGAGCAGACGGTAAGGCCTACACTAAGTCCATGAATTAGCTCTAAAACAACAGTAGTTCACTGTCTCTTGGGATCAGAACCCTGAGAGTGACAGAAAGAAACGGCAGGTCGAGGTTCACATGAAACATGTCAATGAAATTAACTTCGGGTAAGAATGCTCGGAGACTCTGGGAGTTACTCCAGTATATACTCAAGAATAATTTATGCAGCATACTACAACACTATGTAAAAACCCGTCCACTCGGTACCGAAGATGAAAATCAGGTGAATCTTATCTTGAACATGCTGAACGTTTTCGTCCAAGCTACGCCGAAACAGTGAGTATGTCACATCTCCCCTTGTTCACTTTCAAATTTTGCCATTCCTTCCAGAAAGGCTGGTGTCTTGTCCAACGCGAAAAGCATTTTCGTCCAGAGCGAGAAAAGTATTTCCCCACAACCTGTAACAACGGTAGATATATTAAAACGTACACTCCAGAACAACCCGCTTCCATTACGCCACTTGAGCTATGGCGTGGCTATTTTCAGTAGGTTGTCTCAAAAGAGTGGGGTAGTAGGATGCTAAACGATTACCTACAGGAGTGTCCGTCCGGCCTTCGATCGAATCATTATCAATGTAGATGTTACCATAGGGGTAATGTGCGCCAGGCCCTTATTCCTTTCTTGAAACATGAACCAACACTTCTCCTGAAGACTCCCAGCGGGTGAACTCGAAACGATCTGTGGTAATTTCCTGAAACTTCGAAACCCACGGGATCTCAGGCATCTGAGGCCCGACCAGTTTTCGAAACTCAGACAGTTCCTCAAAGGCGTCAAAGTCCGAGTGAATTTAGGAAAGCACCAACATAAGCCTCCCAAAATCATAAAGGACCTGGTTCAAGATGCAGGCGCCATCAAGTTTGATAGGGGTGGAGAAATGGTTACCGTTGCAGTGAGTTGAGATTATGTAGGCCTGCATGTTGCTGCTGGAATAACACTATCCCCTTCAGCAACATTTCAAGGAAGCGCATAATATTTCTATCCCTCCTGCAACTTTAGGTATCAAGATACAAAAGGACGTCTTTCCAGTCACCTGCTGTTCTACCATTGAACAACCCTACAAGGTAGCACTAATGCAAAAGGACCTGATTATGACTAATTCATGATATAGAATCGCGTGACCCCTGAGGTGGTTCGGGAGGCCCTTTCATTCACCCCTCCAGATCCAGGCCGCCGTGCGACGGAAATCAGCAGGGCCTTTGGCCATTTTGATTACTCTAACTCTCCTTTCCTCGTCAATGCTGGAATTCACGTGGATGTCAACCCGGAACTTATCAAAGGTCGAATCCTCACGTCACCGTCAATCATGTTTGCAGGACAATCGGAAAGGCAATTAGTATGTACCCTTGATAAGTAAAGAAGACCTAGGTTAATGGTTGGCAGACCCGACGACCTGGTGTATGGGATGTCATGAGGCAGCAGCTGATTCAACCAGCATCCATCCAGAGTTGGATTGCCATTGATTTCGCCAACATTGAATCCGGTCAGCTTCAGTATTTCGTTCAAGAATTGATGAAGGCCATGCAAGCCATAGGTAAGTATTGTCCCTAAGTTTACGCCAACCTCGTGATGACGTTTTTCTCATTCAATCAAGGGATACGTGTAGACAGGCCCATGGCCGTCGAGAAACGTAGTGTCCAAGCCGACGTTGTTAGGGTGAGAGAGAATGAATTACCTAGCTGCCAACTTGACTCATCAAAGAGCAGGAAATGACAACCTTACGGGCTCAGTACGACCCCAAACTAATCCTTGCAATCCTTCCCGACCCTGCCGAGGCACAATATCGCCAGATCAAGAGGTTTGGCGACATCACGCAAGGTGTCGCCACCCAATGTGTGGTATGAGCCTATTTTATTTTTCTTGGACAGCTGGGTACTGAATCAGCTGCAGCGGTGGAGCAATAACTTGGCTAGAAATGTGTCTTCGCGGAAAGTAAACCAATACCAGAATAACCTTATCCTTAAGTAAGTATCAAAATACGGTAGAATAGTACTTCCTTTAACTCTAAGTTTACAGGATCAACCCCAAGATGGGAGGAACGAATTTTACGGCCAAGTCTCGCGCCCTTCAACGCCTCGCCCAATGGAAACCTTTCATGGTTGTCGGTGAGATAACCAGAGTTTTATCTATATCAAGATATTGAAGCTTGATAGGTGCCGATGTCAGTCATCCAGGACCTGGGAGCCAGCTTCCTTCCGTCGCTTCGGTGGTTGGTTCATTCGATAAAGACGCCTGTCGATATGCGGCGTCTGTCAGAGTGCAATCGTCTCGGGTTGAAATGATTGAAGATTTTGGCAACATGTTCAGGGTATGTCTGTTAATATGTCTCTGGTGGCCGTCACTTACAGGCATCCAGGAGATATTGGGAAATTTCCAGTCGAAGAACTCGAGAGTTCTTCCAGGACACATTATCATTTTCCGCGACGGGGTCTCCGAGGGAGAGTTCTTGAACGTGGAACCGCACGAAATGGGAGCAATTAAAGGTAGGCTTTATATTTTTGGGCCATAGTAATCCGCGTTGATGTTTTGTAGGGGTACTTCCGAGTTTCTATCCAGCTGAGAACGAGTGGCCCAAGGTGACATATCTGGTAGTGGGAAAACGTCATCATGTCAGATTCTTCCCCCGCTCCCAAAACGCTATCGATCATCAAGGGAACGGTAATTTCCCTGCTGGTCTTGTTGTCGACAATGGTACGTGTAGCTTGTTCATTCTGAACAGCAGAAGCTCTGAAAGGTCGGCGACTGGCAGACATAGTTCACCCACGCTTTTGTGACTTTTATCTTCAATCACAACCTGGTCTGAAAGGCAGTAAGTTTTGAAGTTTAGCGGGGGGTCGGGAGGCACCTGAGCATTCATTCCTAGCGTCGATACCGAGCCATTACACGGTTTTACGCAACGATATTGGGATTCCAATGGATGGGTATGTTTGACCCCATTCCCCAGGCCCGTTGTAAACCTCTGTCTGATTGATCAACCATTGACTACTAGGTTGCAAGAACTTGCGTGAGTTCTTATATTCAGACATGGATGTTTTTATGTGGGACTAACTCCTTGGAAGATACGCTTTGTGCCACTGCTACTCGCGATCCACTAGATCCGTGAAAGTCCCTGCACCTGTTTACTGTGAGTTCCATTCCTCTTGTAGTGCATATTCTTGCTCAGTTGCATTTCAGATGCCGACGTAAGTCCTGCCACGAACAAAGAACCATACTAGGGGTGCTAACCACAGCAATAGCTCGTTTGCCGCCGAGCGAAATTCCACTTTGACGAATCTGTCGGCGACTATTCAATTTCGTCGGTCAGTGGTGAGGACGACACCGAGACTCACTTGGACTACTTCCGCACGCATTTCAGCCAAGTCAACGACAGAATGAAAGACAAAATGTACTTTGTTTAGCCATTACACCCTCGGAAAGCGTCTAGGAACGGGTATGTATATATGTACCATGTAGATTTGATTTATGCGTCCATCTGTATAGTGATTTTCTTGCTGCGTGATATGTAATTCTGCTATATCTTGAATGTACTGATGCTTTTCGTTCACGAAAGATTGGGACAGAGTTGAGCGTGATTTTGTGATGTGCGAGGCTGAGTGATGTTACACGCGGTAACGGCACAACTGCGCTTAGCACGGCCCACGCATCCCGCTCAAGCCTCTCGCCTCCTCCCTGCCACTGCTACACACCACCACTTATCCACCACCACTAGCACCTCCATCTTCGCTGCTGGGACAGCATACACGCAACCCCTTGTACGTATACGCCGCCCCACCCAAAGAGACAGCTCATAGTGAAATATTCCTTTCAAGAGCAGCACTGAGACTCGCTCACCCTTCGACGAGCCCATTTTTAGCTCTGATATTTCTTGTTGTGCACATAAATTTCACCACCGCTGTAGCGCACACGAGCAGTGACATACGGGAGAGAATATGCCGAGTAAAGGATGGTTCAACCTCGAGGCTGGGAACATTGTCCCCGAAACACAGTTTTTTGAAGGAGATTCGGCATTCAAATTTCTAGGGCTGTCAAGGACAACCCGGTTGTATGGTTTTATAGCTTGGTGAGCAGGGCTGCTTCTCAGCTGATACTCGCTAACCATCGCTTGGTGGAATACAGCCTCGCAATTGGATTTTTGTTGAGTTTGTTGGGGTCTATCGTCCTCTTCCTTGGACAACTAGGGAGCTTCGCAGGTGAACCTAGTCATTTGTCTCCGTGCTGCGCTTTTGACCGTTATCTAACGGTCCCTTTCTCCTCAAGTCCTCTATGGATTTGGTACCGTCATTTCGCTTATCGGCACTGGCTTCCTCATTGGTGTGCGTACACCGCAAGGCATTTCTACTGCTTGTACTGATTTCCTGCTTGATATATAGTTCTTTAAGCAACTGAAGCTGGTACGTCGGCCCTCTACTTGCGCCAGCGCTGTATCGCGTGACATGGAGAGCAGATGTTCAAACCTATCCGTGTTGTTGCCTCTGTTGTCTTTCTTGCTTCCATTGGCCTCGTCTTTGTTGCCGCCTTTGTTCTTCACAGCGATGTACGTGTGCTATCTCTGGTTTATAAGCGAGTTTATTGATGTGCCCCCGTCAGATACTATGTTTGGGTTCGCTACTTTTGCCCCTTGGTCTGTGGTTATCGAGCTGACCCCTTTCTCAGTGTTCGTCATCGTCGAATATCTTGCATATACTTGGTACACACTCTCCTATATTCCTTACGCGCGCGCTGCTGTCTCCAAAGCAGTTGGGTTGGGCTGAGCACGCCCTATCTTACGTGCAAGAGCCAGTTACTAAGTACTGTGGTGGGCTATTAAATACAAAAAATTATCTCATTCAGATTCTCGGCACCCCGGTGTGCTCACAGTCGTGGTAGTTGCCTGTCATGGGTGGCGTCGGAGAAGGGAAATAGCACGCTTTTTGAACTGAAGACGAACGTTTACCCTTTATAGTTGTTCTTTTGGTCTCTCAGCGAGCTCATGATGTCCGCATCGGTTGTACTGGACTCGGCATCTGTCGCTTTCCTATGGATACGCGGGACAAATCAGGTGGGTGTTTGTGCGGTAGGGGCCAAAGCAGGTACCTGACGGTGGGCGAGTGCAAGCGCATAAAGACATTCCACTCTTTCTCGTCCCCGATAGTGGTCTTGCCAGTAGTGACGTCATTATCTTGCACAAGTTGTGCCAGCCGAGCCATTCCCGGAGCGTCGGGCTCGATGTGACGGCCAAAGGCAAAGTTGGCGGCAGTGTACTCGTGGCCGTTATAGACCATTGTCCTGTCTGGGAGAGAACCAAGGTAGGAAAGTGCTTGGTGCATTTCCTGGGCGGTGCCTTCGAAGAAGCGGCCGCAACCGGCAATGAAGAGGGTATCGCCCGTGAAGACGCCGCCGGGGTGTGTGTCGTCCGCTGGGTCTGTTACGTAGTAGCAGATAGAATCCTGGGTGTGGCACGGGGTAGCTAGGCACCTTGCGGAGACGGTGGTTGTTAGTTGGGCTAAATGGGCAACAATGAGCGTGTCTCATACTGGACATGGATGTTATTCCCGATTTTAAACTGGTCCTTGTCCTTGACAAGGTTCGACAGACTGGTGACTTTGTGACTGCCGCCGTAGATTGGTGCACCAGGATATTTCGCAGCCTGTGGGCAAGAGTTGGGGTTGGTACGCCAACTTGCAGCACAAGTGGATCACGTACAAAGTCCTGGACAATTGGTTGAGCGCAAGAGGAAAAGAGAGGTTAAGGGAACGGACGCTATTTCCGCCGCTGTGGTCAAAGTGATGGTGGGTGGTGAGGGCGGCGACGATGGAGACGCCAAGATGTTCAGCGGCCTTGGAGACTTCTGGGACGTCAAAGGGGTCGACGGCTGCGGCGGTGTTGGAAGAGGTGTCGATGAGGAGGTATGCATAGTTGTCCTGGCGGACAGGGACCGGAACGACCTTCATGGCTCGTGCGAGGCGGGCTGAGTGCAGTGAGAGACAAGAGCGAAACATATGCGTGCACGTGACATATGTCAGAATACGACTTCCCAATGGGGCAGGTGGACCTGGTAACAAGCTCCCTCGCCTTTGTCCTTCTCTTTCTCTTTCTCTCACCCCCATGTCTGATCTCGTCCAACACTCTTTCTAATCAGCGACGCTCCTTACTCTTCCTCTATCCCCATGCTCGTCCCACCCTCCTCCCGCGTCCTCCACAGGCACGCCACAAGAGCCCCTAGTAATTCAATATTCAAGTTCTTGGGCGATGTCGGGAAGGCCATCGTGAACAACCTTTCACATCATGCTCCAAATAGTTTCAACGACAACAACAATAACAATAACAATTCAAACAATGACAATGGGGGCAAAGATAACGGCGGGAGCAAGGATGACAAGAACAACCAGGGGGATAGTAGTCCCACCAAGAATGGAGGGAATAGTCAGGGGGGAAATGGCCAACAGAATGGGGACGACGGCCCACCTGGAGGAGGTAATAGTGGAAAGAACAACGGAGATAGTGGCGGGGGACCCAACAACTCCCCTCAACCTCAGCACGGACCCGCAGCAACCACCACAATCAATGGAGGCACCGGTAATCCGGGTAGCCCAGACGAATCTGTCGCCAGCCAGCCACCAAACACCATTTCGAGCGACGCGAGCTCAGCCCAATCTACTACTGCTCGTAATGGCGCAGGTAAGTTATCAGGCTGGAGCCCTTGCAACATGATCTCAACCTTCTCCACAGAAAGCTTCCTCACGACTTCAGGCTCCCAGCACACACCTGCGATATCCCCCTCTGTCCTACCATCCACCGTTATATCTGGTGACCTTGCCCATTTCACTACTTCCAATTCCACCCCTGCTACCGAAACACAAGCATCCACAACCACTAGCCCTAGTCCGCAAGCGGCCACGAGCGGCGATCCCAATCGCGGCATAATCGCTGGGAGCGTCCTTGGTGTCCTCTTCTTCCTCTTCCTCCTTATTGGAGCCTTCGTATTCTACAGACGGCGACGCAGGAACCGCGTCGCACCGTCCGCCGAATTCCTCTCCCACCCCGCCGCGTACCCTTTCGCCCGCGCAGGTTTCGGAAACACTGCAGGCGGCGCCTCAACGGGTGCTGGCACCCTTGGGAGGGGTTTCAGCGGTACCGGCACCGGTGCCGCTGGTTGGAATCAATTTAGAGCTCTTAGGGCTGACTCTGGCGAAGGTATACTCTCAGAAAAGGAGCCTATGAGTCGGTTCAAGGACGAGAAACCTGTCTGAGCTTCGCGCTCAGCAATCGCAACCATCACCGCGGTCGCTACCACCAATTGAAATTGGCGAGGTACTTTACAGCACGCCCGTGCCTGGAGCACCACAAGGCTCCTCGCCGGGTACTCCTACGACACCCAACGGACGTCGCATACCCTTTGGCACGGGAACCTTTCCAGTTCCCGCCTCGCACTCAAGAACAATAAAGCTACCGAGCCCAATTTGTTCTGCAAGGGCATCCGTTTGACATACTTATTTTCATCGTCATATCTCAAGATATTGAGAGTTGTGCATACATACCCTCACCTCACTTACCGCAAACCTATGTATATCTCTTCTCTCATTTCTGTATCTTTCCACCACCTTTTTCTTTTGCTCATGCAATCTTGACGAGCTGCTGTGGGATATTTTGGTTTCATGTTCTTTATTCTTAATCTCCTCTTTTGCACGCTGTCTCTCTGTCATGATAGTTGTACAGATGTGTGATTGATCTTGGCAATCCAATCTTGGCATACGCCCGGACGACCATTTTTAATATATTGATACATACATAGGAATTACATACCTGTTGCCAACCAACTGTGTCTTCTTTTTGGCATACACCAGGCCACGGACGGAGAAAAATGATAGAATTGCGATTATATATGTACATAGGTATCATGAGTCCTGATTAATCACTCAGGATAGCCTGGACAACATTGGCAACCCTGAGTTGGCGCAGGTCTGTGTAGGTCTGCAGAGAGAAAGCAGTGGGAAAAGAGAGCGGGAGAAATCAACTGTTAAGTTCGTCGAGGGATCAAATAGAAGCAAAGCGCACCTGTCCACACCCAACAAAAATGATGGGCTGCCCAGTGACATATGTCATGGATAGAGCGGCTCCCACCTGAGAAAGCAAGGTCAGATCAAGAGTTGCAAAAAATACGGAAAAGAAAGGACATGGGAGGGTTTGTTGAAGGGACAAGAGTCGGATGGTATATCGGATCATTAAGGGAAAAAAGTTTTACCTTGTCATCAACAGTATCCCATTTTGTCACCAGCATACCATCAATACCACGTCCTTTCCCAACGCCCGAGGCAGAGGAAAAATCACGCAATGCACGATCAAACTTGGTCAATTGGTCAACAGCCTCATTACCAACCAATGCTTCGCCAACAAAGATGATTTTATCGGGATTGTTCACTGCAACCAACTACGTCAAGAATGATAAGTTGCTGGGCTCAACCCTGTGATTATATTGTACTTGGGAATCTTACCTTGGCAAGCGCCCGCATCAACGGCTGATTGATTCTCAAATGAGCATTCTGGGAAATCAGAGCGTCAGATCGTGGACACACCTCATTATCTTGCATACGGCCAGCGGTGTCAATCAAAACAACATCAAAATCATTGTCCCGAGCTATGTTTGACATCTCGAGGGATCCAGTCACACCGCTCCACAAAGCTGAAAAAAAAGAACGTACCATATGTAATGGCTTCACGGGCGATTCCAGCCGCATCTTTTCCATACCCTTTCTCGTACAACTCCACACGTCCTTTGCTACCGGTAGGCACCACTCATGCTCAACATGCTCAAGTTCCTAACGTGAACACGCAACTGCTCAACCGCGCCGCTTCTAATAAACAATCAATCATTCCCAGTGAAAAGGGTGAGAACGTCATAAGTGAATTGCAACATACCGGAATGTATCACAGGCAGCGATCAGCACGCGAAGCCCGTTCTGAATTAGCCAGAAACAGACTTTGGACAAATTCGTGCTCTTTCCAACACCAGTTGACACCAACAAATGTGATGCTATAAGGGGTGCGCTGTTGCTGTTGAAGGTAAGGGAGACGATAGCTTGGTGCGTATCGACAGAAGGAGATCGGTAGAAGTCTTTGGTGTCAAGATGCGCGTGATAGATGTCGAGAGCGCCTTCCGAACAGCAGCTGTCGTCGCTAGAAGAACCATTAATCGTGACTAGTGAAGACGGGAACAAAGGTCAGAGTCTTACTCTCGAAGCCGCCAACCTTTTTGCCGACTAGACTTTCACCCACACCTTCACAGACCTTTTCTGATATTTCCTTGGCAACATTTTTCTTCATGAGATGCTGCTTCATTCCTTCGAGGACTGGCTTAAGATCGGCCTCTGTGAGAACTTTTGACCCTGTAAGGCGTGCAAACAGAGACCCAAGAGTTCCCAATGAGCCCGATGAGCCCTTGTCCAACGGTTTGGTGACATCAGCGAGGATGTCTGCGTTGTTGCTGTTGGAAAACTCCCAGTCCTTGACCTCGTATAGTCCATCGCGGTTCCTCGTGCCAAGAGACGAGTTGTCAACAAGGAACTGGAGGTCTTCTCGGTGGCCAGCATCTCCTCCGTCTGCTTCATCCCCGTGGCTAGGCTTGTCAATACTGTAGTCCAGGGCGTCCATGTCGACCTCGGACGGTTGGGCATCTCCCCATGTTCGTTTAGTTTTGGCTTTGTTATTCTTTCGTTTTCCCTGTGCCTCAGAGCTGGATAACGGGTTAATAGTACCTCTCGTAACTGGGAGCGAGCATACTCAGAGTTGGACTGACTCTCCCGCCCTCCCCACGACTCCACTGCCCGTCCACCTTTCCCTCCACGCCTTCCCCCTCGGCCGCGCAATCTGTCCTTGAGAGCTTGGAGATTCCGTGCGATAGCTTGCTCGTCCCTTGGGGAATCTACGTCTTCGGATGGCTCTGGAAGATGTGAGATGGGGCCGCCTTGATGATTAACGATGATAACACACCGGTACCCTGGTCATCAGAAGAAGGCGTCTCCACAGGTACAGGCGCGGACCTGATGGTGGGTCGTCCACGAGACCTGCGATCCTGAGGGATAAATTGACGATGAATATTGCAGGAGAAACGGCGGTGGACGTGCGACCTACCTTGTCCTCTAGTCCACGGAGCACGTTGTCAAAAATGGCGTCCCATTTGTCAAAAGCCTTGGCGAAATTCCAGGATGTCGGCTGAAGAACTGCGGAGTTGGCAGAGTTGAGTGCATGGAGAGAGGCAACCAAGGCGGCGAGGAATGGTTCATAGTACTTGACAAACAAAGTCTTCAAGGCGAGCAAGAGTTCGTCCACATAGGTCAGTTGGAGGATGCGCTGGTAGGCAACCTGTAATCCAAGGATGGTCAGCGGAGCTGGATGTGTGTGTGATTGGGGATGCGCACAACGAAAATAAGCTCGAGGTCATTGACAAAGGACCACCTGACTGCGTAGCCGTCTCTTTCATAGCGTTCGTCGGCGGTCCGTCCTTCGATGAGGGCCTCGCGGACGAGGGCGTTGAGCGGGGACGGGGCCTGGGGAGTGAAGGAGCGGGACCAGAGGACGAGCCCGCCTGGACGGATGGGTGGGTGGGTGTATGCGCAGAGGATTGCAAGGGGCGCCGTACCTTTGTGGGAGATGGAGCAGTGGTCGAGCATATAAAGGAAAGAGAGAGAAAAGCTATCGTAGATACACGTGACTATCCACCGTGCTCTTCCACCCACCGCCGCACTTCCTTTTTCGTCACCAGCCCCAGCACCCGCCGCCGGTCCTCCTCCGTCCGTGCCCGGTACAGGCGCATAATCTGTCCGCACACACTCCACACGTCCTCCCATGCCGCATCAAACAACTCCCACCAGCAGTCGGGGAGCGTCTCCCCCAGCTGCCGTATCGTAAGCAAAATTGCAGCGCACACAATCGTCGGTATCTGATACACCGCATACACCGGTGTTTGGAACCTGGATGTTTCAGTCAGCGTCGGTCCGTACAACAGCAAAAGGCTGGCACATACGCGTCATTGAGGTAGCCCCATGCCTGGGTACACGCCCCCTCGTGTTTAATCAGACCAAGCACCTGCAGGTAGTTGATCAGGGTCCCATAAGGCAGCACCACGTGCACATTGAACCCGAGCCGTTTCAGTATCTGCATCTCGGCCACAACGAGCGCGTCTTTGAGGTCATAGAATGTGCTTCCAAAGTACGACATTGGAAAATATTTGAATGGGACATCTGCCTGGGGCCCAACCATGTGGGCTGCACGTTGGAGCAGCAGATCGTAAACATTGATCAGGTCCCTCATCCGGAGAGGGCATTCCTCCAGTTTTGACGCCAGGTACAGCGCGCCCATTCCGACATCCTGCACAGAGAGATTTAAGCTCTGAACCGGTGCGGGGAAAAAAAGCAGGATGCTACACACCCCAACTCCAAACTGTTTCAATGAACTCACAAACCAGAACCGCTGGAAGAGGATCTGGGCCGCAGCGACCGCAACCTGTTTCCTGCCAGTTCTCAAAGCTGAGGCTGATTCTTACCACCAAGGCAGCGGTGGAAAACGTACTGTTTGAGCAGGATGCCTGCCTGGTGGATGAGCTTGCAGCCATATGCGCGGAGGTCCTCCTCGAGATCTGAAGGGATGCCGTCGTCTCTCGAAGGCGTACTCTCAATCTGTGCAAGCGAGGCGAGCGGATGCAAAGTAGCCATTGTTTGTGCAGCCAAACAAAGGACCGTTTCTCTCTCAACCTTTCATGGCAAACCTGCCTCCCAAGCCAGAGTCTCCGGTCAAGGACGACAGGAGGCCAGATGGCCGCGACCCAGCCACCACCGCGCGCCCAATGTCGCAGCCACGCTTCCGCACTGACCGTCTCTTAGACAACGACAGATCCTACGTTCCCCGCTCTAGAGCAGAACCCGACACCTACATAGCTCCCTACGATGCCCGCAGACCCCCAAGAGACTGGGAAAGAGACAGAGATTTTGACCGACGTCGCGATCCACCTAGACGCGATAGTTGGCGGGACTCGGACCGTCGAGACAGACCCCCTGACTGGCGACGCGACGACGATAGATTCAGATCAAGACGGTACGGTCCGTGTCCCCACAATATCATCGTCCCAGCTACCACTACGAGCTCACCATCACCTGATTTCTAGACTCGGCCTACAGCAGGTCATCAAGGTCTCCTCGTCGGCCTTCAAGTTCCCTATCCCGCTATCGCTCGAGGTCAAGGTCGCCCCCTCGGCGTCGCTCTCGCTCACCCCGAAGATTCTCCCGATCAATATCCCCGAGAAGGTCGCGTTCGCGCACAGGACCTCGTAGGCGGGCATATTCACCACGCAGCCGGGCACGAGCTTCATCCCGAAGTCGCAGCCCGGCCCCACCAAAGTCCCCGCCATCCAAACGACTCAAACTCGGAAATCACTCCATCTCAGACAGTCCACCCTCTAGATTACATGCCCGTTCTCGCTCTCGTACATACTCCCGTTCTCCTCGCCGGTCCGACAAATCCCCTCCACCGAAAAAGCCTGCTTCCCCAGCTCTCACTTCTCACCCACTGTCACCCAAAACAGCCGGCAACCCTCCTCTAAGACCCGCAGGTGATAATGAGCATGCAGCCGTCGCGCAGAAAATCACTGACACACCCGCGGTGAAGACGGATAGCCTCAATCCCACAACTTCAGTCGTCCCCTCTCTCCAGGAACCACCAATGACATCTATTTCTGTCGACCCTCTCATCAAACAAGAACCAACGGAAGAATTAGTCAGAGTGGAACAATTCAGAGAAGAACCCACAAAGACACCTTGCACACCCAAGCTAGAAATGCGTGGAAGATCGCCTTCACCACCCAAAGGTCCCCGTGGAATGGCGTCTCAATGGCGTAAAAATTCAAAATCGCCGCCCAAGGGACCGAGAAACCAGTCTTTGATCACGGCTGGGCCAATATACCCAACTGGACCTCGCGCAGGCCGCCGGCCACAAGGCCCCGGAACACCTGTAGAGCAAGTCCAACAAGCCACACAGGGTCAGGAGATTTCGAAAGTAACACTGATAGAACAGCTCGACTGGAGACAAGGCATGGTGTATGATCCGGGTCCAAAGGGAAGATATGGCGTCGGGCTGCTCGACCTAGAAGTGAGTTACTTCCGCCCTCCTCGCCACCCCATCATATTCTGAATCTTCTTAAGCTTGCTCGCTTTCAATCTCACCGCGTACATTTGAATAAAGACTACGACCAAATCTCAAGAAGTACTCGTCGTGCATTACATGAGCTAGACATGGCAACGATCGACCTACGTATGGCCGAGAACCGTAGGAGAATTGCAGATATCCAGCTGGAAAAGGCAAAGCATGGGATGTTGGGGATCGATGCTGCACAGTCGGATTTGGTCATGGACTAATTGCATTGGCTGTATTTTATTCCCTCATCTCCTCCCAACACGAATCTTCACTGCTCATTCCCCAGCACATTGCTCCAGTTTATGGCATCGGTTTGCACTCCATATGGGTTTTCTCCGGGTTAGAGGGCAATGCACAAAAGAACCCGTGCTTCTATTATTTCAGCGTTCCTTTGTCTCCACACCACATGAGCAAGTAAACTCGGTGCCCACCTGCATCGCTTCGAACAACCGTCTCGAGTTCATCTTGATCTACACACCCCATTCTATGCATTAGCTACCCACAATAATAAGCACAGGGGGGACCCACTGTAATACATTCCTCATAACTTGGTCCCTGGCGACACAACTCTGATTCTGAGCTATCTCGCTCGCTGTCGAACGTGTACTGCGCTTTTGGTCCGTGCTATATGGCATGTCGTTTAGCGACGCGAACAAAAAGAATAAATAGCTTTTTTTTTCTGACCGACAAAAACTCGTGCAGTTCTTGGTCTGGGTCGGTATGGCTGGATAGGAATTTCGATGTCATGGTTTCTCGTCAAAACGCTCGAAGAAGAAATTCAACGAGTGGGACAACAGTATGACGTCACATGTCACAACAAACCCACTCCCGTATGTGCATCCAGACACACCATCACGCACACACACAAATACGTACATTCATAATGAAAATAACAACGAACGAACCGTGCATAAGTACAGGGGTTGAAAGATACAAGAGGGCGGGAGTAGGAAGGGGGCGTTGAATCAGAGCAATCAAGATCATCAATCAACATTTGTTCTTCTATCGCTTCTTTGAATAGATTATTTTTTGCCTTTGCTATACCAGGCGGCACGACTTTTACCATCCACGCTTGGCGTACTCTCCGCCCTTGAGATTTTTGTCTCTGGGAAGGGAGAAGGGGTGGTATCAGACTTGCAAGTGGGGCCGAGAGCAAGAACTTACATAGTAAGGCCAACCATCGCTGGGCCAAGGTCCTCCGAAACCTACACAGAACAAGTATCTTAGCAACCGAAGCGCCACAAAACGCAAGGGTTATGAACCTCGGCAAGAATCTTGTAGTTATTGTAGTGTGTTACCTAAATTCCAGGGTAAAAAAACAGAAGACAAATATATCACGGAATAAACGTACGGCTTGGACGATAGCACGGGCCCGCTTAGCAGGCTCTGCCGACTAGGCGATATAAAAAAAAAAACCAACCCCCCGAGTAGATTAGCAACATGAATCTGTTCCAGCATTTAAAGGAGGCTGACATGGAAGACACCAGAGCCGACGAAAACTGAACGACATTTGATGAGTGAGCGGAGACAGCACCAAAAAAAGAATACATACCCCCATCACAACCAAGGTGCATCATCAAAGCAGCGTCAGCTGAAAATGAATCAGCGTCTTTCCCTGTGGAAAGAAAGATCAAGAGAGGCGTGAGTACCCGGAGTAGCAATTCCCCCAGCAGCAAAGTTGACGACGGGTAATCGCTTCAGCCTCGCAGTCTCCTTCAGTAGATGAAAAGGAGCCTGAATCTCTTTGGCAAAAGTGTAGAGTTCCTCTTCGTTCATCGAACTAGCTTTCCTGATTTCTGACATCACTGCGCGTGCGTGACGGACAGCCTCGACGACATTGCCGGTTCCAGCTTCGCCCTTGGTGCGAATCATGGCCGCGCCTTCGGATATGCGACGTAACGCCTCCCCGAGATTGCGGGCGCCGCAAACAAAAGGAACTTTAAAATTGTGCTTATTGATATGATGCTCCTCGTCCGCGGGCGTCAGGACTTCAGACTCATCAATGTAGTCCACTCCGATGGCTTGCAGAATCTATTTGCTCGGCAGCCAGACGAGTTCGGAGCACGACATCGGACGTGAAGAGCCGTGTTAGCTCACCTGAGCTTCAACGAAATGGCCTATTCGGACCTTGGCCATCACAGGGATAGTAACCGCGTCCACAATTTCCTTGATCATGCGCGGATCGCTCTAACAAAAACAAGGGAAATAAATAAATAAATAAGAAATTGCATTTCAACAATCCCACACCGGGGCCATGATGGCGTACCATGCGAGCAACGCCGCCTGATCAGATTTGACATGAGTAGGAACGTGATGGAGAGCCGGGGACGGGGTTACCTTCTGCCCTGATGTCTGCAGGCACTCGTTCGAGTGCCATGACTGCACAGGCACCGGCCTCTTCGGCGATACGGGCCTTGCGGAGGCGAAACGTCAGAGGATGATAGCATATCAGGAAACGAAACGAACACACTTGTTCAGCATTTACGACGTCCATGATAACACCCCCCTGATGGGAGACAATTATGACGTTAATACATATTCGTCGCTAAAGTCCAAAACAGTGTCGAGGTTGACGGACTTTGAGCATCTGGGCAAGACCCGATTTGACCTGCAACACGTAGAGTGTTTTACCATGGGTTAGATAGAAAGGAGTTGGCACGGGAAACACATACTCCGAAGGTGCCGAAACTGTTGCCTGTCTCGCGCTGGGCGGAGCGTGCAGGGGCAGCGAGG
This sequence comes from Lepiota venenata, assembly GCA_004296355.1. Classification (NCBI taxonomy): domain Eukaryota; kingdom Fungi; phylum Basidiomycota; class Agaricomycetes; order Agaricales; family Agaricaceae; genus Lepiota; species Lepiota venenata. The sequence goes on from RCFS01000003.1 coordinate 1,603,697, forward strand.
GACACAGGAGCGCCACCTGCAGTGTGGGGGACAGGGGTGATGGAAGGGGTGGTCATTGTCAGAGAGGTGGAGGTGGAAAGAGAATAATTTTTCCGAGAAGGAAAGCCTGACTGACTCGAAAAATCGATCGGAAGGCCGCTCCATAGGGTGTGTGTCCCGAAAACCTAACCCTAAAAACGGTGTTGTCGGCGAAAGGATCAATGTATCAAGTCTACATAAGTATGATGATGTATGTATCTATTCTGCCTAGAATCCCCGAGCCTTCAGCCACTCGATGACCTCCTTTTTCCATCGCCCGCCAGAGATGATGATGCCGTTGCCGGGCGTGACCTCGACTTTGGCACGGGCGGTGGGCGTGCTGGAGGCGGCTCTGAGGAGTGTTGCGCGGAGGTCCTGTGCGAGAGTCTGTGCAATGCAACGCATCGTCAGAGGCGGGGCGCTCGGTGGTGGATTGAAGAGAGGCAGGGGCAGCTCACATGAACATGTCCATCAACGTGCCGAATCAATGTGCGGTAGCGTGTACCGTTGTTGCGGACATCTGAGTAGACTGGGAGGCTGCCATTGGCGTTGCGTGGCACGAAGTATCGAAGGGCAGCCGCGTGGGAGTAAAGCCGGGCGGAGCAGCGGTGGAGGATGGTGGTGGTGGTGGACATGTTAAAAGAAGTCACCGCCACCAAAGTTACGTAACACGACTTATTGCTGCGTTTGAGTCTCACTCCAGTCCAATATAAGCAAGCCATGGTCGGCTCTCCTTCTCCCCCCTCCCATGGCTCTCCCCCAGCTCTCCCTCTCCATCCACCCGCTGTCCTGGTGGCAGTCCTCCGCCAGCCCTCGTCTCTCCTGCTCCCAACCCTGCGGCCATTCCCTCTCTCTCCTCGATTGTACGCATCCTCTTCACCCCTCTGTCCCTCTCGTCGCTCACGCACATCCACACAGTTCCTTCTTCCCCCTCAGCGTCTTCCTCATCCTCAAGCGATGCCCCACTAACCCCAATCATCCGACCCCAATCAGCCCCGCTTCATGTCGTCTGTAATGCGCCTCTCGTCGCCCCCATCCCCCTCCCCTACCACTCGCCGACCTTCCTGCAGTTCGATCTGCCTGATATTGATGAGGACCTATCACATCCGCCTTACATCAAGAAGGCGCCGAAACGCAAGCGCGATCCTGATGAACAGCCTGATGTCACACCTCCAAAACGCCTGCTCCTCACTCGTACCTGGTCAAATCCTTCCACGCCTACCCAGCCTCGCCGCACAAAACAACAGGTCCCGTGCGCACGGCATAGCAGTAGCAGATCGCTACAACGACATTTCTGATGATTCTTGTGTCACGCTGCTGTGGAAGTTTGATTGACGTCACCTTTTTGGCAAGGGGCCTTTTTGAACATTTTTGGTCAGTTGGCATATGGGGCTTCCTCCATACTCTGTGGCTCAGTCCAACCCTTTTTCTTTAGTCCATTACAAGTGCTCCTTTTAATCGCTCCATCAGTCCTTCCGCCCACATGCCTCAACCCTCACTTGGTGCTTGGTCCTGGCTGCTCGGATGCTTCGGTCACCCGGTCATATCCATTCCTGTCCTCCATACAGACATCTTGCACGGAAGCAACCACCCATCAAAGCCACCCACCTACGGCCCACTGCTAGCCCACGACCCGCTCCCTCGCATACGGTGTCGCGATATAGCCGTCGTATTCTACCCCATTTCAATAATAGAATACCGTTCTCATCGCGGGCGAACCATTCACATTATCGTATCATGATCATTTGTACCGCTTCTCGATGTCACTACAATGCATATATTTATTCTGGTCCTACTTTGGTCCGACCTGCCCACCTCTGCGGCTCTGGCAACCTACAAAATCCCACGAAGCGTTGTGTGATTGCTGTTTTGCTGTTCCCTTCAAATTCATGCCCAGATTGTGATTGTTTCACCATCCGGCCCTGAGGTGGGCGGCTGCGAGTGCGACCGGTGACGGATTTTTCGGGCTGCGTCGACGATGGAAACAGGAGTCCAGTTGCCTGACTCCTGCCTAGTAACACGATGGTCACTGCCGCCCCGGATGTAGTTGTACTTCCAATGATACTGATAATCGCCCACGCGGTATCCAAAGTGGGTACCAATGCTCTGTTGAAGCGTCTGGTGCGCATCTATATCACTATCATGATGGTTCACAAACTTGTCTGTATCTATCCCACTAACTGCGTGCGTAGAGGGCACCAGCCAAAATACACTTGGGGGCTTGAAGGTCTGATATATTTTATTTTTATCAGGTGTCAGGACAGTCAACTGTGCTGCGAGTAGTAATGAAGCGATCAATTACTCCTGGCATCAGTGACCGCATCAGGCCGTCAATTAATACAAAACCAGAGGGCTCCAAACAGATAACAGCGAATTGTAATAAACAACAGCAACTCCACTCGAGCGCAATGAGTAGCGTCTGCATCAATCAACTATTCCGTATACTCAGGTGCCGGGCGCGTCGCTGTTTCGTTCACCATAGCCCGTCACCGGATCGGCAGGTTCTTACCGTGTTCGTGGCTCGAGCTTCTCCTCACTCGACCTAGACGCGTCGTGCATGAGGAAAAAAGACGGACTAGAAATCGTGGTCCGGTTCTCGCACGTCTGGAAACTAGAATTTCCTCCTCCTCGCCGGAAGCAGAGTTTAGAGCAGGTAGGTAGGTCCATGATGGGGCTCTGCTCTCGAGATCCCCAACGCCACCCGACCCCCTTTGATTACCCCATACCAAAAACATAACCTCAGTCCCCGAGTCGAGAACAGTTTGAGATCTCTAGCGATTCGCGATCCCGCTCAGCGTTGGGACGAGAAGTGCAGTACGACATCACATAGCGCATCAGATTATCCGATGTTGCATGACCAAGGTTCGATGATCCCGACGGCCATCATTCACTGTGATGCATCCTGCAGTGCCGTGAATGTACCCCGAATGGTATCCTACCCTCCTGTCTTCCCTCCGTGCAGGCTACCCGTATGATAAATACAAAAACAAGGTTTCTTCATCTCAACATCGCGCCGCCGGACTAATCGTCACTTCTGACGCTTCTAGCTTGTGACTCCAAGAACACAAGAAGCCTGCTATCTTATACAAACCAACTCTTAGTATCGATTGCATTATGTCGTCCCATTTATTAGATGGGGGCTCGGAGCCAATATCTCGGGGCAACCCCTTTGGCTTCGGACAAGCTTTTAAAAAGAAGCAAGATGGGAAGAGCCTGCAATTCAAAAAACCGCAAGCGAGATTTCGTCGGGTCCTGAGCTACGTTCTCGAGATCGGGGGTCTAGGCCCTACAATGGCGTTTATGATCCCCCCAATTTGAATTGTGGCACTGTGTAACCCCCCGTCAGTGTGCTAGCCTCGAGGCTACGAAAAAAGCGGCCGTTTGCGGGTGGTTGAGAATCTGATTTCAATGGGGGGTACCCCGGACCGTTGTTGTATGACTTAACGAACATGGTGTGGCTGCAGCAAAGCCGTCACCGCTCATCATGTGGTTGTTGTTGTATTCGTCGTCTCCATTCTAACTCACCCACAAAGAAACAAAGAGTGGGCAGCCGATTCAGGGTTCTACGATCTCATTAATTGATTAATATACTTGGTCCTGCGTACCATATATCACATACCTCATTCTCCAAATCGAGGAAATCCAAAGGGAGCAGACCAAGGCACTAGCACCCTATAAGTCCATGGTATCCCTCAACTGTCAGGTAATACTCATCCCACAGACTAAGAATTCAGATTCTCAGACTTTGAAGACTCGGTCCGTGATTTCTAAATTGTCTCATCATCGGGAAACCCAAAGACTCAGATTAGTCCGCCATGCACGAGCTCAATTGCCACTCCACCTGATATCTCTTCTAGGGCTTTCCACCCGTGTGAGGATTAGAAGAACATCGTATGCACTCACTAGAGGGGTTCGTGGCGATCCCAAGCTTCCAGAGAACCGCGTGTCACGAATACCAAAATACCCATTCTGAAAGGCTTCCACTTCTCTACCCATCATCTACGCATTGTCATTTGATGCGGCATTAAATATGCCAAACGCCTACATTTGCAATTAATCATTCTGACAGAGAAACGGTCTCCCCGAATCGCCCATCTAGCCATTACATCAAAACACTGTTGGAAGTGTGCCTAATCCTCTGAGCAGACAAAAACGAAAGGAAAAGGATAACATACATTCCTGTCTACCTCCTATTATTACCTACGCCCACCGACGGTCATCTTCACGGTATCAAGAAACAATCCTCAAAGAGTACTAATGAACCCAACTCCCTCACATGCTCAAAGCTTCCTGGATGATCTTTCTTTTTCACAGCTGAGTAGATGGCGACAAAGAAATAGAGAAAAGACCCCGGTTTCTCACTCACATTTTAAACCACCCGAATCGCAAGACACCTCGCTGTCCGCGCTAGAGAGACAAAGAATAAAAGCCTACAACCCTTCCGTTGCCCACTGCTTGAAGGTCATGCCCAAACGTATGAGTATGTTTACTGTTTCCCGCGTTCACATTCACGGTCTCCAACCAGTCGACTTAGTGAATGACAACATAATTTGTTGGTGTGCCATGGAGCACTACGTTTGAAACTTGTTCGAGGAGCCTTTAATCCATGGACCTATCCAACCGTTTTATCAGCACACTTACTTTCAGCTTTCAAGTCAGGCTCCTAGTCCATCGACTCGCAATGGAATGAAAAAACCCCACTGTGCATATGAAGATTTGCATAGGCAACGACAACTTCTATTCAACGCACAGGCGACAGACTACCAGACGAACTATCGCTTGGCCATTGACAGAGGCTGCACAGATATAGAGGACAAGTAGATGAATAAGCGGGAATCGGTCCATACAGTAGTGGGTGTATGCGCGTGAACAGTGTAAGGGGCAGAATTCCAGCACCTCACTCAAGGGAAGGAATCAATACAATGCTGAGCTACGCCATACAGCAAAACAAGGGTGGGTATCCTTCAGCAACAGCTGTTTGACTGCTGTGGTTGCACCGATTGACCAGGTGTGACAGTCGACGACTTGCCGGTGCCCGAAGGAGCGGTTGTGGAGCCCATCCTGAGAGGGAGTAAAGTTCAGTAGTCCAGGATGAGTCATGAATCATCGGAAAGCTTCACCTGTCTTTGATCTGTTTAGCCATCGTCAAGAAGGCTTGTTCAACATTAGTAGGCATTCTTGGCGGAAGTCTCCAAGAAAGGAATGTTGAGTTGGTCGGCGAATTCCTGAAAGTGCACATAAGGTCCGATATTTCTATGATAGATTGTGCTGCGACAGACGGACCTTGGCGACTGAGTATTCCACAACCTTCTTTCCAGTCAAGTCCGACTTGTTTCCAACAAGTAGCTTGTTGACGCCCTCAGAAGCGTACCGATCAATCTCTTGGAGCCACTGCTTCACGTTGGTGAAAGTATCTGCGAGAGAAGGGAAATCAGCGGTGGAAATGACCCATGGTTAAAGAAGCACACCATTGTCCGTAACATCATATACGACAATAATACCGTGAGCCCCTCTATAGTAGGAGGAAGTGATTGTCCTGAAGCGTTCCTGACCTAAATTTGTCTGTAAGCAGCGGCACGAAGGAAGCCAAGTGGAAACTTTTACCAGCTGTATCCCACTAGAGCAATTCAAGTAGTGTCAGCGATGTGATTTTATCGAGTCAGAGGGATCCAAGCTCGAGCCCAAAGCCACGCGGGAATAGGGCTTGGCCATCGGTTTGTCATGCCTCGTGGCACTAAGGAAAAAGAGTTGTGACGCACAATTTGAAGTTTCACTGTCTTTCCTTCGAGCTCAATGGTACGGATCTTAAAGTCGACGCCAATAGTACTGATGTAGCTCTCGGTATACGTGTCGTCCGCAAAACGAAGGAGCAAACAGGACTGAGGGGCCGAGTCAGAGGTGGAGAGCCTGTGAGAGGACAACGGCGCGACCACTGACCTTGCCGACACCAGAGTCGCCGATGAGGAGAAGCTTGAAGAGGTAGTCGTACTCGCTTGTGTGCATGATGGTATAGGGGGCAGGAAAGGAGGAACAAAGGCGAGAGCGGGCGGTGTAGAGAGTCGTAAAGAGAGAAAAGGCTGCGTCAACAGCCAAAGGTGGCTACGTTCTTGTGCACGTGACCGGCCGTTTTTGGCCCTTCTTGCCTGATTGGCTGGCGCTTGGCCCTAGGCTCAGATACATGTATTCGCTACACTACGCAAGTGTTGTACATCAGTAGACAGGTTGGCCAGGTGCAGGGTGACCCTGGGAATACCCTCCTTGAGGAGGATATGGGCCAGGTGTGGGATACGGACCAGGCTGAGGAGGTAGTCCCTGCGGAGGATAACGGCCGTGGTAGACTCCCGGAGGTGCCATTCCCGGCAGTTGCGGCTCAAATCTGCCAGGCGTCAATGACTATTATCCCAACTGGACGGCCAAGATGAGCCTGCGCACTGGTTTTTTTTCACGCTCCAGCGACAAATCGAACATATCCAAACATGTTTGCTTGACAAAGGGACCACAGGAACACAGCAGAACTCGAACCAATTGCGTTTCTTTCCACTGGTTACCGATACTAATATTTCCCACACATTATTCTATACCCTCTCCACAATCAAAGACCAGAAAGAACTCACCATTATGACAATTGGGGCACACTCTAACAGGCTGTCCCTCGTCAGGAGAAACGGAGCTTGAGAAGCCAACTGTCAGCGGAATATCAGTCCCCACAGGAACACCTCTGAGACAAGCAAGACCCACATATTAACGGTAGGCAAACTAACGCATGTCAATTGTTATGCAATCAATCAAAAGATGTGTAAACACCACAAAAATCCATTGTAACGGCTAGATAGTGACCCCACGAGAGTAATGAAGAGGAAGTGTTGCGTATGAACTCGGTGTATCCATGGCCACACACACTCGCTTGGGTAGTGACTGTGCGCTTAGTCTTGCTTGCTTACTAACGTGACAATCTTGCTTGCTGCGCTTTGCTGTGCAATTGGGGCAAAAATAGACTATAGGAGTACACAGAGGAAAGGGGCAGGTATAGACCATTGTGAAGAGGCTTGTTACTTCTGGGCTTGAAAATAAGCAGGCTGATAGCCCGGCTGATTAGGTGGATCCCATCCTTGAGCAGTATGAAACTGCGAACAGATCTGCCATTGGCTGCACCAGCACTCGTTGGTGCTCGGCTGTGAGTAGGGTAAGGCGGGTTCGGGACAAAGCACAGAAAGCGTGGAACGTACTCGGCTTGAACAACTGCAGCTTGCCAGTTGCAAATACCGCAGAACAGTATGTGTTTCCTTGAAAGCGGTATTATTGGTATGAAGAAAAACTCAAACCAGGTGCTCTTCTTCGCGGGGTAAACGGAAGCTAGAGATAGCGATCCATAAGCTCTAGGAACCAACGGAAGAATGACAGGAGGCGGTGCTCACCGTTGTGGCACCGAGGGCAAACGCGCGGTATCTGATTCGCTTCCGGCTTGAGTTTGGTCTGACACCCGACTGACAAAGCACGGGAAGCGGTTATAAGCCATGCATGGAAGGATCGGGGGCAGGTCCTTACAAAGGAGCGGAATAAAGACTAGATAGGCCGGTTAATGAATGCCCCGAACTCCAAACACAAGGCGGACTCACAGAACATCAGGGTAGGTAGTCGGAAGCAACGAGCAGTATAACTGGAGAAGTAATGATACATATCCAAAATGGGTATGTCTTTGGTCATGTTTGGCTTAAGAACATATCTCGAGTTCCATTTCAACGTTTCAACGCTAAACCGAACAAAGAGAAAGCCTAAATTCCTAATATATCTCGGAGACCTTGGAAGACGGCTCGCGAGTATAGGGAGCCACAGAATAAGCTTGAATACCACCAGCTACCAGCTGTCATTGAGTTGAGCCAACTTCGCCGCCTCTCGAAGATGCAATCAATATTTTGCAACACGAATCAACGACATCGGGGGATCTCCGTGCTGCTACCTCAGCCTCCAAATTACCCCGTGTCCACATGCCGTCGCCAAAGGGTGCCACCCTCTAATTTTTTTTTCCAGGAGTCTCTACTCTACGTACCGGTGTCGATGTGGCGAGCCATCAATGTCACTCCAAGCCGTAAAGGCCATCAGCTGTGGATACTCATGACCAAGGGTGTCTTCTGAACTTTATCACTGTCGAAGAACATTAACGCCCATCTACCGTAGATGATAGTCTCTCATAAGAGTCTCCTATTTAGCTTCTCCTCGTGGCTGGTTGGCCGCCGGCGGATGGCAAGGGGCTACCGAGTAAAGGAGATCCTAGAGCGCCGTGGAGAGTCCAGGGTGATGATGATGACTGAGACGTTGCAGCCTCGCCAGACTCCAGGCAACTGGGTTACCCTCCATTTTATGGAACTTCGTGGGGAAATGAAATAAAAATGGTGCCAATCAATGACCGAACCCCAAGTTTTCCGCTTGGTTGGGCTATCCTATCTCCACATGTGCAGCTCGAGGGTAGTGAACTATGTTTCAAAACCCACGATTTTGCAGGATCGTGATAATCAAGGTTCTCACATCAATATTCTCGACGGAAGGGATCACTGCCTGTAATGGCCGTGACATCGATTGTTTGACCCAGAAGTTGCTTAAAATAGCGATTATGAGCTGCTGGAACCTCCCGCAGTGAATAAAATTTATCAGCATTCTGTTTTCCTTTTCCGTTTTTGTGGGCATGGTCATTTGTGTCCCGAGCGAAGGGAAGGAGGTCTGAACTTGGGCATGTTCCGAGGAAACGTTGAAACAACTGAATGGTTTCCTTAGGTCAGGGTTCCGAATCCTAGAGGAATCCTATGGCAGGAGGGTTATTCATCAAATCACGTACAACTTGGGGGGCGTTCCCTGGATGTTCACACCGCAAATTACATTTTACAGCTACGTGATATTACACTTAAAGTACAGTGAGTTATAACCGAGGGCAAAAATGTAATCTAACAATGGTATCAATGCGAAGAGGATATATCATGGCAATAAGGAAATCAGAACATTGGAAAGCACAGTAAAATAAGGGAATGAACTTGGTTGCTCGATATTTTAATGATAAGTGCCATTGCAGTTCTCACCAAACTGTGGACAGCCATTAAAGTCATGCACCGTCTGATCCATGATTGAAGGACTGACCGTAGCGAAAGCCTGTCCGAGATATGTTGAAGTTGAGCTACTTGTCATGGCGGGCGTGTCGGGGGGTAAGCTGCGATGGGAGTAGACGGGGGTATCTCGGACGACAGGTCCCACGAGGGGAACATTGAAGCTGAATTGATCGATGTCACCGGTGGAACTGTGGTAGTAGGATTCATCAACCTCGCCTTTGTATGGCGCCAAGCTTGCGAAGACAGGAGACCCACGCGCACTAAGCCCAGTACCTGTGCTTGTAGTCGCTGAGGTTGCAGTCCCTGGTGGTGTATAGCAAGGCCAGCCATTAGTACCTGTGCCATCGGTCGTATATGAAGTTGAAGGAGCGGATTCGACTCGTCGTAGATTACCGAACATGCTGAGAGGTGGGAGAGAGGGTCGGTCCGATTGCAAGCTGGGGTGTTGCGTTGATTGAGGGTCGACAGTCTGTTGGTCGTAAAGGGGTGGATGACGATAGTGGACGTCAGGTTCAGACCGGTGGCTTTGATGATGACGCCGGCCTTTGCGGCTGTCCCAGACCATCTTGATAGTCTGCTGGCGCTCTTCGCTCTTGGAGCATACCCATCTCATTCTTGAGAAGGCAGCCATGCATATTGCTACACTTTCTTCGGTAGAGTAGCGGGTCGCAACGGCATTGATGCCATTTTCCTTCATGTCCGAGTCATCTGTAGTAACATCAAGGTAGTCCGAGTCTAAGGTAGGCAGCGAGATAGGCAGCGAAGAAGCATCCATCCCTGATGAGACCTGCATCCCATCGAAATAGTGCAGTATCCTCCACGGTGCCACTGGAGAGGTGATGTTTGAGGATATGAACGACATGGGGCAGGCGGTTTAGGCATTTTCGGTTGGCGATCCCATGAAGATGCTGGGGTGCAAGATACGGAGAAGAGCTTGACGAGTTAGATGAAGGGCGCTGGGGAGAATGTGTAGCCGAGTACAGCTGTTGAGTGGGTGTTATTGACATGTACTGTTTGAGAGACTCGCGAATGAGATTGTGACATTCGAAGATGAATATCTAAGGCATATTCAAGTTGTTGGCTTCAAACATTTAGAAGGTTAACCTACCTGCCATCCACATGCGTACTGCTCAATGTAGAGGCGGCGAGTGGGGTCTTCGTCCTGGAGCATTGTCTCTTTCAGAACATCAAGCTCATGCCAACAGCGGTCGAGATCGCGCCATATCTCGCGCATCCCATTGGCCTCGATCAGACCGTGCTCCTCCGCACACTTCGCGGCCTTGATCCCAGTCAAGACTGTGTGAACTCGGCGACAGATACTATTGAGGCGGAGGGGTATGCGGGTCATCTGGGTCAACTCATCAAAGCTTTCTGACAAAGAGGCTGGACTCCGGTCGTGGAACTGATGGTGCAACAAATGCTGAGAGATAGAAGCCGCCAGAATTGTAAGTCGATGAAAATGAGGGTAAGAGCCTTTGGAACACATCCAAATCATCACTTGTACTGGCAGGGAGATTAGGTTCACTCTTCATAGTAGAAAGTAAGGCGCCTACAGGACGAAGCGGCCGCCTTTCATGCCTGTAATGAGGCCCTCCTGTGTATGGGTATACCAAAATACACGGGCACGAATCAAGGCCTGATTGTGGTCGTTAGCAAACGAGGTTTGGCCTGAAGAGTTATGGCCGTAGGTACAGAGCGCCAAAACTTGGGAGAGTGTCGCTTCATGGATAGCGATTTTCTCCAAAGGCTGGGTGTCTATGGGAAGATAGACTGTTAAAGGAGCTAAACAAACGGAGACGATATTACGCACCCTCGAGAAGAGGTAAGATCAAAAGGAGGGCACGGACGCCATCCAGAGATGGGCGGCGCATCACGCCGTGAAAATCAATAAGTTCAAGGATCTCACGGAGCATTGCATCCGTTTTGTCTTTCCTTTCGCGCCATTTCCCGTCCTGATAGATATCTTTGAGTTTCCTGGGCTCAGGCGAGCTCAGTTCATCTTTCGGACTGGCCGAAAAGATGAGACCGTCATTCCCGCTATGGTTATCAGGGGGAAGGCCTCGCTCGTCGAGACCAAAGGACGCAGCCCAGACAACCAAAAGCATGGCGATCAGCCCACCCTCATGGCCGAGAGACTGGGTCCCTTTGGTGTGGGCATAGAATCGGGAAGGGAATTCAATTGGATCCAAAATGGGGCCTGGGTTGATTAATATAAAGACGGTTGACTACGAAAGGAGACAACAGGGACTCACGTTGGATAGAGAACCATAACCAGAAGGCTGAGGCAAAAAATTCGGGCCGAAGGTTGGGAATGATGCTCGGCAAGCGGGTGGTGGGTGGCGTCGTAGGGGCAGTGTTGCCTTGGGCATCAGAAGTTTTACCATAGATGGCCCTAATGCATCAGGTGTTGGCAATGAGACGTGGACTGCTGACAGAGACTAGGAACTCACTCGACCTGTTGCAGTCTGCGCCCGCGGCGGAGTAACTTGACAGCCTTTACATCTGCGAATTCATCCCTAACATGGGCATGAGCTCAGTCCAGCCGCTGGTCGAAGAAGTGACATACACGCATTTGATATTCCTCTCCTTGCAGTTTGAACAGGACGGATTTGGGCCCGCGGTAGCAATCACGAGGTCTTTGAGGTCGCAACGAACTCTGAGGGAGAGAGGGGTGAGGATAAGAACGAGAAAGAAAGACAAGTGATTCTACCTTCTCATGCGGCAAGCCCCACACGCCGAAAACTGTTGGCGCGAAGACTTGGGCTGACTAGCAGGACGGCGGGAGTATGGGGCATTAGAGCTACGGGTGCTGACGCCAGCCGAAGAGGCGGCATTGGAAGTACCACCTCGGGGAGACATGGGTATGTTGTCTGGGCGGTGAGCAAACGAATGGAGGACCGAAGCAGAAAAGGCAAGTGCGTCGCAGCGCGTTTTATAAAGGGATCGGGGCTGGGGAAAGAGGTGACGGAATGACAAAAAGGCTTAGATAGCGAAGCAAGGTGACATTGACTTGGCAAATGCTGGCAGGATGGTGGCACGACTCGAGCGGATCTGCGAAACGCGGCGAGATCTTTCATGTTGCAGCCATTATCAGGGAAATTCATTATTTGTGGATAGTGAGAGGTGATGCTCGAGGAATGCGTTACTCAATAATAGTCGCCGGTCACGATCCGATGACTGAATTAGATCTACAGCGCTGATTGGCCTATCAAAACACGACCCAATCGTGTCTTCCGAGGCTGAATCCTTGGAATCTCAAGGGTCCTTCCGATTCCGGCCCACTTCCAGTCAATCCCAAGGGGAATCCTCTCCCTTCAATTATTATATGTTATTCTCTCCTCCTCGCCTCCTCGTCCCCGCAGCACAAGCGGCACGCACTTGCACGTTTTGCCATGCTGTGTCGACCACCATGACTTGGCGCTTCCCTCCTGTCATCACGGCTCTGGATGATAGCGTGCATAGGAATGAACATGCCTGAGAGTTTAAAAACCTCCCTCCATTTCATCGGCCCTTTGTGTCCAATACCCCAATTCCGTTCGGTATTCATTGCCCAACACAACGGCGCGACGGAGCATCTTGAACCTTATCTTCCGTCTCGCTCAACCTAACATGCCGATGCCATAGGCCCCAATGACGGTAATTTTGGGAGACGACAGCAACAATGTGTGCTACGGTTCTCACAGATGCCCTATGTGAACTCCCGAACCCCCTACGGCCCCCAACATCGACAATCCTTACCTCATTTGGCATGGTCGATCGTTGTCTGACACTCACATACATCGCATCGCGATGGTACACTGTGATGGGACCCCCTCTGACGAGATCGTATATCGGTGCGGGGGGGACTGTTCAGCAGCTGGCAACTCTTTGACCGACCTTTTTGCGACGTAAATGGCCGAGGCTTCCAACTCAAGGTCTTAAAATTACTATTAGATTCCATCTACCGATTCGCCGGCATCGAAGAAACCGTAGTCTCCCAACCTCATGACTATTGAGTAACAGAAGAAGTAATTAACAAGTTAAAGCGTAAAATTAGTGTGGGCGTCTAAAACTGCGCGGTTAGCCTGAATAACCGATACCGAATCCTGCCCTGCGTAATGCTTTCCGTAGACCACCTGCTGTCCTCTGTTCAGGGTTCAACTTCCTATCCTTTGTCATACCCTCCACGTCGTTACCGTACTTGTCCACCAGCCTTCGGAGGTATGCTATTTCTCCCGCGGATGAATGACGTGAACCAACACCGGATATCCCAAATGACAAGGTATTCGAAGCCGTTTGAGGCGTGGATAACTGTTCCAGGGCTGATGAAAAAAACAAAAACAAATGAACAATCAGATGCAGGTCTGCGGGTTTTTGAAAAAGTAATATAGACAAAAATAAATTTAAACATCAAGGATTGCTTGAACGCTAGTGGATCGTCAACAAAACGATCATGTGCTCGAAATTTGAAACACGCCCGCGATTGACAGATGAACATCAACACAAACTGAGATCTAGAGCCCGCACCAATCAAAGACGAGCTTTCTGGCTGGTGCCCGCCAATCAGGATTAGTAGCCTTGACGGGGGAACTCATCTCAGTTGTCGACCAATGAGGTCGAGGCGGACCCCAGCCTGCACCAAACCAAAACAGAGGCTTGAAATGGAACATACCTTCAAGAAGACCTCTCTTTCCCTGGGAAGGTTGATGTTGGATAGTCCTGTCAGATGCCCACTTGGACAGGACTTCAGGTGCGATGAGCGGCATCAATTCGTCCATGCTATGCTCAGCGCCGCCTTCCTCGAGTGAGGAGGTATCTTCGTCCAGTTCTACCCGCACGATATTTCCGATTTCATCGCGAATTATTCTCCCGAAGCCCTGAGGAAGCTTTGGAGTGCTTGATGAAGGAGTGCGAGCGAGCTCCGGTGACTGGGTGTCATTCGTCGATACGTGGACCATTGATCTTTCTTCACCCCCCGGCGCCAGCGGGTTCAACGAGTGGGCCAAGCCCAACGCAGTGTAGCTGGTGGAAATCAAGAGATTAGTTAATGTATGCGACTTGTTGGCAGGAAGTACCATTTGTCTAAAGGCGAAGGTATATGTAATGTTAACAAGGAAAAGGGAACGCACTTCTGCTTGACTGTCTTTTGCCTATCCCATGCGTCCCGCAACGCCTTTGGCCCTCGGATCGCTTTACATCAACCACAACGTCAGCCGAATAGATACGATAAAGCCTCCTGTCTTACTGGGCATTTTCTTGAGATTTCGCTTTGCATGCCTGGAATGAGACACCGGACGGTAGGACGACGATCTTGCCTTGCGCCTTTGCCTTGGGTTGGCCATCTTGTCCTTAGTCTTGCTCAAGATAAAATATTTCCGGTCGAGGGGCAAGTCGATTCACGTGATCCAGGTAACTTACATCTCGCCATGGCTTACGCCACCTTTAGAGCTCAATCATCTTTGAACTCCACCCTCACGATACTCCTTCACGCATTTCAAGGCGACAAGAAAGGCGGTATTGGGTCTTCTGGTTTATAGGCTTCAAAAAGATGGATGTCAAGTCTGGGCATCTGGGGCGTCGGTGCTGGTGCTGGTGCACTATTGGTATGATATAAGATTTGATGAGTATAACTCCTCAATCCCTGAGTTCCTCATAGCTCCTTTCCGTCACGCCACTCGTTCGGCGTGAAGTCCTTGTCAAGGTTCCAGTTGTCAGTCCTCTCGCTTATTGCATCCTCTAGCTTCTCGTCTGATATATAATGGAATAGCTGGGCAACTACGAGGATAAAACCCCTGCTTCAGACAAGCCCTTTTGATATACGTGACAATGCGCAGACCTCGTCCATCAATAGACATTCTCGAATCATAGATGATACATTTGGACTCCTACCCCTCACCACAGCTCTGACCTAATAGTTGGAACCGCATTTATCCGAGAACACTCATTCTCCTATCCGTCGAACCTGTTCTCATAACTTGGGTCGTTCACTAGCCACGGCTGCAGGACCTGTAAGATCTATTCCAAGTTTAGCCTCAAGCTTCTTCACCGCATCCAACGTCCCCCCGATTGGTACATCTGATGAACGTATAAGTGTAGGTCAATTTGTTTGTGTTTCAGCACTGACGGATGGTATCCATGCCCAGTTGCTTTGCTGTCTTCAGGTTACTATTAGAGGTGAGATGTCAGTCGCATCGAAACTGTCCGAAGCGCCAACCTACATTCCAATATCGTCGAGGAAGATAGCCTCATGAGGTCTCACGTCACTTCTAGCACATGCCGTGAGATAGAACTCTGGTTCAGGCTTTCTGCAATAGATGATTGATATCATCGTCCATGTGGTGGATTAATATAGATCTTACCGCATTCCGAGCGTGCTACTATCGCAGAAGTCGTCAAAGAGCTCTAGAAGATGGGTCGGGGTAGCTCCCTCGCTCCATCCTAGAAACTCGCGCTCTGATTGTGGAACATCCACCTTTTGGAAATTATTGGTCAATGCAACAACCTTCCATTTCCGTGCCGCTGTAGGGAAGTAAATGGCTCCATAAGGTCCATCATACTGCGGCATGGAAAAGGCTATACCTCGAATGCGAAGGATTGCCTCCAGGATGTATGGATCGTAGGTCTGGGATTCCCGCATCATGGCCCCAAATAGCTAGGCCGAGAAAAGAAAACAACCATCAGCCCACGCGCTGGGCAGTAATTGCCTTCTCTAACGAACCTCGCGGCCGTCGACATTCAACTCTACAGGAAGAGGTGGACAGACTGGACGACAATCCCGTTGACACATGTTTCAGAAACACGACTCAGACGGGGCACTTACGGATTCCCTTCCTTATACAGTAAGCCTTATACCTGAATTCCAGACGTTCAAAACTGAATCTATAGTACCCTTAACGGGACACCTACCATTTATTCCCATTCTTTTCGTCGGAAAGGTCACGACTAAAGGCCTCGTAGAATTGCGTGAAGGGCAGTTCCCCACGTTCAAATCTTTGCCATGCACCTTGCGAACCACGGGCAACTCTACAGGGTTGGATCAGTAGCAAAACTCAAGGGCCTTTCACGGGCATATACATAGAGCAGTTTAGGTAGTTTGGCGGTAGGCCGTGCTTCTTCTCATATACGCTGATGCCGATGAGAGGACTACGCAGCACAACGCCCCCAATCTAAGGTTTGGATGTCAATTCCCGCACCTGTGTGCACATACCAGACAACCTCATCAACGTACGTCGAATATGACAGCTTTAATTTGCGAAGACATAAATCCTAGGTTCGCTGGAGATATAGAGTTGTTTACGGTCGAAAGGTGGCCGTGAACACAATTTCATGAAACAACTTGAGGAAGCCATCGGATAGACTGACCGGACACCTATCTTTCTATCCAGGGGACCACGTAAGTCGCTTCAGGCGGACAGTCGACGGATTCTAAGTGATTTTCGTTCGAAGTTTGTACAGAGATATAGGTGCACCAGCAAGAGTTGTGTCATGTGAACCACCTAATTACCGGCAGCGGGCACACGTGATAGCCGACAGGCATTCGGCGGACGGCGGCTGCCCAACCGGTTACCCGTTGGTGATCGTCAGCCCCATTAACCCCTCCCGTATCGGGCCTACTGGATGATTTAGTCGGAAATCAGGCGGTATCCGCTTATTATGGTGCTAAGCGGGTGTTCAAGGAAAAGCAGACACCAGAGGCCATCGAGAACTGAATTAAGGACATATAATTCACAAGGTTCAGTGTTGTGAGTGTTTTTTTTTTTTGCGAATTCATCGGTAGTTCGTTGAATTTTCAATCACAACATATGTTACATGCTTACGCAGACCTGCCATTGATCGAGAGGTTCATTCAATTTGAATCTCGAAAGTCTTATGTGAACATTTCCCCAAGCCCATGACAATTTTACAGGTCGAGGGTCGTTCCAAAACTTTGATCAGTACGCCACACGCATTCTCACCAGCGGCCCTGATTGACCACAAATCAAACCATACTCGGAACTTCTCCACCTCAGCAGTCGATGCCCCGAGCAGATAAAGCAGAACCTTTTACACGACCCTCGCAGAACGAGGAGGAATCTTTGACGTTTAATGTTCCAGCAGTCCAGAATCGCCAGGTTCAGCATCATCCTTCAACATGTGAAGGGTTTCGCCGGGTATTATAATATATGTATCACAACTGGCGCGCTCACTGGCCGCAAGTTACAGTACATAAGGATCCGGGATTTCGGGGGCGTGCATAGCCATCGAATTACTTTCCGGAGAGCCGTGGTATTTAGCCTTCGGCGCGTCAATCTCAATGCGATAACACTGTCAGTATCCTAGGTAAATATGATGCTCCTTAGAGGCAAGCTTCGATAATGATAGCTCGAAGACAATTCGCAGCCTACATCCTTCGAATGCAATGTTGAGGCTCCCCAGAAACTGCGCAGAGCGTCGGTGAGGCGTTCCCTTCTCAGATTTTTCTGTCAAACATTGACAGTGATGGAAAGGCGAGTACGTTTCGTGTATTTAAGGATTCAGTGACTTAAAACACATATACCGAAGCTTCGTCAACCGGGATCCATTTACGATCCGGCCACTCGAGTGCTAATCACAGCGCGTGGCTCGAGATCAGGCTTGTTGGCCCGGATCATCCTTCCTGACCAGGCTGGATTTCAACAGCTTGGGATCGTGGTTTTCCGCATTCGACTGCTGGGATTCGTTGTTCCTTTCTGGGCCGCGTTTGTAAAGGAATCTGATATCGTACTTTATGGCGCCTTCATTGGGAGCAAGATTCAAGCGATCCAACATTTCGCACATTCGTTGTCCTCGAGGATTTCTGGGATTATTGCAGATACCACTCTCCCGACCCCGTACTTCGCCGAGAGACATCCTATACCGACTCATCTTTAACGTTTGCGGAACATTTTACCTCGGAAAACCTTTGTTCAGACCTCGCGGCACCGTCTGGTTCTCATAGCATCCAGTTTGTTGCGCTGCGGGTTGGGCCATTTCTGGCTTGGCTATCAGCTGCTACTCCGGGTTGTTGGCACCTCCACGGCCAGTTCAATTGATTCTGGGCACATGCTCATGAACTTTATTCAATAACAACGTGATACCTTCTGCAGCACCCTTCTTGGAAAATTCTGTTGTATAGCGGAGATGCTGGCAGAAACGGTCTAACCATTCTGGGCCCAACCATTATCACTTAGGCCTGGGTTATTGAATCTTTGGAGGGCCACCTCGGTGCCTCAGTCACCAGTGCCCTCCCGGCAACCCCGAATTTATTAGTTGATGGCTGCACTTATTTCATCAATACAATTGACCATGACAAATCCTATGGTATTGTACCCGCTCCCGAGAGCGTCTTCGAGGCCGAGGCAGGGTGGACTGCGCCGAGCATGCAAGGGGTGTTCGTTTCCTAACATCTCAACAAACCCCGTTTTGTCGGACCCCGACACTTGCTCGACTTTCCCGCTCATTCCCACATCGCTTAGGATCCTGAACTTCTATCTTTTTCCAATCCCCAACCTGCCGTCAGTTGATCCCCAGCACGACGAAAGAAAATGATGCCGATACCACATCAACCATTAATCCTTTTCTATCTCATACCGCGTCCTTAGGCATGCCTTGTAAGGCCCTCTAGACCCAATCCAACGCCCCCCAGCTGCAAAACTGGAGATTATAGGATAGCCTCCTTCGGTCTGACTTGTTTCGATCCAGAAGCCATTGATCTCACCCCTCAGTCTATCCGTTCTCTCGTTCATTTTCTCCTTACCATGTTATCCAAGGTAGAAGCCTTTCTTTTTCAAGAAATCACAACAGGCCACTGCTCCCTCCAACCATCAGGGTTTTGGAATGTAGTCCATCATTTTATGATCAGAAATTCCCGTCTTTCCACCTTCAGGAATCGGCAATTATTGCATTCCTGACATATTTCCCGCTTTTCCTAGGTTATAGAGCCGGGCAGTTGGGATTCAGTGTTCAGAGTTGGTTCAACTACGATGTATCTCTGCAAGTTGTGTTGATAAATAGAATAGATATCTTCCCAAAGAAAGTATAGATGTATATCAGGACATTCTCCCATGAACTCCGGGGTGGCCAGCCTCGATGGAGGGGGAATAAATCTGGATCTTGTATTGGGCGCGAATGGGCACGCTACTATAGGATCAAACCATAATATGGAACGATCGACAGTTGCCATCGACTAAGTTATTTTGATAGGACGCTTGCACATATAGATGTGATTCACCCACGATTTCGTCGAAAAGAAGGCATGTCGTTCGCGCGCTTCTTCTGACTTGTATGATTGTATTCCCACCGCCAAAAAAAAACAATACATACCCCCGACGTGGCGCAAAATATGAATATAGATGGTAGGTGATGTCATGCGCGATGTACACTACCGACGCAATGCAAGGCGGCAAATGGTTCCCGGAGGGTTGTGTGTGTGTTTTTCAGCAGTGACGACCCCCGGATGGCTCTGCTTGGAGCACTAGAAGGCTTTGGTCGGAGATGCCTGCGTGTTAATCTCATCATCGTCCGGTATGATACGCTTCAGATCAACTTAAAAACGAATGCCGTAGGTTGTACCTCTGGACGAAAAGTTGATATATTCTCGCGCTGGAGAAGTGTTTGTCAAGCATACGAAGAAATTTGAGGAACTCCCCTCAATTGTCTCTGGCCCGGACCTTGGTACACAGCCACGTCACCTGCACCGCCCAGCTCCGCGGGATTATCGCAGGCCCGTGTTCCACCACACCTTTGACTTTCACCTTCACTCCGCAACAGAAATCATGTATGGGAGGAGCTACTCGCAATATGGTTCGAGCCAGAGTGTCTCGCGGCATGGGTATCATCAACCAAACGGTTATGGGCAGCCTTCATTACCTCACGGACGACACCAGGGGCCACCGCAACCACCACCTGGAGCTGATCCACAGCTCTGGCAGTGGTTTTCAGCAGTCGATTTAGACAAATCTGGCGCTATAAGCGTGCAGGAGCTTCAATCTGCTCTATTGAATGGTACGGCTTTTGTTCTGCAGGTAGCTAGTCGAGAGATGCCCATTTCTGTGCCTCTTATCTGCAGGAAATTGGACAAGTGAGCATCAGTGTTGGCTTTTCTTATTGTAAAACTCACCTTTAAGAAAGGATTCGATCTTGACACCGTTAAGATGCTCATGTCCATATTTGTATGATTTCATGCATCAACAGTGGAGTCGATGTGATAAGACCCTAACCATCCTGCTGATAGGACACGGACAGAAGTGGCACGATCAACTTCACAGGTTTGCCATCACTATATCATTCTCGTGGACGTTAGTACTCAATGTATTCGTTAATTATAGAATTTGCAGGTCTTTGGAAGTACATTTCAGACTGGCAAAACGTTTTCCGTCACTTTGATAGGGATCGCTCGGGATCGATCGAGGGACGTGAGCTAGCGGAAGCTCTCCATAGCTTTGGCTACAAACTCTCTCCACCCCTCCTGTCCTTGGTTGAACAGAAGTACTGTGAGTCATTCGCTCTCTGGATTGCCGCTCGTCAGTTGATGCACAGCTACTCGCTGCCACAGCCTCAGAGCCTACAGCTGGCTATGGACCTCCACCCGGAATTACCTTTGACCGGTTTGTACGAGCATGTGTTGTCGTTAAGACGCTGACAGAAGCTTTCCAACGGTATGTTGGTTCCATACGACCAACATTCAATTGTATTGCTAAAGCATGCTATGTCAGGCAAGATAACGATCGTGATGGCTGGATTCAGCTCAATTACGAGCAGTTTATGACAGTGAGTACTATAGCTCGGACGTGGGTGCTTATAAATGACCTGGCTGGTAGATTGTACTTAGCGCCCCTTGAGTGTAATGACTAGTAGATCTACCCATAGCCGTCTCCGTTTATCCTCCGTGCTATTTTTAATCTCGCCCCGTGTTTGACGGGTCGGCTTGTATGTTGATGATTGGGAGAGAGCACAACCTGGCAGTGGCCGTCTGGCCACTGCTCGATGAACCGGTAGGGGCGGCAACTGGTTGCGAGTGATAGGAAGGAGCCTGCATGATTCCAATTCCGTGCAGCTTCACAACCGGGACAAAGAAAGGGCTTCTTAGTCTTGTGATAGAGCCTCTTGATGGGTCCCATCGCGGGTGCTTTGTTTTCACATGGGCGCACCTAAAGTAACCGGTGACCATCAAAGCCGACCACCTTTCTTTCCCCAACCTCGCTGTCTTTCAACCTCCCTCCACCATGCCTCTCAACACTGACAAGATCGTTAATTGGCCTGCTGTCCTTCCGTTTGATAAACAGTCTGTTCTCGTCCCTGGCACAAAGCGCCCCGGCCAAACAGGTCAGTCACGGCTCGGTTAAGCTTAGAATTTGAATAAGGTCCAGTACTTATATTCTTATATTCGGTCCCAGCACACTATCGTAATGGTACAAGTTGCGAGTGTCGTCTCTCTGAGTATTGCTCTCATGCTCTCTTTTGGTCAGGGATCTGGGGACTTCTTGACTACAATACTCCCAATAGTCTCCTGACATTGGACCAGGTATTTGCAGATGGATTGAAGACTGGCCGGGACCGTCAGTTTTTGGGTTACCGCCCCCTCGTTTCTAGAAACCCCCTCAAATTCGCGGATCACTACGAATGGCTCACTTGGGGCGATGTTGACAACCGAAGGAAATATATTGGTAGTGCCTTGCACTCTATCTTCCAGGCGGGTGAAGCTGGCGGCGGAGAGTACGAGACTGTTGGTATTTGGTCTGCCAATCGCCCAGGTGCGTGCTCGTCCCGAATCATAACGCGAGAGTGTCCGATAGCGCATCTATAGAGTGGCAAATCCTCGACATAGCGCTGCAGACCTATAACAAGGTTTCGGTCAGTTTGTATGACACCTTGGGCAAAGACGCAGTTGGTGAGTGGCCTTCGCCAATTTGCTGGGTTTAAGGATCTGATCAGCTTCTACCTTTCTAGAGTACATGTAATGTCATCCCCTCGCCCGTCCGATTGCGCTCTTCCTAAACCCTTACCTTTGGCTCAGTATCAACCACGCCCATACCACTGTAGTCTTCTCGACCTCCGATCACATTTCCACTCTCCTAAAACTTGCACCAAAAACACCCTGTCTAAAATTCATTGTTATTATTGACGCTATTCCGTCAGAATCCGCCGATATTCTTGTGGGCTGGGGTCAGTCCGTGGGGATCAAGGTCCAGGAATTACACCAACGTGCGTCATATGCCTGGGGAAGGTAACAAGCGCAGGCTCACTTCACAACAGTCGAAACATACGGCAAGGCCAACTTGATTGAGCCTATCAAGCCCACCCCCGACACTATTGTGTCCATTTGCTACACTTCCGTGTGTCAATTTTCCGCCGGTCATATCCGAGGTTTCTGAGTTCACCCATAGGGCACTACAAGTAATCCTAAGGGCAAGTATTCTGTAAATGAGATTAAGAATACCCTGTGACATTGGCCCAGGCGTCATCTTGAGGCACGGAACCCTCGCCATGGCCTACTACATCTAACCTTTATGGGCTGAATCTTCCGGATGATGGCATACTCATGTCTTACCTGCCTTTAGCCCATATTTACGAGGTGGGTCTATGATGAATGGCGGCCCACACTCCAACTGAATTGACCTACAGCGTATTTGCGAACTTTGTACAATCGCTGTTGGAGGTCGTATTGGCTACTTTACTGGGGATCCCCTTCGACTCCTTGAAGATGCCCAGCTTCTAAAACCCAACTTTTTCCCTTCCGTTCCTCGTGTTCTGAACCGCGTGTACCAGGCGGCTATGACGGGCGGTAACGTACCTGGCCTCAAGGGCAAAATATTTAAGAAAGCTATGGAGACTAAGATCAAGAACCTTCACACCACAGGTGAAGTCACTCATCCTCTTTGGGACAGAATTGTCTTTCGCAAGGTAAAACATTCCTTCTATCACTTCACAGTGCGCACGCATACACCTTCTGATAACGTTTGGTAGATCCAAGCCGTCCTTGGCGGACAGATTCAACTTGTCACCAGCGGATCAGCACCGATTAGCTCAGACGTCATGGACTTCCTCAAGGTCGCTTTCGCATGCCAGGTCGATGAAGGCATGTCAATTGCCTGCGTTATTCGTTTCCTATTGAGTTCGCTAACATTTTGTCTCTAGGGTCTGAACTTCCGTTTTCTATTGGAATACACGTTCGGCTGACAAAATATTTAGTTATGGTATGACCGAAACTGCCGCCGCTTGTACGAGATCATGGCCCGGTGATTCCACCGCCAGCGGAACCGTAGGTCCTCCTCAGCCCGTGAACGAAGTCAAGCTCGTCGATGTTCCTGTCATGGGCTATACTGCAGAAGATAAGCCTAATCCACGTGGCGAGCTGTGCGTTCGCGGTGCCAATGTCTTCACAGGATATTATAAGGGTAAGAATTACCTCAGGTCCTCGATAACCTATTCGCGCCCTTATCTATCTACGTTCAATTAGACCCGAAGAACACGAAAGAGGCTCTTGATGATGACGGTTGGCTTCACACAGGTGACGTTGCTGAGATCGATCACGTTGGACGCGTCAAGATTATCGATCGCGTCAAGAACATCATGAAACTTGCCCAGGGAGAATACGTTGCACTCGAGAAGATCGAGAACTTATACAGTTCCAACCCTATTATCACACAAATCTACGTTCACGGCGACTCCCTCCAGTCCTACCTCCTTGCCGTAGTTGTTCCTGATCCCATTCAGCTGTCTAGCATTGGATCTCGCATCCTTGGCAAGCAGATCTCATCAACGGATACATCAGCACTGGTCGAGGCCACCAAGAACCCTCGGGTTAACGCTTATATTTTGGCCGAGCTTGACAAGGATGCTCGAAAGTATGGCCTGAAAGGGTGAGTTGTTACCACAACTACTCCTTTCCCCCTCCCACTTGTCCGGACTCTCTACCTGTTGATGAGTATGACTGAGCCGATGTGCTTAGA
Organism: Lepiota venenata; assembly: GCA_004296355.1. Lineage (NCBI taxonomy): Eukaryota > Fungi > Basidiomycota > Agaricomycetes > Agaricales > Agaricaceae > Lepiota > Lepiota venenata. The sequence goes on from RCFS01000003.1 coordinate 1,627,737, forward strand.
TTTGAACTTATCAAGCGCATCTACCTCTCTCTTGTGCCATTCAGCATTGAAAATGGCACCCTCACACCCACTATGAAGATCAAGCGCAAGGATGCTGCCAAGTTATACCAAGCTGAACTCGATGCACTCTATGCTCTCGGGGAACCTAGCTCCAATTTGACTAAAAAATTTTAAATTTTGTTTAGCACTTGGTTTGTCCCCCCTCTCCTGTCGCTGCGTGTTATTTGGTAGATGGGCTGTCACGGATAAGGTCTGCATAGCTAAATTGGTTTGATTATATCCCTTGGGCCATTCTGTATCTTTATGCTTACAGCAAACCGTCTAATTATAAAACGAGTTTACTGCCTTGGGCGCCAATTCACACTTGCCCAAGTGATGATAAAACATGATGTAGATCGACATCTGTGTCGATGAGCTAGTACAAGGATGATGGGATGTCTAGCAAATGGCTAAGCACATAGCCCCACTATGTTAGAGCTGAAACCAAACACGAAGGTCCAAAGGCAAATGGTACGCTATTCCCAAGTCACAGAACAAATGGCTTCGCACGCCTCCCCACGTAGGTGACTCGTTTGGACAATGAACAACCAGCGAGGCAGATCGCTATCATGACAATTACCCACAAGTTACCATCGAGCACCTCGCACTGAATAGACCATGCGAAAACTGAGCTAGGATAGGATATCATATTAGCTCGTTGATTCTGACTTGGGAGGTAACCTGGTGCTCAAACCTAACAAATGCAGGCGCCATTGCCCTAGCAATGCACATTCCCACAAGAACGAGCCCGTTCGTCTTTGCAAGCGCGGTCGGACCTGGTGCGTGGTCCTTGCAGACAATCAGACTTACGCTGCGTGAGTCTCAAGAATTAGAGGGTATATAAACCTGCCATTGATGACACCCGACTTACGAGTAGGCCAGGCATCCGAACCTCGAGAGGGTCATAAGTATTACGATCTGGACCCAAACCAGAGTTGATCCGCCCAAGTCGGATGTAATCGTGAGGTGTAAGATGGGCAGCAGGGCAAAAGTAAAAGGCCAGAAAAACATGAAGACGCTGTACAGTTTTTCGGGTGAGCATGCACGGAGAAGTATTGGAAGTAGGGTGAGCTGTATTAGGATCGAAGATGCACCCGCTATGGCAAGTGCATACCCAATTTGGGAGGTCTAGAAAAGGGTGAGCTCCAAGCTGCATCCGCGCCCGAGACGAACAGCGCACGTTAAATGACAAACCGCCAAATTCAATAGGGGTGTAGCACAACAGGACAAAGACAGCATCAAATGCTGTCGCAACAAAGCAGAGGGCGCATCCGGATAGGCACAATGCCCTGATAATGGGAATGGAGAAAAGGTCTCGCATGGTTATCCCCCTCATGGTGTGATGTGACACGCGAGTGGCGAGAACTTTGTTTCGACACATGCGGGTATCGTGTCCTGTGTCCGAACAACTCTGGAGTACTGTATGTGGACTTATCGGCACGCTTGCTGACGCGGCTGTAGGCGTGGAGAGCAGGAGTGTGCTTGGTGGCGATAGCGGGGCATCCCCTTCTGCAGCGAACTTGTAATCCGTGTTGTGATGCTCTTGGGTATTCCGAATAAGTGTCTGTATGGCGTCAATCGGCGTTAGAAACATATAGTTGCGGTAGCTAGAGTCTTGCGTACTTCGCGCAGAAAAAAATAAGCTTCGGTGGCCGTGAGGAGGGCGAGGGAGCCGGAGAAAAAGCATGGCAAGAAATACGGGTGACGGGCTAGGAAGTTGAAGGATGCCCATACGTTTGTGTAGTGACTCAGTGGATTAGCCAGAGTACCACCGATGAGCGGGCTTTGACATGTTTGTCAACTTTGTGTTTCCGTTGTTGAAGGCGAAATATTACCCTATGATGCTTCCAAGTGGCCAGAACAGCCCATAGATGGGGAAGGCCAATGCTTGGTTGGATTGATCTGTAAGTTCGCCGAGAATCGAGTGAAGGACCGCAGCCGTGCCGGAAAATGCACCTGCTGAGGAGATTGTGAGAACAGACGGACGGAAAGGCTGATCTATGTGGCTAACCGAGACATCGAGCGAACAGGATCTGCGGCAGGCTGGAAGCAAAACCAAGAAGGAATGTTGATATCGAGAGGCCCGTCGTTCCAATGATGACGACTGGACGGCGGCCAATGACATCTAGTCAAGTGTGAGCAATGGCAGGCGCAATCATGAGAGGATTACTCACCGGATATACGGGCCCACTGGTATATGAAAAGCAGCTGAAAGACAGCGAAGCTGGATTCCTGTTGCGGTCAGCATAGGGATGGGGTGCAGAAGGACTGAACATACTACGAGGCCGCTATAGAAGCCGATTTGGGACTTGTTTGTGACGAGGTGAAGCGATAGAAGAAACTCGTTGATATATGGGAATATCTAAATGAGTTGTGTGACATTGATGGGATCATCAAGAATGGAAGGGGCTGACCTGGGTGAACGTAACGGGGTCCATGAGCCGGACTGCACAGAGAATGGCAAGCTGGAGGCTGGGAAGCGGTGTGCGCTGTGCATGGTCGTGGTCGTGTTCGTGCTGCGTCTGGACTGTGTGGAGGAGCGGAGTGGATTCGTCGTCGGGGGTGCGCATGGGTGATGGCAGATGTGTGTGTGTGACGATGACATCACGGAGAGCCTGTCGGGCCGGGTGAGTGTTTGTCAGGACACACAACAAGTCCAAACAGATGTCTGTTGTGAGCCCTGCCGCCGCCCAATCTCTTCTCCAGCCCAACACCGCCATGTCCTTCATTCACGAAAATCCCGTCCTCGTCGCGCCCCGCCCCGTCCGCCTCACCGCCGCTGCACACCACTCCATCTTCACCCGTCCCAACCCTGTCCGCCTCCTTTCCCCGCCCGTCGATGCCGTCGACCGCTCTCCAGAGATCGACGACCCCAGACTCTCTGCCGACTCATCTCCCCGCGCCTCCCCTCGGTGAGCAATCTCCCCAGCCGTCCTCCCTCCTCGCGCTCACAGGCATCTATCAGATCTGGGCTACCATCTGAGGCTCTGGAGGAGTTCCTTTCCATCCTTCGCCCCTCCATGTCCATCTTCCCACCGACCTCCCCTCGCCGTCGAGGCGTTAATTCCCTCCCAACTTTCCATTACGAACGTCCTTCCTTTAGCTTCAAACCACGCCCTTGTATCGAGGCCTATTCTACCCAAAAAATTGATGGTGAAGACTTAGATGCAACTCGTTCCACTCAGCCCAGCCGCAGTGCTCTCTCTTCTTCTCCTGCCGATCTAGCGACGACCCCTGACAACGATGGATTTACCAGTCATGACTTATTTGCTGATGGAGAGGGCCCTCCATTCCGCTGGTTCTCTTCAGGCGTCCTGTGTGAGTGTCCATCTTTATCTCGGATTTCTTCGTCCGACCCCTGATACACCCTCACCCAGCCTCCCCTATTTCGCGCACCCATACCCGTAATCCCTTCCTTCGCCATGTAGCCGCTCAATCCCCTGCCCCTGTCGTTCCACTTTCTCCTTCCATCATCCCCCTCCCAACTCCTACTCCGGACGAGCTGCTCGACCTCCACTAATTCGTGCATTATTTGTGCATCTATTCAGCATCATACCATACATATCACCCCATATTTTCATACATTCGTCTCTCGCATCCTCATGTATATCGCATTATATCTATGACGGATTATTTGAACACTTTCCTCAGTATATCAAGTGTTTTTGTACTCTGATTTCTCTGTTTTGTTTTTGTTTTTGTCGTTGGTAGTATCTCACTCCGACATAATCGCTTACTGTATACCATTCCTTCTGTTTTTTTTTTCACCAATCCGTTTCGGTCTTATTTGTTGCTCCCTTTCTCGATCCCTTTCCGTTGACCACTAGGCCTTTAATATGTTGAATAACAGCAGACGGAGAAGTCTCTGGTATGTAGTTTGAATATACACCCAATATAGTCGATGAGTTTGAGGTTTGACTACTTGTCTAATGGCGAGCTGCTCAAGGTTTGTAGGGGGATAAGCTCGGTCCACCAAGTCCTGCTGTGAGATATACAGCCTCCCCTTGATCATTGATGAAGAAAGCAGTCCTCCAAACGTATTCCGATCTGGTTATCTTGAGCCTCATCATCGATGAGGGGACGGGTTGCAATTCTACATACCTCTCCCTCAATATAAACTCCAGGCTCGTTTGAGAACGTGTGTCCAGGTTGGATGATATCCTCACTACCTCCGTTGAGATAAGGGGGCTCGTGGACCTCGAGACCTATGCCTAAGTCGAGAGACTCGATCACTGAGGAATCAAACGAGAGGAATATATTACCATGACCGAGACGATGCGTAAAATACTTATCAAGCCCGCCATAATTGCGTAACGCTGAACGTGCAGCTTCGTCGATAGTGCGAGCGGTAGCGTTGCTTCGCGCAGCGAGAATGGCGCTCCTCTGGGCGTGGCGGACTGCCTGCCATTTGATGAGCTGAGGAATTGTGATTTCAGTCGAAGGCAGAGCGACAGTCTACGTATACCACATAGCTCGAATCTCTGGCGAATGATAACACACGAGTAATGTTGCGTACCCGGGTTATGTCACTCCAATAGCCATGGAGAGCGGCCGTACAGTCGAAGAGAGCCAAATCACGAGATTCGAGGACCTTGTCCGTACCATTCCCGTGGGGCAATGCGGCATTCTCTATTTCCAGGTATTATTAGGTCTTAAATCAAATGTTGAACTTGAGCTTGTGATAAAGATTATACGGACTTCCGAAAAGAGTAAGGCATCCGCCTGAGGACAGGCCACCTTCGGTAAGAGCTGTTGACATCATATTCCGTGCTTCAGATTCACGCATCCCGATGTACATTTTCCCGTAAATATAACGAACAGCGAGGAGAGTCGCCTGAACGGGAACGTGATTTTAGCAAACTCTGAAAGGTCGACGAAGACTTACTTCGTTTGTGCACTTGAGAATTTCGATCTCTGCCTCCGACTTTCTCTCTCTCAATTGGTTGATTTCTTTTGGTGCAGAAGTGACGATTAGGCCAGAGCCTGCAACGACACGCTGCAAGCCATCATAGTGGAAGTGTCTAGCGCTGTTATCAACATATATCCTCCCCGGAGACGAGCTAGGGTGTTTGAAAGGAGTAGGGTTCAGGGCTCTCACGGCAATGGCGTATGGATCCTCTTCTTCTGCCCATAAAATATATTCCGATACAAACGGAATAGGGAGGAGTTTCGCTCGTGTGGCTTCAAATTTCGGCGCTAGCAAAGAGACCTTGGTCTTGACTTTATCGTCCTCTTCGTCCTTTTGCGCTGTGATAATGACCAGTAGAGGTCTTTCGGAGAGCTTCCAATTTACACTGGAGAAATTAGCAAAGAACTGGGTCTGTGCGCCTGGTTCGGCGATGTAGGCAACTCCATTGAGATCTTGGAGGGCCTCTGCGAGGCGAGTTCGGCGAATCATATATTCGGAGTTGGAGATAGATGGAGTGGTCGACACACATGGATGTCTAGGAGCCTGGGTGGTTAGGGGCTTGAGTGCGTTTCCAACACTAGAGAAATAGAAGTTTGGAGCTGTAAATGACTTGGAGTTGAAATAGAGGAGTAGGACAAGACAAGGAATTAGCAGGAGTTTCTATATAGCGCGGATGAGGGACCTGAGGTCATGAAATAAAATAAACGTGCTTTGAGCGAGTGTCTGCTGGGGAGCCTGTGGTGGCCTTGGCGCACGGAACGCTGAGGCGCGATTGCACTCGCGGGTATGGAATGAGCCATAGAGTATCAGCAGAGGTAGTGGTGTATGAGAGAGAAATTCACGAGATATAGGTATTGAGCCGGAAATCACTGGCTTGTGACGGTCCGGTCCGTTATCATGCATCAATGCATCACCTGGCATCGAGTCATGGACAACCACCGCAACGACACAGATATACTCATTGCCCTCGTCTCGAGCTTGCTCAACGTAACTTCCAGCCATGAAGCTATTCTCGAAGCACTTGTCCTCGCGGATGGTGATGTTGAACACGCTGCTAGAATTCTGAACACCAGCAGTGCTCGAACGAGTGTTAATCAAAAGAAGAGGAAGAGTTCAAACCTCGATGGTTGGCTCAAGAAATCAAGAGCCTCAAATGCAGACACAATAGATCTGACGCAGACCGAGGATACATCCACACCTGGTCCTAGTTCTTCCCTTGTCAAACCGGTCTCCAAGCCCCAGTCTAGTCAAGCTTTGGACCTCATGAAGGTGTTACGCCCACCGTTATCTCCCGACAAAGGAAAACGCAAGCTCAAAAGCTTGCCACCCCTCACACTTACGAATCCCTCGATGGTTTCCACGCACACGCCGTGCACTTTACACCCGTCTGTCCTTCCTCTCGAGCTCGCATCTCAGCTCTTTTATAATATGGTGGAAGCCTCCAAGGACTGGAAACGCAACAAATGGTGGTTGTTTGATAGAGTAGTAGAAAGTCCTCACCGAACATCCTTCTACGCAAGAGCGAAGGACAATGAATCAGGGGATGAGGGTGATACTGCCGAATGGCAAGAGGCCGCGCAATATTGGTATGTGACTCTTTCCTTGACGCATGGTACTTAGGGACTGGTCCCAACCATATGGTAGCCGCGTCTACCCAAACTGGCGGCATTTTGACTTCTGTTCCCAGGTATAATGGACGAATGACAGACCCTCCCATGTTATTCCCACCGGAAATGGAGCAGGCGTGCAACATCATCGAAAAGGTTGTCAACGAAGAGCTGAGGAAGCGAAGGCGCTATCGGCTGGAATACGGCGGACATCTGGAACAGTCGGACTCTGATGACCCAATATGGAGAGCCAACGTCGCTGCATCTAATTGCTATGAAGGCGCAAAAGAGAGTGTCGGATTTCATTCCGATCAACTTACCTATCTGGGCCCTTATCCAACCATCGCCTCGTTAAGTCTCGGTATAGCTTAATTCGTTCCTCGAACAAAGACAACTCTTGACCCATTTCCCTGCTCGCTTTTGATGCACTTAGGCACCACGAGGGTGTTTCGACTTCGTGAAGTAATCCCTACCGACGAAGCCGCCACTCGCCAAGCGAGGACATTTAATATCCCCTTACCCCATAACTCGGTGCGTTTGTATCCTACACCACTTAAGTCTAATCCCTGTGTTCACTAACAGTGTTAACCTAACATGCCCCTAAACGCCCCTGCCCTTACACTGCAGCTGATCATTATGCACGCTTCGTGTCAAGAAAAGTTCAAACATGCTATCCCACCCCAGCCCACGATCGACATATTTCGCCCCCCTATGTCTCCCGATATCGCCACTCAAGTCGAGTCGTCATCTAGAAATAAGCGTCCCGCTGATTCGCCGTCCAAATGTAGAATCAACATCACCTTCCGTTTTTACAGACCTGATTTCCGTCCCAAAAGCATTCCCAAGTGCGATTGTGGAGTCCCCACAATTCTACGACCGGACATGAAAAATAGATCAGACGAGGAGACAGACAGATACTGGTGGTCTTGCTATGCAGGTGCTCAGAATGACGGGAAAGGGTGTAAGTTCTGGAAAGTTATGAATATGAAAAAGGAAGGCCGTGGTCCTTGCGTGGGGGATAGGCCTGAGGTACTCCGTAGAGCTGAGTAAAGAGGACGTATCTTGTTAATTAAATTTGCCATGCTCCCGTTGTGTTAACCCGGGTGTTGGTTGTAAATGGTATAAGTGAGTCAAATGGCGGTCACTGCCGTGGGGCCTACTTTCTATTGATTCCCGCTGTTGGATGGAAAGACTTGTCCTGTCAGAAGACCTATACGAGTTTCTTGAATGTGATCGCTCAGGGAAACCATAATCAAGCCTTTGGGCCGACCAGCATCATACCTCGGCGCAATAAAATGCAGGTTTCTACATCCAAGCCTCCCCACCCACGGTTTTCATCCCTTCTAGCATTACGCGAATAATTTCCACGTAAACCGTGCATCAGCCAAAGGGTCCCTCCACTCGCGATAACCCAGTACTTCAGTATGTAAAACGCGGCCCATAGAGATGCTTCCATTAACCACAGCATCCTTTCCCTGAGCGTAGGCCTCGTTGTATCCTCACTTCCTGGAGTTGGCTTGAATGTATATATACCCGGTGGATGCTCTATAACTTCTCGAGTGGTGCGTTCATCTTTATTACCTACCCCACGGGCCGAAGAGTATGGCCCAATGTGCCGGCACGAGCGTCTCGGGACGTCGGGACCCGCCACTTCGCAACGCGGATCTTGTAGCAGAAGTCTCAGATACCGACGCCGAGGCTCAGACCCTCCTTAGAGTTAGGAAGACATCCTTACCGAAGCTGCAATTCAGCATCTTATGCACCTTGCGGATGTTAGATCCCCTCAACTACTCGCAAATATTTCCCTATATCAACGAGCTTGTTGAAAGCTTGGGTGTTACGCAAGACCCAGCGCAAATTGGCTATTACAGCGGCCTGGTGGTGCGTGATTTGTTCTGCGTGTTAGTATACGTCTGCTAATACACGGCTAGGAAAGCGTTTTTGCTATCGCTCAATTACTTGCAATGTACCCATGGGGTGTTCTTTCTGGTATGCAGATGCCTATTTGAGGCATGGTGATTGCCGCAGCTGATCCGGCGCCTTTAGATACGGCTGGCCGACGCCCAGTAATCCTGGCGGGAGCTGCCGGTTTGGCCATTACAACATTGACCTTTGGATTATCGCGGGATTTTAATAGTATCTTGATCTCGAGAATTCTCGGTAAGTTTTGTGCAGCTCCCTGCTCCTTGCACTTGGCCATAATCAGCTGGCACCTGCGACATCGGACTCGTGTCTTAAATTGGCTTGGTCAACAAAAATAAACGGTCCCGCTAATACTGACTTCTGACTTTCCGAACTAGCGGGTCTATTTTCGGGAAATGTAGCAGTTATCCCCTCTGTATTATGCGAAATCACCGATTCAAGCAATCAGGCGTGCGCATTCCCGTTGTTCGGGATCTTCTGGCCGATTGGCGCTATTGCAGGGTGAGTCCCACCCAAGATCGAGGTCGTTTTGATGGACATCTTCTGCCATGTATCTTCCATTCCACTTCAGGATCTTCGCTTTTGTTGCGCCACTCCATAATGCTGACTTCATCTCCTTAGGCCTATGATAGGGGGCGGCCTGTCTGAGCCGGCAAACAAGCTGCCTATGTTCTTTAATTATCCGTTTTTCAGGAAGTACCCTTATTTTCTGCCATGCTGTGTCATCGCGAGTTTTAGCGCTATTGGCTTCATTTTGTGTTATATCTTCCTAGAGGAGGTGCTTCTGGAATTTCCACTTGTCATCCAGGTGGCGATAGCTAATTGCATGGCCTCGTGACAGACCTTGGGTAAAGGGAAAGGGGGAGACGGCGGCCGTGGATGTCCTCCTTCGGGGACGAAGTGTTATGGAGCCGTAGACCATCGCAAATTATCTGGATCGGTTATCCAGGAAAGATACAGCGTGAAGCAGCTCTTAAACATACCAACCATCCGAGCAATTTGTGCTTCTGCATGCGCACTTAGCTTTATATCTACCGCCTTCGAGGTCACTTTCGTCCTTTTCTGTTATTCACCGATACAAGATGGTGGCTTGGGCTTTTCGGTAGGTTCCATATCCTATGTTTCCTGGGCTTGGTGGTGAGCGGAGGACAGCCACAGAAAATCGGATATGCACTCGCAATCTCTGGAGTGGGGGCGGCGTTAATTCAAGCAGTGATCATGCCCAGAATCCTCATCCGTTTCAATCATGCGCGTCTATACCACTTTGGAATGGGGCTATGGCCTCTTCCTTTACTTTTCATACCGATCTTGAATGTTGTCGCGAAGATCGGGCTGGATCCTCGAACAGGTCAGCTCAACCGGTCGACGATGATCTTGTTGTGGGGTGGCATTGCGGTTTTGTTGACTGTCGTTCGGGTGGCTTCTTTGGGATTCTCGTGAGTCATTTCGGACCAATGAATTGGGGTGTTCTCAACGCACGGATAGTATCAACATGTTGCTAGTCAAAGCCTTTGTTCCAGCCCCAGCTGCGTTAGGGGCTACATATGGGTTGGTGCAATTTTCGGTCTGCCTGGCCCGATCCTTTAGTCCCACTCTCGCCAGGTAATAATCCAGGAACTGAACAAGGTCATTGTTGCCAAGGACTGACCAGTATCGCAGCTCGTTATATGTCGTGTCCCACCACTACGGAGTCCTTGGTGGAAATTCTTGGGTTTTAGTCTTGACGGCGGTGTCAGGCATTGGCTGTGTGGCTTCGAGTCGGATCGTGCATCATGCATGCAGGGATTAGACAGACTTGCAGATAGAGAGCTTAAATGACGACCGAGTGTCACGTGACCTTTCGTGTGTAGTCTTGTGGCGTCCTCACCGAGGCATTGAGGCCGGCATTTCTTGCTTTTGTCTATTTGAGCAGCGACAGCCTCGTTTCCTTGAACAAAGTACTGGTCCGCAAGTTCGTCCGTCACCATGACGGACAGAGATCCTCGGCTGTCGACGGACCATGGTGCGTGAGGGTCGTCTGCCATGTATGTGCAAATAGCTCTGTACTCACGCCAGCATGAGTGTAGAAGGAGCACCGCTGTTGCGGGACACTGAGCGAGGTGGAGGACCTCAACATGCTACGTTCTCGGACCGCATCAATGCCGTCGCGCAGGAACCACTCACACCGCTCACCAAGATTCTTCTTATATTGGTTCTGGCGTTGCTTCTCGTTAGTTCGGTGCGCTTCTCGGTTTCAGTGCATTGAGCTCTATTTAATATTCGAGATTTTGTAGGTTTTTATCGGTTTGTTTGCTGGTGCGCAACACAAACTTGCCCTCGAGCCCGACCGTAATCCAGACGCCACCGTTACGCATATCCTCACCACAACCAAGTACCAATCTTCACCTGGGCCAGTCGTAACGACTACCCTGACCGCAACTGTTCCAAAGACTAGAACCGTATCAAGGACCGAAGTTGGGACAGTCACAACCACCACCACCAGGATTACGACGACAACGAAGACAAACCCTATCCCTGTCCCTGTTCCAACTGAGAACCCAGATAATGTGAGTCTTCTGCCGGTCATCTCATTGCAACGTTCATATGTATATAAATCATAGGGAGTATGCATGAAGGCGCATTGCATTGTTTTGTCTTCAGCCATTCTTTCCTCCCTGGATACGACCCAGGATCCTTGTGAGAATTTCTACGAATACGTCAGTAAGTATATATTATATTATTGCATCTTCAAGTTATGATTCTCAAACGAGTACAGACAACGGGTGGTTGAAAGCTCACCCGTTACCTGCTGACAAGAGTAAATTTGGCAATTTCGAAGCGTTGACCCAACAAAACCAAGAAGTCATTCGAAAGATACTTAGTCCCGACAATTTCAGTATTATCTCTGATCCAGGATTCTCACGACAAGGAGATTTTGCAGAAGCTCCGGGATATGTACTCTTCTTGCCTCAATGAGGAGCGGCTAAATGAGATAGGGGGTGCTCCACTGGAGCATTTCGTTCAAAATATCCGAAAGCTCTTTAGAGAGGAAGATACCGACATTGCTATGGGTCGAGATGAGAAAAAGTCGAAGGGTCTTACAGGTGCCCTCGCATTCATGCACTCTCGGGGTACGGTCATACAATCAAAGGCAATGCTCGGGTTGCACTGGACTAACTGAATTCGATCAAGGTATCGGTTCACTTTTTGCGTTTGATGTCGAAGGCGATGTCGGGCTTGACCCGAATCACATGGTACTATGGTTCAGTCAGGCGGATTTTGGTCTCCCATCAAAGGTCAATTCCAGAATTCTGTTTTTGGGGTGGTGCTGACACTGCTCTAGGAGTATTATGAAGAAAAATCAATTAAAAAGGTCTATCAGAGTGTCGTTGAGCGTCTTCTAACGATCCTGGACCATAGTGCCGATGAGGAGGATGACCAAACTAAGCTGATGACTGCTAGTGACGATAAACAAACAAGCTTCTCTGCGAAGGATAAGACTAATAGAATGTGGCCTCCTTGGCCTTGGCCACCTTGGGATGACGATGGCAATGGTGATGGGGACGGTGGTGGGGACCAGCCCCCAACCAAGCGCACAGATATTCGCAAACTGGCAAAAAAGGTTGTCAAATTTGAGAGTGAGATGGCGAAGGCTAGCCTCGATCTGTGAGTGTCTCATGACATTGTTGACTATTACTAACAGAAGCTTCTCCAGAGATATATTAATTCAAGATCCAGTCGCAACGTACAACCCCACCTCGTCCTCGAAGCTTTTTGAAGCCTTGCCTCAGATTGATTTCGGCGCGTACTTGGCATCATTTACACCTCGAAGCTTTCCCGATCGCGTCATTGTCACGTATCCTGCGTATGTGAAGGCGTTGGCGGATATCCTAGGAGATACCCCTGATGATGTCATCGAGGCATACCTCGTCACGAGGGCTGCTCTTGCCTTGTCGCCTCACTTGGGTCAGGATACAGCTGCTTGGCAGGCTCAACGATCACTTTTGGAGGCATTGACTGGCATCAAGAAAGGTGCAGTCGGTGACCGTGGCGAGTATTGTGTCGGTAAAGTCGAGGATACCCTTGGTTTCGCCGCAGGCAGATATTTCGTCAACGAGACATTCGGAGGCGAGTCGAGAAAGAAGGGGACCAAAATTATCACGAATATTGTCAAGGGTTTTAAAGCATCGCTTCCTCATGTTGATTGGATGGATGAAGAATCAGCTACGGCTGCTGCGGAGAAGGCAAGGGCTGTTGCTTTCTTATACATATGAAAGCTTACGGCGAAGTAGGCTGATGCCATCCGCGTTAAAGTCGGATATCCCCTGTCCCCAGATACACAAAGCTCTCGATCCATTGCCAGGTACTATAGCAAGGTCGCAATCGACGAAACCAATTTCTTCGGCAACATGCTGAATGCGCAGTTGGTGGTTTCCTTGATTTTATGCTCCCTGGAGTGCCTCATGTTTGTCCGGCAGGTCCAGCAGTATTTTCAGGAGTTGGCTTTTGCTTGGTCAAAGAAGAGATCCAGATTCATGGGAGATGTGGCCTTCCGAGGTCAATGCCTACTTCAATCCACCTGCCAATGAGGTAACGCTCAAAATGGACAAGCTTGACCAACGTCTCACTCTCCCATAGATTGTATTTCCTGCTGGCATCCTCCAGCCTCCTTTCTTCTCACAGGAGTGGTATGTTTAACGAAAGGCTCTCCATTCTACTACATGAGTTGACTCGGCGTTATTAGGCCCGGTTATCTGTCCTATGGGGCATTCGGTCATGTGGCCTCGCATGAGTTGACTGTAAGCGCCGATTCTTGAACTTGGAGCCATTAATCACAGCTCTTCCTGCTAGCACGCCTTTGACTCTGCGGGTCGATTGTATAATCAAGAGGGCAAGCTAGAGGAATGGTGGACTAACTCGACCAGTGAGGGTTTCAAGGCCAAACAGGACTGCATTGTCAAGCAATTCTCAGGTTTGAACACTCCCCTACATGTTGGACGAGGGTATCTAATTTTTCCGTCAGAGTATACCATTGATGACGGAAAAGGCAGAAAGTTACATGTGAATGTAAGCTCTTATCGTCACTGAAAATGTTTGGGTCATTCAATGTCATGTTCCTCCAACAGGGAAATCTGTGGGTCGTTTATTCTTTTTTTTTTTACTATAGCCTTGACTCATTATAAAACAGCACGTCCGGGGAAAATATCGGAGACACAGGACTCATTCAAGCTTTCCGTGCATGGAAAGCACAATTTGACGAGTCACTGGAAGCTGGTAACGAATACTTGTTGCCTGGGTTGAACTATACGAGGCGTGTAGTCCCTTGTATACACCGACTCGAATCTCACTTAAGCCATCTTCAGGGAACAACTCTTCTTCATTTCGTTCGGACGTATCTGGGCTCGTGCGATGAAACCAGAAGAGGCGGTGGGCATTATTTTCAGTTGAAAGAGACTTTGAAACTGAAAATCTACCCAGGTCCAGCGCATCCGTACAGACCCCCACTCCCCAAGTCGATATCGAGTTGATGGGACTGTGTCCAATATGCCTGAGTTTGCCAGGGCATTCAAGTGCTCGAAGCACGCCAAGCTAAATCCACCTCGTGAAAAGCAGTGCATCTTCTGGTCATAGACGACGGACATTGTAGTTTGCATTTGCCTCGCATGGCTTTGGATAGAACGTTTGTATTTATTATTCGCGAAAGATACTTCCTCAAGCTACAATACACCTTTGGTGCTAGGGACGTCGTTTCCACCTGTTCGTTCGACAGCTTGACGAATTGCCAAGGCCAAGGCTTTGAAGGCGGACTCCGAACTGGAAGCATTGTCAGAAGGTACATTAGTTGAGCCAAGTGGGCGTACCGATGATGATCATTCTCCCCCCGGAGAACATCGACGTGCAGGGTTGTTCCCGAAGCAATTGCAAAGGAATAGAAGATATGAGGGATCATCTCCGTAGAAAGGTCACCGATTTTTTCGCGTTTCAGACCAAGATCTGTAACGCAATAAGGTCTGGAGCAGATGTCTATAACAGCACGGGAGAGCGCCTGGAAGGGTGGATTAAGTGCGGTAATTATTGGCAAGGCTGCAGGGACTATGACCTCGTCCAAGGGTGCAAAGCCTGTCCCGTAACGTCTGATGCCACGAACTTCACCCAGGGCCTGTTTGAACGCTGTCCCTAATGCGATGGCGCTGTCCTGTGTTTGCCCGCGGGTTGTTTGGACTTTGAATGAAAGGGATCAGCGAGACGTGTTACTCATCTGCTGTATGGTGGTCGTCAATCCAAAGGTCTCCCTTGCATTTCATGGTGAGCGACATGCCGCCATGCTTGGCCAGAGCGGTATACATCTAGTAGTTTTTTTGTTTTTTTTTTTTTGAGTGACAAGATGTACTACATGGGTCCGTGTTCATACATGATCAAGGAAGCCGATTCCAGTAGAAACCTCGATTATTTGCTTCACATTTGGGCCTGAAGCGCAGTCAAGGTCGAGAAAGACCTCGATGTCGGTCTCGTTTGTCTTGCGGGAGACGGAGGCCTGGCGGGGCGCAGCAGCCATGGGAGTATGTACAACAGAGAATAACAAAGACCCAGCGCGCAGAGCGCCGATTATGGGAACACCGAAAAACGCCCCTCAATGCTCCTCGCCCGCCTCCGTCTTTCCTCCTCACGCATACCCCACAGCCAGCCAAATGTCTGCCATCGTAGACTAATATTTAATCTCTTCCGCAAAAACAACAAGCGACAGCCGCCTTCCGAGCCCGTTCCTACCCTCACCGAGGACAACCTCTTCCACCCCTTCTCCAGGTCCCCGTTTCCCGCTGTACGCGCCAGAGGCGAGGCAATACAACAACTCGCCCCTTGTCCTGTCTGTGCTGGATCGCACACCCATGTTCATGCGCATACACAAGCCCAGCCTCGTGCCGTCGGCTTCCAATGCCCGGACTGTGGCTGGCCATCCCACTGCTCAGAGGAACACTGGAAAGAGGACTCAGAACACCAGAAATACTGTAAACGTCTACGAGAAGCTAATGAGGATGAGCACGACTTGAGAAGCGGGAGGCGGCTCCGCGAGTTCGAGCTGCCGGGTGAGCCTCCATCCCTCTCCTGGTTCGTCTCCAAACTTAAAATCTAGGAATTAGGTCCCCAGGGATACGAAGAAGCTATCTCTTTTGCCAACTGGGATGTCTTTTGGTACACCCGTGGGTTCAACTCGATGGACACCGAAAGGTCACGTCGGCACGCAAGCAAACTGCTCACATACCCCATCACCATTGGAAGTGCTTTACATCAGTTCAGTAATCTCACTCTGAGCAACCAGCGGCTGACGCCGGAGGGTACTCGATCCCTGGCAGGTGAGAGTGTCCCCTTGACGAATCAAGGAATACACGTGTGATATGCAATATACCAGCTCTTCGGAGTACACTCCATGTCGAGCCCGGCGCACCCGAGACGGAGGAGGCTGCCGTAGGCAAGCCACAAGTACGTGTCTTCATCCTCGGAGCACGCGCCGAATCTTCTTTGCCGCCTCATGTATGGGAGCAATTGACCATGCTCTTCCCCTCGACGCATTTCCACCTCTTCTTCATTGGACCCCAAGTTTCATTACCAAAGCCCCCAAAAAGTGGGACCACTGAATCCGCGACACCGTCAACTGCTTCCGCTTCAGACGCTTCCGCCGGCACGGAGAACACAAGCTCCAATCATCCCAAGGACGCTGGAATTGAAACGGAGAAGGTGGAATACCTGCCGAACGTCTACGAGCCACCAACACCGGCTCCTATTGCCCGATTTAAACGCACACGGGATTCGCTAGAGCGATACGGTGTACCTTCATATACGGTGCCATATACCCCTCAGCTGACAATAACGGGAATGCAAGCCAACTACGCCGACGTCCACGCGCAATTCCAGCACACGCTAGACCCATACAGCGACGTGTTCTTCATGTTCTCTCCCGGCTTCGGGTTTCCCTCGCCAGAATCCGTAGACGAGAATGGACAGCCATTACCTCAAATTGCATCCCCGACAGAATGGGGCCCAGTCCTTCCTATGCTCCTCGCTACTAAATGTTCTATCTTTGTCACTGGATTCTCACCTACGGATATTGAACGTGATGTCCGTTCCCTCTCTAGTGCACCCGAGGTGGCTGGCGAGTTTGAGTGGGTCATTACTCCTGGCCCCAACTCGTTTGGGAGCGAGAAGTGGGAAATCGCAGATTTTGATCCTAGAGTAATGGTAAAGACCAACTGGGGCATTTGGGCCATCCGGGGAAAGAGCAGAGATGTACAGGAGCACTCTTCAATTTTCAGATTGTTTGGGTAGATTGGTAACTTAAAAAACCATTAGTTATTTTAATGCATATCTCAAATCGATAATCCTATCCTATCCTATCATCCCCAAAAAGTTGATTAGTCGTATAGCAAGAGATATATGCCGACGAGTAGATTTAGTGATACATATAGACGTGATAAATTCATAAGTGATTCTAAATCCTCTACAAGAATCAGAACATGGACCTAGACTTCCACCTCGACAGGGCGAGCCATCTGGCTCAGCTTGCTCGGAGGGGGGTTAAAGAGCTACAGAACGAGCAGGTAAGTGACAACGTGATGAGTAGAATAGAGGGTGGGCTTACCCTGGCCTTGATACCCCCCGCAGAAGGCAACCTCGTAGAACCAGCTAGGTATGAATCAACTTCAGCGGCGGCACCCCGGCCCTCGCTTTGAAACGATGGAGTTAGGTGTTTTTGGACGGAAAAGAGTGCCGGTGAGACGTACTTGATACCCCAAACGATCAAAGATTGACCGCGTCTGCAGTCACCAGCAGAGAAGACACCTTCGACACTGGTAGAGTATTTCTACAAGTAAACTTGAGTTTCAGTGACGAAGCAATAGCGAAAGATATGCTCCTGTACCTTGGGGGGCGTCTGGATATTGGAGCGAGCATCTTGCTTGAGGCCGAGTTGCTTGATGATGCTGCTTTCAGGTACCCAAGAAACCGAGGGCGAGGAAAACAAGTTGAGCAGGGAAAAACTTCTCGGAACCCGGGACTTCTTCCATCTTCCAGCGGCCACCGCTATCCTTGGTCCATTCAACACGAACTAGAGGCACATAATGTCAGGGGGAGCTATAAGTCTCACTTCCTCTTCCAAAACATACCAGTATTCAATCCAGATAGGTTGTTGTTTTCATCCAGGACAAAGTCTTTAGTGGATATGGAATATTCGCGAGGGTCTTTGACATAATGTAAGAAGTTGTTAGTGAGGAATTGATACCACTAACCATTGCCGAAGTGAGCCGCGACCTCAATGTGGCCGTAGTCTGTACGGAAGATCCTGACGCAAGTGTTAGCCAACGCTCGATAATGAAAAAAGGTCGATGGAATTTACCGAGGCCACTGAGGCCAGGGGTTATCCCTTCCACGCGAGGCAGGTGGTTGGGGAAGGAGCTCAAAGTTTACTACAGACTTGGCACCGTGACGCATAGCAGTACCAATACAGTCATTGCCAGTATCACCGCCACCAATGACAATAACAGTCCTTGCCCTTTGCACTGATGTATGCATTGTCTTGAAGTTCTGAGTCCAGCAGCGATTTAGAGTTTAGCTAGGTAGCAAGCTGAGAAGATGTCTCAGGAAAATTAAGATACACATACTTGAAGATACTCCATTGCGAAGTGAATACCGTTGGCATTTCGATTGGGGATTTTGAGGTCGCGAGGCCATGTAGCACCAGTGCAGATAACAATAGCGTCACATTCCTCCCAAAGTTCATTGGCATCTACATCCACACCAACGTGAACATTAGGAACAAAGGTCTAACGTGACGGTCCTTAGCGTGGGAAGGGTAAAGTGAGGAAACACTTACAACACCCTCAGCGGACATAAGATCGAGCCGCCTTTGCACAATCGCCTTGTCAAGCTTCATGCTGCGGGCCAGGCTCAGTCAGCGGAAGCAAACACAACAAACGCGCAGGTACGCACTTGGGGATGCCATACATGAGAAGACCACCCATGCGATCATTGCGATCGTATACAGTAACCCAATGGCCCGCTTTATTGAGTTGATCAGCACAAGCAAGGCCAGCGGGGCCAGAGCCTATAACGGCAACTTTCTTGCCGGTCCTGATAGTAGGGGGTTGTGGGACTATCCATCCCATTTCAAAACCCTATTTGCAAAATATTAGATATAGGAGAAGCGCGAACACCACAATATCTACCTT
Organism: Lepiota venenata; assembly: GCA_004296355.1. Taxonomy (NCBI): domain Eukaryota; kingdom Fungi; phylum Basidiomycota; class Agaricomycetes; order Agaricales; family Agaricaceae; genus Lepiota; species Lepiota venenata. The sequence continues at coordinate 1,646,414 of RCFS01000003.1, forward strand.
GTCGATGATGGCACACTCAATGCTCTTGATACCAACAGGCTGCTCGTTGATCCCGAGAACACAGGCGCCCTCGCAAGGAGCAGGACAAACCCTGCCGGTGAACTCCGGGAAGTTGTTGGTCATCAACAAACGATTGAGAGCCTCTCGCCACTGGCCCTTGAACACTAGGTCATTCCACTTGGGAATGATGTTAGAGATGGGGCAACCAGTGTCCGACTGGCAAAACGGGACACCGCAATCCATGCAGCGAGCAGACTGATACTTGAGTTCGCTCTCAGTCAAACGGTTAGAAATTTCTTTCCAGTCCTTAACTCGCTTGCGAGGAGGACGATACGCCTCACCGAGGCGCTTGTATTTCATGAATCCACGAGTTTTGTCGATCTTGTCCAGACGCTTCTTCGTGGTAGACTCATCGACGAGAGAGTCCTCCAAATCAATTACAGAGGGCTCATGGCGGGGCTTGGATCCTTGGGCAATGGTAGCAGTCGATGGGGTTTTGGATAGGAGAATACTTTCGATACCCTCAGAAGCTAGGTCAACCTGGCTAGCGGTTCGTGAGGGAACCAGATCAATAACGTTTTGGCGGAGCTTCTCCTCCTTCTCCCTAATAGCTTGTTCTTCCAACACTCGCTTATAGTCCAGAGGCATGACGCGAACGAAGAGGGGTAGAAGATGATGGAAATCATGGAGTACACGATCAGCAATTTCGGAGCTAGTATAGTGACGGTGGTCTTCAATGAGGCTGCGAAGCGCGGCTATTTCACGAGGGTCTGTCACCTTGCCGAGTTCAACCATCTCCATATTTACTTTAGAAGCGAAGGTGTGAGCAGTGTCGAGAACATACGCAATGCCCCCACTCATGCCAGCGGCGAAGTTCCGGCCCGCAGAGCCCAGAACAACAACACGGCCACCAGTCATATATTCACAACCATGATCGCCACAACCTTCGACAACCGCATTGGCGCCTGAGTTGCGGACTGCGAAACGCTCCGCAGCAATGCCGCGGATGAATGCTTCTCCTGAAGTAGCACCATACAAACAAACGTTTCCGATGATGATGTTCTCTTCCGCTTTAAACGTTGATTGCTTCGGCGGATACACAATGAGCCTCCCACCAGACAAACCCTTTCCAACGTAATCGTTGGCATCACCCTCCAGCTCAATGGTGATGCCAGGGGCAAGGAATGCGCCACAGGACTGTCCAGCCGAACCCCTCATGCGAATATGGATGGTATCTTTTGGGAGGCCTTCTTCTCCATAGAATTTGGAAATGCGGTAAGAAAGTGATGTTCCAAGGGCACGATCAGTGTTAGTGACGTCGCACTCGATGTGGACAGGCAGGCCCTTGGTGAGAGCAGGCTCGGCTTCGTCGATGAACTTGTTATCCAAGCGGACATAAAGCTTATGGTCTTGCTGGCGGACTCGATATGTAGCAGCGCCAGGACGCATCTGCCACGCGGGTTTAAGTATAGCGGAAAGATCGAGGTAGGCGGTTTTGGGAGTGCGCAGTTTCTCATTAACCTTAAGCATGTCGGCTCTGCCAACCATCTCGTTTATTGTTCGGAAGCCAAGCTTAGCCATGATGCCACGAAGCTCTTCAGCCAAGTAATAGAAGAAGTTGATCACCTGTTCAGGTTGACCAGCAAACTTGGCGCGGAGCTGAGGATCCTGAGTGGCAATACCGACAGGACAAGTGTTCACTAGGGTTAAACAGATAAACATTAAGCATCTCAGGAAAATAAACAGTAAGGAGCACTCACGATGGCACTTCCTCATCATAATGCATCCCATGGCAATCAACGGTGTCGTTGCAAAGCCCCACTCTTCAGCGCCGAGTAAACAGGCAATCGCAATATCTCTGCCTGTTCTAATCTGACCATCAGTTTGTACAATAACACGACCTCGCAAGTCATTGAGAACCAGAGTTTGGTGTGTCTCGGCGAGGCCAAGCTCCCACGGAAGACCAGCATACTTTATGCCAGTCCAGCGGGAAGCACCAGTTCCACCGTCATGAGCAGAGATGAGGATATGATCGGCTTTTGCCTTAGCAACGCCACTGGCAACTATACCAACACCAACTTCCGACACGAGCTTGACAGAGATGCGAGAGCGAGGGTTCGAACACTTCAAGTCGTAGATAAGCTGCTTGAGATCTTCGATAGAGTAGATATCATGATGAGGAGGGGGAGAAATAAGACCGACACCAGCAGTTGAGTGACGAGTGCGAGCTATGGGGGTTGAGACTTTGTGGCCAGGGAGCTCACCGCCTTCGCCAGGTTTCGCTCCCTGAGCCATCTTAATCTGTAGCTCGTCCGCATCCGCGAGATAATTGGCGGTGACACCGAAGCGACCCGAAGCGACCTGCTTGATAGCAGACCGCATGGTGTCACCATTGGAGAGTACGTGCGAACGTTCAGCGTCTTCTCCCCCCTCCCCTGTGTTGGACTTACCACCAAGTCGGTTCATGGCAATAGCAAGAGTCGAGTGGGCCTCCATAGAGATTGAACCATATGACATAGCACCAGTAACAAAGCGGCGGACGATTTCGTTCCAAGGTTCAACTTGATCAACAGGAATAGGCGTGGCATTCTCGTAACGGAACTCGAGCAATCCACGAAGATGGATGTTTTGCGTCTGCTCGTTGGCATTACGGGAATATGAGTCGTAAGCAGCCTGATTCTTTTCGCGTACAGCGTCTTGGAGGTTGGCAAGGCCAGCAGGATCATTAATATGGGCCTCCCCACCATCTCGCCAATGATACTCTCCAGATTCTGGCATACCGGGGGGAAGAACGGTCTCCCTACTGGACCATCCGCGCTCGTGAAGTTCGAAAGCATCCATGGCGAGTAAATCAAAGTTAGCGCCTTGGACACGGCTGGCAGAGCCAATGAAACATTTGTCGACGACTTCACTATGCAAACCCAAGATCTCGAAAATTTGGGCCCCTTTATAGGACTGCAAAGTAGAAATACCCATCTTCGACATGACTTTGAGAATACCATTATCGACGGACTTGCGGTAATTCTCCAAGAGCTTCTCCGCAGAGAGATCGGTTTTTACACTGTGATTGAATAGATGAGAAATAAAAACGATGGAAGAAGGGAGAATCCACTCACAGACCCTCCCGGGCAACCTTGTGGATAGTCTCCATCACTAACCAAGGGCAGATAGCATCGGCGCCATAACCGACGAGGACGCAGAGGTGGTGGACCTCGCGAGCCTCACCAGTCTCGACCATGAGGGCGACCTTGGCACGTTTCTTCTGAGAGGTGAGATGGTGGTGGACACCACCGCATGCAACTAGGGCAGAAAGAGGAACACGGTCGGGTCCAGTCGCCCGGTCGCTGAGAATAATGACCTTGACACCGTCCTCAATAGCTTCAGTGGCTTCGCTGCAAACACGTTCCAATGCGAGTTGGTAGCCAGGAAGGCCCTGAGCCTTGGGGAAAGTAATATCGATGGTACGGGAGGGCCACGTGGTATAAGCGGCCTTCAAGTTTTTCATGGCATTCATCTCCTCGATAGAAATGACAGGAGAGGGGAGGAGGATACGGTGGCATTGCTCGGGTTTCATATCGAGAAGATTGCCTTCGGGGCCTACATAAGCCTCTAGGGACATCACGATACTTTCACGAATAGGATCAATGGGAGGATTAGTGACTTGGGCAAACAGTTGACGGAAGAAGTCGTAGATAAGGCGAGGTTGAGTAGCCATACAGGCAAGGGGTGCATCATTACCCATAGATCCGAGCGCTTCCTTGCCGTCGGTGACCATTGGGAGCATCAAAAGGTGAAGTTGTTCCAGTGTAAAACCAAAAGCGAGTAATTTGGGGTCCGTACTGATGGTGCAAGCATCGAGCGTGGGCTCGAGTTGGACATTGCTACGCTTGACGCGTTTGAGGATGTTGGGAACATGTAAGACATGAGCTTCAATCCAAGAGGCAAAGTTTTGCTTAGAGGCGGTGTTGAGCTTGAGTTCTTTGTCATCAACGACACGACCCTCGAGAGTATCCACAAGAAGCATGCGACCTGGCTTTAAGCGACCCTTCTGCACGACCGTCTCCGGAGCAATATAGATGGCCCCAACTTCAGAGGCACAGACCATGATATCCTCGCTGGTGATAATAAAGCGACAGGGTCGAAGACCATTCCGGTCAAGGTTGGCGCCGCAATAACGACCATCACTGAAAGTAAAAAGCGCGGGGCCATCCCAAGGCTCCTGGAGGCAGGCAGCCCACTTGTAAAATGCCTTTTTCCCCGGCTCCATCTGCTCGTTGCCCTGCCATGCCTCCGGAATCATCATCATAATTGCCTCCGGCAGCGTGACTACACCATTCACAACTAGGAGCTCTAGCACGTTATCGAATGCAGCCGAGTCAGACCCGCCGGTTTCGATAATAGGATAAAGGAGATCGATCTGCTCGGCGAAGTGTTGCGATGATAAAACACCCTCCCGAGCACGCATCCAATTCTTGTTGCCGCGTACAGTATTAATTTCGCCTGAGTGTAAAATTAATTAATTGAAAGGGAAAACTACTAGTCAGTAAGAACATACCATTGTGGGCAGCCCATCTCATAGGCTGAGCCCTATCCCAACTGGGGAATGTATTGGTAGAGAAACGAGAGTGTACCAGTGTGAAGTGTGATTGATATAGAACATGATTCAAGTCATGGTAGTAATTGTACACCTGAGGAGGTGAGAGTTGACCCTTATAAACGATATTCTTGGACGAAAGGGAGCATATGTAAAAGCCCTTAGCAAGGCCACTGTACAGGACAGATTAGTTTGGTGTACAGGATCCAAGAAGCGGCTTACGGACATGCAGTGAGTCGCGTGCTTGCGAAGAACGTAGAGTTGGCGCTCAAAGTGTCTGGCATCAAAGGTACCACCCTGACTTGCACCAACATCCCCATAATGACTGCGAAGAACAACGAATGGTTGGAGAATGGTGGGCTCTTTGCTACTGGCGGCGGGACCGAGGATAGTACCATCGGTAGGTACTTCTCGCCAACCGAGCACACGAAGGCCAAGATCGTTAGCAATTTTTGTGAAAATGCCTTGCTGGCTCTGAAGTTGAATGGGTTCCTTTTTCTTGAAAAAGACGTTCCCAACAGCATATTGGCCTGACTCGGGAAGTACACAGCCAAGATCCATTTCCACCTCTCGCTTAAAAAACTCATGGGGAATGCCAGTCATGACGCCAGCACCGTCACCATCACGGCTGTCGGCTCCAGTCGCACCTCTGTGTGTCATAGCGCACAAAAGCTGACGAGCATCAGAGACGATTTTGTGATTTCTATCACCTTTGATGTGGCATATGAAGCCGACACCGCAGGAATCTTTTTCGTTTTGGTTGTCGTAGAGCCCCTGGTTCGCAGGGAGTGACCCTGCCCAAGAGTTTTCATCACGCTTTACTGCATTGAAACTATCAATGTTTTCGGCGGAGGCAATCTCGGACACGAAAGGTAAATCAGAGACGTCGAAGGGAGAGTTCCTGGCCATGGGCTAGCGAAAACAATGAGATGAGTAAACAAGAATGCTGCGTATCGGAGACGAAAGAGGACGACAGAATGTTGCCCGACGTCGTGGAGGGAAGAGCAAGGACACGGGGAAGAGCGGGTGGAAAGCAAGATAAGTCGGAAACTGGCCACATGACCCGTGGACCAGCCACCAATGCGCCACAACCCGGCCGGCTCTCCAAACTTGTGCTGTAACGATTCATTTCTCCCCTCAACAATCAATGCTCAGCTTTAGCAAGTAACCTGCCTCTCCTTATCCAACCAGGCAGAACCCCCACAGAGGAGGGAAAAGCCGTTGAGTGTCCTTGCAAGTTCCCGGGCATCCGAACTACCCAGCTACCCCGACAATGTCGGGGCACGGTGTTCTTCCGTCTCGGCGTGGGGACATGTAGATAAGGACTTGCCGCCGGCTTTTTCAGTCAAACGCTAACCGAACCACCGACTCCGTTATCCAACGTGTCTTAAAAGTCTCGTTTAGTTTCAAATTAATAAGGACGTTCGTGTTCTTTCGCAAATTCGCAAACTTTGCTGTACATCACTGTCCACCGTAGTCCACCGTTCGCACCTGATACTTATTGTTCACTTGATGTGCTTCTCTGTTCCTGAAAATGACAAGCTTCTCTGCCACCACCCGCTTATCAGACGCTCATTTTCAGTCATAGGATTCACCGAGAAAATTTTGAGAGCTCGGAGAAAGTCCAGGAGATGCAGGGAGGGGTTATGGATAGCAGGGACTCGGCCCACTGGCTTACTTCCCTCGCTCAGAGCGACATACCCGATCACATCAAGCTGAGCAATAAGTCTCCTCCTATTGGTTATCGGCTCGGCCCGAGACATCACCAGAGATTTCATCTGATCGCATAGAGGCGCCCATGCACATTTCCTGTAGGACGTAATGGAGCCGGACCCGGGGGTCATCGGTGATGGTTACAATGGTAATTGTGCAGTACGAACGTGGGTATTGATCGTCGATCAAGTCCTTCGAGTTTCGTGTTCGAGTGAGGCCGGATTTTCAATACTGACTCGAGTCTCGTAGTCCTAGGCCATGAGGCTCTGACGCACTAGCCCGGCCAGGCTGAATGAACTAGACCATATTTCAAGTTTTTCAAGTCTACTTGCGGCTCCGCGCTAATGAGCGGTGGCAATATTCAGAGCCCCCAGAAATATGAACCACCCATCGAAGGAAGAGAGGTGAATCCGAGTCCTTCGTGAACCCACCCCTGATTAGATATCTAAATCCGCCTGCAGATCCGGGGTCCCAAGATCGACCACAATGACAATGGATCACACATTCTGATATTCTTCCAACAGATTCTTTCAAGGTCCAGTAATGGCATATTGATAGAGAAAATAAATTACACTCGAAGCTCAGGTTCGTAGGACTTGGGAGTATCCATGACCCTCTGAGATCTAGCCAGCGCCATCGTGTAATGCACAACAGACAGCAGCTTAGGGATTTGGTAAAAATGGGGTGAATATATCGATCAAAATGAACCGCACACCTTTATGATGACCATTGTACTGTCTCACCGTTTCTCCAGAGGACATCTCCCATAACCGAGCTGTATGATCGGACGATGCTGGGAGCCATCTCAGTGAGCGAAAAGCGGCCTCGGGGAAATCGTAAATTAACCTGTGACCAAATAAGCGGAATCTGCGCTGAATGCGCAGTCCCACACCCATCTTTGATGGCCAATGAGAGTCTTCTCGAGTCTAAACTCATAATTGCCGTGAATTGCCCATATTTTGACTGTGGTATCAGCAGAACAAGTAGCCAGGTATCTGTCAGATGATGAAGTTTCAGCGGGCAATGACTCGAAGGGGAACCAGTTCGACCTTGCATCAGGACTGAGTAAACAGCGCGTCAGATACTTTGCATGCGCTAAGAAGCGCGTCACGGCTTGGAAACGGGGAAGTCCAGTGTGTTCGTCATTGATCCTCCAGACATAGCACTGTCCCTGTGCCCATATGAGGTAGGTTTTATCTTGGTATGATGGCGCATCTCACCCTGTTATTCCCTGCCACAAGACATGAGCCGTCCGAAGCTAAAGTTACCGAACGAATTGGAACATCTCCCGCGGGTGTCTTCGATTTCATAGTCAGATCTAGTTGGGACAGCATCGAATAGACTGTCTCACCAATTCATGGGAGCAGATGTTATCAGATAGATCCCACTGCTTTATACTGCCTGCCTGGTCACAAGAAATCAATTCGCCCTGGTTTGGATGAATGACAACATCGTTGACTAATGAGACAAATATATTAGCAGCGCGCGAGGCGATGAATGAAGGAACAAAATGCCTGGAGCGCCATTGTCATAAGTACGATGGAGCTGGGAGTTCCTTAAAGAAGAGAGGAGCTTCGATGAGTCATCCTTATCCTGCGCTGGAGGGAAGGAGGCGTACCGGAGATCCCAGATTCTTATTGTCCCGTCTTCACTACCGGTTACCAACCATTTGCCTTCGGTATGGAAAGAGACCGCAGTGACGTTCATAGTGTGCCCTTCAAAAGTGACGAACTGTATCGATAATATACATTTCCGTTTGCTCCGTGGGTAATGGCCACCTACAGGATCTGAGGAAGTGCTCGCTATTTCATAGATGTTCACTTTCTTATGGATGGCGGCTGCAAGAAAGCGTTTACTGAAGAGACAATCAGCCTAAGCGCCAAATGGGTTTTGGACCGGTTTATACTCTGGCGATATTGCGAGTCGATTTACTTGCTAGAACACCGTATAATCGACACAAAGATCTCAAGGAGAACGCTGGAGCTTACACCAGATTCGCCCGAGCGTGCGATGGTACGGGAACAAATTCCACTCCAGGCCTCCCAGAACCTTATTTCATGGTCATAAGATCCAGTTACCAGGATTACGGACATATCTTGACGAGTGGTATTTCCCTTTGGTGCATGAGTAGGGGCCGGCATAGCAGAAAGTCGAGGAGTTCAGGGAGAACTTGACTTAGAACTGTCCCAAAGTTGTTCGAGTCGGATTAGCAGGCCCAGAAAGTCACGTTACCGCGAGACTAGTGAACAAATAAGGCAATTGACCGTGTGGACCACAAGGCAGGGAAGAAATGAATAGTGAGGCTCCTCTGTGCCCCCGATTCATAAACAATGCCGTTCCGACACTGGGATCGATTTTCGAGAAAATGCCAACGTACACACCTCTTCCAGAGTTCCCACTGCGCTTCGGACCTGCATTCCACCTTTCACAATATTTCCAGCCGTATGGTCTATCTATGAACCTGTGCTTTTTAATCATAACGGTGCTTGTATGTGCAAACTCCTTTGCATCTCGAAGCAATGAAGACCAGGCTACAGCCGGCTCCTCAAGATAGTCGTCTCCGAGGATCAATGCTCTACAGCAGCTATTTCTCTCATCTCACATTAATAATCGGCCTGGGATCCTACATCTTGTCATGACTGCATGGTGACCATGCGTGCGTCTGAACTGCACATGTTTGAGAAAGATCTCCTGCACTTGGTTCATCACCCACCTCGCGTGTATTTCGCAATGATGCGTTAATCCACGCGTGCCTTGGAATTTTGCAATAGTCCGGTTCCCACCTTCTCCACTTGAACCTGTCACCTATTTCCGATTCCGCGACGATCGTTTTACCATTGAAGCCACGCAGCCGTGGCCTCCTTCCTGGGGCTTTTATAATATACTGCGGTCGAAGAATTCCATCTCTCAAAAACGAGCCTCATTATCTTCTACTTCTGCAACAATGGTGGTCACCTCCACCGTTGGAACCCGTAACACCATTACATTTTCGACTCTTCCACTGCGAGCACTGTCGCGTCCACGATCATAATCCACGCTCACGCTAGAGTTAATTTCCTATCACCGGCAGGAATATTTGACGAGAAGGTTGAGAACCAAACCGACGTCCTGAGTATATATAGTTGGAGGACTCGACGTTGGTAGACTCACTTCCTACCAAGCATCCTCTTTCCTGCTATTTGGGCTATGAACGCTTTCCCGGTTGGTCCCCCCCCCTCCCCCTTTGTACTTGCTCTCAGAAGTCCTAAAGAGCCTGCAAAGATCGGTACACGCGTGTTCTATTGGATCCCCACAGGTCAACATATCTATGGGACGGTTCAGGCTTCTCAACGTCAGCAGGATGTGAGTTACTACCTACATCGCTATTGAATCACCGCGAAGTTCCGGTATGACGATATTTTCTAGGGGACTCAGATTTTGACTATACACGAGGACAGCGGCCGCGTAGTCCATCTGCCGTATGTATTGGCGTATCTCTGCCAACGGTGTGGGCTAACTCGTATTTAACTTCCATTCCCATAGGGCTGCCGGTATTAACAAGGTTACCTGAAGTGACCCTGCTAAGTACATACCCGTCCAATGTGTTGTAATTTGCATCCCATGATACCATATGAAGTTTCAACATTGTTCGAACTCGCGTGGCAGGCCATCTAGATAACTTACTTGCAAAAGTACTTACATGTATACTTAAATCACACCAATGATCGGGACATCTATTTAACACCATCCAAATCATTACACTACACATACTGCGATCGAAGTGTGATTTGTTTTTGTACCCCATTATCCTCGTGGCCACAATTCACGAAGGAATTTATGTGACGGAACTTAAGAACATCAAATCAAGGTGCATGGCATGACTGAATCGATCGAGAGTTCCTGCCTCGACGGTAAGGCAGACTCGGCAACATGAATGAAATCATAGGGGATTGCTTGGAGCGAGCTAATTTTTGTTACATCGAGTCTATATTGGGAAAGAAGTCAACCTACCGTTCCGCAAAACCTTCAAAACTCTAGGGATATGGGTCATCAACAACCATCCTTCTTAAGGCATTTAAGTCACCTAAAAGGTAGTATCGGTTGTCGGTCGCTTTCTGCACGAGGGAACGACTAAAATCTACTGCGGCAGGTAAGGCCAGGCACAGGTAGGTCGTCTGAATGGATCCACAGAGTAAATTAACGGTGTCCATCATTTGGGACATATGTCCGATCATGAGGAGCCTAAAAGGCGAGACGGTAAACAAGGGCAGATCAGATATTGATAGGAGATGCCCTCTTACGATGGCCAAGTACTGAGTCAGGAGGTATCAAATGTTATTCATTCTCGGCGCACATAATCTAGGCTCGTAATTGGTGCCCGTTGGCGCAAAGGTACTTAGCCGCCCAGGTGACAACCCCAGATCGATGCCTTCGAATTGGAATGTTAAGAGACACCAGTTGTTACTGGGAGATCCTATCACGAAGGAACAAAGGTAAGAAAACCTTCCAGAAGCATTCTCAGAACATTCACCCTCATCATGATACTTAGGCGTTGTCCCGCCTCCCCTCCGGGCTTGTGCACTATTGAATGCTGACGGGTATATCGGGTTTCTCCACTGACCAATGATTTAAGGCAAATTATACGCGAACAATGGGATGGGGGCATCACCTTTGAATATAGACGCTTCCGGAGGGTAGGGGAAGATCAAACAGAGGGTCGTCCCCAAATGGTTCTAAACGTAGAACCCTTTCGTTACCGAGGCTCACACCAAGGATCCATTTTCCGCTTGCATGGACGTTGTCGATATGGGGTGATATGTACCCACGTGTCGCCAGATGAAGAAGATGGGTTTGCATACTTTGATTAGGGCACAAGGCATGCAGGCGTTGGAGTACACTCGAGAGACCCTCGAATTCAGCCTTTGGCCATGAAGTGAGATGCATCTCCCGGTAACCGCGAATAACACCGTCATAATGCCCCTAAAGCCGTGTGCTTGGTTAGAATGCGATCATTAGAAGTTACAATCCCATGTACCTCTTGAAATTCATAATATTCATCAGGTAGGAAGATGCTGTGAACATTTGTTGAATGAAATACGCCTGCAGGGGATGGCTTCTGATAATTTCTTCTTCTCCTGCGACTTCTGATGCTCTCGGCGTTGTCAAGTTTGTGCAAGGACGCCTTCAACAAGATCCTCTGCTCTTCGACGGTTAGATAATCAGGCCAGAACTGGAGGCCTTCAGGGTAACACGTAGGATTCTGTAGTTTGTCGCGAAGGCGTGTAGTCTGCATAAATGAAAGAGATCTAGTGTGCATTTGCGGCCACCGGATAATCCTCATCGGTAGGAGTGGCAGGTGTTTGGGAGAGTGAGCACAGCCACTCTCTTGAGCATTTGGCTGTTCGGCACAAGTAGCTTTGCGTGTCAATCTCTGCTTTCATGCCCGCTCCATGTCCTCTGCCCTTCAGGATGAACCCTCGCAGGACTCAAATCAAAGTTAGCCTGCCACGTTTTCTCTCTTCCACAATGGAGCTCATGGATGATTATTCTCAACCAGCAGAGCAGAATGCCAGCATGCGAGCAGCGATAGCCCGGACTCTTACACGCGGCCTGGCACTCTATTTTGCGCGACCTGTTCGGCTATTTCGACCGTCAAAAAGTAACTTGTGTGCTTGTGTTGTTGTGCATGCTAATATGACCAAGTCAACGGTTGGCAGTCACTCAGAAGCATGGCCGAGCACCAAGGGAAAGTCTTCGATCATAAATTTCTACTGTCCGTAGTAAAGCTTCAAGGCGTGAGTCAACGGAACCTTCCAGGGGCCTTTGGACTCAGAGTCAACTTTCAGCTTGGTGTCTTTCGGAAACATTTTTTTCCCCCAATGGTTGTGAACGCGGTGCTGGGAACCGTCCTGTGGGCGACCTACGCCGAATCATATTCGATGATTGGGCCGGCTATGCTCAATTATCCCATTTTTGCAGCGGCTGTGTCGGGAGGAATTGCTGGAGGAGCTCAGGCACTTGTTGCGGCTCCTGTCGAAAATGTACGGTTTGTAATTGAAGGAGGGAGAGTGGGATACTCTTGGACAGAGGCCTGGAGGGACATTATACGCGATTCACCCAACTCTCCACCAGAGTCACCGAAAAGCAATCTACGAGAAGCCCGCGAACTTCGCAATTGGATGAAGGAGGTAGGGGGAATGGCTGGCCGTGGATGGAATGGATGGGGTTGGGGTTGCGCCAAAGATATATGTGGTACGTGACTAGGTGTTGACAAGCCGTGTTTTTGGCCCTTTCCCGCTAATACCTGAGGAAACCCACTATCTCTTTTGTTAGCCTTTTCTGCCTTCTTCACAATCTTTGAGGTTACAAGAAGAGTCGGCCAGGCGGCTAAATCACATTCGGGGGATCTTCTATCCTACATAGATATATCTAGGACCCGTCTTAAACCGATGAAGGAGCAGGTCCCGCGTGTCCTCAATAGTGTTATCCTGGTTTCTGGGGGTGTAGGTCGTGTTGACTTTGTTCCCGAGCATCTAATCACAAAAATCTAGGTGCTAGCAGGTTTAGCTTACGAAGCGATATGTCGACCTTGGGACAGAGCGCGACGTTTGATCTACCTTGGCAACTTGGAGTCTGGCCGCCGGTCTGGGATGTTCAGACCCATCCTTGAGGCGATACGTGCTGATGGCCCCGTTGTGCTTCTCCGCGACCCGAGCCCTGAGCCACTTGCGTCCCCGGGTCCTCAGGGAAAGCTGGCTCGTGTGCTCCGGACATTGGGACGTGTCGGGCCTTGGGGCGTGGGCTTCCTTGTTTGGGAGGTCTACGGACCCGGCCTGCCATAAGTAGTCTGCATACGTTATGTAATACAGGAAACACGAATAGTCGAGAAAGTCGGCGAAGGTGAAGAAAGGGGACTCGAGTTACCCTTACCGCCCCCCCCCCACCGATCCCGTCCACGGGTTGCATGTCCAAAATGTCCCGCTGCACACGCAAAGGTTGCGGTGCTGAATACACCGAGGGCTCGACTGATAAGTGTATTCACCACCCCGGTGCCCCGGTTGGCTGCCCCCACTTTCTGTGTCCCCGGCCTCGTTGATTCACGGAGCGATAATAACAGATCTTCCACGAAGGCCTCAAATCATGGTCGTGCTGCTCGAATACCAACAAACCCGTGCTCAGTTTTGATGAGTTCATGGCGATTCCAGTAGGTCTTCCCAGTGCACAGTAAGAGCTTCGCGTCTTGATAGAGATGGCAGGGATGCGTCCAAGTAGATGGTCATGTAACTGAAGCTCCTAAGGCCCCGGAGCCTAAGCCCTCATCCACCGCCACATTCTCGGTCACAGAATCCAAAGAAACAGGCAAGGAGACATATTCATCAGGCCCAGCTCGGAGCTTATCGCAGCCTAATACCGAACCGGTTCAACCACCTCCTCCTATCGTCGAGGAGGAAGACGACCTTACCATTCCCGTCGCACCAGGGGCTACTTGCAAGAGGAAGGGTTGTGGCGTAGCCTTCGTCAGCGACGCGGAGAATAGGCAAGGGGACGGTCCGGCGACGGTCTGCACCTATCACCCTTCACCAGTGTGTACTTGATTGATATTGTATGTGATGACGTTGACGTAACGTTGAATTCTGAATTCCCGCAGCCCATCTTCAGGGAAGGAAGCAAGGTAACCAGTGAAGCACGTATACCTTTGTGCCCACTTGACTGGCACTTCTTCATAGGGATATATGTGCTGCAAACGTCGTGTCTTGGAATTTGACGAGTTCTTAAAGATCAAGGGCTGTAAGACTGGCCGTCATGTCTTTGCACCTCGCAGGACTGCGGCACCTGCGGTTGGTGTCGAGCTGCTCCTTTGGGGAGACTGTGCAATTATTGACTCAGCCACTAGACAGAAGAACTCGTTGACTGCCGTATAGATCATTATCAGACCCTCGACAAGGTCCATGTCTCCGTATTTGCCAAGCAGGCAGACAAGGAACGTAGCGTAGTCAAATTCGACTCTTCAGACCAGGTATACTGCAGACCTTGCCCAGTGTCGGTCTGAAAAGCCTCACAGGCCCTATCAGATTACGCTCGACATACATCTTCCCGGATCAAAACGCTTTTCGCGCGTGTTGAATCTCTCCGGGCCAATCATCCCAGATCAGAGCACCTATCGCTTCTCGAACGCAAAGGTATATGTGTCCTCCTACCGCGTTGCATCTTCGCCTGGCTGACGTACGTTAGGTTGAGTTACAACTGCAAAAACGGGATAACCGTGGATGGATAGTCTTGGAGAAGACAGCCCGCGATCTCGGTGGGATCAGTTACACTTTTGGTGTTGGTGGGCGAACGGGGACCGTAGGGGGGAAAGAGTTGCACCTCGATGAAAGTAACAAGATACGCTCATAATCATTAATACTACGAAACAAGTTCATAATCTTAAAGTACTCTAAGCAATTATGAAGCTGCGAGCCCATCTATAGAACCCCGGGCTTCTCTACAGTTTGGTACATCTGGATCAAGTCTCCCTCGCGAAGATCTGCAAAATCTGCGAAACTCAGACCGCATTCCGAGCCCTTGCGTACTTCAGTCACGTCTTTCTTGAGTATGCGCATCGTGTCTAAGGAGCCTGAAACAGGGATTAATTCGACGATCCAGATTGAATTGAAATATATGTATTGAACATACCCTCATGAACAACTGTGCCATCTCTTACGATCCGTGCAGACCTGGCCTTTTCAATGATACCATTGACCGCACGGCAACCAGCAATCTTCTTCACTTGCTTCGCCTTCAGGTGGATGTCGAACAACTGAAGTACAGTGGCTTCGCCAGTCACTTTAGTTTCTTTCGTGGTAGGCAGAAGGGCGATCACTCGTTGTTGAACGCTTTCCATTAAACGGTATATGATGGGAGACGTGATTATAGGCACGCCATTTTGGGCTGCCAGAATCTCCACTGAACGAGGCGTAGAGACGGAGAATGCAACGATAGCGGCTTTCCAAGAGGGTTGGTCAGTGAGACAGTAGTGGACTTAGAAGATGCCTACCATCAATAGCTTTGGCCATAAGCACATCAGACTCCGTCACATCTCCTACACCTGACGACACTGCCTTGGTCATGGCTTCCTTGTTGCCAATGCCCTGTAGTGCCCCTTCAACAGCCTCCGCACTTCCACTCACATCAGCCTTGATGATAAGTTTCAATTCCTTGGGTCCCTTCGGGTCGCTTGAGACAGTTGCGATCTCTTCGTCCTGGGGCCCCATCTTCCGTCGCTCACGTTCTTCCTTTCGGATAGCGTTGATGGCATCTACGTCTGCCAGTGATGCTGCTATATTTACTTGTCGTGCGCGATTAGCCAAAGCTTTCTTGACATCCGACTCTTTGCCGTCAAGGACCTCATCTCCTGCTTTGGGCAAAGTTTTCCAGCCCGATACGGTAACAGCCACGCCGGGGTGTGCCACTTTAACTGATTTGCCACCAGGGTCGGTCATCGCGCGAACCTTGGCCTGATTGGTGCCGCTTAGGATATGCGAGCCCGTTCTCAGAGATCCTCGTAGTACCAGAACGGTTGCAACTGGCCTGTATATACCATGAGAAAATATCTTGGAAGTTGTTGATCTGAAACTCACCCCAATCCTTTAGTGATTTTGGACTCGAGGACATATCCACACATGGCACCCTCCTTCTCTGCGCGGAGGTCCTGGAGCTCTGCCATCGCCGACAAAGTCTCTATGAGGTCAGGTAGCCCTTTGCCTGTTAGCCCAGAGACCTCAACCGAGGGTACATCTCCACCAAAGGACTCAAGTTGAATTCCTTCCGATAGAAGTGCTAGTTTAACGGCTTCCTAAAGGAAAAAAAACACGGTTCTTATCTAATCCTGCACCTGAAGGGGAATTTAACTCACGACATCAGCCTCTGGTTTGTCAACCTTGTTAATTGCGACGACAAGACCAACTTTTCCGGTATCCTTTTCGAGGAGTTTAATAACCTCTTTTGTCTGAGGCATTATACCATCATCGGCCGCGACAACAAGCACAACTAGGTCCGTTATGCCAGCGCCACGCGCCCGCATTGCGGAAAATGCTGCATGACCGGGTGTATCAAGAAACGTGATAAACTGCTCTCCCTGTGAGGACGTAACAGGTACAGAGAAGGCACCAATGTGTTGTGTGATCCCTCCTGCTTCGCCCTTTGCAACCGCTGAGGATCGTAGCGTGTCAAGCAAAGTCGTTTTCCCATGGTCGACGTGCCCCATGATCGCCACGATCGGTGGCCGCGATGGCAGAGAAGAGCAATCAGGATGAGGGGGGCTACACACCAGTGTTAGGTCTGGGTGGCTGAAATCATGTATATTGAAGGACATACGGTGGGTAAAGATCGAAAGCGGCCTCGTCGTCAACGACTGGGTTGCGTCCAAGTTCTTCCGCTAAGAGGACGGCGTAATCAGAAGTCAAAACTAATAGCGGTAATTAGTTCAGCTCATAGATTTCACAAAAGGACTTTATACCATGATCATAACTTGCCTCCTCCGTCATTCCAGCCTCAACCATCTTCCGAATAAGTCGATCTTGTATACAGGAACAATAAGATGTGAAGCTCTAGACTGGGGGATAGAACGTACCAAATCTCACATCTAGGATTCTTGCTAGAGTTCCAACGGTCACGGAAGTCGGGATATACACGTCCCTTCGCGGTTTGGGTTTAAGGCGAGGTAGATGCACTTTTGGTTTCCGAGCTTGCTCAGGTTTTTGAGGTCCTTGTGTTGTAGCTCGTTCCTCACCGCGACGCAAGTTGTGCAAATAGGACCCGCGTGTTTTATAAGAATCCAATTTTGGGCGGATCTTCTTATCTCTTCTTGAGTCATGACCATAGTCTGCAGAGTAGGGAATCTCTGTTGCAGCAAATGAGGTGTTGCCCACTGCCGGAGCCTCTGCTACGCCGGTCGCATTGCTTCGTCGTGTCTTCGAGGTTTCAGCTGCACTAGTTGTACCGCTTTGCAGGGGGGTTGTCCATTGCTTTTGGTTAGAAAGGTTTGAAGGTGGGCGGACGTCATTTTTACGCATTTGGCTCTGACTTCTGTCTTGCCTCGGCTGCAATGAAGACGGTGACCATCTAGAGGGGGTTGACTTATGACGTGGAGAGGAAGCGGAGTTTTGTGATGCTATGTAAAGGGACAGGCATGTTAGTAAACCAAGAGATGAATGAGCGAGGGACGAACAATGTTCGGAAGTAGGTGTGCGGAAAGAACGACTGCGGTCACTTGGTCGGGCCCAGGATTTAGAAGAAGGTATTCTCTGTGAATTGATAGGACCAGAGTCTTCATGTCGTGGACGCAATCTCGTGTCTGATGGAGGTAACAAAGCCCACTTCTTTGCGGTAGGAAACTGTTCCGAGTGCTCGTATGTTTTAACAACGGGCTGAGACCAATAATTAGACGGTTTCATTGATCTTAAGGAGGATAACACCTTCAATTTAGCAGCCGTTGCGGCCGAGCGAGATTGTACATGTTGGCATCGTATTATGGGAAGCAGGCCCCTGTTCCGGTGCATTTAGAAATGCTGTGTGCCACTGACAGGTGCAGCTCGCTGAGCCTGTGTCTAGAGCGGGTAACAGTCAGATGTCTCTGGCGCTGGAAAGGTGAAGGCAAGGCGATATAATAATTTAATAATTTCCTCTGCACAGTTGCACACCGGGGATTTGTCCATGCACGTGACGTTTTTCCGTATTGACGATTCCGAAACACAGTTGCTGCAGACTCACCTCTTGTACCCACATCTATTTTGCCCTAAATCTACAGCGCTATGAACCAAATCCTTACTCAAACGCTGCTTTTACCAAGGCCGCTGCTTTTACAACAGCTTCGGGCACTTCAGCCATGGTTATCCTGGCGCCAACCTTGCCGTAAATATACCCTGAGTCGGTTTTCTAAACGCGCTGCTGGTGCCGGAAGAAGTCGCGAAAGCATCCGACGGCCAGATGCATCAACACCGCGCCAGCATTTAAACGAACCTCTATCTCTTGAACACCCACCCTCTGATGAGGACTCACGGATGTGGCATACTTCACAGCGGCCTCCAGCTAGTAATTCTAAGGAGGGGCTCCGAAACTTACTGATGCAACACGATACACTTATTATCGAACGGTATCTCAGGCCCATACTTTCGCCAGTCAACCCACTGACAACGGTATATAGACAAATTGAAATGTTGAATATCTTTGTGGGTTTTGAACAGTGCAATAAATACACTATTGGTAAGTTGTACCATACACCTATAAATTTGTAAATTTTCCAAAAATACAGTTAGCGAAGACGGTGTACCACTCGGATTCATCGCCGAAGAAGATCGGGGCTTCCTCGGTACAGTCACCCGTCAGGCAGTTTGCCACTCATCGACCGTTCAGAGCCGTCATCTTGGATACCAGTGGTTCGCCTGTCCTATGGGTAGGTCAGCCTCACCCAACCTCTACTTATGATCGCCTGAATCCCTTAGATTCGACGACCATTTGCATGGATCAATTCGAGGATGTTCGTGCAGCGCTTGAAAAACTTTTCAGATTACACGCCTGAAGGCGAGCCGATACTCGATACATTTGGAGAAGTTCAACAGGTGTGGCACCCTTGGCGAAGGCGCTACGATCTCTTTCTGAGGTGAAGATGTTATTCTCGAAATTTGACTCGTGTTACTCAGTAGCCTAAAAGGGAGAGCCCACGACGGATATTGTCTCTGGCATCAGAACCACAACCTGAACCTGATCCGGCTATTTTCACCCAAATCGCAAAAGTCGATGCGCCTTTCCTTGCCTGGGATTTTCAGCTGTTAGATGGAAGTGGACACGACGTAGGCTTCATAAGTCGTGCATTCCGAGGATTTGGTAGAGAGGTGATAATTTGCTTTTTTCTGGGCCTTCGTATTACCACTTGTTGAACCTGCCTCAGATATTCACAGACACAGGTAAATGCTCCGAGGCCTACGATTCCGGAGATGTGATACACGTTCATTTAGGTCGCTATTCCGTTAGCTTCAAGCCAGTTGCAATGCTGCCAGGTGGACAAGGCTATGTACCTCAACTCAGCTCAAGGATGCTCACTCTGGATGAACGCGCGGTACGTTCCACTCTTCTCGACTCATACCCCAAAATAACACCACCTCCAGGTCTTTCTTGCTCTTGCAGGTATGTTCCTCCGTCAGAACTTAATCCCACGCTATTATAAATTCCCTATAGTCAACCTCGACGTCGACTACTTCTCCCGACACTCAGGTGTGGGATCGTAAGTGACTTTGATGTTTACAATCGCGGCATTTTCCTCTAATTATCGGTTATAGCGGGGGGCTCTTCCATTTCTCCGCGTGGGATTGAAGAGAAACACGGCATACCGTTCAAACAATAGCTACTTGATTGCAGGCGAAGGGTTCGGGCAGGAACTTCGCCGTTTTTTTTTTCTATTGCTACCGACGATTGCCGCATTGCACTATCAAGAACGAATTCATTAAACTAGGCATGATCCGAGAGCATTCTGGCTTCTGTCCTTGTGCATGCGGCTGCTGCTTAAAGACGGGAGAATGCAGCCCAGCCACTGATATATGGTTTACGCTTCTGCCCGCCGTGAAGCATATTTTGCTCAGTCAAAACGTTGTCCGAGACCCAATCACCGTCGCACAAGGAGTTTCACTGCAGAAGCTGGGGTAATGCCCTGCGTATTCTTACAGTTTGTGGTGAGGGTATGAGGACCTCGCCGTTTCGGTTAAGGAATCTTGTAAACCTTTTGAAGGGCTCCGATCTAGTCGCCTCGTGCCCAGCTGCCAGCATTACCACTTTCTATCGTCTTCCATCTTCTTCCACCCCTTCCTACCTGGCAGCAAGCCCACTGCCAGCATTTGTTGATATTGAAGTATATTGGCTTCTCAAACTCAGCGATGACCCCGCGGGTCCACATTCGGGGATTGCAGCGTAACGTATTAGCCAGAATAGACTCGAACAACGACCACCAACTATGCGCTGAACCCCAATCGTTTTATGGTACCGCACGAGTTTAGTGGGTATGGGTCATGGAGTGGATTTAAGTAACAAATGCACGTGACACGCGTCTGTAGTGTCACACTGCGTGTCTGCAACATTTGACCTTCACGCGATGGTGTATATTACGCAGCCAGACCGAGCAGCTCAGGGAAGACGCTCTTATGGGGACGCATATAACGATATCCTTGCGGCACACCGGCGGTCACCTCTCACATCGGCGTCGTCCGTCGCAATCCTTGTGGCACCAGATGTCGACGCACTATGTGCGTCTAAAATGCTTGATCGCTTGTTCAAACAGGACGATGTAATATATACGATCATTCCTGTGGCTGGAGTCGAAGACTTTACCAGGGTGCGAGAGGAACTGAGAGAAAACGATGAAGTAGGTCTGGGCGATGTATCCTGAAATACTATTTGGGACATTCAACTAAAGTGTCTCAGTTGCATACATTGATTTTGCTGAATGTGGGTGGATATCTCGACTTACCATCGCCGGACTGGTTTGGGGAGTTCCGAACGAGTCTTACCATCCATGTCATCGATTCTATACGACCCCGAAACCTGGCAAGCTTGTTCGTAACAGGAGAGAATGGCGATCGTATTGTTGTATGGGACGATGGAGAGGCCGACAGACTCACGGAAGAGAAAAGGTCTTGGGAAGCGCTGGAGGTATGTTGGATTTTCAAGGACAGGCCTTGTATTGATTCGTTATAAGTACGAACCACTCCCCAATTCTGATGACGAATCTGAGGAAGATGATGATGGTGAAGACTGATGATGAAGACGATGGTGATGGCGAAGATGAGGACGAGGAGGAACGACAGGATGAGTTGGAACACGTGGGTGAATCAAGACCCAAGGGCTCGAGAAAGCGACGGCAATCTGCTGAACCTCAGAGAGGGAAGCGGCGTCGATTGAATGACAACGACAAGGGATGTATGCTGTGCCATTCTTTTTTGCAGGTCCCTGAGCTGATGATCTGTATAGCAGCAGCGACAGGATGACCCATGAAGAGCACGAGCGACACGTTGCACGACTAGACAAATATTATCTCGGTGGTACTTGGTACGGGCAAAGTGTCTCAAGCACAATCTATGCCCTCGCAACAATACTAGAGCGCGTTGATAATGATTTTCTCTGGTAGATCCGTCGTCCATGAGTGAGTACCGCCACGCTGACACGAATTCTTAGGCTCGCTATCATTGGCCTCACATATCAATATCTAACGTCACGAATTACGCGAGAAGATTATGAGGCATATCATAGCCTTTATTACGACGAAGTTTCTCGTCTCAACCCTCTCCCTCTAGGAGCCAACTCAGGATCCACTCTTCTGCTATCACTCAGCCCAGATGATATTAGTATCCGAACCACGGAGGAATTACGCTTTATGTTCTTCCGCCATTGGACACTTTACGACGCAATGTATCACTCGAGCTATGTTGCAAGTAAACTTGGTATTTGGAAAGAGCGTGGCCGCAAACGGTTGACTGGCCTTCTCGCTAAGATGGGGTGAAGGCCTACTGTACCTCTCACAGATCTCAGCTGAGAATTGTCTCCCAGATTTTCATTAGCCCAAACACAACAAACATACGCCCACATGGATATGGACCTCAAGCGCGTGCTCGTCGACAAATTCAATGAGACTGCACCAGAGTACGGTCTTGTGGAATTAACTTATCCGTCATTTATTCGCTGCTATGGCTATCGCTCCCAGCCATTCTCAGCCGCAGATGCTGTAGAAGGTATCAGCGCATTGATAGATGTCGCTGGGGGGCTGCCCTTGGAAATTGAGATCGAGGGTGCTCGGAATGGGGGGGAATGGTTTGGAGGAGGGAGGGTTTGGGAAACGCCTATGAGTGGAGGGAAGAAGGGAAAAGACGACGTTCAACAAAATGCAAGATTCGGACAAAATAATGTGGATAGCCAAGACGACAACAAAGTAAATAAGCAAGATGTTGCTTGGTGGGTCAGGAACTTCTGGACGGCTTACGACGCCTTATCAGAGTACGTTGGCCGATACTCAATCTAGCTTCCTACTCAACACAGACACTAGTTTCGAGGCATTACAACAATCGATCCGGCTTTCGATGGCTCTACATCGATCCATAATCGAGCAGGGCACCTCCATAATTGACAAACAGGATATTCGGACGATGCGCAATCACCGTGTTGTGGTCATGACCCAAGGACCAAGACTAGAGCTGTTTTCTCATCCTGGAGTGCTGATGCGGTTAGCTTTATGGCTAGTGGATGCATTGAGAGATCGTGTGTCAGCTTCACAAATGGCTGTCCAGAGCAAGCGCAAGGGTATGCCATTCGTAGTCGCCTGTCTTGATGAGCGCAAAGAGGCCTATATTGTAGTCGGGGTGGCCGCTGCGATGGAATTTGGGGACGTCAAAAAGAAGTAGGTGTTCTTCTGGCCGGGCAGACTGGGTGTAGAGTCTGACAGTTCTGCAGTCACTTTGCCCTTGCATTTGTTGAAGCGAGGGACAGGTGCAATGCAACAATCCAGCATTCCTCGTTTGATACTAGTGTTGTCGAGGTACAAAGGGAGCATATTAAAACATTCCTAGCTGCTCTGTGCGAGAGCCCCGATGTGTTGTAGTTGGATAGATCATGGTCATTGATTACCTCATATAACACCACACTGGCTGTCGCGCGCGGACGTTGCGCCCCAAGCAACAGGTCCGTGCATATGTGCTTTGCATGGCGGGCTCGCGAAATACAGGTGGACTCCGCATTGCAGCCTCTTATAGCTCGAGGACAGCGCTGCCGCATACACCCATGTCTCAACCACACACCGTCCTCTCCACCCGTTCTTCTCCCTCGTCCTCTCCTCGCTCGACCGCGACTTCAATCGACTCTCCCCTTATTTCTCACTCTGCAACCAACTGGGAGGAGAGGCGCACTGACCACTCTGTTGTCTCCAGCAATAATTCTTCCGACTCGGGATCACCAAAGACGCCCTGGGGTCTTCTTCCCTCTGACATCTCTGACGTCGCAGGCCCACAGGATCCCAGTGGCTCCGAACTCGGGTGATAATGATATGCCCCCTTACCTTGGCCACACGCTGTGGAAGCAAACCCGGGGTCTCCCACACACTCCCGACCAACATCACAGAACCCTCTCTGCAGACAGAACAAACGTTTACGTGGATCCAACTACTCTTCACCAAAGGACCAGATCGAGGAACAGGCACACTTATAGAAATGTCTATCATGAACGCTACTGGTGTGAGCTGTCTCTGTCTCCGCAAATACCACCAGCTCGTGGGATCTGACTACGGTGTGTTGAAACCAGCTAGGGACTTTTTCCTCCTCATCACACTGTGCTTCGTCCTCGCTTGTTGTTTGATCTGTTTGACACGTCCTGCGCTCATATCCTGGTTATCCGGCTCGACGGTCCTTCTGGACTTGGACGAGTAAGTCATGCTCACACAACACACCAATTCCGTATGGCACTAATGTATACTGCTAGATTATGAAGGACATTAAAACATATTACTCTTCATATATCCTTACTTCACCGGCTCCCCAAGTTACCATCAACGCTCTCCCATCCCCTGTTGGTTGTGTAAAAGCTATTTGGCCCTGTCGAGGATCTAGTGGGCACCCATAAATAAAGGTGGCAGCTGCGGCAGTTAATATTGCGCTTGCAATGCCCTGTCGACGGTATGCGGACGGTACAAACAGCCGTGGAATGCCCATCGGAGTAGAAAGCAGTTGGGGGTGACAGAACAGGCCGGCCCCACTGTCAACCGCAACCAGACTTTGTGGCGCACAATTCATGGTCGTGTTTTCGCTATTCGAGGCAATAGCCATCGCATTCGATATCCGCTGGGCAACGACACAGCCAGCTATTTTCTCCCGGGCAGAGCCAATCTTTTTCGAAATTTGTGGCAGAAGGAACAAGTAGATCTTGCAGTCTCGGAGAGAACCATAGGGTAGTGGTGGAGAGGATAGGTACAAGTTGATTGTCTGAAGAAGAGCCGTGATCTGTGAACATTTCATTTAAACAACCAGTCTTATATATCACGTATGATAACAAACTACTGACCTTGGAACCAATTTTGCCAGTGCAGTTTGCTGGGCATGAAATTATTCTACCCTTCTTTCCGTCCTTGAGTTTCACTTGGCTCGCGACTTGGATAACTCCCACTTTCGCACTTTCCCTCTCTTCCTCTCTACCCCATTCCATGCCCCTTTGTACTCTTGGACAATGTACACGGTGTAAGGCTTCGTCCTCCGGTGCTCCTCTAGTATATGATAAATCGCAAAGCGGGCAGTTTCGTAAGGTAGTCTGGTCGATGGAAAAATGCAGTTGCGTCAACGTCTTCTGCCTTGGTTTGAGCGTAGAGTCTGTTCTAAGCTTGGCCGCTATCTTCCGGCGCTTGAGTGCTGGAGGGACACTATGGTTTGGCACGAGCACCTCCGCCAGCGGTCGCTTCCATTGAGTGGGGGCGGTTGGGCTGCAGCTTGTCGTCGATTTCTGCGGTGAGGCGGTATTCTTCTGGCGGGAGCTGTATGTGCGCTTGACCTGCATGGTTGTGGGTTAACAGGCCTGAGCTCCCATTTGATGTAGTCCTAATATTGCTTGATCAACAGACGCGTTGTTTGATCATATTTACGCGACGCGTCGACTCACGAGCTCTGACTCAGGCTGACTCGGGCAATCGGAAAATGTGTCAATAAACGCGGATATAAAATATATTTCCAGTAAGGACAGACAGGAGAAAGGTAGAGACGACCAAGAAACAATATTCAGTAACTTGAGTTTTCTTCAAGTGGGGCTCCATGTAGTAACAGTCGCAGCAAAGCCGTTGATATTTCCGGCCTGGTTGACAATTCCTTGTTGATTCACGCTGATCTGGGATGTGACCGCCACAGTAGACAGGCTATAGATGGTGACCGAGGATGTCGAATCAACATCTAAGATCTGGCTCTGGCATGTTGCGGGCGTAATGCAGTCTTGGTTGTAGTTCTATAGCGGAATTGGCCTCAGTTTCTGGTAGGTACCGCTAGGACCGGACTCACCGAGAAAAAGCTATAGAGACCGCCACCTGTACGAACATATAAGAACATTGAACTTGTCTGACACGGAAGAGGAGAGTGGCGAACCAAAAATAATGATATCCGTAGAGGTGGCCACCTTCAAGCCCCAGGCAGCGACAATACCGTTGAAGCTGGGATCCTTGAATGACGAATTCACAGTAAATGGAGCCGGAGGCGATGGGTTTGGCTGATAGTAGGGCTATACAATATACAAGTAACCATGAGTCCGAATTGGGTAGCTGGGAGGCAGACTACTCACCGTCTCTGTTTGGATGAGACCCATATAATGATTCTTCGCGTTGACTAGATAATATTGGTACATAACATGGTGCTCGGCTTGTGGAGTTTCGTGAACATTTGCAAATTATCATCATCAAAGAAAGTACTTACAGGCTGTCCGACAAAATACGTTTTGAGTCAACACATAATAGATGGGTCATCATAGTATAACCTTACGTACCGGTTCCAATCATCCACACTGGTCCAGCTGACTCGGACAGGATACCTCTACCCGAATAGATGCTGATTTGTGAAGAGCCGTTGCCATCAAGGTCGTGATCGGCAAGCCAGACCCAAGTTCCCTGGGTAGAATGAGCTCATAAATTCCACTTTCTACGGAAGCAGCAAGAACCTCAAGATATGCAGTAGATTGAGGCGTGAGGTGCAACGCGAGAAAAGCGGCAAAACAGTTTGTAGTTCCTCCTGCACCGGACTTTGGGCATTGAGAGGTTTCAAGATTTGTACCTGCAGCACCGCCCAACCTAATGGTCTTGGTGTTCAGCTAAACTCACCATCTAGTTGGATAAAGATGGCCACGTTTACCTGATGTGAGAGTCCCACATGCCAGCACCACCATTTTGACCGTTAGGCTGCTTGACGTTCCACTCGACGACAATGGCCCCCGCCGCTGTAGAGCACCTTGATTAAAACCCGAAAGTCGGCATAATCGTAAAGGATACGTACCAGGGCCGATCGCCGTGAATATCATATCAGTGATCTCGACTACTCCTTGAGAGCCCGGCGCTCCAACTCTAACAACTACTTGAGGGCTGTTTTGGTTTTGAAACGCAGAGCCCTTTCCAGCAATAACCGACCATGCTTCACCAACAATTTGTGTCCCAGCAGGAATGGTTAGAGTCGAAGAAACAATATAAGTGCCTGCATCGAAGAAGATGATCTTGCATCCCGCGAACTTAATATGCAGATCAGCGTCACAGCCGCCACCCGCAGTGTAAGATTGTCTATACTTACTTTGTTAAAGATGGCTTGGAGAGCAGCAGTATCATCTGTTCGGCCATCACCCGTGGCTCCATTATCTTTAACACTGACAAATTGACTGACGGCGTAGCCCTCATATTGGGGGTGGGATTTTCCAAAGATTTTTCCAGAACTATCGAGCAGCACAGCAGGCTTATTGGCGCTAACGATGTTGCTCTGCACGAACCTTCCCGCAGGGTTTGTCCCGGTAAACACATTACCTTGTCCCCAGCTTCGGATAGTTGTCGTGCCACCTGCAAGTACTGTCGCGCCACCAACAACACAGACGGCTGCTGGGACGTTAGTAAGCTTGGCGTTATTGAGCACGATTGAGCCAGAGAGTCTGCCATTGCTCGGCTGCGAAGTCCGGACGAAGCATGGAGTGTTCGTAACAGTAGCGTCAATGATGGCTTCCGCCCCAGTAGTCTGTGACGCCGAACTTGTTCCACCAGTCATCAGATCGAAACCGACCTGAGGAGCGTCGTCAGGCCCCTTCCGCATGCTCAGACACAAAAATACAAGGTTACGGACGAACCTGGCAATTATTAATGTTGACGTTCTGGAAAGTCCAGCCTCAAAAAAATCACGCTGATAAGGATACGAAACCAGAGAGAAGACTTGTTACAGACACCTACCCCAGTTCCAGATCGCAAAAATCCCAGTCTGTGCGTTGTTGACGGTGATATTACGGACCGTGAACCTAGAGATAATTTTAGTAATACGCCACGGCAGATATATGTAGCATACTGTTGATTTCCGACCCAGATTCCGAACTTCCCTATGATAAATTGTAGGGAATGTCACTGGCACCAAAACCCGCCTTGTACATACCTCCGTTGAAGATAAGGTCACCCATAAATCCACCGCTAGGGGACGGTTGACGGTCGAAACTATCTCAATACATAGAAGGATGGCATACCTTCCATTTTCCATGAAGATACCTATTGCGTATGTCCTCAATGAAATTCTGACTGTATTACGTCTAGAGAACCACGAACCTTGATGAGCCGTGTTGGCGGCGGTTGACATTTGGAAAACAATGTTTATCAAAGATGTCGCCTGTGAAACTTGCCAATGTATACCGGTCCCTTGCGATTTCTCTGGAGGAACCCTGAAATTTTATCCCTATAAGTGGGCAAGATTGCGAATAAAAAATGAACTCTTACCTTCGGACATCGATGACAAAGTTTCTTACGGACCGGAAGCTAGCGTGCTGGTAAGAAGGACGACACGGGAACTAGTAGCACAAGGGAGCCTCACAAGTTGTTTTGGTTAACGTAGTACTGGGCACCGCCTCCGTTGGGGATGTATGGATCGGCATCTGGGGAGTAGCTGATAAGACAGTGGTGCTGAATGCTAGAGAGTGAACTCCGAACCAATGACGGCCATGCCATCGAAGGAAGCGGCGGCCAACAAGGTGGGCGGCGACCTCGCATCCCCAATCAGCTGGGTGTAGTAATAGGCAATAATCGGCGCTGAGACCAAGTAGGTGCTGTGGACAGACACTTTAGCCCACGGGCTCACCGCCAATAAAAGGCAAACAACTTGCCCTTTCGGGAAATAAACGACCGCGGGAGTTATACTTGGCCCCAAGTGAGAAGCGAACAAGAAGCTCAGGGTCTGACACGCATCCTTACGTTGAAGAATTGCAGTTGCCTCCGCCGCAGCGGCTTCCTGCTTGGATTGCTGCACTGGCAGAGACAGTAGAGTCCTCAGCTGCCGCTCCCTGCCACACGACCCTCCAACTCACTTGATTGCGGCAGTGTCATCGGTGACCCCGTCGCCCTTTGCACCAAAGTCCTAGCAACACCGTCACCGCCTTGTCACGCAGAATATTCGGTACTTTGGACACAAACCTTGACATTCCGGAACACTTGGTAGCCTGAAGGATTGGGGTTAAACGCAGCCCGCCCTTGATGTTTTATATTCTGAAGCCAGAAAGGATCTCCAGGGGCAGCGGTACCCGCCCCCAAGGGAGCAGTGCAGGACGATCCGAGAGCATGGACTGAGACAACAAGAGAGAGGAAAAGAACGACGAGGTTGGCAAAAAGCCTTGGTGACATAGTATACAGCAAGGGTCAAGAAACACTAAGAGCCCAAAATGAGCAGAGCGGGTGACGCTGATTCAACAGTGCCTGCGAACTAGCCAATTTTATAGCGCCGGAATACTCGTATACATTGCAGCTCGAGGTTCCCTTTGGTCATATTGTCTAGCGCTCCACATGCTAAATTGCACTTGGCAACCTTCTTATTTCCGTGACTGACCAATACCAACGCAATCCTTGCTCCCGAGATAAACGCGATCGAGAACAGACCTGCAATGTAAACAATCTATGTACTTTGCCCATGCGCTGGACAGGTTCTGAGTCCCAGTAGAAGGCGAAGCAAGCGTCACTTTCCCTCCAAGAGGTCAGCTGCTCCGTAGCTCAGGCCAGAGCAGCTCAGAATGCCGAAAAAGTTCGGATGCAGGCTGTGAATCGCACCCTGTCTTTGAAAGCAGCAGCAATCCAACGTGCTCTCCTTTTGACGCGGCAACGCGGCCAGGGCATCATTGAACTGAACTTTAAGCGTCGAGAGACAACACAGACCACCCGCTGACTGGAGATCGCGGTAATCGGCCCATAGTGGCAGTACGTCACAGACACTTCCATATTTCCGCCAACCCTCAAAGATAAGAATAACCTCGTAAAAACTTCCTCGGTGAGAGCCACGAGCTATGAGACCACGTGGCTGACTTCCTGACCTTACTCCCTATGCTTCGTTCCACCAGACCTTGTGCCTCCGCTTCATTTCAATGAAATTGGCATAGTTGTTGCAGCAAGTCCACCTTTTCGTCGAGTCTTATGGTCTTTGACATTCTCACTGTGCGAACCGAATTCCGGAAGGTCGCCCGAACCTCTATAATTGCAACGAGCGTGATACCAGGTACCAGTATGGCACCCTGGCGAGCCACAGAGCCGAAGTTCGACGTTCAACAAACACTGAACCAGGTTTGGGCAATAGAGCACATGTTTACTCCTGTCGACTTCCCTCTCCGTCTCTTTCTACGTCAATCTATTGAAAAATAGATCACACTTTGCGCATGGATGCGAAACAAGATGTGCAATACCTGTACTTTCACACCCTCGAAAACGTCATCACTACGGGTGTCCCGGTTCTTGGACCGGTACTGCTTGAGGGGGATGTTGAAGTTGGTCAGGTTGTGCGAAGCACTAACGTTAAAAGAAGGGTGACTTTCAGAAGTAGTCGGAGTCAAACTCTTCCTTTTTTGGCCGCGCAAGTTCAAAACAAGACGGCAGCAAAGGATTTGGGAAAGGACAAGAGCCAAGAAGCCTAATACCAATATTAAATCAACGAGACGCTACTGAGTAGCATTATGGACGTACAGTTGATGTTCTGAAGATTAGGATTACTGCTTTGGATCATGAATGCCGCCTGGGACGTTGCATTATAAGGGTTCAAAACTAAAGTAGCAGGTCAAACTCACATTTATGATGTTGACGATAGCAACAGCCAGGAAATAAAAAAGACCTTCTCGAATGAAAATCGTGGCGATATCTGACCGGACACCGGCATAGCGAAGTAAGAAAGCCTGAATGAGGGATGTTAAAGCACTGGTCCTAATTATAGACCAAGAGCAAGAGTTGATACCTTGCCGACAGTCAAAACTGTACAAATCAAATCAAAGGCCACAGGGGCTAACCAGAAACCACTGACGACATGTTTGCCAGGCTTGTCACTGGCTGTACATGGCCCCTTGTCTCCGATCACAGGGGGAATCTGGTACACGGCCGCTATCGCAACGTAGAAAAGAAAAGCAGCTTCCGCCAACAACATAACAACCATCAGGACACCGACCCACAACGCCCTTCCCAGGAAAGCATAGGTCCGAATCGCCAGGATGGCCTCTGGAAACGAACATTGGATCTAAATGAGTACAAAATTTCGTCTCAGAAAATCAATTTACTCGCCAGAGCCTAACACCACCCACATGCAAGTTGCCGCGATCAAATAGTGACTATAAGGCGGTGAGAGGCGGGTGACATCGATAGCAGCACGAGTCTCACAGCTTCTTGCACTGGTCAATAGTGAATTCGGCGTTGAAGAGCCACAAGTTAATAGCGAAGCACGCAATTCCATAGTATCTCGTCCACAGATAGAGACACTTGACGAGTGTCCACTCTCTCTTCCAGATCTGATTCCACTCCCCTGAGAAATTATCAGCCAACGACCAAGCTTGAAGATGGGGGACATACGCTTAGCGCATACGAGCCAGTCCCAGACCGCGAGGGCCATCTAAAAGCTGAAGTTTAACCCGGATATGGCATGTATCACAAAGCGCCTACCATGGACGATGTATAAACTTGCAAAACATGGATGAGCTGAAGGCCAGAGGCTATCATTTGCGATATTTCTGGGTCCCCGCTTACGGTGGAGGCAGCGGCAATGTTAACCGCACTGATCCCGGACATCCCGTCGGAAGACTTTCAGGAAAAGGGAATCAGCCTTCTTGCAATGGGTATTTATGCTGACGGCTCAACTTAGCAGGGACCAACAAAGCAGTCTGGAACAGGGCACAAACTGGCACAAAAAGTTAGCTCCACGCAGCCAAACTGGGAAACGAAAAGAACGGCTTCGTCAAGAACTAAGGGTCGAGATGGGAAATGCAGCGATGATGCCGACTCACCAATAAGTCTCTCTCTAGTAAACTACCCCGCCTTGTCATGTGCGACACTTTTGAATTGCCTACCGTGATCAGTCTTCAGGTTTGTCAAGGGAAGGGAAGAATACCGTCGAGCAGCGGCAAACTTGACATAAAATAAACTGACGCGACGTACCAGGACGTACCCGTGTGACCAAGAATGTTCCTGGCGAACCGCGCCAGAACCGCGTCCCTGAATGTCTGGAGACTTAAAGGAAACTTACCCAAAATGTTGGTTCACAGATCGGGGAGAGACTGGGAGAGACTGGAGAGACTGGGAGAGGCCAAGACATGGTCTGTCAGCAGGGCTGAAATTTCCCTATATATGGACAAAACTATAGCTGAAAGTGATTCATAATCTGGATGAAGTACTCTGTTGCTGAACTTGCCCCCCAGGTGACCGTTGAGAGCGTCCCCATGCTAGTATGTTGATGTCCGAGTCTCCGTGGCAAACCATTGGTCCGTCGTTGGCCCCTGTAT
This sequence comes from Lepiota venenata, assembly GCA_004296355.1. NCBI lineage: Eukaryota > Fungi > Basidiomycota > Agaricomycetes > Agaricales > Agaricaceae > Lepiota > Lepiota venenata. The sequence continues at coordinate 1,678,203 of RCFS01000003.1, forward strand.
TATCTTCACATCATCCACTTCTAGCTCTTAAAGCGAAAAATGGAAACGAAGTCGGGGGCTTTCTGCGGCGGAAATTTCAATCCCATTGTAAGTATATGAGTCGTGTCAGAACTCGGGTCGAGCCTGGGACCGGGTCAGCCGTGGGTGTAACTGGCAAAACCAGTCGTCACCTTCCCAATACATATACCCTCCCTTTGATTTGCATGATGGTGTGTTTTGCATGTTTTATAGCTATTGTAATACACTACCCACCAAGTTTAGATGGACTGGTTTCACCGTCAACTATTAGTGAAAGTACCTTTTATTCTCCAGATAACCATTTCACTTGTGAAACCTTTGGAGTCATTCTGGGTTTTGATATTATAAGTAAGAAAGCAAACTTTGTCAGCTGAAAACGAGGCTCATATCTGGGAGACCTACCCCATTCAAAATACAATGGTGCAATCTGTTCACACGAAATGTCCAGACCGAAGGATTGTAGCGCTCAGGCAAGCAGAAACCAACTGCTTTGGGCGGCGTCTCACATGGCTAACCAAATCGGCGAACGACAGCGTCTTGCCCCAAGATGCGCACCAATATATACTGGTAGCTGGTACCGGTAGGCGATAAAAAGGACGGTTGAAACCTTCCCAGATGTAAAGAAATTTCCCCCTCCTTCGTCCTTTGCTCTCTTTCGCCCTATCCCAACGATAGCTAAGGTCTATCTAAGACTCATGTCAAAGTTGATCGTCGTCGTTGGGGCCACTGGGCAGTGAGTCACAAGGGCTGACGCTGTATTCAAGTCTAACTTTCATGAAGACAAGGCGGATCCGTTGTCAATTTTCTCCTTCGCGAGCCCGCTGAGATGTTCACAGTGAGGGGCGTCACAAGGAACCCTGACTCCGAGGCGGCTCGCGCACTTGTTGCCAAGGGTGTCGAAGTCGTCAAGGCCGATTTGAGCTCACTCGATGAAACAACTCGAGCCTTCTCGGGCGCATGGGGTATTTACGGCCTTACGCAGTTTTATGAACATGGGTATGACACAGAGCAGCTCCATGGTAAAAATATTGTCAGTGCTGCCCGGGCGGTCGGGGCCAAGCATCTCGTATGGTCGACCGTGGAGGGCCATGAGGGAGAGTGTCGTGCCATCAGCTGGACCTCAAAGGCTCTCATTGAAGACCGTATAATTAAGGCGGGCATTCCTCATACATTTGTACACATTCCAATGTACTACGAGAATTTCTGGACGAGTTTCTTTGCGCCGAAGTATGACGTCGATAGGGGCTTCCATTGGAGTGTTGGTTTCCTTCCAGATGTCCCTATTTTTGCATATAGTGTTGCTGAACACGGTGCATGGGTTGTTCCTGCATTCCGCGAACCTGAGACTTACAAAGGTTAGAAGCCAAAATACTGTGATGCTTGTCGTGCTAAATGCCAATTGTCGAACAGGGAAGCGGATAAAAATTGTTGTCGACTACCTCACCCTCCGCGACATCGCCAGTCAGTTTGCTGAGGTCACGGGAGAGAAAGCCTTTCTGGCCCCAGAACTTAGCAGAGAACAATTTGAAGCATCCCGATATGCTGATCACCCTGCAGCCGAGATGATGTATCTCTCCTGGGAATATGTCATGCGAGCTGGTCCTGGCACCGGTGTTCGTGTAAGTGTTCCGAGTTCAGGTATGGACTACTAGTATTGCACTAACATTTACATTTTTTAAAGGACATAGATCAGACGATGGCTATCTATCCTCAGGCGAAGACTTACAGGGAATGGCTTAAAACTAGTGTTCTGGTCAAGGAGTCTGTTTCCAGACTGAAGGCAGAAGTTGTAGCAGGCGCAATTAGCTCATAAAAGGAAGGAGGGGCTGAATGTCGGACGTTTAATACATGGTGATAGGTACGACTTGAGACGAATTTTCGTTAAACTGGAATTACTCTGTCTGTATTCAGTTAACTACAACACAAATTATGGTGTTACGTACGAGAAAACATCTTCTGTGTATTTATAAAATATTAGGATTATCAAGCGAATATAAGAGCCAGAAACACGTGTCGATTGGAGGGGCGTTGGTTTCCATGATTTCGCATGAGTTGAGATGCGTGATATTTCCAAATTAGGAATGCGTCACACACCAAATCTTAGGTTGCAACGTCACGCTCCTGTCGCGCATCATGCCCAGATCAGGCTGTTGAAGTCGAAAACATCAGGTTATATTGGGAACAACAGTATTTGTGCCAGAATTACTTCTATTCACAACAGGATGAGCTCGAATATGTATATTTGTGACATAATATTCATGGGCAAGCTTGACAACAGTAGAAGTCCAGTTCTTCTAGTTTGGAAATGAATAATTTGCCCGAAATTCAGCGTACTCCTCAAACCCCATTACTCCTATCTTGGTGATTTTAGGATATCTGATGGCTATCACAATATACATTTTGTGTATGTGTTTTTTTCCCGAGTCCTTTCAAGCAGAGGATTGCAAGATATCACTGTACAAATCCAGTAGTACCCAGTTGATGTATATCTCGGATGCCAAGTTGGGAAACAACAGTCGGGCGGCTCGCTACTGCGAGAATTCAGAGATTGAAGTAGAGTAAGGTAGTTCAAATAGTTCGAAAGAGTGCGTGGTAGTAGGCTAGTTTAACAAAGTCCGTGTAGAAGAGAATAGGGAGAAGATATACGGGTAACAAACAGGCCCAGCACGTATTGTCCAATAATAGCCCGTGGAATAATGCAACAGTGATACGATTAAGTTGCTCATTACGAGTTCCTTTGACCTGGATCTCATGCGGGTGCAGGTGCAGGTGCAGGCGTTACAACAGGTGCGGAGGCAGGAGCCCCGGCACACAACGGCGAAGGGGGAGCTGCTGTGGGGTTGACCCAAGGGTCGAGGTATGTGCACCCTGGAATCTCTGCGGCTGCGCCAGTAGTGTCAGAAGGATTATTCCATCCGTTACCGACATTCACAGTTGGCGTAGCTGTTGAGCCGCTGGCAGGGGTGAGTGTAGGTGGTGGTAGTGTTGGGACAGGGCCAGTCGGCTCGTAAGATGGAAGAGCGGCGACTGGGCCTGCGTTACTGATGCTTGTGGGTGGCCATGCCAACGCAGCTGTAACACTGGGTGGGATATTTCCTGCACCTGCACCACCCGTTTGCCAAGGCTGGAGGGGTGGCTGCCATGGGTTAGAGTTGCCACATGCACCGGTCGCTTCGCGAGGGTCTTCCGGCATCCATCCTTGTTCAAGGCCAAGTTGGTATGACCATGCGGGTGATTCAACCTTGCCTGAGCGACTCGAATTACCGATCTTCCAGGTCCAAAAGAAGTAATTCTATCCGAAAGTCAGGTAAACTGGAGTGCAAGGAGTGCTTGTGGTTTTTACCTGAAGGGCGTCCATACTTGATAGAGCAAAGTTCTTGATGTCATCCTTCGTCTTCTGGTCGTACCGAGTCCAATCTGTCCATGTGTCGCAGCTGCCTACTGCAGGCCCACTGCCGGCGAAGGTTCCCTCGTAACGTGTTCCCAAATTTACTCCATTAAGCCAGAGGCCACAGTCAGTGACGGCATTACTAAACTCTCCAGCATTTGTGAGACCGAAATTCTTCATTGAAGTATTGACAGCAGCGCCCCAATTATCGCAAGGGACGGTGCGGTAAGTTGACATTGCGGCATCAGATTGGCCATTGAAGCAGATGTAAGGATGAGAATCTAGTGTAAGGCGGTCCGCATTAGTGAACACGTCAACCCACTGGTCAGCGAGGCAGGAATGCATCGTGCATTGAGATCCAGGGTCCGTTCCCTTGGCCTGTTCCACCTGCGTTACGAACGATGTTGTACGCTTCCATGTAACTTTAAAGATCATTAAATTCATTGTACAATCACATTATGCGGAGAAACAGCAACTTACAATCGGGAGAGTGCATCCTTCCCTATAGTAGATGCCTGCGGTTCGTTGACGATACCGAACATGGTCACGACGTCCTTGTATTGACTTTGCGAGATAAACTCTGCCAAGACGCGGATGGCGTCCAAGGAGCGCTGAGCGTTTGCGTAACCCATGGGACCATTGAGAACACCAATCGTTCCGAGAACACCAGAGTGGTTCCATCCGTTCTGGCTACCAGGTAAAGCGTGCAAGTCAAGATTGATTCGGATCCCATATTTACGAGCCCATTTAATGGCTTTCAAGAAATATCTACATAGACTAGTCAGAAGTGGTATTTCGGGGTCATGTGTAACGAACTCACTGCCAGGAAACATGTGCCAAAAAGGGTTCATCACCGCGGACCTCGATGGCCCAAAAAGGGATAGGGATTCGAACATAGTTGAGACCTGCGCCAGCAATTTCTGCGAAATCTTTTTCGGTCTGGATAGGTTTAGATACAATAGCCAAGGCGAATTGAGAGTACTCACGATGAATGTCTTGTAGTGATCCTCTAGTTGGTTAATCCCACCACCGGCGGCATCAGCACGCATAGCTTGACTCAGTGTCCATTCGTCAACGGGAGGTGTAGTATTATTCAAATATTTTTCGTAGAGAGCAGGGGCACTGTTCACTGATTAAGCCCTTCAACCATTATTCGCGTGTTTCGCCACTTACATAAACTATAATGGGAAAATTTAATCAATGAAGACGCAAGAAGTATAAGAAGTAAATACATACGGGTTCAGTGACGAGCCAACCACCGATGTTGACCCTAAGCGATTCGGTAAATATAGTGAGATTGTCACAGATTCAAAACGTCACTTGCCCCCTAATCTTGTCAATACCATACTGGAAGGTTTCGTTCAGAGCAGGAGAATATGATTGAGCGCGAGCACCATTGTTAAACGGATCTTCCTCATCATAATACCAATAACCACCCAAGGAGTTGCGGTAAGTGAATTTGGTACCGTCTTCCATAGTGATCACACTACCATCACCGCCCGTGACAACACGAGCCTGGGGACTGCCGGGCTTAGCAGTGCTGGTAGGTTTGTTGTCGCCATTGGGGCCGCTTTTTGAGTCTCCCGATGTCGATCGCGGTCGAATCACGGCAAAATACAGAGGAATCACGACTGCAAGAATCAATAGTATAAGACCGGCAAGCACGGCTAGTATGATTATTTTTCTGCGAGATTTTGTAGCAGGGGCGGCGTAGGCCGCCCGTTTCTCTTCGAGCATCCTGCTTGAGTGTCCGACAGGATCCATCGGGACCGCATTCTGGTCGGTATAATAGCTATCATGGGGGTCGTCACGATATGTTCCTTCAAAACGTCCGGTTTGCTCATTAAGAGCATATACGGACGAGTTATACTCAGAGTTCGGGTGAGTATTTGCCGTGTTGAATGAATCTGCAAAGGATTGACGGGGACGAAGTGTGGGGTCGTCGTAGAGAGCGGCGCCAAGAAAACGGGGGGGAGCGGCGCCCGAGGGGATTAGAGAATCAGGATCGCTTAGGTTGGCTGCTCGCATTTCTGGTGTATGAAAAGATGTGGTGTGCGGGTCAGGTGAGGGGGGGGCGTTGTAGAGCGCAGCGATGGTTTGGTCCTCCGTAGTGAGTGGGAGGGGGTCATAATAGATGTTGCGAGACGAGTCGCTAGCCATGGTGTTGAATCAACAAGCACCTGATGGTAGTCGTGAAAATAGGCAAAGGCGGTGTGCCTTGGGCGCGGAGAGAGTGTGTGGTGATGATGGAGTGTGCCAGAGATGACAAAGCCTACAGCGGCTAGTCCAAGGGGATAGAAAAAGAGCAGAGAGCGGGGAGGACAAGAAGAAACAGAGAGGATGGGAGATGGTGGTGGATGAGGAGAGAGGGAGATGAAGGCGGTGAAAGGTGAAGTAGGGTCACGAAACCGAGCCAGTGTCTGATGTCCTGCCGGGGCTAGTCTTCTCGGCGTGTGACCCGCATGTCACAATATTGTTTTGCCAACGTCAGGCGCTCTCATTTCCTTCTGCACCACCAGCATCTCCATGGTTCAGTAGCATTCAGCAGTGCCCGCCTGCCCCGCAATCTCCGGCTGGACTATCCCGCTTTGTAAGACTCGGTTCACCGCAGGAACATGTGCTACTCCTTCGTTATCACTCACCGCTTTACTCGGTGTAATGCTGTGTTGGAGATACGCTTTGTTCTGGGCGTGACGTGCGTGAAACCCCTGGCGGCATCAAAAAAGACCACACAATGATTGACTTCACGATAGTTCACACGGCCCTGTCACACTGGTTCCCCGTTGCTAGCAGCTTTTGACAGTCTCGTGCGGAAGGGCCTTGAAGGGCTGCTCGGCCTGGTCGGAACACTCATCTCAACCGATCAAATGCCAGACGGCAAACACAACATGAGAAACCATCATGGTCTTGATAAAATACATTGAGTGTGATTAAGGATGTGTACTTTTGATCTACGAAGAGAAACCACTTGAGGTTGGTGGCTGTACCGAACCGTCCTGTTGGGCATTCTGTTGCTGGTGCTGCTGGTGCTGTTGCTGAAATGTGCGTCTGTTAAAACAGCTCTGGGCGCGCGGAAACGGGAACCTACCAGAAGCTGCAGTCGCAGAGTATTCATCTGCTCTTGTGTAAGGCCAGGTATATTATAATAGCTCATACCTGAAGCTGGTCGGACCATCATATTCCCAGCCACCTGCGTATTGGATACCAGTCCCATCTGAACTTGACCATGCTGAATCTGATCCGCTGTTATCCGAGGCGAATTGACGTTAGTCGGCGTTGCAGATTTACGAGGCGGTGACATGTGTGCCGGTGACGATGTTGAGTCACGGTTGACATAGGACGCTGCCAGGTGAGGGCCGTTCAAAGCTGCTCCGTTCCCGTTCAATGACGGGACCATAATTTGCCCTTGAGCTTGTGTTTGTGCTAGTTGGTGGACTGCCACTTGATTGGCTTGCGCAGGCTGGCTGGCTGGTCGAACCTGCTGCTGGGCTTGTTGAAGTTGCAAAATTTGTTGGGGAGTTAGACGCGAAGCCCCTGCAGCGAAGTTCGGTGAGTTGATTCGAGATATATTCACTTGTCCTCGAATATTACCCAACGCCTGATTCGCTAAGAGCACACTCGGTTGACGTTGCGCAATATTGGCGACTTGAGCTTGTTGTGCTGTAGGCTGAGTTTGAACAGCCGCGGCTTGCTGGGGTTGTGCAGGGATCGGTTGCGGCGTTTGTTGACCAGCCGGTGTTTGCTGCTGCTGGGGTTGCGTTTGCTGCTGCTGCTGCTGGGTCTGCTGCGCTTGTTGAAGGAGAGCGGCTTGTTGTTGCAACTGTTGTTGCACTAGAGACTGTTGCTGAGCCTGGGATCCGTTCATCTGCTCAAATCAGTAGATCGAGTAAAAAGGTCAGGTTTGGTACTGACTGGAGTTAGCCTTTGGCTTTGTAAAGCAGCTCTCGCCAGTTCTTCCTGTCTTCTCCGTGCCAGTTGGATATCTTGTGTATTTTTGGCATCCTTTTCGGACTTCATCCGACTTAGCTCAGCCGGCGAATAGTGCCGCATGTTGTTGTAAGGCACATGGGTTTCGTGGATGGCCGATGGTTTTCGTTGATTGGCTATGGATGCTGGGCGTCAACACCCAGAAGGGGAGCGGTACTAGAACGCACCAAGCATTTTTTGCTGGAACTCCGCTTTTTTTTTGACAGATTTCCGTATCGTCTCCTGGACGAGGATATGCCTTCTGCGTTTCTTTGGCTCACTTCCACTAAAGCCATTGACCACTGGTGACGCCATACTTGAAGCCAAGCGCCTAATTCCCCTTGTTGTCATCTGCGAAGCAGGAGGTGTCGCGTTTTCTTCATTCATATTAGCAGCAGCAGCTTGTTGAGCTTCTTGGTGCCTCCGAACATCTGGAGCCCATTTCTCTCTCCACCGTTCGAAGCAATCCCGAGCTGTCCGCTTATCTGTTGGTGTAGTAACCCGGGTTGCATTGAAGCTCTCCGAAATTAGCTGCCAGTTATAGGGGTACCGGTCAATAAGAGATTTAAGCAGCGTATCGTCGTTGGCACTCCATTGATGTTCGCTTGAGCGTTTCCGATCCTTTTCCCGCTCGCGCGCAGCAGCGACCAGTAGTTGATGCTGCGCAATTACGGTAGAATTGCTCAGCCGATTGTCGAATATATCTATTAATCCATATTAGAAAAAGTGATCGCGGTGCTTTGATACGAGCGTTGCTCACGGCTCATCGCATCTTCGGGCGGTTTCGTGGGCCCATCATACTCCACGTACACAGGGACCTCATCCAACAAGGTCCATTTTTCGTCTTTCCAATTTTTGGAGGGTTGCAAGGTCCCGATAAGTGTTGGCTTTGCGTACATAAACTGTCCGATGGGGAAAAGTTTGGTGTATGTAGTATCTTCAATCCGCTTGTTAGGATCATCCCTGTCAGACCGCTTGTCCGACTTCTTCCTTCCCTCCACACCAGTGCTGGTCACAGAAGGAACGTCCAGGAGGCCGAGAGGCTGAAGTTCCGGAAATATCGTCGAAAAATCGGCAGGTGGAAGATTGAATTGAGCAAGATTCTCGTTGCCGTCATTCGGCTCGCCTGAGTGAGTGATATGGAAATCATCGAGGCCAAGGAACAGTTTATCCAGATCAGACTCCAGTAACTGTTCTCGCAAGGATGCATATAGCTGTTTCGCGGGATATTTGGTAGAGGCCGCCAAAGTGTCGGTGTCACCGTTGTTGGAGCTGGAGTTGGAGCTTGCTTTCGTCCCTAATACCGGGTCATTTGAAGTCGACTTGAGGCCTATCAAAGTTCCCTTGACGTCCTTTTCTTCAGCATCGGCCATTGACTGATCCACAGTTTCACTAGATGGTTGAGTATCTATCTGCATCCCCTCACCGGCGAGTTGTAGAACAGATACGTCATCACTCTCCTCCGTTTTAGGTTTCACTGGCTTGTCTTGTTCTGCGTGTGATTCGTCTTGTGGTGGGACTTCCAGAGTATCTTCAAGCATATTCTGGGGCTGGAGGGCGTCAACAACATACTGCTGATCCTTTTCTCGCTCCTCGTCTTCATCTTCATCCGAGCCATAGTCAACTCCAAGCAGAGCGCCAGCTTCCCGCTCAGCAAGCTCAGATTCCTGTGAAACATCAATATTCGCTGGTAAAAACTCGTCGTTCTGCAGATCGTCATGTTGCTCCTCCGTCTTGAAATAGGTGGGGTTCCATGAAACAGATATGCCGCGTTTAACCCTCTCCTCCAAGGAACCAGCAGCGTGCCACTCCAGGACCGCGGTTGCTAAATGATAAGCCAGTGCCATCTTCCATCGTCGTTCCTCCCGAAAGTCGATTCGCATCCATCTCTGTCATTTCAAATTGAGCCGAAGCCGATTAAGTCCAGAGTACAACCTACCATCTCGTCCATCAAGTAGTCCCAGTGAGTCTTCATGAGCCCACCGACACCTCTCTGCTTCTTAGGCTGTCTGAAACTCCACCTTCCGCCATCCTTCAATGTCTCGATGCGATCAAAAGTCCGTATCAACTTGAGTTCGGTCATAGCTACCTAGAACGCGAGGTGAGGGAAACGATAAACGAGTGAATAATATGGCATACCGTCCATTCACGCGTGCTCAAACACTTTGACGCCCGTGTAACCCGTTTCCATACAGGGTTTGCGTTCAGGATTGCTGACCATCTGTTGACACCCATTGGGAACCAGTCGTCCTGCCTACTGTCATTCTTCTCCCTCTCCTTCTTCCTCTGTTTTTGTTTTACTTTACGATTGAATTCTACGGGTAAGGATTTCAAGGGTGGTAGAATGTAGTTCGGATTGAACTGGTGGCGTTGACTAATAGGAGTGCTCGGTGCTCTTAGTGGCTCGGGACTGGTGAAAGAAGCTTGGTCGAAAGTGAAAGTAGTCGTGTCTGTAGAGTTATTGGGAGCGAGAATAATGACGGGGAGCCGGGGGATTTGTGCCGGTTGGATAGGAGAGGACGAGCCGGGAGATATCAAGGGGATGGAAGATTTAATAGGCTGATCGGATGAGGGCAGGACGATTGCTTGGGAAAGAGAGAGGGAAGAAGGCCTATCAACCGTTCGACTAACCTCGGCTTCTGATGTATCATCTATATCATCCTCTAGATCTGTGAGAGGTTCTCTCATGAGCATATCTGGATCTTCGCCAACTTCGTTGTTTCTATTGATAGGTTGCTCTGCTACCACCTGAAGTGGGGTCTTGGCGATGATCATATCGACAGGCCCTGCGGTTGAGGGCAATTTTGTAAGCGCGTCCTCGAGCACCTCTTCGCCAATTTTCGTGGTGTGATCGCCCTCCGCACCCAGAACTTCGCTGGGCTCTGCTTTGCCCTCTGTAACCTCAGTACTAGCTTCCATTGGTTCGCTCGAAAAGGTGGGGGTAGATTTGGGCGACAAGGGAGTTGGCAGGCGCTTGTCTTTTTCGAGGTGGCTCGGGTGGGGAACGAGTTCTTCCGCAACGTCTTTAACCTGATTCTTCTCCGGATACAACTGAAGAGACAAGATGCTGTGACAAAGAGTAATGCCTACCTCTTTATCCGATAGTGGAGAGCCAATCAAGTCCAGTTCATCTCTGTCATCATCTATGTCCATATCCTTCGGTGCCAGAGTTCTTGCAAAAGGAAGCCTGACCGAATCTTGACCTATAGGTGACCTGGGGTTGTTGGCGCCCAGCGAGACAGGTGTTGCTGAATGTTTTGAAGGGCTTGGTGAAGGGGAGTTGGTGAGACCTGTTGCCCGGCTTTGACTTCTTGTGGTGCGTCGCATGGGGTTCTTGTCAAGGGATTGGAGAAGGTGTAAGAGGTGATATTAATGGTTGCTCTTGAAGAACAGAGATTAGTTCAGCTTCGCCCAAATTAGCAATGCTAGCGGTGTCTGGACTGGGGAGGAAGAGCTTATAAGAGGTTGTTCAACGACGAGAGTATCAAAAACGACGGACTTGTTGGAATAATCAAAACGCCTGCAAAAATGACTGGAGATCTCCCTCGTCCGTCTCGTCCAATGTCAGAACGAGTCCAACACTGCTGCGCCGTCGCATCATGTGGTACATTTGGCGAAGGAGTTCATTGCGTCGGGTCGAAATAGCTCTATAAGGAGAAATGATTAAGGTTGGTCAAGATAGAGATGGATTGGGAATGCGCACTCTAGTTGTGCCACGCGTTGTTCTACCAGGGATTCAAGGGAGACGACCGACATGAGCTGAAGAGAACGCAGGGCTGAAGGGAAAGCTCAGGCAGGCGAGTGGGAGTGTCTTGTATACAACTGTTTGGCAACACTGTCTATTCTACACACTTTGTACAAACAACAATGTTAATCGGAAAGCCACAGTTCATGGACGTCGACAGGGGAGAGAGCCCAAGTAGCACGTTTCTCCTTCAAGCCAAAGCGCGAGCTGGGGGGAAGATTGAAACTGAGTTTGGTGACAGACGGGTGGTGTATATTGGTCGGCAAGGGTGGCAATCCGATTGAGGCGCGGTGATCAACCCAGCGGCCACTGATGAGCAGCGTCTTGTCATTTGCTTGCGGACAGTGCGCCACTGTATAGAAAAGCAGCGAAACGAGCAAGGAGGGGAAGAGACAACGCTTCTGAAGGCTGCAGCGACTGGCGTGGTTCATGGCAGAGTTACCAAACAAACACGACGTCATGGGGCCACCCCGTCCACCCCGTCCACCCGAGCTCCCCGAGCCTACCATGTCCAGTTTCTCCCGCCTCGGTTTCATCGCCCGACGCTCTCTTGTGCTCCCATCGTCACCATCAGGTCGCACAGTACGTCTGAACCGCCCCTACGCTACCAAGTCATCCGAGTTATCCGCAAGCCCTCTCCGCTTCTCGCCATGGTCGGACCAGTTCTCCGGTTCCCTACGAACACGCGTTCTACTTCAATCAACTGCCTATGCCCTCCTTGTCGTTGGCCTTGTGGGGACATTTGAGTACATCGGGGTAAGAAGGTTGGACATGCTCCAAACCATCGTCCTCACCTCCTCCAGTCCACAAACCGAAACTTCTTTACTGGATCGGCCAAAGAGACTCACTACGCCTCCCCGAAGGAGCTCGAGTCCGCTATACATGAGCTCCAAGAAGCTTTTCCGGACCCCAAGTCCGCCGTAACGGATCCCGATGCACTCAAGACCTATGGCTCGTCCGATAACTCTTACCATCCATCCTCTGCCCACGCTATTATTGTTCGTGTTACAATTCATGTAATGTAACCATACCGGAGCTTACATGATTTATACAGGTCCGACCAAAATCCACAGAGGATGTGGTCAGGATTGTCGACATCGCTCGAAAATACAAAGTCCCGATCACTGCCTACAGCGGCGCCACCAGCCTTGAAGGTCATTTCTCGGGTGTGGGTGCCTTCACCTTCTCAGTTTCATTATAGCCTCATCCTCTTGTTTAGTATCCTTCAGGTAGTATATGCTTGGACATCTCTGGAATGGACAAAATTCTGCAAATAAATGGTATCATGTCCCTCTTTCCAGCCTCCACCAAATGACACCATTCCTTAGCGGAGGATTCCGATCTAGTGTGTCAACCGGGTGCGAGGTGGGAGGATGTCAACCAGACACTCAAAGCTGAGGGCATTCCTTTATTCTTCCCGGTATGGCTTCTCTACCTCCCTTTAGCCCGCCTCATGCTTTATTTCAGCTGGATCCCGGTCCTGGTGCTGTGAGTGGTCCTTCTCCTTCTTCTTATGAAACATCTTATTCACATCAAGCCATTCATCCTACATAGACAATCGGGGGAATGATTAGCACGGGTTGCAGTGGCAGTGGGTTCCTACTCTCCCTCTCCCTCTGGCAAATGACACCTGGTCTCAATGGAATGTATCAGCTAACGCTGTACGGTACGGGACTGCTCGAGCAGAGTGGTTCCTCAATCTTGTGAATTTTCCCTGAAAGCCTATCTGTAGCAGCCGGTAACTCCAGCTATACTAGACCGCGGTCCTTCCCAACGGTCAAGTCATAAAAACCAGAAGGCGGGCGAGAAAGTCCGCTGCAGGCTTCGACATCACGAAACTGTTCATTGGTGCAGAGGGTACGCTGGGTATTATTACAGAAGGTATCTCAAACTACACGACACATCAATAGACACTTAAAATCTTCCAGTGACCATTAGACTCGCCCCATTACTACCCAGTAAAGTAGCCATGGCACAGTTCCCAGATGTTCAGCATGCTGTCAGTGCTGTCCAAGAAATTCTGAACACGCCATATGGTCCACATATCCGTAAGCTTTCCGTGCTTATTGCATCATAGGGGGGGTTCACCTACTTCCAGAGTGCATCGAGCTCTTGGACGATCACAGTGAGACTTAATATCGCCTATATCATGCGTAGAATTCATCAAGAAGACAGTGATGGACGCCATCAACAAGGCTGGTCTCATCGACAACCCTTACCCTGTCAGTGACACCCTCTTCTTCAAGATACAGGGCGATCCTGGATGCGTTTCCTCAACGTCAAAGGCTATCCAATCTATTGTCAAGAGGCACGGCAGCAAAACCTTTAAGTTCGCCGGGATCAAGAGGCTGAAGATCTCTGGCAAAACCGCAAGTATGCCCTCATGTCCAGTCTCGCAGCCCATCCCAGAACTCGATGCTGGACTACAGATGTTTGGTGAGCCCTCCGATATTTTTCTCTGATCTCACAGGCTCGATACCGCCTGTATTCCGCTTGGATGTTCATATTTGTACCGCACTTGTGCATACAGTGTTCCTGTATCAAAACTTCCACAACTGGTTTACGAAACCAAGAAAGACCTCTCCGAAGCGGGACTCTATAGTACAATTGTTGGACATGTTGGGGATGGCAACTTCCACGCGTTGCTCCTCTTCCACGATGATGAGGAGCTAAAAGAAGTTGGCAAGGCCGTTCACCGCCTCGTTCACCGTGCTATTAACATGGATGGGACTTGTAAGTTCTTGTACATGTGTTAGTCTTCACCTGCATGAACCAAGTTTATGTGTACGCATAGGTACCGGAGAACACGGCGTCGGGGTTGGCAAAAAGGAGTATCTGACTGAGGAACTTGGGGAGGGTACAGTCGAACTTATGCGACTGATCAAACAAGCAATAGATCCCCTCAACATCCTGAACCCAGGGAAGGTAGGCTACAATACTCATTCCTATGTATCGCAAGCAGGTTCATGTAGAAATTTGTTGAAGCTCTATCCGGATAAGATACCGAACGACAAGCACCAATTATGATCACCACCAAGGTCCCACTGTAATTAGACAATGGTGGAAATACTTGTAATACCAAGGCCTGAAGGTCCCCAGCGAGTGTAGTACTAAACATACAACTTGATTATCAACGCCAGCTGGGACATGCACCAGTACCGCTTTGATTGTTATGCTGAAGAGAGTGCGCTTCCGAGATAGACTAATAAGCTGACTCGAACTTGATTCCTTGAAACTTCTCCATCATCTCGCGGACTTCTGTCTCGGCGAAAACAGTCGCCTCCTTTGAGACAATCAGCTTCTTCTCTAGCTCGTCAATTGTCATTGGCCTCAACCTCCCATCCTCATCCACCATGCCAATTTGCTCGAAGCGACGTAGGGTGTTGTTTAAGCGAGGGAGAAATTTATTCTTGTCCCAGCCATTATCGTTAAACGCCAAAACAGCACGCACAGCAGCAGTGTTAATGTCCCGATGCAGCTCTTCCAACTTAGAGAGCTGAACCTCCATCCACCTAGCGCGACGCTCCAATGCCAATGTTAAAGCGGTGACTTCGTCGTCCTTGGCTGCATTTTCCTCCCCTCCGTCGTCGAGAAAATCGTCACTCTTCAACATATCTCGAAGGACACCATCGAACGAGGAGGAATCGTCCCAAGTGGTGCGAGGGAGTAAACGAAGAAGATCGGATATCGTTTGGGTCAACGTTTCAAGAAGCTGTTGGAAGGAAGAAACTGCGTTATCGATTGAGCTGGATGGCATGTTGTTGGAAAATGATGTGCCCCCAACAGACAGCGCGGATAATGCATGGACCAAAGGGCCATATTCAAGTGTCATTTTCGAGGCTGAAGCGACTTTGTAGAGATCAAAGAATGGATGATTTGGAAGGTCCATCTGCGACTTCGTGATGTGGATCTGCTCGAACAAGTCCAAAACTGTGGCACGGGTCGATTGACGTTCTACCGAATGTGAACGCGAATGAGCACGGCTAGAGTTGGCAGTTTGGCCCGGCAAATGAGGTGCTTCGGAGGTAGCAGCCGAGAGTAGTGTGGAAGTTTCGTCCTGCAAATGTTCGTCTTCCTTAGGGACACGTATAGGCTTGGCTATGGGCCTGTTTTTCTTGGGCTTTTTGGAGAGTAAAGGAACTTGAGCAGCCTGTATCAGAGAGACCTTGGTCTGAGCCTCGGCGACGTGCGCAGCGGGCTGATCCTTGACTTTGGCGTTTGTTTTCGCCAATTCTGCCTGCTTTTGCGCTTTCTTTGCGGCTGCAACCCTCTCTTTCTCCGCACGCATAGCCCTCTCCCTTTCTTTTTCGACCCTGGCCTTTTCAAATGCTTCTTTTTCCACCCGCGCAGCGTTCTCTCGTTCCACTCTCAGGGTTGATTCCTCTGCCCTTTTCCGTTCAGCTTCAATCCTCTTTCGCTCAGCCTCGGCAGCTTGCTCTTGCAACAATCTCTCTCTCTCTGCAACCTTCTTCCGAGCTAGCTCCGCCTTCTCCGCAGCCTTTGCCGCGGCCTTTTCCTGAGCTATTCTCTGTCTCTCCGCTGCTCTCTCCGCTGCTGCTGCTTGTTTCACTGCCTTCCTCTCTGCTTTCTCTTGTGTTTTGGTCTTTCTAATCTCGGACACGGCGAGATGCTCATCTTGGATTGAGGATAATTCTGCATTGGTTGCCACCAGCGCCGGAAAATCGGAAGATGACAATGTGATAGAAGGTGCAGGTGAAGTTGTCGTTGATACTGAATGATGTTGATATATAAAATGAGGAAGAATTAAGTTAGCGTCATTTCGCCGTGGATACCGTACCCAAAGATGAGGGGAGGGAGAGTCGGTGGGTGTATGTTAATGTCCAGATGGCGACAAGTCGAATGATCCGTAAACAGACTACTGGGTACGCGTAACAAAAGTGTTGAATGCATTAACGCCGAGGATAGAGTTCCCGCACTGAGAAAGCACGGCACTTGGTACGCTGACCTCCCTCCCCTAGTAAAGTAGGAGATTAGACTCACCGTGAGTAGATCCTTCACCAAGAGGAGGAATGGGACTGACATGGGGGCTGACCATGACGTTGTCGGCGTTCAATCCCGGCGGAACGGAGAGGCCGGGAGGCGGCCCATAGCCAAGGTTAGTTAATGTAGCTTGTGCAATAGGTGCAAAGCTAGCAGACATGATGGCAGGATCATGAAACGGTTGCTGGACTTTGTTGTAGTTCGATTGATCTAATGCGAATTATTAAACAAGAAAGATAACTAGACTGAAGTCAATACCTTGATGGTCAGAATGAAGGTGGCTGATGTTAGCCCGTTCCCGACTTGATTGGATAAAATCCCGTAATTGTGCTTCACTAAGCTCGGATTCAAAAGGTTGGAATCGGGGGGTTGATTGGGGGAAGCTGGTCTGTGCTTGATTTTGTTGTAGCAGAGGAGATCCAACACTGGAAACGGGCTGCGAGTAACTGTATTCTTGGGGGTTGAGTGGCGACCAATGCTGTTGAGAACTGAAGGGAAATCCATTCGCTGCGGCGTAGAACGTGGGGCTCTCGCGATTATTGGGAATAAGAGAGGCTGAACCACTAGAAGGAGATCCCTGTAGGCTGGGATTTTGCTTTCCGCGGGCGAAATTAAATCGTGAAAACTTCCTTTCATCATCCGTGTCTCCCGTTGAGCGCGATGAGACACCCCGGTTATCATCTTCAGAGGGATCCGCAAAAGGGTTGAAAGAACCGACGTAACCGTGCTGCGCTTGCCGGTCCGAATCCGACTTGGAAAATGGGTCATATATTGAGCGATTAGGAGGATAAGATAATCCAGGGGGCGGTCCAAGGTGTGTGGTGTTGAGTCCACTTGGATTCCGCAAAGTGGGGAAGGTGTCCACATATGAACCGTTGAAAGGAAGAGTGGTACCAACATCGAATTCACCCAGGTTTTCGGAGACACCGACTTCATCAGCCAGCTTAGGATCAAGATTGAAGCTGAACCCTCCATCATTGCCACCACTCAGAGTCTGAAGAGTGCGATCAAAGTCAGGGAAGGGACTGTAGCCAGCGGCAGGTGGGATGGCCTCTCTTCTTGCCTTCACGTCATCAAGCAATGCACGTGCTGCCGTAGACATCTGATACGATGATTGCGAGGATAACAGGGGCGTTTGTGGGGAAGCTGTCCCGACTCGGGGTGGGCGGCTTGGTGAGAGGATTCCTGGCGGTGCTGAGAGGCCCGGAGGAATGGCAGGGAGTGTCGTAGCAACGGAAGCCATGGAAGACATGGGGGATTGTATAGATCCAGGAGATGACGGTCTCGACGACAGCGGGAGCCCGTGATCATTACCCAAAGAACCAGCATCTGATTCTGCAGCCGTAGATGGCGCAGGGGAACCCGAGGTCTTCGGTATCGATGTATCTTTCCGCGACACCTTCACATCAGAAGTCTGACTAGGAGGGGTTGGAGGTCGTGAAGCAGAGGCTTGGGAGATGGGCGTCCCTGCCGACTTGCGTTCGACCCCAGATCGAGATTGTAGCGCACGCGAATCCAATGTCTGAGTACTAGTAATAGACTTCGTTTGACGTGGTACCCCTCCACGGCGGGCCGGCCGTGAAAGATGGGCAGCAGAGGATGAAGGAACCACTCCCGTGGTGGGTTGAGAACCCGAGGGCCTCTGGGCCCAAGAAGCCGCACGCGGTAAACCAGCTAGTATACACTTTAGGAATCCAAAATCTAGTCCATAAAAAAATGCAACAGTCACCTTCGTGTTCTTCGGACCTCTTGACGATCGTCGTACGCGTGCGACTTTCAGTTGCCTTCATGGTGTGTTTTCTAGATGACCAATATCAGAAAAGGAACAATGACTGAGAAATTTAAATACATACAATGTTGTAAGATCTTCCTTGGTGAAACAGTCTTTCTCGTCCCCCCATTCATGGAGGTTCATACAATTATGATCTGTGCAAGGGACACTACGAAGGAACGCCATGCAATATTTCGTCGTTCCATAGCTTGCGCGCATGACCTCTTTCCCTCCACCAGGAGACGCGATCCCATCCACAGCTGCCATCGCACGCGCGGCATCTTCCTTCCTATGGTATGTGATGTAAAGGCCAACAACAGGGGCACCGCCGCCAGAAGGTGTGCGCTTCACAAGGATAATTTTAGTGATCTTCCCATATTGGCCAAAATACTCATTAGAGCGAAGGGTTGGTATGAGCTGGAAGAGGCGATAAGCCGTGCCTATGCCAAAAACCTAAAGATCCTACCTCTTCTTTGGCAAACCGAGGCCCAATACCAACTACGTAGACTACGCCGCGCTGCACCACGCGGACATTCGCGAAATGACGCCTTCCAAGCGCATCAAGTTCTTTGCGTTCACGTTCCCTTTGCTTCTTCTGCTGCATGAGGCGCTTATGACTTGAAGTCTGTGAGCCTACCAAAAAAAATATACTGGGAGATAAAAACCCTACTCTTGTGTGTTGATAGGCTTGAACTCGACAGCCTCGTCGGTGTAGATCCTACGACAAGCAGGGCAACGCTTATTGAGATTCTCCTTGATGTGGTGCCAACAGAAGCGGCAGATCTGAGCGGCAGTGGTCACCATCCCTGTAGCACAGCGAGCGAAGGAAAGGATGAGCCGCACCTGATATCCGCAGACACAAGGCTTGAAATTCAAATCCGAAATATCCATTTCTTCGAGACACAAAGGACACTCTGCATCTTCCTAAAGGGCCGCAATACGACCGTGTATGAGGGCATGCTGTCTAAAAACTCGTCTGTCGAGACTGACCGTCTCATCGTCACTCCAGTACGCGTCCTGCACTCCTGCGAGAACGTGGGACTTGGACTGGGAGGTAGAAAACCCGGCATGCACAACAGGTGCCGGCAAAGAGGGATGAAGTCTGGCGCTAGACATCTTGGGTTGCGATGAAGAAGATAGTTGATCAAAAGAAACGGCAAGTCCAAGCTGAAACGCGGTATTCAATGAGGCAAGGCGAGAATTCGCACACAAATGTCATCCGCTCCCACGCCTATTTGTCCCTGTTTTGACAGTCGCTTTTGTGTCCTCTATCTTATCTAATCAGTGCTAGCAGACTCCCTATGGACGCAACTATGTCAGTTCCATTAGAGCCCCGCCATTTCTTGTTCTAATCACATTACATAGTTCCGAGGCCACCACTGCCCCAGACACCCAGCCGCACGAGCAAGTGGTTACCCCTTGGGATGTCAAGGGTTCTGTCACCGCTGACGGCAAGCAGCAAGCCATCGACTATGACAAGCTCATAGACCAGTTCGGCACCCGCAGGACAGATCCGGCCCTCCTGGACCGCTTCGAACGCCTGACTGGACACAAGCCGCATGTGTTCTTAAGACGAGGAATGTTCTTCTCTCATCGGTATGATGTTTGCATCGCATACGGTCACAGCTCAACCCATGACTCACGTCAGGGAATTTGACAAAATCCTGGATCGCTACGAGCAAGGCAAACCCTTCTTCCTATACACTGGCAGAGGGCCTAGTAGCGACAGCATGCACCTCGGACACATGGTACCTTTTGTATTTACCAAGTGAGAGGTCCTGAACCTGTTTCATCGTCCTTACCAATCTACGTCAGGTGGCTGCAAGATGTCCTACAGTGCCCACTAGTTATTCAGTTGACCGGTACGATTTCCGTTCTGAGCAAACCTGCCCGCCCTTAGGCCTCGCATAAACCAGACGACGAAAAGTTCTTGTTCAAACATGAACTCAAACCCGACCAAACTCGCAAGTTCGCAAGGGAAAACGCAAAAGACATCATTGCTTGCGGTTTTGAACTGGACCGGACTTTCGTCTTCAGTGACTATGCTTATATGGGCGGCCCCTTCTATGAAAACGTTTCCAGGATCTCTCGACAAATCAGCTATAATCAAGCCAAAGCTACCTTTGGTTTCAACGAATCGTAGGTTTATACTGCTAAATTTTTCCGTAATTCATATCCATGCGCCGACAGCGACAATATCGGCAAAGTCCACTTTGTCGCCATTCAAGCTGCACCTTCCTTCTCCAACTCCTTCCCACATATCTTTGGCACAATTTCCAACATCCCCTGCTTAATCCCCTGCGCGATCGATCAAGATCCTTATTTTCGCCTCACCCGCGATGTGGCTGTGAAACTCAAATACCCCAAACCGGCACTCATCCACTCCAAATTCTTCCCCGCCTTGCAGGGACCTCAAACCAAAATGAGCGCCAGCGACCCCAATAGTAGCATCTTCATGACCGATAAGCCAAATCAAATCAAGAACAAGATCAATAGACACGGGTTCTCAGGTGGTAAGGAGACCGAAGAAGAGCATAGGCGACTAGGTGGCGACACAGAGGTCGACGTTGCCTATCAGTATTTGACCTTTTTTTTGGAGGATGATGAAGAATTAGAGCAACTCGGTCGGGTGAGCGCTACTACGCAACCGCAACAATATATCACTTATGCAATAATACACAGGAATATCGCGCTGGTACACTGTTGACGGGTCAACTCAAGGCCAAGTGTATCACTTTGCTGCAAAAATTCGTGGGGGATTTCCAAGAGGTTCGTTATGTACATCCTTTTTATAAGATTTTCCGCCTCACATCCCTCTTAGCGACGGGGCGTAGTCACGGAAGCCGATGTTGATGCATTTATGTCTGTTAATCGTGTGATTGCACCGACAGTTGGCAAATGTAAAACTGCAGCAGTAGAAGGGGCCTCTTCCAGCTGATGTAACAACCCGATCTGGTCAATATAAAGCACTGAACCACCAACTTCAGCTACGTAGCGATCCATTTACCTCCCTCCTCATGTGCACTTCCCTCCATCTTTTGTGCCCAGTCGAATAGGGGTTGATAACAACCTTTCTCCCATTCATCTAGTGCTGCGAGGGTAGCGGAACCCCAGTCGAAAGTCAGGTGTTCTCCTCTATTGGCTGGTCCATCTACGAATGCAATTATTCGTTCGCTCCGAGTGCTGATAAAGCCATCTGTTATTGACTGTCTAATGAGTTGTCTCAATGGTTCCCAGAACCCTAAGACATTGACAAGGACAACGGCTGAAACCATTTCAACTGTCTGTAATGTTTGATTGTTTTAGACGTACGTTTATCGTGGATGCCTAGTTGGGTCCAAGTTACTACCTCCAGGACCTTCGACAACGAGTTAGAGTGACACGCCGTGCAAGTACGAAGACCCCACCTCCTCGAACGTGCCGAAACCACCGGGTAATCCAATAAACCCATCTACCCGTTTTGCCATCTCAACCTTGCGTTCATGCATCGACTGGACGACGATCTAGAGTAGTCAATCAGTGAGAACGGAATACTATGATGAGGGCCGTGCAACAAAGTACGGACAGTTTCGACCTAAAAATCATATTCTTAGTTTACACCACCGGAGCAGACCGTGAATATACGAACAGCTTCACGCCCCTTCTCATCCAATTCCACCTTCTGCTCTTTCGCTGCGGCACCTTTCTCTTCCTCGCCACCAGAGATCACCATGGCAAATGGGACGATCCCTGTTACCTGCCCGCCCTGTTCAAGGACAGTTCCGGAGACTATGCCCATAATACCCTTGGACCCTCCTCCATACACCAATGGACGGTTTTGAAGAGCCAAGGCTTTGCCAACGGCTACATGACCAAACTGGTGTCAATTCCGTCAGGCTTGAAAAGCGCTCAAGACGCACAAGCTGCCGCCGCCGCATAAGCTTTTTGCGTTCCAATTGAAGACCCACAGTACACAGCTACGGGGCCCTTTACATTGGTGGTACTATCTGTGACCATAGCGAAGGGTGAGTTCAAAGTTGACTCAAAAATCAGACAAGGAAGCGGTGATGAAACTGATAATAAATAAACTTTGATGGCGCCGTGTACAGGTTTGATAATTTGCTAATATTTCCACTCGTGGCTTCTCGTGGGGTTAGGGGCGAGCGATGCGGTGTTTGCCAACGCTGCTTTCATCATTTTCAGCTTCGATCCATTAGTCGGCTCCCTCTTTGTTATAGTAAGAATTCGTCCCAAGAATCCATTTGAACATAAATGATATCTCCTCTTTGTGGGTGTCATGAGGGTAAATAACATGATGTATTATGCATAATGCATACAGATAAATCCATGTTGCACTTCCTCAGCGTCTCCTGGGAGGGCCTTTGGGTTTAGCAAAAGGCTTTTGCCCTTCACTGGGCTGCGGAATCGCATTGCTGTCAGTCACTGCTTCGTTCTTGAGTCCAAGATCCTCAATGATATATTCCTCAGTGAGCTCCTCAGGATCGGATGTTTCAATTCTCCTCGACGTGAGGTGAGCTGTGGGAGCAGTTGAAGTAAGTAGTTCTTTGATCCACCGTTGAGTGGATCCCGAGCCTGATGAATATAGCATGCGGTGCTTCACCGGGGACTTGGAGGGGCAAGAGTAGATAAAGACTAATGCGCTGAGAAAAGATATGCGGCAGGTGCAAGGTTGGAGGGGAACGTACTGAGCTCGCGACGCGGGGGCGAGGTATGGAATTGAGGCCAGGCAAACAGGGCGTACGAAGGCTCGGAATTCGGAATTGTTGAAGGCAGCTGATTGATAGTTACTTCAGAATTTGACTTGAGTTGGAGTGTTTCCGTTGGAGCATCGATCGTCTATATAAAAGTCTGGATGTTGGCATTTCTAGGTTCGCCTCCGAGTAAAGAAGGCTCACCATGATGACTATTGCGGAGTTGTCGCCTCGCCCAAGTTCAGCGATGGCCTCTTCCACTTCGGGCATCCAGTTGAAACCCACACCACCCCCGACATGACCTGCACGGGTACGGCTGCCCTCATATGAGGCTGAACCGCTCTCAGCAGCGCGCACGTCAGCCATCTCTCTCTCGCGAGCGGAGAGAGGCTTTGGGGCGGCGAGATGTTGTAAGTGAGCTTGATAGGCTTCTGGGGTCAAATCTACTTTCGACGTAGCAAATATAGAGTCCGTAAAGACGGTAGATCCGAGGGATTTGAGGAGCGAGGAACGAGTTGAGGCGTAAAGCATCTATTTTTCTTCTGTGAGGAAAGATATATCAGTGAGGATGGCTGATGAACGTGCCTTGTCTCTGACTTTGGCCGTATCCGGTACATAGAAGAAAGCAATCCAATCGGCAGAGGAGGGGTCTAGTTTTGCAAGGATATAGGCGGGAACATCGTCCTGAAGAACGTCTGTGTCCTGAAGCTTTGCAAGGTCTGCCTGGAATGAACCGGTGGCGGGAATAGAGCGTTCGTGGACGAGCAATTCTAAGCAAGGGAGATGGTGAGATCACAAGCCATCAATGGAGCTGGTGGTGAACGAGAGACCGTCTTGAATGATAATCTTGAGGAAGCGGATGCTGTCTGACTTGAGAGCATCGGCGAATATGGCGGTGAGATCGGGAGCAACAGTGATGCCGGACGAGGCAGACATGGGTGGGCTGATGGGATGGTGACGCTGCTGCTGGTTTTAGGCGCGAGCCTCCTACCCCGCGCCAGCACTTCAAGTTGATGCCAGACCCAGCCACCCCTCCGCCGTCCCTCCCGTACCAAGCATACAAGGCCCGTCGCCGCTCTCTTCTTCTTCTGGTGCGCTAGAGCCCTGATCTTTCGTCCCACACAGCCCAAACGTCGTCACTCCCGCAACTTGTCTAGCCCAAATGCCCCGGCAGCCACTGTGCCTGCTGCAGCGGCCCAGGCGCCTCCCACATCATCCCCGCTGAGCCAGCTCCGACTGCCCGAGGAGATTTCTAGAACAAGTGCCCGCCAGCCCCCTCCTTCTCCCAGGATTGTCCTCGCCCCTCCATCCCCTATCGCTCCTCTTACCAATGGTCTGCCATCGCCACCAGCCTCTAACCACTCGCACGAATCCCCCGACTCTCCTGTCGATGCCTTCCAGCACAACGACAGTCCGGAAATGGTTCCAAATACCATTCCTGTCGAGAGGGCAGCTCCACGACAGTCGGTTCGCACCCTTGCTCATGTGTCCCAGGCTGCAGGATTTTCTGCAACGACCTCAACAAGTCCGTCAGGGTCCTCGATCACGTCACCAGGACCAGAACAGCCTGCACAGGCACTACCCCCTCGTACCTCCAAGTTCCGTCATGTCCCCTTGCGCAAACCCCACCCGTCATCTCCCTTAGCCGCAGTCGGTAAAGAGTTGCATTCACGCACGAGTTCTGCATCATCGCTCCTATTACCACAACAGAACTTGAGTGTGCTGCCTGCGACTTTGCACATAATTCCGTCTGAGCCTCAACTGCCAGCCCCAGCACCGAGAACAATGTCGCCCGCTGTCTCCCCCAGTCCGCCCCAGAGAGCCCTACCGCCTTTGCCAACCACAAAGGTAGAGCCCTCCCCGAAGCCCGTGGTTCCCATTCCCGTATCTTCTTCGATTTCTTCACCTGCTGCAAGCAAAAAGTCTTCTGTGTCATCAGACCTTTCCGAGTTTCCTTCCCCTGCTCCTAGTCAAAGGACAGGTACCTCCCGTTCATTGGCACCTAATCGCCTTTCAGTTCCTTATAGACCAGGCTTCCAACCAAAGGGTGTCTATCGTCATCTTACGGATGACTTTCTGGCCATTCGGAAACTCAAACGTGATGGTGCGGGTGAACGGGGGGGAATGAAGAGAGTAGAGCGAAATAAACTAGAGAGGCGTCTGGAGAAACTCATCGACTTACACTTCCCCGCCGATCTCTCCAGGTCTCAATCAAGCGTGAATACCAGCAATTCACCCAGACAACGACCAGGCTTGAATAACGCTGTTCACGAGAGTAAGCGAGCGTCGTCTATTTTCGACCTGGATACTCTCAGAAGTATAAACATACGCGACCCCGGTGATTTATGGAAAACTGTTCTTGCTGGTAACTTTGGGGACAGTGGTAAAATGGACATCCGAGGTTCGTTTCAGTGTCTTTGAAACAGACCTGAAAAGAGGTTTGATGTAAATCAGCTATGGAACAGCGAATCACTCCTTGGGAAGAGGACCCGGTAGTATTCCAGTGTCCTCTATGCTTGTAAGTTTGCCCTATGGACACCAGTTCTTGATTCGCGCGACTCATCACCTTTTCCCAGGGCCTCGTTTCACCCACTGACAAATCGGAAGCACCACTGTCGATTATGTGGGCGCATCATTTGTTCACTGCCTCCCAAACACCCGCAACGTCCAGCTACTTGCTCATTACTTTTTGTTGTGGATATGCAGTCAAGACGGATCGAAGAAGTTGGTGAAGGCGTTGATTACGGTGTCAAGCGGCGGCGATCTATAAATGCCGCCAAGTCTGAGGATCTCGATAGCGATGAGAAGTTTCTAAAGGGCGTAAGGATATGTCGGGAGTGCCGACCCATTCTCCTGTACGCTGTTCCAAGTCGTTGGCTGAATTTATAACTAATTGAATTTCTAAGACGGCAGCAGCAGCAGCAAGAAAGGACGTTTGTACCAACTTTTGTCAGGTTACACGAGGTAAGGTCATTTGAAGCTAGAGTACTTTTCCATCTTCATCTATGCTATAGACACTTATTGCACTAGAACAAGATATTGAAGAAGCCCTTCCTCAGTTCCAGGAATTAGTTCTTGCGCTCAAGTATGTTACTTCTCCCTCGTCTCGATCGAGGCACGTTCAATGATAATATTGACATTACAGCCATAACGATCAGCCTACAAAGGAAGCCTCCGCTGCTCGCAAACGCCTGCTTGAAGCCTTCGCTCAATACGATGCTCTTGCAAAAAGGAATAAAGCAATTGCCTTGCCTAAATGGTTCTGGGGGCTCTCAGCAACGCATTCAAACAGCGATCCTCATGCGTGCCAATTTATTTTTACAGAAAAACATGTTCCCTCTCCAAGTGCGTTCTGCTGGTGCTGAAAGTTCTGCTTTGTCATTGATTTTGAGTCGGACAGTCTCTGCCAAGTCCATCGGGTAACAAAACCGAAGGGCTTGCACCCGAATCCAGTGCTCTCGGTGGCTTGGTTGAGGAGCAAGCAGTCGACCCAAATTCTGAACTCGCTAAGATGCTACAGCCTCTACTTGAACAAGAGGCACTGTTAGAATCTTTTGTTGAAGAAGCAAAGATGCAGAGGAAGTTTGAGGATGTGAAGACGCTCAAGGTCAATTTACAGGAGATCAGGAAAGAGATTGAAAGATTGCTTGATGGTGCCGATATCAATACAAAGAACAGTAAAAGGAAGGATAGGTAGTAGTTTGCTTTCTATGCGATCATAGCTGAGCTACGTGAGGGACCTCTCAGTCTTAGTTAGGGTAGTTGGTGGTATTTATATGCGAAAAAAAAAGTCATCTGAGTGTGGATGTGATTTCAGCGGTCCTCCATTGGGTATCTGCTAGCCACGGGTGCACCATCCGTGACGTCATTGAGCCTCCGAACCTTGTGTCCTTTCTTCCCCCCCCCCCCTCCACCGTCACAGTGTTGGTTGAATCCCTTCGGGATCAATAGCCGCCAGATCTTGAAGAGTCTGATTATTGACGTTCTCACCATTGCTAACCAGACGTGCTATCACTCGGGTAGCAAATCACGACCAGGTCCAACCATGCTTGTCAACCAGTAAACCCCTTACTGTCTATACGCCGTGATTTATCGACCCCTCCCTTTCCTCCCCGAACGTCAACGGGGCTTTTGGGAAGGCATCAAAGAAAGACAGAAAAGGCCTTATGTGAAAACATAACTCGTAGTTCCAAACTTCTTAATTCTCACTTGACAACATGCAATGATGCTCAGGAATCTTTCTCATCGGCCCGTTCCGGATGAATATGCTGCATCAGGGTAAATGCAAGGGATTATCCACGTTTTCACCGGGTATTCGAATATCACGGGAACTGTTCCCGCCTGAATCTGTTATGGCGTTGAAAGAGATTGTTATCTTTGTCCAGGGAACCTTGAGGTCGCGGTTCGTGGTTGCACGCTGCCCTGTTCGTGGGCACATGGTATTTACGAAGCCAACGGAGGAGGACTACAGTCAAAGAGGCATATTGTTGTCACCTACTGGTTTCTATCTCCCTCTCTTTACGAAGACAGACCATTCATCGTTTCGTTCTTGTCAAAATCGCCTTCTACTTGGCAATTCATCTCGACCTCCACCCTCTTTAATTGCGTCGCGCTTTTGTGAGCGTTAACTTGCTGCTTGAACCCCAAGCTGACTTTATTATTATTACCAGGAACGAGGATGTTAATTCCGAGTCCCCAAACCCTGCCAGCAGTAGCCGGACCGGATTTTAAGCCCGTAAAACGACATCGTGGTGATGACAACGAAGACAACGGTGACGGTGTCGTGAAGCAAGGCAATGAAGCCTGTCGACCCGTCAGGCGCCGTGGCTGATCCCAGCCAAGCCACTGCGGTAATAGTACCCAGTTCTGCTTTGGTTGACTCTGCAGGAGCCATGACGAGTGCTTCTTTGACCTCGACCACTTCCGACGCAGTTGCTACGGCCAGCGGCAGTGCGACCTCTCCCCTCCAGTTTTTGAACATACAAAACGCAACGACATGTCAGAGCTATGCCTTTTCATGGGCATATACTGGATCTAGACCCAGGTCCGCTCTGACTCTTCTCATCAATGAGAGCTCTCTTCGGTCGAGGGACAATAACACAACGGGGGATTCATCATACTACAAGAATAACATCGTTACTATCCGCATTCTATCAACCAATATATCACCGAATACTACCAATTTTACTTGGGACCCCGTTGACCTCAAGGAGGGATGGTATATACTCGACATGCATATAACCAAACCCGATCGAACAGACGATTCCACCTCCTGGCCAACGTCGTTTTACGTGATCAATGGCACAGATACTAGTTGTGTCAAGTTCGATAAACCCATAACGGGTTCGCATCCACATCTCGGTACGGGGGATATTGCAGCGATTGTCGTAGGAGCTATTGCAGCCGCTGGTTTGTTAGCCGTCGCCTTCGCCTTTCCACGGCTCTGGAGACGTGATCTTCCTTCACCAAAAAGACCACGCCCGTACTATCTATACTGATTTTCGGATACTTAAAAAGTAGGAATGGCCCTGTCATCTTTGTACTATGATGTATTATTATAGGCCGAGAATGGTCGTACAATATATTCAGTGATATAGGGTATGAATGTGGGTGGCGTCGGCTAATAATGATACGTTAAAAGTCATGAAAAATCATCTGCCCAAGGACCCCATAAAACTCGATAAATCTAATCCTTCGTACTCTTCTTCTGCTGGTAAATCCTCCAAACCCTGTAGTACGTTCTTCTGAGTGACCGGCTTGGGGTCGTCTTTCGACTTTTTAGCTGCGCTCGCAGCGTCTTCTTCCGTGGTGCGACGGAAAAGATCAAGAACGAGGTCAGTGTCCATCGATGCGAGACCTGAATTTTGTTGTGTGACAACTGAGTTTGCAATATTGAGTTTGAAGCGCTGAAGGCTAAGGAAAGTGATATTTAATACCAGACTGAATGTGATCCAAAGGAACCATACCCCATAATTTTTTCCTCCAAAGTGCCCTTTGTGATGAGGCGATAAACATTAACGACTTTCTTCTGGCCGATACGGTGAGCCCGGTCCATAGCTTGAAGATCCTTCATGGGATTCCAATCGTGTTCAACAAAAATGACAGTGTCAGCACCTGTCAAGGTGAGACCAAGGCCTCCGACGTGGGTAGTCAACAGCAGGCAGTCGATGCTAGGGTCCGAATTAAATGTTTGAACAATTGCGTGTCTTTTATTGGCCTCTGTGCCCCCATCGAGGCGCATGTAAGTCACGGATGGCATATGTGTTTTGAAGAGGTCGGTCTCGATGATGTCAAGCATCTGTTTCATTTGACAGAATATCAGGACTCGATGCTGTGAGAACCCTCCGTTCGAATCCGCGACAGAGTCAATAACCTCATTTTTCGCAGAGTCCGTGGGAAGATGAGATGTACCGCCGATGCCGCAGTCAGTAAGAAGCTGCCTGTGAGATAAATGTTAAATGATGGTCCCGATTATGGTCCTATCGAGGAATCTTACTTCAGTGCTAGAAGCTTAGGGGCTTGGTGAATATCGCTGAGAGAGGTAGATTGAAGTCTAGCTTTCTCGAAAGCGATATTGATAGCGGCTTGATCATTTTTGAGCACCAGTGCTGGATGGTTGCAAAGTTTGCGTAGATACTGCAGTGATTGGAAAATGTGCTGTTGTCCTGGATCCTCCTTTCCTGAGGCTGGTTTGGTGCGTATGGTGTCTTCTGCTGATATACGAGCCTTAGAGTTGGAGAAATCATCGTACAAGTATTTTTGCAAGTCCGAGAGCTCGCAGTAGTAATCTTGGATGATTTTGGGTGGTAGATCACTCAAGACATCTTCCTTCAGGCGCCTGAGTAGAAACGGCAGAACTTGTTTATGCAGTGCTTCTAATGCTAGTGCCGCTGTTAGAAGGTATCAGTTGACATCTCGATGTGTATTGATCAGGGGTATACCCACCGGCTTCGCCATTTTTAGCTTTACCGTCTCGATTTGCCAAAATGGGTTTTCCGAAGCGCTCGTTGAAAGAAGATTCAGTGCCAAGGAAACCTGGCATTAAGAAATCGAAAAGGCTCCAAAGCTCAAGCACATTATTTTGAATTGGAGTGCCAGAGAGAACGAGGCGGTGTTGTGCACGAACACACTTCACAGCTTTAGTAAGTTTCGTCTTCGCATTCTTGATAACATGTCCTTCGTCAAGGATGCAGTATAGCCAGTTGAGGTGTTCAAGATTGGCTATGTCATTCCGTACCACTTCGTAAGAGGTGATGACAATGTCATATTGTTGGAGTCTGGGGATGAGTCGAGTTCGCTCGCGAGAGTTGCCTGTGTACATCACGGGTTTCAAATTGTCCACGTATTTAAGGATCTCGTAATACCAGTGGCCGGTTAATGTTGGTGGACAGATAATAAGCGATGGAAGATGGACGGCATCGGGGGACCTAGTTTCACGATACCGTTGAGTCCGCTCATGGTGTTTGCTTGCGAGAATACAAATAGACTGCAAAGTTTTTCCCAGGCCCATGTCTAGCATAAAAATCAGAAGTTGTTATGACTACTAAGAGAAGAAGCCTACCATCGCAAAGAATGCCATGTAGCTGGTACTTGGCTAAAAACGCTAGCCAGTTCACACCCTCTTGCTGGTATTTGCGGAGGTCGGCCTTGATTGGAATGGGGATATCGTACTTCGCGACCTTACTACCATCTAGTAATTGGGCTAGGAACTCTCGTTCGGTGTCACGCTTCTTGAGCAGATCCTCTGGGAATGCTGGCGGATCCGGCAGGCCTGCCTGAGACGTTATTAGTAACCTACTGGTCATTCGTAGATATATAGCTAACCTCAAGTGGTACCATCTTCACTAATGATGCGAAAGTATTAGTCGAGGTCGATCGAATATCATCATCTGAATCGCTCATCCGGCCAAGAACGGGCACAACCAGGAAAATAACATAAGGTAAAGCCTTGACGTCCAGTCGTTGAACAATATCTAAAGATCGGAATTAAGTAGCTGAGTGCGTGTGACGGGTGGTTTGACTTACGGTGAATTAACTCGGTTGCGCCTTGACGGCTAGTGAGGGCGAGAGGGTCACCCAAAAGCGGAACGATCTTTTCGATGACATAGCGCATGGCCTCAGCCGTCATTACATCACAAATGGTAGCAAAACATCGCGCTGCGGACTGTCGAATAATTGCGAAGCGACTGCGGAGAGCGAGGTCCATCATTGGCAGAATCTCTGCCAGACGAGGCCAAAGGCCAGAATCAAAGGTGGGAGCAACGGCTTCAAGGACGCTCAGAGAATCAATAACATCTTGACCGTGCTGCTTTTCTATTAGATTATCTGATTGTTCCACCGAATCTGTTTGAAATATCAATGATACCCAAGTGATCTACAGGTCCAGCAATGCTCACCGCTTTGGAAGGCACTGAGAAGTCCACCAACCATTGACTGCCACATGTTCGGAATGATTTTGAGCAGCTCTGGCCCGAATTTTGAGGACAACTGGTTAAAAGCAACGCTAGCTCCACGGTGAGATAGGCGAGCTTTTTGGTTTTCTCCCATTTTTTCAGCATCGGTGACCTTTCCAGAGGCTCTGACGCCATCTTTATCTTTTGCGTTACGAGTGCTAGCGTCTTGGAATGATAAAATACCATCTGTATAATTACGATGGAAGGCAAACGTAGGGGTCTTCTCCGCGTCTTGACAAAGAAAGGTACAAAGATTCTTAACGATTTTATCGGGAGGTTGCTTGATATTGTGCTGCGAGCAGAACTGGATGAAACAGGCAACCGCAACAGCAGACCTTCCCTGGAGGTGAACGTTTTCTTCGCTCTAAAACAGTGTTAAGGAATGCAGAGATTTTGTGCCAAAAGACCCTACCTTGATGCCGTTCATAATCCCCTTAACCACGGGGCTCACCTTGTCAGGCATGTCTCTGAACGCAACGAAGGCAGCGGCAAAGGCGGCGGAGACTCGTATGTCATATTGGGTCTTGATTTCGAGGTATCGTTCAATGCTCGCCACGACATGACCGCGCTTCTCTCCAATTAGAGCCTGCTCCTTCTTCTTCGTTCGCCCGAGACTGTCTTTAAGACGTGTGTAGTGTGCGTTGACCGCCATCTGGGCCGTGTCAATAGTGAAGCAACCAGTCCGTGTGCCCGTGATGTCAATCTCATTTCCAAGGAATGGTATAGATGACATCGGTAGTTTGCATTCGGTATTGAATAACTGGAGGAGAGCGATGCATTCTGCGTGTATTCGGCCTAATGCATATGCCATCTCGTGGTAAGCAGGAGGAGGATTTCCTTGCAACCATGACAGAATTTTT
The DNA here is from genome assembly GCA_004296355.1 of Lepiota venenata. Classification (NCBI taxonomy): domain Eukaryota; kingdom Fungi; phylum Basidiomycota; class Agaricomycetes; order Agaricales; family Agaricaceae; genus Lepiota; species Lepiota venenata. The sequence goes on from RCFS01000003.1 coordinate 1,710,096, forward strand.
TGACTGATCTCCTTCGCGAGCGACGAGGAGCTGATGGGTGATGTCGGAAGATTGAATATCTGTTCGTAGCCGTGCGCCCATTCCTCCGAGATAATGGCGCTCAAAACCTTTTGAAGCATGCTGCTAGAGTCGACATAATGCACAAGAATAGGTCGGAAGAAGTCGTCAACCATCTGGAAAGTATTAGATTGGAATAAAGCAAATGGGTGTGTTATAATCTTACATCTTTTGGCCAGTATATTAGTTGATAAGCCAATGCCGTCGCTGTCGCGACTCTTGCTTTGAGAATAGTTTCTACAGGGACCAATGACAAGTCTTGGGCAAGCATATTCTTATCAACGTTGTGACGTTCGATGGCACCATCAGTATTGCTAGCCGTTGATGGGAAATAAAAGGTAGACGTGTCGATTGAAATGCCAATTGGTGTCATCGCCACGGAATACCAGTCAAGTGTTAATTGCTGGGATATTTGTGAGGGTAAGTAGTCAGGGGTCGAGGACAGCAACGCGAATGCGCCTCGCCATGCCGAAAGGCTTGCGTCCCTGATATCGTTGCGTTCTTCACAGATTAAGTTTTGGTATAACAAGCACAAAAAGGGGACGGAAACCCAATCCCTAGGCAAATTCGGAACGGCCATGAAGGAGGCCAGCGTTTTAACCACAGCAAGACGGACGTTAGGGATTGTATGCCGGAAAAAGGGGAAAAGCGTTGCAGCAAGGGTGGACAAAGGTAACCTGGCTATTACTCAATCCAAAAATCATGGATTAAGGAGATAAGCTCATACGAGACGGTTTCACTGGCGAGTATATTGATCACTCGTTCGTACGCAACCAGCTTGCCTGTTGTCACTGAGTCAGGATAACATTCTTTAACCGCATGAATAGAAAAACTAACCAAGTAAATCCATAACGGCGCCAACACTTGAACTGAGATCATCTTTCATGTCGTTGAGGCAGTGCCATAGCACGACAAGGATCCGCTCGAGGGATTCTGGTAGGTGATCAACCAAATGCTGTGCTACTGGAAGGAGGCAAGTCGCCGCAACTGATCGAACATCATCGTCTCGGTCGCCGAGGCTAGTCAGAAGTGAGCTATGCCGTGATATAAGTATGCAGACTACTTGCCCAAGTATTGCAGCATCAACGACGTCGCGAAGCATCTCTCGTCCTCCCTGAATATCTTCATCTTCGTGCTTAATACCTCCCGCGTCATCAAAAATATCACTGCGAACAGCGACTTCATACTTGATGCCTAGTAGACCAGCATGTCTCACTTCCCATACGTGATTCCGCTCGCTATCAGTTGTCTTCTTTCCCTTTGATAACTTCCTGCTTTCCGGCTTGCCATTAACTATGATTGTAAAGTCCTGTCGAGTCATTTGTAACAAAATTTGGTGCACGTGTAGGACAGATCGGCGGGGCATGTGCAACAATAATGATGCAAGGGTTTGCGAGACGGTCTCGCGCACCGGCGCAACAACCTACTCGTTATAGAATTAGGAAAGACGGCGCCGACAGGAGTAATAGGTCAGAAGCACCACCCACCTGGTCCGAGACGAAGTCCCCAAATCTATCCAGAACAAAAATACACAGAAATTTAGCTGCAAGATCATTGCACCACTTCTCATGTGCAAGTTCATTCTTGCGGGCAGAGATGTCATCTTGAGGGACTGTGTTCAAAATGGTTCATCTATTTTGGAAATTGCGTACCTCGCATTCCACCATATTTTCCTTGCACTTTCAATAGCTCCCGAAGGGCCATAGCGGCACCATGGCGTACCTCCCAAGCGGCACTAAAGAGGTCGACTTCGAGAATCTTTACCACTCCATCCCAAATCCAACAACCGGGCTCTACCTCTAATGCTCTCGATTGCTTTGAATCCTTGGGGGACACGGCACCACCTTTAGTCGGATCTATAATAACCTTCTCCGGTTCGCTCACTCCATTAGGAGCTGGACTGTTAACGCGGGTACCAGAGGACGTTTTCTCGTCAGTCGCTACAAGTCGTGCTCTTGTCTTGTATTGAGTCAAGGTTTAGTGTCAGACAAGAAAGGCATACTTATTAGAAGAGCCACTGGGTGCGGCATTAAATTTTGCTCCGGGTGCTTGCGGGGGAGGGGCGGCAACGAAAGCACCATTGCCCTGTTTACGTTTTCGTTTGAGGCGGTTGCGCTCCCTCGCAGAAAGCGCACCAACGTCAATATCGGGACCAGATGTAGTAGGAGAAGGAGCGACGGGGGTGAGGGAGCGGGTCGGTGGAGAGCTAGTCTTCTTGGCTACACCAGTCTCAGAGCAGACCTCCATCGGAGAATTGCCGCGGGTGGCACTATCCTTATCTGGCACTTCTGCGCCCTCCGCTTCCATTTCGGCAGCTAGTTCTTTTTCAAGGTCTATATCATCAACGACGTCATCCAAGAAATCGAGTCCGAGCCGACCCATAGCTTCTTTTCGCGCCTTTTTAACTTCAGCAGCTGTGGCAAGAATACCGGTTGGTTTGGTGAACTCCTTTCCTGACGAAGCCAAGAGCAAATTGCCTTGTGAAATTAGATCTTGTACCGAGAAGGAGGGAAAATCGGGAATTTGCATAGGACTAGAGGATTTTTCCTCGTCCATTTTATCTGATTTCGCTAAAGGAGACCACAAGGGCGCAAGAGAACATATTTGCGAGATTGCGACCGAGGCCGCCGTGCGAGTTTCGAAGGATCTTGAATGAAGGTAAGGGAGTATCTTGAAGGAGACAAAAAGTTAAACAAATACATCGATATCCAATTGAAGGGCGACAACGTACTCTCGCCACCACTGACATGAGCTCACCCCATGCAGAACGATCGACTCGTGATGTTTGCTGGCGGTTCGACTTAACATCATCCTCAACAAGGGCTATGTCACTGGTGACACTTTTTACAGCAAGTTGCGCGAGCTGCTTGGCAGCGGTTGTCCTCACTGAAGTAGAAGAACCTGTGTCTAAGAGAAGGAGGAGCCTGTCCAACCTATTGAAATAGAGTCTCAGTGGCTGGATAGCAGGTAAATTGAGTTCAACATCGTTCACCTGGAGCTCATGCCGAACGGGGTCCGGTCCGGTGCCGATCCGGGGAGTGATGGTCACAGACTCGGGATGTTTGGGCTTATTTACGGGGGGATCAGCTTTGGCTACAGGAGCTTCGCCTTTAAATCCATCCTCTCGAACGTGTGACTGCAACATGTGACGGTCACAATGTTTTCCAAGTTTAGCACAATTTGATTGGCCTGATCGGGAACCTGTTTCTGAAAACAGGCAAGTCCAAAGAGCCCAAGTCTCCCCTTACATATCCTTTCGGGATCCCTTACAACATCTTTTATGCCATGAGTTGCGTTAGCGAACTGCTTACCGCTTTCTTAAAGCAAGTACATGCGGCTCCTCTCCCAGACGGTGAACCCGAGGACTCTTTCCTGACGCTTTCCTAGAGCTCAACCTTTTGGTCTTGATTAGACTTGATACAAGCTTCCGAAGGCAGCTACAGTCGGTTTATGAAACTCGCGGACAACACGTTCTTCGTTGAATCCTGTGGCAATGTCAACATTGTCCACGAGTTACAAGCGTTGTCGGACCTCGCTTATAAAAAGATGCGTTCGGCCTCTCCAACGGCGCTTACAGCTTGGAGAATTCTTTACACGGACTCGTGTATTCTACAAGCGCTCATCGACCTCAGTGCCTCTGCCGCAGCTCAGTCCATAGCTCTCCTGGATAGAGCGGTCCTCATTGCGGGCGGCGGCGACGAGGCCCGCCTCGCGTTGATCCTGTCACTTGTCAAGAAGATTCAGCAGAAATATCTTTCACCTTTAACCCTTTCACAAAGAGTCCTCAACAAAGGCAGTCGCCCTTCTCCTATGCCACTTCCAACCGCCCATCGCGAAGTCCCGACAATTAACCGAAACACATCTTTCCTTTCTTTCCAAAAGCACTTTTCTTCGAGCCCATTCGTAATCAGAGGCTACGCAAGTGATTGGCCAGCATTAAACGATAATTCATGGAATTCCATCGATTATCTCCTGTCGACTTCAGGTCCAGCACGAATCGTTCCAGTCGAAGTTGGTAATGATTATCGTGATGAGGGCTGGAACCAGGTTCTGATGGAGTGGGAGCGATTTCTTGAGATTATTCGAGAAGATCTTCCTGAGTCAAGGGCAGATCCAAAGTCTCTGTATCTTGCGCAGCATAACTTGGCTATGCAGTTCCCTTCCCTTCGTGAAGACATCGTGATACCAGATTATGCTTACTGTTCCTTGACGCCGTCCTGGTTTCCCGGATACAAGCCACCAACAAGTAATGAAGGAATTATTTTGAATATGTGGCTGGGCCCCAAGGCTGCGGCCTCACCAGCACATTTTGTAAGCTGTTTGTGCATTTCCAACTATTCGACTGACACTTGCTATAGGATCCATTCTACAACCTATACGGTACAACAACCAATTCCGCGTAAGGACAATATGCTAAATTCCTTCTCTAGTTCAGATTGTCGGCTCTAAGACAGTCTGGTTGGCTTCGCCGGAAAAAACGCCCTACATGGAGGCATATTCCCCATCAGGACGATCAGATGAAATGCAATGTAGTTCACCATGCGGAAACACAAGCTCACTTAATACCTCTCACCTTGACGTCTTCATGGCACAAGATACACAGCAAAATTTTCCCGAGTTCGTTGCAAAGGTTGTACCGGAAGCCATGCAGGTAATCTTGGGACCAGGCGACTTGTTGTTTTTTCCGCCTGGGTGGTGGCATGGAATGCGGAGTGAATCCACGAGCTTTTCCGTTTCGATGTGGTTCTAGTCATTGTAGTCTTATCATTGTTTTTCTACTCATGTTTCAACGTGTGGGAATACGTACTGGACACGTAAAGATGTTAGACACAGGTCAATTCTGGATATATGGGAGTTTAAATGACTTGCACAGCCACTGGCTTGCTCCGAAGTTCACAGGTACAGTACAAGGCATCATCAACCTACCACCTCAGGCGTCCCAGAGTTCCCTGGCGACTATCCCTTGCTTCTGCTGTGTAGTAGGTTCAAGAGGCATTGGCCCCCTCTGCGTCTAGATCGAAATCCATTGTCCGGGAAGACGATATACGGCTGGGATTTGCTGTTCTCACCGCCTTCATGGCGACGTCGGCCATTGATCGTCCAAACCTCCGCTCGCCCTACTGGATCCCTCTTAACAATTCCTCGAACGCCTTAAGCCATGACCACATAACTGAAGCTCTGAATCAATCCACGGATGACGGAGAGACACTAGTCTTCTCGAAGCTTGATCTCACCGACATCAGCGTCGAGGCCGCGGAAGAACTTGCCACCAGATTGGACAAGGATGGCGAATGCACGGTGAAACGGTCAGTCAGTCATATTCTACGTAGGTGAAAACTTAAGAACAAATTCAAATAGGATAACCCTAGACAATAATCGTCTGACTACACTCCCAATGGAGCTCGCATTGTTAACCCGTTTACGATACCTCAATCTCAAACACAACAGCTTTTCTTCATTCCCTCGCGCAGTACGCACCATGGCCTAACATCCTTTCAGACAAAAGTAACAATCAATTCTAAGCTTACCCTGATCAAAACGCTTGATACTTTGGACATAAGCCATAATAAGATCCGGAGGTTGCCAAACGAGCCAGGAAATCTTGTCAACCTCAGGGTCTGTCGTGTTCTACTTCTTGGGTTCAATGGTATAACACTGACCCTCGATGTTAGGTATTTTGTTTTTCACGAAACAAGATCTCCCGGCTGCCTGTTTATCTATCTCATTTTTCTAAGCTGGAAGTTTTACGAGCTGACCGTAACCCGATAGAATGGCCTCCTAAAGCAGTGATGGAATGTCCCAGTCCGGGAGATCCAAAACTAATGGAGGACTGGATTCAAAGTGTCCAAAAATGGATTGAGGCCGAATCCTCACGGAATCAGTCTGATGACAAGGGTTTCAATAATGGAATAGCCCACGACAGGAGCATGTCAGTTTTCATACCACTGACTTGTATTGATAACTCATTTTGCATAGAGACGAGTCATGGCGCTTTCCTATCCGTGATGGGGATTTTGACGAAGTATCATTCCACACAAGGTCATATTCGGCCGACTCAAATGCATCCCTGTCATCGATTGCTGAGTCGCTTCATGAGAGCGCACCTGAGACACTATTCTCGAACCGACCCCCGCCTCTACATCTTGGCATCTTGCAGTCAAACAGCGCCGAACCGTCCCCTACACACTCCCCTAGAGGCGGCATATCCCCCTCATCCGATTACAACGTGAAGATACCAAGTACTTTCGAACAGATACAAAGTTTTGAACCCTTGCCCCCTCACACCCGGACCGCTTCTTGTGCTGAAGGCACACGTTCTCCTACAGCACCCATTATCTTCGGCAAGAAAAGCCTTCCAGACCTTCGGAATATCCACACCCCAATGAATGGCCAAACCCCAGCTCTACCTATTCCTCATGCCGCATTCCAGCCCTCTGGGTTGGATATAGGGGATGATTCTTCTCTCCATTATTCTGCCCCATCTTCATCATCATTCTCCTTACATCCAAAACGAAATGCCCCTGCTACTAATTTATACGATATCCCCGATGCTACGCCCATAATTGCCTCAAACGATGGAGTGAACTCTGTGGCGTCTGAGCGTAACTCATATTTCCGACGGCTTTCGACGCTTCCTCTCTCAAGCTCACACCCTCAACATATCACAAATCTGGCGGAATCTGCACGTTCTTTCCTCTTCGCTATGTGCCAGATCTACCAGTCCTTGGAGCAATACGCTGCTCTGGTCACCGACGATCGATTCTCCGTAGTCCTGCGCAAAGTTCTTGATCCAGCCCACTCGGATATGATGCGCTTCATAAGGGTCCTAGAAAAGTTTGATTCTACGAGTCGGGCCTCCCTACCTACCCCTGCAATCAGTCGAAACTTGATAGAGAAATGCAGGGACTGTGCCGCGGCCTTTGGGAAGGTGGTTAATATATTGGCCCTGCGGCTTCAAGTCGACCCTGGTGGAGACTTGCGCTTCTCAAGATGGATGCTACTGGAATTGCACGCAGCTACAGCAGAGATTGCTGGTGCATGGAAGACTATGCAAATTCATATGGATAATTTAAAATCCTACCTGCATACAAGAGAAACTCTAACTGCTTCCGATAGCACCTCGAGCCTTGAAGTCCCCTCGCAGCATACCATGCGGGTAGGAATATCAGGGCGAAATCGGACAGCACGCAGGCATGCAGGCTCATTTAGCTCGAAAGACGTCGAGATAGGTAAAAAGCTGCCTTCCTACGACATACCATCTGCACTCACGGGGGGCGTACTTTCGGGACCCGCCCCTCATGTCCCAACGCTTCGCACACCAAAGAGGCAAGCAACAGCTCCTGTGATATCCTCCGTATCAAAAATTGCATCCTCATTGTTGATCGGGAATCATAACACATTGTCTGAAGACCGGTTCGGATCTCACGTTCGCCAAAACTCGCAGAAATCAACTCCAAACTTCTCCCCATCATCCTCCCCATCTCTCATACCAAAATTGCCAGGCCTCGATGTATCAGGAAGCTCGAAGCGGAAGGTTGATTTTGAAGCCCTCAATGCCATACAGAACGCTGTGGGTGCTGCTCCAAAGGTCTGGGATATGATTGCAGACACAATAGTTGAATTATCGCAAAACGAACGAGACGTACGAGCAATATTAGAGCAGGCGAGATCGGCTACGCGGAAGCTCTCAGATATCATTTCCAAGATTCAAGGAGGGGACTTGATGTCTGAACGAAAGGTCCTGCAGGAAGATGCCCAAACATTTGTGAAGGTAAGAAGTACCGCCACTGTGGGCTACCTTAACTAATCCACAACTTGCAGGCCTTAGTAAAAGTTTCGAATTTCGTCAAGGCATATAGCGTCGACCACTCGGTGCCTTCGGCCCTGCGATCTTCGCTGGTCCAACTGACCAACTTGACAGAGGAATTCGCTATCCTCCTTCATGTTTCGTCCTTTGCGCCGGCCACACCTAGATCCTTTTCCCCCATGCTGAACAGTACGAATTTAAATCAAGATGGACGACTGGCATCCAACCTGTCCCGTGCTAAGAGCGCAAATTCCCCGGTCACTATTAAAATACCACTGCACTCCTCCCTCCACGACGGTCCGCGTAGTGCTCTTCCCACTCAGTCCTTCAAAATAGCAGATAACGCCCGCCTGCCCCGCCCAGTGCCTGACCTTCATACTGACACAAGCGAGCCTGGATGATTTAGTTTCGTGTTTTGTATTCACTAGTGACTTGATTTGCATCTCGTGTTCAATAGTATGAGCCCAAGTTATGTAATCAGGAACACACGACAAGATCAAGCAGCCGTCTGCTTTTGCCCAGTCGACATCTCCACGAAATGTCGATCTCCTACAGGCCCGTTAACAGGCTCACAACAGGACATCCTATTCCTTCTCCCATCACTGCACTTTCCTTTGATCCAGTCTCGGATATTCTGTGGACAGGTTCCAACCTCGGGGTGGTCACTGCACTGTTTACGTCGCGTGGCTATCGTGGAATTTTCTTCTCAGTTGGTAAAAATCTCGCAGTGGGTAAGATTGCAGCTGGCGATAACTATGTTCGTGCCCTTGGAGTCCCAGGTGAGGGCCTGGGCTCATGGGCGAAAGGTGGTGTGAACAAGTGGTTCTACCGGTGTGTCGGTCGTCCCGTCATCCGGAACATCTTCATAATTGTGTTAGATCGTCTACAGTCATCACCACATTTTCCGATGCAGTGAACATGTCCCATTCGTTGGTCCTCTCGACGGCCGGACTTGAGATGCTATTTCTCAATTCTATGACCGGGAATGTTGTACGGAAGCTTCCGACATCATCTGTAATCACACACCTCCAGTTCTCATCCTCCTCGCTACTATCTGGCTCCTCGGATGGCTACCTCCGCCTTCACGATCCGAAGACTGGCATGGCACGATCAGGTGGTGGCGAACACATTGTCAAGGCTCACCAAAGCTCTATACAGGGCCTTCAAAGTACAGGGAATTATATTTTCACCATTGGGCGTGGAGAAAGGTGCGCTCATGCTATCTCTGCACATTCGGTTAGATTACAGGATTCTCTCAGACAATCAAGGCCATTTCCTGATCCATTGGTAAAAGTTTACGATCTCCGAACGATGCGTCCGCTTCCACCTATACCATTTCCTGCCAACCCTGCTTTCATCCACGTACTTCCAAAACGCTCCTCTAGTATTGCCGTAGTCTCTGATGAGGGCCTCATCAACATAGTGGACACATCCAACCTCTCTTCACCCAATGAATTCTACCAAGTACGCTGGTGCTTATGTCAATGGAAGCCGACCTCATTAGCCGTTGTTAGCTGAACCTCACATCTTACGTGACGTGCATGTCGATATCCCCTACTGGAACCTATATGGCATTCGGCGATGCGGATGGTTCAGTTCATCTTATGTCGCAAGCAGAAGAAGAAAGCAATATCCCCTTCAATGGCTTCGATGGCCAACCAATACCGTGGATTGATACTCCAGCCCCCCCGCCCGATATCGAATGGAGAGATTCAACGTATGTTCCCGCACTACTGGTCAAGTAGCTTGAACGCCGACGGTTACTCCCAGCCCATTGAATTTAGTTGGTCTCCCGTATCTCGATTCGCAGTTACTCTCAGCTTGGACACCCCTCCTTGCTTCGACCAGCATTAACTACCCACCATTACCCAAGATACCCCCTCAGATCTTAAATGCCATGAAGACGAATGACAGCGTGGCTTATGCAGCACTGCCCAAGGAATTAAGGGGACGCCGCAATGTTTCAGCTGCTATCTCGCGTAAATCCATTGGGCGTTTCCGGAGCGGGCAATCAAGAACCGACGAGGTTATGTTATTCATCCTCAAGTCGATGGAAATATTGACACATCATGTAGAGCCTAGGCACATCGTTCGACCACATGGCTGACGAGGTGCCCTTGATGTATCGTAAGGTCGAAATCGAGTACTCCAAATTCGGGGTTGAAGATTTCGATTTTGGGTGTGTATTTAGTCTTGGTGAGGCGGTACTGACTAACGTCCACCTAGATTCTACAATAAGACCGCTTACAGTGGCTTGGAAACCCACATCCTAAACTCTTATACGAATGCCGTCGTGCAAGCTATACATTATCTCTGGCCAATACGACGCCTCGCTAAATCACATATTACGACCAACTGTCCAAGAGAGAACTGTCTGCTGTGTGAACTCGGTTTTGTCGTTCGCATGTTGGAAGACGCTCAGGGAACAAACTGCCAAACAAGCAACTTTTGTAAAGCTGTCGGTGTCCTTGCACAAAGTACGCTTTCTGGTCATCGGTTCATTCGTCCCATCTGATTTAAGGGAAGCCGCCAATGCCATTGAACTCGTCGACTATGGCAGAGAATCTGTTGATATTGACTACGCTCACAAGATACAGACGTTCAATAGGTTTCTCATCGACCACTTAATCACCGAAGGTAACAATTTTCCTCGGAATCCTACACTGGTCAAGCAAGCATCACGCAATACACCTCGGGACATTCCTATGCCTTCGCCTATCACGCAGCTGATGGGGATAGATGGGAAGAACGTTATTACTTGCACGAGTTGCAAAGCCACCAGAGAAAAGGAGAATATGACACACATCATCGGCCTGATGTACCCCCGTAAGGTGTGCCCATCCCTGATTTACGATAATTTCAAGCATTCGAACTAGCATAGCAAACAAATGGCGAACAAGCCATCGCGACTGATTTCACTACAATTCTACGCGACTCTCTTTTGCGAAATATTTCACACAAAGCAACCTGTCCAGTCTGCAAACATCTTGCTACCTTTACCTCGAAGCGCTATATATCCTCACGAGACCTCCCTCCAATCTTAGTTGTCAACGCGTGCGTATACAACGAAGAAGCCTTCACATTCTGGCAAGACAGTCGCACCCGATCTTTTATCCAACCCCAAGTTGACCTCCATGGTCAAATCGAAGATGTCGACGACCCTGAAGTTGCTTCATATATTGTCCGGGTGTGTACAGGCTACTCCAGGTGTACCTGCGTTCTCTCAGTGACATTTATACACCAGGCAATTGTGTTGCAAATACAAACCAAAGACAGCCCCTCGCATCTGGTCGCAGTTGTTAAAGGTACCTACCGCCCACTGACCCAAGTGTTTATAAGTCTAACGCGGGGAGGAAAGTGCCAGAGGCAGAGGCGCGGACCGATTTGACAAGTCCTTGGTTCCTCTTCAATGACTTCGCTGTGAGCAATATTTCGGAGGATGAAGCTTTGAGTTTCCCGGACCAGTGGAAGGTAAAGGACTCGTTTTACGCGATTTACTGTAAATGACGGGGGCACGCGTTCCAGGTACCGGGTATAATTTACCTCGAGAGATCCAACCTGCAATCCACCTTGGACCTCAGTCAATTAGCAGATCAACTGGACGGGTCTATTCTTTACCATGATACCTCTATTTCATTGTCAGTTTGATCATACACTCCCCGAATGTCACCTAACGAATCCTTAGAAATCGCGACAATTCCCTCATTAAGCATGACCCACTACGATTTGACGAATTACCCACGCAAGGAACATTCGTGGCCATAGATGCCGAGTTCGTCAAGATGCAACAGGTATAACTTCCACGCTTCAGGGTCGAGCCCTTCAACCTCTGATACCACCTCAGGAGGAAACAGAGTTCCGGTCAGATGGAACCAACAAAGTCATTCGGCCGGCAAGGCTAAGTTTGGCCCGAGTATCAGTACTACGAGGGGATGGACCACGTCGAGGAGTGCCATTTATCGATGATCACATCCATACGAGCGAAATTATAGTGGACTATCTCACGGAGTTCTCAGGAATCAAACGTGTGTACTATGTTGAGGGTGAAATCGTTGTTAGCTGAATTCCTGTTACCTTTCAGCAGGCGATCTGGATCCACTTATGTCGCGAATGACACTGAGTCCATTAAAAGTGGCGTACAAAAAACTCCGATTGCTAGTTGACCGAGGGTGCATTTTTATCGGCCACGGCCTCGCTAAGGACTTTCGTATCATCAGTATGTTCCACTAAATATGCATAAGCTCAAAACCGACATCCATGTAGATATCTTTGTCCCACCGGAACGAGTCATCGATACTGTTGACCTGTACTTCCTCAGGTCCAGACAGCGCCGACTTTCATTGCGCTTTCTATCATGGTCTGTCTTGGGCGAGCACATACAACAGGAAACACATGATTCGATAGAGGATGCGCGATCCGCTTTGAAGCTCTTCAAGGCCTACCAGGTATTTGAGGAGCAAGGTGTTTTTGACCAGAAACTAGAGGAACTGTACAAAGAAGGCCGACAATACGTGGGTTTCCGGCTTATGCTGCGGTTTCAAGTTTTATTCACCGGAACTACAGAACTTTAAGCCTCCACCTCCACCGGGTCAATCATCTAGTCCTCCACCACTAGACCACGGTAGTCCTTCCCTACCAGGAACCTATAGTTTCACCCACCCAGGTCCCATATTCGACCCACATATAACACATTTATATACTGTCTCTCATTCGATGGCGGGCTACCCCATAAATCGTTACCAAACAAATCGTAATTGGAGGAAATAACGTTGTATGGGCTTACTGCGGCGCCAGCCTCGCCTGAACTTGACTAATGACTTGGGTATGTAATATAGCACTTTGTAATTTTCTTCTTACTAGTTCTGTAATTTTACGGGTTGGATTCAATTCCTTTCTTGATTACAAACAATCACTGTTATATATCAAGCTCATCATCGTCCAAACCCTTTCTTCGGTGATACTATGGATCCAGATGTTAATGAGTGTGCACACGCCATCAATGTCGTTTTAATACTCACTACGATAGTCGACTTCTTCACGCCGCCTTTCGAACTAGGCTCCATCTACAACAGGATGTTATGAGACTTGTACTTAACAATAGACTCGGACAAGTTTACCTGGTCCAAGAAGCCAATCAGCTGCTCCTCTGTAACCCTTCCTTTCAACTGGCCAGTTTGCGCCATTCTCAATAGAATTTCCTCAATTTGCTTTGCTCTTTCATGGCTGACAAGGCCGATCCTAGACACTGTACAAAGGACAGGCATGAGCCCAAAAAGACGGGAAGTACGCAAGGTATCTAGACCAACGTCGTTCACGAGCAGCGGTGTCCAAGACCGTGGCCATCATATCCCGTCGTATTTGTTCTTCTTGAGCTCTTTTTACTACCTCTTCGTCATTCTGAGATGTCGTTTGAGTGTTAAGAGGCAGCGATTCCATAGAGATGGGAAGTGAATGGCGTTCAAGTTACGTAATAAAGAGCACGTAGAGACTTTTGTGCACGGGTTGTCGTCCTTTACAAAGTATGCGAGTATACGCTAGAAGCTCTTTTTTTTCGGGATATAATATGAATACTGTGCAGACATTGCCAATTCAAGCTGCGTTCTTCTTTATACCACCCATAAAATTGTGGAATTACGAGCGCTAGCTCGTGATTATGTGCCGTTGCGCTGGGCGCCCGGACCCACAGATCTTTTTTTTCGTTGCCTCTCTCTACATTCTTTCTGATAATTGTTTTATTTACTATTGTCATAGATAGTATTTAAGTATGAATATTACGAGGAATCCCTTTGCGCGTTTGCAAAGGGTCCCTGTTATTCTTCCCTTTTTCACCTAAACTCAACAAAAATGAGTAGGGAAACTATCGAACCAACTGATACGTGAGTGAATGACGACAGCACTGAGCAGTGGCAAATGCCCCCAAGTAGTGACGGCCTTTTACACCCCGAAGGTCCAGACAATGCGATGGCTAATTTCTTCCCTTCTCGCCAACCCCATCCAGTAGTAGATCATGAACTCCGTGGTATACCTCTAGGAGAACGGGCAGCCGAGGAAGTATACCCTACCCTACGGTCAGCACGAACTAGCACACAAGTCGAGCCCCACCACTAACCTCGAAAGCCACTTCAAGCGAAACCCGACCAGATGGATGCTCTCTCACAGCTGCGAGATAATACCGAACGTTCCAACCCCGCAGACCTTCATTGATAATGACGTCACGCAGAGTCGTGAGTGGGATAAAGCGTCTTGAGACAAAGATTGGCCGGTTGGAAAAACCCCTACGAGTTTCTAGCTGAACACCATGGGGAGGTATGACTAGAACAGCCTCTAACTTTCGGCATCAGGACCAAAAAAAAAGGAGAGAGGAATGTTGAGCAGAGCTAACACACCATCCACCACCTGTGTGCAATTCCTGGTGACCAGAAGAGCTGTAGCAACCGTCAGGAGCACAAGCCACCGCGAGCCAAATGCCTAGATATGTGGATGCGTAGCCTCGACATGGGTACTTGGTGATATAATCAGACGGAGGTGAATACTCACCGGTGCGAGTGAGAATAGGACTGGAACAATTGCCCATCGCCATGTCAGACCTGCTGCCTGTTTTGCAACTTTGCCTGTGTCATCGGAACTTATATGCCAGTTCTCGATGCGGTACTCTCGATGGCCTGGGCGGTCAATAACAGAGAACTCCGGGTGACCGGGAAGAGGACGTTGCATCAAGCCTCAGCAGTTACAGGTCACACATCACAACTTGGTCGCTCTCAGCGCATAACATATTTATTTGCTACAGATACAAAAAGAGAGGGATTCAAGTGTGAAGGCTATTCAGTGACCAGAATGAGAGGGGCGCAACCAACCCTGCTCCAGCGTAAATTAAAACACGAACTTCGAAGGTGTTAAATGTGAGGAATGGATATGGGACTGCGTCAGCAGACCCGGTCAGCAGCGCTGCTCCAACATATTGAAGAATGAAACCACTCACAGACACCGTCGTTCTTAGTTCCACATTGCTCTGCCCATAAACCGTATCCAACTGTATATACCAGTGCAAGAAGCGGCGCCACTACTCTTGTTGCGTTTGGTCCATACTTGCGTTCAAAAAAAAAGAAGTCCAAGGACAAGAGCCACGGCTGGTGCAGCATGAAGAGACAAGTCCATATCTAGCGGGATGTAGAAGAGCAGTTCTGCCATTTTTCTTGACGAGGGAGAGTCGTCCGCTAATTCTTTTGCCTTCAGAAGAATAAGAGAAGGGAAGAAAAGGATAAGGGTCCAGTATATGGAAGAGATAACAACGCTCAGCTGTGGTATGAAGCCTCAGTAAAAAAAACAAAAGAGAAAGGGACCACAATATTGATTGCTCACAGGGAGCGCTATAACAAGAAGTAATCGTTTGGCATGTTTAAGAACTAAAGATGTCACCGATCTGGACTTGGTAAATACTTTCAAAAGTCATGCTTACTTCTGGGAGAGCCAAAGATATCCAACACCAAACTAATGACCATTGTCAATCCTGCAAGGAAAAGTCTAGGAAGCCATCTGAGGCTGGTACCGGCTGCTGTAACCCACGAAAGACTCACCCCTGCATCGTTAGGTATTGCCAGAATCCACCATACTGTGCTTTCACTTCTGGGAAGATCTGCAGCCTGTCCAGGCTCCTGAAGCCATACAACATGATACCGCTAGCCCCCGTATGAAGAACAAGTCTCATCATCGTCATCTCGTTAACTGTTTTTCCCGGTCAATCGCCAGTCGTTGGTGCAAGATGTCAGCAACGGAGACATTCGAGCCGGTCGGTTGCCGGAAAACATACGACTCAGCATCCATGATGTCATCCCCAAGGCGACAGTTCTCTGAATAGAGATAGTCATAGAGGTTTCTAGCAAAACATACCACTCGCAATCCGTTGCATCCCTCTCAGAGATCCAGCCATGGAGTGAAATGTACGCGAGTATGCATAGTAGCCTCAGGACTAGTCCAGGTAGAAAGACATTAAAGCAGGACGCATCATTCTGGAATAAGAGTAACGCGCATCCGACCTGATCTTAAGAAGTCGTCACCGTGGATCGTGCCCGGGGAGTCGAGGCTGCGCGGAACCAAAAAGGTTATATAGGCGACAAAGTAACAATAGACTCTATAAAATAGGTCTAAACTCTGCCTTTCCACTGTCGCCAAAGAACGGCTGCAATAATTAAAGCAAGTAAAGATGTCACCGTAGTGAGATGGAAAGTAGTCTGCCAACATTCCCTACCCCTGCAGATGCCTTCTCCCGCGGTGTGTGACTGAGATACGAATGCATAAAAGTACGAGAACGTGGGTGTGCCTACAAAAGGCGCATACATTAGTATCCCAAAGTTGCGTCCCAGATTCTTGAGACCCCATATGGACGAAATGATGCTCGGACTAATACAGGTGAATGAGGGGGAAAAAGGTGTAAGAGAGACACTTACACGATGGTAAATGTGGCACTGTAGCCTACTCCCGTTCCAAGGCTTTTACACATCAGGAAGCAGTTTCATTACGACAGGTCACACCGCCCACCTTAGAGCCCAGAGACCTTCCTGGGTCTTGATGCCAGTTGAGGTCCAGAAGAATGTGAAGGCCAAGAGCATGGCGGAGCCAAACAGGAAGCTAACGCGGCTAATGCGGTGCTTTCTTGCGTGCACGACAGTCCCATTCGGGAGATAGGAGGCGACGGGAGAGACGAAATCCGCAAGAGGCCCGACGAGAATCCTGGTCAACGTGTTCGCGATCGAGATGAATCGAACTTGCTGTGGGGTATTATCAGCCATATAACGAGAAACTATGACTCCTTGCTTCGATGCTGTTGAGGGCAGAGCAGCGACAATAGTGCCGATATTAGAAATAACCATCTCTGACTGTTGGATAACACATCAGACAGGCTGTTATCTAGTGTCCAATGGTACTCACGGCGCCGAACACACAGATGCAGAAGAGGATGAGAAGCCAAACATGACCATGCCTCAAGAAGCCCAGAGTAGTGTCGGTCTTCGCATGCAACTCGGGTGTATATACTGCCTCTTCTTCGCGGGGAAGAAGCCGTGACCGTTCATCTGGCTGCATGGTAGGGTCACGCGAGGCGTTCTGGTGGTCCTTCGAGTTACATCCAGCATAACCGAACAATAGGGCACCTATCAGATGCACGAGACCAGTGACGACTGCTAAATAAGCAGTGAACTGGACGACTTGGAACAGGCCTGTTTCGGGACTGGTAAACCAAGTAGAGGCCACAGAAGCGAGGAATAGGGGTGATAAACCAAAAAGCGCCATGCTGGTGCCGGACGCAATGCCAGGGTGTTGAGGGAAGAGTCGCGATGCAGCAAAGAGGAAAGAAAAATAACTAGAAAACCTATTAGATGCAATCTCATGCGTTTCATCAAGGAAGCCTCACGAAAACACGGTACCCATACCAGCCAAAGAAAAAGAGACCGCAAGATAGATGGAGATCGGTGGCACTGGTGTGAGCCGGGAAGTTGTGTCGACAAAATAGGAAAAGGAGCCAAAAGCCGTGGAGAATAACACGGCTGCGACAAGGGAACATACAGAAGGCCCGTAACGGTCTATCATCTTGCCGGCCAAGGCAGCAAGGGGATATTGGCCCATCATGGCTCTGGGGCGCGTTAAAGATGCATCACATGAGGGGGGTGGAACTGCTCACGCTAGGACAACAGTCGTCAGTTGGGGTTGCGTCAGTCTACATCTATCTGCGAGGAAGGGCGACATGAGAGGAAAGGTGAATATGCCCCCGGCGCACAGTCTGGTGCCCAACAGCGATGATGAGCAATTTTGGCTCGGGAGGTACTGAGAACGGGACATACGCGTTGCTAACGATTGAACAGCATGCCAGGACCCTCCAAAAGGTAGGAGCTGTGGTCCCTTCTGGTTGCATGAGACTCTAAAGAGGGCGGACGTGGATTCCGAGGTGACAAGCTTTGCCCGCCAACGTCACCGGCCGAAAATTACATCACGAGGGATCAGGTAACGTGATAGAAGGAGGCTTCGTAAATCCGACCCTTCAACTCCGTTGGGACTGGATTTCTGCGTATTTAACCCGTCCAGGTTACATCTACACACACAACAACACCCACATATTTCCCAACATGTCTGAGCAACCTACCAAGGCCAAGTTGTGGGGTGGGCGTTTCACTGGGAAGACCGATCCCGTGTAATTTTCATCCCTCGAGCTGGCTCACACCCCAATGTACTGATTGAAGCCTACCACTAGGATGCACGCCTTTAATCAATCGTTAAAGTACGACAAACGCATGCATGCCGCAGATATCAGGGGATCGATCGCGTACGCAAAGGCCCTGTCTCGCGTAGGAATTCTGACCGAGGCAGAGACGAAGAAAATCGTCGGGGCACTCGCGACCGTTGGCACGGAATGGAATGATGGTGTTGTGAGTCTGAACAAAAAGATAAATTCTACCACTAAATTTCAGCGTAATGGGTAGTTCCAAATCAGAGAAGACGACGAGGACATTCACACCGCCAACGAACGTCGGCTGACTGAATTGATCGGTCCTCTAGGGGGTAAATTGCATACGGGTCGCTCCCGCAATGATCAGGTTGCAACTGACATGAGGCTATGGCTCCTGGATGAGGTGAAAGACGTTGAACAAGGACTACGAGCGCTGATTCGTGTTATGGTCGAGCGCGCCGACCAGGAAAAAGATTATCTACTTCCGGGATATACGCACTTGCAGGTGACTATTTTTAGCCATCACAAATCAATGGCACCTTACCCGTGGTCCAGCGCGGCCAGCCAATTCGTTGGTCTCATCTTCTGCTTTCCCATGCACTCTCTTTCCGCTTCGATCTCGAACGCCTGCAGCAATTGATTCCTCGAATTTCCATTCTCCCCTTGGGCTGTGGTGCTTTAGCGGGCAACCCTTTTGCTGTTGACCGCGAGTTCTTGGCCAAGGAGCTCGGATTTCAAAGCATCGCAGAAAACAGCCTTTGGGGTGTCGGTGACCGAGATTTTATTGTTGAATTCCTGCAATGGTCGAGCTTGGCTATGACTCACATCAGTCGAATGGCTGAAGATTTGATAATCTACTCAACCGCAGAATTCGGTTTTATCACCCTCAGCGATGCCTATAGGTGAGTCAGGAGGTCATATAACGCGCCCGACTGTCTTTGATATCCGCGACAGCACTGGCTCAAGCATCATGCCTCAGAAGAAGAACCCAGACTCACTCGAGCTCCTGCGTGGTAAATCTGGCCGGATCTTTGGAAACGTAAGCGGACACTGGCTGGTAGGAGCAGTGGCTGACACCCAGCAGACAGCTGGTTTCTTGATGACCTACAAGGGCTTGCCCTCCACCTATAACAAGGATCTTCAAGAAGACAAAGAACCGCTCTTCGATGCTGTAGACAATGTTTCCGCGTCCTTCAAGATCGCAGAGGGTGTCATAGCAACATTGAATGTGGGTGAAGCTCATATCGCACCTGCCACATTGCCTAATTGTAGCTAGGTACACCCGGAAAAAATGCGCCAAGCATTGACAATGGACGTTCTTGCTACCGATTTAGCTGACTATTTAGTCCGCAAGGGTGTGAGTGGGCTCGTTCCACCTAGTTGCCATGGAATGCCTCAAGACTTTAACTAGATTCCTTTTCGAGAAACTCACCACATTTCTGGAAGGGCCGTTGCACTCGCCGAAGCTCGTCAATGTCAACTAAACAATCTCACGTTCGAGGACTACAAGTCATTGAGTGATAAATTCTCGGAGGACGTTCATGACGTCTTCGATTTTGAAGCAAGCGTCGAAAGACGGGAGTCAATTGGTGGTACTAGCAAGAGGATGGTTGAACGGCAAATCGAGGTTTTGCGCAGCATTCTGGCCAGTTGAGGCACAAATTGACACCTTTGTACAACGGAAATAGTGTGATCTGTTTTGTGATGGCGGGCTGCGGCCGAATTATGTGTGAAAAAAAAGTCACCGGCATCAATGATATCGCTTCTAACTGGGTGTACACCGCCTCGTGTTTTGAAGCGGCAGTGATGTGACCAAGTTGCTGTGAACCGCCTGCTTGTTTGTAGCAGTTTGTTACCCGCCACGAACAGCCATCAAGTGGGAGCGCCTGTCTGGCATCACTGCTTCCACGCGCCTTGCTTTCCTTTCCCCCCTCGAGCACCACCACCATCAATCACCCACCCACTTTTCTTTACCTATTAATCCACCTTAAGACTACTCGAGACCAGAGGCAATGGCAAGAGATAGGTTGGCTGCAATGAGAGTCAGTGTGGTTCGATGTTGGTACCATGCGCTCTTACTGATTTTTTTGGGTCATGGTTCACTAGGCCCAGCAGCAGGGGGGCGCAAATCCCGGCTAGTATGTCTTCTCTGAATGCATGGTATAGATCCAGAGCTAACTTGGTGCATAGCAACTCGTACCCGACGCAGGCGTCCGGTGGGGGCTACCCAAACCAAAGACTCAATCCGTATCCGCAGGATGGTGGTGGCTATGAGATGTCGGGTGTGAACTCGGGCTCATACGACATGTCCAGTTTCTACAGCGAAGTATGGCCCTACTTCACCTGTTATGCTCCCTACTGTGCAGCTAACGGTTGCCGGCTTTAGATTGCCTCAATACAAGATATGCTCAAGACATTTAACACCAACATAGGCCGTGTAGGGGATCTGCATTCACGGTCCCTGAACAACATGGACGATGCTGCGGCGCAGCGGAACGCAGCACAGCTAGACGAACTCGTCGAGGACACCAGTGCGCTGAGTACAACACTCAAGCAAAGGATCAAAGCTCTAGAAAGTCAACCTTCTTCTGGCCGGGATGCACAGATTCGCAAACAGCAGGTTCGTCTCCTCTACCAACGCTTGCTAGCACCTGTTCTCACGGAAACAATCAGACGGGTCTTGTAAAATCCAAGTTCATCGAGGCGATCCAACATTACCAGGTAGTTGAGCAGCAGTACAGGACCAAGTACAAACAACGGATGGAGCGGCAGTTCAAGATTGTCAAGCCAGATGCTACTCCTGAGGAGGTCCGGGCAGTGGTGAACGACACCAACAATGACCAGATCTTCAGCCAAGCGGTGCGTGAGAATAATATAGTCATTTCTGCGGATTGTTACTCAGATTCCACGGGCAGCTCATGAATCCTCAACGTTATGGGGACTCCCAGAGAGCCTATCGCGAAGTGCAAGAGCGACATGAAGAGATCAAGCGTATTGAACAAACCCTGGCCGAGCTTGCTCAGTTGTTCAATGATGTGAGCTTCGTTCTTAATTTCTAATCAGGCTTGCTGAAGATAGTTGGCTGGTTAGATGAGCGTTCTTGTCGAGCAACAAGATGAGACAATCAATGCTATTGAAACAGCTGCGGCAACTGTTGAGAAAGACACTGAAGCGGGGTAAGGGTTGGTGTTTGGGATGTTGGTGACACTGATATACATCTTACTCAGGTTGCAATACACGAACAAAGCTGTTGATTCTGCACGCGCCGCTCGTAAGAAGCGGTGGATCTGTTTCTTCATTACGCTTATTGTCCTCATCATTATTGGTGTCATCGTCGGCATTGTCGTCAGCCGGGACATCAAAAAATGAATCGTGAGTCGTTTATGAACCCTTATATGTAGTTTGCCCTGATTCTCAGCTGATCTTGATCAAGTGCTGCACCTTTGGTATTCACAGCTTGCCCCCCATATACTCACAACGTTGGGCAGATGTCCTATTTCCAAAAAAATACAGATTTCTTTATTATTATATCAGTCTAGGTAATATGAACTTGCATGGATTTTGTTTTTCATCTGTTTAATGATACCCTAAACTGTCCTGAATTGGACTCCAATGGCATGCCTCGGGTGCCACACCCCATTCCGCTGAGTTCTTGTCCGACGTGTGTTGTGTGTGCGCAACGTGTGGTGGGCTGAGCGTTGAACATGCGCTCTCTTTAGAAGCATGCAAGTGCAAAAGACAGCGCTCCACATAGATCCCCGAGCTGTTTGATGGAGGTACATGGCATTTTTGTGGGGGGGATGACTTCACGTTGTGGACAGGCGACGGCTGAAAAGCATGGAAGTGTAGCGGCTAGTGGCCACCCGCCTCGGTTCGGCTAGTGCCAGTTTCGGGGCTCGACTGGGGGATAATTCGGTGTTGAGAAGGCGTTGACAAGCAGCTCGGCCAGGGAGTGGGGAAAGGTCGGAAGCCGGAGGGGGTAACCGGAAAGAGAATAAGACGGGAAAGCTGTGCAGGGCTCTCGGACATGGAGACAGCCACGTGCGGGAGACATGGGGCTTACGCGTCGCTGCTTGGGCCCTTAAAACTCGGCCTTGTTCCCTCCCTCCCCCCCCTGTCATCCCTGTCCCTTCTCCTTCCATCTACCCCTACTTACCCGCTTCATGTGAGTACTCCGGCATCCCCCCTCCGTCCATCCCGTCTCACTTATATGCCCCGGTTTCAGCTCACCTTTAATTCCTAGACGTCATCCCCCATGCCTCCCAAAAGTAAACGCTGCCAGTTCCAGAACGACGCTAGCGAGGAGCCTGAGAAATGCTATTCCTCAGCATTGCGCTTTGTTGGCGACTGCCCACACTGCTCCAAACAGTTCTGTGCCGATGTTGGTTTGCATTCCTTCTCGAGTCTCCGTCGTTCGTAGCTAACACCTCCCGCAGCATCGATTACCCGAGGGTCATAACTGCGTTAATCTGGAAGACTGCCGACAGCAAGCTTTCGAACGGAACAAGAACAAGCTGGAGAGCGAGCGGACCGTGACTTCCAAGATGGTCACTGCTTAGTCTGACCGTCCTTAGATGACGGACATCTTCTCCAGTTACCCTACTTTAGTCGGCCCGCCGCCTTGACTCTAGCACTCGCCTCTATTTTTCTTTGGTACTCTTGTTACCTGTTGTAATTATCCTGCTTCTGGGCGCGGACGTGCATCATCATTTGGTAGTATAGAGACTGTTGCATTATTATAATACTAAGGCCCCTAGCGGCTGGTTTTAGGCTCTTTTGTGCACTTGTAAGCCCAGCCGTGGCTACTTTCTAAATACGGTAACTTACCAGGAACCCGTTTGCCATCACAAGCGATTATCGACAAGTCTCGCATCGATATTCAAATGTTCAATGAATAACAGTTTGTCAGGAAATGTCAACGGAAGAGCGCACCTGCCTAGAGTCGCGACCGCGATTGCCCCAGCAGCGGACTTAGCAACAGTAGATGGACCTTGAGCGGCGTAGATTTTATGCCCCAGCCGCGCCCGTATAAAGGCGGAATGAAACTCGCCCCGGCCGAGGAGAGGGCTACTTTCGCGACTCTGCTACTTTGTATCTCCCGCCACATTGTGGTTTCCATAAGCATAGCAGATACGACCAAAAGGGTTAGTCACTCTGTTTAAAGAAACGCCTCAAAGAAGGGCTCAAATACCACTCTCCTCACTGATCGTGACCTCCTCCTTCACCGTCTACCGCCACAGGTAAGCACCATCTGCACCCGCCGAGCCTTATCCCTTCTTATCTATACATCACGCTGCGGCTTTCTGCTCCCGACCACCCCCGATTTCACATGGATCTTGCACCGGACCCGATCGATGGTTGGCATTTGATATCAGGCCAAAGTTCATTACTTTTGTAAGTAATTCCCGAGGCCGTCATGTTTAACATGTTTGTTTCGCCTGCTTGGGTACTTTCCTCCTATCCTTTATAAGAGCCACCACCAACTAGTTCCGGATTCAATCCGGTTTTCGCATCCTCACTGTTCATCTCCACTATTCAATGCTACCGAAACAGTCTAACCCAATGGTATCCTCCAGAGTCAATCAGATTTTAGGTCACCTACCTCTGAATAACACTGTAGGAATGTTAGCCGGTGAGCTATGTCGGATGATTCCCGGTACCATTGGTTTTCAAATTTGCTCATTGAATACACAGAGAACTGGAAACAAGTGCCCCTTGCCCCTCCCGACAGGTAAGTGTGTAGAACCGCACGGTGGCTTTGCTTATGGATGGTCTATAGTATCTTCCAGCTCACTGCTGCGTACAAGGCCGACTCGTTTGAACACAAGGTTAATTTGGGTGTTGGCGCCTATCGGGACAATGATGGCAAACCATGGGTACTACCCGTTGTTAAAAAGGTATGTGAAGGGAAGGGAATATGCTTCCATGGATGATTTTGACGAATTAGTACATGTGTAACGCAGGCAACTCAATTGCTGTTGAGCGATGAAACGCTCGACCATGAGTACTTGCCCATCACAGGTCTCCCAGAATACACCGCTGCGGCTGCGAAGCTAATCCTTGGATCTGAATCACGTGTTATCAAGGAAAATCGAGTTGTCAGCGTACAGACTATATCTGGGACGGGTGCTAACCACCTCGGAGCCCTTTTTATGTCCCGATTTTATGTGTTCAACGGTGACAAAAGGGTCTATCTCAGTGACCCGACCTGGGGTAAGCGTCCTGTCCCTACTCATTGTCGTTTGAATAACAATTAACCGGTGATGATATCATAGCCAACCATCAGGCAATCTTCCGAAACGTCGGGATCGAGCCTGTTGACTATCCATATTATGACCCCAAGACAATCGCGTTAGACTTCACTGGGTTGATGAATGCACTTAAGACGGCGCCCGAGCGTTCTATTTTTTTGCTCCATGCTTGCGCCCACAATCCAACAGGCGTAGATCCTACCCAAGAACAATGGCAGGCGATCGCGGACGTCATGCTTGAGTGCAAGCACTACGCATTCTTTGATTGCGCATACCAAGGGTTCGCCAGCGGCGATCTCGACAGGGACGCACAAGCGGTACGATACTTTGTCGATCGTGGTGTGCCGCTGCTTGTATGTCAGGTTAGTGAACTGTACACACGAGGTTAAGAGAGGGAAGTCTGATGTCCTGTTTGGCCCTTTCAATCCCTGACAATAGAGTTTTGCAAAGAACGCCGGTTTGTACGGCGAGCGAGTTGGCGCGCTCCACGTCGTCTCTCCGAACATGGAGACGGCGAAGCGAGTGAATAGTCAGCTTTCGGTGTTACAGCGGAGCGAAATTAGCAATCCTCCCTCCCATGGAGCTCGGTTGGTATGTGGGACAACAGCAATGTGTTACAGGTGTTTGACAGGCGCTTGCATAGATCACGCTCATTTTATCAGATCCCGACCTCTTTGAGGAGTGGAAACGGGATATTGCCACTATGGCTAATCGTATTATTTCAATGCGCAAAGAGCTTCATAGACTGCTGACGCAGGAACTGAAGACGCCCGGTAACTGGGACCACATCATCGACCAGATTGGGATGTTCAGGTAAGTGAAACCACCAGAATACGTGTGAACCACCCTTGCTGATCGCATTGGTGCTTTTTTTTTTTTTTTTTTTTTATCTCCAGTTACACGGGAATCAACCCGGAACAAAGCAAGGCATTGGTGGCGAGGGCGCATGTCTACCTGACTGGCAACGGCCGGATTTCGATGGCAGGGTTGAACACCAGCAACATCCGGTACTTTGCAGAGAATTTAGACAAGGCCGTCCGTGAGACGCTGTAAGACGGCAGGAAGGAGTAATAGTAGCATCGAACAGGTAGTAATTGATGTGCTTTATGGCAAGCCTCGTTCTACGTCATTGGAAGTGTCATTGAGACGAACGCATGGGGTTGGTGTGACTGAGCCTAGGTTGTGACAGATCAGGAACCGGGGAAGAGGCGAGATGACGTCATAGTTTCGTGTTGTTTTGCCGGGTCTTCTTGGAGAGAAGAGGAAGAGGGGAGGCGCGGTGGGACATAGGAATGAGCTGCCATATGGCCAAGGACAAAGCAGGGGGTAAGAGAGGGAGGGCGCAGCGTTGAGTGGAAATGAGGAGGGCATGTGAGCCTGGGACGGGAGTAGTGATAGGCGGAGGGAAATGAAGGGTTGATGTGTGTGATGACGTAGCGGGACAACGGCGGAGCGCGAGCCAGTGTGGAAAATTTGCCTTTATCCCGTTTCTAGTTGGACATCTCTCTCCTTCGTTTTCCCCACATAGACAACTGACTTTCTGCGTGCGCTGTGAGTGCTGGGTGTCGACGCGTCCTGCGTGGAGTGACAGCGTGCAGCAGACCGCGTGGATCGCAGATTTGCAGGATCCGGAAACGGGTCATTTTGCAAGTTGTGCTGATTCGTTGATAGAGAGTGGTGTTGTGCAAGCGAGTTGCGTCATTTTGCGGTGTCAGCAGCAGGCAAGACGTTGGCTCTTCTCTGGCCACCTTCAAACCCCCCCCATCCAGGTACTTGTCTCCTTATACCACTCCTCCGCCCCGCTGACTCCCCCAATGGGCTCCGTCTTCTCAGTTTCCTTTCTCTCCTTCCATCATCCGATGGGCTCTTCTTCCCCACCAGCTCCCTCCTCCCGCCCCACCCATATTCCACTTCCGCCGCCTCCTTCCTTTTCTGCCTTTCTATCCACACCCTCTCCCTCTCAGTCCGACGACCCTTTTGCTGAAGATGTTCACTCCCCCTTCCTCCAGTTCTACACCGCGCCCTCTACCCCTTACTCCGACTCTGACCCCTTCCAGTCTCCCAAAAACCTTCAGCCTCCGTCTCCCGCCGTAGAATATTTCACGCCCCCCAGCTCTCCTTTTGCAGACCTGCCCCTTCTTCCCCCTGCACCCTTACCCGTCCTGGTCCCTGACCCCCAGCCACCGTCAGCAAGACTGCCCTCTCCCCCATCGTCGTCAGGCTCGTCCGCCGTCCCTCATCCCGCAGACACCTATGTCTCTCCCAGCCCTTATGGCACCGATGATATTTATCCTGGCTTACCCGTGGACATTGTCAGCGATCTTATACTCGACGACGGCAGTCTCACCGCTCTTGAAAAAATTTATCTATTTTGCAGAAGTAAACAGGTTATACATCGATCCTATGTTGTTAAGAATATGCCCACTCTCCTCCAGCATGTGCCCCCCCAGGAAGCAGTCGAGTATGTCCTGCCCCTCTTTCGCGAACTTGTCCTGGATCCCGGTAGGCTTTCATCTACCCCTTGTTTGTTTCCGATCCAATTGATCTCCCTCCCCATTTCCCCATCTTGTGGGTGCCTATAGATGAAACTGTGCAGGAAGAGTTCAGTCCGTTCCCTAACAGACATCATATGGTGGTTTTTCACGGTCAGTGATCGAACGTGCTTCATTTTTTATTCTTACTCGCCCGCTGATGGATATCCCTTCCGCAGCATTGTCAGGTAGTTGTGGATTACGGCTGGGAGGGAGGTGGTGATAATCTTTTGCCTCTTGCCCAGATACACTTCCAAACGTTCACGCCTCTATTTGGTACGCTGATCCTGAGTAGCAATGGCAATGTCTCTGAGACCGCCCGCTACTCGGTCACTACGCTGTTGGAGCGGATCAAAAAGGCCGACGACTATGACGCAGTAAAGTGTGGTCAGGAGGTTCGACCCCCTCTTCCCCCAGAGAATCTATGGAAGGCTCCTGCGCCGGACTATGCAGTAGACGACCCCGAGATAGTAGAAGAAGAACCTCAGATCGGTCTATTCGGCCCGCAGGAAAGGGTATTAGTGAAGCAGGAAGTCCTGTCCTCTATTGTCATTGCCTTGGGTCGCCTTGATTTCAGGTGGGAACAAGATCCGGTAGAGGATGCTATGATAACTGTGGGGCAGAATGTTGAAGATCGGCGATCGTGGCTAGAGGCTCAGAATGATGACGGAGTTCAGGTCGTTTCTCCAGGTGAACAGGGCAACGGCGAAAATGGTGTGACGACCTCCACCCACCTCGAGGCTTCGACGTCTAACCCCACCACCAAAGAGGACACGGTCAACCCTTATTTTCCGATTGTACCCAGGTCGTTCTCAGTTCCTTCTTCAACGTCATCCACCCCCTCAACCGGCAACTCGTCTAACTCGTCGTCCGATTCCTCTCCGACTGTCCCTGCCGTTGGCGTATCGTCTCATGACGCTGCTCTTTTCGACCCGCTATCATCCTCCTACATATCCAGACCTATGGACTCGGTTCAGCCCACCGAGTCGGATAGCCGGCTTACCTCTCATCATAGTTCGCCTGAGTCTTCTACCTCTGAGGATACAATAGGCGTTGTACAAGAGCCACGACACAGTTGGAATCCTAGTGCCAGCACATCTGCAGGTCATCTCCCTACAAGATACTTCTGAGCCCTATGAGCTTCCTACGCCTCTGAGGTTTCGAAAGTTATCTCCTCAGAGAGGACCCCTTGCATATCAGCTCAGCCTGGGTCATATGGTTCATGAAGAGGAGGAGGATGTTTATTACGATGAACAAGCCACCAATGGACGATGGTCGACCATGCGTCTAGTTGCTGCCGTAGCTACCAGTGGTAGGTTTGCGCTCAGGTTTTTCCTGTTGGTTGGCAAACGCTTACATTCTGTGTAGGGACTTCGGATTTGGAGACCGAGATTTACCTCATCAGGGATGTAGGTCGTTCGGTTAATGATCCTGTTTATTGGGTTAGACGCGAGGCCGCTTTTGCCATAGGAGCGCTTGCCAGAGTCGTTCCTGTTGAATATGTTGTCAGAGATTTGGTGAGTTACATTGATATCCTTACGTTTTGATATTTGTTAATTGTGATATAGGTTCCCTTGTTTGAGCGTCTTGTTGCTGATCCGCATCCTGATGTCCGCCAAAACATACTCTTCTCACTTCCTCCTCTTGCCCAGAGGCTCGCTGTTGAACAGCGCCGGGACATCACCTATCGGACCCTGACAGCCCTAGCAGAAGATCCTGAAATCACAGTTCGCGAAAGCGCTCTAGATACGTTGTCAGAGACGATTTATGCATTCCTTGACGATCCACAAGGTCCCCCCGGCTTTCTAATGCACATGTTTCTCGGTCGTAGGGAAGACAAGAAAGTTCGTAATGGAACTCGGCTGATCACATTCGAGATTCCTCCCCCACTGGAGGCTTTTTATCTCGACACCAAAAGGCCCTTGACTCTGGCGTTCGGGTTTCCTGCCGTGGCCTTAACGCTAGGCCAAGCTCGCTGGAGCGAGTTGAAAGATGCATACCTCGACCTTGCTGACAACCGTATGAATGATGTTAAGCGCTCTCTAGCTGCTGGCATAGGAGAAATTGCCAAGATCATTGGAACAGAGAATGCACGTGGGGACCTCGTCAACGTGTGGTGGAATTCCCTCAACTGCAAGGATAGTCTGACCCGCATACGAGCAATTGAGAATCTGGCGACGTTTATCGGGGTAGTAGGGAATGAGCTCGGTTTGTCTTTCTGGGCTGGTATTCTGCGGAACTGGCAAGCCAGCGTCTTTACGGGATGGAGGGAACGCAAGATTATCCTTCTTGAATTGGTCAGGATGGCGGACACGTTGGGTGTCGATATCTTGCCTGTGGTCAAGGATATCGAGGCACAGGCTTTCCTCGACCCAGAACAAGGAGTTCGCGATATAGCAGTGGGGAATGTGCGTTGCCATCTTGCTCCACTCATATACAGAAAAATTAATGATTTTTTTCGCTTTGATGTCCCTTCACATATAGCTTCCCAGGATTCTGGAATGGCTGGCCCCCCGAAAAGATCTTCGGGATGATCTCAATCGTGCAATTACACAGCTGCTCCGTTCAACATTTCGTAGAAGAATGACGTATGTGGGCCCTCCTTGCTTCTCAACCTGTGCTTCACGAATGTCAGCTCATTGGAATTTGATTCGTAGTTTCGCCTCCTGTCAGAGATCAATATTTTTGGCTGCTGTTGAGGCCGGACAGAAACCTTCGGCGGCGCTTAGTGACGACATGCTCCAAGCTATCTATGAATTGTCCCACGATAGCGTCACAGACGTCAGGATTTCTGTTGCTCGGTGTGTTGGGAGCATATGTGGTGAGTACACACTCTCACGACCAAGTTAAGCAATGCAACGAGGCTGATGTTCATGAACCTTCAGACATGTTTGCACGAGAATCCGAACCCATCCCTGACCTGCTTGCCGAACTTGTCCAACGCCTTTCACAAGATAACTCCTTGTCGGTGAAAACCTTCGTTTCTGATTCTGCGACCTTGGTAGGTGAACACTCCGTGGTCTTCCTACCATCCGAGGGTCTCGCGGAAATCACGTCTACACTACCGAAGAGATCAAGGCATTTCTCTAAGCCTCCACTCCCTCACCGAAGTTCTTCTATATCCATTCCATCGGCTGTTGGTCTTGCAGATACTGAAAATTATTCAACGGAAGTCAGTGTCAGTGCGATTGATATGATGGTACTTGACGGGCAAGGCAGTGCTGTGGGTTCAAACCTGCACCCTATATCTGCGTTAGGTGGCGGGCCCGATACACCGCTGCCAATGGCAATCGGATCAGACCACTCGTTGGCCCAGAGTCGCACCAACATAAGCATGGCTGGTGTGATGGACGTTGATAACACTCCGGAGTGATGTGGTCGGCGAATAGGTTTAGCAGAGTGCGGACGTGCCTAGATGAGGCACCCAATAATATGACCGTGGGTGGCGGCGGCAGTAGTGAAGCTGAACCTCATGTGGTTAACGGTTCCATTTCAGGCAAGCTCATGACCACGGCTCTGCTTGCCCTGCCACAATGTACCTGTTTGCTACTTACCTACCCCTTTTTCATTCTTCGTTTGTTTGTTTTATTGGTTTGCCTCCAGTATGGGCATACTACCTAGTGCTAATACTTTTCCATCATGGTGCACGAATTATACTAGTTAACTCAGTCAATATCTCATGTTTGCATAGGCGGTATTTTTATCAAGGCTTCTCGATCATCATGTGCAATGTTCATCAGAAAGGACGTTCCCTTGGGCCGGTATGGCATGGGATCAGTTTCTTGATGAATTGATCTACATGCGTGCATTGTCGGGGGTAAAGGGGCCAGGTGTTTGATATGAGCGCCGGGTTCCCCTTCTGACACCTGCGTCCACTTGGAATCCTGAGCAGAGCTCACTGGAAGCATCTTTCTTGTTTCTCCACTTCGGAACTCCACTCCCCTCCCGGAATCAAATCCGCTCTGTACGCCATCCCTTCTCGACTACCAACAACTTGTTCCTTACCAGTCTTGTCTTAGCTCACTTTACACTCCTTTGCTCTAGGCCATTCTTCCCTTCACCTCCTTACTCCCCTACCCCTACGCCGTAGGATACGTCTCATGAAGATATGGACATGGTCTATTTCCCTGGAAAGTTGAGTCTGAACCTAAAGGCCTTCCGCTATGGTGTTTTGGGTTAGTTTCAGTCTATGCTACGCCTGATGTACTCAGCTTGACGCCATACGCAGGTATCTTCCTCTTGTATAATGCTGTGATTGCGAGTCTTGCGGTGTGGAACCTGGGTCTTGTACGCGGCTTTCCTATAGAGTGTATGTGATAGTCATCCTTCTGCCCTGTTACAAAGGGACGTTTCTGACTTCCGCAGTGCCATTGCAGGAAGTCGATTCTTATCTAGCTTTTATTGGTTGCTCTGGGCTGGTTCTCAGCTTTGTTGTGTAAGTGGCACTTGGACATTTCGACAGGCGCTCTTGATATCTCTCCCCTCCCTATTGATCTGGCTAATGATATTTGTAACAACAGCTCTTTTGTAGAGCTTGCTCATAAGCTGTGGTTTTTCGGGACAGTGTGGTTTGAATCTTTATGGGTTACAATGTGGGCATTAATGTATTTCAGTATGCTGGTTTGTCGATTTTTGCGGATCTAGCGACTAATCATCATTGATCAGCTGGCGGAATTGCATTGACGGTCATCGCAACCCGCCAGGACTGCATTACTTCTAATCGGAGTGAGTAGAATCTAACCTTTGTCGAGCAAGTCTAATGTTTTGATAGCTTCGAGATGCGTCTCACTGCAAGTGTTGCTGGCATTCACTTGGCTGTGTGCCATGACCCGTGCGTAGTCAACCAGGCCTGCTGATTAGTATTGCTTACACTTGCCTTGTCCAGTCATCATCTACTTTGTTGTACTAATGTTTGCAATCTTCATCAACAAGAAAAAGGATCCAACCATTTGGTATTCCATGATGCGCAAGTTTCCCTGGTCTGGAACATGTGCCATCCTTTCCAAATCACCGCCAACAGCAACGATACCGCGTTTCCGAAACACGGTGCCCATAATTCATGCCCCCAGACCAAAACATGCCCGCCCAAACGGCAGAAGGGAGCGCATATTTTCTTATCGATCAGGTCTTACCCACGAGTACCAAATCGAGCACTACCGTCCTCCCAGTGTTCTTGAACCCGAAACTCGTGTCCTTGAACCCCCAGCAGCAGCAGCTCCTCCCGTGATTCGACCGCCCCTTATACCGGCCATGGATGCAGACACAGCAGACAGTATTGTGTCTTCTCTCTATCCTCTGTATATGCAGCACGCCATCAGCAGCGCTAACCTGGTACCACTTCGTCCAGAAGCGGCATTAACACATGCCTCCGCCAATGCCGCCTTTCAAGTAGCACGAGCACCTGTGCAAGCCCCATCCTCGCCACCACCGCTAGGTAGCTGGCCGCAGCCAGATATACTCTCGCAACCTGTCTCCCGCGGTAAACGGAAAAAACCGCCCCGGGCGCTTCAGCTTGATCATACCTTCGACGATGCCAGCGAAACGACAAGACCCAGGGAGCACGGCAGGCACTCTGGTGGTCCTAACCCCCCTTCGTCGTATTCGCCAGTGCGTCCTGTAGGGCCACGCAGACGGTCTGGGAGTTCCGACATGACTCGCCAACCACCTGCTCTGGCTTGAAGAAGGGGATGCTCTTGGAAGTGTCAAGTATCATGTACGTTATTAGCTGTTGTAGGATATGGTAGCGCTCAGACAATGGGACCAAATATAGACTCCGCACTCTTTTGTTCTCCCCACGTGATCCGCAAGCACATTGTTCCTCATGCCGTAGCGCCTCTTGTTCATAAAGGCAGGGGGCCTGGGTGGCACCGGTCCCTCTCCGACGGTGGCTTCTGGCTTCAGTCTACCCGTAACGTCGCTTACCGACGCTGCTTGACGATACCCCCACGATCCTTCAAGAGTCTCTCTCTTAACACTGTCTGCGTGCCGGCCTCACGAGACACATCCGAGTTGATTTCCTCTGCCTACTGCGATGGAAAACTTTTTCCTTGTAATACGCACCACTTTCTTCGGTGAGCATCATCCTGCATCCAATGAAACATTCGCTGACATTTCTGTCTATACAGCACTTCTTTTGATGTTTTCGCTCTTGTTGCTTGGGTTTGCCGCTTGGAATATCAGTGCAATGTCAGCTGCTGGACACCATGGTGAGCTCAATGAGGAGGAGACTGGATCCCTGAATGGTATACTAATGCTATTTTGTGATTCCAGCACCAGGAACCTCTATCTTTATGATTGTTACGAGCTGTGTGCTCTTTTTCTTCATTGGATCGTGAGTTGATATACTCCTTGATGTGAAACGGAGCTTACAATCCGATTGTGCTGCAGTGCGACAATCGAATATTATAAGCCTGGGGTTCGATCCGCAAATGTAGTAGCCGAGTGCGCATGGGTGGCAGTAGTCGCGTTGTTTCAGCTTGGTGAGTCGGGCCAAGCTCGCTGTATAATATGACTTGTTCATACGTGACACAGGTGCTGCAATTAGCACCACCGCTACTGGTTCTCCCTTAATCTGTCGAACAACTGGTAGGTCTATCATAGTGTCGAGGGGAAATCGAGATCTTCAACACCGCGCCCGCAGGTGATTGGAACGTCTGTGCGTCGGCCTCTGTCCTTGTCCCGGTATCATGGTTGAACACCGTCATTGGTAAGTCCACATCAACACCTACGGTATTTCTGGTGATGGGAGCGTGATGCTTTGTACAAACCCAGCATTCGCATATTTTTTCACGCTCTTCACCAGCGTCGTGTCTCATGTCCACGTCTACCCCGATATTTGTGCAAGGACAATCTACACAGTAGAATGGTTCGTAGACCCCAAGCTCAAGGCATTCCTACAACAGGTGGGGTCCCGGCCAAGACCGGTATCTTGGTCGGCGTATCTTGACGGTATCAGGTCCACCGCAGGACGGAAACAGCTTTATGAGCTAGAAATTGGGTACGGTGATGTGGAGAAGGCCCCTTGGGCAGAGAACATGAGCGTTCGCCGTGGAAAGGACGATCCCTATTCACTCTCAACGACAACGGGATCATATAATAGAAGCGGTCGGTCAACTCCGTACAGCTCTGTACCCTTGAGCAACCGAACGGGATCAGTGTCCAAACATAGCGGTCATTTATCCTATCCGGACTCGAGTACTCAATCAACACTGGCCACGGAGAATGCCCCACTGCCTCCCATGCCCCCCAAAATTCTATCGAAGGATGTTTCCTCAAGTTCTTTTGGCTCAAGATTTGTAGAAAGGCTGAGCCGTGATCTGTGGCGAACAACGCAACCAGTGCTTCCTCAAATCAGTACTGGAAGCCCATTCCCATCGACAATAGATAACCACGACTTGCCCATCCCTCTTCCTCACAAATCGGAATGGATACGGGCTGATGGGAAGTTTTAATCTTTCAGGACCCGTGGACCTTCGATCTTGCAATAATGTAGATTCCCATAATGACGCAGGACAGTATACAACGGACTTGTATGATAATCACCAGCTGTATAGACATTGTACCAACAATCAACGCTGCGATGAATCAGAGACCTATCACTAGCAGTCCTCATACGGAATGGCTGCTGCCTGAAGACGTAGTTTGAGTCTCTGGACTTGATCTTGCGAAGCAACTAGCTCAGCCTGTGTCTGGCGTAGCTGTTCCCTTGCGGAGACAAGCGCTTCTGCTCCCTCTGAACTTAGCTCTCCTGCACCAAGCGCAACTCCTAGGATTTCGTTATAGGGATGTCCATATTTGAGCAAAGGTAAAGAGTTCACCTTCCATTAGCTTGATGATGCGCCAGAAACGTAGAATGATGAGGAGCGACGCCAGTTCTTGCTCCCTTCCCTTCAAGGTAATTTCTAAGACAAGACTCGAGATGATGACGAAGGCATCGAACAGATGTAGAGTGGCCAGGGGAAGCCCGCCGAATGGGTTGTAATAATGGGGTCCAAAGGCAAGAAGGGCAGCGATGATTTCAACTAGGAAGAGACAGGTAATTCCAAGAGAGACGTGTGACAGAACGCCGAGCCATGCCGGCGCGTCTTCGCCTGGTTCATCGCAATGACTCGCAAGGAAACTATATCCAAGGTCTGCGAGAACACAAGCAGAGTCTATTGTAAGCTGGACGAAACAAACGTACTTGTCAGGAAAGAACAGTCTTTATCACTGATAGGACAGGATGACAGACCAAGAACAGGACGAAAAGATGCGCCCTACGGGCCTCAATTATATGGCCGACCCGACGTTGCCAGCCTCGGGCCCTATGCTTGAACGATTGGCCAGTGAACGCATCGTCGGTGATGCGGCTCCATGGGTGTTCGGTTGTTGTCGGGGACGATGACCCACGGTGCCCTGGCATGGTGAAACCTGACTACAGCACCTGCGGAAGTACAAGTGTGTGCCTGCTCAGACCTTCGGGTACTACCTTATCATCAAGCTGACAATCACGGCCAGTCTATATTTACCTCAACTTCAATGTTTGTTTACTTTGCAATGGCAATGTCTCTGTCTTTCTGAACCAGGTTCATCGTGTTCGTAGAAGGTCTTGACCATCGTCAGTTCAGGAGAGTCTCCTAATTTATAAAAGTCGCGGTAGGTAGCAACCAGTCAGCGCCCGCGCCGGCGGGCCTCACCCAACTTAACAACACAGCATATACAGGTGTCAGTGTTCATCTTGACGCCTGTCACCTTCATTCCATGCATCGCAAAACTGATAGTCATAAAGCCATGGCCTGGTCGCAAAACATCGGACATACATTTCTTTTCCCTTTTCTTCTTTCTTCAGCTGACCACTGTCAGTCTTTTCCTTCGTTGACCGTCATTCTTTTTTGTCCCTGGCGGCCTTTAGTTTCTTCCTTTATTTTTTCTCTTCCCTTTCATTTAGTCGTGTCGGCTCCTCGAACGAGGGAGAATGAAAACGTCGACCAAGTTATGGATTGGGTTTCGAATGTGTCGTGTTGTGGTTTTTGGTAAGTGTTCCTCAGGTTGTGAATCAGTGCCTTTCTGACCGCTTCAAGCCCTCGCTACGATTATGAGCATGGCACTCTCGGTAATTTACGCCGTTCTATTGATTCGGGAATGGAAATTCTACAATGATGCGCAACGTACGAACGGATTCCTCCCTTGTTTTATGTAAAGCCACTCATAAAATTATTTGCAGGTGCAGTTTTAATCATTATTCTCGTCATTGATGGATTTTCGACCATCCTGCTATATCTCATGTGAGTAATAATTTCAGTCTTTCAAAAAGGTGGCCCTTATGTTCACGCACGACTTCAGGATTATCGTTCGGTTTCGTTTATGGCTGGACGGGGCTCGAGTGGCATTTCTTGTACTCTTTCAAGGAGGTAGGCACACAGGTTTTCAATCGCCGACCTCTTACTCACAACCAACAGGCGGCACAGTCACATTCGCTATCTTCAACTCTTCCTTACCTTGCAATAATTTAGGTATGAAGGAATCAGATTGCAATACAGTTTAAACTCACCGCGCAGTCAGGCTCTGTTCAAACCTGCAAGACAGTGATGACAGTTGCTATATTCGGGGGCTGGTCGCTTACAGGACTCCGTGAGTGTGGAACCAGCAGCAGCCGCCATTCCTAGCTTATTGAAGTGTTTCAAGTTATACTTTATGCCTTTTGTCTAGCTATTATGTCACATATTCCTCAACCTCCGCCGCCTCGCAACCCAGAGGAAAGCCTCAACGATACGGCAAAGAACCTGGGCCATTCTTCATCTCCCTCAGTCGCCAGCACTGCAAGCTCGAGAACGTGGACTACAGACTCCAAGTCTAACAAGTGGAGTGATGAAAAACGTCGTAGCTTGATTTCGGAATCGGGCTCGGAATATTCGGAAATATCCTGGATTGGGTCACGTATTTCTCCTGACTCTCGCGCAACGACGCCTCGCTCGAGGACCCCTTCTAATGCAAGCCGGGGCACCACGCCCGCAGAGCGTTACGGGGTTTACAGGCCAACCACCCCTAATTCCATTCGATCCCCGGCGGCAAGCTCCATTTCCAGCTCTCTATACCCAGCCAAGTCCGTCGCTAGCTATAATAGCGGTCACCATAACTTTGCTCCGCACCCGATGGGTTACTATTCAACTCCGGCCACTCCCTTTCAGACCTCAAACCCGCGACTTCCATTCCTTCCCAATCCGTTTTTGGAGCCAGTATCCCGCAGCGGAACGCCAGCATCGATAGCTTCCTTCCACAGTGATGGATTTTTGTATACCCCGCACGCCCACGTAAGGAACTTGATCGGCCCCTCGATTCCCCCTTCTTTACAGGCTGGGGGTCGGATCCCTGCTCATCCTCCTCCATACCAAGATCACCACGAAGGCTTCGTACCAAGGAATGTGCTAGAAGGGCCGGTCTCCGTACCATCTCGTCCTGAGGTAGTGCTTGATAGATTGAACAATTCCCCAACACCTTTGAACTTACAATATGGAGCGCCAGCAAGACGACTGCAAGAGGCCCTCAAGTCTCCTGGTGCAGCAACGGTATTATCCCACAGTGCAAGCATTCGTGTTCTCCCCAACCGACGTGCTAGCTTGCTTTCTGTCCCCCGATCACCTTCTCCTTACAACTTCCCTCTTCAAATGGGTTTACCTGCTTCTCCAAGGGCGCTGCTGTTGCCCACACACCCACAATTGCACCCCATGGATTTGCACGCAGCCCAGCGATTCCATGAGGTTCGGCGTTTTGGTTCGTCGCCAGATTTACGGCTGGGTACCCCTGTTGCGGGTGTCCACAGAAATCTCAGCGCTGGGTCCACAACGAGTTCGGCCGGGTCTGTTTCTGTGCACAGTTTGCCTGCCCAGGGTATCAGGCCTTTGCTTCTGGATCCCTATCAGACGAGGCAAGTTCGTTTTACCCCTGGGTAGGCAACCGTACTCTGCCAGTATTGCGATCATTGCTTCTGTGGGGCAGTTATTATGTATGACCCTAAGACAACTCCTAGGTCAAGAAATTGTCACATATCTTATCCTGTCCCCGTCAATACAGATGTTCATTAGATATAATTTATCAGCTCTTGGGCCGTAATTCCAGAAGTACCTAACGGTTGTATATACATAGCCAATGTATTTGTATCGTCCAACGAGAATGACGTCAGCGATCATAAGCTTCAGTTGGGCGCTAGACAAACAGTTCCTTTCCTCAAACTGTAACTACAGACTCATTGTGTGATGCTCCTTCCTAGGGCTACAAAGGGGATTTATCAAGTTGGCCTGAGGCGATCATGCTTGCACCTGCAACGAACCGGGATGCGCGTGCCTTCGGGTTGGAAGCCAGAAGTAGCACAAAAACTGTGGAGGACGGCCTACGCCAAGCGCGCCTTCGGAGCTGGTGTCGTTGCGAGCGTTGGTCTCGGCATTTCTGCGTTCACAGGGCCCAAGGTTCTATGCGAAGGTAGGTGAACGGGGAGCTTAGGCGGAAGGCTCATCGTGCTGATATGTCCAAGCCCCACCCTCGTCCGCAGGTTCCCCTGGTCCGGGAGGTACGGCTGGATACCCCCCTCATCCGCAGTCCTCTGTGTCAGCGTATGAACTCTCCTTTGGTGCTGTAACGGGTGTCTGCGCGGGCGTATTTGTAAAAAAGGGAGCGAAGGCTGTTGCTTGGTTGTTAGGCGGGGTGTTTGTGCTCTTACAGGTGTGTTTGTCTCGCGGCGTATACGAGCATAAATGATAACAGCTCCAAGTATCTTGGTTCAAAGTCGATCGTGAGAGTGGACTGGGCTAGGGTGTCCTCACGTTTCGAAACCTTATTTCACACTCGAGACGCAGCAGGTGATCTGAGACCACCGAGTGTAGTGTCACTCTGGAGATGGTTGATTGATTTCTTGACGGCCGATTTTCAGCCGAGAGCGTCGTTTATCGCAGGAT
The DNA here is from genome assembly GCA_004296355.1 of Lepiota venenata. Classification (NCBI taxonomy): domain Eukaryota; kingdom Fungi; phylum Basidiomycota; class Agaricomycetes; order Agaricales; family Agaricaceae; genus Lepiota; species Lepiota venenata. The sequence continues at coordinate 1,748,885 of RCFS01000003.1, forward strand.
TTGCTCTGGGCATTCGCATTGGCTAATTGTATGGTACAGCGTGTATGTAAATCCGTGCCTGTAGCGATATACATACACAAACAAATCAGAATTTTTGGAAAAGGAACCTTGGGTTATCATCAAAAACAGGAAAATGGGTCGTCGGGCAAAAAACAAGCAGGAGCCTCCCCAACCTCTTCTCAAGTCTGCAACCTCTTTAACACCTTTGACCAAAGGGAAGCGCAAGGCCGATGACGATAAAACTGCTGAACTAAGGCCAAACAAGAAACTAAAAGAGAGCCTGTCGAAACAGAAATCCGTTGTACCGAATGGGAAGGGTCGACCACGAAAAGCCAACAACAGGGAAGGATTTGGGAAAACAGCAAAAGGATCACCCCAAGCGATCGATGAAGCTTCTGCAGACGGGCAGGAGGATATTGAAGAGGTGGATTTCAAGGCTTCAGCTAGGTGCGTTAGATTCCCTCCGTTCTTAGATGCTTATTCCTCATTCTCATCATGCTTTTAGGTCACTGTTCGATGAAATTGATGACGAACTTCCTGAATTCCAAGGTGATTTGGATGAGTTTGAGGGGGACGATGATCCCGAACTGGATGAGTACGTTTCCTCGAAAGCGCTACGGAGACTATCTACTTATTGTGGCATTAGTGACGAGCCTCTGCGAGAAAACATACAAGAATTTGATTTGGGGTCAGATGAAGAAGAGCTCATACTCGCACCGACGAGAATGAAAAGATCCAAACAATCCGAACGACCAGCAAAAATCATACCCACCGCCTCTGAGGTCAGCGACTCAGACGAATATGAAGAAGACGAAAAGGTTACTATAGTTAACATGGAAGCTCGGTCGCGCGCATTGGATGAGGCGGCCGCGGCAGAGGCTGAGTTGGACGCAGAAGAGTTTCGTCATGCAGCACTGGAAGGCCAGGAGGAAGAGGATTTAGATATGGACGATGATGAACAGGAGGCTGATGATGAACACCATTTACCTACAGCTGCTGAGAGAGAAGAAGAGAAGGCGCAGGGTGGACCAGACGTTCATACCGTCCAGCAACGAATGAAGTATTGTGTTCGTGTACTTGGAAGCTTCAAGAAACGGGCTGAGAAGAGTCGGTGGGTGCTTCCACTCTTTTGTGATTTTCAGTAAATAGGTATTGATGATTTGAATAGGTCACGAGCCGATTATATTGAACAATTGACATCAGACATTGCGAGTTACTATGGCTATAACGACTTCCTCGCCGAGAAGTTGTTCCACCTCTTTCCTGTACCTGAGGTATGCTTGCACTATCCCGACGTGGTCTATCATCTGACCAGTCTCCGTCTCCAGGCAATTGAGTTCTTTGAAGCTAATGAGGTGCCCCGGCCAGTTACGATTCGAACAAATACACTCCGTACTCGAAGACGAGATCTAGCCCAAGCCCTAATCAATCGAGGGGTCAATTTGGAGCCAATTGGGAAATGGACCAACGTTGGGCTCCAGGTTTTCGAAAGCAGCGTTCCCATTGGTACGCTCGTTTGTACGTCCTAAAGTGCAATACGCCTGACCAATATGCTATTAGGTGCCACACCTGAATACCTGGCCGGACATTATATGCTGCAAGCAGCATCGTCATTTCTGCCTGTGATTGCGTTGGCGCCACAGCCAAATGAACGGGTTCTCGATATGGCATCAGCACCAGGGGGGAAAACGACACATATTGCAGCCCTGCTCCAAAATACCGGTGTAGTCTTCGCGAATGATGCCAATAAAGCCCGCACAAAGAGCCTTACGGCAAATATTCACCGCCTTGGGTGCAAGAATGTGGTTGTATGTTCTTACGATGGCCGAGAATTCCCGAAGGTTATGGGTGGTTTTGACCGCGTCTTACTGGATGCCCCTTGCAGTGGCACTGGCGTCATTAGCAAGGATTCAAGCGTCAAGGTCAATAAGGTAAAAGACATGTGTGGAACTGCTGTAGAATGACGTTGATCCTAAATTGAACAGTCCGAACGTGACTTCACGCTCCTTTCGCACCTCCAAAAACAACTCATCCTATGCGCTATTGATAGCGTGAGCCCTGACTCGAAAACAGGCGGCTACCTCGTGTATTCGACATGTTCGATCACAGTGGATGAGAATGAAGCGGTGGTTGACTATGCTCTACGAAAGCGGCCGAATGTGAAGTTGGTTGATACCGGCTTGTCGTTTGGACGTGGCGGTTTTACGAAATATCGGGGCAAAGTTTTTAACCCTAGTGTGAGCCTCACTCGACGCTTCTATCCCCATGTCCACAACATGGACGGGTTCTTCGTCGCCAAGTTCAAAGTTGAGAGACGATCAAAACACAGGGCAGATGGGACTCCGGTGATGGTTGCTGATGGCGTTGAGGAAACTCAAGAAACAACCTTCGATTCGGATGAAGACCGGCCATTCATCGAAAGTGAGTTCACCCTGACCCGCTTTTCTCATGGGAAACTTCGGATGCTCAATGTTTCATAACAGAGGCAAAACGAAGACACATGAAGGTCAAAGGGCTCAGACCTCGACAAGTCCCATCGCAAGTTCCAACAAAAGCATAGCTACAAAATGAAGTTAGGCCGATATTCATTCTGGGATATTCTCATATACAGTGCGCCTTGGAACAAGTCACTTGTTGATGTTGATCTAGGTGCACGCCCGCTTGTGATGAATCGGCTACTGGTGGCAAGTGAGTACTATAGGAGATGCTATTTAGAGATAAGAGGTGTCTGTATCCGTACTCCTAGGATTATGAGGCTGTCAATAATAGTTCAAAGGTCCATAATGCGGGTCCGAGTATGTCCTTGTTGGACTGTTGTAAATTAGTAAGTGGCTTGCTTGCTTTGCCTGTATATCAGATACCCGCATGAGATCAGCTCTACTCGAGAAAGAGGCCGAACAAGCGAACCTTCTACCTTTAAGGATCCTTAACCCAGATGTAATACTTGCTAGCCATAACGATATAGTTGCTCCAAGAGCCATCCATACCTGTAGCGGATTCGGGGAAAGGCTAGTCATTTTCTATTTATAGTTCAGAGTGGGTCATCCTGCGTACAGCATTTCCCCAGGACAATGTTAGCGAGCCATCAGATGCATCCCGGACTCGGGAACGAACGACGGCGACAAATATTACGTCGAGAAGAAAGACGACCGTAGTCAGGAGAGCTGCCAGACCGCTTACTGCACAAATGAGAATAGAAGGGGCTCGGGCAGGTCCATTTGATCCGCGACGATGCATGGACAGGGAGAGCAGAAGGGCTATGAATATAATACCAGTGACTAGAAACGTGTAAAAGTCAACGCATGGTACGCTAGGAATGATAAAGACCTACCGATGGGATGGAGGATCAGAGCGCCCGTGGTGACACGGGAAATTAGATTTCGGAGATCCTGGACTTGGCTGGGTTCAAGGGTCGTGGGCACTGGGCTAAGACGATTGGAGAAGAGAGCTTACAGAGCCTGGGCGACATTATCGTCGAAAGTGTAGCCAAGCCGGGCATCTGAGCACTGGGAATTCGAGGACCTGTCCAGACCAAAGGCGCTGTGTGTGTATGGTACAGTGTTGTCGGTCACAAGATTTGTCGGGATCAAAACTTAGCGAGCGAGGAAGTCTATTTCGTAGCAGACATACGAAATATGGATCGCTGATACACAATATCCCCATACGCCGAAGTCTACCGACGCGCTGGCTCCGCTGGTAAAGAGGCGAGAATGGACGTCCAGTGCGAGTTTAAAGAGGTATATGGAGTCTACTATGGGGGCAGACTCCTTCCCAGTCACGGGATGCTTGCTTATGTAACACTTCCCGAAATGTACTTCGACAAGTTATCGCATCCCAGCATAACTTGTCGAAGTACATTTCGGGAAGTGTTACATAAGCAAGCATCCCGTGACTGGGAAGGAGTCTGCTATGGGGGCTGAAAGGGAAATCAAGAGGAGCAAAAGAAAGGCTATGAAAAGGAGTAAGGGTGTGATGAGTGCGGACATGCTTGGGATAGTGGGTAAAAAGAACAATGAATAAGAAGGTGGTGGCGGGCTTAAAAGACCAGGCCTATTGTTGTGCACTTCGTCACGACCGTGACTCTCCCGGGAGACAATGACGAGGAGATTGGAGCATTGGGGCCAAAGGATCCAGGAGTGCGCGGTGAAGGAGTGTGCGGGGACGGAGTTGACTTCACACGACCACGACGAGGAGGAGCTCCATCAGTAAGCCCTTGCAAGAAGATCAGCGCGAGTGGGAATGATGGAGAAATTCAGCTTCACGTGGGTGACATTAGAACCCTGACGTTGCACTAGTCGCCGACTTCTTTGATGGCGGGAAATAACATTCTGCGGAACAACCGGGAAGCGAGCACGAGAAATTTGGCGTGTCCCGGGAACGAGCACATGGTGAACAGGCCTGGGTGGTGGTGTTGGCGCACAAAACTGATTAGAGACCCGGGTGGTTCAGGGGGCGGAGACGTGGGAGGGAGGTTGAGCAGGACATTGAGCCAGCATGGAACGATCCGGTGACGTGATTTCGGTTGTTGAAATGGAATTGCAAAAGAAGAAGACTACCAAATACAGCGACCACAGATACCGTCCAAGAGCTCTTCCACATCGTCTAGGGGTACACAAAAAGGCTCTGTCACTTCGATCAACAGCATGGGTGCCTCCGAGAGACAATGGCCAGCGATGAGATAAGGACAGGGCAGGGGGTTTCGTTGGGAAAAACAAGGCTGGCCAGCATGGAGACGACCCTGTCATGTAAACACGGGTAGACACCAAACAACATCCAAACACGATGGTCCAATAAATAGAAGGAGCACCTAAAAATGTCTGTCTCTCTATCCCTTCCTTCCTATTTTCTCTCATCTCCCCAGCACCCAAGCAGGTTCACAGGCTGCGTAGCACGCATTTCTTTCTCTATCTTGTCGTTTGATACCCTTTCACGCAAGTCTTCCCCTTTCCATCCTCCCCGTCCCTGTGACTCATAGCGCCGTAGCTCACGACCCAGAACTCCATAATGTCTGCCACTGAAGTTCCCGCTACTGCTCCCGCTCCCGTCCCCACTGAGGAAATCAAGCCGACCGAAGCGCCCGTTGTTGAAGCTTCCAAGGTTGAGGAGGTTACTCCCGTAAGTCTGGCTTTGTTTCAGGTTTTCTTCAGGTACTGACGCGTCACTCGAGGCTGCCAAGGATGAGACCAAGGTTGAGGAAACCGCTGCTCCCGCTACTACCGAGGCTACTTCTGCCGTAGCGGATGCCGCCCCCGTTGCTGCTGAGGAGCCTCCCAAGGAAGAGGCAAAGCCTGTAAGTGTACCCTACCATCGTACTTTTTGTGTCCATTGAATTTCCCTTTAGGCTGAGACCGTGGCTAAGAAAGACGAGAGGCCCAAGAGCCCCAGTCTTCTGTCCAAACTCCTTGCTCCTTTCAAGGACAAGAAGCTTAAGTCTCCCAAGAAGGAGAAGAAGAAGGAGCTGTCGGAAGCCTCTGACGAGGCCCCCAAGGACGAGACCGCCGCCCCTGCTGAGGCTCCCGTTGAGCCAGAGGCCAAGGTCGAAGAGGCTCCTGTCGCTGCTGCTGCAGACCCTGTGAAGGAGACGTAAGCACGATTCTAAAAGATAAAAAATCTTACTCCGATCTGATTTGTTTTTAGCGAAACTCCCGCGGTTCCTGCTACTACTGAGGCGCCTGCTACTGAGGCGCCTGCTGCCGAGGCTCCTGTGGAAAAGGTTCGTGACCTGACTTGCGAGTCGCGTGCTCCAGTTCATCCTATTGACAGAGGGAGGAAAAAACGTCCAAGGCTGTCAAGGTTGGACGACGTCTCTCTGCCCGCGTCGGCGACCTCTTCAAGTCTAAGAACAAGCAGGAAGTCGCCACTCCTGCCAAGGTTGACGAGAACCCCCCTAAGATCGAAGAGCCCGCCCCCGTTGCTCCCCTTGAGAACCCCGCCAACACTGAGGCTGCTCCCCCAGCAGCTGAACAGAAAACTGAGGACAACGCTACTGAAGGTACAGCTGCTCCAGCAGCCGCTCCCGTTGTCGCTGCTGCCGCGTAAGGAAAGGGATTGTGTCGGGGCTTCTTGGGCTTCTCTTTCTGAATGACTGTTATGATTTTTTTTTATATTTACCCTTCCTTTCTTGTTTTCCACTCATCTCTCCTCCCATGGATGCATACCATTTGCCGTGTTTCTCCTACCATACGTTCGGATTTGGTCCATTGCTTTATGATCTTCACGACTAGCCTCATCCGCCTTTAGCACCTAATCCTCGGTCCATTTCCCGCCCTAAATACCCCGTAGCTTGCTTCTACTGGATCGTGCCTTACGCTTTAGGTTCAATTGTAATCCTTTTTTTTCTTTTTTGCAGATGAAGGTTGATTGTGTTGCCTCATTTGGCAATGTAATAACTGTCGCTTAAGTCCGTACACAAGTCTACTCTTTTGCTTTCATCCATCATGGCCTCCCAATCTGGCACAACGAAAGACAAGCTGATTGATGATGATGAGGTCTTGCAAGCTGTTATCCTTGCGGATAGCTTCAACAAAAGATTTAGACCTCTTAGTGCCCGCAAGCCTCGCGTAAGGACCCAATTTTGCAGACCCGTTTTTGTACTGATAAACCCTGAGATAGTGCCTACTACCCATCTGCAATGCTCCTCTTCTAGACTGGACATTTGAATCACTCGCACTGGCAGGTGTGCAAGAAGTGTTCGTAATATGCCGATCACATGCTGGACAAGTTCAGGAGGCGATAAAGTATCCTGTTTGCTCTTTCCGCTACCTTCTCCAGCGTTGATTGGACTCGGAAAGGGAGTCGAAATGGTCAAAACCGGGCTCAGGAATGAAGATTGTGCCCATCATGACCTCGAAGGAAACTTATTCTCCAGGGGACGCCATGCGGGACATCTACACCAGAGGACTAGTCACTACCGATTTTGTGCTAGTCATGGGAGACCTCGTCAGCAACATCAGGATTGATGAAGTTGTCCGTGTCCACAAGGAACGGCGAAAGACGAACAAGGACGCTATAATGACGATCGTTGTAAAGGAGAGTGGCGCGCGACATAGGACAAGGTTGAGCTGTCTGAGATTTCTTGCCGAACCTATCTCCCTCACGTGTTGTTGGTTGACAGAGCCCGCGGCGAGTCCTCGATATTCGTGCTTGATTCTCAGACATCAGAGTGTCTGCATTACGAAGCTGTCACTGGGTTCCCATCAACGAAAATCGCCAAAATACCCCGTGATATCTTAACAGAGCACTCAGAAGTGGAGATTCGCAATGATCTTATTGATTGTTCGATTGACGTCTGCTCTGTCGAAGTACGTGCGTGCATCATTCCTTTTCCCGCCCGTCATGTATATTCCTTGTTATAGGTGCCATCACTCTTCCAAGACAACTTTGACTACCTTGATATCCGGAGAGATTTCGTCCATGGTGTTTTGACGTCCGACTTGCTAATGAAGAATATTCATCTCTATGTTGCTAAAGATGGTTACGCTGCACGTGTGCAAGATACTCGCAGCTACGAGTCAATTAGGTTGGCGCATGTCTTAAATGTTGTCGCCTATTCTCTTATACTCTTTTCCAGCAAAGATATATTGTCAAGATGGACATTCCCCTTAGTCCCCGATGACAATCACCCTGGCGGACACGCATACGAGCATCTCAGAGGTAATCGGTACGTGCCCAAGGATGGTACCGTCGTACTTGCCCGGTAGGTGTATACAGATGGCGTCTAGCGTATCCCATCATTTATTCAGCACCCAAAGAACCTGTAAAATCGGTACCAATACTCTGATTGGGCCCTCAACACAATTATCCGAAGATGTACAGGTTATCGCTTCCGTAATTGGCCGAAATTGCACCATCGGCGCAGGGCACGGTCATTGACAACTCCTATATCTTTGATAATACCGTTATTGGGCCTAACTTGCAAGATTAAAAGATCAATTATTGGGTCCGGGTGCATAATTAAAAAGAATACACATATACAGAACGGCTCCCTCGTCGGTGATGGTGTCAGGATCGGTCCGGATATCACGCTATCACCCTTTCAACGCCTATCGGTCAAAAGAGAAAGCATCAGGGAGGCCGTTGACGCCGAGACTTCGGATGAAGAAGACTCGGATCTCGAAGCTGTGGAGGAAAGTGGGTTTTCCGATTGTACTTTTTATAATATTTCGCACGAGAATTCACCCCGTTTATGTGCTCACAGATCAGGGCACAATAAAAGGGTCTCTTGACTTGGGAAGGGACTCCAATGCTCTCGTATGGCCAAGGGGTCCACCTGACGGTGAAGAAGACCTTGAGGATGTCGAAAACTTCAAGAATCAACGTTTCATGCGACTCGGTTCGTGACTCCTCCCCCCCCTTTTTTTTTTTATACATATTTCACAGTTGACATGTTTGCTTCTGGGCAGGTGATGATGCTTCTGACATCCTGTCCTCTGACTCCGGGTCAGAGACGTCAGAAGACGGGGATAAGTCATCAGATGAAGAGGACAGTGACTCTCAATACGATGGTCGATCGCTCTCGGCGCTCTCTGATGCTTCGATAACTTCTGATATTCCCACTTTCCCGGATAACGCTGACAAGGAATTTCGAATTGAGGTTAAACAATCCCTCGACCGTGCCTTTGCAGAAGGCCATTCTGTGGACAATGCGGCGGTCGAACTTAAAACACTGCGTATGGCGAGTAACGTGCCACTAACGCGTGTCAGGCAGGCAGTCATCGCTGCTATCGTCGAGAGAATCCGCCTTGTAGATTCTGGACCTGTTCAGCAGAGGAAAGAAATAGCGTCAGTGGTTGGCAGATGGGGTACCTTGATTGATAAAATCGGCGGTATCGACGCGGTGGAGACAGTGAGACTTTTACAGGTCAGTGAGAACCCGATGTTTCGGGCATGCGATTGGCAATAATAATTGGGATCCTCTCAGGCTCACTGTACGACTTCCTCACGTATGCCGTTGTTTGGACAAATATTGGCCGCATTGTATCAAGATGACATCGTTGATGAAGAGGACATTCGAACATGGCACAGGCACCCTTCCGCTAAAGGAGCAGACCGCAAACCGGGCCTAGAGACAGAGAATTTCAAGAAATGCTGGCTTATTGGTGCTCACATGATCAAACAATTTGACGATCAGGAAAGTGGAGAAGAGAGCGAGGAGACTGAAGAGGAACTAGAATCCACAAAAGTGGCTAGTGGTCAGCGAGCGGGGGAGAGCGAAGATGATGAAAGCGAAGACGGAGACGAGAGTGAGGGAGAGGGCGAAAAGAAAGTGCAACCTGCACCCCACACCTCTGGAGCCTGAAGTTCCGGCCCATAGTGACGAAGGAACAGAAGAGGCAAAGCCGACTCTGGCATCCCCCACTGAAGAATCCGACGGCGAGAACACTGACGAGTCTGATATGGACAGCGCATCTGAGGAAAGCCAATCTGTTAAGGAGCTCTAATTTACGATATGTAACAACAGTCCATCAAACGACGTTCTACATATAGAGGAGTGGACAACACGCAGGCGGCGACGGAATGACTGATCCAGGGATGAATCGCCCACAAAGAGGTCGTAATCATGAACAAGGGAAGTCGCGACATCAATATTTCAGAATGATGTATATTGCTATTGTTTCGAAATGGGTGAGCGAACGCGATAACCCAAGTGAAGATGCGGCGTCGTACCATGGATGATTCCTGGACTAGAGTTCGGGTCAGAGTTGAAGATCATGCGGGCGAGTTTGGCAACGTACATGTATCCCAAAATTGTGAGGAGAATGTTGATAAGCTATCTGAAGTGAGTCTGAGAATCGCTAGGAGCCATGAATTTAGACACACAAAGTCGGCGCCGCAGCCTCGTTCCAGAAAGACACCCAGAGGTGGAATAAAGATAGCGAAGAGTAACTGAAAAAGGATGGGGGGTTAGAGAGGAGAGCGCGCGGTGCGGACCAGAAGCCCACCTTGCAGAAGTCAGAACCGGTTAGGGCCATTGTGAAAGAGTTAGATGGGGTGGGGGAGGGGGGAGAAAGACTGGGGTCCGGAGTAGGGACGCTATATAAAGCAGGCGGCCGTTGCTGATGACGTCATCCGGAGGGAAGGTCAATTGTTGTGCTGACTATCGTCATCAACTCCACCATGGAGGTTTACCTCGACATACCCTATGGCACTCCCGCCCGCAGTCCTCTGCACAGGTTCGACCTCTACAATCCAGTGCCTCCAGCCACAGATCCCTCGTCCAGGCCCTTGCTCTGTTTCGTCCATGGTGGTGCGTGGCGCACGTGAGCCTGCATGTCCGTCCGGTGACCGTCAGCCGCTAACCCCTATCTCAGAGAGGACAAGAAAGACCACGCCGAGCTCGCCAGAAACATGGCACTCCACACCAGCTCTCCCATCGTCGTACCAAACTACCGGCTAACTCCTCTCCAAGAAACGGAAGGCGGTGTTCTCCGCCATCCCTCGCACGCAGAAGATATTCTACAATTTTTAGAGTTCCTTCTAGTCTGGGATGGTCCCTCTGGCATGGGTCGCATGTATGACCCCAAAAGGCTGTTCTTGATGGGCCACAGCTGCGGTGCACATATGCTGTCATCGGTCCTTTTGGATTCTTCAAAAATAACTCCAAGCCTTACTCCATCTCCAACACTGCTCGACGCAGTCAAGGGGGTAATATTGTCAGAGGGCATATACGACTTGGATATGCTTATCTCCCATTTCCCAGCTTACCTAGACTGGTTCATTGCTTCTGCTTTCGGGAGATTGGGATCGTATGCGGCCCTCTCTACGACCGCCTACCCCTTGAGACGATCCGGAATCAGCTGGCTCATCATTCACTCACAGGGAGACACACTAGTAGATCTTGCTCAGAGCGAGCGAATGTTGGAGCATTTGAAATCAGAATACGGTCAATCTGCCGATAGTCGTGTGTTCCACGACACATCGTTGACCAAGGGGCATGACGCGATTTTAGCCACTGAGGACTTTATTAGGATCGTGTGTCAATTTATTCAAGGAAAGTAGAAAATAGCGTCTTTTCGATTCTTTGTATACCGTTATACAAGATATGGTTTCATGTATTGTAGCGCAACGTGGGCACTCTATCTCCTATCACACTGACGCGATGGCAAGTTCGAGGTATTTCGCCGCTTCTTCGCAGTCTCGGCGTGTGTTGTACAGGGCAGCAGGTGCAAGACGGATCACGTCTGGTTGCCTCTCATCTCCAATCACCCCATACGAAACGAGGTTATTGAAAACCTTCTGCATGATACCCGACGCCATGGGTAAAAACAATAGGGAGAGCTGCGAACCCCTAGAAGAAGGGTCGGCCGGCGTGATGATCGTGAATCCAGGAGTTGTGGAATTTGGCTGTAAACGCTGAACTTCTGATACTGGCACATAATATTTGGATTGCTTAAGGAGGCCCTCCAGTATTCCAGTGAGCTTCATAGAACGCGCTCGCACCGGGTCCATCATTCCGGCTTCCTTGAGGGCTTCTAGGGAACCGAGAAGGGAAGCCAAGGCAAGGACGCTGGGATTCGATTGCTGGAATCCTTGTGCACCAGTTATGGGTGAGAAAATAGGCGGCATCTCGAAGCGCGTGGTAAGCTCATGTCCCCACCACCCTGCGAATCTACATTAAAAAAAAATTCCGATAGTCCACCTTAGTGATGCCTAGACCGAGGGAAAATGTGACAACTTACTTCGGGCGTTCGATATTATTCCACTTCTCGTGCATAAACAGGCCGGCGATCCCGCCGGGTCCCGAATTCAAATACTTGTAAGTACACCAAACGGCGAAATCAACGTTCCAGTCGTGTAAACGCAGGGGAACGTTTCCAACAGCATGGGCGAGATCCCAGCCACAAATGCAGCCCTGGAAATAAGTTATCAATACATGTGTCAACCACGCTAATCGATGAAAAAGAACGAGGCATTCGGCATTACACGACCGAATAGAAGGAGGGAAACAGAGAGATAACAGGTGTAGCTTACCTGTTCCTTGGCCTTCTTGGTTATCGATTCCATAGGGAACCACTGACCGGTGTAGTACTGAACACCACTGAAAAGGACAAGGGCAATGGAAGATCCTTGCTCATCCAAAATTTTAAGGATATCTTCTTCTCGGAGAGTATATTCGCCTTCTCTGGGGCACATTTCTAATATTGCTTTCGTAGGATCGAGACCATGAGAGAGGGCCTGTGACGTGAAGGCATACTGGATCAAGTCAGTACTTAAATTCATTTACGTGGTGCAAGATACCCCACTTGATCCGAGGGGAAAGCCTTCGTCTCGCAAAGGATTTTGTAACGGTTAGGAGTTGGTTTGTAGAAGGAATCCATCATAAGATGAAGATTACTTGTCAACGTGGCCATAACGGCGACTTCCTTCTCGCTAGCCCCTAGAGCATTATCGCGTAAATCCCGTCGTTTAAAGAAAAAGCACAGCCGAGATAAAATCTCATTACTAGAAGAGCGGGTAACTCACCAACGACCTCGGCCATGAGTGGGTTTAACCTGTCCGTGTATTCTACCCATGGGCGTCTAAGTGGGTGGTCAAAGTGGCCCACAACTCCCCTTTGCGGACGACATCAGCCCCGTGGAGAGAGAGAGGTGACCGATGGACAAGCGAACTTACCTTGCGCCCCAGACAGTGAGCTCTTCCTGGACAAGGGCCTTTGAACGCTTGGACATGAGTCCCAGAGAGTTACCACATAGGTATGTGCATTTAGCATCTAGAAAGGAAATATTAACAAAGAACTAGGGATGAACCCTGACTGAAATGGAACCTTGATCTGGCTGTAAAGATCCCCCGACCTCACGATTGGAGGGACACACAAATTGGCTGCTCAGGGGGGTATTGAGCTCGTCCATGCTGGGGGATGGCTAACGAGGGGTACTCGAGCAAAGAGAATTAGCGCGGCCCAATGGCAAGTTGGCGAGATCCGAGAGATTGTATCGGCCGGCCCTGATCAGCCTTCTATCGGCGATCGGCTTGCGGATATCCTTTTTAGTCAAATAGTAGTCATCACTTTGCACAGAGGTGTCGGATATGAGGAGAACAGAATAGCATATGTTGCATGATTATCTATCCACCCAACAGTCTCTGCATCTCGTATGCTCACCCTTCCGGAGCGTCCTCGCAAGGCCGTGATTGTTGGTGCTGGTCCGGTAGGCTGTCTAGCCGCCCTTGCACTAGCCAACCGTGGCTGGAATGTGGAGGTCTACGAAGGACGGCCGGGTGCGTCTGGCCATCTGGAGCCAAACCCTTTCCATCTTCTATTTCTAATCTCTCACAGACTTGCGGCTCCCTTCCTCAAGGTCTGCTTCCCAGCAGCGTTCCATTAATCTGGCTATATCACACAGGGGAATAGCTGCCCTGGAAGTAATCAATCCCTCAGCGGCTCGGCGATTCTTACGGGATGCCATCCCCATGCACGGACGCATGATTCACACTCTATCTGGCAGGCAGGAAAGCCAGACGTATGATAGAGATGGTCAAGTACGCATAACCATTGGCGTCCCTCTCTCCGTCCGACATAATCTTATTCACTAGTGTATCAACTCTATTGACCGGGCACTTCTCAACGAAGGCCTTTTGGAAGAAGCCTGTGCTTCTGCCAAAATCGGCATCCTATTTAATCACAAAGTTATTGCTGCGGACTTTGACCACAAATTTATCACCGTTCGGGACAGCACTTCCGGCCTCGAATCCAGAGTCCAATTCGATTTTTGTATTGGCGCTGACGGAAGCTACTCCGTTGTCCGGAGACAGCTGATGCGGGTGGTGAGGCAAGTCATACCCTTCGTATACGCCGTGACTTTTGTTTGAAAGAAAGAACCCCAAATTTCTATAAAATTAAACGCCTTAATATTTCCAGAATGGACTATCAACAGGAGTACATCAAGGATGAATACATCGAGCTAAAAATGCCGGCAGGCCGAGATAGCGATGGCCAACCCGCGTTTCTCTTGGATCCCAACCATCTGCACATTTGGCCCCGTCATTCTTTTATGTTGATCGCCCTTCCAAACAAAGTAAGCCATCAGCTTTACTGTCAACGTTCGTGCATTGTGGATGTGATGGATTCATTTTTTTTCTCACAGGACAAGACTTTTACATGCACTCTATTTGCGCCGAGTTCCGTGCTGGATGGAATAGGTACCCCCGACGCCGTTTTGTCCTGGTTTAATTTGTATTTCCCAGATGCTCTCCGCGTCATTGGCGAGAAAAACCTTGTGAATGATTTTTTGAAGAATCCAAGAAATCCGCTTATTTGTACCAAGGTAGGGCGTGGTGTCAGGAACTGTATCAAACTTTGTTCGACCAATCATATCCCTTCACACAGTTGAAGCCATATCACTACAAGGATCGTGTCATCCTTCTGGGTGACGCAGCACATTCCATGGTTCCATTTTACGGCCAGGGTTTGAACTGTGGCCTGGAGGATGTGCGGATACTGTCGGCGCTTTTTGCGCAGGAGGGTGTATCATCAACGGTCCCCGAAAATATAGTTGTCCCCATCAAGGGTGTGGACGATAGGTTGGCGTCAGCACTTGGCTGTTATTCTGAGAATCGCCATCAAGATTTGGTCGCCATCTGCGACCTTGCCATGGATAACTAGTGAGCTTTATCTTTTGCGTTTCATCCCAGTTGAGGAATATTTAGCTGATGCATGTATCCTTAGCGTGGAGATGCGGCACTCCGTTACCACCTTGACCTACCTCCTAAGAAAGACGCTAGACAATATTCTGTATACTTGCAGCACATCGCAGCCGGTCTCCTTGCCGTCGCTTGTACCATTATTATATCGAAGTCCCTTTGCAACGGTCGAACCCAGGGGGTGGCTACCGCTTTATACAATGGTCACCTTCCGGCCAGATATCAGCTATGCCACTGCTCGGCGCAAGGCGGCTCGCCAGGCATCCATAGTAACAGGTGTGCAATATGTAGGCGCATCCGTGTTCGGGGTGGCGGGGGTGTCGCTAGTGTATTCTGTCCTGGCACGACGTATAAAGCTGGGTAAATGAATGGCAAAACCTGGTTTCCCAAAACAGCGGAGCCCTTGCGAGATCATTATTGTGCGGATAAAATGCTGTACGTGAAGAAATAATAGATTAATCGAGGGGTATGCCGACCAGCATCACGGACCAATCTAGAATTTCTCCCAAAGTACCTGCGGAGATTACTTTCGTGGGTTCTTCCCTCAGACATGTGCGAAGGTCAATGTTTGCCCCTCGATCATCATATCGCTGTCATGTTCAAAGCAAGGGGCTCGTACCACAGTCCCGGGGAAAGATCAGCGGCTGTACATGGAATTCTATACACAACTGTTTGTGTACAGGGATAGATAAGTAGACGAAGAAGAAAGCGATAGCGAAAAGCGAAGAGTCCATACTGCAGGAACCTTTCAACACCAAAGCCAAGGAGGTAAGGAGGGTAAAAGCGAGCCGGGGATATCGTGCAAATGTGCATAGCCTGACAAAAGGGTGTAACAACAAGATGATAGCGACAAGGAATCGGAAAGGTGATAGAGAGTGGCATTCGAAAGTCATTGTATTATGTTGCCATCTTTTTCGGCCGGCCTGGTTTTCTCCTTGCACTAGATTCGCCAGCTGCGTCGCCACTAACAGCCTCTCCGTCTGCATTCTCGGCAGCGGGAGGCTTGGGGTTCTTGGGTGGACGGCCTCGAGGCCGTTTGGGGGTGGGTTCACCGTCTTGTTCGGTTTTGGGCTGATTTGGGTTTACGGGACATCAGTAAGGGGTCTGAACACGCCGCGCGCCAAAAAGGGAGCGAGTGGTAAGGCAGATTGGGAATATTCACTTTGGGGGGACGGCCGCGCTTGCGCGGGACGGCTGGTGTTGAGGAGGCTGCTGCACCAGTTGAGCTAGCAGTCTTCTTGTTTTTGCTGCCCTTGGGTCTACCTCGACCGCGTTTCACGGGAGCGGTGTCTGTGGTTTCGGCGGTTCCTGGGACGTCAGAGGTTGGGGATCGGCAGTGGGGAGGCGAACGGAGCGGGATTCATGGGATGAGATCGAGGTAAACAGTTGGGAAAGGGGGGCTCACCACCCTCAGCCTCAGCGTCGGCTTGTGGATCATCGAGCTCGTCGAAGCCAGACTGCCTCTCAGCTGCCTCCTCCTGCTCTTTGGGTGACGAGGACATGGGGAGATGGAGGGGAAGGACTCGGCAGGGGGGGTTGGGAGGAGGGAGGAGGGGCTTGACGCGCTGGGATGTGCTGGATTGAGGAAGAGAGAGAGATGGAAGTGGGGAAAAAGGTGGACCGGCTTTAATGAACAATTTCACTGCCGTTTTTAGAAGAAGACGAGTGTATTGTTCCCTTCGCATGCATTTGAGCCAAACCGAGGTTTTTATTATTATCGTTGGGCAATCTTCCTGGTTGGTAGACTTTTGCCCCTGATTTTGGGGGGTTCTACTCACGTAATGCAAAATGTTGTTGGTCGCAGAAACCGAATTTGGAGGCGAGGACACACGTCGTCAGTGTCTGGTTGTTGTGGATCAATAACATCGAAAAAGCACATGGAAATCTGTTTTCAGCTCTGGACAAGAGCGCCCCAGTAAGGCAACCCTGACCACTTGCGTTCAACCCCCAACTTCCCCTTATTTCCCGCTCGGATAAATATATTATAGGCTCAGTCCTTGGGAATTAATCTGCTCAGCGCAGATCTGGTTTAGTGCGCCGCAGAAAATAAATATGCGCCAGCATGGGCGAGGAACTCTTGTATGGAAGCAGCCACGACGTGCACATTTTCGCCGTTTTTAAGCCAACAAAATCCCTTCCCTCGTGATGCGTGACGCCGTCACCCCGTTATCTATCGCGGGTCACGTCAAGTCCCCGTCCGAACGGTCTACGGCCGGCCTAGCCAGCAAGGTTTAATTTAGTTTTTGCATTAGCGACCTCTTCAACCTTCCATATCAAGAAGTGCCCGTGTAAATAGAGAAACTGCGGAGAGTTTCGAGCGACGCAAGCACACGCAAACCTGAGGCCTGAGTGCTGGGACACAAGGGACAAGGGACAGAAAATCCCAAAACTCTGTTTGACCAGCCAAGGGTAACGGACAAGTGACATACTCAATTCATGTGTGACATACTATGTCACACACCTGTCACGGCCTGTTCCCACAATTTATGTGCTGACACGACGTCAGCTTCAATCCCCTCATCGTCGTCGGTGGCGTTCCTCTCGCCGTTGCTGCAGCAATATGCGCTCTGTGGCTCGCTGCTTGGCCTTGGCTATATCGCTGCATGTCGCCGTTGCTAGGCTCTTCCACTCCCTTCCCGAAGATACCTATGCTTTTCCCAAGTTCCGTGTCGCCTTTCTCAACTCTCTCCCAGTCCTCAACGAGACTGCGGACCGCTGGCTCAAAGATGGCCTGTATGGGGGAGAACTTGAATTCCTGGACCAACTCCAAGGACACTCTATTTATTCTACACCCCTCGAGCGCAAGGGGATCGAGGACGGCTACTCGCAAGGCGAGGCATCTCCTGCTTATGTGTGTGTAACTTATCGAAACTTGTTGCATTGGAACAATGTTCAACGGAACACAACTCCCAGGCGTCTGGCATGTCAAATGACTTTACCCTTGAACTCATGAAATTAGGGCCCAGGGACTCTTACGTCTGCTTGATCCCCAAACCTTTGGATAACGTTCCGTCTTCAGCAGAGGAACAACCCGATGCTGAGCTGACACCAGCAGGGAGCTGGGCGCTTCTTCAGTCTCTCACCGGAAAATGTTTATATGTATGTGGATCCCGTTGTTTTGGGGAAAACACCTTACCTGTCACCAGCACCGGCATGGTTGGTTTACCTACTCGTATTGCCACAATCACGAAATTCGCCAATTCAAAGAGTTGGTGCCACAGACCCCACGGTTGGCAGGTTAGTGCAAATTGCCACAATGCATCACGATAAATCTCCGGCTTTTTTTGTTCTGGAGTCTAGGCCTTACTCTTATATATATATGTGCACATTCAGTTCTTCCATCCACTTCGCCGCGATTTTTATTTCTTATTTCCAATGCCTTCGTTTCAATAATGCCCTTAGCTTTTTAAGACCCTTTCATTTCGTTTCCAAGCAGTGAATTGATATTGAATCTGTGATATTTCTAGTTTCATATGTTCCAGAGGAAGATCCTGAGGTAAAGTTTAAAATTGTTGATCATCATTGGCTTCTAGTTGTTGACATGCGGACCATTCGTCTTCCTGAATTTTAGTGGGAATCTTATACCCTGGGGCGAGCCCCGACGCAGCCAACACCTGGAGCTGATCTAACTATTGCGGACCAAAATGCACATGCTGCTAACCTGGAACTGGCAAAAAACGCGGGCTCTCGTTATCTTGTCCAGCGATGGGGAGACGGTACTCTGTGCGATAAGACAGGTAAACCCCGTGAAGTGGAAGTGCAGGTAAGCCAACTTGCTTTTGCATGCCGTTATTTATGAAACTGTCAACAAATGTGAGACTAACTCTGCACACCCGTTCAGTTTCATTGCTCCATGATCACGACAGACAGCATCTTATTCGTTAAGGAAGCAAAAACTTGTTCCTACGTTCTCGTCATCAACACACCCCGTCTCTGTGGAGAGCCAGGGTTTAGGTCCAAGCACGACACGGCGGACGAAGCCGCGATTCGTTGTCGCCAAGTCGTGGACACTTTACCTTTGGAACCTCTCGATATCCCCACCACCGATTATCCGGTCAAGGGCCCGCAACCGAAAAAATCTGATCTTCCTGCAGCGGCACCCGCGGAGGAGACCGATAGCATAGATGATAAAGCAGAAAAGGACGCAAAGCAGGAAGCGGTTGTTAGTGACCTTCTCCGGCAGACCATCGAGGCTCTGATGAAAAGAAAAGGTGTCAAGCTCGGCGAGGCAACAGAAGTTGTCATCCAGCTCGAAGAAGGTGATGAGAACGAGGAACTAAGCAACAAACTCATAAGCGCCCTCCGCGATGTTGGATATGAGGTCCGCGGTGCCGAATTTGTAGATTTCGAGATGGAGGAGGATATGTCCGGTAAAAAGGATGGAAAAGAGGAGAAGAAGCCAAAACCCAAGAAGCCGACAGAGGATTTCGCCCGGTATGAGCTATAAAGGTTGTTCTGGGTGCGGATAGATTTGTAATTTATGGTGAGGTGTATCTTGGCCGAAGGGGCGGGATGGGAAGTGGGCCTCCCTAGCTTGAGTTTTATCCGCTGCGACAGCCAGACTTCTCAATGATCCTCGCGTTCCGCAATGCAAGTCGACGAGGGGTGGATTAATGAATGCGAGACCTAGCACTCGCGACCAACTTCATTGTGAGGAGTTTCGCGAGAGCGTGAATTAATACGACTTGTGTTTATTAGGCCGGAAGGCATTGATAATATCAAAGTAGGGCTATACAAGGAGCTTCCAACATTCTGGCCAACTGTGATTGTGGTGATATTGTTCATCCAAAGTAAACATGACGGGGGCACGGAAAACGAAGACAGAAGAAAAATCCATACAAAACGGTATCCTGGAATCACTTAACGAAACTTATAAAATTTGAAAGATATATCGATAGTGAGATGTATAGATAATCTAAGTAAGCATTGGGGTAGACCGTAAGAAGCAACAGAGAGAAAATCAAAGGGGGATCATGAAGGCGTATAAGACAATGCAGTGATGATAAGCGAACAATGGGTGTGGGTTGATAAAATGCAAATGGGTCGCGAACCACAGACTTGATGTGAGGTGACGGGGTTATTATCCATCATGATATAAGCCAGGCGAGTGTATGAGATTGAGCTGCACGAAGCCGGGTGTGCCATGGAGAAGTGATTGAGGTGGGATGTTGCAATGAAGGTATAAGAATTACCACGAGGAACGAAACTTCTCGAACGCTATCCAGATGGATTCACCAAATAGCCATCTTAGAAAAACTTCCTCTTCCCTTGCTTCTCGTCAGTAGCAACCTTCATGTGTATGTGACAAGGCTGCACCCCGGGTTTCGAGCATGGCACGAGACTCTTCATCCACTCGTCTCCATCATCTTCATCCTCGGGATCACAGTCATCGTGATCAACACAGTGCCCTGCGGCGGGTGAATCACTGCCAGAAGATACCCCGCGTTTGTTACGGTCCAATTCACACCCACAGAGTAATCCACTAGTTTTACCCCTACCCTTGAGCAGATCGGTAAGGGTACAACGGGACGAAGGCTCGACGAAAAGCATTCGTCGCAATGCTGGGCGAGCTTCGCGGGGTAGGAGACGGAAGATGGACTCGGCGCCTCCGGCATGGAATGTGATAACACTATCAGTGCGCTGGCGTCGCTTTTGGGAAGCGGCTGCCGCAACCGTTGGGGTCTTCTGTTCTTCTGAGGCCGGGCACCCGCCAAGCGATGGGGAGACTGTCTTTTGCTCCATAGCGTTCGCAGTGACTGATGACATGGAGGGCATCGGCGCTGCTGAGACGGGTGCAGCGCTGAGGCGGGGAGTAGGCAGGTTGTCAAGATAACTGGTTTCGAGTGGAGTTGGCAGGGATTCTGTGGACGTGCCGGGGCGTGCAAAGGTTAGGACAGAAGGATCCATATCCCGCGGGCTCTCAGACGTACGAAGCGTAATGCGGTCCATGCCAATTAGAGGCAATGTCGCAGCGCTACGGGTAGATAGTTGGCTCGATGTCAGCGTTTGTGTAGTACGCCTCTTGGGAGCTTCCTCGAGACTGAGGTCCTTGGCGGGAGAAGCGTTGGCAAGACGTGATGGCGGATCAGTGATTGCAGACGATTCCGAGCCGGAAGATGATTGCGACAGTATGGAGGTCGTTTCTGAAGAGGTGCTTGCGCTGCTGGAGATATCTGCGTCCGGAAGAGGGTTGCTATCAGTGCTCCCTGCGCGTGCCGGTGGGACCGGTTTCTCTGTGCCTGCACTCGAACACCCGTTCACAGAAGGTTCGCGGCCCTCGCTAGCACCGGCGGCGGCCGTTTGCTTTTGATCCCGATTATTCTTGAGGGGAGGTTTAACTGAAAGGTCAGGGTGTGCATTAACGAAAGCCCTAAAGCTGGGATCGGTTTTGGGGTCAGGGATTTTCCAGGGAAATCTCCTTAAAACCATGCACAAGAAGATGATGGCGACGCTCCAGACATCAGTCTTCCGAGGATCATAGGTCTCCTTGCTGAGAACCTCTGGAGCGAGGTATGGATCGCTGCCGACGATACCAGATGCAGGTGTATGCACCTTGCCTGGATAGTGGAAGACGGTCGCCGTGCCAAAGTCGATGAGCTTGACAACATTATTGGATGTCATAACACAATTATCCAGCTTAAGGTCGCGATGAGCGAGGCCCATCTCGTGAAGATATTCGACACCATCACAAATCTGGCGGAATACGCAGTAAATTTCCGGTCGACACATCTTCCCAGACATGACAACACTGAAAAGGTCAAAGGGAGCGTATTCCATGACCTAATGAACACTGAGTACAGTTAGGATCAAAACACTCGCGGTCCTGACCCACCTCATAATAGTGGCCATGGTCGGAGACAATATCAACGGTTTCGATGATGTTGGGGTGCTTCAAGGTGGATCCAACGCAGAATTCAGCGGTTACCTTCTTTTGATACTCGCGCTCCGTCTCGCCCGACCGTTTGGGCCGGAATTCTTTGACAGCGAATATACCACCACCATTCTTGCTGCTGGCCTTGATCAAACGGACAGTTCCGCCGGCACCGCTCCCTAATACACGGCCCCATTTTCCGTACTTCTTGGAGAGATGGGCGTGTGTAGCATCTTGGAGAGAAAGGATGGGATGGGAGCCGGGTGTCGAGGAACCAGAACGTGGGGGGAGTTTGTGGCTGTGAGTGCTGTGCTGGGAGGGCGGGGCGTGTGAAGCGTCGGTTGAAGTACTGGTTGGGGAATGAGAGCTGTTCTGTGAGCTGGAAGAGGAAGGTGTTCGGTCTTTGCTCTGCTTGATGGAACCTTTCTGATTATCCCTGCGAATGAGAGAAGAGAGTTTGAGGTCACGCTTGAAATCCTGTGTCGAGTGACGCGGAAGAATCTTCTTGTTGGGGGCGGGGGCAACAACACCATTGGGGGCAGCGACAACGTCCAGGTCAGGAGAGCGGCGTTGCTCAGAAGGGGTAGCAGGGGAAGGAAGATGTTGCGCCGAGGGCAACTGGGAATGATGGGGGTAGGGGGCGTGGTGATAGAGGAAGCGTTTGAGGTCATGAAGGGGGCCGTGCTTCTGCGACGGTGATTGACCGTGGAGAGCCATGGGGCCAGTGTGTTTCGGGGGGGACATGGATGGGGATGAGCGGATGATAGGAGAGGTAGGTACGGCGGGGGCAACGAGAACGGGCATGGCAGCGCCGGTGAGTGCAGAAAAGCTGTTTTTACGAGTTCCGAAGCGGAAGCGGGATGTGCGATGTGCACTGGAGGTGGAGGAAGAACGCGAGGGGCTCTGGGAGCGTCTGGGGTCGTCGGCGTCGGGAGGCAGGGCAGGAGTGTCACTGCGCCTGAATGAAAATATCTGGGATGTGGACTGTGTGTTGGGAGGGGAAGAGAGAGAGAGGAAGAGGAAGAGGAAGCTGACCTGGCTGCCCTGGAGGTCTTTGGGAAAGGGCGTGGAGAGAACAAGCCTGCCGGAGTCGTCGGTGAGGGGTACAGCGAGGAGAGCGGGAGAGGGAGCTTGGGCAGGGAGAGGGGGAGGGTCGTCGATGTCGTCGGTGGCGGCGAGGATGGGAGGGGGGTTTATATTCGCAGCGGGCATGGCGGTAGATATAAGGGAGGAGGAGGAGGAGAGAGCGGAGGATGGGCTGGATTTGTGTTGGACCCCAGCCATGTGACGACAATCAATCACAAACCAGCCCGTTCCTGCGAGCCAGCTCGTCTGCTGCCGCTGGGCCCACCCTTTCGGCATCTCCGCCCATGCGCTCCCAGATCCCGATGCCATCTACCCGGTCCGACCCTTACCCACTGCTGACAAAGCTGCGCTCGTCGTCGCCCACTCCCCCCTCCGATACCGCCAGCCCCCTCCCCCTTCCCCTTCCCTTCCCTTCCCCTCCCCACCCCCACAGGCCTTGCTGCTCCTTCTGCTCCCATCCACCACCAGTGGGCCCGTTGCCGCTCTTGGTCCGCCATGTCCTCGGCAGCTCTACCCACCCACCCTAACCAGCTCGCAGCACGCGCGTGTAATTCTCTCGCACGCTCGTGTCCCATCCCATCCCCCGCCTTGGCACATCAACTTCTTTTATTAGCCTCAGATATTAACCAACGCTATTTTTTTCTAGCTCTTCCTTGGCGTCCTTTGCCCACAGACCGACCAAGCCTTTCTTCGCTTCTCGTCTACTCTTGGCACTCCATCACTGCGACCAACGACGCATCTTGGTCGTTGTAATAATGCGTGAATTTGATGACCTCTCGTCCTGTGCTCTCCATCCATCAACCTCGCTCCCAGTGGCGTCCTCATCGCTAGTCCGCCCGTTGACCTTGGCATCCCACATAGCTATCGCCAAGCCGATGAAAACACTTCCAGTTGCTTTATTCCGATAATGTGATGTATTTAGAGTACACTACTCATAAACACGACGACCCACGATTTTAAAAATCGATGAAACCGTATCAACCGGGTGGCACACACACCCAATGCTTTTTTCTTTGGGGGGAACATATATAATCAATGTCTAAATTCGTCCGACCGTCCGACGGCACCCTTCCTTCGGCCCCTCCCACAGCCCCATCACCGCCGCTTCACCATTACATGCCTCCTTTCCCGAGCCCCAGCGTAACAACCACCTCCCCATCATCATCATGGGCCTCGAGCCGGTCAACCAACCGGCCATTTGTTGATGTGTCCATTCCCCTGGCTGCTATTCTGACGCGCGGCGTTGGGGTTCACCCATAAGTATGTATGGGCACAAGGTCAACTCCTGACCTCTGTTAAAGTCCGAATCGCATCCGACTAGTACAAATATGCACATTCACGGTTCTGACAGACGCTCGCTCCGCCCCACTAATGACGCCTCCTTTCCTATTAGCCATTGTGCAGGTCCACTGGGGTGCAGGCCATGTGCTCAGCCTGAACCTGGAACACCCAAGTCTCATGCTCAGGCCTCCATATCTTTCAATCTCCAGCAGTCATGTCCCTACGTGATAAAATTAAAGCACAGGACAACCTGACAGTTCCTTGTAGACAACAGGTACGTACAACCAATTCATCCCTTTCCTGAACTTTCTCACAAACCATTGGGGATTATCACAAACCAATAACCCAGAACAAGCCTCGTTTACCTCAAACTACTGACAACCGGTCCCAAGACATCGGACTTCCCAAGTGCTCATATTTGGTCGTCTACAAAACTCGACCTGTCTTCTGTCGCCGCATGTCCGGCCAACGAGGACCTTGCAGCAGCTTTTTTTTTTCCCACTTTCCAACAACGACAGTGCTGGAAAACCGACGATGACCACGCTTAGCTACTAAGCTTCTCCTCTTCTCCTCGCCTCGCGAAAATCGAATAACTCCCTTTCTGATATTCGCCTTGATGATGCACACCTGCATCAGGGGGCCAACCAATGCAACGTAAGCGGCAGACCTGAATATTTCAGGTGTGAGCCTTGCGCACGAAATCGTTTTGGATCTCTTTAGGAGCTGTCCGGCTGGTTCTCATCCCTCCCTTGACTTCTCTGAGTCGCGTCCATCCCCCCCGAACCTGCCGCCATCATGCCAAACTGGTCCGTACTGTTTTTCAGTACCGTCACGGCTCGTTGCACCCTTTTGACATCACGTCAAACTTGGTTAATCTCAAACACTGGAAGTTGCTACCCAAGGCGCAAGAGGCCCGATGTTTTTACTGTGGCAAAGAGAGCCCATACCGGATCCCAACTCCCCTAGTCTCTACTTGGTGCAACACCACCGTTCAGATTGACAGGCGTGAAACCCTGCGATTTATATCACTCAAGCAATTTTAGCCAACTCATTAATAGAACATACTCCCTTATCACGCCGCAACGAATGCCGCCGCAATTCAAATTTTCCTCCACGAAGCCGAAACCTGTACGTGAACTATGGTTGACAAATGAAATCTGGAAAATAGGATAGACATTCAACTTGGTCCCGAGACCCGGCTCGGGCGTTTGCACGGTCCTAAGTGTCCACTTTCGTCCGGCAGGTGCCTGCCTGCTCCTCTTTCTGGGGAATATAGTGTATTGTCCTATCTTAGGACCGGTCCCCCTGATCAATGAGAGGGAATCTAGGAGAATGAACTCAAGATGTCTATTTTTGCCCTACCCGATGCGATACGGTAACGGCTCCGCCAGCCCTCCGATAGGAATGGCCTTGCAAAAGGCTTTCTCGTCACCATTCTGACACACGAGGACATATCAAACACTTTAAACATTTGCGGTAGAGCATAGGCCAATCCTTTCAGAGCCTTTCCGAGCAGGGAATATTCAGTGCAAGGCAATCGATCGATTGCAAGAATAACTTTCTGCGAGCGGCATATCACAAAGATTATGCACCTATGTACATATTGCGCTCACATACATCAAGAGGAACCGCGGAACCCACATTGCCGACGGCCCAGTCCCTAGGCAGACATCTTAGTCGGGGCCTTAGCCCCGAAGTAGTTGCTCTAAAGCTACTATACTTTGAATCCAACTTGGTTCGCCTCCTGGTTAAGCGGATGGCCTCGCCAATAACTTAGTCCTGTCCCAGCGATCGGATCAAAATACCCTCCCGCAAATAGTTCCGTGCTGAGTGAGTCCGTCGACATCAGGCGGCCGCACCTCCTCTAGATCTCTCCTCTCTCCCCTCGTAATAAACTAGCTTCTCTTCAAATATACTGCTCACCCCCATGTGCCTTGTCATCGTAAATTAGATTAGCATGAGTTCACCCTGTATCTGCGCGGTTCTCTCTTCGCTTTGTGCCCCGGCAGGTACACATGATACACACGCTCGTCGATCCTGATAATGCCTCATCACTGAGAGTTAATTTTCGACCCCAAGTATTCTGGTGAGGGGACGATGGACAGAGGGGAATTTAGGTGCTCCTTATTATGTACTATTGCCTTCCTGTCGTCATTCGGACCGGTACTCCACCCAGTCAACAATTACCCTGCGCTGGGGTAGCAGAGGCATGGAATTTATGTGGTAGCTATGACTCGCTTAAGTCCACTCCTGAGTCCGGTCGGTGTTGAAAAGCGGGGTGCCGACGGGCGTTGGGACAATTGAGATTAGTCTTTGGTGGCTAATATACAAATACGTGAGTTCGTCCGGTGCGTTAATTTTGACTTTCCACCCCCCCCCCCCCCTCCCCACTTTCACCTCCTTCCCCCTGCTCTATCCGTAGCTCACTTGAACATAACAGACCCACTCTACTCCGCCTTTTTTACAAACTCCGTCAGGTTTGCGGCATTCGGATTTCTGTGTGACTTGGAGCGATTTTCTCTGTCAAGGGCTCTAGTGTCCTGGATTCGCGAAAAACGTTTTGTGATGTCATGAATTCGACGAGACTTCAAAGCATCAATGCTCCCTGGCTGCTTCTCAATCCCAATCACTATCGAGCCTTTTACGCGTTTACGTCTCGCTATGGGAATGTTACTTCTCGCTAACTACGCTCAGGATAATGATGATCATGACGGTGATGTATCAAAAACGAATAAAGAACTTCCCATCCCCCTTGAGAGTCTGTCATAGATCGCCTCCCTATTGCGAAGCGTAGTTGCAATCAACTATGATGTAGTGGTTGCCTCGCCGCTTTTTGACGTTACAATGCGTGGTACCGAGCACTATTCTTAGAACGGTGAATGTCCTCGTGTTACATTTCTCCCGGTGGGTCGGTACTGGGCCAAGTGACTTTTGTAAAAGGCACTAACGGCGTATACGCGATAAAAATCCAAGTGCTGAACAAATCGTCAAGGAGACTGCGGGACTGACACCGATCGTACCACCAGGCTCAGTCTAACAGGGATACGGTATAATAATCCTTCAGTGACAGCAGCGCGGAACTAAGTAGAAGTCTCAAACACTCCAAAAGGCCACAAGTTCACGGTTAAGAATATAAATGTGGTGTGAGATGGGCCGGCTAGTGTGTAAGTACGTCGAGTTACTCGAGTCTGCCAGCCTCGCTTGGATGCCAATCAGAACTTTTTCGTGTTGATACGTGGGGGTGATTGTCAAAGTTCCTTGCGGTGGTCGAGGAAGTGTAACGTATCAGCAAGGCCGACACGGGAAAATCCACCGTGGTTAGCATCTCCGAAGAAGGTTGAATTGGCGGATACGCGCCGATGATTCACTACCAGGGTTTAACGTTCAGGAACGGTGGTAGACGCTTAGAATTTCTGTCAAGGTGGTCAGTCTAGACAGAGTTGGGACTAATAATGGCGATGGCTAACAAGATAGTGTACGTTTCCACAAACCCACTTTCCAAGCCCACGCCATCCTCGTGCGAACTCGGTCCAATTTCCTCAAGCTTGATGGAGGCTCACGGGTGTCATTCCAACAAGCCGTTCACCCTGCCGATCTATTCTAGCCTCATGTTTTGAGGTCAGTATATGGAAGGGTGAACCTGTGGAACGGAGAGCTTACCGGGGCTTGAATTTATCAAGCGTGGAGTTGACAACGTGGAAATCGGCCGCTGCGGTTTGGGGTGCTTAAATTTGATTCCGGCTCGCTCGGTCAGCAACAAGTGAGACTCTCGCTCACCACCTCTCACCACTTGGGCAGGGTAATTTTGATTACTCGTCGGATATTCCAGCGAAGCTCCAAAGCTTTGAAGTTTCGAGATCGCGAAATACTTCCCCTGGCGGACAATCTTAATCAAACGCAGGGAACGATAAGAATTTATTTTATCGATTATCAAGGAAATTGTTTATTCCAGCTGACTATTTGAAATGTACTGTGTAGGTATGGAGGGATCCGCATCTCTGCACCACAGGAGTCCCTGTCAAATTGGTTCTGGAGGCGCTGTTAGCACAGCTTTTCCCCCCCTGTGCGCCCTTTTACGCCGCACCCTGATCCAACTTGAAGTGTACCTGGGACGGCACAAGCACCCTTTTTCTTTCTCAGATCACACCCAGCTTACATACATGATATTCTTAACTTTTTGGCTCTGGGCAAGGTGGGTTAGTAGCCAGTGATCCGACTGCATTCCAGCTCCGACCAGGTTCTGTGGGAGATGTTTTAGAGAGGGTCACTTTTCGCGGCAGAACACACCCATGCCAGAAGAGCCGCTTGGCGGCTGGTCAGGTGATCCTTCACGAACGTTTGCCCCCTCCTCTGCGGTTGAGCGGTTGAGCGCTGATCAGCCAAGTGCAGTTCTCTGCCTCGACTAGGTACCCTGGAAGGTTAACGTTTGGTTTCTCACCTCCCCGGAAACGCATCTCTGCTGACGACGGCGGTCCGCCTCGTCAAGGAGGGATTTAGTGCGGAACCTTGTGTCCTTGGGCTCTGTTTAGCTGCCTCGTCTCATGATTTATCTCGAAGCACGACTCTTTAAGGCCAACCAATGATATCCTAGTTCTCGACTGCGCTTCTGAGCGGTGCTCTCGTCAAAAGAGTTGTTGGCATCGTAATTCGCGAGGTTCTCGTTTCTCGTGGTCATGGTATATGTGCTAGACAACATTTTGTCAGGGGCACACACGCCTCTGAGGCGATCCTCGATTCCCTTACTTATCAAGACTCCCGGCGCAGCACATTCTCCAAGGCGTTCTCCATCGTTGATGCCTTTGACCTTTGGGGGAGCGCCAGAATATCGTCATCCCAGCCCCGGTCATGGCACACCGTCACTGCCCAACCCAAGGTGGAAAGCAAATGAGTCCCTGGCAAGATACGATCCCCTGTGTGGCGGGGTGATTCTAGGCTTGTTTGCCACCGTCAAGAATAAATGAAAAATGACAAAAGTTTTCTGTCATCGGGGAAGTGGGGTGGTTGGGAATGTATGTATGTGTTTCCGTTTCTTCTGTTCTTCACAGGACTTATGTGCGCATGCACGCGCAGAAGTTCTATCGCCGCTGACCCATCACACAACGAGGTCCTGTCATCGAGGGCGTGTAGTCTCACGCGTAGAGCGGCGTGGTATACAGTATCATAAAGGGTGGGGTTATTGAATGTATAATCTGATAAGCATGCTGCCGCATCAAAGCCAAAGAGCTAATAGAGGTTAACCAATTCCCAAGGAGGCGCAGCGCCAAAGGGTTATATGCAGCGCCTAAGGGGAGGGGGTGGCAAAGGGCGGCGGCCTCTTGTTCTTTTTTTGGGAGAGGGGGTTGGTGTCGCAAGGTTTACATACATCTGAGGGGGGAGGGGGGATGCGCCGCTGAGTTTGCTTACTTCGATTAGATTAAATGAAATGGAAATTCCGTTCCGAAGTAGTGGTCAATTGTTCCAGCCGACTAAGGGATCTCCGGAAACAAACCAGGGCATGCCTCAGGGACAAACATGGAAAAGCACATCACTCGGCTCTTCCAAGCCACCAGTCGAACCGCGAACCAGAAGACCCTTTGAAGAAAAAAACATGAGAACATGGTTATCAGATTAGATACAATTTACTACCAACTCCACAAAGGAACGCCACGGATAGTAACAGGAATAACATAGAAATCCTACCCTCCCTAGCCTTGATCTTCGGCATCCCGCTTCCTCTTCATCTCCCGCGACACCTTGTGTTGCGCGGCCTCGTGTTTGGCGAGCTCGACAGGAACTTTTGAGACCGGGCTTTTTGAGATTTCTGTGAACATAGTTCGTTAGAACATGAAGGCCCAAAATGCGCTACACATTTGACTCACCTTGCTTGAGATCGTACCTGGTCGAAAAAGGGCAAGTCAGAGATTAATAACCATAAGAGTTGATATCAAGCCACTGACATGACTTCATCGTCATCATTTGTCAAGAACGTTATAGCAGTACCCAATTTCCCAGCACGACCGGTACGACCTAGAAATGACGTTTTGTAGACAAAGTGTCCTCATCAGTGCCCCTAAAACCAGGTGATGCTAACGGTGACTCATACCAATACGGTGAACATAAGCTTCGATTGTATTCGCCATTTGGAAGTTGATCACAAGACTGACGTCTTGAACATCAATACCGCGGCCAGCCAGATCAGTAGCGACCAGAACATCAGATTCTCCGTTCCGCAAGGATTGCAATGAGGCTTCACGCTGCTCTTGATTCTTACCCGAGTGCAGGGTGGCTGCGTTCCACTATCCCCCACCAATGGGCGTATCAGTGAATGAGTTCATAAGGGCGCTTTCGGAACGTACCCCTGCCCGGGACAAGTCTTTGGCGACCATATCAGCTGTTTTCTTTTGATTAACGAACACAATAATAGGAGGCGCGAATTCGTTGCTGTTAAGGATTTCCAACAAACGTATTCTGGTGAACGTTTATCATTAGCTGGTTCGCGGATAAAATAACAAATAGCGCACTTCTTCTTCTCGTCTCCATTGACGAATTCAACCCGTTGTTCGACGGTATCAACGGCACGGCCGGCTTCACCAATCGTGATCACAGCAGGCTTCTTAAGGTACTTCCTGGCCAGACGTTCAACCGCGGGGGGCATGGTAGCCGAGAATAGTGTAGTCACACGGGTCCGACCCCTCTTGACCATAGTTTCTCCATCAATGTCCATTTGTTCCCCAGGATCTTCACCCTGCATAGTTTCTGTCGGCAGCGCATCCAAAATAAATGTCAGATCCGCTTCAAACCCGAGGTTGACCATACGATCGGCCTCGTCCATCACGACGTATCGGCACTGGGAGAGAACGAGGACATGTCTCTCGATTACGTCTTTGAGGCGACCAGGTGTTGCAATTACAATTTCAGCACCCTCTCGTAAATTGAATTGCTGCTCCTCAACAGCGCGCTGTGAATTATCCGGTGAGAAGAAGGTTCCGGCAAATAAGCCACTGAGAAGACTTACACCTCCGACGATGGATACACACTTGTACCCAAGGGGACTTGCAAACTTGCGCGCCTCGGTCTCTATCTGCTGTGCTAATTCACGGGTTGGCGCCAGGATCAGAGCATAAGGTCCTAAATGTCTGTTTTCATCCGTGAAAGGCGGTAAATTTCCAATGAAAGCAAGCATGGGGATCACAAAGGCCGCCGTTTTACCCGAACCTAGAGGTGTGCATCATGAGCGTTCGGGAGAACTGGGAACACATGATGAAACGGTACCTGTCTCGGCAATACCAATGATATCACGGTTTTGGAGACCGATTGGAATGGCCTGCCGTTGGATAGGCGAGGGCTCTTTGTAGCCGATTCGTTCAATACACTCAAGAATAGGTTGTGGTATATCAGACTCAGTCCAGGAGCGAAGAGGGTGAGGAATGTTGCCACCTATTCAAAAATAGATAAGCAAGGTCCGAACTGGAGTGGAGTGATAACGAAAATATATGACCTCTGGCAGAGATACTGAAGTCTTCCCTGAATATACGCCAATCACGCTCCTTCATCTCGTCCAGGGGTTTCTCTGTCCAATGTCGCTCGTCAAAGCCAACCTTTGCCGCCTTTCTCCTTTCCATGGCATCTGCTAGGTTGTCTGCGCTGGAAGATGTTCGTCTAGTCCCCGACCCTCCACCGTCGTCCATCCCAGCCAGATGTCCCCGTCCAAACATGATCTGAGCTCCTTGCCTATTACTCCCCACGGCCACAGGGGAATCCTCAGCAAAGGTGTCGTCCTGGGCGTCCCAATCAAAGACAAACTTTCTATCATTCATCTTCCGAATCTTGCGCTTCTTTTTATCAACGCCAAGGTAGCGTGAGCGAATCGCAGTCAGATCATTTTCGGTCATGGGCGGAGCGTAGGGCGCAGATGGTTCGGGGAGGGAGCCGTTGGTGTTGGAAGACGAGGGAATAGGTGGCGGGGGAGGGGGCATAGAGGAGGAGGAGTGGTCGTTGAAACTGTTTGGTGTACCACTTTTTCCCCGGTCAGCACGAGGGCCAGTAGGTACATTTTGGAAAGCTTCGCTGCGACGACGGTCGTCAGCTAGAGGAGGCGGCGGCGGGGCCGGTCTGCCTCGATTGTCCCGCTCCCGCCTGCTGTAGCGGTCTCTGTCCCGATCATACCTATCATCATCTACAGGAGTAATTTGAGCCAAGCAGGTGGGTGAAAGGAGGGACAGGGTCAACACTGACAACGATGCTTGCTTCGCTCTTTGGTGGTGATCTCTTCGGCTTCTCGTTCGAGAGTTTCTCTGTCTCGTCTGGATGTCTCCTCCCGCTCCTTCTGTTCCTTGATTTCCTGGGCACGCTTGGCGATGGCGAGCTTGGCTCGCTCTTCCTTTGTAAGAAACTTGGGCTGGTGAGGGGCATTAGTTAGTAAAAGGAGATGAATATCAAATAAGAGTACCTTTGCGGCTGCCTCCCTCTCCTCACGCTGCTTCTGGAGGAGGGACTCGATGGAGAGCGGTTCTGGACGGATTGGCATGGGAGGGACTGCAAAGAGACGCGGTGCACGTGGCTTTGTGATTTATTATCACGGACGCATCCATCAACTGCGTCTCACCCGCTCTCCTCGCTCACGGGAGATGAGTGCAAAATTCGACTTTGACTTGGGCAGTCTCCGCCCAGAAACGCCAGAGCCATCTTCAATCCAGGGTCGCAGAAACACTGGGACAAATGTCCAACTCTTGGACAAGGAGGGCGCGATTTCCAATCAGGTGGGTAGGGGGAGGGGGGGAAAGCCAACACCCGAATCGTTTTCTTTCTTTCGATAGACTACTCATATCAAACACAAGTTAGAGATATGCTTAAAACACATCTTTGCCAAGTACTGTACCCCACCGCCAACGCAATCACCGAGCGGCAACGATGCGGTGCTCCTGACGCCACCTCCGAACGCCTATCTTTCGCCCGAGGGACTAGATGCATGGGCGCGGGATACCAATGGCGCTCCATTTAGTAAAGAAACCAAAGACGAACTGGTCGAGTTTTTAGATGTGACTGACGACGGTGGACTGACGTAGGTAGTGTTTTTTTTTTTTTGTTTTTCGTTTGTTTTTCTTTTTTTTTTTTTTCTTCTGAACTCGGTACTGACATGAAACTCCTTTGGGGATGATGCACGCGACTTTGTTGTGAACAGGTTTAAAGGGTTCATGCAAATCTATCAATTGCAGACAGAGAATGACGAAGAAGAGACGTGGAGAGATTTGGTTCGTTGATCAGTTCGATGGGGTGCGCCGCTAACGATAGGAAATGCTCATGATGTAGTCGAGCCATGGATTTGACAGGACCCTGGGGCTCGTCTCTACGCGAAGGGAAGACGCAGAGTTGGAGGGGGAAGAGGGGAAAGGTAGAGGGTGAGCACATGGCGGTGAAAACCCTTGATGCCTGACATCAGCGAGGGAACGGGAAAAGGAGTTGTAGATGTAGGCCAGCTCACGTACGCCGAGGACATGATAGAAGCGAGAGGGATGGGGAGAGATATGTACGGAAAAAACTAATTGGAGCAGTTAGGCAGTGACGACATCTAATGAGTTATTTATTTAGACGCTGACAGATGGGACTTTTTTTTGATGCTGATGAGGGAAAGCATCCAGAGCTCGACGCCCTGCCAGTCCTCCTTGGACCAATGGGGGTTGTGCTTCTGGACGACCCTAGCGAGTTTTTTGTGAGGGATGCGACGGGGGGCAAAGTTCCAGACACGGGCGGCCTCGTCCAGGAAGCGATCGACGAGGGCAGGATCGCGACGCTCGAGACAGAGTAAGACGGGGGGAGAGCGGGAGGCGGGATAGGCGGCGGCGGAGCGGGAGCAGAGGGCATGCAGGGAGCGAAGGAGGGGGGAGACGAGGGCAGGATCGTAGACGGTGTCGGCAGTGTAGACGAGGTCGTAGGGAGGCGGGGGAAGGGACGGGTGTGCGAGAGAGAGAGAGGACGGGGATAGCGCTGGCTGTGCAGGGTGCTGATGCCAGCGCCAGAGCTCGGGAGGGACAAGCCAATCAAGCTCGCACAGATGGATGTGGCCGGACCCTGGGGGAAGCACATGTTGATTATTCCGGATGTTGTTGCGAAGAACAGCGGAGATGACATGGGGGATATCGGTGGCAACGACGTCCCAGCCGCGGGACGCCAGGGACAGACTGGGCAGACACAATTAAACGGGTCCACGGAGATGGCAGGAGGGAGGGAGGGAGGGAGGGAGATACGCACGCGGTGAGCCCTATCCCGCTGCCCAGCTCGAATGCACAGGGTCGGGTCCTCGGAGAGGCGGAGGAGCTGAATCTGGCATGTTCGTGGGCAAGATAGAGGTCGAGACACTGGCCGCCGAGCCAGAGGGTGGTGCCGTTTGCGACGCCGTCCTGGGACTGTGCGAGGACAAAGGGATGGTGTTGGAGGAGGGCCTGGTGCTTGGTGGTGTGGGCTGGACAACACTGCATGTGTTTGTGTGTGTTTGCGACTCCTTGCGTGTTCCTCCCCTCTCTCGCCCGGCTCGCTGAGCCCATGAAGGCCTTCTTCCATCGCCTGCACATTGGCGGCGGCACAAAAGACAAAAAATGGCCGCCGCAAGACTCACAACGCACAACCCCCCACCAGCCGACATCCCCGAGCCTGCCCTCCTTCAAGCCCCTTCCAGAGCTCGTCCACTCCTCCTTTGCCGACCAGCTCGCCCCCCGTCCTGTTCCTGCTCCTCCTGCTCCTCCTCCTCTCGACCTCTCCTCCCCCCCAACCCCTGCTCCCCCCAGCCGCCCCCCACCCTCTCCCCAAAAGCCCCGTCACGCCGATCTTCCCCCCCCCCTCGCTTCCCCTCCCCGACATACTCCCCCCCGTCCAGATCTCTCCCAAGCCCTCTACCACCACCGCCCCGAGCTCATCCTCCGGCACAAACACGAGCAATGACGTCCACAAAAAGGTCGCCTTCATCTCCCCTCCCCCCACCCCAGGCCCCGCCGCGTTTGACCGAGACCTGCCAGACACCCCGCCCCTCGACACCTCTCCCACCCCGCCGGCTCTGCTCAAGACGAACGTGTCGCGTTTCCAGGCTGTCCACGGCGAAAAACTCAGACCACCACCCCCCGCATCTGCACCCCCTGCCTCGTCCAAAGTCGATCTCTCTTCCCGCGCCGCCGTCAAGGCAACCACTACCCGTGCCACCTCGCCCTACCTCCAGCGGGACCTCGTCTCCGCCCAGTCCCTCCGCTCCGCCACCCCGTATTCGACCATGTCTGCACAGTCCAGCGGAAGCAGAATCCTCGCAGCCACGTCCTGGAGCGAGGTCACCGAGGATGACCTCGTCTCCAACATCGGATCACGCGAACGCACGCGTCAAGAAGTCCTCTTTGAGATCATCTCTAGCGAAGAAAGGTCAGCGCCCTCCTCTACTACCCCCCCCCCCCCTTCCCCCGTTGCAGCCCCAGTCTGATCCCTTTCAACAAAAAGATATGTTCTCGAACTCGCAAAGATGAAGGAAACATTCATCGACCCTCTCCTTCATCCCTTCTCCAACAACCCTTCCGCACCAAACCTCGACTACGACTACTATCGCACGGATTCCCCCATCGAATCTACCGAAGACCTGCCCCCCATTGCCGCCCGCTTCATGTCTCCAACTCCCTCTCTCGGTCAATCCAGGCCACCCTCGGCTCGCAAGCCAGAAACGCCCATCATCGATGCCGATTCCATGACCGAAGACGAAGACGAAGACGAGCCCAAACCATATCCTCCATCCAAGCGTTCAGGCACCTCTCACCAGGCTTCGAAACACAGTCATCCCCGTTCTCCCTACCGCTCCACTCGAACATCACCCCGCACTGGAATCACTGTCCCATTCCCCTCACGCTCCCACCACTCCCTCCCACCTCCTCCGAGAAACGTAGCTGCTGCCTCTACTCAGTCCCTCGGCAGACAGTCGACCATTGTTGAACGGGAGCGCAAGCAGAGCTACGGCCAACCCGATATTACCCCGCAAAAAACCGGCGTCCTCCGGAAACTTAGAAAGAGCCAGACGGCCAGAGACAGCATCCTCGGCGACTCTGCAATACCCCCTCATCAGCTGCCAGAAGACTTGCGCATCTGTCTAGAGGTTATTGATGGTGGTGTCTTTGATGGTCACAAAAGACTCTCCGAGGCCCTCAAAAAACGATATGACGATCAGTATCCGCTCGTCAGATCCCTTGCGGATGTCTTTGTATCCAACGTGAGTGTTACACTCTACTGTGTTCCATCACTGGGTCGACCCTGACTTTTTTTTTTTCCCAAGTCCGATATTTTCCATGGATACGCGACATATGTTCTGCATTTGGAACGCGCGTTGGAGCAAGCCGATGCTGCACTATCCAGAGCTGCCAACACAAAGCCAAAAAAACAAGATGCGGGAGACTGGCAAAAGGTCTGCAAGGTTCTCCATCACCTCGAAGAATTGGCTGCGGAAAAAGGCGAAACTGGACTTGCAATCACACTCTCGAAACCATTCCAACGCCTTCTCAAATACCCCCTTCTCTTCCAGAACCTACTCTACCACACAGATCCGAGTACATACGAGTACGAAAGCACGCTCCAGATGGTTGCCGAAGTAGAATCAATTGTGAGAAGCATAGAGGACGAGAAGATCCAAAAAGAAGAGCGGGATAAGACCCGCGATGTATTTGCACGCATCGAAGGATTGGACAAAGTCCGGCAGTTGGCTTTGCCGAAGCCCTCCAGAGTGCTCATCGACGAACGGCCGTGTCATCCTGGATCAAGCCCACTCAATGGTTCACCGAAACAGACCTCGTCGCCCCCGCCTGCCATCAACTCCAAAGGTGTGAGGGGCAAGTCCTCGTTCAAGCGGTTGAGTGATGTACTAGGGGGCAGTGGTGTTGGAGGCAAGAAAGATCTGTGGTTTGTCGTGTTTAATGATGTGGTGCTGCAGTGTCAGAGGACGGGGACGACGTCGTTGCCCATGGCGGCGGCCACTACGAGTCGAGTTAATTCATTACCGGATATGGGAGGCAAATCCAAATATGCTACTATGGGAAGGCGAAACTCGTACACCAAACCGAGGAACTTGTACAAGTTTCTCAAAGTAAGTCCTGATCCACCTGAAAACAACATGAATTACAATACCTTGTCAGATTGAAACGTGGACTATTGGCGACGTCGTGCAACCAAGGGAAGGCGTGGTGTCTATGGAAGAGTAAGTCGTCTTGTGCCTAGTCAACGATCCCAGACTGAACAACTACAAAACCAGTGTCGTCCGCTCACGGTCCCAATCCACCAACCAACCCAAAATCGTCCCTCTTCCAGATGACGATGAGACAAATGACTCTGACGACTCGGACAAAAAGAGCAAAATGAGCTTCTCCTACTGGGGTGCCGATAAAATCACAGTCCAAAAGCCTGTGCTCAAAGGAAGGCCGGGCGCGATACCCAGACGCGGGACTCCGCTCGCATCGTATGGTCGTGAATCATCTGCCAATGCGAAATTCGGTACACGGCTCGTTTCTGGAGAGCATCACTCGCCAAGCCCACGATCCGCAAGCCGGAGGACAATGAACGCGACGCCGGTATCGAATCGCCGGGCTGCTGCGCCATCAGAGGATACACCAAACTATGCAAAGGCGACGATTACGAGGTCGGCCTGGGACTCGAGTACAAAGACGCCAAATGCTGCTGCTGGTGGTGGTGGTGCTAGTGCAAGTACAGCGAGGCGGAGGAACGTGTCCCAGGCGAGTGTGGCGACCAAAGCAACCACCACACCCGCAAATGCGGCTCTATCCCCTCAGAAGATGACATCTCCCGTACCGTCAGAAGACTCTGGCGTCGGACTAGGGTTATACCGTC
Source organism: Lepiota venenata (assembly GCA_004296355.1). NCBI lineage: Eukaryota > Fungi > Basidiomycota > Agaricomycetes > Agaricales > Agaricaceae > Lepiota > Lepiota venenata. The sequence goes on from RCFS01000003.1 coordinate 1,786,596, forward strand.
AAGTGCTTGCAAACGATCCCTCTCTGAGCAGTGCTTGATTTGCTGTACCCATCTACATTTGTTTTATTTGTTGTCGCCCTCAAATCATCTTATATCCCCCTCAACTATAATATTCCCTGCATCGCTCTTTTTTTCTTTTTCTTTTCCCAAGATACCTCTTTTTTACCCACTTAATCTCCCTACCTATTCAAGTTTATTTGCTATTGCTGATTCTCAGCTCTGTTCTCATTCTGCCTGAATTCAGTTGACATGTTTCTGGATATTACGAACACGCTCCTTGCCTCTCCCCAGGACTAGTACGCTTATAATGCCGCTCTTGCCCACTCCTTTTGTTTACCGGAATTATCCCTTCATCATTCATCCATTCGTTGAGTATACCAGCATACATGCACTTAGATTCTCTAACTCCCCCGACTGTATCAACTCTCATTTGCGTTATTTGATTGTTTTTTTTTTCCAAGCCATCATGAAAAATATACGATTTTTGCCACCCCCTTTGTGTCAAAGTCAAATCGTCGGAAATATGAAACTGATCCCGAGAGAAACGGTTAGATGCGCCTATCTGGCCTTTTCACTCATCAGTGGCGTCATAGGCAGCATTGTGAATGCCGACGCTACGACCGCTGGGGTCCGATGAACAACCCCAGTCGCCTCGTGGAATCCAGCTGAAAAGAGACGAGGGAAAAAAAAAACAAAAGAAAAGTCAAAAACACAAATGGTATAAAGATGCACCCTTGACGCAATGATCTAGGGGTTGGGAGTGATCACGTACCGTACAGCCGTCTTGGCAGCCGTTTCCGACGGGAAGAGACCTGAATGAGAGTGAGAAAGGGTTATGCAACGAAAGAAAAAAAAAACAAAAACAAAAAGAAGGGCAAGGGAGGGCGGGGCAAGAGACTTACTGTCGAAGGTCTCACGGATGTAATAAGCTTCTTTTGTCTCAGGTGTGTCTATCAACCAGCGCTCATGACGTTTTGCGAAGACCTCGTCCGAAATCGTGGAATTGGCGTGTTCCTTCATCCTGCGAAGCATTAGATGTGAATGGTGTCATAGATCTTCGGGTTTGAGGGTGGGAGGGGCGATAAGGAAAGGGTCAACGTACCCGTCAATCCAGGAGTACCCAACACCGTCAGAGAACTGCTCCTTTTGTCTCCAGAGAATGGAACGAGGGAGGTAGGGCTGTACAACCAAGACATGAGGGTGAAAGGGTGGGGATTTGAGTTTGGGGTTCTGGTTCACAATGAAATTCAGCAGCCTGTGCCCACCTTGCCATCTCTGGGAGTAACGTCAAAGGCCTTACGGATAATGTACTAGATTATGTGATGGAACGTAAGCATCGTAAAAGGCTGGAGGATATTTTTGGCGGTACACGCCTTTTCCATACGAGGGCAATTGTCCTCGTCGACTTCTTGCGTCGAGCCTTTACTAAACATCTTGTACTTGGGGTCAATGTGCATTGTAACATCGAGGAATGCCTTGTCGAGGAAGGGGACCCGGGCTTCAAGGCCCCATGCCATCGTCGACCTGGAATTATAAGCACTCGTTGACAATATAAAAAAGCGCTGTGTACGACATACTTGTTTGCCCTGAGGCAGTCAGCAGTGTGTAGGTCCTTCACACGTCGTACAGTTTCCTGATGGAATGACTTTGCGTCTGGTGCAGCGTGGAAATAGAGATAGCCTGAATCTTTGGGTTAGGGGAAAGCAATACAGATCAAGATTTGAGAAGGATGACGGTACGTGCCTCCGAAAATCTCGTCACTTCCTTCACCACTGAGTACCATCTTTACTCCCATGGCCTTAATTTTACGGCTGAGGAGGTACATGGGAGTACTCGCACGGACGGTTGTGACATCGTAAGTCTCAAGATGATAAATCACATCCGGGATGGCGTCCAAGCCTTCCTGAACCGTGAAGACGTATTCATGGTGCACTGTCCCAAGATAGTGGGCAACTTTTCTGGCAGCCAACAGGTCAGGAGAGTTCTCGAGACCGATTGAAAAAGAGTGAAGCTGGGGCCACGCCGTGAGAGTGGCTGGGATATTGTGAGTAAGCCCCGTCTCGACTCTAGAACCATAACAAGCTTATCGCTCACCCGTCTCGTCGACTTGATAAGAGGCAGGAGTAGGCGGTCCGCTAGTAGCTTCTAGCAGCTTTTTTTTACGAGCCTCCAGGTGTGCTTGGGCCACCTTATCTGTTTCTCTAGCAGCAATAGAAGCGATGAGACTACTGTCGAGACCACCACTGAGCAGGACGCCATAAGGGACTTCGGACATCAACCGCTTGCGCACGGCGGCTTCAAGTGTTTCGCGGAGAAGCGTAAGATTGGGTGCATTGGTGGGTATCGTGCTGTTGGGGCTTGCGCTATCTTCATTCAACCATCCAGGGTTGTAGTAGCGTTTCGTGGACCCATCCTTGCTATCGTAGACATGTCCAGGGGGGAAAGAGACAATGTTGTCGCAGTCGTCGACAAGGGCTTTGAGTTCTGAAGCAAAGTATACTGCATCGGGAATCTTCGAATTCCAGCCCTGGTACAAGGTGGTAATCCCGATGGGATCACGAGCTGCGATGATTCTGGTGGGCACGACGGACTCATCTAGAAGGACAAAAGAGAACATCCCGTCCAACATGTTACATAGGTCTACGTCATGTTGGCGATACTGGCGAATTGTGAGTGACAGGTACGTTGGGATCAGAGGGGTGGAGAGCATACGAGAGGTATGATGACTTCACAGTCGGAATGTGTCTTGAACTTGGCGTTGGGGCCAACAGATGCCCGAAGTGCGATGTGGTTGTAAATCTCGCCGTTGACGGCAAGGATGATCTTGCCGTCGTGACTGACCAGAGGTTGAGCACCAGTGTCTGCAACATGATTGAAGAAACGTTCATGTAGATAAAGCCGTCATCACACGCACCGACGCCGACAATAGCGAGACGTTCATGAGCGAGGATGCTCCGCTGGCCAACGAAGCAGCCGGACCAATCAGGGCCACGATGTCTGAGTCTCTTGGAGAGGGCGATATATCGAGCACGGCCATTGGCAGGGTTGTCTAGACCGTGGACGGCAAGTATACCACACATGGTTTACAGAGGGAAAAGGCAGATGCTTGGGTCGGAATGAGAGGAAAAATATATAATGACTCGAGAGATAAGATAAGTTAATCGGTTATATCGGACAGAGAAGTTTTGATAATGTCAAGCACACATAACTGCTAGCCTGTGGCGGTGGCGCGGATTAGATATGCGGATATTGTTTGCGGGCGTTAAGAGGTCGCGTATCTGCGTGTACGCGTTTGATGAGGAGGTCCGTTAAAAGGCCAAGAGTGCGGGCTAGGCGCAGTCCGCAGCCACGCCGGCACTAATATTACATTAGGACCGGATTAACAGAGGTTATGTCAGACTTGGCGCCTGTTTTGCTCCCTTTCCCACATAACCACTTGTCAAGCTGTCAGTGGGCGTTTCTGACTTGTTCACTGTTCTGCCTGACACTATAGGACCGTGCTCTAGCATGGCTAACCAGGATAAGCTTGCCGCCAGAAGGGTGAGCAGACTTTGACATCATTTGATCTGCCGCAAACATTTCTCCTTTACATTAGGCCCAACTTGCCCAGGAAATTGAGATGTCTGAGATGGCCCCCCAACCAGCCACGAATGGTCATGTTGCTGCCCAAGGAAACTCGTTCTTGTCCGAGGTGCGGTTGCGAGCCCCGTGGATGTGACATCGGTCCCTGACGATCTCTCCATAGGCTGGATCAATTCAGGAGTCCATCGACCAGTTCAATTCGAATGTTCGACTAATTGCTTCGCTGCGCCTGCACTCCCTGGGTGCACCACATGACGATGGCGATCACGACATGGCTCGTGTAGAGGAATTGACGAATGAAACTCGGACACTCAGCCAGGAACTCAAGGACCGAATCAGAAAGCTGGAAGCTGCGCCCGCAGAAGGGGACGCGCGGATATGGAATAACAGAGTAAGTTGTTTTATCATGACCTCTGACCGAACTTAATGGTCCTGTTCAAGATTGGGCTACTTCGAAAGAAATTCTTAGAATCAATTCAGAACTACCAACGCGTTGAACAAGAAGGCCGCGCCAAAACTCGACAAAGAGCGGAACGGCAGATCAGGATAGGTGGGGAATTTTCGCAATCGGTGCTGCACCCTTGGGAATACTTATGGTGCTATAGTCAACCCTGGCGCTACCGTCGAGGAGGTCAATGCAGCAGTAGAGGGGGGAGGGCAGCAGATATTCATGCAGGCTGTATGTTTCTCTCCTTGGATGATTGTTACCGTCTAATTGTTTCATATAGTTGACAAACTCGACGAGATATGCAGAGTCACGGAGTGCTTTTCGAGAGGTACAGCAGCGACAACAGGATCTCCAACGAATGGAGAGAACACTCGCCGAACTAGCTCAACTGTTCATTGATGTACCCCGTATCCCTTTCACGAACCTATCACAGTTCTCATGTTCTATTTTCAGATGGGAACGATTGTTGAGCAGCATGATGCTATTATTACTGACGCAGAGACCACAGCAGGAGCTGTAGCAGCCGATACAGAGAAAGGGTGAGATTTTCCGGCCTGAAACTGTGCGGGTTGATCGACGGGAATGCTAAATACGGGCTCCTCTAGCCTCCAAGCTACGCAGGAGGCAACGATACACGGTAAGATGTGCAATTTGTACCCGTCGTGTCATATTGATTAGTCAATCAACAGCTCGTCGCGCCCGCAAGAAAAGATGGATATGTTTCTTCATCGTACTCGGTTGTTTGGCGGTCGTCGCTATTGTACTCGGAGTCATCTTTGGCACGAGAAAATGAGTTTTCACGGATATTGTACTATTTTATCTGTCGTTTATTACTAGTAGGTATGTGTTATCACGTATTCCGACACAGCCAGATCTTCGTAGAGTATATATGTGTATTTATCATAGAGTGTGGCTGAACAGTATTGTATAGTAGTTTTATGTTTATCCCTCGATGGACTGTGCGGGCGCCGGAGGTGATGAGTTTCACTGCGGGAATGCGAGGATGAAAGATTTGAGCTGCGCAGTTCAACGCGAGGCACAGCTGGATAGGGGAACCGGTCTGAAGGGGAAATAAGAGCCATCATGAAATTAAGCGCCCCGGGTTTTTTTAAATTCTTTTCACGACCAAGTCCATCACTCCGGTTTTCACTCGTGTCATCTCATTTCATTCAGTCATGTCTGCTTCGGTATCCAAGGGACGACGAAGGGGCAAGTCTATCGAGGTCGTCGACGCTAAACAGGCGGTGGATCTCGCCACAGCGCAGAGCTATTCGGAGAATGTTTTTCTGTTTGTGCCCAACCTCATAGGTCAGCTCTCTCCTGCCCTCTAGCGGCATTTACTCGTGGTCTGAAGATTTGGTTCTCTCAGGATATACACGAATTATATTGGCGGGCTTGTCGCTTCATTACATGAGCTACCACCCGAAATACTGCACATTGCTCTATGGCGTGTCATGTTTACTGGATGCGGTGGATGGCCAAGCTGCTCGAGCACTCGGGCAGACGTCCAAGTTTGGTGCAGTTCTGGACATGGTGACTGACAGGTACGATGTCGTCGTCGGCGCGCGCGGCGGCACATTGCTGAGAGACGCTAACGGGCTTTTGTAGATGCACAACTTCGTGTTTGCTATGCTACCTCTCTTCGGCCTATCCCCCCTATGCCATTTTTTTCCAGTTCCTGATTGCGCTGGACTTTAGCAGCCACTACATGCATATGTATAGGTAGGTATATGCTATTGTCTCTGGCATGGCCGTGTGCGCTAGGCTGACGTGTGTGTGTGTGTTTTGGGCAGTTCCTTGGTGACTGGATCGAGGAGTCATAAGCTGGTCACAAGTGATGTCAGTCGTATTCTGTGGTACTATTACAACGATTCGGTAAGTGGACGCGTGGGATGGTTACCCATTTGCTGCCTCCTGACGCCGCGCATAGCGCACTCTTTTCTTCATGTGTGCAGGGAACGAACTCTTCTTTGTGTCCTTGTACCTGATGAAGTGGACGTCGAATCCGATGGGGCTCGATGGATATTTGGAAATGCTGACATGGGCGCAGTTTGGCGCAGTGCTCAGTTTCCCGGTGTTCCTTGCGAAAAACGTGATCAACATGGTGCAGCTGTGGAAGGCGTCGAAGATTTTGGTTGGGGTTGACCTTGCTGAGAGGCGGCAGGCGCGTGAGGCCAAGAAGGAGTAGTAGATGATAGCATACAGCACGTGACACACTGATATTTAGCATCGAGTCTCCCTCTTTTTCTTTTTTAACCTGTTATGCCGTCTCCGTTCGTTCTGCGCGGCTCACGCTCTCTCTTCTCCCACTCACGCCGTCGCCTCAACCCAAGCCCTTTTCTGCGTCCTGCCCGGCGTAGCGCCTCATCCGCCCCAGACTCACCGCCCGGGCAGCATGTCCAGCCCGCTGCAGAACCAGAACCGCCCGAGTCACAGGAACTCCCCTCGGAAGAGTCGGACAAGCCGCGGGTCCGCCGCCCCAGAGTCACTACATCCCTTTCAAAAACGCCCGAGCCTGTCGAGATCCCCGACGGCTTGAATATACTCTGGTATCCGGCTGAAGAAGAGCACGATCTCAATGCCTTGCAGACTGCATTGCCTCCACCGGAAGTGTTTGAGCATGTACTACACAACTTGCACATCACTCTCCATCCGCAAACACAACATCGGGCCGCTTACGCGTCCGTCTCTGGTCCACCAGTCGAACCTACCCTTGGCTTATACTGTCCTATCGAAGGAGGAGACTATATTGTCGACGCTACTGTGAAAGAGCTCGCTCGGAGAACCAATGCCGAGGTTCTCGTGATAGATGCAGTCCAACTCGCTGCAGGAGGATGGGGCCACTTTGGCAAGGGTAATGTTTAAATCATCCAGCTTTTTTTTGTGTCGTTGTTAACGTTCGTTGGGCAGGGGCCGACTCACTACAGCTTCCTAGGAATCCCCTGCACTTTTCCTCGCCTTCTAGTCATATGCAAGAAGAGTTGGATATGGATGAGGGTGAAGAACCTGGTTGGCCAATGTACCCGCAACCCCAGCAGGTGGCACTGGCTGTCATGGCCCCAGCAATGCAAGGACGCACTCTCGTGGCTCCACCTTCGCGGCGGATGTCACCCACTCCGAGCAAAATCAAAGTCTTTTTTGATGCGTTGGTAAACACACCTTCGTCCAGGGATGTCTCTTCGTCCACAACATTCTCTGATCGGCCACGCCTGATATATATCCGCGATTCCCCAACACTTGCTGCATCCTCCGATATCTGGTATCCTCCTCTTCTCTCAGCAGTGCGGTCACGCCGAAGAGGTCCTATCTCGAGACCATCCTCGGCAGTAGCTAATTCTATGACGATCATATTCGGCATGACTCCGCCCTTGGTACCGGCGAGCGGTCCTGGTCTGTCGCCCGAACATGGTTTGAGGAGCGTCCTTATGAGCCGCAGCTCTGCACAAATGTCTTTGCCATCAAATAGACGTGGAAAGTTGGATTGGGGGGAATCCGAGGCCGCAGAAAAGGCTCGAGAACGGCGTCTTCGTGACAGGCTCAAAAGATGGGAGAAGAGCGACACTGGCTTACATTCAGAGTTCCCCCTGCTTTCCTTGGGGAACGAAGCTGAGGAGGAAGATCGTCAGACGAAACCCAGCATCATTGTTTTCGGCAGGCCCTCGGCCATTCCGGGCTTCCCGCCCATGTTTAACCCTCATGCACTCGCCAACAAAAGTCCTTCTCATGACAAGTCCACATTCTTCCGTTCTTCAGTGCTCGTACCAAGTATACGATCGCCCGTGCATGAAAAGGCCGCCCGTACTGCTCGAAGGCGGGAGATTAACGAGCTCACTATGCGAATGGGTGTTGGGGCGATTGGTGGAAGAATAGAGGACAACAGTTTTGAATCTGTTTTGCTTTCGGAAAGCGAAGAATCCCCCGGAAAGATTGTCGGGCCTGGTAATGACACATCGCATCTGCCACCAAGCAATCATGAGCGAATGTGGGACGAGTGGGGTAATAAGATCGAGCTGTGGTCTGATGTACGGACGGTAGCTGACTGTGCGGTCGGAAGTGTCTTATCAAATACGGTACATGACGCCATGTCGGAGAGGGCATCCTTAGAGTCGACAGATATTCCGTGGTCCGCTGTTGGAAGCGCATGGACATCTCGAAAGGCTAACCGCAATCTAAGAAGTAACTGGTTGCGAGATATCTCGCTTACCCGAGGGCTGCGGGAGGAAGATCATGAGGAGGGGTCTGAGGGACACGCAAAGGCGGGCAGCGACGAGGTTGTGGAACGGTTGAAGGCTGACAATGAACTGGAAGATCACGAGGAGCGCTTGTTGTCATGTATAGTCAACTCAGGTGCAGCCACATTTTTCGGCCATGTACAGAGTGGTGTACTAATTCTTGACGTTTCCATTCAGCTGCGATGCCAACCTCGTTCAGTCAGGTGCACCTTCCTGTACATACCATTGATTCTGTGCGGACAATGGTATCACTGCCTTTGTTGCACCCTCAGGCGTTTAAACAAGGTATCTTGAAAGAGCATAGTATGACAGGCTGTCTTTTGTTCGGTCCTCCTGGCACAGGCAAGACGCTCCTCGTCCGAGCCCTCGCAAAAGAGGCTGGATGTCGAATGTTAGCAGTATCGCCATCCGATATCATGGACATGGTGTGTCCACTCTTGTTTCCCATCGCCTGGTTGTGCTCACAGAAAAAATAGTACGTCGGTGAAGGGGAGAAGCTCGTCCGCGCGGTGTTCTCCTTGGCGCGGAAGCTTTCTCCGTGTGTGATTTTTTTGGATGAAATCGATGCTCTCTTTGGTGCACGCACGTCAACACGGGACACCGGGGGTGCCTTCGCACATCGTGGCGTTATAACCGAATTCATGCAAGAGATGGACGGTCTCAAGTCATCAAGCGACGACAGCGTCATTGTCATCGGCGCCACAAATAGGCCCTTTGACCTTGACGATGCTGTCCTTCGACGGTTGCCTCGCCGACTGCTGGTTGATTTACCTGGGGAGAAAGAACGGGAAGGTCTGTATTTGTCTCCAGCAGCGTCCCTTATCTCCGATTTTCATGCGCTTCACAGAAATTCTCAAGATTCTTCTCCGGGACGAAGATCTAGCAACTGACGTCGACGTTAACCGGCTGGCAAGGCAGACCGAAAGCTTTTCTGGCTCAGATCTTAAGCGTAAGGCTGTATTTTCACGTTGATAAACGAATTCTCAGTCGTGCCCTAGATCTATGTGTCTCGGCGGCTTTGGATGCCGTAAAGGAAGGCTTGCAACTTCCTTGGACCACCGCCAGCTTGCCGCCTTCGTCACAAACCGAATCTACTAAGCTGCTCCTGCCACCTGCACTCACTTGCGAGTTGACAGCAAAAACAGAAGTTCGTAGCGATGGACCGCTGACTGAGCGAGCGGCGCCCCCCACCATAGAAATAGGAAGCTCTACCATAGCAGGAGGTGCAGAAATGAATGAGTCGAAGACGGTTGTTTCGGACCCATCTGAACAACCAAGGGTGCTCCACTTGAGGAATTTTGCAAAGGCACTGAAAGAGATTACACCCTCTTCATCCGAAGCTCTTGGTAGTCTTTCCGAGCTGCGGAAATGGAACGAGGAGTTCGGTGAAGGTCGCCAGGATCGCAAGCGTCAGACGGTATGGGGACGTGGGCGTTTCGGTTTCGTGAATCGCCCTCGGACTGAGAAGGCGGATGAGGGGAGGGTCGCGTTACCGGAATTAAGGTCACGGATTTTGGAATCGTTAGACATGCAATAGTGACCTTTTGATTATATATTGTAGTGATGTTTTAGACGTACGGGCAATATGTAGTCACTAATGGTATTTATGTATGCATCACGTTGTGGGTGGTTTACTAGTCAACGCCTCGCACTTCGGCGCGGACGAGATTGAGTTGGTGCAGGGGGTCCAGAGCCCTCGCCTTCACCATCCTCGTCAACTGTGTTCTTCTCCTGTGTCTTTGGCTTGCGACCTCTTCGGCTTTGAGTCTGTGTGGGTTGCTGTGTCGGCTGTGATTGTGACTGGGAACCGATTCCCTCATCTTCGTCTTCATGCTCGTCCTCGTCGCTCGCGCTACTCATACGGACGCGTTGTTCATGTTCACCCTTCCTGATGGCCCTATCACCAATCGGAATGAACTGATCACTATTAAAGTCTCGTGGCCACTCCTCATTGCAGTTTTTACAGTGTAGGGCGCCCGATGCTCGGACACGGGTGAAGCGCTTGAAACAGTAAGGGTGCATGCAGCATTTACAGCCTTCAGAATAGCAAGCTATGCCCATCGTGAGCATCTGCACAAGAATAACGTAGCATAAGTTTGTTGAAAAAGGGAAAAGGGAAGGTGAAATGTGTGTGCGTACCTCTTCGCATATCGAGCAAACGAGGATGTGTCCAGCGTAGTTGGACTGGAGATAAGGACGGAGCTCAAGGAGCGATCGACTCGATAGCGAGTATCGTCCGTCTCTATTTGTGCGATTACTTAGTACGTACACTCCTTGTTGAACGCAAGTACTTACTTGCTCTTGATCAACCATCCTTTCGCAACAAAGCTTGCCAAGACGATCTCTGCTTGGCTTTTGGTTATATTACTCTTGGGCTTGATCATGCTTACTTCTCTTAGCGCGACGAGAGAAGAAACGGAGTATTTATGCCGGGGAGCCAACATGATTTGTTCAACCTGCATATAAGAATATAATGATATGTCCGAGGAGGGAGAGGGTAGTGGGGATACCCACAATGGCTTTGAAGTAGGCAATTTCCGCAGGTGTGTAGTCTGTAGCTGTTTGAGCAATGTCGTCGCCTTTCATGTTGACCTGGGTGAGTGTACAGTGTTGGAGGGACGGATGAGGGCACGAGAAAGACCGACGATAGAAAATATAGCCTGTCCTGTTCTTTGGTCGCGCACGGCTCGTAAGGCGAGATCGAGCTTGTCCAGCGAGTGGTTGATGGCGTTGACAAAGAGGCTCCACGATTCATCATTGTCATCCAGGGGAATATCTCGAGAGTCGTCAACAGCTAGTAGTAGATCTCAGAGTCGAAAAGGAATGCATTGGCAGCAGGAGGGAGGGGTCCTGACTGTTAACAGCGACTATGCATTTCTGCCAGATTTTTCGAGCGAGGGTTTCTGGGACAGCACCCCGCGAAAGCATGGACTGGAGGAAGAGCTTGTTGACATTGGCCATCGTGGGCCGCGGTTCAACGCGCAAGGAGTCATTTATGTACAGCTCCGGGTGCATTACGTAATGGAATATCACAACTTGGGTACGCGAAGTGTTTTGCTAACCATGGCAGCAGCCCAGCACCCGAAAATCACGCTGACCCAGTGCATCTCTCCCCGCCCGCCTGGTTGACCCCACAGGGTGACGGTCCCGTAGGGGATCCCTTGTTGGCCTTCGATCCAGCCCTGTTTTGTCCAGTATGACAGAATGGCAACAAGAGCAAGCGACGAAGGGATGGGTAGTCCCTCAAAATACTTCGCTTTCCCCTCCTTGTTTTTGGGTACAAGGGCAACAGTTGCATTGAAGCGCGCCAGGCGCGCAAGACCGCAACAGATAAAGCCCGTTAGAACAACGGTGTCAAGGTAGGTTCTCAGTCCGACAACAAAGGCCAGTAGAGAGGGCGCAACTCCAAAGGAGATCTGTGGAGGAAATTTTTTACGTATGGAGTACACAATACAGCGTGATGCTGATGACTAGACTCACGAGGTCAGCCAGGCTGTCGAGCTCTTGACCAAGCATACTACTAGACTTCCGCCATCTTGCAACTTTTCCGTCGAAGAAATCGAACATGAGACCAGCTAAGGGAAATGATAGCGCCATCCAGAGGTAGTCGATATCATTCGTGAGAAGGTAGCGCGCAGATGAAAAAATGGAAAAAGAGCCGCAAACACCATTCATAATGGTTACGAGGTCGGCGAGCCGGAAATTCCTAGACGACAAAGTGGAGAGGACTTGGATCATGACGTTCCCTAACGGATGTACACTCCTGATAGTGACATACCTGACGAGTGAGAAGTGGCCATCTGTGTCCTGATACTGCTTCAGTGCCTGTTCTTTAGACATCTCGGGCGCAACAAGGACTACTCCTTGGGGACTCTTGGTGTGATGAGGAGAGAGAAGACAATGAACAACCCCACCCAAGCCTCCTCAGAATCACGTGGTTCTAATTGAATTATTGAATTCTGATCGCTTCCCTACTCATGTATGTACATACCCATACGTAGCCTATTCAACCATTCTATCTTCCTCGCTCGACTTCGACTTTGCTAATTCTATGCCTCTTGCAGCATACTGATTCGGGTGTGTGACGCTTTCACCGCCGCCAACGCCCTCGCCCTTCGAAACCCCGTAGCAGGCATGTGTCATCTCGAACACACGCGTACAGGCCACATGGATAGTGTCCTGCATTGACAATCGACATAATTTCCGGCAGGTCGGACGCCTTTAGGTCTTGCTGTGAATACATTGACAATAGTGCCGTTTGCAAGTTTTCAGGCGAGAAGTGCCGGTAAGGACATCCGACGTCCGAAGGCCCAGGTGTCAAGATCTGTAGGCAGCTAAAATAAATAATGCCGTACTGGTCAGTAAATGAACAGCCTCCCGTGTCAGAAGCTACCTTTTCGCTGGATAATTGGCACGTTTCCCTTCCAACCCGTAGGAGTGCCGTATGTTGTACTTATATTCTTTGTTAAATTTGTCATCGGTTATCCTGCTAAACGATTTTCTCCAGAACACAATGGCCTCCTCGACTGATAAACCAAGGACCTGTAGGGGTTCGATATTAAGCCAAGTTTATCGATGTTAATCAGCTATACCTTTAAGAATAAGCCATATTGTAGACGGCCAAAGTGCTTTAGGTGATTGTCCCGTCGTAAGTTTTCATGTAAACTGCGCATACACATCGGAAAATGCTTCCTTGCCAGGTCATCAACCATTTCGGCCTTGATCTCGCCAGAATTGGCTGAACCTGTGGCACTCGTCCACTCTGTTGCAATCCCGGCTACAAATCCTTGTGACAGGTTGTCCAATACTGGAATTAGACGAGTGTCCTCGTCTAATCGAGGAAACGATCGTGCTGTTGCCTAACTAGTTTGAGCATGGCAGTGTCACTTTCAGTCGGGGGCTCCCTTTACCTCCAGTGCCTTCTCCTAGGCACGCCTCAAACTCCTGGAATACAAAACTTGATTGCTCCCTGCCCGGTATATACGCCCATCCAGCTTTAAGGAATACCCTTCGTTTTTCAACGAGGTCAGGAACTTTTGTCCACTTCACCTGCCACATAGTCAAGACATTTCCTACCATGACAGGATGAGATACTGCCTACCTTATGAAATTTCTCCCTCTCGAAAGCGTCCAACCGATCTCGCTCGTGCTTAAAGCCGTGATACATGGAAAGCAACTCTTGGTGATACTGGGCTTTCTCCTCCTTTGCAACCTTTATTTCATGGTCAATCAAACTCATAGTGCCTCCGTTCCTTTCCTGACTCACGGGCACCCATGTAAATTTGCGACTCGCGAGAAATTGCTCCCGATCCGAAGCTTCCGTTTCTTCGTATCGCACACGGAACAATGTCGATTCAGCCTTGACAAACCTTCGACGCAGATCTTCCCTACAAGAGTAAAATTAGTTCCACGAGACGCCTCCCAAGATAAGGTCACTCACGATCTGCAGAATGCGAGTCTTAACACAAAGTGTCCTAGGTGATCTTTCCTTCGCTCCTCTTCCGTGCTCTCATGTTTATTCGTATGTAGCGGAATATACTTCATGTACTGTGCGTACGTCATTGACTTCAACTCTTCCCATGTCCTGTTCCGTGCAAGTGAGGATTCGATTTCCGCAAGCACACGCAGTCTGTCCAATGCAGCCGTCTCAAATTCGTCGACTGTCACGTCGAATAGTGGTGGCTTGTCGTAACTATCCAGCTCATAAGCAAAGGTGAAAGAACTGAAGGTGCAATCCGGACACACAAATTGAGTGCATTGGAGTATTTGAGGAGACTATTGCTTTCAACCGATGATACGTCTGTGGTATTATGTGTGAGTTGTCGCTGACCACTCTTGTACATGGCTCTGAAGGGACTATGCAGGTGGCCGCTTTGCGAGTGCCGTTTATTATCGCGTGGTACCACGTGCTGTCACAAACACGAGATCTGGCGAAACGATGCCTCCCTGTCACGGTCGCTTGTGATCTCTCATGATTGCGCAAAAGTCTATGAAGTACATATTACAAATACTTTCATTATATCGTTAAATTAGGGAACCAATCGATATCATAGCATAAATACATCACTCATGAAATCCAACGTAAGATATCTGATGGTGATTGAAAGCAATCCGAAAAAAACCAACTTCATAGCGAAACGATAGCAAATGCTGTAGTCAAGAGGGTTGGTCGGTATCACTAGCCTCTCTCGATCTAGAGCCTGATGAACGAGGTCGTCTGTAGGAGGACCTCGGACGCTCTGAGCGCCGACGCTCGTGCGGAGCGATTGGCGGGTCTTCAGGGTGGGCCCAAACAACACCTGGTCGACGAATCCTCTCCCCTGGCTGACGGGCACTGGCGAGTGACCACTCACGAGCGGCAGCAACAGGATCCTGTACCGGTGGTATGTGTATGGGAGCCTGGCTGAGCACCGAGGCCGTTGGGGAACCTATCACAGTGGGCTCGGCCAACCTCAGCAGACCGTTTCCGTACTGATAAGGAAGAGACTTACTGCAGTCCCATCCTGAGCCTCCATAGAGGCAATTGACATCGTACGGATCTTTCTTGTTTTGAGGTAGTGGAAGGGATTGAACACTTGTGGATCTGGTGTGGATGAATGGATGGGCAGAGTTTCGCGTGCGGGTAATGGTGTGGGTATCTGGGGTATTCTATGGTTAAGTTTTTCGTTCCGATCTTGTCCCCGCTCCTTGTGAGATGGTTGTGATACGGTGGTTCGCGGAAGGGGTTGTTCGTATTGAGAGGTCGGAGGCAACCAAATCTCATAGGTCTTTGAAATGATGGGCTGGGGAGCAGGGTGCGGAACTCGGATTGCGAGCCTCCTGCGGCAGGGGTGTATTTCTTCGAGAAGGAGTGGATCTAATTGGCGGTGCCTGAACAACTTGTGCTGGAACCATTACTTCCTCCCTTGGGGCTAAAGCCTGCAAATGATTGGTTGAATGTGAGCGCGAACGTTGCATCTGGTCGGATGACTCAGATGCTGCAGCTGGGGATGAAGAAGGGAGAAGGAGTGAGTTTGATGGAGGACCGTGGGACATGGTTTGAGCTAGAGGTGATGTGACCCCGGAAGTTTCTTGGGAAGGAATATATGGATATCGTGGATGTGTGGTAGAAGATTCATGAGGAATTTGGGAATCGGGCCGTGAACGACTGTGTGCCGTGGATACGTGTTGAGGGGGGATATAGGCCTCCGTACGTTGGCCATCTTTTTGAGATACGCTCCTTCCACTATGTTGCTGGGGTATGGGATTCGGGGATATATTTGATACTCGGTTCGTATCATCGATTTTCACTCTCGTATCGTAAATAGCTTGAGGTGTAGCGTGGTAGGGTTTCCGGAAGTTTGCATCTTCTGTATTAGAGGCTGCTTCTTGTTCCCTTCCGCGGGTGGAAGGCGGTCGATGTACAGGAAGCCCCGGTGCATGGCGTAGAGCTTCATCACGCTGCTGTGTTACAGACAGTAGCCCGGAGTCTAGGTTTCCCTCTGTCGTAATAGCTCTGGAACGGGGGCTCGGAGTATGTTGAAGTATCACAGGTGAGTTCCGAGCATGACTGTAAGCAGGGGGGTCAGGGCTGTGGCTGTGCAAAGCAGGAGTGCTTGGGGGTCCTGAGGGGCTTGCGCCCCCCTTGGTGTGCCCAGGCGAGCGATCTCCACGACTAGATGGATTACGTAGACGGGAAGATTCGGTGTTACCCCCAGAGGTACCAGGAGCCCAGGTGGGGGAGCCCTCTGTTTGCTGCTCTAACTTGGACGCTAGGTTCCGACGGGCATCGTGAAGATAGGACTGATGAGGAATGTCTTGCCCTCCAGACGGAAGTGAGGACAGCAACTCTGCCAATTTCTCGTGCTTAATCTGGGCCGCAACCCTTTGGCTCCTGGGATGAGGTTCTTCCTCTACCTTCGAATGGGCCGAATTTCCGGTGCGCTGAGGTGAAACAGAAATCCCATCGGTCATCATAAGAGGAGATCGCTGTTGGGGATGAGGAGGGCTATTGCCTTGCATATGCTTGCTCCGCTGTCCCTCGCCAGGGGATGAGCCTTGAGTGAAGGGATAACTATACTGTGATGTTGACACATTCGCTTCTAGGGAGTGCATCTGCGAGGACGATGGTGTGAGGTAGGTGGTTTCAGTTTGGGTTTGATATGTATCGTCTGCGCGCCGAGAACTGTGACGGCTTTCGGGGACAGTCGAGGCAGCACGATGGTCTCCGGGAAACGAGTGTGACTTGGGCTGACTAGTTCGTGAAACCTCGACTAGACTCTCCTTGGTGGCTAGTGATTTGGAAGAATCTTCTGCGGGTGGTATTCGCGATGACCGGCTTTCGTGTTGGTAGGGCTGCGCACGAGCAGTGCTCTCGCTAAGATATGTCAACTGTGGGAGGTTAAGCTCAGATTCTTTCTTGCTACCCGTATGCTGACGAACTTGAGCTTTGTGCTCGTAGGAAAGCGACATAGTTTGCCGTCCTTCCACTGTCCCATCGGTCGCGACGCTGGGGATGAATGAATCGCGAGTTGGCTTACCCGTAGCAGCTCTGGATGCTACCTTAGGTGGCATTTCGATCATGGCTGGTTCTGAACGAGAATTGCTTTGGGGAGGAGGAATATCGGCGCGATTCCGACTTCTTGTCTCAATATAGCTGTTGGCTGTTAACACCAGACTATCCGAAGTGGCTCGAGAGACTTTTGTAGAGGAGTAGCGGCCGCCAGTGCTTTGCTGAGGAACGGTATGATCTAATGTAGGTTCACGGGGTTCGGGGTGGATGCTAGGGTGCTGAACTGCTTGTTCTGCAATCGTATGGTGTGAGATAAGCAAAGCAGGGAAACAACAGGCCTAACCTGGAATTTTGTTGGCACGGTCTGGTCTGGATGCTGTGGGCTGAATGGGTTGAAGCTGGGTAAACTTGTCATGGACCTTTCCCGGAGGTGATGGATCAGTGGCAACCCTGGGTCGATTAATCGTCGAATTCTTCACATTTTCTAGTCCTAACAAAATCCCCGGGTCGTGGTGGAATACAAGAGTGGTCTCATACTTGTTTTGTTTGGCAACTTCTGGGCGAGGGAGTGCGGTTCCAGGCCTGAAAATTGGACTCCCGACCCTTGCCGCCTCGTCCATCCGCTCATAGTGCGAGACAAGCACGGAGACACTGCCAGTATCTACCTTACGCGACTGTTGATCGGTCTGAGTACCGGAATATTCAGTTGACACTGGCACGATGGATTGAGGCTCTGATAAGTGATCTTTCCTACTGGAGATTCCTGTGCTGCCGGATAGCTGGATATTAGGAACAACGTTTGGTGCCTTTCCACAATCTTCTGATAGTTCAATAGCCGTTGTTGAAAGCTGAATGCCCCTCTGCCGGGCTTCAACAGGTATGATCTGATGCGATGTCTCGACAGTTTGAAGCCTTGGAGAGGATTTTTCACCGCGCTGCACGACGTCATTGCGGTGATGGCGATGTTCCGAGCGTTGGAAGTCTTTGTGTTCAGCCAGTCTGGGGTGCGGGACCAGATCATGGGACCCTGTTGTTAGGGTGGCAGGCTGGGCAGGTCCTTGGTCATGGGTATCCTGATCATTGGACTTTTCTGTGGGATGTGCACGGGAAACTGGCGGCGTATATGTTTGCAGGAGGATCTTGTCTGAACGGGGAGAAATCCGGGATTGTGATCCTGTACTCATAGGTTGCGCCAAGCTCTTATCGCCGGTTAGAGCGGTAGTTTCCTGGGACTTGACTTTGGGGTCAACCAGTGGAGGCGTAAGAGCTTGACGGTAGATGGGCTAATGAACCTTGGGTGTGAGTAATATGGTTGGGCTCTCGCGAATGAGGTATACCTCTAATTGTACAGGTAGGGTACTTGTACGTTTGCTTTCCTTAGCTCGTGCTGTTATGTCTAGAGTTGTAGGAACAACTTCCTCGTTCAGTCGCCGCACCAAAACGAGGATTTGTATCCTCCTCTTTTATTTCCCTAGCGCGCACCTGATTCCGGCTCTCTCGAGTATCCTGGCTAAGGGTCTAAAATAAAAAGTTCAGCAACAGTTTTTGGATGAAGGAACCACTTTCCATGATCTCTCTGGGTGGAGGGTCAGAAACTAATACGCGGGCCGGAGGATAGCTGGTGGATGGTTTGATAGGCGGTAGTGTCACTCTAGCTATATTGCTCTGCTGGGCAGAATAATCGGGATTGCGGGGAGTTTGATGGTTCGTCTCCGAAGAACGACTTTCCTGGGTGGAGAGTGAAATATGAACAGCTGCATGTGGTTCTTGGAGTGCCATTGATGCAACCGGATAGCTTGTTAGGGTGGGGAAGTCAGGAGGTAGGATATTATTTGAAACGTGGTTTGGCCTGAAAGTCTCAGAGGTAGAAGCGCTAGGAAGAACAGCTCCGGAAGGGGAAGGGTGAGCCCTGTAATATCATAGATGCTGGAAGGGGACGACCATCTAACGTTCGGGGATCCGTGCGAGGGGGCGAGGGCGGGGTCAATCGACGACTCGAATACACATTTTGGCTTATTGTACCCGTCGAAACAGTAGGAGGGCTGGGGGGCGCAGCACGAGCCGAGGTATGACCCGGATGAAAACTCTCCTTCAGAGTGTTGGCTGCAGCCCGATGGAGCTCCTGTGCAGGCGGTTGAGGTCGTGATAAGGATGTAGTAAGGTAATTCGAATGCGCAACTTGCGCAAGTGCTCCGGTCGAACGGCCCTCTAGATGAGGATTTTCAGAAGACTCCACACGAGAAGTAGGTAGGGGAGATGGGACCCGTCCCACTGTTGCAGCCAAGGGGATTTCTGAGGGAAAGGGTACCGGCGACATAACCCTATTAGGGCCGCCGCTAAGATATGAGGTGATCGTTGTAGCGGGTGCCGCCACGTAGGTAGACTGGCTGAACTGTAGGGTTTCTCAGAGTTTCTGGGGTGATAACATTGCGTCTAGTAGAGTCGTGAAAAGTAGCGGCAGGCTGAGCGCGTTGTGAAGACCGTCAGTTACCATAGCTAAACACGAATAAAGCCAGGAACTGGAAGAGTTACCTCAGAAGCATATCCATCCTCTCGAGGGGTGTGCTTGCGGCTTTGCCGTTCAGTACTGAGTAAGTCTACCGTGCTACTGTCCAAGGGTCCCTTGGAATGTTGAACTTTCACGGTGAGTTCGGTAGGGCGGCCGTTCTCCGCATCTTGAATTCCCTGATCCTGTCTTGATGGTGGGGTACCAAGTTGAGCAGCATGAGATACTCGTCGTTTGTCCGATTCTGGTGCTTTGCCCTGTTCCTTATCGGACCCAGTTACACCCTCCGTTCGATTTTTGTGTCTCCGTGAAGCGTGTTTAGCAGCTGTCCCGGCCTCAGCGAGACGAGGCTCGGGATTAACACGAAGTCTTTCAGTCCGCCAACGGCGATCCCTTTCTTCGCGGTCCCTTTCAAGCTGCTCCTCCCATAGTTCTCTCTCTCTCCTCCTCTGCGCCTGCCTCTCACGCTCGACTTGGAGCAAGTCCAGCTCTCTTGGATCACGTTCGAATTCCTTTCGCTGTGGCTCCTTCTCCTTACGTTCAGCATCCCGCTGCTCGTTTCGGTCGCGCTCTCTTTCCTTCTGCTCTGCTTGTTTACGTTCTGCCTCCCTCTCTAATCGTTCTCGATATTTTCGTTCGATTTCCTGTTGCTGCCTTTCCCACTTCTCCTCCTGTCTGCGCTCCCGTTCCTTTTGTTCCCGTTCTTGCCGTTCTTTCTCTCTGCGATCCTTCTCCAGTAGCTCACGCTCCTGCCGTTCTCTATCACGCCTCTGCTTGTCTTGGTGCTCTCTCTCCCTTCCTTTCTCGACGTTCTCTCTGTTCTTTTTCCTGCAGGCCTCTTTCTCCCTGTTCCCTCTCCCCCCCTCTCCCCTCTTCCACACGCTGCCGCCCCTCTCCAACATCCTTATTTTGACGCCTCCCTTGTTTTTGCTCTTTTTCCCATCGCTCTGGTCTCCGCTCCTTATCCTTATCCTTGTCCCTGCCACTGTCTTTCTCCTCTCTACCCCTTTCCCTCCGTTCTCTGATGACCCGCTCTCGTTCTCGCCATTCTCTCTCTCGCATTTGATAATAGTCCTTGAAATCCTTGTCATGGGGCTCCCCCTCCTGCTGTTCTTTCTCCTCAGCCTCCCTCGTCTTGTTCCTTTCCATCCGATCCCGACGAGGCTCCTATGGCACCTCTCTCCTTTTCCTTTGCTTCTACTCGCTGGCGTTCATCCATGCCACGACCCGGTCCATGTTCGCGCGGCCTGTCCCTCTTCTTCTCTTTCTCGTTGGCTGGCTGCTGTGGGTCTTGGGGGATCCAAATTTGGTGCTGTTGAGGAACAGATGAAGCAGCAGCCTTGCCTGATCGACTTGGCCGGACAGCCTTTGCACGAGCTGGGGCATCCTTCTCGTTTCCAGAGATCTCCGGCGTGTTCTCCCGCTTTACGAAGGGGTTGGGATCTTCTTTGGCGTTCTCGGGCGGCTTTGAAAGAGGAGGCTTAGACGTAGACGGGCCTGGTGGATGGGGCTGTGAGAGGGGAAGAGTCTTCTGAGCGTGGCGACTGCTTGAGGGGCCTGGGAAGGTAGAAAAACGAGCAGCGTAGTCCGTAGTACCACGACCGAAGGCGTCAGGATAGGGTATATCGGGTGGGCGGGAAGCGTCGGCCTTGGCTGTGTGTAGCTTGGCGGAGGGATTGGCGCTGGACTCAGCACCGTTGGACGGCTGTCCACGGTCCCTTTCTGGTTTGGATGAGGGCATCCATTGTTTGTACGAGGCATCCTTGGTTCTAGATCTCGATGTGGCCGGTTGGCTATCATGAAGACGCTGGAAGAAACTCTTCATCCAGAAGCTTCACAATAGATATGGAAAAGGAAAGAACGAGGCCTGCTCTGGTTTTGTGCTGAGGTTGTCGAGAAAGGTATGGTGCGCCGACCACAAAACGGGTGGGTCATAGATGGCTTTGCGCCCATGAGGCAAAGCTGGAGTGGTTGCCACCCTTTTTAGTCATCAACAGGAAAAAACATGGCATCTGCACAGGCTGGGCGGAGCGCGCAACAAACGCCGTCTATTGCTCTGGTGGATATACAAGTAGTGCTACACCAATAGTATAATGTACGCCAACTTGCTGGCACTCGACAGCGGCGGTGGGATGCCGACACCGCTGTCGACGGCCATGAGGCATTGCAAGCGTAGCAGACCAGGTCAGCCCCAGAACGGAGTTGGCCATGGATGCTGTATCACCAGCTGTCGATCTTACACAATTTTGACTCATTACACGACAGTAGAACAGCGACAAGGCTGCCGGAGAAATACTCTCCCTGTCGAGACAATTTAAGGATTGTGTGTGTGCGCACGGAGTAAAACATACGAAGAGAAATTCTAGATTGCAAGAAGGGGAAAAAAAAAAAAAAAGGCAAGTAACGGAGCTGAAAGGCAGCCGCACGGACTATATACCCCTTGCTGCCGGGGATAGCCGTTGCTCGGCAACAGCCGCCAAGTACTGCGAGCGTGCCCTCAGACCCGTGCATGAGTAAGGCACTCCGTATCAAGGTCGCTTCACACAAGCCAAGCACGGACACCGTTACCTTTCCCAAGATCAGCCCTCTCACTTTTATAGATTATATTTCGACCGCACGCACCCGCCGACCAGCCTCAACACCATTCCACGGCGTGGTCATCAATGGTTCGTCACTCCCCCTCACAAAAGCCTACAACATGCCCACTGATGATGACCCCTAGAAAGACTCCATGGAGATTCTGGAAGAGAAACACAATGGTGCTCCTTTGATGGAGGTGGACGATACTGTACCAGTGACAGATCGTAAGCATCTCATTTATTACCACCGTCGCTGCAAATTATGAAATATTCCTCTCCGTCTAGATGAGGCTTTTGCAGCCAAACATATGCCGGACCTAGGGCACGATGTGAAAGATTTCAAGGTTTTTACTTGGAGGCTGACTGGCTGGAAAAAGCTGGAAAAGAAGCTGACTAGTCCTGAATTCGAGTGTGGCGGGCATAAATGGTCAGTCATCGTGTGTCGTATCCCCGCAGATGTCACTCCCTGGCTTCTAATCATATATTCGTAGGCGCATACTCTTATTTCCCTTTGGAAATTCGAACGCTCCCCCCAACGATACGGTATCCGTCTATCTGGATTACGCTGAACCCAAGAAGTCGCCCGAAGGGTGGCATGCCTGCGCTCAGTTTGCGTTAGTCATCTCGAACCCTGTCGATCCTAGCATAAGCACCGTCAGCCGTGAGTGTTGGCGAGACTGTCTTTTGCGTATCATCTCATATTGCTTTAGATGCCCACCATCGTTTCGTTGCTGAAGAGTGTGACTGGGGTTTCACGCGTTTTAGCGAGCTCCGCAAGCTTTTTTCCGTTCAAGAGGGTCAGACTCGACCCACAATAGAAGACGAATCTGCAGATATCACAGTGTTTGTACGGGTGCTCGAGGATCCCACCGGTGTGCTATGGCACAACTTCGTCAAGTGAATTTCCTTACTTGTTCATCATCCTTCCGCTGACTGATACCCCCCAACAGCTACGACTCAAAAAAAGAGACTGGCTACATTGGGCTGAAAAATCAAGGTGCAACTTGCTACATGAACTCGCTCCTTCAATCACTTTTTTGCACCCAATATTTCCGCAAGGTAAGCGACTAACTTCCTTTCCTCACCCTTAAACCTTCATCACCGCCACAAGGCTGTTTACCAAATACCGACGGAAGATGATAACCCCGTGGAAAGTGTTCCTCTCGCTCTTCAACGAGTGTTCTATCACCTTCAGACATCAGATCAACCTGTTGGTGCGTCCGAATGCAATCCCAAGTCAACAGCAGGAAATTTGATATTTTCTTTGAAGGGACAACGGAACTGACCAAGTCATTTGGTTGGAAATCTCTTGATTCTTTCCTCCAACATGATGTACAGGAATTTAATCGAGTACTTCAGGATAAGTTGGAGTCTAAGATGAAGGTACGGGTGTGAATTCTTAAACATCCTGTGCGTGCCTTACGTTCACCCAGGGTACCAAGGCTGAGGGTGCCATCGCAAAATTGTTCGTTGGCAAAATGAAGAGTTATGTCAAATGCATCAATGTTGACTACGAGTCTTCAAGAATTGAAGAGTTCAACGGTATGACTTTATAAAATGAGAAATACTCAACGACTTACTCTGTTGACCAGATATTTCACTAAATGTCAAGGGCATGAAGACATTGCATGATTCCTTCAAAGATTATGTCGCCGTCGAAACGCTCGACGGCGAGAATAAGTACCAAGCCGAAGGGCATGGGCTACAAGATGCTCAGAAAGGCATCATTTTTGAGTCCTTCCCGCCAGTCCTTCATCTCCAGCTCAAACGCTTTGAATATGACATCCAGCGAGATGCCATGGTCAAGATCAATGACCGACACGAATTCCCCTTCGAGATTGACCTCGCTGAATTCCTCGACCCTTCCGCAGATTGCTCTCAACCCTGGGTCTACAAATTGCATGGTGTTTTGGTCCACTCTGGGGACCTTCACGGCGGTCACTACTTCGCCCTCATCAAGCCAGACCAGGATGGAAGATGGCTGAAGTTTGATGATGATCGTGTGACACCTGTAACAGACAAGGAGGTTCTGGAAGAAAACTATGGCGGTGAACCGCTCAATGGTCTCCCGGCTGCACTTCAGCGTAACCAAGTTCGAGCCATGAAACGTTTCACAAATGCATATATGTTGGTCTATATCAGAGAAATAGCAGTCAACGAGGTTCTATCACCTTTGGCTGACGATGATACCCCAGCTTACTTGAGTGCGTCTCTCGCGCGCCTTCGATATTTACCCTAGCTTAACCCTGGAAATAGAACGCCGGCTTGACGAAGAACGCTTACAAATGGAGGCGAAGAAGAGGGAAAAAGAAGAACAGCATCTTTTCCTCACCGCTAAGGTCTGCCCATGCTGTATCGCACCCGGATTGACTCTAACATCTTGATCAGGTCATCACAGACGACACGTTTTCCCGCCATGAAGGGTTTGATTTGGCTACCTTTGACGAAAAGAACTGGCCAGCATCAGATCTACCTAGTTTCCGTGTTTTGAAGACGGAAACATACAGTACATTCAAGAATAGGGTGGCTCAACACTTCAACTACCCAGAAAACCAGATCCGACTGTGGGTTCTGGTGAATAGGCAGAACAAAACAGTTCGACCTGATACTCACATTCCGGAAAACGAGCCAGCCCTCAGTGAGTCATTGACATACCACCTAGTCGTCGTACTGACATCCTCCAGCGGTCGAGGTGATTCGCAACAACATGGCCGCTCGCCAGAATGACCTTCGCCTATATCTTGATGTTGTTCCCGATCCCTCCAAGGTCTGTTTGGCACTGTCGCAACCTCCTCAGCGGTCAGCTGATATACCACAAACAGCCTGACCCACCTCCCCAATCTATCATGATCTTTTTGAAACACTTCGATACCTCCCGACAAGGATTGCATGGAATGGGTAAGGTATACGTGCCGAGGAATGGCAAAGTCCTCGATCTTATTCCTGCTATCAACGAACGGATGCGTTGGACACCTGGGACGCCCCTGAAACTCTACGAGGTTGAGGGACTCTTCTCTGTATCACTGACCAGCTCACTCATGATAGTTTCGTTCAGGAAATCAAACCCGGAATGATTGAGCTCATGAAACTCAAGTTGACATTTTCTCAGAGCGAGATCCAGGACGGAGACATCATCTGCTTCCAGGTCGATCTACCAGAGAAAGAGTGTGTTTCCCCCCTTCATTGTTTGAAGTCTTTCTAATTAATTCTAGGATCCATGACCTCGAAGCACAAGGCCTATATTCAAATCCCCTTCAATACTACGACTTCCTCCAGAACAGGGTCATGATTATGTTCAAACCTAAGCTCGAAGAGGCGGGCCATGATCATCCAGAGTTCAGTCTCATTCTCAGCAAGAAGCACAACTATGATATCGTACGTTCCCTGGTACCTGGCTGAACAGGGTTCTAGATGCTCACTCATCCACAGATGGCTGCTAAGGTAGGAGAACACCTCCGACATGACCCCATCAAGCTACGCTTCAGAACAACGCATGGTGGCAGTGGCTCACCGAAATCCGTGCTCAAGCGGTCACTGAATCAGAGCATATCCGAAATCATGGGGCCTGGCTATATCAGTCCAGCAACTACCGTCATTCTCTATGAGAAGTTAGAAGTTAGTATCGTTGAACTCGAGACTAAACGCAGCCTCAAAATCATCTGGACTGGTGTCAATAACAAAGAAGAGGCAACGCATTCTTTCCTTTTACCCAAGACCAGCATGGTTCACGAATTGGCCGATCACCTATCGAAGCTTGTCAGTATGACTCCTAGCGGCACCCACAAGATACGGATATTCGAGATATCCAAGGACGGGAAGATGCAGAAAGAGTTCACAGGGACAGAGATGATCGGAAATATTCCCGATCCTGTCGAATTGTATGCTGAGGTACGCCGGTCTCGTGAGCTTCATGTGCAACTGTGTTAACCTCGACACTAGGAAATACCGAAAGAGGAGTTGGAGGCTGATGATTCAGACAAGGTCATTGGGGTATTCCATTTTTCAAAGGAGTTATCGCGGACGCATGGCGTTCCGTTTAAGTTTGTTGTGAAGCGGGTGCGTATACTTGCTCAGCGATACTGCGATCAAGACTGAGGTTCCTTCGAAGGGTGAGAAGTTTATTGAGACGAAGAAGCGATTGCAAGCCAGGATAGGGGTTCCCGACAAGGAGTTTACGAAATATCGCTTTTGCCCTAATTCAGGCGATGACATTCAAGCAACCCTCATACATCGAAGACGGTACGTATCCAAGCTACCCACACCTAGTAAGCCATGAGCTGAATTTGGACTGCAGAAGATACCATATATGAGCACCAATTTGCACCTGAAGATGTACTGGGTTTGGATCACATTGATAGGTCCACAAGAACAAGAACAGGTGGCGAAAAGGCTATTGTAATTCGAGGATAGTCGGTTTCATATATTTTTCTACCTGGGCTCTGCCCTACTCAGTTTACATCTCATGTTATTTTTCAATTCTACCATCACTGTACTCTCTTCCCATGTGCTGTTCAACACAATAATGTCCTGTACCTATCCCTCCTTCCTCTACGAATATATATCAGGGCTCGGCTGAACAGAGGCCTGGTAAAAGTGATCTGTTTTGGCCCTTCCTCCTAATCGCTAAAAACTCATGTTCGTTGTGGACTATAGTAGCTGCAGACGCAATTTATGGATTATAATAAGGGGTGTAAATTGATCTTCCAAGTAACTCGTTATATTCAACTGTTGATAGAACTTGGAGTTCCTGACAACCTGCCGAGCACCTGTAAGGACATGGATACTCTTTGCGGCAAATTTATTGCTACTTGGGATTACGAGCCCGAGACGGCGATGCGAGACGAGGCAATTGTTTATTGTATACCTGCAATAAGGAGTTTTACCTTTTCCTTTGTCCTATTACATTGATCGAGACAAAATGGTAAACGTCATCGGTCACTGAGGTAAATTAAACCCTACTAGTCAGGTCCACATGTTTACATATGTTGACTCGATACTCACAGCACATCTAACTGGCGGTTTATCGACCCTATCTGTGTGGCCCAGGGCATACGCACTAATCACAAGTTTTGGAAAGAGAGAAAATGTCTCTAATGGACCCCAGCGATAACGTGCCAGTAACCGATCGTGAGCATCATTGTCACCATGCATGGTAACCCTTTTACTGGTTTGAACGTGGACATTCTTGCGTTCTAGATGCAGGTTTTGCCTCCAGACATATACCAGATTTAGGGCATGATGTGAAAGACTTCAAAGTCTTTACCTGGAAGTTGACAAATTGGAAGAGACTCGGAAGGAAGTTAGTCAGTCCTGGATTTGATTGTGGGGGGCACAAATGGTCGGTCACTATTTTCTATCTCATCGCAGGTTTCAAAATTTGGTTGCATGCTCGCAGGCGTATACTCTTTTTTCCTTTCGGAAACTCTACCGGCCCTCCTGATGACAATGTATCTATCTATCTCGATCATGTTGATCCCAAAGAATCGCTTGACGAGTGGTATGCCTGCACTCAGTTCGCCCTAGTTATCTCGAATCCTGTCGATCCTTTTACATACATCGTCAGCCGTGGGTACTCATGGAACTAATTCTTACTTCTGATCTCATACTGCTCCAGACGCCCATCATCGTTTTATTGCCGAGGAACCCGACTGGGGGTTCACCCGGTTCAGCCAGCTTTCCAGGCTTTCCTCCGTTCAAGAGGGCGGATCACGACCTATAGTAGAGGACGATTCAGCAGACATCACAGTGTTTGCTCGGGTCCTTGAGGATCCAACTGGTGTGCTCTGGCATAACCTTGTCAAGTGAATCTTCCTGTCAACCAATTGCCGTCCCGCGCCAGACTTATCCCCACAGCTACAACTCAAAAAAGCACACCGGCCATGTAGGTTTGAAAAACCAAGGTGCAACTGGCTACTTGAACATAGTTCTCCAGTCGCTTTTCTGCAACCGCTATTTCCGTAAGGCAAGTGAGATATTCTGTGGGTTGCCCCTTTTCTTCACATCCATGCCATAAGGCTGTCTACCAGATACCAACGCAAAATGATGAGCCTACTGAGAGCGTCGCGCTTGCTCTTCAACGGATTTTCCTCCGCCTCCAGACATTCGATCAGCCTGTTGGTATGTTTCGATCGTCCATGGCCAACAAGACGGATAGCCAATATTTTCTGCCAGATACAATAGAGCTGACCAAATCATTTGGCTGGAAGTCCCTTGATTCCTTCCTCCAGCACGATGCACATGAGTTTCATCGAGTACTTCAGGATAAGTTGGATTCTAAGATGAAGGTGTGTCAATAGACTTTGAGATGCATTGTGGAAAGCCTCATACACCCCTTAGAACACCAGAGTTGAAGACACTATTACAAAGCTCTTCGTCGGAAAGATGAAGAGCTACATCAAATGCATCAACATTGACTACGAATCCTCAAGGGTCGAAGAGTTTAGCGGTACGAGGCCATGGTCCTGGAACTGCATAGTGACTTATTCCTTCGTTTAGACCTCGAACTAAACGTTAAGGGTATGAAGACATTGCGAGACTCCTTGAAAGACTATATTGCCGTTGAAACACTTGACGGCCAGTGCAGGTATCAAACCGAGGGATATGGTCTACAGGACGCCAAGAAAGGCATTGTCTTTGAGACATTCCCTCCCGTCCTCCATCTCCGACTCAAACGTTTTGAGTACGACATCCAGCGAGATACCATGATCAAGATCAACGACCGACACGATTTCCCTTTCGAGATAGACCTTGCAGAATTCCTCGATCCCTCCGCGGACCACTCGCAACCTTGGGTCTACAAGTTACATGGCGCTTGGATACACTCGGGAGATATTCATGGCGGCCGGTACTTTATTCTTGTTAAACCTGATCCAGCTGGGAGATGGTTGAAGTTCGATGATGATCGTGTAGTACCCATAACAGATAAGGATGTTCTGGAAGAACACTGTGGTGGTGAACCACTCATTCCGCCTGCACTTCAGCGTAACCAAGTCCGAGTCATGAAACGGTTTACAAACGCATACGTGTTGGTTTATATCAGAGAAATGGCAATCAACGAGGTTCTAGCACCTCTAACTGATGAGGATGCCCCGGCTTACCTGAGTGCGTAGTCCAGTTCTTCTGCTGTGGTTTTCATTCACATGGTACGAGAAAAGGACGCCAGCTTGATGAAGAACGGTCATTAACGGAGGCGAAGAAGAGGGAGAAAGAGGAACAACGTCTCTTCCTCACCGTCAAGGTCTATCTGCGAGTCACGTAGGGCTCCGTTTATTCTAACGCCTAAAACAGGTTGTCACGGACGAGATATTCTCTCGCCATGAAGGGTTCGATCTGGCTACTTTTGACGAAAAGAAGTGGCCAGCGTCCGATTTGCCTAGCTTCCGTGTGTTGAAGACAGAGAAATACAAGACGTTTAAACAAGAAGTGGCCCAGCATTTCGGCCACCCGGACAATCGATTCAGACTGTGGGTGATGGTAAATAGGCAAAACAAGACGGTTCGGCCTGACACACCCATTTCTGAAAACGATCCGGCACTCAGTGAGTGATTGGAATAATGCCCCATCGCCGCGTGCTGACATAGCCCAGCGGTCGAGGCCATTCGTACCAACATGGCTTCTCGCCAGAATGATCTTCGCCTCTATCTTGACATAATTCCTGATCCATCTAAGGTACGCTGCGCTGCGCTCCTCCGCATCAAACTCATTCATGGCTAATGTTCCGCGGGCAGCCGATCCCTCCCCCACAATCTATCATGATATTCTTAAAGCATTTTGATACTTCCAGGCAGTCACTAATTGGGATAGGTAAAATATACGTGTTGAAAGATGCTAAAGTCGGCGATCTCATCCCAGCGATTAACGAACGAATGCATTGGACACTCGGCACACCGTTGAAACTCTATGAGGTGGGTTATTTTATTGAGCCGTGACCCTTCGCTTATTTGAATTCAACCAGGAAATCAAGCCGGGGATGGTTGAACCCATCAAGCCGGGGATGACGTTCACCCAGAGTGAAACACAGGATGGAGATATTATCTGCTTTCAAGCCGATCTACCAGAAAAGGAGTAAGTCTTCTTGTCACAATTTGAAGTCATATTAACCATCTCTAGGATCCATGACCTCGAAGCGCAAGGTCTATATTCAAATCCCCTTCAATACTACGACTTCCTCCAGAACAGGGTCATAATCACGTTCAAACCCAAGCTCGAAGAGGTGGGCCACAATCATCCAGAGTTCGGTCTCGTTCTCAACGAGAAGCATAACTATGATATGGTATGTTCCCTGGTACCTGGCTGAACAGCAGGGCCCCAGATGCTCAGACATTTGCAGATGGCTGCTAAAGTAGGGGAACACCTCCGACATGACCCCGTCAAATTACGCTTCAGTACAATATATAGCGGTACTGGCTCACCGAGATCCGTGCTCAAGAGATCACTGAATCAGAGCGTATCTGAAATTATGGGAACCGACCGTATCAGTACCGTCATTCTCTATGAGAAGTTAGATATTAGTATAATCGAACTCGAGACTAAACGCAGCCTCAAAGTCATCTGGACTGGTGTCAATAACAAGGAAGAGACAACACACTCCTTCCTCTTACCCAAGACCAGCATGGTTCACGAATTAGCTGATCACCTATCGAAGCTTGTCAATATGACTCCCAGCGGCACTCACAAGATACGGATATTCGAGATATCCAAGGACGGGATGATGCAGAAAGAGTTGATAGGGATAGAAATGATCGGAAGTATTTCCGACCCTGTCGACTTGTATGCTGAGGTACGCCGGTCTCGTGAACTTGACATGTAACTGTGTTGACTTTGACACCAGGAAATACCGAAAGAGGAGTTGGAGGCTGATGATTTAGACAAGGTCACTGGGGTGTTCCACTTTTCCAAAGAGTTGTCGCGGACGCATGGTGTTCCATTCAAGTTTGTTTTGAAGCGGGTGCGTATACTTGCTCAGCGATACTGCGACCAAGACTGAGATTCCTTCGAAGGGTGAGAAGTTTATTGAGACGAAGAAGCGATTGCAAGCCAGGATAGGGGTTTCCGACGCAGAATTTGCAAAATATCGTTTCGCCCTAGTTCAAGCGATGACATTCAAGCAACCCTCATATATTGGAGACGGTACGTATCCAAGCTAGCCACACCTGGCAAACCATGAACTAAATTAGGCATTGGACTGCAGAAGATATCATATATGAGCATCAATTTGCACCTGAAGATGTACTGGGTTTGGATCATATCGATAAGTTCGTAGGAACAAGAACAGGTGGCGAAAAGGCTATTGTAATTCGGGGGTAGTTGGCTTCGTATTTTGTTGTTTAATACCTTTAGCCCCACACTATTCTGTTCGTATCTCATGTTTTATTTCTGAATTCTAATGATTGTACTGTACTTTTCTCTCATGTACTATTTGACAAGGTATTATCCTTATCCTATGCCTATCTCTTTCCCCTTACGAGTATGTATTGGTTTGTTGTGAAGCGTGCGTGTGCACATAGCCCCATGATGTCGTGTTCAGGATTTCTTTGAAGGGTGAGAAGTTCATCGAGAGAAAGCAATTCCAGATGTTCCCGACGTATCGCGTTGCCCTGATTCTATCATTGACGCTCAAGCAACAACTAAACATTGAAGATGGTATGCATCCCAAACAAATCAGCAGATCGCTATTGGGTCACTGAGGACATTGTATGAAATTTAGTGTTCACCAGATGCATTAGGTCCGGATCACGTTGAACAAGTCAAAGGCCAGTGAAGAGGCCGCTTTCATCCAAAGATAATCGAGCTTCTGTCTGTAGCTTTGGCCCTACGCGCCAGTGGTCATGTGTGTATAGGTTCCATCTTTTCATATCGAGCAGAATGATAACCTGAAGTCCCTTGCATACACCGTATGAAATTAAGGATAGACCGTACAAGCATCGATGGGCGACATAGATCGGCGGGTGGTATCTACTTGTGCCTCTGATTCCTCTTGCCCTAGCAGGATGGTAAGCTGGAAAGAAGGTTAAGTGCGAGATTACTTACGCCTTTTGAAGGTCTTGAAACAGTCGGTTCGCCATCACTCGAACCTACGCTGTCGACACCTGTTTTTAGGGTGGGAGTAGTGGGCAGGCCATTTGTGGGTCTGGTTAACGAAGATGTTACCGAAGTGGTTGCAGGTGTTGTTTCAGCTTTTGCCTTCACCCCGTATTTTTGTTCTGGAATTGCTTTGAGGATAGCTGCATGGTAGGGAAGATGTAGGCGCACCGATTTCGGTCTTGGCCTCAGCCGTGCGCTCGAATAATGCTCGCATCTTTTCATTCGCGAGCATCTCGTTGGCAGTCGGGAATATAACTTGGCCCCAGCCCTCAACAAAGGAATTTGCCTCTGCCACTACTTCCATAATCTCCGCTTCCAGCTCCTTTTCTGCAGCCAAAAGACTGTTCCACAGGTCGTCGCCTATTGAGCCTTTTTGCAGGAGGCCTTGGAGAGCGGGCTTATCTTCACGAATTTTCAATACGCGTTGGACATCGGCCATAGCACGACGAACGAGGGCAGACTTGAGGAGTGCATCCGAGGCAGGTGGGTCTGTTTGCTGAAGGAGAGTAATGTACGCGTTACGTTCCGGATGCGAAGGGAAATATGGCTCGAATGTTTGTTCTGTAAGTCCGAAGGTTAGATAGAATACACACATAGGCTAGGAGGGAGAAGGCATACTGGAAGCATGTCGGCGGTAGAAGTGGCTGAAAACAAAGAGGCCACCGAATACGATTATGATGTACACGACGGGGACTAGGACGGACGCCATGGAGGAAGGAG
Source organism: Lepiota venenata (assembly GCA_004296355.1). Classification (NCBI taxonomy): domain Eukaryota; kingdom Fungi; phylum Basidiomycota; class Agaricomycetes; order Agaricales; family Agaricaceae; genus Lepiota; species Lepiota venenata. Next base: position 1,819,237 of record RCFS01000003.1, read on the forward strand.
GAGGGTTATTGTAGCGGGTCAACGTGTTCAGTTGTTGGATGTGCTGGCGAGCATTCGATTACATAATAAATGTAAAAGTATGTGCTCGGAGCATACATCCCGGCAGGGGAGGTGTCCGTAAACTCGCGATACTACTTACACCCTATTCCCGATGTTTGCAAGAGCCATTTCCAAGTCGTTCCTTCGCGAGGCCTCTGCTTCGGCTTCTCTCAAAAGATTTGCGTCAACCAAGGTAATGGTCATCTCATACCGTCGCCGCCAGTGTTCATTCCCGTTGCCAGTCTCTTCGCGAGACCTTGAAAGAGGTCATCCCGGCAAAGCAGGAGCAGCTTAAGAAACTTGTGGGTTTTTGTTGAATCAGAGAACACAATCAAGCCTGCATGCTGAATCATTTTTCAGAAAGCCGAACACTCCCACACCGTCGTTGGTGATGTCAAGGCAGGAGGCGCCTCCCCAGCGTTCGTAACACAGTGCTGATTTTCCAGACAGGTTGAAAATATTATTGGAGGCATGCGAGGGTTGAAGTCGATGCTCTGGGAAGCTTCTGTCCTTGACCCCATCGAGGTTGGTCACCTAATCTCAACCGATCCAGGTTCTGAGCATTAGCATTATTTAGGGCATCCGCTTCCATGGCCTCTCCATCCCGGACTGCCAAAAGGTCCTCCCACCTGCACCCGGTGGGAAGGAGATCATCGCCGAAAGTATGCTCTGGCTCCTTCTGACAGGCCAAGTCCCTAGCCCTGAACAAACTCGCGAACTTTCGAAGGAATTTGCTGAAAAGGGGAACCTGCCCAACTTTATCGAGGAACTCATTGATTCGTATGTTTCTGCTTTACTTTGCTTATGGTTCAAGTGATTCAAAGCTGGGGTGCTAGTCTACCATCAACGTTGCACCCAATGACTCAATTGGGTATCGGCGTGGCGGCTCTCAACCATGACAGTCAGTTTCAGACGGCATACGAAAAGGGCATAAAAAAATCAGAGTATTGGACACATACTTTGGAGGATTGCCTTACTCTTATTGCTCGCCTTCCGGCACTTGCTGCTCGTATCTACCGCAATGTCTACAAGCCTGGTGAGGGACTTCCTGCTATCGACAAAGATTTGGATCTTGTTGGTCAGTGTATTGATGCTTGAGTGGGGACTCAGTTGGTGACATCCTTGGAAATAGGCAACTACACCAGGCTTTTGGGATATGGCAACAACCACAGCTTGACTGAGTACCTCCGTCTATACATCGCCCTTCACGGGGACCATGAGGGTGGAAATGCTTCTGCCCACACCGCTCGTAAGTGGTATCCCGTCTGACGGACAGAGTTAGAATGTCATGCCATTATCCTTCAGACCTTGTTGGGTCCACTCTCTCTGACCCCTACTTGGCCTACTCTGCCGCCCTGTTTGCTCTCGCTGGACCCCTTCACGGGTATGTTTCTCTGCGATCTCACATTTTCGATGTCGACTCTTACACCAACTTCTACCAGTCTTGCGAATCAGGAAGTTCTTCGCTGGCAACTCGCTATGCAGAAGGAAATTGGCGATCAAATTACTCACGGGAACATCAAGGACTACCTCTGGAAGACTCTGAATAGTGGTCAAGTTGTACCGGGTTATGGCCATGGTGTCCTTAGGAACCCCGATCCCCGGTTCATCGCCCTTCAAGAATTCTGCCAGACTCGACCCGAGTTAAAGTCATCTCCCATTATTCAACTTGTCAATAAGACCTTTGAGGTTGCCCCTGATGTTCTCAAGGAACATGGCAAGGTTCGTGGTTATCTTTTTTTTTTTTGGATGAAATAGATGTCGGTTGTCTGAGTGTATGATTGTGCAGACGAAAAATCCCTACCCTAACGTGGATGCCACTTCGGGTTGTGTTTTGTACCACTATGGTCTCACTGAATTTAAAGTTGGTTGTTGATGCTTGTGTTTACCATTCTATACTGAGTTTTCTCGTGACAGTATTATACCGTTATTTTCGGTGTGTCGCGTGCCCTGGGCGCTCTCACTCAACTTGTCTGGGCAAGAGCTCTTGGCTTGCCTTTGGAGAGACCCAAGTGTTCGTCGTCGTGCTTATTTTACTGTTTAGTTGCCACTAACGCGGTCCACAGCTGTCTCCATGAACGTGCTTGAGAAGCTCATCAAAGACCAGTCGTAAAATTAGTCTTGGTCTCTGTTGGAAAGAGAGGCTGTTGCTTCTCACGGCTTGTAAATGAACACGGCGCCTTTATTCATACAACGTTATATACACGTTACTACCATTACATTGTCTCGTCGACGTTTGCAAGTGGAAGAGGAGAGAGATAAGAAACAGAAATAAAGTCGACGGACCAGCCAGTCGACAATCTGGAGGAGCAAGGCAAGGTATACTAGGTATAACAACCAAAAAGGCTCATCTGAATCAAGAGTCTGGGTAGTCAAGGACCAGAATAGGAAATGTGCAAACCGGGTATCCCAAAACGGCAATAAGAGAGAGAGGTTAGAATCTTCGAGGTTGGCCAGAAGCTGGGGCAGGCTGTGGCTGACCAGGTGCTGGGGGACGAGTTGGGTAGCCTTGGCCTGGTGGTGGGCCGGGCGATCGTGGGTTTCCGCCAGGAGAGGGACCAGAGCCTTGTGGCGGACCGGGAAATCCAGGACGTCCGGGAGCACCGTTTTGCGGGAAGACACCCGGTGGGGCGGGCCCACGGTTGGCTGGTAAGGGCAGGGAATTGGTGTGCTGCGGATGTGGGCGCTGCTGCTGCTGAGGTGGTACTGGACCAGCGGCAGGTCGTGGTGCTGCAGGGCTAGATGGACCGGGGTCACGAAGTGCGACAGGAGCAGATCGGCTGGCTGAGCCTCCATTCTTTTCTGCAGCTTTCATAATCTCATCACTAGGGTAATGAAGTGCCTTTAGCTATGAGAATCGGACATAGAACCAAAGGAACCCATACTCAAGAAGGTTGAGAGCGGCGCAGAGGACAACCCACTCTACACAGTCCTCGTTCCCTTCACCGAGTGTTTGCCAGACGGCTTTTTCCTCGGGTGTCTTGCCCGTAATACTGATCCTTGTGCCGCCGCCGTTTGGACCGGGAGGGTTCTTCTGGATCTTGCCAAACTCGATACGTTTAGGGGGAATATTGTGGCCAGCATAGGCAAAGTAAAACATGCTCCAGAAGGCGGCATTTGGATTGGGTTTCGAGATTTGGAAGAGGGGAAGATCCGGGGAATCTGGCGAGGGCAGAGAGAGTTTGTAGATGGGAGAGATAACACCAGTGTTAGCAATGGTCCATTTAAGGTTGCGGGATGCCTCGCAGCGGACTACACGAGAGGAGGAAGAAGCGGCGTGGCCTGGGTCGGATGCGGAGGCCTTGCTGAGATCGCGGCGGGGTGGGAAGAGCTTTGCGACGCAAAGATCGCCCTGGGGGGAGGGAGTGAGAAGGTAGTTCTCTGTGTTCTAAAGCAGGGTCAGAGCAGGTCAGACGGGCCGAAAAAGAAGAGTTGACTTGCATAGTTGGTGTGGAGATAGGAATAGAGGATGTTGGTGGGCTGGCCGTGGGGGGTGACAATGAGGGTGGGGAGGTGGTTTGGGATCGGAGGGTGGTTCGGCGAGGTGTATACTGCGTAGATAGCTGGGCGCGGGGGGCGTCAGCAGTGTTGGCGGCGGGGGCGGGGACAGTGGCGACTCACCAGCCATGACAAGGGAACGACTTTGGGGTCAAGAAGTTGTGCAGCCACCCAGCCCACCTGGTGGGTCACCCGTATCTGTCACGGTCACGGTCACGGTCGCTTTCCTGTCCCCCCATCGATTCCCGTCGTGCGCACACCGGTCCACACGACGTCGACACCACCCCACGACGCCGGCCAGCCTGAGGACTGTCCGCCCCCGCCCCGTATCTCACACACCATGAAAAACATAAGGAAAACCTTTGTCAGTCCAGCCTTCCCCCCCTTTTCCCGCGCGCGTACACTCATCTCTTCTAGCTTGGCAAGAGGGGTAACATCCATGATTCAAACACGTCCAAGAAGGAGGTCAAGTTTCCCAATGCTGCCCCCCCTCCTGCTCCACCCCCGCCACCCCTCAACACCACAAAACCTCTCCCTCCTCCAGGCGGTCCCACTCCCACCGCAAACCACCATCCAGCCACAAACTACACGGCCAACTCTTCTTCAAACCGCTCCCCTGCCTCTTCAGCCCACTCCACCCCAGATCGCAGGTCCTCCACCGACAATGTCCCTCCCGCACCGCCTATTGTTGTTGTCAGCTCAGATCCCGCCTCGGATTCCCCCCGTCACATCGCCGCGACTGCAGAACGACACCCGGTTGGACTCGATCTGGGCAGTGTGACCCCTCCCCGCAGTACCAGAGGCTTGCGCCCGAATCAGCCGCCAAAGGACACCATTCCAATGGTTGGAAAACCTCCTCGCAAACAGCGCAGTAGTCGGTTTGTCGTGACCGAGAAGGTTGAAATCGAACGGCTTCCTCCCTTCATGGGTCCGTCTGTTTCCAGGCCACTCTTCATACCTGCTGATTTTGTTGCTTCAGAGACGCCCCCCAATGAACGCCCCCAACTTTTCATCAGAAAGCTACATCAATGTCGCGTTCTTTTCGATTTCAACGATGCAAGCGCAGAGCTCAAGGGCAAACAAATCAAGGCACAAACTCTCCATGAGATGCTTGAGTATATCACCACACAGCGTGGCGTTATCACCGAAAACGTTTATCCTGAAGTGGTCAACATGGTGCGCCATTCCTTGACCGCGATATCCCCTTTTCGCTAAATTGTGGTCAGTTCGGGGCCAACTTGTTCCGTTCAATCCCTCCTCCCGTCAACCCAACCGGTGATGCGTTTGATCCAGAGGAAGACGAGCCTGTACTTGAGCTCGCCTGGCCACATTTGCAGATCGTCTACGAGTTCTTCCTCCGCTTCGTCGAGAGTCCAGACTTCAACACAAACCTTGCCAAGCGTTATATTGACCAATCCTTTGTGCTCAATCTTCTCGAACTTTTTGACTCTGAAGATCCCCGCGAACGGGACTTTCTCAAGACTACATTACACCGCATCTATGGCAAATTCCTCAACCTCCGTGCTTTCATCCGCCGCTCCATTAACAATGTCTTCTTTCACTTTATCTATGAGACTGAACGTCATAATGGCATCGCCGAACTCCTCGAAATTCTGGGATCCATTATCAACGGCTTTGCTCTTCCCCTCAAGGAAGAGCACAAGACCTTCTTGACCCGCGTTCTCATTCCCTTGCACAAGGTCAAGAGCCTGTCCTTGTATCATCCCCAGCTGGCCTACTGTGTCGTCCAATTTCTAGAAAAAGATCCATCGCTGGCCGAGGAAGTCATGATGGGGCTTCTCAAGTTTTGGCCCAAGGTCAACTCCCCCAAAGAGGTTATGTTTCTCAACGAGGTCGAAGAGGTGCTCGATGTCACCGATCCCAGCGAATTCCAAAAAATCCAAATGTCGCTTTTTACTCAGCTAGCGCGGTGTATCAACAGTCAGCACTTTCAGGTGGCCGAACGAGCGTTACTATATTGGAACAATGACTACGTGGTCAACCTGATGAGCGACAACCTCGCTGTTATTCTTCCTATCGTTTTCCCTGCCCTGTACAACAATTCTAAGGCACACTGGAACCGGTAAGTTCCCTCAGAGTCTGTTCGACTAGGAGCTCATAATATCTCAGCACAATACATGGCATGGTGTACAACGCGCTGAAACTGTTTATGGAAATCAACCCTGACCTTTTTGACGAAGCAATGCAACAATACAAGCAACGTAGGGTTGAGTGCGTCCTGGTTCCTATCAGGTTATCTGAGTCCTGAAACATTTCTCAGGGAACAAGAACATGCCGTTCAACAGTATCACAACTGGGAGAAATTATGCGAGGCTGCTCGGAAGAATGCACCCGGCGGAAAGCTGCCAGATGGCTACAAAGAAATTCAACGTGAACCACCCCCTCCACCCGTGGCGGACGATAACGATATTCTCGATTTGTCAATGGAGCTCAACTGCCGTCTCAATTGACGATGTTCCAGGAGACCTCGACGAGTCAGGTCTTGAGCGAGTACCCATGGCCTGATCCTGGGCTAGACGTAGGTTTACTCGGTCGTTGCATCTAACCTTACTGACCCTTCGGTCAGCGACCAGTCCCATCCGTGGGGGAACATCCCTCTGAACAGGGCGGATTGCATACGCGCCGAAAGAGTGTTTTGCCAGGTATGTGCAGGGTAAATTTTGGACGATTTCCGAAAGAAACTGACCGCCTGCAGTTGACCCCAGCGTTCTGCGAGATTTGCAAGCTCATAGAAGTCTAGATGACGGGCCCCCGAGACCACTTTAAAAGGTCATCTCCAACATACGCCTTAGTTCGACCACCCATACCCTCAGACAATTGAATACGACTCGTTACGATTAGTACTTACTTTGATTGTAACTCGTTATATCTTCTGTTCTTTTATCTTCCTACTACTGTTTTTCTTATCGTCGCCATCGTCCCACCTGGACAATCCGATCCTCTTTGTATTGCCCACACAGCCCTTTGCGTTTGTTTTCCTTACCTTCTTTTTGCCGCTCTCATCACCTGGAATACCATAATTCTTGACTGTTACGGCGCTCTGTACAGTCAGTCACCTATCGACTACAGCTATCTGCTACTCAAAGCGACGAGCGGACAGAAGATGGAAGAAGCACCAGGAATGAACTACAGCATTTCCAAAGCAGGCAGGTGCTGGAGATATGACGCATGGCCTGCACGTGATTTCTCAAAGATTCCAGAGAGTTCCCAAAGATTCTCGCCAGTTCCTCAGACATCATATATAAGTATGGGCTCAGACTCCGCTCCTTCTTTTAATCTTCTTCCATAACACAGCAACCGCATCATGTCTTCCTCAAAAGCTATCGGTATCGATCTCGGCACAACCTACTCGTACGTCCCCATTTCTTCATGCCCTCCACACCCAATCTGACGAAAATTTTTCAACAGCTGTGTGGGTGTATGGCAAAATGATCGTGTCGAAATCATTGCCAACGACCAAGGCAACCGCACAACACCCTCCTATGTCTCTTTTTCCGACAACGAGCGTCTCATTGGTGATGCTGCGAAAAACCAAGTCGCAATGAACCCCCACAATACGTGAGCTAACTTGGCTTCCATACTCCAAGTGATCAGTGCCTCAATTTTTTTTTTCAAGTGTATTCGATGCGAAACGTCTTATTGGTCGCAAGTTTGATGATGCTGAAGTGCAATCGGACATGAAGCACTTCTCCTTCAAGGTCATTAACAAGGCTGGCAAACCGTACGTCCAAGTGGAATACCGTGGTGAAAACAAGGAATTCGTAAGTCCATATATTGTCACCATTACGATGGAATCAATCATTGCTCATGCGCATCGATAGTCTCCTGAAGAAATTTCCTCCATGGTGCTGACTAAAATGAAGGAGACCGCCGAGTCATATCTTGGCGGTACCATCAACAATGCCGTCGTCACTGTTCCCGCCTATTTCAACGACTCTCAGCGCCAAGCAACTAAAGATGCTGGAACGATCGCTGGTCTCAACGTGCTTCGCATCATCAACGAACCTACCGCTGCCGCCATTGCCTACGGTCTCGACAAAAAAGTAACTGGCGAACGCAACGTGCTCATCTTCGATCTCGGCGGAGGTACCTTTGATGTCTCCCTCCTCACAATTGAAGAGGGCATTTTCGAGGTCAAGGCTACTGCCGGTGATACTCACTTGGGTGGTGAAGATTTCGACAACCGTCTCGTGAACCATTTCATCCAAGAATTCAAACGCAAAAACAAAAAGGGTAGGTCCCCTTCATACCCCTGGCCTTCCAATACACTGATTAATAATTTCTTACATACAGACTTGTCGGTAAACCCTCGTGCTGTCCGTCGTCTCCGCACTGCCTGTGAACGTGCCAAGCGCACCCTGTCTTCTGCTACTCAAACATCCATCGAAATCGACTCGCTGTACGAGGGCATCGATTTCTACACCTCCCTTACCCGTGCTCGTTTTGAAGAGCTTTGCCAGGATCTCTTCCGTGGCACTCTTGAGCCAGTTGAGAAAGTCCTTCGTGACTCCAAGATCGACAAGGCCAATGTTCACGAAATTGTCCTCGTCGGTGGCTCAACGCGTATTCCTCGTATCGTGAAGCTCGTCTCCGACTTTTTCAATGGCAAGGAGCCCAACAAGAGCATCAACCCTGATGAGGCCGTGGCTTACGGGGCCGCCGTCCAGGCTGCCATCCTCTCCGGCGATACTTCTGAAAAGACTCAAGACCTCCTGCTACTTGACGTCGCCCCATTGTCGCTTGGGTAAGCATTTTCTATTACACGATCAACGCGATCTAACTGTCCTTGTTAGTATTGAAACTGCCGGTGGCGTCATGACTGCTCTGATCAAACGGAACACCACGGTACCTACCAAGAAGTCCGAAATCTTCTCCACCTACTCGGACAATCAGCCTGGTGTCCTTATCCAGGTGTATGAGGGCGAGCGTGCTCGCACAAAGGACAACAACTTGCTTGGCAAGTTTGAACTATCCGGTATCCCCCCTGCTCCCCGTGGTGTTCCTCAGATCGAGGTCACCTTCGACATCGATGCCAATGGTATTCTGAACGTTTCCGCTTCTGACAAGACTACTGGCAAGTCTAATCGTATCACCATAACCAATGACAAGGGCCGCCTATCGAAGGAGGAAATCGAACGCATGGTCTCCGAGGCCGAAAAATACAAAGGTAGGCTGCTTTTGCATCGGATCGAATTTTCGACAGTATACTAAACATATCTGATCTCAGCTGAGGACGAAGAAGCTGCTGCTCGCATCAGTTCCAAGAATGGTCTCGAGTCATACGCATACAACCTGCGCAATTCCATTACCGATGAGAAGCTGGCCGACAAATTTGAGGCTAGCGACAAGACCAAGCTCGAGACCGCTATTAATGAAACCATTTCGTGGCTCGATGCTTCACAAGAAGCTTCTAAGGAGGAGTATGAAGAGAAGCAGAAGGAGCTTGAGAGTATTGCCAAGTCAGTATTACCTACGATTACATATTGTGACAGCTACTGATTCTTTTCCAGCCCTATTATGCAGAAGCTCTACAGCGCAGCTGGTGGTGCCCCGGGCGGCTTCCCCGGAGGTCCTGGTGGTCCTGGTGGTGCTCCAGGTGGTTTCCCAGGCGGCGGTGCACCTGGCGGTTTCCCTGGTGCTGGCGGAGAGGATGGCCCCAGCGTCGAGGAAGTCGACTAAGAGGCTCACCGATCAGGTCTTGAGGTTTTTTTACCATCCTTGCATATTACTAGGACTTCACGGCGCAAAAAATATGATCCATTGTAATTGTAGCATATTTTAGATTTCAATTCATTACATTTTCTCGACGTAACGCACGGATCGTAAAATGGTTAACTGATGTTTCCCTGCATCGATGATCTTGTAGAAAATACAGTAGAGTGGCACACTGCACGCAGATTCGGGGAAGCCTTCGCCCCGCTTCAACCGGCAGAATGATTGTCGAGGAGTTATATCATCAAAGCTTCCTGCAGCGCGAAGAGACTGGCTGTAGAGGTGTAGAGGTGACGCCCGTTTAAGCCTGCGCCACCACCAATCCTAATAACCCTATCCATAAACAAGCTACCAGACACCCTGATTCTCGTGCTGTTGACATTTCTTGACTACTTTTGCGGTTAATCTTATGATTCTATCCTGCGGCCTACAAAATATGAGTTTGCGTGGCTGTCCCGCGGGTGGTTCAGAGCGCGACTCTGATGGGCACGATGCACCCGGACCCTGATCAGCAGCCGTCAGATATGATATGTCTTAGTTGTGGAGTGTCGATCAGAATACCCACCAATCAAAAACTGTCAAAGCGGGGAATTGAGATTGCCGAGTACCGTTGCACATATCCGCAAATGAACAATAATGACCAACTACCAATTTAACCAGTCGAAAAATGTGATCCATTTTATCTATATTCACACCCCGATTAAAATTTAAACAATTGTTACTGTGCCGTGTCCAATAGCTCTAAGGGCTTTGGATTCGGAGAGTGTATCAAGTGCTTTGCGATTCAGTGTTCACTGTCGGAGCCCGGCTTGATGGATTAACGCTTATGTACATCCCTCCTGGGTCCCATCAACGATCGACGGGGCAGGACGGGCTCATCCACTGTGTAAACTGTGGGCATCGCATCAAATGCCAGAAGGGCACAGCAAGGGTTGTATTGACACACTGCCAGAGCAGTATGGTATTTTTAGTACCTGAGCGTTCGATCACGGTTGCGAAGCTCGCGGGGGTATCATGCCCAAATGTTTGACCAGAGCCACCCGCGGGTATCACGGTGAATACTACTTGAGAGAGCGCGCTACATCGGGATCATATTGACCTGTGCGTGTAATCTGAGCTTCTTGAACCTCGCATAGTAAAAGCGGACCACTCACAAGGCCAAGTATCTTCATATCCACGTAGCTTTTTGATCTGCGGGTGCTGAGCTTGACATCCAGGATCTCCCCATCCAATGGAGATCTATGATAAGCGCGGACGCCGGCTAATTTCCTGTTTGTGAGGATGCGCCGATGGCAAAGGGCGACAAAGTACATCCCGCAACTATGTCATCAGAATCGTCTGTACCCGCTTTCTATATTGTTTCAACTTCGCGAGGATCGTATGTCACCGCCTGCGAGAAGCTTATGTTAAGTACTCGCCCACTTCGTGTTTAACCCAAAGGCAGCAGTGAATTTCTCCAGGCACAAATAGATCACGGGTGAACCGCGAGACTCACCCTACGTACTCGAAGGAAAGCGAAGGGACCAGGTTGTTGGTGATCATGAATATCATGAATAGTGGATACTTCAGGCCCGAGAACCACGCGACTGATGCTTGGCCATTACGATTGCGGTTTAAGCCTACACGAAATCTGAATGGCGCATAGATAATCGCTTAATACGCTCACCAGCTGATTCATAGATCTAATTCGAGTTTAGGGGCTTGTCTAGGCCGAAACGAGGTTATACAGAGTCTTAAATAAAGAACAAGAAAGTCTACCGAAGTATTGTGCGCCGCGTATCGTCCACGTCACACATAAACATCGAAGCTCTTGACCAATTCGGAGTTGAGAGTAAAAGGGTACAGCAAGCATCAGCATTTTCCTTCATCGACTTCCTTGGCAGAGGTTACCGTTCTTGGATGATTACTGTTGTTGATACTATCATGGCACATTAACCTACTATCACTGTCCGTTATAGTCTTAGTCGACCCGGAAGGACTAGTTGTGGTTGGTGCAACTCGCGAAGTGATAGAAGTACTTGATATTCGGTCGCGCCCTGATGTCTTCAACTCTGATCATAATAAAGTCTATACCATAAGTAGTCGGTATATGCTTCTCTGATATGGACTAGTCTCTCGTAGAGACCTTCCGCCGTGCCGAGTTGATGGAGATGTTTATAGACAGGCTTTGGCCTGGCAAATGGGACGGAGCCGCTTAGAAGTGGTTGTGCATGAATCCCCTTATCCTTTATATGCAGCGAACTTCGACGTTTTATAACCAGTACTCTTCCCTAGAGTATGTGCTTGTGATCGCCTTGAACGGTTGATGACATAAGGATACATGGTTAAGACACCGCGATGAGTGAAGCTCACTTCTGGATGGGGCTAACTCACCATGACTGCCGAAGTTGACGCTCATACTGCTCAAATCAAGGATATATATACATCCCATCCATAGCACTATGTGCATGTCTTCAGGCACTGGAATGTACACATATTCCTTCGGTCTATGCGGCTGAGTTATGAGCGAATTGTCAATGCCAAAGGCAGTTGTTACCTTCCCGTGAGGCATGAAACTCGGCTAGGTTTCGTCGAAAGATGGCAAGAGGAAGGTCCTCCATCAATCTTGGGCCAGGAATCGATCCACACCCCACCCCATTTATAACAATGTTGATTTTCACATACTCGAGTTTCCTAGTACATCAACTTGAACCTAGGAGATGGGGCAGAGATTACCAGAGCAACAGCTTCCCTCGCGACGAGCCAAACCTCGATAGCCTAGGATCAACTTGCTCAAGGCATGTACCGCTCTCGAAGTCGTGTGTAGGATATTCAAGCTCATTGAGCTGCTAGTAACAGTGTGTGAACAAGTGGTGTATAAAGCAATTCACACTTCGGGCAGGGGCTAGATTCGACATTTGGGGTAACTTATTACTGCAAAGTCAGTGCTGATATTGAATGGCATGGCCGTTCATAGCCTCAAATACCTCCGCAAATATTAGTTTCTGTTATACTCCGATATTTCGGGTGCATAGTCCAATATCCATGACTAATAATACTGTGCCTAGCCATATGCGCTCGTGCAATTCAAATATGAGTTGAGGAATTTGTGCCTTTCGTTCGTTGTGGGTTGCAGTCTGCGTAGAGGTGTTAGAGACTTGTAAAGCGCAAAGCACAGTGAGTAGATGCAATGCCCCGTCAATCCGGTGTTCTGTTCTGACAATGTGCGTGGGGTACAATGATAAATCGAGGGGACTGGGTCCTCACATTTGATGGCGACTGGACAGTGTCTTTTGAGAAAGATAAGCGCTACCGAGCGAGTTAGCCTCCAGAAGCTTCGGACTGCTGAGGTATTGATTGGGGTCATCAAGTGTGTGTGCGCAGAATGCGGCATGGAAAGCTGCGATAGGTTGAGAAAAAGTAACCAAAGATAGAAATGGGATCGGACTTCACACACGGAGGCAGGAGTGATGATAATGATCCAAGGATTTGTGTCATCATCACTAGCGAAATATTATCAAAGCCTTTGTGTGAAGGGTGAGGCGCGCAACCGGGCAGTGTTCCATCAGGCAGGTTCATCTTGGGGGCGGTCGGGCGGTGCCACGTGCGAGTTTGATCACACGTGAATCGGCATGCGCGGGGCCATGTACCTCCATTCGAAAACAGAATCAGCCCGCCACAGTCCGTGCTTGCTGGGAATGGCCTTGAGGCTGCCTGGGATCAACCTCTCTTCTGATAGTCTCGCGATTCGGAGTTCTTGGTCCGGTTCGCGAGGAAGGATGATGCGGGGCCACTGCACGCCTTTTCTGGAGGGCCTTGCTGCCATGGGCTAATGGCAATGACTCAGAGGAATCTAAATCGGATGTTGGCCCTGAGGCTTACTAAGGGTGACTGCTTTGAGAAGGCTCCGGCGTCTATGGGTCGGCGACTTAACAGGACCAAGTGTATTTCCACGAGATGCTGTCGATCTCTCTCGGCATTCCGTGAATTGTCAGAGACCGTTCTGTTCGGTGGATGTGTTTCAGCCTTTCTATCTGCAGCACTATACTTGTTCAGGCCGAGATCATCGCCATAAATCCAACTTGCCTTCGTATCTTCACGAGTGGTCTCTCCCCCCACTCAAGGTAACAAGCCCCTCTTGACTCAATCCACTCCTCGAGAGTTGAAGGCGCCCACTGCCCCGCTCAATCCCTTCGTCTCTCTCACACCGACACGAGGCAGCCATGCAAGTGGACAGTCCACTCTTTCGGTTTGACAATCGTATGGAAGATGGCCTACACGACCATATCCAGGAATTGGAGGTAAAGGACATACGTGCTATCATCAGACCGTGAGTCCAACGAAAGATGAAGATTACCTTTTTCTGATGTCGGGTCACCAAGATCTGGTGCATGTGTCGATTGTAAATCAGTCAAGGCAAGGGCTTTTCTCATATGGCGATGGAAACTTCAGTAGTAAGAGTACTCCAGGTTCGCTGTGAATTTGTGCCAGGGGACCGTAAGTGCCGTCGATGCCAGGCCAAGAATTTACCGTGTCAACCCCGTGAACGCAAGAGGCGAAAACCAGCCGAGTACATTTCTCTACTCGTTCCCCGTACATTGATCTAATGCCCCGTTGTTAGTACGCATGAACAATTACAGGAGAGGGCACACGAGAAGGACATACAAATCCAAAATCTGCTCCGGCAGTATGAGCAACTCAGAGCGGAGCAAAAAATTCATCACTGGGTGGAGAAGGCAAGTTCCCAACAGGCCACTGGAGTAGGGATTGAACTCGGTACGCACTCGTGCTTTGTGTCAATCACCAAAACCTTATACGAGGTTAGGCCGCGGCAAGAATAAGTTTCATGCTCTCAAGTGGGACTATAAAGGAAAGAGTCCTGAGTCTGCTGCAATATCTTTCTTTGGAGGTGAATCTTGGTCGTCCAATAATACCATCTTGTATTTATTATGTATTGATAGGTCACCATGCACGGGACCTTTCACCCCCGCCAATCATCAAGTATTGTGGGATTTATCCCGAAGAGGTCCTCGAACTCTTTTCGCTGTAAGATATTGCAAATATGAATATGTCTTTCTGGTCTGACACAGGTCTCGACAGATTCTTCGCGCGCGTAAACGTAGGTCGCCTGCTCTTGCTACATATTAACTCTGACGAGCTTGCCAAAGCCCTTCTTTTCAATTCTCGACCCCGAGCTTCACACAGCCGAGAATCTTATATGGACTCGTCCTTTCCTTTTCACTGTTAGTGCGTACCGACTCTTATAATTGAATAGTTTATCAATTGGACTCACTTCGGCGGATTAGTTTGTTCCGTTGCTTCACGGTATTATATCAATCGCCCGGATATTTATCCGCTAGCCATGGATTTCGCACGAGATACTGCTGGGCAAATGCTTGTGGATGGATATCAAAGTGTTGACGTTTGTCAGGCATATTTAATCATGGCTGTTTACCCAACTCCTCGGAAACGGTGGACAGAGGATCGGAGCTGGCTATTGATGGGGGTGGCTATTAGGTGAGTTCCCCAATTCTGGTGCGCATAGCTTGCTAACATGGCGCTCGAAGAATGGCGATGGAACTCGGTCTCAATCAGCCCCCGCCTCCCACATGTGAAGAAAGGGAAAAATTGAATAGGATCAGAACTTGGCTTAATTGTTATTGTGTGGATGGTTCGCATGCTATTCAGTTTGGCAAAATGCCCATGGTCAAGCTCGACGATTTTGTGGCCCGAACCTCGCAAGATTGGTACAAGTCCTCGACTATGAACACGGCGTTCGATGTCCATCTGTGTGCTTATGTCCAGATACTCATTTTAATGGCGAAGTGGCGGAAAACGCTGAATCTTTTCGATAAAGGCCAACTACCGGATGTCCGTTGATTGTTTGATTTTCGTCCGAATATCCTAAACTAATGTTCGTGGCCAGGACCTTGACATTGTGTCGGTCAGCGTAGAGACCCAGGAGAAGTTGGCGCAGGAGCTAAATACGTGGGTAATAGCTTACAAAGAAGAATATACGTTTATGCGTGAGTGTGCACTGCTGTAGACCAAAGCGCAACACTAATGTCTCCCCTCAGCGCTTCCGATCTGTAACTATCGCTCGAACACCACACAGATGTGCGCTCAGGTCTTCCTGTTGATACTTTCTGGTGCTCATATACACACAGGATCACAGCATATCTCCGTTTAGTGGTACTTGCAGCTGCCTTTCAGCATTCACTCAAACGTGGTCTATCGCGCAAGTCTGAAGTATTCAAGAAAGCGCTCGATGCCGCAAAAACTGTCATATCCATCATGGTTGAGCGGCTGTATCCAACGGGTCATCTGCAGTTTGCGATGGAGGCCCACTTCCTCTATGTGGCTTATGCAGCTGCTTTCCTAGCAAACGTATGAGCCTTTTTCTCTGGTTATGTCCACGGGTATTGACGTATGTGTTACTCCTAGCTGCTCCGGCCAAAATTCCTCCCGCTTCTCGATGAGAGACAACAGCGAGAAATTATATCCTTGGTCACCCAGTTGATTGAAGTTCTAAGGTCGCGAGACGTCGTTCTGGATGGGAGGCACACACCAGCTCTATACTCAAAATTCCTTGCATCATTGATGGAGCGCCACAACGTCAAATCAATGCGATTCTATTCCAAGGCGCCTGACCTTGTGAATTCATATTTGCCTCAATATGGGCCAGACCGACCATTCACGCCGCCCCACTTGTCCTCTTGGCCTGATACGTCCCACATCAACACCGCTTCTCCGGCATTTCTTCCGGAGTTGGCAGATGGATTAATATTTCAAAGCCACGGAGAGGCAGAGATGGACTTCAGCCTTAACTATTTCGTGCGAACTGTTTCTCAAGACTTTCCTTCTCCATCCTCGTCATCCGAGACTGCAAACTCGATGCAAGATTTTAGTCTCGCTCCCATGCAACAGAACTGGCCTGTGGCTGACCCAGGTCAACGGGTGTGGTAGTTTCATTAGGAATATATTAAATGTGCTAGGATTGATTTATTTACGTGTATATGTTCCATACTCTAATCTAGATGTAGCATATGTAACCAGAACCCCTTCACACGCGGCCAAGTCACAGTGGCTGATGGGCGTCATCTTCCACCCCGACCTCGACAATTGCTGCTCGCGTTTCCATTCAAGTTGTTGTGCCGTAACCGCTCGATGAATGTTCTATAATGTTCAGGCCGACTAGAGCATCCCCTCCCCCCAAATCAACGCAATCGACCAAGCCGCCGCCTCGACCCCCGTCAGCCGATATCTCAATTGTCTCCACCTCTACTGTGATTGCGCCCGAACTCTTAAATCTTACTTGCGAAGATATCGACTTCATCGATTCGGTTGTTGCACGGGCTGGCGCTCTGGCAACCAGTTTTCCAGCCGTCTTTAAGGCGTATAATACCATCCTGAAGGAGCGCAGTGTGGACTCAGGCGAGGTCCGATATTATGGGAAACTCCTGAAGCTTGGGACAATGAAGGGAAAGAATTGGGGCGAGAAGTGGGAAGCAGTGAAAAGGCAATACGATGTTGTATGTCCTTCAGTCTTGAAACAAAGCCTATAAAATTCCTTACACGAGAGCAGGTATTGCCCCCTTCTGACGATGATCTAGAGACCGCGTCTTTACGCGTCAAATCGCGTTCAAAATATGTTTCCCAGCCTTCCAGACCTGTATTACCGCGATTACAGGATATTAACGCGAGCACCAACGACTCTGGATCAGACGACGAAAATACCACTGGAGACGTTCCTCAATACCATCAATCCTTCAATGTACTCTCGTCTAAGCGATATACCAATACTACCTTCAGATCCGCCAGGGCTCAAGATTCTCATCCAAAGGCCTCTATTCCTTCCTCTTTGCGACCCATATCCTCTACGCATATCAGACCAGCGACCAGCGATACTTCTGCATCAGAAACAGAACATTCTGCGTCTATGACGGCACCCCCCTCTTATAATCTTGTTTTACACCATCAACGGCAGACGGTTCGGCCGCACCCCCGAAGTACGGAGAAGAGTGTCAAATCACCCCATGCTGCAGAGGATGACCACGTTACGGTTGCTCGAAAGGCTGTTGCACAGGCCAAAGGAAACAGGCGAAGAGTATTGAATGAGGATGACGTTTGGAATAACATCAAGATGCAACAGCTTGAAGAGGAAGCCGATAGATATCGCGAAGAGAAGCTCTTGGAACGGTGTTGGCAAGTTTGGAGACAGGGTTATCAATGGATTGTGGTGAGTCGCAGCTAGAACGACAGTGCCTTGTTAAACTCACGGAGATTAGGTGACCATTGAACAAATTGACGAGGCTCGAAACTCTTTTGTTCTTCGTCTTGCATTACACCATTGGCGGAATTCGCTTCTTTCTCGAAGAGCGATGCACCAAGAAGTCGTCGCCTTTGACAACAACAGACGGCTGCGTGTCGCCATGATAGAGTGGAGGGACAAACTACGGAAAAAACAGCAAGAAAAATGGCGCGATGGCATGCGGCGCAAAATGAGAATAATTAAAGATAAGCGCGAGCTTCGTACTCTGAAAATCGCTTGGATGTTGTGGTGCCGGATGCATGAACTTCAACTCGCAGACCATCACTACAATAGCCGCGTCTTGTTTTTGGCATTTTTGAGATGGAAAGAGAGACTCCGGCGTATAGAGGCGTTCGAAGCTAAGCTCGAATTATTTCGTACTGCAGGAGACCAGAGGATTCTCCGTCGATACTGGCAAAGTTGGCAGTCTGCGAATGGACTTTTGCAAGTTGAGAGGGAAATAGTTAAGCGAGTGGAAGCAAGAATTATGTGGAATGTCTGGAATGCTTGGAGAAAACGCACGTACGTGATCCCTCATGCTCTGACATTTGTCTTGTCTGACCTACGCTTCTATTGTCAGGTATGCTTACAGGAGGGCAGCTTATTTTCGGGATCGCTATCTACAGAAATGGGCTTTATTCACATGGAAGGATAGGCTAAAAAAAGTTCATGTAGGCTTGATTTTGTTATCCGTTGAGATAGCCACCGAAACTGATTTATAGGTACTCGAAACCCGAGCAGATAAGCGCGCTGCTCGCCAAGACAAAATTCTTGTCTGCGCTATACTCCGTGTATGGGCTGCACATGTCCGAGGTAGAGAAATTGAGCGTCGGAGAGATGAGAAGCTATCTTTTCAAGCATGGTCAGCCTGGAGGAATCAGAACGTGCAGATCAAGAAACGAGAGGGTAATCTCAGGCAGATTCAAGTGTGATGGTCTGGTCTGATGGAAGCCGTTCCTAGAACTCGCAGCCACCGTTCACGACGGATCTAGCACAAAAATCCTGTTGAGGAGTCTTTCCCATTGGCAGAGGGCTTGTGAGGCACACAAAAATACGCGCCATGCTGCCATCCGTCGTTATGATGAGCAAGTCTGCCATAGGGTTTGGTCGTTGTGGTTGTCACGCTTTCGTGAGATCGCAGAGGAGCGAAAGCGACAGAAACTCGTCAAGAAGCTGCAAGATCGCCAAGCTGCACGAATTCTCTACCGTAAGCTACCGCCTCCCCGTGCGTCTGACCGTTATTAGGTACTGATCACTACCACCCAGGCTGGCTTCTTCTTGCGCGACAAAAGCATCGATGCCAACAAACGGAGACTCTTGTACAAGAACGCATCCATCAGGTAGGAAATTACTATTTCTAAGCACTTGGTTTCTAATGTCTGTTAGCGGATTGGTCGGGATGCACTTGCCTACTGGACTAAACGTGTGATCTTTATGCGAGAACGTGAGCTGCATGCGATAGAAATATATCAAGAGAGACTCGAAAGGTAGGCGATTAGCTACAACTTACAATTTGGTATCTGAGCCTCTTTTTTAGAGCCACTTGGAATCGGTTCAAGGCTGTTCGAGCACGTCGTAAGGATAGCTTGACGCTTTTAGATGATCATCTCGCCTTGAAGCAAGAAGGTGAGAACAAGCAGAAGAACTCACGATACATGCTTCTTAGATTACCTAGATACATTGCGTCGCTTGTTCTATCGATGGCTGGCTGCTACCCGTGTTACCCAACACCGGAGATATATTTTACAAGGCAGAGAAGATCAGATTAAATTCGAAATCCTGCAAAATGCTTGGGGGAAATGGAAGGACCATTATCTAGAACGACGGCTTCGCCCATTGGTAACATTTCCCCAAGTCTGAAAATTTAGCTTGTGTTCATGACATTGTTGCAGGAAGATGAGATGTTGATACGAACACAACAAAATTTGCTGTATCAGGCCTTCAGTGTTTGGCACGCCAAAGCCAAAGTAAGCTTATGTCTTATCGCTCCTTTTGGCTGAAGCCAACTGCCTACTTAGACTAAGCCGGCTATCATGGCGGTCAAATTTTGCGCGTCGCACTGCAAGAAGAAGTATTATGAAAAATGGAAAGAAGGCGATGCCGATTGCGCAGCAAACACGAAAAGCTCGAGAGAAACGTGACAACGTAATATTGTGTAGGTGTTTTCGACCGAGGCTTTCTTCTATCGCACAATTCTGACGTGATCACAATGATGTCGATGAACAGCCAACGTACTGAATAGATGGCTACAGGCATACCAGTCAAAGCTTGCATTCAAAGCAGTCGCGTAAGTGATCAAGATCCGGCCAGGTAGAATCACTGATATATTTGTATTGTGCCTAGCCGAGCACGATACCTTCGGTTACCCACGATGGCTGCCCGAGGAGAAACATCGGTCATCACAAGCCCTCCATCATTGTCGGTATCACCATCGTTCAAGTCCACAATTGTTCTTCCTTCAGCGAATCGGAAGGCTACTGAGCTGTTCCCACGTCACACCACTCCAAGAGAGACTGTGGAAACTGTCCGCGCAGGAGCCAAAGAGGATAGTGTCGAACCCACTTCAGCTGGGGAACGATCTCGGTCATCTCGTCTGTCGAAATCTCCATTCGGATCGGAGCAGGGTATTGGGATCGTGAGCCTACTGAGGACAAATGTCCATCGGCAAGGAGGATCTGATCTAAGCCCGCCACGTCCCAAATACCAACTTCCAATTATAATGAGTGGTAGCTCAGGCCTTAGTCGATCAGCCATGCGGGACACCGGTGGAGTTATGTTCTTCTCTGCTGCCAATGCGGAGAGCGCGCCACCGGTCCGAGCGCCTCGTTCTACGGTGTCTGATGACGTTGGAGGTCGCAATCTTTTGTGGAACCGACACAATATTAGAAGATTGAGAGCTAACTCATCCGTCGCGACGGAGTCACCCCCATCGACGCCCTAAGCATCACTCTTATACTTTCCTCCATCGATACCCAACTGTAGATATCTTGACACTACTACTACCTCTTTTTCTTTTTTTTTTCTTTGTTGATTTTTTTGCTACTTAATTCGAGCATCGAATATATGGGACTGTAAATGTACAGCATAGTACGGCAAGGTGATACTTCTAAAGTATGCTGAGTAGGTCCGTCTGCAGATGATCTAAAAAGGTTTATCTCTTCTTAAATGTCGTAGCACTGAACAGTTACAGTGTTCCTGACCCCCAACTTAGCAAATGCGCATGAAGAGAACCGCCAAAAGGGAAACAAGACGGCATACCCTCAGTTCGGGCCCATAGAAGACGGTTCTTCCTCCGTCCCCGTCGTATCATGTTCACTAAGAAGTCAAGAAGTGACCGGGGTCACGAGTTACTGTAATACTGCCATCCAACCCAATTGGCAATGGCAAAGTAAAAGGTGGTGGGTATAATAAGGATAGCAAAGTATTTGTAGTGTGTATCCTCCGCAAGCGACTGTAGGATCTGAAAGGGGATGAACAAGCGTCCTAGCTTTTGGCTTAACACATACCGGAAGGTTTACTGGGGGCAGAAAAAAGCTGAAGAAGATAGCGTAGCTCGCCACGACGAAGAATGCAGCGGAGAGAAGAATGACTGCATGGCCTTGGTCGAGCTTGGGCATTTAGAGTGCGGCCAGGGTATGTTGAGGGGCAAAACCAAGATAGGAGGGCTTGGGCCTGGGAGTATATGCATGACTAATAGAAGCAGAATTGTGGCTACCGTGGAGACGGTGAGCTAACCTGAAATTGTCATGATCCTCCCTTGAACCACGAATCACCAGCTATAGCCGAAGGGCACAACCTGCGAATACGAAGATACAAAAAAGGCATATTTAGGGAAGACGATGAACTCTGACTACAGTGCACCGCGCCACACCGATCTTGGCGAAGCTGCGTTCGTACTCAACCTTGAACGTTGGACTCATCTGACCCAGCTGCAGCTCTCAAGATGGTGCCGCAGTGGGGGCCAGACAACAAGCAGGGAAGGATAGGACACTGCCGCTCCTCTCGTCCGAGATACCCAACTCAGATCTCAGCGTTGACATCGACTCAATCCTAGCCTCGGAAGCCGTTGTCCAGTAAGCAATTTTTTGTCCCCTCTCGGCCAAGTCCTAAACCCTCGCCGCAATCCACGTAGGGACGAAAAGATTCAGAAACGGATGTCTAATCTCCTGAAGCTAAACGAGGAAAATGAAAAGCTCCAGCGCGAGCTACAGGCAATGACAGCACGACTGGAGGCTGCGGAGCGGAAGCGTGCCCAACTGCTGGACAAGACACAACTAGACTCGGAGCCTGATGAGGGCCTGTGAGACAGCCCTGGAGTTTGTAAATAAACATTATAGGCATACTTGCTAAGTAGAACACGCACGTGACGAGGAAAGGGTGTAGTGAATTATCGCTCCACCGATATCGATAGCATATATCCATGCAGGCAGTCCTTTCGTCATCCCCACCATCTTCCCTTTATCGCTCCCATGCAGGCCCGCAGATCGTCTGCCACTGCCCGCCGCCTCTCCCAGGTTGAGCGGCGCAGCTCTGGCAAGTCCTCGCGTCGACCCTCAATCGACCCAACGAGGCTGGTCCCCATGGACAAGTCAGTCTCAGATTTATCTTCTTTATCCATGATCTACAACCCTATTCGACTTTCAGAGTTACCCACATCGGTGGTACCGATGAGTTCAACGTCGTCTTCGTTGGCGCAGGTAACATCATGTTCGGTGAGCACCATCTCTTCCTGTCCTGCAACCTCACCGTTCTCATCACTGACCCCAGGTTCCGACGAGGGTCCTTGGAACCACTCCTTCCGTTTTGAGCAGTAGGTCACTTTTCTCTCCCCTTTTTGTTTCTTGGAGTTTTCCCATGCAGTCATATCCCAACTCAGTAAACTTGGCCGGCGACTCAAGGTGGTCGCAATCATTGACCCCGCTACCGAACGTGCTATGGCCGTTCTGCAGAAGAAATGCGACTCTTTTGTCGTCTCTGCATACCAGGATACCCGGGTTTACAAAACTCTTGATGACTTTATCAAGAATATGACACCGAAGGAGCGACCCCGCGCTGTTGTTATTGGCAGTCCCCCAATGTTCCGCGGATCACTGCAACCCGGTCGTGATGTTGAAGTTCAGATCCTCAAACATTTTCCGGGTGTAGCCTTGTTCGTCGAGAAACCCATTGCTACCGGCCCATATGAAGATATTCAGGATGGTTTCAAGATCGCGAAGATGATCGTCGAAACAAAAACCATTTGCTCTGTCGGGTATGTTATCCCGTTCCATTACCGGGGCTGTTCTTGAGCTTCGAGCTAGATATATGCTTCGGTATCTCAAGGCGGTTCAGATGATGAAACAGATCATCGAGGAAAACAATCTCACTGTTATGTGTACCATTGCTCGATATGCTTGTGCATATACATCTATCGCCAAGGCCGACTGGTGGGACAAGTCGAAAAGGTCTGCGCTTCTAACTGACCCCTCACTCTAAAAATAACTTGTATCAAGTGCGGGTCCAATAATCGAACAAGGAACCCATTTCTGCGATCTCTCGCGGTACTTTGGTGGTGAAATTGACGTTTCAAGCGTTCATGCCCACTCTCTCGAATGGGACGAGAATGCGGGGCACCTGGCCCAGATACCTATCGACGAATCCAGGATTGCCCCCGAGAACAGGATTCCGCGTGTCACCGCCGCAACTTGGTGAATTACTGGATTTGCTGTCCTGGGTGCCTTGACCTTATCTATATATACAGGAAGTATGAAAGTGGGGCTGTTGGAAGCTTCACTCACACTACGGCGCTTCAGGGCACCAACTACAGTTGCGAGTTCGAGGTCTATGCTGACGGGTATCTACTCAAGTGAGTGATGTTCTGGGTTCGATCTGTACCTAATATAACATTGGGGTTAAACAGGTTGGTAAATCCTTATGTACAACCCGTGCTTTACATCCGAAGGCCCGAAGATGATTATGAGCAAATGACCGCGTTTCCTGATGACGACCCCTTCTTCTCGGAGGTGTCCAATCTTATTGATATCATAGAGGACATCGAGGAGGACCCTGAGGCAGCTCAAATTCTCAGCAGTTATGAAGGTAGATACCGGTTAGTGCGTCAGGCCCCGTTGGCTCATGCATGCTTCAGATGCTGTCAAAACCTACCAGTTTACCTGGGCCATTCGGCTCGCCGCCGAGCGATCCCGTGCTGCAAGGCTGAAAGCCAGCAACGAAGCCGTAAGAGAGAAGGCACAACAGACAGATCTTTGAATGTTAGAAAATCATCTCCGATCTCATATTTGTCAACAAACGTATTCCTACGTGTAACGGGGATCTTGATCCATAGAATTCATGAGCTATCCCGTCTCTTTTTCTTTTGAGCCGGACCGACATCCAAAATCTTATCCGAATCTGTGTCGCGTACTTTGACGAAGCCTTCCAATGGTTGGTTCTCTGGCTTGCGTTTCCTTTGGTTTTCAGCTCTGTGCCGTAGCCTCTCCCATTCCTCTTGTAGGTGGCTTTTGAGAATTGGAATATGTTTCTTTTCACGGTGGCAATGAAAGCAAGAAAGCGGTTCTTTGAGTAGAGGCTCGTATTTGGTTGGAGATAGCTTTGCCATCTGAACGTACAAGTCAACGGGCTCGGGGGAACTAGTACTATAAAATCTACTCACGGTATGATAAAAAGAAGGTTCTGCATCAAACCAGGTCAAGACCTCATCCACTTCCAAGAAAAACCCAAGTTTTGGGTGAAATGAGTTGTAGTGCTTCTTGCTTTTCACCCTTTCTGAGATCAAGTCTGCCGATAACACATGAAGATGCATATGTCTGGACCCACAAAAAGGATAGCACAGTCAACATCTTTCTCTCTGAACAAGGGCTCCAATTGTTCATGGGGGAAGCAAGGAAAGGAGCTTACTCCATCGAAGGCAAAGCATGAAACCCAATCCAGACACCCCACACAAACCCGTACTTCTTCTCCATCTCCTGCTCGATCTCAATCTTTAGTCGTATCGCCTCTTCTTTCAGCGAGAGTATGACTTCCTTCGCTTCGTCCTTGGTGACACCTTCGAGTTCAAAAGGGCTCTTAGATTTGAGAGGTCTGAGATAGAGGGATTTCTGGGAGTTGCCGTTGGCAAAGTTGGACTGGAAGGCTCGTCGTCTGGACTCGGATCTGTGGACGACGGCGAGGGTGCACGAGGAAGAATGAGAAAGTGGAAAATAGATTTTGGGTATGCATCGTAAATGGTCATCGTTTTTTCTGAGTGGGTAAAAAGGATAGAGGCAGGAAGCTTTGCAGGATCCTTGAAAGCATAGGTGCGTAAGATGGTAAGATTCGCCATGAGCTTCTAGTACTATGGCCTGTTGGTTATTCGGACACGACGGTCATTCGGACAGTCACATCAGTCATTGCGTTCCCACCCAGCCATTCTTCAAACTCCGGCATGATGCCATCACTGTCAATAGGGGAGATTGAAACTCCGACGGGCCCCTCTCGCCTGAGTGACAAAGGGTGGAAATACATACAAGAAGCTATTTACAAGAAATTATGGTGAAAGAGCCAGTGGAACATGAGATATAAATGTCTGTCCGAATAACCGTCATGTCCGAATAACCAACAGGCCATAGTATGTCGAGAACAAAGTGACCTTCCTCGGAATCATGTGATCGCAAGGTTATCGCAACGAGAAAATGCTCGTGCGCCAAGCACTCGCAAACACAAGGGGAAACAATGACCCGGACAGGACTCGAACCTGTGACCTCGGGAAACTAGCACCGATGCTCTGACCTCTGAGCTACCGAGCCTGATAGACTGAGCGTCTAAATCAAGGCATGAGGTAAGCCGGCTGATCCACAACAGCCAATCAGAATATTCAGAACCACAAGGTATCCGAAAGCCCTACAATATCCTTCGTCAAAGGTACTTGGTGTGGAAACGTTCAGCAGGGCAGAGGACGAGACCAAGGCTTATTATATTTACTACTATAGCATTAATATTACAACGGGTCGTGTATAACCCGCGCAGCAAGCCAGCCATTGCCAGAAAATAAAGATACATTATGTCTCGGTGAGTAACAACTCTCTTAGCTCGTCGGAAAGGTTGAGCAAATTCAAACTAGTGCGTTGAGCAGGGCCATTCTTGACTGGGGTCGAGGCTGAAACCCTGCGTTGTCGCAACCCGTCCGCCGAGGATGAAGCAAATGACTCTTCTGCCTTGCGACGGTTGATGTCCGCCAGAGGTTGGGAGAAGGACAGAAATAGGACCTCGGCCTGGGCCAAGGTAGTGTCAAGCTCGATCGTCATGCTTAGCTCGTTGCAGTACTGTTATAAATGTCAGCCTCTGCAAAACTGTTTTGCCTGATGACCTCACCTTAAGGACCTCATCAAACTAATTTAAGAAACCAATTCAGTGACTAAAAAAGAGGTAGAAACTTGAATATTTACCTCGACGAGATATCGTAGAATCATGTCTCTGTGCGACTCCAAGATAGCGAGGGCGACAAACAGAATGAATTGTGTGCTGTAGTAATCTGTCCAGAGCACCTCCCAAAGCCGAAGTATGTCATCAAAGGGAAATTCACGTTTGAAGGCGATGAGAACCCATCTAAAAAGCGGTATTAGCCCCTCAACGTTTGATGTGGTTATGAAAATCGTACCGGAAGCAAAAGAAGAGGTTTAAGCCATCTATTTTTTCTGCAAGTGCGGGTAAGGATACAATTATGTCGCAAGGTCCGGATCGAATACTCACCCAGATGCTGGAAAAGCTCAGGGTCCATAACTTCGATGAGTTGTTGTAAGGTCGACAACTGCTTCTTCATCCCACTCTGGTCGCGCAAGAAGTTCTTTTTCTAAAGCAACGAGTCAGCCATAGATTACCAAGTAACTGAGAGAAACACACACCATCCTCTCCATAAACTGTACAAAGCACCAAAATGTCATTTCCTCGTCTGCGTTCATCACGACGTATATTGGTGCACAAAGATCTGACATTCCTTGGACGTACCCTTGGACAGTGTTAGTTTTCCACTGATAAGATGAATTCTCCTCACTAACATACCCAGATCTTTTTCATAGAAATTATAGGTCAATAAAATACTTGCTAAACGTTCGATATGTTCATTGCTCGGGGACTGAGCTCCAAAGTCGCCCAGGTGCGGAGAGATAGTCGAATATCGTTGGTGTAGTTTTTTTTCATCGTTTACATCGTTGACGCTTGGAGTGGCAGCCGGTGTAGCGAAAAGGGGCTGTGACCTATCCGTTCTTCGACAATCAACATCGATGCGGTGCCGTTCCTAAGCAAGTCCTTGATTAGTCTCATATTTGTAGATTTCAAAATTCAATCATACATCAATGACATCTTGCCTGTCAAAGACCTCGGGAACCCCGCACCACTCTCCCTTAACGCGCTGGTACTGCTCTCTGCGTGAGTGTTAGATAACTACTACCGTATAAGATGGGAGGACACCACATACCGTTTTTCCCGCCAGCATCGCTCCCTTTCTAGTCCGGTCGTGTCCCATTTGAACACACCTAACAAGAAAGGCCAGATTTTCTTCCTCAAATCACCTTGATTGCTAATACCCCTTCGAAACACCTCTCGCCTGAACTCTTCGATCCGGACCTTCGGCCTCCCTTCAGCATCAAACCATTTCGTCCACTGTTTTTCGCCAATTGGTCGTTCCGGATCCCGTGAGCTCTTGGGTGTGGGTAGATTGGAGGTGGCATGCAACAACTCAAAAATCCCCAATGAAGAATTTTCCTGCTCATTGTCTGCATACACCAGTGGTAATGCTTGTGCCTCGCGCCTCCTCGCTCTTTCTCCTTCCTCAGCGACAATACGCGCCCAACGCGCAAGATACACTCGAGCACTCTCAAATTCTCCAACCCCACCCTTCTCAACCCAACTTCCCCACTCCCACTCTCCAGGCGCACTCACAAGGCTCTTGACAGGGTCAGGTAAATGTGGTACGATGGGCTTCGCCAAGGGGTGAGACAAAATATTTTGAGCGGCATGTCGAGTAGCACGTGTGATATTAGAAAACGATTGTAGCAGGGCCATACGAGCCTGTGATGACGAGGGTGAGGGTGTGATTGAACCTAACGACCGATGTAGTACAGAGGACCGTTGGGAGTACGGGTTAGTCCCGGATGATGATGAGGAGATCGGGCGAGGTCGGCGGTGGACAGGTACTGGAGAATGGGAATGGACAAACGAGGATTGAGCAAGAATATCATCGACCGCCTCGTCAGCAAAAATATGTGTTGTATGCGCCTCAACGTCCTGTGCGGGAGGGGTCGACCAAGAAGAGTGTAGGCTGGAGAGTAGAGCGAAGGATGTGAGCATATTGGCGTAATCGAGAGAGAAGATCTTCGCCTCCCCAGGAGTTGATAAGTCTCGGCTGATGAGATTGCCCTGGGGGAGGCGGGGGAGGATAGCTGGTCGGCCCGTCGCCGCCCTTGCTGTTACTCCTTGAAGATGTGGGCGAGTGAAGAGTGAATGAGTGTGATTCATCGTCGTGGAAATGCAGAGTAGGGAGTGTATCCCCGTTAATAAGGTTAATGCCGATCGAACCATCTAGACATCATGTCAGTTTAAGCAATGGTAGGCAATGCATCCGAGACTCGCACACCACGAGGAAAGCGAGGGGGGCTGAACGATGAGGGAGTATATCGACGTCAACGGGACTGAGAAGGCATAAGACTCGGGTCGTTGTGTTGGAAGATCGATAAGGACAACATCTACATGGACCCAAGGACGGGTGAGGGTAAGCCAGAATCATGGAGATACAGACAGACCGTCATCTCCCTCGTCAAGAGTTGCTTGCTCCTCGATTTTGACAAACTTATCCCACTCTGCAGCTCCCTTTTCGTTCAGGAGCGACTCTGGGATCCAGGCAAGCAGGTATGTCGGATTCTGTGCCTCCTATTTTTGCATGAGCAGGTGCATATGTACATGCGCGGCTAAACGCGATACGTACCCTCCTGACGAGAGCGACAAAGCCGGGAATGTTGTCCCTCGCATATGCAGTTGTATTGACATAGACTTTGGACTTGCTATATACCAGGCGATGTCTACGTTCCTCGCCTGGCCTTGTTTGCGGGGAGGAGGATGCAGAGCGATCAGGACGAGTAATCTCGACCATGGAGTCTGACTAATTTGACGGCAGTTGTGAGCAGGGGGCAGGTATGGCTTTGGGAGCAGCTCACGGAGACTGTGGATATATTGCAGTCTGGGGAGGGATCGTTGCGGCCTGGGAAGACCATGCAAGACGATTGTGGCTCTTAAGAGTGGGCGCTGCAGCTGCGCAGGATCACTGCGGTGTGTCATTACACGTGACTCAAGCATACAAAGTATTCTCTCTCTCTATTTACTTTTGGTACGACCAGACATTGCGGAGCACTATCGTCGTTTGTGTAAACACTGAGTCAGCGTGCAGAGGGAGTTGGGGGGTGACTTACGTCCAGCCTTGGTAGCCAGCCTGTTCAGCGAGTCGTCACCCTCGCCCTGTGACCTGACCTGGCCACAAATTGCGAACGTTGTTGATGTGGAGAGAGCCCGGCCATTGGGATCGACATCAGCAATGCTGATCTGCACCGAGGCATGGTCTTTGGAAGTGATCAATCGGTCTGGTGAGGGATGGATTTCAGCTAATTGTCTGTTCCAAGGATCAAGGTGACGCACTGGTAGCGGCACATTTGCGGGGAACGTAGAGATCGACGAGGATTCCCTAGAGCAAAAACATATTCAGACGTGAGGTTTGCCGGAACATAGCAGGGACAGGCCGTACTTGGTCGTTTTCCATTTTGGCGTCGGGAGGGGGGGGATTGGGATACTTGCTGCTGTGATAGAGTAGAGTGTTGGGAAGACTTGCGTGGGAATATTAGATAATGAACTGTACAGCTATTCGAAACCCATTTGTTTGGCAGCATAAACAACCCCTAACCCGTAAAGCCTTTGGGAAACACCTGTCTAACATTCACATTGATCCTGGTTGTATGCATGTATTCTTCGTATGGCCGCCAGGAATCCCTCTCATCTTCTGGGAGATCTCCATTTTGCAAGTGAGGAGGAAGAGTCTTCTCCAGGACCCGAGGAACACCTTAGTCCGAAGTGAACGACGTAGCTTTTTCGATTGAGGGTTAGGCACAACTGACCATGATATGCCCGTCTACAAGCAGGACCCGACATAATAACGACGTCACCCGAACGCAGAAGAATTGACACCGGTTCCGTGTCTCGCGTAGGACCTCCCACAAGGAAAACAGCCGCATTCCCAAGTCTAAGGACATTTTCAGCTCAAGATCCTATCCACGGCCTGGGTAGAACTCACGAGATTGAGACCAGGGGCGAGGTGGCACATACTTCTGAACGGTCTACATGTGCCATTAGTGTATCCTTCTCTTGGTAAAAGTTGACAATTCCAGCGTCAGGTTCTAGGTGCATCCGGGGAAACTGAGTGCTGGTGTCTGTACATTAGGATCCGGGAAGAGCTGACCATACGTGTTCTCCCAGTCCTTCCATTCTGGGTTTCCCTCCGGCCACTGAGCTTCCGTTCCAGCGAAGACTCTATCCCAGTCGACCGCAGCCACCGCATGTCGACATATGTCACGCAGGTTTGTGTCAATGAGTCCCTTGCCCTTCGCGAAATCATATTGCTTAGTCCCCCAGTGATAGAACCAGCCGATGTTTGCCCACCGGAGTTTGTACAGCAGTGTGGAGGGCAAGGTGGGCTGGACTGTGATAGACGGTGGTTGGGATGGTTTGGGAATTGCATTTATCTTGGGTAAAGTGTCTGTGGATGCGGGAGTGTTGTTGATGAGTTGACGAGGTCCCGGGTGCTCCGTCACGGAGCAGGTCGCTGCACCTTGGCTCGACTTGGGCTGTATTGACAAAGCAGCGTTGGGTTTCGAGCGGGACCGCAGATGGGCCTGCCAGATGCCCTCGGAGGGGACGAGATAATGAATATCAAGATTAGTGTCGTTGGGACAACGAGCATGGTCTGCCAGAGCCCACTGAACAAGCTGCCGCTGGTTTTCAGGCGATATGAATGATGGAAGGATGATCAGGCCTATAAGTTGGGGCTATCTTTTAAAAAATGATTTGGGTTGCATGTGTGTATATACAACAGCGCACCAGGTATACGAGATATGATGACTACATTTTTTCCAATGAGCCTGTGCTCGACGGTGTCTGTCCGTCCAACCCATACGCCTCGTGCAACTTCCTGATTCCTGGAGGAGTCGAGGGTCGCAAGATCAAGCACATTGGAAAGATCGGGGGGTGGGAAAGCGAGCCTTGTACTTCTTCTCGGCTGCTCTGAATGGTGTCCAATCGCTGTCGATGTCTTGCGGCCTGTGTTTTGTAGCCTTGATAAACTGGCGGCGGGCTTTTTTGTAGGCGGGGGAGTTGGGGTCGAGGAGATGTGTCATGAGACAACAGGACCAAACAGAGGGAGTTGGCGAAATTGTGTGTGTGTGTGTTTTTTTATTTTCTTGTTTTGGCTCTTATGTCTGTATGGCTGCCTTCCTCCTCTGCTGCTCTTCGTTTACGGGCATCTAGCCGGCTCTCTCCCATCCTCCTTCGTTCTTTACACTATCCACGTCGCCCTTTACTCATTCCCCTACCTCCGTCCACTCGGCTCCGGTACCAAAGTACCCAGTCGTCCGCACAACAATCCTCGTCGTCCACCCCCTCTGACCCCTCCGCGGTTAACGAGGTCAGGCCCACCCCGCCTACCACCACCAAAGATGCTCCAATCGCACCCCTCTCCACCCGTGCCTGGAAAAAGATCAAACATGAGGCTCAGCATTACTGGCACGGGACCAAACTTCTTGTGTCTGAAGTCCGCATTTCATCACGCCTCCAGTGGAAGATCCTTCATGGAGAGGCTCTTACCCGCCGTGAGCGCAGACAGCTGAAACGCACAACTCAAGATTTGCTGCGTCTTGTCCCGTTCGCGGTCTTCATTGGTGTGCCGTTCATGGAATTGCTCCTGCCTGTTGCCCTCAAGCTCTTCCCGAACATGCTCCCTTCGACGTTTGAAGACAAGTATGCTGCAGAGGAAAAGCAGAGGAAACTGCTTCGGGTTAGGCTGGACATGGCCAAATTTCTCCAGGAAACTCTTCGGGAGTCCGGTTTGCGTGCCAACTCTCATATTGTCGGCAGCGATGCATTCAAAGAATTCTTCCGCAAGGTGGGTTTTTTTCTCTGAGTTTACCCTTTGTGATATCTTAAACACTTTTGACGGCAGGTTCGATCCACTGGTGAATCCCCATCTGTTCAGGACGTCATCAACGTGGCCAAACTCTTCGACGATGACCTCACCCTAGATAACCTGTCCCGACCTCAGCTAGTATCCATGTCGCGTTATATGGGCCTGAATGCATTTGGAACAGACAACTTCCTGCGCGGCGCCATTCGTTCGCGCCTCGTCAACCTCCGCCGGGATGACCAGCTCATTGATTCTGAGGGTGTCGATGAGCTTTCGGTTCCAGAACTCCAAGCAGCTTGTCAGAGCCGTGGTATCCGAACCAGCGGTGTGTCCCCCGCTCGGCTACGAGAGGAGTTATCAACCTGGATCCAGCTACACTTGAAAAACCGTGTCTCAGGGGTGTTGTTGGTTCTTGGGAGGGCATTCCAGTTCGATAGAAAGCCGGGGGAGCATGAGGACGGTAAGGCTGCCATCATCAAGAGTTTAGAGATGGTATTGTGCGGTCTTCCCGACAATTTGCTCAATGAGGCAGAACTGGAAGTGGATCTCGACAATGCCAGCTATAAACAAAAACTCGAAGTTTTACAGCAACAAGAAGAGCTTATTGAAGACGAAGAGGAACAAGAGCAAAAGGAAGAGGACGCTCGTCGGGCTGCGCGCGAGACTGCGGAACTAGAAGCTCGTACAGCTCAATCGCTGTTGCCTGATTCCGAGGTATGCATCGCCATACTATAGCGTTCCATTCTCTCACTAAGAGATATTCCCATAGCTCGTAACAGAAACGCCGGAAACTGAAGACGCGCGTATGACCACCGAGCAACTTAAGGAACTCGCTGAGGCCCTCTCCGTCTTGTCCTCCAAATCCAGTGTCCTTAAGGAGCGCGACGAACTGGCAGCCCTCATGGAAGAAAATCTTCAAGCTGAGGAGGACCCCAGGTCACCCTCTGGCGCGCTCACCAAACGTATTCGTACGATGTTGACCAAGATCGACACACAACTCCAGGAATATGATGCGCGGGTGGGCAGTCAGCTTCAGATGATCTCGGCCGATGCACAGGGCCGGATTTCCATCCAGGATTTAGAAAAAGCTCTTGCTGTGATCAAGCACAAACCAGATGAGGAGGTTGTGCAGGCTGTGATTCAGAAGTTGGATGTGGACAAGGATGGGTATGTCGAACTTGAGCATGTGTTGGGGTTGGTGAAGGAAGAGGGGCTGGGGATTCTAGTTGATGATGAGGCCCAATCGATTATTGGACAGGGTCATGAGCTCAAGAACTCGAAGCCGCGCAAGGAAGACATTGTACAGGATCAGTAAAGTTCTCAGTTGTAGCGTCACACTCCCCACTTTATATATATAGATAGATAGATAGTACTTATATATCTAGAACTTTAATTGCAGAATAGCGAGATTGGGCCCGGTCGAGACACTCAGAAGGATCGGCTGCGCAACAGCTCATAAATTATAGCTTTTTTTTTTTTGTTAGATTGTCCATGCATGAACAGCGGGAAGTTGAATTCCAAAACCAAAAAAAAAAGTAAAATACGGGTCAACAACTTTGCACGATCCCTTGCCCGCGAAGGGATCCTGGGGGGGGGACGGGGGTATTATAGATTTTGTTTTTTTTTGGAAAGGAAAACAAAAAAGCACATCGAGACCGTGAGAATTGAGGGATCACATCGTCAACACCATTAATAAGCGATGAATTCATGAAGAAGCCGTCGTCTGCACCCGTTGCTGCAAAAGGGGCTTGACCTTGTCATCTGAAGGTTTTCCCAACGATAGACGGTCTTTCAAAGGTGCAGTAGTCGCATTAGGGGAAGTCGTCGGTTTATCCTGTTGCTGCTGGGAGGCGGCAGGCATATCTTCGGGTGCTTCAACGAGGACGAATTCTTCGTCGTCGTTGTCAGCATTTTCTGCCCAGAATCGGCCAGCTTGGAGTGCGAGGACTCCTGTGAGAGCAACGCTACAGAAGAGGTTGCTGGAGGCAAGGTCGAGGGTATTTTGTCGGAGGGAGCGGGGAAAGGGGTCTTTGAGACCGTGTGCCGGGAGGGAGTCGAAACGTGAAATTAGGGCTGGGAAGAGAGAGATGATTGTGAGCAGGAAACACGACACGTGAAGACGAGAGAAATATACTGGGTAGCACGGTGTAAAGATACATGACGGCGGTCATGCCAAAAAGGACTGGGAGGAGATTGCATGACTCCGAGGGGTTCTCGATAGGAAAAATGGGTGCAAGTATACGCACAAATGCTGCCGCCATCAAACATCAAATTGCCGGCCTCGCCATCACCAAAGCTCCAGAGGATGGTGGAAGCACCGAGGAGAACGATGGCAAAGAGGAGATAGAGAATCTGGACGGGGCCCTTTGTGAGGATGGAGTAGTAGGACGCGGCTGTCCAGAGGTGTTCGTCAGTGATCGGAGACTTCCAGAGGGTGAGGGAGTCGGCGATCCAGTGTGTGAAGAGGGCGCCTTGAAATTACATGTGAGCTACATTGCAGAGGAGGGAGGAGGAAAAGGGACGGACCGAGGAGGAAGCTGGTGACACAGACGACGATGCCTGCTCGTGCGCCCATAACTGTTAACCGTGAACGACTGGGAGTGAGGAGTTGTGCTGCCTTTTTTGGGTCAGCCCATTTCTGTTGCCCTTTTACGGTCATGTTGCTGGTGCGGTGCCTTGCAAAACAGCTCGCACACAGGCGTGCGCTTACCTCGGCACCCTGGTTTGTGGACTCGGCGTACGAACAGCCCCAGGGGTCATTTGCTCCGCCTCGGCCCCTACTGCAGAGGACACCTGCCCCGGCGGTTCCCGACGATGCACCACAACCAGTCAAGCTCGTCCATGCCGCACTTGCTCGGTCGCCTCATCTAGACATGTCCACACTTGAGGCCAGCAGAACTGTGGAGCGGTCACCGGGCCCCCCACTGCCGCTAAAAGCTCCTCAGGGAAGGCGGAAGCGCGGTTCGACATATGGAGGGGAATCCACTTATGATGTCCCAGGTGGGGTTTGGAGCTGGACTGTAATGGCACAGGTGAGGCGCGCACCGAGCTTTTGAAAGGATTCCCGTCTTTTTATTTTCTCCCATAAAAAAGGTCAAAGAGGGGACCTGAAAGCCGAGGTGCTATCGAGTCTGTGGTACGGGTAGTGCGGAAAACGGTGTGTACAAGTGTATATTTTTGTCCTGTGGTTTATACTAACACGGACAACAACAAGCTCGGGGCGATCCAGCCGCCGCTTCCCCTCCCGCCTCAGGCCAGGCGGCGGATGGGCAGTGGATGGGCAATGGTGGATGCTGGGGACTTTGCAGTGCACGTGCTGAGCCGGGAGGCGCGAGAAAAGTATTTCGTACATTCTTCGTGACGTCAGCTTGACGTTGGCCCCTCCTCTTCTGGCTATAAAACAGTGGCCAATGTGTCGCTAAGACCATCGCCAAATGTCTCTCAACAACAACCTCTCTCAGTCTCTGAACACTACCATGGTGAATCTGGTGCTGACACTAGTATCGAAGAGCGCCCCAATAACTGAATGTGTGTGTACCACCTCCCCTGTTAGGAACGGGATCCAGCACGCAACCGTTTCAATGAGACCGACCACCACCAACAGCCGAGTCAGGCTGGTGTCATCGAAGCACACCCTGGCATCATCGAGACTACCAACATTGACCCTTTGAACGAAAACTCGAACAGAGGTAACTGTTCTCTCTCTTACGCTAGATAGCCAGGCCTTGTTGGCGTATTTTTTTTTATTATTTTTCGCCTCCAGATGACGGCTGGGGTAATGTAGCCTCAAAGCCCACTGGTACGCGTTCTGGCCAAGGCTATGCCACCACCATGGCTGATATGGCCGCAGGTGTAATGAATACAGCTGCAGATCTGGCCACCAGTGCAGCCAAAGCCGTCTATGGTGCTGCTGCAGGCAGCTCAGCAGCACGGAAGGAGGGCAAGTAGATAATGTATTTTTGATAACCCACGTGCTGGGAAAAAAATCTGGAATATATGCGTCTCTTCCGTCTTGGCTTCCCTCCCGAACCATGACCAGCCGAGCAGGCGGCCTCTACGGAGGCATCCAGTTCTCCTCTGGCACCCCCTTGCCCTCCTCCCAATCTCTCCAGCCCCCGGCTCCAGCCCCCACCGCCAATCCCCCCCACATCGACACCCCCAAGCCACACCCACAACCTACCAGCGTCTCATTGCCATCAGGGACTGCGCCGGGCCCATCGGTGCCCGTTGCCAAACCTTCAGCCGGTATCTCTCCATCTGTCCTCCGTTTTCACCCTAGAACCCGTTTATTGAAATATCGCTCTTGTCCCGCTCCTTCCCTCTCTATCTCGCTCTCCAATATGCCGCACTAGCAGGATGGTCTGCTGCCCTCGCCTTTGCGCCCGTCAAGCGTAATCAAAAGCCAAAACTATCTGCACCCCGTCTCCCCGTTGGCGCATCCGTCGTTTCAGCATCCGGACCCATGGCCGCCTCTGGTCTTTCGGCTGCCATATCTTCGACCGCCATCGTGTTTTCCCCCCCGGTCTTGAACGAGCAGAATCCAGAAGGCGGGGATTCTCCAGCGCCTCCCACAAGTCAAGGATGGGGGAAGAAGGTCAAACCACCAAGCATGGTATTGGATGAAGATGTCAACGGGTTCAAGGCTGCTCAGAAAAAAAAGGGTTTTGGCAAGAGCAAACATAAAAAGGTGCGTAGTAACACCACTTGGTCTCATGAATGCTTTAGTCGAGCTATCACTCTAGAATAAAAATGCCCCCGTCGTAGCTGTCTGGGATCCCCTGGAGCAATACGATCCCCTGCGACCAGATGATTACAACGAGTATAAACTATGGAAACAAAGGGAGCGCATCGAGCGGCGAGAACGACTGGCAGAGGAGCGGCGCTGGGAAGAGAGAAAGCGTGCGAGGCGAAGTAGAAGCTACTCTGATAGTGACTACACACATTCAGAGGACGAAGGGAGATCACGCAAGGCAGGTAGGTATTCAGTTATATAACGATCCGCCAACAGTTTTTTTTTTTTTTTTTTTACATTTCGCCGCCAGGCCGCTACGAAGGACAACACGACCGTTGGACCAACACGGACGACAATCACGACCGTGGAGATGACCGGTCCATGGATATCAAGCCTACTCCAGTAGACTCTGACCTTACGGGTGATGAGGCTTATCAACGGCGCCTGGCTATGTCAAAGGGTTACCATCCACCTTCTCCTTCTCGCAAGCAAGACCCGGAAGACGAGAGCAAGGATCCAGAGTTAGGATCGTCCTCCCACTTGGCTTTACGACCGCGAGACGACACGGGCGAAGAAGCCTACCTCCGCCGCCTCGCTAAGTCCACTATGAACCGCGCACCCTCCCCGCCACAGCCAGAACCACCGTCACCACCAGCACTTGCCTACAACCCTTTTGCACCCCCCTCGGTCCCCCCACCCCCTCCACCAGGCGCCGTGCCTCCCCCGCCGAACGACATTGAAGATAAGAAAAAGGCTGCCGCTGCCATTGCGGCTAAACTAGGTGCCCTCGCAGCCCTAGCACCACCACCTTCAGCGGAGCCCGACACGCCACCAATTGTTCCGTCCCAAGATGAAGAGAAGAGGTAGAATGCCTCGGTTTAGCTTTCGAGTCACAAAGCGAATTGACCTATGTTTTAAAGCAGGCCAGACCCTCATAGTTTCGCTGCTCGCATGATGGCCAAGTGGGGACACAAGGAAGGCCAAGGGCTAGGCGCAGACGGCTCCGGCATCGTCAACGCACTCACAGTCGAACAAGCCGCTGCAGCAGCCCAAGGAAAAGGAAAAAATAAAAGTAAAGGCGCCAGCGGTGCGGGTGCTGGTGGATCCAACTCACTTGCAAAGATGGGCAAAATAATCAACAACAACGAAGATGTAAAAGGAAAGGAGGATAAGGAGCGGTTTGGCGAGCCGAGCCGGGTTGTGGTGTTGACGAATATGGTTGGTCCAGAGGACGCGGATGATGAGGACTTGCGAGAGGAGATTGGTAGGCTTCGCTTCCTTTTCTCATTGAGCGCTAAACGAACAACATACTCGCAGGTGACGAATGCTCAAAGAATGGTACCGTTGAACGTGTCGTTGTCCATCTCGTTCAGCCACCACCTGTTGATCCCGAAGAATCCGTTCGTATCTTTGTACTGTTTACTGGACCCGTAGGAGCTTGGAAAACCGTACGCGAACTCGACGGTCGGTACTTTGGTGGTCGGGCTGTGAGGGCACGTTATTATCCTGAAAGGTTTTTCTCCCGGTACAATCTCGACCAATCTTTGTGACCTACTTGTAATATCGGCCATATGCATCTATGATGTTTCTTGTTTTGACTTCGCTCTCTCGGTTCTTTTGTGATGTGACTATCCAGCTGAAAGACCAAAAAAAAGAACAATTGCGTGCAGAGCAAGTACAATAAATGTTAAGAGGCCGTAAGTTACATTAAAGCCTAGCACTTTTTCACCGGCCATGACATTCCCGCTCTCTCTCATGTACCATCAAAGGAAATGAATCTAATACACACGCTTGAAAGGAGGAACGGGCTTGCACTCATTCTCATCAAGGGTCTTGTCAATCCACACCACGGTACTTGAGGACGACATCGGGACTACTGGCGTCGGGTTGGAACGAGAGAGTATGCATCATCCAATGCTCGTCGTCACGCTAAAAAAAAAAGTTGAGTAAAAGATGAAACAGGGTGGGGGAGAACACTGACATCAGGGTAATCCTCGCGGGCGTGAGCACCACGAGACTCCTTCCGGGCAGCAGCAGCAGTGATAGTCTGGATGGCACATTGTAATATATTTCGGAGTTCAAGAGTCTCAACGAGATCACTGTAGGATAGCCCATCAGTCTACCTACCCCCGCCAATGAGGGAGATAATCTCAACACGTACGAGTTCCAGATCATACTTCTATCCTTGATTCCAACCTTCTCAAAGCTTTTATAGATGTCGCGTAATTTGATTACACCCTCGTCAAGAGTTTGCTGGGTCCTAAAGACGGCGGCATCAGACTGCATAGCCTTTTGCATGGCAAGGCGGATTTTAGCGGTGGGCTCTGGCCCATCAGACTGTCTGATTTTATCCAAAAACTCTATGCTTTCAAGGCCAGCTTCCTCGGGGATGGCTCTGTGGGGTTTGCCAGGTGCAAGGGTGTCACGGATATGGTGGGCGACAGCCCGACCAAAAACGACAATATCGAGAAGAGAGTTGGCGCCGAGGCGGTTGGCACCGTGTACCGATACCGAGGCAGCTTCACCAGCGGCATAAAGACCAGGCACGATTTTATCTTTACCCTGCTCGTCAACAGTGAGGACCTCACCGGTGTACTTGGTAGGAATTCCGCCCACTACAAACAAATCATTAGCCAAAAAAGAGAGGAAACACAAGTCGGTACTAAAACTTACTGTTATAGTGGACAGTGGGCAGCACAGGGATGGGCTCTTTTGTAACGTCAACGCCAGAAAAGATGGCAGCGGTCTCGGAGATACCAGGAAGCCTTTCGTGGAGAACTTCAGGTGGCAAGTGGCTGAGCTGGAGGAAGATATGATCCTTCTCAGGACCAACACCACGGCCCTCGCGGACTTCGATGGTCATACTGCGAGAGACCACATCACGAGAAGCGAGATCCTTGGCGGTTGGGGCATAGCGCTCCATAAAGCGCTCACCCTCAGAGTTGAGGAGATAACCTCCCTCTCCGCGAGATCCTTCTGTAATCAAGCAGCCAGCACCGTAGATACCGGTAGGATGGAACTGAACGAATTCCAGGTCCTGAAGGGGAAGTCCAGCACGGGCAACCATAGCGTTGCCATCACCAGAGCAGGTGTGTG
This sequence comes from Lepiota venenata, assembly GCA_004296355.1. Lineage (NCBI taxonomy): Eukaryota > Fungi > Basidiomycota > Agaricomycetes > Agaricales > Agaricaceae > Lepiota > Lepiota venenata. Next base: position 1,858,816 of record RCFS01000003.1, read on the forward strand.
CACTCGTGCAACTAAAGTAGGCACGGCCATAGCCGCCCGTGGCAAGGACAGTCTTATGGGCACGGAAGCGGTGGAGGGTGCCGTCCTCCATGTTGAGAGCAATGACACCGACACACTCGCCATCCTGCATGATTAGGTCGAGGGCAAAGTACTCGATGAAGTAATTTGTGTTGTGGCGGAGAGACTGGCCATAGAGAGTATGAAGGATAGCATGGCCAGTACGGTCGGCGGCGGCGGCACAACGATAGGCCTGGCCGCCTTTTCCAAACTTGAGGGACTGTCCACCAAAGGCACGTTGGTAGATCTTGCCATCCTTGGTCCGGGAGAAAGGGACACCATAGTGTTCGAGCTGAGATGAACCGGCTTTTTCAGCAACAAGAAGCCGACCCGCATGCTAACACAGATCCAGCCTACCTCGATAACAGCATTGGGGGCCTCGCGGCACATGTAATGGATAGCGTCTTGGTCACCAAGCCAGTCGGAACCTTTCACCTGTAGACATCGGTTCAAGCGATGGGAACGAGGGCTCCGATGACAAATACTCACAGTATCATACATATGCCACCGCCAGTCATCCTCGGTCATATTCTGTTTATCTGTACATGAGCGCTGCACAACTAAAGGAGAGAGAGGTGTCATACACCAAGTGCGGCATTTATGCCACCCTAGTTAACTTTTGAGTTAGCATGCGAATAGCGAGGGTCGAAGGGACCTACCTGGGCAGCGACGGTGTGGCTTCTTGTGGGGAAGAGCTTGGTGATGCAAGCGGTTTTGAATCCGGCCTCGGCGAGACCAAAGGCGGCCCTCAGTCCAGCACCACCGGCACCACTGGAGTAGAGAGTGGATTAGAATGGGTGTGCAAGCTCGGTAAGGGTTGGACTGACACGACGACGGCGTCATACTCATGCTCGATGAGGGGGTAGTTGTGCTGGAAGGAGGGGGTGAGAAGAGACGAGAAGAGACGAGAAGAAATAACCTTGGCATCGTGTGCGATGGCCCTGGCGAGAGAAGAAGAAGAGTGGTGGAAGGAGCGGTGAGCACGAGCGAGGGCCCTCGGAAGGGAGTTCATTGCCGGCAGAGAGAGAGAGAGAGTTTGTTGTCCTCCGACCGCGACCGAGTTATTTCCCACAATAATAATCAATAATATTTCTATTGTGCCTACATACGCATCACCCCCAGCGGGTCGCCGTATCCCGCCCCTTCCGCTTTCGGCGGACTTTGATCGCTCGCTCGCTCCCCAGCGTGCTTCAGGCTCGGAGGCAGACGCGGCAGTGCACCCGGGGGCACCGTCGACGTCCCTCCAGAAAAACTCGACCGCGTATAGTTCCAGGGCGCCAGTGCCGGTGGTGGCTGGCCCTGCGACAGGGGCACCGCGGCGGCCAGTCGGTGCTGACGACTCCCGGCATGTCCCGTCGCCTTGGGTTGCGAATCCATCACCGGCAAAGGTGCTGGCGGGGGAACCATCCGCGATAATCCTGCTCTCGGTGGACTCGACTCTCCTGAGCCTGCTGTACCAGCCGCTGCTGCCTGTTTCTGCGCGCTTGCCCGCCTCCTCCTCCGCAGCTCCTCTTCCTCTCCCACTAGTCGATCCTCCTCCAACTCCATCGCATTGCTGATCAGCACATCCCGAATATACGCCAACGATTCAACGGCCTCTCGCCTCTCTTTCTTCAGCCTCTGACTGTTCTCTGCCTCTTCTTCATCCTGCAGAAGCACATCCACAATCCACCCCAATGAGTCCCCAAGACGCTTATCTCGCGTACAAAACCGTGAAATTTCACTTTCCATCTCAAACCGTGTCCTAGGCTCCCAAGGTGCCCGCTCCTGAGAAGGCCTCTCGTCTTCTAGCGGAAAAGCTGCCTCTGCCTGACTCGATGGTCTCACTAACGACGCCGCCAGGTCTGGGATATTTCGCTGGAATCACATCAGCACACCTACACCTGATCCCTAACTAAACAACCCCTTACCTTGAGTTCGGACACAGCACCCATCAATGTCTTGTTGATCCCTAATGACTCCCCTCGCTCGAGTAACCCACGAGCAAACATCTCCGGCAGGCCCATCGAGGGCGATGACGAGAGCCGGCTGTGGCCTTGACTCTCCCGACCCGGAGCCGACGCCATTTGTTGCCGAACAAGATGCCCCTTTCGAGGACTCGTCGGTACGGGGGCAGGTATCTCCAGCGGCATATCCAACACCGTTTTATTCTCAATTGCCACAGAGGCACCCGTCGACGGATTTGGCGCCATCTGTAACGCGAGTGCTTGTCGCAGGAGAAGCACCGCATGATGTGGGTCCGAACTCTCGACGTTGGGTGGTGTAGGATATCGCAAGAGCAATGTCAGCTGCCCGCTGTAGTCGGTAGAAATTACTGGGTTTCGTTGAGATTTCATTCAACTTTAGCAACTCCCAACACTTACGGTCATTCCGTATTCGAATCAACATAGCAACGCAGATCCAATGTGCAAGGTCAAGCGTAGGACCACAGGCAAATAGTCCATCCCACAATCTAAGCGCGTCAGACATATCAAGTTCTCGTGTGAACAGCAGCCTCAACCATCGACTATAAAAACCAGAGTTAGCATATAGGATGGCGCACAAGGAAAATGGCATCTTACATCCCATAGATCTGAGGCTCGATCCCCGTTCCTTGCATAGCTCTAAACAATCTTGGATCAGTCGCTCGGAGAAGTGTTCCCTGGATCATATTGCAAGTTTGCACAATCGGCGCCACATATGGCTTCAACTCGCCCTGACCATCTCTAACGTCCAGACGCACGTGAGCAGGAAGTGGCGAATTGCTTCTGTTATTTCCATTCGCCGAAATGGCAGACATGGCAGGTTCTTGCCATTCGTACCATCTCGACGCTCCGCGCATGACAGCTTTGAAGAGTCCCCAAGCATCAGCAGCTATCCAAGAGAGTGAGCAGAGCTCCTTGAGCGAGCCGTCCACCACTACAGCAACGCCCTCTTGTTCTTCCATGATGGCGTCGAAAGCGACTGCATGATATAGCATGGCCAGGAGCTCGTGCATACCTGAGTCGTGAGCGTTGATTAATATCGCAGTACTACCCGAGAGGTAGCGCGCACCTTGCCTATACCCTACTGACGGATGCTGACTGGAGAACAGAAAAAGGATGTTGGTCAACTGGAGCTGCACATCTGACCGTCTAAAGTAGGCAATATCGGGAAACCTTGAGCCAGACCTCAGCATCGCCATTACGAAAAATTAGACTAAGCAGCGGACACCTACGTGCGCTCGACATCCTGTAGAATTGTCTTCCTCAACTCCACAGCCGCAAACCACTCGTTCCAGGGGTTCTGGTTAGAAAGTTGTATATCCTTAAGTGCTAGTGTTCCCCTTGTCACAAACATAGGAATCGCACCTCGTTGTGTAAACTCAGCGGATTATTAAACTCCAAGTTCGGGGACGAATCCGACTTGAGGCTTGTAACCGCCCCTATCCCAGACGTCGCTTCCACACTTGTACCCACACCCATGATGGAACCGCCGGCACTCTGCCCCTCTTTGACGCTCACGCTCGCTGTCCCCGGTAACACAAGGTTGGCGTCATAGCTTCCATCAGGTGCCTTCATCTTCTCTAGCAACAACTCTTTATATGCCTTCCTTGTTGCTCGCACAGCTTCTACGAGCGCAGGCGCGCGTACGGGGGACGTCTCCAGAGGCTCGTGCGGCAACAAGAACAACTGAGCGCCAGCGCAAAACACGACATGGGTCCCTTCTTAGCCTCGGGGCTCTGGATGTCATCGCAAGGGGCAACTGTACCTTCCAAGCAAGACTCCTTCCGGAAACTCCAATAGATCCATTGGAAGGTATTGGTGCAGGGAATAGTCCACCTCCCAAAGCTGCGTTCTTGATCCTGGAGAGGGTGGCCTCCTTGTTGAAGAAATGGTCATATGCCCTCCTGTGTAGCGGTTTCATATGCAAACATGAGCTCCCGAGTTGGATCTGAGCACAAGACGATATAAACTAACTTGATCTCAGCTAACGACACTCTTGAATCGTCCATGGACCTGGTGGTCTGGTTAGAAAGGAGATGTATCGGCCAGGGGCGGTGAAGCCCAAAAGGGGGAAACTCGTCATCATTATCAAGTACACAACACGAAGTAACTTTGTGATAATACACATCCTTGGCCTCTGCACCGCTCTCAGAAGCTCACTCTCAGCGCCATGTTCATCGGCGCCTCGTTTGGGCAATACGGGCATTTGACGCGGCTACAACACGTGAACTGTTAGTGCATTCCACCCACAGCAAGAGTTTCATCTTACCCTCCTGGCTTGCTCAATTTGTACAGACTGTCCTTGGAGATGACATGACCGCACATCATCATCATGGGGGGATTCTGATCAGTGGACTGTTCCTTGGATACGGGACAAGCAAATATCGAGTGATACCGGTTCTCGGGAGGTAAAGGAATCTCAATCTGCACAGACAAGTCAAGTTCAGCCAAGTACTTTGCCCAGTGACACGCACCGGCAACTCGTCCTTTTGACTCCACTCGCTTTTCCTCTCCCGCATGACCTTTCTCCCCTTTTCAATCCTTGCCAAGGCCCCTCCGCCACCCAGATCTCCCACAACCCTCAGCGGGACCTGTCGACTCATTCCCAAGCTAGCACAATATTCCTTTGCAAACAAGGGTTCCAAATCGAAATGAAGTTTTGGTGAAGCCAGGTCCGCATAAGCCGATACCTGAAGCCTATCTAGCGGCAAAAAGGCAACGCAAGTCATGAGCCGAAGGATTTCTTGCTCGTGTTCTTTGAAAAACGGCCGGAGAGCCACTCTAGCATAATGTATGGCAGGAAGGGGATCGGGAGGGTGTGACGATAGTAGCAGCCGAATATATTGAGAGCGGTGAAGATAGAATTCCAGAGAGGATGACCGGGAACTGAGGAACTCCCGGTGCTCCTTCGCCCAGCTAGAGCTCATGTCAGTCAGGTGGTGATCTTCGGGAGACTACTATACGTACGCAAGAGCAGGTGTGATGTCCTGAGCTCTGAGAGCCTTGAGTATTCGGTGGAGCTCTTCAAACTGGGCGCGAGTGCCCGGTGGAATTACGACGCTGGATTCCTGGAAGACAGATGTTCAATACACCGACATCCCCTTTCAGATCACTGACACGCACTTCGAGAAACGTCTCCGCAGCCTCAAACTGCCCTGTTCTCAGGAAGTGTAGTGCAATAGTCCGCTCCAGTGCAGCAACAGATTCCTCGGAGTTGAATAAATCCAGATACGATGGCAACGGTGTCGGAAATTTCTGTAACTCCTAAGCACCACATCCCACACCCCTAACACCCCCCAGCCCACGCACCTTGTCCAACGCTTTACCAAACCGCGAGATAGAAGAATACACCTCCTTCTGTCTCTCATCAACCTCCTTTTTCTTCCCTTCGACTGTCTGCGCCAGAGTGACAAACTGCTCTGGACCAAGGTTGCCTGCCTGGGCAGCTTCCTTGGCCTGCTGTAGACTGTACAAGAACGAATTCAAGGTGTCTGTTACTGAGAGCCCTTTACCCTTCACTATTGCAAGCTTCTCGAGCTTTGCCAATTCTTTGAGTGGACCGTCCATGATCAAGTGCCGGGTACAATATGAGAGGGCGGAGGAGGCAATGTCCGGAGTGACGACGGCCCGGCTAAATCTGTATTTATGTTCCCTTGATCATTTTCAATTGCATCTCCAAAAAAAAAATATGTCTCGTTTCCTTGTCGGCGACGAGCAAGGTCACATAAAATCACTGGTGTATAATACAGAGCCTTCTGAAGACGGTACCAAATACCAGCTGAAAGTTCTGTCTCACCGCACCGGAGGCGAACGGAAAATATCCGTCCAGCGGATGGTTGTAAGCCCCGATGTTGGGGGGTCGCAGGTCGTACGTACTTTCAGTCCACAACCGATGCATTTGACAGGAGGGATCACAAGAGCAGGTGGTTACAGGCTACTCCGATGGTACAGTGACCGTGTCAGCGTTTCAAGACGAGGACACCCTCCATGTTGCAAAAGAGTGGAAAGATGTTCGTCTGAAAAATGAGCATTCCTATATCGGCCTGGCAGCGAGCAAAAAGTAATTGCGAGTTCTCCTGTCCTGAACCAGCCGGCTGACACTCCTTTCAGCAAAATATACTCGTGTTCTGCTAACGGTGCCTTTCAGCTCACTACAGTTCAGGACCTATCATCAGACTCCACACCCACACATCATCGAACGTCTCTCCCTACTCGCTTGTATGATTGGCAACTATCCCAAGACTCAACGACATTCGCTTACGGAGGCGACGAGGTTGAACTCTCAGTTTGGAACACTGAACTTGCATTCCGACCACGTACGGAGGACCTCAATAACTCACCAGCAGCGCTGAAGAAGCGGAAGCGTAACAATGAGCTTTTCCCCGGAGAAATCTGGAGAGCGAAAAATGTGTTGTCCCTGTTTTTGTTTTCGTCCTTTTCTTTTCTTTTCTCATGATGAACGAAAGGTCGCAAATGACACTCTCGGCCTCCGACAACCTGTTCGCATAACATCACTGGACTATATCTCCACCCCTTCTGGCCACCATATTGTCACAGGGACCCAGCTCGGGGACATACGCCGATACGACACCCGAGCGGCTCGCCGACCCATTGCGGATTGGAAAGGCGTAGGTAAAGTAGGTGGGATCCAAGTTGTGAAAAAGGGTTTGTCCGACCAGTGAGCATCCCTTGGCAAGTAATTGCCCTCGGCGTACTTAATACCCCGTTCTAGTGAACTTTTCGTCTCTGATCACGGAACACATTTACTCTCATTGGATCTCCGCAATGGTGGTGTCACCTTCGGCTATAAAGGTGGCGTCTGCTCTCCGAAGGAGGGGCAGGAAAACAGTCTGATTCTTCCCCCACTTCTAGGTCTCTCAGGTGCAGTGACCTCGATTGCCCCCTCCCCGGGAATCATGGTCTCGACAGCCAACGACCGGTATGCGCGCATACATTCTACATTTCCGCCAGCCGCTTCACCAGGCCAAAACCTGGACCGCAAAGGCATGGTACTCGAAAAAGCTTACGTCGCTAGCGTTCCAACAGTAGTCGTATGGGACAACGCAGTCGGAGACACCAACACCGAATCTCTCGACCCACGATATGATGATGTCTGGGATGACATGAAGGAAATCGGAAATAGTGATACAGAAACGAGAGGCAAAAGTAAACGCCCTCATATATCATAGCTTAATGTAGGTTTTCACTCCATAGTCACTGGCCTCCAATAACGCTCTTCCATGTGTGGGCTTTTTCGAAACCATTCATACCCATTTGGTCTAAGGCAACTATAAGTATGGCTCCTGGCATGCATGGCCGGACTGCTCACAATCGATCAGAGTCTTCTGAATCTCTTCACGAGTAGTCATAACGAAGGGACCATACTGGTAAACGGTCTGATCCAAAGGCTCTCCTGCAACCTGAGTAGCGGGATAATGTTAATAATGAACGTCAGTGAACCTGAGGTGTCGATCAAGAGTGACGCACTAAAACAAACTCCGTGCCCTCTTCAGTTGCTGTGATCTTGACACCAGTTTCTCCTTCCTCAGATGACAGAACGAGGGTATGGAAGATGGGGTTTGGAATAGTCTCATTACCGACAAGGACGGAGCCTTTCCATACTGGAGCAAATGTAAGCGTTTCGATCGACCATAACAAGTGGGTAGCTAACAGTAGATGAATGAGGTCCAGCCGGTGGCTGAAAACGGGCCGTAAGGAAATCTGAACTTGTAATTTGAGTAAGTAGAACCTACGGATGTCCTGGAATATTGTTCCCTTCTCCTTGAATATCACATGGAAGTACCAACAACCACCCAAAGGTCTGACGGGTGATTCCACACCATGGCTTTTCCCACTGATAACTTTGATTTTGACTGGTCCATCGGGCCCTTCGGGATATGCAGTGGGTATTCTTGGGGGAAAAAAATGAGAGCTTGACCGTTGGCTATGAGGAAAGTATACGCACTGTTCTGGTCCGAGCTCCTGATAAGACGGTTCCTGGACAAGAAATATGTGAGAGCTTCCATTTCCATTATGATCGTTGAGTGCGCACCACCATCTTATACTATCGGAAAACCCATAAGCTGCCCTGCACCTATGAGTTTGACAGAGGAGCGTACCTGCTTCGGAAGATCGGTCCAGAGTTGAAGACCTCGAGGGTCAGGTTGACCCTTAGCATGAACTGGCATTTCTGCATGGATAATTCCTCGTCCTGCACACATCCATTGCACACCCCCCGTTTCTGAAGGTTAGCACAGGCTGTGTATCAGTGGAAGGATCGGTGTGAGTATTGCTCTGTACTGGCCTATTGTGCCTTTATGGCCAGCTGAATCTTCATGTCGACTCGTGCTATGGCCATGGTGTAAACGCATGCACCCATGAGAAATCACTAAGACAAAGTATTAGACCTTACCCCTCCAGCATATAGGTAACGGTTGCCTGTCCTCGATGAGGATGATCTGGAAAGCCCTAATCATCGGGAGCTCAGTTCAACCTATGTACTACGTCGAAATGGTGACAACACTTACGGCACCCTCGGATACATGAAAGTGATCCAGCATAAGGAAAGGTGTCAAATTCCTCAAATTCATAGAACCAATGCTTCGGCGAACGCGAGCCCCGGCACCCTGCAATTCATCAATCTCAGTCCGCTGTTCTGATCCCCCTGCACATACCTCGGCAGTCTCTGACGCTAAAACTCTTTTCACGACAGACCTGGACACGGAAACGAGAACCATGGTGACGGGCTCCTGCGAGGTTTCTTGTAAAGTAGTATGAATGGCGTTAAGGTACCAAAATGTGGCAGCAGCAACTAACAGCGAAAGGAGAGATGACTTCCACATAGATAAAGCCCCGCTATTTAAGGGGCGGGAGATGATTGATAATAATTCAGTGATGGTGCTGGGACAATGATGCCTCATCGACAACCGCTGACAGACGTCAGTGACACACTTGACATCATAGTAATGTGTCTCTCGTAATACACACAACATACAAACTGCGATTACACAAGGTCACAGCGAATCCCAGAATCTTCTGAGGCCTGTTTGGGAGCCCTTAAGTGCCTCCTGCTCAAGGAATCGCTGTTCTTCGTCATCAATAGCTTTCAAGCCAGTGACGAGGTCGACATCCTTGTAACGGATAACCTTGGTCCTGAAAAGGAGCTTGTAACTGAACCACAGGATAAAGAAAATCGGGATTCCGATATAGTTCCTACGACAGATTCGTCAGTCCTCTGTCTGACTACCTGGGAGGTGACTCACGTAATAAAGTTTGCAGTGTTCCACGGAATGAATGTGTCAAAGCCCTTGAAGAACGTGATGATACCAGTAGTGATGAGTGCAAACCAAGCACCCCATGGCTGGAATGGAGCCTTGTACGGTAGGTTATCCCGCGACATTTTATTGACATTTAAGGCCTTCATGAAACGACTTAAACGGAGTGAGACAGAGAAACATCAGGAACGTGTAGGAACACACATATGTGAGTACACAATCGACATCCATGTCAGGGCGCCGAAAGTTGACACGAGGTTGACGAACCATCCGAATACTGCATACTCATCTTGATGAACAACATAGCCAACAATCCCAAGTTCATTATAATTTACCTCGAGCACTTGAGGCACTGACGTTCAGGAAAACTAGGCCACAAAATGCTGTGCACAAAATCAAAGATGGCCATGGGACACCCATGCGGTTAACCTTCTTGAAGATTGCAGGCGCCTTTCCCTCAACAGCGAGACCATACAAGGTTCGTGACCCGATGTACAAATCAGAGTTGGCGGCGCTCATCACGAAAATGAGAATTGCAGCGTTAATAACGTGATTCAGAGCGCGAATTCCGACCTGGGAAGCGTTCAGCGACTAACGTCACTGCCGAGCTGCAGAGTTTCTTACTAAAGTTGTTGCGACTACGAACGGACTGGCAGCTGCTCCAGTCTTCGATTTTGTGGCAATGAACAGGCTCCCGTCGGTGCTAGGGACGATCAAACCGATAACGAAGACGCCTCCAACATAGAATATCAAAATACGCCAAAATGTCCTTCTGATAGCAATAGGGATGTTTTTGCGGGGGTTTTCGGCCTCCAAATCCGTCATCATCGGCTCAATAACAATGAGAAGAACTGAATGTTACCTCTCCCACAGTCACACCAATCAGCTCGGTTCCCATATAAGCGAAGAGTGCGTTAGTGAGGGTAGCCCAAAAGCCAAGAAAAATGGACAAAGAAGTGTTTTTGACTTGATCAATCAAATATTTGCCCATTGGACCATTGGGGTCTCTCCAGTACCTGAAACCAATTCGGTCGTGCTTAGGGTTCCCACCTAATGAGCGTCAGTTCAACATCATCTTGGGGACCACCAAGCATACCGAGATCGATGATAATACCCATGAGCAAGAGACCAACGAGAGCAAGAACTATGTCAGCGTGAGAAAGGCCTTGTGTGTATCTCGAGAAGTTAGTTGCTTACTCTTGATACTGGAAAACCAAAACTCAAGCTCGCCGAACACACGGACACCTAGCAGGTTGGTTATGAAGACTGAACAAAAATAAGGATGTGTGTTGAAATGATTCGGAGGGTGGGCGTACTTGCGGCAATGAAGATAACTGGTGTTCATATTAGTTTGGCAGGGAAACCTTCGTATGGAACGCCCTACCCATCCAAATTGCAATATGTACAGACCCCGTCCAATATTGGATCACGACGCCAGCAGCATTGATGTTATTTGGGGTGACGATCAACTAAGTATATATCAGGTCTAATATTGGATCGGGAAATCAAAAGGAGAGCGCTCGCATATTTGAACAGGTAATTCCACCCCAGAGCAAAACCAAGCGCAGGATCGACGAATCGTGTGGCGTAGCCAGCGAACCCCTTTTTATGAGGCAGGTATGCCGCCATTTCACCGAGGGAGACCATGACAAGGTAACACACAAAGCCGACAAATGCGTATCCCAGGAGTAAACCTGTATGTACATCGTTGCTGAGCAGATTTTTCCTCGCAAACTCGATATGCACACCTAAAGGTCCACCACGACGTAGAGCAGTACCAGATCCGATAATTAGTCCTGTTCCCACAGCACCGCCAAGCTTATTGAGTCGGCGTTAATCCCTCCGCACCGTAAGAGCAGTCAATGAACCGTACCGCAATCATGGAGATTTGCCGGGCCTTGAGGCCACGGTGTAAACTTGCCTCCAGCGGTGGCTCCTGAAACTCATTGGCGGACGACCCATCAACACTCGACGCAGACTCCCTCTCCTTCGTAATCCGCTTTTCGTTGTCAGGCATTGAGGGGCTGCCAGGACGGTACGGCGTAGCTGATGGCGAGGGTATTACGGGGGGAGGGGGAAGCAGGCCCACCATAAGCCCCCTCTTATGCTAAATAAAGAGCGGGGGTACAGCTGGAGCTTCGTTCCCATGGGTCCACCCGGTCTAAGCTGCCATCAAGTGCCAGTAAGTGCCTTGTGGGAGCTGGGAAGGCGATACTCAATATTCAGTGCCAAGCCAACTCGTCCAGATAGCCGAAATGGCAGGCGCACATCAATCATTATTTTGAGCGGCAAAATCCCTATACGAAAATCAACAGCAATACAAGGTCAGAGCCTGCCGGCGAAGCGGTGCTTGTCCGATTGGCCGTTGTCTGCTAGTGTGAGGAGCGGCTTTGATGCCGAGTTGACTGCCATAAAGGTTGGTAGTAAATACTAATCCGTTGGTCCCAAAGCACTTGCGGCGAATGTCGTCAGAATATCGCACATTGAGGACATGCATGCCATGGTTTATTTTTGGGCCATCTTTTCAGGGTGTCGTCGAAAGCGGAGAGGAAGCACATTCTTATCTCCATACATCATACACAACTGCGGTCCGCATATTAAAGTTTATGCCTTATCTCCTTGCTAGCTATCCTGGCAAACTGTCTAAAAGGCACACCGGTTGCGAACCTTTCCGCCTGGGCTGAGCGACAGATGAACTCGTTATCATGTGGAGCATCGGGCCATAAGGGACTAACCATAGCTCTCGCGGAGGTTCACAGCATCGAAGTCATTCTTATCGTTCAGCACTGCTCTGATAAGCTTCTTTGTTGTTAAGACAGCAGTCCGGTCAAGGCCCTCGATTTCAGCTTTCAAAGTACTTCGGACTTCGTTGTGGAACGATCGCGCGGACTGTTGGGGGAAAATTCTGCTATTGGCCCGACTCGGGGTTAGCAACTCACAAAAGCCGACTCTTTGCGCATACTTGATAAAACCGCATTCCAGCAGTTCCTGAGCATCCTTTTTCTTTCCCCAAATCAACATCTCATTTGCTTTGGCGAGGCCCACTGAGGATGGGCTGAGTTAATGAACACAATATCCAGCCAAAATTCTCACTTCGATTGACGAAACTGGCACTGGCACCGCCCTCGGCGACAATGCCTGATAGAGTCAAAGGGTGTCAAGTTCAGCTCCGGATGAGGCAACGGCACACACCTAGGAATGTGAACGGGGTGGACATCCACACATTCGGCATGGCATAGATGAAATCGAAGTGACCGAGGAGCGCTGGGCGAGAAATCTCATGTTCTTTCCTTTCTAACAATACCTGGTACTTTACCTGCGGTAATTCCTGTGACGTAGTTGGTCATTCCCTGCTTCCTTTTCAGTGTTTCAAAAAACGTACCCATCACAGGGCCGTTCAAGGCGGCAACCAAGATTTTCCGATGGGAATACAGCTATTGATGATGTACTAAGCACTATGCCCAACAGCTGGATACCTGACGCACCGCTTTGCTGCAGTCAAGAGTGGTAAGTGCGACACTGTTTACCAGTGCCTTTCTGACACTGCCGACTGATTCCAACGCCTTCCCGGGAGGTCTGTCACGAACACTTGTTCCTCTGGAAGGAGCATGATTACTGAGAACGGCTCGGAAACCAAGTAAACGCGCAATAGAACGCACGCGCAGAACCATTTTCCAGTGGCTACGGAAATCAATCCCACTCATAAATGCCAATGCAAAGCCTCACCTTGCAACATAGTAACGACAACGTCGTCCCGTCCATCAATATCTCTCAACGCCTTTGCCAGCTCATCATAATCTGTAGAACCCGGTCAGGTATATCAGGTACCATATGATCAACATGCAAAGACCTTTGGCGGTAAGTGCATTGAGAGTTTCGGGGCGGTTGAGTTGGATAGTGGCAATGTTCTCCCTGATGTCAACTGTAATATCGCCCATGTCGGGTTATGTTTCGACCCAAACGCTGGTGAGTGGAGTATGTATGATTTAGAGTCCCATGTCGAGATCATAGTGTGTCATAAATGTGAGAACTTGTGATCAGGTGGTTTCGTAGATCCGGGTTCGGAGTCTCAGCAGCCGGCCAACGCGGTTAACAAAGTCGATAGCATGGGGGGTATCTATGAGTACAACTTCATTACTAAAATAGGTTCTAACGCCACGCCCCGAGGACTTTCTGGATTGCATTCCGCAGCATATCTTCTTTGCCAGTAGAAGTTGGCAACCCGTTTGCGACCTTTTCTAACGTTGGCAGTACAGCATCTTTAGTCTTCGCTAATTCCTCCCCAGAGGTGTGTTTTGCAAGTTGGAGAAGCAAAGAGCACACATTGACACGAACTTCTACGGGGAAATTCGCCGGGTTATCGACATTCCGTAGCACAAAAATTAGCATGTCGAGTGCGTGGCGTGGGACATGCAACTTGGTACGCATGGGGGGTGTTGCGACAGCAGGAGAGCTTATGTCGCTGGTGGGTGAGGCAGGTTGTTCGGATGAGGGGTTAGACGGTGTGGGTGATATTAGTTTCGTTAGGGATCTGAGGACCATTTGGCCTGTCGAAATTTACCTTTATATTCAGTTCAGTGGCGGACATAAGTCATAACACACCTCCATCCTTATGCATAGACAATAGTGTCAAGGCTACAATGCTCTCGTTCACAAGAACAGGATAGCGGCCACTCCGGCCAAGAAGAGCAGCTAAGATATCAGCAGATTCTTGTGTCAACACCAAGTTCGTGGCAGTTTCTCGCTTTTGCTGCCGTTCTAGCGACATGTTCCCCTGCTGAGTCGAAGGGAGTTCCACAGACCACAAAGACTTAATGACATTAACAAGTACTCTTGAACCTTCACTCTTGACAGAAATGGAATCAGAGTGTTTGGCCAATGCGAGAATCTGTGCAAGACCAGAAGAAGTGGAAGAACCCGGGGGTGGTATTACCAAGGCGAAGGTATGCTCAACTGGTACAAGGATTAGAATCGCCTATTGCTCATAGACGCCCACGCACCGTCAGCTGCACAAAGATGCTTGACCACCCCAATGGCATTTAATTGCACGATATCCACCATCACGTCCGCCCTCTCATCCCACACGCCGCTTTCTGCAAGGCCTTGAACAATACCTGCATCACCCAAAGATTTTTGGATGACTCTGGAAAGGCTCGCAGATTGCGCGAGGTTTTTCAAGAAGGCAAGGATGCCATGCTTTAATTTGATGTCGGTTCCCGGGAATAGGAATAACCTCGATGCAAGCACTGGTGCGATGGAATAGGGTGAGGAGAGGAGTGCGGTCGCACATGACTCTGGATGTGGAAAATTTGAGCAACATCTTAAAAAAGAGCGAGCCGAACTACCCACCCCGGCGACAAAGATTCCCTAGAGATAAACTGGCGGAAATAACCAGATCGTCCCTCATTTGCGTTGTGTCTCCTACCTTTTCACTCTCTTCAGCGTAGGACTTGATCCAGTTGACCATTCGATAGACGAAGCGACCTCCAGGTTTTTCTTCCTCGGAGTCGTCCCAAAGAACGTCTGCGTTCTTCTCCTCTCCTGCCATTTCTACGATTGCCTTCACTAAAGCCGCTTTACACATACCAAACTCCTTTTCCTTTCGGGCCCTTTCGCCTTCATCAAACACTCCCGAGACCTGCCAAACTGGGGGGCAGCCACCCTGTTCCACAAAATCCAATATAACCGATAAGCAGGGTACGCCCCCGTGTTCAGCAGGGAAATAGAGACCGCGTGCTAGTGCAAGTCGAATGTCCTCGACATCGAGCGCCAGAGATTCGATGAGAGTGCAGGCATCCTCAAGGATATTACAATCAGTTTCAACGAGGGACGTCAGTGTTGGGGTTCCGACAAAATAAGAGGTCGTAGGATCGAACTTGTGAGGTGGGATAAATGCCGCTAATGGTGGTGTGAGCAGAGGGAGGACGTCAGGGTTGAATATTTGGACGGCTAGAATGTTTCATCAGTGGATGGAGAGGCACTCTATAGTATCGGCCATTACCTTCTTCCTTGACGCTCCTAAGCTCTGAAGCGAGTCTCCAACCCCAACTTGATATCGTACTGCGCAAGTCCCATTCCTCTTCAATATTCCCAGCTGCAGCGATTCCAATTTCGTACCAGGCGCCAACTTGATAAACGCTCGTTACAAGTTTGAGGACAGTTTGTGCTGCCTCCAGAGAATTCAGCCGATTTTTGACCTCGTCTGTAGAATGAGGGTCATGATAGGAGATCGGAGCAGGAGCCCATACCAAAACCCAAGCTCGCGTTCAAGAGTGCGCCAAGTGCTGTCCTAAGCGTCCTCAGCTCGAGGAGAGAAAGATCGGTTCGCTGCGGGAGCGCGGCTGAAATTTTATCGTTGTACGCTTCCAGTAAGGAGAGCACGACCTGGATAACGCCGGCTTCGAGCAGGAGCGATCGATTTTCATCTATGGGCATTACGATTAACAATCCTCACATCTAAAGCAGTCGTTCAGACGTACCGTTGTCGATACAGAAATTGGCGGCGATTCGGAACAGCTCCAGCACTGCACCTGCTTGAGACCCAGAGGGAATAGGAGCATCCTTGAGCGCATCAGTTAGTAGGGACTTGATACTTTGCGGAAGGGGCGTTTTCCCCAAGAGAGCGTGGTGATCAACTGGTACAAAGCAGGTACGTCGGCCAGAATGCTCAGAGAATATAATGGTCGTTACCTGGACCGTCCTTGGTCCGGAGGGCATCGGCCAGAGCCCGTGATGTTGATTCTACATTGAACCAGATCCCTTCATTTTCTTGCCCTGTGGCCGTTGAACTGAGTTCGTGCAGGCGACGCTCCAGCGTCAGTGGATCGGACATCATGTGTGGCCAGAGTCGAGGCGAAGTGCTGTGAGTAAGCTATACAGCAAGACACATTACCAAATTCATTACTATGATATTTGTGGCGATGGTGCCCAATATTGGTCAGTCCCTGACGTCAAACCGATTAATCCACTCCTACTTTCCACTCTATGGCCAAGAAGACCAAAGGCAAGAACAAGGCAGCCCCAGCTCCGCCGCCGCCGCCGCCTGTCCTGCATCCAGATGACGATGATAGTGATCTTGTGAACGACTTGCTTGCACAGCTCGACTCAAGGGATAAAGCAGTCCAAGAAGAATCTGCGGTTGTGTTAAATGAGATGCAACTGCGGGAGCGAGCGGAAGAACTGGAGGTACAGTCAAAGCAAAGTGCTAAAATTCGATTCCAGGCACGGCAGGTATGCTCGAATTTGTCCCCCCGATAGCTTATGGGTGACCTGCCAAGGCTAGGAAAGCAGCTGCATTGGCACAAAACATTCTACCAGACGACCCAGAAACCCAAGCACAACTTGAAAAAGAAGCGAAAGACGAGGAACAGGCCATTAACATAGTCTGCCAACAATATGATCGTCAGGTATTTGAGGTGGGCTCCACGATCTGGCCAAAAGCTAATAAGACATTGACCCAAAGAGCAGATCAATCCAGACGGGCACTGTCTATATTCTGCCGTTGCAGATCAGCTCATGCTGCTTAGGGTACTGCCAGCCACCCAGGCAAATTATGCAACAATGCGAATGGCAGCGGCCAACTTCATTGAGGCAAACCCTGACGACTTTTTGCCATTCCTGCCTTCAACGCAGGGCGAAGACGCCGATGGCGCATTGGATAGTGGCCTAATGTCTCCACAAGAGTTCCAAACATATTGCTCTGCCGTACGCAGCACTGCTGTCTGGGGCGGAGAGCCTGAAATTCAGGCCCTGAGTCGAGCCTTTAGCGTTCCTGTTTATGTCGTCCAGGGTGGCGTACCTCCTGTTGTTATTCACGACCCTAAAGGAAATCTTGGTGCTGAGCATATCACAAGGAAGGGCGGCGTTTGGATAAGCTACCATAGAAGAATGTATGGACTCGGAGAAGTAAGGCTGTTTACATCTCAGTTAAAATCATTCTCATAATCAAACAGCATTATAACTCTCTACGACCGAAATCAATACCATGATCCTCTTATAACATGCCATGAGGAAGATATGACGTTCATATATCAACAACATGAATGTAACACATGGAATGTATACTTGTTTTCAGAATAATAGGTCGTCATCTTCATGTCTTCCTGGCCTGTTGCTTGTAACAATGGGTTTCGGTTGGTCAGTCAAATAATCTTGGAACGCGTCTCCAAGACTTGAATACGGGTCGCCGGATTTTGACTGGCTTGGTATGTCGTGATCAGATTCTCCTTCCTCCTGGTCGTCTATCTCAGGATCTAAGGGCTGTGGCAGTGGCTTAGATAGCGAAGAAGGTGGTAGTGGTTCTGGTTTGGCCATATGGGGCTCTTGCGGACCAGGGCCTTGTACTATAATAGGTACGCCCGGGAGTTGAGGACGTGGTAAGGGAACCAGTACAACACGAGAGTGGGCATTAAGTGCTGGGCTATCAGTTAAACCCTTCCCGATCGCGTTTCGAATAAAGGTCTAGGGCAGAGGATATTAGTCCTGGCCCCTCCAAACGCAACAAGTGAAACCTACCTCAGGGTTTTTGTGATAGATACTTCCTATCGTACCAGTGTGCAGCAGAAGCTGATCCAGTGCGCCTCTGTCCATCCTATCAGAGTCAGTAGTAATAGGAGGCTTCTCTGACAGGACTATTTCCCCTGCAACAGTTGGGTTTATGGCTAGCATTCGCCAATACATGAAGCCTCGATCCCGCAGGTCTGGGTTATCCACATCTTCGGTTGCCCACTTGAGGACTTTGTGGACGATTTCTTTTGCGGATTCCGACCCGGATTTGTAGATGAAGAGTTTCACGGCTGCAGTCAATAAAGCCAGTTGCACCTACAGTGAATGAGGGCCTGCAAGGCAATCAGGAGCTCTGATGACCGACCTCTACAGCTTCACTTAGGAAGCTATCCAATAGCACATCAAGTAGTTCCTCCGCATTATCAATTCGGTTGGCGTATTGACCTAGAATCCAAACCATCGCTGACTTTGATTCCGGGTCATCAAGTAGGTCCAGATGGGCGCAAAGCGTCGGTATAACACCCTCGTATTTCCCTGGATAACGCCTAAAAATGTCTTTGATCACGATGATGGCTTCTTGTACCACGTAGGAAACTTTGGTTTCGAGTAGGCCAAGTAGTACTTCGATGCTCTTGTCGGCTGCCGCTTCTACCTTGATAGCCAACCGACCTATGGACCGTACAGCTTTACGGACGAAATCGATGTCCACCTCGGTCGCATATCTAAGCCGGTTCAGTCATCCGTGGTAGAACGAACGGGCACGTCGTGCTTACTCCTGTAATTCCGCGAGGACTTCTGTGGCATTTTCCGCTCGGGCCAAGCGATACATAATTTCGAGCTTGGCCAGTTTCACGTAGATCGGGTCGTTATACTTGCAGAAAAATACCTTCACATCGTTCTTTAGTACGGCAGGCCGCCGTTGGATGATCAGGAGAATATTCCGCAGAGTGACGTATTGTACTTCTGGTCCAGAAGAGAGCAGTGTGACTAAATACGGGTGGTCAAAGGATGCCCAAAATCATATTGAGTGCTTGCACATACCGAGAGGAGGGCCCATTTTCCTACAGCAGTGATCGATCAATTTTCGATTCTCCATGTAGTTCATCAGGTACAGTAGGGCTTTGATGGTAGTCAGAACTACCGCGGAGTTTGCGTGTTGCAGTTGAACGATGATACGGTCAGCCATTGCCTCTGCATCGGCATGGCGTTCAGGAACGTAACGCAATAGAGTATCCAAGATGTAGATCTGACCCCATCTACAGGTTGTGAATGATGCAATCCAAGAGTTCTGTTAAAAGACACGTACTCCGAACTCTCTTCTAATGCATTTAGCAGTTTGCGTGCAGTGGCGAGGTTTAATCGAAATATGACACCATCTTGTCTGTCTCCAATCTCAGAGAGAGCTGCCACCGCGTTTGCTACGACAGTCGCATTACTATCGAGCATGAGGTCCCGTAGCATCTCGACAAATCCTCCCTTCTCTGCTCTTCGCGGATCGGCAGCATAGAGCTTTGCTACACAGATAGCTGCTGTCTTGCGTACATATGCATCACGATCCTTGAGACAGTGCCGTAGGTTTTCTGTAAGAGCTTCAGTTACAACGGGAATGGGTATGTAGGACATGGTGCGTATGGCCAAGGCGCGAATGAGAGGATTTCTGTCGTTAACATCCTGGGGAGTTTCAGATAGGAGAACATGAATGCGATTCCAAAACTTACCTGGAGGAAATATGGAATGACCAGGTGAATCTGATTCGGTCTTGAGCGGCCATAGCTGACGAGATAAAGATACACCACTGATAGCTGCCTTAGAAACACCTAAGCTGACCCCTAGACAATCTCCTGACTCACTTTTCTTAATCTCCAGCAGCGGCGTTCCAAGGCATTGTACTACATCGTTGAATAGGGGTGACACTGGTGGGCGTTAAATCAGGGCCAGCAGATAGCGATCATGCCGGGCGACTCACTGTCGTTTCCCATCGTGATGTTGGCTACTATCCTTTTGAGCACTGTCTTTCTCTTCACAAACTTCTTATCTTTGGTTTCAGCTGTCTGCAGCTCGGATCGAAGTTCCTGAAGAAACGGTGAGGTTGGGGTGGCCAAGGTCGATGGAAAAGAAACACCTCAATCTTCCCCCGTTGAAAGAACTTGGCGTCTTGGCCGGGTTGAGACATTGTTGGCGTCCGGACCCAGGAAGGTGTGAAGTGCAGGCCTGTATATCATGGGTTGGATATGTCTGGGGATGTCGATGGCCGGGTTGCTTACGTAAGTAGTAGAAATAACTTTGTTCGGGTGGGCCATGAAGTCCTATGAAGCCCATGAAGCCCATGATCTGCTTGCCAACAGGCTCATGTTCGGAGAAAAGCTTGCTTGATTCCTCTACACACCCGCACGTTGATTTGGCCTTGAAGCATCTTAAGCTGGTCGCTCGCCGCTTCTCGGTCGCCCTCACCTGGGTTCGAGGAAGAATCTCGTCTCTTAGAAAGAATATTTTACAAAGGGAAAAACCAACACGGGTCGGCGTTATTCTGGAGACGCGTGCAAGAGATGCGGAGGCTGTGTGATCGCCTTCGTGCGCTACATCTTCATACTAGCGCGACGCAGGTCCGTCATGCATTCTACAACAGCACGGATTATCACAAGTGAGTTTCCAACGGCAGGGATGGTACGAAGAATGTGACGCGTTCCGTGAATTTAGTCAGGTCATTCTTAGATCTCCGTGGACACATCTTCCCGATATTAGGACAATAAAATCCATGGTACAATTGTTCGCCCCGTCGCGTGAACTTTTACGCAAGGTTAGCTCACTGCGCCTGCCGTGTACCGACAATAACGATCATCTAGATGTCCGCTCGATTTCTGGACGCTTATAGGTTCGTAAACTGGAGGTAGCCGTACTCGCTAGCGAATAACGAGAGTGCAAGTTCCTTCAAAAGGGCAATGCAAACCGGCGCATTCCTTCAACTGGTTCTCACATTGTCCGCGATCGCCTGCCGTTTGCGTGCCCTAACAGAAGTTCTTTTTGAAGCTCACGGGGATCTGACTTCGACCCTTGTGAATCTCTGCGACGCGCTCGAAGTTCGTCTTCCCTTCTCTAGTTTGGCGATACATTGATCTAATTCCCAGTACCTAGGCTCTTTCCGCCGCTCAGACGCTGGACGTTACTCCTATCACATTATCAGGCACGGCGCAGAAAGAGAGCTCACCTGGCAGCCCCCCCTCCCCTATCTCACTCGCAATTGGTCCATCCAGCCCAGAAAATGCGGGGAACGATCAATCTTTCGATGAACCCGAGAAACCGAGGGGCACTAAAGCAAAGAAACAATCCTCATGTACGTTCTTCGACTGCAATCGCCTCCTCTCGTATTAAAAGAATCAAATTCCCCAAGCGATGGCTAAACGCGAGAGGCTACCTATCAGCCTGAACTCCGAGAACTCCGCGATGGAGACTGCATTGCCGAAATCATCCCTGAGGCATGGTAATCCAAGAGCGGGCCAAGTCTCCAAGACGAAAGCCAGAAAAAAGCCCACCGATGAGATCGATGCCATTTTTGGTTTCTAGGGCCACAGTCGGCATGCACTCGAAGTATCATACCATAACTGGGTATATAAGAAATGGTATCAAACCATGAGTTTGCATTATGAAAACTATCTCCAGGATCAGAGATACAGAGGTGAGAATGCAAAACTATGAAAGATAAAAAAAAATAAAGTAACGCGATGGCGGTCGTATAAGACGGAAGTGATCAGTCCTAACTATAAACAGGAGCAGGAACGGTATCTTGCTAATAATCTAAAGTCCCAATGCATTAATTACCCCGTAAACTTAATTTTCCCTTCGAGGATCTCACCTCGTTCATTCGTAGCCTGACCGTGGCTTACAGCAGGAAGAAGCTGGCAGCAGCGGCAGCGATAGCAACAATGAACTTGGGTGATGTGGTCGCGGCACCACCGGTGGCGGGGGTCAAATTGGAGGCAGTCTCAGTGGCCGAGGGAGCTGGGTCGGAGGAAACAGCGGAACCAGCAGGAGAAGAGGGGGCATTAGAGTTGCTCAGAGCGACGGTGATGTCCTGAGGGATCATCAAGGGAGTGTTGGCCGAGTTGCTCAGATCAATGCTACCATCAGCCTTCATGGCTTCGGGGTTGGAGGCCAAGAATGCGCGAGTGTACATGACATTCTCAGCGATCATGGGATGAGACCATTCCGGGAAGGTAGCCACGTCGATGTTGCCGCCCCAGCGGGCAACGGCGGTATTGTTTTGGGTCACCGAGTTGGAGTAGGTAGCATAGGCGGCGAGATCGGGGTTCTGAGTAGGGCGCTAGTGAGGTGGTGGTTCAATCCTTGTTCAAATGTAACACTCACGCTGGAAGTCCAAGCCGACATCATGAAGGAGACGGAAGAGGCAGAGCCGGCGTTGCTGGGCGGGTTGCTGGGTAGGAATATTAGTAGCTGACGTGGATATCGTACTAGTGGGTACTAACATGACACCGAACATTCCCTTCTGGCAGTGGGAAGGAACAGCGCAGTGGAAGAAGGTCGGATTAGTGTCATTGACAACTTGTGTGACTGGTTGCGGCATTAGTATTAGATACATTGCCGATGACATCAGTTACCCACAAACGAAGTCCTTGAGCTGGATACCGGACGCGAAGGGGCCGTCTGAGGTCTTGTTGCAAGGCGTCAAGGCGGAGGACTTGGTGACGGTGTGGTTGTTGGCACCCCACATGAATTTGACTGTGTCGCCGACAGAGGCGTTCACCGCGAAAGGAACATAGCGAAGAACGCCCTGGCTTGGTGCAACGATGACAGTATGAGTAACGCCGTTACCGCCGATCTCGGGCGAGGGTTCGGTAGCGGTAGGGGGCTGCCAGGGCTGGGGGGCGTTGCCGTACTGAGCGAGGCACTCTACATAGGAACCTCAGCATTTCCAGGGATGTACAACTTGAGGGATCATCCACTTACGAGACACACAGTCGTTGTAGGCTGATGAGCCTCCTGAGCTTCCCCAACTGGAACTTCCAGAACCGTAGGATGGAGTCTGATAAGAGCTCCATGCGACGGTGGTGGCCGTAGCTTCCAAAACGGTTGATGCAGACGAGTCCCACACAGCACTGGAAATCACGCTGGACTCGACAACACTGGAATCCATGTTAGAGCCATCCGAGGAACCATTGTCAGTGGGGGTTTGCCTAGCATAGGTGGGTCGATTAGGATCATTCAGGCGCTGTTGGATTCAAACGAAATACTAACATGGGCTGCGTGCCTTCTGTGACGGGAGTGCCATCTGGAGCAGATACAGCAGGCTCGTTAATTGAGCTATCCCTCACGCGGTGAGGCAAGGCCGAAGCAAAGCCGGAAAGCAGTGTAGCGGCGCCGATAATGCGAGAAATGATCATTTTGATATAGCAAGAAGGAGAACCGATGAAAAGACTGTCGTTGGGCGGAAAACTGAAAAGGCCACCAAAGGGCTGCTACTTTATGTCTCTAGTCAAAGAAACGGGTGATCTGGAGCCATTTGTTAGCCTCGGTGTTGCGACATATAGCTATAGAGGGTATGGACTTACCTCACGATGAACGAAAGAGAACTTGGTCCGAGATCCACTCGAAAAATGAAAGAGAGAGAGAGAAAATGAACGAAAGAACGAGCTGAAGGGAAAGGGGTGAAGCAAACGGCCAGCTGTAGGGTTTATAAGTAGCAGAGACCATGAGAAGATGGGAACCGCCATGGTAACAGGTGTCATAAGATCTTGCTTGACCCGGACTTATGGTCAAGGAGATGTGCGTATGGCACTGATCCTGTCCTTGGATTGGTTCGCTGGCGGTAGCCAGTGCAAAGCGACACCCCGTATGGATACTTGATGATTCCATCAGTCATCATCTGTGCTAGGTGCATGGACCAAGCATTGGCAACACCAACAGCTCCAAATCGATACCAACGGTGATGTACCCGCAGGTATTCTGATTCATTATAATTCAATCGGAAAAGGCAGCAATCAGCCAGGAAATTTTTGCAGGCGAGGGGTTGCGTGTCACGCTGGTTGCCAGGACAAAGTGTCGTGGGTGCATGCGTCGGCTATGTACCATATTGAGTGTCGGAGACTAAAAATATACGAAACTTGGCAACAAGATACATGTCCAAATGTGGCCAGTGATCATCTGCCAATCAATGATCACAACTGGTAACAAACAAACTCATCATCGCCTCCCTCGCTGAGGCCCAGAAGGCAGCCCAATACGAGGCGGTCTCGGCGCAGCTTGGGGTCCATGATCGGCCTCCGTACCACCCTCTCTTGAGCTATCTGGCTCTCGAGCACCACGCCTCACATCGCGCATTGCCTTCAAACGGTCGGTGCCTCTCAATCGCTGAGGTTGGTTAGCACTCGGCTCGTGTCGTCGTGATACTAGTTTGAGTGGCTCGGGAGGTACCGTTTCACCTCCCCCACCGCCCTGAGGTGTTGGGTTTGGGGCTTGATAGGTGTCAACATTACCTGGCTGTGTCTGACCATCGGCCGCCTGACGTTCCCGTTCTGTGAATAGCCAGCTGGGAAGGTCGGAGACGTCGCGGGCCTTAGCAATGTGGTACGCTTTCATTGCTTGAGTTAGGCGGGATTCTTGTCCAGGCGGCGTTTCTGCTTATCGAGGTCATCTTACGGCGGAATAAGCTATATCATGTACAGGAACTCGCCTTCTCCAGTGAATGTCGTGATGTTTGAGTTCCAAGCCTTGCTCACACTAATAGTCAAGGCACTGGCGACGGTAGAAACGGTATTCCAAATGGCATATCCATCTCCAGAAGACTCATTAGCCTTGGCTTGACCTGTGAGCACATCAGATGCCACCTTGGCGATGAATTTTGAGAGGATACGTACGATCTCCGGGCTTGGGTGTAGAGCTCCGTGAACGTTGATTACGATGGATCGCTGGTGCTCCTGAATTTTCTTCCTGCCTTATTCGGGAGGTAGGCTGGGGCCTGCTTCGCTCGCGACCGCGCAATCTTGAAGTAGTGTATGCCTCCTCATCACCAGAAAGAGGTGCCGTGGAGGACGGCGAGCGGCGATACGGTGATGGCGCGCGGGGCGGTTGCGAGCGAGACCGTGCGTGGAGTGAGGAGGGACCTGCAGTCAACAACTCTGGACGAGCGGAAGCAGGTGCGACAGGATTCTTAGGGGCTCTGTTAGGTCGAGGGGAGCTCGGCAGACCAGCTGGACGAGAAGGGGCTGATAGCATTGATCTAGGTGGAGGTTATAGGTAACGATGCGAGGCAGATTCTCAGCAGCAACCAAGATCTATTCTGGGCCGCCGACATGGCTCATGGGAGCGTGGAATAGTAGCTTTTGAGCTGGATGCCCATGTACTTATGTACACACTTGTGACCGTGACCAGGTGTGAACCTGTGTGAATCCTCGGCTCATTCTGGCGCAATCATGATGAATAATAAATATACATATATACATATATAGATTTCACAAGCACTCCTAGTGCCTGTTCGACATGCTCGCCCACTGTCGTCCTGCTTCCACGCGCTCCGCCTCACTCTGGAGACGCCATGCAGGTACAGCCATAGGTGATAAGCACAAGATTCTCATTGTAGGTGGTGGTATGTTCCATCTCACTCTGTTTTTATTTCCAGCTGACCATCAATACAACTTGCGTCCAGGTAGTGGTGGGCTTGCAATAGCAAACCAGATCTACAACCGTTTCAAGGTTGCTGGGAAGTCTCTGAATGATGGTGATGTGGCTATTGTTGATGCGGCAGAATACCACTATTATCAGGTACCTGTTTTTATTTTTAAAAAACTCGCAGTTATGACCAGGAGAGTTTTAAGCTACGTGCTTAGCCCGGATGGTAATGCTGTGCCCTGATCCCGTTCATACGGACTCACCCATCAGTGACTTTTCAGGACACTCGTCGGTTCCGGTCTCAAGCCAAAGACAGACTTCCGAAAGCCTCTTGCCTCTCTCGTCCCCAGGCATATTTCACTAGTCCCCGAAAATGTCAAGTCTTTCAGCCCTAGCAAATCGATCTTGACTACAACCTCAGGACGTGATCTCTTTTATGATGTTCTCATCGTTGCTGCGGGCATTCAAATCAACTGGGACACTATCAAAGGGTTGCCAGAGGCACTTGCTGACTCCAAGTCAGGGGTGTCCTCCATCTATTCCTATAATACCTGTGATAAAACTTGGGATGACATTGAGGGGTTGCGTTCGGGGCAAGCTATATTTACCCAACCTGCAGGCGTTATCAAGTGTGCTGGCGGTGCGGAGGCTTGTTATTTGATTTAAAATTGGACCATTCACACATGCCACAGCACCTCAGAAAATAATGTGGATGGCATGGGACAGATTCAGGCGGACAAACCGTGGCGACAAGGTCGCCATCGACTTTTATACCGGGGCGCCAACAATGTTCTCTGTCAAAAAATATTCGGACGTTTTGAATGCGCTGCGCGAAGAACGACGAGTCGGTGGCTATTTCCAGCATAACCTTGTAGCTGTGGATTCAACCAATCATAAAGCCACCTTCAAACGAAGTGATGGTTCTACTGTGAATGTTGATTACACAACTTTGCACGTTACCCCGCCGATGGGACCTCTGGGTTTTATCAAGAACTCCCCTTTGGCGGATGATGCTGGTTGGGTGTCAGTAGACCAAGGGACGCTACAACATACCAATCCGGAATTTAGGAATGTGTTCTCTCTGGGAGACTCTTCGTCGCTTCCGACGTCGAAGACCGCTGCCGCCATTACGGCTCAGGCCCCCGTCCTGACCGAAAACGTTTACTCCTTCATCGAGACGGGCGGTGTTTCAAATGCTCGTTACGACGGATACACAAGTTGTCCAGTACGTAATTCCGTGCAACCTTGCCTGCCAGATTACTAACGTCGTCAAGCTGTTGACCGGTTACGGTGAACTCCTGCTCGCCGAGTTCAAATATGGTCTTGAACCCAAGGAAACCTTCAGTTCGTTCGTGGATCAGGGCAATCGCTACAGGTTCTTCTATTGGTTGAAAAAAGAGATCTTCCCACAGGCATACTGGAAATACATGGCGAGTTTTTCCCGTGCCCTAATGCATTGCACACTGACGTCGACCCCTAGGTCAATGGCCTATGGTTTGGTACCAGGGGACTTTCTAGGCCCGGGTATTCGTAGTATTCTTCGGACCTTCTATTTAGCACTCAATCCGCTGTACATTATGATCTCGACCACAAAGTCATGCCTAGTGATCTCCACTTGTTGTTGCATAGCGGTCCTCTAGGTCCTCCTGCCCACCAAATCCACCTTCGTAGTTCCTATCGGCATCTGGGACTGACTCCTCGGATTTGGCCAGCTGCTCTTTGATGGCTAACAACTGCTTCTGCTCCTGCAGTTTTGTCATGTACATGTGCGATTAAGTTAGTATTGTGTCAAGGGGCCTGAAGACCAACCTTGTCCCGGACGTACGCCGCCTCTTCCCCCTGACCCTTTGTTTTCCAAGCACCATCCTATTCCCCGGTATGTGAACGCAAATTGACGTGGCAACTTTGGCCTACATACCTGTGCAATAGTTCCAGACGACATGGAAGTTCAAGTGAGAGTTGAAGATGACGTCAGGTAGACCGAGCACGTGCCTGATTCGCGAGAAGCACGTGTTGTGTGGGTGGAACTGGTTGATCCATCGGCCGGGGAGTCTCTCGCTTTCTCTCTCTCTCTGAAGGATGTCTCGACTCACCTCAGCGGAGGTCATTCGTCTAGGCGAATATCTTGAGCCTGATTTTAACCCTTCGTCCCTCATGGTGTCCCAGCTTCTTGGCGTCTTGGGCTACCACAACATCAGCTACCCGACCCCATACTCAAAACCTAAACTTGTGCAGCTTTTCAACGATGAAATCAAGTCCAAGGCCGCAAAACTCAAGAAAGAACGAATCAAGAGGACTAACAGCATTGCCAGCGATGACGGCATTACTGATGGCCTGACCGGAAGACCGCTGGGGAAGGTGTGTGGTGACGATCGCCATAGGGGTACTCAATTTCATCTTTTGAGTAGGCACCTGTGACGCGCAGATCTTCGCGCCGGCTCTCCAAAATTTCAGCCGCCAACACTGATGACGAAATTGAAACATCCCCCGTTCGACCTGAGCCAGTGCGTCTGCCCTTTGCAATAGCTTGATGAAGTTGCTTAATTACGCTTAGGTCAAGCGAAGGCGGTCTTCAGCACAGCCCGCTCTAGGAGGTGCTGTACACAGAAGCAAAGCACCCGTTGAGGTTACTACCATTCACGAGAGCGAGTCTGAAAGCGAGGAGCTTCCAGTCAAGAAGGTTGGCAGAACTAGGAAGACGGTTTGTACCTGCCTGCCTCTCCACGGTAGTCCAATTCCGACATATCTCACTTAGGTTGATTCTGCCGCTACTCAAGCTCGTCGCACATCCTTTGTATGTGATAACATTAATTTAGTCATTCATCTCCCCTCTCAGGCCTGACTTGTTGGTCCAGGGAGAAGACAGTGGATGGGAGGACAATAACATCTTTCAGTCGGGAGCGGAAGATTCTTCTCCTGCCCGCCCATCCCCGAATAGGATAAAGACCTTGAGGAAAAGCACAGGCCCGCGGAAGTCTCGCAAGTCTCTTTCCGCTCCTCCCCAGGTCTCGCCGCCAT
The DNA here is from genome assembly GCA_004296355.1 of Lepiota venenata. Lineage (NCBI taxonomy): Eukaryota > Fungi > Basidiomycota > Agaricomycetes > Agaricales > Agaricaceae > Lepiota > Lepiota venenata. The sequence goes on from RCFS01000003.1 coordinate 1,887,254, forward strand.
CATCACCCACCCGGCCTTCAACATCCCAAGTTTTGCCAGCCTTTTCACCCCAGACTACAGAGTTCAAACCCGACTTGCCCTTCGTACCCACCCGAGGATTCCGCCTCCCCTCACGATCTCCAGTAATTGAACCCGTAAAAGAAGAATCTCAGGAAGATGCGGAGCAGCCCCAACAAGCTGAAATAGGAGACAATCAGGTTATGGAAGCAGCCCCAGCAGAGTCAGGACCAGAAGATATCTACAAAGTCGATGACCAGATAATGACTACCTCAAAAAGCATAGCTAAACGACTCGAAAGGCAACCTACACCATCACTCGATAAGCCCTCTTGGTTAACACGACTTATCGTCACTGGATTAGTCTCGATACTCGCCTCCTACCTGTATGATTACAAGGTTCAGTCAGCGGCGATCGGGTATTGTGAAGCTGGAACCGGAACCAGTCCAGTAGCGGAAGAGGTTAGGGCTCGTCACCTCGCAGTACGTGAGTGTAACCGCGAGAACCGGACAACATTGTATCCAACATCTCCCGATACGCCTGCAGGGTCACAAGATTTGACCCCTTGTCCACTCATGCCGCTCCTGCCATTTATTCAGCCTGAATCTTGCACGCCCTGCCCGGAACACGCTTCGTGTGCCCAGTTCAGCGTAACTTGTGACCTGGGTTATCTTCTTCACCCTACTGCCCTGGTCTTCTTCCTCCCGACACCTCCTCCATTGTCCAATGTATCACTTGTCACTGCATCCTCACCTTCCGAATATGTGTGGGGTGCCCTGCGTAGTTCCTTGAATGGTCTTCCCGGCTTAGGTAGCGTCGCACTGCCACCACGCTGTTTAGAGGACCCGAAGAGGAAACGGCATATTGGTGCGTTGGGTAAAGCTATTGAGGCTACACTCGGAAAGGAACGCGGTAGGCGTATTTGCGCTGATGACAAAGTAACCCAACATGTTGAAGATTCCGATGGCGGCGAGGCAAGGAAATGGGGCATTGAAATTTCAAAGTTGAAGGAGACCATGAGAAGAAAGACATCGGTAATATTTCACAAACATCTAGGAGGGCTAGACTTATACCGTTCATCGTGATGCAGGCGAATCTCCTTCCCGCCTTTGATGACACTTTTAACGAGGCCATTCAACAACTTATACAATGGGGCGGTGTTATGATTGGAGAGGATACGGAGTGAGTAGCCTCCCAACCAACAGTAAATATAACCTCTGATGGGTCAAAATTAGAGGACATCGTTATCTAGCACATAGAACGCCGGAACTTACTTGGGATTGTGTTGTGATCGTTAAAGCTAGGGAGATATGGGCCGAATGGAAAACGACGGTTTTTGGTATGTTGCCAAGCCCCCTCACTGTACCACTATAAGCTGACAGCGGTCTGGCGCATCCCCTCATGTCATTGTATGAGCCAGTTATGCTTGCAACTGTCTTGGCTGCATTTCTTGCAAAAATCCGCTACGTGCGAAGGAAGGGGGAAGCTCGGCGCGTCGGGGAACTCGTTCAGATCGCGTTAGACACATTACGAAATCAAGAAATCGCTCATTACACGGATCCAGTGACTGCGCCGCAGCCTTACTTGTCGTCTTTGCAGCTACGGGACTTGGTGTTACAGGATGAGCATTCTGTGCCTATAAGAAGACGCCTCTGGGATCAAGTCGAAATGGTCGTGGAAAGTAATGCAAACGTCCGCGCGAATATGGAAGAAGTCGCGGGTGGTGATGAATTGCGTGTTTGGAGATGGGTGGGATCGAGTAGGGGGAGGAGAGTCGAAGGTGCTGACTCCAGTCCGCCATCGCAACTGGGCTCACCAAGAACACCAGGCGACCGATCATGATTGAAACCCGGTGAGGAATCAGATCCTTGAACCACAGAAGCCACTATCACCTCCAGACCCTCTCGTCCCTAGTCCGCTTTTGGAAGGACCCCAGGCTCACTGATCCATATGAACGATGGAAACGTACCCTATTTTTCTCATTGCTGCGCAAATTCTGGGGTGTCTATACTGAGGACCCTGAAATATATTTCGATGTTTCTCCACGCTGTAGGCTATGCATGGCAATTTCTTCCTTCGACAACCTTCCCTGATAGCAACTGCACTGGGATGTTTCTATTATTCGTATCTACTAACGGTTTTTATCTATGCGTTATGTATAGACACCTTTAGGCTCGTGGTTTGACACGAACTATACCTTTAATCTCCCGGACCATATGCTGCTGCGAAGCGAGTGAGTCACAAGGACGCCCTGACTTCTCGAATCCCATTAAGACATGTCCGCAGGTTTGGTATGTCGGTGGCCGCAAATCAAGTCATCGGTCGGAACAGGACTTAATGAGTGTTGGATGTTTATAGTTCACTCAGGGAGACTGGCGCCAATGAGCATCCAATAATTGGATATCCTCCAATATGTGATAGTAGTACTGTAAAGCCCCCTAATAAGCCCCATATAGGCGTTGATATCGGCCCCCAGAAATCTCGCCCGGTGGAAAACATCCGGAGCACCCCGGTCAATGCCGGCAGGTCTTCCGGCCCCACACCAAATTTGTCGAGTTTTGTCCGGTCTTTGGTCTCCGGCCTTCCAAAAACTCGAAAAGGCTTCAAAATACCCTGGAGGTTGCTAAGAGCGACGCTGGACGCGGGCAGGCTCAGTTTATCTGGGCTCTTGACCTCCGGCTATAATCCGGAAAATCCTACTTCCGTCCGGCCCCAGGCCTCAGGCCTATCTGGGGACTGTCAGGGGCCTCAGTAGTGCCAGGACCGGGCCCTGACTCGGGACTGGTCAATCAAATAGAAATCTCTGGATGTGCCGGATGGACTGGTTGCCGAGACACGGTATGAATTTCACTGATGTTTGGCAACTTGGCCAGGGCGTCGTCACGCATCACTGAATCCGATCTGGATTCCCACAGACTTGTCACGAGCCGAGTTTACTCTAGATCACCCACACTCGGTCCCACTCTGTATCCGTAATAGGCTGTACCATTGGGCGGGTAGGCTAGGGTCCAACATGATCCAGCGGAGTATGTCGGGAAAGCCACAATTAATGGTTGCGAACCTCACGCGCATGGTTGAACCAACCAGCGCCCACCTACCTAAGTTCAATAATGGAGTCGTGTCTTCTCGTGTGGATAGTGCTGGATACGGTATCGAATGATATTCCGTCTAGTCGGGCTTCCCGGAGCAAAAAGATCAACTCCTCCGTTGCTGTGGGGTCCCCCCCAAATAGCTAATAACCTACAAGTCACACAGAAACACCACAGGGTTCCAGATTTCCTGTCCCGACCACGGACACAAAACACGAATAGGTGACAAGCGACTGTGGGTGCGAGTGGTTGTCATTCTCGAGGCTCTGGAAGGGATGAGTCAGCCTAGGGCCACCCCTATCTTGCACAAGCGACTCGGAGAAGGGCTTTCCCACAAGATCACAAGTGTGCAACAGTTGTGCCTTGGTAAAACAAGACAGTTTCCAATTATGAGGATATTTGACAGTTTTGTTTCTTGGTAGTCAGAGAAGACCGTGAAAAGCTTAGGTTGATGTAAAGTATCCCAAATGCTTCGACCTCTGGCCTGTTGGGCTTTTTGGAAAAGCCCCAAGGTTGCATGCCAAAATCCGAGCCAGTGGCGTTTCCCCTGCAGCGCCGTTAGTACTGCGAATTTTGGCCCAAAGTTGTATGTGTATGTGGTATCAACACATCGACTTGTGGCACTGATTGATTCCGAGGGTTACTAGTGTATGGATGGTCCCTAGACTGGCCGGTGATGATCTGTTGGCTTGGCCGCGTCTACTTACATCTGTGTCGCTGACCTCGAAGTATCGAGCACAATGGTCCGGACCATACTATCATAGATCTGACGTATGTTCTACGCAACCCACCGAAATATGACACCGATATGACTTATGATTGAGATAACACAGATGGCTGTAACGTATCGGTGCGCGGTTTACCTTGGGTCCGGTGTGCGATGATGACGACGATGTTCTTAATTAGGTCTCGGCCTCAACAACCTACGTAGGTGTTCGCAGCACATAAGTATTACACAGCAATACAGCACCACCGGCTATCCCTGTCATTGGATCTATGACGCACTGACGTAGCCGCAAATGACCAGGCGCTATATGCTGCGAGCCGCTTTGCACAGCATGAGCAGGTCGGAGGAATAATTATGGGGATGCAACGCGATTGTTCCCAGAAATACTGGGAGCCGTCGTCGGAACTTTGCCGTCGCGTCCAAGACTATTCATGTACGTTTGTGCATGAGCACTGTGGTAAGTTTAGACATGTATCTCGTACAGCAATGGCCCGAGTCGCTGTATGATCCTTAACCCCGTCCAGAGAATGTCGAATATCGAACAATGACAGTCGATTCCATACCCTTCTGTGCAGCTGACTTTCACCGCCCATCCACCACAGTGGTAAACGAAGACATCCGATCATTTTGCCTTGACCAACTCTTACGGTATGACTTCGCCCATAATAACCGCTACAATTACTCCAACGCTATTGTAATTTGTGGACCTCCACCACAAGAGCCACAACTTAAGATGCCTAGCTGCCCAGCTGACAAACACCACGAACGCCGAGGCCGACAGACCGGGTAAGGGTCACCGTGGGCCCCAGGGGCCAAGGTATTAGTCCCACGAAAGAGTGTGGCACCCACTAGGATATCAAACAAAACCACGGGAACATGTGTATAAGTCTATTGTTCCATGTCGAGCGGTTCCGTGACACTGAGGCAATCGGTCCCCACGGTGAAGCACACCCAAAAAGGCAACAAATCCATCGAGGAAATCCGAAGACCATCTTTCAGGGGGTGTGGGATGCGCTCAAGGGTAATTCAGATGTCAGCTGTTCGAACCGAGCCGATACGGGGTAAGATAGTCTGCTAACATGTTATTATCCTGATCCACACAATTTAAAACCACGTACGGAAGCACCCCCAACTCAAAGGGTGCTAACAATGGATTCTTCCTTTTCTACAAGAATATGTAGATCCTTCATGTAGAGAAAGACATTGTTCCTTCATTGTCCTTTGCTTCAGGGCAGGGATCCCTGCAGCTGGAACCTCTTACCTATATCGGACTTTATCGTTATTGCAAAATATCAGGGACACTCTTAGTGAAATTGGGGGTTTCCTTTCCATCGTTCCAGACTTGCCTCATATGAAGGTGCACGAGATCTCCGTAGATCATCGTTTGTGGTGATAGATAGCCATTGATCTGGCAATGCCTTTGTAGTCTGCTGGACTCCTACATGCAACATATCCTACCAAACAGTCGACTCTCCAATACCAAGACCCGCCTGGATCTTGTCTATGAGCGCCCGCTTCATGAATTGCTCCTCAGCCAGAGCCCGAGTAGACTAGATGGCGGGAGAATGATGGGTTAGCTATTTTCGTCCAACTTACGAGAAACAATAGTGCGTGAAAGGTCCGAACACCACATGGGGTAGACGATACCTTCGCGGAGAGTAAGGAGCAAATACTTACCCTTAGAAACCTTTCAAGATCAATACGACCGGCGTTTAAAGCCCGATGAAGGTGGTATATTGTGTCCTCAATCGCATTGTCTTCTGCGACGAGATTGATGAACCTGTCAAGGCGGACAGGGTCAGCCCTATCGACGGATAGGTGGAGAGGAGAACAGAAACATAACTGGTCATGGACGATACTTGTAGCGCAGACCAACTCATCGACTTCTGGTTCACCCTTGCGCCGCAATTCGGCCACGTTAGACTCTGCTTGTTCGACAGTGCGTCGTGTCCTGTCGGCTACGTTACGGCACACATCCCGTACCGCTTCGAGTCGGGCCATTTCGTCACGTATAGCCGGTTCCCCAGCGAGAGAGTCCGTTTGGTGCGCACGGAGCCTTTCAGAGTCAAGCGCCATAGCGTGACTCAACGAGCTGAGCTCTGACGTCAGCTTAGCATGGACCTGGGCATGCAGTCTGAGTGTTTCTGGATTAGGTGGTCGTGGAGGGGCGGGGGCAAGGTCATGAGACGATTGCGGAAGATTGGGGGTGTCTTCATCGAGGAGATTTGGAAGAGGAACGGAGTGTACTAGCGGCCGATGTGGGCTTTGGGGTTGATTGTGAGGCTGTGCGATCGGCAAGGGTGGAAGTGGTGGGGGTGGTAAAGGGGGGCTTTGGATGGCTGATGACAAAGGGAGGGTGGTTGGTGAGGGTGCGTATAGCGGTAGCGGGGCGGAAGCTATGACTGGGGGAGGTTTGGGGACAGGTGGGGTTGGAGAATGCGGCTGTAGGGGCGGGTGGATGGGTCCATTCAGTAGTCTAGGAGGAGCTACTGGATGGAATGGATGAGGAGGCAAGGGGGGTGGAGGAGGAGGGGACACGGTGGGTGTGATCTATGGATATTGAACGATAGGAACAAGCGGCGGAGCGAACTGTTCTCTTACACTTGATGGAGAGTGCGGCAGTGCCGGGGGGAGGGTGTGTGTCGGTTTAGGGGGGAGTGTTGGGGGTAGGACGCTGTTGGAAGGTGGTGGCGTCGGCACCACGGGAGGTGTTGTGGAAGGCAACGGTGGCTGTGGCTTGTACGGGGCTGGGGGATTTTTTGGCTTTGCATAGAGAGGGGGTTCGCGCGAGAACTGATCCTGCATAGCGTCGAGCAAGGCGGAAAGATGACATCCCTGCCATGACGTCAGGTCAGCTAAGAAAGACAGAGGCACCGGACCGACGAACCTCGCTCTTGCGCTCCCAGTGCTGCATATATTCCAGGTTGCACCGCCCGCTGACGTCTACATGGCGTCCCGCCTTGACGAGGAGGTCGAGAGAGGGGACAACATAGACGAGAGGCGGGTGGCGGGGGTATTCACGCGTGACCCAGACGGCGATGGGGATGTTGTAGGAGACAGCCCGGTAATTAATGGGTAAAAGGCCATGGATACAGAGAAGGAGATGGGAACGGCCGTCATCGAATACTGCACGGACAAGTGAGCTGCGAGATATAGAGCTGTATAGTGAAAAAAAAAGAGGGTACTGTATACATCGAGCTTTGGACGGAGCGAGGGAAAACGCTCAAGGGCGAGGTCAAGGTCTGTGTAGACGCGGTCTGCGGCCGTGTAGGATGCGGCCTTGTCGCGCAACCACTGCTGGGTGAGCGAGGATGTCATTTGCGATAATCCAAGAGCGATCGTCACAGTCACGCGCCCCCCCCCCCCCCGTCGCTGTGCCCGGGTGGGAAGGTGGACCAGGGCACACTCCCACAGAGTCCCCATTTGGGCGCTTCCACTGGACCGGGTCGGAGTTGCCAAACGCAGGGCAGCAATCGGACGCCAGGATCTGCGCGGAGGCCGGGTGATCTTCGCCGGCTGGCAACCGTGACGGGTTATGAACCGGCGGTGAATGTTGAGGGCTGGCCTGCAACAAGGCGAGCGCCGTCTCTCCCGGCGTCGGTCCTCCATCGGTTTCCGGGCTCCCCCGTTCCACGTTTGGCAATTTCAAAGGCTAGCCCCCTTCTTACGACATGACAAGCGCTTGGTCTCGTGCATTGGTCCTCTCCAGACTCTCAGCCGTCCTCCGGCCTCGACCGGCGATGGGCGAGGGGGCTCACCCATGGCCCGTGCACAAGCGTGGCCCCAGCACGGGGATGCGCTGTGGACGAGGGTGCTGAAACGAGCAGTGTCACATCTCCATCTGCAGCGCCCGATGGAGATCTAGGCCGACCGCGCTTAATGGCGCTACTGGCCTGTCTCCAAAGCTGTGGTTCGTGCTTTCCCGATTGGTTGCCCCCATCTCGGATCTTGGGCTTCGCCCAGATGGCCTTGCCCATCCTGGCCAGATTCCAAATCCACCCATCCAAATAGTTCCGGGATGCAAGGGTGCTCATCTATATAACTCTCAAATCTCCACTCTCTCGTCTGTTACGCCTACGGTCTGCCCTTCCCCCCATGCCTCTCATCCCGACCCTCCCCTCACTCCCCGACTCTGCCTCCACAAAGTCCCTCACTCCACAGCGCAAGCACAGAAAGCTCCTTAAGGATGGCAGCGGCGCCGAGGTATGGCCAGAGTCAATAGAGAAAATATTCGTTCAAGGTCTGTCCGTCTCTCTCTCTCTCTCTCTCTCTGCCCGTCTTCTTCTTTAACCCCTTCTCTTATCTTTTTTCTTTCTCTCTCTCCCACAAGGTCTCCGCGAATATTGGAATTCCCCCTATGCCACATACCCCCAGTCTCGCGGCAGGAGTCGCTGGCGCAACCAGTTCCTCGTCGACTATCTTCAGAAACACAGCATCACCCGCTCCAAGAAACAAGTCGCAAGTCATATACAAGTATTACGCAATATGTGGAAGGGAGAGCCTGGTAAGAATCAATCGCCATCATCCCTCACTGCCATGTTGATGTTGCTCTTCTATCATCCGCAGAATATCAACTTGTCGCTGGTGGCGAGGAGCTCATCGAGGCTAGCCCGCCTGCCGGCTCGACCGTCAAGCTGGAAGAGCAGTGGGCAAACGGTCTCATACCCATCGAGTTTGAGGACACCGATGGCTGTTCCTCCAACTCTGCCTCACCGGATTTCTCTCCTTCGGATTTCCAGAACCAATTTCTTCCCTCACCCGATACCAGTTCAAACCGTCAACTTGACATGAGTTCCGGTGCACAATTTGCATCCGCACCTGCTCACGGCTTGGTGTCTTCCGCATCCCCATATGTCACCTCCTTTGCAAACTCACCGCACGACTATTCATCCTTCTCAGGACCCTATGACGGCTACGGACACCTGTCACCCGTACGCGCTATTCCCATAGACGGCAACGGCTCACCATCCGGATACCCCAAACCACAGCAGTACTCTAACCGAATACGCGCTCTGCGGCTGACAGCGGACGGAATGTCTCCATTTATAATCCGGACGGATGCACTCATCCCGACTAGCGTGCCATATGAACCACTGCAGCTCAAGATTCGTCTCAGCATTTCCACTATGGATGATATCAACTGTCCCCCGACACTTCATGGTTTTCTTGCCAGCATATGCCTCTCGCACATCTGGACATCTTCTGGGAAGTGCATTACAAAGGCTATCGCTGGTAATATGACCATCTCCGAGGACGTAGGCCCACTAGAAGTATCTGATATTACTGTTGGCACCGTTAATGCAGTCTTACCCGAGTCCTGTCTTAATCGTTGTCGGTGGCTCGACCCCCGTGCGTACTTGCAACGTTCGTTTTCTTGCGAAAAAACAATTAATTCCTTCGTATCTACAGATCCTCCCACGACTATCACTCAAGAATTTATTATTGACGACGTGTCGCTGCTCTTCGTGATTTACGAATTGGACAGGGCAAGTGGAAATCCACTGCCTTCTGCTCAATTCACAGGTTTTCTCAAGTACCCTGCCACGCGCAGTGGGCTTGGCTCGGGAGCTACGAGCAGCATGGCAGTCTCACCGTCAGCGCGGTCTTTCCCTGTTTCCCCCTCTTCATCAAGTAGCGTAGGTGGGAATCGTAATTTCCCTACATCCATGGGCAATTCAACAGCGTTACCTGCCACGCCGAACGGGTTCAGTGCTGTCGTCAATCCGATGTACCATCATCATCAAACACACCATCAACAACCGGGATCCATTTCACAGCACCCCTCCCCTCCTTTGGCAATGAGTGGCAGTGGTTCGAGTGGTACGGGTGCGAGCGGTTTGGCCACTTACCCGTTACCTATCCATTCGCACCATATGAGACAGCCGAGCCAAACACTCGCGCATGCTCTCACACCCGTCAGATACGCCATGGCCACGTCCCTGCCATCTTGAATCCCCAACTAAATCTCATATATGGATCATCGCGATGACTCATCGACTCGAAACACAAAAACTTCTTGGGAGTGAAGGGAAAGACCAGGCCCTTGTGAAGTTGAAACTTGATGGGCGGTTACCTTGGGTGGCACCCCTATTACCACACTACCATTTTTGACACTGCGAGCCTCGTGATATGCGACCCTGGCTCGGCTCACCCTTCACTCCAGCCATTCAAATCGCCCATTCATTTCTTTGTTTATTCCTTTCTTATACCCTTGGACATGACAAGAGGAATTTTACGGCGTTGACGATGGCTGGGAACCCTGGGTCCTCAGTCCACACGCTTTCGGCTTCTCGTTCAGTTCGTTTTCTTTCTGTGGAGTGATGGGTTGATTGTGACCCGCAGTGACTGGCCTGACCGCGGGTTGTCACAATTTCAGCCATAGCTACCGTATTTGCTTTCATTCGTTTTTTTTTTTATATAGGTGCCGACTCACATAGTTTTGGCTACTCCCCCGCACACTCCCGCGATCTGGCCTCTTCTCTTCCTTTCCCTCTTGGTTACTTTTGTGTCCCTCCTCACTTGCCTTTGGTTTCAATGTCCCTTCTTCCCTTTGCCCTGGTTTCCGTGGCCTCATCGACCCCCGCGTCATTCAAGGTTTACTCCCCTATTTATTCGACATAACTTTATCCGTCTTCGTGGCTCATTCAAGTCTAATATTATCTCCCCTCATCTCATCCCTTCCTCCATCAACAGTTCAAACAATGACAAAGTACCTTTTAGTAGCCATAGTTCTATCTTATATCATCTGTTTCGATAACTGGTTATTATATCCCAGAGTTGTAAATTCTTCGTCTCCTTCCCCACCCCTTACTCGTCTTTCCTGGGTGCCCAGATTTCGGGTCTTGCTTACGGTCGAAATTGCATACATGTGTATTTTATCCGCGGGAAATTTGAACTTTGCCGTTTCTTTTATTTCTTTCTTATTTTCGGTCGGATATCAGTTTCGAATTACTTGAGCTGATTTCCCTTGGGCCTTGCGTGGTTATCATCAGTGGAATATAAATATACCTACGACTGAAATTTTTTTTACTTGCACACACGACCACAAGATCTGTTATTGTATTCAGCCGATTAATGACTTGTCTATTTATACCCGACACACATACCACAATAGATATCATATGTGAATAACTCGACGTGTCTGTCCCTTGGGCCCTAGGCACCCGCCCCCCAAATAAAAAGGAAAAAAAAAAGACAAGTGACACTCTTCCGTGACAAGTGGTCAAGGAGACAGGGAGGCCAAAACTCAGGAGGTACCATTAATTTCAGCTAGCAACACATTGTTTTATTGGTTGTAGCTCAGTATTTTTTCCGCCGCACCGCGTACACCAGGGTCCAAATGGCTTGCCAAAGTCTGGAGTTCCCAAAATCCCGTACCATATGGATGACATAGCTGGGGGTCATCAACGTCAGGGCGGTAGATGCCATCAAGTATACGGTCCTCCGTGGATAGGAGCGCCTCGAGTTTGGGGTCCTTAACAATCAAGCTATGCACGAACTCCAGAGCGCGCAGCGCTGATGACGGGGGCCAGTGCAGGGCGGCTGTTAACAGCCGTTTGGCAAAAGCTGCGGAGCGCCAGGGAGGTGCTGTCGTCCCCCCAGTGGTTTGTGATGTAAAAACAGTATAGAGGGCCCGAAAGAGGAGATCGGAGATGGACGGTAGTGGCGATATCGTTGGTTGTGCCCACTTTAAGGGGCAGGCGGTATGATTGGAGCTGTTGGAAGGACGGGCGCTTCCCGTATGTGTCGTCGAATGATTTCGTGATGCCTGTGAAGGTGACTCGATGTCATACACCAATGTCAGGGGCAGTATCATGCTATACAGTTGGGTGATAAAGTCGCTTAGATCAATATTCAGTGCTTCACCTGATAAACCCATCAAGAGATCACCACCCAACAAGGCCAAGGCCAGCGCCGTTCAACAACACAACCGTTGAAACAGATGATATATCGTTGACAGGGTGTTGGTTGATGGGCGAGAAGAGTGGGAAACGGGGATCGCGTGAGTCAGTAGGCGAGACTCGGTTGATTAACGTGGTAAGTTCTCACCTTGCCCGGATAGGAGATCAAACGCTGTGACAATACACTGCAAGCGGTGCCGAGTGTATTTGTAATCCTCGACTGGTTCCACAGCGCCCCCCACTTCCGATGAATCATCCACCTCCAGGGAGATGAGTCCCTTGAGCACTTCCATGAGGTCTCGGAAAAAGTCGATATTGACGAGGTGTGCGAATCTGGCGATGCCTGTCAGGGCTGCCGAGAGAAGTGGAGTCGGTCGATGATTTTTCAGTATCCGAAAATACAAGGCAAAAAGAAGCTTGAGTGTCTCAGTTTGCTATAGTTGCAATCAGTCACCAGTCCAAGGGCAATTTGGGAACAATAAGGGGGAAGCAAGGGACAAACCGATGATCAAAGCCGAGGATAATTGGAGTTGATGACTCACCGTATTCGCGCGTTCCTCTTTATCGACTTCGGCCTCCGCTTCGCGCATCTCTTTTTCGATGACCTTCTTCTCTTTCAGGGCTTTCTTTGTCTTCTTGCTAATATGAAGCGGATCGGATTTCATACCCTTCCGATGACCTTTATTTTTACGACTGGGTTCGTCCTTTTCGGCACGGGTGTCTGATGCACGTAATCCCAGTTCGGCCCGAAGTCGGAGGTGTGACAAACAAGAAAGCACATTAGGATGAACGGAGAACTGCTTTTCCTTGATCATGCGGTTCAACATTCGAACAATTTCCAGTGAAGGAACACCGGTCAAGTCTTCCCGAAAGACTTTGATTATAGTAGTCATGCAGAGCTCCGAAGACTTGTGTGACCATCCAGATTAACGTCAGTCGAGTACCATATGGAACCATAGAAACAGGGCGCGAACCTTGTCCCAGGACTTTCTGCTTAGCCTAGCTACGATGCACGAAATGAGATTAACGCTGAAATTGAAGTGGGTAACTTCTTCCAAAAGAGTACACATGCAGGAAAGAGCAACTTCGGCGAGTTCGGTGCGCTCTGTGAATATTTCCAGCCGGAGTGTATATCGGTTCACGGACATAACTCACCCTGAGTTTCCGTCTCAAGAGAGCGCAAATAAGACTGATATACTGTAACGAGGCCTTGTTCCCATTCTCGAGTCCGAGCAACCGTGGAACTAACTTTCTCGGCTTTCTCCTTGTCGGTGAGCGGGCGTATCCGGTACCCCGGAATGATGTCTTTGAAGATGGCCAGTTGAGACAGATATGTCAGCTTGCGGATGATGGGGTCATTGGGAATTGGTTTGGGTTGGGTCGAAGCCGAAATGTCTCGTAACGAGAATGTGTGTAACCGCCTCAGGAGGCCGAGCTATGTTGAAGGATCAATAATGCGACGGTAGGCTAAGCTTTAACTTCACGTACACTGTTCTCGGGCTCAGCTAGAATTTCCTGACATATACTTGCAATCTGCTCTTTGGCTGCCTCCACCCGGTCTCTTCTTGAGGGTTTACCTATAATGTCTACGACGGCAGCACGTCCGAATCGAGCAGCTGCAACATCCTCCGTTCGCGACTCCGGTACTCGGAGTCCGAACTCGTCATCACTCTCTTGCTCAGAGGATTGTTCGGAGTTGGACATGACCAGAACCTTGGTGCTTTTTTGAATGGTGCCATCCGGAAGTTTGGTGGGAAGCCCTTCGATCTTCTTGCCACGAACATCATTTTTGTCACCCCACGAGAGACGCTTTTTGCGGGGAATTTGTTCGTAAGGCATTTCGGCGTTAGGGTCCGTCGAAACATCTTCATCCTCGGAGCTTGGTATTCCCTCCAAATCTTTGTTCACCTGTTGAGTAAAATGCGATGCTATTGTTTCATCTTCGTTCTCTTCATCACTGGAGTCTAAAGCAGGAATGCTATCCGATCTTCTCCCCGAGTGGACCGGCCTGTGAAGCTGGCGCAGCCGCTGTATCTCTTTCTTGCTCCTAGGACAGAAATGGGACAGGGTGCCGCCTATAATGCAGAAATAGACGTACTTTGCAATACCTCTGTAGTCGAAATTTTTCAAGAATGAAGCTCCTTGTAACAGTTCGAGGTCCTGATCCGACGACACAGCGCCTTCATCATCGTCCGAAAACTTGGCGGCTGGTATTTCGATGAATTTCCTGTCAAAGGCAGACTCTTTTCTTCTTGATTTCCTATCGCCATTTCTCGGTAGCGCAGATGGGGCTTCATACCCAGCCTTAGGTTTCTTTGCTGGGACCTACACGACGGTGTTCAGTATGGGACCATAACCGGATGGATATGCTACTTTTGTTGTGGCTTTTGCGGCAGGATGCTTGCGTTTGACCGCCATAAGTACTGTTGTGAAAGTTATGAAGAGCAAAAATAAGCACAGCCACTGGGATGCGGTCACGAACTCTGCTGATGACGACGGTGCTGTCTTGATGCACGACGATATGATGGACGATGATCCTCCACCGACCGAACACATTGTCAGACCGCACCACATAGGTCTACTCGCTATATTATCCCTCGCCTTTAAAGACGGCGCCGTCAAGGAGTTCCCTGCACCCTTCACACTGCATCTCTACCGCTCTCTACTTAACGAGATATCTGAGGTAGATTTTTTCTTGCTGCGCCTAAGAATCATCCCCACATGTGTGCCCCGAACAGGTCTCCCAGCCCAAGACGTATCATGAGGTACTTCAGGAGATATCCTCGGCCCCACGAGCCGAGCTAGGCGTGTGCCAAACCCTCCTGACAAATGCCCAAGCTATGGTAGGCTTGTACTTCAGGGTCCTTCCAGACCGTGTTGATAATATTTGCAGCCAGGAAGTTTGAACTCTGCAGACAAGATCACAGCATTCTTCTCAAGTAGGTGTGATTCCTTCATGCAAAACGTCAACATTGAAAGTTCGATCGAGATATTCCGGCCTTATTTGTTGAGAAGACCATCGAGGTTAGTTTCACTCACTTATCCTCAAATATCTCTCTAATGTGACCTTTGCCGTTCAGGACAACCCTATTTTTGTAGGTGCATGGAACACCCCCCGGGCTGATCTCGCATCCAATCAGCTTGCAGATGCGCAGGTCACTTTTCGGGTACTTTTGCCGACGTTGTTTCGTGAGCTTTGTCAAACTATCGTTCCATGGGGTTGTCAAGCTACAAAAAGACTTTGAAACATGGATAGCAGGGGATACCACTGCTGGCTATGAAGTTGTCAACAGGGAACAGCTCACGAATGGTCAGCCCATGCTTTAGTAGGGGTAACCTAAATTCATCTTCATCAGACACGGTTCTCTTCAAGACACAAGCCGATAGGAGGGCATGGGCCAAACCAGAATCATATGAAGCGTACGTGCCCATTGTCGCCTCTGGCATTTCTTTAAACGTCCACTCTTCCAGGTGGGAGAAGGGACTAGCCATTGGTGATGACACGATGGCTGTTGAAAACTTGCGCAGGTTCTTTGAACAACAATTCAATGAAAGCAATGACTCGTGAGGCACCTTTAATTATTCTGTGTCAAAATTATCTAGGCTTATCGATCCAGAGGGTTGCGGCAACATGCACTGCTGAACTTGGTCAGGATGCACTACGTACGTGAAGAATTTGATGCTGCTCGAAAGGTGATTTTTCAAAATATAAATCTGGTCCCTTTCCTGATCTGATGCGAAGTTTATTAGTTGCTCTCGGAAGCCATCACTGTCTCTAGAACAAGCGGCGATCGGATAACACTCCAACATTGTATCAGGTTTGTCTCTTTCTGGCCACTTTAACCGGATATTGCTGATCGAGCATCGGAATCAGCATGTTACATCGATTACCTTCAACTATACCAGGTCAAATACAAAGACTAAATGAAATACAGCCCGATCTTCACCCGCTCGAGGTGTTCTATGATGTGAAGAAATTACTCGAGGTTGGTGGCAAATTACTATGGAGGCAATCCCCTCATTATTCGCCCTAATTTGCTCAGGATCAGCCAATTGGTGCAGCATTTAACAAAATAATGCAAGCTATTGGAGTCCAGGATCACTGGTTGGATGTTCAGCTCATCCCACCACCAGAAGAAGAATTATGGACACAACATGCTGTTCAATCGATTGTGTGGAGAAGTGCTGGTGTGCAAGTCCATTTTACGAGGCCCTCCCACATCCTGATGCTTCACCCAGGCTGCGACAAACTGGCTACAATAGAAGAAAATCTGATAATGGCTTTTGTACCCCTTGGTACTTCGGATGAAACAAGGTTGACAATAGTACTAAATCGAGCAAACCAGGTGACTCTCACTCCTCTCACTATGGACATCTATCCCCTGGTGTCTGAATACGATGGGCTGGGATAGAACGCACGTATGGGCTTATATGACCAGAGCCTACGAAATCTATTAGACCCCACCATCTGGAGTGGGCTAAACATGGACGATTATGCTACGTGGGCTCACGCAGTCTGGAGTATCCTTGCATTGCGAGCGACCCGGAGGTAATATTGTGATTATCTTGCGCTATTTTCTCATTGACCATTTTCTCTGCCTTTAGAGGACAACAGCGATTATATGGGGAGGTGCTCCTTCCCCGGCGACCCACTGGTCCCCACAACCTAAAGTTTCTGGATCTCGATTCCGAGGGTCCGCCACGATCAAAAATTCATGAAGCGCTAGGAGAGGTGCTAAGGCTCAAGGTGGGTAGAGTTGGTTAGATAGACCTGGGGCATATGTCTGAAAAAGGGTCAGAAACACGGGCAAGCAACGGCCAGGATTGAACATTTACTCAAGGCATTGTGGGACGCGGAGTTCTTGTTCAGGCTACACGAATATCGTACTGGGATTATTTTACTTGCAGATGTCGGATTGGAATTTGGGATGTCGAGACGGTCTCGAGCACTGATAGATGATATCATGCCTCAGGTATGCTCATTCCTTTTGCCGTCCTATACCTATTATTTACTCCCCGGAGATCATATGCGGGAAAGATCCAGAGCAATGTGCATTCGCATCATTCACCCTCGCACGTAGCATCATTGCTTCTGCCGAATCTGCTCGTATGTATTTAACTATCCTCTTTCATGGTTGCATCTCACCTGCGACGGTTGATAGCCGAAGCCTTGCGTGAAGCAGTGCCATACCTTCTTGCCGCTGAAAAGGGCTATGAGTGTCTGGATGTCTTGGGCTCCTTAGAAGATGTTCAGTATCTCGTCTCTGTTGTATACCATAACCTGGGTATGGTCAGTGAGCGGGATGCTGCTGCACAGCGACATCATGCAACGGTGGAGAAGAGGGAGACGCTGGCGCCTGTTGTCGTCGACGAAGAAGTTGACACTATATCGGACCTGATTGGACAGATAGGAGTAGCACTTTCGAGTAGAACGTAATATTCCCCAAACACACGTATTTGTTTCGTTGGCACGCCTCAGAGGACAGTGATCATTTAGCTGTAGTGTTTAATAAGAACGCCATTGATGATTTCCTCCTCGACTGATCCCTTCTTGGTCAATTCAGACTGGCCATATGCACTTGTTCTACCTTTTCGCCACTGTTCCATCGTAGGCGCTTCCTCATCTCCGAACCGGCGCCTAATACCCGTACGCTGCAGTACGGGACTTTTTTTCAAAGGTTCAAGCTTGACGTCATCATCTGTCATGGCAAAATAGAAGGCCCCAACGCGGGGGTACGATTGCTGGTCAGAAGGAGGTCGAACAACGCTGTGCCAAGGTCAGATTTTGAGCTATAAGAAGGGTTCGCGATATTGACTTGCCGATGGATCGTCGCGCGATAAAAGCCACCGGAGAGGAATTCCATGGCGTCACCAGCATTGATGATCTTTGACAGGGCCGTGTCAGCCAAAAAATAAACAGACCTGTGTGGAAGAGGAACGAACGAGGGAGTCCCTAATGTGTCTGACCCATTTCCATTTCCCTTCAGGTGTAAGAATTTGAAGGGCTGCAACAGGTTGACTATAGAGGATAGTAATCGTTCCGAAGTCTGCACCGCACATGGAGCCAACAACCTCATACGGGGAGGATGACAGTCCAACTAACCAGTATGACCTTTCAACCAAACGTTGTTGGTTTTCTCTTCCTCCTCCACGGACCGAGGATAACTAACAATTCAACTGATCAGGTAGAGCGCACCTACAATGAGCTGGATACTCACTATTTCATGAAGCGTACTTGATATGTCAACAGTGAGCAGCAAACCAATTACATGGGGAGGAAGCACTACCATAGGATTCTCCGACCGCATTATACCTATGCATGTTCACAAATGATTCCTCGGGCAGCTCCAACCCCAAGGCAAGGAGTCTAAAACACTCCGGCTTAGTCCACGCAGACGTAGATTGATCTAGACAGCCCGAATACCTGAGGATGGGGTGCAAAACGTTGAAGTGATTGTGCTTCGCGAAATCTTCGACTTCTGGGAGCAGCGCTCGAATTGCCGCAGGATGTTCGCGTTTGGTTATGTCTCGGTTTACTTGAATTGAAAACGGTTAGGTCATTTCTGACGGTATTCGCTTGACCCACTATTATAGTGCTCCAATTGATCGCGAACGCCATTGTCGATATGCTATGGAGTGACGCCTCAGTGAATAATAGGCGGCGTCTCGCTGGGGAGATTACCCAATATTGGCGCAACTTATAGCCTTGGTACGATCCAGTGACTTTTATTCTTCCTGCGTAAACTTGTTTCTCTGCTTCGCTCACGTGTTCAAAAGGTATGTTGGCGATGTCGAAGATCCGCTTCGTCTAGGGACCCTGTCAGAACTGTTTCCGGAGGTTGGTTGATTGGGCTAGCTAGACACCTGCTCAGTTGAATACCCATGGTTGATCACATAGAAAAAACCCTGGTTAGTCATGGCATCTGTCACCTGCTTAGCCAACATGATGCGTCCTTCCAAAGTGGTTGCTTCGGATATATCAATGACGGGAAGGTTGGCATAGTCCACTACAGAAACGTCAACCAGGGAGTGCACCACGGTCAGACTGAGACCATACGATCAACTGTCGTCGGAGGGGCTGGGATATATGCTGGGATCTCTGGTTTATACGTAGTGGTATCCATGAGGGCAGTGGGCGAGGTGGGGTTCCTTCATGTTTGTGAAGTTTGGTCAGGTGTCCCGCCGGTAAATACCTCCGTGGCGCCGAAGCGGCAGTCCTTCCACAGGGGCGAGTGAGACGTAGCCCTTGGTTCGTGTACACCTTCAACCTGGTCGATCCGACGACAGTCGATTGCGGGGGGCTGGTTTCCGCCAGCTTTGGGCGGGCACTCATCCGTACCAGGGGCGAGGAAATTAGCATTTGGTAAAGTTGTGTCATTGATCACGTGCTTTATACATGCAAGTCAACGAACCTGGAGTCGTGCTGGATTTGCGACTAGATTCTACAAGTCTCGGGGAGCTCTTACTCGAACCTCATTGCACCAATTCATCGCAATGGACGGTCCACCTCCTCAAGAAGAAGACTTCAGCGCCCTCTCTGTGCCCGATCGGCTCGTACACAAGAATTGGAAGGCACGCGTTAGCGCGTATGAATCACTCATCAAATCCTTCCAGACTTCGGCCTCGGACAACGATCCTGTTTTCAAGCCTTATGTCAACAATCCCGATCTTCTCAGGAAGATTGCCACAGATTCAAATGCAGTTGCTCAGGAGAAAGGCATCGAGTGTCTAATATCGCTTGTCAAGTTCGCCGGAGAAACAGCAGCCAAGTCTCGAGAGACTGTGTTAGTTGCCTTGGTCGATAAGTGTCTAGGATCTACCAGGGCGGGAACCAAAATCAATGCCTTGGAATTAATACTCCAGTATGTCGAAGTCGAAAATGGCGGGGCCGGGGTCGTGGTGAGTGATGGGTCGCCATCCTTTGCTCGAAACGGTAAGGTTCAATGCAGCCCAGGAAAATGTGCTTCCCGGTCTATCTTCAAAGCAGCCGAAGACAGTAGCTGGCTGCGTGCTCGCTTTGAAGGAATTAGTCAGGTGTGTTATGATCTTCCCGATTGTTCTGAAGTCCTGGATCGTGTGTAACTCCTCACAGGAGTTTTGGTTTGCAAGTCATTCCACCGCCGCCTATACTCAAGGCTCTTCCGAAGATCTTTTCCCATAGCGATAAGACTGTCCGTGCTGAAGGAGCAGCACTTACCCATGTCTTATATCAGTACTTGGGTCCCAGTATTGAATCCTGGCTGGCTGATCTCAAGCCAGTCCAAGTTAAAGAGCTCAAGGAAACGTTTGAGAGTATGGAGAGCGAGGGGAAAGGAAAAGGGACAGTCAAGCCAGAGAGAATGACAAGGGTTCAGACTCGCGAAGCTGAAGCTCATGTAGAGGGGTCGGGAGCTGTACAGGAAGAGGCAGCCCGTATGATTTTGGTCAGCTTTTGCACTACCACCATTCTGATCATTGTTTAGCTGTCGAGGACCTCGATCCACGCGCATTTGCTGAAGAGGTCGATATCGTGCCCAGAATACCTAGCGAGTTCCACGCCAACCTTAAGTCGAGTCAATGGAAGCAGCGCAAGGAAGCTTTGGACGATCTCTCTACATTACTATCTTCTACTCCTCGGATCAAGGAAGCTGTTGAGCTCGGCGAATTGGCCAAGGCTTTGGCCACTTGTATTGCAAAGGATGCCAACATCAATTGCGTAATGGTGGCTGCTTCTTGTCTGGAGGAGATGGCGAAAGGAATGATGCATGGCTTTGGGAAGTATCGAGAATTGGCCGTACCGCTTATGTTGGAGAGACTTAAGGAGAGAAAAACCAATGTCACTGACTCAATCGGTAACGCTCTTGATGCTATATTCCATACGGTACGTTTACGATCGTCCCTCGTCAATTTTTAACTTTCGTTTGATTTGGGCATAGACAACTCTCCCAGCTATACTTTCTGATCTTGAACCGGCCTTGAAGTCCAAGAATCCTCAAGTCAAAGAGGGTACATTGAAATTCCTCTGTCGCTGCCTGTCGACATCTACCACTCCTGTGCCCCCTCCGCAAATTAAGCCTTTGGCTGAAGACCTCGCAACCCTGTTAGAAGACGGCTTTGAGGGGGCACGGAATGAAGCCGCGGCTTCTTTCGGGACTCTGATGAAGATGGTTGGAGAACGGCCCTTGAACGCAGTGATGGAGAGCATGGCAGATATACGAAAAGCGAAAGTCAAGGAAGCGTTCGAAAAGGCCACAGTCAAGTGCAAGGCTGGTAGCGCTCCTCCACGTGCCCCTACTGCACCTGTTCCTGCGGCGAAGAAAGCAGTGCCAATCAAAGCATCGTCTGCCAAGCCCACTGAGCCGAAGGTAGCAGATGACAATCCTCCTATTCCTAAGAAGCAGTCAGAAATAGAAAAGCTAGATCGTGATCTGCCTAAGGGACCACCCGGAAAGCCTCCTGCCCGCCTCCTGGTAGGTTTTTTGCACGTCTTCATCGGTCCGCTGCTGATACAAACATCTCGAAGGCCAAAAAGGGGGCGACGCCAGGCGCGTCAGGAACTGCCGGCCCTGTTGTCAAGAAGCCACCTGCAGCAACAGGTAGTAAAGCTAAGCCTCCCCCGCCTCCGGCTGCTAGTGGCCTCGATACTTTTAAGTATAAACATACGCCGGAAGACGCGGAGAGCCTCTGGGCAGAGCTAATACCGGCGAATATTGCCATTGATCTTGCCGATGCGAACTGGAAGACTCGTTTAGCAGCCTTGGAAGAGATGACATCTTGGGTGGAGAGAGAGGTGAACGCTCTCGATGCGGAAGTCGTCATACGATTTTTGGCGAAGAAGGGCTGGGCAGAGAAGAACTTTCAAGTAGGTGGTCTACGTGACTCGAAGACGCTGCATACTAAGCATTCTTATTAAGGTATCAACTAAAATCTATGGTATACTCAGTATCCTAGCCCAACAAAATCCTTCTTTTGGAAGATCATGTTGTGCCTTATGTGTATCTCACTTGACGGAGAAACTTGGGGACATGAAATTAAAGAGGCCTGCGGGGGACACATTGATAATCTTTGCTGAGAAAACATCTCTGCAATTTGTTTTAAGCCAAGGTACGTACTATGCTATGGACTCTATTGTCGGTATTTGACCGTTGGCTCTAGCGTACGACCCCTTGGGCAAACAGAAAGCCCCCAAAGTCCTCGCGGACGCCCTAACTTGGATCAATACAGCTCTAACTGAGTTTGGAATTGCAGGGTTGTCTCTTAGGAACTTCATTGAATTTTTGAAGGTGACGTTAGGGAACTCGAATGCTGCAGTCCGGACGAGCGCAACAAAGGTGCTTGTTACTGTAAAGATGTTCGCTGGTCCCAGTAAGTGAATGTATTCTCTCTCACTCACGTTCAAGCCTCGCTAAAGAACCACAGGTATAAAGGATCTGCTGGAAGACCTAAATCCTCAGCTGCTCAGTACGATAGTATCTGAGTTTGACAAAGTTGAAGGAATGCTTGCCCCAGAGCCTACCCGCATGTCCGCGGATCTCGCCGACTTCACGGCCGCCCCTGGCGGTTCAGGCAAGATTGCCGGCGGCGCAGACCCATTAGATGACATATTCCCTCGCGTTGAACTCGATAGTCTATTGAAGGGTACGACTATCTTGGCTGGTGCTAAGAGCGATGCTTGGAAGACTAAGAAAGAAGCACTTGAGAACCTGCAAGCTATCCTCGACCAAGGAACCAATAAGAGGCTAAAACCGAGCATGGGTAAGTCAGCTGCGTTTTGTGGGAACTAAACCATGTACCATTTAATCATGCTGTTAGGCGAAATTGGTCAAGTTCTGAAGGCGAGAGTTTTGGATACGAACAAAGCGGTTCAAGCACTTGCATTGGATATTACATCTCGGATTGCAACAGGAATGGGGAAACCTTTCGAGAAGCATTCGAGGCTTTTTGTTGCTCCAGTTACGACGGTGTTGGCCGATCAAAAGGCACCAGTCCGTACTGCAGCCCTGCATGTGCTGACCGCTATAGCTATGGCTTGTGGAGTAGAGTTTATGGTAGCTGGGATCTCAACGGGGTTGGAGACCCAGAACCCTCTGCAGAAGAGCACTCTACTACACTGGCTTGCTGATTGGTTCAAAGAGCACGAGCCATCAACATCGTTGGATATTACGAGTTGGGCAGCTCCGATCGTAGCAAGCCTGGATGATCGCAACGGCGACGTGCGCAAAGGTGCGCAGGCCGTTCTTCCTATCCTAATACGATGTATTGGATTCGATCCCGTCATGCAACAAACAAACGCTCTGAAGCCTGCTTCACGTGCAACAGCCGTTCCTCTCATTCAGGCTGCTCGGCTTGTTGATGTCGAACTTGCTGCATCTGCACCGGTACCACCCGTTAAAACCACTTTAAAGGTTGCTCCACCCCAAAATTTATCAGGTAGTCCGCCCCCAGAGCCCGCATCTAATCCTGCACCAACTGCGCCCGTTCCCAAAGTTGCTAGCAAGATTGGTGGGATACGTAGGAAACTGCCGACTACGACAACGTCGCGTCCCGAGTCTCGGACGGAGTCTTTGGCAGACTCAAAACCTTCCGCCGGCGTGAAACGGCCGACTGCTATATCCTCATCGCCTGAACAGCCTCAGCCAGCTGTACTCCCATCCATTCCTTTCACGAGTAACAATCTAGATGCAAAGCGGCTGCGCTTAACTAAAGATGGGCAACGTTGGATCAACGAAGGCGGCCCAACGAGAAAGGATCTTGCAGAATTATTGCAGGCGCAAATGGAGCCACACGCGTCCAAAGAGCTGGTTACTCGTTTATTCAGTCACGATCACAATGCCGTCAACGACTTCGTCGCCGGTCAATCAATGTTCGTCGACTTCTACTCGAATGCGAGTGGAGATGAAAACGTTGAAGCCGTCTGTCTCGCTAATCTTGATTTCCCGTTGAAGTATGTGTCGCTCAGAGTTCAAGAAGCGCAATCCAATCTCGTCTCCAAATGCCTGGATGTGGTGGAGGCTATTCTCGACTTTTTGCGAAATATCAATTATCAAATGACGGAGGGAGAGGCCCTATGTTTCGTACCTACACTTGTTCACAAGGTAAGCACCGATCGCTCCTTGAAAATATACTCAACTTCATAGCCGTGGGGATTGTAGCTCGGAGATGCCCGGGAACCTGTTCGAGTTCGGGTCCAACGAATTTTCCAGGCTTTACCTAAAGTGTATCCATATAGCCGTGTCTTCCAACTCCTATTAGACCAAGGCATCAAGGCAAAGGTGGCCAAAACACGGCAGGGAACACTTGATGAATTAGCCAACATCTTGAAGAAGTCCGGAATGAACGCATGCGAACCTGCAAAAGCCTTTCCGCTTATCGCTTCTTTGATTTCGGATAAAGACCCTCAAGTACGCAAATCAGCACTCAATGTCCTGAGGTGGGTTTACAAGAGTTTGGGTGTGGTACCAGCGCTAACTCCGTTCCAGCGAAGCATATACGTTAGTAGGGGAAAAAGTGTGGTCCTTAGTAGGAACCCTGTCTCCAAAGGACAAGACTCAACTAGAGGAACGATTACGTCGTACGCCAGGACCAAGTTCTCATGATAAGCTGGAATCGACAGCGCCCAATCCGGTCGTGAGTCGTCTGGCAGGCGGCCTTCCACGACCAACTAGTCCATCTGCGGCAGCAACGTCGCGAATTGCTCGCCCTGCTTCCCCAGCTACCTTCAGAGCAGTTTCTCCAGCACCTGCTTCTCGTGCCGAGTCGCCTATCCGAGGCCCTCGGCCAACAGCACAGTCCCCAGTTCCTGCATCTCCCTCAGCTCGAGGTCACGGAAAGAGCATGTTACCATCTCGATTAGGCAGGCCTCGAAGTAATTTTCCAACAATTTCTACAAACGTACTTCGCGAGCCCTTGCACCAGGAACCGGCCCAGCCCTCACCACCTACTGCGTACCAGGAGCTGCCGGCAACCCAGCGGCTCGGGAACTACGATTTGATGACACCGACAGAAGGACCAGAAGATATTACCCTCACTATCTCCACTATCCTTAGCAGTGATCCCTCGCGCAGTGTTGATGCATTGAAGAAGATACAAAAAATTCTCTCTGCAGGACCAGAAGCAGGACCGTCCAACCCCCAGTATCATGAATTGGCAGAGCACACCGAAGGTCTTATCGAATCTGTCACCTTGCAAATGGCTCATATCTTCGAACGCCCAGAAGAGCTGGTTGCTGATGAAAACTTCCGACTCGCAAAACACTTGATTCAAACTCTCAACAATTTCTGCGATCACGGGGTCCTTGCAGAATCATTGACAGTTGATATTCTTACATCCCTCTTGGAAGAGTTGACGCTTAGATTGCTGGAAACCGACGATAGTTCGGTGAAGAAGATTAAAGACCTGTCGCGCTTCATCAACATGATTATCCTGCGGTTATTTGCGACAGGTCGTCGCATGTCCATTTTCCGGTGACTGTCATTCTCATTTCCTCAACTTCAAATATTATCCTGACCCGTACTTCTAGGGCGCTATTTTCCTTGTTACTTCAGATAGTCAAACCTTTCCCAAGCCATGGCACACTACCCGAGTCAAAAGAGGCCAAAGTCGCAGAACTTGTCCTGAAATGTGTTTGGAAATTAGCAAGGAACATCCCTCAGGATCTCGCAGAAATGCAACTTGATCCTGTTGAACTATTCCCTGCAATTGAGCACTTTTTGCAGTCTGTGCCCCCAAACGAGTGGCGAGCCAGAGCAACCAACAAAGTTCCCTGCGGAGACATGCCACTGCGAACGATCAAGGTGATCATACAGCATGTTGTTGGTAAGCAACTAGACTCCAAACTCTAGCCTCCGCTGACCAGGGCTACAGGGCATTATGGAGATGACGTTTATGATTTACTGTCAGCATCATTCGACGACCCCTCCGCGACAATTGTCTACCCTTACGTCTACCGAATTCTTAACTCGGGTACATCGAGGATCCCCGAAGCGCCTAATCGTCGGAATGGTCATGGCACCGAGCCACCGACAAGATCACTTTCTCCTGTTTCCTCCCGCCCTATCTCACCGCAGGAATCTGTTTCAAGTCGGCCTCGGACCAGCCACAACACAAGCCCAAGCTCATCTTCTGTTGGGAATAACGCATTTTCTCCCACCGCTGAGGAACCAGACCCAGAAGCTCAATTGCTCACAATCATTGGACACATTTCAAGTGAAACTACTGGAGCGCTACATAAAGAAGGCGTCACCGAGCTCCACCATTTCCTGAAGGCGCATCCTCACAAACGTCCACGTGTTGAAAAGATGTTGGAATCGACGGGAGCTGCTTTCCAAAAATATATCAACCGTGCCCTCGCTAGTCGAGCCGCAGAAGATAAAGAGAGGGAAGTGGCCGTAGCCAATACCCTGTCAAGTCAGTAAAACTTTCGCCTGTGAAGTCCTTGCCTAATGGTGGTCTTCCTAGAATTGGAGTACAATAGCCGCGAACCCGTTCGTGCCGCTCCCTCCGTAGAAGCATCACCGCGAAGGGCCAACAGCATAGTCGAGAACACCGATCAGGAGAAATTATCACGGCTACATGATATTTTCCAGTACCGTTCTAGCACGCTTAGCAATGGGTCATCCCAAGGACGGACGACACCCACCACGCAGCGGACATCGTTGGATCCATGAGACAGCAAAGCTCTGGGCTTGCCTTATTCAGCACATACATACCTGCATATTATACCCTTGCTTTCTTGCTAGTAGTTACTACCAGAGTGAAACTCGCCGTCTTGTCCATATTTGTACATGTTATCCCCCTTGTCAAGGTAGCTCCTAAGACATCCCCGCCCCACCCAACGCTCCTCACTCGGCCCCTTGTCATGAGCGTCCTTGGGAAGCGCACGCAGCGCCGGGCCTTCAAGTATGATGCTGTGATGCTGTTCTGGCGTACCATTACTCAGATATTTTTCCGAGAAATACGACCTCGCGGTGCTTTCAACATCCCCAGAGATGGTCCTGTCATATTCGTGGGTGCACCCCACAACAACCAGGTACGCCTTTGCTCGTGTGTCAACAACCTTCAGCATGGTCAATAATCTCCCCATAGTTCCTCGACCCTCTCTTACTCTCGCTTGAAGTTTACCGCGAAACCCACCGACAGGTCCAGTTTCTAACAGCAGCTAAGAGTATGCAAAGGAAGTGGATTGGGTTCTTCGCCCGACTCATGGACAGCAGTGAGTATTGTATCCATGGCTAATTGCAGCCAACCAATCTGTACACCAGTTCCTGTCGCTCGCGCCGCCGACTCTACCAAGCCATGTGGTGGCTACATATGGCTATCCCCAGACGACCCTTGCCTCGTTCTTGGAGAAGGAACCCACTTTACGAAGGATTTCACCCCCAAAATGCAAATCATGCTTCCAAAGTCAGTCAATTCCTCGGTGGCCGAAGTCTGCGAGGTGTTGTCAGATACAGAGTTGCGAGTCAAGCGCGAATTCGGTGGGGAAAGCGGAAAGGGCACCGCAAGGATCAGGGAAAAGGTTGCGGAGTTGCGCCAAGAAGGTGTATCTGGTTTGGAATATAAGAAGCTGCCATATGTTGACCAACAGGACATGTACCGACATGTCTACCAATGTCTTAGGGAGGGAGGTAGTATCGGGATTTTTCCCGAAGGTAATGGCTTCAAGTTCATATTACTATTTAACACTAATTATATTGTAGGTGGCAGCCATGATCGTACAGACCTTTTACCTCTCAAAGCTGGCGTGTCTATTATGGCCCTGGGCGCAATGGCTAATGACCCTAATGTTAAAGTCAAGATTGTACCTGTTGGGCTGTCCTACTTCCATGCTCATCGGTTTCGTTCCCGCGCCGTTGTAGAATTCGGTAGCGCACTTGATGTGCCCCCTGAATTTGTGGAAATGTTTCAACAAGGTGGTACACAAAAGCGGGAAGCAGTTGCTAAATTCCTAGGCCTGATCTATGACGGCCTCAAGACAGTAACGATTCGTGCACCCGATTACGACACCTTGATGGCAGGTTTTCCTAGAAACTCGCATTTCTTCAGAGAACTCAATGTTCATGGTAGTTGATCCAAGCTGTCCGCCGCCTCTACAAAACCCCTGGACAGCACTTGACTCTGGGACAAGTTGTAGAACTCAATCGACGGTTACTAGAAGGTTATGACCATTTTAAAGACGAACCCCGCGTGCACAAGTTACGCACCGATGTTCTGAAATATAACCGCCTGGTGCGAGACCTAGGGTTGCGTGATCACCAGGTGCGCTACATTGTTGATACCATGTCTGAACGCTCTAACGAAATTTGATTAGGTCCCTCGTGCTAAGAAAGCTAGCTGGAAGACACTTGGTCTCTTGACTTACCGTATCATCTTGCTCACAATATGGGCTTTACTCGCCTTGCCCGGAACTATCTTGAACGGACCGATGTTCATTCTAGCTTTAGTGATTTCACGAAAGAAGGCCAAAGGTTATTCCTTTCCTCCGTTTCGAGCCAACTTACCGTGTTCATTGACGTCCTTGTAAATAGAAGCACTCGCAGCCTCAGTAGTGAAAATCGCAGGCCGTGATGTCCTGGCCACATGGAAAATATTAATTGCCCTGGGTGTTACTCCTGTCTTGTATGCTTTCTACGCAACCCTCGCAGCTCTCGTAGCCATCAAAGCAAAAGCTCCTATAGGTTGGCGCATTGCGACACCCTTCCTTGTTATTACCGCTCTACCCTTCATGAATTACGCCGCACTCAAATTTGGAGAAGCTGGAATGGATGTCCTCAAGTAAGTGGCTGGGATCCCACCTAAATAGCGACGTACTTACCGGATCAAGGTCTCTACCACCACTGATCATCACCCTCATACCCGGTCAACAACGCTCCCTTAATAAACTCAAAGAAATGCGCATACAATTGGCCAATGAAGTCGCCAGTGTCATCAACGAATTTGGACCCAAGCTTTATGAAGACTTTAACCAGGTATGACATACGTCGTCTTTATGGATATGGCAAAATTCGTTCTCATCCTCGCCACCAAGTCTCGGATTCTTGTTCCCTCCGCCAGCGTTCCCCCGTCAACTGGAACACCTGGCTTGTGGCGTCGTAAGAGTGGCACTGGTGCCGTTGATGCACAAGGGCTCGGACTCACGCATCCAATGACCTGGATAGATGAACGCCTCTTCGGTTGGAGCCGTAGTGCTAAACATGGGACCTTCCGCATGGTCAGGCATTTCCGGCGACGAAGCCAGCCGTATTGGGACGCCAGGCGACACTGACGAGGAAGGACACTGGAGACTATGACAATGTCGTTGGTATTGTTGCATCGAATGAGGATCTCAGCTGCAAAAACAAGAAGCCGGCAAAGCTCATACGCCGACCTACAAAGACTGCGACAGACCCATGGCTCATCTTTTGTCAAGTTGGGACAAGAGCTATCAGCAACTACACCTCACACACCATCTGACAACATGAACGGTTTACATCCTATCGACATTCATAGAAAACGGCGGGAGAGCCTATCCGATAGTGTCGCCGTCAAACGCATTGCTGCGTTGGATCCTCGAGAGGACTTTAGCCATGCTACTCAGGACTTGAATTGTGAAATTTCCGAACGCAGGGAAGAACAGTGATCGAAATGATTTACTTAACCTTCCCTGAGTTTGACTTCTAATGCTCCTTCGGTATGATCTCCTACCGGGCTATATGTTTCGATTATCGTACAATTGGTGTTCTCCCTTGTCATACAGGAATGGTATTTTCCCAGATAGCACGGCCTAGGACAGTCCATACTCAAACAATTTTTCTTTTCCCTGCCGTCAAGACCTCGACACCTGTCTCTGTAATCCTGAAAGTCGAAATGAGTTATATGTCATCGGAAGCACATCTAAAAAGAAGCATACAAAAGAGTCTCTTCAAACTGAGCACTGCGCTTGCCATCAACTGTCGTAGCAGTCCAGTTGTCAGGCCAGTGGACGTCACCCCAGTTGTGGCCTAGGTTAAGCATCTTGAGAGTATCAGTCAGTTGGACGCCAAAGTGAAAGTCGCTTGACATACTGGTTCTATCGTGAAACACTACGGTGACCCTAGTCAGCTGAACGTCACTCGAAAGGACTGGAGTCCGAGCTCACCATTCCAGGCTTCATCGTTCCAATGGCTCTATTTTTTGCATAATGGGGAATGTTAGGGGAGGGATGGAACAAGTCGTTGATGCCATGGCCCGTATATGTCCGAACAACGGCACAGCCGTTTGAACGGGCTATCGGCTCTCTGTATCAATCAATGAGGAAGTCCAAATATAACGTCACAAACACCACTAACATAACCTTTCCAACGTCGCGGAACAAAGTGCCGGGTTTGCAAATAGCGATAGCGGCGTCCAGCGCCTCTCGAGTGGTACGAATCAATTTTTTGGAGTCTTCATCGATTTCACCAACTGCATAAGTCTCATTGAGATCACCGTGGAACCCTGTAACGCCCGTCAAAAACACAAGCATAGGACAGGAATACGTGGACTTGCCCTCGTAGTAACACGTCACATCTGTGCAAAGGTGAAGTACACATGAGTCCCCCTCTCAGCGGGTCATAAGAGATATAGTCACCAATATTGATGATATCTCCCTCCTGCAATTTTCTGTTGTCAGGAATACCGTGACAGATCACTTCGTTCACTGAGCTGAGAAATGGCGCCGACTGGGTGAGCGGCTCAGTTGGGAAAAGCCATGAGGTAAAACATACGTGCAGACAGACTTTGGGAACTTGCGGTAATTGAGTGGGGAAGGATAGGCATTTCGCCCAATGGTAGCCTTATGTACTATCTCGTCAATCTCATCAGTAGTTATGCCTGGTCGGATAGCTGCAGCTGCGATGTCCAAAACTTCTCTTGCTAACTATTTTGTATCATCAGCAAGTTTCTGTCAGAAAAATATGCTTACAACTTACTCTGCACACCGTTCGCATTTTCTCCTGCTCTTCCAGGCTCAAGATACGAGGGGGCTGCCCTGCTCGTCGCACCTCAGACTTTGGGACACCTGCAGAGCGTTCATTTTGGGTGTGAAAAATATTAGGTTTACTCTACCATCTTCCCAATAATCAGGTCTAGGTATATGTTCTGGAACTTGACGCTGTAGGCGAGAGAGGATATAGTGGACGCAGGCTCCCAGTAAAATTGAAATTACCCCAAGGGATATAGGTTTGATCTATCCGTGAAACATGCAGGTTAGCTACGGGGGGACTTTGGAACCTGTCTTCACGTACTGGGGTTGGTTGGTAGGGACCCTGACTTCACCAGATCGTGTATGAGCTTGTGTTTTTTCTAGTAACTCTTAGAAGAGACGGAAGACCAGGGCGTTCGTAAGACGTACCCCTATTCATTGCATTGAGAAGTCAAAAATATGTATTAAATTATAGCACACACAAAGATACTCACAGGCACCCTTGAAGCACTCCTGGCCGCAAAAGAACGATCCTTTAACACCTAGTCTATCCAGCCCGTCGGGTTAGCTTGGCCCGTCGTCAAGGCCAGAAAATAAAAACTGACTTGTTGCATGTTGGACATTCAAGGCGCGAGGGGGGGTTTCCGTTGGAGCAGGACTCATTCTGGCAGACGACTGGTGTGGCCATCTTGAGCAGTCGCTGTGGTTGTCAAGCACTGCTGTGGAGGATCTGATTTGATGAGTGTTCAGTTACGTAAGAAACGCGTTACATTTTGGAGTGTAATGTATTACGGGCGAGGATAGTACTAGTAATCGGGCAAAAGTGTATATGCGTATTAAATTAGCCAGGTGATAGGCATGCAAAACTAAAAAGAGTCTATACCAACTAAACCGATGAAAGCAGTATTGGGACAGCAGGAAAGGATGAAGAACAAGGATTATCAATTTGCAAAAAAAAAAAAACATAAGGATATGGTGAACGCATTTTGGGGAAGTGGGCTAGGAGCATCAAAGAGAAAAAATCAAAGAATCGGGTAGGCTCGGCTGGCCCACCCAAGAAAAAGGGATCAGGGAAATGGCTGGGGATCAGGACCCGTGAGGTAGCACTTCAAGCTTGTATGCAACTTTGGTATCGTCAGATGCTTTTCGCAAGGCCTTGAAGTGCGACTGCCCAAAAATCTCCGTGAGCGCTGCCTCGTGTTCGTTGATCCAATTCACAGATGGAAGCCCACGAGTCGTTCGGTAGATGCCTTGAGGAAAGATTTCATCAAAAACGAGTGTCACGACACCAGTTAGAAGACACTGGATCAGACTCAGAATATCATGTATAGGAGGGCAAATCTTCCGGACGGATTCGAATATATCGCTGTGGAAGACCATTTCCCATTGGACCCGTCTCTCGGGGGAGAAAAATGAGCTCGCATGGACGGGAAGTTGAAGTTTCAACTTCGGGCCTGCAGGCAGACCGACGGTAGAACGCCATATAGAGGTTGTTTCGAGGGAAAAGAGGAGTCGATGGTCAGGGGTTGGGGCTTCTACCCATTTGTATTCCCGAACGAGGCGGATTTTGAGCTGTTGAAGCCAACGGTGGGAGCGAGCGTATGTTGCACCGAGGGCCTCTGCAGTGGTGAGTGGTATGCGGGTGCGCTGAGCCCAGTCATCCATGTTTCTCACGTCGCTGGAGAAGACGACTTCGGCTTTAGCTGAGGGTCCTTGCATGTCAGGGAATGAATAGGGGTCGCTGCAAGGGCGAGCTGCAAGGAATGGGGCTATAAATTGCACAGAAAGACGTAGGGACTAGGGTTGCTTACGAGAAAGCGCGAGCGTGTAGTGTGGGCGGAAAGAAGATCGATAAGAGGAGGCCAGGCGGCGAAGGGCTGAGGGCTCTTGGAGGATGCGGGGTGGAGGTCAGAAGGGAGAGGGGGCAACGTTCATAATTTGGGGCAGCCTTTTTGTAGTGGGCGGTAGTCGGACCCTGGCAGAGAAATTGAATATTAAAGCGATCACACCCAGCATTCTGCGTCGGGCGAAAATACACGTGTATTCACCCCCGACTGCCTTTTCCTCTTTCGGCCGACAGACCCCCCCACCCCTCCGCCCGGCCACCATCCACTGTTCTCGTCCATCCGCCCACTGGGCATCCTTTGTGTCGCTTCCTCACTCGGTTATGACATCCCAACGTACCTGAGAAAATAACGCTTCGTTGCCGTCGTCAATCTCAAGATAAGGAAATAAAAAAAAAACTTAGCTTGCCACCTACACGTTGACCCGAGCGAAGCTCCGTTCTTCCATATCCATCCTACGTCCACTCCGTGTCATCCTTAGTCGCTTCTGTGTACAATTTCCTCTGCCATTCCATGGCCTTCTTTCCCGCTGATCCTCCAGGCCCGTCGCTTGCCCAACGTCGGGAGTATGTTTTCTGTCCTTTCCGGACCCTGTACGCCATCCGCCTTGTTCCCGACCCTGTATTGTGGTATTCTCCTTGTTTCAGCCTTCCGGAGTTTACCTATTGGGGCGTAGTTCCTCTGACAACCAGCCTATTTAATGACAAGAACTTAAGAACTTGGAACCGAACCTAGCGATCCGTGCCTTTCGACTTTCGTCATATTGTAACTAGAACTGTTTAGCAGCAAGACACTCTTCTTGTTCTCTATCCACAAGGAAAAGGCTGAAAAGAAAACAATGTTCACCTTCCCCGCCACACACCAGTGCCCTCGTCTAATGCCAGCATCTTGCAACGCACCAAATGAATAAACAGGGCGGAAAGTGATACGAAAAACGTAACAACCCAAGGGCCACCTGCTGTCGAAAATTTCCATATTTCCGCGTAGCTTCGTCTGATTTGGCACGGCAACTGGCTTCATATATTTATCGCCATGGCTCTCTTGGATCACTCATTCGTCTGCAGCGTCTTTTGATGACTGATAGCTCCCGTCGCATGATTAGGTTTATGATATAAAGGGTCCAGGACACCCAAGGCCCGAGCTTCTACCAGGTTGTCGAATAATTAGCTTTCCCGGTACTGGGGATTCCCGCGTTGATTATGAATGGGATCGACCTTAAATATAGATTTCGACAAATATATGGGGTGTGGAAGAACGAATGAAAGATAAGAAACTGTGCGTTATCTCTACGAGAGTGGTCACGCCTGTCACATACGGCGTCAATGACGGATTGATGTGCCCGGAAGGCCAAGATGACTCGATCGTAGGTTTAGTCATTGTTGCCGGTCCCAGTTGTCGCGACCCGTAGGTGGGATTCAACGTCATTCTGCCAGTTTTTAACATTCAGTTGTGTTATCAGATAAATGGGAACATCACTCCCACCCGAGCCAGAGCTTCCAACCTCGAAGCGCGAAAGTGAAAACCAAGAGACAATACTACAGTTCGATATCCACGATGCGTTTCAAAAGATCTTAAAGAATGAGCAGGTATGCCGCTACGCACGTCTTTCACGCTACCTCACCACCTGCAGATCTCCCCACCCTTGGCCGCTATTTTGGCCCTTACAGAGGTTATCGACAATTCTCAAGGTGATCCCATTTTTCAAGCATGATACCAGGTGGCTGATCCATCCCATAGCCGGAACAATGTTTGAACTGGTCAAAGCTCTCAATGACGGCGCAGAGACACTGAAACAACGGACCTCCAATCCCATTAGCCTGAATGCTGGTTGTGAATTGTTCATCGCTTTTGTCACATTATTCCCACATGATTCCGCGGTGCGTCCATGAAATCAATAAACCTTGATTGAACTATAGGATCCCTGCCCCAAAGCAGACCTTCTCGGATCTCAAGAGAGAGCTTGTTCGGCAAGGGCAGCAATACGCGGCCGAAGCACTGACGTATCGTCAAAAGATAGCAAACTTGGTCATTGGGTTCATCAAGGACGGCTCAGTGGTGAGCCTTCCTGAGCCCAGCCCATCTAGGACACTCTAAACATCATCTTAGATCTTGACCCATTCCTACTCCAGAGTGGTCATGCAGACCTTGCTTCTAGCGCACAAGCGCAAACGGATATCCGGTCTGTAATACCTGAATGGATTTATGCCTTGTCTGTCTATCCTGATCTTGCCATATCCTATAGTCTTTGTGACAGAAGCGCGTCCTCGTGGACTTGGGTTCGTCCCTTCGGTTCTTTCATTGATGATATTGCTCATCTCCTCAGAATCAAGACAGCCGAGGCGTTAACTGCTGCTGGTATACCTTGTTCCGTGATATTAGATGCTGCAGTAGCATATGTCATGGACAAAGTTGATTTTGTGCTAGTCGGTTCAGAGGCTGTGGTAGAGAGTGGTGGCCTCATCAACGCGGTTGGAAGTAACCAAATTGCAATCATTGCAAAAGCCGCAAATAAGCCCTTCTACGCACTGGCAGAAAGGTCAGCATCCCCATCATTGTGTATAATATGGGCTTATTCTCCGCATTTAGCTATAAATTCCACCGCCTGTTCCCTCTCTCGCAGTACGATTTACCCAGCCATAATTCGAAAATCCTGTCCCTTACCCGAACCCTTCAACCTGATTCACCTGGGCCGGTTGCTGAGGACTCAACCATGGGTCCATGTTCCGATGATGAAAAATCTAGTGGCGCTTTTTCAGGGCCTTCCCTCCCCGCAAAAATTACTCAAGATCAAATTTGCCAAAATAACCCAAATGTCGACTATACAAGGTACTCTACACACTTGCTTTTCCGTACTTTTCTTGATGATTTTTTTTGGACTTAGGCCTGACCTTATTTCTCTGGTGTTCTCGGATGTAGGAAGCCTCACACCTGAAGGTGTAAGTCAGTACCTCGTTGGTATGTTTGCAGGGTAAGGGTGCCTCGCCCGGTGCTGGGCCCCAAAAATGTGAGCCGTAGCCGTGTACGAGCAACTGCGATTGTGATGAACCTGACGATGGAGGTTTGCGATAAGCGATGGCAATGACGTGCTTGAGGTGCTTATGACTGGTGTCTCTGCACGAGATTCGTTAGAGAAACTGATGGACAAAAGCCCACATGTATGAATATTAATATCTCGTGCTGTCCACGACATAAACATAGGTGTTACCACCCTTCGTTGTTGATTTATGGATTATTGAATCCTGAAATCCTGAGAAGGCAGCACCAACGGGGAGTCTCCCGTGGCTTACCTACCGTACGAGGGTGCTTCTCTGGCGGCATGTAGAACACCGTTGGTATACCTCCTGCCGATAGACCTTATGGGTAGCTCGTTCCTGATTGGACCTTTCAAATATGACGACATACACTCCTTCGCTTCGTGGAAGAAGAGAGGAAGGAACAAACCCATGTGTCTGTATCTAGCGTTTGTGTTTAAAATTTTTGACATGGTTTGACAAAGGGCAGGGTGGACGAGATTGCGGGGCGCGAGTGGACCGTCGGCGCCACGGACCCTAGCCCAGATCGGTTGACCTCTACCCCGATGGCGGATTCAGTTGCTGTTCAAGGCAGCCATCTGTAAGTAGAACAGATGGTATGCTATTTTGGTCCACCCTCTCATTCAGAGTGACAGGCCGAGGTGATTGATCTACATTAATCAGTTTCAACCGTTCCTTGAATCCAAGCTACAGCGATCGGTAGTTGTTGGAGAGTGCCCGTTTCTTCGCGGTATAAATTATAAATGTAGGCATGCTCAGACCTGCAGCCCTCTTCGCCTGTCCTCTGCAGTCCTTCTCTGCTTCCTCATTCTCCCTTGCGTTGTCCCAGCGATGTGTCGATGGCTCCAGTGAGTAAACAGTGACGCTGGGAAACCTATTCATTATTGCGACTGTAACCGTTAGAGTAAAGCATATATATTCATCATGCGGACATGCTACCGCCGTGGTATGTGGGCATTTAAGCTCCCGTTGCAACCACGAGCCGAACCTACTTTATAGCCCGACGAACTGGTAGTCCAATTTTCGACTTTGAGAACCCACCGTATTGAGTGGGGTGACCCGTAGATGAAATGCGAAGACAGATACTGCAAATTCAGCCCCAAACATCCTCTGGATTGTGGGGCTAATTGTGGAAAAACATGTTGGCAATAGTAAGCTGGATCTAAGGGGTAACGAGAAAAAGAGCGGAAGGGCTGACACAGCTTTCGATATCATCAGTCGTCAGTTTCCGCAACAGTACGGTGGGTGTCACATTCAATTTCAGCTGTGAAGTTGGTCACATATCTCTATCCAGATCTCACTCACCAAGGGCTTTGTCCGGATTGCATTAGACAGGAGGAAGGCAAGGGGTTCGGCCCTGGTGGCGGTAGAGGTTGATTGCGATCGAAAAACACAGAAATTGACAGGATACGATAATAGTTCCATGCAGCCCATGTAACACGAGATATTCAGTCTAGACCTCTTACATGAGATCAGGGAGTTTGACAAGGAGGAAGCGTCACAAAGGAGCGTGGAATACGGAGGTATTTACTGAGGGAGAACTTCTGATCCTCAAGGTGATAGACAAGAGAGGCCAAAAAAAGATGTCAAAAATTTGACCGAAACATGACAAGCTGGGGGAGTTGCGGTCGACCAATAGAAAGTGACGCCAATCAAACTGTTCACTGACAGAAACCTTTTCATTTAAGTTAGGAAATTGACCCGGAAATTTCCAGGCTGACAGAGTGCCAAATGGGCGGATGAGCCTGGTGATTGGCGGGACAACGAAACATAAATGACGCTATGGAGGGAGAGGCGATAGCATCTAATCGCTGGATCATTGGTGTCCTCAGTGCATGCCTCTGACACGCGTTGACGATGCAAGAACGACCATGACGAAATGAAGTTCGAATACCCTGGAGCAAGGTCAAAACAAGGCAACAGCATTCCAGGATGTTTCCCCCATTGCGTAAATGCGAGCCGAGGGCGTGTACACGACATAGCAGAAAGGGTTCGAGCCTTGCATGGCATTGTGACACAGATGGCCCGAGTTGGTATCTCTGATGGGCTGCGCCAAAAACAACAACAAAAAAGAAACAAAGCCAAGCTTCGCGGGACGTGTCGAGGAAGCGAGCCCAGAACACCGACGGAAAGACATGCGTTAGGCGGGGGGGGGGGGGAGGAGGAGGACTGAAAGTCGGGCGGAACCCGGTAGAGACGCTAGGGCTATGGCGCTGTATATTCATGAGAGTGCTTTCGGAAGTGCGGGACCGAAGGAACATAGTGGGGAGCCGACCCGGAGGTGTCAAGTTAGTTTTGGCTGTCCTCAGGAACTTGTTCGTCATGGGGCCTGGTGGTGGTCCCTGAACGATGTTGAGAAGAACATAGCTTGGACAGCACCGAGAATCCGGCGAGGGCTGCTATCACACTTGGACGTGATGCGGTCCAATTCTATCAGGTCGTGCAGTTCACGGGCTGGACATGTTTTCCTGTTACCGCTTGGAGGGTGTTACGTAATTTAGACCTATCAGTTTGTCGCGAACCGCCACTCGACCCGGCTGGTGCAGACATGAACCCCAGCTCACAATGGCTCTTCTCCTTATCAGCCCTCCGTGCCACACCTTCCGAGTCGTCTCTCCAGAGAGAACTCTATGATCGAGCCAGGGGTGTGGAGTTTCTCTTCCGTCTGGGCTCGTCGTTGGCACTGTTCGTCGCCCTGTTCTCTTCAGCACAAAAAATCATGTCCTGAGTAGACTCTGATGCCGCATGAACACCATAGTCCGACTTCAGCCATGTGTACTTCCGCAACATGGTTCCACCGTTTCTATATGCGATACTCCATGAATGACTATCATCGTCAGGTAAGAGGCCAGTCCCCCTTCCTCCAAGCGTGTATACATATAATATGCATCTTCAGGACGTAGCTGCTGCTTGCATCTTTCTTGCCACCAAGACCGAGGAATGTGGGCGTAAGCTTCGAGACGTTGCAAGAGTATGTCAAGCCAAGGTCCGCAATACGGATGTGAATAACATTCCGGCGGACGGAAAGGTGCGCGCCGAGGCTGCTGCTTCTTTCATATAACCAATGTATTGGATATGCAGGAGGTAGAGCAATGTCAAATGGCTATCCTTCTTACTGAGGAAGTATTGCTGGAAGCCATCTGTTTCGATTTCGTTGTTGAAAGCCCCCATGCCGAGCTAGTCGACATCTTTGATGCGGCGGAAAGTGATGCTCTGGTGCAAGAGTATGCCTGGAGCATTGCCCATGATTCGTCAGCGATCCGTATCTATCCACGCGCTTCCTGCAATCTCACCCCAACTTTAGGTATCGTACCCCCTTGTGTGTTTTGTATCCGCCAAAAGTCATTGCTGTGGCTTGTTATATCCTCGCGCAGAGGGTCCATGACGGGCCTAACTCTCCCTCCTTAGACGCTCGCGTCTCTACTACTGCTCCTTCAATGTCCTTGCCAACCCCACCAACCCATAAGCCCCCATCACCCGACGCTACAAGGTTTGCCGTGGAGCATTTCCAACTCACTGAGGGCGAGCTTTTGTCCGTCGCAGGTATGGGTCGAGAAATTTTTGGGAGCATTCTCAGTCGCCTCACTTCGTTGTAGCCGTTTTGGGCTTGCTCCTAGACTTCTACAGCGCGCAGGATACAGCCTCTCTGTACCCATATCTTTCCGTCATCAATTCAGTAAGTCTGGATTGTATAGCATATAAAGGCGTCTAATACTTGATAGACACAACCGCCAGTATCCTCGCTATCTAACACCAGGCTGTACACGTCATTCTCCGCAATGGCCCAACCACCAGTGGTAGAAGCCATAAACCAAGAGACTTTCGATAACAGGACACCTAATTCCTCTCACGGCGGACACACCCCTGCCGCGCACACCTCGGGAATACGAAACTAATTCGAAGATGACACAGAAAAGTCCCAGTTGCATTTGCTTCAAATCAGCCATTCACCCTGAAATGGTCTGAAGACCTCTTGCGGTAATCTTGATCCGCCTAGTATCCGGTTGGATTCGAGGTCAACCTCGCTGACAATCGATTGCTGCCACTGTCGAATGAATTCAACTAGTACGGGTTTCTCCCTTTCCGCTGGCGCAGGGATATAGTCCTCAATGTTTAGGTGCGATACGCAAGCCGACATCGAGGTCAAGCGCGCCGATGTGGCTGCATCTTTCAGAATATAAGTGGATAGTTCGAACATCACATTATAATAAAATACCTTGGCTTTTACCCCCCCAATTGGATTCCGAGTCCGCTGGCATGGGAATATCACTGCCAGGGTCGGGAAGGACGACATCAGTCTTGAGAAATCTGACGGGCTCAGGTACCTACAGGGGCCGCGACGTATATCAGTTAGATGTATGCGAGGGCAAGTGCGGCCTCGAGGTCCTGGCCTAGGACGTCGTAGAGCCTCGTAGGCATATCGGAATGACCAGGGTTGCTGGAGTTGGTGCAACCCACCTTCGGTACTTGGTAAGTGCCATCGCATTCCATGGCAGATGCCATCCAAAACGCTATACATGCGAGTAAGGTGGGGTTGTGTTCATCTGAGTGCCAGATATCGGAGATAAAGCCCGTGCACCACCCTGGGAGAGAAGCTTAACATCCAGATGCGTGGAGTGGGCTTTAGAGACAGCTTTGCACTTACCCTTGGAAAAAACGCCGAAAGCCCACATGTTATATGATGTGATGATAAACCATCTAGTGTTGTGGATAACGCAAGTGTCCCAAAGCTAAGAAAATCTGAGCGATATGTATACCTAAATACAACAGACATTACCTTAGCCCATAGCCTGTGTCTACTTTGCAGTTCCGAGGGATACGCATGGCCCGGGTTCACGAAAGGGGGGAACTGGAAGAATTTAAAAATTAATGGCAAACCAGTAATGTACGATCATACCGAAGTAGATTTGGCGAATTCCTCGAAATCGGCTGGGGACAAAATCCAGGGTGGCTGGTATGCGACAACAACCGGCGTGTCAGAGACCTTGTCTTGGGTATATCTTTCCCAAAGGAAACAGTCGAATATCTGTTGGTCAACTTCTCGCACACGACTACGCCTGAACCTCCACTCGACACTGTCAGGGGAAAGTATGTGGTATAGCCTTTGGGCCGTTCGCAAAGGTAAGGAATCGATTACGGCTGAAAGCCTGATATGATGTGCACCCTGTTTATTAAGAGATCGCCAAGTGTGTATAATGACTCACTGGTGGATGTCTTCTACTGGGACCTCGAGCATACGGGGAGGACGATCCGGTCGTCGTACGTTTAGTGTGATCTTTTCGGAGACGGTGGCACCATTTGGCTCAAACGGTTTGTTGGGGATGTACGTCCGGGCCCCTGTTTCGGTCCCTTTTGAGCCACAAATAGATGATCCCTATGCAAGCCGGTCTCTTACACTCGTCAACTTGTTGGGCGAAGTCAAAGGAATCGATCTGGTATATGTTTTCAAGGCGCCTCCAAGACTCTGATTTAACTGTTAGGTAGTTTTTGTGGCTCTTGTGGCCAGCTGGTGGAGCAGCCGGTGCTCCAGCACTTGCAGCGATGTGGGGAAGTGTGCTGTTGGTCACATAGTCGAGGAGACCGATGTTAGGGTAGCGGGCAGAGTCGAGCATGCTGGTCGTAAAAGGATGGGTGCATTGTTGTTGCACGCTCTGTGTCCATTAAGTATCCAGACGGGTAGTGTCCAAGCGCAGGTCGAGAACAAGGCTGGCGCAAAACGGCAGGTGTTGTTGCCATTTCTGGTCATTTGCTTTCTATTCCGCCTACCGTGGGAACATCCTATAGACAGCCTCTTTGTTCTCTCTCAAAGGCCCCTCCCCCCTCACGACCAGTTACAGTGCAGACACCACACGGTCGTACACGTTCTCGGGTGAGGAGTATGACCTCCCTTCAGTGAAGCGCCAAGATATTGCAATGATATACAGGACAAAATGTGATCATAAAAATCTACACAGTCAAATACGTTTCGACCGGCTGGGGGTGAAACGCCCAACATGCGATACCCCAGTTCTTTTTGGTAATTGAACGGGCGGACCCAGGAATATACTTAGAAGATAATGGGTACGAGGGAAAAGCATCTCTACTTCAGGGACCAGCCAATCATGGGCAAGAAGAAGTGCAAAAGGAACATCTCAGGCCTTCGAAATCAGTCCCAGAGCACCGTTGTGTCATCTAGCAATCAGAACCTGGCACCAAAATCAATAACGGAAACTCAAGGTCCTTTTATTTTGCTTCGTATATATTTGTCTCATTATTCTCTTACTAGTACTGGGGATGGACAAAATACCGCTATCAGTTGGTTCAGAAGCACAATTTTGAAGGTGCAAAGAAGGCTGCTATTGATGCCTTTAATGCATGTCCGGTTGATGTCATTTGTCGGTTCATCAATTGTTTCTGGCGCTTCATGAGTGCTTACCGCATCGGCTTAACAGGGAAGGCGGCAGATTGGGCCGTCCGTAAACAGAAGGGTCATCGGGCTGTTTCCCAAGCTGCAATGATGCATCTCGATACTATCGTTGACCAAAACAACAGTAACTAGGCTAGAATACCCTGTCATGTTCCAAAAGGGGAGGTCGGACAGTCACATCAGTCACTGCGTTCCCACCCAGCCATTCTTCGAACTCCGGCCTGATGCCATCAATGTCAATAGGGGCTCTGACGCAACGCGTCTAACTTGCGCTTGCCAAGAAGGGATTGAAACTCCGACGGGCCCTTCTCGGCGGAGTGACAAAGGGTGACATTGTCTTTCTTCACATCCACTCGATATTTTTGCTTCAAAACACTTGGAAACACGTGGAAATACATACAAGAAGCTAAATACAAAACATTGTAGCGATTGAGCCAGTGGAAGGCGAGATATAAATGTTCGTCCGACCTCTAGTCTTGTCCGACCTCCCAACCGACCATAGTATGGTAGGGCATCAAACCCTATGCAGGGCTCTGGCAATTCACGTTATCGCCGCGAGCTTTGACGAGGCAGATTGAGCACTCGGTATCCGATATCCGGATTGGATTTCTGACGGGAAGGGCCATCAGTCGTTTGCAACTGCCTCGACAAGCTGCAATATGAACATCATTATTGAAGTATCCGCAGAACGAGTCCAATGAGAATATCCACCACTTGTGCCGTGCACGTGTCTCCGGCTAAATATGCAGTTATGTCCGAAGCAGTCATGAGTGTGAGTGGACATGGCTTCAAAGTGCTGACAAAGAGAGTGGTAGCGGCCATCAATAATCTGTCGAATGCCGTGATTTTGGATAAGGAAAGTCTGTGTAGATAAAACAAACGAACATTGTGGCACATTTGAGTTGTGGGGAAGTGACGAATGCGGGGAGTAAGCGTAGGTTATATACCTGCATAGGGGCTACCAAGCCGCCTGTGCTAGCGGAACGACCACGCCTAGGAAGGCTGCCGGGGCCTTACCCTCATGAGCTCCGCACGTTGATCTAGGTAGCAAATTTACCTTATGTGTATAGCTTCTTTAGTTACACCCACTGAATCTCGGCCTGGCGTTACTGCCAGAGTCCCGCTGCCCTGATACATGTGTGGGTTTTACCCGCTCACAATCAATGCAAAGTAACGGGACTTACAACGTCGATGACAAAAATGAGAGGTTACATCAAAAAGTTGGTTTCAGGATGTCATATAATAGGTCCCCCTCCGTTTGGGGGGAGGCGGCCCCGATCTTCGAGCAAAAAGCCAGCATAGTTTGTGAATCCATGAGGCAGGGCTAGCGATTTAGACATCTAGGGTAAGAACCAAGTTCCGACTTTCAATAAGGTGTTGCTCAGTCTGCGATGAGATGAAAGGGCGGTCTTTGAGGCCTGAAAAAAACGAGGCAGGGTCCAATATATCTAGTTCATCTGCCCAGTTATCGAGCTCGGTGATATTAGAGGTAGAAACAACCATCTAGAGCGGTTAGGTATCTAAACACGAGCTTAGCCCGGTAAACCGGGCAGTTTATGCTCCACGATCACGCATTTTCATCACTAGCTGCACCTTTTTGCGAACCTGTGAAACAACCAGTCGCGCAAATTCAATACTGGTAGTGCCGCTGAATAGTACGACATACCTCGTTGGCAAATTGATTTCGCCAACGTTCGCTCGCAAGCCTTCTGCGTTTGTATCCCTTTTTCTCGTGTCTGTCGGTCATCCTCAATTGCAGCCTGACTTTGTTCCGAGCAAGGATACCATCGAGAACCCTCAGAGAGTCGGACATGCTACCCCTGAAATTAACAGAGCGTCCTAGTATCATATTATAACCTGAAACTCCAATTCCGGAGATAGACCACGCACCAGAGTACGGATTCAAAAAGGTATACGCTGACGTGCTCGATTTGTACTGTTTCGAGTTGGCGTACCACCTGCCGTCGTTGGAGGCCTGGACTTCGGAGTTATTTACAACTCGCGGTGGATCAGGCTGTGGTGGGGTCGCAGTCGAGTACCCCCGCAGACATGCTGTAAGCGAAGGCAGGGACGACGGAAGGCGCGTAGGTGAGGACGAGAGGCGTGCAAGGCGACAGATGGCGAAGAGTCCCGATGATGACATTAGCACGAGCAACTAATGGCCAACAACAGG
This sequence comes from Lepiota venenata, assembly GCA_004296355.1. Taxonomy (NCBI): domain Eukaryota; kingdom Fungi; phylum Basidiomycota; class Agaricomycetes; order Agaricales; family Agaricaceae; genus Lepiota; species Lepiota venenata. Next base: position 1,931,321 of record RCFS01000003.1, read on the forward strand.
AAAATGCAAAAGGGCAGGCTACGTCACGTGGTTTAGGCCACTCCCTATCATCGTTCCTCCTCTCCATCGCGCCATGTCTTCTGACGCCCTAGTAGAAGAACTAGAAGTTGGTTCATGTTTGCATCGTAAATAATAATAATAATTGATTTGTGTCGTGCAGGTTTTGGAAGCTATCTACCCTACAGAACTCACAAGTTGGTACCCATGGAATTAATTCATAACCAGGGTCCGCGGCACTAAGATCCTTGCAAAGAACTATCCGACAAGGTCATCCAGATTGACACAGGACCAGACGAAACCGAAGACGGTGACGAGAATCGTGGGTCAGCGATAGCTTCTCCCCAGTGTCATCGTATTCAACATGGAAATAAGCTAGTTAACATCGCGCTTGAAGTCCGTTACACCGATGGCTATCCCCTCACTATACCAGATCTCTCTTTAGAGCCCATCGATTCAGAATTCAGTGATGAAGAGATCGAGCATCTCCTCGAGGGGCTGCGCATCGTGGTGAGTTCGATCCCGGGCGTTGACCGATGATGGCAAATAATGATTGCGGCAAGGGCGAAGATAATGTGGGGATGGCCATGACGTTCACCCTTGTTTCTCACCTTCGAGAACAATTATCAAGGCTTCTTCGGGAACGCGTTGAAAAACGTAAAAAGGAGGACCAAGAAAAAGAACGCTTAGAGCTTGAGGTATGATTTAATATCTCTCCCAGGCTCGGCGCTTCCCTTCATTCCCCAAAAGGCTGAGGCGGCACGCACACGGGGAACTCCAGTCACAGTGGAGTCATTCAAAACATGGAAAGCCAAGTTTGATAAAGAAATGCTCCAGAAGAAGGCTCAGGAAGAAGCAGAGGTATTGAAGGCATTGACGCCCAGAGAGCGCGAGGAGTACAAAAAATTTGCAACACGGCTTAGTGGTAGGAAGACCAACATCGTCCTGACTGTATGCCTTTTCTAACGCAAGCTTTGACTACAGGTCGGCAATTATTTGAGCGTAACAGACACCTCGAGGACGAAAGTTTAATGGAAGAAGGCACGGTTTCTGTTGATGCCAGCCAATATGAGAGGCGGATAGTAGAAGAGCAAGAAGAAGACGAAGGCATTACGTTCAGTGATAGCGACTGATTAAACATCAATAAATAATTCTACACGGATTCTATGCGGTCAAGCTACTGCAATATCTTATAGCCCTTGCAAGATTCCTGCTTCGCCGCCGTTACCTACAATGACGTCCCCATCTTGTACCTCCATGCAACCTAAATGAGGTAGCCCTTCCTCCCTCAGCCACCCTTCTTCATCAGTCAAGATTTTTCTCCCTCTCGGTGCAGGGCCGTGCACTACGTCATCTCCCATTAGTTTAAGCCATTCTAACACCGGCTTGGTTGTCCAACGTTCGACGAAGCCGGCCTCACCGCCGGCTTGGAACCAACCAAGATGCCCGCCCCCACTAGTAAGTCCCATCACCACAAAGGGATTGCCCGCGCCGTCCATTGGTACGTAGCGAACAATAGGGTCATCAGCAGCATTAATCGCGAGATACGGAACACGGATATCCTTGACCATGTAGTGGCTTGAACCCCATTGGTAGTACTCCCGCGACGATGGAAACGGGAACGTAGGAGTCGGACCACCTGCTATTCTTGTAAACGTATTATCGAATTCCTCCAATGTCGGGTTCTTTAGAGTTATTGCATCGGTGGCCGCCCTGGCTACGAAGTGGTCTGGGTCGGTCACCATTGATGTATAATGGCGCTTGAGCAGATTCAATAGATTGCTCCCCATGCCTTTCGAGTAAATGTGTTTCCCGACGAATGATGTCAGCAGCCTAAAACAGTCAAGGTCAGAAAGGATACTAGCTTCATTTGACAGTGAAGAGGCCCTACCCATGGTTGTTCTTCTCTAAGTCCCAGGGCTGAGGTTGTCCGTGGAGTTCCAAAGTCCGATCAGTAACAAAAGATCAATGAAGAGCCTGAAAGTGGGGCTTACACAGGCCAGCGCACACGCAGCATGGAGCCGAGCATGTTCTTTGTCCTCACCAAGATATCGTGTGATCACGTTGGAGCCAAGTGAGAACCCAAGCGCTAGTAACGGTGCTTTTGGGTAGCGACTCGCAATATACAATAATGCGTTACGGGTATCGTCCGTGTGACCTGCAGAATAGAATCGCGGACTAGTGATAGGAACTCCGGCACCTTTAAGCAGAGTTACATGATCAGAAATACCCCATCGACAGCGTTCCTATTTGACAAACTTACATCCTCGGAAGTTGATCACTACTGCGCGATATCCTAACCCTCCCTTCTCTTTTGGTAAGATCGCTTGGCTGAGGATCGCTCGAACGTATGGTTCGTGTGACCCTTCACAACGTTAGTGAATTAAAAGGGGGACCAACGAATGATGTAGTCACACCTCCTGTCAAACCATGCTGGACGATGATAACAGGCGTGTCGTCCTCCAAGTGTCGGTCGGCCTCTGTATCCGCAGGAGTAAAGTCCAGACCGCTTTACGACGTATGTGATTAGACAGTGCGGATACTATATGAGCGTCTCGGGGACCTACAGGGTGCCGCCATCTACAAGTCGTAGGTATGTCCTGTAGAAATCGTCGTAAGTCAATAGAGAAGCTAACATTGATATATATATACTCCCCGTTTGTATAATACTTTTTCGTGCTTTGAAAAGTCGCCCAACACACAATATATGGTCTGAAAGTGGCCACTGTATGCGGCGTCTACCCATCAGCGTACATGTGCGGGTGGCTTATGAAGGGGCTTCACTGACCTAGGAAGCCACCATAATGGCTTGAACTCCGCGAACAAGCTGTTCACCCTCGCCTCCAACAGCTCGCGATACGAACGGTGTTCCAATACGCCAGAATCATCCTCGTCCCTGCGTACGGGAAGAGTTACAGGCTTTTGCGGGAAGTGGATAGTCGTGTTATAATCAGGGAACTTGCTGCTGGCGATAGAGAAGAAGGCGGTCATGGCTCCGAGGCCGTACAAACTAAACAGGGCTCCCATTCAAATGTCAACCGGTGGGTGTTGCGACTAATCCACCGCCGGAGACACAGAAGGAAGACGAGGTCTGGATAGAAGCCTTCAATGAGGAGCACAGAAAGGACAGGTACGGTACGTTTGCGCAGTGGTCCGAAGCTAAAAGTCGGGGAAAGCTCACATCTGATACTGCCAACGAACGTCCGAGGACCTTGGGGACAGTGCATCACTTGCACGTGTCCGGATTCGGCGTGTCAACACCCGAATAGCTCTCTGACATCTCCGTTGGTTTTACTAGCCATCCTGTGCTATTTTTTTTTTGCATGAGAGCTGTACCCAACAGAAAAGATAGTATAGCAGACCCAACCTAGCGGAGCACCGACAGTGCGTGGCGTGATGTTTCAGCACGTGTTACCCGGTGCCAAGGTGCACCAGTAACACTTGAGCAGAAGGTGGCGTAGTATGTAGCAGGCGTTCCGAGGCTCTCTCAAGTTTCAAGCAATAACCCCGACCCAAAAGTGCAACTATATAGCTATTCGTCAAAATTCTGACCCTAGGATTTTTATGTATTTCATTTGCGTTGCCGCATAGATCGGCTAGTGTTCCATGTCTGGTATAAGAGATACAATGAGATTCAGTATCTCGAGGCGAGAACTACATGTATTATACCTATAAGAGATACAATGAGACTATGGTAATTATTAGCATGCTGTACGAAGGAAAGACTAAGTCATACTCACTTCAGTATCTCGAGGCGAGAACTGAAGTGCTGGTTATCCGATATACGAGATATATACTGACTACATGCACTATTGTGAACAATAGCAGACTATTACATATGGTAATCTTTAAGCAAATGATATCATAGTTTCAGTGTAGCCGCGGAGGTACACAACAGGTACATAGCTAGGCATTAAGTAGACACAGGCGAACAAGTGAAATATATACGCTATTGAGCACATGAGATGTAGCAACGGAGAGCGGGGACCTGAGAGCTCGAGAGCGCGGAGGCTCGGTGCGAGCTTGCGTCGCAACATCTGGAACTAGCAAATTTCCCAGAAATCAGGAGCCTACTTGGACATCAATGACACCAGATGACACCCCACTTGAAATTGCAAATTGCAAGTTATCAAGGGAAAGTGGCCGGGCTCGACCAGACTGACCATTGCTTCATCCAGCCATGGGGACCTTTTATTTTACTTTCTCTGAACCACATTCCTCAGCCTCATCGACCGTCCGTATGAGTGCTGCGATTCATATCTCAGTGGGCGCTACCCAGGGTTCCACGGAACAAGATAGATGTTTTGATACCATCGTCTGCAGAAGAGATTGTGATTCATCTCTCTCACTCATCGATCTATTTCCAAGGGCATGCAAAGCAGGGTGTATTGTCGAAGAGGGCAGCCAGTTGCAAGCTTCCTGCTAAAATCCCTCGAATGTACGTAAACGGGACAGTTGCTCTGTTATATCCTTTTTGGTATACTAGTAGTTCAATGCCGGCGGTCTGTGCTTTGTTTTATATTTCCGAGTTTCCCGGCAGAAGCGACCGGAATTGCCGTGCCACCAAAGAATAAGCAGTAGAATCGATACGTAACTTGCTGAGACATAGCTGCAAGGAAAGTAGGAAGTGAATTAGCAAGGATCTTTGGTAAAGTCAATGGTCATGGGATCAAATCTGCCTACCGCAGTATCACGTGACTGGAAGTTATATCGTGTTCGAGTGCCGCGTTGGAGTCACCTCAAGCAACTGGTCCACTGCCGCCTCCTGTTCCGTTCATCGAGCTGCAAGTGCACTCGGGAGTTGGGCTCTAAAGCTTAACGAGTTCCAACATATGCTATCCTGCCTTGTATGTCCAAATATCTGTGCTGACAACCTAGTTGTTGATCGTGTGCACCATGCACTCAGGGAAAATATGATTGCAGAGGACAGAACCCGGTCTCCGTCTCCCAGCACTTCCTGTACCTCAGATGACGAATATAACAAGGATACTGCGAGAGTCTATTTTGGTCCATTTAAAACACCGGAGAAGAGATTCGCTAGCATCGCGGCTATACCTGGCATGAAAACGGAGGTAACCACTATGTCTACCTTGCAGGATACCCCAAAGCAGTCGGAGCAGAGGTCGCGGTCGTCGTCTTTATTGAGCTCTACTGGGTCTGACGAGTTTAGGGACGTTGAAAGGCTAGTTGGGTTAGGTGAAGAAGGAGAAACAAACAGGATGCATATTGGAACCCCTCAGCCGAACTCTCTACTCGACGATGGTGAGTAACACCCATCTCTTCACAACTGGTCTGTCTGAGCGTGCTGCTAGAGCCTTCCTCTGCCCTAGCTCACCGGCTTCTGCGTGCTCTCGACAATCCATCACCTCCACCTGATCACACCCACTTACCCGAAGAAAATGATGCAGATGGAGCAGACGCCGACGAAGAGGACGAGGTAGATTTTACCGGAGAAGGGGAAGGTGTGCCCATTGCACCTATCTTTTTCCCTACTGCAAACACATCCCAGACCCCGTCGCTTCGCCCCGTCGGCCAGACCAATGACATGTCAGAAGTCGACTTAATGACATTCGACTCGTTCGATGATCGCCTGGAGACTCCCGCCCCTCTCCCCACGCCTTCGGCAGATACACCTCATAGTCCTTTTTCATTCCCAATTGCGACGGTGCTACCGCTTAACGAAACACGACAGGAGGACTCGGAGTCACCCCACGCACACTCGAACATGAACATTTTGATCGATCTCCAAGATGAAGAGCAAGAAATCAACATCTCTCTCCTTGCAGATCGACAAAGGAGGGGCGAGATTGAGGGTGTCGGTGGGCAAATAGTTGTTCCCTCAATCCGGTCTACTTCGACTGAGAAAACGGCTAACATGATGCCCGTGGACCCTCCAGACTTGCCCATGGACCCTCGTGTTCACTCCCCAAAGGGGGGCGAGGTGACTGAAGTAGTCCCAGAAGAATTTCATACGCCGCTACGGCGTTCCTTGCGACCACGGAAGAGTGCTACACCCCATATCCTCAAGTTTTTGGCTGTCGATAGCCCTGACAAAGACCGAAACTCAGCGGACCCTACACCGCATCCAAATACTCAAACACGAAAAAGCAGGAAAGGAAAGGAACGGGTTGAATCGCCGTTCAAATCCATGGTGCTCATGGAAACTGAGGATGCACCCATGGCAGACCCCAAGCCTCCCAAATTGGACGAGAACCAGCCAGAATCAAAAATTCACCGGCGATACTCAAGATCTCCCGTTCGCCAGGAATTCGGGCGAGAGTTAGGCTCACTATCTCCGAACTCGACGAAACTGCTCGCTCGCCTCGTTTCGTCTTCCCCGGCGGCGGCGACCTCGGAGTCGACACCTCTAACCACCACCGAGCACTCGGCTGAGGCTCCAGCTCCAACGCCAGATGCACCCCTTCCTTCAACATCTCAAGCCGTACAGACTGCAAGTGCCCTATCATCCATCATAGAGTCCAGATCCAATTCGCAAGCTCCCATCCCGAGTCCTATGCATGTATCCACCACACCTCGGCGGCTCCATGCGCGCTCACCCTCGAGACCAAGACTACAACCGGTTCCACTGGACGATCCTACTCGCACACCCGCCCGGCGGATTCCTCTTCAACATGCAGTCGCCGAGGGGCTCATATCTCCACAAAAACTTTCTCAAATGCAAACAGGGACGCCCGCTTCATACAGTATATTCAGCGGCCAGCCGATGCCTGTGCTTAATACCTCCCTCAAAGGAGACCAAAGCCCAGCGCGTAGGGTCTTCGCTGGACCTCCCGTATCCGGTCCTAGTGGGAGCAAAATAGCACCACGTTCAGATAATCTCACAAAAGGAAAAGCCGAGTTGAGAGGGCCGTCTACTGATGAATCGTCAAGTTGGCCGGCTGTGGTCACCTCTTCACAGGCGACTACGAGTGCGTTGCGACAAGCTAAACTTCCTTTTGCATTGGCTCCATCCAAAGCACCCCTGGGCAGAGAATCCGATGCAGTAAAATCCGCAGAGGCCTCCATTCCGACAAGTCCAGGGAAATCTTTACTCAAGCAGACGACTAGTAGAATTCCCCGTAAGAAGCCGTATTCCAGACCCAAACCTAGCGCCTTGTTTGCGGAACAGATTGTTGCCAAGAAGAATATCCCGATAAGAGCATCCAAAGGCGCAGCAGATGCAAGTGCATCCAAGCAGCCAATGGTCAAATCTAGGGCAATCATAGTACGTATGTATAAAATCCTAAGTGGTACCAATGTTTACATATCTTATCAGGGGGTACAGAATGAACCTACATCAAGCATGGTCAGATTTACTAGGGCTGTGGAACTAATCAAGCCTGCAACTAATGCATCTGCTGCACCAAATTCTGATTCCCCCCCTCCTGATTCCACCGATTCCCCTCCTGACACCACTTCTGATAATAATGACGCCCCCACTGTCGGAAAGCTCAAGAGAAAAAGGCTAGATCCAAAGACCATGACAAAGTCAAGTTCACGCCCGACAGGAATGCTGCGCCAGGTCCCTTCTATTACCCCATCGTCTGAATCCAATGTGATGCAGCCCACTGCCTCCTCTTCGTTGAGGGCGACTAAACCCCCGCCCAGCGCAAAAATACCAACACAGAAGCCGACAGTGATCAAGTTTAGGCGCGTCATGGCCCCAGTGCCATCTGTTCTTCCTGAGCCGTTTGCTGCTCCTGAAGGACAACCACACCCTCCTACACCACCGTCACATCATGCACATATTGAGCGGAACTCACTCGAATGTGCACCAGAGCAGGTCTTACCACCGAGTGAAGACATTATTTTATCATCGCCGGTGAAAGAAAAGCCCGAGCCGTCGCTCCCTCAACCACCCTCCTTCTCCCAGCTGGTGTTTGTGATGGAACCGGCTCCCCCAGTGTCTCCTCTCCCCGACCTGGTGACAAACATCACGATAGAAGAGCTGGGGCCTAATGTCCGCAGAACAACGCGACCGCGCAAACCCATGCAGGTGCAATTCGTGAACGATATGTCCAGTAACGTTAACTCTACTTCCAACTCTAACACAACTCGCCCGCTTCAGCGCCGCCGTACAAATGTTGCCCAAAGTTTGCGCTCGGATGCAGACGATGTGTTTTCCGGTATGAGCATGAATGCCCTGAAAACACTCACTGCGAACAATACAGTGAGAAACCAGTATTATGCTGTGGCGAAGTTGGAGACGGAGGTTGTGAGGAAGGATGGATTGAGGCCGGAGAGTCCCGCTGTAAAAACCAAGACGATTGTGCAAAGGCAGCAAGAGGAGAAAGCAAAGCAGAGAGAAGAAAGAGCTGCAAGAAGAGCGAGGAGGTGTGTTAATGGGGATAGCCTTTCGAACAGTGGTGAGGGTGGGGCGAATGACGATCTGGAGTATAGAAGCCCGAGCCCTTTGGATCGCACCGCTGGAGCACAAGCAGTGGAGGCTCTCCTTGTGAAACATCGAAGAGGTGCAGGTGACGAAGAGGATTACGAGACCCCTGCACGGAGGTTTGACAAGGAGATGGATGGGAAGAGGAGGGTGAAGTGGGATAGGGGATTATACACCGAGGTGTTTTTAGACGAGGTTGTACTTGGAACAAGAGTACGGTCGAAAGCAGACGGAACAACAAAGGGGTGTCTAGCGCCAACTGCAAAGGTACCTCGTGCTCTAGACCAAAGAACCCAGTCTTTTAACGCATCTCTACACAGACTCTGCGGCTGGACACACTCGGAAATCTCGTGGATGCTGAGGCTCCCCTCACAGATCTCACACAAGAGAATATCGTTGTCAAAAAGTTTATGTATGATGACGATTTCGAAGGGGTTGAGCAGCCAACTGCACCAGTCGTCCGAAACACCCGATCAAAGTCAAAGAAGAGTAAAAGTTGATGATCGCACACCATTTCTCCCCCAAGCCACCTGGAGTTGTCGGAACGTGAGCTGGTTCGTTCACTCTTCTTGGTGCTTTGGTATCTATATATATATATATATATATGTAACTACACGCTATACACACTACAGCTGCTTTCGTCCGACCTTTTCTTTCATACACGTTCCAAACAAAGGGCTATATTTTACTCCTAATGGTTCGGTCTGAGTGACAGGCAAGGAACAAGCAAGTACATGGGTCAGAGGGACGCGGAGGCCGAGAGGCTTTACTTGCCAGTGTTCCGGTAGTTGATTCCGACGGACGCTTGATTGACAGGGAAGATGAGGAGATCGGCGATGTTAACATGGGGTGGGCGAGATGCAGCCCAGACAATCTCTTCGGCGATATCATGGCCGGTCACTGTCGAAAAAAAAAATCAGAAGACCCTAAGCTAAAGGTGTACTGGATTACTGACAAGGCTGGAGACCGTCATAAACCTTCTTCGCAGCGTTGGCATCGCCGCGGAAGCGGACGACGGAGAATTCAGTTTCGACCATTCCTGTTCAAGTTGTGAACTAGGGCCCACCCCCCACGGACGAGCTCGTCACTGACCAGGATCGATTTCAGTGACGCGGATAGGTGTGTTGACGAGCTCCCTTATCAGGGACCCGTTGAATGCCCTGACAGCATGTTTGGTGGCACAATAGATACTGCCTCCGGCGTAAGACTCTCGACCAGCGACAGACCCCAAGTTGATGATATGACCAGCTTGCTTCTTCTTAAACTCTGGTGAGTGGGCGGTCAGTGAGTTGCATTTTGGAATGTGGAGGGTGCCCTGACTCACCTCGTACGAGTAGTTGAGTGATCGAGATCAAACCAAGAACGTTGGTTGCGAACATTGCTTCGACGTCAGCATCCTTGACGTCACCGACGTGCTCGACGCCCAATACAAAGCCAGCGTTATTAACTTGGTATGGCATGTGCCGGGTCAACCTCTGTGTTTAGCCACAGGAATAGGGGGCAGGTCTTTACCAAGAATATCAATGTCATGCAAGTCGTTTGGGACCCTGTCCAAGAGACTCGCAACTTGGGCCTTATCGGAGACATCAAGTTGGACTGTCGCGAATTTTCCGCCTTGGGCTAGGCCGGACTCTTTGTGGGCGGCAACGCATTGCTCAGTCACTGCCTTGAGAGCGTCTGCTCTGCGAGCGACGAGGATGACGTTGGAGCCGGCCTAACGGAGGGCCATCGGCACTCGGATAGGATAAATAGAGAGTCTTATCAGAGATACCTTTGCAAAGAGGATTGCAGTTGCCTAGGCAAGCAAGTGCGGGATAAGCTTCTGCTCCTATTAGTCCCAAAGAACTTACTGCACCGATGCCGCTGCTTGCGCCGGTGACGAGGACGGTTTTTCCGATGAGGCGGGTTGCGTTGAAGACGGACATGGCAATGAGAACAGGCCAATCTGTGTGTGTGTGTGTGTGTGGAGGGGGCTTATATATATCGATGATGGGACTGGTGTGGTTGACCTATCTTTACTCACACCGTTCCATGGCGGGCATTCCGTCTGTCCACCCACGCTGGAAATCACTCATTCAATGGCTGGGAGAGAAGGGCATGGACACCAGCAGCGTCCTCGTGGAGGCCAGAAAAACTCCAGGCAAGAAGGACGAGACCCTACATCTTCAAGCTCTCTGACGACTTATTGCATCAGGCGCCGGCTATGGTCTGTTTGCCCTCCAAGAAATACCACCCTCGACGCCGCTGTTCAAGGTGCCTGCCAAAGCACTGGTGAACATCCGCACCCTCGTCGGACTCTATCCCAAAGCTCGGCCAAAGTTGACAGCCACCCAAATCATGTCACTGCATCTTTTCCTCCATCGACCTATCTCTCGGAACCATGTCTCAACAGACCCTGTCTTTGGTCCTTACATCTCAGTCCTCCCGCCAGATTTCGATGCCCACCCACTGACATGGCTTACAAGACCTCGGGACCCCCGTGCTGAGTCGGAGAATCTAGAGATCGGACATGATTTACTCGAGCATGTGCCCGGGGGTGTGCTGGGGTCGCTTGAAAAGGTGTCCGCCCGCTTTCAAGCAGACTGGGAGCGAGTTTCTCAGTACTTGGTCAGTTGAGCACATCTTGACCTTCGGAATAGTGCACCGCAACCTGCGTTGACGTTCACCAGCGAGACAATCCTAATTTACTTGCGGCCGCGGAAACACGTGGGCGGAAACTCCAGCCACTGGACTCGGCGGCGGTAATACTTGAGTTTTTATGGGGATGGCTCAATGGCAGGTCGTGTATTCCTGTTCTCTGGCATCTGGAGTGCTCATGGGATCTTCTGCATAGTCAACACGCGGTGTATCTACCATAGGCTCTGCCAGACGCGCAAGGACTCAAATAACACAACGATGTGCCCCATCTTGGATTTTGTCAATCATACAAGTCACCTACCCACCAGCTCTCCAGAGCCCTCACGTGCAGAAATCTGGGATCAGGCACCGGCGAGGTCTATAGGAGATGATTTTGTTTTGCTTTCACCAGCCAACAAAACCATGCGGCCGGGGGAAGAAGTCTTGCTGAAGTATGGTGCGCATTCGAACCGAACACTGTTTTCTGAATATGGTTTTGTCAATGAATTGGACGTGGAGGTCTTGACGGACGGACGGTCCGATTGTGAGGCGGATGTCTTGTGGCGCACGCAGCGATTCTTCGCAAAAAGAGGGAAGATTGGGAAGTGGATGGAAAAGCTTCTGGAGACTTCGGATTACTGGGGGTAATGCTTTGTCCAACACACAGAGAATATCTAACGATGCTGACCTTGCTTCCCTAGTGAGTGGACCATACACTCAACACCGGAGTCGGCACACCCATCTTTCCGCCTTGTATCGGCCCTCCGTCTGTATCATTCCGTGCCCTTTGATAGGATTTTACCTCCACACGACGACCATGAGATCGTACGGACGTGGCGTGACACGTTGCTGGGGAATCGGGATATTGTCTCGCCAGAGAACGAGGCAGCATGGAGGGCGACGCTGGATAAGCTATGCCTGGGGATTGACAACGAGACGGGCGTCAACCTGGATAATCTGAATAAAGTTGGGAGGGAGTGGTCCATGGACTCGTGGGTGCATTACATGAGACGGTGTTTGGTTGTGCTCTGGCGCGAACAGCAGCAGGCAGCGTGGTCGGTACATGAGAACATGGAGCGTTTGTAGTACACAAACAATAACACAAAAAAGCTGTGCTCTTGCTCGTCTGCTGGATCATTTGAAAAAACCCCATCGCCTGCTTAGCTTCTTCATCGCCATAATGGCAGCAGAACCCCTCCTGGCCACCAGAGCACAGCGTGCATTTCTCCTCACAAGTGCGTTTCTGTCGTTTGTCGGATGCCAAATGACTGACAGCAACCAATCCGTATGCAGTCACACTCCGTTAGTTATATACCCTGCTTTATCTCGAAAGTGCCCGGAAATTAATGAGTCGCTATCGAGTGCAGAAGCCGCCGTAGTTGTGGCCATGGTAGCAGTCACGTTTGAGAAGGTATGTCCTACTCTCTGGATCCCTTCCGACATCCTTCGGTTGAGAACACCCTACGCCGCGGTAGGTCCGGGGAGAGGTAGATTTTGACCAGGGAAGATACAAAGTACGCCAGTTCTACAGCTTCTTGTAGACGCGACAAGTGCTCAAGGCTAGGTATTAGACGCTGCCATGCTACCTTGCACTGTTCGCATTAGCAGAGTATGTCTCTTCCCCGTCCTTCCTTGTGGGGCTGATCAATAACTGCTCGAAAAGGATTTTTGAGCTTTTAATGGCCATCGATGCGCTCCGACTACGGAACATCATCCAGCTAATCGGCATTTTGGGTACGTTTTGCTCCCCCGAACATGCATTCGGGTCGCTCACACCTATCGCCGACCAGTCTTTCACCTTGCCCTCATGGTATTCGCGGCGCTTCAAGTACATCAAACAAGAACAGCTTTGGTGCTGCAACCGGGTTGTGATTGGCAGACAAGCTTTGTCGTCAGTTCCTTCCAGCATTCTGGTTTACATATATATATATATATTTATTTATTATTTTTGACAGATGTGCGATGGTCCCGGGACGCTCTGGCGCAACGTGCAACCGTTCCTTATCGTCGCGCCATGTGCCATTGCCGTTGCTTGGTTTCTCATGTTATTTTGGATCAAACAACTCTATGCAGAGTTTGGGTATGCGAATTGGTTGATCAAGCACCCTCTCCGCAGGTACTGATCATAAAATAGCTGGGCCATCTTCCATGTTGTTGGAGCCAATCCTAAGATGAAGAGTATGTCCTACCAGAATATCCACATGACATCAAGCTTACGTTTGATGAAGCTATGTACCAGTACTACCAAATCATGATCTGTCTCCTTAAATTTGATTTCTTCTGCTTCACCGGAGTGACGATGCAGGCAAGCTTTCTCTCCGTTCCTTGTGATCTGTCGTGACTCATATTCGATTCAGTTGCTCATTCTGGTACTCGCAAGGAATACGACGGAATTCGGTGTGACAGTCGCTGCCATTCCTGTTGTCCTTGTACTGCTGGTCCTTTGTGGGATTGCTGTGCAACGCGAAATCAAATGGTGCATGAACTAGAACTAGATGGTGATATAGAAGCTTACCTCTACCTCAGGATTATGTCGGTATCCCTCGCATTGATGCTAGCCGCCCTGAGTTACTGTGTGTTCCATGATATCCTTTATCTGATGAGCTTTACTGATTCGCCTCCTCCCCCTCACAGTCTGTAAGTAGCTGGCGCCCCTATGACCTGGTCCCGACTGATTCATCACTAGTGTATAAACTCGTTCGCTTCTACCAGCCAGCGTCTCGTGATCAGTATGAAACAACTCGTGCGACGCTCACCGTCTTCAGTGAGTATCAGCAAGCTTTGTACAAGCGGTCTACACTCAACATCTGTTTGTAGCGATTGTCGCGTTCTTACTGCTATTTGCCACATTTGCCGTCGGGCTACGTTGCTTCTCTGATTTTGATCAAGGGCTGCAGCCCTCCAAAGTTCAAAGTGAGCTGGTTTTCCAGCAATCAGATTAAGTATGGACCCTGACCAATGATACTTCAGCTGTATCTGCTCGACCCAAGTACTCCACCGCCGATTCAGCCAATATGAGTCAGTACCAAGGCGCACCTCTCGGTCCTCGGATATCCATTGAGTAGATGTACCAACTTATACCCCACCCCGGCTCTGAGGATTTCAAACTATCTATCACGACTGTTAGATATGGCGCTGCATGCGGATCTATTATGTCATATCTCGTACTATGATCTTCCTGAGGATCTATTTTGTTTTCTTTTGTAGCTTCCGCTCCTTTTCGGCCCTCCATTGGACCTGCATGTTCACTAGTACATTAGTTTGTCTGTGCTTGGCAACAGCTTCTATACGACTTTGTGTTCTTAGCCCGATCTGTTGGTTTTCGAAATTGTTCCAATGGACAAAGGGCGTCATTGGTTCGCCCGCCTGTCGCTCTCTTTCTTGGATAAGGCATGTACTTATGATTCAAAACTGTTTCTTTTTTTTTCTTGATGACTTAATATTACAGACAAATGCCATCGTAACGTCGTTCGCAGGCGGCTACCCTTCTCCTAACGAGGTCTGCTGGAGTCGCTTATTTCTTGGTGGGAGCGGTGACATGTACCCTTACCGTCAAGCTTGTCAAAAAGGCCATCCGACAGCCAAGGCCACCGCCCGCACTTCAGCGCAAGCTCAAGGCGTCGTTTGGGTAAGCTCTCCTAATTGTCACCCAGCTCTTGCATTACCAACTCACCCCCAACAGGATGCCAAGTACACATTCAGCAAGCATATCCTTCTTCGCGACGTGCATCCTCCTCTCGGGCCAGTACCTCCCCATACACCCGACACTCCCGCAAAGCCCCATTGTATCAAGGGTGCTTAGCCCGTTCGTGGCACTGGTTTGGGCTGTGGCTATCATAATGTCGAGGGTGTGGCTTGGGTATCACACATGGGCGCAGGTTGCTGTGGGAGCTGGCTATGGCTGTGTGTATGCGGTGGTGTGGTTTGTGGTATGGACTCGGAGTGGGTTGAGCCAAATGGGGCAGGAGATCGAGAGAGTGGTTGGGTGGTAGATCACGTGTTCCTTCATTGTTGCTGCTCATGGACGGCGACCAAGACCCAATATCCCAGTTCTTCCCAGACCAGGAATCCGTCGACCTTTATGCAGTTCTACACCTCACAGGTAGTGCCACGTCAGACGAGATCAGGAAGGCGTACCGTCGTCTTGCCCTCGTCTACCACCCCGACAAACACGCCACGGCGGGCGAACAAGCCAAAGCAGACGCGTCGCTCAAGTTCCAACAAATCGGCTTCGCGTACGCAGTGCTGAGTGATGAAACCCGGAGGGAGAGATACGATAAGACGGGGAGCACGAGTGAGGCAATCGACTTTGGTGCAGGCGAAGACGGATGGGAAGCCTATTTCGAGGAGTTGTTCGAGCGCGTCACGCGCGGAAAACTGGATGAGATGAAGCAAGAATATCAAGGTACGTCGATCCCTCGGTACCTTGTTTGCTTACACACCAGCTGAATGTCATCCAACAGGTTCGAACGAGGAGGTCGAGGACCTCAAGTCCGCGTACCTCGAGACTAAGGGTTCGATAGGCGAAATTATGACCTACATTCCTCACTCGACGATCGAAGATGAACCTCGTTTCATCATTGCCATAACCGAGCTCATTAACAAGGCTGAACTACCCGAAATGACCCTATGGGAGGGGAGCATCAAGGACGAAAAGGCTCGGTTAGTACGCAAGAAGGAGAGCGAGAAGGAAGCTACAGAGGCTGAGGCGTTGGCAAAAGAACTGGGAGTGTGGGATGAGTTCTATGGCAGTGGGAAAATTGGTGAACGGAAGAGCAAGCGAAAGGACAAAGCCAAGGCCACTAAAGGTGATAATGAGGAAGAGGATACGTCGGCTCTACAGGCCCTGATACTGAAGAGAAATCAACGAAAGGCGAAAGACATGGACTCTTTCTTTGACGGTCTTGCCGCGAAGTATGGGGGAGCTGGGGAAGGCAAGAAGACTGGCAAAGGCAAGAAACGTGGACGTGCAGATGACAGCGGCGAAGAGGTTTCTGCCAAGAAGGCGCGGGGAGAACCAGAAGATCCGCCGGAAATCGATGATGAGGAGTTTGCAAAGATACAGGAGAAGCTTTTTGGCGACAAGTCCAAATCCTCCAAACCTACCTCAAAGAGTAAGAGTAGGTCGGCTAAGAAAGGGCGTAAACCCGTCAAATAGAATATCCTTAGCCTTTGTATTGTACCATAATCTATTTTTTTTTCCCTTATTATTGCCCCAGAATTGTGATGCCTTGGACGATCGAAAAGCATCTTGGACACATCATGGCAAAGCTTATAGGTACCGAACTGAATCAATCCCTAAGCTCCTCCTTGCGTGAATAACCGCTACCAGTTCCTTGATGCTCTCCTCTAAAATCACAACGTTATCCAGCAACTGCGAGAGTGTAATCGTCTTCCCTTTCTCTGGCTGTTGGCTCCCCTCTTCGTCCTCTTCCCCAAGGGGTTCATCATGCCAGGAATCCGACTTTCGCATCGAGTCACTCGTCCGTTCGGACCACCCTAAACCAAACACGTCCTCTTCCTCCGCGTTCCATTTACGTGTCCGTACAGGTGTCCAAGGGCCTGAGGAAGGCACAGGTGCAATGAAAGGCTCTACTTTGATTGACCCGGTTTTCTGATAATGCGGCCCGAATGGACTTGCGGACACTGCACTATTGCTACCTCCATCATCTCTGCGTGAAGGTGTAGATGTCTCTGGCGTACTCGGACGTGGGGGGGCTGTCGCCACTTTGTTTTTCTTTGGAGTCAAGAACGACACGAGCGACGCCGATGCCTTTGACTTGGTCTTGGGTTTCGTAGGAGTTCGCTGCGCTGGTGGTGAAGGGTTTACTGGGTGTTGTGGTATGTCTTCGGAGGAGATATCCAAGGAGAGATTGAGTGCGTCGGTGAGGTTCTCAGAGAAAAGGAGGCCTTGTCGGCGTTCCAATAGGAACCTGTCAAAGCCATCGACAAGCTGCCTGTAACGTTCGAGTTGATTCACGAGACCGTAATAGATGGTGTGAACAATCGGGCGTGAGTTCTCGTCCATCGGCGCAGCAGGGAGAACATTGGTTTCGTATACCAAACTCTCCTCAATCCTATAGTCAATGGAACGATCGTCGTCATCATTGTCACGAGCCGAATCTGTGCTCCGCGTAGGTTCAGATTGGTCATCGTCCAAGGCAAATGTTAACCACCCAGCTAAAGAACGGTCTGGGTGGAGAGCCAATTTGGCAAGGAAACCAGTGAGAGCGATGTTATAGTCAGGGGTATTGGAGAAGAAACATCGGAGGGAATCGAGGATCCGAGAGAGAATAGGATCGTTGACATTGAGACGATGTTTTGCTACCCGCCGAGCCTCAAGATCCCTTTCGATATCCCCCGTTACCTGGAATGCTGGTTGGGCTTGAATAGATAATAGTGCATCGTGCAAATAATAGTCGTATCCTGTGCTGAACACGTCACCACTATGCGACGGGTCAACTCGTGATATCAAGTTCATGTACAATCCCATTTCACGCTCATGGGTAGAGTAAGTTGTGAGAGGTTGGGCGAAGACGGGTTGGTCGTAATTACTAGGTATGTGAGAAGCTTGATCCGCGGTTTCGGGGTATTTAAACATATCTTCATTCTCCTCCGGTAAGGGGGGGTTCAGTGGAAAGAGAAGAGATGGAAGAGGGAAGCTTGTCGCCATAGGATCAGGGATTACAATAAATATCCTTTCGGTTACAATCTGGGGATGTCGAAGCAAAGCAGTTTGAAGCAATTGTAGAGCAGTAGTGGCAGTGGCCTGGGATGTGGAGCGTAGATTTGACACAAGAAGATCTTTTAGAGTAAATCGGCTGGTCGTGAAATACTCTGTCGTTTTACCGGTATCAGGGGCCTCCATTTCAAGAAGCGCCATTGCACTACTCTTTCGTCGTCGATTTTTTGTGGCGGCGTCGGGTTTTCGGCTAGATGGAGGACCAGAAGCGTGATCGAGTGTTAGAAGAGCGTGGGGCCTTTGATTTGGCCGAGGCTCGTCGTTGTCCTCGTTGACGAGGAATGTGATTAGGAGGTTAGAGAGCGGTCCATTGTGTAGCGTTCGGAGCATGACCTCTATATAGGACATTACCGCAACAGCGCTGCCATCCAAGTCGGAACACTCCAATATCGAAGGGTATAGTACATTTTCGAGGAATGTTCGTCGAACAGCATCTAATATTGATTGGGTGATGGCTGTGGCCACAAGCGCCGAGGCATCGACACTATCCTTGGCATTGCGCTTCAATACGTCTTGTAGGAACTCCAACAGCTTGAGAAAGTGGTCCACCCGCTGCTTGAAATCGGGATTGTTGGCATTCTCGACTCCAGCCGCGCGACTGCGTTCTTTCTCCAACTCCAGCTTTTCTTTTGACTCAGGCGTTAAAGGTCCAGTAGTGCCGATAACCATGACATCGCCACCCGTGCCTTGCTCGACTTTGGGGAAAAATTCGAGTTTGGAGGGGAGAAGAGAATAGACGGCACTGAGGCCCGCGCCAAGAACCTCGGAGAAGTCTCCATCAAGGATGTATTCGGCAAGAGCAAGCGCAGCATCTGCTATTGGATCACTGGGCACACTTTCCTCCGGCTGTGAGCTGCTCCCGCCTGACAATTGAGTTGGTTCGCCTGAAGACATTGCGACATCCATAAGAAAGTGGAGGCCGGCACGGGCGAACTCCCCTATGTTCCCTTCTCGGTGAACAAAGCGAAGAAGGTAGTTGAACAAAAGAAATTCATATTCGGACTTTCTGTTGGCGGTTGAAAGCTGGGCAGAGGTGATGGTCTCTTGGGAGGGTGTTGGGGAAGGGGTCCGTCTTTGATTCCCCTCTGCTTCATCCTCATCCCCTGCCTCTTCATCCTCCTCGTCAACGGCGAATAGTGGCTCTGACCGATACCAATGTTTGTCATGGAAGAAAATCATCAGAAGCTCGCGGTATGTCCTGATCCGACTGCAGAGGATGCAGAGGAGATTGACAACTACAGAAAAAAAAATCAGCTTAGTTTCAGATCCGGGAAAGGCAGCACGACACACGGTCCTCTTCATACTCTGACGGTTGGCTACGTATAGCGTTCCCAGCAGCCCCCATGACCCGAGAACGGCCGTCGAGCTGCTCCTGTATGTCATCGCCCACGCATGTGCGTAGTAGCCGCAAAACGGCCCTATGTATGGCTGAGTGGACGAGAAATTGTTCATCAAGAAGTACAACCATGTTTTGCACTGTGCGTAGAACCTCAGCTTGAATGCCCGAGGGTCGATCTGGTTCGCTTAGTCTGACGATAGTCCCGAGCACATCTGCTCCTTCCTCTCAGAGACTATCTTGGCTTAGCAAGGGATGTTATCACGTACCATTTTTAAGTAGGTACTCTAAACACGCGCCGGTTCCACTGCCACCATCTGCGCTAAGCCGTTTAAAAAGTGCTGCAAGGTGCCGACCTACCCCTCCTCGGTCCGCGCGGACTCCCAGACCAACGCGTCGACCATTGACTGTAGATGAGCCGGGACGTCTGTTGACCTGATTCCCTGACGGAGCTGTCGCTCATCCGGCTGTGTCAAGGTGGACTGATTTGGGGTGTGAGGGGTGACACAAAACAACCGGGGCAGGCCAGCGCACCTTGATATACAGCCACGATTTGTGAAACTCCAGGGCATGGTCGACAGCAGGAGACTTGGCGGCAGGTTGGTTCGCCCCGCCGAGGAACTTTGAAAAGTAATCCATGGAGTGCAAAGGCAAAGAGGGATGATCACGTGCCCAAGTCCACCATGTCCTGGGCCCACCATCTCCTCAAGCTCGCCGTCGCCAGTCGCCCGCCGTCCTGGTCGTTTGGGCCCATTCTCTTCGGCATCGGCATCATCCACTCGCGTCAGATACCCAAGTCTCTGCCCTCCTTGGCACTTGCTGCACTGCAAATCTTCTCGCTGTCCATTCCGCTATGTATCAGTAAGTAAGTACTTTACCATCCGTTGGTTCTTTCTTGACAGGGATCTAGTCGTGTTTGGGATCAACGACGTCCACGACTACGAGTCTGATAGCCGCAATCCACGCAAAATCGTAAATGGGCTGCAGGGAGGCGTGCTTGAGCCAGAATATCACTCCCTCGTTCGGATCGCCGCATACGTTTCCACAGTATTCATTGCAGTCGTCTCAACGCTCACGCAACAACGTTACAATACCTTTGCTACCTTTTGTCTACTGTTCTTTGGTTGGCAATACTCCTCTCCACCCCTCCGGCTGAAGGAAGTACCGGTTATGGATTCGTTATCCAACGGATTGATAGTCTTCCTAGCCTGGCTCTGTGGATTTACCTTCTCTGGGCTCGGTCCATCAGACGTGCCTTCAAAGGGCCCGATGTTGGGCCTGTGCACGGCTGGTATCCATGCTTTGGGGGCTGTGATCGATTTCGACGCTGACAGCGCGGCAGGCCAGAGGACAATTGCGGTTGCACTGGGCAGGAGGCCGGCTGCAATTTTTGGGACACTCTGCTAGTAAGTCCTGTCCATTCACTTCACGCGCGTCTGCGCGCTTATTCGGCTTTCTTTTCCCCGGCAGTCTCCTAGCTGCAGCTGGAGAGGAACCCAATTCGATCTTTGGCGTGTACCTTTGGGCAGGAACACTAGTCATGCTGGTGCCATGTCTTAAAGTCAACCTGGCCCAACGCTCCTTTGAGGCGATAGTGTATATGTCGATTATTTGCTCGCTTATATGGTTTGCCTTCCGCATTAAAGGTATATTGAAAGGAGTAAAAGAGGACTGAGAGTTTTAGTTGTTTTTACTAGTGACGTCATGACGTATAAACAACTTGTGGAATACTAAGCAAGAGGGCCAGCCTAGAAATCACAACTTGTGGTTATTCTCCAAGTACGCTGACCTGCAGGCTGTTGTGTTGCAATGAACGAATGATAGTACCTCTGAAGCAGGCCGACAAACACCTCAGTCCAGCTGCAGTTGATGGTTGACGCGTTGGTCTGGGAGTTCGATAATGGCGTCCAAGCCGTTATCACGGATATACTTATAGTATTCTAGTTCCGTCGACCTTCTGGTAAAGGGCTGTGTGCATCCAATATATACAAAGGGGGACGATTTTATTCCACAAGAGACAAAGCTACTTGGGAGCGGCTTGCGCCTCGCGAGCAACTTCTACCCCAAAAACCGTCTCATGTCGCTGAGGCGCATATGGTAGGGTAGGCTCAAGTGGCGTCAAGTCGTACAACGTTGGGTCGTCGGGGCGGAAAACATAGGCAAATCCTACAAGGTGAATGATGATAAGAAATACTGCGCCACTAACACCGGTCTGGAAGTAGGAGCAGCACATATAGTTATCAGGGCTCGAAGGACACTGCTGCAGCAAGTGGACTGACCTTGATGATCCAACCTTTGTTTGAAGACTCCCATAGAACAACAGCGCATGTCAAGAAGAAGGAGATGAAGGAAACGACCGTCCAAGTCTTGAAAGTTCTGGTTCTACAGTATCAACCCTGAGATTACCGACAACCTACCTGCGGTATCATCAAAGCAAACGTGAACAGGCAAGGGTGTTCTTCCATCAGGCTCTTCAACGATGGACGCGATCAGTCAGATGCAATCAATACTTTTCCTAGTGACAAACCTGATATCGGGCACCTTTGACATCACCCAAGACATAAATCAAGCCGACGCCAAACCCGGTTGCAATGAGGCTGCTTAACAGAGATACTACTCCCAAAGCAAATCCTGCTCGACTAAGTGGATAGTCCGAGAAGATGATGGTAGAGACGGCACTAGAGTAATCTTGTTCACGTTATAAATGACTAGCTCGGCCAAGGGACCCTCACCCCATAACCAAACCGCACTTGGGACAGTCAGCGACCATTTTCAGGGAGGAAACTAAAGACACACCATAACATTCAGGTTGATCCACTTGCGACACATGTTGTCTCTATAATTCTCCCATTCAATGAAATTTTTCCCCGGATTGTTCGCGAGAGTCCTAAGATTCTGCCGAGGTGTCGTCCAATCAAGGATCGCATCAGCGCCGCTAGCTAAAAACTCTGTCAAGCGCTTGTGATAATGCTTCGAGGGCATGCTCTGCAACAGCTGCCGACGAGCTCAAGGCAGTGAGTGTGTGGGTTGGTAAGGGCTGCGTCTGGTGTTTTTATATAACAGCGGTGTCCTGAGGTGAGTATGAAACGTGCGCACCCTGAGCGGTCGCCAGCGGCCGCGATTGGCGCCGTGAGTGACAATGTCATCTGAGTATAAGCGCCCCTGCATGGAGGGATACCATAGCCTGTCGGACGAACATTGATATCTTATTTTTCACTGGCTAAATCGCCGTAAATTTTCGTGACCAACTTCTTGTAAGCATCTTGAAGTAAAAGGATGTAATGGAATAAATGTCACCCCTTTGTCGCGAGCCATGTCGGAGTTTGAAGAGTGGAGGGGTGGGAACTCGGTGACTGATGTGACTGTCCGACTTTGCATCGTATCCAACAGTGCCTGAAACGCCCTCCGTAGCGAAGGGATACTATTCCCATCGCATGAGGGCCGTGCCCACTGCCAGCGTACCACTGAGCCATGGAGAAGACCGACCACGGCAAAGAACATATCTCGCTTCCCAGCAGCCCCGGAATCCTTATGCAGGTGCCCCGTTGGGTGATGAGGATTGCACGGCTTCTTTTGACCGGCTACACCTCGGAGGACTCACAGCTAGAGTGCGGCTAGACTACCTCTCTCGTCTCCCAAAACCTCTCAACCGTTCAATTGTTCAGAGATGTGAACCACCGACGTTGGGAGAAGCTTCATGTTACCCTCCTTCGTAAGGTCGAAAACATTGGCGTTGTGGTATGTTCTGCCCTCTTCCTTAGCCGAGGTGGCTTGCTGATATTGAGCCATGTGGTCATCTCGTCAAGTCCGGCTTGCTTCTCGCGTGAGTACACAATGTCGCCCTCCCCCGGCTTTAAACAGCCTCTCATGGACATGGTCGTCCCGTAGTTCAAATGCCAACCTCTTAATATCTTCTAACGGCAGTTTGCGTCGTATGACCTATTCATCCGTGGCAGCATCCATCCTGCTGGCCATCATCTCCTTGATATTCGACTTCCTCTGCCTGTGGTCACTAATTGGCGTGCACCCGAGCAGACTCCAGGTGGGGGACATTCTAACTTGATTTGAAATAGAGGCCATCTCTCACCTGGGACGCGTCTTATTTATTAATGCTTTCCCAAACGCTTAGCTTCTCACAAGACGATCGATGCTGTTCTATTACATGTGTGGAACACCGTCCCTCTTTGGTGGTGCATCAGCCCTCGCGTTCTTCACAGCCATTGGCTCCTGGGTTTGGCTGGACCAGGTGAACGATGACCGCAACAGCATTGCCAAGATATGCACTGTGGTCCTTGGAGGTGTACTGACTCTCAACACTTGCGTTTGTTTTTACCTCGGAGGATCAATGCAGGGTCGACAGTACACTGACTCTGGAGACCATGCAACGAAGGAGGTACCGCCAGGAGACCCAGCTCTCCTTAGGCGTTGGTCGACAGTATCGGATGTGATAGAGTGTGTGAATGGCAGTGATGCGATAATAGAGACGAAAAGGGTCGGAAATGGTACCTCTACCACAGTAGATCAGTGAAACCCACATGACTTTGTAAGTCATGCCCAAACCTGTATTATGTTACGGAGAAAAGAGGGCAACTAGGTTCATTTACTACTCTATCCAATGAGAGTATCATTGTCTAAATATAATAATACACGCAGTGATGCCGAAAAGATATTTACAGTCATGTGTATCATGGTCAACACAGGTATCAGGAAAAGTAGGGGAAAAACAGTGTCAAGGTCCGGAGCCATTAGATTGTTAGATATTTTTGCAGATGGCACAGTTGAGATCGATGTGATCTCTAAAGAGAGCAGCTGAGGGACCAAGTCAATAAGCTCATTATTCTAGAAGGGCCAAGAATTTCCACGTACGCAGGATAATCAATGCCGCTAACATCGATACCATCAGGGTATAAACAATGGTATACTTGATGACCTAGCAAACGCGTTGGTGATGATATTGCGAAGGTCGTATTAAGAATACTTACAATCCATCTTCGTTGTCTCTTTTGCTTCGTCGAGAACAGGGGTGGCCGAATTTGTTTGGATGGACGAAGCCAGACTGGAGTCAAAGGTAAGTAACAGCGATCGTCATGTCAGGGAAGTATGGTAAACTCACAGAGCATAGTAGAATGGAGGCTATTGGCAAATGGAATCAAGATAGGTGGTGTCAAGATGATCAGCAAGATATGACCCAAAAGAAAGTCAGACGTCCACAAAGACATTTCCACGATCTTGACGATGAACTCTCGAGCGGGTTGGGACATGGCCGAGGTCCCCAAACCACGACCGTACCATTTACCGGTCCACCAAGCACGGTTCGTCTCGTCATGTTTGAATTCACGAGTGAGGAAGACTGCGATCAAGATTTTTTGTATGGTACGCTGGATCGCGATGATCGCGATGACGCCGAGGACAGCATGGGAGGCGTCCCAGAGTTCTAGGAACCACTGTAAACATGGGTTGAGCAAATGCTGAGGACAGTACAGTATGTTATAAGAGAAAGCAAAGCTTACGAAGAACTCGAAGAACGCAACCAATCCAACCAGACCCAAGACATGTGCAAAAGTCGCCATTACAGATCCAAACTTGGTCCAGGATTCCATCATGGGTCCCAGGAAAAGTGATATAAAGAAGAGGCTGATCAAGACGGCGGCATTCCAGACGACGGGTCCGATTGCAATAATTCCGATGCGAATAAGTGGGCTGGGAGGGAACTGACCGTTCCTATCCGGGAACGACTTGACAAACATATATGCAACGACGATGATGATGGCTATGCATATCGGCCAGATAATTTCAGAAAAGATGACTGAGCGCCAGCTAGCACGGGGAACGTCACCAGACAGCTTCTCTGAGGGGTGACCGAGTTTCTTTTTCTTGTAACCGGTGATCATAGTCCTTGAAAGTCGGCAATAACCATACCAACTACTAGCCTTCGTGCGTGAATTCCCGCGAGACATCCAGCGCAGGAACTCCCGATAGTCAATGATGAAGTCGGCAAAAGAGAATTGATGAGGGTTAAACAGGAATGGCGCAACACAGAGGGAGAGAACCGAGAGCCAGAAGTAGATAAGGTGGGGGATCCAAATTGACATGGTGGCATAAAGCAAGAGGAGGAGATTCCGCATCCCCATGTAAATACTTGGTCCAGCGAACCGTGAGTATAATATGGTGAAGGAGATCCGACTGGTAGCAAAGCCACGTCCTGTTGCAATGTATCGGGCACCACCGAACGCCAGATTGCTAAGGATAGAATTCGAATATATCTGGGTCGAGAACACTTCGAAGATTGGTGACAGCGACAAGAAATGCTTCCCAAGACGCAGAATGGCCTTGCCTGTTCCTCGTTCCACGAGCTCTGCAAACAAGGTAAGGCTAAGGACGATAAGCAAAAAGTAAAACATGCCTTGCAAGAACAACGGTAGAAATGCGATAAAGAAGACCAAGAAAATGGATGTGATGCAGCGTTTGATCCAATCGAAGACAGGAATGAGATTGTAGCAACCAGCTTGGCCCCCGATAACATTCCCTTGACCGTCTACTCGACAAATGGCCAATTGTTTGTTCAAAGTGCCGATGTAGAGCACTATAACCTGTGTGAGAACCAAAAATACAAGAATATAAAGAAGACGCACGGGTTATCATAAACACCTGAATAGAATAGACGACCAAAATGTTGTTTATGTGGAAGCCAGGGTGACCGTAGTAGAATGTGAGGAAACGGTCAATGGGTAACTGAGTTCCCAAGTAGTAGTACTCGCGACTCAGCATCTGTTCACCCATACCGGTACCAATCTTGGTTTGGAAGTTGAGGATAGTTCCAAATCCGAGATCACGACCCTTTCCACACTGGTAGTATTCCGAGTGCTTGATCCTACCCCCGCGACCAAATGCGTTCATACCAGCGAAGATATCTTCGTTAAGATGGAGACCTTTCTGTGCCTTGGATACGCCACCACGCGTCGTCATGAAAGCGGCATTGAGGAAATCTGGATGTCCATAGTGTAACTTGCCACCGATCCATGCCAGTGCACGGGCAGTCATAGTACCGAACGTTTGCTCCTTCCCTGCAGCGATATCACCAAGCACACCAATGTTTTCCGAGAAGATATACTCCCGAGTACCAACAATAGCGACGGGAGAGCGGTTGAACTCCTTATGACCCCATTGCGCGTATGGACTCTGGCTAGACACAGAATATTCCTCGAATTCACCCAGGATGTTACGAATCTTCAGGCATTCCTCCAAGTAGTTGTCTTGGTTGGCGTCAATGAGCTGCAGGTATTCACCACGATAGAAGACGATGGCGTGATTCTGATTATCCGACTTTCCGTCCCCAAGAATGGGGTTGCCGGGAAGCTCGATTCTGAACTTGGGTTTCCGCTTTTTAGTTACCTCATCGATTTCAGAGTGGCCATCGATGAGTGTAGAAAACAATCTAGCTTCTCCCCCTTTGGGTCCAGGTTCTTCATCGAGGTATGCGATCTGTAAATCCGGGTATGCGCGCAACAAGAACTCGGCATTTTCCTGCTCCTCCTTGTTAAATTTTGAAAAGCGTTGCATGGAAATAGTGAATTTGAATTTGCGACGCGCCATACGCTCCAGCTCCCTCTCCAATCTCTCCGTGTTGCCGCCGAAATTATGGACGATATCTGGGTTTTCGACACGATAGAGCAATTTGATGGCTTTAGAGTAGTTCATCATACCAGACACGGTACGATAGAGCGTCTGTGCTCGAAGTGATGCCCAAATTCGCGTGCGAAGTGTGTACTCTGGCGATGAAGTCTTGAAACCAATGCAGTAAAATGGAAGATCATCCGTCTTGCTTAGCTTTTCGTTGGTCTGGCTGGCAGTTCCGTCTACAGCTTCGGACTCTTCGGCAAGAATCTTGGTGTCTTTCACGAAGTTGTCCCATTCGACAGGATGGAGTTGTTTAAGATACTCAAGTAAGGTGACACGAGTATTCTGGTCTTCCTCGCGAATAATTTCTCTCAAGCTCAAGAGAATCTTTTCAGAATAGTGAGGGACGAGGACAGTGAAGGTTGGCATCGCGTCGACAGGTAAGGGCTCTGGGAGAGCAGTAGTGAGGGAAGAGGCAAAAAACGAAATGCGACGTTCGGCTTCGCCTCCACCAGGGAAAAAGGTGTCTTTGAAACCTCCACTATCCTGGCTTGTGAAGAAAGGAGGAGCACGAAGGGTCCTCCGACCATCGGGGCCGTCAACTTGGTGGTACAGTAGACGCTGAACGTGGTCAATGGAGAGAAGATGCTCGCGGTACATGGAAATAATGATTGCATTCCAGATTTGTGAAACCAACACCTAAGTATCACTATTAATATTGTACTCTCTTTCAAAGTGCCAAGGACCTGCCTTTGGCTTGTACTTGACCTCCATCTCTGCTGTAGCCAAGAGTTTTGCGTAGATCCGTTTGGGCAGGCGGGTGTAGATATCCTTCCATGGTGTCCAGATGGAGAGACCAAGGGAGAACGACCGACCGATACTGAAAATGACGACCCAGATGATGTACCAGAGATATGTGTCCAGGAAGAAGAGAATCAAATCCATGACATACATAATGGCTAGAGCGAAGGGGACCTGGTTGGTGCACAAGGCGTTACCAAAAAGCTTGTCATTGCATCCCTGAACCTTCGTTCGAGCCATAACAGCGATGGGAGCGCTGAAGGATGTTGTCAAGAAGAAATATGATTCAGTGAACTTGCAGCCGAAGATAAGTACCCATAGCGCTATTGAAGCAGTTCGGGCACTGCGCGGCAACGATGGATAAGAAGCGGTAAAGGTTTGAGAAGCCATGTATTTCCTGGATTTGCCAGCCACGCGGTCACCAAACATCCTTCCAGAGGGAATGATAGCGAATGCCAGCGTAGCGACGGCAGAGATGAAGAATTGGACAATGCCGACGATTAAAGGAATCTGGGAGTTTACGCTCGTGGGACGGTTATCGACCATTGCAACGTAGAAGGTAGGTCCAGCAGTGAGGGCCATTATGACCAAAAGGAAAATGAGTCGTGTAGTGAGATGGGAGGCATTGTTCCAAGTAGTGGGAATGTAAGAAAATTCTGCAAGTGTAGCAAGAATCATGATACCGGTTGCGACTGCGCCACCAAGTGCGACAGCAGACCAGGTCATAGGTGCGGAGGGCTGCGGTTTATTACGGGGGGCATACACTTTTGGGGAGTTGAAGGCTGTATAGAAATAGAAGAGAGCGATGTGAATAATCCAGATACGATTGAAGTTGACAAGGAGGTGGGCGGTTGAGCGTTTTTCATAGTATGTCTTAAAGAAGGTACGTTGCCATTCAACTTTACCCAACTTCATGAAGCGTTGAGCAGGAGGAACATCAATGAGCCGTTGCTGCAGGGACTGATTATGAGCAACCTATGCGCAAGTATAACAAAAACATACCCCGCCCTGAAGAACAATTTTTCCAAGCCCTTCCGGGTACCAGAAAAGCTGGTTGATGTCATCATAGCCAATAATTTGGTCGTGATCCTTCTCTTTCCGTACAAACTTGCCATCTACTACTTCATACCCTTGATCTCGCATGAACCGATACAGAGGCTTGATGATTGAGTGTAGGTATAAACCCTCCGGGACAGGGTCGACCCGACTCTGACATTCGGGGCTCCGGTAATAGTCATCGGCACACTTGAAAATGAAGCACAAACACTCCGGTACAAAGCGAACATTGCCTGCTTCCCCCCAGCAAAGAAGGTAGAGCGCGATTTGCCTTAGCCGATCGTATTGGCTCATGTTGTTCATGGCGTTGCGCCAACGGTTGAGGGCACTATCAAGCGACTTGGAGCCGGCAGATTTAACACCCTTCATGCTTTTAAGACGCTGAAGGCCAGGATTCTGTGTTTGACCAACGGCGTCATCTAGGTTGAGTTGGGCCGCGAAGTACCATTTACGGTAGTTGGCGTGCTGGCCACCAATGTAGTCGGCGTGAATAGTCAAGAGGGCCTGGTTCGGGGTCATGCGCGACTGCACGGGAATCTAACAAGTGCATAAGAAAATCAAACTGCGAACGAAGGAGATCAATAGATGTTGTCAGCGTGGTAACAGCTCCACTCACCATGTTACGCATGGAGTCGCGTTGAAACCCGAATTTCTGGGTGAGGTCAAGAAAAATGTCTTCGATTTCCTCGGTCGACATAGGTATCTGACGGTCTGCAGACCAGGCAGGATAGTGCTCGGAGACACCAGCCCCCGGGTCAGCGAAGGGGGAAACGCCGGGAAAGCTGGCGTGCGAGTCGACAGAGGGGTTATAACGACCATAGTCACCAGACTCGGCAGAAGCTATAAGAATGGTCAATCAGGATCGAGCTCACAAACGACTTGCTCACCACTGCTTGGGTCATAATAATTCGGACCTCCGGCCAAGCGAGCAGTGCTCGAGTTCAAACTGTTGTAGTGATCGCCCAGTTCTGAGGTGTCATCGTAATCCCGGCGGGGAGACGAGAACTGGGGAGCTATGGGTATGGATCCTTGTCGCGGAGGTGAGTAAGGGCCGTTTCTTGGATCCATAGGCCTGGGATAACCAGGGGAGGTCATAGCAACTGGTATACTGTCTGAGCGAGGAGGGATATCTTATTAGTAAAAAAGGAGTGGAATGGACAGAAGACCGTCTGTGGCAGAGATGTACTCTGAGAAAGGTATGGATAGTAAAGAGAGGGAGGTCGTCAACGCCAGCGAGGAAGAAGAGAGTGGGGGTGACAGTCGAGGGTTGTGATGGATCCTTGTATCGTGACAGCTGAGTTGTCTGATACCGTGACACCTCTCATGCGACAAGTCACATCTTTCCCCACGCGAGCTGATCGTTCGCTCCATCGGCTCTTCCGTTTTGGCAGACTTGGGAGGTAGTTTTTAGCCGCGAAGAGCACCGCTGCTGCGCGTAACAAGCTAAAGCATAGAACAGACAGCAGAAAAGGCAGCCGCGACCCTCAGCGACACAACAACGGAAACCGTGTGGTGAACAAGCGACACTTGCTCCTTTGGGTAACGGTCGATCCCCAGCCTGAACTATTAATTCCACTTCCCCCTCTCCTTAGCATGGGCGACGCAGGGCTAGAAGGAAGACACCTTTTGTCGTCACAGTGGAAAAACTCGCCAGATGTTTACCCTCCTCCAGAGACGCATACTCGAAGCTGCCAAGTACCCTCCCTAGTCTGGTTCTGTCTACAGTGTATCTCCGAGTACCCCGACCAGATCCAACTCCCAATCAAGCTCAGATACCAACCCTTAGCCTGGTCACCACCAAAAACTTTCAGCCTTTTCGACAAACTTCTTAGATCAGCTCTCTCTCAAGATGCCAACAATGAGGCGTCCGACATGGGAAACGACAACTCCGACATTGATTTCTCAACAATTGACCCGCGAATGTGGGCAACAGTAATACAAGTCTTCGACCATATCCACCCCCAGCTGCGATCATACACCATTTCTCTTAATGATGAACTCTTGCCACTTCTCCAGGGAATACAGAGCACGGAGTCCTTCTCATTGATTACAATACTAGAACTGCCCGGCTGCCCGGCGCTCACGGACGAAAGCATCATCGAGCTAAGATTCCTGTGTACCCTTGCAGCACTTGATGCTAGCAACACTGATATATCTGCCGATGGCATACACACTCTCTCGCGGTTTCTTCGGATCAATGGCCCGATGGACTCAATGCAACAACTTAAAGGGCCATGGGACCTCCGGATTTTGCGCCTTAAACACTGCAGGAAAGTTGGTAATCAAGTTTACCAGTACCTTCCTATGTTCCCTCTCCTTTCAGTAGTTGGTGTGTATGGTACATCCCAGTATATTTCCCGATATTTATGCTCTTTAGATCTTCGGGGTACCAGTTGCGCTCCCCAAGCATCGACAGACCGTGCTGTGTTCTCCCCATCTAAGAATCGGACATTGTTCTCCTCCAACTTGTCATTTTCCCTTGATGCGTTGCAGTATTGCCAGAAGGATATACAGATGTTTTCTGCCCCAGAGGAGTTTCAATATTGTCTTCGAATCAAAAATTTATGTCATCCTATCGTCGCGAAAGCAATCACGGCCCAGCAACACGCAAGCCATGAGCTCGACGTATATCGTATCCAACGGGGCCGTGACGATGACACGCATAATGAAGAACGGCACCATGATCGTGAGTTCGGGGACGAGAGCAGTGTTAATAGCGAGGTGGTGGAAAGAGCATTTGAAAGCAGCGAACTTGATGATACAAATTCAGAGGAACGAGCAGAGGGTTTGGACATTGAGGAGCTCGTAAGTCTTCTTGCTGATGTCACTGGCATATTCATTCACTCTGTCCCCCAATGTGGACCTTGTCCCAGAACAGCACAGGTGGTTCACCGAATCTTCGGGGAGGCCTCTCGAGTAAACCCCTACCTGAACCACGGCCAATCAAACGTCAAAGAATATTTGATGAGACTATTGGGTCTGGTGCTGGTTCCGACACCTATCAGGTTGGGTCAAAGGCAATCTCAAGTGCTGCACGATTCGGTAACAAATCGGGGGACGCTTCATCCGATGATGATTTGGGCATCTGTCCCTCCGTTGCCGCTATCCCATATACCAGAGGGGGACTACCTCGTATTGTGACGAATCAGCGGCACCTTCATTTGTATGACGCGGATTGGCAAAGGAAGTACACCTATGTTCCCATAACCCTGGCGAAGAGCAAATTCGACGGCGAATTGATGCTGTATCGTCCTCCGCAACCATGGCACTTCCTCCAAACCCAGCCGGAACTGATCAGAGCGAAGGAGCTCAAGCAGGCGGAGCTGAGAGCCACCAGATGTGCGCCTACGCTTATTGTTCCGGACAAGAACAGGGCATTGGATGCGCAGCAAGGATTGCGATCTATGGCTACATTTGCCGTTCGACGCAGGCAAACAGGTGATTCACAGATCCAGCATGATGTAGAGTATAAGTCTTCGAGCCGATCCGCGGGGCCTAGCATGAGCGATGAGAGAGATGATAACAAGTCCGAGTTGTCGGCTCCGAAACCCTTGAGACCAATCTCAGCCCTTCGCATCCCGGAGTTTACACAAGAAATCTTACAGGAGGCTGCAGTCAACGAAGAAGCAACACGAACGATGTCACACGCTGCTAAAGACGTCACTACCTCGACACTGTCGGGTAAAGGGTTAAAGAAGGGGAGGAGAAAGGGAGGCGCCAATCAACCAGGCTTCAACTGGGCAGCGTGGGCGTCCAAAAAGCCATGAATCCTGTATTACAGTGGAAATGAGCTAAAAATAACGTTCCATATCACGTGGCAGGAGGGGTATGAGCACTGAGCAGCCAAGCACCCAGCACTCAAGGGGCTCCGCTGCCGCCAGCCCCCTGCTTTCTTTCCAAACTACCTCCAGTGCACGCCCTAGCTCGCATGTGTCCATATAACTCTATTCTCCGGCGCGAAATTGCGCGCAACTCGGCTGCAAAGAGTGCACCGTCAACTCGTACCAGTATTGCACGCGGCTTGTCAGCTGTGGCTAGAATATCAAGGCCTTACGCTTTTCACATCGGAACAAGTTGGGCAGGAAAGGTGGAATCTGATCTGGGCCGCCGGCCCAAGGTTCCTTTCCCAGCAAACGGGCTCATAGGTTCATGGAGAGATCAGACGCTTGCCAGACTCAAGACTGTGAAAAGTGTTGACGCTGGGGAAGATTTCTTTTTCGTGCAAGAGGTGCGTTTGGTTCCTGGTCGGTCTTTTGTCGCTCCCCAAGACTACAACTTACCATTGTAACAACTATGCTGTCAGATGCGAAGTGGTTCTGTGAGCACCTCGTTTTTATCAGCTGGCATCATCACCTTAATCTCAGTTACTCCCCTTCCCATCTTTTCCCGGTTATCGAGGGTATCTCATTTGGTATTGCAGACGGCGTGGGTGGCTGGGTTGAGAGCGGTGTCGATCCATCGCTCTTCTCACAAGCTCTGATGTACCATGCACATAGATATTCTCGGAATGCCTGGGCGGGTGAACCAGAGATCGACCCAACACTCGACTATGAGGAGAGAGAGCAAATAGAGGGCTGGGAGATGACCCCATATGATTGTCTCGACCTTGCCTATCATGGCGTGTTGAGGGAGAAGATGGTGCAAGCAGGTGTGTGCTTGGTATGTTGCGTAATATCTGGACTCTTTCTCACTACCTCATCTAGGCTCGAGTACGGCTTGCATCATTAGCTTGAACGCAGCAAACGGCGTGTTGCGTTCTGCAAAGTACGTAACTCGCCTCTAAGTATGTCCCGGAGGGTGACCTAAAGGGTATTTACCAGTCTAGGAGACAGCGGTTTCGCAATAATCCGGTCGTCATCAATATTTTACCGACAGCGTCCACAGACACATTTCTTCAATTGCCCAAAGTGTGTGATTGCTTTCAATGTTCGGCTCTCTCCCTGTTTAAGTTTGAGTCTCCCACAGACAACTCACCAAACTCCCAACTAATGCCGGTAGGAAGTTTTCGCGAGCATGCGTTGATTCTCCAAGGGATGCAGAGACATACCAAACCAAACTAAGGGATGGTGACATAGTCGTGGCTTATGTGCGCTGCCCCAATCTCAGGGAGTATTATGACATGGTCTCTCACACATGGTTTTCGGCAGACGGATGGTTTCTCAGACAATGTATTTCCTTCCGAAATGGCAACAATATGCCGGCTGGTTGCCCGTGCGGGCGGCACGGAGGATGAGATCGCACAAGCTATGGCAGATCGCATGGTTGAGTATTCGCAGCAGTGTATGAGAAGCAAAACCAGGGTTAGTCCCTTTGAGAGTACGTGTTACGAACCAATCCTTGGTCAAGTTGTCTTCTCATATCTGTTAACTTTTTGTTTTTCTCAGGAGATGCCGCCAGGCAGGGTATGTTTTTCCGCGGAGGGGTATGTAACTTCCGATCACTTTTCGCCACAGTACTGATCTGTTCTTGTTACAGAAACCAGACGAGTGGGTCATGCTTCATCTTACTCCTTACTACAAGGTTCAGTTATTGACGCCGCAAGTATAGTGTGACAGTCGTTGTCGGACTAGTTAGGGAAACGTCATAGTGTTTCGCGGCTTCGGACCTCAGGCTTCATTTTACAGTTGCATTCCGCTGCATTCTCATCCCACTGCCTCTTGCTAATTTATCGTATATTGCATTTATTCCCTACATCGCAAACAACTTGATATCCAACTTGTTATTTAGACTAGCACCTGTAACACGGGCACAACCGGATGATAGAATTCGTTCTGATTTCAGATTCCGTTGCCGTAATTTCCAGAAGAACCCCCTTTATAGATTGCGCTCAACAAAGCTTTCGATAGCACCCGCGGGGGTTAGAGGGTACTCTTTCAATTGGACTTCGCCCTCAACAAGGAACGTATTAGGCTGTACAAAGATCTTGCGTGGCTGAAAAGAAACACAAGCTGTCAGCCGAGAAAGTACGCGGGGGTTCAATGATCATTCCCCAACCTGTTTCTTCGCCAGCACGAGGTTCCTTATCTCACCTTCCCAGCCGCTAAGAGGCTGAGTCAGGTTAGTGTAGTATTCACGAGCGCCGGGTCCGTCTGCTGTACTTTTCC
Source organism: Lepiota venenata (assembly GCA_004296355.1). NCBI lineage: Eukaryota > Fungi > Basidiomycota > Agaricomycetes > Agaricales > Agaricaceae > Lepiota > Lepiota venenata. The sequence continues at coordinate 1,965,982 of RCFS01000003.1, forward strand.
GGACCTGGAGCTCCACAAGAAGCTGCCCGGCCACCTTTCTGCCCTTGCTCAAAACGAGGTCTCGATCGACCTGATCGTCGGAAGAATCACGAAACAATCGGTAAGCGGACATTATCCTTCATGAATGAATCTTCTAGGTCTCACTTACCCGAACGTAAAGGTTCACGAGAACACCGCGCTCATCACGGACTTCCTCTAGCCGCGCGATGCCGGAGTGGATGAGGTGTTGGGTGATACCAAGTCTGGCAGGAGAAGATAATTTCAGTATAAGATACAGGCGGCTACACATTACAACACCTACCTGGCCTGCATATGAGCCTGACCATGCTTCTTGTTGATAGGGTCGTAAAATTCGAGAGCACGTAGACCAGCTCTGGCCATCAATAAGAAGGTAACGTATTGGATATCTTCAACATCCTGGGTAGTAGTATACTGAGAGGATGGATGAGAGATGAGGGACTAGGGCACTAGATACGGATGTTGAGATATTGTGCGTACATTAAAAATCTTGAGAATTGCGGGCTCGCTAACAACTAATCAATTTATGAGGTTGAGTGAAAATGGCAGACTATGAATCGTGATCCGGACCCACGGTATAGCGCGACGGTCTCAGCACGACATTCTTCCATAGAGGAAGACACTTCACCAAGCACAGAACCAGGGGTCTGGCCAGGCTTGTACCAAGATGTACTTCAATCCAGATATAGTCAACATGTGGGTCCCTTAGACGATTTTAAACAAAGCCACACGCACATCGGTTTGCCAGTTAAAGGGTTGATGACCTGTGAGCCAGAATAAATCAAACCGAACAGCAACGATAATCAATCGACTCAAGTGCCTTCTCAGGGTCGAAATTCTTCGTCCCATCAGGATACTCCTCAAACAGTTTGCCTGAACCGTGGCCGAGTAGTTCATGGTTGGCGACTTGGAGTTCAAACGCCCGGCTTGTCCCAACTATGATACAGGTCGACATCGTCAGGATGAATAAAGGTGAGTTCTTCGTCTGGAGATTTGTCCAGAGTAGTCAGAAGAACCTATTGAATGATTGCGAAACTTCTCACTCGGTGCTTTCGCGGCTAAGATGTTCTAGTAAAAGATGAGCTTAGTCTCATGATGCTCGGGAAATGCCAGCGTACAGCAAGTGAGACATTTTTAAAGCCAGTCGATTCTCTAATATCGTAGTAGTTCTAAAGGTTGTGTCAGCGCGGATCGCGTGTGTTGTCCGTTGTCGGAGATGACTACCTACAGGAATCTGATATGAAAGAAGTCGTGCCGATCAATTAACCCAACATATGTGGTATGAGGGGACACAAAACATACGTTAATGCCGGCAGGAATACCTGGAAACGCTTTAACACCTGCAGTCCTGAAGTATTGGGTACGAACAACATACCCCCTGTAGCAAAGTTAACAACTTCCAAAGCCGTGAAGTCGGGCTTCCTGAAGACATCAACTTCGAAGGCTTTCCCCCAGGGCAAGACTTTGATGAGTTCAGGTGCCTTGCTAACCAGGGTCTCTAATTTGGCACTGAGTTCTTTGTTCACAATGGCAGTGAAACCTATTTGGCGATCGCGAGCTGGTTTGCCTGGACAAAGATAGTGAACATGAAATTAAGCACCTTCCCATTCAGCGCGTCCTCCGTAGGGGTCCACGTATGTTTCGATAAACTGTGGAGCGATGAACTCGACCGAAATGGAGGTAGCGATACGAGTTGGGACGCACTCCGATGTAAGATTCAACGACGGGTCCTGCATCTTGAACCCACTCCCTCGAGGCATCCTTGTGGTCTTGGATGGATCCCGTTTCAAACCTGGTCGCATGAACTCGGGGCAGAAGATTACGAAACGAACACACCCACGATTTGATGTAGCCCTCGATCATATTAACCTGGTGTTCGCCAACAGCATATTTTTTGGCCTGGAAAAAGGGGTGAGTGGCGTATAGTAGGCTAATAGCGACACGTTACTTCTCTCAGAGCATCGTTCACCCTTGCAAGGACAGTAGAGAAGTCGCCATGCTCGACCTTGAGTTGGGCCTTGTTTCCCTGGTGAGTGATTTCATGAGTGGCTGGAGAGGTTATGTTGACCGATGCGACTCGGAGGGTGTAGTCGCCTAGGCCGTGCTTAATGACACTGCGTGGGTGCGGTGAACATGTAGATGCGAAGCAGTCTACATAGAAGCCCACCGAGTATTCAGTACATCAATACCCAATTCTTCAGCAGCTGCTTGGACCGCGGCTACTTCCTCGTCGTCAATTATCTGGCCAGTATAATAGTTCGATACATGGCCGAGTTTAGGCTTGCCAATAAACAGACTGGCTTCCGGGGTCGTTGAATAGATGTGTTCTTTCAACTAAAAAGCGAGTATCCATGACCCTTCCGCTTGCATCGAAATTCAGGTGTGTTACCTTGTTCCAGAGGGAGGTGGCCTTGTCTTTGTTAGCAGAAGCCAAAATAACTGCTTCGAACTTTTCGCTAGGGATACGCGGGATGATTTTTGTGAAAGCCGAAGGACTTGTAGTTGACAAGGTTGCTCAACACCTTGAATCCAATGTGAGTCTTACGGCATGAAGGGCTAACGTCAGCAGGGCCGTAACTTGCACAGTATACTGCAGTAGATCGTCCCATTCGGACGCAGTAAGACGAGAGTCAGCCTGCAGTGCGTTCAAGTTGCCCAACTTGGCCTTTTCGCGATCGCTAAAGATCAAAATGAGTAAATCATAGAGCTCGGTTGCATGTGGGGTCCATTGTTCTATTTCACGTCACCGTCGTGGATGATGGCTGACGGTGACATATGCATACCTTGAATGATGCGGGCACCAGCCCAAGAGGCCAAGCTGAGAAAATGTGCATACTTCTTCTCCTGGGAGCTATACAAGTGTTACAGGGACGACAATTCTACTTCTTGGCAAAAAAAAAAAAAAGGAGATCATACCTTAGTTGGGCGAAAGACTTGGCTATATCTAAGCTACACAAGGGAGCAGCACGGTCCGCGAGAAAGCGTTCGTTGTTCAAAGCTACAGAGGCCATGGTCAACGTCATCGATGAAGATTCCGGCACGGAGGATCCGCAACTGCGTTATCGCGATCACGTGTTCATATTCACGGGATCAGGTACATACGGTGAACAAAATAGTCACTGTGAACCTCCCACCTGCTGCTTCAGCCGCTGATAATTATTCCAAAATACCTTCCAATCCGCATCAGGAACGCCCGCCGCTGCTTCTCTCCCATCACCATCACCGGGCGATGGCGTACCAGCCCATTCAACGGCACGTTCAAAGCACTCCAATGCCGACATGGATTTGGTCCCTTCTCTAGCCTCGTGCAGGACGCCCATCAAATTCCACGCTTCGGCAGCTGTACGGCGAGCATCACGGAGTAGTCCCTCAGCCACGGGCCTCATACTTCGAGAAGAGGAATAAGTCGTCAGGAGATGCTCTTCTAGAGGGTGGGGCAACGAATTCTTTAAATGAAATTCCCTCGATTTAATAGTAGGAAGACCTGTGAGCATTCGTGCGACGCGTTCCGAGGATTCTGCTGCGAAAGTCAACCATTGGATAGACTGCAAGAGCAGGATGGTGCTGAGCATATGAGACCTCGGCCAAGTGGATAGAAAGAATGGATGAACGCTGCAAGAGATAGAGTGCATGAAGAGCTTGCGGGGGAGATGCGGACGCCAAGGAATCTGGAGGGCGGACCGCCCGTAAAAGGGCAAGGGCACTTTCCTCGATCAATTCGGCTTTTCGGTATTGTCCTGATTTGGCATAGTATGCCGACAATGACACGAGTGTAGATGACAATAATCTCTGGGCTAGAGGTGATGTAGGTGGTTGCCTCGGTACGACTTCCAGGAGTTCTGTGGCGCCTGGAGAGGGCTGGATGAGTTGGAGTGCACGTGTCCACCACTCTAGCGCCTGTTCTCCCTGCCCCAACCGCGAGTTAATATCCCCGAGTTTCAGCGCGATGCGAGCCGAATCGAGGCCTTTGGCGGTAAGACCGGCCCATGCGCGTTCGAAATCTGATTTTGCTTGGGGCAAAAAGTCCTCGCCCAGCTTCTCTAGAATACTTCCGTGAAGGGTGAAGAGCTGAGGCAGTGTGCCAGGGTTGAGTTTGTCATGTAAACTCTCTGCGTGGTTGATGGCGACCCGCAGAAAATCCTCGGTAAGCTGCAGCTGGGGGTTAATGACCTTGACCCCTGCTGGTCCGACGAGGCCAGAGCCACGTTGGTCGAGAGATCCAATGAGCGTCGTGGTATTTTGGCCGATACCCCAGGTGTATGCCATCCACGCCGCACGGACGAGATGGCGACCACGGAAGCCCAAGCCTGGGTCTGTGCCGCCGTGCAGGGCATCGCCTGTCCACTTATCTGAGTCGGACTCCCATTGCCACTTTTTCACCTCGTCGTCAGATTCTGGTGCGAGAGCACTCTTCTCGGTCCAGATGTGTACGCCCCCGTATGCAGTTCCGACGGTGAGGCCAAGGCACGGCAAGCCCAATGAGTGAGAACTTGACGAACCGGCGTCCGACATCCAACACGAATAGGAAATGTTTGGGAAAGTTTCTCTTCGACCAAGACGGAGGGGGAGGACTCGTGTTTGGGAGGAGGAGCGGTGAAGTGGCGGTGTGTTGGAGGGCGAGCGATGGGGGCGCGGGTGTAGGACGGGAGGCGTGGGTCGCAGTCTGAGGCGCTGCATGGGATTGCAAATACAAGTGTGACGGGGGCAGGATATGCCGTGGGTCACGGGATAACGTGAGGGCCCGGCGACTGAATTTGGGGCGGGTGAATGGGGCGTCTATCTGTCACACTTATGCATCACTTGGAAGAGACCCTTCTCCATAATCATCAACCCAGAACAGCATGTCGCACATCTTCGCAGTCTAGAAGTCTCTCGCCTCTGTCCCCCTTAAATACGCATCATCATTCCCCTTCCCCTTCTCCCGCAGGTCCCCGTCCCCTAGGACCATGTTCAGCCTATCCTGCTGGCTCCTCCTGCTCTCCTCCTTTCCCTTCGCCGTCTCCGCCCACAAACGAGCGGCAAAGCGACAGGATGGCTCACCGAGTCCCTTCGTGAGCGTAGCCACAGATGGGAGTGGCAAGTTGATGGCCAACGGAAGGTAACCCATGTCCACCCTGTTGCCCTCCCCCGACCCGATCTATTGACACCTCCGATAGCACGTTCACCTATCTTGGTACAACAGCCTACTGGCTGTCCTCACTGAACACGCTCGAGGACATCGACGCCACTTTGGGGAACATCTCACAGGCGGGCTTCAACTCGGTAAGGACCTGGGCTTTCAATGGTACGCGAGTCGGCTTTTCCAGGTCAATTTCCCCACAAATTCATCCGAAACCATCATCAGATGTCGATACCATCCCGGAAAACGGCACCTGGTTCCAATCCGTCCAGAACGGCTCGCTGGTCGTCAATAATGGCACCAACGGTCTCCAGAAACTGGATGCTGTAATGGATCTCGCCCAGAAACACGGAATTTACGTCCTCCTCTCCCTCACGAACAATTGGAATCCCCGCCCAACCGACAACGCCACCGTGACCGATCCTCTCAGCGGCTTCCGGTTTGGCAAGCGGGATATGGTAACGAATAACTCACTCCCGAGAGGCGCGTTGAGCAACGACTATGGTGTGTACTTGTCTTGCCATTGCTATGTTCTTCGGCGTCCCTTAATTGTTCCCCCAAGGTGGCATGGATTTTTATGTCCGCAATTTGGGTGGTCCCCAAGAGCATGATCAATTCTTTGTCAACCAAACGGTGATTAACGCCTTCAAAAACTACACCAGCGCAAATCGTGACCCGTTACGCCAATCACCCCAACGTGCTTGCTTGGTACGTAGACACCACCCAGCGAAAAGGCTACTTCTCTGACTTTTCGAGATTCCAGGGAACTTGCCAACGACCCCAGGTCCGTGTACCGCTATTGTAGATGTTATTCATGTGGCTAAACAGTACTGAACAGATGTAATTCGTCCGTCCCAGCATCTCCCGGTTGTATTGCACAACACGTTACTCTGTGGCACTCTGATATTGCACAGCATGTCAAGCAACACGACCCCAACCATCTTGTCTCCACAGGGTATGCTGAAACCCCAGGCCAAGACTATCATTGAGTTCCCAACTAATTACGTGACCTAGCCATCAAGGATTCTTTTGTACAGGCTGCCCTAAGCTTTTCCCTCTCGTTACCCCTCCTCGTCCTCAGCCATCTCCGGCTCCCGGAGCGCGTCGTCGTAGCCCCAAAGCCGCTCCCTTGACCTAGAGAGCGTATTTTCTTGGAGCGCAAGGCTTCCCTCAAGAGATCAAGGGCCGTTGCACAACAGACTAAAGCTCAATCTGAAGCAGGTGCTATTCGCATTCGTGGGCGCTGGATATCTACTCGTGAGCCTGACTCACCTCCCCTGGCTCTCGCAAGATAATGATGTCATAATAAAATGCAGCTACACGTCGACAACAAGACTCCGGTCTGGGTTCTGCCTTTGACGGCTCACAGGGAGTTGATAGTGAAGATATTATCAACATTCCCCAAGTCGATTTTGGTAGTTTCAGTTTGTTCCCCGACCAAAACAGCTACGGTGTAGCAGATCCTAACCTGCCCCCATTCAACAACACTGTCGCACAAGGCCTAGACTGGATAAGTAAACATGCGGAAACGGGTCGCCTGTAAGTTCCTAGCATTCCTCAGAAATTTTTATGAAAAAAAAAAAAATTTTTTTTTTCATCTTTAGCTTTGGCAAGCCAATGACTATGACTGGGTTTGGTCTTGTGACGCAAGGGAATTCTCAAGCATTTGTACCATTCAACTCAACCCAAGCTCCTTTTGCGCCAGACGCTAGTAGGCCCTTCTTTCCCATATCGTTTGATCCTCAATATTAAGTTGGTTGTAGATGCCACTGCAGCAGCGGGAGGTCCAATCCAACAACCATACGGAATTACTGATGAACAGCGTGACGATGCTTACAACCAATGGCTCCAAGGTACAAACGCTTCTACTCGACCTATATTACTTGCTGATAGCGTCATGACTTAGCTGGCGTGGTTGGTGGCCTCCAGGGCATGATTCAGTACCAGGCACGTGCCCAAATATTCTCACTATTGCGCGCTTTATTCATTTCCCCTTAGTGGTCTCAATCTGGTCTTACGCCGCAAGATGGTACTGTGGTTTCAACCGCGGAGACGGCAACGGGAACAGGCACCGTAGATACGACCACAGGCATGTCACCCAACGATGGCTATGGTATTCAAGGACTTGGGTGAGTTACCTGATCAAAGTACTGTAACTCCCTAACTTACATATATGCCAGGCAAACATCTCTTGTTCAGTCAATACAAGGAGCTACGCAAGGCTTCGTACCTGTTCAACCTCCTAGTGTTTAAGGACCTTTTTGATATAACTTTGTTCTTCCCCATCAGAGACACTTGCAGATTACTTTGTACGTTAGAATAGGTGGTGACGCTTCGTGACGATGTTGCTACGCGATTTATGCTTTGTAATAGTTATGATGATGTGGTTTTTGGGTATACATATACATACACCTAGCCTGAGAACTCAAGCATGTGACGTCAGCGCGTAATGGCCGTGACTCGAGTAATTATATTCTTTAATTCACTGGCTGGCCATCGACCCCAACAGCCCCAACCCACCTTGGCCATGAAATTCTTCATCGACAATCTACCCGTGAGTTCGTGTGATTCGAACATGGAGGAGTCTCATGGGCTTGTATCCCCTAGATAATTTTCCCATACGACCGCATCTATCCAGGTGATTAGCCATTCGGACTGTAGAGGTGTGCTTACACTGAAAATGTTAAGAACAATATGCGTATATGTGTGATCTCAAAAGAACCCTTGACGCTACTGTGCTGCTCCCCCTTCTGCCTTCAGAAGCCTAAATAACTGAATTAATGCCCGACTCTTATAGGGTCATTGCGTACTGGAAATGCCTTCGGGAACAGGAAAGACGGTCTCTTTACTTTCTCTCATCGTGTCGTACCAGCAAGTAAGTTCTGCCTTGTTCATTGATTGGCTAGCCGTGTTGAAGGACGTGTAGTTTCACCCAACAAAACGCAAACTCATATACTGCTCTCGGACAGTGCCAGAGATTGAAAAGGCGCTGACAGAATTAAAGAGATTGATGAAATATCGAGAGTCTTGTGCTGAGACAGAGGAGGAGAAAGCCAAGGAGAGATTTTTTATGGGGCTCGGCTTAACAAGTCGAAAGAATCTGTGCACCAACCCCGAGGTGTGTGGCTGCGATCTTTCGCCCGCGTTGCACTAGCAAAATCTTGAACTCTCAGGTATCAAAAGAAAAGAAAGGGAAGGTAGTTGATGCTCGATGTCGGGATTTGACCAATGCCGCGGTGTGTGAGAAGGGCAGAGCGGACCCGGGATCTGTCGAGTTGTGTGACTGGCACGAAGTAGGTATACGACAAGTTCTGAGCTGGATATTGGAAGATTCAAGGCATATTGATTGGGAGTTACTTTTAGAATTTGGGGAAAACTGGAACCTGGAAATCTCATACCTCCTGGTATCTGGACCCTCGCGGACCTATTGGAACACGGGAAGGAGAAGGGTATCTGCCCTTACTTTGCATTGCGACGCATGGTCAGTGATGTTACATCAGCTCGTACCCGGCACGACCCAGCTCACATCGACCCAAGATGCCATTCGCGGACGTGATCATCTATTCTTTCCATTATCTGCTTGACCCTAAGGTCGCAGAACAGGTGTCCAAAGAAATGTCCAAGGACTCAATTGTAGTGTTTGACGAAGCTCACAATATAGGTTCTTTTTCCCATACAATCCTGCTGATTACGCGGTCTGACAAATCTTGAACAGATAATGTCTGCATTGAATCTCTGAGCATTGATCTCACGAGGCCTATGCTTGACTCGGCGACAAGAAGCATCACGAAGCTTGGGGAAAAGATCGAAGAGTTGGTGTTTCTCCCTAAATCATTCAGGGTCCGACACCTGACCGTCTCTGTATAGAATCAAAACGACAGATGCGGCTAAATTGCAAGATGAGTATGCGAAACTAGTTGAAGGGCTGCAGGAAGCAGACGACGCCGACACCGATGGTTTTCTGGCCAATCCAGGTAAGGATGGCCCGCAATCTAATAGAGAGTCGTGCAAATACTTATTACGCTTAACATAGTGCTTCCAGAAGACATTCTTAAAGAAGCTATCCCTGGAAATATCCGAAAAGCGGAACATTTTGTTGCTTTTCTAAGGCGGTTTGTGGAGTACTTGAAGGTACGTTGCGTAACTCGTAAGCGACGGGTCTCAGGATGCGTCTGACCCTCGGCACAGACACGCATGAGAGTATTACATGTGGTCGCAGAAACACCACTTTCTTTCCTACAGCATTTGAAGGATATTACCTACATTGAACGTAGACCATTGCGGTGAGCCCGGACCTCGCCAGCCCAGCGTCGCAAGTACTTGACTCCCGTTGTAGCTTCTGTGCCGAACGTCTTCAGTCCCTAATACGAACACTCGATCTCAATCGGCTCGACGAACATTCAAGTTTGCAGAATGTGGCAAGTTTTGCTACATTAGTCGCCACTTACGAAAAGGGTATACCTCCCCACGCGCCTTTGTTCACCACCAAATACTGAACTAGCATCTAGGGTTCTTACTTATTTTGGAGCCATTCGAGACCGACAATGCGACAGTGCCCAATCCTATCTTTCACTTTACGTGTGTCCATCTATGGTTTGATTCAATTGTTGGGTCAACTTATTGCCACGCGGAACCTAGATGCCTTGATCCATCTCTCGCTATTAAACCGGTCTTTGAACGCTTCAGTAGCGTAGTCATCACGTCTGGTACCATCTCGCCATTGGATATGTACCCGAAAATGCTTCAATTTATCCCGGTGGTGCAAGAGACCTATGCTATGACACTTACAAGGAATGCTTTCCTCCCTTTGGTCTGTTCCTCTTGACTTGTAGACGAAAACACTGAGATTCGAGTAGGTCATCACCCGAGGAAGCGATCAAGTGGCCATCAGTTCGCGGTTTGAAGTGAGGAATGATCCCGCTGTTGTCCGTAACTTTGGGAGTATACTCGTCGAATACAGCAAGATCGTTCCCGATGGGATAGTGGCCTTCTTTCCAAGCTACCTTTATATGGAATCCATTGTCGCCGCATGGAACGACATGGTGAGCAATCACAATAAAGAGGTATCTACGTGTGCGAATACATTTTGCAGGGGATTCTCAACGAAGTGTGGAAAAACAAACTGATTTTCGTTGAAACGCCCGACGCCAACGAAACGAGTATCGCTCTAGAAAACTACCGGCGGGTAAGCTTCAGGTTCGTGCTGCTTATGAAGCAGCTTTGACATTGCACCAGTGTAGGCGTGTGATAACGGCCGCGGTGCGGTTCTCCTTTCGGTTGCTCGAGGGAAAGTTTCCGAGGGTATCGACTTTGATCACAATTACGGTCGAGCTGTGCTGATGTTTGGGTAAAAAATTCCTAATTTCTTTTCAGCGCCACGCCGCAATAACGGCTTCTATAGTGTCCCTTACCAATATACGGAAAGCCGCATTCTCAAGGCCCGTCTGGAATACCTTCGGGACGCGTATGGAATACGTGAATCAGAATTTTTGGGGTTCGATGCCATGCGAAATGCGGCTCAGTGTGTTGGGCGCGTTTTGCGGGGAAAGACCGACTGGGGTCTGATGGTTTTTGCGGACAAGGTACATCTCCCCTCCCCAGTCCTCAGTCTCTAAGCCATTGAAGTGATGGGGATCATTGTATCTAGCGATTTGCCCGCGCTGACAAGCGTGCCAAACTCCCGCGGTGGATTAACCAATACATTACCGAGACCGCGTCCAACCTCTCGACAGACATGGCAATAACCCTCTCCAAGTTGTTCATGCGTACTATCTCACAAAATCCTAACGAAAACCAAACAGGGATATCGCTATGGACACTCGAAGATATAGAGAAGGCACAGGCTAAACAAAAGGCGCTCGCGTTAGAGCAAGAAGACGACGACGACGACATGGATGATGACAAGTATAACGATGGCGGAATAGACGATCGCCTATTGATGGATATGGATCCAGAGGTGGAATAGAGGCGTATGGTACAGGGCTCTCCTAAATCGTCTTTGGTGCCTGGGGTGTATGTGATGACTGTAATGCGGAGGGTGCCTGCAGAGAAGGCGATGTCTGTGTCTGGAATGCGGAGGGTACCTGCAATGGGGGTGATGTCTGTGTCTGGGATGCGGAGGGTGTCTGGAATGTAGGGGATGTTGGTATCGGGAATGTGGGTGGGCTACACCTAGGACACAGTGTTGGTTGCTATATACATAATTCCGAATCAGTGGAGGGGGGAGGGTGAAAGACAACTGTGAACGGACATCTGTATAAATTCGGTTTGGTTGATTAAGAAACCGTTGACACGGACACAAAGTGCCACCAGGACAGGGCTTGAGATGCTCCGTACTCAAGTAACAGTGCTGGTTTCCGCAGTCAACCGGTCTTTCGCTATAGAACGAGCAGTGGCCGCAGGTATGTTTAAAGAGGTAGAGTTCTCGATGACACATCTTTAAAAAGAGTGCCTAGATCCAATTGAGCATCATTCGCGGAAGGATGAGAAGTATATTGCCTCACTAAGGTCGTCGGCGGAGGTAGGCGAGGGGCAAAGTCTAAACGTATATCGCGGATTTGCGGTTGCGATCTGCCCAGATACGTGTTGCGAAGATGATCAAAGGCTTTGGTAACGACCAGGCAGACAGGCTAGGGGGGTTCGGAATGGGTGGTATGCTGCGTAGGGCAGGGAGCTAGCGGCACTGGGGCTTGCAGAAAAGCAGATTTGGGCGAGAGTTGGGCTTTTAAGTTGGTACGGGCCGTCCTGTATTTGTTAGTCTGTGTGGGCTTCGATGGGCCGGCAGGCAGAGATCTGGAATGTGGGAGGCAGGACTTCCCTGGAGGGTGATGGGCTGACAGCTTATGGCATTGCCGTGGACGAAGAGGTTGGGCCGTCGAACCGCGTTGGGTCGAAACCCAGCTCACGGGTCAATCAACCCTCCGGTTTGGACTGAATTGATCGATCAGCCATGTTTGCACCACAACAGGCACATTGCTTCCATATGCAGCTTTGGGCTCAATGTCACAGCAGCCGAGTGGATAAAACGCGGTCGCGCGCCCGAGATCCATCTGGCCGCCTATAATGAAGTCTCCCCCCCACTCTCTCTCAAGCATTGCATCCCCATCACTCCATCAGCCACGGGCTGCTGCTGCTTGCAGAGCCATTCCCGTCGCTCGTCAGGAACACAACTCGCCTCAATGAAATCAATTAATTGAATGGGGTACGTGGAGTTTATCTATCCATGAGAAAATATAGTTCAAATTCGGTTGCCCGTTCTAGTTACGAAGTATCGGAACTCGAGGCCTTGGTCTTTGAAATGTCTTCTTCCAGGACCTCCGAAATGTTACGAATAGGCTCGCCCTTGATGATCCTGCGGACCTCGTCTGCAGTCAACGTTTCATATTCAACCATCGCGTGCGCAACCTAATAATAACAACAACAAACCCGCTCGTCAGGCGTTGATCGCGGTTGGATCTTGGTCAAATGTACCCACCCGGTGAAGTTCTTCCAGTTTGGAACTCAGCAGGCTCTTTGCTCGCGCTTCGCCTCCCCGAACTAATCTGTAGTAGCGGTAATCAGAGATGGCTAGCCGAAACACCTCTATGCCAAGACTCACAAGGCGATCTCGTCTTCGATTTCCTCGCGTCGTCGCTGACTCAGGCTGTCATCCTTGTTGTTATAAAAGACTGGGCCAAGTTTGGAAAAGCCCCATTGCTGGAAGGCCGGAAATTAACATGTAGGGAATTTGAATGATATAAGGAACCGCACTTTGACCATAGCTGCGGCAGTCCGAGTCGCACTCTTTATGTCCGAACTTGCACCACTAGTGACTTTGTCACACCCATAAACTAGATGAATTTGTCAACACCCATTCTTGTCAATGTATTTTTAACTCACTAAGTTCTTCGGCAACTCGTCCACCCATCGCAACATCAATGCCCGCCAAGTACTCCTTGTAACTGATCGAGGTCCTGTCGTTCTCAGGCAGTTGCGAAGTCTGCAACGTTCTCAACTTCAGAGAGGAACATCGAGACAGCTTGACGTGTACGTACATAACCTAAGGCGTGGCCACGAGGAACACAAGTCACCTTATGCAATGGCATAGCTCCATCAGTATACAGTGCGACTATAGCGTGTCCACCCTGGGTTTTGGTAGACGATTAGTGACTCTATGATCCATCCTGGTGGCCAAAAAACGAACTTCGTGATAAGCAGTAGCTAGTCTTTCCTTCTGTTCTATGAATTGGCTTTTTCGTTCCGCCCCCATGATTATTCGGTCCTAAAGAATTGCAAGTTATACGAATCCGTTCTATCGGCAGAGAATTACTCTTCTTACCTTAGCCCATTCGAAATGCTTCAGCTCCACCTCTTTGGCGTGTTCCTTAGTGGCTTGAATAGCAGCAAGGCTTTCGAGTCATCGGATCTAATCCATGCCCTCCATCAAATTTCGACTTACTTTACCATGTTGGCCAGATCGGCTCCCGAGAATCCTGGAGTACCCCTTGCAAGAATCTTTGGATCAGCATCTAAATGTAAGATAAGTACATATATGACTGGTTGCATAGAGAATATAACCTTGGGCAGCAGTCACACCACGCATGTGATGTAGGAGAATCTGAACCCGTCCTCGGATGTCTGGGAGTGGCACTGCGACTGTCCTATCAAATCGACCTGGTCTCACTAACGCCCTGGAAGTGATAGTGTGATTTAGTGGCCGCTAGTCACCGCACAGACGCTTACTGATCAAGGCTCTCAGGGAAGTTGGTAGCGGCAATGACGATTATGCTTTCGTTTGGTTGGAATCCGTCCATCTCGACGAGGAGTTGATTGAGTGTTTGTTTCATATATTGCTGGTCCCTGTTGCTCCGCTTGCCGCCGACAGCGTCCAATTCATCGATAAAGATGATGGCCGGCTCTTTTTTGCGAGCAGCAGCAAATAATTCACGGACCCGTTTGGCGCCTACACCAACAAACATTTCCTCAAAGTCTGAGCTGCGGACCATGAGAGGACGGACCCAGATATCCAGATTTTTTGAACTCACCCCGAAGCAAAGAAGAACGGCACGCCAGCTTCACCTGCCACTGCCCTAGCCAACATGGTTTTACCCGTGCCAGGTGGCCTTTGCAAACGGGGAATAAGTCGACAGGTGCGGAACGGATTCCGCTCCACTCACCCTGTAAGCAACACGCCCTTGGGTAATCTGCCACCTAGGGCCGTGAATGCAGTTGGGTCTTTTAAAAAGGCAACAATATCTTGCAGCTCCTGTCACAATTGTATTAATGACAATGGCTGTCTATTGTTCGAGACTTGCAACGTACTTCTTTGGCTTCATCCACTCCGTGAACATCGCCAAACTTGATGGCATTCCCTTCGGTAGGTTCAAATTGCGTCTGCCGAGGACCTGCTTTCATAAAACCAGTATTCTCAAAGAAGACGGATAGAATGACAAGGAAAACTAAAATGGGACAACGCATTAGTCAATTTTTCTGGAGTCGCAGGATCTGACTAGTGAACCTACAGAATGAGCTAACTAGAACGAGAGCGATGAACCGAATGAGACGGGGAACCCAAGCGCCTTTACCTGTTGAGCTGAGCTGACTGTCACTTGAAAACAAAAAGAAGATTAACTAACGTTCAACGATTGAGACTTGGATTGGAGCGGCAGCTGAGCCTTCCGGAGCCGAAGCGGTACTAGCCTTGAACCTGGCGAACGGAGAAATATTCGCGGCAGCTGGCGAAATAGCTGCTGCCGGTTGACCAGCAAGAACGGATTGGGCCACTTGTTGACTAGGCGAAATTGCTGAGTTTGGTGTTTGGGCAGGGCTAGAAGGTGACGATTCGACCGACCCCGAAGCATCCACAGCTGGTGGTTCTACTTGTGTAGGGGGTGGGGAGGTCAATCCCTCGGTATCCATGTCTAATTTTGTTCCGCTTGAAAGAGGGTGAGCCGCCAAGAGATTATCTCGTCGCCGGACTGCGGCGTTTATAGCTGGCTGTTGATTGGTCTGTACTAAACACTCCAAATATATTTTGAAAGCCTCTTGCGAATGAAGCAAGGGAGACGAAGGGTCCTAAACCCGCAAGGGGTTAAGTCAACTGACTGCTAGTAGAACGGAATCCTTCTTGACGCACAAATTCGCACATGCGTTCCCAACGGTTGACGATTAAGTCATACGATGATTTGAGCTTTGTGTCCAGAAGCGCACGCAGGAGTATCAGTTGCTTTTCAGCGTCATGGGGGTGTACGTTGGCTTCGGCTTCGAGACGGGTAATGTGTGCCACAACAAGTGGTGTTAGGGAAGGAGTTGGGTTACTCCGGGAGAATATCGAGCCGAGGCTCAGTGAGCGTGAGTGGGGTGGTAGGAAAGGCTCTAGCGTGTGTCCAAGAGTCCATGGAAGAGCTGGATGTCTGGTCTTGAGGGGGCGGAGGGTCGACAGTCGGGCTGCTCGAGGTTGGCAAAGGGACTTGAATGGTGGTGAGCCCGTCGAACGTGCAGAGACGCGCAGCAAGCCCAGCATCTGCTGAGACATCGCCCTTTGTTGTCCTGGGTACAGAGAGGAAAGAAAATAACAAAAACCTGAGGGTGCTCGGAGTGCCGGTAAGTGCACGTCGGATGAAGTGGAAAATTCGGCGAGCACGTGCTCGTGATGTCCATGACACAACTGCACCTGCTCCGCCTTTCTTCAAAAAACATGGCATCGTCGGAAAAACAAAAAGGCCAGTAGCATGTCCATCGAACATACAATTGTCACCGCTGACGGCCATCAACAGCACTCGCAGCACTCGCACTCGTCCTCGAAACCTCTACCGCCGCTCTTGCTTTCTTGGCCAGCCCAGTTAAAGATCAAGACGCATCTCTAGACGGGTCCAATCTCATAGTTCTGCACAAAGACTTCCTTTCAATCCTCTCGCTTATCCATGCCTCAAGTACGAAAACCTCTTTGGTGCTGAAGCCCTCCTCGCCATCCTACCGCGCTGCCCTTGAGCCTCTCACAGAGCTCAAAGATCGAGTCGCAGCGCTACCACATTGCGTCCGTCTATTACAGACTACCCATGGGAAAACACTCTCTGCAGAAGCCACCAACATCGCAAGAGATGTGCTCGAGGGAATCCAGGCCCTGATGAAAACGCTTATCAATATTGGTTCAGAAAGCGCATCGCCGAACGGAGAGGCTGGGGATATATATATGGTCAGGACTGGTACCGTGCACGACATTATTGATAAAGCCCGTGGCCTGGATGGTTTCTCCAGAAACAATCTTATTGCTGTGCAAAAAATATTAAGGGGCACCCAAGAATCACTCGATGACGGCGTAAATGAAGTCCGCGAGACTTTGGAAAATGCGGAAAATACGGTTGACGGGCAAGGTAATCTTGATGATGGCTGGGACGAGTTTGGTATATCTTCCAATGTCAAGCCCTCAGCCACGGAAATGGAGAGGATCAAAAAGGTTATATTCACCGATTTAATCGAGGTTTTCAGTGGCTGAGGTGTCTTCAGATCTATACCATCCTTCGGCTATCTACTCTGTTTCACCAACGTATTCACAGGGACGTTCTTTCTCAACTTTCATTTTCGGCTCCACCCTCCAAAGAAACCAACCTCATTCTCGACGATATTGCCCAAGCATCCTCCGACCTCGTGATGTTTGCCGATAATTTTGTCATAACAATGTATCCGCCTCAGGTCGAACAAGACATTAGCACCGAGCTGAGGGGATTTCAGCGTCAGATATCCATCATCCAGTCCAAGATAGATCCCCTCATACCCGAAATCTCTCTTGAAGGACAACTCCAAGAACTCCAATTGACCAATGCGAAGAAAAGCACTGATTATGCGAAACTACGGAAATGGTATACCGCATGTATGAGCCAGATTAACAAGAGTATAAACGAGCTAGAACATGAATTGAAGGGACAAGAGACCCCACTTGATTAATCTATTATATCAAACACACACAACAGTCCAGGGCCATATCTATCAAAGCTAACACCTCAAGAGACATAGGTATCTTTCGCCGTCACATCTCACCTTCCTCCTTTGCCCCGCTATCACCATGCTGCTGCTGCCACTCCCATTTATGTGCCCTTTTCTCTCTTTCCCACTCTTCTCTCCACTTTGCAGCTAAAAAGTTTGGATACAAAGCAGAGCTCTGACGATGCCTTAATTTCTCCTCAAACCGCGCCATCTTCTCGGCTTGCCCTTGCAAATCAAATGATACCTTCTGCTCATCGGCGTAAGTGAGTGGCTAGGCATGTGACGGGGAAAGATATCATACTGCATCTTGTGCAAGCTTGACCCTATACTCCTCGCGTATCTTATCCAACTCCTTCCTCCTCTCTTCTTCCTTTGCCCGGCGATTTATGCCAGTCCGAGAAGCACTCCCTCCGGGCTGCAAAGCATAAATTCAGTATATTTTCAGGAGGCGAGCAAAACCACTTACATTTTTAAATAGCTCTGCATACAAAGACGGATTAGATAGATCCAAATCCGAGGCCGTGTTTGTCTTCGGTCTGGCCGATTTGCCGTCTGTAATTCCAGCGAGCTTATTCAAACCACCAGCGGCAGTTGTGGTGCCCGAAGAGGGTTGAAGCATAGGGGGTTTAGTTGTGCTAGTAGCAGAAGCCGGTCCAGTAATCGTGGCTCCAGCGGTCTTGACCTTCTTGATGGTTGGTAGCTTTCGTTTCTTCGGAGCTTGGGGTGCCGCGTTCTCACTCTCCTCCTTGCCTTCCCCAACGACAGAGGGACTACCGATACCCGTCGACGGTTCGGGGGTCACAGAATCTCCAGTAACATCCACTAGCGTATTCTCTTCTATCGACCTCTTCGTCCGTGGCCGCTTACTCCCTGCCATTGAAGCGCCAGAGGTCGATTCATGCAACGAATTCCTCCTCGACACCTGACCGTCAGCACTTACACCAGTGGCAACGGAATTACCCTCAAATTTGGCCTTCTTTGGAATCGGAGCCATATCCTTGTCTTTCCCTCCTGTCCTCTGGCCCTTGTTGGCGCCACCACCACCACCATTACGCCCCCTTCCACTCTTGCTCCGCGAGGGTCTGTCATTCTCCTCGCAGTCATCATAATCATCCGAAATTTCATCCTCTTCTTCATCCTCTTCATTGTCATCATAATCATCTTCCTCCGACTCCGACTCCACCTGCCTTGTTCTCTTCTTCTGACTCGCCAAACGCTGTGATTTATGTCTTGACTTCTTGGCGCTGCTGGAGAAATGTTCATCCGCCTGCTTGGTGTTCGCGGTAGTTGGCATTGGGCTTGACCCTGGTACCTGGCTCGCCATAGACTTTGTACTCATCGACGCCCTCCTTATTCTCGAACCAGGGACACGTCCGGCAGTAGAGGAGGGAAGGGGCAAGTCGGTGGGCGAAGGCGACACCGACCCGCGCTTCGCCTGATCGCCGTAACTATCTCCATCTCCATCCTCGTTTCTGTTGCTATTGGGGTCGGAATCGGAATCAAGCCCTCTCTCGTGGGCATAACTATCCTCTGATCCTCTTGACGATGAAAGTCTCAGCCTCTTTGTCGGTGCTACGGGGCCGGGACTGTCACCCATTGGGCGGTTGTCCTCGTCGTCTTCATCCTCGTCGCTGTCTATTCTGAGTCTCTTTGTTCGCTTGTGTGGGACAGAGTCTGACTGGGGGGGGGTCAGGCGAGCACAGGACAAGGGTGACCGTCTGGGTACCTGTGAAGGGATGCTGCGATGGGGCATTGGGAGGAGTCGAGAGTTAAGCAGGTGTTATGTAATGCAACAGACTACAATATTTGGCACAGCCGCAGCAGACCTGTTGAACAAACACACCGAGTAGCTACTTAGACAGCATTCTCCGCCGGTACCTCTTTGTAAAACTTCATCAGGTCAAGAACATCGTCCCTGCTCCCAAGGAACACGGGACAACGCTCGTGGATCCCGGTCGGCACAATATCGAGAATGCGCTTGGTGCCGGTGGTAGCAATGCCGCCAGCCTATGCCGGGTTTAGCAAAATCACATCTGCCAGCGAGCGAGTGGAATCACCTGTTCAGTCAAAAAAGCCATCGGGAATGCCTCATAGAGTAACCTCAGCTTGCCGCTCTTGCTCTTCTTGTCGTTCGGATAACCAAAGATACCACCGTACAACAGCGTCCGGTGCACATCAGCGACCATAGAGCCAATATACCGTGCACTGTAAGGGGTCTTGGGGGGATTCGGGAACTTGATAGATTTGAGGTATGCGTTGACAGGTGGGTGAAAGTACATCGAGTTGCCCTCGTTGAATGAATAGATTTTCCCGCGGGGTGGAATTTGGATATTAGGATGCGTGAGTATGAATTCACCTAATGCGGCGTCCAAAGTGTAGCCATTCACACCCTGCCCCGTGGAAAGGACCAGGTTCGCTGACGATCCGTACCTATCGAGACGTCAGCTGCTGGAAATCACCGTCGACTGATGGACAGAGAAGGGGGAGGATACATGCATGGTGTAGCCTGCAGCCACCATATCGCTACCTGGTCGCAAAACATCCTGGATAGTTCCCAAGGAGCCCTCTTTCTGCCAAAAGACAGGGACATCAGGACGATCGGGACAGCGGAGTGCATCTCCACTTACAATCATGTAAATACCAAAGATGGTACCAATGTTGACACCGGCATCGATGTTGCTGCTTCCGTCCAGTGGGTCAAACACGACACAATACCTGCCTTTGTAACTATCCTCAATGATGATGGCATCGTCGAGCTCCTCTGAGACAAGGACGGAGGTCTTTCCGGATGCCCTGAGGGCGTTGATCATGATGTCATTGGCCAATACGTCAAGCTTCTTCTGTTCCTCGCCCTGGATGTTCGTCTCGCCTGCAAGACCGACCCTAGATGACCATAAGCACAGCGGGTGACGATGGAGTGGGGGGGAGACGGACAGGTTGATCAGCCTCGCCTTTCGGACGTTGGTCGCGATGAACTTGGAGGTGAGGGAGATAGCGGTGAGGAGGAGAGTAAGATCGCCGGTGGCTGCGGTGCCGAGGCGGATCTGATCGCTGAGGACATGGCTGGGGCGGTGTGAGAGGGTCGGAGCAGGGATGCAAAAGGACTGACCGGGTGAGGGTGATGATGTTGGTGCTTGGAACTTCCTCAGAGGCCATGGTGGATGGAGAGATAACACTTCACGTGCCCCGGATCTCAGTATTTAATATTATTACATCAGTCACCGCTTCCGCTTCGCACCAGCCACTGCCGCCGTCTCCCGGCTCCTCACATTCCGCCCCCGGAGTGGCACCGGGAACGTGTCGCTGTCCTCGTCCTCGTCTCCCCCTGTCCGCGCCCCGTCTCCGCCCCGGATCCCGCTCGTGTTCGGCCCCAGCTTCCCTGTCTCCGGCCCCGAGTCCTCATCCAGCTCGTCAATCTCATCCTCCTCCTCGTCCTCCTCGTACACCCGCGACTGTGCATGTGCAATCGCTGCCGCAATTTCGGCACTGATGCTCGCCACCCGCACCTCCAGAGTCTCGTCTCCTCGCGCCCCCTGTAGCATTGAATTACTCCCCGCCTGAAACAAGGCTGATATCGTTCGGACAGACTCGGCCAGGTCCTGCTCATCTTCGTCGTCGATTTTTCGCTTCTTCCCTTTAAAGTTGTATCGGCTGTGCAAGCTGTCCGTAAGTCATCCACGAAAGAACACCCAAAAAAGCCTCCTACACATTGGGATCCGGCTCCCATGTTGGATCATGCGTCCGCATGTGTGACGTGAGTGTAGTGCGACGCGTAAATGTCTTTTCACAGGTCGGGTCTTCGCACTTGTATGGTCGTTTACCTGTATGCGTCCGTCGGTGTCGTGCAAGACTGCTCGAGTCACCAAACGTCTTTCCGCAGCCGGGATATTCGCAGCAATGAGGTTTCTCGCCAGTATGTACACGGGAATGAACGTGTAATGCCGAACGCTGTGGTATATATGAATATATGCGTCCCCTGGATAGAACGGTAGCTCAGATACCTGTATGAATGTCTTCCCACACCCTACATGATCACAGACAAAAGGCCGTTCACCCGTATGTATTCGCATATGTCGTGCAAGGTCACTCCGACGAGTGAAAGACTTGCGGCAGTTCTCCTGGTCGCATGTGTGTACGTGTGGGCCCTTATCTTTCTCTTTCGCCTTTTTGGTCTTTTTCGGTGACGGAGGCTCACTAGCAAGTGGGTTTGCGGATGTCGAGGCAACGGGCTGTGGCTGCGGCTGCGGTGGTTGCGGTTGTGCGAGCGGCGTGCGGTTGGACGGTGTAAGCACTGGTGCTGCAGACGACGATTGTGGTATCAGCGCCGGCAGGTTTGAAGAGGACAAGGGGGAGGCAGGTACATTTGGCGTTTCGACGACGGGTGGTCTAGAATGCGAAATGACAGGGGACGAATCTGGCGTCGATAAACCCGCCGCATGAGTATGGTCTGGTTCTGGCTCGAACTGGGCCGATAGATGAGTCAGAATATCGCTGATATCGGAAAATTCGCGAGGGACGAGGGGAAGACCACTTGCGGGGGCGTCCATATCGTTGTGTGTGGGTGAACGAGGTGGCGGGGTGCCATCTCTCGCCCGGTCATCCCTTGCAGCAGCCGTTTCATCGTCAGAAAGTAGATAATCTGACCCATCCGACCCGATCCCTCCCTCTCTCTTCCTCCTCTGCCGTCTGGACTCGTCAGACCCTTCCCCCTGGGTCAATGAATGAAAGGCAGGTGCTGTCCGTGTGTTCTTTTGCCCATTCTGTGCTAGTTCCTCCTCCCGCTGACGTGTGAAACCTTGCTCCTTCGCTGCCATCTCGACGGCGACACGCTCGTTCTCGGCTGCCTGCGCCTGCGCCGCCTGGAAGACAGCGGCAAGTCCGCTGAGATTAAGACCCAGACTCGATATGCTGTCTGCTGTGTTTTGCGGGTCAACAGGTTCCTGCTGTCCTCCGTTGGCAAGCTCCAAGTTGGCCTGTCGCTGTTGAGCAGCAGCACTGAGCAGAGCGGCCGAAGCGGCGGTTGCATTCTGATTCAAGAGAGTCGCAATTTCGCGTTCGAGCATTTCAACAGAGAAGGACTCTGCGACGGGTATGTGGTGTGGGGGATGATGGCCTGGCACGACATAGCCATCGTGTAGGGACGAGAGAAGGGCAGAGCCTGGGTCGTATGAAGAGGAGCGTGTGCGGCTGTCCCGCTCGGGTGAGTCGCTGGGGTTGGTGTCGTCGAGAGAGGAAGCGGGGTCGTCGTCGATGGGCTCGTCGTGCACGACGTCCGAGAGGTTGAGGACGTGCTCTTCGTTATCCATGTGGTCGGACGATGGCAAGGGGGACTTGTGCCTTCCTAATGCAGAATGTGGGTTCTGGCATTCTCCGGAACCACCGCCTCGGGCTTCTCTCTGCACCATGGACACCTACCACATCCCAGGCAAAGTAGACCTCACGCCCCGGAAACACCACGGCTATGCCGTCCTCCTCTTCATCATCGGCACCCTCTTCCCACCCCTTGGTATGTCCCCCATCTACCCGCCCGCCCCCGTCCGCAGCTCATCCCATTTCCCCCCCCCCCCCCCAGCCGTCGCAGCCAGGTTCGGAATAGGCAGCGACTTTTGGCTCAACCTCCTCCTCACCGTCTGCGGCTATATCCCAGGTTGGTGGGCCTACTCCCTCCTGCCCCCGAGCCCAGCCCCTGACCCCCAAACCCCAGGCCACGGCCACAACTTTTATATCCAGGTCCGGCGGTACACTGCTCCCTAGCTCGCCCGTCCAAGCACTCACAGCTTTGTCCTTGCAGAACATCAGGAACAACAAGACCCATGCTCGCACTCCCAAGTGGGCGCAAAAATGGGGCCTTGTAGACACCGCTGAAATAAAGCGCAAGCAGCGCAAGTCCCAATGGGCCACCCGCTACAACGACCGTCTTCCGCAGTCTGCTCTGGAGGGGCAGCCACTCGAGGAGGGCCAGGAAGGCGGTTCTTCCAGTGTCGATCTTTCGAACGAAGACACACGGACTCGCAGGCAGCCCAATGGCGATCTTTGGAGACCAGAGGACGAGAGCTACTACAATGAGCGCAACTCCACTCGATCTTCCGGCCGATGGCATTACCCCGCCAACTTTGACGAAGCCGAGCTTACGGCAGTTCCAAAAAAGGCCAAGAAAAAGAAGGAGAAGAAGGATCGGTGGGCAAGGACGCAGGAGGCTCATAGCCTTTCGGAAGAGCAGACGCGGAAGAAAAAGTCGAAGAGGAGGAGGAGCCGTTCTAGCACTGTTGCCTCTCGAGACTCCAGCACTGAATTCCCGGAGGATCCTGAGGGCGGCTTGTACGGCAACAGCTCCCGAGTTCCTGATAGTGAGGACCAACCCTCTGACAAGCCGAACGTCGCGTCCGAGGATATCTTCACCCATCAGTTCTAGATACTCGCTATATGAATATCCCCGCAGCTATACACGAACGGTCTGTAGATTGGACTGGATCATAGCTGCGCCCACTTCCTCCGAGTCCCCTTGACAAATACCTTTATTCCCCCCCTTAGTACAAGATCCCCGCCGATGTGTAGGCTTTCATTTGTCGTAGACCGTAGAACAATGACTGTATATATATATATGTGCGCATTATCCTCTCTCCACGCTCAACTTTCAGCACCGCTGGCTCAGCTCTTCCAACACTGGATCTATCGCTATCTAAGTTTATTGCCGGAATAAGGACCAGCCTAGCCAATTGGTTATCCGATGATGTTCTTTGGACAATCATTATGATCGCCGCGTTGTCTCCCCGAGTGGGCCACTTACTCCCCATTGGCTCCAAGCGTGGAGTGCTGTGGGGATACTCTATATATTATGCGTGACAGATTCCAGGTCCGGGACAACTCGGTACACATATGCTGCCATGCACCTGTATCATGAGTTTACAGATCTCTAGCTATACCGACAAGACTCTGAATATAGCCAACAAGTTTACGTCACTTTAAATGAGGTGTTCATTTCATTCATTACGCAACTAGGGAGGCTTAGCTCAGTTCGCAACAGGCGAGCAATGACTAGTGACTTCTCGTTTACCTTGCAAATCAACGCGATCAACACACCGTCATATTATACTCCGACCCCGAACCCCCGCGGTCCGTCTATGAAAACACTCCAATTTCTCTGCAGCAGGACGACGCAGCAACAATGGCACATTTCAGTGTCGAATGAAGAAGAGTCTCGACTAGCAGGTGGGTAGCCATTCGGTACGTTCCCACTAGTGTGCTTCTTTTCCATAAAACTTACATTTTGGCACCAGGCGCAACCATATAAAATCCCATGCTGCACGCTCCTGCTAGCTTCCCTCCTTTCCCAAACGCCTTCAAGGAATCATATCGCACCAGCAGGCTTCTTGCGTATCGGAGTCCGACCTTACGGCGCGTATCGATACTTTGGGCCTAAGTGAACTGTCGAACCGAGGGAATCTCTGAAAAAAATAATGATCTTGAACTTCCTGGTTCGTGTGGCCGGTATTCTCTTGGTGGTTTTGTTAGAGTCCGCTCGGTTTGCTCGAGCTGCGAGGCTTGTAGATTTTCAAGTCGCTCAACCGCCACCAGTTCCACATGATGCGAAGCAGTGTACAATACAGATTCTGCAGTGGGTTTGACGTCAAATAATTTCACATGAGCTGAGATTGAACTTGTGGATAGGAGGGACTTTGCCTTTTCCTTCGGCATGTGAGTATGCTTTTGGCCCGGTTTATTTCCCTTGGTTTTTGACTGGTGTGGAATTCAGGGAGGAAGTTGTCCAGCTCAAGTAAGTTCCCCCCTCCTAATATATGTATATATATATTTCTGGACCTGAGCCACGCAGTCCTCCAACCGACTGTGGCGCCCCGGGCACATGGGCAGCAATCACTCTCAATTTCACCGTCACTTCCAATGGGACACAGTTTGACAGACTCGGAATTTTCACATTCCAAAATGTCGAAAGTGCGCGCCGAACACTAGGAATGGTAGTTTTTGCTGACGTAGTTTTACAGTTTGGCGGACATCTACTCCAGAACCTACTCGAGGGGACGGAATCATCTGGACCTACATAAAAGATGTGACCAGATACACGCCTTTGTTCGCGAAGCCTGGGACCTTTATTCTCCAGCTTGACAACCTCATCCAAACTGGCCTTGACGGAGTATATTCTAGTCAGTGGACCTGGTAATATGTGTGAGATGCAGAGCTGACACCTCGTGTCTAGCTGTACTTCATGCAACATACTATGCATCTTCACCGCAACATCGACCGGCCCAGAAATCAGATCTAATCTTGCCATTATCAACGCTCAAAAACAATACGGGAAACCAAGCCTCTGTACCTCCTGGGCTCTCTGTATGTGCCCCATCACCTGACTCAATAGTATCCATTGTTGTACAGAAGCGCTCATGATCCATGGACCAGATCAATGTCACTCTCCCACAGAACGCGGTCGAGGTGTACGCAGAACTATACGCATCAGGAAATGGCAACGAAGAATTCTGGGTAAGATCATCAGTCGCTGATCTAGTAGCTCCACAGATGGCTCAATGTGACCAGTATTTTAACACAGCGAACCAGTTCCTCCCGAGTCTTCCGGACGGCGTTGCTCTTGGACAGGGCCCTTTCCGTGAAGTTCGCCTCTTGATCGATGGCAGAGTGGCTGGGGTAGCCTTCCCCTATGCAACCATATTCACGGGGGGTATCGTTCCCACAGCATGGAGGTAGTTCGCCTAATGCCTGTTGCGATCTTGTCTGCTTACTGTAAATGGCAGGCCAATTACCTCTTATGGTGCTATCGATCTCCCAACCTATTTCCTAGATGTGACACCCTTCATCCCCCTGCTCACTGACGGCAAAGCGCACACGTTCACAATCGATGTAGCATCAGCCGAGGCAGACCACGCGACCCTCCAAAACTGGTTCGTGTCGGGTAATCTGCAGGTATTCACCGACACATCGCCCCGCCCGACTACTGGAAGGATCACTCTATACGAAGGGGACCCGTTTGCTCGGACTTCTACTGTCGGATCTGTTGGCGCAAATGGCGATGTAGAAGTCACCGTCAAGGCCACGAGGAGAATCCGAGTTGAAGCCGATATTATCAGTGGGAGCGGAAGGCGATCACATGTCGCGTTCTCCCAAAACCTACAGTATTCGAACCTCCAGCAATTCCTTCAAAACGCCAACATACAGGTCCGTTTAGATTTTTGCATATAAAATACCAGTCTCCTGATTTTGTGGTTGTGGAATAGAACGTTTTTCAAACTGCCACAGGCCAAGTGTCTTCGACACATGGCGGACAACTCGCACTTTTTGATGACTTCTCTTACCCGCTCAACATCAACTTCACCGTCCTTAATGCAAATGGAAGTGACTGTAAGATACTAATTACATAACACAGCAACTCATACTGAAAAATACTTCAGTCGAAGCCTTGTTCGACCACTCGTACAATCGAGATTTGCTCCCATCACCCGTTGTCACTAGGAGCGATATCCAAGAACGTCAACTAGCGAGTATGTTTATTCCCTGGTTTATGTCGCACCACTTCCTGGTGACTGACTGCAATCAAACTTTCTAGGTGGTTTCTTCCACCTCGCTTCGACGGGAAACACTGGAAATGGTACCAACAGCAACGTCTTTACGTATAGGGATGCCGTCGGAAATACCTTCAACAGACGAGTAAATGCGGTCTTGAACAACATCACATTGGACGTTCAATCCGGCAATCTCGCTCCCGCGCCTGCGCTTAAGTTCCCTGAGGGGCAACAGATCCCCCCCTCGTCGTTCACCAAGCCCAGGCTTCCAGGGTTGAGGCACATCGGAGAGTTATTAGTCAATGACTTGCTCGGACACCCTTGAAATCGGTCGATTATTATTTTGTATACAATATCAGAATAGTCATGTCGAATTGGAGTTAAATGCATTATATGTATGAGGGTGGAAACCAAAACGAAAGCACAATTAGTCTAATCAAACGCCGGGCGCATCAACCGCTCCAGTCGCTTTCTAGAAAAGACCAACGACCCGGCCTGTTTCAGGGTCTAAACCGACTTCCCAGAAGCCTAATAGTGGGAAACAAAAAAATCAGTGTCTTGGCATTCCGGAAGGGCGTAACACAAAGGAACACACCAGGACGCGTTCCAAGACCAGGCATGGTCTGCATATCTCCTAGGATCGGATACAAGAAGCCAGCACCAGCTGACAGGCGGACGGATCGTATAGGAAGAGTGAATCCTACGATGAGCCGACGTCAACCACTTTTGTTCACCGCCAATTCGCCACCTCTTCACTCACCTGTAGGAACACCCTTGAGCTTAGGATCGTGAGAAAACGAATATTGTGTCTTAGCCATGCAGACTTTAAACCTTTAGTCAATAGCCACGCCGTTATTGAAAGACAAACCGACTCACTCGGGAGATTCCTATACCCCTGCCTCGTGTACATCTCAACTTGTGTCTTAGCAAGCTCTGAAAGCTCGATCGCGCTGGCACCATAGATCTCCTTGGCAATGATCTCGATCTTAGCCTCGATAGGAAGGTCAAGGTCGTAGAGGAATTTGAACTCCGATTCGCCTTCACAAAGGGCAACGACCGCTTCCGCGAGCGCACGAGCACCTGCACCCCCCTGTGCCCAGTGATTGCTAATAACTGCGCCGTCTGCACCTCCGGCAAGGGCTTCGTCGCGTATGAGAGCCAGCTCGGCTTCGGTATCAGAGCTTAAATAAGGATGTGAATACGTGTGGTGAGAGGCGTTTGAAACACCAGACGACTCACGCAAACCGGTTGATAGCGACAATGACCTTGACCCCGAATTTCTTAGAATTTTGAATATGCCTGACTAGATTCTTGCATCCCTCC
Source organism: Lepiota venenata (assembly GCA_004296355.1). Taxonomy (NCBI): domain Eukaryota; kingdom Fungi; phylum Basidiomycota; class Agaricomycetes; order Agaricales; family Agaricaceae; genus Lepiota; species Lepiota venenata. The sequence continues at coordinate 1,993,930 of RCFS01000003.1, forward strand.
CCGAGAGTAACCAAATCTTCCTTGGTATAAGTCTCTGCAAGAGGCTTGCCAGGCGTAACGTCAGGCCCACCACCATGCATCTTGAGCGCACGGGTGGTAGCCACTATGACAGTCGCATCGGGCTTGAGTCCACTAACGCGACATTTGATGTTGCAAAACTTCTCCATTCCCATGTCGGCACCGAAACCGCCCTCTGTGAGGACATACCCTACACGGTCCGGGGAATCACCCTCTTCAGTACCAGCAAGTTTCAAAGGCAATGCGATCAGCAAGGATGGACGAGTTTCCGTGGGCAATATTGGCGAAGGGTCCAGCATGAACAAAGACGGGTGTACCCTATTATCAACAAGTGAGCATGTCGCCGAACCTGGATATTTGTCCAAACGTGCCTGGAGGGTCTGCATGAGGTTGGGCTTGATGGCATCTTTCATCAAAACTGCGAGGGCGCCTGTGGCGCCGATATCATCGGCAGTAATAGGTTCACCACGTTTACTCGTTGCGACAACCATGGCACCTAGACGTTCTTTCATGTCTTCTAGCGAAGTTGTCAGTGCGAGGATGGCCATGATTTCGCTAGCGACGGCAATATCGAAGCCCGTCTCGCGAACATGACCTTGCTCAGTGGGATTCTGCCCAATTGTAATCTTCCGCAAGAATCGATCATTAGTATCGAGGACGCGGTTCCAGGTAATAGTGTCGAGGTCAACATCAAGACGGGCAAACCGGGTAATCTCCTCAGGAGTCAATGCGTTGGGATCCGACTTATCGATACCGAGCTTCTTCAGACGTTTTAGCATAAGAGGTGCAAACTCGCGTTTGCCCTTTTGGGTAGGGACTAAACGGCTATACAAGGCCTTTGGAGAGGGGTTGACGTCTTATCCCATAAGTAAAATATGAGGGCGCACCTTGTCGCTTTGAGTGGCCTCATGGAAAATACGGGCATCGAGAGCAGCCGCTGCATTCGTATCAGCTTTCGTTCAAGTGGGATGCACAGATTTTTGTACCCAGAAGGTTATTAGCTGCAGTAACTGCATGAATATCACCCGTTAAATGTAGGTTAAACTAGTTTTCCTGTGGTTAAAAAGAAGTAGGAAAAGCATTATACACAAACAAGGGCCTGACCTCATCCATAGGAATGACTTGGCTGTAGCCACCACCGGCGGCACCGCCTTTGATACCGAAAGTAGGACCCTGACTAGGCTGCCGAATGCAAGCAAAGGTAGGTCTACCAAGTTCCGCACCTAGTGCCTGGGCCAAGCCGATAGTAGTGGTTGACTTGCCTTCGCCGAGAGGCGTAGGGGTAATACTTTTTCACCACTGAATTAATAGACTGTCTGTGGTAATGAAACATACTCACCCAGAGACAACGATGTACTTTCCATCCTTGCGATAAGCAAGGCGGTCAAGAACACTAAGGTCAACCTTGCCCTTATATTTCCCATAGCTCTCGAGTTCATCGGGGAGCAGACCGATCTCTCCTGCAAGTCGAGTGACGGGCTTGGGTGTCTGTGCCATCGAAATTTCGATGTCAGAAGGGACCTTTTCAAGTATGTTGAGTTTGAGGGGTTTAATTTTTCTAGATCGCGCCTGTTCCCAAAGGCGTTCGGCCGACTTGAGGGTATTTTCCATGAGCATGGCAACAGTCATTGGACCGAACACCTCCAGGTACTGGGGTGATTTGTGAAGCAACTTGAGATGCGGTTCCGAATTCTACATCCCCCACCAGTCTTTGACCTGATTTCTTGGTTGCATCTGAAGAAATGTAAGTGAGAGGCCTCGGAGACCAGTAAACAGAATGGTGTACCGGGGACGTAGTTGATGCCGACGTCGATGACGATAGCGCCGGGCTTTATCCAGGCTCCTTTGACATATTCGGGTTTACCAATCGCAGAAATGACGATGTCAGCAGTTTTAACCTATGAATTACTCGGTGACGGGTGCTTGTAAGATACTCAGGAAGATACACACAATTTCGTCAAGATTTCTTGTCTTGCTATGGCATTGAGTTACTGTAGCATCTCTGCTCCTAAGCATAGACGCAACCGGGCTGCCAACGATGTCGCTGCGACCAAGAACGACAGTGTGGGCGCCTGCAATAGATGCCCCAGCGGAATCCAGAAGGCGAATGACGGCAGCGGGAGTACATGGAGCAAAGAGCGGTTCAGAAGCGCGAGAGGACAGGTGGCCGATATTATATGCATGGAAACTAGATGAGCTGATGAGTGGGATTGGTAGTTTGCAAGGGAGATAATATTCACCCGTCGACGTCTTTCTGGGGGCTGATGGCCTCAGTCACACGTCGTTCCCCGTCAGCCTGAACATGTTCACCCATTGGTAATTGCACAAGAACACCACTGATTCTATCATTATTGCTCAAATTTTCGACGATTTGGACAATGCCATCGACATCAGTGCCGGCTGGGACCTTGATATGCTGAAATTTAATGCCGACTTCCTCAGCAGCCTTTGCTTTCATACGAATATAAGTGGAGGAGTCGGAGCGATCGCCGACCTGGACGACAGCAAGCTGAGGCTGGAAACGGGTGTGATTTGCCTGAAGGGACGCAATCCTGTCCTTGACGCCTTGGCGAATGGACCTTGAGAGAGAAAGAGGTGAGATTCAGTAGAAGAAAAGCAGGGAGAGCGTACTTTGCAAGTGCAGTACCGTCTATGACTCTGGCCATGGTGGAGAAGTGATTGCGAGATAACGCGGGGTTGCGAATGACGCGTATGGCCATGTCCGGCTTTGGGTCCGGGTGAAGCCCGTGTTTTCGTTCGGGCAGCCCAGGATTGTAGTCTTTCTGCGTTATCGCCTGCTCGTTATTTGGCTCTTGGTGGCCGTCGGCTCTTTGCGTTGTGTTACTCCCCCTTTTCTCCTTTTCTTTTTTTTTTGGGTACACAAGCACACTACCATCGGTCCGGCCTGTCGCCGGCCCGCCACCTTCCCACGGATTCCGCTCTTCAAATTTGCCTGGGCCAGCACATAACACCTAGTAACCCAAAAGTCCTTTCATCCTCATGTCGCCAGCTGCAGCTGCCCTTCGCAACTCCTTCAAGGCCTGCACCGCCTCCCTTTCCTCGGCGTCCCTCGCACGCGCTGCTCCTCGACGTCTTCCCGTCGTGTCTCTGGTCAGACGTCACTACTCTGAGGACAAGTCTGCCAACGGTGCGCCGGAGCAGCAAAAACAGGAGGACAAGAAGGCGTGTTCCGAGGCCGACGGCAAGTCCACAGAGGTATCTGAAAAGCTTAAGGCTAAAGAGGCTGAAGTTGTTGACCTCACGGTATGCCGCTAGCATCTCGCTCTTTCCGGTTCCATCCTAACATTCTCCCAAAGGGTCGGCTACGATACCTTCAGGCGGATTTCATCAATCTGCAACGCAATTCCGCACGGGAGAAGGAACAAACGCGCGACTTTGCCATTTCCAAGTTTGCCTCTGATCTTCTCGAGACCGTCGATGTTCTTGCCATCGCACTCAAAACCGTACCCGAGACTGCCTTGTCAAAGGAAAAGTCGGACGCATCAGCACCCCTTCCGAAATCTCACGGAGAATACCTCCAGGAGCTTCACATGGGCGTCGAAATGACCCACCGACTTCTGCTTCAGACCCTCTTCAAATACCACGTCAAGCCCTTTGATCCCACTGGTGAAAAGTTCGACCCTAATGTGCATGAAGCTCTCTATCAGGCACCAATACCTGGCAAAGAGCCCGGCACCGTCGTGGATTGCCAGAAAGTCGGTTACATGATCAAGGACCGGGTTCTACGGGCAGCGCAGGTTGGCGTTGCACAAGAGACATCATGATTCACACCACCGCCCCCTTTTCCGCCTGTTTATTGGTCAGCTAACACTCATCACCACTGCCCATCAAAATTATATATGTAATTACGACTAATTCACGACTCTCAACTCTACACGATATATATCGATAATCACCCACTCAGTGAAGATCATCCTCACCGGATCTCAACCTCAAACTGCTCCTTCAGTTGCGACACGACCCGGTCCTGGATCACATTAACCTCTTCGTTTGACAACGACCTAAATATGAGGGGTTGGTGGGGGTTGGCACTGATACATAGGTGGAAATCAGGCTCAAACACACCTGTCCATAGACTGGTAGTTGATCCTGAAACAGTTGCTGGTTTTGTTGGTTTTGGGATGGACAAAGTAGTCAATCTGTCGACTTGTCTCAATGTCAAGCTCATTAGAATAAGTAAATAGACGGCCTGCCTTTTTCACGTCTTCTACCAAGTCGCCTGCCACATCTCGAACAACATCACAGAAGTCGTTGTCGTGCAGCGATACGTGGCGTGGTAGCCAGAAGCTAACATCCTTGAAGCAAGATGGGTATTTTGAGTACGACTTGAATGTCGTAATCTTGCCTTGCTCAAATTGCGAGAGAAAGCGTTTGTCCGTGGACCAGAACAGTCGGATGTCGGGTATCGAGAACAGAACCATTGCTATCCGTTCCAAGCCTAATCCAAATGCCCAGCCAATCTTATTCTGTACCCCTTGACAAAACTGAGTCGAAAACCAAAACACACACACATATGGAAAGCTAGACTCACCAGCCGTATCCAGCGTTGCTTGCCTGACAACACCACAGCCCAAAATCTCTAGCCATTTTCCCTGGAAAAAGACTTCGACTTCGAAACTCGGGCTTGTGAACGGGAAGTACGCCTCAATCCATCGAACTCTCAACGGTTCGCCGTTTTCTACTCCTGCAGCCCCTCCGAACACACGCAAGATCAGCCTATTCAACGACAGCTTCAAATTCCTCGTTACCGCCTCTGCAAAGACAGGATCGTGCCCTTCCTGTACAGGATTCGTCCCCGTTATATTTGGTACATCTTCAATCACAATATTCTCCCTCGCCAACATGCTTGCCAACTTCTCGCTATTCTCCTCTACTTCTTTTAGGCCGCTCGCATCCGCATTGAACATGCGGGCACCTTCCACCTGGTGAAATACGGGATAGTGCGACCTATCAATCTCGTCCCGCCGGTACACATCTGCCGTGAGCAGCCACTTGGTTTTGCCGCGTCTGAAAGTCTCCACTTCATGCGCAGAGGTGTGCGTGCGCAGCATGAGGCCCTTATTCACGTAGTAGCTATCCGTGACGGACCGACCGGGGTGGTCAGCTGGAAAGGAAAGCTCGTCAAAGTTTTTGAAGGGTGTGACCAGAGGTGACAAGGAGGAGAGATGGGCAAAGTCCGGATAGGCAGATTCGATCAGGTCTCGGAGAGTGCTTAGAGGGTGGTGAGGCTGGGTATGGAGGCGGAGAGGAATTTTGGAGATAATGGTCGGTGTAATGTTGGTTATTTCATCTCTGAGATATGGTCTGCCAAGGATTTCGATGGTTCGAGAAGAAGCAGAGGACAAGGCTCTCGTCGACGCGAGTCCACGATAGCGCCATAGACAACGACGCGCGACGGGTCTGAGGTACATCCTGCCCTTGTGAAACGCGTCCAAGAACAAACCCGGAGGCACGGAACAACCGGAGGAGGGATTTGGTCTTGTTATTTTCGGAAGTCTGTGCTGATATATTGTGCCTAAACTAGACTACACTATCTACCACTATCATAGCCAGTCCTTCAACAGGGAGCAGTCCTTCTGACACCCAAAAAGTAATCATCAGCGCGTGAGTCGAGTCGTAACATAACGGTAAAGGGAGGTATTAGAATGTGGAAAAGCGGTAGAACGGAACTGTCCGCCAATAAAGCCAAAAGGGGGCAAGATACAAAAATACAAGAAGCAAGATAAAGCAAAAAAGCCCACAGGGTCTACCAGGCACCAAACCAGCGCGTTGGAGGCCTCGTGGCACGGGGCCTCGAGAGGGTCTTAGTCGGTGGTTCCTCGTACTCGGTAACGATCTCGACTTCAGTGGTGCGGGGGCTTGAATCGGTTTGTGTTTGACTCTGAAGGGCAGGAGAGGGATTGGGTGCAGGGCGAGTGCTTGCAGGAGGGGGAAGCATAACGGTTTTGACTACAGTTTCGTGAACGGTTTCGGCGACAATGGGAGGAAGTTCTTTATACTAGAGGAGAGAGGGGGACATGTCAGCGGGGGCCCGGCAGCAATCAAAAAAAAAAAAAAAGGAAGGGGGGTCGCAGGCGTGGTGAACCGTCACGTGTGCGACGCGTAGCGCGATGAGATCGAGACACGATCGATCGTTGATATGAATCAAGACGCGCTCATGACAGGACGAGGGGGACAAGGAAGGAATACCGCAGTCCCCCTAGCCCACTAGGGATAATGGATGAGGGCATGGAGGATTCCTACGGACGTGACTGACAAGATATTATCTTGTTCCCCCTTCGCCTTAGAGATCGGATCGACGTGTAGGAGGCGTGGGTACCTTAGGGGCTTTCCGCTTTCCAACAGGGGGCTCGTAGACGTATTCTTCTTCCACCGTTTGCGGATTGTCATTACCAAGAGCACTACGAACAGCTCAGCTTTCGGTTCATAAACTGAACCATTTGAGATACCTACATTAATTGTTCCATGATCCATGATTCACGGCGTGCCGCATCATGCTCTCGACGGTTAACAGTTTCTTCGCGCCTGCTAATATCTCTTTCACGCTCCGCCATCTTGAGCTCGCGTTCAAGAAGCTCCTCGGCGCGGGCCCCAGTCCAGCCGGGGGGTGTCAGGGAATCCTCTTTGATAATCTCCTTGACGATGGTCTGGGCCGGAGAAATCACGGTCTCTGTGGCAGAAGCCACACAGGGAGCACAGGTAGGAGGCGTAGGGACGACGCCACCTGGTGCGCCGACCAGGAGTTCTGCCTCGCGGCGCGCAACCTCGGCCTCACGGACAGCGACAGCGCTCTCACGAGCAATGAGCGCTTGGGTGCGTTTCGGAGTCAGATAGCCCAAAACGCCGGACCCTCCTTCCGTAGTTGCCGAGGTCGAGGCATTGGAGGGAAGGGAAAGCATCACTGCAAGGACGGCAAGGACCAAGGATAGGACGAGAAGGAGGGTGGTAGAGGAAATGGTGCGATGATGGTGGTGAGAAGAAGAGCTCCGATGACGGTGTTCACGGTGTTCACCGTGGTGGGAGGAAGAGGGATTGCCGGCCATCCTATCTTTGTTGGCACGGGATGAGGCTACATAGGAGGACATGGTTTCGAACGGTCTTACCGCTCAGAGCAGACAAGGATGCTGTGGTCGCAAGGGGACGGATGAGAATTGACGACGTGGTGGAAAAGTTGGAGTATGGGTTCGTGAAAAGGGTAACGCAGGAGGGGGGCGATGGTGATGGGTAAAGAAGAAGGGTAGCGCGCTTGTTTGGTCTGCCCAAATTTTTTACCCATTTCCCATTGTTCAACCAACACGTGTGAGGGCACGTGTTGTTACTCGCCTCGAGGGCGACCACGTGTTGCCGACTTGCCTGTCACACTTCCTTTTCCAAGGCCGACAACCGACTTGTCCAACCCGCCATGTCCCTCCGTCGCTTCGCCCAGGAGAACCGTGCTGCTGCCACAGGCTCGCCCCATCACGGCACCAGGGCCTCGCCAGGCTCTCCTCTCGCTACGCCACCCTCGACCCCGCGCCCCCGGGCTTCAATCGGCCTCTACCGCTCACCTGCTTCGACCCCCTCAATCTCATCGTCAGTCCCCTTTGACTGGGAGGCTGCACGCTCAAGGAGACCTCCACCATACGCTACTCCCCAGAACAAAATTCGCAAGTCCGTAGGCTCTTCCACTGCCAATGGAACGCCAGCACGCAAGGTTGTTATTCGCAAGAAGTCTCTGTACGAAAGGTCCGTCCCCACTCACCACATATATATAGCACCTGTCCTCACGACTCTGTGCGTATAGAATAACCTCCATCCCCTCCGCCATTGCATTCGAAATCGCACTCTTTCCCCAAAATGTTCCCCTCCCATCTTCCAAAACATCGGCCAGAATCATTGGTGGTGCAATGCACTTTCTGCACCTTTGCACTCGTATAAGCCAGATACGCAAAATTCCTGACTCCGATCTTGGTTGGGAGGATATGTACCACGAAGGTGAAGGAACTTCGTGGTTCGACTGGGTATGTCCAAGCTCCTCTCCATGTCCCCTGCCCGAGATCCCTCACTTATTCATTGCCCCATTATTGTTTTTTTTTGTCTTTCTTTTTGTTTTAATCTTTCTAAGACAATACCTGTCACCTTCTTCCTCATTCTCGGCTCCGTCTTTAACGTGGCCTACCTCTTCTCCCGCACAAGACTCTACCACTTTCACAAACGCGTCGATCCCCTCTCCTCTCCACACGCCAGGAGCGTTGCCGCAGAGCTCGACTTTGAACCCCTTAAAATACCCTCACTTGGAGCTCAGCTTCGCTCAGGGGCATGGTATGCATTCTCTTATTCGTGGCGCTTCCTCTTGGGCATGAGTCCACCATCCATGAGCAAACCCCTCCCTTCGAGGGCCTCCATAGTTCAACAGCTCTCCACGTGGAATCCTGGCGAACTTGAGCTGGAATTATTCAGTGTGTACTCGCCCATACATTCACTGCTGTGGGTTGCCACATCCCCCTCAAATTGCATCCTTATGTTGTTGGTAATGGGCTTGACGGGTGTGCAGGTATGAAGATCGCTTTAACAACGGGTTGACGCTCACTTGGTTCTAAATAGCTGAACCTTCTTGTTTACTCTTATACTGTTCTGCTCAAGGACAAGGAGCTCGTTGCAGCCGAAGTAATGAACGAGTACAATGAGGGGGTATATGACCATGCTTATCTCGTTCTCGTTGCTTTTGCTGACGCTGTTCCTAGTTTGTGTATCCTCGCATCAATCCAATCCGCAAAGATGTGGCGGTTATGACACACCAGTCAGAAATTGTCAACGTGTGGGAGGATTAGATTTTGGCTCGCTTTCATGTATCTGCCTTTTTTTTCATTTCCCGTTGCGTTTTCATCCCATAAACAAGTTATCAATCCATACTTATTAATGCTTCACTCGTATAATATCTATCTTCCTACAATAGACCAGGCAATTTGTTCCAAGGCAGTAGTAGTACATAATGTCATTTACATCAAGTGTTCTTGGGGTCGAGGCTAGAAAAAGAAAATGCCCATATCGAGATTCGAACTCGAGACCCTTGCATGGCCAGAATGTAACCTCATAAGTACAATGCTCTACCGGCTGAGCTATACGGGCTTGAAGGCAACTCTAACACTTGCATATTTGTCACAAGTTCAATTCTGACGATGGGAAAAATATCGAAAACTCTCATCAACAAGAATATAGAGATCAGTCGACGGGGCTCGACACCCAAAGATAATTGCAGATACAAATATAGTATACATTCAGCCGTTCCAAAAGATAACCAAATTAGACACAGGGAGAAGGCTCCTCTTGACAGCATCTATCCGCAAAGTTGAGGAACCGAGTACCAACTCGCCGAGCTTGATCCTCTGAGTGAGTTACCCAGATAATCGATTTGAGCACCTTCTGCGGTGCTTTTACTTCGTCAACCAAAAGCTTTTCCACCATCGCAGACGAGTGCGCATCCAATGCCGACGTCGGCTCTAGTTTTACGTGACTCCACGGTCGACAAGTACACAGATAGGGAGCTCACCGTCGAGTAACAATACCTCGGCCGTATCTAGTGCAAGTGCAACGGCCAATGCAATTCTCTGCGCCTGTCCACCGCTCAAATTCGGCCAACCCCTCTCCCAGAGTTCTGCCTCGACACCCCAACTTTTTCGCAATCTCTACTGCATTCTTAAAGATCTTGTATGGTATCCCTTTGTCCGGATTATCATCCTTGTAAGCTCTATGCGAACTCAACTCGGACACTGAGTATAAAAAGTCTCTTGGTGTGCCCGGGAGCAGAGACGGTCGTTGGGGTACATAGAGGACCCTGGTCCTAAAAGTGGGTACACCTATAGTTGGACGTAGTGAAAGATCGTTGCCAGTGAGATGGGGTGATTCTTTGCATACCATGTGCCTGTGGGGACCTTGAGAAGAAAAGAGTATTAGCTCGGTATCAGTATCGCGAGTCCTTCCTGGGTAGCATTGAGCTTCCTCTCGCACCTCCCACGATACGATATCGTTCCCTTGTGGAGAATTAGATGCGCGATGCACTTGAGCAGAGTAGTCTTTCCGGAACCGCTCTTTCCCTGTAGAACGATTATATCTCCTGTGGCCCGGTGTAAGAATGCTGAGTTGCGTCTGTTGTTTGGTGCGTACCCTCATTCACTGTAAAGCTGATATCCTCAAAGAGGGGTTGTCCAGGAGTGGTCTCACAGCCAATGTTGCAAAGCTCGAGTACTGGTTTGGCCATCTTCACAGTGGGTGAGGTAGTGCGGCACAACAATTCCTTCGCGGGTGTCCGCGTGACGTCATTAGAATTTCGACAGGTGTTGGTATCTAAGTACTTATGTAGGACAGAATGCAACTCGTAGCGGATAGGACGTCGGAGCAATGTGTTAACCAACAATGTCCATTATGCATGAGTAGAAGGGCAGTATTCTAGGTGATTATACCATGTAAAATCAAGGCTGTGGGGGGAGACCCACCTCCTCTGGAGTCAAACTCGAGCTCTCAATCATCACACCAACACCAACTTTGGCAGCGTTCTGCAGTAAAAGATCAATGCCCGCTTGCCGACAATGACCTGATTTGACTAACCTTAAAGTGATCAATTTCACCCGAAACAAGGAAAGCAAATGTAGGAGTGAATCGTTGTTCAAGGAGCGCCGACACCTTGCCAGTAGAATCGAGCTGGGCGCGGAAAGTAGACAATCTGAGGTCATACTTGGCACCCACGGTGGCTATGGCATCACGTCGCGCAGGCGCGGCGATAAGCTGTAAGTCAGCGGCGACCTCCACCTTGTCGCTTAGCTTTTGCCAGTAAGTGGCCTGAAGGATGCCGGCGGGCTGCAATTGAGCCGTTGCAATCCAGTTTTTGTCGTTGCCAGTGAACTTGGCCAGATACGACGAGCTTATTTCAGACAAATCAGGGCTAGGTCGCTGCAATAGTGTCTCGACACCCAAAGCGAGGTTTTTGGTGACAGATTGCAGGTAACTGCCGACATAAATACCGGTGACGTCGGCTGGAGAGGGATTGATACCCTTGAGATTTAAGTTGAAGTCACGGCCTTGATAGTCATGTTCCAACTGAATCATGTTTTGCCCGGCTTGTTTCGAAAACTGGCGGGACGGAAGGGGTGAGAATAGTATGTATGAGACTATGTAAAATACTCACTTGCGCTTGAACTTTTGTTACTTGATGTTCTGACCAGCCATGGTTAAACCTGGCGTTGACGTTGCCTTCATGATCGACGCCTCCTTGCATGAATACCTACGTGTCTTAGTCGAGTCCCTGCTTATGTTCCGATGGAAGATGTCGTACCTTTTGGTTCGCGAAGATTGCACCAAAGTTATACGAGGATGGAAGGGTCTGTGATCCCAGCGCAAAGGAATGGGTCACCTGGAAGAGAGGGTTCATGGACATGCTCTTCGTCAGGTCAGCACGAGCCCCGTCGAACATGTAGTTGTTCAGATGGGTAGCTGAATGCAAGCAGCTGGTCATTTTCAAAGGGCAAAGCAGCTCTCGACTAGACGCGTACCTTTGACCTCCTTTTGGAGATTTTCGACGGTGCCAGGGTGGGAGAGTCCGAGGTCTGCTCGCCATTGGTTGAAACGGTCAATGGCATTCCAAAGAGGCGACACGGAGTTGAAGTAGGAAGGTGCTACGGAGGGTTTGGAGGACGCGGGGGGTTCTGCGAGGTGCGGGGTTTCGAGAGCGGAGGGGGATGCCATAGCGAGTTGGACGAGGAGGACTAAATAGCTACAAGGGATGAGCAATGCCACAAGGAAAAAAACAAACCAAACACGTACAAAGCCGGCACAGAACTGCCACAGATATTATAATTGAATTATTCGCTCACATTTTCTGCAGGGTCTCTCTAATTGCTTACTATTCTGCTCCACGGACTAGTCTATGCCAGACGACCCATAAACCCACCGCTTCGCGATCGCAGACGCTCCGGTCGTCTGACCCAGAGCGCTGCGCAATTATCGCACGGCCAAAATTGTCAAAACTGCCGGACAGATGTTGCTGCAATGACACCGCGCGCTTTTGTCTGCACCGCCCAGCATTTGGATCGATCTGCGTAATCTGGAAGCAGTGGAGCGGGAGGCGTTCGCACGAGAATGCAGATGGTTACTGCTCCACCTGTCTTGGACCTGACCCGATTTCTCCTCTCCGTGATTTCTGTTTATTAACTCCCGTGATGCTTGACTAATGATTCCTCTCCCTTCTCCCACTATGATCGCCCTCTCCGTCTTTGCTAACAGCCCCAGACGACTTATCATCATCGTCCTTGCGACTGTCGTAGGTTCTATCCAGCTATACATCATCACCTGAACTCCAACCTTGTTAGGTCTCGCTTCACTATGCACTGAACATGCTTCATACGGACTATGCCCGTCTCACAAATTTGCAAAACCTCAGTGAACAGTGGCAGCTGGCTCACAATAAAATGTTTGATGAGGATCATTCATCTCCTCCTCCGCCTTCCTTTGACAATTCGTCTCTAATCCCAACCCCCGAACTTATTGAAACACCTGAACCTGAACCTGAATTTGAACCCTCAGCCCTCCCGCCCCCACCTCCCGAACGTGCAAATGCGACGTTTGTGTTCCTCTGTCGGAATTCAGACCTTGCAGGAGTAGTCTCCAGCATCCGGCAGATGGAGGACAGGTTTAACAGACATTACGGATACCCATGGGTCCTATTGAACGAGGAGGAGTTTACCGATGAGTTCAAAGAGTGCGTCCGGTACCCGCCTGGTTAGCGGCATCCTCACCCCCCCAGTAGACGTGTCCGAGTGCTGACGAACGCACCTGTCCACTTTGGAGTCATTCCTCACGAGCACTGGTACCAACCCGACTGGATAGACGAGGACCGTGCGCGAGCCGGACGGCAACGTATGATGGCACAGGGCATCATCTATGCTGGTGGGTCTCACTTGCTATATTTTTACTCGGCATACGCTGCGGCAGATGCTGATCACTTTCCAGGCAGTGTCCCGTAAGTGTTGCACTCACGGCATTGGAAGACCGCACATGGCCTAACTCGTTGCAGATACCGGAATATGTGTCGTTTCAATTCTGGCGTAGGTCTATTTCTCACCTTATCGCAGGCTACCAGGGGTGACAACACCTGCCGACCTATCTTTAGTTCTTCTTCAAGCACGAATTACTAGAACCGTATCGCTATTATTGGCGGTAAGCCGCATGTTGATTTTTCTTATTGGAGACTCGCTAATAATAAATCTCAATAGTGTTGAGTAAGTCACCGCCTTTGTGTCAAACTAGATTAGATCTTGTGAGTACTGATGTGAATCGAAGACCTGGCGTGCAATTTTTCTGCGACGTCACCTATGATCCCTTCGTGTTTATGCAAGAAAACAACAAGGTTTACAGTGAGCACAAAATAATTACCAGATATGCAGTGGTGCTCATCAATGTTAGGTTTTACTATCTCCCTGGTGGAGTGGGAACCGACAATACCAACACTATGGTCAACAGTCAGAGGTAACAAGGATTGTGTAGATCAGTGGCACTGCGTACTCATCGGAATAACAGAGTTTTCGAGTCTGTATCCTCAGTACCTGAGCCCCAACAATTCTCTGGAATTTCTTTCTGACAACGGTGGAACGGGTTACAACTTATGTCATTGTAGGTGCCAGCATTGGTAGCTCAATGTTTGGGCTAAATTTTATTCACAGTTTGGAGCAATTTTGAAATTGCTGATATGGACTTTTGGAGAGGCGAAGCGTACCAGAAGTTTTTCGAATTTCTAGAATCAAAAGGCGGTTTTTATTATGAAGTGAGCGGCATTCTTTGGAGGATTACGATGGACCTTGACCACCAAGTATTATCCAGCGTTGGGGAGATGCACCTGTTCATAGTATAGCAGCAGCTCTCTTTGCCTCAAGAGACCAAGTCCACTTTTTCAGCGACATTGGGTATCGACACGACCCCTTCCAACACTGTCCATCTGGAGACGAATGGGTGCGGGGCCGGTGTTCGTGCGATCCCAAGGACAATTTTGGTAGGGTGATTCGCTATTGGCGTGGATGTACTCTGACTTGGCACTCCAGACTACGCACAAAATTCCTGTCTTAGTCGATATGAAAGACTGTTTTTAAGATGAATCCTGGATCCAGGGAGCTGGGCTCATGGACTTATTACGTACCGTAGTGCCTGTGCAGAATATACTCCAATCAGGGCACGTGGACAGTTGATGGGCTTGCTTCCCACAGCTCAGCTTAGCCTCTTACCGTCTCATCTTTTTCTAGTGTCTCTCCTTGTGAGGGTCACCCACAAGTCCCTGCGACCATGATGACCGCTATGCGGTACGTGATTTTGGTGCTAGTGATACTCGTATGTTGGTCTCTGGCGAACCTTCTCTCCACTGCTCTCACATATGGCTTCTGCACACTCATCATCCAGATCAGCTTGCACTACATCCTAAGCTTTTCAAACGAAGTCTACGGGCGAGCAACATCTATAGATAGGATCAAGCAGCACTTGGGAGGGGGAAGCCATGAGTCCAACCCGCCATACAAGGACCCGATTCCCGAAGACTATTACATCAAGCCGAACCACACCTCACCCCAGGGGAGAAAAGCTAATGCTGCCATTGTCATTCTCGGTAGGTGTGCAATTCCAGAGGGTGCCTACGTGTCACTGACGGTTCGTTTCGCGGTCCAATCTACAATCGAATCATCTACTAATAGCTCGCAACACTGATATCAACGGTGTAGTAAGCAGTGTGAAACAGATGGAAGACAGATTCAATAAAAGGTTTGGCTATGATTATGTGTTTCTCAATGAGCAGCCTTTCGACGATAACTTCAAGAAGTGTGTTATCCACTTACGGCGGTACCTTAGACTAGTGACAGCTGACATTTTGTCAACAGGCGCGTTCAGGATTTGACCGATGCCACGGTCAAATTTGGGCTCATCCCACCCGAGCACTGGTTCCAACCTGACTGGATTGATGAGGAGAAGGCAAAGGCAGCCAGAGAGGATATGATGAAGAATAATGTCATCTATGGAGGTCAGTCGCATCTGTTCTGGGCTCTATATTGGGGCTCACAATATGGTACAGGCAGTGTTCCGTATGTTGGCTGGGGTTCTAATAATTCCCTGTTTCAAATTTCTGATTGTACTGGGTTGATAGATATCGTAACATGTGCCGTTTCAACTCTGGGGTTTGTACTCCATTGATTCCCGCCGCACACTCGACTAACAATCTGCACCCAGTTTTTCTACCGCCAAGAAATTTTGAAACCATACAAGTACTATTGGAGGTTAGTCCCCGATCCTCACCATAACTCATGCCTGGCTGATTTTTTTTTTCTTAAAAAAACAATAGAGTAGAGTAAGCTTAAAGCATTTCGCCACTGCATACTCGAATCGACTGGTCAATCTAACATGTTCTCAGACCTGACGTCAAATTCTTCTGTGATATAGACTACGATCCCTTCCTTATTATGCAAGACGGCGGAAAGGTTTATGGTGGGTGGTCTCCGGTTATGCTCTTTCTGCTGTCAAGGTAATAATGCTCTGCATCAGGATTCACTGTGTCATTGTACGAATACGAAACTACCATCCCAACGCTCTGGAAGACAGTACAGGGTACGAGGCCTCAGCCCATGCCATTTACCACTGGAAGCTGATACCCGTCGTAACTGTAGAATTTACCAAGGAAAACCCAGATTTCGTGGCCCAGGGCAATGCAATGCAGTTCCTCTCAGACGACGGGGGCGATAGCTATAACCGCTGCCACTGTAAGCACCAGAAACCAGTTTTTACACCTTTCTCAACCAAAGTATGCCTAGTCTGGAGTAATTTTGAGATTGGAGACCTCGACTTCTGGAGAGGAGATGCTTACTCTAAGTTCTTTGAATTTTTAGATAAGAAAGGCGGATTCTACTATGAGGTATGTTAGGCTGCGTTAAATCGCATTAATGCTCAACGGACGTGAATATAGCGATGGGGAGACGCGCCCGTACACAGTATTGGTGCAGCTCTATTTGCGAGGAAGGATCAGATCGTAGGTCGTCCAGTGTGGGATTTTTCAACTGTCTGACATCAGCTCTCCTTTTCGCAGCACTTCTTCAATGACATTGGTGAGTCTTTTTGTGCCACAATCCCTCGCAGGTGTTAACGTGTCTAGGTTACCGCCACGAACCTTTCCAGCACTGCCCTCAGGGTGATGCCCACAAGCGAGGTAAATGTTGGTGTGACGCAGGCGACAACTTTGGTGCGCTTGTTTTCCTCCGTTCCCTTCGGACGGAGACTGATCCCTTGCATAGACTATGAGTGGTATTCATGCCTCAAGCGCTATGATGACCTCTTTTAGTTTCTTATAACAGTAAATGAGCATGCAGATTCGCAGTCACTTCCTGTGCTGTTGGGTTCTGACGATACTGCATTCGTGCGGGAGTTTACTTCACTGTATATACACCTTATTTAATTTTTTTTCGAATCCCATTTCTGTACTTGTTATGCGGATGAAAAGCTGAGGACATTGATGTACACATGATCCTTTACAAGATAGATTGGGAATAGTACTGATACTACAAACCAATTAGCCCTACAATAAGAGTCAAGAGAATAAGTACCCACCGAATCATACAGCCTCGTCCAATTTGACCCTAAAGAGGTGTCAATTAACCGGTCAATATACTCTCCAATCAAAGAGTGCGTCAACGTAGGCTGGAACCTGTCCCGCAATTGGTTCGCCGTTTGCTCGCCGTAAATGGAAAAACAAGGCAGCGTTGAGTCCTTCTGCATCAATTCTACAAGAGCTGCAATATGCCAGCCAACTCAATCCTAGAGCCACTTGGGGAGGGGAAAACTAAAGACTCTCACTAATAATGCGATCGCAATGCTTCCTAGCCGCCTCGAACCCCTCCCTAAATAACTTTCTAAACTCGAGGAACGGCACTCCAGTTATACCCCCAAGTACCTCGATGTACTCCGGTGGCAGCTTGAACGGTGCGGCCTCGAAACCAATATTACCCGGCGTATTGCTCAGGATGAACCCAAAGTCGATATGAATAAGATGTCCATCACGGTCGAGGAGAATATTCCCATTATGCCGATCTTTGACTTGAAGGAGAAAGGTGACGATAGAATATCCTAAAAGAGGAGAGATAAGTATACAATGGGGGTAGAGGGAGAACTGATATGCCTGCAAGGGATTTTGCAAAGTTTCGTTGTGCACGAATGTACTTTGCGGACGAAGGGTCACCGTACGTCTTTTTCATATGTTAGCCGTAGTAAATTACACCTAGAAGCCCGGATGAAACTTACGGACTTGAAGTGGTCCATAAGCGTAACGTGGCCTAACATGCCCTGGGTTAGTCTCTTTGCATACTCCGCTTTCTTGATAGAATGTATCGACACTGCATCCGTGATAGTTTCCACCAGTCCAGAGGTCCCGCCAAGAATCAATATACGAAAACTAACATTATGGAGCGTTGGGATTAACGCCCCAAGACTTGTAAAGGAAACGCTCACTATCGCACCCAGCATTGGCAGTTCTCCTCTACCCATATCCGCTGAAACTCGCGTATTAGCTGGACGGCCAGTTGTTCTTGCCGCAGGTCACCTCCAGTCTTTACAATCACAGACACACAATCCCAATTTGCTAATAGTAAGAGGATGCGTCAGAAAGACGGACCACAAAACATAATAAATATCAAACACACCGAGATGTCCATAGGGTGATGCACTCCTTATACGGCTCTGTCCCCCGCAGTTAAGTCCCAAAAAGAACAGAAAACCGG
This sequence comes from Lepiota venenata, assembly GCA_004296355.1. Classification (NCBI taxonomy): domain Eukaryota; kingdom Fungi; phylum Basidiomycota; class Agaricomycetes; order Agaricales; family Agaricaceae; genus Lepiota; species Lepiota venenata. The sequence goes on from RCFS01000003.1 coordinate 2,011,737, forward strand.
TACTACTATACCTTCTTCGCAGCCCAGCTCTCACTGAACACGACAGCGGATGGGTCCGCCTTGTTCAACTCCCTCCTGATAATCCCTTCGTCCTCTACACTCTTTATTCCTACTGCTGCCACCGCCAGTGTCTACACCTCTGATTCCTAGGCCTGTCCCGCTCTGCATCCTATTCTCTTTCATGCGCTCCATCCGTTCCTCCTCCAGAGCTAGCATTTCCTTCATAATTCGGTCTCTAATCTGCTGCGCCTCAGCGTGCTGCAGTCGCATACGACCCTGCGAAGGGGTTTGGATAGTCTGGTGATGTTCTGATGTGGGTGAGTCAGTGGAAGATAATGTGCCAATCAGCCAACTCGTTCCTGGAATCCACGTTCCTCGACTTGGCGAGCTAGAGGCGAGTGGGGAGACATCCGGCGCAGCAATGCCAACCGAGCCGGGCTGCAGAGTTGGTATCGGGGATACTTGTTCTCTTACCATGTTTGCATTGAGTTGAGCAAGCATGATGGCAGCTGTTCTCATCCGTTCCTGAGTAGTCGTCTAATGACAATGCGCCATTAAGCCGACTCGCGGTACTAGGCCCAATGTTTTGATGAGTTCCTTGTGCCTGTTCACTTCCGCTTTGACTTTTCGGTGTACCAGTACCTTCCACGCTAGGGGTAGAAGGTACCGAGGAAGACCATGCGGCCAAGTCTAGGTCCTTATTCTTTGGAGGAGGTAATACGATGGATTCGGCGAGATCAAGGTTTACTGATCGCAGAGATTGTCCTAAGCCGTATAGCTGCTCAACCAAGTCAATCTCTTCCTCAGGATTTGCGATGTCCGCGGGAGGGAAAGCTGCTGTCTGACGGAGGTGACAGTTGGATAGCGAAGGGGGTTGTTGAAACTGTGGGACCCCCAAGATCGCTGCCGTCTAGGTTCGCTGGGGGCAGCTGTTTGTATTGACGCCTATATCTGTTCTGGCCAAAAGGAACCAAATCCTTTGAGGCGCCTTTTCGCTCATTCTCTTTGGTCACTATCTGCTTAAGCACTTCTTTGTTTGCCCGTTTCGATGGATCAAAATCAAGATCATCATGTAAGATTTCAACGAGCAAGAGGTATGGAGCTCGTTCTGCTGAGTTGAGGACAACACTTTCTCCAGGAGGCACCCTAACTATCCGGTGATGAGGTTGGGGCACGTTATCGGGGCCATGAGGGGCATCCGAGGAGCCACACCACATAGGCATGCAGACCTAACGAGTGACCGTGAGCTGACTTGGACTGGTGGAAGACTAAGACAGATACCTCAGCGGGCAGTTTGTGGTTTAGTGCAGTAAGTTCTGCTCTGAGTGCGCTCACGCGGGCAGGTTTTGGTACTATGAGAAGTCTGTTAGAAATGTCTTCGAGATTTAAGAGAAATTGAATCTATTGATCGTGATCAGCCAAGCTGCAAGAAATTGGACGAGGTTGACCTACTTCAGAATGGCTATAGTGTCCCCGCAAAAGTCGGGCCTGGGCGTGAATATTGTATTTGTCCAGTAAAGTATCGGCTGTATTGGGAACCGTAGATCTAGGTGGCACGTTTGATGCGGATAAAGAGGGCGAGGATTGGTGGGGGGCAGTGGAGGGAAGTTCAGAATCTAATTGGCCGAGTGGATCCTCCGAGGCTCGTGAGCGTCGAATGGAGCGTAAATACATCGGTAGAGCTGGGACAGTCTGTGCAGCAGCAATAGTGCGCCGACGGGTTAATGGGGCCCCGATACTCGAAAAATCATGTCCCGAAAGAGCCGGTGATGACTCTCCGCTGTCTTCAGCAGTTGGACTCTCGGTATCCTCCACGTCCGCGTCACCGCTGTCGCCGATAGTAGGAGAGTTTACTGTGAGCACCGGATCGGGTGCAATATCCGCGTCTATCGATTGTAAACTCCGCAACCCTCTCCCATCATCGCTGGCGCGCCCCTGCTCAATGGCGATTTGGCCGGTGAAGTCGGCAAGGATGGGCATGCCAGGAGTTCCTGCAAGAACGACGCCGATACCAACGAATGCGGGTTCCGAATGATGCCTGACTTTTTTCCGGCAGAAGGTAGAGTTGGGAGAGAGTTTGAGAGAGGCATATGGGGAGCTGGTCGGGCGAGGTAGGTCGCTGAATATTATCTCATGACATTCGTGGAGAACGCGTTGGCAGATGACGAAAGATACAGAGTTGCGGCGTGTTGAGGAGAGGTCCTGGAGGGCAGCTTGCATAAACCAGAGTGTCTTGGGGTATGGGAGGTGAGCTCGCGGGGGGTGAGGTCGAGGGACGGGAAGGCACGCACGATCATGGCAATGTGGGAGGAGCGTTGTGCGGTGTCAACGACAAAGACTTCAAGGGCTCTAGATTTTGTCGGGCGGGTGATGAGAAGATGACTGTCCGAAGAGGAGTTATTGAGGTGGGGTAGATATAGAGGGAGAGATGTCACCATATAAATCCCCATACGTCGTTGAGCTCGCCGATGTCGAGCTGCCTGAGCCTGCGGGTGAGGTAGTAGGTGATGCCGATGTTGTCTGCATAGATGAGGAGATACTTGAGTGCGAGGTGGAGGGAGAAGAAGGTGGGAGAGAGAAAGAGACGGAGGAGGAGAGCATGCGATGCCATGGGCAGACCAGCCAAGCCCAGCCAGTGACACCTGTCACCCGCGTCACACAGCACACGTCTCTTCTCCAGCCATGAAGGCCCTCCTCGCCCTTGTCCTCGCCCCCCTTGCGCTCGCAACCGCGCCCGTTGACCGTCTTCTCAAGCTTGCACAGCAGGGGAACGGTGTCATCAACCTCGACGCCAAGTCATTCGATCTCCTCACCTCCCCCAAGCGAACCTGGTCCGCCTCCATCCAGTTCACCGCGCTCGACAAGAGACGCAAATGTATTCCCTGCAGGTCCGTCCTCTGCCTTGCCCTCGCCAGCCCTTGCCTCTCATAGCTTTTCCCTCCAGGGAATTCGACCCTTCTTGGCACGCTGTTGCACAAGCCTGGTCTGCCGTAGCCAAAGAGCAGCGCGACAACCACTTCTTTGCCACCTTGGACTTCGACGATGGACCTACCATCTTCCAAAAGGTTCTACCAGTCTTCCATTGTGTGCATATGCGCGTTCTCATTCCGTCCAGCTTGGACTCTCCTCCGCACCAGTGGTCCTAGTCTACTCGCCCACCGAAGGTGATCGCACCTCCAGCAAGTCCACACCTGCCAGATATGATTTCTCAGAGTGCGTGTCTCTCCTCTCCTCTGTCTTCTTCTCTGTCCTCACACATACCATCGTACCCACAGCGGCTTCGAGCCCGGTCCCCTTGCAGGGTTCCTCTCCAGACACACTCCCATCCCCATCCCGTACCGCGATCCCATCGACTGGGCGCGCTGGGTCCTCACCGCCATCATTTCTCTCACTCTCCTCCTCTCCATCCGCCTCGTCCTTCCTCTTCTCCAATCTCGCTGGACATGGGCTATGACAACTGTCTTGACGTCTCTCATCATGATCTCGGGCTACATGTTCACCCGCATCAGAAACTCGCCTTACACTGGTGGGGATGGCAATTGGATCGCTGCTGGATTCCAGAATCAATTTGGTCAAGAAGTTCATGTTGTTGCCTTCATTTGTAGGTCCTACGTGTTAATCTCTCCATTGGAACCTATTTACTGACATCAGACAGATGGATTACTCTCTTTCTCCTTCTTGATGCTCACCCTTATTATCCCAAAGCAGGCCTCTCCGAGTCGCCAACGTGCACAAGTTTACCTCTGGTCGGCTGTTGTTATCATTATTTATTCCGTGCTTATCTCTCTTTTCCGTGTCAAAAATCGTGGTAGGTCGCATTCAAGTTCAGCACCTTTAGATTGTTCACCGCTCATGTTTTCATCAGGCTATCCTTTCAAGCTCTTCCTTTAAGTATAGGCAAGCGCACCTATGTTTTTTAAACGAGCCTATTAGAGAATCAAAGCTCTATCGAATATAGTAAACTATCCCTTGCTACTCATAGGACATACTTAACGAGCAACAAGCGGCAATAGAAGATAGGAGGGGCATAATGCAGTAAATAACTTAACAGATACATCCACCCAAACTAATTATGCACCACCATTTACACCCTCCTGCGCAAACACGTCCACATATCGACTCCTAATATTCCTCTTCTGCGATGCCTGTGATCTGGGTCTACTCGGAGGCTCCGTCTGTCCCATCCTAGTACCCGTCGGTGTAGGGGGCGCTGAGTCTAAGCCAGGAGGGGCTAGGTTTGATCTTACGCGCATCACGGGCTTATTCGTCGGTGGCGACGAGGTTAAATCGATCGCACTAGCCGGTCTCAATCCTAAGCCATTCGCAGTCCCATTGGCATTCGGGCCAGGCGGTTTGGGTCCTGTCATAACAGGAGACGCAGTCTGCGCCCGTGGTGGTGGCGGTGGGGCAGACGGTTTCGCTTCTTCGGTCCCAGCCTAAAAATAGGATCGTACGTGTTAACACGTTGACGTACTGCGACAACATGGGCCTTAGAAACGTCACCTTTTTGTTGACCCAGCGCTTGAGATCCTTGTCGTAATAGAACGAGCTCTCCTCGCCCAGGCTTGCCTTGACCGGTCCTGGTGGATTTTCACCCCGTTTCCACCAGCGGCCAAACCAGGATCCCGAGGCTGCGGCAGGTTGAGACTCTGCAAAGAATGATGAAAATGTTAAATTTCATGCGTGAATAGCATACCGGGTTTCTTCGCTTCTTCTTTCGCGACAGATCCATTTGTTGGCTCCTTGTCGCCCTCCCCTTCCGCCTGTTCCTTCCTCTTGTTAGCATTGTTACCTAGGCCTAAGTCGTCTTCTTCATCTTCGTGAGAGGACCTGTTGTCTAGTTTCGACGCTACAGGCGCCTGCGTACTCATGCCAAATGTCATGGGTGAGAAGAATCCACTCGAGTTTGCACTTCCATTTGTATCTTCGACCCTTTCGAAGTGCGCGGCAGTTGGTGTCTTGCCAATATCCCCATGCCCAGAAGATCCCCACCAAGTGGCTCCTTGTCCTGCCGAATCTTCCTTGGTGTCATCGCTGTGGGGCGGTTTGGGTGTTTGCAGCTCTGAGCCAGGGATGGATCCATTGGAGTAGCTATCATAGTCGTTCGCCATCTGTGTCTGGATAGGAGCTGCACTGCTAGGCGTCACCTGCGGGGCAGGTGATGTTTTTCGGCGGACGGACTCTGTGGATGACGGTACTCTGTCGACTGGGTACCCGTACAGTGCCCTATTCGACATTGCCGAACCCGTTCTCTGTGGCAATGCGTAAGCGGGTGTGACAAAGGCGGGTTGAGGTGAGGATCTTGCAGAGCTGGTGGCCGAGGAGATGGTGTTGTAATGGGCAAAAGGTCCTGAGAAAGTTTGAGTATCTGACTTTTTGTCGTCGTCCTTCGGGGATGATGGGCTGTCAGATTCCCCAGTAACCAGCTTGGTAAATCTCCCTTCCAACCACCCTCCAATTGTGTCGAGACTTGGCTTTGAAATTCTTCCGGCCATCCAAGAACTCTGTTTATCCGAGTGGGAGACGCCGGACAGTCGGTCTATCAAGCCTCTTAGTTGCTCCAACATCGTTGAAGTAAAATACGGGGATCCTCGGACCAAGCATGCTGTGATTGCTTCGCAGTATCTGGATGAATATCGATAAACACAATATATTCAACTATGGCTTCTGACGAACCTGGTAGCAATCTGGACGTCCCCAGCTTCGGCGGCAGCAAAGGCACGAATTAATCGGTAGGCTTGTAGATAAGGGATGCCGTGGTTAGGTTCCTGACCTTTAGGAACAGGAACACTCGCCAGTGCGTACTCCAGAATTTCGGTAAGTATGATGGAGTCAGGCTCTTTCGAAAACGTAGGGAGAGTCGAAGGACTTTTGGATCCCAACAAGATGATTCGCGCAGCAGGGTTACCAACGCCACCTAGAGGGGAGGTTTGAAGAGAAAGCAAGTAGCTACAAAATCATGAGCCCTAACTCCAAACTTGCGAAGTATTATTCACCAAGCATGGGCGGCTTCCAACCAGCCATTCGTCATAAGTTGATCTCCGAGAGCAGTCAGAGCTCCATATGCATCATTCGTCAGTGGCAATGAGATCATCATTGCCGCGGTTTCTGCCCATTTAGATAAGGATTCAGCAGGTATCTTGGTGCCAGCTGTAGGGACAGTAAAGTTAGGTGTTCTTGGAGTCGGCTGACCAAGAAGTGACGTCGGTATGGTATGTGCAGGTAGGCTTAGCTGGCCACCAGTTCTTGTCAAAATATTCTTAGGAACTAACTCTTGCACTGTCGGAGGAGGCTGTGAAATTCAGGTCGTACAATGTGACAAGTATCGCACCTGCAGTAGCGCCTTGGCCCGAAAAAAGGCTGTAAGCGACGCGAAGGCCCTCCCTTCCGTTAACAACTGAGACCTGAGCCTCATTTCGTCCAGGAACCAGAAAACCAGCGCCCCCTTTAGCAGCAAGTTCCGTCGCTAAAAATTCGTTGACGACCTCTTTCCATGCTTCTTTGTCAATGCTACTTGCAATTATCATAGCATGACCCCACAGCTTCTCGTCGAGAGCATAATGATATGCTTGTCGCCGTTCACCACGCAGGAGGAAATCCTCAATCTTATCGAGGGCGGCTGCTCTAAGGGTCGTCACGGAAATGGGTGTGTCATGGCTAGTAGCCGCCAATGACCCAAATGACATGGACTCGGATAGGATGCCTCTGGCGTCTGTAGTTGTGAAGGTGGACCCAGCGTCGGATACACTTGTTGACAACAAACCATCAAGCCTAGGAACCAAAGCGACTCTGACTGCAGAATCGAGTTGAGGCCTGCACGAATGTTAGGCGAAAAACAAAACACTATCTGTGCAACTCACGTTCCAAGTAATCGGCCATCGTTCTCGACCATAATCTTCAGCAACTTCATCAGGACCAGCTTTCCTTCCGCAGTGCGTTTCTCAACACTTCCGCTATGCAAATAGCCCAGCCCTTGGCTAATTTCCTCTGCTCGGTCAGTGAGATATTTCGCGAGTTGCGTCTTTTTTGTCTTTGCCTGCGTGGTGGTGGTTGCCTTCATGATCCCGATACCAGGTGGCCCCGGATCCGCGTGAAGAGGACCAGGGAATATTGACGAGAAATCCAGGGCAGCCTCTGGAACCAACTTTTTCCAGTCCTGTATTACTACCTTGGTCGAAGTTCGCGAGGAAAGCGCAACGTCAAACCCAGTACTCAGAGCTCCTTCATTATGGAAACACGTCACAAATTTACCACCGAACCCGAAGCTGACGACGGGGACGCGAACAGAAATGCGCCCCAGTGGATCATTGGCCCCAACAAGAGAAGGTGAGGGCGCATATGCGCTGATTGTGGGCTTAATGACCACCTCTTGTGGAACCGACAAATCTGCGCTATGACCGTATGAAGATGGCTCATAAGGACCAAATGACTGTGAGGATCTGAGTTGTAGGTGGTTGTGCTGAGGAGTATAAGGATCTCCCGGAGCAGAGGTAGGCTCTTGATCAAGGGCAAGGGGAGTGTACGGGGACTCTGAGACTGGTGGTAGATATGATGGAACTTGTGGCCTTGCGTTTTGGTGACTGTCAGATGAACGCGTAGAATACGAGTGTGGAGAACTAGTCCTCTCCACACCAGAGGCGTTGGTAACCCGCCCTCCTAAGAGGGTATGCCCATCGTATGCTACGTTCGAAGGTGCTTCCAACGGAGTAATTTTATCGGTAGATGTTAATGATGCCGACTTAGGCCTGAGTGGATTGCCTCGAGAGTAACGATGTGGTGTTACAGAATTTACATAATTATTGGCCCCTGGTGATGCCGTTTTTGCTCTCGGGATATGTTCTCCGCTTGCAAATGAACCTCTTGGTAAGTCCAGAGAGGCACGAGGGGGAGGTGGCGAGGAAGCCAACGGGGCAGGTGGAAGAGTACGAGAACTCGGTTGGGGAGGATCCTGATTGTGTTGGCGCAGGGGAAGGGTGGTTTGAGTTTTTTGAGGACTCGACATCAGACCAGTTTTTGGTAAGAGGGTTGAGGTGATGTTGGGTTCAGGGCTCATGAACACTGAGGACAGTGGAATCGAAGCGGCTGGTGGAGACTGGGACTCAGTCAACGGGCTTGTCTCGATGGTTTCCGGGTCTGCCCTATGTTCCTGTTGCTCAAACTGATATAAAAACCCCGGACCGGACTGTAGAGGTCCACCTTCCAAGGCAACATTCCCCGTGTCAGGTTGTGTATCGTCTCTCTGTAGATGTGACCATCGAACTTCTGCTCCAGCATTAGGAGGTAGTGCAAAAGAATCTGAGAAAGGCGATGTGCTCGACGCAGAGGTATTGCCAGCATGAGTGAGAACCTCATTGGTTCGAGAAGTATGGGAAGGATGTTGAGACTGAACAGGTACTTCCAGGTTGTAAGTCGAATGGTGTTCAATGGTTTGCGCAGCAGGTTGAGGAGGGGAGTATATTGATGAAGCCATGAGCGGACGGGGAGGTGGTGGTGGGAGCGGAGGTGTGGTGTTTTGGTATGCGGCATAGGCAGAATGTGCAGGACTGGTGTGTCCAGCCCCACCCCTAGCAGGCCCGGAAACATTTCGCCGGCTATACGATATTGCAGGGAACGGTGGGTCGTAAGCATTGGATATTTTGGGCCTCGTGATCTGCGCCATTGTGGATGGGGGAAGAACCGTTGCCGAGCTCGCCTTGGCCGTTGGCGGGGGCGCCGGGTATGGGGGAGATCGCGAAATCATATGAGAGTCATATGCAGGTACGCCTGCTTGCATCTGAGGTGCGTATGAGCCATAAGGGACGTACGGAGGTTGGGTTGTGGCTGGAGGGGGAGCATACTGGTCGGATGGATTAAAATCATAGGCTGACTGCTGAGTAGCATGGTAGGAGTGCGGGGGGTTAGATGCGGGCACTTGCTGGCTGGTGGCAGTGACATATGTGGAAGCTTGGGGAGGAGCATACGGGTTATGCTTGCTTGGCGGTGCGTATTTACTAGCATCATATAAGTTGTTACCTCAGAGCACGTCAGTAAATAGCAGGATGTAATGAAAAAAGAAAGGCACTTGTAGCGTTGGTACCGTAATACTGCTGATTTGCGTTCCGCTGTGCTTGTTCGCCATAGGCCCCGTAACTGGACGCATAAACATCAGCAGCATTATGAGCATAGCTTTGGTCGTGCGTGTCCGGATGATTATAGCCCAGGTCCGCTGTCCCGTTCAAGGGGGTTTGCGTGTCGCCAACAGCGTCAAACACATTCGCAACCATGGACGGAGCGGAAGTGCCAGTCGGGACTTCGGCGAAGGGGTCGCTCGCTTCTTGTCCGAGGTCTGTTCCAAGAATCGCAAATGGGTCAGACTGACGAGTCGCCTGGGCCAAATAGTGAGGCAGCGGGCTCTGCACTGCTCATGAGACCTAGTAATGTAGGGGCACAGCAAGGAATAAAGAGGCTGAAAGGTTGAGAAGGAATAGGCTATTGAAGTCTCCGAGCTCACGGGTCTTCACATCATTATTTGGCTTGCTTTGGGGCTCGACACGTCACTTGTCCCGACATTGAGTAATCATAGTATGGGGCGGTATTGGTCAGTTCCAGCTTCCGCAAGAACAATGACAAAATATATATGGATAGTGACAGTACTGTAGGATAAAGGCGAAGTGCAATATCAATCAAAAGTCCAACAAGAATTGCAAGTGCGACTAGATAAATTGCCTATTTATGGTATGCGAGAGAGAAACGGAATTTGAGACAGGCACTAAACCATCACCAATTTTCACTACAAAGGAGGATAGCCGAAGAAAAAAAAAAGCACTACCACTCAATCATTAGATACCATTATCATTATCACCAAAGAGAAGTCGTTCAACTATTTCCTTTCGTCAGATATATACTCACATCACTTCAAGCGAATGACTTACTAGCCACAATATGCTTTGGTTCAATCTTGGGTCTGGGTTCTCGCTTTATGCATATAAGTTGAGACCTAACGCGGGCATACATCTGTTCCCTCTGATCGCCCTCGACCCGGTTGAGTGCCGTTTGAATGACATAGTCTGTGACATTTGGTTGAGATATGCAAGCCGCCAAAATTGGAACGAGTTGCTACTTACTTCCATAAGGATCCATCATCAGGGCATGGATAGGGTCGACACCACGGTCCATGTCTAACATTTCACTCACAAGCTTACGACGCGTCTCCGAGTCAGCATGAACAAGAACTTTCTCCACGACATTCGAAGCAAACTTGTGTCGCGACATCTTCAACACTAATCCCTTAATCTGGGCCGCAATGACCACGCAATCGTGTGGTTGTCCGTGTTGCAAAACATACTGGACCACGTAGTTCTGCAAACATGATCAATGAAGGTCCCCCAATAGAATAATAAATAAAAAAAGATGCCAACCCCAAACTGATCTTGCATTAAGTTGTCGGCAATTCCATGGAGCTCGTCAATTATACCACGACAGTAATCATTGGGCAGATACTCCAAACATCTTTGCAGAACACGGCATCCATAAGGATGAATAGCGAGCTGTCGAGCGGCATCACGAAAAGCCCTTAAGAATGATAGACGTTCTGGTGGGACTGTCATGATAAACTTTTGAATCACCTGAAATTCAGATTAGTCAGGCGTTGCGTTCAGCGAAGCGCGATAAATTCGATGTACATGGTTACCGTTTGTGTCTTTGACCACTATCAATACCTGGGGTTCTATCCTACGGACCAACTGAGTCTGCTGTTCCGCGGTGCACAACTCAACAACCTATGACGATGATCCAGTATTCAGATAAATAGTACCAGGATAAATTGTTCGAGCTTGTTACCTTCTGAACAACACGGCAGCCATAAACATTTAATGAAAGCTCAACAATTTCATTCTCAACGATACGCGCCAAGCCAGCCCGCTGCTCCTGGGTTCCAAAATCCATCAGCTTCTGAATGACCTAAAAAGGCAATTAGTAAACAATCGTCACTGAATAACAAAATGCTTACATAGTTACCGAAAACGTCTTGCATAAGCTTCATCGCATATGTTGGAACAATTTCGTCATATACAACCCTGATTTTCTCCAGTCCTGCATTTTCCAACTTGGTTTGAATAAATCTCGAGCCATATTGGTCTGTACTAAATTCCACCACATGTCCAACGATGTCCTAGACCATGGGTTAGCGTCCAGGTCCATCAAACACGTGATGTTAACTGACAGTGAGTTCCCATTTCCGAGATTTCCGGGTTCGGAACTCTTCCAAAAGATTACTCCGAACGATAGAGCCGAGACGAAGATTAGCAGGATAGGGGAGCACGCTGTTAGAGTAAGGCTGAGTCATCGGGATAAATTGTGGCATATGAGGTGTAGCGAAAGGAACCAGATGGGCAGGACTTGAATCCAAAGGACCGAAATTTGGGTTCGGATGGAGAAGGGGGGTCATTCGGGGCAAGCATCGGGGTTTGCATCATCGAGTACTAGCAACCAGTGTATGAGTCCAACGGACTAAAAAACTAACAGCCATTGATCAAACCTGTGCTTCCAACTTGTCGTTATTCGGAATACCGTTAGCCGGTAGATTCTGTGGTGTCGCTAAAGGTGAAGGACCTGGAGGGGCATACAATAAACCTTGGGTGGGGTAATAGAACTGCGGTGCCGGAGGCCTCGCAGCGAGGGGATAATCATATATAAAGCTAGGCCTTCGGTGGAGACCAACCGGGGGGATATTATGGTAGACTGGTGCAGGAGTAGCACTGATTACAGGGGGAGCCGAGTATGCGGGCGGTTCTATGGTCGCGCGATAGGGATCATAGTTGAAGGGGTTGTCAGAGAACGACTCTCGTATTGGCTGAGATCCTTGGTATGGTAAATTAAAATCCAGCTGAGGGAACGAGGTATAGGCTATAGGATTCAATGGTGGCGTGGGATGGTTTCGCGACTGCAGGTTAAGTGCAGCTTGTCTTTGTAGATCATGGTCATCTTCAACGACCATGCCTCTCATTGATGAGCTGAGATCATCGACATTTGGAGATCTCCTTGTAGTCTGAAGACCATCGAAAGTCGCGGAAACAGGCGATTTCTGGAAGCCTGGACCATAAGGGCGAGTAGGGGAATTAGCAGAAACTAAGCCTTTAAAAGCCGTCAGTATGGAGGTATCAACAACCGTCAAGTCTTCTGACCAGTTTTCAAAGCCAAGGATTGATCCTATTAAGTGCGCTAAATTTCCCCATAAAGTGTCCTCTATTGTGCTCACTTACAATTCGAGGTATCGGTACAATACCAGTTTGTCCAATCGGTACCTGCCTCGCCTTTGTGAGCGTCTCCTGTCCTCTGGGTAAGAAAGTGGTGGACCAGGATGCAAAACAAGGGAATATACCAATTTGACGTGATCATGAACCTCATCCCAACTCCTGCTGGTAGTAGGTCTCGACAGTGTCGTCCAGTCGGAGAGAGCGCCCCGTTGAGTAGCATCTCCCCGCGGAGGAGAAACCTCGTGCGCACTTGCGACCGATGACCCTGGTGTATTTTTTGACTGAGAACCAGACCAGACCTGACATGGGCGCAACAAATTAAGAAAACAAGTGCTTCCAAAGCACCGGTACTAACCTGCCATCCTGAATTCAAACTCTTCAGTCCAGTGAGATTGCCACCAACGGTATAAGGACCCCCAGCATTGGCTAATCGTTGTGATTGAGCCTGTAAAATATCCATCAACAACCCTAAAGGACTTTACACGTCGGTGACTCTTACATTTGTCGGCGAGTGAGAAGGCGAATGGTTCCTCGAGGGATTGGTTGAACCAGACGGCTTACGAGAGTTGACGGCTGACATAGAGAAGGATTACGATTAGGCTGAAATGAATGAGCGACGAATTCGCGGGCGATAGTCGAGAAGCGCTGACTAGAGAGGAGAAATTATGCAGAGCAACTATGATTGGTAGCCGACGGCTATTGAGAACTTGCAGAACAATGGGAACACAGCAAAGATTATCCTGTACGAAAAAGGTGAGTAGGTACTGCGCTGGACACACAAAGTCGGTGGTGATATGAAAGGAAACATGGAAGGGTGGCACTAGGTGACTGCCACGACACCAAGGACAAAAGAGGGACTCACAAGGCTAGTGGTATATGGCTGCCGAGGTACAGAGGACTGGACAGAGTGGAAGGTGAGAAAGGAGTGTAAAGGATGGACGAACGATCCACCCACCAAAAGCAGAGGAAAGAAGACCGGACCCTTAGCACAAACAGTCACCCAAAGGTCTCCATTCAGATGACGAGGTCTCCGATGGAATTAAACGACCATACGGAGGCATTTTCTTAAAAATATGAATAAAAATTATATATTATGTTTCAATGCAACCAAATAAGCTAAGCACATCGGAGTGTTGGGATCTTGATCTATTTCAGGTCCCCGTTCCGATCTGACAAGCACAGACAAATAAAAGTGCTTCTGGGCGAATCACGACCCGGCGACGGTGGCTGTCTGACTGTGGTGCACGGTCCGACTGTTTGAAAAGCCCTTTCCAAGCATTTCTACACGTCTGCGGTACTCCAACCGTCTTTTTATCCGCCTCCCCATAGCGCATCAATGACGTAAAGCGAGAAGAGCAGTCAATCTCAGAAGCCAGGAGAAGCCCGCAAACTTGTCAATCACATTTCATTTTCCCACACCTGCTCCTGGCTCTTTACATTTGTCTTTCTCTGCATTCCAAACTTACCACAGATGCGAATGACACGGCGTGACAATAACCTAGTTACAAACCTTTGCTGGACTTTGAAACAGACATTCGCTGGGATAGTAGTAATCCCGACTTGTCAACTTGCCACACGGGCTCCCGGTCACCGAGACCCCGGGATGATACAAGCAACCCTGCACTCGGCAAGTCAGCAGAATCTTGTGACCGCAATATAAGTACAGGTGGCCTCGTACTCGCACAAAAATTTTCCTCGCTTGTTACGTGAAGGATTTGGTGAAAAGTCTTAAACCGACTTGTCCATCCGACTTTGGTTCAACTTTTGTCAAAGAACCGCAAGTATCATTATGAAGACTGAATGCTTGATTGATGTAAGTAGCGGCTTTGGAGGTGGATCGTCTTTGATCATACGGCGAACGCGGAAACCTCCACGTTGCATTTGCCACAATGTCGGTTAGACTATCGGTCGTTCGGAAATCGAAGATGCTGTTCATAAAGTGCACTTCGCCCTCCCCGTGGGTTAGGGCCGATATATGGAGATAATTAATGCATTCTGGAGCAGAATGATAGTAAATGCTATGCGAGATACAGACCGGGTATGCGAAAAAAGCAAGGGAGAACAACAAGAAAAGAGACGTAAATCTATAGGAATTCACCGCGAATTGAAAAACCAGGACGCGCGCTTTGCTGGAGGAGCTCGTTAGTACTACGCCGTAAAAGCACCATGATGCAGAAAAGACATACCACCACTGGATCATGACGGGAGGGGAGGTCAACCCCGGCTCCGTCAGATAAAACCCACACGAGGGGAATGAATAAGTGACTCACCTAGCTTCTTCATTCTGCACTCGAGCTAAAGGGTTGGGGGTCACTGTAGGTCCACTGGGCGATGCTGCAGTGGGAGTTGCTCCACCACCACCCCTCAGAGGTTTTGCAATCCGACCAAAGCTTAGGGACGATGTTACCGGAACCTTTTGGGCTGTAAAAGGGAAAAAAACCGTTCTTAGAGTTCGTCCTCTCGGAAGATTTTCGAGGTGACAAACCTCGGGCTTGATCCAACCGCTCTTTGACTGCCTGTAACTGAGCTTCGAATTTCTGGTTCTGCGCTGATAATCGACGATCGGCATCATGGAGAAGTGCTTCCAGATTCTGTATACGCTCATTACGAGCAAGCAACTTGCGTTCTGCAATTCCTGCTTCTTTTTTGAGCATCGAGTTCTGGTCTACCAGCTATCAAATAATAACATTAGCGACATCAAAAGAAATCAATCCCCACATACCTGTTTCTGAACGAGAGTAAGTTGCTCCAGATTACGTTCCAGGAAGGCCATCTTCTTCTGCTGGGCTTTGCTGTTGCTATTACGAATAACGTTATTGTATTGTTCTTTGATCTCATCGAGCTGAATCTCTAGTTCCACGACCTACTCACAGTCAGGGTCACTTCAAAAACATATTTGAAACACTGACCTTCTCGCAACGGTTCTGTAAGTCACGCATGAGGGACTTCTTAACAGCATCAAACTCTGCGAGTTGGACATTGATCGCCTTTCTTGTCCTTTCGAGATCTTGGGCACTCTCGGCAAGGTTCTTGCCACCCTCAATTCCAGCCGACGTTACGGCGAAAGCACGCTATTGGAGTAGTGAGGCTTCCGAGCGTCCATCCAATTTGATCATCTGTCTGCATACCTTAAGTTCCTCATTCACGCTCTTAAGGCTATCAATGGTTGCGTTCAGCGTGCGAATCTCGTTACCCCTGATCTCCAACTGCTGCTTGAGATCCGTGACCTCGCTAAGATGGGCATCTCGCCTGGCGGCATATTGAGCCTCGAGCTTGCTCTGTAGCGGTTGCTTGTAAGGAAAAGTCGTGACCCGACCGATGACAAACCAACCTTAAAGTCTTGCATCGAGTCGACACTACCGGATTCCTCATCACGTATAGTCTTCTCTGTTGAACCAACAGCTAATTTAGCATTCACCACTCCTGGTGCCTGATTCCGGTTGACTCACCAAGCAATTCTTCGTAATCTGCTTCCAACTGCGCGATCCGAGTATTCAACTCGTCTCGCCTCCTCACGGCCATTTCGGTCTCTTCCTGACTCTGCCGGAGTCTGTCGAGAGTTTCTCGCAAGACCGTATGGCCTTCAGAAAGCTGTCTGCGGATAGCAATCATATCATCGGAGGTTAAAACCCCCGTTGAGTCGCTATCCATGTTGTCAAGCTTAATGAGAAGTTGTCGTAACTGCTCGTCCTTCTCGGAGAATGCGCCTTGCTGCTCGGGGATTTGCAAGTCAGCCCAGAAGCGATTGTTACGAGACAACCACGGGAGTAGAACTGACCGTGTCAAATTTAGCCATCATCAACGCCATTTTTTCTTGCTTGCGCTTCTCCTTATCATCTGCGGAAGCATCTTTCTGTGCTAGCCTCACATCCGCGATTTGTTTCTTCAGAGCGTCGAGCTCGGTAGATGTGTCATTATTCTGTTCGCGTAGTGTTTCAATAGTGATTGAACCCTCTTTCACTTCGTAATCGAGGCGTTCCACTTGCAACCTTAGTTCATTGAGCTGAGTGGACATGAGCTTGTTTTCCTGCACAGTACCTTAATCAGTATCCAGCAGATCGTTGGATATGGCTGAGACGCTACCTGGTTGACCGAAGCTTCCTGCTCCTTCAAGAACACAAGTTCTTCCTTAAGCTCCTTCACCAATTTCTCGGCAGCTACCAAGGCGCTCTCCTTCTCAGCAAGAGAGTCGCTAAGCTCGTTCTCCCGCCTCAAAAACTCCTCGCGCTCATCCTTCTCCAGGCCAACGACAGTAGGAGTCTGCGGTCTGCTCTCAAGATCCCTTACACCCTCAAGAGCGGGATTGACGGGCGTCATGCTACGAGAGCTTGACAATGAGGTTGAAGGAGTAGGTGAGGTTGGTGCCTTCTTGGCAGTTGTCGGGACAGGTTTTCCGGTCTGCACCCACTCATGTTCTTCAACATGACCTCCAGAACGCCAGATGGCGAGCTCTGCTTCCAGAGCAGCAATATGCTTTTGGTAGGACGTATTTGCCAACTGAGCCTTCTGTAGTAATCCCTTGAGTTCCAACGGCGACAATTCGGCATTGACACGGGCAGTATTTTTGATAGACTTGGCCCGGATGCCGAACCGCAAAGTTGACAAGGTTTCTGCTTCATTGTAGGATGAGGGCGAGCAATTGATGATCAACGTCGTTCGAGAATTGCCTCCAAGCGATTCTTGCAAGATACGTGTCAGTTTGGAATCACGATACGGGATATGCTTCGCCTATTGGGAAGGTGTCAGGATGCCAAGTGACGACTTTCGAAAAGAATTTGACCTTTTCTGTCAATGCGTTGATGACCATACCCAAAGCGGAGAGAGATTTGTTGATTTTCTTCGCTTCTTCTAGGGTCTGCCCCGATGCGCCCGTTTTTCCAACCTTCTCCGAACCTGCAAGATCAACCAAATAGAGATTACCAGTCTTCTGCGCGCCCGTCTCTGTGTTGCGCTGCTGAATGGTTATGAGGAATATCGAGTGAGAACGGGATGATTCAGCATTCATGTCTAGGGGATAGAGTATGATCAGATTTATCAGTTGGGGAATACAAGCACCCACTTGTTGACGTCACCACTCTGGCAGCTGCTCCCGTTCTCATGATCTCATAAACTTCTCTCGCGCTACTGACATAGTAATCGGACAGACTCTTGACATATACACCCCTCGACTTCTCTTCATGTACCTGGAGATTATCATTTTGGGCTATAAAGAGTTAGATTGGAAGATACAAGACAGAGGGACGAGGCCACATACGCGCAAGCAAATCGCGGATTTTCTCCAGGTAAATCTCCATGTAGGACACCTTGACTAGGTACTCAATATGCGGGTCGCTTTCGACGATGGACTGAAAGATCTGTTCCGTGATTCTGGGTATGATCCCCTTCAGCTCGTCCGAGTCTATATCCGCGCCCTGCACACCATTGCTAGTTAAATATAAATTTACCCCGCCTATAAAAGGTGCGCACCATCATGGTAAAGGTCTTTCCACTGCCGGTTTGTCCATAGGCGAACACGGTTCCATTGTATCCATCAAGAACGTCTGTAGGATGCAAGTAGTGTGTGGTCCATCAATATCAAATGTTGAGGAAGAGAGCGGGTACATGAGCAAAGCGCAGATAAATGGGCCAAGATGCCAATACCTTTTATAATGCTAGGGGCAGAAGATGATCAGAGAAGGCGAGAGAGAATCCCGAATTGAGAGACTCACTCCTTAACACCGTACTCGAAGATCTCATGTTGCTTGGTTGCCATCGGGAAGACCCTGTCGAACGTGAACCCATCCTTCTCCGGCCCACTACTAACTTGGGCCGACTTCATCTGCACCGTTTGGAGGTTGTCATCAAAGGAGACCACGATGTCGCCACCCTCACGGGCCTCGATAGCATTCACAGGCCGAAATCTGCAGTGATCTGCATTGAGAGAGGGTGTGTCGACGCGTAGTAACAGAGTACGCACCGACAGACAACCTTGATGTTGGTCGAGCTCGCCATGATGACGGATATGACAACGAGGAAGGGCTGATTGAGGAACGCGTCGGATTCACGAAATTAGGAAGATGTATATCCGGAAAGAGTGTCAAAGGAAGGTAGCGGTAAGACGTAAGGTCGGGGGAAGGCAATAAATGAGGTGGTTGCAAGGGAAATGATGATGCGTGTGTTTGCCATTGTTACCCCTGCCACACCCGTCCATGCATCCTGCTCTGCCCCTGGTGCTTGCCAGCACGTCCCATTCACCTATCCGGTATATATTATTACAATACTGCCTATGATACACCTGCTAGCAGAAAGTCTATGGAGTGCAAAAGTTGATTTTTATTCGTCGTCACTGTCGTAGGAGGCAGGCGCCCGGGCGGCACGACTCGACGATGCAGCAGGGCGGCGGGTCTGAGCATCTTCACGCTGTGCTGCATCCGCAGCATCGATCCACTCGGAATATATGTCGATGGGTTCGGTCAAATCTGGTGGAAATCGAGCCTAAGTCGCGCTGGTGCATAGCCGCCGCATAACCACTTACGGTTGACTTTGCTCTGATACCGCTGGTCACAGACACGGCAGATCAAATGCGCTACACCTTCCTTTCTGTCCACACGCACAGTCACGGATTTTTCATGGTGACAGAATAGACAGGTGAAGGTGGTATCTGGGTCAAAGATAAGTACTGAATCCAGTGACAAGAGAAATATGCCTGGATAAAAGCTCACCAAGTGGCACCTTCTGGCGCGCTGGAGCTGGTTTCCTGGAGGACTTCTTGCGTTTACCCATTGAAGGACCTGGGACAGAACGGCAAAGATCAAGTTCAGTTTTCACAGTCATGTGATTATGACCTGTCACGTGGTTAAGACGCGTTGGGTTCTGTGCAAGCCCGGGCGACTGGCGAACCCGCTTCCCTCTGGCCCAGACGATGGCCTCCAAACGGTCTGCCTCTCGCACAAAGGTTGCAAATCCAACGCCCGCACCTCCACAGAACCGCACACGCCTCGTTCCTAGCGATTCCGATCATTCGAATATCCAAGTGGTCATCCGCTCTCGTCGTCGCTCTGAACGTGAAATACAAGAGAACTCGCCAATCATCGTTTCATCCGATGGTGCTAAAAGCAGGGAAATATCCATTGAAACGAGTGCACCACAATCGAGCCTCGGCATTGTAACCTTGCCTCCCTTACGAACATATCCGTTCGATATCGTTTTTGGACCCGAGGCAGACCAAGCTATGATCTATCACGATGTTGTCAGTCCAATGCTGGAGGAAGTGCTTATGGGCTACAATTGTACACTATTTGCATATGGACAAACTGGAACCGGGAAAACGTGAGTCTTCCCCCAAGCGTGCTGGTCCTACTATGTGCTGAACTCTATCTCAGATATACCATGCACGGTGACTTGAAGCCAACTGCCATGGGTAATCCCTCACCTGACGCGGGGATGATCCCAAGAGTATTGTTCCGGCTGTTTCACTCGCTTGAAACATCGAATGCAGACTATAGCGTCAAAATATCGTATATAGAGCTGTACAATGAAGAATTGCGCGACCTGCTCGCTAGCGACCTTGCGCCACCAACCGGTTCAACTCAGCCCATGGGTATTGGGGCAAAGGACAAGTTCGAAGGCCTCAAGCTATTCGATGAAGCCGGCAAGAAAGGCGTATTTATCCAAGGCTTAGAAGAAATGGCAGTCAAGGACTGCAAGGATGCACTTCGTTTATTGATGAAAGGCAGTGAGCGAAGGCAGATCGCTGCTACTCGCTTTAACGACCATTCAAGTCGCTCACACTCGATATTCTCAATCACTGTCCACGTTAAAGAAACATCTCACATAGGCGACGATCTCCTCAAAGTTGGAAAACTCAACCTCGTCGATCTCGCTGGTTCCGAAAACATAGGCCGATCCGGTGCAGAAAACAAGAGAGCGCGGGAAGCCGGTATGATCAACCAGAGTCTCCTGACGCTAGGCCGCGTGATTAACGCACTAGTTGACGGCGCGCAGCATGTTCCCTACCGGTAAGCGGCTCCTCACCTCTTATTACCTGCGTACTTATCTGTGCAGCGAATCCAAGCTCACCCGCCTTCTCCAAGATTCCCTTGGCGGGCGCACAAAGACTTGTATTATCGCGACGATCTCCCCAGCACGATCCAACATGGAAGAAACACTTTCGACCCTAGATTACGCCCTTCGTGCCAAGTCCATCCGCAATAAGCCTGAAATAAACCAACGCATGACACGCAACGGCCTCCTCAAGGAATATATTGCGGAAATTGAGCGACTCAAGAATGATCTCCTCGCGGCTAGGGAAAAGAATGGCATATTCTTTTCGGAAGACAGCTGGAACCAACTCAATGCCGAACAAGAACTCCGACAGACCGAATTGCAAGAGTCGAAGAAACAGATCGAGATTGTGGAAAGCCAGATGCGAGCTGTCAGGGAGGAGTTTGAACAGAGTATTGGGCTCCTAATGAAGCGGGATGAAGAGTTGAAAGAAATAAGGGGCAAGTTGGAAAAGACCGAAATCTCATTGGATCGTACGAAAGACCAATTGCAAGAGACGAAGGTGGCGCTGGATGAGGAGATCGTGGTGCGCAAGGCGTATCAAGAAACAGAAAACAACTTGAATACTGTCGCAGAAGGCTTGAAGAACGTGGCGGCAGAAAGTTTGCGCGACATCGACAGCTTATTTAGGAAGCTGGGTAGAATATATTTCTCTTTTGTCTCGAATTCTCCCTAACTACTAGTACCCTCAGAAAGGAAATCAGGTGTTTTGGCAGCCAACACCAGAACTGTAACCAAGTGCGAGGAGACTATATCTTCCTTGACCGAGATCATTTCCAAGCATCTCAGCGAACTCTGTCGATCAGTAATGGAGGCAACGACAAAGTTGCAAACCACCGCAAAGGAGGCCGGAGCAACAGAACTACAACAGCTCTCGTTACGATCACAAACCATCAACAAACAACTGGGCCAGGTCCGAGACGCGCTTAGTGTCATCAAAGACAGTAACAATATCGAAACGGAAACCCTCCAAACTGCCCAGACCACTCTCAACGAGATACAAACAACCTTCAAGGACGAGCTCACCGCATGGGATATATCCTTAGCTTCTATGCATTCACCACTATGCGATGGTCTTATACATACGCATCAGAAGGGAATGTCTGCGTTAGAAGAGGCCCTTAGTGACACTCGCGCCGTACTCGAGACCATCCTGCGTGAAATTCAACAGTACATCGAGGATGAACTAACGAGTCTGGAACGAGCTCAGCTTTTAGCAAATAAAATGGCGCGAGACGAAATTGTTCACCTCCGGCAACAAAACGAGGATCTCGCACAAATGCTTGAAAACGAAAAGCTGAAGGCGGGTAAAGCTAAAGAGAAGCTGATGCAGCAAATGTCCGAGATGCTGGATGGGTTCATAAATGAACAAGGCTCGAGGCTCCAGGAGAGCGTTGATATCCTACAGGTACGGAACGGGGAGGCAGAAGGAGCCCTGGAGGCATTTGCGCTGCAGCATGAAACCTTATCGGGAGAGATACTTAGTAACGGGGAGATTGCACGGGCCATGCTGCAGAAACAGGGTAGTTCTGCGAAGCGGACTTGGGATGATACTTTCAAGGTGGGTTTTGGTCTGTCTATGCGATGAGAGAATATTGACACTAATAAACCTTCTAGGTTCTTGCAACGACACGATCGGCAGTGGAAGAGGAGGTGCACACCTTGCATGACCAGGTATCGACTTCGATTGCGTCGCACACAGCTTGGGTGCAACAACAAATGTCATCCTATGCCGCTTCAACGTCCCAAGGTATGCATATTTTCCTTTAATCAGTAGAACTCCATGCTCAAATCCTCAATAGCATTGACTCACCATTCTGAAGCAAAGCGGGCAAGACTTGATACCACTAAAACACTTGGCACAAGTATCCAGTCGCATTACGGACAGCTACAAGACCACTTGACCTCAAGCTCCAAAAGCCTTGAAATTACTTTTGGCGCCATCACTGCAGAGGTGAGCAACGATAACACTTTGGCTCTAACTAGGTCTATAGTGCATTATATCATTAGGCGTCATCCTTGTCGGAAACTACCTCAAGTTATTATAACAGCCTTCATGACGACTTAGGGTCCCTACGTACTGCAAACCAACATCTGGTAGCGCAAGGCGCAAGGCGCGACGTACCCACGGGAACTACGCCTCAGAAACGTCCACGCAACTACACTGCCCATTGGGACCTAACTCAAAGTCGTGATGTTCTTTTACATACGTGGAGGAAAGGTGACGTTGGCGGACACATATCCCTTCCCCAGGAAGAGGATGATGTTGAGGGTACCACTCAACTCCCCACCCAAATACCTGTTCCTGTCCCAATTCCCCGCATCCCTCGATCACCCACTTCAAGTACACCCACAATCACTACCCCTTGGGACAGCCCCGAGTCTCAGCTTTCCTCCACTACGGCAAGCGTACAGAATCCAGAGCCTATGCACCCATTGACGAAGAAAAGTCTCGCTGTAAATCCCCCCTCCGTGGCCCCTGTAGCACCCCTTGTAGATTCTCGGCGCAAGAATATTGTGACGAGTAGACCCTCACGCCGGCATTTTGTGCGATAGTTGTTGTTTAATAGCTTTAATTTATTTGCTCTGATTACTTAATCCTCTGACGAATCCGGTTCACACCCGCCCCGAGTCTCCAACCCACCTACATTTGCAGCCATGGCAGCAGGCCTCCGAAGTCAGTACCGTTATCTTTACAAACAATTAATATGCTCAGAACGCACGTGCATAGCTGTAATCCTGCTCTCGTTTGTTCTTGCCGCTGGTTTTCTGTTAATTATCCTCTCGTGTGCACTCTGGTCAAACTGGCTACCACTTCTTGTCGGTACGTGTCACTTTACACCTATCCCACTTCTAGTATTTGACTTTTGGATACCCTCACAGCACTAATATTTGTCCTCGCGCCACTCCCAAATGCCATTTTCTCCCATTGCGGCACGGACGAGTTTAGTTCCTACGAAAATACAGGCGCAGTCGACCTCGGACGGTTCCTCACCTCCCTGACCGTCGTCACCGGCTTTGCCTTTCCTATTGTATTGGCGCACTCTGGAATTATCAATTCGAAAGCGTCAGCTATGTCAATCGTGGGTGGAGGGTACGTCAATATTTCTCCTATCACAGCACCCAATGTTGACATGATCACTGCCAGACTCGTCTATGGCACCATCCTCGCCTATTCTGCTGCATTCACTCAGGACGAATCGGAATACGATTGATTCCGATAACCGATACCCTCTACTACGCCTCGCCACCCTCCCGAGTCACGACTATGCTGTTAGGTTGAATTTGCTGCTGTGTATTATGTAGATGCTATAGTAAATTTCAAGTACGCTACAACCTCTGCTAGTACTCTAAGAACAGCGGCTATCTATGGATATGATACAATGGGTGTCAACTACAAACAACGACCGTAATCTGTCCCCTTGCAGGTCGCATATCTACGTGGGCATGACCGACTGGCTGAACCCGCGCCAGGAGCTCGAAATCCCCATCAGCAAGGAAACAGATTGGGATAATAATTTCCCGCGACGCTCCACTGTCCAGACGACCTACAGGTATGTCGTCAACATTTCCTTCAAATACCAAACAATCACTCGGTTCGAGGTCGAGGGTCAAGACAAGAGGCAATGAACATGCTAATATCACCCAATTTAGTCTTGAGCAAATGAGAAGATTAAGCATAACGCACAAGACAAGTTAGTAATTTTCGCATTCAGCCTGAAGAATTCGCTGGGCTTCAAAGGGTGTCTTGTATCTATTTCCGTCTTCTCGCTTGATAACAGAGAGAGCTCAACCCGTGCAATATCTGAACGAAAAGCCTCTAACATTGGCAACGTCATACGCTGCTGCCGAAGCGATATTTCTCCTGTCCGGGTGCCCCCAACCTAATAGCATACCAGTTTCTTTCCAAACTCTGATAAAGAAGGCTCAAATTGACGAACCTCCTTCCAATGGCCATGTACACTCTTAAATAATGCTTCCCTGTACCAGAAAAACTCTCGCTGCAATTGTAATTCCGCTTCGGAGAGTTTTGCCTTGGCCACGATAAACTGTCGATCCGAAAGCGTCGGAATTGGCCGCGAGATTTCATCTCTCAGTGTTATCCGCTTCAGAGGTAGGATAACCCTACTGCAGAGTAAGACCTTAAGGGATGGCAGCATCAAGACCAAGGCTAACCTTGAGGTTGACCCAGGCGGTATAACAGCAGTAGTGACCGACTGCAGGGTCCCTGTAGCGATCATATAACCAACCATTGGATCCTTTGGAAGAAGCTAGCGCACCAGCTTGTTCACGTTTGAAAGTCACCTCAAAAGGTAATCCGTACACATTTCGAACCTCCACAGAAAACAAACACCAGCTTGTTCCATCATCAACGTCCAAATCATAGTGACCAGCAGCATTCTCCACTGCCTGTATATGTTCTTGGTAAGAGGGGAAGGGAACCAAGTCCATATTTTGGCACTGGAGCATTGGGTAGACGGTGACCATAATAGGGTACGAGATTTGGCGGGTGTAGAAGTAGTCTGAGGGTTCTTCGAGCTCCGTACGGTGGGCATATGAATAAGACACATGGACGGTCCCGCGGGTACTAGGTAGGAAATAACTGACTGCATCCTTCTGGACCAGCCTGAGCGACGTACCAGCCAGCTTTTCCGAGGCAAGAAATATTAACAGTATGGGTCTGGCCAGGCTGAATGACCCTCATTTCATCCCTACGCCAAGCAAAGACAGGCCGATTGATAAGACTGTACTCGGTCTCGTAAGTATCAAAAACCGGTAGTTTCCCTTCCGCAAGAGCCTGTTGCGCTGGTTCTATCGTTGAATCTTCAAATCCAAGGTGCACAAAATCGATTGGTAACAAGGAGATGTTCTCCAGCGCCATACTTAATACCGACCTTTTCCGGCATTAGCATTTACTTCTGCTTCAGTGTCGTGTTACTGGCTGGGACACGTACCGCTCTCCCTCATAGAGCATTAAAGCACCATGGTTCACCGAAGTCCGACGAATTCTTAATAGAGGTTGTTCGAGCACAACCTTGCAGGCCAAAAAACGAGAGTCTGTTCGCGGACTCAGCTGGCTTGACTGATACCGAATTGCTTTCTTCACCCTCTCCCAAGGGAACGACTCCAGGCCTGAATATTTGAAACGCCCGATCTCACAAGCAATGGCGCTCTTTTGCCGTGCAAGCCTCTCTTCCTCTTCGTCGGTCCTCAGCGGGAGGATGAACTCCTGCGCAATGCCCCCAGGAGCCTGTGCAATACAACCATGTACGGTCAAAATTCCGGTGCTGAGGGCCTTTCCCGATAAGATCACTTGGTGGAACGAATTTGCAGGAATCATCACCCTGGTTGGTCGCGACTGGAACTCGACCCCCGAGGTGCTGTAGAAGGTGAATGTCGAACTATCTAGCAGTCAGCAACACTCACCTCAGTGATAACGACTGAATCTCTAGATCGAACACGAAGGGATTCTGAAGTACGACAACAAATTCCAATACCTCATTCTGAGCTATGATTTCTTGATCCTACGAGACCATCTGTGAATGCCTCGAATATGAGAAACAGTGACTGACTTTTGCCACAGCTGCCCTTCGCGGGTTATAGAGGAAAGGATCTGTAATACCCTGCAGAATGGGTGGGACGCCAGACATGTGTTTTTGCAATACAGATTTATGTTTCTCAACAGGTAATCTTATTAGAGGTATCCTAAGATATAACGTACTTAGAAATCCCGAACTACAGTCAAGGGGAATCAAACTCACGGGGCAAGTGCAACACTGACAACCGGCCTGCCAGACCAGTATTCGACCGAGCGGAAATCCCCTCTTCTCCGAGCCGTCGCCAGAGCACGTATTGACGTCGAATACAGGTGATATTGATCGCCAGAAGAAAGGACGGCTTGCAAGCTCTTCAAAGAGGATAAGCAAAATTGAGCAACAGCAGGGAAGTCTTTATGATATCGGTATCAACAACGGACACATCAAGATCATATCACCCCGACCCACCTGGCAAGGCTTCTGCAACTGCGACTGCTTCTCGAATAACACCGACTTGCAATTCTGGCCACCCATATGATTCTCGGTGAGATAACACTAGCCCATCATCAGGGACGCTCTTCGCCTCTGCTTCCCGTGGGCTTTCCCCGTCAGCAGAGGTATCAACCAGTCCAACGGAATCGAGATTAATTCCCAGTACCCTGCACACGTATTTGAGAAGTTTCAAAACGCTGTCGTTCCCTAATGGGCTTTCGCTTATCCTGATCCCAACGTTCCCTTGGTTGGTTTCACCAGAGAAAGTGCCGGTTGGCGTCATCGACCCATTATATAGGCCTAATCCAACACTATGCGGTGTCGATACTTTTGTGATCCCATCCTCCTCTCGGCCGCAAACCATGAGATCCATGATGCACCCTAAAACTTCTCGCAACACATATGCTTCTTTGCGTTTGTAGCCCAGACAGGCATATATACTCGCCATGGTTTCCAAAATCGAAAGCCTTTCCCGAGGATCAAGGTGCAGTAACCAAGAGCCATGAGCTTGACCGAGGACACCAGATATTGTTGAGCGCGGTATACCCGAGAATTTGCTCAGGCGCTCTAAGTTTAACCATTGGTCAGCGTCTTCGTGGTCTAGAGTTGGCGGAAGATAAGGCGCGGGACCAGGTTGCAACATAGTGGTAAAGGCTAGTGGACCCCAGCCCTTGGCAGACCAAATTGCGAACAGGAGCGAGGAATGTCGTAAAATGCAGCAGGAATAAAGATACGAAAGCAGTGCGTAGTTGGTTTCGCCCTCATAATAGAGCGGCGACTTCTGGTATAAGCTAGCTGCTTGGGTAAGTTTGTCGATAATATCGGACCAAGGTTCTTTAGTTGCGGCGGTAGAATTATGCTGCGGATACTATTCAGCCTACGATTCACGAGGTACAGAAGCCTTCAACAAACCAGCCCATATCCTGTCGACCACGCGTCAACAATGGTGACTGTTGCCAATCCCTCGAGTGTAGACGCGTGCCATGCGTTGTCTTGCGAATTTTTGAATAATTGAAGGGCTTCTGTGTACCTGCGGCATATCGCTGAGTGACCTGATGGTATCTCGACTTATTTCACTCACCATATATTGGAGTCTTCAGTCCGGCCAGCAAGTAAGAACAAATCACCCAAAACCTTATATAAACGCGCATGGGAAGAAGCAGTACCAACTGTACTCAAACGCTTTTTCGGTGCCTGTACCCCCAGCGTTGACTGTCGATAATTTGATCCAACAGTTGAGTTACGCTTGAGGGACGGGGCTGTGTTGAGAGATAAGCCGGATCTCGACATCTCTAGTTGGTTGCTGAGAGAAGGCACCGACGCTGCGTGTGGAACATGATTCGTGTTAAGTGGTGCTGGAAGCTCTGACAAAGGAGGTAACGTCGGCAGTAAAGAAGCATTGAGATACTCATTGCCAAGAGGGCTCTCTAGGGCTTGGATCTTGAGTTGAGTCAATATTATGCGGGCAAGGGATCATGATGATTGCCAACGAACCACGACACCAAATTCCCCAAGGATTTGGGAACACAAGTCAGCTAGCAATGTTCCAATGTATAACTTCTTGTTGCCCATCATGCTTGGCAACACCACGAGCCCATGCAAGTTATCTCCTGTATTCAGGTTCGTGGCATTGTCATTCTCTTCGAAAACGAAGCAATTCCTCGCCAGGGGGTAAAGGCCCGAGGCTGGGAAAACATCGAGTAAAGCCGCATTGAACTGGGAGTATATCGAAATCAAGGTGTTGGTCTGAGAACAAGAAGCAATTCCAATCACAGCCAGTGGGAAATGAGATGGCCGCAGGAGGGAAAGAGTGTGATGTGAAGACGGTGGCGGGTGAGTAGGAAAGCTGAGGTGTAGGTGGCCGGTCGAAAGGGGACTGGGCATAAACCGTGCTGACGAGGAGTGTGCTGAGATTAGTGAGCTAACGAAGGTTAACGACTAACATACCTCTTTCTCCCTTGGCATCCGCAGGAATATCTCCAAGCCTTATTGTCTCGAAGCTACGAATTTCAGCCGCATATTTCTCGAATGATGTTTGGGGGATCGACCCAACAGGGAGAAGTAGGATCCGTACGTGGGCCAGAGAAGCAGAAGCGTGGCTATCCATCGTCCATACAGATCCTCTTGCCTACTACGAGAATTAGGGAGGCCTGGGTTTGGACAGTACTACTGTATTTGTCGACGTATTTGGATCACGCGCGCTGCTGTCACCCGCCACCAACACTTCCATCCACGTACAACCACCATCGCCCTCTTTCGTTAGCATGGTACGCCCATTGGTTATCGCACGGCGACAGAGCCACTGATAGACCACCAGGCCCCTAGCGATAAAGCACTTGGCGGAGCTATGCTGCTAGCAGCGTCCGTAGTCTTCACATACTACACCACATGGGCAATCTTACTCGTGAGCTGTGTATCGCACTAAACCTAATTACACTCTACTCAATACTCGTATTTTTTTTCCAGCCGTTCTTTGACTCATCAAGTCAAATTCACGACTTCTTTCCCGCACGCGAATGGGCTGTCCGGCTCCCTGCCCTCATCTTAGTCGCAGGAGTAGCTGTGATCGGCACATTTATAGGGACAACAATTGCAAAAGAGAATAAGCTAAAGGCACAAAAGGCACGATTACGGACAGCGTAGATATGTTGTATCTCTACCCCGACTCGGCTCGGGTTACTTGCACTTGACGTTCACTATTCTATCCATGCGGCTTGACTTCCTTCCAATAGAGCCGATCAGTGGTTGCCTTCTTCTCCACGTTAGTCCTTCTATCCCCTGTCATTCTGATTGGTTCGCGCTTTGAATCCAGCAACCGCAGCTTTTCGGTGGCAATAATGTCCTTTGCCGCCTCGTCTATCAGTGTCTCCAGAGGAATATCAGGAGGCATCTCGGCTAACCCTCCCAGCGTCCTATTGAGCTACTCTCTCGTCAGTTTGCATGATGACGGGATATAACAAACGCAATACCTTGATCAACACGGATTCACCTTTGACTAGGCTCTGCAGACGCTTGAGCATAACTTTCTGCCCTGATTTCTGGAGGCTAATTGGTATCCTCAATACTCGGATGAACGAGAACAGATCTGCAATTGAAGACGCCACAAAGCCGGTCATGATCTGAATGATGAAGTTGTCAGGCTTTCGACTAAACAACTGCAAGGGAACCTACAGGAGATACCCCACCCTCCGCCTCCGTTTCTAGGACAGTGACAATATTCTCGAATGGTGGCCAAAGCTCATTCCAAACAGCATCATACACTGGTTCTCCGATCCTACGCGCTTCCTCTGATTGCCTAGCAACTATCAGCCATAGTTTAATTCCCAGATAAGCCTGGTTAATCTCTGCGGTCGCCGAATCTGGGATAGGTCCACCCAGCTTCATATATGACGATAGTGTACTCAAGTACGTTGCTGAGAAGGACTTCAGCTGTTTGAACAACTGGGTCGCCCAGCGATTGTCTTTGGTATCTGAAAGCGCGGTTATAGCCAGGACGTTCCAGGACCTGAGGCGTATTTGAATACGTCCATGCTTCTAGCTTCGATTGTCAACTACATTAAAATATGGCCGCGTAATGATACTTGCCTCAGAACTGGATAGTCCCTGTAAACCCGTTCCATCGTATGCCATAACCTGGAAAATCATCTTCGCTACAGCGAGAGAAGCGTGAAAATCTTGCTCGGTCTGCCCCTCCACCCAATAATAGTTGTCTAGCCAGTGATAACCCCCATCGACTAAACCAATGAACAAAGGAGTATGTAGAGCGACAGGGATCACAGGGGGGAATACATCCACGGTCGTCAGTGCCTTGAAGGTCGAAATCAGCGACATTGTGCAGATGGAAGATAAAATACAAACATCAAGGATAGACTTCAAGGTAGTAGCTAATAGCCGCGTTTTCAACCGCAGTCCATCGCCCAATATATCAAAGACAACCAGCATAGTATTGTTGGCGGTCGGTCCCGCATCCTGGACCTGAGCCTTACGACGAAGACTTGTCGTGACGAAAAACAGCTGAGAAATGCTGTTACTGTCGACCTGTAGTCTGACCAGTGTGATCCGGAGAAGAGTATCGAGGCACACCAACAACTCCTTTTTGGAACGGCAATAAGCACATCACCCTCAGACTGATCGTGTATTATGATTCACCTTACTATTGCTCCTGTTATACCGAAGTAGGACCGAGGAAATATTCAGCAAGGGGGAGGCATCAACTGAGTGACTGCTTCCGTCCGACATTCGCTGAGCCAGGTGGATCAGCTGCTTCCCCACGACTATTTGTGCGACATTCATTCCGATGAACCTGCGACGAACCGAGAAATTTCACTTACAACCCATCATCTCAGTGCTGTACTTGTCATGATGCACAAATTCCACGAACTGTTGCACGTTGCGTAGAAGGTTCTGAAGTAGATGGTTTTCTGTTTCGTGGAGTCTCGAAAATGTGTCCCAGATGAGATCATCTTTCAAAGTCGACGGGATGCTCTTGGGTAATTCTAAGGTATGTTTTAATGCGAGGAAGAATTCCTTCTGAAGTGACCGCTACTCGACAGGTAAGCCAGGACATTGGTGTGCTAACCCGAGGATGAAGTACCTTGAGGAGGTTAATGAATAGGCCTGATTTACTATATCTAGAAACATAGTGTCAATGGGAGACTGAATCGACTAGGATAACTCGATACTCGCTTGTTGAGTGTATCTTCTACGAAGTTGTACCCTTGATCAACTAGCGAGTCCTGAAATGGTTGATTTATCTGAGCGGCGATTAGCCTCAGGATCCTTTCCGTTACGTCCCTGGAAGAAGCATCATGAAAATGGTTACTTAATTAAAGGGAATATACCCACAATACGACTTGACTTGTAAGGTTCGTAGACCTTTTGATGAAGGTCTGTGCTAAGGAAAAGGCCACCTGCCGTACTTCGTGTGGTACGTCTGCTTCCAGAACATCAAGGGTTCTTGCAATCACCTTCTTGAACAGCTGGTTGGAGAATACATTGAGGTTGCGATTCTCGAAGTCATGCTTGTAGATTATAACATGGACCGCCTCCAAGACGTGCTTGATTATGAGCACTGGCAGCTCCAGTATTTCCTCGAACGTCGCCAGCAGATTGAGGGGAACATCTGCGTACACCGTGCCGATCAATATCTCAACCTGCTGGTCGTCATTTTGCGGGCTTGTGCTGATGATTGACGGGGGTAGCTCAATCTTGTGCCATGAATCTAAAAGTGATACAAGTTGTCCCAAGCAAGGATATGCTAGCTCTGAGACCGATTTGATCACACTGTACGCTAGATGAAAGGTACTTCCGTTGATGCCGGTTGGAACGAACGACACATTCTGGAAGCCCAGCGTCCTGACTAGTTGCTCCTTGATTTTGATGAGTGTGAGGCCATCAGCCCTTATACCATTAGAAATCATGTCAAGTGCCAGTCCCACCAGGGAGACCTAATGTTTAATCAGTATTGATGTTTATAGAAGCAGATATACCAGGTATTACTTTGAGTTGGGCCAATTCCGGGTCTGCACACACGTGTCCATCACCTCTCTACATAGTTTACGTCAGTCGGTTTACAGGGGTACATAAGAACACATACCGTTCCATCCTGATAGAGTTGCTGGTCGTACTCTGAGCTTTCCGCCAAAGCTTCAAGAATGGTGTCCCAGGACAGTACTATGTGGCGCTATGATAAAAAAATTTCTATCAGAGAGATGACCCAAACGTTCACACCTTGCCAAGTGTGAAAATAAACCCGTAGCTGCATCAGGAACGACAGTAGTTTGATGCGGTCCGCGATCGGGGACCTTAATATTGTTTCATCGAAACAAGATGTAATGGCTTCAAGATGAGCAGGCAAGAGACTAGAACAGTGCGATTTCACCACTAGTCGTACCTCCTCCTGTAGTTTTTATTGTGAATCATTTGCCGAATAAGATAGGGGAAGACTTACTTTCGAGTCTGACCAATGCAAAGAAAAAAAGCGCTGGAAAATAATGATAATATTTGATTTCCATTGTCGGCCATCGAGATTGAAAGCTGGGCTACAGACATCTTGAATAATCCGGAACAGGCGCGATGCAGCAAGGGCACTTGTCAGACAGCAGAAAATCAGTTTTCAGTCATCCCAGTCACCCCTCTTCTTACCGCCTCTCCCACTCCTGATTTTGTGAGAACCATTTCGCAAGAAGGTCGTCGAAATGTTCTGTATTGACAGAGAGTATTCGTAGCAGGAAGGAAGTTCTGATTTTCGAGATATCCGGTCTTTGAACGACATAGAATTGCCATGCACTTATATCAAAGTCAGATAGATTACAAGAAAAGATGTATCTGAACATACCATTCTGAAAGCACGTGTCCATTCCTCAAGACAAAATTGTCCAGTTCATGTGCTTCTAAGAGAGAAGATGTCAAGAATGTGTACAAGAATTTTGCAACCATGCTGATAATATATTCAGAACTTGTTCTCAGGTGAAGCTCGATGGATTTCATGATTGCTGGGTCAACGAAAACTGTTTCCATCACCGCCGTTTCCCGCGACAGTTTCCGCCTGAAAAAGACATGAGTCTAGTGCTTCTGCATCCATGTTTTCACATACCTCGAGGGAAGCATTGTTATATACTCATCTGTTACCAGGCCCACCGATACTAATTGAGCTCGTTCGCAACCGTATAGTAGGAGGCAACAAACGAAAGTACACCGAACGATATCGTACCTGCGATGGTACCGGATATCAGCATCTTCCCTGGAAATAACTCAAGGGAACGTACGCGATTGGTCGCGTGCTGGGTTGTTGCGACCATGTATGTACATCAAAAACTAGTGAGAGGTGGAACTTTGCTAACAGTGTTTGGTACTGGTGACGACCCAAAGACCGCAGCCAGAGCGAGGCCATCATGGCTTTAATAAACAAGCAAGACTCTTCCAATGGGTTACCGGCCGCTGCTAGCTCTGCAATAAACTGTTCATATATGTTGAGAGGTACTTCAATCCCAGAGCGACAAAGAAGATTCAACCAGGATAAGCCCTTTGTCCTACCCTCTTTAGATCGTTGTGCAGTGCCGATAATAACCTGCCAAGGATCGGTTTCTAGACCAAACGATCTGTCGAAAGATTCGCCCGTTGCGGAGACTACCACTGAACCTCCACGATGATCCGAATTGCGAGGAAACAGCCTCATTAGGGTGATCAAACAAACGTCCTGCAAATGATTAGAATGTAAGACATATGAGTGCCAAAAAATCCACCTTATCTAGGACCTCGTGGGAATGGACGAGATCCAGCCAGCGTAGGTAAATGGTATCGGAAACAGAAAATAGCACATGGGCTTGGGTAAGCCGTAGGATATGATGCAAGATTCGTTCGTATTGTATTAGACGCTAAACGATCGCCTTCCTGATCCGAACCAGCGGGAAATGGACCAAACACTTACAATATCTTCTACCTGCGTACGGTAGCTCGATCCCCTCCGACCGGCCGTCGATCCATGATCGGCCAACTCGTCGCAAGCGTTAAACAATGAGTTTGCATATAGATCGACATCTTGGTTATGCAAGGCTAATAGCCAACGGTTAGCATATCGCTGTAGCAGAGTTTGGCGTCCCGCCAGGTAATCGCCACCGTTCTGGGCTGGTCCACTATGCACGGGTCGTTCATGATATGCGGATGGCCACTGGCTTGCGGTACGGCTCGCACGGATACCTGGTAGAGGTCTATTTTTCCCAAGGAAATCGCGGAGAATGGCTGCTAGGTGGTCATCCTAATTTCCGCGTTAGGCTACTGAGCGACCTCCGATCAATACAGGTTACAAACCTCGTGAATTATCCAAGCAAAGACACTTCTCGCCAGGCGCTTTAGCCCGTAGTCCGACATCAAACCGTCCGGCCATGTCCTCCGAGTCAACAATAGGAAACCGAACTCATTGACATAAAGGTCAATATCGGATAGGCAGGCCTCAATGGCGGAAACGAGTACTTCGACATCAATTGACAGGTCGAGGCCAAGTGGTAAAGGGAAAGTACAAGATTGACTCTTGTTCTTCCTCATATTCGCCAAGTTTGAGAACGTTTCTCTGTCCCCAGACTCGAAAAATGCGAGCTGATGCAAATGTGATAAGAGCAGTTGTGCGGCAGCATCTGAGTGGATGTGAAATTCGTGACCTAAAACGTCCCGCATATGCGAGAGGGACACCATGTCGAAAGGATGTGAAATATCTTCTGCCTCTACATCAGGGTGAGAATCGATTTGAGTGACATTGAGAAAATCAGATGAAGTACTGCGAGAAGGATTCAAGGCAGTGGATGGTGATTTCATGGAAGCAACCACGTAAATGAGGCTCGTCCAGGTATACAACATGGAATGGTCACGACGAAACAGACCATTCTCCTGTAGGTATTCCTCGATCGCAGGTGATGCATAAAGATTATCCGTTGAGAGCAACTCCTCACACCATTTGACCGTACGGTGGAGCTCAAACACCGGGATGCTTTGATGACCATTGTCGATGTTCACTCCTTTGTGAATGAGGAGGAACGAGCCAAGCTTCAAGCCATGATTCAGGAGGTGGACCTGAGTCGACAAGATGTCTCTGAATATCGATATTTCTTCATACGACTTTCTTGCAAGGTCTCGATGCGACAGACTCAAGATGTCACCATACTGTTCGAGGCAAGTCTGCTGGAGTGCCGACCACCTGATCGTCAGATCCTCTAAGTCTAATCCAGTTGATCCACAGGGGCTTGCAGCCGCGCCACTTAAACAATGGTCATGAACCAGCCGTGAGCAAGAGCTGCACCTGAAGCCTTGTGAAGTACAGCCCCATAGTGGCCGGCGACATATGAAACATAGCGAGAGGGTAAAGAGGTTGACTCTATGAAACTGATGGGGACGACTACTGGGTGGCGCCGTAGCTTGGGGGTTAGGGGGGCTTTCGTGGACTTTCGAGAATCGGTACATGGCTATCCGCTGAACATGCGGATCAGATGCGTTTGTGTATTGAACAAGCGCACTACCACCGGGATAGTCATAGCAATCGAGGTGCACTATCCATGTGCAGTATGGACACAATAGCCCGAAACCATGCACCGGCTTTCTGCACGCGTGGCAGTCATGTTGACTTGAATCGCCGGGAGAAAACCAGTCATGACGGTGCCTGAAATACCATGGGACAAACTGGTGTTCATAGGGGAGATTGTGAGCAAATGAAGTTTTATGGGCGGACCAGTTGACGGGTAACTGGCTAACAACAGCATGACCAACAGACTGTGGCCAGAATGATGAAAGGAGTGTAACGCCGAATTTTCGGGCCTTGGGGGTATGGTAAGCGACAACCTGGAGTATATCCGAATAGGCATCGACTTTCTGGTCCACGATGGTCCTTAGTAATCCGAAGTAAGATCTGAACCGTTCGAAGATCCTTCTCATCGAGTGCTTCGAGCTCAACGTTGTCTAATGCAGTCCCAAGGAGGGGGGGAACCATGGCGGATAAATAGTAGACGGGTAAGGGCTGTGCAGGGGCGTTTGTAGATTGGATTTTCAACGTCTTGTCGGTCAAAGTCCAAGGGCTCCAAGTCAGATGTTGTTCGTTTTGCATTCCATCCTCCGCGACTTCGTCAACATGAATAGACACCAGAGGGTGGCTAACGGAAGCTGAAGCCACAATGCGATGTCAACTCAGGCTATAGCTATATCAAAATTTGTCTCACCGTCAGTCGCGCTTTGATTGCTGTCGAAGCCCTGAAGTCGGCGTAGATTCGAGAGCGAGTTTCTCATAATACCTTGATCAAAAAAATAAATGAGCCTAGGATGCATTTCTTTGTTGAAGGTTGAGAAGGCCGGCACCAAGGCCAGGGCAATCTGTGAAGTGGTGCGAGGGTCATGTGAATTTATGTGGAGCAGGACTTGGGCAACGTTTAATGCCAGGACCTGTAGGGCATTGGGAGGACAAAACGGTCGAGGCGACGTGTTTTGAAAGCGACAATCTTCAGCAACGACCGATGCAAGAACAGATATACACTGCGATAGCAGTTCAGGGACAAAAACGTTCTTTATCCGGCCGGGCGAAGGCGAACGTGACTTCCTCCCGCTATTGTAGAAACTGCCCCTTGAGCGACGAAACGGCGAAGAGAGTTTATTATTGCTATCAGACAGCACAGGGTCTTGGGGTAAACTAAAGCAGGGTTGGGTGCGAGATGCGAACATAATATAATGATATCATACCCGCTATCGTCGAAGATGTGCCACTGCTGTTCAAGTGACATCACTAGGAGCTCTTGCAGTTGGAGCATTAGGTTGAAAGTAGTATCTGTCGAGTAGCTTCCGGCTTCATCATCCGAATTCTCAATCTCTTGTTTGCCCCGATCCAGCTTGACGATCTGCGCTTTGACAATCTCCTTGAAGTTCCATGAGTGCTTGGCTGCCTCACGGAATGTACCAATTGTATCGGACACGGATGGCGGCATGGGGCGATTGCGCAGCTGCGTCAGAACATGCGCCAACAGTTTTCGGCCTTCGCTCCGTGCCCTATCATTCGATGTGGGTTTGAGGGATTTCACCAGCTCGATGGGTGTAGTTACATTGCTTGTCGAAGCCGATAGACGGAAGGAAGGGATATCCGGGGCCGGATTGTTGGCGGGTGTAAATGGTGAAGTCGTATCCAGAGAGAAGCGGAACTCTTGTGCCTCTGAAGTAGTGGTGTCGATGCGGAGAGGATGTAGCTTGCCCGAGCTCATGTGGTGAACAGAATGGTAGTGCAGGGTGTTGTGGGTAATTGATTCCAGCCTAAAATGGTAAGAGGGGGTTAACTCAACTTCATCCAACGTTCACGCTCAGCTTTCGCCTTGCAATGTCCGATAAAAAGAGGAAGGAGTCTTCTGGCAGGCAACAACGCAGCAAACGCCTCCGGCAGGCGACCCTCTTCGAATCTCCAACAAAATCAGAAAGGTCAACAAACATCGAGTCGGCTCATAAATCTATCACCCCAGGAAGACATAAGAGAAAGCGGCTTTCCGAAAGCGAATCCTCTGATATTGGTGCTATCCAACTCGAACCTGTAACACCTTCCCGAAAGTCTCACACCGATGGGAAACGCTCACATCCATCTCGATCTTTGAGGCCCCAAAAGCGAAAGGTTGTGGTCGATAGCGAAAGCGGCGGAGAAGAGGAGAAGATAATTCCAGGTGATTCTGAGACCGATAGCTCTATGAAACCCCGGCGACAAAGATTAAGTCGGCGAGTTTTGAGAGGCTCGAGTAGCTCAAAAGAGAGGCCTCCCCCGCGGAGGCGTCTCCTTTCAAAAGGAAAAGGAAGGGAACTCAAACAAGTCAATTCGACCGACGAGGAAACGTCCGGTGATGAGATTGATAAAGACCGTATGTTTATACCTATTCACTGCTAGGCCTACTCTCATTCGCCCAGGTATAATTGAGCCTCGGTTTCGTGCTCGCAATAAGAAGACCGTTTTTCAAAAAAACCTTGAGAGACTCAAACGTGAGTAGATTGTGTTCTACGTTGTCCTGTGATAAACGAGCCATGTTAGGGAAGAAGCAGGGGAAACCCATGTCCTCGGAATCGGGCGAAGAAAGTGAAGAGAGCGAGGAAACTGTAGATAATCGCCAACCTTTCAAGGGAGCGAAACCAGCTAGTGACGATGGTGACAGCCTCTTCAGCGGGGAAGACGACAGTGACGGCTCTTCAAGTTTCATTGTCGAGGACGACAACCAGGCCGCTGCTACTCAGCTTCCAACTGAATTTAGCATGCGATCACACGATGACCTCTCACATCAATTCAAAGTTATATTCCAATTTTTGTACATGTTACTGTCCGACCCGCTGTGGACCGGCGTGCATTTATGAACGATCAAATAACAAGTACTACTTTTACACCAATTATGTCGTGGTACTTACAACACTCCAGACCAGGAATACTTTTCTTTCCCTCTTAAGGTTACCCGCAGGAAATTATCTGGGATCCGGGATTCATTAGTGGCTTCCTCTGTCTGGCGACCCAGGTTCAAGAAAGAGCTCGAAAAATATCCGACGTTTGAACTTATTCCTCTAGATTTTGCTATTCCTTCATGCGATGCTTGCCACCTTGGAGGGCGATTGTCAACTGTGATGGGGCGTCTTGGCGGCATACCATATGAGAGGCTTGGGTTTATGGATCAAGTGCGGTACCTACGAGTCGTTCTTTTGGTAGGCTAACAATATTGCAGGTAATCGACTCTAACGAAGCTCCAAGCGACGACTCAGCAGGATCATCAGCATCCACCACCAATTTTAAAAAGTCAAAATTTGGATTCCTTGAGTTCCACTTGGGACGATTTTGTGCCCGGCGTGTTCGGATCTACCATGAGTTTATGCATTGGGAAGTGAGTGTACTTGTTTTTCGGAGTCGATTAATATTCATGATGTGCTACTAGTATCACCTATTCCACACGATACGTTCTGAACTGGACGACCTTCGTGCCGCAAAGGCCTCGCATGGATTTGTCCGGGTAGCATTCCCCGGGGGCAAACAACCGCCGACAGATCTCACTGATGCAGACACCATATGTGACTGGCTTGACGAGCGTGGGCTCATTGATCGGGAGTGGTACAAGATGAAAAAGATGATGGAAAGCGCCCACCATCTGGAGCTGTCCGCGAAGAAGGGAGAGGAAGATTGACATTAGGACGTATTACGTAACCCTTAGCTGCCTTTCTTGAGCCACATCCACTCGTCAACTTCGTCTTCTAAGCACACAATGTCCTACACACCGTACAACACAGCTGCGGGAACACACCCACCCACCTCGACAACATATCCCTATGGCGCATATCCAGCGGCTTATGCGCAGACACCCGGGGCTTACCCCTACCAAGCACCAGCCTACCAGACGGGCATAACAAGCTATGGCTGGCCTTACACATACGGGTACATCCCACATACACCAGCTGTCATGCAGCGGGCTGCACCAGTGGTTACACCCTCACCCGTTACGGCCCAGACCACAACAACTACAGCCAACACGAACTCGGCACCTCCGGTTCCCCAAAGATCAACCGCGGCCTTTACAACTTATACACCGAGTTATATGCGAGACAACACCACGAACGCGATAACCGGCAGTTTTAGTGCAAGGGGTACCCGTAAACAATCAAATCTCAAAGGTCTATTTACCAAAGAGCGTGAGCAGACCCATGGCTCTTTTTCATGAGTACACCATTTTCAACTGAGCACATTGCCCACCTTCCCTAGTCAAGAGTCTGATGTATGGTTTTGGCGATGATCGCAACCCATCGAACGATACAGTCAACGTAATGGAGGAGATATTGATAGAATACATCACCGATGTGGTTTGTCTTCTTGACCATGTGGCTTCCAAGTTCTGATAAATTTTACTTTTACAAGTGCCAGCAAGCGGGGGGAGCGACAAAGAAGTCCCGTCTTTCTATAGACGACCTACGTCGAGTGCTTTCACGGCCGGCGGATGCCAAGAAGTTGGCTAGGATGGAGGAGCTATTGTTTATGCAAGAGGACATTAAACGTGCCCGTGCACAATTCGAAGAGTCCGACATTCACAACTCGAAAGAGTTCTGACGAGGCGCACACTTGTCCTTATCTTTGCAAAAACTGTGAATCACCCATATGGTAGGTCTCCCCGCTGGTTTAAATTTGTCTACTAATCGCATTGGTAGCCGTATGTCCGCATCCCTCAAGATCGTATGCCAATTTTCAACCTGTGGCATCGGTGATATCTTCACATGGGTCGTCCGTGAACTTGACAAAGATCCGGAGATTGGCCCCCGCTTGTCACTGTTATTTATTGTCAGATTGCCGTCATGCAAGCTTCCAACACATGCACTCTCTCGTCCATGCGTTGTTAGTTCATTCGGACCCGCTATTCAGTGTGTTTTTGGATTGATGTGTGACGAGGTTCGTTTGAGTACTCGGTGCACCGAACTTCCCTGGCAGCTATTCCTGCATTGCGATGTCACCTTGCTGATCTTCCTCTTCTCCCTCCTCTTGACCGGTCTCTTGTTCTTGATCAGCACGTCTTCCCTTGACACCTATGGAATTGTGTTTTAAGTAGTGGTTCAGAAGCATCATAGTTAGGCCCGTACCTCCGCTTTGTGCGAGGGGTTTTACGTGTTCTTTGAGCCACTCCTCCGACTCCCAAACTATTTCGTGCTGAGAGGGTGCAAACTAGAAAGCGTTATATGGACCCACTAGCTCTGTTTCCCATGGGCTGGACAGGCCCTTTCATTGGCCGAGCGAGATTGACTTTGAGAATTTTTCCCTTTAGTTCATTCATATCCATGTTGTCGATCGCATCCTGCGCATCCATGGCAGAACCAAAGGTGACAAAGCCATATCCCCGATGTTTGGGCTCTGCGCGATGTGAGATGTGTGTGTGTGTGGGGTCGAGGGGGGGGTGGAAAGCGTACCGTTCTGACGATTGGGATCAACGACAGCTGATGGGAGCTGAACTTCGAGAATGTCTCCTGTTGGAATTGCGGCATGGGTGATAGATGGAGCACGGAGGAGAAAAGTATACCAAAGGTAGCGAAAGTTTCGTAAATGATGGCCTCGTCAATGTCGTCGCCTAGCCCTCCGACGAAAACGGTTTTCTTAGATTTCGTGCCCTCTTCCATGTATATGACTTGGACCAACACGGTTGGAGGAATGTATGGTGGTGAAGACGAAGAAGGGAGTAGACTTCGCACGATGCACGGGCACACGTGGTGGGAGAGTTGCCATAGGTGGTCAACCGGTCCCAGCCCAATATCTCCTTGCACATAGTCTGGCCTGGCTCTCTATCGCCTTGGCTTCTATGTATCATCATTTTGCTGCCACCGTTCTTCGCTTGGTACCCGCTGTGAAATATCTTCCTTCTTTGACGTTGGCCTGTCTGGGCGGCGCTGCTCTATCGGGGAAGATCTTGCGTAATGCGGTTACAGCGTTTCTCGCTTACTCTCCGCCGAACGTGGCTTGAGGACCAGACGTCCAAATCTGACCCTCGAAACAAATGATTTTGCCTCGCTATGGCTATCATTTCCGCACTCCTATTCCTTAGTCGGGCAATGATTTCAATTTCTCCATCCCTATAAGGCCCCCCCTCCTTGGCACTTTCGTCTACCTCCCTCATTCACTCGCATGCAGCACGACTGGGACTCTGACAACGACAGTGCATCTTCCGAGTCCTCGCTTGACGAGGAGGAGGTAAACCAACGCGTCGTTCCCTACTGGCCCAAGTACAGAACCCTCATCTCCTCCAGGGGTTTCCATTTAGACACCGTCCGCGACGTCAGGCTTTACTACTATGAGTGTTTTCGGCAGGGGCAGCCCCTCAAATATGTTCCTGCCGGCATCGACAGAGACATGGGCGAAGATGCACTTTGTCCGGATGAGGGCTTAGTATGTCCATATAACTTTCTCTCTCTCTCATAAATTCTAAAACCGACCTCAGCCTGCAAATCTCTTTCGGGGAACTAGGGCACATGACGGAAAGAAGATCATAGTCAAAGCCGTACACCTGTATAGCTATGAATATGACATCATCCGAGTCCTTTCGCGGAGGCCCCTTCGCGAGGACCCAAGAAACCGTACAATACGTGCGTGCCCCTAACCACACTAAATGGGAAATACAATCAATTTATTTTACGAAACCCTAATAGCTGTGGCTGATTTTATCGAGGTCCCGCACGATAGCATTGTATTCATCGTGATGGAAGAGTGGTCACCACAGCTCATCACTGACGATGGACCATGCTGCCTTAATTTGTTCCTCGCGGCATTGCGTCAATGCATCGAGGTGTGTGTTCTTTCTGGGCATCGCTGCTTCCTACCATCTGATAGATGGTGGATGTTCAGCACGCCGTGTTCATGCACAGCCTAAGAATGGCACACCTTGATATTTCACTGCGGAATATGGTGACCGACTACAAAGGCCGGTATGCCTACATCGATTTCGAGCTTGCGCGTCGGTTTGATAACGATCCCAATCCTCGAATAACTTGGCGCCGTGGAACCGAGATACCACCCGAGTGCGAGCGGGGCGAGAAAACAGACCCCTATAAAATTGATGTGTGGGCGCTTGGGGTTCTTATTCTACGGGCGTGCAAGGTAAGGTATTGCAAGCGGACGACATCGCTGAGGCTGACTATGGCCCCAGCTGACCGGGTACTATGTTCCAGAATTGATGCAAGTCGTCAAACCTATGCTGAGCGACAGTGCAGATGCGCGGCCCTCCAGCTTGGCTGTTCTTCGTGCTTTTGACAGGATGGTTCCGCTAATTGATGAAGAACGGCTACAAATGGTGTGCCGTGGTGGTGGCTCTCATTGACTCTAGGACAGTGGCAATAACGAAGGGCAGCCGTGTAGTTTACAATGCTCTACAGTAAACACATAAATAATCCTCAGTAATACACGTAGAACCTGTTACGAAGCATCATTCAATATACCACTTGGACTTGCCTCAGACACCTCCAATTTCTGGCGTTTACGTGCTAAAAATCGTTCGCGAGCACTCTGGACATCTGATTCGTTGTTCCTCTTTGCAATGACGCGGGCTAGTTTCTCGTCTTCTGCTCTCTGCCTCTCTTCCCCCTCTCTTCTCTTCTCCGCTTCCATTTGCTGCATAATTTCCCGCCTCCTCCTCTCATTGATTTCTCTTCGACTGGCCGCTGCGCCTACAGCCGTATGTATTTCCGCCGGCTTATCCAGCTCAGGTTTTGCAGCTACCTGTGGTT
Organism: Lepiota venenata; assembly: GCA_004296355.1. NCBI lineage: Eukaryota > Fungi > Basidiomycota > Agaricomycetes > Agaricales > Agaricaceae > Lepiota > Lepiota venenata. The sequence continues at coordinate 2,054,770 of RCFS01000003.1, forward strand.
GCTTTCCGAGCCGTCGTGTATTCGGTAAAGAGAGATTGAGACCGGCACTGAGGAGATCACGCTTGTCTACGATCTGACCGTCGTCATTAACTTCGACTTCTTTTCCCTGCTCTCGTGCGGCCCTCGCAAGTTCCAGATCTGACATCGGCGTAAAGTCGGTAGGTTTTGTGATAGTCAGATTGGGCATAGGTCCTTGTGGTCCGATGATACGTTTCTCCTGGGTAGCTGCCACCGTTGCCTCGTGCTGTTGCTCGGATTCTTCTAATAGCTGTCGGTAAAAGTGCGCCATCCCCGTTGATGACCCGCCCCGTTTATTTTGTAGCTCCGCTATAGTGTCGAATAAGTTGATCCCTTCTGACGTAGGTAAACGGTATGATATGATGCACACCTTCTCTTCGTTTTTCCTCTTCCTCAGCTTTCCGAACTTGCTCCATTTGTTCTTTGTAGGCTTGGGTGACAAATGCTTCCTTATCCTGGAATTGGTCGCCTTCGAGTTCGCGTTCACGTTGCATCATCTTCTCTTCGGCGCGTAGGTGATCCAGCTTCCGAGTGGCGGCAGAAGACAGAAGACCTTGCATGTATTTTGGCTGTAATGAGAATGAATTGGAAGTCAGTGAACACGGCTACTAGGGGGTGCACACCTTGCGCTCTTTCGACTCCTGCTCCTTGGCCATCTTTGTTTTTATTTTTGCCTCCTGCATTTTGTCCCAGACCTCGTCGTACTCGTAGACTGTAGCATCAACCTTTTGCTCAGCCTCCATTCTCTTCTTCGCAGCTTTTGAGGCCTGCATGGCAGTCTTGCGGCCGGAGGATGGGAGTGTCGGTGGGGCACCGTTTGTATCGTCGTCATCGCCTGCACTGAATGCTGAAGGACGGGCAAGCGATGGGGGCGGCACGGAGGCCTTGGGCTTACCAAGGGAGATGGAGAGTTTCATTTGGTGGCCAAACGCACACCCGAAATGGCAATCCCCGTGAAATCCTGATCTCTTTCTCACATTGGTCTCTTCAATGGCTTTCGCCAACTTTGATCGTCGGAGGATAAATGGTCCAGAGGAAAGCTTCTCCCCTGTGTTTGCGCCTGAAGACATTTCGGACAAGTGGAAGTCTGGCCAGCCCCGGAGGAAGAGGGGGACCATCGGATATCCGGCCCATTTGTACGTGCCCGTTTGTTGTAACCCCCCGAGCATTGTATGTGGACCGTGATTCCCAGTCCTGCAGCCTGGATTGATCAGTCAAGCCAACGGATCTGCGTATGTTGAGGCAGAACAGATCAAGATAGCCTGTGCCATGTTCGTACTTTACGAGATGGTTGGCCTTAATGAGCGGGCTGACACCCCATACCCAACCAGCTATGGTCCACGCCAATCAAAAAATACAGCGTACCACGAGAATGGAAGGTTAAACGTCGAAGTCAAATTTGCTCCGTTTTCGTGTAGCCGTCGTCGAGCACCTCTGCGAGTGAGCACAGGCGCTCGATTTTTGCTCACGGTATGCATGAACTTATGAACGGTACGCAGGATGCAGAGGACAGGTCCATTGCAATAGCAGTTCATCAAGCTATCGCGCCCTCTGTCCGGCTTGAACTATTGCCCAAATCGACAATTGATATTTTTATAATAGTCATCGAGGCTGATGGGATTGAGGGAGTCATTGCTTCCGCTTCAGTTGCAGCAAGCACAGCGTTGGCAGACGCGGGGATCGAGGTTCTCGGGTTGGTCATGTCTTGTTCTGTGGTATGTAAAGGGTCTTTGCTCTCTAGAGACCAGCGCGTGGCTCAGGTCAGGCCCCTCTAGTCTGCAGTTGACGGGAAGATTTGGTTGGATCCTAATGAGGAAGAGGCTGCCTTATCACAAGGCAGCATGATCCTTTCCTGTATTCCGGCACTTGGAACTGTGACCAGTGTTTGGCAAAATGGGAGAATACCTCCCAGCGATGCAATCCAAGTAAGTGTCCTTTGAGCTTTTAAAATGCTACATTTTCATTAGCGCAATTGATAGGCCATGGAAATATGTCAAAACCGCTGTAAAGACATCCATAGCATTGTAGCACAAGCTCTTAGAGAGTATTCAAACCAATAGACCTTTTTATTTGAAGTAAATGGAACCGCCAAATATGCTGACTAATCACTGTCTTCCGAATAATTCTGGCCAACCCCCGCTTGCCCGAGACCTCTCCACCGTCATCGTCGTGTATCCATGCCAAACTTCTCTAAAGAAGAATATGTCGCACTTCGCTCACCTCCACACACGTCGTTTGGACCATCATCGTCGCGTCGTTCGTCGAATGATTCCGAGGAATCACTTCGGGCGCTTGAAGTAGCAGAAGGCCCCACTCCCTCAATGTCCCACAGGTACGGCCGGTTCACTGGTGTCTCAAAGGGAACAATTAATATTGACCACTTGGCACAGGACCCGGTCTTATTCCATATCCGGCTTCAACTTCGAACAAGACTTGGTAAAAACCCAGGTTGCTGTGTGGAGTCACCCCTATCTCAACCAGTCGTTTGATAGCTACCACTAAGTGCAAGCGTGACTGAACCTATGATTGCTCACGGTGACAGTGATAAAAGTATTGGGCTGGTAAACGGTGGGTTATCTCAAGACCACCGTGTCGACATGTGTTCACCCTCTTAGGAAGGCATTGCACTATGTGTTGGTTTACAGGTATTTCTCCACGTATCCACCCCCCGCAACCGCTGAGTGCAAATTTGAAAGCAAGATTGGTTCTGGGATTTTGTGCGTCATGGATTCACTTTGAGCTGACCCCTCTCAGCTGATACCCTTCAAGTTCTTCTCCAGGAGTGGTGGTAGCGAATACACATAGCGTTGGAGCGAGTCTGTTAGTATGGGTTTTGTCTGGCCTGCTCGCATGGACTGGCGCGAGTAGTTTTGCTGAACTTGGGTCCGCAATACCCCAAAATGGAGGGGCTCAAGCATACCTCTCATATGCATATGGACCACTGGTCTCATACCTATTTGCGTGGACAGCGATTATCGCCCTGAAGCCTGGTATGTTCGGAAAACTGGCATGTATCTCAGCAACGGCTGAACCACCTCCAGGCGGCAATGCAGTGATTAGTCTAATATTTGCAGAGTACTTGAACCGGCTGTTTCTCAGCCATAGTCGCGATGAGGTATCACCGAATGATATTCCCCAGTGGGCCATCAAACTTACTGCAGTCGGGGCAGTCCTTGTGGTGACTATCCTGTGTGTTGCCGCACGCAAGCTGGGAACCCGTGTTGCTGTAGTTTTCACAACTGCAAAAGTGGGTTGATCCAATGTCGTTTTGAGTGCTTCTATTCTCATGAGATTCTGCGATTCAGATTACAGCATTGGTATGATGACCCCTTCTGAACCTTCTGCTCCGCAAATATAACCAAGACGCCAGATCTTCGTCATTACCCTCGGCATAATGAGCTTGGCCCGCGGAAAAGTAACAGCTACCTTCCGGGAGCCTTGGTTCGAAGGAGCAAGCAGAAGTCCATCTTCATATTCGCTTGCCCTCTATTCCGGGCTATGGGCATTCGACGGTTGGGACCAGGCAAATTATGTTGGCGGAGAAATTCATCACCCTGAGCGAAATATCCCCCGCGCCATACATTCTAGTATGGCGATTGTCACAGTGAGTGCATCATGTTACAATACCGTATTTACCAGTTGATGACTTCTTGGCCCCAGCTTCTCTTCCTTTTAGCAAATTTGTCGTATTTCGTTGTGCTAGATAGGGTAACAGATTCGCTTCAACGTTCCGAACGCTTAACCGAACATCTCCGTTTGACAGGATCTTGTCGGGCTGAGTAACACCGTTGCATTGGACTTTGGACGAGCTTTTTTTGGCCCGGCCGGTGGGACAATTTTTGCGTGTATGGTTGCAATTTCGTGCTTCGGAGCCCTGAACGGTAATACATTTCAGATACTGAAAAGGGAGTAGATGAACTCACCTTGCTTGCAGGGTCATTTTTTACGTCCTCTCGCCTTGTATACGCCGCCGGTCGAGAGAACTTTATACCAGCCATGTTTGGGAAACTGCACACCGCTAGAAAGACACCACTCAATGCTTCCCTTTTGCAAGCTGCCATTACCATCTGCTTCATTGTCATTGGTGGCGGATTCCGGTCTCTCATCAATTTCTCTGTCGTGGCTTCTTGGGCTTTCTACTTCCTGACTGTAAGGATGCCACCTGACTGTACTTTCCTCCGTATCCACTGAATTTTTGGAAGGTCTTGGGTCTAGTTATTTTACGTGTCAAAGAGCCATTATTAGAGAGGTTGGCCGTATGTTTCAAAAGCATACCCTTATGTCTTACCGGGATCGTGCAGACCTTACAAGACGTGGATCACGACCCCATTAATCTTCTGTGCGGTATGACCATAGCTCCTAGATGTCCAGAAACCCGGTTAATGGTCACTTAGGTGGCGCTCTTTTTACTGTGCATGCCAGTGATTGCAGCTCCTCTCGAAGCCATGGCGGTATGCGGTAAGCCCGGCCAATAATTAGCCTTTACCAAGCACCCATTGGTTCCAGGGTTCGTTTTGGCTGGAATTCCAGTGTATTACATCACTCAGCGACACGAGGATCGACCTCGAGCTTTCTGTGAGTATCCACTGCATTTGATTGGCCTTTTCGCTTGGGATTTATACTTTGGGGCCTAGCCTGGCTCAAACTGTTAGTCGGTCGGATAAAGGGGCGACAACCTGCGGACGATGGCTGGGTTGCCGTTTCAACAGAGGTTGACGAGCCAATAGGGATGGCAGAGGGAAGGATCCAATAATTGTCGGTGAGTGTTAGTTGATGAGTGGTACGACCATAACGCTCTGCTATGGCTGCTGTCCGCATATACCCTTACGATATATAATCACGGTATTTTTGGACCAGAAGACTCCTCAATTCCCTTGAGATAACTTGATCCATGCGGGGGAGTGAGTCCTGAGACGTGCCACCAGATCCTAAGCCTCAAGTACCAGGGCCTTACAAACAGGCCTGACAATCTCTGGTACGCTATTGGTCCTGAGATGAATAACGTGATTTGATCTTGGTAATGCGTGATGCTCCTGACATATATAGCTGTTTGGCCAGCGATTGTGATCTTGCTTTTCTGCTTCCTTGCTCCCATTGCCCTATTTATCTGTGAGTGTTTTATTGTATTGTGGTGATCAAGCGCTGGGCTGAAGGGACAGGTACAACTCACCGCATAAGTGAGCATGGCTGTGAGTTAGATGCGTTTCGTGATCAAGGTCGGGTTGTTGACAGGGGCGAAGGATTCCCAACAGAGCAATTATATTTTCGGTGTTGAGGTAGGGTTATGCGAAACCTCTGAAGCCACAGGGTCATTATGACCGTTTAGATGACCTGCTCTGGCTGTTCTGGGGCTGTGTCTCGTGCTCTCAACAAGGCGATGGAGAGAGGGGGGCAAGCACTTAGTTCTCTATGCATTTTGACCCGTGGCTTGCTGACGATTCTTCAGATGTCATCAAGTTCAATGTCTCCCTGGAGGATAAGACAGCCACAGTGTCTTCGGTAAAGTCCCTTGAGGAGATCCAAGCCATAATTGAAAAAACTGGGAAAAAGGTATGTGCTGAGAACCACCCGGTTGGAAGGTCGTACTAAGTATCCGCAGGTCCTGTCCGCTGAGCCCTTGGCAGCTACTGAACAGGTTAATGAGCCCTTGGCCGCTGCTGAGCAGGTTGAGCAACGTGCACCCTGAGATAATGCGATTATTGTTACAACATCGGGATTCGGCTGCCGGCAGTTGCAGGCTAGGAGTCACGACCGGTAATTTGTAGTTATTTGTCAATGCCACCGGCACCTAGATCGCGTGCTTGAATGATATCTCCACGTGACTAGAATCGCGAAATGATAAGGTTTGCGTCAAACAGGCACGTACCTAAGACACGGACTCATTGCCCTGCATTGTACCTAACAGGCTGTGCTCCTGGCGGATTGCAACGGAATTACCGCAAAATCCAGATAAACATACTAGGGCCAACCTCACTAAAATACCCATCATTTTGTCCTTCAGCCACAAGACTAATCCAGTCACGAGCGCAACCGGACGCAATGTTCCAGATGGCATACAAGGCCTAATTAGCCGTTCCGAAACATCAGCAATGAGAGGGGCCCATTTTAATACTCACTCACCCTTCCTCATCCTCCACTTCATCTTCTCATGGCGCTTCCCGACCCATGTCCCACAATACTCGCTCGCCCCAATACCACAGCTCCTTGTCTCTCCGATGCTGCCTGGGTGAAGGTATACCTGACATCTCACTCGATGAGCCTCAAGTCGCGCTTTTATGGCTACATTTTTTGGGTTTTTATTGCAGCCACAATCTTTACCCTTACTCTCACTCGCCTTCTCAGTCTTCGCGGAGGACCCCTCGGAACCTATTGGAATGCCTTGGCTTTGGGACGCAAGAGGCTACCGTCTTGCGTTTCCCGGGTATATAACGAGCTGATGTGCAGACGCACCGAGAGGTCCCGACCAATCTTCTTGCCTTCTAACGGACGCCTACTAGGCATGTTCGCTCTCACCTCCGTCGCCCTGGCTCTCACTTTTGCCGGCCCCGACTACCTACCACCTGGTAGCGAACCCGGACAACCTATGAGCGCAATACAGAAATCATGGTGGACCTCAGGGGCACGGGCGGGGATTCTATCATTCGCCCTGCTGCCATTGTGCATTTTGTCTGCGCTCAAGGGCTCACCGTTTGCCTGTCCTATCGTTTAAGTTCACACTACAGATGTATTTCGATAAATTGGCCTGGCTACACCGGTGGACGGCAGGATTGATATGGGTCCTGTCGTGCTACCATGTCGGGTCATGGACTGTCCAGTTAATGATTGATCGACATCCAACATCGGACGATATGGTCTTTACATATGTTTGGAAATATGGACCATTTATTTACGGATGGACAGTGAGTTGAGGCTTCACTAATAAAACGTCTTCCGATTTGAGCTTTTGATTTTTAGGCATTTTTTCTTCTTACTCTCATTATCGTTTTGGCCCTCAAACCGTTTCGCAACGGACATTACGAACTATTCTATGCGCTTCATGTCCTCTTTGTACCGCTTATGCTCGTCATGGTCGCATTTCACCACCCACAAATGTGGTTGTGGGCATGGTGCTCACTTGCTATGTGGGTTGGCGAAAGGATCATGGAGAGGCGCTCGATATCTCCACCTCAACTATATCCCAAATCATTCAAGTCTTCATTATGGACGGTTACTAAGAAGGTCGTCATTTATTGGTTACATACCCATCCCATCCATACCAGCTACCTGAGTGCTACCCGCCCGATGCTGGGGTCGTCAGACACAAACTACGCACACGCTACCACCCACCTCCTGGGTTTGCACACGCAGAAATTGTAGCTGGGACGACAGTGCGGGTAACATATATGCCACCCCACAAGCTGACTTGGGCCCCGGGTCAACACTTCCTGATCAACATACCCTCCGTTTCTAGGTTCACATCACACCCATTTACATCCGGCTCCAGTTACGAAAGTCCCTGCCGTCCCAACTTATTGATATTCTTTATCAGGGTCAAGAACGGGTGGACTAAAGACCTCTGGGATCAAGTTGTAAACCTCTGCTCAAAGGGTTCGGTCAGCGCTGCAAATGAGGCGCTGCCGCAGGATGCGGACCTCCCTGCGTCTGGCGTGCTATTGAGAATGAATATTGATGGCCCCTTTGGGAGCTCAGGAAGGATCTGGTGGGAATCATATTCGGGTGCAGTTATCGTTGTGGGTGGTTCGGGTGTTAGCTTCGGGCTCAGCATATTGGAACACCTTTGCTATTGCATAGCTCAACGGAAAAGGAGAGCAGGGGAAGATTTTGAACCTACTAGTGGCAAGTTATCACGAGTGAGATTCGTCTGGATAGTTCAGGAGTATGGTAAGAAACTCTAGTCTGCAGGGTTGCTCAAGGAGGGGCTTACACATCATAGGACACATACAATGGGCTGCATCCACTCTTCGTCGTTGTGCAACGGTGGCTGAATCGGAACTGGACATCAATATTTTTGTGACTAGGCTCCGACAGAGGGCGGGCCCCACGACGGACCTCGAGTCTGAGCCTTTACATTTCTCCCGGTGACACCATTTCACTGTCATCGACTTACTTGGCCAGAAGAAATACATCACAGGATACGATTTCTTCCAGCGGTGGCCGACACCTTGCGGACAGTTTGTGTGATACTTGTGAAGCTGATCCTCAAAATGGCGGCAGAGTCGAAACCGATCCGACCATGTTAGCGATCACTGACTTGACTGCCTTTGAAGGTGACAGGGATGTAGAATTGCCTGGCGAAAAGAAGCTTAATAAGCTTGTCAAGAGAGAGTCCAAAGTACGTAGAACACAGGGCAAGAGGTAAGTCATGAAAAGGACCAGTGCGTTTACGGAGGTGATGTCTAGTACTACCAGGTCAGACTCTGGAATACTTCGGTCGAACTCCAGAGGTTGCCTGGAGCCTGATTCAACCCTCCTCAAACCTAGTCCGGTCGCCTCGACTCGTAGTAAATCATATGATCACAGGACTCGTTGGACGAGGGCCCATATTCCAAATGCTCCGGGATCTGTGACCAGTTTCAGGGCCGGCCCAGTACCTTTCTCCTTCACGTCCACCAACGAAGTGGGCAAAGAAATAAGCCCTAGTCATTCTAGAGAACCCTCTGATGGGTTTCCGTCCGCTGGGAATTTCGTGGAGCTTATGAGGACTGCGAGTGATGGGAGCGATCGTAGCAGGAAGAGCGATCGTCTGAGGTTCCAACTGCAGGTAAACGAACAGGAGGCGCGAGACATCATGATTGTCGCTGAGTATGCACGCCCCGGGAGGCCTAAATTGGAACACATCATAAGGGACGAAGTTCGTGGTGCGGATGGGCCTGTTGTGGTAGCATGTAGGTGGTGTATTTTATTCTTGTTCGCAAGGGTACTGAAGTGGTTCGTTATAAGGTTGTGGCCCCGCGTCACTCAATACGCTGGTTCGTAGATGTGTTGCCTCGCAGATAGATCCATGTAATATTTGGGAGACAAGTGGCCGCGGACATATTTCATTTATTTCTGAGGAATTCGACTATTGATATCTGTCCATTTGGACACCTACCTTTTACCGGTAGAATACAATGATTTGATGAGAGACTATAAATGTGTTGATATACTGGCTCACAATGTATGTGTTTCTGTGTAACGCTAGGCACCATCAATGGTGACTTGAGTGCGGGGCCTGGTTTGATCTAAAAAATATCCAAGCTTCAACACGCCGTCCGGGTTTCTCTCTGTATTTAGGCCTTTGTGCCGAACGCGAAGGTCTTACTTTTACACCCTCAATACACATAATCGCATGGCAGCATCTACCTCCGCAGATAAAATACAAGTTCCCGATGGCTTTCGTCTTCACACCGAAAATACCTCACATATCCTGCTCTCTGCGAACGACGCGTTCCTGAACCCCGTACAGGAGTTTAATCGGGATGTAAGCGTGGCTTGCATCAGGACGTGGAGCCAGGATCTGGATAGGGCGAAGGAGGAGAAGTGGAAACAAGCCAAAGGGGAGAAGGCGGCCAAGGTAGCCATGAGCCCGAAAAAGAAGTTGAAGGGTACGTGCTACATATTATTCCTTCTGAAGTGAGGTTGAGGAATAGCCGTAGGGAATGACGGACAGTCTGTTGCTGCCGTAGTGGGTGAGGAAGGTCCACAGGGGAAAGAGGGTGACGAGACCTCTGTTTCGCAGCTTCAGGGGAGCCAGCAGAAGATCGACGAGGTACGTGAGTCTGTTTTTCTCCTGTATTGTTTGGATGCCTGAGTTACAGTCGGAGCCTGTATATCGCCCGTATAAATTTGTCCTCCTGGAGGCACTCTCGGCAACTGGTCTACGGGCCATCCGGTATGCAAAAGAAATTCCGCTTGTTAAGTAAGTACAATTATTGTTGTCATGTTTAGGGTTCAGCTCGAGAGCTCATCTTGCTTAGGTATGTGATAGCAAACGATCTATCTGATGCTGCAGCTGCTACTATGAAGAGAAACATTGAATTGAATGGACTCGGTCCAACAGGGGAGGTCAGTGCCGCTGTCTCAGTTTCGCCGGCATTGAGATTGGGGAAAGTCAGGGTCAATGAGGGTGACGCTTGGTGGGTCTTTGCGAAACTGCTTTCGCAGCGACAGGGGTTAATCCTGTTTTGTAGTACTCTCATGTACAACCACCGACAGGAGAAGGACAGAGTGGATGTAGTAGACCTCGACCCGTATGGGACTGCCGCACCCTTTATTGACGCGGCTGTGCAATGTATCCATACCGGAGGTTGGCGTTTCGGATTGGACTGTCCTGCGTTGAATTGATCACCCGCCTAGGCTTGCTCTGTGTCACTTGTACGGATTTAGCTGTCCTTGCCACAACCAACTACCCTGAAAAATGGCAAATCATTCCTTGTCACCGCCGAACCTGTATTGACCGTCACTTGTAGCTTCTCGAACTATGGTGGAGTGTCAATGAAGGCTGAATACGGACATGAGGCTGTAGGTATTGTGAGCTACATTGATTATGCGGCCCTGATTAATGATTTCAGGCACTCCGACTTGTCCTGCATTCGATATCGACGGCTGCTGCGCGTTATGGCCGATATATTGAACCGCTGCTGTCCCTTTCCATTGACTTCTACGTTCGGGTCTTCGTTCGTGTTCACACTGGTGCACTGGAGACCAAAAAGGCACTCACGTCAGTGTATAAGATTTGGGTTTCCGCAGGGTCTAACATCCATCCAGCAAAACAGCAAACTATTATGTTTGCTCGCATTGCCAGGCCTGGTATGAACAGCCTCTAGGAAGGTGTATAGAAAAAGTCCATGAGAAGAGTGGGCAGGTGAATTATCTGTTCAAAATGCAAGCTGGACCGACGGTCTCCCAAAGGTGCCCTGAGTGCGAGTCAACACTACATGTGGGTAGAGTTACCAAAATATACGCGATATGCTTGCTCATTTTTGAATAGATTGCGGGTCCGATGTGGTCAGGTCCATTACATGACTCCGGGTTTGTTGAACGTGTACTAGAGTGTCTTAAGAAGAATGAAGCCCACTTCGGTACGGTTGCGAGGATGAAGGGGATGTTGACCGTTGCAAAGGAGGTAAATGTCTTCTTTTCGAACTATCTATACAACATTCTTATTTTACGTCTCCAGGAAATTGATGCGCCGTTTTACTTCACACCCTCGAAGCTTGCTGGGGCCTTTCATTGCATCAGCCCCTCTCTCAACGATATTGCGTACGAGTCGGTTTTGACCCTCGCGTTACTACATCACTCATGATAGTCTCTCCCTCACTTAGCTCCGCACTCTTGCATTCAGGACACAAAGTATCCCGCTCGCATGCCTGCCCCGGTTCGCTGAAAACAACGGCGTCTCACTTGGACGTCCACGATATCGTTCGGTGCTGGATCCAAAAAAATCCCGTCAAAATGGAGAACATTAGCGAGAGTTCCCCGGCGAGAAAGCTATTGGCCAAAGAGCCTCGGTGCGTTGTTTAGTGTTGGGTGATCCTAGGTGGTACTTGATAAATAATAGGGCGCCTGCTAATTTCGGGCGACATCCTGATTCTATGACTGCTTCGAGCGAGGTCAAATTGGTGAGGTACCAGCAGAACCCAACGAGTCACTGGGGTCCCAGGGCGAAGGCTGTTTCTGGGGCGGGGGGTAAGCGGAAGCACAGTGAAGACGATAAAAATTAGTGTCAGAATGCTTCGGTGAATAATCGACAGGCTAGTTATGGTACGGACCACTGAGCCACTACCAGTGTGACAGGTGGTTTTATTTTATTTTATTTTGCGATTTGGCTATACAAAGCATAAAATCCATATGTTGGAAAAACACGGCGAAAGTGTCGATAGAAATGAAGGCTACTCAGTCCACTAAACAAGCTGAGGGGGTAGTTACTTCAATGCCGCCGGATAGGATCTATGGCTTGGGCGTTGTACAGAGTATTAGATGCTCAGTTAGAGGTCAAAGCCTTTGATTTGAAAGTGTCTGTCGGAAAAATCCGAATTAGCTATTGAAAATATATGCAACACCACGCAGTAATGCGGGTGGAAGCTACTGGTAGTGAAGCTCTTACCTGATTGGTAGCTTTGTAGGCTAGATACTCAGTAAGTGTTAAATGGTGAAAACAACTTGTTATTTCTATGTGCTAGAGGCCTAGTTTATATACTGTGAACTAATACTACGGATTGTTCTAGGGTATTCTAGACACATGTATAAAGCATTTATAATGCATGTTAATGCGTCATAATGAGTCTAAAGCTCACTTAATTAAGGAGCGTTACTCGTAAGAGATACATGTTTGTAATCATATTGGTGAGTGCTTATACAGCGCATCATGTTGATGACGTAATAGCACTTTTCAACATTAGCATATCAGCGAGTCAAGTGAGGTCAAGTGCCAAGCTGATGAGTCTCTGGGGGAAGACCTATTAGCATGTTATCTGGTTATGTAAACACCTTGTACATATGCCAATGACATCTCATGTGGAAGTGACCATCTGGGACTGATTAGCAGGTTGGTTGCTGGGCAGCTTCTGCTCTCCCAGCTCTGGTTATATCATTGTGGACTACTGGTACAGGCTATGAGGTACACTGAGAAACAGAAGATGAAGAAACCCTTTTTTTTTTTTTTAAAGGTGATGAAACCATGAGGATGATATAGGAGATTTCTGATGGTGACAGCCAGTAGTGCACATAGGTCATAGCATCAGGAGCACAGTTGTACCATTGCTCAATGAAGCAGGAGGAGGTGCTGCCAAATATAAATTCTGAAGGCCTCAGAAGACCAATGCCCCATTGCTTGTATGAGGTCAAGGTGCATTCCCTTTTTGGCAAGTAGAGTAGCTCCCCCAGACTGTAGGGATTGGCCTCCAACCTCATTACCAAAGAATGTTCATAACCATGTAAGGAACCAGCACTGCTGTGGTGGTGCTCTGTTCTCTCTGAGCCACAACAGAGCATTGTTGGGGAATTTAGTGTTGCAGGATTGGATATATGTGGCAATAGCTTGCAATGGGTTTGCCTGGCTATCATTATGGGCAATGAGAATGCAGTTCCCCTTGTAGAACCTGTTGGCTTTGTGATATGGCAGCAAGACAGTAAAGAATTCATGGGACAGTGTAGCAGAGTCACACTTGATGACCTTCCTTTTGTTGTATAGGCAAGGGTCATTCAGAGATGTAAGCTCCCCCAGGTGTAGTAGGCCAAAAAAGCCACATAGGAGTTGGGAAAGGAACAGGGTATTGTCATGCAATGTCAGGGGGCAATAATGCTCAGTGACTATTTTGAGATCAGCAAAGGACAGGGGGCATTTGCACTTGGTGGAGAAATTTTTGAGCTTTTTACACCCATGGAGCATATTGTGGACCAAATTGGAGCTCTGCCATTGCTTGATATCTGGAAAGTGGGGCAGGAGCTTGAATACTATGCCAGACAAATAAGTTTCAACAGAAGATAGCTTGATGAATTCACACATATAGACTATAAATTTCACCAATGTGTTAGCATTCAGTTTGTATGGGAGATAATGGACATCAATAAAATAGTGGTACACTGAGAGATGAGAAGAGTATGCTTGAATGGTAGACACTTCACTAGCATGACTCAGTGCAACTGCCAGGAGATTTTCCAAGCAGTCATGCAAGAAAGCAGGGTGCCTATGGCACCCCAGCACATCCCGAGGGGGTTGAAAGTCAGAGACCTGGAGGCCAGGTGATAAGGCATAAGCCCACCATAAATCATATTGCAACAAGGCATCAGCAACTTGGTTGTCTTCATCTGGGATAAACAGAACTTGTAGCCGGTTGTGTGATTCCAGGAGGCAGGTAATGGAAAACTGTAGTAGTTTGTTGTATGCTGGTTTTGCTGCCAGGGAATGAAATATATTGCACATATTGGAGTTGTTGGTATGGATGACAATGCAACTGTCCAGTGATAAGCTACTGGTAGCATAATCCAAAGCCAACATGTCACATAGGGCTTCTTTATAAAAGATAGCTTCAGAAGGAATATTAGACAGAGGGGGTGCCACAAAACCCAAGTTACACCCCGGAACCCAGAAACCAAGGCCTCACTGGCAAGCATCACAGAATATGGTGAGATTAGCCCAGGAAGGGGCCCAATCCCACTCCTCTATAATATGAATACCCTCAGAGGCCTTGATGTGCTTTTCAGCCCATGCCAAATCATTGGAGATGTTCAGATTCATGTAAACTAGAGCTGCTGCTCATTCCAAACCACTGGTCTTAGAATACAGACAACTGAGAGAGGGCCAAAGGAGGGGGAATATGTTGAAGGCCCAATTCATCCAACTGGCCAACTGCCAAAATTTGCATAATGTGAAGCACTTTCCTTTACCCCCTGGCTGTATGATGAAACAGTGTAACTCCTTGAGAAGAGCCTCCTTCTTATCAGGGAGCAGTATTATCATAAGTGCCCAAGTATTAACCTTGAGACCAATGATAGTAATGACTTCCCCATAGACCTGTTTTTTGGGCTTGTGAGAAATCCCCAGCTTATCCCACAACTTGAGGAGCAATGCCTGTCATGTGGGGTAGCAATGTTTGTGAGGTTGGTACCAGAGGGTGGTTCCACTGTCATCAACACTGAAAATGTCATTGACATACATGCATAAGTCTCCTATGCCCATACAATATTGCATGATCCACAACACTAAGGACATGAAGGTAATGAATAAGTTGCTAGAGTATTTTCCACTGAACACATTGTTGCAGTCTATGAATCTTTTTCCATCAATAGTATTCATCTGCTTTATTTGCCAGTAGGGATGCATGGGCAAGAGACAATAAGCCTCAGCCATGTCACTCTTGAAAGCTACAATTGGCTGGTTTTCCTGATGCTGCTGGTGTGCATGCAACAGGAGATTGCCCAATCATTGCATATTATCCATTGGGAAAGCAGTCTGATATCACTCTATCATCAAGTTGACAGAGTAGGGTTTATGGCTCTGATCTGTAACCATGTGCAACTTGTCAGACCCAGCAGTTTTTGGCATGGCATAAATTGGCATTGAGTACATCCCCAGCTTGAGATGATCAAACAGTGACAAAAAGTGTTGTTTGCCAAGTTCATGACAGAGTTGGGCCTGAAGAAATGAGCATTTCTGAGGATCCATTGTATCTTCCTGCACTGCATCATTAACCTCTGGGTAGCCTATGCAGTTGACCCAGGCCCACAGCCAGAACCCTCTCTCAAACCCATTGTACACCAATTTGGCGAATTCGTAATTGGGATGAGAGATAAGCAAGTATCTCAATTCATTGACACAGACTGGGGAGACAATTGCAAACAACTCAGGCATTTTTTTAATGGTCTGGATAACATGGTGTGAGGGAGAGAGAGAAGGTGGCAGGGGCAATGGCTCAGCTGTTTCAGACCAGTCAAGAACCCCTGCCACAGCAGCCTCACCATCATTATTAAAAGAATATTGTAAATATTTAGGCTTGGTTGGAGGGACCAGACTCTCAGGGACATGATAAGTGCCCATACCTGCTTCTGAAACAGGTTTTGCACATGTGTTGGAATTTGCAGCTATGGGCATTGCATCCCTTCTTGGAGTTGAATTGGTGATGGATGTCTGTAGGCAAGCCATTAGGCTTGTTGCATTGCTGGGTTCCATCAACCAAGGCATATTCAAGTCCATCAGGGAACAAGCTGATCTTGGAGAATCTCAAGAGGATATGATTGTTGAGGAGGCTGGAACTTTGCCTGCCCTTGATGGAGGCTCAGACAGATTGGTCAAAAAGGATAACATGCTGTTGTGTGATGGTGGTCCAGACCCTGCATCAGAATTTGTCAAGGACATACTCTCCATATCTCTGTAGTTCTGTTTGCTGGTGGGGAAACACAAAGCTTGTCACTTCAAGAGTGGGGACCCAGGCAGTGAACCACTTGGTATCTGTTTTGACTTTCTGGGCCATGGTTGTGATGGGGGCTTGGATCTCAAAGTCTCCCAGTCTTGTAGTGCTCTGCAACACAAGTTGAGGGAGGCATTGATTGTGGAGGACAACATTGAGATCAATGGTGTGACCTCACAGGATGTTCCCCCACTCTGATTCTGGGAAATTTTGCAGTGCCCTGGGTGCAGATTGTACTCATTGCTTGGAACTGCTGAAATCTTGGTTGACTTGCTCAATTGTCAACTGGGTTTTCTGTATAGAGTCTGTGAGGCCATCCCAGGAGGCAACCTCCTGCCCAAACCATGGTAGTGTGTGCTCATCATATCCAGTTTTTGGGTTATATTGTCTGCTGGAAGAAGTCCTGAGGTCTCATCCTTCGAGGACAGGTGGGATAGCCCTTCAATGCATTGAGCCAATGGAAGAGAAGTCATTGTTGTCTTGGGACTTGGTTGCTTCCAGACCATATGGCAGTAATGCCAAGTCCTGTCTAGTGGATCCTTGGATAGAGGGAACTCTGTTGGACATAATGTTGTGAATGGCTCATTGCAATGCTTCAAAGAAATCATCTTTGACATCATCATTATGTCCTTCCAAGGCCTTGATGAGCTGGCTAGCTTGTCAGTGTGCTCTTGCACTACTAATTCATCACCTTTGCAATAACTCAGTTTGCTTGGGCAATTGGGGGATCTGCCAGATAGTGAGTGGCTGCTCAGGGTTAGGTGGGGAGCCAGGCTATGTCCCAGGGGATCTGCCCAAAGTATGACTGGGGGGGGGCTGCTCAGCCGGTCAAGGAGAGGAACCCAAGGGGACATTGGAGAGTGAGGACTCCCCAGATGCACATTGTCTGGGGATGTTGAAGAACTGAAGTTGGACATCATTACTTATTGAGGGTGACAATGGATAGAGGATGGTGTAGCCAGAAGTAGCTTGGAGGTCTCAACAATAGTTGTGGACTGAGGCAACCAGAGTGAAACACCCAGTGGTGCTGGCAAGCTCACAGTCTCACATTGGTGGGAGTAAGCACATGGGCCCACAGCAGTGGGCCTTGGTCCTTGTCACCTGATGCTGCTGAGACTATCATTAGACTAGCATAAACAGGCTTTAAGCCCGAACAAGCAAAGATAGCTTTTGCAGTTGAACATATCAAGCCATGGTCAGTCTCTGCCTGAATAATTATCAGTAGATTATATGTTCATTCAAGTGCCAGTATATGTGATAAGTGATAATAGACTTCCACAATCAAGCAAATTGGGTCATGATTGACAGATATCATCTCCTGCTAAGCAATATCATCATGCTCTGGCACTGTGTTATAAAACATTAATGTGGGAGAGGTTTTAGAGGGAGAGAAAGATAGTAGACATCAAAGATCCTCAAATTACAATACAACCACCAAGTGCACCAAGGCACAAGTGAGCTTGTTATGGAGGTATTGTAAAGGACTTTCTAATGTGGGTAGTCATATCTTGAGGCATTGAGAATTGGCCTTGAAATAAAAGGTTTTGCACCAGGGAATCATAATCCACCAGAGAAATTGATGTAATTTGACCTAAATATTGTTTTCCCCCCACAGGGCTCACTTGTCGTGAGCAAGGCAAGTCCACATACACAGGTATGGATAGATAGATGGAGACTCATACATCACTAACCCAAGGAGTACTCCACACACTAGGGACCTGCCAGAATTGGTCCACAGTACTGAGGGTACAACAGAATCATTTCAAGGATCAAATTAATTTCTTTGTTTGGTGCCCATCAAAGGATTTGGTACAGAATCTGGAACAATAAAGAGTTCTTTTCACAGTACCAATTAATATTACAAATCCTGAATCAGTTACGGGGACCAAAGCAACATTTAAATTGCCAAATTGCCTTGGTCCCTGCAGCTGATTCAGGACCAGTGATATTGATCTGTCCCAGAAACAGAATTGTTCACTGTTACAGATTCTGTACCAAATAATTTGATGGGTGCCAAATGCAGAGACAAATCTGGTCCTTAACTTAGTTCTGTTGTACCCTCTGTACTGTGGACCAATTCTGGCAGGTCTCTAGTGACAGATGTGGAAAGATAAGCATCAATGACTTAACTTGCCCCACACCTAACTCCACCATGTGAACCCCAGCTGAACATATAAAGGCCAAGACAGAGGGTAAAGAGAAGGGCCACTCACCCCATTATTTTGAGTGACCATGTATAGGCTCAGCTTTGAGCCTATACATGGTCACTCGAAGGCAGGCCTGATATATAGTGAGTCACAAGTGAACCCTACTAAATGTACTGTACATTCATACTACCACTGTAAAATAATTAGACATGTATATATTAGTCTAGTGAATCATAATATACATAGTCAGCTCTATTTGTGACTTTCTTGTTGGTGGTGAATTGTGATTGTCCTTGGGTAGTCATCACCCTTTTTGGCAGTTATCATGAGTAATAATTATATGTGATTATCATGGTTATATGAGGTTATCATTGTGTTATACGTGGTTATCATGAATATATTTGGTGATCATACTTGTTGTGGTGATCATGATACTCAGTGCTGATTGTTTAGATGATATGATATGGGAGTTTTCTAAGCCTTTTAAGCCAGCCAAAAAGCTGAGAGACTTATCTGTGCTGATGTGGGCATATCTATATATAAATGCATTTTCTGATTTTTCCGACATCGAATTGCTCACCCCCGAGACCTCTGAACAAAATATGATATTACTCAACACAAATACGCATCACGTCATTCCCAGTAAGTACGAAAAAGAAAAACAGGACCTTCGAGAGCACAAAAAGATTTGTTACATATTGTTAGAGAGGCGGCAAGCACGATAAAGAAGGGAAGGGGGTAAAAGAAAGTATGAAGTCTTGAAGTAAATTACAAATTATTTCGTGATATCGCTGATATCAGGTTTCGTTACATACATTAAGGTTGCGTGCAATGAACACTGTAGGTAAGGGATTGATCGTGACTGAGCGTGTTGCAAAAAAAAGGAGGTCGGAGAAACCAGAGCTGGCATAGGGTAAAAAATAATCATAAGAGGGAGCCAAGCCAAGCAGGGAATAAGAGTGTGGCTAGGTCACTTCTTTTTGACGAAGGGATGCTGCGAGAGTTCTGGTGCAGAAGGCCGCGCATTCTGGTCCAATACGAAGGTTTTGTGAAGGAAATCCTGGGCTTCCGAAGAGATATCGGATGGCATGGCAGGGCTGGCTGAAGAACCAATCTTGAAGGCCAGTTATTAATAATAGATGGTAAAACTTCCTAGACATAGACATACCTTAAAGATAGCCTGCATCTGGGTAAGTTGCGCCCAGGGATGTTCGCCCGTCAGCATCTCAACGACTAGACATCCCACACTCCAGATGTCGGCTTTGAGGGTGTGTCCGCTCTGTTTCACGACTTCTGGAGCCATCCAAAAAACGGAGCCTTGTAGCGAGAATCGGTGCATCTTATTAGCCAGTAGGTCTATCGAAACAGGTGTTCAGGGATGATCATGTGCGCACGCAAGACTGCAAGTACTTACTGTCATTAACCTTTTTCGAGATGCCAAAATCAGATATCTTGACACCGCCTTTATTGTCCACAAGTATATTGGCGCCTTTAATGTCCCTATGAATGATGTCGCGTTCGTGCAAGTAACCTAGTCCTGATAAAATCTGTCCGACGAAGTTCTTGACCAGAGGTTCTTCAAATGCACCGTAATTACGGAGAAGCGTGGCAACGGAGCCGCCAGGGACATATTCGAGGAAGATATTTAGGAATTCATCGTCAACAGATGAGTCTATTAAATAGGTGGTTGTGAGAGAGTAGCTTGGATAAGGGAAATGTAGGCCTACAAAGGTATTGCACGATGTTCTCATGTTGAAGGTTCTTCAGCAATTCAATCTCACGCTCAAGCGCGTTCAGCATGCTTTTCTTGCGTTCTTGGTTGGGGAGAGAGCCGGTGGGAAGCTCTACTTGCTTGACGGCCATAAGCAAACCATTAGACGCGTCCATCCCAAGGTAAACTTTTCCAAATGACCCAGCGCCAATAAGTGCACCCTTGATCCACTTGTTCGCTGACATAATCACATCAGCAACCCCTTTGTGTGCCGGTTTCCAGCCATACTCACATTTAAACTTCGTCTCGATACTCTTCGGTATATCATCGTCCTCTCCGTTAAGAGTAACCCCTTCTTCATCCTCATCCTCCTCGTCCTCACTATCCTCACTACCTTCATCTTCCTCCTGTTCTGCCACGACATCTTTCTCATCTACTGGAGCATCTGGCGTCTCTTCCACATCCACCTTGGTCCAATCATCAATCTCCGAAACCCTGTCAACCTGGCTACTCGCTCTCCTGCTCTCGACCTCTGCAGTAATTTCATCGACAGTCATCAAACTAGCCGTGTCAGACCTATCCCTCTTGCTCCTCAATTCTGTCATATAACTCATTCGTCTGGAAGAAGTGGAGATAGTCCTTGACATCCTTCTCGTCACGTCTTCGATCGACTCTGAGAGTGATTCCGTGGGGAAGGGTATAGGCGGCAACGACGGTTTGGATCCCCCGATAAAGGTTGCAGTTCCTCTCCCCGATACTGCAGTCGACGACTCGTCCGTATGCAAATCAATTGATTGTCCGTCGTCAGTTGACAATGACATCCTTGGTATGTCCTCGCTATCGAACTTGTCTGGAACCGGTGGTGGTGCGTTCGATGACAACGACGTGCGCGACGGCGAGGTCGAGGCTCTAGAACTAACACTAAATCT
This sequence comes from Lepiota venenata, assembly GCA_004296355.1. NCBI lineage: Eukaryota > Fungi > Basidiomycota > Agaricomycetes > Agaricales > Agaricaceae > Lepiota > Lepiota venenata. Next base: position 2,075,462 of record RCFS01000003.1, read on the forward strand.
TGAAGGTAGCGGCTGATTTAGTACGGATGCATAGCTCTCCCTCTTCGCTTTGAGCATCATGCTATGTCTCGCCGTCCTTTCTAGGATTTTCCTCTCTGCATTCGGGAAATACTCTGGCAAGTGGTTAGTGATGAGTTCGCTGGGTGGTCGGTGGCCGAAGAAATGGCGGAGCTTGGACGGTCGCTTAGCTGTGGCATTCATAACGGCGGGGCTGAGTCTTCCAGAAGCTGATGTTGGCGACGGCGGTTCGAGGGTGCCGCCAAGACTGCTAAGGACGCTTATTGAACTCGCACGTTTCGTGGTCTTGCTTGTGGTGCCGAGGTTGAGGTTTTCAGGTCGTCTGGGTATCTTGGTTCTGCGTAGTACGAGACCATGTTCACGAGTAGGATGGTCAGGGGGCGCATGGCATATTGACATTAGTTCGGCTTCCCTTAAAGGTTCCCCTGTGTTCGCATTGAGTAACATGAGACAAACGAGTCTGAGAGTGAAGGAACACACCAGGACCGTCCTGTTGGCCCATATCGAGGTATACGCCCCATCCGTCAACGGTGAGACCGCCTTGTGGGGTCAGAGCATGTTCCAATGGTGCATCACCGTCTGTGGTCCTTGAGTTGCCTTTACCAAACTTCTTGAGAACCTTCTCGAGAACCTCAATACCACCGCTGCATGCCGTAACATCAATAGTGTACGTAAGGCCTTCGTCGGGCAGGACAAATTTGACAAGCTTGCGCCGGAGGTCATCCAATGTAAGTGCTTGGCTGCTGTTGCTGCCGCCGTAAGGCTGTGTGGTAGAGATGAAGGGGCCACGGCCAACTATGTACGCCTGTGATGGAGGGGATGGAGTAGCGGTCGAGGATGATTGTTGTAGGTTAAATGTTTCTTCAATTGGAGAGAGACCATGATGGGGGTAAGTTGGTGGTTGCAATGCCGTCGCTGCTGCTGCTGCTTGGGGGTTAGCATATGGATGGATGGATGTGCCTGTTGTTGAGGGTCTTGGGGGCAACTTGTTGATTGGATTCACGGATGTGCTCGGTGAGGTGAGGGAACCCGAACCATTCCGTCCATGTACTGGGTTATTAACGTTGGGACGGAGTCCACGAGTGGGAAGAGGCGAGGTAGAGCGTGGTGGGGGTTTGTTACTTGCATTGCCGGACCTTGAATCTGCAGGTGAGTGATAGGAACTATTCCAGCTACTTGATGAAGGGGTTAGTTGCTGGGATGCGACGGAAAGGCCCCCGCCAGTATAACTCGGGGCTTCTGTTTGGGTGGGGGTGGTGGCCCAATTATTGTGCTGAGAACTGGCGAGTGCGGGACGGACGGTTGTACGGCTAGGTGGGATTGGTGGGGGCTGTCCGCGTGGCGGAGGAGGAAGGGGGAGATGATGGGGGTGACGTAGATGGCTGGGAGTAATTGAGTGGGCACTGTTAGGAGGGTTGCTGAAGGATAGGTTGGGTTGCTGCTGCTGGGATGGCTGGGGAAGAGGACGAGGGCCGTTGCTGATGTTGCTTCTGGCCGAGTCGGGAGGCTGATCTCGGATGAGGCCAGGGAGGTCACTTTGACCGTGTGTGCCGTTTAACCTCAGAGGCGCAGGTCGCTTAGTGGTCGGACGGGGAACTGAGGGCGTATCCAACTTGGTTTGGGCCCGGGAGTCGGCGGGGGTAGCGGGCTCGGTGTATCTGACAACGCCAGAAGGCGCGTTGTTACGGTTGGATGCTCGTTGCCTAAGATTTTTGACCGCGTTCAGCATTCGTAGTCGATCTCCTATGCTCTGTATTCCCATTTCTTTCAGAATGACCTGATCGAGCTCGAGGAGGATGTCTCCGCGGATATCGTTTGCCCTAAACGTTTCTGCGTGATGGGCGCACTTGATATCGGCCAGCCATTTTGCAGTATGAGTGTCTGTCCAAGCCTTGAGATGATCGGCAAACAGGACGCCAGGGGGCGGTTCGAGCATCCCACTGGGTGAGCTGGAGGTTGGGGTGAGCGGGAAGGGGGGATGCTGGCCCCGAACCTCGGGATTGAGATTGATGAAAGAGCGGGCGGGGAGTGGCTGTTGTTGGGCGGAGTACTGGGGAGTGGGGGAGATGGGAGAGGCGGGCTTCGGGGGAGACTGGGAAGGGTTGTCGAGGGCGTGGAAGGCGTTGCTAGCAGCGAGGGTGGACATGGCTGTTCGTGGAGGAGAGACACGAAGGCAAGGGCGTCGGGCGTGGTGCCTGGAGAGAGGCGGGGGGACGTGAGGGAGCGTGGAGGCGGCGCCGAGCCAGGCAGCGGGCTGCAGGTGCGCAGAGCGGTGTTGGATGGACAAGGGGTGCCGCAGGGCGATAAAGCAAAAGGGAAATGTTTTCTCACATTCATCATCACGCTATCATTCTGTTGGTTGCCATCGCGCATAGACGCCCTCACTGCCGCACTCTGCAGGCCCAACACCGGAAAACTGCAACGTCCGGCGCTGAGATTCGTGTGCACCGATGCGAGGCACAGCGCTGCCCCGTTGCAGTCGTCGACGGGCGCCAGCTGATCACCCTGTCACACAGTCACACCCCTGCCCACCCGTAAGTACTCGAGGTGGCAGCCTTGCAGCGGCGGCGGCGGGCCAGACGCGCGAGTCGAAAAAGAGACGAACGGCAGAGGTGTTGGGTGGCCGATGATGCTCCGGGTGGAAGATGCGGGTGGACACATCAGCCGGAGAGGTACTAGAGGAAAAAAAAAAAGTTGGCCCCATCGTGCGTGACGCTTGGCCGGTCTGTCACTCGCCGTCAAAAGGCAGCAGCTAGACTCCCTCAACTTACATTCCTTTCTTCCCTTTCCATCCCGTCACGGTTTCTCTCTCTCTCTCTCTCTCTCGTTCCCCTCCATCCGTCATGCGGCTTCTGTCCGCGCTCACGGCCCTTCCCCTGCTGGTCCAGCTCGTAGCGGCTTCCCCTTGGCGCGAGGACCTCGTAGACTACAACCTCAACGTCAACAAGAATGCAAACTCCGTCCTCGAGTATGACTCCGAGCGTCCCAACGCAACCTACCATCCCTCTCCTCCGAACTGGCGCGCCCTCCCCGCATACACCATTCTCCTCGACAAGTTCGCTGATGGCGACCCCACAAACAACGACTTCTTCGGCACTCCCTACGAATCTGACTTCCGCGAGACCCAACTCCGCTACGGAGGCGACCTCAGGGGTTTGGAAAAACGTCTGGACTATTTACAAGGAATGGGAATAAGGCTCATCTTCATGTCCGGTACCCCCTTCTTGAATATGATTTGGCAGGCCGACAGTCAGTCTCCCTTCCTCGCCACTCTCACCCCCCACACCCACCCCACTCACCCTCTCTCTTAGGTTATTCCCCTCTCGACTTCAGCGTCCTCGACCCCCACTGGGGTACCGTCGACGACTGGCGCCACCTGATCGATCAAGTCCATGCCCGCGGCATGTATTTCATGGCTGATTTCACAGTCGGAACCATGTCGGATCTCATCGCTTTCGAGGGGTAAGTATCCTTGTCTCGACCGGCCTTTTATCGTCTAAATCCTCTGTAGCCACATGAACGAGACTGCGCCCTTCAGCTTGAACGAGTATAATGCCCTCTGGAAACGCCCAAACTACATACCATGGAACTTTACCGAATACCGTGACTTTACCGTGAGCTTAAAGTTCTCCCTACCAGTTTCGTCCGCGTCACATCCTTATTGCAGATTCGCAACGAGCGCAACCTCTCGTGTGAACTCCCCGAATTCTGGGAAGATTCTGGCTCCATCATCAAGGTCGAGAGTAGCAATGGCTGTTTCACCTCTGATTTTGATCAGTTCGGAGACATGGAAGCCTTTGGTGTTCACCCCGATTGGCAACGTCAACTCTCAAAGTTCGCCTCCGTGCAGGATCGTCTCCGCGAGTGGCGGCCCGATGTCATGGATAGGATCAAGGTCTTTTCCTGCATGGCCATCAAAGCTCTCGATATTGATGCCATCCGTATCGACAAAGCTACTCAAGTCACTGTTGATGCTTTAGCCGCATGGGCCTCGAGTACTCGAGAATGTGCCGCAAAACTCGGCAAAACGAATTTTTTCATCCCTGGCGAAGTCACTGGTGGGGATACCTTTGGTTCTCTATACATGTAGGCCCTCCATCCATCTTTTCCATCTTGAGCTTATCCACTGCTCAGTGGTCGTGGCCGTACTCCCACCCAGCTTCCGCCCGGTTTCTTGGCGGCTGCTAATATGTCGGCGGACCAGAATCAATTCTTCCTTCGCGATGCTCCTCTGAATGGACTGGATAGTGTGGCTTTCCACTATTCTACTTATCGTTCCCTCTCGCGCTTCCTTGGCATGGATGGTAACCTGCAGGTCGCCTACGATATCGATATCAACTTCGTCACGGCGTGGAATCAGATGTTTGTCGACAACGACTTCCTTAACCCCCGCACCGGCCATGTGGACCCTCGGCACATGTTCGGAACCAGTAACTTTGACATTTTCCGTTGGCCAAGTTTAGAGAACGGAACCCAAAAGAGTGCCCTAGCCACATTTGTCACTTCTCTCGTCATGCCAGGCATTCCACTGGTAAGTTTCTTCTATCTCAACATCCAGAGTCGTTTAACACTATCACAAGCTTTACTATGGCGAGGAACAAAACTTTTATCTTTTCGACAACGGTGCTTCTAATTACCTTTACGGGTAAGGATCTTCCGGCAATCAATTAGACCACTTGTTTGACGTTTGATAATTTCCCAGGCGGCAAGCAATGACCAGTAATTTGGCATGGAAACGCCATGGGTGCTATACCCTCGGCTCAGAGCAATATTTTAACATGCCCCTTGAGAAAGCTCTGTTTGGTTGTTATGATGATTGGAACTCTCTCGATCACTTTGATCCGACCGCGGATGCGAGACGTCTGATGTCTCATTTCTATCGTCTCCGAGGCGTATATGGTGCCCTACAAGATGGTTTCAATCTTGTCCAGCGTGGCAATTGGACGTACCGGATCGAACGTCCTGGTTCCAATCATACGCAGACAGAGATGGGCTTATGGTCTGTCTCGCGATCAGCGCTTCCTGGTCAGACCCTGAACGGGACGTTCAACGACCAAGTCTGGTTGCTTTACACCAACGAGAACGCGACAAAGACATGGAGCTTCAATTGCAAAGAATCAAACTGGATTTCATCTCCCTTTACCTCTGACACTGTCGTCCGTAATTTATTCCCTCCCTATGAGACTTACACACTCGATGACTCTCTCTCATCATTCAACAATGATAGTAAAGCACCGTGGTTTGGATGTCTAACAAGCGTCACTATGGACCCCTATGGCTTCAAAATGCTTGTCCCCACGAATCAGTGGGTCCCCGCCCTACCTGCCATCACCAAATTCACTCCTGGTCACGATCACCGGATTCTTATTAATGCGGGCGAGCCGAATGCTACTACGCTAGAGGTCGCGCTAGAGTTCAACATGGCTATGGATTGTGATAGCGTCACTCAGAGCATTTCTCTCAACGCGACTTCGTCAGGAAAGGGAGGGACACCCAACGTGTCGAATGTACACTGTGGAGCAGTGGAGAACCCCGATCCTGCGGGGATCACTGGAGCCGACGTTTCTCTCTGGTCCTGGTCTGCTGTACTGACGGATGTTCCCGACGGGGTGCTGACAATTACCGTCGATAATCCTGCTTCCCAAGAGGGCAATGCGACTACAGGCGTAAGTCTCTTCAATATCTTTCCTTCCTACAAAGCGTTGACCGGGTACTTGTATTAGGCAAGGGATCACTTGTTGTTGCGCAAGGGGACCGCCGACAACGTCATAGTCTTTCCCGAGAATGATTATGATACTGAAGGAGTTTTCAAGTTCTCTAATGGCAATTATACGTTTGAACACAAGGCTTATGGCGCTGACATGTTCCGATATTCATGGAATTTTGGGAAGAATTGGACGCAATGGAAAAACTGGGAGGATGCTACGACGATTGAAGCTTCTGTCTTTGAATCACCTGACTTGTTTTGGGATGGCGATCATATTATGGTCCAATGTATGTATTTCTCAACGTATACGTTCGCTAGAGCTGTGCCTGACGGATGAGCCTTCTAGATTGGAGTGAAGCTACGCTCTCTGTCTCTGCTGTCATCCATGCTGATGCAACGTACAATGGACCTCCTCGCCGATTCCCTCAACTCTTGGTTCGCGGCCCCTACAACAACTGGGGTTTTGATCAGGGTTTACCCACCAAAATGCAATTGAACTCTGATGGCAAATGGGAGCTTGAATTGATGGCTTCTTGGCCCACGTACGTTCAACTGAACGTTTGGGGCTATGATGATTACTTCTATGGTGATACTGACGGCGACGGGGTCCTGGATCGCCTTCCTCCGAATAGTGTTGCCGCCAACTATCTCAACATGTCTGCCCCTCCCAAACCTCATCTTGCCTGGTCCTTGCTCATAGATGATGCTACCATGACTTGGTCCTTGCAGCCTCGTGGCCAGGCCGCCGTTGGCGCTGTTATGTATTCCCTCCTTCTATCTATACCCCTTATCACCGGCACTCTTGCAGTTCTCGTATTCATGTGGAGTTTCTATGGAATCAAACACAACCAGTACGGTGTCAAGACAAAAAGCAGCACCAGCTATTTCCCTATTATCGGCGCACTTGGAAACAGATCGACGTCGGACTTAAAAGAGAACATACCTGTGGCGGAGAAGATTTTTGGTCACAAGCAAAATACGGAGGTTATTGGATGGCCAGAGGATAAGAACAAGCGGCGAAAAGTGTTGATCTCAACGCTGGAGTATGAAATTATTGATTGGAAGTTAAAGGTCAAAATTGGTGGTCTGGGCGTTATGTCCAGTTTAATGGGCAAGGCAATGACTGATGTCGATCTTATTTGGATCGTTCCCAAAGTCAAGGATCTGGACTATCCTGCTGGAGATCCTGCGGAGCCTATCGAGGTTATCATTTTCGGCGAGCCATACCTTATTGAGGTTGAGACCCACCAGTTGGACAATATCACCTACGTCATCCTCGACAGTCCCGTGTTCCGTGCGCAGACAAAATCCGACCCTTATCCCGCTCGCATGGACGATCTCAGTTCTGCCATTTTTTATTCGACTTGGAATCAAGCTATCGCTGCCACCATTCGCCGTTTCCCCGATATCGATATTTATCACATCAACGATTATCACGGCGCATTGGCGCCTATTTATCTTTTGCCCAAGGTTATTCCTACCTGTCTATCATTGCACAATGCCGAGTTCCAAGGGCTCTGGCCTTTGCGAACCAAGGAAGAGATGAAGGAAGTATGCTCTGCTTTCAACATCAGCAAAGAGCACTGCACAAAGTATGTGCAGTTTGGCAATACTTTCAACTTGCTACACGCGGCCGCTTCCTTTATCAGCGTGCACCAGAAGAGTGTTGGTGTTGCTGGTGTGTCGGATAAGTATGGTAAACGCAGCTGGGCCAGATATCCTGCACTTTGGACGTTGAAGCATGTTGATTCGTTACCAAATCCGGATCCTTCGGATATTGCTGCTTTGGATGAGAAGCCAACAAGGGTAAAAGATATTGAGATTGATCAAGAGGCCGAGGCAGCGAGGCCAGAATTCAAGAGGCAAGCACAGGAGTGGGCTGGTATCAAGCAGGATCCCAATTCAGGACTTATTCGTATTTGTCGGTCGTTGGTCGAAGCAGAAGGGTGTTGATCTGATTGCGGATGTTATGCCTGTATTGTGAGTTTCCTACTTCTTTCCCGCGCCCATACCATGCGCTCATTTCATCTTTTCAAGGCTCGAGAAGCGGCCTTCAATCCAGCTGATCACTGTTGGACCTGTAATTGACTTGTACGGAAGGTTTGCTGCAGAGAAGCTGGCACGCCTGATGGAGTTATACCCTGATCGTGTCTTTTCCAAGCCCGAGTTTACTGCCCTGCCTCCCTATCTCTTCAGTGGCGCTGACTTTGCCTTGATACCTTCTCGTGACGAGCCTTTCGGTCTTGTGGCTGTCGAGTTTGGAAGGAAGGGTGCCCTTGGAGTTGGAAGCCGCTTGGGCGGTCTTGGTCTCATGCCTGGTTGGGTAGGTGAAACGTCTTTTCGACCGTCAGCGACGAAACCTCACAATTGATATAGTGGTACCCCGTCGAATCGAGTTCTACAGCACACATGCTCTCACAGCTGACCAAGACCATCAAGATGGCTCTCAAGTCTACAGAGGAAGAGCGAGCGATTCTTCGTGCCCGATCTGCTGTTCAGCGGTTCCCTGTAGTTGAATGGCGTCAGCGTATGGAAGATTTCCACAAGCGTAGTATCACTACAAGTCGAAGTGTTTCCGGAGCCAATGCTTGGAGACCTATTGATGGTGGCGGTATCGGTATGCGCCCAATGGCTGACACGGATGACTGGGATCCTGTTGTACAAGCTCATCCTAACCAACCAGAATGGGATGCTCGCAGTATGAACAGCTATATACAATCGCCTTCCCGCCGCAGTCAAGATTCAATTGCAACCCCGAACGCGGAACATATGGCTTTGGCACCACGGCTCGGGGCTGACGACTCTTTTGGTAGCGGTTCATCGACGCCCCAGGGTTTCACGGACTTTTTGGAACGGGCAAACAAGGCAATCGCTAAGGATCAGCGGGGCGCCCCCGACCCATTCTTAGATGGGGGACTTGCCCCCTCCAAACCGTTTGGGGCACACTCAAGGGTGTCTTCGGTTGAGTCTATCTCGTCAATCGTCGACGAGAAGTCGAACTCGCCATTAAACAAGGCTATTGCTTCGGTACGTTTTATTGTAATCGTCGAAAGAGGATATTTCAATGATTCGTTCGTCTCTAGTTCACTGACGCGGATGGCGGAGTTGCTTCTGAATTCGTACAGAAACTACAGATGCTGGATGCCAAGAATTCTGAACGCGAATTGTCTATCGAGAAGTATCTGATGAAGAGTGAGGAGGCGTTCTTCGGTAAAGTTCGGAAAGACAAGCTCTCTAGTGCGGCTAGCATCATATCATCACAACGCGACTCTGTCTGGGGTACCCCTTCGCCTTCGATATACACTCGCCCGGATTGTGAGCTCGCATCTTGATATTCTCAGATCATGCCACTAACGTAGATGTAGCGCCTGGTGCTCAAGGATTCCCTCACGCCGAATATGAAGGGGTGCTCCCTCATGACACCAATCCCCATGACATTGTCCCCATGACTCGGTTGCAGATTGCCATGTCGAGAGAGATCAAAGGTTGGCCACTATACACCATCGTTATCGCATTGGGCCAAATGTTAAGCGCCACGAGCTTCCAAATCACCCTCTTGACCGGTCGCAATTGGCAAGACAATATCCAGCTGTATGTATTGGGAGCCGTCTTCCTAGCCGCATCTGCAGTGTGGTACCCAATGTTCCGTCTGAAACCATCCATCTACGTTCTTTCCGCCCCTTGGGTATTCTTCGGTCTTGCGTTTTTCCTGATTGGCCTGCCCTCCATTCACCACGTTTTTGCGCCTGCACACCAGGCATTGGCCAGTGCCGCGACATGGTGTTATGCTGTTGCCTCCGCTGCCGGATTCCTATTTTTCGGTTTGAACTTTGGTGAAGAAGCAGTATGTACCCTTTCTCTTCCCAGTATGGTTTCATTTTTACTTATGCACTATTGGCAGGGTGCTGCTACCGAAGTCTGGACCATGCGAGCATGTATTGTGCAAGGCTCACAACAAATTTGGGTCGCCGCATTGTGGTACTGGGGCTATTCGCTCAATGGACGAGCGGACGGATACATCCCGCCATGGTGGATCTGCCTTATCGTATGGCCTCTTGCTTGCCTCAGTCTCGTCTTCGCCTATACCATGCTTTACGGATTACCAGAGTACTATCGCCAGACACCGCCCAAGGTTCCTCACTTCTTCAAGACTCTGTTCCGTCGTAAGCTTGTCCTTTGGTTCCTTGCATCCGAAATCTTGAGAGATTATTGGTTGAGCGGCGTGAGTGATCACATACTTTGTTGAATATCAACTGGGCTGATAAAGCTGCTAGCCTTATGGACGTAACTGGAGTTTCCTTTGGGGTGTAGCAATACCCAAGTGGCAGATCTTGATCCTCGTCGTCGCGTTCTTCGTCGGTGTTTGGGCCATCATGCTGTTAATCCTCACACACTTTAGCAAAACGCACACATGGCTGCTGCCTGTCTTCGCTGTCGGTCTTGGGGCCCCCAGGTGGTGTCAGATGCTCTGGGGTACTTCATCCTTGGCCCTCTACATCCCCTGGGCAGGTTCTGGGGGACCCTATCTTGGCATCTCGCTGTGGTTGTGGCTGGGAGTATTAGATGCCATTCAGGGTGTTGGGTTAGGTATGATCTTGCTACAAACCCTATCTCGTCTGCACGTCTGTGCCACGCTTGCACTTGCCCAAGTGATTGGCTCAGTCTGTGTTATGATCGCTCGTGCAACTGCTCCCAATCGCCTTGGACCAGGGACCGTATTTCCCGATGCTTCCAAATGGGACTTTAGCGAAGGCCTCACAGGTGAGTCATCCTGATAGTTCCTATGTAGAAAAATCCTGAAAAGCTTCCGACCCTAACAGGCAGCCCCATGGCATCCGCCCCCTTCTGGATAGCTTTGGTTTGTCAACTAGTCATTGTTTTTGGTTATTTCTGGTTCTACCGGAAGGAACAACTCTGCAAGTCTATTTCATCTATTTATCCCAATGTTATCCTAACGTTATAATCTACAGCACGGCCATGATCACATTTTTGCAACCGCACTATATGGAATCTTAAGAAGTATGTCATAGACCAAAGAACCATGGATTTTTATCACTCCGGTCTAACACAAAATCGGTTTCCGCTCACGGACTTGACTTACCAAAATATACTATAATCTGTAGATATGCCGCTCCCTCGCATTTACCACTCGTTTTATAAACGCTATCGTATCGTATAATCGGACTTGTAGATAGTTGTTGAACATTATTACACTCGTTAGCAATTTCTAAGAGGCTTACATGAAGCTGTGCTCCCTCACTTGCCTTTAACCTTACTCTCTACCTCATGCTTGGTCTCGATAGCTATGGCAGCGGCAGCGAGAGCGAGAGCGAGCCAGAGAAGCAATATTCCTCGAAGCCACAACCCTCTACCTTGAACTCCTCGAATAACCTGCCGCCACCGTCGAACAACTCACGTTCTTCCCTACCCCCGCCCAAAACAACAAAACGAGCGCCCAAGAAGATTGTCATTGGTTTACCTGCGCTGCCCAAGGATGATGGCGAGGAGAAGGATGACATAGAACTTGAACGGCCTGCTAAGAGACCGAGAACGGGGGCAGGGAGTTCGTCGTTGTTGTCAATGTTGCCTGCACCCAAACGGAAAGGCCCCACGATACCACCCGTTGAACGTGTTCTGGGCGGAGGAAACGGACCCGGATTGGTCTTCAACACGAGCAGGCACGTTGTTTCAACTGCTGCTACTGCTGAGGAAGGAGAGAGTGGAGAGCACGTCGCTCCTACGTCAGAAGAAAAGCAAGCTTCTACAACAACTGCAACATCCTCTTCATTGCCGTTCTTGCCGCCCTCGCTTGTGAAGGGGAAGGCCAACATATCATTGGAGGAGAAACCCAAGTTACCTGCTAACCCATCGGTGGCGAGCGTGTCTGCTGCGCCCCCTGTCGATTTCTTTTCACTCGGTATGCATTTCTTACTATTGGCAGTAACTTACTAAGGATTCAGACAGGCGGTCCCAAACCATCAACTTCATCCAGCTTGACACCCAACTCTTCCATCTCCCTTCCTTCTATCTCTTCTGCACCAGCTCTTCCAACATTCGAGCCACCTGAACCAACACGCGAAGATCCTTATCCTGGCTACTACCAACTACCCTCTGGCAGCTGGGCAGCGTATAATTCAGAATACTACGAGAAATTCAGGAAAAAATGGCACGACGAATATAATAAATATGTTCGTGGACTGGAACAGGGTACAATCAAAGGGTTTGAGGGATATGAGGATGGTGCCTCGGAGGTTAATGCTATGAAAGAGATGGAGAAAGCCAAGATAGAGATCAAGGAGAGAGAGGAGAGGAAGGCATTGACAAAAGGCGCCACTGGACCGGTTGAGCAACCTAAAATGAAGTTTAGCGTGAGTGGTGATACCTTCTTCCTCTCGAGTTTATATTGAAGTGGGTAATGTCGACTCTTCCCTGCCTCACAGGCGAGCAAGCTTAGTGGAATTGCGAGGTCAAGACATCAGCTGTCTACACTCCTCAAGGAGGCATACGAGAACAGAGATGCGCTGGAGGACAAAATTGCAGAGGGCAGGAGGAATCGAAAGGAAGCCGGGAATAAATATGGTATGCGCTTGACGCTTCCTGGAATACGTATATATACTAAGACCTTCACGTCCAGGCTTTTAGTTTTCGCCGAAGCCCACCCACCCTGCCTATGCACCACCGGATGGGTGTACACGATGTGCTTTCACGTCAACGCTGCAGATATGGTTAATAATACCCATTATTATTGTCATTTTACTCAAAGGCTGTCCTAAAAGACCGAAGCAAAACCATGGTTCGCATCCCTCCCGGTTCTGTAGCTGCGATGAGCAGGCATTGTCCTTGCTTCCTCCTTCTCAAACTTGTTCCCGCTTGAGCATGCACACTAAGTATCTCTTCCGTTTCCGATACCTATGAAAGGTGATCCCAGCTCAACTTAAACAACTAGGGTGTTTTCAGCAGTAGTGGATGGAATGTTGTCCATTGCACTTTTACTATGACCATCACATAACAAAGATAAATTGTTTGGCATGAGTAGTGGCAGGCCATATCACACAAAGGTTGTGCCCCCGCTTGTTATTTGACCACTCAGCGCCACGGGAGAAACTTAAGTTTGTCCGAAAGTAACTTTCCGGCGTACCCAGACCAGCACTACTTCCGAGTATTCTCCTGAGGCGCTTCAAGTGCCCGCGATGACCTGGGTATCGCTGGAGAGCCTCTGTCCAGACAGGCAAATTCATGTCAGGCTAGTTTGTTATCAGGTGAGCGTGTTATTAGTACCCGTTAGGCGGACAGTCTATTCGGCTCTGATCCTCCCGGTCATACCGACAACGCCCTGTTCATCGATACACCACAGCTGCGCAGCATCTGTACCTGTCCATACACCGTTGATTGTAGTCTTTCTGTTGACAATCATGGGATTGGTGGCCCGGTAATCAAAAGATTTAATTCGAATATCCGGTTTATCATAGGCGATAGTTTCGAGGAGCATGAGCGCAGTCAGTGGTCCATGTACCAAGCGTTCTATCGTAAGGTCAGTCTAAGATTTAGAGGGGAATGAGAGCTGACACACCTGGATATCCTTCCTTCTTCTGCGAATATTCTTTGTCCAGGTGGATATGATGCGCATTGAACATGAGCGCAGAGAAACGGAAGAGGGTGACGACACTTGGTGTGTATGTGAATGAAAAATCGACGGACGAGGGAACCTCGATTGCTAGTCACATTTCTCAGTCAGTAACAATTCAGTGAATAGTAATGGTCATGCACGTACGCCGAGGTGCAGGCTTCTTTGTCTCCTCCCCCTCCTTCACCTCGAAATACACATGCGACCTCTCCTCAATTAACGACGGCTTCCCTTTCCGCTCACCCATTTCATATTCAATCCTTTGCGTAACAAATACCATCGGCTTGCCCCTGTCAACCCCCTTCAGCTTTACATCGGCCACACTCGACCTTGCATATGTTTTGACGCCAGCAACCAATGGGTTTTCATTGTCCCACACCATCTTCCCACCAGCCCACATCCGACGAAGGAATGGCGCAGGCGGTGAGATGTCCTCGTCTGTTCCGTCTGCCCGGAGAAGATGCTCGGGTTTACGAGCATGAAAGAAAGCGAGCTGTGCGCCGCGGGGGACTGGTTGACCTGCTTGGGGCTCGACGTATGGCCTGCGAGTGCCATCACGCGTGGGGAGAGTGATATATAGGTCAGAGAGTGCTTCGCAGTGGAAAGAGTCTCCGAGGACTGCTGTCGGTGGATTCTTGATCCATTTGTCGAGGGCCTCGGAGTGGTACCTGCACCTCTGGAACGAGGCTAAGAGAGTGCGGGGGATTGTTCTGGAGAACATGGACTCTGGATACCCAGGTTAGGTGGCCCACGCATTTATACCAGGGTGACGGAATTCGAAGTTGACATCTGCTTTTGGCCTTATATTCACCCACAGCACGCTCGGGCTTATCGAACACCGGCCGTCCCTGTGAAGACAAATGACATCAGATTGGTGGCAGACCAGCGCCAGCAGACAATATCTGATGGGAATTATAGAATATTTATAATATGCGGAATTAGGGGGTAGAAACACGAGGGGTATCGAATGCACATAACATGAGAAATAGAAATTAAGGGTGTAAACAATAACAATAACATCCTTTCCATCGGTAAGAAAGGACTAGGACCCGGCGGCAGCAAGCTTCTTCTCTTCAGCCGGTTTTGGTCTTTTGCCAGCAACAGCAGGGGGGTGGGGAGCAAAGTCGACGGCATAGTGCCCATAAGGGCTAAGCAGTGTTCCTAGGCATTGGTGGACCTCGACTTGGAACTCTTCGAACGGGTACATTTCACCATCGACGGCTACACGACCCTTCTTCTTTAGAGGTTTGACTCGGTAAGCGTGTGCTTTGACATAACGAAGCTGCAAGGAAGAGTATACAGATGAGAGCGTGTAGTAGAATGACATTAAACTCACCTTCGGCAGCCAATAAGTATCACCCTTCTCAGCACCCGCCATACCAGTAATAACGTCCTTCCGTGACGACTAATGGCAGATCAGCACTAAAGAACAGATAGCGGCAAAGTTTACTCACGAGTGGCATTGCCATAACATCAGATCAGGCCATCATCAGGCAGCGACACAGGGAAGGCCATGTAGTCCCTGATGTTTTAGTAAGTCGAACGAAAATTTTCGAGTTTTGAGCCTGTTCAACATACCGTCCAACAAAGGGTCCCTTTCCAGCGTATACATACAAAAGCGGCTCATCTAATGTCGTCCAGCCCTCAGTGTCTCCTGGCAGAAACCTTAGCGGTGGTAGGGTTTCAACGATGTCGCTTTCGGGTGTCACGGGAGATGTACTAGGAGTGCTCTTCTTATTCTTGCGATACAATGTGACACTCTCTGCCATCTTGTGTTTGTCATTCTCAGCAGCCTTGTACGATAACTGCACTGGGCATGCTTTGAATTGGATGACTGGAAGCATCATAAGCGTCACACCATCAAAATGGGGATAATCAAAAGGATGGTTTTGTACGTACTTCCCCGAAGGAGTCCAACTATGAAACGTGTATCGCCCATCCAACGTAAATTTTCGGTTCCAATATCCAAATCGGCCATGAGCCCCAAGGATTGCGACATGAAGGATATTGTCCTTTTGTCGCCTTGCGTGAACGAAAATAAATCCACCTTCATTGGTTGACCTATAGTGTGATAAGTCATAGAGCTGACCTATACGAGTCCACCAGCGTACCTTTGATGACATTGAGAGCTGCTACAGTAACGTCAAAGCCACTTCTAGTGGAGGACGTGAGATTGAGTGTATCCAAGAACCACGAATCACAGCTCACCTCTGCACCCAGCAAATTCAGTGACAGACCGTTACCCTGATCCTGTAGGGATGGGTGCCACCGGTATACTAAAAGCTTTGAGTGGATCGGCATGTTCAGCAAATCCGTTGAGGACTTCGTGTACTAGCCCATCACCGGAAACGGCGACAACCGCATCGTAATTAGTTGCAAGGTCTTTAGCGATGTCATGTGCGTGACCATTGTGGGTTGTGTCTAAAATTTGCATGAATGAAGTGTCATGATACGGAGACCCGTTCTACGCACAAGGTGATGTGGAGCTGGCATTCAGCCTGCACGGAAAATGGGCTCGACAATATTTGAGAATACGTATGTCCCTTTTTTCTGCGTTGCAGAATCAACCAAGTGTGGATGAAAGAACAGTATCAGACATACCAGACCACTATGAGGATTTACAAGCACCCTTAGGCGACGTGACCGCTGGATGCCATAACCTGCAAACGCCAGTGACGAAAGGACTACAGGAAATTAAAGAAACAAGCTCACCTTCATATACTGTGTTCATGAGTCTCTCGGCCCATTCCAGAGCCTGAATCTCGTTTTCCACTGTACCAACTATTCTCACAAGCGCCAGCGAAGTGTCTTTCTTCTTGCTGCTATTGTTTATTAGGTATGACACTTGCATCAAGTGCTCCTCTTCGTCATAGCTACTTGCGAGGACGTGTCGATGGGGTATAGTCTGCTCGGCAACGTCTAGTAAAAGAAAAGGCAACATCAGCCAACGCGAACCCGTAGGGAGCAAAGAACCGGCTGAAAACAGTGCCTCGGCCTCTGACGACCAGCGCGTCAGATGTAAGTCGGAAAACGATTATGGACTTTAGTGTAGTCACTTGTATTTCCATGGGCGAGAATAAGTGGCAAGGCGGCAAGGAGGGACGGAGAGTGGGTGGGAGAATGGGGCAAGGTGCTCAGCGGCATGTGTTTGGAAATAGTCGCTACGGGCTTGCGGCATCTGTAGTTTAGCCTGATCTGTCCCTTGCCACCGCCGGTTCCATTTACGATACCAGGTTACCACCACTGTCCGTGGATGGTCGACGTTTCTGTCGTCCGGGTCTTGACCCGGACAAGCTGAGCACAGCCGGACGCTGGGATTCTCACCATGAGGTGGCAATCAATTCCACACATTGTTTATGCTATAGTTATCTACTTCTCTCCCAGACCTCAACAGCAATGTCTTTCGTGCACTCTCTCGCCCAGCAGGGCTTTGGAACAGGCACCAACGAGCTTTATGATCGGTAGGGTTTCTCCAACGATGTTTCTGCACTAGCTGAAACCGTTTTCTCGGACACAGCGCCCGCCCCACCTATCAGCCGATTGCTTTGGAGCACATCCGCAGGGCGCTGGGTGGCATCGCACCCTATAATATTGTAGAGTGAGTTTCAAAGTAGGGTCGGTGGGAGCGCAGCTGATGTATAGCAGAATTGGATCCGGCACAGGGATATTCACGAGAGCATTATTAGCTGATCAAGAATGGAATGCATCCATCAAGAGTCTGGTGGCTGTTGAGCCAAGCCAGGGGATGCGAGAAGTCTTTGCGAAATCTGTTCACGATGATCGTGTCCGTCTGCGCGAGGGTACCTTCCAAGACACTGGCGTAGAAGATGGTTGGGCTGATCTCGTTGTCATAGCCCAGGTTCGGTTTGGCTCCCCACGACTTCGAATATCTAGTTGCCTCATGTTCAATAGGCTTATCATTGGTGTCCCGATTATGACCGCGCTTCAGCAGAGTTTGCTCGGATCCTCAAGTCCAACGGGACTGTGGCATGCGTTTGGAACCTAGAAGACAGGTTGGTGGGCAAATGTATGTTCTTACTTTATCCAGACTCACACTAGGCAGGGAGGCGGCTTGCTGGGTAGCCCAACTCCGGGATGTCATCGAACAGCATGAGCACGGTTCACCCCAGTTCCGGCGCAACTTGTGGAGACAGACATTCGATACCCCGTCCTATAAGCGATTTTTCCAGCCGCATGAAGAGGCGGTGTGGGACTATGTGCTCCCAGCGACCGAGACGGACGGTTGTAGACCGAGCGAGCAGCAAAAGCTACATTGCCGTCCTTCCGCCTGAGCAAAAGGAAGAGGTTCAACAACAAATCAAGGCTATTTTGCAAAAAGGAGAGGGGAAGGAGTGGATTGACGAAGCTGCAGGCCTGTTCAGCTACCCATACAAAACTTATGTTGTCCTTGCACACAGGAACCAGGTGGTTACGTCCGCCGCGTCTTAGTAGTCAATTTGCTTGTAGTGGCACTTACAGGAAATGCAGAATATAGCAACAAGGGGACAGTCATGTGACGTACGCGTCCTTCGTTGACACCACGTGATATATAATTCAAAGTCCGCAACCCGCGATGGCTCATAAACCGCGACGCGACCCGGCCTGGTGCCACTCGAACCTTTCTTCTCCCCCATTCTCTGTCAATGGCACCCAAGGTAAATCATCTCTCGTCGCTCCAGACGAATGTTTGTTGAATGTAATTAAATAGCCTGCTTCTACTGCTGGAAAAGCCCCTGTGGCCTCCAAGGCTCCAGTCAAACCCGACGCGAGCAAAAGCAAGGCACCCTCTGATGGTGACAAGAAGAAGCGTAAGAAGGCCCGTAAAGAGACATACAGCTCTTACATCTACAAGGGCACGTACACCCAGTCCAACAAGGTTGAGAGTCATCGCTTGACCCTTTTTTGTAGTGCTCAAGCAGGTGCATCCCGATACCGGTATCTCCAACAAGGCAATGGCTATTCTCAATTCCTTTGTGAACGATATTTTCGAACGCATTGCTACTGAGGCTTCTAGTACGTTTCGTTTGGCTGGCTCCTATCGACAGGCGCTGATTTATCCTCCCAGAACTGGCTGCTTACTCCAAAAAGTCCACTATCTCTTCTCGTGAAATCCAGACGAGTGTACGCCTGATCCTTCCTGGTGAGCTTGCAAAGCATGCTATATCTGAAGGTAGGTTTCTGCAGTTGTTGGTGAGATCATTTTTGTTTATTAGAATTTCCAGGCACCAAGTCCGTCACCAAATTCTCTTCTGGGGGCAAGTAAAAAGTATCATGGCTGGTCGCGGCTTGTCGGCTGTGATGTAGCGTACACCCTACATACCTGTACATTAGCTTAATTTAATTTCGCTTTGTTTGGACATATTAGGATCGGTGTCACTAGTTAGAGGAAAGTGTGCACCGAATGCTTGATGAAAGCTTGAACTATGGCTACCTTTTCTCCTTCCCCTGCACCAGCGTCGCTCGTCAAGACTACGACAGAGAGCAAATTCCCCTGTCCAAATACCGTCCAGACTAGCCGTCAACCAGAAGCCAGCCTCGCGTCTGACCACTTCTAGTCTCAATGACCGTGCTCAGGCGACGCCCATAATGGATGTCGACGAAACTGAATCGGTGACGACCGAGAAAGCTAATGCTAGATTACATGGAGAAACCGTATATGCGAAGTCAGATGAGTTGACGGTTTCGTTCTATGCAAACCTGCCGGTGGAGGTAAAACAGGTGCTGAGGAGTGCTGGTACGAGTTCTTTAGTAGCGGAGGAGGCGTTATCTCACACTGAACTACTATGAAGACTTCTTCAAGGACTCCTATGCTGGCTCTGTAGGATACTACCACTGGGTTTACCCTCGTAGCATCTGTACAGACGTGTTTTGTGTGGCAACATGTTCAGGTACGCCTTCGATCAACCGAATGCTCGCAGGTTCAAACAACGCTCTCTTAGGCAATCCGTGGGACGCCTACTTGTTATATCTTCTCGTGCCCGCAGGATGAAACAGGCGCGAACCCACCTTTGCATGCGTTCATACCCCACGGAACGTCACGCGAACCAGGATTAATCCTCGTTTCACTCTCCGGCCAAATTCGATTCTGGGACAACATTAGCATCGGGCTGGCTGGCGGGGAGAACTACACTACAATGCATCTAGAATTGAAACCGGAGGAGCATGTGACAAATTTCCTTCGTGCAGACGTGAGTGCGAACTGCCCTCACGGTGGGCTATCTCTAAACGATAAAACTTGAAAGGCACAAACATTCATTGCAACGACTTCGTTGGGGCATCTTTTCCGGTTAACCTTAGCCTCAACGGGAGGCAAATACCACCTCGTTTCACGGCTCTTTGCTCGTCCTGCGGCTTCGTTGTCGCTTTCGCGCCTCATTCCATCGTTTTTTGGGTCGTCGACCCTCAGTCCTGCCGATGCTATGAATGCCTATGTGAGCTCTGTGACGCTTGGAAGACCCGCTGCCACCGGAGAGAGGGAAGTTTGGGCGCTGGTAAATGAACGAATACACAAATGGGAGCTGAAACCTGAAGGATGGGAGGAACTTCTGCTGGACAAGAATGTTGTGGAGCTGTTAAAATCAGCTGTAAGGGAAGAATTTGGGATTAAAGAAGACAAAGATCAATCAATGGATTTTGAGATGATTGACCTTGGAATGGAAAGGTACGTTCTCAACCTGCTGAGTTGTTTGACTGACTGTGAGCTGGAGATAGTGAAGGCAAACTTGTAGTGCTCGTTTCGTACGCACATGCGGAGGAAATCTCACTCATGTCTACGGACGCGGGTGGAACACGCCGGGTCTTTACTCTGGTGCGGTTGGCGGTCTACTGGAGATAGTTTCAAGATTGAGAGCGCGAAAATTGTCCCTTATCAAACAGTAGGCATATCCTTTAGCTATAAAATTTCCGTTGGTGATTCCTCTTTCAGACTGCCACAAGCGGCGCCCCTACGCATCCTCGGATTCAATTCCTTGCTGGAGGAGCTGTTGTAGTTGTGCAGTTTGGCGATGCCGTAGCATTGGTTGCTAGAGGTAAGATGGCTTGAAAGAAAGTGTACGGATAATACTAATGACTTACTGCAGACTCAGACTACCGTGATCGACTAGAACTCAAATCGACTAGTGATAGAACGCTGGGTATCGGGGCATATGAATCGGACAGTACATTGCTGATGCTGACCGCCTCGACGATGATGAAAGTTGTAGTCGACGTTGATAAAATCCACGCCTTTGATTACGAGTGAGCATTCCATTACCTCTTCCGTAGCGTGGTATCCCCAAACTTGTACGTTAGGACTGGGCACACCAATCTTATCAAGTCAATCATGATGCAAGCAATCTTATATGGCTCTCTACCCGAGGTTCGTTCCTATTCTTGTAAGTTAGGGTTATGTGTATTGACCATCAGTCAAGAATCCACTTTACTTCAGTTTCCCCCCTGAAGTTGACTCGGAGAGTCTTATGCAAGGCGCTGAACAACTCAGTGAAGCCGTTCTTCATTCAGGTATCTACCTCTAACTCCCAAAATTGCTTGAGGGAAGAGACTAAATAATTACTAGCACCGGAAGTGATACGAAAGAATCATGACCTCACGTCACAGCTAACTAGTCGCAAGGAGCGGCTGGGTTGGCTGATTCGCTTTATCAATGACAACTGCTGTCTTAGTCAAGGTGGGTTTGTAGATGTCACCGTATGGATATGTGTCAGTATTCACTTCTCTGCGCAGATTTCTCAGAGGAGCCGGCAAAAACTGGCCTACAGATGCTGAAAAGTTATACGCATGCCACCAACTCTGGGTGCAGTATAATGACTTACTTGGGTGAGTTCCCTGGTACTGACACCGATTTGTCTCTGACTACGCCCATAGAACCGGGGCCCAATATAGCGTCTTGAACGATGCTGTGCATGAATATATGAATGAAGTTAGGCGATGGACCTCACGAAGACATCATGCGCGCTTTCTTCCGTCTCCGCGTTGCAGACATCGGCAAACTGACCAAAAAAATTATGGGCACTGCCACCTCTGCGGCGCGCAACACTGGACGTAATGTCGCAGAGTTCCTACCCGAAGCGAATCGTATCGTCATTACTGTGCTGCGTTCTGCCCTTGACTACCGCGCCTACAATTTAGGGGTTTATGGGATCGACCTTCCGATGATACAGCCCTGGACCAGTAGGCCTTCGGTCGTTGATACTGTACTTGCACTGTTCGACGCCTCGACGAAAGCTTCGGAAGCACCAAACGGGGATGGCGTGATGCAATCAAGAGCGGGGGAGCCATATACACAACTTGCTGACCTTGCCGGAATCTTGTTCGCTTGCATACAAGAAAGAATAGATTGGTTGGGAAGGTAAGGGAACACGTCGGTGCCGAAGCTGCAATGGCTGAAAGCGTAATAGCAGTGCTGCGGGTGATGAACCTGGAGCTGCTAGAGATAAGGATGAACTGGAGCAGAGGTTTGCATTGCTCAGGCCCTGAAGTGTTAGAGACATTGAGTGAGCACAAATGGATTCGAACAGTCTCTGGGGATAGTTTCCTGACGTGGATTATTCGATACAGGACGATGCAAGCTACGAAAATTCTGCTTTTGCTCTCGCTGAAGAGTATCGCGATTTCAGCAGCCTAGCCGCTCTCTGCCACCGAGATATCGTCTATCCGCCTGAACAAAATCCCAACTGCGAACAGGATTCACTCCTATATCGACCGCTTCAAAGAAGACTTTATCCGGGAACTGTATCAATGGTACATTCAGCATGGCGAGCTACGAGTCATGTTCTCCCAGGAAGACGACCGGAATCATGTCGACAAATTCTTCGCTGAGAAACCGAACCCGTCAATCTCGTGGATACACGATATTGAAAGTAAAAGATACGATGCTGCCGCAAGCGCTTTGCTCGGTGAGGCGAGAGAGGCAACTCATCTGGAGTCTAAGCATGTGGGTGTCTTTGATTTGTGCTTCTGACTCATAAACGCTGGACTGATGAACACGCTCTTAAAGCTAATGTTGAGTATTGGTAAGTTAGCACATTTAGCCCAAGTGTATGACAACGAGGCACCCCCAAGCGAGAAAACACTTGATGGTAGGATACTTCACCATTACCCCTTGCCTAGAGTACCGAGTTCCTCATGCTTCTCCCGAATTTATAGCATTTCATGATGAGCTCGATTTTGTCAGTGTGCATGAGGCAGTTGCTAGAAGAGTTCCGGTCCGCATTGGCATCTATTCGCGGGCGACACTCGCTCGAAAATCAGATTGACAATATCGTCAAGTCCTAAGGCCATCGGTATTGCTGAAAGGAAGGCAATGACTCATGTAAGTCCCAGCACCGCCGTATAAAAGGGCGAATCTGATGCCACCGACCAGGTATTCAAAGATCTAGTTCGCCAGCTCCTGCATGGGAAGGCGCTGTCAATAGAGGACATGGTCGACCTCTTGACTCTTAAGGATAATAATGAATCGGTCGAAGATTTTGCCACGGCTTTGCAATTGCTATCGCACAATATAGTAAGTAACCGAATGCCGTTTATTTATTTTTTATAGCAAAGTGCTCACAACATGGCAGAACCTTCCTGAAGCTCGTAGAAAATCAGCCTTGAGAACAATCTGGCGTCGGCTTTATCTACATGACGAGTACGGTTTCCCATATATTTAGATCTAGAATTCGACGCTCATAAAATACACAGCTGGAACACTATCCGTAAGACCGCCAACATCTCTGACGCGGAACTCAGCGATCGGTTCAAGAGTACGGCGCTTTATGCTACACTTTACTCCGTGATCTCAAGAGCCAACTGTGAGCAAACGAAGAGTGATGACATGGAAGTGAAACCAGACGAGGCTCTCGAAGTGCCAACACCCGAGCAAATGACAACCCGGTGGCCGGGAATGTCACCGGACCAGATGGAGGGGATGGTTAGTGATTACGATTATGAAAGGGATATGCTTGGCGAGATGGAATTGGACGTAGAGCTGTACCAACGGGTGAGAGAGCTGGCGAATAATGAAGTAGTCTGGGGTATCTAGCTTTATTTATCGTGTCTTCTACAATTTTGGTTTGTGGTCGTGGGTGACGACCTTAATAGCCGGGATGTGTGGCGAAAAAGCCACTGATGTATGAAGAGAGCCTTTGAATCAGGATGCGCGTTTCGAGGGTAATGAGTGTGAGGTTGCGTCGGCGCCACTCTGTGGTATACGCATCTGTACGGGCTTTCTCTTGCATTACCCATTGTCTATAAAACTCGGATAGGGCATTCTCTTTGTCAAGTGTGGTAGTTGTAGAGGGCAGCGCTGAAAGTATGGCCTCTTTAGCTGCTTCGAACCGGCTGTTACTCTAAAAGTCGGGAATTTAGTTGACGTCGAATTAGGTTACTCTAGACCCACTCACGTCGTACCAAAAATTATGGTGGAACGCATCCAGCTGCTGTCTCTGAAGTCTGAACTGAAGTTCGAGACTGGACGCGAGGTCCTTGCCTGTAGCATTAGAGAATTCCGAAAGGGAGTATGGATGGCGAAGGAGGGTAGGTGGGGATGTTTTTGAGGCGTCTAGGCCAACTGGGAGGTCCTCGTAGATAATGGGGCGCATGTGAGACACAGGATCTGGTGGTGCGACGAGGTTGTTCAGCAGTGGTGAAGCATGGAAGAAGCGAGGGCGGATGCGAAGGAGCATTGCCACTGCTGGACGTGATGGGAAGAGCATGAAGTACGTGTGAGTAAACTGACTAGAAAATGTTTAATTCATGATCTAATTCTACGCTCTATGAAAACATTTTCCAAATCGACTGTTTGATCTCTCCTGGTGGAGGGATACCCAGGTCTTCTGAAATATCATCCAAGAGACCGCCTTTTCCCGAAAGCTTTCTTAGTGGTTCCTTGGCCTCGGATGAGGAAGGTGTTATGATAGGAACGGTCTCAGAGACAGTCTCGAGATTATGTGTTGGTCCGTCTCCATGATAGGTGCTCACACCACCAACAAGAACTACCTTTGGAAGGTCTTCTGTAGTAACTTCGGGCTCCTTCGGAGATGCCTTCGAATCCCAGAAATCGGGAACATAGGGCTAAGGAGACAAGATTAGGCACGGAGGCACTCCAAGCGACCCGGGACGTACGACTTTAACGGGAGCTTCTGGGATGGGATGGGACGGATCGGGAATGACAACGCTGAAGATTTCGTATGGCGGGGGAGGCGCAGAGGTTGCCATGTCGGGCGGGACACCTGGACCCGGCGCTACAGTATTCGATCTAAGAAATGTAGAAGATAGGCAACGAGTGTCGGGCAGCGGGGAGAGAGGGGCATGTTCGGGGGAATCTTTCGCGTCGTGTTCAGTGATGCGCAGAATCAAGTTTGCCTTGGAACCCTTTCTAGAGGGAAGGTCAGGAACGGCAGAAGGATGGACAGAGCGATAACATACGCAGAGAGCCCGCGCCCCTTCGCCTCCTTCCTTAGAGTCCCGACGTTCTCGTTTTCCCAGGTGCGGGTAAGGAGGACGGGGGAGACGAGGCCTCGACGAGGGTGGACGCGCTGCGCGGCGAGCAGACGGACTGCAGGGAGAGCGGGACGTACGAGGCGGAGCATTGCTGGCGATGACGAGCAGCCGTTCTTCTCCCCCTGGCTTTTCCACCACGTGACCTTACCTAGATAAAGATAAATTGCCTCCAGGTTCTCCACAACGCCTGCTGAGGAGCCAGCGACCTTCGTCTCTGTTCTTGTCTTTTTTGTTGTTGTTGTTATACAGCTTTACAGCATCAACAGCATCTCATATCAGCTCCATCGACGATCCCCTCTATCTACCACTGATCGCTGCGATAGACAAGCTCGTATATCTGCCTCGTGTTCCCATCGTGGCGCCGGTCGGAACACGGCGAATTTGCCCTCGGAGACCATTTTGAGGATATGACACTTGTTCCCTGAACCCTCATAACGATATCTTTCCAAACTATGCTCCTTTCACCAGCGTACGCACCTCTTCCTTCCACTCGCCCCCACAACTTACCCAGTTCCCACCCTGTTCGCCTTCTTGAACAGGTCGACAAGCGCTAGTCTCCCCACCCAATCTTTTTGGGGAAAATTCAAACCCAAGAACAAGGAGGGCGATCTGCGTCAACAAACCGCTCAGATGGCTCTCACTCGACAGCGCCTTCTCACTCTCGCATTCGGTGAGCAGGAAACACTGCACCTGGTGCGCATACACCCTTACACTATAAAATCTACCTAACCTCCCATTCCATCCTCAACAGCTTCCACCCTCCTTTGCTGTTCGTTTATTTTATTTTCCTCCTGATTGGTTGCTCACCGCATGGTAGGAGCTCGAAGACCTTGCTCGAAACTGGACCAAGCCTCCACCCGATGCTGCATTCAGTCTTCGCGTTCCCGTCGAATATGCATCCCTCCACGCAGCTGTACGTCCGTCACCAACCTCAGCATCGCGACCGTTTTCTGAGAAATGTTGCAGCGACTAGTAGCCGGGCCATATATCTATGTACGCTCTGAGATTGAGACACTTAGCTCTCAAAACTAACAGAATATGCAGCTAACCGGCGAAGACTCCTATCAAATCGCAGTCATGGGTGTGCAGGGATTGCGCGTCGAGATCGTTAGCGACGCTCCCCCTCCACCAGATGAGCCTCCGTAAGCCGTCGCCGTTGACGCTAGTTGCTTTCCCTTCAATGCTCATATTTTCACAGCCCACCACCGTAAGTTACTGCAACTCCTAGAAGCTCCTTGTATTCATAGCTTCTGGAAAGACCCCCGCCAGTTCTAGAGATGCCCGCGACCTTCAGCCTCGAGCTTGCCCCTGGTCAAACAGTCGCCCTGGATGTCTCTGTCGTATCAGATGAACTCGACATGGCAAGAATGGACGATGGAACAGTGGTCGACGGTCAATTCTGGGGCAAGCTGGACATTGTTCACCAAGGTGACAACCACAAGCTGGAATTCACTGGTACAAGACTCCCTCCGGGCGAAGAATATACACCAGAATTTATGTTTGATTCTCGAGTTATTACCAAGTTGGCCGTCGTGACCAAGCCCCCAGTTGCAAAATGCCACTTGAGCGTTTTGTGTCCAGCTGTGCAATATTGCGATATTATACTGCAGACGTCTGTTTACTGGAAGCTCGGCATGACATGGCCCCCAGCGGAAAAGCTCGAGGGTGACAACAAGGTCAAATATTTTTGCCGTAGTCATCCAGGGGGAGCTCTTGAACATTTTGAAAGCGAGACAGTAACAACAGCCTTGTATTACGAAGCTGTGTAAGCATGTTCCTCCGATGTCCTCGTTGTGACTCGCTAAATTTACCCCTAGACCTGACGCCTCCATGATCGACCCGAACCAGTTTATTGCTCCACGGAATGGGTTTGCTATGCCTTTCAAAGATTTCTTGTCACACCTTCTAATCGTCCTAGACCAATTGGGTTTATCTGTGCATGCACGCACTACATTTATCAAGTAGGCTTGATATTCTTTCGCTCTCCGATTGCTAGATTGCTCATGTCTGCTTTCAGCAATAACATAGCTGCTTTTTCTGCACACAAGAATATTGCATACCGGTTCCTGAGTCCTGCAAAGATTGCAGCGGCGATCGATATCACGGTGGCAGCAGACCCATGCGTCTTCACACGCCTATTCTTAATTTGGAGAGGTCTCAATGACGATGAACTCGGGAACTTTGCTGGCGCGGGCGAAAAGGAGGCAAATGCTCATAACTGGAGGGAGATGGTCGGTTGGTCGGAACACATGAAAGACCCGGCTTTGTTCCGTATCCTGGAACTTTCGATAATGGAAGTTTGACTCTCCAACTCGGACAACGGACATACCAACCTGCTACGACATATACTACGCCTCTTTTTGCTCGCTGGGTCGATCAATACCCTCCCCTCCCCCTCCCCTCTTAATAACACTCCTGCTGTATTAGCTTTGATTCTGCTTTCACTCTGTATGGTTGGCTGTAGCTGTAGCGCTTTTTCTCTTTATTTCTCACTTACAATCATGTTTTGTGACGTCACGCGTTCTTACCATTACCACTTATCATGGCTAAACCCACTGTCCCTCTGACCCCATCTCGACGCTCAAAGCGCTTCCAACCACTTGCAACGCCCGCAGGAAAGCCTACAGCTCAGTTCGACTGCTTTTGGGATGGGCAGCCGGTTTACAAGAGACCCGTCAACCCCGATCTCGACCTTCTCCAGGACGAGCGTGAGGAGCTATCAGAAGGAGACAGCGCCGTTCTTGAAACAGTGTTCTATCATGGAATATCTATGAAGACACAAAATACCAAGATATATCGCGGTGGAAAACAACATTCAAAACCGAAAAGGGCTGAGGAAACACGTCAAGTCTACCGCGTCGGTGACACCATCCTTATCGAGACTGACACGCTCTATCGAGTGAGACGGCCCCCCAGCGCTGCTGTTATTGTAGCGATGTGGGAGTGCAGGAGCAAGAATACGCCTCTAGGGCAATCAGACTCGCGCAAGATGAGGCTTCGAGTTCACTGGTTCCTACGACCTACCGAACTTGCCTCGATTCGTGCAAAACGCGAGCACACAGAGGTACGACCCTCCTGCGCTGAAAAATTCCCTAGCCAACCCACCTTTTTCAGAACGAGCTCTACTATAGTCTTGAGTCAAATGAGATCATTTTTCCCGAGGTAGTCGTTGCTCCTTGTTCTGTGTTCGGGCAAGGTACACAACATAGGCAAAAAATAAAACACAAGCCAAAAAACCCAGCACACTGCAGCGACGACGAGAGCGATGGAGATAGAGAGGAAGGAAATACTAATGAGGTCTTCTCTTGTAACCGGGCCGTCGACTCTTACCGCGGGCTCTTTTATGGCTTCCACTGGGATGCACATCGGAGATCCGTGTCCTCCCTTCCAGTGCCCGACGGCGAGGATATGTCGTGGGGCAGTGGAATACAATGGAATGTGGCAATCCGGGAACCCCGACAGACGAAGAAGCGGAGATTGGATGAAGATGGCAGTGGTGCAGAGTCGAAGGACGAGTATAAGATGTCTGACGATGAAGAAGATGAAGAAGATGAAATTCTTGATGCTGAAGAGGAGGAAGAGGAAGAGGGAGGCGGTGAGGATGCCCGGCAAGAAGGTTTGGATATGGAACCTCGGACGCCAAGTAAGAAACGAACCCGTCGCGGAACATCACCTCGTAAACCAACAACGACACCTCGAAAACGACTCAAGACATTCGCTCAGCCTACACCACATTCTAAGGCTGCCGCACGAAGACTACAAGCTTCACCATCCAAGAAGAAGCAGAAGTTCACCATCAGACCGCGTATGTTCCCCTCGGCAATGTCGGAACGGGGTCTGAAGAAGCTACCGAAGGACCCGTGGCTGCGCGCAATGCATATGTTACATGTTGGGAATCGACCAGATTCATTACCTTGTAGAGAAGCCGAATTCGAGAACGTGTTGAGGTGCGTGGGTGAGTTGCTCGAGGAAGGGAGCGGGGGATGCGTTTGTGGGTACACATTCAGGCTCTCTTCCTACTCAGCTCTCAGACGGCACCTTTCAGATATTTCTGGTGTGCCTGGGACAGGCAAGACTGCGACTGTGCACTCCATCGTGGCAGAGCTAAAGAGGATGGCAGAGAACAGCGTGAGTTAACAGCCATACTCTATTACTTCGGAGTACACTTGTATTAACACTGTTTCGGGCAGGAAATAAACCCATTTACATTTGTTGAAATTAATGGCCTTCGGTTACCAGAGCCGTCTGCTGCGTACAGTTTATTGTGGGAGACGGTATCCGGTCATGACGTGTCGAAAGATGGCCACCTTAACATTTCCTCGAAAGAAAGCTTGAAGGCGCTCACCCATTACTTCAGCGGTGGAGCAGGGCGCGGGCCTGGCGGCCATGCATGGTATGGCTTTCCTTTAGATTATTTGAGTGTCATCAACGCTCATGACATCGCCGGCGAATAGTATTGTTCTGATGGACGAGCTGGACCAACTTGTGACACACAAACAAGACGTGGTCTACAACTTTTTCAACTGGCCCACTCTAGCAGGAAGCAAGCTGGTCGTTATTGCAGTGGCAAACACGATGGATCTACCTGAAAGAGTAATGAATGGACGAGTAAGGAGTCGCTTAGGTATATCTCAATTTGGATCCTTTTGGAATGCTCAACAACCATTTTCGCCAAACAGGGATGATTCGAATCAATTTTCAGCCTTACACTCGCACCCAACTCGAAACAATTGTCCGTGCTCGACTCACTTCTGCTAAAGAAAGTTTGGATCAAGACAGCCAAGATGTCATCGAGGAACGTGCAATCACAATGGCGTCCATGAAGGTTAGTGGTATTAGCGGCGACGCGCGCAGAGTCCTAGATATATGCAGGTAATTGTGAACTTGCACCCACTTGGGGCAATTCTGGGCTAAGGATTAAATCCACAGGCGGACGGTTGAGCTCGCACAGCCTGGGAAGAGAATAGCGTCCATAAAAGATGTCCAGGAGGTATTCCGTGTCATGCAGCACAACCCCATCACGGCATATCTGCAGGATTGTAGTTTTCATGAACGGCTAATGCTTGCTTCACTTGTCAAGTGCATAAAACGTGAGGGTATTGACGAGATCAAGTGGAGCGAGGTAAGATCTCCCCCCAATTAACATAATCCCAACCTAAATGTTCAATAATCAGATCCGCCATCAACACCTGATTTATATGAACGTTATCCCCTCTGATAATGATCCAAAAACAAAACCGACATTGAACGAGCTGCTCATGGTGAGAGACTCGCTATCAGCTTCTCGGGCTGTCATTGTGGAGGAAGGAGCTACTGTAGCGCGTAAATCTGAGGATGAAAGAAGGGTTTTATTGAACATTGAGCAGGGTGAGGTGGAACGAGTACTCAGTGATGTTGGGGGGCAGACATGGCGAAACATTCTCTGTTCTTAGTCTTGAAACCATGAAATTTCCCTTGACGCATTTTTGAAGAAGTCCCTGGCTTAGATAAGAATTTTCGGTGGGCTCTTTGCTTCTATACGCTAAATATGTCCGAATCCCCCCTCCTCATGTCCGCGGGTGCTATGCCCCAAAGACATCTGTTTTTTGAATCCGACCTCTAAAAATTAAAAGATTCCCTAAAAATTCCCCACAACTTACTTGTACTATCGTCCCAGGCATATACCACTAAGATTCCTTATTTAGTGATCTGCTGACCCTCCAGAAGCTGGGCCGAGCTGGGCTTTATAGCCACGGCCTTCGAGCCTTTTGGGCTCAGCTCACTGGAAAGCCCCAGACCAGTGGGCCTTTGTGTGATGAAAGAAGCTTATAGTATATATATATGTAGTAAGTGTGATCTGTAAATTTCTTTGTATCTCAAGTATGTTGATTGAGGTCTTTCCTTCCATCCGCCCAGGTTTCCCATGTCACAGCCGGCGCGAGTGTCACGTATCACGTGTGGCTACCCCAAATGCCACCCAATTTAGCTCACAGGTGTTGTCTCTAGTCATCACCATGCCCAAGCTGTCCGAGTAGTAAGTAAAAGGGGTCTCTTTCTTGGTGCTTTTCTGATATTTTAACCCTATGTAATAGTGAATTATCGCGCGAAGCCAATATTGCGCGTAACCGCGCCATAATGGAAGGGCTTGAGATTAAACAAGCTGGCTTGCACCTGGGTATGCCAGCAAAGTCAAAGAACGTTGCCAAACCCGTGCAGCCGGTTAAAAAGAAACCTAAGACAAACGAAGCTGAAGCGCCTAGGCGACAGTCTGCTAGGCTGAGGAAGGTCGTGATAGATCCAAACGAAAGCCCCAGAGCAAAACGCAAACGTGAGGTACGAGACCATCATGCCACAGCTTCATTATTTATCAAAGCTCGTTCATAGGTCCAGGAAGAGGAATTTCGCATTACGAAGGAGGAAGAACGGTTGGTCGCGGAAGAGGAAGCCCGTGCTACCAAACGACCGCGCCACGAAGACCTGGCCTTACGTAGACTTGCTGAACAGGACCCGGAGGATATCTCCACGCTGAACTCCACACTCCAAACGGTTATTGCCCAGACTCACGCTCGCCGCATTGGGGAGTTCGATGCCTTTGTGTACGATGGGGATCAAGACAAACGTGAAGCGCGTGAGGTCGAAGGATTGAGAACGAAACTGCAGTCACTAAAGGTGATTGCTCGAGCAAAAGTAAATCAAAATCGGATATACAGCGCTGCCTATCATCCGGAGGTCACCAAGGACTTGGTGTTTTTTGGAGGTATGCACCCCCTTGTGGTTGAGGTATTACTGTCTGACTAGGCGCCATAGACAAACATGGTGAATTAGGTATATGGGACGCGAGGGCCCCTCCAGAAGAAACTGCGGATGGAGACGGTGATGTTGAAATTGACAATAGTGAAGGTGGCAGGTATTGGCGCTTGCAGCTACATTGGCCGGCTACTTCAAAGTCCTCTATATCGTGTATTAAGTTCAATCCAGTGGATGCACATAGTGTGGGTGTCCATATTCATTGCATTTTTGTCGCTTCCGTACTGAAGGTTGTTCAGGTGTATACTACTTCATATGACTGCACCATCCGTAGTCTATCCTTTGTCACTGAAGTCGCACAAGAAGTATACGCAAGCCAGGACCGAGTCCTTATCACACATATGGATATAACGCCCTCGGGACATGAGATGTGGATTTCGGATGGCCTTGGTGGTGCGACACATCTTGACGTTCGAGAGGGCAAGTCTAAAGCTCGACGCTATGGACTGTCTGACAATAAGATCGGATGTGTTAGTATAAACCCAACACGTCCTCACTTCATCCTGACGGCCAGTAATAATCGCACCCTCAGGTCAGATTTTCGTCAACCCTGTGATCATTTATTGCTTAATCCTCCGTATCCAGGATTTGGGATGTCAGAAAACTGCAAACAATATCCGAACTTTCCGATTCAATGCCATTAACCCCACCAGCGTCATCTCCGGGAAGAGAGGGCTCTATATCTATCGATCGATCCTTGGTTGAATTTGATAATGACATCGTCACTGAATTCGTCAACTCGAGGAAAGGCTCAGGTGTTATGCGTGCGGAGTGGCCTCATGACAAATCCGCCAGCTCAGCCTACTGGGATGCCCGAGGGAGGCAGATTGTCAGCACGAGTTACGACGACACCTTGCGCCGTAAGAAGTTAGATTGGTCGGAGTGGACGAGGTGATCGCTGATCCTATATTTTCGTAGTGTGGGACCTCGAAAGTTCAACGATGAATAGCTCTCAACCTTTCAAAGCTTTTAGACCATTCAGCCGCATTAGGCATGACTGCCAAACGGTGTGTTTACCATGCAATGCGAGATGACCATTTTCTGAGGCTTTACCAGGGTCGATGGGTTACTATTCTACGAGCTCAATGGAGCCCAAACCCCGACGCATATCCCCATCTTACTGTACGTCCTACCGTGGTTAACATCAGTGCTCTCACTGACACGGCCGCTCAGATTGGAAACATGAAGCACTCTTTGGATATATTCTCTGGCAAAGGAGACCTCCTGGCACGGTTGTCCGATCCCTCTCGGTGAGCCCCCCTTGGCATCCATTGGTGACTGCTTACCCACCAGTCCGTTCTAGCATTACTGCAGTCCAAGCTGTTACAGTGCTCACACCCTACTATTGTTGAACGGGCAGCGAGTGGTAATGGGAGTGGGCGATGTGTGCTGTGGGCACCTGCTGATGTCGGACATTCTTGATATTACATAGGATCCTATACACGCGCTCTCGTTGTACATAATCCATGGTGAACATGAGACTAAGTGTTATCTCGAATACCACTGACCGATGACGAGTTACGATGACTGGGGTCTCCCCTTGCCGTGAAGCTAGGCCACAGGTGAGCTGAGTCAGGCTGACACCATTCAAGATGCTCGTTTCTTGTCTCTACATAAAAAAAAATAACAAGAAATTTGTATATATAGGATCATCGAACATTCCCAGCCGTCCGACGAAATCTACTATTACAAGGTGATACAAAGTTAACGAACCCAAGCCCAGGATACCAATACTCTATCCTTAGTCTGCGTACATATCATCCCAATCCATCTCAGATTCTGCCAAGGATCGCTCTGCATCGGGGGTTGTCTTTGATACTAGTGCCGAGACTGCATTTGCAGAAGTGGGAGGTATCGGGTTCTCGTTCTCCCGAACAATATCCCACAAATCGTCATCATCCATATCCATCTCATCAACCCTTGTGGAAGGCAACTCTGGACTGATCATGTACCTTGCTTGGCGCTGCAGACGATTGTTTCGCTACGTCTTCTAGAGCTGCCCACATCTCCTCGTCATCAGGATCTACTGGTTGTGAATGCGACTTTTGCGGTGGTTGCTGTTGCAGGGCAGTCGCCGCCTCCGATTCTTTCCAGAAGTTTTCGTCTTCATCATCATCAGGCACCATCCTCTTCTTTGTAGCTGTGGTTGTTATGGAGGCTGTTGGCCTAGAAGCGTTGCCAGGTTTAGACTTTGAGGAAGTAGAAGTACTGAAAAGGTCGTCGTTATTATCTGGGAAATTGGTGCCATTGTCTGGTGGGTGGGAAGAAGTTGGCAGTTGACCGAATTGATCCCAGTCGGTATCTGGCTCAGAGGACGGCGGGTGGGGCTTCGAAGGCCGCTCAGAGCTGTGGCCGCGGAGTGGTTGAGTGGTACTGTTGCTAGCTGTAGCATCGTCGTCCGCTTGGTCCTGGTCCTGGTCTGAGTCGAGATCTAACACGGTATCGTGCTCGCGTGTTTTTCCATGTGCTTCGTCTCTCCAAACAGACAGTGCCACCTAGAGGAAAAGGTGCGGAGTTAAGGCATAGGCTATGAAGATCAAATGCCTGAGGTGTACCTGCATCCGTTTGCTATGACATAGCTTTTCTATTCGTACCACAGTGTCCCGAAATTTGGTCTTGGGATACAGTTTGTGTGTCCAAAAGTGATAGATACGCATAAGCCGTGTAAGATCCTCGGCCTTGTAATGCTTTATTCAAGAAGCCAGGGCATTCATCCAAGAGAAACGTACCTCGCGTCCTTTCCCTTTTGCCTTGAAGTACTTCAGCTCGTCGATCAGGTCGGGGAACCCAGTAGCACCAAGTAGCAGATTTTCATTTAAGAGCATGGGTTTCCGTCGCTTCTTGGTGTCCTTCTCTTTACTTCTGTCGTCGGGGCCCTGATTCCCGCTGGCACCAGCATCACGAGCGGGTGAGCTAGAGGGCATGACGGGATGGGGAGTCAATGGCATGTTCCTCCTATGCCTTGCCTCTGCCTCTCTTTCCATGGCGTCTACATCTAGTGCCTCAATCCGCTTGAAGCTCAGCCCTTCATCGTTCTCCGCATCTGCAAACAAGGCTTCGACGTCATCGTCCATGGCGGGTGCGGGCGGAGGAGCTTTGATCACGTCCCTTCTCAGTCCACCGGTTTGTTCGTCCTCGGAGTCGGATAAGAAGAGCGCCCGAGTCTTTTGCCGCTTGGATGGTCTGTGAACATCGTCGTCCTGGCGGGGGCTCGGGTCGGCAGGCGCGTCCCAGATATTTTCGAGGGAGGCCATCCAAAGGACGCGTTATTTTGGTGTGTTTGTGCATGACGAGTTCTATGGCAAACGCTCCCGTCGTTGAGGACGGCATCGGGTACTGGGCCTCGCAGCCAGCTACCTACGACGGTGTTCTAGGTACGCACCTCGCAATCCTGTCTTTTCGAACATCCAATCATCTGTGGACCACAGGTGGATTCGGCACGGGGGTGATTACGCCGCACTTGCTTCCCAAGAAAACGCTATTGACCGACCCTTCCATCAGTCGCTACCGCGTATAGAGACCCTCGGATCGCGCCTTTTCCTCCTGCATCTCTATCCAGGCCTTTCCACCGTGCCATCCGCATTCCGATCTCTCAATCCCACTTCCCCGACCAAACGCATCCGCGCACTCGACATCGGCGCCGGCATCGGTCGCATAACATCCGACACCCTCCTCCATCTTGTGGATGATGTGGTCCTTCTCGAGCCCGTGGCATCCTTTGTAGAAGAAGCGCTTGCGAGAGGACGGGCAAGCACCGATCCTTCTACACCTGAACATCTCAAGTGGAGGGGTATTGCCGAGCGGACAAAAAGTGTAACATTTCTTCAAGGGACAGTACAAGACTTTGACCCTCTGAACCCACACCGTGTGCACTTCTTGGACCGGATAGGCTATGAACCTGCCCAACCCCAGGACGAGATCGGCATGGGTTTCGACGTGATCTGGTGTCAGTGGTGTTTGGGCCACTCTACTAATGAGGATCTAGTAAATTTTTTCAAACGGTGCAAGGCTGCACTGAAGGATAGTGATCAAGGGAATAGCGTGATTATAGTCAAAGAGAATTGCTGCGCTGAAGTGGACGGA
Source organism: Lepiota venenata (assembly GCA_004296355.1). Lineage (NCBI taxonomy): Eukaryota > Fungi > Basidiomycota > Agaricomycetes > Agaricales > Agaricaceae > Lepiota > Lepiota venenata. The sequence continues at coordinate 2,111,161 of RCFS01000003.1, forward strand.
CAGGCAACTATAACATTCGATGAGGAAGACTCCAGTCTGACGAGGCGAGCAGCTATCTCCCTGCTAAAATCCCAGGTACTCACAAACTAAATTTCTTAGATCAGACAAGACATGGAAAATATTATTTGAACGGGCAGGGCTTTCTCTCGTCCAGGAAAAAGTCCAGGAGGGTTTGCCTCATGGACTATATGTTGTGAAAATGTACACTCTAACTGCATATTCCCGCGTTCAAGGCACTCTGACAGTACTGCTTACAGGTACGCTTTGCGATAAATTCCGCATCAAAGTCCAGCTCGGTCATTGTCACAACAGATTATACAATTACAATGCAGGTGATTATGTTACCGCAAAGGTCACAGCGAGATAAGGGAGAAAAAATCGGACATCGGCTCTACTTGGGTCGTGAATGAATGAAAGGAAAAGCTAAACGAAGCGTTAGGGTCATCTATTGAACTGAGTGGATTTGACCAGTTCGATAAGCGTTCGCAGCAGCCATTCCGCTTGCGACAATAGCATCACTGAGGCTATGCCTCATATGGAGAATGTCCTGCCGTTCTTTCAGCGCAGGGAATTGTCTAGCCAATTCGTTGAGATGGGGCCAGTTCTCATCAGATGTGGCACCAGGTGAGTGTGGCTAACTTAAGCTTATGTGGGCGATGGAAGGATACTTGGTGAGGGTGTTGGAACGGACTCCGAGGAATGTTGGCGTTCCTAGTGGCCTGGGCAGTGTAGTGGGCGAGAAGGGGAGACGTAGCCCCATAGAAAGCCTCCAAGCGACGGGCAAACACCTCCTGTGACGGAGAATAAAAAGCTTGATCGGCAAAGGGGGGAAACTAGAGGAGGTCGATGGACTACTCACAGGGTTATCATCGGGGCGTTTAGCGAGGGGCTCCCCCGTCTCGTCATCAAATCCATCTACCTTTGGACGGTTATAGGACATGTTATAAACACGACCCGAAGGCATATGGACCCAACGGTCAGATATCCGGCTGAGAATCACATCATCCGGAACGTCAATATTTACAACGAGTGTCAGTGGCGTATTGTGCTGTCTAGTGTGCGAGTAGTAGTTATTCAGACAGTGAACATGAGCATGTCCGCCACAAAACTCACTTGAGGTGTGCATCCAGGAGTTTACCCTGGCCCAACGTTCTGGGGAAACCGTCCAAGATCCAATTCTGCGAAGGATAAGAGCCGTGAGCATAATCATCGACCGACATCGTTTGCACATACCTTATTTTTCAGAGCGTCTAATTTAGTTGTCACAACCCTCAATACCACCTCATCGGGCAACAAGCCACCCCCCGCAACGATCTTCTCTGCCTCCCGCCCGATATCAGTCTTCTGGGCAATATGCTGGCGCAGGAGGTCACCCGTTGACACTGCAACAAGATCATACTTCTTCACCAAGCGCTGCACCAGCGTCCCCTTGCCGGCACCGGGTTTGCCAAACATAATCATGCGGAGGAAGCGAGACGGGTTCTGGCTATCGAGCTCGTCTAGGGTGCCACTGCTAACATGATTACCGATGGGTCCGCTGATCGTGTGAGGTGCCCTTGGTGTCGTGTGATTCTTACGGAGGGTATCGAGGAAAACAGCTTGTTGAACAGGTGAGGAGGTGGTGAGGGCCCGTCGCGTGACTCGGGTGGCAGCAGTGCGGGAAGTGCTAGCTGCAGATGCGCCAGTGTGGGAATGTCGTGCGGCAATCCGCAGGCCATTGACTGCTGTAGGTTGCATCGGTGTAGGGGGCGGAGTAGGTTCGAGATGACAAAGTGTGAAAAAGGGAGAGGTCCTAAGCAAGTATCAAGGGAGCGTCCGGGACGGGAAAACGTAATGGAGGGAGACTGTTTTGTGCTTTTTTAAAGTCTATCCCCGAAGCTATATCCACAGCAATGGCACTAGATCCACTCGGGGCGCAAATATCAGTTCTAAAAGTCGTTCGAGACCGGTGAGGGGACTGGATCAAGCGAGTGAGCCTTCGGTGGGTGTCGGAAGCGCGACCCTGCCACCCCGCCCCACACAGAGTCGGACAATGGTGCGGACCTCCGCTGCCACCTTCAATTCCCACCGACAGTGAACATTCACACCATATGTACTACGCGATCCGTCACCCCACATTGGGTACCGGTCAATAAAATTTATCTAGGCTGTTACCCATGCCCACGATCGCACCCCACCCCTCATGAACCAGGTCCTATCCCTGCCTCTTTGGCATCCATGCTGCTGCTTTGACTATTACCACGCCATCCAATCAGCTCCCGCATCCGCCTGACTCCAACCACACCCCGGATCCCACTTCTAGAATCCAGAGCTACCATAATGGCATCCGCAACGTGGTCTACATGGATCGGGGGTGTTTCCAATGCGTTCGCCACTGATTCAAGCACAGAAGAGGCCGTGGCCCCTGAATTCGTTGATCCTGATAATTTGGTTCCCATTGTTGCTGGACTGAAGCTTTCTGCTCCTGATACTTTTGACGCCGCTGCTCCTACTCCTGTCCCTGCCTGGTTCTCCCCATGGGGAAACAATGATCCTACTGATCGGAGAATACTCGACGGCGTTGGTAGACTCCGAGATGCTTTGGCGTGAAGTGTAGCCGAAAGGTCAAACAAAACTGCCGCAGGTGTTGTAAGGGGGCGTTCATGAGCATGATATACGAGGCCTGTAAGACCAAGAAGGTGCAGGCAGCAATCCCACAAAGGCCAAGGTCCCCGGGGTGTATTAAACGCATGGGTTTGATGTATAAGGAGAAGTCAAGCACAACCGAGTTGGCAGGAATCACAGGATTAGTCCAGTCAAATAAAGGCATTGTTAGACTGAGCGAGGTACACGGAAGCGAAGCGGGTAGAGGGGGAGAGGAGAAAGGAAACATGGTGAAACTTACTTGGACGGATATAGACACCCCGGTAGTCAGTATTAACCACCATCATTTCCTCAATACTTCGTTCAGCTTCCCGCTTCGTTTCAATATATCGAGCAGGGATCACGGGGCGAAAGATATCTTCTGCAGATATGTATACAAATGGTCGCGGAACGTTAGAAACTGCACTGTTGCGCGGCATTGATGACATGAAAGCCTCGCAAACTCGCAGTGCTGTATTAACGCAATCGAGGCATGAGCATGTGGCAAGTGTGAGTTATAAAGTCGAAAATTGTTTCATGTTTCCGAGGATCGTCATGTGATTTGGATGGGATATGCGGTGATTAAATTGGTCAGTTGGGCTTGAAGACGAAAATACGCCAAAAATAGAGACAGAAAAACACGGAGGAAGAAACCAACGCTCACCAGAATCTCGGTTGATAGTCTCATACGTGACCCCTCTCTTCTCTGGAGTGTGCTTCTCAAGAGGATTTCCTCCTTCCCCGCGAGTAGCAATGCTCTGGAAGAAGCTGCTAAGCAGCCGAGGAACGTCCCCAGACCTCACAGCATGCTTGTACGCCCCGCTTGGCCCTTCGAAAAGGGTGCCTAGCGTATGCACTACCCCACATACACCCGGAAATAGGTGGGAAAAACTCTCGGGATGGAGCGCATCGCCTTTTTCCCAAACTACCTGAGTGTGGATGAGTTAGCGCTGTGGCCTAACTGAGTGAAGCGAAGATGCAAGCAAGAATCAACACTTTGAAAGGCAAAGCTGCAAGGCGAAACGAAGGAAATGAATGCCGTCACAAGGTGTCTTCGATACATGAGTCCATAAACTCAAGTGGATGCGCAAAGATACACATGTACGCGCATGGAACAGGTATGTTCACCGCGCATCGCAGCGACGCGAAGGCGTAAAGCAGCAAGTGGCGCAGACATAGAACGAACGGCAGGGCATAAGCGAACGGCCACCAGCCTCATGTTATAATTGGGATTAAACCGAAGCATAAAATAGAACGAAATCTTGGAGCATGCGCGCCAGGTTTCATGCACACTTGTGCTTAATAGAACGACAGGTGGAGGACAGGTTGGGAACGCCAAGCTGTAAATTTTTACTCCTTGGTAGGAGAAGGAGAGAAGTATGTCGTAACAACCTTGTTGACCCATGCTGGAGTATGGCCCTTGGCTGTGCCGTATGGTTTACCAGATGAACTAGAAGCAAAAACACGCGGCGGAACGAGTTAAGCAGCGAGAAGTCGTAGAAACCAGTCGTCAGCATGCTGCTGGCCTGCGACGCCGAACACAGTGCTGCCAGCGGACTCACCTAACACTGACGGCTTGTATTCCTCGCGCCACAGCCGCCTTGCACACTGCTGAACCTACGAGATGGGAGGTTACTAGTGTCATTCGTGGAGAAGTAGAACGCGGTGTGTACCAATGAATCCATTCCCTCCCACCACGAGGATTCGTCGCAGCGCACAATTCATCTTCTTCTGGCAAATCTCGTCGATTTTGGATAGTAAAGGGGGTGTTCGAAGCTAGAAAACGAGTTCGTTTGAGCCGGAGTACATGGATCAGCGGTTGAAGCGCGTGTGCCTGAGGTCACACACCAACAAGTACAGTACAGCTCGGAAGTTCATGATCATTTGCGGCAACACGTTATATATGTACATGATTCGGGCACAACTGTGATACATGAGATTGGAAATAAAGTCTACAAAACCAAACTCGAGAAATAGGAATATAGAAGGCTCTAGGAGCTCAAAGATCACGGTAGCAAAACAGCTTATTCAAGAGGGATATATCTAAGGGTGTACTTATAGGAACAATCTACCGCCAGCGGATGTCAGCAGTTTCATATCTTGACCGTGAGTGATTATCTCTCATGTCGTTCATTGGCATCAAGCCAAGTCATGAATCCGGCTCCAGGCAAGGGAATCTTTGGAGAGTGGAATAAAGCACGGTGCGCGAGATATAACGATAGGACGCGTTTATTAGACGAACTTCCATTTGACTGGGAAGAGCCGGTAAGAATCTTTGATGTTGACACAGGGTTAAATTAATACATACTAGGTACTTCGCCTTCGTCGTATGTGGCGATCTGCTTGAATGCGCCACGCGAAAGGTCGATGGACTTGCTATTCCTGCAGGTGGGACATGCATCTTTAACAGTGACAGTGACTTGCTATGGGTAACGAGTCAAACGCAAGCTCCATGATGAGCGGGATTGTTGACTACCTTATTGTTCTCGGTGTTTGTAATTTGAATGCGCCTGTTACAGTAGCGAGACCTTTTACCAGTATCTCCGTAAAGAGCAGAGTCTTGATGACAAAAAGTTCACAAAAAGGCAACGTTTGACAATAGAACTTGACTGACCTAGAGCAGCGATGAATTCGGAATCTGAGTGCTTCTCTCCACAGGCTCCGGCAGTTGCCGCCCTGGAAATACCAGGTGGCACTATAAAGATAGCATAAGAGTCTACTTTCCAGCGCAAGCCAGACAGGAAACATACAAGCCACCAGTTTGAACGCCGGGATCACTCTGAGTGATCCTGACAGATCCCTTGTTAGTCTGTGGGACCTCGTCGTCTCCGTCGTCTCCGTTTTCTTCATCCGAGTTGTCTCCATCGTCTGCATTCTCACTGTCGTCTTCATCTGCCTCAGCACAGGCGCTTTCAGACCTGCCCGAGACGTAGACGGAGGCCGGTGTCGAGGGTGTGCATCCTAACTCATGCGTGTTGCTACAGTCAAGGGGATCATAGTGTGCCTTTTTTTAAAAAAAAAAAAAAAGAGGGGTGAGGATGCATTGCATAGTTTTGCCGTAGAGTGACATACTCCAAGCTCGGCGGATGCCCGACCAGCAAGAGGGTCACCGCCCCGAGGGACGACAAGACCAGTAACGATCGAGGCAGCGAGGATGATGAGGGCTGGAAGAGAAACGAAGGCAACCATTGCTCTGAGGGAGTGGGCTGGGGGGGAAACCCAGGGGAATCTGGGGGCATATATATAAAGAAATGGGAGATGAGGTTCTGATGGAAAAAGGGCGAGATATGAGCGCACGGCACGAGGAGAACAAAGGGTTCGTCGTTGGGTTTTGGAAGAACATAATAATAATCTCTAGCTCTATGAATAGAATACACGTTCTGCCTCCATTCGGTCTAGATTGGTTGTGTCGTGCAAATGAATAATTAAATAATTACTTAGCAACCAGCCCCTGTGCACGTTCAGATTTTCCGGGAATCCCAGGCCACGTCTGCTGCCTTCCATTAGCCTTTCCGTATCGCTTGGCCCAAGGAGCTGTCCTCTCGACAATTCCGAGCGGATCCTCGGGGTGTAGCACTGGGCAAAGGGCCATCAGGCATCTCGAGCCCCGCAGAAGCAGTTGAAGCCTCGATTTCCACCTTCCTTTTTTGTTTGGTTTCCCTCATGCGGTCCAAATACCGGCCAACGCCGGCTCACACCCCGTGGCCTGTGTCTCCCCCCCCGTAGTCACCACAACTTCCTTTGTAGCAGACCGTAAGATGAGTGCGTGCCGCGTCCCACAAATGCTTTGCCCTAGCTCACACCTCTCTGTCCTCCTTAGACAACAATTCCAACCCCTTCGCGTCCACCCACTCGCTAGAGACGAACCCGTTCGACGACCCTCCGCAGCAGCAATCCAGACTTGAAGATATCCAGCGCAGAGAGGCCGATCTTGAACGGAGAGAGTCCGAGCTCAACCGAAAAGCTGAACATATCCGCAAACATGGCAGAAATAACTGGCCATTCTGTCAGTTGTCTGGTGCATAATAAACCTATATGATCCTCATCACCCATACCTCTTCCAGTCTTCCCCCTCATCTACCATTCCATTCCAGACGAAATTCCCGAAGCTTCGCGGTCGCTCATCACCCGATTGTATCAACTATGGCTAGTCCTCCTGGGCACGTTGATCGTGAACATGGTAGCATGCATCTTCGTCTTTTTCTCCGATTCGAAGGACGGCGGCAGTGATCTGGGTGCCAGCATAGGGTAAAGTGGTCTGTTAGCATTCGCCATGGGTTCAGAATCCAATCTACCCTCCTTCAGTTATATATTCTTCATATCAATTCCCTCCTTCCTCCTCTGGTATCGGTACGCTCCCTTCCCCTCTTTGTCCGAACTTTCTCTTTAATCACAAACCCAGACCCATCTATAATGGATATATGAAGGCGAGCAATGTATCTCCACGAAGCTAACGTCTTGTGCTGACTTGGCTTGATTGCAGGAGCAGGCACTCTACTTCTGTGAGCCAGCCGACTAGACCCCGCACCTGAATTAAATCTCTCTACACCCACAGACCTATACTTCTTTTTTGGGGGGTTCCATCTTCTCTTTAGTGCCTATATGTAAGCCCATCGGCTAATCTTTCTCCTGAATGTCCTCATTTCCCGCTACACAGGATTATTGGCATCCCCAGGTACGCACCAAGTCCGAGGCAAAAGTCCCTCGCTCATTTCCAATCTAGTACTGGCTCTGCGGGTCTCATCCAAACCATCCGAATGTTCACCGGACACCACCTGGTTGCTGCTATCCTCGGAACTGTAGCTACCGTTGGTTGGACAATTCAAGGACTTGGCAATGCATATTATTATCGTCAGGCAAGTTCTTCATCTGATTGCTCCAACAAATAGGTTCCCTGACAACCATCCGCACTTGAAGATATATCAGCACAACAGTGCTGCGGGGCATACCATGGAAAAGGTCAGTGTTATCCCTGCCCTCGCCCTGGGCCCAGCGGCCATTGGCATGACTCAGCTAACTTCCATCTGTCCAGGCCAAGGCAGAATTGGCCACACATGGGGCGAAAGCGTATTTCACACGAGGTTGAAGTGTAATATATCTTGACCTTAGTCTACGTGACGATCACGTCGAAGCTTGTTGCAATTACGCCTTTATGCTACCTGTATTCTTCTGTATCATAAGGCACTGGAGAAGGGTTTGTTTACAGGGCTCACACCAGTGGTCTTTACGAGGTTGCTGAAATGCGAGGTTCTCCAGCCGATAAAAGCGTGTTAAAACTAAATTATATAACGAGAAGGGAAGGCGTGCATATGGAGATGAGCTAGTCGGTTAAACTTTCTCTGGAACGACATAAAGCTATGCCAGAATGAGGAACGCAAGGGCAAAAACACCGGGGTGGCAATACTGAAAGCGCTGACCGAGTTTTGTTTGCCAAGGAGATCAGCTGGCGGATTCTGAGATAGGTAGCAAAAAAGAGGGCAAGTACTTGCCAACGCAGATTGTTGTAATGAGTAGAGTTATTTTCAAAAAACGGACTTCGTGCGCTTCCAGTGCCGATTTCATTCCCCATAGTTGTCAGATGGCTGTTCTAGGTACCGGAAGCCGGAAATTCTCAAGTTCTCTCGTATTCGACTTCTCGTTGACGAGATATGTTAGGTAGGTGGAAATGTTGTCTTTGTCGCCAAGCTGCTGTTCCCTTGAATAGACATGGAAATTAAGTGTCCCATGCCCATGCGTAAGTAGGCCTGATGGTCCCCGTGACAACTTTAGACAATGGACGTAACGCCGAGGCTAATGGTACATGAGTAGCCGGAAAAGACAATCAACGATTCAGTGTGCGCATAGCCTGACATAAAGCGGAGGACATAACAATGGACAATAAAAACTGCCTTTATGTGGAAATGAACAGTGCGCATATCGGAGTTTAAATTATTTGATCAAAAATGAAGGCTAGGCAGTGCGCCGTTTTCTCTAACCAACCATCTCATTAAGGTCAAGTTCCTCGTCGTCGTCCCTCTCGACGTCGCTGACATCTATAAAAGTCAAAAGCAGACATAAAAACTTATAAAAAATCATTTATATAACTCAAGCGGTTGTGTTGTTACCTCTTCCTGTGTGCGTGCCGTCCTTCCTTACCGCTCCGACCACCGTTCATGGATTCTCGCTCTCTAGTCGCAGAAAAAGTCCACAAAGCAGTAACGACCCTCAAATTTTCGTAAAACAAGTCAACCATGTCTTCGCCTGCCGTTCAACAGCCCGAGCCCGTTCAGGTCGTCGAGCCGACAATTCCTCCTGCTGTGCCAGTCCCAGCCCCTTACAACCCTCCTGCCGCCCAAACTTCTGTCTCGACTGCTCCATCTGCCTCTCTCTATGTTGGCGAGCTTGACCCCACCGTTACTGAGGCTATGCTCTTTGAAATCTTCAATATGATTGGTCCTGTTGCTAGGTACGTCCCCGTTGTCCTCGCCCAACGGCGACCTGAATATTTTCTAACTTTATCACTACTTGAAGTATCCGAGTTTGCCGCGATGCAGTCACTCGCCGCTCTCTTGGCTATGCCTATGTCAACTATCTCAATGCGGCTGATGGTTAGTATCTTAGCCTCGGTTTTAAGCGCCCAACTAGATTTTTGTTCTATATTCTCAGGTGAAAGGGCTCTCGAACAGCTCAACTATTCCTTGATCAAGAACCGTGCATGGTACATGCCAATATTTACGTTGTCCGAATTTGATGTTTGACGATCTTTTATATCAGCCGGATCATGTGGTCTCAGCGTGACCCCGCACTCCGTAAGACTGGTCAGGGCAATATTTTTATCAAGAACTTGGATGAGGCGATCGATAATAAGGTAATGTCTAGCAGATTCAGGCGCATACGTCTGAGCCCTGATTGTGCTTGTAGGCCCTTCATGACACCTTTGCTGCCTTTGGTAATGTCCTGTCCTGCAAAGTCGCCACTGATGAGCACGGTCGCTCCAAGGGCTATGGTTTCGTCCACTATGAGACCGCCGAAGCTGCCGAGAGTGCCATCAAGTCCGTCAATGGCATGCTACTTAACGACAAGAAAGTCTATGTTGGCCATCATATCTCTCGCAAGGCAAGTTTCCTGATACTTCGGTGTGGGTCAAGGGGCTGTGGCTCACGGCACTTATAGGAGCGTCAGTCCAAACTTGACGAAATGAAGGCTCAATTTACCAACCTCTACGTCAAGAATCTAGACCCGGAAGTTACGCAGGAGGAGTTTCTCGAGCTTTTCTCCAGATTCGGCAATGTTACCTCTGCCCTTGTTTCCACCGATGAGGAGGGTAGGAGCAAGGGTTTCGGCTTCGTTAACTTTGAGAATCACGAGGAGGCGCAGAAAGCAGTCGATGAGCTGCACGACACCGACCTCAAGTCCAAGAAACTTTTTGTCACTCGTGCTCAGAAGAAAGCCGAACGCGAGGAGGAACTCCGCCGTTCCTATGAACAAGCCAAAATCGAAAAGCTGTCGAAATACCAAGGCGTTAACCTCTACATCAAAAACTTGGAGGACGACTTTGATGACGACAAACTCCGTGCTGAGTTTGAGCCATTCGGTACCATCACGAGCTGCAAGGTTATGCGCGACGAGAAGGGTATCTCCAAGGGATTCGGCTTTGTGTGCTTCTCCTCCCCTGATGAGGCGACCAAGGCCGTTGCCGAGATGAACAACAAGATGATTGGAACGAAGCCACTGTATGTCTCGCTCGCTCAGCGACGCGAAGTTCGCAGGCAACAACTCGAAAGTCAGATTGCCCAACGTAACCAGATCAGGATGCAGCAAGCAGCAGCAGCGGGTCTTCCTGGTGGTTATATCAATGGTCCCATCTATTATCCCCCTGGACCCGGCTTCCCACCTCAAGGTCGTGGCATGATGGGTTATGGTCAACCCGGGATGATGCCTCGTCCTCGTTATCCCAATACACCAGCATCCGGCATGCCTCCCGTCCCTTCTTATGGCCAAGGCATGCCACCATATGGCATGTACCGTGGAGCACCCCGCCCACCCGTTGCTCGTGGACCTGGTTCCTCCCCAACCCACTCCAACGTCCCTATTCCCCGTGCTAATGGACCGCCTCCCAATGGCGCTGCTCCTCGCGGTCCCGCTCCCCATGGACCCCCTGCTCCTGTCCGTGCTCCTCCCCCACCTGGAGCCCCTGTTCCTGCCAATCGTCCTCCCCAGCCGGCCTACAAGCCTCAGCCTCATCCACAAGGCGGTGCTGCTCCTGTTCAACCTGCTCCGGTACCGGCGCCTCAACAAACCGGCTTGCCCAGTATCAAAGCTGAGCAGTTGGCCGCGGCTTCTCCTATGGAGCAAAAGCAAATGCTCGGTGAGGTCATCTATCTGAGGATTGCTGCGTAAGTTGTTCTGTTTGCTTGATCCTACCCCATCCCAATGCTGATTCTTCCCCCCCAGGACTCAACCCGAGCTTTCTGGCAAAATTACCGGCATGCTTCTGGAGATGGACAACAACGAGTTACTTGCCTTACTCGACTCGGAAGATGCAATGAATGCCAAAGTTCAGGAGGCGCTCACGGTTCTTCAGGAGTTTGCTAGCAAGGAACAGCAAGCTCAGTAATGAGGGCGGGATTTGTTGCTCTGGGCCACGGCGTGAATTACTATGGCCCGTCCACTCCTTTTTACCTATGCTTGTTGACAAGATGCTTCTGATTGATGCTGTTGTTGTATCTCCTGTTCCTGCACTTTCGCATCATCCTGCTCTGCTACGGCTGGTTTCTGGTATTCTTTAGTTTTGCGTAGAATGTTGGGGGTCGGCCGTTTCTTTGTGTGTACTTGAACTCCCAAGGAATAGAGGTATTACAACCGCTTGTCTTTTCTGAGTAGCGTTTCGACGCTGTGTGATCGGGAGTCACATGAATGACATGAATTGGTGGGTGCAGCAAAATCTAAGTCTGCTAGAGATACATGTATCTTGGTATTACTACAGATGTTACAGGATGTGCATATTACCAGAAATGCTTGGATGCATACACGATGTGAAGGTGGCTAGATTGACAAGTAGATGGGTAATACAGATCGCGCTGAGCGTCTTTGATGATTCGGTCGACCTGGGAGGGAGGAAGGACCGCGAGAGAGGAATAGGGGCTTGAGCGCGGGAAGGAACAGCTCATAGTCCATCCATTGTAGCTGACCAACGGTCAAAAGAATTTCATCTGTAAAATCAATTGAAAATGATGAGCGCCATGGAGTGAGAAGTTGAAGGGAGAGACAAGGCGAAAACTAGCCGGTCCGAGAAGTAAAGAAAAAAAAAGAAGTGGAGTATTGGGATGCCCGGACATGAATGTACCTTTTGGCCAAAAGCCAACCGGAATGTTTCCATCTTGCACCACGATTTTCTCAAACTGCCCGGTGGCGGAGAGAAGTTCTGAGAGACGTTCTGGGACGGTGATATCGATGTTTTGAAGACGTAGACAGGTCCGGTATGTTTCCCAGAGGGTGATCCATCCCCGTTGCTCACTTGTACTTGGATTTAGACTAGACAATGACGGTCCAGGAGAAGTGGGAGTGCTAAAGGGGAATTAGCAACAGGTGCAATACCATTGCCGGTGCGGAAACCGCTAGTGCTACTACCGGCACTAATCTCAAATGTAGCGCTTGGGATCGCGGCGAACGTGGAAGCCGGAGCGGACTGGGGCACTGAAAAATCAAAGTTCCCATTGATATTGCCCTGACTGGTGGCAGCAGAGGAGCTCATCGAGGCAGCGAGAAGCTGTGGATGTGATGCTGGGGCGGAGGGGGAAGAAGGTGTGCTGGGATTTGGACATGCGGGTGCAGCGACGGGAGCTGAAGCGGTGGAGAATATGGGATGCAAATTGGGCTCGATCAGAAGGACAAGACCACCGGGACGGAGAAGACGAGCGATCTCCTTCAGGAAACGAGGATAGTCCCGAATCTGCGTTTGCCATAAAAGGAGCAGAACATACGAAGATGAGAAGGAGGGAAAGGCAGTGGCGATTGCAGCGGAAGGGGAGATTTGAGGAAACAGTCTTGTGGTCAGTTGCACGGAAGCGGACATCGAGAGTGGCGGGGGGAGGGAATGAAACACGCACACCAGTATGCATCGAGCGGGCGTGAATCAGGTCAAAATGATTGTCTGGGTAAGGAATGGGCAGCTGGTCGAGGTCGCAAAGTTCGAAACTGAAGAGAGGAAGTCCGACATGTTCAGGACGGAAGTGGGGGAGGGGAAAAAGCTTACGTGCAGTTGGACGGGACCATCCTATGAAGTGTGTGTGCGTGTTTGGAGGAGAAACAGTGATGTTAGGTTGTCCAGCCGGCCGCACGACCATGAGGATGCGCAGGCGGAGGACTATTCGGTCTGGGTGGGATGAAGCAGAAGATGACTATACCTCGGCTGAATGGGGGCGAGATCGACCCCAATGACTTCTGCACGGGGAAATTCGTCGGCCATAGCAATAGCCCTGGACAAGGAGGTGAGTGATCTGAGAGTAAGGGACGTGATTGGTGGTAGATTACCAGAAGCCGCCACCAGTGCCCAGGTCGAGAACTAAGTTTTGGGGTGAGGTTGGAAAGGGCGGCAGGGATGAGCGTACCTCGACGCTGCTGGCCAAACTGAAGGGCTTCTCTGACAGGGCCTATGTAATTGTGGCCTTTGAAGACGAACTGGAGGAGCCGGTGGTGAAGCTCGGAACGCTGGGGGTGGGGTGGGGTGGGGTGGGGAGAAGGGTGAGAAGAGTGGTTGGCAGAGAGAGAGAGAGAGGGAACCAGGGAGGGATACCTTGACTTCATCCTGATCGACTGGGAGGAGATAGACCGAGTTGAGGGTGTTGATATTTCTGCCGTGGACGAGACGGAAGTAGTCTGAATCGTCCTCGCCGACATAAGCATAGCGCGAAGGATGGCCGTCGTCGGAGAGAGGCATGTGAGGCGGAGGGGAGGAAGAAGACTATGGCATAACTAGGTTAGTGACTGGAAGGTGCTGTTTGCCATTATCTCGCAGCTCGGATGAGAGAAGGGCAGAGGATGGAAAAAAAAAAAAAAAAAGAATATATCCAGGCTTATCCACTCTCCCGGGTCGCAGGTGACGTCATCATTCAATGCACATGCTTGACGTCCTCCACCACCACCGCCCACACACCCGCGCACACATCCTCTGGTCCTGGGCCACCGCCCTCCTGTCCGTCCTATATTCTCTTTCTTGCTCACACACTCTCTCACTCCTTTACGCGCAGCCTCCTCCTCCTCGCCGCCATCCTCGCCCTCTTCCCCCGCCTTCTCCTCTTCCTCGCCAGTCCCTATCCCCGCGCGTCCCTCTCCCACCTCGAGTCTTTCTCGTCCTCCATTCCGGCATATGGCTCGCCGCCCTTGCCCTCGCCCTCGTCCTCAATGTATGCGCCGCTCCCTCTCTCTCTCGAACCAACTCACCATCCTTTGTCTCACAGGTTCCTGACCCCGCCGCCCCGCAGAACTCTATTCTGCCAAGCCACCAGCCTCTCCTCGGCCCCATCACCGTGGCCGCTAACATATCCGCATTTCTAGCGTGGAACACGACCTCGATCGGCCCTCTGGCTTCCCTTGTCTTCGTCGGTTCCCTTGTCATCGGACTTTGGGGTCTATGGGTAGTATGTTACCTGCCCCTGACCCTTGTCCCATCTGCTCATATGACCATTTTTAACCCAGATCCTCTTTGCCGATTCTTCTTCCGTATCCAAAACAACTGGCGCCGACAAGCACACTTCCAGCTTCATCTTTGGAAATAGATCTGCTGCCTCGGTCATCAAGAAGGACAACAGGGAGCTGCGATAAGATCGCTGGGCTGCCCTTGCGTTAGTTATGAATTACACTTATCCCTACATACATATTCCCAAATCTAATCCTCACCGTCCGCCCCCTCCACCCATACCCATCATTTTAAACATATCTGACATGTTCGGCATCCCGCCGAGCCCGCCGAGCCCACCAAGACCACCGAGGCCATTGCCCATTTGAGCCATCATCCCTGTGTGTCTCACATTAGTCGAGGACTTCTGGTCAGAGTAGCCCTGACGTACGCTGCATCTCCTCCATGTCGAGTTGGTCCCCTCCTTGTCCTTGCATCATGGCTTTCATCATCTCTTGCATGCCCCCACCACTCCTTAGTTGACGCTGCATTTGCTGCAGCATACCCGGAGGCATCGCCCGCTGCAGTGCTTGTATCTGTGCTGGTGTAGGCATCCCATTCGCCCCGCGGCCTTTCCCGCCAGCCGCTTGCTGCATTTTCTGCATTGTTTGCAGCCTAATAATTCATTCTTAACAACAAAGAAAGGGGAAAAAAAAGAAAGCTTGCTATCAGCTCACCAGCCGTTCTTTCCACCTGCTTGTTTCGCCATATTAGCCATCATGCGGTACTGGCACAATAGCTCCTCTACTTCACGAACACTTGTCCCGCTTCCACGCGCCACACGCGTTATCCGCCATGTAAGGCCTATGGGCTTACCATCCTTACCCAGCTCCATGAATAGCGAGCCGTCGGAATCGAGCTCAGCTGCCGTCATACTATCGGTGATGTAGATCATACGCTTCATCCGTTGTGACCCTTCCTCGTCCGAGCCCTGGAGCAGTTCTTGGGGAAGACCTGGTATCATAGAGGCAATTTTACTTATGGGACCCCTGGAGCGAGAAGCCAGTCAAATTAATGAGATGGAGCGGAAAGCGATTTGGTACAGACATGTTCATGACGTTTTGAATCTGTTCACGCCAATCCCGGATGCTAAGTTTACCTTCTTCAAGCTTCTTCGCCATCTCCTTCTGCTTGTCGGGATTCTGGGTTGCGAGATCTTGCATGTGTTCCATCAGTCCCTGCATATCACCAAGTCCTAATAGCTTTGATATGAAAGGTTGAGGAGAAAAGCGGTCCAAATCGTGAAGGTGTTCTCCTACGCCGAGGAAGATGATCGGTGTTTTTGTTGCTGCGACACTATGGATTTAACTGTATATAAAATGAAGTAGCAGGAAGGGTAAAGGTAGCTTACGCCGAAATTGCACCTCCTCCCTTTGCATGACCATCCATCTTGGTAACGATTATAGCACCAAAGTCTGCGCTCTCCTTGAATGCTCGACTTTGCGCCTCTGCAGCCTGACCTATGATTGTATAGATTTATACCGCGCATTCCAATACACGCATGAAACAATAGACTTTTTTCACATACCAATACTAGCATCGAGGACCAGCACAGTCATATTCGGGTTCACTGCCTCCCCAATTTGCACCATCTCCTGGAATAGCTCGGACTCTTGTTTATGCCGGCCAGAGGTGTCCACAATGATGACCTCGAACCGCTCTTTTTTGAACTTGACAACGCCCTGCGCGGCAATGGCGACAGGGTCCGTTTCAGTATAAGAACCAAAGTAGGCAACTTTCGCCTTGGTGGCCGATTGACGAGTTTGGTCGAATGCGCCTGCACGGAAAGTATCGGCACAGACAATAGCAGATTTGAAGCCACGTCGTTGGTAATGCACAGCGAGTTTGGTGCAGGTTGTTGTTTTCCCGTTTCCCTGTGCTGCGGTCAGATGTTCTGCGGAAGGGAGATGGAATACGGCAGGAAGGGCATTACTTGGAGACCGACGAGCATAATGACATTGGTTTGACCCTTCTTGGGCTTGTAAGGCTCAACGCCTGGATCTACAAGAGCTACTAGCTCATCAAAGACCGCCTGGCCACTTGTGCGATTAGATAGGTGGAGAAGGATGTAGTGGAAGGCCGGCGGCACCTTTTGTATGAGGTGTTTACGATTCATTTCCTTCGCCTTGTCGCTTGCATGGCCCTCCAGCAATGCCTTGACCTTTTGCTTGACTTTGGCTCGTAGTGAAGCAACAAGCTTGACATTCACATCAGTCTCTAGCAGGGCAGCTGTTATTTCTTTGAGCATAGCATCGAGGACCTGGGTTTCGATCGAGCTTATAAGCATCTGCGATTGGCTGCAACCAAATGCCAATTTCACCTTCTCGTCCACGAGCGGTGCCCTGTTGAGCGATGATAACGCAGCATTGAGCCTGCGTCCTAGGTCAGCCAGAACCATAGCGTAACGGATGGGGGGGGGATCGAGGAAGTGTAGTGGTGGTGATGGGGTCAACGTTGCGTTCCGGATCCACCGGCCCGCCGGTCATCAGTTCGACCACCACCCAACATTTGGCAAATGGCCAGCGACTCTGAAGATGACGCCCTCGAGGAGCTCGAGTTTGAAGCCGAGGATGATGAAGATGAAAATCCCTATGATTGACGCACCGGACGATGTGACGGAGGACGGGGAGGAGGTACGTGTTCTGGATCTTCCGGTATCCTTGTCTGACATCCGGACATTGTATTCTTAATTCAGCTAACTGTATCTCTACTTCTCTAGGAATCTTCGGAAGATGAGTATGACGATGCGGATGAGGACGAAGATGAAGATGAGGATGAAGAACTCGCTAGTGGAGGGATGTCCATGGACGTAGAAGTCTCTGAGGCATCGGTCCCAGTTTCGACGACGGGGCCTGCTAATATTTCCCAACATGAAGCCAAGGGCATCCCCGTACCCCCAGCTATCACGGGTGAGCTTCTTCTACTCTCACATAGCTCATGTACTGAGGAAGGAACCACTCAGGATCTTCTCAACCGACACGGAAACGTTCACCTTCCCCCGCTGCACGGCGCCGCCAGGCTCTCCGGTACCAGCTCGGCCCCAATATACCATTCCCAAAATCCTTTACTGTAGAGGCGATATGCGCTCTGCCACACCCAGGTCCAGTCCACTCCCTGGCTTCTTCTCCATGCATGTCGCATCTCCTCACAGGCGCAGACGACGGTTACATACGTGACTATGACATATTCACTGCTCTCAACGGAAAGACCTTTCTTTCTGCACCACAGCGCCACCATGCCGGTGTTGTGGAGGGTCTCATGAAGGCCGGTCAACTGTATTGTTGGTGGGAGAACCCTATAGCCCCTAATACCAAAAAGCCGAATGGGGTGATCTTGTCGGATGATAATTCAGGCCTTTCGCCTGTGTATAGCCTGGCTATGCACTCGGACGCCCTGTGGGCTTTAGGGGGTTCTGATGTATGCATTCACTCTTTCCTTGCTAATTTTGTTGATAAAATCGATTTCCCCAGACTGGACATATCAACCTCTTTACCGTCCGGCACGAACCTGGCCGGCTATGCCATGTTATGAACGGGCATAAGGGCCCTGTCTCAGGGCTTGCCATCGACTACGACGAAAAGTCGTTTTTTAGTGCAGGTTGGGATGGCGAGGCCATCGTGGGTCCTTCATTGCAGTGGTGTTCTTGAAACTAAAACCGGCTTCAGCAATGGGATCTAAACACCGGTCAAGGTGTCCGTAATTTCACAGCACACGGGGCTCAGCTCGCTGCAATTGCACTCCGACCTTTGGCTTCCAGCTATTCGAATTCTGGAACTCCAGGGCTCTCACGCTCCGAGCCATATTCAAGTGAATTGAGACAAGAAACCCAAACGCTTGGTTCAACGCAAGAAATCACCCAAAATTCAACCTTATCTGACACGACCGTCAGTAATGCTCCTACTAGCGCACCTGTGTTACCTAGCGTCGAAAAATTGGATAACCAACCCCCAGCCGCAGACTCAGACGCGAAATCAGATGCTTCCTATGACCCCCTATTTGACGGGGACGATGTGGACGATGGGAACGGGATGGATACAGAAGTGATCAAACCAGATCCAACCCCTTTCGAGAGCAAGATCGCCATGCCGGGCTCACAGAACCTTACTCAACCGGTACCTGCACAACCGCCACCCCCTGCGCGCTCAATAACTACTGTAGCTCCTCCTAAAAACGCTCCACCGCTCCTCGACCCAGCAGGTTATGCCACATTTTCACCGGACCTCCTTCTTACAGCTTCCATCGATGGCCAAGTCATTCTTTGGGACAGAAGAACCAATATACCAGGAAAGGGCGTCGGACGACTTTGGCTCAACGAAAAGACGCCCCCTTGGTGTTTATCGGTAAGCGCCACCTCTAGCGAGGGGAGGCAGCGGTTAAACTAATTCGATTTATCCTTCTGATCGTATCTGCTTGAAAAGGCATGTTGGTCCGCCGATGGTGATCAGATCTATGCCGGCAGGCGTAACGGAACAGTTGACGTCTGGGATGTACGCCTCCTCGGGCGCTCGGGGCCTGCCAACACACCTCGTCTTCTCAAAACGCTTCGGAACCCTGCCAGTTCCGGTGTCGTTTCTTGCGTTGTCGCTTTTCCAGATGGCCGCCACATTGCTTGGTTAGTACTCAGAACACCTTCTTTCTGTCATATCATTCATTCAACTTGTCATCAATTTCATTTTTGCGGGGCTCCTTGCTTCGCCTATTGCCCGTTTCATCTGCGCTCCTCGATCCCGTATCACTTCGAGCCTTTTTTGCATCCGGGCCCTGTTTACCTGCGGACACTTATTCTTCACATCTCATCAGTGCTTCCTTTGATAATCTGCGGCTGTGGAACGTCGCAGAGGCAGGTGAGCCCGATTCTGGTAGATCCAGAGGTGGCGTGCAGTTCAAGATCATACCTGGCCATCACGGAGGATATGTTTCCCAAATGCGTGCGTATCCTTGTATGTTATCACAGACAAAGTTCTCATGCTAGGATATCCGCATTCCGTACTTCAGTCGTCGACCCAGGGTGTCGGTTCCTCGTCAGTGCTAGTAGCAACCGTGGATGGCATGGAGATTCCACTAAAACTGTTTTTGTACATGATATCAAAGCCAACATGTAAATCTAATCTGTTACGATATATGTTCTTACCCCGCAGAATCCCCATCTTGCTTTCGTGTCATCCAAATCACGAAACACTTCGTGAATATAGTAGCAAACATGTAAGTTAATGCATATTATGACTCAATATCTATATATGATACACGCACGACAGTCCTATATCCTAACATAAACACGAAGGAGAAAGACAGCTAAAGGGTCGGAGTGGGATGGAAAGAAGAAAAAAAAAATCAGGACCAACCAGGGTTTTGACCCCATCCAGGACCCGAGGTTTGCTGTAGCATTTGTGCACGTGCAGGATTCATAGAAGTTGGGATGCTCGCAGGCGATTGAGGATAGCCAGCCGGGTGATGTGAAGATGACGGCGTCTGATATCCATAGGTTTGTGACCCACCATAAGGGGGCATGGGTGGGGGTCCCCCGCCATAGGGTGTCTGGGAGCCACTGTAGGGGTTTGGCGTACGACCGACGTGCCGAATAGATGCGTGACCAGGAGTTGCTCCACCTGGCCGGGCAGGTGTTCTTCCCCCAGCGAATGGCGTTTTCCCTCCTGTCGCATTGACAACATTCTGGGATTCGTGGAGATGCCTACATGTGCGACACGTGAACTATGGTTCATAAACAGATTTTAAGAACAGCTTACCTGACTTTGAAAGCGTCACACAACTCAGGGACACCGACGGCAGCAGCATCAAATAGGTAATATGCTTCTGGAGTGACACGCACAGGCTGAGGGAAGGTGAGTCTAGGTCGTGGATGCCAGGAAAAATGGAAGACGGACCCAAGTTTGAACTGTAGAATTCTTATTGGCGAGGAAGCAGAGATTGAAATGACCTGGACGCTTTCGGTTGAGTGTGAAGCCGTACATGCTCTTTGCCGGATTGGCGGCTAGAGAATTCTTAAGGAAAAGGTCTAGTGCACATCAGGAAACATAAGGTTCAACACAAAGAGCGCACTGACGAAGTTCATCCTCCGGCCCTTGTTTGAACTTTTCATGAGCCATCAACTCTTCGACTCGACGGGCCATTGCTTGTATATGGATTGACGATTAGCTCATCAAGATCGGCATAAGTGTGGCCTGGGTCAACAATGAGTTGGCCAGTTGTCTGCCCGGTTAGGTCAGCACTAGAATCCGTAACATCTACCAGCTCATTAGTGGCCGAATATAAACCCTAAAAGTGGGGATAACAAACCAATATGCTGATAAAGCTTGTCCTCAACCTTCCATGTGACAGCAAGGTGATCGATACCCTTGGACGACGGCCGAATGATCACATCCCCACGTTGTTGCTTTTCCAAAAACGTCTCGGCTTGGGCAGCGTTGAAGTTATGGAAGTTAGGGTGTTTGATGACTCTACGGGAGCGGTCACTTTCGGCTCTCTTCTTTCTGCTCAGCATTTCCTTGTCCTTTGCTTCACGGCCAGTATCATAATACATATCCACCCTAACTTTGCGTATCTCGTCATCTCTTTCTTCAAGAAGTTGTCGTTGACAAGAAAGCTCCACGTTAAACTGGTCTTGGTCGAGCTGCAGCAACTTGTGTATGATAATGCCTGTAATTGTCTGTCCTTTGCGGACCACTGCATCCACTGGAGCATTGTTGTCGGAGAGTCTTTGAGAGGAGATGATACCTTCTACACCCGAGTCAAGACGGACAAAGGCAGTAGTCCGAGTGGTACGATAAACGACCGCTGAAACCATGAGACCATGTCTTAGGGTCCGCTCGGTTTCACCGCTGAGCATGGTGATAATTTCCATGTCCTGGGGTAAGAGGAACGGGTCACGTTGCTCGGCGTAGGGTTTTAGAAGCTCATCCCGTATGACGTTAAGAGTATGTCGCTTCTGATCATAATTAGCTTGATAAAGACTGATAGCGAACTCGTCAAGATTAAGTTCCATGAGCTTCTTTTCGTTATCCGGATCGTTCATGATGAGAGTAACCACATGCGAGGGATGTTCATCGTGGATATCTTCCTCGTCGAGTTCAAGGGCATCAGTGGCCATCTTCCGGGCGAGCTCATAATCTTCCGGGTGTATTCGAGTATCATCCAAAGGATCTGGGGCATCATCATCATCGCGCCGATTTTTGAAGTGGCGCATGTCGTTATCCTCGCGGGCGATCCGCAAAAACGCAGACGCGTTCAGGAATATTTTGGTAGTGAGCAAGCTTCCTTTAATAAATTGATCGCGATTGACCAACGTGCCCCCCTAAGTCACTAAGTGAACAATCGCCTGGCAGCGAATTGAAATTTGAAACATACAAGAGCACCAATCTTCTTCACCAATGCCTGAGCTTTGCGAGGGCCCAAACCGCAGACAAACGGGAGGAGATGCTGGTAGTAGCCATCCGTAATAGCACGATTAATATCCACCCCGACCTTGTTAGTGACATCCACAAGGACACGCTCAAACACGGTCAACAGCTTCTCAACAGGGACCTGGCAGTGGTTTAGCGATCAAAATAGGTAACTTTTTCGAACTTACAAGGTGTTGGTCGTCTTCTTCGAAAGTGATGGCGGTAATGTCACGACCCAAGGCAGCAAACTCGTTCAAAGGACTCTGGGCATATCGAGCAAGGCCAACACAGTACTTGATATTCGAAGAAAACGTGCCCAGCTCTTCGGCCGCCCGGTTGCTATGTTGATATATACGCGCGACGTCGTCGTGGACGTAAACAACTGGTATCTGGAACTGTTCTTGTGGCCCCCGGCTAGGCTCCTCACTGGTTGATTGCGAATGTTTTCCTGAAAGTACTTCCCTTACTCGTTGACTGAGCCTCAGGGTGGTCATGCTGAGGCCACCGATAACAATGACATCAGGTTTGCGTCGTTTGAGTAGGTCAATGAACTCGTCAAGGTTGTCACCATCGAAAAGGTTATCGACTTTGGTGTGTTCACGCATGCGGCCAGCTTCGTCAAGGAAGACAATGGAAACGGCATCTTTTTGAGGATCTCCCCTGCCCCATGTAAGAGCGAGTATTGATGATGTATCACCGGGCTTCATGCCAGGTATGATATAGGGGGCGACATTGATGCGCTAGAAAGCGCATTGAGATGATTCGTATTTGAGAATTACCGATCGCATACCTTGCGCAGCTTTACGGCGCAGCTCTGAGCGAGAAAATCTTCAACTTCTTCTCGAAGATATTCCCTCACCCATTTTGCACCAATGGGGATAAGGTGTCGTTCGACGACCTCCTGAACCACCCGAGTCCGTTCAATATTCCACGATCTTGTAGCATCACTGAAATTATCAGAGCTAAAGGCATTGTTCAACCTTTGCTCAAGCTCTGCTCTCTGTTCGTGAGGAAGGAAAATTGAGACTGTCACCAAGTGATCCCTCTCGGCTGCAAGGATGTGCAAAAATTGCGCTGATTCTAACATATCCCTGATCGGCTTGCGGAGAAGATATTTAAAATTCTGATAGAGGTGTCAGTCTGGCAGGGAAACACGGAGAACGGAACACACACATAATAAGGATGGTTCTGGTCAATCTTGACAATGCCTCTTTCTGTTGGTTCGACTGTCACCTGAGCTTCTTCCCTGAAGAGTTTACGAACGTGATCTCTCAACAGAGGATCTTTCCCGAGTTCAGTTGACAAGATCAACCGAGCACGACGAAGTAATTCCTCCGCAGTAAGCGCCTTCGAGGGATCGGGATCGCCAAACTGTTCGGCATAAATACCTGGATTCAGATCCTGATCTTGGACGAAGTGCACTCGGTCCGAGGCTAGAAAATTCATGATTATTTGGCGTGATTCCAGCCCAAAACTCTAAAAGTTGATGAGATGAGTGCATCCAGTAAGTTCAGGGAAAACCAACTTCGGCTAGTTTTGAAACGATACTCCTCTTTGCAACTTCGTATGCTGAAATACGACTAGGCATTTTTGGTTTTTTGACATCGGGTTCTTCCTCATGTGCGCGAGATTCGACGGCATCGCCCTTCTTTTCCTTGTACTTCAAATGCAACCACTCTGTGGCATCTGCCACAAGTTCAGCACTGTCAACGTGAGGTATGATTTCCCCCTCGAAGTACTCGTCGTTCACTTGCAACCGCTCGTATAGCGTGGACAATGCCCGCTTCCTTTCCAACAGTGACCGATACTTCTGCCCCAGGGTATATATGCGCCAAAGTTCATTCAGAGACAACAGTTCCTTGCGTGTTCGGATATCGTTGACATCGAAATGACAGAGATAATCTCGCTTGTGTGCCCAGATGTGAGGTACCTCGAACTCCTCAACGATAAGATAACGCAGCGCAGAAGTGACAGCCATGACAAGAGCACCTCTGAGATGCTGGAATTGACCGTCTGCACTAAAATACTCCCGATTTTTGCGTGCGGATATACGTTGAGTGACCCACATGGCAGCACCGTCAAGGTCAGCTTCTGTCATCGGTGGGTGGGTGGAAAGTGTAGTGTTCGAAGAAAGGGAAGAGGTCGCAAGTTGCATGCGTTCAGGAATATCTTGGACACGAATTAGATCATCATCATCCGTTAACATTTTCTGGCGGATCTCCGATGGTTCGAACACCTGAAACAAAAAAGTGAGCAGGCGCAGGTAGAGTACGTAGAGTATAGAAGTCTCATACATCATGGTATTTGGTATCCTGTTTCGGTCGTTCCTCTTCTGGCTCGTTGTCTTCCTCGCCAACGAGCGCCCAGTCATAGTCGTGGCCATCTCCGAATACATCGTGTATCTCGTCCCAGGCACTTGGTCAGATCAGCAATAGGCTAAAGAATTCAAGACTGTGTCGCTCACTTTGCATCCATACCTGCGAGTTCTGGCCGGCTACCAAATGCCCTTTTGCGTTTTTGTAATTCTTGCTGCTCTCGTCTACGTTCCAAGCGAGATGCTTCGTCCATGGCTCCTCCGCCCTCCTCATCATAATCGATGAAATCAGAAAGGTCCATGTCTCCATCGTCCTCCTCGTCATCTCTGCCGCGCTCGTCATCCCAAATTTTCTGAATATCTTGAACTTGAGGTAGGATTATCATTGTCAAACTCTTCGTCAGACGATTCCACCACATTTTTTCGTTTAGTCGGAGCAGCAGGTGGTGACTCGGATACACGCCCGCGTCTGAGGCGCGTTAATTGATTCCTTCTGAAGGTACCACCAGTATTTTCGGCAAGTAGATCCAGGTCGTCTTCCTCAAGTTCTTCATCTTGATCTCCTAAGATAAAATAAGTGACCAAAAGGCCGAAAGAATAAACGGAAACTCACGTCTGCGGTGGTGCTTCTTGCGCTTCTTTCGCCGTCTACGACGCTCTTCTTCCTCATCCTCCTCCTCTTCATCCTCGTCTACAATAAACCCCTCTCTTACCCTACGCGCCTCCTCTTCGTCGTCTTCCCCCTCCTCTGAACTGTCGTCCGTGATATTTGCCGCCATCTCATCGCCATTTCCCTCCTCTTCTTCTTGCCTTGCTCCTTGCATAGGATCGTCATTGTCTTCCGCTTGTTCCTCTCTAAAATCACCTAGCTGAGACGAGGACATGATTGAACCAGTACAAGTGATGAGAGTGTAGAGGTCAAACACTGTAAAGCCTTGTAAGTTTGTGCCCACACTGCATACGTAAGCCGGGTTGCCAAAAGCTGTGCACCGATAGTCACAAATACTTGTACACTGAGTGATCTATCTACAGTACAGTACAGTACAATGACCTCAGCATCCGGTCCGTTTCCCTTTGCCATATGCCGTACGTATTTCTGAATATTCGTCAGAAGAGAACTTGCACTTCCTACGTCTGGCCCTTGACGAAGCACGGAAGTGCCAGCCAACTCCAACTGCGTTCTGCGTTGGTTGTGTGATCGCCGTCAGGTGGCCACCCGCATCACTCGAGACGACCGTACTTGCAACTGGTTTCTCGAGGGAATTGCCCGGAAATACACACGCCGAGGCCAATGCCCTAACCAAAGCTAGGACACTATCCACGACTCAACTTGCCACACTGTTCCCATCAGCCCAGGACTTGGATATCCAACAGATCCTGGCCTCTGCAGACATCTACACTACGCTGGAACCCTGCTCAGTGCGGACTTCTGGACTTGCACCTTGTGCAAATGCCATTATTGCGGCGAAAATCCAAAGATGTTACATCGGCGCGGGTGAACCAGATGATTTTGTTCAGTGTGAGGGAGCAAAACGGCTAAGGGATGCAGGGATTGAAGTCCTTTGGTTAACTAATTATCAGGAAGAATGCCTGCGAGTGGCTCGCACGGGTCATGCATCCGAGTAAAAGGGCAACTAGAACATGCATATCGCATAACGATCTATAGCTAGACAGACATTGTGAACGTTGAGAAATTCCCAGTGTATCCTCAGCGTCTGTTGTGCCGTGAGGTCCTTCGTATCATACGCCCTCGTGAACCCCGTCTCAACCCCGTCCGGTCCACGGAAATGGCTTCAGGAAATACAACATTAAAGTAGAACGCATCGAAGCGAGATCGGGCTGCTATAAATCTATGGAGAGGACCGTGTTCCTCGGGTCCCTGGCGACATAGGTAGTAAGGTAATAGGGGCCTAAGGTCGCGGACATCATCGCAGATCAATCTAGGTCACTTTTTGTAATCACGTGTTGACAAGGTTGTGGCCACTCGCCGCCTCCTTGAACTTGGCTCCTTGCAATGCGCATCGAAAAGTGTTACTTCTGCTCCACCAGTGTTTACCCAGGCCATGGTATGTATGGCACCTGATTTTGTAAAACTACCATACTTATAGCAGCTCAGGAACGGCCTTCGTCCGAAATGATGCAAAAGTTTTCCGGTTCTGTACATCAAAGTAAGAGTACCTCCCTCCACCTTCCAAAACACTTCTAAAATTGTTTCAGATGTCATAAAAACTTCAAGTAGTTGTCTTCTCTGCATTACTCATAGTGGCGGTTACTGAAATCTGCGCCAGAATGAAGCGCAATCCACGAAAAGTACGGTGGACCAAGGCATTCAGAAGGGCGGCAGGCAAGGAGATGACAATCGTAACAAGTCGTTTATTCTTCATCCTTGTATAATGTCTCATCATAAACGATAGGATTCGACGATTGATTTCGAAAAGCGACGCAATGTTCCTGTTCGCTATGACCGCAATCTGGTTCAGACCACCATCAAGGCCATGAAGCGGGTAGGTGAGATCAAAGCACGGAGAGAGAGAGCATTCTTCAAGAATAGGTATGCCTATACTCCATATATGATCCGTAGCATACCTATCGACATTCGACAGGATGGCTGTGGCAAAAGCTAAGCAGAGAGCACATCGTCAAAAGACCCTGGAGAAAGCCAAGGCTTCCGTTAAATTACACGAACCCATGGCCGTTGAGGGGACGCCGAAGGTCAGAGAAAAGATCAAGGTCGTCTCTCAACCAAGGAGTGCCCTAATCCAAGGAGAGAGTCGATCAATGGGAATGGAAATCGATTGAACGTGGTAGGTGGATCATTGCGCTATCGGAGGCTCTGCTGATACATCCAATATATGCGTATATTATTAGGCTGCGATTGCTAGGTTGTATACTATATACCTCGTGATTGTAATACAGTTGCATGATTATGGAAATGGAAAAGGGGAAGAAGCTTGTACTCAGGCTACCGGTGCTTATACTTAGCCTCATTCTCCCCTCGGACATTAGGATCGAGAGTATTATGGAGCCCGAGCAAGGTTTTGCTAATGGCTTCACTTGCTCCAATCATGGGCTTCAACACTGCGATAGGGACGGCACGAACTACGGAACGCACAGGTCCCTAGGGATCCTTTCAGCCTGTAAAACAGCATACTAAATAGACGAATGACCCACCTCGCTGCCCGATTTTTCATACACTTCCATAGGAACGGCTAAAATTGTCTGGGCCGCAGAGTTGAGGTTGCGACGCAGACTCTGGTATGCAAACTGGAACCCTTCTCTGATATCGGTCGGCTGCTCTGCGTATTTTGAAATCAGGTCGGACTCGCTGTCCTCCTCGTCACTGGAGCCAAGGCTCAAGCGACCAGCGTCATCGAAAGTTGGTACTTGAAGTGTCTCCGTCATATACGAATCTTTGAACTGCCCGCCCAATACGCTTTCCGCCTGTTCCAGGATCACCTGAGTTCCGGTGGCGAGACGGGCGCCCATTTTGATAGCTTCAATAGCGGTGGACTTTACGAAGGCGGTCGCCCCCTTTTGCATGCCACGTACAATACGGCCATCTTTCTTGTATTGGGAAATCGGGAGAAGCACAAGATCTGCAACGCCGGAACCAACATTCACTACCGAGCGGATTGGAGCAACACCAGATATAACATCCACGAGTTGGGTGGCTTTGACGTCTGGAGTCCAAAGATCGTTCAGCATTTCAAACAAACGAGACCAACCAGTAACCTAGGTGGAACATCAGTAAGCAGATCGGCGAATAGTAACTCTACTTACTCCTGCTAGCGTTATGTGTCGTAAAGTCATTTCAGCACCATCGAAATGGAAGAAGTTCATCAGTTCAATAGTACGACCCTCTCGGAGTGCTCTATAGTCAACTCGGCGTGGTTTGTAATCGAGCTTCAAATCAACCGGGAAAATCTCGGCCAGCTCTGCTCGAACTTGATTAGAAGCTCGAAACATATCATATCCGCCACTTACGTATATATGCCTCTGATGGAGGCCTCTCCGTTCCCGATGGCTCATCATTTGTGTCTTTGAAACTGAAAAACTTCTTCAAGAAATCCACCGCATCTTGGTCCACGTAGAGCCGCAAAGGTAGTATTTTTGCCTTCGGCCCCGTTAGTATTTGGTGGGAATCATGTTATATGAACATACACGTAATCTTGCTTCCTCTGAGGGATGCCCAGGAGCAGGCCGAACACCTCGCAATTCGATTCTGACCATGTCCGAGCCTGTCTCCCGAATGTTGCCTCTGGAATCGGATCGAAGTGCCGTCAGAAACTTTTTCCAAGTGGAAGTTTTGATGTGATCAAGGATCTCCACGTCACGAACTGTAACGAACGTTTTCGATACAAGTATCTCGTCCGGGTGGAATTGATCCATATTCACATGCAAGCCCATGAGCTTGAATTCCATGCTTGGCCCCTTTGATCTCGTAAGCTTTTTGCTATGGATTCGTGTTGTCCGGGCTCGCTGCTTCCCCACAGTCAGAGTAGTACCCGTCGGCCTGAGTGATTGCCAGGAACTTTGTGTAGACGTCTCCGCATCTTCTCTGAGCTCATCATCGATGGCTGCGAGCAAGGCACCAGGTTCTTCGGCGTCAATCTCCTGGTCGATTCCAATGTAGACAGAGTTGAAAAGGACTGCGCTCGTCTCCTCCGCACCATAATCCTGCACCTGGCCGTTCGCAACTAACTGACGAATCTTGGCCAACCGGCGTCGCATTTCCTTGATTTCTTCTTCAATGACTTTCCGCGTGCGGACCCAGTCATACCCATCGTACAAAAAGAGTGTCGCATCACCTCCACGTATACGAACCTTTAGCTTGCTATCTGTGGCGCTGGCGGGGGTTGGCGCAATGCAGAGATGAGGGGGGAAAATGTAAAGGACACACCTGACAGGAGATTCAGATACTTCCGCAGGGAGGTTATCATAGTATTCTTCAATCATATTGACTCCCTCGGGGTGGACCTTGATAATTTCTCCATTGACATTCAGAGCATCTCCCGGCTTCACTTCTACCGGAACTGCATCGCTAATTTCAAAATCATCGTCCTCGTTATCCAGCTCATCCAGCTCATCGTCTGAAAATGCTCGTAACCCTGCTGCTGTACCAAATGATTCATCTAGGTAGTCTGGGTTGGTGGGAAGATCGTCATGGATCATGTCAGGAGCTGGGCCTATTTCTGGTGGACGTTGGAATGCTATGTCCTCGACTGATGCTGTCAAATAGGCATAAGCCAAACAATAGTGCTACTAGTGTAGACTTATCCCTACCTAAGAGATTCCTTGAAGCACTCATGTGTGAGAGAACGACCGGCTCCTTAGCTACTTGAGGGGTCCTTGAGGTGAGGCCAATCAACTTCTCTCTCACAAGCACAATGCTAAAATTGCAACGTACTGATCTTGTGAGGGGTTAAACGAGGAAGCGATATCGTTGATCAGCGACGACAAAGCAGTAAGTGTATCAGCGGCTAGATGTAGGTGCAATTGAATGCCGTCGACGACAAGCTTAGAGAAGTTGAGTCTTATCATCTGGAATTTAACCAAGGTACTTACATCAACATGTAGAGGGGGGGTTTTGGCCATACTAACGACAGTATTCGTCCCAGCAATCTCGACGATGAGCGCATAACCGAAAGACTTGGAGAATTCGTCAGACCGAGGCTACGGGCGCTTCGTGTGCAACTCACTTTCCAATGGGCGGCTCCCTTCTCGTTGGATAAAATATCACATTCTCCCCCACGATCAATGGTATCATCAAGGGCAAGGAGGGCGAGGTGTTGGATCCCAAGAGCAAAACTCGACTCTGGCGACTTGCCGGTGATGTCAGTCGTCAGATCGGAGTCTCCGATGTACACAACAATGGCCCCAGGTCTGGTTGGCGCATATGCCCGAATGGATCCATCCAAGATTTTCAGCGCAATACTAGTCCGCTCACTTGGGATGACGGTTTCAAATGTCTTTGTACAATTTAGATTTAGATTTTCGGGGAAACCGAAGACTTACACCAGGTGGTGACTTGACGAAAAGGCCGAGGTCCTTTGCCCAGTCAATATCAGGGAAGATGTTACATGTGAAATCACATAGCGTTAGCTTCAGCCTTGTTTCCTTTGCAGTAGTCCCAGGCGCCATTAATGACGCAAATCTTAGCTTGACAAGTGGCCGGGGTGTTGACATCTGATGGTACGTCAGCAACTCTTAATTATTTAATTCTGCGATACAAACCAGACTCCTGGGAGATGTTAACGTCAAAAGAGTTTCAGATTTTCCGGTCTTGAACATATTCTGGATTTTAACATCCAAAATTCCAAGTGTAATAATAGTCTCTTCCTGCATACCCATGCATGAGTAAGCATTGAGCTAACAGACGAAGTCACTTACCTTCCCCTCCGGCTTAAGTTCTATCAGAATATTGAGTTCCGACGTGGATACGTCAAGCGGCCGCACGAGTATTTTCCCACTGTCTGTCCTTGGTACCCAGGCTCGGAGGAAGGCTAAAATAATGTGAACAGTAGAATTTCTTGATATTTTGGCCAACGCACCTTCTGAAATAGACATTTTCACAACAGTTTCGCTCTGGTGAGGTACAGAGCTGCCCATCAGGGCACTACCACTCCTCGATTTGACGAAGAAACGGCTCCCGATTAAACTAACATCCCCACCCTCCCTGCCTTCTCTTTCAAGCTTGGCGGTCCGCTGTGAATATCGTTCTAGAAGTTGAGACGCATCATCGATGAAGTACTGCAGCCCATCCAATAGCTCTTTGGACACCACTATGTGGGCAGAAGGAAACTCGATGTTCAATGCTGTGATAACAACTGAATTAGTCTGCGATTTGATCACCGAAAATCGAGGCCGGAGAGGCTCGCGGCGGTCAGGTGAGTCCCATCCACTGCTTTCAGATAAGGGACCAAGGGATAAGAGAGCTGTAGCAAGAGATTGACCAACAAGAGAATGTGATATCAAAACTCTCCGGCATTCAAAATCAAGCACCGGTCGACTCTCCGCCGGGTTCGAGGTCAGTTCGGGCTCGGGCCCAAATGACTGGAAACGTGCATGGGGCTCTGTCCTCTTGAACCCATTCCTAATTTCAATATTGTGTACATCAATCACCAGGGCACCCGACCGAGGGGTATTCCGTGGTGGTGGCACTCGTATCTCGAAGCGAATTGCTGCCATATATAAGGACAATCGTATTTCGTCTTTGATCTGAGATTGTTATTAGGAGTACAAGTTAAAACTGTGAGCGAAACATCTAACTTCATTCGGAGGGACAAACCTTGGAGGGCCGATCCTGGTGAGTGGTTTTCAAGTACAGGTCCTCATAGTCGTGTTTAGGATCCAGATCGTGGAAAATACTTTCCAGCCGTTTTCCTTCTTTCACTGGATCGTGAATGTGGCGTCGCTGAGGTGTAGCAGGTGGGGTACCATCCTTTTCAAGCTCTTCGGGGTAATCAGCACCTTTAGTTTGATCAACAGGATCGAACGAGCCGGTAACACCCTCGATAAAACGCAGCACAGAATCATCACCGAGTATTGTATTCAGATCCAGGAATAAATGGAGTGGTACAAGCTCCCCGTCGACTGCTAGCTGTGACGATCGCTTGCGGTGGTTCTGTGATTTCTCAAAAGTGCAAGTGAATGTATGGTTGCTCTGCAAATGGTCGGGAGGATTCTCCTCGTGATCGGGTACGAAGGCGCCCGTTTGATGGGATTCTTGAGCACGACGACGAGCCTGACGTCGTCCTATGGGTTTACATCGCCAATAAGAAAGTCGTGCTGCGCCTCTCCTCTGATGTTCATATTCTGTCCAGTCGAGGACGTCGAAATATGGTAAAGGTTTGTCGACGCCCTCACTCATTGCAGGGTGGTGATGTGAGGCGTGATACTGATTCGGAAGGTCTGGGTCCACAAAGAGGACGGGGAAGGCCAAAACTTCATTATCTTCACGAGATGCCTGGAACACGAACACGGAAATGTTGTGAATGGAAAAACTGCCCTTCATTGATACGTGATCATCGACTCCTGCCCGAGTTTGAGCACCGAACCCTGTAATGCCTTTAGGGTTTGAGTAGAGGACGAGGGAAGCCGCGACGACCTCAATATGTAGACGGGTATATCCAGATGACAGGGATGGCGGGATTAAGGGGTGGAGGAAAAATGTTTCGAGACCATTAGATGCTAAGCTGCTAAAGGAAGAGGGGAGGAAGAGGATAACAACACCGCGGACATCAAGCGATGATTCTATATCGAAACTAGATATATTTGCTTCCCGGCCTGTCGCTGCAATTTTTGTTGAAGGTGGAGCCGCTGATTTTGGAAGTTGGGAGGTGATAAAACTGACAAGGCGTAACAAGCCTCCGATATGCCAGGCTCGGAACGCAAATGCCAGGATGCCGGCCCGTACAGAAAACATCATTCTGTCTTCCCCATCCGAGATATGGCCTCCATGGTCGCTCATAAGGGGCAGTGCTGCAATCTGGACCGTGAGAGGTGTGGGCCCGGAAGAGAATACCATTTCCTCCTGAACAAAGGATGTGGATTTTAAACCAGTGTCAAAATTGATGGGTGTTGTAGGGGGTACATGAGCAGAATCAGAGAAGGCGTCCTCGCTCATTTCGTTGACAACTGACAGGGCACTCTGGTACATAGTGCTGGCCACGGACGGCGGGCGAGGTGGAAGCGAAGCTAGAGATTGGGACATCGCCATCTGGGTCTCTTCGTCGAGAGATGAAGAAGATGAACTAGGTGTCCTTGACTGATATACGTGGTGATGCGGCTCCGCACCTGCAGATAACAAAGGGGAAGAAGGGATGGTTGCCGTAGAGCCCGAACGCTGGGGAACAGCAGGCTGCATATCCCTCATACGTAAAGTGATACCGCTGACAGCCAAGGAACGAGTAACGCCTTGAGCCGATCCGTCAGTGAGGGGTACATTATTATCCAGCTTCTTGATGTTCGCAGTGTATCTGCATTCCGACAAGGCCAGCGTAATACTGACATTGCCTGGATGTATGATCGTGACCTGGATATCTTGTGCATCGAATTCAAATCTGGAGAGTAGGCGCTCAATGAGGGTTGCGAGTAGTGAGATACCACCTGGTTCCATATCCCTGCGCGGCTCCCCGTCACTTTCCATAGCAAACGGATCTAAAGCTCCTGGAACGGCCTCTTTCTCAACGTTTACTGTGGGAAACTCGTGATGGAATGAATCCATGAGCGAGGCACCCTCGCGGGGAGATAGCTCCTCGTGGAGAAAGGTCTCCGCAACAGAGGCCACGGAGGAAGCCAGATCAATATCTGGCGGTAATCCCGACGCAGCAGAGGACGTTTCAAGGGTTAGGTGCAGTGAGTTTAGGGAGAAGCCGAGAGTTGATGTCAAGGGATTGGGCCATGGTATGCGAACAGTCGCAGAAGAGAGGGTCCCCGAAGTAAGAGTCAGAGGGAGGCCAGAAAGAAGATTGTTTATCGCCTGGCGGTGAGATTAATGATATCGTGTACTTCAAACATTGAATTCACATACTCCGCTGTCAAGTTCGAGGTCATTCACCTGCACGAAGCCCGAGCCAATCTGAGAATCGATTTGACGAACATCAAGTTGACCTGGCTTGAAGAAATGGCCAAGGGTCCTCTTTAAGATGAACGATAGAAAACGCCCTTGGATGCTTGTGGGTAGGGTGAGATTGAGGTTGAGAGCTGGTAGTTCCGGCAACCAGGTAGGGAACCACGACATAGAAGTCGCCCTTGAAACAAGGCCGGCACGAAGAGGTTATTGTGAAAACAAAAAACGAAGTCAGCGAAAAGGTGTTGCTGTAAGATAAGAGGATTGCAATGGTCAGTAGTACCACCACGGACCTGGCACTACGAACTCCTGTGAGGTCACCACCACGAGAACTGATGCCGTGACTTCCTTCTTCGGACATGCTCCAGATCCACCTACCTTGGGAAAGGCCACGGGGGCCATATCATCCCTGTTAGCATCACTGGAGCGGAGTACTCGTATATTTCCGGCTGCTCACGATATATGCCCCTGTGTAATTCGAGCACAAAATCACAGTACATAACCTCTATTAAATCCCGGAGCTCATGCCATCGGACCCGTCACTAGCAGTTCTCAAAAACTCTGCCAAGTCGTTCGCAATGAAATCATGAACTCGGGAGGTGGGATGGATATGGTCTACCCAAATAGCACCTCCATTCTTTTTGCCATCCTCGACACTGAACCCATAAAGCGGAGGGTCATCCAGCAATTTGTGGAAGGTCCTCGCCGAAGAAAACACTGCAGCAGTGATATCCCCATGCGCAGCTGCGAAGCTTTCGACACCGGACTCGAGCAGCTGATTCCAGTTATCAGTCGAAGTCTTAGACCTATCGCACCAGTTGGGTGGTACTCATATGGCCAACGCTAAGTCATGAGCGTTTCGCAGAGACAAAGTACCTCACCAGCAGGACTGCGGTAAATTGGGGGGACATCAATGAATAAGAAGTTGCGGGCGCCCCCCTCGTATAATTCCTCCTGGAGCTCGAAAAGCTTGTTGATATTTGAGGAGGGATCGGTCGTGAACCTTGACCCCACTGTCAAATCCAGGAACCCGTAAATGGATTGTGGACTCAGCTACTTACGCACAATCATTGATTCCAACCCATGTTACTGTAAGAAGAGAATCTTGTTTGATATAGAGGGTCCCTCCTAAGAACCAAATGCTCACTGAACAATGAGTTATCAGCATTCCACATTGCCCATTCCGGCTTCTGCCCAATTATGGGCAGGAAGGAATTCTGAATTTGGAGCCGAACGCCAGCGATTGTATCCCCTCCTCTGGCATAGTCATATACCAGGAGGGGATAGTCGCGATATTCGCCCGACTGGTGCTCCTTGGTGGGTTCAAACCTGGGATGGGGACAGTACTTGGTTATCAGATGGCCGATCCAGTTGGGCTGTCCAGGTTCATTCCAGGTTAACCCGGGGAACCCCATTCCCAACGGATTTTTTGAATCGGGATTTTTAGTATGATTCCATCCAATGTCACTATAGGAATCGCCACTAGAGATGGGTTAACAGAACCAGTCAGGGCCTGCTATATACCATAAGGTTGGGGTTGGATAACTTGCAACACTATAAGACGGGTCACTTCACGAAAACCATGCCAGTGAGGTCCTGTCTTGTATATCCTGGATTCGGACATGATCGCTGCAAAGCTCCAAGATCTCCAACGAGGTAGCTGGAAAAGATGCCCAATGTGAATTGTGAACGCTCGCACCAACGGTCAGTTGCAGGTTGTTAGATGAAAGCCTCTGCTGTAACGGACCCAGAGGTAACCGCACGCCCAGCCCAAGGGGGTAGGTGTAAAGAGCAGGGGATACTTAAGCCAAGAAATCACATATATAGATTATGTACAAGAATAGTGATCATCATCAATGGTGTTGTAGATATATCCTTCATCGATCAAAAAATCAAAAGCATCCCTACCATCCCCTCAGTGGCGTTGTTCTTGGAGTATCATAATATCCACTCACTGAAATTCGTAATCTCCGAGCTGCGGTCGGCGTCTCGCAATCGCCTTGACAAGTATGGCGAGTGCAATACCTTTCTCAACTTCCCCTGCAGCCGACAAGGCATTTTGGATGGTCAGAATAATGTCTCTTTGTAAGCTAGTCAAATGGGAGTAAGGATCACGCCTTCGAGAGGCTGGTTCAGACATTTTCAGCGGTTGTAGTGGTGTAGCAGGAGGCTCTATAGGCCTCGATAACGAGCCTACTGGAATGCCCCCGAGTTCATTAGAAGAACTGTCTCTGCACCCCGCGATGCTCGTGTTATCTGGACAGAGTGAGTCTGCACGTGGAATAGATTCAGGCTGCAACCGTGCTTGCTGTTCCGGTCGAGGTTGTATACTCATCGTCGGCGGTCTATGACAGGACCGGGGTGGTCGCTTCGGGGCTCCAGTAGTGATGGGGTCCTGCTTAGGTTGCGTTGAGAAGGAGTTATGTAGAAGGCCGATTGATTCCGTCGTTGGAGAGACCCCCCCAATTCGAAAGTTCCTCCCAAGTGGTAGTTCGTCGACGTGGATTGATTGGGATTCCGGGTTGGCAGGTGATAGCTGGGAGATCGGTGAGACCTTAAAAATGTGCTCATCAGGCTTGTAGACATGTTCAGATGGGGGTTGGGGTTGAGGGGTAGGGCTGAATCGGACTTGCTGAGTGCTGCTTGTACTGGCTAGGTTGGGGAGGTCCCTTTGTAAGGACCGCATAGAAAGGTCCTCGGGAGGTTGCTGTATCTGCGACAGAGACTGGAGTAATTCACGGGTCTTCAGCTATAATCAGTAACCGGGTGAGGATAGGGAAAAAATGAGATACTGACAGGTGGACCCCGTCTAAGGATGAGCGACTCCACCATAACTCTTAGCAGATGATTATAAATCTCATGGGGGTCCTCAACGAAGCTGATGTTCCTCAAAAGGATTGAGTATATGCCGCGATATTCCGACATCCTCCCGGTTGCTTGTACATACGATAAATTTCTGCTAGAAATGATCGATAGAGAGTGGGAGAGGGGGAAGAGCAGTCACATACCGCAATTGGAACTCTGCCAGTTCGCGTTCCGCATCAATCCCCTCGAGATCCCACATATGTGCTTTGATTCTTCCTGTACCGTCATCGAGGCCAAAATCCAATCCTCCTCCTCTGTATTCGACATCATAGACATTCGCTACTAATGTCACCTAGCGGCAATATTCAAGAGCTATTGACGATGTTCATGGAAAGAGGGGATGAGGACCTACAAGTCCAGTTTCCCGGTTCTCGATCTCAAATCCTGTCAAAATATGGGTCGCCCGTAGTATCTGCCGGATAGTAACGTGCCGGACGCCATCTTCGAAGTTCGTTGAGCGCCCCCCATCGGCCTAACCAAGGATAATAGGTCATCAAGGTGAAGTTGGGTCATGACCTTGGGTTACCAACCTTGCGATAAGGTGACCCAGGGGTCATCATGAAGCCAGGAGTGGAAGGGAATGAAGCCATAGAGGAAACGTTCCAACTCAACGGCCTTTAAACTTTGCTGTCACTCAACACAGCAGCCGTTCGGGCATTAAGTAAGGACATATCATCAAAACCTAATTTACCGTGATACAGTGAAGTGGGAATCATCAATAGTATTATACAGAATACCGCCGTCCAGGAGGGCATCCAAAGCAGCGCTGATTCACGGTAGTTTTAACATCAGCATGTTCAACAGCTCCAACAGGGTTCACGAACCTGATTTGTTCTGCATCTGCATCTTTCCCAATTGCTCGAGCAATCAAACCGACATGGACACCCTCTCTCTTGTTCTCAGCAAGGATAAACCTGACGATTTTTTGCTGGGGAGGCGGCAGGTCGGAATATTCATCCCGGGTGTCCATAGTATCGCTACCAAGTTGATAGGCTGATGAGCCATCCTGTACCCTTTTGGCCCCCGCCTCCAGAAGCGTAAGGCTGCCGTATAGGATTAGCACCTCTATAACTATCCAGGAGAACCGAGTTACTCACAGGACCTCGTTCCAAAGTCAGTGTCACTGTAATGCATTCCAATAAATGGAAGTAAATTTCGTTAAAGTCCTCGATAGGTCGCATAAACGAGGCATTGATGTACTTCTTGTTTGAAAATGACTTCATAAACCCACTCAATCGGACATAGGTCCCCTCTCTAGAGGGACATGAAGATTAGCTTCATGCGAGCGAGGAAAAAGGCTACTCACTCAATCCCCTTCCATTTTTCCATCTCAGCCTCTGCACTCGCCACTGACCCAACCCAGTGTTTTGCCTCAATACGCCCCGTCCCGTCGTCAATGAAGTAGGTATGATTGGTTGTCTGCTGTTGAATTGAAATCACCTGCCCCACCGCCGTGACCTGGTATTTGTCAGTGATGAAACTTGAGGGTCCGTTAGGGGAGAATCACATACATGGCCAATCTCATACCCGTCCAAGGACCACGGACCGTCAGCCATGTGCTTGCATTGCTTTCAGAAACTGAGCGGCAGTTATAGGTCGTATTGACATCGCAGCTTCGCTCCTCTGTCAAAACGTTCAGCTTACGACCTTGAATGAACGAGATGATATGCTCACCTGGCCACCTCCAGGACTCGGCTGCGAGCCACCCTGCAGAAAACCTCCACCTCCACCAGAGTAATATGGGGAATCTGTAGACCGAACGATAAGGGAGATAACATGGCAGGGGTTACTTCTTACATTGTGACATCTCGACTTGAATGTGAGATAGAGGAGCGGAACAAGTCTGAGGTTATACTTATTGTCCGTGACAGGACGCGCCACGGCGCGAGCTTCGCATGTGCGTGACATCACGCGTCCAACGGAAAGGGTGCAGGAGTGGGGTGGTATTAATGATCATGTGGGAGAAAAACATGCAGTGTGAGCTCTAATATAAAGTCTATATCTTTCTAGTAAGCAGCGTTGTTGGCGCAAGTGCGGGTAATTCCTTTCGCAATTCCCTCAAGGACTTTTTTCCTCGAGTCCCTTTCCTTCTTGGCTAGATTCAAAACAAAATCGTGATCGATCTATAACGCATTAGTAAATTGTAACGAGTATATGAGGGCGACTTACGCCGGCATCAATAATACAGGAGCACTTGTCAACGAATGCCTTGCATGCCTCGCCGGTGCCTTCGCTTTCGCTGCGCTTGATAAGGCCTGCAGAGATATCCTTCAAGTTAGAGATGGCCGCCGTGCGGATGTTCTTGAAACTTGATACGAGCTATGAATAAGCCGATTAGCCAATTATTCCGGTTTGTGTACTGAGAACTCACCATGCCTAGCTTATTTGCTTTAACGACTGGTGGATTTTTGAACCTGAGAGTTTCGATAACCAAAATGAGGAATCCCTTTACTATCGGGTCAGCTGTATCACCAAAGAGCGCGCAAAGATATGATGACCTCTTGAGCAAGCGTAGCTACGTGGAGGGCTTCTGCTGGTGAGGCTGCATCCTTAACCTCATCGAACCGGGTTTTCATGTCTAAACGTAGTCAGTGCGTTG
This sequence comes from Lepiota venenata, assembly GCA_004296355.1. Lineage (NCBI taxonomy): Eukaryota > Fungi > Basidiomycota > Agaricomycetes > Agaricales > Agaricaceae > Lepiota > Lepiota venenata. The sequence goes on from RCFS01000003.1 coordinate 2,150,185, forward strand.
GACGATCGTGGGCGGTCAGGTATTCACCGTCAAAGAAGCGGATGGTAATTTCAGGTGGCTCGACGAACGCGGGAGGTTCTTCGTCCTTCTTGTGGCCATTCCCATTCAGCGGAGGAATATCGATACCCTTCAAAGGATGTCCAGTCTTGAGCTCAGTCTGCTTCGCTGCCTCAGCCAAAACAACTGCGGGAGAAGGTCGGGTATAATCATGGTAGGGTTGCAGCCAGTCAGCAAGTGCAAAAGCAAACTCGACCAGAGACAGCTCGTCCCGAGTAAGCTTCGAGCATTAGAATTAGCACTTTAGCGACCAAATGCAGAGATGGCTTCCGTTTACCTCTTTGAGATCTGCTTCAGAGCGCTCCTGGATACGATCCTTGAGAGTGACACCAGGAGGAAGGTCAATACGTTGTTTAGGTCGGTCTCCAATCAGCAGCTTCTCCTCCACGGTATCGTCCAGGTCGCTGCCTTGTTGCAAGGTACGAATATATAGTTTGAGGAAGGTGCGGAGCCAACCGGACTGACATACGAAAACAACCAGTGGCCATCAACTTCCGTGCGGTCAGCAGGTCTGGGCACGCACCCCCTCATAGCTGTTAAAGAGAAGCGTTTGTTCGTTGAGATCAGCCGAGGACATCGGTTGATAGTTGGTCAGGATTGCGATGTCCCGGTTATCATGGTGAACTATGGTTGTGTCAGTGCGCAGCCCTTGAAGGATCAGAATATTTAGCTTGCCTCTGTCGAAGATGAACTTCAGCTCGATGAGTTCCATATCAATGATGTCGGAGGTAATATTCTCGTGAGAGAGACGCATGCGGAGATGCTCCATCTTTACAAGATCGCGCTGTAGTGAGTTTTCTAGCCGGTCCTCAAAGGTGATAAATTCGGGGATCTGAACCATGTGTTAAGAGCTCGGGACATTCGGTCGTGATCATTATTATACCTGAGAATACTTCTCCCCTGTAAAGGCCCGAATGATAAAGTCACCTGTCTGAGAGGAATTTATCAGCAACTGTCTACTCTCATTTAACAAGGCCCTACCTCCTGAGAATTGCTCAGATAAATCTGCGTTGACTCTAGGCACTCTGTTGCGAAGGTGAGATCGCCAGTGGCAGCAAGGGAGAACGTAGATGAACGCGACAAAACGAAGTGCGAGAGGGTATCATTCTGTACTTGCTTGATGCGCAACGCGCGGTAATGCTCAAGAGCCTGGTTGGGCGTACCTGGTCGAGAGTCGGTTGTGCAGTTTTATGTTGAATTTAAAAAACATACCAAGCAAACGGTAGATACGAATTAGTATCAAACGAGCCACAAACGACTGTTTGCTTGTCGTTAGGGCATACTCCAGGATAGTTGTTGCTAAAAAAAGATATCCGTAATCTTGTGTTAACTTCCACAAGCTCACGTAGCTAGTAGCAGCTAAGAGGGCCAGATCATCTGCGGGTTGGAGCTCGGTGCTCGGGAGATTCGTTCCAAGCGTCAGACCCTTCATGTAGTTTTCTATGTATAGAGCAGCCCGAGCAACCTCTCCTTCGATCGTCACTTCAGGAGGCCGATAGGTTGTAACGCTTCAGCTTATAAATATTTATGAGGCGTCGTAATGTTTTCTCCGTCGACTTTCAAAGGCGGAGTCAGCAAGGGTCCATGTATGACTACAGGGCTCACACACAAATGAGGATGTAATAGAATCGAGGAAGGTGGTCCATTGAGCTAGCTCATCGCCGTCGAGATTGATGTATGGCTTAAGGTCTTCGTAGCAGCACGCTTTATCACCAATAGTTTTCAAAATAGTCCTTGAGAAGGGATATGAGCCTAGCTTCGTCTACAAAATTATAAGTTAAACGTGAGTCGGATGAACGAACGGCTACCTTCGGCAAGACCATGAGCCCGAGTACGCTTCTCAAGTTCCAAAAGGGCAAGCAGAGCAGAACGATCCTTTGGGCCGTCCTTCTCTATAATTTGAAGGAGGAGGATTTTGGTTTCCTCGATTTTTGCGCGAGTGGCATTGATAGCCTCTTGCGAGGGTTTGGCTTCTTCGGTCCTGAGCTCTGCAAAGGTGGCATCCAGGAGGGAGAGGAACTCCAGCCAGTTACGGTCGCTAGAGAAAACCAGATGAGTTGCTGCGAGCGGTAGAGTCTCGGAAGCTGGCCTACTTTTTCTCCGTTATGAGACTTTTGGCAAGCTCCCCCTCTTCTTTGATCATTCCCCTCAATTTCCAAACTTGTCGTCTTAGTTCGTTGCATGAGAGGTTGGTTGAGCAAATATTCCTGCCAACCTGACTGTCGAGCAATTTGTGCGCGTCATCAAGAAGATCGAGTTTCAGCAGGATCAAGAGATGGAGGTAGAAGCGGTCTGCGTTGACATAAGACGGTGTTGGCGAGGATACGACGAGGCGATGTGCGAGCTTGTAAAGGATGGTCTGCATCGCTACGGGTGTTGAGGGGTCGTTGGCCTAGATATTGATTGAGGTTACAGAGAAGCAGCACAGATCGTGGCTCGATACCTGAAGGACTGCGCTCATGATGATCCAGTACAGATATCGCTCGTCCTGGAACTGCTTGTTCATGCGAGTAGCAATCTGCAAGACACGGTTCAAGTTATTTGCAGGATGTGGTTATTTTAGAAGACGGACCAATTGTGCGGACTTCCATTGCCCTGCACGAACGTTGGCAAAAAACGTCTGTGCTCCCAATTCTTCGTTGAGCGGCTGTTGTTTGTATGCCTCCTCGAACATCTTGACCATATCCTTGTCTGCGAATTAATTGAGCTAAGATCCGAGTGCCGGAGTAGGAGCACAAACGTCGTCCTAAGCCCCTCAGGACATGCATCATGGCGGTAAGGACCGCATCACCTGTTGGCTTTGTGGCCAGGACCTCATCACAAAGGACGAGGGACTCTTCCACTTTTTGTGACCGCACGAGTGCGAGGGCCTTCAAAGCCTGGAATGTGTGGGTCAGTGGATACCAGAGAGGCAAGAACGAGAAAGACCTTGATTAGTTCATTCTGAGGATACTTTTTGAGCAGCTTGTTGCAGGACACTATTGCGGACTTGTTGGAACCGGTGTCGAGAGCATCTAGAGAAGAGGTAGACGGAGTCGGGGCGGAGAGAAGCACCAGGCTGACTGACCATAGATGGGACGGATCTGACGTTCGAGAGCTGCAGCTGACATGGAAATTCGGTTGAAGGATGCGGTCGGATGAAGAGCCGAGGAACCGCCATCACCCGATCAGACGCGACATCTTTGACGACTACATACTACATGTCTCCCTCTCCCGCCCTTCTGCACCGGTGCGCCCTTCGCTGCTCTGTCCCAAGTCCATGCCTGACAATCCATCCACAAAGCACGCTCGACCCCCTTCTGGGTGTCTTCACCGGACTCTTGGCCTATCACCTTCACGAAACACATCCACGCTCAGCTCCTCCTCCCGGCCAGCGGTTGGCTGAACTCGCGCAATGGAAGTGGGAAAAATATCAGCATCAGCGCAGAGAGGCGCTGCTCGCACTCGAAGCTGGAGAACAGTGACCGCCTTTAACTGATATGTATAACATATATCATTCAGATTTTTACAATAAAAGTTCACATCGCAGGGGATTATTACTTTAACATGTCCTGAACTATGTCCATGACTCCACGGAATATGGCTCTCTCCTTCTCCCCGTCTTCCCCAACAACTTCCCGCAGCGCCAATCCCACTATCACACCTTTTTTGCCCGTGTCAAGGACAGATGACCCGTCTGAGATCCAGACAAGTGTAGCAATTTGGGCAACATACAACGAGTGCAATGTTTGAATGTGCTCCGAGGATGCACTACCGAGCAGGTTCGTTAGTTGAATGGCGGGAGGGGGTGGCGGGAGTTGCTGTGGAGCAAGGGGCGATGGTGGAAGGTCTGTTGTGGGTGGTATGCTTGCTTGTATCTTTTACAACACGCGCGTCAGGACCAATCCATATTGCCGACGTGGAAGAGGAGCACCAAATTCCCAACTTTGCCCAGCTGAGTGACAAGGACCAGCGTACGGTCGCTGAATCTTTGTATTATGACGTCTGTCTCGATGCCATTGACGATTTGGCTTTGGTGCTGGTGCATGAGTGGCGACACAACGACGTTCTCAATCACTGGTGTTCCTGTTGCAAATCTTGTAATCGTGATAACCCCACGTGATAATACACTTGTCTTTCTGCTTGCTCATTGGACCTGACATACCTGATAATTGATAATGAAGCCCGGCTCACTTTCACCATCAAAAGGAAAGGCACAAGAGCCGACGCACTGGCATTCAGGCTGGTGGGATTTCTACCCGCTCACAGAACGCCCCCATCGGTCAGTCTGGCTTTTGGTCTGCCCCCCAATAGCTCTGAATTCCCCCAGCCCCTTGCAATGGTCACAATCCTCAGTCATCTTTTCGGCCCACCCCACCCAACCTTTAGTAACGGCAAGGCACTTTTCATCCTCCAAGCAGTTTGCTCTTCCTTCTCCAAAACCTATCACATCAACTTCCAATGTTTATGAACCTCCGGCCATTATTTCGGTGGCCCCTAGTGACGACTGGCTATTTGCATATTTTCCCAAAACAAGTGGAGAAGGTACGGGCTGCTTGTGGAAGCGAGGTCCACAGGTGGACAACTGGGCGGTTCAAGAGTGGTGGACGTTTCCTCCTCAAACAGCGCCTATAGCTGCAAGCTGGCTGGGTGCCCCTCGCGAGGTGAGTGATATACGTCGCTTTTTCCAAAGCCAATCCTAAAATTCTATAGTGGGCCATCAACGGCTCTGGATTACCCGGACGCCTCCCTCCGAGGGGCTTTGCCTTGCCAACCTCGGGCCCAACACTGATTCTCGTGACGCAGGACTACCGTGTACACATCTGCTACTACCAGTTTTACTTGCAAAACTTACAGATACTGAAATGCCCCTTGGGCATGATCAATGTTTTGCGAGTCAACCAGCCAATCCCCGATGAAGACCCACCTGATCTTGTCAAGTTGTGTGTCGATGCCACGATTGGTGTCAGCTATAATGGTAACATTACTACTTTGTCTGTCGGGGTCCCCCCTGGAACTGATACCCTTAGGGGAGTTTCCGATTTTCGTTGCCGCACGACTACGCCAATTTACGGCATCGACTACTCAAAATGCGCCTTTCGACCCTATGGACCTCACCGTCCCTACTGTCGCCCCAAACGATGACAAAAAACAAGACGAATGGGACTCGCGAAATGATGACTGCGTAATTGAGGTGAATCAGGTTTTTCTACGATATCATGGTGTTTCCATGGGTGCGTTTACCATTTTTCAAGACTCGGGAATGCTCATAAATCCCCTCCACCCAAGCCATCCTCATTAATCCTCTCGCGCCTATACCCGTCAATACCTCTGGCGTTTACAAAATGGATTTCTTGAGCTGCCCAATAATTATGCCCCCAACCGATACCGCAGGCTCTGCATCACCAGCCAAAAGACCTATTGTCGACAAAGGGAAGCTATATCTGGCTCTCAGCTACCTTGACTTTGAAGGATGTCAGTGCTCCTTGATAAACCCGGCTGGCTATATTCATAACTGTCTTCGCGCAGATGTGTCCGCACCAAAATCCCAGTTGTCCGTCTTTTCGATAAACCGTAGGCCATCCCTGTCAGGAAACCCCACATTTGTGAGTACAGTAGCTGGGGTTTAACCACACTAAACAGAATCAGCAATAGGCGCCCCAACTTGAAGCCACGCGTATATTCACCTCTGGTGTACTGACGCATATCGCCTCATCTGCTCCACATCTTAGGGAGAGTCTTCTGCCCGTCGTTGTACTCGATGTCTCTGGCCAGTGGAGCAATACAGCACCCAAGAAACCCAAAGATATTGCCGTAGGCAAGGTTCATATACTCAACTTGTAGGTGCCTCAACCAGCAACCTCTTGCGATCGTTCAACACTTCATAAACCTCTATAAACAGGCCAGACTTGAAGGATAGAGAAGATTGGGAGCCAACTACCGTCAAAGTGCCCTTCGATTCTGCTGGGAGAGACTGTAAGAAGTCCGAATGTAATATTTTCCCCACTTGTAACAGGTCGCCTAGTACCACTGCAGGCTATATCATCACCAAACGGTGTCTTGTTGAACACGACTTCTCTTTCGTCTCCACAACCACGAATAGGGATTCACCTTCTCCCCGTCCAACGCTACTCTGGTGGTAAGACACTCTACCTCACCCTCAGCCAATAAATATTAAATAATTATAGAACCGCCGCTCGTTCGCCCCTTAGTTCTGTCAATTCTTAGCAGGAAGAGCCCATCTGATGTCTGCCACTACCTATCACTTCCTTCAATACCCCTGGATGAAGTTGTCAAGACCTTGACCGGCGCCATGACCGTCCTTGATGCCAATGCCAACGGCCTACGGTATGCCTCGATATGGGATATATTGGGTATAGCGGTTGAAGTATACCGGTGAGTCCCGGCTTCGCGATATCAACTTTGGACTGTATGCTCAACCAAGTACATCCTCTTTTCCAGAAAACGAGCAGGACTTGCAAAGGATGAAGGATCGAGAGAATGTTACAAGACAAAATGGCAAACCATGCACGACATGTGCTCTGTTGCAGCTTGCAATAGGGTCTTTGGGAATTGTGCGGACGGGGATACGTATGACCTAGGTAGTAATCCTCTTCCCCTACTGCCAATTTTCTCACCAAACCTTGGGCTTTTCTCAGACGCTGTTTGGCAACTTACTGGATTATCGAACTGGATTATCACTTTGATTGAACGAATCATGAAGGAATGTGTGATTTTCTGTGACGCAACGCCAAAGGACAAAATGGAGGAACCTCCGGACGACCTCTTTGGTCCCATTCCGGGTGAGTAACATGATTTTAAGTGATGTGCACTCTAACACGAGAATTGCGTTACAGACGAATCTAATGGCTCGGAACCTGGGATATCACCAACACTACTTCATCTCGTACATCCATTCGCTTTGCAAAACTTACTTGTAGCCGTAAAACACGTCAAGAAATACCACCACTATATCGAGTCTTTACCTGCCGGAGCGGAGAACGCTCAAATTGCTAAAGACTTCCTCGTCGATCTTGTTGATTGTTCCGGGGTCAATTTGAGAGATTTGGAAGCCGTATTTGAAGCAAGTATTTCCGGCGTTAACGCTTTACCTCGTGGGTTTTTTCTACCACCTGCCTGACGCCAGTATCTCATACAACCTCTGCCGCTTTTCTAGCGGAGGACTGTCGCATGGCCCTCGCGTCATGTCAGCCAACACAGCCCCTACGTGATCAACTGACTTTCATCATCAAGAACGTCACAGACTCGCCGACAGCGTTAAATAAGGCTACACTATTTATCAAGCCAAGGGACCTCGTTGAAGGTGTCGTGAACCTCAACATAGGAACCCAAAACAAACATCAAGATGAGGATGTCGTTACCAAGGGCGTGGTGATGATTCAGGAACCACATTTGAAGTGCTCTAGATGTGGTGGATTGTCAAATACCGTGTTTGATATACAATCGCCCAAGTTAGAGTCGGATCAATGGAGAACTTGGGAGAAGATGTGGACCTTCAGGTGTATATGTGGTGGGGCCTGGATTGGCGAGAACTAGTTTTTACTTAGTGGTTGAACACAATGATCCTACGTACATAGATACAGCTTATTATTCACGATGTCCTCTTATTTATAGGTTCTCTTTATATACCAATATGGGATCACAGACGACTCAAAACAAGCTTCTCTGGTAAAAGGTAATGGAGGGCAGCGCTTTTGACCTCATCCAATAGTTCCTGCACGAGCTCTGGGTCGTAGGAATTGCCATCAAAAAATACGTTGATGCGAAGCTGACCACGACCGCTGGCTGCGCCGAGGTAGAGTTCTTTGGGACGACAACGGAGTAGAACTCTAGTAGCGACAAGCTGCAAAACCGGGGTAGCCCCGGAAAGGGGATATAACACAGGGTATAATCCGTCAGTCTGTATAATTGATGTCCGTCAGAGTAAGAACCAAAAACTATCGAGGAGAAGTGACTAACACTACCAAAGCTCGAACCACCATGACTTAGGACCATTCCCTGCGAGGCCTGTTCTTGCGCGGACAGGAGACGACAGTTAATGGCATTATGAAAAAGCGCCTTGCTCTCCCAGTTCTGCGCTACCTCCTTCCCAAACTGGATTCTAGCCGGTAGCCGTGCTGCATTGATTTCACATCGAAGTGGATGACGAATGACACGATCAGCTTGGTTTTTAATCAGGCCAGCTCGGTACAAGAGGCGTTTCTTTGAGAGGAGATCTGAGAAAGGAGGTTCAGGATCCCCAGGAACCATGTTCGCGGCAGCGCCCAGAGGCATAAAAGGAAGATGGTAGAAATAGAAACCTATGGCGACGTTAACATTCGTTGCTCCCCCTTTATTATACCACTCTTGATCCAGATATGGCCGAAGGTTGAGAGGACCAGCGGTGATCATGGGTTCCCTCTTGCGAAACTCCCACTCATCCTGGCTAATTTCGCCACGGGAAAATCTCCGACAGAGCACTCGTGTGAGTGCAACTTGGCCAAGTATGGGATATACGACCCCAAATGTCATTCCCGCTCTCCGACAAGACTCAATGATGGCTTGGCTTTCTTCTGCGGTGAACGAGGCCAGAATGTTACATGAGCGAGCTGGTTGAGAGGGTATGAGATTGGTGATTTTGTTGGGTAAGGTGTGTCCGCCCTGATGGAAGGGTCTAATTATATAAATCAAATACAACACCTAAGATAGGGACTGTACATACACGGAGTTTCGACGCACGACCGGCACTGATGGCAGCAGCGATTGCGCGACGCCATCGTCTCCGGGCGACGCTAAGACGATGTGCCGGAAACAGATCCTCCGAACAAGACGATAAGGCAAGTCGTTCCCGGATGTCCCACATATCAGCGGCGAAGCTGAAGCTTGCTAGCTGGTCAAGAAAGGTTCTGAGAAGGGTAGCACCAGCGATCCCATCTGACACGCTATGTGCTACATGTATCGAAATATTAAGCCGCCTTGATGTATCGGTCCGGCGAAACACCAGGAGACACGCGAGTAGGTCGTCTGAGAGGAGTCTTGGGGAGTTGAGGATATTTGAGGTGACTGTGTCGGCTTCTTCAGGGGACGCAACATGATGGAATTGCACCTCTCCCGGCCCGCACGACCGCAAACGCTCTTCGCTTACAACGAACCTCAGCGACTGGTTTTCACGTCGCGAAACCTGGGCACCAAGGAGAGGAAACCGGTATTTGAGGGCCATCCAAGCCCTCTCGATATTAGCAGGCGAAACTGTTGACTCAACAGCCCCATGCTTGACCTGAATTTCGGCAGACTGGAGAGAGTCCGCAGTTCCTTCAAACCTAGCGTCCCAATAGAACACCTCCTCTGTTAGCCCAAGAGGACGAGAATATATGAAGGGGTGTGGCCGCTCGAGAGTCCAAGGAGACGACAGCATCGAGGGAAGAGACCAAGAGTGCTACGAACAGACTGCCTCCGCTACGTGCCGACCATTCATTGTATGGGAAGGGCCATGTGAGCACCTGATCTTAGAACTCGGAAAACGATGAGGCATGCTGCATATGGTGAAAGGGCCGGCCGGGTGTCATCGTACAGAACATAAAATGATGCTGTCCCAAAGTTGTGTTTGACATACAGTGGCTGACATAAGTAATGCACACTTACCTAACTTGGAAATCATCTGCCCCTAGACTGGCAGATACACGTCTGGGCTCAACAAAAACCTAGATTAAGCAACACTAGGGTCTTGTTTAATTACTGTGATAGTTATCTTACTTGTAGTAGTAGTATATGTAAAGAAAACAGGTGGTTTTAGTCAAAATACATGTGCATTTCTTTTGTCTCTGCTATATCAAGGGCACAGATGACCTTCTCTCTCCTTGTGCTTTGCACATTCCCACTCAGAACTTTTTCTATTCATCCTCATAGCTATGGTCTACACATCCCCCACCAAAGTGGCTCGCATCGTCACCTGGGAGAAGCAGGGTATCCCCCGAACCGAAATCGCCCATGCTGTGGGTGTGCATCGCACCACCATCACTTGTATTCTTGCCCGCTTCGAGAAATCCAATGATTTCTATTATGTCAATCCCAAAACGGGCCGTCCCAAGAAGTTGGACATCCGCGAGGCACGTGTAGCAACCCGGGTTCTTGCTAGGGCAGAGGTTTCCAATGTCACGGAACTCCAAAAAAGGTACTTCCCTGATGTGACTGCCAAGACCGTTGGTCGTCATTTGAAGGGAAAAGGCCTGGTCTGCCGTGTGCGTAAGTCAAAGCCCTACCTGACTGCGGCCAATAAGGAGAAGCGTAGGCGGTGGGCAATTGCACATGCGAGTTGGGATGTGGAGAAGTGGAAGGAGGTAATATTTTCGGATGAGTCAAAATTCTTGTTATTCAAGTCGGATGGCCGCCAATATTGTTGGATGAGGCCTGGGCAGGCCTATGATGATTGTTATGTAAAGAAAACGGTCAAACATGGTGGTGGGAAGGTGATGATTTGGGGGTGTGTCTCGGCACGAGGTATGGGGAGGCTTGTGAAGATTGATGGGATTATGCGAGGGCCGGATTATGTCAAGATCTTGGAGAATGGTCTTATCGGGTCTCTTAAAGATCTCAAGATTCGTCGAACAGGCAATTCGAGTGCCATTTTCCAACAGGACAACGACCCTAAGCACAAATGTAGGGTTGCCCAAGATTGGTTCAAGACCAAACGGCTTCGGCTACTCGATTGGCCCCCATCGAGCCCTGACATGAACATTATTGAACATGTCTGGGATCAGTTGGATGCCCTTATCCGTGCCCGGGACCCTTTACCTCGTAACCATATAGAGATGTGGGCGGCCCTGCAGGAGGAGTGGGAGAACTTCTCGAAGGAAGCCCTGGACAAGCTTTTTGACAGCATGCCTCGTCATGTTGGGGCTCTTTTGAAGGCTCGAGGTGGACATACCAAATACTGATTGTTTTGTGCCCTCACTGTTTGTCGTTCCATTTCTATGATATGATCATTCTTAGGTAGCAGTAGAGGACAAAAGTATTGCACCAAGTACTGCTCAGTAATTGATCATTTTATATTCTTTGGGTATATTATATCATTCTATACTACACAAACCCTATTGTGTGCTTCAAAAGCTATGTAGGATAATTTTTCCGTGGAGATTGGACCAATATCTCGCTCGAAAATGTGGAATCATGGCGCGCATCAGTGGCTGTGCAATACTTATGTCAGCCACTGTATGAGCGCCGAGTGAAAGTGGTTGATCGATTCTGCCTGCCATGGAGGATGTGCGGATATATCTGTAGCGAATCTTGGCCCGGGGGGGGGGGGGGAAGGGGCCTATCATAATAGTGCCAGACATATCGATGTTGTGGATGCACTTACGGTAGCACTGCGCTATATTCATTTCAAGTACTGACTCTACTCGTAGAACCTCGCCCGTTGGTTCGCGAATGAGTATGAGATTTTCACTGTTGAAAAAGGTCAACGTTGTCCTCAGGCGCGGACTGCAGTAATGTATAACTTCTCGAGACAAGTCACAACAACGGAATACATTTCAACGGCAATGTGTAGTCCTTCACCTGGCCGATAGTAAGAACTCAGAGTATAAACTCTCAAACCTCGTGTTCGCCAATACCCACCAACGAAGAAAGGAGACTGGTACAACCACGAGCTCGCACTACCGTGATCATTTGGAACAGTGCCTCGCCATTCATCTTCCTATAGGTTAAGCTTTCGTCGTGGGTCATAGCAGTAGTGATTTCACATCAGAGAGTGACTAGGAAAGGAGATACTCGATCTATTTGTATCAATTGGACCGACAGAAAGCATCGAATAAGGGGTGACAGAATACCCAGGAGTTGTGTCTGTGGTTAGTAGTATAAAGGGAAGATGATAGGGGTAGAAGTTAACAGTGATTGAGATATCCATTCTGCCTCTCAAGTTGCTGTGCTATTCTCGATGGGGAAGGACTGACTGCAATTCCCCCCCGAAAGGATGGGGAGGAAAAGGAAGACCCAATGCAGACGAAAATTTGGTATATACTGTCAGTTGACAGCACAAGAGCAACGGTAGTGCGACCTCCTTGCCTCCGGGCGATATTGAGTGGATTTTCCCGCTCTAATGGCGTCAACCGCCTCTGGATCTATGCCTCGCCAAAAGGCCGCTGCCAGATTGCCGATAGCTGTCAGCCCAACTTGAAGGGGTGGGATCTTGAGAGGTCTCGTGATGCAATCAAGGAATTTTTTCTCGCGGTCAATTATTTTGCCTTGCGACGACGTTCGCGATCGCCTGAGCTGAACGTTCAAATTGGGCCGCAACCAGGATGCCGAAGGTTGCTCTTCCCCTACTCCCTCTCTCTGGACTTTTTGGGGTCGCCAAACCATCTGGACCAACAAGCATGTCTGTCCTGACTGAAATAAAATATCTTGCGGGAAAATCGCGTCTATTTGTCGAAGCCGATAAACTGGAAAAACAATACGAAGGGAAGAAAGAGTCAAAAAAACGTAGCCGACGTGATGCGGTGAAAATTGGGCAGGGTGGCACTCTGGATCCCCTCGCGGATGGTGTCCTCGGTACGTCTGCGTACCATAAATGATCTCACCTATGCCTCACAAGCAAGCACAGTTGTTGGTGTCGGAAGAGGAACAAAGCACTTGAGTCAGTTTCTAGATTGCACCAAGGTGCTGAAGACAATTTTTCCGTCGGGTGTTCTGAGCTCATCCGCCGGCCGCAGGAGTATTACGCAACTTGTTTGCTGGGGTGCGAAACCGATACTTATGACAGCGAAGGCAAGCGTGTCCGCCTCGCTCAGTGGCACCATGTTACGAGAGAGAAAGTTGAGGCTGCACTCCCTAAATTTACGGGCGAGATATTGCAGGCTCCACCGATGTGAATAAGCTCAATTGTATCCATCGAGGTGGAATCAACTGATGTAATTATCACAGTTTCTCGGCACTGAAAATGGATGGAAGACCTCTCTATGAGTACGCCAGAAAGGGAATTCCGCTACCCCGCCCCATTGAGCCCCGCAAGGTAACGGTCCATGCGCTAGAACTCATTGAATGGAAGGACAAGGATCATGCTTTCAAATGGCCTGAAGAATCCCTTACGGCCGAGGAAAAGGACGCTGTTGAAACAGCCCTCAAAGGCGCGGAAAACAACGTTTCCCTTAAAGATGAAGTAGAGGGCACTTATGATGGTGGGAATCCCGCTGCATTTGTTCTCAAGATGAAGGTTTCTGGCGGGACATATGTTCGCTCCATCGTTCACGATCTTGCACGCCATCTGAACTCTGCTGGTCATGTTGTTACTTTGACGCGTACGCGACAAGGTAAATTCGTTCTCAGCCCTATGGAAGATGGGGATGTATCTTGCGTGCCCTGGGATATATTTCAGAGGGCCTCCGAAACCTGTGAAGGGGGGGCCGACGAAGAGGGATGGATGGAGTGGGAAAGAGAAGTACTTGATAGGCTTCAGGTAATAGATAAGTAACATCTTTTTCTGCACAAATGGTATGATATTATCGAGCTCAAAACTTCGGCAGAACTGACAATATTCTAAGGTCACAAGTCTTGCTATCCATGGGTAATTCAGGACGAGACTTCCGCTGGTGTAACCTAATCGCTCACGAGACATGCTATCATCTCTCCTGGGATCACATCTGATATACAATCTTCTTCAAGTGTCGATCTTGGGCTCACGGACAGGCACCTATGAAGTCTTTTATGTTCAAGGGGCAACTTAGTCTCTTAATCGATTTCTCCCGGATGGATAAAATATCAAGGCTGTTTAAATATACCCGAAGAGAACAGCTATTGGTCATCCAATGGTAGTTGAGGGGTATGTGTGTGCTTGCACCTCGCTCTTACCCACGTACTGTTCTTTGGTCTGAACGAGCATACTCGAAACCAAGGTAGCTTGTTGGCTGTTTCATCCGCTTTGGGTATTCTAACCGTTCCTGCATTCAGCTCACAGAACCTACGGATCTTTGAGCAATGTGATCTCGGGATTTCCAAATTCTATACGTATTTAGGTCGCCTAGTCTTGCCAGAGCAGCGCATGGAGAAAGATAAGGGAAGTAGGTACATGCATGGGAAATTTCATTAAGCTGGAGCAGTTTTGGCTCATGAGAAGCTTTTTCGATGCGAAGGTCCGTCCCTAGACCATTGAGCGACCTGCTGTGCGACTCGAGGGTGGATCGAGTCACTCCATGCCTCAAGAATAGAAACATACCGGTCTGCTAGGGAGGCATCAGGAAGTCTGGAAACAGTTACTAGCACTCGCTGGTGTTCAAAGGACGGAGAAATCCAGGTCACGGTCCGGACAAATTTTGCTTCTCGATCGCGGTCCGCAGGCACCGGACCGAACCACTGCCACTAGCACCACCTCGAGGGGTTTATATATCATGGCCGTCCGAAAATCTGTCGAACCCCTCATCCCCAGCTGCCGACTGATCTGATAACCATGGCCGCGAACGGAATAAACGGTGTTTATGCTCATCACTCGTTTGCAAGGCCTCTAAAGGCGGGCATCTATGCCCCCATTCCATCCTTCTTCCTGCCCAACACGGAGGATCTCGGTGAGCGATTAGGTGACATGGTTGCAATTCCTCCCTTGATAACGTATGCCAACTAGATATCCCTTCGTTTGAGACACACGTGGTCCGGATTGCTCAGGCTGGAGTTGGTCCAGTGATTGCTGGGTCAATGGGGGAAGGCATCCACCTTTCGCATGCTGAGAGAGTCAAACTTATCCACGCGGCCCGGAAAGCGTTGGACAGGGCTGGCTTGTTTCATGTCCCTATTATTGCAGGAACAGGGGCAGGTAGCACGAGGGAGACCCTAGAGTTGACTAAAGAAGCTGCTGGAGCTGGAGCTGACTACGCTCTTGCAATTGTGAGCGGGTATTTCGCTGGTGCTTTGGCGGGTAACCGGGACGCATTGAAAGCGTACTGGATTGAAATCTCGGAGAAGAGTTCTATCCCAGTCATGATTTACAATTGTGAGTTTGCTCCTTTCTCAGGAGTATGGTTCTGATAACCCGTTCCAGACCCCGGAGCGAGTGGGGGTATCGATTTGGACTCTGACCTAATTACGGAATTGGCCAAGGAATGCCCGAACATCTGCGGTGTCAAACTCACGTACGTGGTTGAAGCATCCATTCGTCTATCGTCCACTGACCGACCCCATGTACAGTTGCGGCAATGTTGGGAAGTTGACGAGGATTGCTGACGATGTTTCCCAAGCTTCATTTGTGGTAGATCATCCACGCCACAACCCCAACGCCCCTTTCCTCGTCTTGGGAGGATTCGCTGATTTCGTCACGCCGTCCGTGTTTGCCAATGGGCACGGAGCTATAACTGGGCTTGCCAATATTGCACCAGTGAGCCTCGCTACTTTCCCAGGTTTCCAAAGATCGGCTGACTGATATTCTACCTTCTAGCACTCAGCTATGAAGCTCTTCCAATTGTCTGAGGCGGCTCGCAAGGACTTATCTCTGCTCCCCGAGACTCAACGGATTCAAGGGGTTGTAGCGCGAGCTGACTACACGATTGCAAAGGCATCAATTTCCGGGACCAAGTACCTCCTTGAGAAGCTTTATGGTTATGGTGGCCTCCCTCGAAAACCATTACCACCAATGTCTGTTGCGGCTGCTGAGACACTCTGGAAGCATCCCCATACACAAGCTCTGGTACAGCTGGAGCGCGAACTCAGTGGAAAGATTGTGACCTAACGATAAAGGTGACTTGTCGCTGCTCTCAAAGATAGTATGTCTGACCATTGGTAGACCTCACAGAATGCATTGTAGCTCGTCTCCTCTCTTGGTATTACTGAGGATTTTATTATCATGTATTCTTTCCCAAACGCTACGCGACCAATTGCTCTTTTAATGCCAAATATTTTCACCAATGTGGCACAAGGAACTTCCGAATCCAGGATTCCGTTTCTCCAGATTGAATAATTTCACTCTTAGTCAATCGAGAATTTATAGCTGAGGCCCGAGGCTTGGTAGCAGACAGTGATGTTTACACTGGTGTTATCGTGATAGATCGAGACGGTGAAGATTTCCCAGGTCTATATAGATGCCTTTTCCTCGGCCTAATGATAGTGGTGTTTCCGGGGAACCACGTGGCAGCTGGAAAAGCTGGGCATTAAGATCCATCGAGGGCAAGATAGTTGACAAATATGGCCTGGAGCGCTTCGAGTTCCAGCCATCGCCTAGTAGATGGAGTCTCAGGTGGATGGGCGCTTTTGCGGCTTACTTCCCAGCATCACTATACACCGCCGGCTATATTGCGTGCACACGTCCGACAACCGACAGCAATCTTCTTGATAGGCAGTCGCTGCCTTGCGACGACCAGCAAACGGGCGCTGGTGAATGTGATCTGAGAAGCATTTTACTACAGGAAAACTTGTTCCTTGCACATGATATTGAATATGACGACAGCTGGCATTTGTGGGGAATCCAGGGGAATCCAGGGAGATCTTGCACGTGGCGCGTATCGTCGGCCCGCTTCCCACACTTCCAGCGGCTTTCCACGGCCGTTCGCTTCAGCAGCCGGACTCGTGCCAAACATTGCGGAATCAAAACGCGACTCCTCAGAAGGTCGTTTGTCAGGTCAACGTTGCTTTACTGAACACCACACCTCGCAAAGCACGCACTATGGCTGGAGGGCCATCGCGTGCGCTGGAAATGACGACTAGAGCTCGTTATCTTACTTCCATCTTCTCTCCGAGGATACCCAAGCTAGGTTGGCTGTGTTTCATCAATGGCTTTGTGACGAGTCTGAAGCTTGGGTTTGTTGTTGAAAGGTCCTCGGTGTTTTCACACTACAGCACAACGGTGGAACGATGGCTCCGACAAGCCTACGCCTAAACCAGAAGGAATCCCATATTCGTCACTAACAGTCGGCATTCCTCGCGAGATCTTTCCGAATGAGCGACGTGTATCCCTCACCCCGCAAAATGCAGCATTATTGCGCAAGAAGGGGTTTTCTCGAATTCTTGTTGAGCGCAACGCTGGTGTTGAAGCTCAATTTCTAGATGAACAATACGCGGCAGCCGGCGCCACTCTCCTCTCTCGAGACGAGTTATTCAAGCAGTCGGATATCTTGTTGAAAGTAAGACCACCGCTGAGCGGTCAAGAGGTGGAGGATATCAAAGAAGGAAGCACCGTAGTCTCTTTCCTCTACCCGGCACAAAACAAAGCAATTGTAGATGCGCTTGCCGCTCGCAAAACTAACGCATTTGCGGTCAGTTTCCCCCTTTATTTTGAGCTCATTAGCGTATTAGCTAGGCCTAAACGTCACTTCCTCAGATGGACATGATACCCCGGATTTCGCGCGCTCAAGTTTTCGATGCTCTGAGGCGAGTCGACATATGGCATTGATCGACAAATTATTTACCCTGATTCAGTTCAATGGCCAATATTGCAGGCTACAAGGCCGTCTTAGAAGCGTCAAATCATTTCGGTAGATTCTTGACTGGTCAGGTCACCGCAGCGGGGTAAGTCGCTATGTCTATTGCTCTTCCTGCGCATTTTACCCATCCTCTCTCCAGTAAGGTACGGTGTCAGTTGATCAACTGGATGGTGCTACCTGGCTCAGTCGTTATAGATCCCCCCTGGCAAGGTTTTGGTCATTGGTGCCGGTGTCGCAGGCCTCAGTGCAATTGCAACGGTGGGTCCCTCGGATTTCAGAGAGGAAATGAAAACCCATCTCTTTGCAGGCGAGGCGACTTGGAGCCATTGTTCGTGGATTCGACACGCGACCTGCAGCACGGGAGCAAGTACAGTCACTCGGAGCCGAATTCTTGGAAGTTTCCATTAAGGAGGATGGCAGCGGTGCTGGTGGTTACGCTAAGGTCATGTCTAAGGAATTCATAGAGGCAGAGATGGCATTGTTCAAGGAGCAATGTCAGGATGTTGATATCGTGATCACAACTGTAACTCAACCCGGCTTATTTTGTTGATAGCAACTAACTGTGGGTTCATTTTAGGCACTCATTCCTGGCAAACCGGCACCCAAATTGATCACATATGATATGCTTTCTGTCATGAAGCAGGGCTCCGTAATCGTTGATCTGGCAGCGGAAGCCGGTGGTAACTGCGAAGCCACTAAACCTGGCGAAATTGCTGTCCACAATGGCGTCACTGTTATCGGTAAGAAGCGCCCAGAATGTCTCCTAGACCTTGGTTCCCAACATACCCAATAGGTTACACGGATTTACCGTCGAGACTTCCAACCCAATCGTCGACCTTGTATTCCAACAACATCACCAAGTTTTTGTTGTCGATGGGGAATGACAGTAGATTCCTGATTGATCTTGAAGATGAAGTTGTTCGCGGGGCTATCGTTGTTCGTAACGGTGAAGTT
Source organism: Lepiota venenata (assembly GCA_004296355.1). Lineage (NCBI taxonomy): Eukaryota > Fungi > Basidiomycota > Agaricomycetes > Agaricales > Agaricaceae > Lepiota > Lepiota venenata. Next base: position 2,168,568 of record RCFS01000003.1, read on the forward strand.
TTACCTCCAGCGCCTCGCCCGCTTCCTCCTCCAGTTACTCCTCCCCCAACTCCCACTGCGGCAGAAAAAGAAGCGTCAGTAGCGATCACCCCTTGGCAGAAGGCCACAAGAGATGTTGCAACTGTTACTGGCGGAATGGGAACCGCCGTTGTTTTGGGAAAGGCTACAGGAACTGCCTTCATGGACAGCTTCTTCACTTTTGGTCTTGCAGGTTTAGTTGGCTATAGGTGAGTGCAGTGAATTTGATTTTGCTGCCATATTCATGCTATCGTCAGAGTAATTTGGGGCGTCACTCCAGCCTTGCACTCACCTCTGATGTCTGTCACTAACGCTATCTCTGGATTAGTAAGCTCCTTCTTATTTCATTTGGGGTGACTCTGATAGCATCCTAAGGTTGGGGTCGCCGGCATGTTTGTCATGGGTGGTGGTTACCTTCCGGGGACCATTCCTCAAGCTCTCGGCGCTTTGGCTGTCCTACTCGCCACTATCAACGTCTCGGGTGGTTTTATAATCACTAAGCGTATGCTTGACATGTTTAAACGTAGGTTCTAAGCGTTTTTTTCTGCTTTAAATATGAACAAGATTGCAGGACCAACCGACCCTCCGGAGTATCCCTGGTTATACGCAATTCCTGCAACTGTTTTCACCGGTGGTTTCCTTGCCGCCGCAAGCACTGGCATGGCAGGACTTGTTCAAGCAGGATACCTGACCAGCAGTATTCTCTGTATCGGTGGGTGTAATGTTTATCAAATGAGAGGTTCTTTGGCTGACTTTGAGCCAGGTTCTCTATCTGGTCTTGCCTCACAGACGACTGCCAGGCAAGGAAATATTCTCGGTATTTTGGGTGTTGGATCTGGTGTCCTGGCCTCTTTGGCTGCCGTCGGTTTCCCTACCGAAGTCATTGGTCAGTTCGCTGGTGTAGCCGCTATTGGCGGTCTTATTGGTGCTATCATTGGACGGCGTGTAACTGCAACGGAATTGCCTCAGACTGTTGCATTACTTCACTCCATTGTTGGCTTGTCTGCTGTCTTGACAAGCATTGGTAGTGTTCTGCAGGACGTCGCACATCTTTCAACGTTACACATGGTGACTGCTTATCTGGGCGTTGTTATTGGTAGGTAGATTTCTAAACGTTATCTATCGTCACTGATGGGCTGTAGGTGGCATTACTTTCACCGGCTCTATTGTCGCATTCCTCAAGCTTGCTGCGCGGATATCAAGCAGACCCTTGGCATTGCCTGGGAAGCACTTGGTCAACACCACGTTACTGGGTGCTAATGCTGCAACGATGGCTGGTTTCCTTTCATGCGTGCCAGCGACGCCCATGGTGGCTGCCTCCTTCCTTGGAGCAAGTACAGTCCTCAGTTTCATTAAGGGTTACACGACAACCGCTGCCATCGGGGGTGCTGATATGCGTGCGTGGTTATTTCAATTTCACAAGCACAAATGCTAACGTAGCTCTTCATCCTCAAGCCGTGGTAATCACCGTTTTGAATGCATATTCGTAAGTGGAGGTTGTCCTGATTTATGGCTATTTATATAAGCTGCTTGTAGTGGATTTGCGCTCGTGGCGGAGGGTCTCATGTTGGACAACCCGCTCCTAGTGACGGTCGGTTCGCTTATTGGTGTTAGTGGCTCAATCCTGTCATACATCATGGTAGGTATAAATTCTATATCTGTTCACTGTGCAGTTTTTTAACCCGTGTATTGTAGTGTGTTGCCATGAATCGGTCTCTGGTCAATGTGCTATTTGGGGGCATTAATGCACCCGCCGCTTCCGAGACGAAAATCGAAGGGATGATTACCAAAACCACGGTCGATGAGACTGTAGAGGCGTTGGCGAACGCCGACAATGTCATTCTGGTATATTTCAATCATGCAGCCTTCGTTTCCTTTCTCATCTTCGATAACTAGGTGGTCGGTTACGGAATGGCAGTAGCCAAAGCGCAATATGCCATCTCTGAGATCACTGCTTTGTTAAGAGCCAAGGAAGTCAACGTTCGGGTGAGTTTTCAACGCCGTATGGAAGTTTTGATGCGCCCAGTTGATCATCTATCTTTGACGGTTAGTTTGCCATCCACCCGGTTGCGGGACGCATGCCTGGGCAGTGCAATGTACTACTTGCTGAGGCATCGGTCCCTTACGACAGTAAGCGCTCACGAAATTGCTGTTTAGATCCCCGGTTGACCAGACACGTATCATAGTTGTTTTTGAGATGGACGAGATTAATGACGACTTCAAGGAGACTGATGTGACATTGGTCATTGGTGCTAATGACACGGTGAACCCCATTGCTCTCGAGCCAGGTTCAGCTATCGCTGTAAGAGACGAAGGTCTTGCCTAGAATTCAGCTGATGACATATGATTTTGCTAGGGTATGCCCGTCCTTCATGCGTGGAAGAGTAAACAGGTTATTGTCATGAAACGCGGCTTGGCTAGTGGCTATGGTGGGTATTCACCCATATCATTTAGATTATATTCCTTCAACAGCCTTTGTTTCCCTCAACAGCTGATGTTCCAAATCCAATGTTCTACATGCCTGGTACTAGAATGCTTTTCGGAGATGCCAAGGATACGTGCGAAGGTTCGTAAGCGAGAGTCGGTCTGAGAGAAGCTCGGTTCTGATATTTGACCCTCGGCATAGCTATTAAACGTGGCTTGGAATCTCGTGCTTGAAAGAACGTTGGACCAGCCGGGGCTGTTTGGCTCCCACGTCATGGTAAAGGGGTAGGTGGTGAATGATGGTCACAGGACGATGATATATGTAATATCGCCGTGTCTGATTTGTGGGAATTTTTTGTATATAGAGTGAGCTTGTTCACAACGAGTGGTGATCTCGTTTCCACGTTCGTTATATAAGGACTTCGGCTTCTTTGACATTGTAAATACAAATAGCTGTTCTTATCGTTCGCAGCAATCGAAGGTCCGAGCTTTGCGCATAGTGAGTAGGAATTGGTTCATGGTTGGTCCGTTTCGGTATGATAATAAGGTTCTCTGTACTACGAGAAATGTGGTATAACCAGGCTGAGGATGTAAAGTCCAATTGAAGAGTTAAACGACGAGATAATATATGAGGGTGGGGCTAGCTACGTAAGGTAGAAGTGAGCCATATGGTCTATGGATAGATCGGAGGTGATAATGATGAACCGATAACGGAAAGTGTCGATAAAGCAATAGAGTTGTAACTTTCAGAATTCGGAGAGCGCTTGGGAAGACTTGGAGGGGGGGGGTTCTGTTGCTGTGTGAAACACAGCGGAAGGGGTCCCGAACCGATTGACGCCATCAAGTGTTGACGTCGCTTATAATAGGAAGCTCTAGACGACGAAAGAAAATTTGGGTTGGGGGGGGGGGAAATAAATATTTTGTTTTGTCAGGTCCGTGTTGCCTTCGCCCCAAGTATCGACCGCAGCATTTTGTTGCCATGGTACATCATCGAGTAAAGAGAATCTTCGCCTTTTCGGAATCTGTAAATGATGGGGAACACGTGAGGGTCGAGGATGCGGAAGATAAGGAAGTCGTCGAGGAAACTACAGTGAGGCTGCCAAGAGGGTGGGTTGGTATCGGCACAGGGGCGGGTGATCGTAGGGATTCCAGGTATCGCTTCTCAATTCTTCCACTCCAACTCCACCCGGTGGATGTAGGGTCCTTGGTCAGTGAGATGGGTAGGAAGACTAGTCGTTTAGGTTGAGAGTTGTATAGCCATGTGGCGATGAGAACGACAGTTGAACCGAGAAGGAATGTGAAAGACATTCTGAAATTGAAGAGGGCAACCGAAGCAAGGAAAGAGGTAACGATGCTCAGGCTAGTCGCGAAGCCTTTTAGAATGTTATCGGAATACTTGATAACCATTGCCGTGAGGAGTCCACCAAAGACTTGAACGGTTACTGTTGCCCATGCCCATGCGCCGAAATTCCGAAAGGCCAATGATATAAAGCCCCCGATTCCGCTTGCCGATTGGGTACTGTATGAAAGGATGACAGGTACCAGGGCTGGTAACAAGGAGAAAAGGGATAGTTGAACGTTCCGAACCCAAAGGTCAGCCTGAGAATTCTTCAGAACCATCTCGAAATAGACCCCAGCCAGACCGGATGTGAAGCAAGCGGCTGCCACGGCCACAAAGCCTTTCAGTGCATGTGTAGGATGTGTGGGTGTTTGTCCCACTGCGCCTCCATGTGCACCTGCCTGTATTTGCACGATGCCTACACCAAGGGCTAAAAATAAGAGCGACACCCATTGGATCGAGGAAAGCTTCCTGCGGAGTAGCATGACCGAGAATGCGGCAGTGGTAAGGATTTTCATTTGGTAAGTGACCTGGAACGTCGCGGCCTCCAAGTTAGTTGCGGCGACATATTGCAGGTTGTTTTGGATAACTTGATTCCAAGCGTGAGTATGTTAAGAGCCTAGCTGGGACGGGTAAGGAGAACAAACCATAAAGTATTGCAGGTATGGAGAGCTTCCAACAATCCGGGCTAAAAACATCTCTCCATAGTTTCCGTAGTCCCCCCGCCACACCTCTGTTCCCAATAGGGTATGGTACCTGGGTCATATCATACATAGGGGTCTGTCCAACGTCTAGTCGTGCAAATGCGATGATGAGTGAAATCAAGCCCTTCAGAATCTCGTTCATGAGGACAGCCGTTGCTGCTGAGTAGGTTTGTGAAGGTGGTGTTGAGACGCGAGAGTAGTGCATGATAATTGCCAGGCTGGAGTTTTGGACCGCTAACGTTACCAGCCTGGTGTGAGTCGTGAGTGTGAAGCATGTTTTGGTGTGGGCGAGAGGGAGACTGACGATATATATTTGAGGGGAACGCCCCAGAGGGATGGGACGGCCTGGACAGGGGCGGTATTGTTGGCTAGGCCGAGGTCATCATCAACATCGTGGTCGTTGTGGGGGGAGGAGATGTGGAGGGTCGGCAGGGACATGGTGGGATGAGGAAAGGAGCGGGGGGGATGGCCAGTCCCAACATATTTTATTTCATGATTTTTTGTTATTATTTCCTTTTGCAGACTTTTGATCACGGCTGTTGCTGCGGCGGCACAGCCACAGCCTCTCCCCCATCTAGTTCTGCTCCAATCTTCCGTCGCAATGGCTTGGCCTTGCCTTGGCTACGGCCGCGCGCGCGCTTCATTCTATTGCGATACATACTAGCTACGCTCCTGTCCACCCTGTTCTCAGTCTTTCAACTTTCTCCCACCACCGACAGTGCCCTTCTGATCATTATCATACAAGTTATAGATGCTATAAGTTGGACTACGATAGCTCGCGTATGCATCCGGATTGCTGTGTTCTAGTGCCATCTGTGCCAGCGACGGAAGTCGCGGCGGCGAGGGCACACGCGGAGGCCTGTCGCCGGTCCGCGGCTCGCTCCTTGTAGTCGCCAGGCTTGACTTGGTTCCCGAGCACTTACTGTTGACCAGTGTTGGGCCGGTCAGGCTTGTCGTCAGGTTCATGCCGGGCATGTTGTTGTTAGTCGACAATGTTCTAAGATCTTCAGCTGATATAAGACTACCGGAGGCGATGGCCACTACACTTCGTGTTGTTGTCGCAACCAAGTGATGCCGGCGCTCATCTGAGACAGGATCAATTTGACCGCCCAGGCCCGTTGACATTCGCCTTCTCTGGCTCCTCTGTTTTAACAGCCGTTTCGATTCCACAATACTGAGCGAATCTTCAGGGCACAGGCTGGGTTGGGGTGATAAAATCAGCTCATCAGTCGTGGGCGAGGATAAACCGAGCGCTTGAGTCAGTTCCTTGGCCCTCTGCAGCTCTGATTTCAAATTTGGCGAATCTGCTCCTCGAATCGAAGTCCCGTCCCCGAGTCTAACTCGAGTAGCAACACCATAGGTCGTAGCCACTCCAGACGAGATACGGGGATATGAGCTCGTTGGATAATATGGGGATTGTATACGGGTCCGGGTTTCTACCTTGGTTGTATGGGCTCCGCAACGGGATTCAAGGGACTCCAGAGGCATGAACCCCATCGGCTGGACGGGTGAGACCACATCAGCACCATCATATGCTAGGCCAATGGACGTGCGAGACCCTCTATGGCGTTCCTGGCAAATGGAGTGACCCCGGCTTTTCCTTAGAGTCCTGGACCTACGCTTCATAGCTTCACGTCCGTCGGCAAAATATGATGTCCCAACCTCCTTCGATGTCATAGGAGACGATTCCTTGTATGGTTGTGTCATCGATATTCTGTGGGCGGCCCGAGAATTTTCTGCTGGGGTTTGTTGCAACACCGCCTGCTTGGTGCCAAGGGGTAGTGAACCGGAAGGTGTACTAGATGCGTGGTAGTGGCCACTGAGACGATAAACAGGAGGATTATAAGAAAATGCAACTTGTGGCGGAAGAGGCGGATTCCCAGATCTCAAAGTATCTTCTCTCTTGATCTTACTGGGATCGCACATGGCATTACTTTGTGGATAAGTTACCCAAGACCAAGCAGGGTTGGCGCCAGACCGTTGAGAAAACCGTTCGTTAGGGCCGAAGATAGGTGATTCTTGGATGGCAAGTATTTTTTCCTCATCAGTAATGGCATGTTCAAACCTGGGCAACGAGGGCTTGGGGAACCGCCGCCGTCTTGGGCGGCTGAACCAGCGCCATGTTATGCATATTCCGACAAGGAGACAAGAACCACCGACGGCAATCAGAATAATGGCAGCCAGGGGTAGAGGAGGTCGATCCCTAACTCGAGGCCCCGTTGATAAATCTGAAGCAGTCAGCGGCTGAGCGGTAGTAATGTTGGTGGTAAAAGTGTCGATAATTGTTGTGCTTGGGGTTGTCGCCAGAACCGGAGCCCAGGAAGTCATCGCAGAAAACGATTGTAGCGTTGGCCGAGTCAAAGCTATCGGGAGATGTTCTATTGAAGGCCCCACAAGTGTAGTGGACGGGGGTAAGTCAGTTCCCCTTTCGTGTGTCGGGCGGGGGCCAGTGTCCGGAGTTGGGTTGGGAACCGCAGTGATTTCTCCAGCTTGGTTAGGTGTGCGTAGGGGCACCGGCCGGTCTGTTGCATCTTCCTGATTATTATGAAACGCGGGCCGGTCGTGTAGGTCGAAAAAAAGGCTTCTGTCGACTCAATTAGGTTGCGGGCAGCGAAATACTTGACGCAGTTAGAATTTGACCTGTTGATAGGTGAAGAGTTTTGAAAACTTTTCGTGTTCCTGGGAATAATAATCGCGCCCATGAGTGAAATTTGGTAGTCTTAACAAGTGCGACCAGCGCAAGTAGGAGAGGGTACAAGGCGGGGATGAAACAAGTTCAAGTTGTCGACGCGTCTGTTCGGAGAACAGAACGCGTTGTATCACGTGCAACAATGATAACTTACTTAGGAGCCATCCATTCTACTGGATCGTGCCCATTGGCTTATGGGTTTTTACTCCCGAAACAGAGCAAAAAGCCAACCTCACTTGCGCTCACTTTGCTATAATTCTCCTTAAATCTTCGTTGCACCAATAAAAGCAGCATCTCACTTAGTTGGTGCGTTCAGCTCCGGTTTCATTGGGCGTCAATCGTTGACGCGGCCGTCCTCCTTCGCCTTAGTCAACGTCTCTCGGCACCAAAGCTACAAGCAACGCGTACTGTCACCCGCGCGAGATGGACGCGTTTGATGGTAGTCTGAGGTACATACGCATCGTTTTTCTCATTGATTGAACATCCCTTGACAGTCCTTGCGGCGATCGTACAGCGACTTGGAGGAGGAATCACAGGCCACGCAATTGATTCATGAGGCACTCGAACAATCACCAGAACCCTTTCAACCGACCAAAGAAACTTCAATCGCTTCTTATCCTTCCTCGAGGAATTCGGCTTCCAACACTGTGCATCAATACCATTTTCATGGATTAGCGACGACACAAACACAGACACAGCTCTGTGAGGAGGAAGGCAGCATTAATAATAGTGTGATACCCAGCGGGGGCCCGCAAAGGGAAATTTTCATGGCAGGAGTAGGACGAAAAACTGGAAAGGATGCTAAGTGGGGTGTGGCGTCCCATGGGCCGAGTTTGAAAAGGGGTACAGCCATGGATGGGAGGTCGGGCCAACCCCCCGGGCCCGCAACAAAGGTAGTCTTTTTCAGGCCAAATTATATGCGACCGCTCCGCTGATGTCATCTTTTCATTCTTTCCATCTCGTTGTTACAAACCCTTAGTCCTCCAGTGGGCCCGCTACTACCTTTCAGCCCCCCACAAAGAGCCCGCACCCTCCATCAGCTATGCACAAAACAAATTCTCATTACCCGCCTCAAAGAATTACTCGGTCCCACTCCCCTGACCTTTCGCAAGATTCGTTTGCTCAGGGAGACTCTCAGCTGGACGAGGAAAAGTTTCTTGTGACCTCAAAGAAATTTACTATGCCTTTGTCCGACCTCGCTCGCGGTGCTGAGCTCTCTGACGAAGACCAACCCTCGAAAGCATCCAGCAGACGCTCAAAGGTTACTCAGTCGCGTTCCTCTTCTCAAGCTGCTATTCGTGGTGAAGATGACCCTCCACCCGTCATTTTGGTCCCATCCACTCCCTCACAATCCGAAAGTTCTGAAAACTCCCGAGATGAATCATCCCAAGGGAACCTTTTACCTCAAGCCGACCTGGACAGCTTTGAGCAGGGCCAAGATACCCGTATGATAGTGGACAACGACTCTAGCAAAAGCTCTGAGCCTTCACAAGGTTTCGACGACCAAGAGGCAGTCGCTGAGGTTCAGGATTTATACTCTAACAAATCGCGAAGATTCGGCGATCCTCATTTGCCATCAAATGTCAGAGCTACCCCGGCGTTTTCCTCCCAGCAAGCAACTCAGGTGGCATCCCAGGACGAACCCTACAGCCGCATGCAAGTCAGCTCGAGTGGGGTTTCAACAATGCATCTTTCAACCTACACTGGTCCCCGGAGCCTGCTCGACAGCATGAACCCACATAAACGGGGCCGGTACCAACACCTTGTTCAATACACCCCAGGTTCGCCAACGTCCCCACTTCCCCAGCAATTCCCTGCGGGCCCCGTTAAACTAAGTAAGGGCTGGGAGGAGACTCAACCTTCGGAACCCACGCAATCAAACACGATTCCACCTCAGCCTTTTAGAGCTGCTCCACCCCTACGGAAGATGTCTCCAGAGAGGCCAGTTCAACGTGAACTTCCAGCCCCACTCTCAACTGATGCAACGGATATTGTTCCTGATTCGGAGCCTCTGCAAGAGCGAACCTCATTGTCCATAGCTGAGGAACAGTATTTCCCCGAAGGGAATAGGGAGACACCACTTCAGAGGGACAGACATTTCGAGAGAATACAATCGAATGATAGCGAGGCGACTGAAGACAGTGACGTTCTGCCACAAAAGTTCGTCACACAGGAGGGGGCGCAGGGAGAGGGTAGAGTGAACCAAGCGAAAAAGGAGGAAGAGGAAGAGGAAGAGGAAGAGGAGGGGAGAACGAAAGAGGTTGACGACGACGACGACGTGCCGCTCTCCGCACGCCTCCCCAGAAATAAAGGCAAGGTGCCCGTAATGAACAGCGGAAGGACGTGGATCATCGCATACGTACCACTCCAGGGTCAAGGTATGTGCAAGTGTATTGGCTGATCCCACCGTTCTAACCTTCTGTAGGTTGACGGGAAGACGGAAATTGCTCGATCTGCTGCAGATGCTAAGCAAGTTATCCAGACTCTACCACACCAGGGAGTTCATAAAACATCCAACCCCAAGCCTCGTGCTGCTGGCTCACCTCATGAAAGTACCGTCCCATCATCTGTACCAGATCAAGATCATGTTCGTTCTGCTCGTCTGCGAAAGCCCTCTCTTAAGGCAGCAACTGCCTTGATGAACAAGGGCAGGCAATCGACACGTAAAGCAGCCACCCGCGCAACGTCTGTGACAACATCTATTCGCAGCCCCCACTCCGCGACTGTTGAAGCTGAAGGCGATCCGGATGAAGGAGCTTCCGACAGTGAGAGGGCCACGGAGCCAGCGATAGAAGACGAAGACGAAGATTATATGGAGCCTGAGATTCCTCAGCAGAATCTGAAGCGTAAACGAGGTCGTCCCCCAAAAAGCAAGTCCATGAGTCATGCTACTACGACTCCTCGTACTCGGAACACGAAACGACTCAAGTCTGCCGGTTCTACTATGTCCAGAATGGATGCCACTCGGGTTTTTGCTTTGTGGAAACAAAATAATCTCTGGTACTCGGGGATTGTTTACGAACATATCGCAGGCACAATGTACTCCATCAGGTTCGACGATGATACCGAGGCTGCTGTTGACATCGAGAACATACGGTCTTTCAGCCTTCGTATCGGAGATCTCGTTCGGATAGATAAGAAGGCCAAGGATCATAAAGTGGTCAAAGTCAACCACAGGACAATGAAGGTCGACGCCGACGTTGGAGGAGATGTGAAAGAGTGCCATATTGGAGATATTAGCATTTCCACAAAAATCATAAACGTCATGTGGCAGGATCGAACCATCGATAGCCGCACGATAGTTCCAGCTACAAAGGAGGTCGATGTCAAATTGAGTCCATCTCCTTCTCGCTCAGCTACGAGCCTCCACTCTCTCGGCGTCAAAGGTCCACCACGTTCATTGAACAAATTTCTGCAGAAAGTTGGTTTGGTAGTCAGTCTCAGCGGAAACAATACGAACGACAAGACAAAAGATGGCCGGACTCGGTCAGATATCTTGAACGCTGTTCGAAACAGCGGCGGCGTTGTTGTGGATGATCTGTTCAAGTATCTGAAAATGGATATATCTTATTCCACCAATCGATGGGTCATCGAACGCACCGACGTCAAGTGGATTGGCGAGCCAAAAGAGCTTCAGCGTTTGTTCCTTTTGGCCGACGATTGCAACCTCAAGCCTAAATATCTGATGGCACTGGCATTGGGGATACCTTGCCTTTCAGTCAACTGGTTATATGATTGTCTCGAAGCTGTGAGCCTCTTATATCAAAGCTGATTCCAATTTGTAATTTTTAAGATTACAGGGGAAAGAACTGGATTGGCGGTCCCAAATATTACCCCAAGGTCGACCCACCTCCTTCGATGTATTACCCTCCCAGCAGATCGACCTGAGTTGGGGGAGCCATTTGGACCACCTCTCCGACATTATGTCAAATCCCATCGCGCCAAAGATACTTGATGGTAAATTTGTGCTTTGTGTGGGGCCGGATATGACCCCGAAGAACAAAGTAAGTCTCGTCCATACGACTCGAGTGAGCTACGGAGACCCATCGTTGCCTTTCCCAGGATACAGACAAGGCATCAGAAGCAGCGAACTACATTATGCGTATCATTATCGCCATGGGTGCCACCAAGGTCGAGTCCGTTCGCCACGTAGATTATGCGGCTAATCCACTTTCGCAATACCACCTCTTGGTTATTCGGGAGAAAGAGCAATTCACAAGGGACTACGTGCAAACCAATACCGTCGACTGGAATTGGGTGAAAGATAGTCTCATCATGTCCCGCATGTTACCCTATCCGACTTGGACAATCGAGGACGACTCACAGTGTTCCCAGAGCCTGTAACTTCAGGGTTGTCGCAGTTTTTTCCTTTTCTCGACTGTTATACTAATGTAGCCGTAATGCATTTCACATAGGCACGGTGCCACCTAAATCTCCCATTATTTACCCGTATATACGTCTTGATATTGAATACAATAAATTAGCGTAATTACTCCACCCCAGAAGCGAACATTGGTGGGCTGTATACATAACCCTCACCAAACCACTTCTTGGTTCACTCGCAACTTACTGTCACCAAAATTAAAAAGACTTCTTTTGCGGTAGGGCCATCGAAGCCTCTATTTGTGCTTGGTTGTGTGTTCTATGAGATCACGTGCATCCTATTTCGGGGAACACTCCAAGTGACCAACCGACAACTATTATTCTTCCCGTTGCCCTTTCTCCTCCTTTATTACCCGTCATGTCTGATGAGGAATACGAAATCGGTCAGCTACAAATGCCTCCCCTATCTCACACCTGGGCTCATGTTATTTACCACCAGAGTCGGTCCTAGAGGCTCGGGTCGAAAAGAAGAGGAGTCGAAATCCGAAGTTGATTTGGGTATGAGCATCATGACTGTCTATGACCCATATCTACGCGCTTAACCTGGACTTATAGAGATTTCGAGTCAGGGTAAAGTTCTGACTACTCGCTCTTTGGTGGGTTTCGATCTGAAGAGGTATTAGTGGAAGGGTTACTCAGCTGCCGATGATACGTGAGTATTATCCGAGAATGCAAATGACCTTGTTTTAACTATACAATTATAGCTGGGAGCCTATAGAAAACTTTACCGGTGCCGAAGAGTCGATTTCTCATTTTTGGGAACGTGTTAACACTGGCGGTCGGGACTATCGCCATCTTGAGCAATTCCAAGCAGGAGAGGTATTTATACCAGTTGGGCCACCTAAAAGTACGCTTCCGCTACTTCCTTGTGTCATGAAAGTCAACAGCAACGTATATTAGAGCGGAAAGGGAAACAGAAGGAGAAATCACCCACTGGAGTCGTTGAACCAGAACAAGACCCCTCTGCAGCGATTCCCACCCACATCTGCGGAACGTGTATCACCTACGGATTCACGCAAACGAGAATACGACAACGATGATCCAGATGCCAAGGAACCCTCTCCAAAGCGTTCTCGACCAGCGTCAAATTCGTTCAATAGCAGACCAAATATCTTGCTAATGAACGTTAGCTCACCAGCAGCCATCGCTGGAGTGAACAAGCAACTCCAGGATGTGTTACCAGCAGACTTCAAAACCGATAGTCAAGATATTCATTCAGCCTTCACACGAGATATACTTCCGGACGAAGAACCGAACAAGAAGCTCACACCATCTACTGTAGAGCACTCTGCTGTTTCTGACGTAGAGGCAGTGATTCCAACGAGGAGTAGAACGACGGCTAGCGGTGGAAGTGCCGACCCGGGCGGCCATTCCGCACAAACAATGCCTTTGCATCGGGCACGCGTTGTCAACCCTTTAGTGAAACTACTTAACGACCACCATTTGGCCAGCGCCAAAATTCACGAAGCAGGAAATGAGAGCGAGAAGTCAACAGGCTCTCCTAAAGCAGCTACATATCTGAAGAAGCGAAAGCCTGGCCCTGGCCGCTCATCCGACGGTTTATTATTCCGGACCCCGACACTACTAACGGCCGAGAGAGGCAAGCTCAAGAGCGTCAGGGGAAAAGATCGTTCGGGAATCCCAACAGGTCGAATATATGACAAAGCCGGAAAGGAAGAGCCCCTACCAGATTTGACTCCCCAGGCGCCAACGGAACAGGATGCTCCGATAGAGCCACCAACAGCTGGAGAACTATTGCAACTGGCAGGTTTCGATCCAGGTTCCGCAACGTTATCTGATTATGAGGATGAAGACAAACGGAAACCAGCACCTTCCAAGGCAGTGGCAACAGAAGCGCAAAATAAGTGAGTTGATGCTTCCTGTAAGATTTCTCTTGCACATCCTATTTCCCCAGCGATATCCTGTCCCCAACTGTGAAAGAGAGCCTTTTCCCATCTACCATTCCTAGCTTGGAGAGCAATCCAGTCTGGAGACGCTCGACAATTTTTGAACCATTGTGAGTATATATCATTTTGTTTACGTCCGCTTCTAAATCATGAGAAGAGGAATGAGTACTGATACACCAAGTTCAATCATCGATGTGGAAGCCTGATGTATCGTGAGTGATACTGTTGATCCTTCGGGCCAGCTTCTCAGTGATATACCACGTAACATTTAGTTTCACTCCGTTCCAACTTAACCTCGACTCCTCGACTTCTATCCCCGTTCGCCTCGTCGACGTTACTTCTTCTGCAAACAGTTCACTACCCAGTTGTGTTCTGGTATCACGAGATCCCCCAGGGAAATTCTACCAGGGGCAACATGCTATTGACTTATTAGCAACATTACGAACACGGGGCTCGTTCGCCCGTGTTCGCTTGGCACCAGAAGCAACGGATGACCACAGTACTAATTTTGAACGCCTCATGAAACGACTCTCAAATGACGAACTGGTCTGTCTTTAATCTGAATAGTTTGATAAATACTGACTTGTATCAATAGTTTGTTGCGATGGTTGGTCAAGACTTGCTTGTTTTTTGCTCCTCAAACAACACGTTATTCGCTCAGAGGTTGAACGTCCCGCCGAATTTTCTTTCCGTGGAAAGCATACTCGCCATCCATGTCTCGATTGAAAATTGTTCTGCATTCGCAGATGCTACTGCGAACGCCGACAATACGCTTTGGTCTCAATATATTGTTGGTTATTGATGACCGTAGTTTCCTGGAATTCACGGAATGAACTTATAATCTGCTCCGAATAAAATGCCATCTTCGCAGCGCGTATTATCACCATCACCTTGTTTTCGTAGCTTATGGGATTGACGAATGAAAAAAAAAAATGTACAGCAAGTGGACCACGATCACGTGGCCAATCTTGACGCGTGGCGCGTTCCATCACCACATTACCCTCAGGACCATGCTCAAAGGCATCCCAACGACATATGATGGCAAGGTTGTGGATAGGCTCCAGGAAAGCGTTCGTATTAATCAGCCCTTCAAGCCCCCTACACCCGCGAAAACTATTCGAACGCGTGCAGCCGCAGCGAAAGCGGAAACGAGTGTCGTATGCAGGCCAGCAGATGGACGATGACTCGGACTCGGACGGAGGGACTTCGAAGAAAAAGAAAAAGAAAGAGAACAAGGATGGAGCTTATCTTAACGAAGACGAGTTACTTGCTATGCAGAAGCAGTATCCCGTTTTCAAGCCCGCACCATTCGAGCAGATTGTTAATCGGAGGTTTTCACTGCCTTCAATGAGGAATAAGGACGGAGCCGTTGTCACACCTGCGTTGTCAAATGTGTCCTTGGGGATTCGACCACAAGCCAAGATTATTCCCCGGCCATTGCATGATCCAATGGAGGATCATGCCATTGTACTCTTTGACCCGACCATTGATAATCGGGAAACGGATGAAGAGAGGAAGGAAAGAGAAGCAGAAGAGGCAAAGGCAAAGGCGGAGGAGGAAGCGAGGATTAAGACAGCTGGGATGTATAACCCCCATAAGAGTTTGCGGAAGCTTCTCGGGGAGGGCAATAGCATGAAAGAGAAGGTGCCCAAGGTACCAGTGGTTATCGACCCTCGATTGGCCAAGGTTCTGCGGCCGCATCAAGTCGAAGGAGTCCAAGTGTGTATCATCTTGTGACGCTTATGAACCTTTGCACTGACACCCCTTTAGTTCCTGTATAAATGCACCACTGGGATGATCATAGAGAACAAATATGGCTGCATTATGGCGGATGAAATGGGTCTCGGAAAAACTTTGCAGTGTATCGCACTCATGTGGACACTCTTGAAACAATCACCTCACCCCGGCAAGCCCACAATTGAGAAATGCATCATAGTATGTCCCTCAAGCCTGGTCAGAAATTGGGCTAACGAGCTGGGTGAGTCTCGACTTTCGCGGTCTAGAGACTGTCTTACGCTTAAACGACAGTAAAGTGGCTGGGTAAAGATACCCTTACGTCATTGGCAGTGGACGGTAAAGGTAGAAAGGCGGAGTTGATAGAGAAGGTACAACGATGGACGTCTGCTCGAGGTAGAAATGTTACTCAGCCAGGTGCGCCAGTGGTGCAGGCATTATTTTTCTATTACTAAATGCTTATCAAATAGTAATGATTGTTTCGTATGAGACCTTACGCACTTTGACTCCTTACCTAGTCAATTGCTGCATTGGACTACTGCTTTGCGACGAGGGTCACCGTCTCAAAAATTCAGGTGGGAGGCTACTTATCTCTTAAAACACTCTCAGTTTTGGTCTGATGGTGGAATAGACTCGCAGACATTCCAAGCCCTAAATAGTTTAAACGTCCAGCGTCGTGTCATCTTGACTGGTACCCCCATCCAAGTACGGTATTTCACTACCATTCTGGATCGCTTCGGCTAAATGAGCCCAGAATGACCTCTCCGAATATTTCTCTCTGCTGAACTTTGCCAATCCTGGTTACCTGGGCTCGATGAATGACTTCCGCAAAAATTTCGAGAACGCTATCATTCGCGGTCGCGATGCTCTTGCCAGTGACAACATTAAAGCTGAAAGTGAAAAGAAACTCAAAGAGCTCGGTAGTCGTGTGATGAGATTCGTCGTCCGCCGGACCAATGACTTGCTCTCCAAATACTGTGTGTTACTTGTTTATGGACACTCTCGTATACTCTGACATCATTCATAGTGCCTGTTAAGTATGAGCACGTAGTGTTCTGCCCATTATCAGACCTCCAACTCAAGCTTTACCGGCTGTTCATTACTTGTCCCGAAATCAAAGCTCTGTTGCGTGGAGCAGAATCCCAACCGCTCAAAGCTATCAACATTTTGAAAAAGCTTTGTAACCACCCTGAACTTCTCAACCTCCCGGAAGATCTGAAAGGATCTGAAGGGGTCTTGCCTCCAGACTATGCTAGCACAAAGCCAAGTGGGAGAGGAAGCGATAGGAATTCAGCCATGAGATGTGAATGGGGTGGAAAGTTCGCCGTTTTGGAGAGGTGTTTTGGTTCTCTTTTCTGGCGGACATTATTACTGATCCAAAAAAAAAAAGATTTCTGCACCACATACGAACACAAACAAACGACAAAATCGTACTCATCAGCAATTATACTCAGACACTAGATCTTTTTGAGAAACTTTGTCGAAACAAAAAGTGAGTTTTCTTTCCTTCACATGCTCCCTGGCCCCGTCATGGACCTTCCAGGTATGGATTCTTTCGGCTTGATGGATCCATGTCGATTCCCAAGCGCCAGAAGCTGGTAGACCAGTTTAACGATCCCGACGGCAAGGAGTTCATCTTCTTGCTGAGTAGCAAAGCGGGCGGGTGTGGCATCAACCTCATTGGTGCTAATCGGCTTATCCTATTCGATCCCCGGTACGTAGGGTACCCCGGCCATATCTCTACTCTCTAATTTTGTCCCCAAGACTGGAATCCCGCTGCGGACCAACAGGCCCTCGCCCGTGTCTGGCGTGATGGCCAAAAAAAGGAGTGTGAGTAATAACAACTGTTTAGACTTCAAGCAAATTCATAAGACCTTTACCGCAGGTTTTGTTTACCGATTCATCTCAACTGGTACGATCGAGGAAAAGATATTCCAGCGTCAGGCGAACAAGCAAGCATTGTCTTCGGCGGTGGTAGATGAGAAGGAGGATACGGAGAGGCACTTTTCTCTGGACGCACTCCGACAGCTGTTTACACTTAACGAAACGACGTTGTGTGAAACCCATGAGACTTTCAAATGCAAGCGATGCAAAGATGGGAAGCAAGTAGTGAAATCGCCCGCGCTGCTTTATGGTGACGCTAGCACGTAGGTTGCCACTTTGACATTGATGACCACCAAGTGTTGAACTGATCCGATAGATGGAATCACTTTACAAATGCTGAGCTGAAGAATAACCATGATGATTTGCTACGCGCTGAAGTCGGCCTACAAGAGGTTTCTTTCGTTTTTCAGTACATCAGTCATTGAGAAGCGACCTTTTCCTTTCTTTTTGCCTCTGTTGCTATAAGCTAGAATTACTTGGCTTCACCTCCGGATTGGACTCCTACCACTTCATGCACCATAGATACAATGTATTAATACCAATACTACATCCAAATAACAGCTATACGCACTCAAGTCCGGACTCGGGAGAAAGAGAGTAGAACGCCGATTACCCGAGCACATCGTCCCAGTCGCTCCAATCTCTTCCAACAGCCCTGACTTTGACGTTTTCACCAAGGGGCCCAAAGTAGGAGGCCTTGAGCCACGAGCGCATCTCGTCCTCCGAGAACGGACCAAAGACCTGTGAGTGGTCTGCACCAGGCGTATCCCAACGGTATTCATATTTGAGATCGGCGGAGGGGGGATCCCAGTTGGCGTCAACAGCGCCGGAGCGCCGGACGTCGCGCACGATTTCTTCGTAGGTTCTGGAATATACATCTGTGTCACCAAGAGACATCAGGTTGGATGCAAGATGGGTGATGAGTTCAATATTGGAAGGGGCTAGTTCGGCGTTGCTCGGAGCGTCGGTCCTATGACATGTATTGGGATGAAAGACTGATATGAAAAGATGGAAAGCCGCATACTGTTTGGCCTTGGCCTGTCCCTTTTTTGCCTGTGAGCCTAGTCGCTGCAATGCCTCCAGCACGGTTTCTCCTTTCTTAAGCAGTGGAAGTAGTTTTTTCTCCATCTCCTCCTTCCCACCACTGTTCCTCAACTCCTGTTCTTCCTCTTCCATTTTCTGTCTCTGAATTTTCTCCTGCTGCTTCTTCCTCTTCCGTGCCAACTTGATCTCTTTGTCACTCAGCCCGTCCATCCACCGATCGTGTACACCATGGGGATCGTACGAGCGAACATAGGTCCCATCAGCAGTGAACTTTCCCTCCTCCATCTCTTCACGCATATTAAACGAGGAGAGTTCGTATCCCATGCCAGCTTTACTTCTCCTCACCGCATCGTCCTCATCCTCTGGTTCATCTTCACTCTCATCTTCCTCATCTTCACCCTCTGATTTGTCGCCGTTGAACTCCTGGCCCTCGATATCTCCTAGCCTCATATATTTTTCTTCTTTCTTCCTTCCCTCGCCGAAATCCCCGGCCTTGGTGGTAGAGGGCTTCTCGGCAACAGCAGCGAACATATCATCCTCGTCCTCATCCATCCCTCCTCCGTCCTTCCGCCTGCTGTACACGACACCCTCGCCGTCATCCGTAGAATCCGTGTCATATCCCTCTGTCTTGACGGCGCGTTTGCGTGTGGGGGCTTCGAGTGCCGAGTCGACCTGCTCAGCAAAGTTGGCCGGGTCCTCGTCCGGGTCGGCGAAACGGGTTTTCTTAGTGGCGGGCTGCCTGGACGATGTAGAAGCAGAGGGGTAGCTGCCTTCGCGGGAGTGTGTGGTTGCGGAACGCTTTTTGCTGGACATGATGCATGGTTTTGGAGATAAGTGGTCGTAAGGATGCCAGAGGTGGCTCACGTGACACAAGCACGAACTGGTAGCTTTTAGTTAGGGGCACTTGCTGCAGTCAGCCAGGATTCTCTGCCCAGCCTTTCCCTATGAAAGGGCAGCTGGGCGGAGGTGCTGGTGCGTACCGTTGGAGGGCGAGCACAGTTGGATGCGGCGGTGGTGTGAACATGAGTGTGCCGTGTGATGGCAGTCGGACCCTGGCTCTGCTTCTTTCCTCCATGCCTGGCTCTGCCGCCCTTAGCAAGCTTCTTGGGCTATACCTCCATCGCCTGCTGGCTTGGTGCACAATTTCCGTCCGTTCTAGTCCCCCCCCCTCCCCTCTCTCTCTTCTCAACCCGCCTGCTCATTTTCTTATTTCCACATCACCAGCCAGGTCCTCAAAAACATCCAGAGACAGTCATGCGAAGGCCTTTCCCTCCCATTTCTCACCAACTGGCTCCTTGGTACGCGCAGCTCTGCCCCCCTTCCCCGCCTCGCCCTCAACCCACCATCTACCCGCTTTCCAGGCGACTTTTCTAATCTGATAGGCTGCATCCTTACCCATCAGCTTCCTTTTCAAGTTCAGCACATCCCCTAACTCATCATTCTTCCCGCTGACCCTCTCGTCTAGACACGGCTGGCAGCCTACTTTGTCTGCGTTGATCTCGCTCTCGTCGCCCAGTATTTCTACTACCGCTCCGGCCCACCGAGATCACAAGCGCTGGCTCCTTCCTATTCTGCCCGCGCAGCCTCCGCCGCCCCCGATACCCTTCGACGACATTCCTTTGACCGAGGTGCAGTGCGCTATCGCACCCTCTCCGCTGCTGCTTCCAACGTAGCGGCTGCTGCTGCCGCTGCCCTCGCCGCCCAGGAGGATGGCGAGGCGGCTCGTCACAGTGCACACCAAGTGGACCCTCTCTCTCAGGCGGATCAGCCTGGGAATCTCACATCGCACATTCCGCTCGCTCACGAGGATCATACACATCCAGACCCAGATGAGGATGGTTCGGCTGTGCTCGCAGACTAGTTTCCATTCGGAAGGCGGGAGGGGCGTCAGCAACAACCGTCTTGTGTGGAGCGTTGAGAGACATCGCCCTCGAGCCGAAAGCGCAGGTAGATTGTCAGGCATCGCACCGCAATCGTTGATATCGCCAACCGTGACAAACGGCGAGGGTATGTGGAGAGGAAGGCGGCTGCAGCGCCAGAGCGATGGGCTCCTCGAAGTAGATCTAGAGGGTACGGCGACAGCAGCGGCATTGCCACCTCCTTCAACGATTGCGAATAGGCGGGACTCGAGGGCGGGGAGAAAAAGTGCGACCATGGTGTTTCTCGGTGCCTGGGCACTCTTCAGTATTGGGACATTTATGGGAAGCAAGCGTGGTATGCCAACGAGAGGTTCCATGAGCGTCGGAAGAGTCCTCTCGCCTTTAGAGGAGGTGAGGGGAGCGTTGAGTCTGGATGAGGTCATTGCAGTGCCAACGGCCTTGCCAATGTTGGAACCTTCGCCTATCGTCCCAGAAATATTTTTTACATTTGGGGATCAGGACCCGCCACCTAAGCTACCTGTCTCTCAGGCCTCCAGCCCCTCGGCGGAGCGCATCCTCGGTCGCATCTTTGCATGGCTGTGCACCACTCTTTATTTGACCTCTCGACTACCCCAAATTTGGAAAAACGTAGGTTCCGTCCTTATTTCCTCTGGCATATCTAATACTGTGCTTAATACTTTGCTTAGTACGTCAGGCAATCTGTCGAGGTGGGCTTGTCTATTATGCCCGAGGCCGATACGCTAGCTGATCAGTCCGTGCGCTGACCGTGTAAGGGTTTATCAATGTATCTTTTCGTATTTGCATTTCTAGGAAACACATTCTATGTTGCTTCCATTCTCTCCTCCCCCAACTGTTATCTCCCACCACCAGCTTCGACTGAGTTTTTGAAAGAGTCTGTTCCGTGAGCCTTCAAACTTCCTCTGGTTTTTCTATTTTTGAGTGCTGATTCTTCGATTCGAGGTACCTCTTGGGAAGTGGTGGAACACTTGTGTTTGATATAACAATCGTTTCACAGTCATTTCTTTACCGTCCAGCTCCCAAGAGGCGGCATACGAGGAGCAGAAGCAATACTGCAGCCATTGACGAGAGCGCTGAAGAGGAGCGAGTGGGCTTACTCTCGGGAGATCCGTTGGCGAGACACCATTCTCGTCACCATCCTCATTCGAGCGATACAGAAGGAGGTGTGATAGCAGGCGGAGATGCGCTGTCGAGAGGATGGACTTCTCAGGTTGCGAGGTCGTTGACCGAGTAAGTTTATTTTTGTGAGGGAAATATCGTTTTTCGTGGTTTGGTTTGCTTAGTAGATTGACTGTCTCGCTGTCTCGCTAGTATTTACTAACTTTTCTAATTGGCATCGTATACCTACTTGCTCAATATATCATCATGCTTTGTATGACCCCATGATTTCTATGAGGATCCAACAATTTCCAACAACGTAGATTAACCCACGCAACCATAGACTCAGAAACACGTCTTGGCCCAAGAACTCAAGCTTGTACGCCTCGCTTAGCCATAAGGCTTGCGTGCCGACCCATACACCCACACATAGAAGGGCTCTGGTGCGGGACATGTGAAGGTTCGGAAGGAGGGGGGGAAGCAATAGAAGATACCACAAAAAGTACTGTAGCGCCAAGGTTTGAATTAATAAAAAGAAAGGGAAAAGGAGGTACGGAATGTGACGGACCTGGGATGTGCATACTTTATTGAACACGACAAAGGTGACGGTTTGAACAAACCATGCAAAGACAAGATGGTGTTTTGCACGGCCGAAGAGCAAGCCCGTGCCGAGGGAAAGGAACAGCTGGGGAAGGAAGCTAGTTAGTGGAGAGCTGAGGAGGGTGTTGAGTAGGCTGGTGGTGGCAGTGGTGGCGGCTGCATCGAGAGGCGGGTAGGTAAGGTAGGTTGGATAAAAGTAGGGAGAGAAATTGTGTCGATGGTCGAGGCGGTGGAGATGGTAGAGGTAGGATTCGTACAAGAAGGGGTAGCCCCAGCTTTGTTAGCGATTCGGTAAGCACTTTTGTTTGGAGGAGGGGAGAAGCTACGTACATTCCATAACACACGACCCCCAGTGCGAAGAACGTGGCCGCGCTGGTTAGAGTAAACTTGATCGTTTGAGTATTTATGAGCGTCCTCAGCCAGGCCTTCACTCCCTTTTGACCGCGACCGTAGCCACTGGAAGTCCCTATGACCCCTAGGCAGCTTATGCTTGTATATGGCGGGATAGATTTTCCAGTGCGTGCTCAAACCTAGGAACAGCGCAGCAATTGTCCAATGCTGTTCATATATGGCGTGAAGCGTGAGGAGTACGAAGAGCGAGAGCAACGATTCAGAAGAGCCACGGGTAGAGATGGAAAAAACCATTGGGTTAAGAAGGTGGATTGCCGAATAGAGGACCGCTTTATTCTGAATTTCCGAGACATAGTGATCATGCATACTCTTGCCTTGTTTTCTTGCTGCTGGAAGTATGTGGCGGACGAGGAGGTTGTAGATGATGAGGCCATTTATGATATCACATGCTGCGAAGATGTATTTCCCGAAAGACGGGTGCAGGAAGATGGTGGGTGTGAGGAGGAGTGCGAGGATCGGGGTGTAGCGGTACGTATCCCGATGGTATGGACTACCAGTGAGGGGTTCATGAACGTGTGGGCAAGAAGACACATTGAGACCGACTTACTCTCCTATGGGTAGGTCAAACCGCTGCGCCAACGGTCCTTGAGCTTTGTTGTCTCCGCGCGGATGGAGGACGAAGCGTGCAGCATCCGTGAAGACATAGGTAGTCCACGTCAGTATACTTTACGAGCGATCTGGCGTCATGCCATTCGCTGTAGAGAACTAACGCAACACGCAGGACGATACTCGCGATGAGCACAGTTCTGAACAAAGGGACTGGCATGGTATTACATATGTTAAGTATGGTACATACATAGGAGAGAACACGTGAAGAGTGGCAAATCAGGCGCCCATAACCATCCCAACCTTGAATCATGCCTATGCCTCCAAGAATTTCAGCCTTGCTCGGGGACCCTTTTGGCCCATATCCGGATCATCGTATATTGAATCCTGACTGGCCACGACGAGGTGGTCCAGTTACGAGGCCCGTACTCAGTTCAGTTCATATGAAATGTGGAGGGAAGGATATCGGGTAATTGGCTACCCTTTGCGCATCGATTTCGCTGCGAATTCACGGTCCCCTAGTCTCGACGAAACAGAATTATTGAGAGAAGCCCTGTCGACGAGTCGAATCGTCACGCATCCGGTCATGGTCTTTGGTGTGCTTGAGCTTGAGACGTTGGATTGGCTGTCGGCGACTGGGAGGGAGTGGCTCGAAAGAGATTTACAGATGAGAGACAACGAAAAGAGAATTGAGAGCAAGCCAAGTCGGTTGACGCTTGAAGGTATTTATGGGGACGGTGTGAATAGCGGTTCTCGAATCGAGGTGTGGTTGCAGTTGCACAAGGTCATGAACGCGGCGTATATGACTCGTGAGTGGTCCTTTTGCGGGCCCCGATACATGGAAGCTGATAGATGGCTTATAGTTGACGATGAGCCTACTGCTCTGATTCTACACGCAGAAGATCGGTAAGTACGAAAGATCACTGTCCGTTTGAGTGCTAATATTTGTGGGAATAGCAACCGCTCGTTTTTTATCAAGAACCTTGACGTCAAGACCTATGACCTCAGTCGCAACTTTATCGAACGATATCGAATACGTCGGCTCATCCACGAGCTCATTGACGGCTCCGACACCCCAATCGAAAACCGCGATATCGAGTGGCTAATTACCCAGTATCTTGCACAAGTCGCTCCTCTGGATAGAAATTTCCGAATTATATACGATCCCGATGATACTCAGGCGCGTAATAAAAAGGGTGACCTGAGTTTGAAGAAGCCTCGACATTCCCGGCCGTTGCACAGGGCCGGAATCCGCAGATTATTTGCAGCCCACGCAGAATGGATACTTGCAGACCAGATAGCTTCGTCATCACCCAAAAGACGCTATCTGGACATCCAGCAGTGGGTTGAATTTGTCAAACAGGTGAAAATTGCAAGAAGAGCTGCTAGGGTACAAGCAACTAGATGGGGAGAACCTTGGGGTCAACAGTATGGGGACAAGGACGTCGGGGACATTGACCTATCACAATTCGGTGGAACACGAGAAAATTGGAACCAACGGACTCCGGAATGCACTTTTGAATAAACCAAGCCTTCCGAGGAAAGATCAGAATTTTGTGAGTTTATTCCGGTTCTGCTGTGCGCCTGCTTATTTTTACAGAAACCTGCCCCCACGCCTTCAGTAGTGGTGTCACTTCCGTTGAGACAAACTCCGCGGCTGATACGACCACCAGCGAGAGAGGAGCCCTTGAAGCGAGATGTTATACAGGTGGAATATCACTACGACAGCGATTTCAGCGAGGCTTCAACAAGTTCTGCGCCGGACTCGGAACCGGAAACTGATCCACAACATGATCGGCACCTTGAAGCTTGTATCCCTTGGTATTGTCGCGTGCCACCTGTGCTTGAGCCTACACAACACGTCTGGCGGTGCCCCGGTTGCCATGATTACAGCATTGACTTACTCAGCCCGGATGAAAATGAGCTACAGGATATACCGGCAGCGCATGCGGACTTATTAAGGTCAAAAAGCTGGAGTCGGATTGCAGGAGAAAAGGACGTTTTGATGGCGTTTGGGCACCTTGTGAACAATCATTACGCAGGACACCTAAGGGCACTAGGAATCCACCTAGTAGAGGAAGGCAACAGGGTATATCCAGGCTGCATTTGATCCCATCGAGCGAAAGTGCTGACGGGCCTTTTTACCATAGGTGTCTGTCAGAAAATGGCCGGAGAGCAAACGGAAATCACGGAGGCCACGAAAGAGCTCGGCGGCTGATTACCGGTGACACACTGACATATGCATTATGTGTACATAGATACTTGCATATAATAATATTCCGTGTGACACTCCGGTTTCCTACTCCGAGCCGTGCTGTGCCCAGGCACCTCTCCTCTCCTTTCCCCATGCCCCTCCCAACATCCTCGCCGGGTTCCCATTCCACTCCCAAACTTCCGAATGGTCCCTTTGCCAACCCCACACCCTATCAGCTCGCAAGTGCACCTCCCTTCCCTCTCAGGGCTCCGTAAGAGATTGACAACTTCTCAGCGCTCCTTGGTGATGGACTACCTTTGCCATCACTGCTACACTCGTACGGCTGTCGCATTTGCCAAAGACAGCACCGTGCGGCACCTGGATGCAGATGGGGACGAGATTGTGCAGCCGAAGGAAAGGGGCATATTGGCGGAAAGGGATGCGCTGGAGCTGAGCAAGGAGACTCTACTCCAGGCTGAACGCCGGAATGGTAAAGTTCCCTGGCTCTGCGCTGTCAAAATAACCGAGCTGAACTTCTGGCGTGGTAGAAATCCGTGTCAAGATCCTCTCGGGACTCATTGATGACGCCATTGACCTCTTGCACGAGCACTTCCCATCCGTCCTTGCTGTGCCCCCTTCTCACAAGCCCTTCCCGGCAATGGAGGCCATCAACGCAAGTAAACACATCATACCGACCACCACCGATCCCCGGCACCTCCTCCTCAACCTTCGCATCCAAAGCTTCACAGAACTCTGTCGAAGTCGACCACTGGCATATTCCTCCCCTTTACTAAGGTCCAACGATATCGATATGGACATGTCAGACCCCACCAGGCTGGATCCAGACGGGGACAGGCTGAGTAACGAACGGAAGCCGGGCTCGTCGTCCGGGAGCGAGTCCGACGTTGACCTCATGGACATGGACTCGGACATGGATACAGATACAAACGCCGACCACACCGAAGGTGATGCTGGTGATGATCCCCATGTCATCGAACTAGTCCAGCAAGGCAAGAAACTCTATGCACTACTTGACCAGATTGATAGTCCAGCCGAAAAGGAGCTATATGAGCAAGAATTGGTCAATGTAGGCGCATTGCTTGCTTATCCTGAACCCGAGAACAGTCCGCTAGCAAGATACCTATCGATGGAAAGACGAGAGGCCGTTGCTGAACAGATCAACAAAGCCATTCTTGGTGAGCCTCGTCTTCCCGCAGAATAAAACCTGAGGCTTGATGTTATGATTGCAGTTCGGATGAGCGAGTCACCGACATCAACAATCGAGCTGTTAACAAGGTACACGACGGTGTTGTGGGCCCTAGCAAACGAGATGAAAATCAAGGCGCGCCCTGGGGCAGTTGTGCCTCCTAGGAATCAGGTTCAGACCCCTCCTACGTCAGTACCGACAAAACAGTCCGAGAGTGATCAGGTAATCATCGCACTTTGGCTTCGTAAAGTGGGCGGCTTTCTGATTTCGCACTCACTAGGTTGTGCCGCCATTTAATTTTCAAACATTCCTTGAGCCACGGTGACTCTCTGGCTTTCGTCCCCACCTTCCATTTCGTTCACGAACCCTTGACGTCAAGCACTCGTAAATTATTTGGTTTCTGCATGCATAATCATTCCCTCCCTCATGAGCTTGTATGTCTCCCATCATGTTTCCCAGCCCGTACTAGCTACTTCCATTCTCGTATCTCGTGGCTTAATTAAACCAGATCCGAAATCAAAGGGACATCTACACTACACCGATGCTTAATGCAACCCAGCTTGCGTTTAATACCCACAGCGCAACAGTAAGGGGCAGCAATCCCTCTCCCCCAGAGCTTAGTTTCTGTTTGAACAGTTCCATCGGTTACAATTAAAATACCCTTTTAAATGTATATCCCCAACTTAATGATCCACTGATTCTAAACCAAGAGAACATCTAGAACACGACCTTGATGTCATCCCACCTCCCCTCATTCACCCTTTGAACAAATTCCTCCGAGACATAGTTCCCGCGGAACCCAAGCACCTTCAGATGACTCCAGCGCTTCCAATTCACCCTCTCCAGACCCACCACCGCTTTCACGGTAAGATCTCTCGGCTGTTGTGGTTCGCCTAGTATACCGGTGGTATTACTAGGCCCAGAGGTGAAAAATGTTCCCAACCACGAGTTGTAAGAGACGTCCAGCATCACAAGGAGTGGACAAATATTGGGCAAACGATGCAGCGAGACGGGTGTTGAGAGATTAATGAGTGCGAGGTGGGTGAGTGTGGGCGGGAGGCTGGCAGGGGTGGAGACAGAAAGGGAGGTGGTGAGGAGTACGAGAGTGGTTAGAGGCGTTGGAGGATCGGTGTCATCTGTGTCCCAGTCCCGAGATCCTGGGTCTTCTGACTTTGTGTCGCTGACGCTCTCGTTGCTAACGTTCGTGGAGTTGACGTGCCCGCGTAAAAAGTGATCGTCTCTCAACACACCATCAGGTCCAACCACAACAATCTCTCCATGGGCATGCGAATATGGTTCCCACAGCGTGTAGAGCTTTGCGCTGCTCAGCGGAGAGCGGACAGCCGTGAACCGAACGAGGTCTCTCCGTAGGTGAGGTGGTATATAAGGTATAATTTCCTTGAGTTCCGATGTTGTGCAAATCGACAGACAGAGCTGAAAGCAAAGGAGGGAGAGAGGTGGGATGCGCGGGGTAGCATAGTGGCATTCATGAGTGGGCGAGGATGTGATAGTCGTGTTCAGTCCCGCCAAATTCAGGATGGTCAAAAACCAAAGAGAGCGCCTCTGCTCTCCACTCGGGACTATCTCTGATGTCTTTTCTTGGGTTTAATCGCCAGCTTTTGGGTGGTGTGGGGCCCGCGGGGGGCTTTAAAGGACGTACCATCGGACGGCGAGGACTCTGTCGTCGAGCCAAGTCTGGATTTGGTCTGGAGCGGAGGAGGTGTATGGTCTGCGTCGGTGAAATCTAGAGATGGATCAGCAAGGGAGAGGAGGCGGAGGGGAAGGGAGGGGACGGGGTGGCGATTGGCTGAGGTGAGATGCGACCGAGAGCCATTGAGATTCTGTAGATGTCGGAATTGTTCACCCCTGGAAAACGATGGGCATCCAGACTACGGCTCGGTTGGACAAGGGGACCCACCTCAGGTTGTGGATGCGATTATGCACGCCCTTGTATGAAGACATGATCCTGTTGAGTGGACATCCAAATAGGGCTTATATTATTATTATCATTACTTGTGGTGTACATCTATTCCTGGGGAATGAAAGGACTCCGCCTGTAAGCAGGAGCCTCAATAATAGGGGGCAGCGTCTTGGCCAGCTCGGCCGTGCCAGCGGGGAACGGTAGGTCGTCAACACCCTTGGGCAGCACCTTTTCGTAGAGACCCTTGGCTTGGTTGTGTTTGCCCTGAGCCACTATTTTCTTTGCGTCGCGGATGAGAACATGAGCGTCATCAGCACCCGGAACGGCGCCTTTCACAAAGATAAGGTTGAGGCTGGAGTCGATGCGGACAACGGGAAGGTTTTGGGTCGAGATACGTTTCCCGCCCATGCGACCAGCCATTTTCTTACCTGGAAACACGCGCCCGGGATCCTGGACAAATGTGAGTGGGTGCACAAGGGGGTGCTTCGAGTCTGAGACGTACCTGGTGTTGACCAGTTGAGCCCGAAGACCGATGGGAGATGGAGACACCGTGACTAGCCGCGAGACCGCTGAAGCCCCACCGCTTCATGCCACCCTGAAAGCCCTTCCCAATGCTGCAAGTATAGTAAGAATGGACCTGTTGGCGGAAGCAAGTGGTATATCACCTATTGGCAATTACAGTCGACGTATTGACCGGGTACGAAATGAATGGCGGATAGTGTTGTTCCTATTGACCATGAGCGCCAACGAGTATGAGATGTAGAAAAGTTTACCTATGGGGACCAATGCGTCCGGCGTCACCGGGAACTCTTTGACAATACGCTTTGGCGGAACACCTGCCTTACGAAAGTGGCCAAGCATCTGCCGTGTCGTCGTCCGCTCTGGCTTGTCAGAAGCAGCAACCTGGACAGCGTGGTATAGAGAGCGGTCGCGTCGTATGGTCTTGATATTAGCCGTGACCTGACAGTTCTCCACCTGCTCAAACGCGTTGGTGAAACGACAATGAGTGCAAAGTACCGTGTAAGTACACACCTGCAGCACAGTGACCGGAACCTTGACACCCTGGTCGTTCCAAAGTGATGCCATGCCTCGCTTTCGCGCAATAAGACCTGTTCGTATCGAGTCGGGTGTCCATCTCGGTGCGGGGGTGGGGATCTCCTCGACCTCGGAAGGTGCTGGTGCAGCGGTGAGCGCAGTTGTGTGTATGTGGCTTGCAGCTGAGAGCGAGAGGGGCCTGTGGGCAGCGACGGCGCAGAGCCTGAGCATCGTTTGGAGAGAAAAAAAGCCGGGATGCTGGCCAGAAAAGGAAGGAAGCCGTTCATGCCCTGGCCGTCCCACCATCACCCACCCAGTCCTCTTGCAAACTCCAGGCGAAAAAATAAGCAGTCAGAAAAGGTTGGCAGAAACCACCCGGTTCTGGACTATGGCGCCGTCGAGGCGGCCACGCTCGTCAGCAAGAACGACAGGCTGGAGTGGGACTCGTTGATCAGTGCGCAATCGCCAGGTAGGTAAAACTACTCTCCCCCGTCCGAGTCACCCGTCTCAAGCTACGGGATCCAGAGAGCAGGTTGCGTATCACCCAATCTCTGGATGTGTTTCCCCCTACCAAGTCTCCACCTTTACCCGAGCCAATAGCCACTGTCAATCAACGTGCCGATTCAGGGGTAATTTATCTTCCAGCAACAAGCATTCGTACTGCTCTCATTATATCTTCCTCCAGGCACATTTTCTCCGCACGCGATTTCCAGACGTTGATGTAGCAGGCGAGCTAATCCGAGACCTGGCCACCCAGGATGCCCTCCAAAATAAAGAGCTGGCCAAATTTGACCCGTTCGAGGGAAACCTTCTGGACGTTGTTGTCAACTACGGCGAACCGTCACGACAGATTCACCTTGCTTTTCCCATGGGTGAGGTTGATGCTGAGCTGAGTACGTTCCTGTTAATATCGTCCAGTAAACAACACCTAGTTACGTTTGCTGTTAGATCTAAGTCCTGTCCAGGTCCGGGACGACGGAAAGCTGATTATCAAACCCAATACGACTGCCGTCCGGACGTTCAGCACGCCTATCCAGCAGATTCTTTCATCACCGATCGCAGTTGGTCAAGAAGGCGTTCGAATGGGTAAGTATATTGATTTGTATATTTCATTCTCTCATATCAATGTTACCAAGAGTCATTACTCGCCATACGAACTTTTGGAGCGACATCCCTTCTCAAATTTGACCCAGTCTCGAGATCGATAGGAGGACTTGTGGATGTGGCGCACCTCACGAGCAATGACTGTGGTGAAGCTCCCGTTATTGATGTCAAGATATCCTTGCCTCAGGCACCTTTTGAAGTTCTGCTGGTTAATGGACGAGGTGGGGTGTATGGATGTAGCCTGAGGAACAACAGAAAGACCATGTGCGCGCCTCTTTACATGTATAAAAATAGTCACTTGCTAAATGTCTTTGGACAGGGTGAAACTTTACGTTGGTCCCGAGCCTTCACCAGTAAACCCATTTTGGAGAATTGCCCTGGGCAGCAAACTTACAGAGTGCACAATCTTGTCTGAGAAAGCTGTGACTCAATTAGACTTTCGGGTAAGGATCCATCCAATGCAGATTGTCTGTCTGCCCCTTTCTAACATTATCAAAGACAAATCAGACTGTCCCGCTGTATGCTGAGCCTTCAAAAGATATCCTAACATCAATTGAAAGCTTTGCTCAAGATAAACTTGTTCGGCTGTGCTCAACCTCCCAAATCATCTGGCTCGACCCGCGGTTTCCCGGAAAACCACTGCTGGGATACAGACATCGCAGACAATACGACCGAACATTGCATACCAGCACACTGTTCTCAGACGGTTCTCGTATGTACACTCACCGCTGTGCCACAGTCAACGTTCCTAACCATTACGAGTGTAGCGATTACCTTCCTCAGCTCACGACGAAACGGACTTTTAACCATCTATAATGTCTCTCAGCAGCATGGCTCATTAATACACGCCAATGATTGGCCATATAGCATCTTGTCGCCAAGCAGGAGTGGTCTCGGACATAGCGGGCAAGCATTCTTACAGCATGGGACTCGAGCCATCACCATTTTCAGGATTGACCAGCGGGCGAGCGTTCATTGTCTCGAGCTTCAAAGTGGAGCGGTGGAAGGGACAGAGCTTACAGACTCGGCCTTTGTGGAAGAATCCGATGCTGTCCGAGAGCTGCGAGAGAAGGTTGAGAGCAGGACGACCCATATGGAGCGGTTTGGCGACCAAGATAAGACCAACAAGGATCTGTTCCCTGCTTACGACCGTGAGCGTGATTGGACTCTGGGGTTTTTGTTATAAGGCTCACGATTTCTGTAGACATTTTCCGTTTACATGCAGGGGAGCAAGAAAGGGCCGAAGAGGAGCAAGCGGAAGAGATCTACGATGTCATTGACCGGTTACCTACATTCTGGCAGACGATCGATGCTCCTCCCGAGCACATGCTGACGAGGTAGGTTCTGACCTGCTCCTTAGGAATGTTGAACTCATGCGATCCTAGCTATGATGTCGTTTTTCGTGCTCATGACGACCTGGACAAATCTTCGAGGTCTGACTTCGTCGCAGGCAGCCTCATCAACACTACTCGGGGCTTCCGGGCACTCTCGCAAAATAAATTTCCGATCGACGAACTCCGCAAAGGAGTGCCATGGCATGTCAACATTGCTGACGTCTACAAAAAGATCGACCCAGATTTGGACCTTGACGCAGGCGTGGAAGACCTCGCGAACTCCCTTCGCGCATTTGATCTAGCAAAGGACAATGAACGACCGGTTTTGCCAGTCCGGAGAGAAAATATTGCGCGAGAGCAGCTTGCCGTTGACCTGGTGCTTTCGAGGGACATTTACTCCACCTCTGCGTTTACCATGCCACGTGAAGTGGGGAACGATCTGGAGACGATGACCGAGGCACTTTCACTTGGCGGAGATGCAGTCGATGAACCAGCCGAGGTGGAATTCGGATATCTTAGGCCAGTGGCAAAAGGGATGAGAAATCACTGCGATAAGGAGCAGGACGGGGAAGACGGAGAGCGAGAAGACGGGAAGGCCGAAGAGAGGGTGTCACTTCCAATGGGCGTGCGCCTGTTGATGAGGGACTGGGAAGTGGGCACAAAGGTGAGCGACTATGTCTATACTGATCCGTATGACACCACCGGTGGATCTGCGGCCCGACCCAGAGTTCATCCTGCGACGATGTCTGGTAGGACACCGAGTCTGTCGCAGAGACCTCCTACGGTACTGCCTGCACAGTTGGTGGTCACCAGTGGTGGTGGTGGTGCGGGTACCTGGAGTGCCTCTCAGCCTCTTGCTGGTGGGATGAGGCGATTGCCTATGGCGACCTCGTCGCTGGAGGTGCTTGGAGGGTGGGGGACTCAGCCCGGGCCACCGTCATCGCAGCCACAGGGGGAGCACTCGCAACAATACTTTATGGCGAGTACGCAGGTGCTGCCGGGCCCACACGGGGGACGACCGAAGAAGGCGGTGAAAAAGCGGTTGGGGGGATTCTGAAGTAGATAACTTGTGTAGAACTTTACAGTGTATATATAATCGGAACTACCGGAAAAGGCAAGGGCGCCTCGTCGTCCCCCTCCATCCCATCCCTCCACACATATCCACCGCTCTCCCTCTCTTTATCCGCCACATTCCTCGGATCACCTCGTGCAGGTGCACGAAGCTGGACCTTGGTGGCCAGCCTCCAAGCACGCTCTATGGATGGAAAAAGGTCTCTGCCCCTTTCCTTTCCCCTCTTCCAGACTCCTATTCTGACCCCGGTCATTCGGTCCTTCGGGTCTTGTCTCACGGCTGAGCAGGACGTCCAACCACCCCTTGTACGACCCAGCCGTGCTCCATGATGCCCTGCGACGTATGTATCCCGATCCTCATACTGTCCGTTGACCCCAGCGTCGTGCTCAGTCATTCTGGCCTCTACGCAGGTAACAAGGCCGTCGTCTGTGCCCTCTCGGCTAGCTACATATCCACATTTGCCGGGTACCCGGTATGGTGCCCCCCCCTCCATGGACGCCCTCTCTTCCCCAGCTGACCCGCGATGTCTTTTCGCGTCTGTGTTTTATAGCTGGATTCTCTCAAGTCACGGCTACAGACGACGAAAACTCCGATAACGATTCCGCGGCTCGCAGCACTCGTGTACAAGGAGGAGGGTATCATGGGGTTTTATCGTGGGCTATGGATCCCACTCATGACAATCTCTTTTGTCCGTGCGTAACTCTCCCCATCAGCTGTCCATCCTTGTCCGGTTGGGCTAATTTCTTATATTGGCTCTGCAGGTGCCGCTAGTTTTACCATCTACTCGCGAACAAAAGAGTACTGCACTGAGCACGACCTACTCTGTCGGCCGCGCATCATCGACGCAGCCCTGACAGGTGGTATCAGTGGAGCAATGTCGGGCTCACTAATCTCGTTTGGGAGTGCGCGTAAGTGTTGCGACTGAGCAACCCCCCCCCCCCTCCCCCCCCCCCATCAGCTCGCTGACTTCCTTCCTTCTCGGCTTCCTTTTCGCACACCCCCGGCAGCATTCGAACTCGTGAAGGTTATTTTTATTCCCTCGTGATACGTTCAGCGAGACCTCATTGGCTTTTTCTTGCAGGTCCGCCGACAGCTGGAATACAGTATCGCTGCGAGCAAAGGAATCTCCTTGGTCCGCCCCCCTGGGACTCTCGAAGCTGTCAGGGAAATATTTAGGACGAATGGACTAGGGGGGCTGTACACGGGCTTCCGGTTACATTTCGGTGCGTTTTGTTTAGTTCTTGGAATAGGGTGAAAGTGGTGCTGAATAGTGGATGCCGTTAGTTCGTGATACATCTGGACAGCACTGTACTTTCTCGAGTATGACGGAATGCGTCATTTGATGGGTAGAAGGCGCTCTGGTGAACAGGGTCCGACACCTCCTTGGCTGCCCGTCCCCTCTTCTTTAGTCCCTTTCATCTGTGGTTCTGTTTCGGGTGTGAGTACTTTACGCTTGACTTGCTCTCCCAATCACTTCATCACCTTGTCTAGGTTACCTCTTGGGCTCTGATTTATCCTCTGGACGTGTGAGTGTGGCATAATGACCTTTGATTTAGGTAACAAACAACGTATATAGAGTAAAAACAAAGGTACAACAACGTGCACTGGCTGGTGAAAAATACCGTGGACCTGGGGAAACTCTCTACAGACTGATACGCGGTCCGCCCTTTGTCTTTTGTTTTGCTCGCTTCACTTATTCAACTCAAATACAACAGGCCCGGATCCCAACAACCCCAAACCGCTACTTGCAGGCATCGGAAGGCTATATCGCGGTCTCGGTGTCAGCGCCCTCCGGAGTATAACGACACACGGATTATTATGGACGCTCTTTGACATGACTGCCCACTACATCGACAACCTCCCGCCTTCGCCATATCAGTCCCGTTCACCTACAGACGACTGATGAACATGACTGCGACGACTGCTCAGCTTCACACATAACATGCATCGCACCCTTACCCCAACTGCGTTATCTCATCGTCCACTACTCACTCCCCCCTGCCTAGTCGACCGCATACATACCGCCCCCACATCCAATCTCATAGCATGCTAACTTAGAATTTAATATTGAGCATTTGTACCATCATTGCTTTCACCACTTGATCATGATGCTTTACTTACTTAGTTCATCAAGAATATGATCAATATAAACTCATTGTAAGAGTAAAAGCGTATGTGACTTTTTTTTTGTGCTATGGTTCCAAAGGCAAATCATGCTATACCTCGGTTCACCGCGCCTGCACGTAATCGTCGATCTTGAGCAAGAGGCACACAGTCTCTGTCGCAAGCTCGATCGCACTGGTCGAGACCAGCAATGGCTGCACAACGTCCTCTTCTAGGATATTGGAAATGAGGCCCTGGAACCAAAACCATGAGTTGTTGCGAGATTGTCTATAGTTACAGCAACTGACCTTGCGAACGTTAATGCCGGCATTGCGCTCTCCCAGAGCATGGCGGTTTCGGAGCTCGGTTACGATGGCAATAGGATTAAGGCCTGCGTTTTCTGCTAGTGTCGTAGGAATAACTTCCAAAGCCTCGGCATAAGCCTGGATACAGTACGCCTCCATTCCCTTGAGCGTCTGGGCGTACTGAGAGAGGAGACGGGAGACATGGATCTCTGGTGCCCCACCACCGCCAATCAGTGCCCTTCAAAATTAATCAGTGCTGAAAAATATACAAAGGATGAACCAATGAGCCCTCACTGCCTCTTCACAAGACAACGAACCACACAGAGCGCATCGTGTAGACTGCGTTCGCACTCCTCAACGACAAGGTTATTAGCACCCATGGCAAGGATGCTGATAGTCCTCCCCCGGTTCTTTACACCCGTAATCTTGACAACCTTGACACCCGATTCGCTCATCTCGTCCACCAAATCTGCGTAACCCAGTTTGTCTTCTGTGAAAGCATCAATGTCGGCGATGGGCTTGCACCCCAAACTCTTTGACAAGAACTCGATTTCGTCGCGCTCGACATCCTTGATGGCAAGGATACCGAGGCGTTTGAGGAAGTTGAGAGAGACGTCATCCACCGCATCGCGGAGGATCGATTTTTGGATCAGGAGAACGTTGCAGTTGGCTTTTTTGATGCGCTTGCAAATGTTGAGAATGTACTGTCGACCTTCCTTGATAACTTTGTCCATTTGACGATAGTCGTTAATCACGACGGTATTGTCCATCTGTTAGTTCCTTGGAAATCAATACCCACTCGCGCAAGAGGCGGGGTCTGAGGGCCTACATCTGGCTTGGGTGCGCTCAGTTGAAATTGGATGATGGCAATCTTGGCCTTCTCCATTCTAGTGGGTCCTCCGGCCGATACGACCACATTTTGGTTAAGGACGACGCCATCTATGAGTTCTGTATCCTCGATTGTTCCTCCGACTTTTTTGACGATTCTGATGTCCCGAAGATCAACGTTGGATGAGGCTGGAGTCCTTATGCGAGTGACGGCAGCCACGGCGATAGGTGCCAATGTGGACGAATATTGAGACACAATCTGAAGCAGTGTTAATAACCAAGTTGCAAAGAAAACAAACAGATGGTGAGAGGAGGCACCGTGCCTTGGAATTTAGAGAAGTACTGGCGGCGCGTAACAAGCTGCCTTTATCGTCATCCAGATCTACCGGTGTTGATATTTCTGTTAGGTATTCAACGGCTTTTGCAGAAGCTTTTAGGAAGGATTCAGCAATGATGGTTGGGTGGATGCCCTTTTGTAGCATCTTTTCTGCAGCACCGAGGAAGCTTCCAGCGAGGACGACGACTGATGTAGTTCCATCTCCAGCCTCGACGTCTTGGGCAGCAGAGAGGTCTACAAGCTAACAAGTAGATGGAGCAGTTGAGATTGGCAGCATCACAAGAACAGCCTACCATCTTAGCTGCGGGATGCAGGGCCTGGATGCTCTTGAGAATCGTCGCACCATCGTTTGTAATGATGGTCTCCCCCTTGGAGGTCTGGATCTGCACTCATAATTTTTTTGTTCATCCATCACACACTTCTAGACCAAAAGGCAATGCAAACACACCATCTTGTCCATCCCCCTAGGACCCAAGGACGTCCGGACTGCATCAGCTGATGGCTTGGCAGAGTCAGGACCAAAACATCAAGACGGACCAACACACGATATCAGACCTTTTGCGGCGACCATGTTTGACAATCGCAGTTCCATAGGCTTGCCCTGGACAGATGCGCTTGGATCGTGATCCAGTGTGTGCTGATGGCTGGGAGAGTCGTACCTTGTCTTTGAACGCGGCATTTGCGCCAGAGACGTTCTTTGCGACGCCCTGCTGGGCCTGGGTGGGTGCCATGGACGGGGGAGAGGAAATAAGAGATCGCGTCGGTTGCCAAAAACGGAATGCCTGTCTTGTGACTGCGATTGCGCGTACTTGCTACTTTCCAATGGACTACGTGCGTCGACCCCTCCCCCGCTACCTCTCCACCCCCGAACTCACTCACCTTTGCGCAGATCGGCGGCCCCAACGGTCCCGGAGGCATTTTTGCTCAGCTCGCTGCGTGGGTCATCTTCGTTCTAAGGCTCGGCCCTCTTCATTAGCCTATTCACCTTTACGCAGTGGTTTCCCGGCGGCATATGGTCCCGGAAGGACGGGAAGGAACCCCAGATCGTATGACGAGTATCTCAAAGCATATAGCGTCGCCATGCTACCAGGCCGGCAGCGAGACAATGTCTCCTACGGCGGAAAGAGTGGGACCCTCCTCTGCTTGGTGTCTACCCCCCTAGTACTTATCCTGTAGTCTAGTCATCATGCCACCGTCTGCATTGGCAAGCCTCACCAGCCTCGACCTTGATTCTCCATGGACCTTCCAACTCCGAAATCCAAGCAATCCCGCTGCATCGACGCACGCAGGTGTGCTCGAGTTTATCGCAGAGGAGGGTGTTGTCCATCTCCCATATTGGATGATGAAAACCCTCCGACTCAACGAAGGCGACCCCATCCGAATCACAGGAACAGAACTACCAAAGGGCAAGTTCGTCAAGCTGCAAGCTCAGACTGTGCATTTCCTAGAGATCTCGGATCCCAAAGCAGTGTAAGCCCCGTAGAACCCTCAATAGTCCAGGTAGACTCATAGCTGACTCGGAAGGCTCGAGCAGTCGCTGCGCAACTTTTCGGCGCTAACCCAGGGCGATATCATCGAGATTTCCTACAATTCAATCATCTTTGGGCTATTGGTGATGGAAACCAAACCGGGAGGAGAAGGAATAAGTGTTCTTGATACTGATCTTGAGGTAGACTTTGCTGCTCCTGTTGGATACGTCGAGCCAGAACGTCCTAAAGCTGCACCCCCGGTGACTATGGCTTCCAAGCTCAAGATCGATCTCAACTCCCATTCCCCAGGTTCATCGCGACCCAGTTCTGCACTGGCTGGCGGGTTTGCCGGGGACTAGCACAGGCCAGACAACCGTGAGCAAGGGCGGTGACCATTGGGAGAGTTTCAAAGGGAAAGGCGAGACTCTGTCGGGCAGAAAGACAAAAGGAAAGGGCATCACACACAGGAAAGCCGAAGAGGTACCAGAAGGGAGCAAAATCGTTCGCACCGAGTACGTACTTAAACCATCTATGACCATATCCCCAAAACTCAAAATCCATTTCTCCAGTAAACCACGCATTGTCAACAATGACATGCTGGAGTCGGAAGTCAAGGTCCCTGTGGCACTGAACCTGCCCTTTGGTCAACTGTTCTTTGGATTACAATGTCACACCATATACGCCTCCATCCCCCCCTCCGAGCTCGCCAGAAATAGGCACAAAGGCTAGTCCTCGTCCATTAAAACAAGAAGGGCAATATACTGAAGGCTTTCTTCTAGTCCCCACCCCAGTCATTCAGCGGCACTGGTCAGACCGTAACTAGCCGTGCACCTGTCCCCCAACAACCCTTAGCATCCTGAAAAGGGCAAAGAGAAGGCAGCTCCAAACACTTACCAGTGGGGTAGTGGTGGACATGCCCTAGGTTCGAGGTCCACAGCAGTCGGTGCTGGCGGCGCAAGCGTCCCAAGGCCACTTAATCGCAACAAGAGGGGACCCGAGAAAAAGCGAAGTCCTACACCCGATTTCGGTGTGGACGAAGACGAGGACGTGATCATGATCAGTGACGATGAGTAAGGTATCATACTTGTATAAGTTCAGTCTAGACTTGACGACTGTCAACACATGTACTATATCTCCCCCATGAGTGCTCAAAGTATGTGAGACCGTACTAAAACTCAAAGCATGACGATACCAACGCCTTTACCGGCTGCTACATCACTTTCCCCGTTCATCCCAGCCAGTGGTGCTGTCCTCCAGTTGTAAAGATAAAAGTTCAAGAAACCATCACCAAGCCCAAACTGCATAATTTTAACATGACCCGTGACAAAAAAATCCGAAGACTCGAACATACCTTGAGATCATGAAGGAATGAAACATTATCCATCAACGTCAAAGCATTGAAAACATCAAACTTAGCCTCATGGGCGATGATCAATGCGTCGCTGACCAACGCATGCAATCGACTTTTTAGCATCCCACTCGCTTCAGCGTCCGGCTCAAATGCGACCGTCGTGGCGTAGTAGTAGAGGTACGCAGCCTCTAATGTTGGGTACTTTTGATTGCCTATCACGGTGGATGGGAGGGAATAAAAAGAAAAAAAGTCGGTGATTTGGTGTGATTCGGGATCCTATGAGAGGCTTTGGTGATATGAAAGATGCACTCAAGTGAAACAGTTGTACCTCAACCACATAAGCCCATGTTACCTGACCGTCCCGCCGACCTACGCCGCCATCACCAAGGCTCCCATGCCCCTTGCCGCTCAAGAATTGATGCCGAATCTCCTCCACGTCGTAAATTGGCGTCAAGTCGAATCGTTTCAAATACTTCGTAAAGAGGCTGGCAACTGGAAGTACATCTTTCTCTTCCATTTCGCGCAGGCCCACCAAAACCTTTGTCGGGGCAACTTGGTTCAAGCGAATCATGCGGGCCAAGGTCATGTTGCGTGGGACGTAACAGAACCCAATGTCGACGAGCTTGGGGATGTTGAGTGAACGGTGGTGATATCTTTTGGATGGGGGGTGATGAGGAGCGAGATGTAAAAATCCTGGGGTTCGACGAACCTACATACAGACACCGGCGTGGGGATGACGACTCCAGCAGTATAGATAGCTTGGAAGACGCCCTTAAGGTGGCATTGACGGGTGACTTCCTTGATAAGCACGGGCGCCAATCGCTTCGACCGTAGGCGTTTATGTACACAGAGGTAGTTGATTTCGGTAACACTGATCACACTAAGTTTAAAGGTAAGCGAAAAAGTTCAAGGGATCAAGAGACGGGCAGAGATTACGTGCTTCTTACGAACCCGAAGGGACATTGGGACACCCGAGATGAATGCTACGAGCTTCTTGGTCGCGACTACGCGAACACCGATATGCCATTCTTTGTGATAGCCCGGAGGCATCAGAGCCCTGTATCACGGTTATTGTAATCATTATTTAGTGAATCGAGCACAGCGGCGCGACAAATCTTCGCACCATCTGAGGAACTCGGCGCTATATTGGAATCTGAAGCTTGCCTGGTCATCTTCTACATAGTTTGCTGACAGTAGATCGTAAACCTCTTTACACTGGAAAACA
Organism: Lepiota venenata; assembly: GCA_004296355.1. Classification (NCBI taxonomy): domain Eukaryota; kingdom Fungi; phylum Basidiomycota; class Agaricomycetes; order Agaricales; family Agaricaceae; genus Lepiota; species Lepiota venenata. The sequence goes on from RCFS01000003.1 coordinate 2,208,732, forward strand.
GTCAACTCGATAACACCTAACAGTAGAGTACGACTCACCTGCTTGGCGTCGCTGATATCGACGAAACTCCACTCAAAATCTTTGTGAAGTGGGTATGGTTCCTGCCTGACTTCCTCCCGTAGTTTTGAGGGTTCAATGTAACCATCATCAATCGGAGGCCCTTCCCCTATTCAACGTCCATAACTCAAGATCTACTTGTTATTGCGGGACAATGGGATATACGGACCTGGCTGCGGCACGGGTTGGGTCTTCCAGAACTAGAAGAGAAGATTCTTTAGCCTAGCCCTCCCCTAATAGCATTGAACAAACCTTGTGTTCTCCCATGTCCTTTTTGTTTAATCCCCCGATCCCGGCCTTCCCCTGTACAACATCCATAATCTTGAGCTGGTCCAGCACCTCCTTAATGTTCTCCACGGTCAAATCCTCCGGAGGTACTCCGCCCCCTAGCTTTGACTTCGTCCAGAACCTTGTTCACGACCTCATCTGGGATCTCCGATTTTCCTTTGAGCGCATTGAGAGCTTTGGAGACCTTGGACTTTTTCTTCTTGCTCGATGCGACGGTGGCGTGTTGCGTAACTTCACCTTCAGAATCCGTTTGTTCTTCATCTCCGTGTTCCTGAGCAGGAGGAGGAGAAAGGGCTGGTTCCTGTGATCCCTCAGCCATATCCTGAAGGTACAGCGATTAAGCAATTACGTAACGCAAGCCATCGACTCGCTGCCCAATGCATGTGACTAGGATGGTGCAAACCTAGCTAAAACAACCCTGAACATGCATACCTCCACCGCCAAATCGGCGGAGGTAGAAAGAATACATATTTTACAAATCGTATAGCTGGAGATGATACAAAACAAAGCTTGATGAATGCACGGGGAAGAAATGAGATAGTGTGTCAAATGAGGAGCCCGTGCTATAGATGCAGAACGATAAAGCAAAATAAAAGACGGTAAAAATGTAATCCAAACTAGAAAATGGCGAGCGAAAGGCTAGGTGGTCTCCGTCCGGTAATTTCAATAACGAGGAACAGGTCCAGGCCCAAGGTTGAACAATAATCGATGGCTCCCGTCTTCCAGCTTGACCGCTCGGATGCCCTGGAAGCGGCGGTGACCACCAATAACATCAGATCTCCTAAAGGGGCCCTTGACCGCGACTTCATACAACTCGAAGCCGTCCCTAGCTCGCTCCTCGCGAGCTGTTTCCAAAAGCCGTGCATTTTCTGAGCTCGAGCAGATCAGCTGTAAGTCATTCTGCGATAGTGCCATGTGCAAGTAGTCATGTATGGCGGCCAAGACGGCCTCCACTGTTGGATCTGATCGATGGACAACCACAGGTCCCCACTTGCGCATATAGCGAGCCAAAATCGCATGACCAGTCCACATTTCGAGCCGTTCCAGTAGTACCGGTCCCGCTGTTGCCAGAGCTCTCAAATCGGGCTCCACAACGACGCCTCGTGTAGTGACCACTTTTGACACTTGCGGCGGATGTATGACGTCCCAAACTAGCCCCGCCCCAGGTGTAGTATATGTGATCCTGAATTTTAGGTGGGAGTGTAGCTCGATATCGGACGGATACTGTGGAGAGAGGCATCCGGCGCTTGATGGCGATAATAGCCCCGGTTGGTGCGACATCGAAGTCGGAGAGGCGCCACATTGAGAACCACTTGCTGCAAAAGGGTTCACAGGCGAGCCAGTGAACGATTCAAAGCAAAAGGCTTGCTTTGTCTGTTCAGCACTGGCACCGCCAGGGGAACTATGTGGCACTTGACAGATTGCGGAAGTGTATCCATATCCTGGTAAAGAGTCGGTGCGTGCATAACAGGAGGGTTTTGGATAATAGACAGGCCCCCCGCGCTTATCTTGTGGGCCCTGTTGATATGATGAGAATGCTTTGGTGGGGATCTACCTCAACTTCGGTAAAACAACGACCTGGACTGTACAGACCTGCTGAAGTGTTTGGGTTGCGGGACCCTCTTGAGGACATAGCTGTAAAGGGGAAGGGGACACGCGGCGATAGGAATGAAGGTGTAAAGGTGGGAGGGTCAGACGGAGTGTTCAGCCTTTTCTGGCTGTTTAAGTAGCCCAACCGGCAACAAGGAATAGCCTCAACGAGCTTGTCTTCTAATATTAGTGCTGTTGAGCAAAAGTGAACCACATGATGGTACTTTACCTGACATACGTCTTGGACGCATTCTGACTACTATCGAGCTGCAAGAGGCTTGCAGCCTGGGTGGGTGAGCTGACCTGGATCTTACATATGTGTTCATAGATTGGGCTATAAATGACATTTATGCCGGGCTTAACACCATCAGGTAATTCCCAAAACGGAAACTCCACATTCGCAAGGCTTTGAGGGCACCAGTCGGTAATCAATAATAGTATTTTTGGGTGCGTTGGCGGGAACAGCCTTTGGAGATTCCTGTTGTTTGGCTTAGCCCCGACTAAGCAATCCACATTGGCGCAGGTATGTTGGGCGTGTGGTACCTAGTAGGACAACCTCGAAGATCTGCACCTTGGCTTAGCCTTGGCACCCCAAGTGAGGTTCGAGCATCTTGGTATTCACCTTTTACTCTCTGTGTTTTGTTTTACTTATTAATAACCAAAAAATAGCCTATGACTACGATCGCTGGCATGAATTTCATATTCCACATGGCAATGCATTGTTTCTTTCAAAACTATGAACATCTAGTTATGTCTTTTTTTTCACACCCAAAAAGCGACCTTTGTATTTAATATTTAAATATACCTCAGCGATTCAAGAGGCTAGCGTGGCACTGGGTGCGTTTTACTGATGCAGCTATAAGGTTTTTGGGGGAACTTGTTGATCACATCACACAAACGGCTCATTCATTTTGTTCGCCGAAAGCCTTGCTTTTGCCTTGGATGGAAAATAGTTGTTATGAACAATAACTTAATTTGTATATTGTCGGCTTTTTGTAGCTAATTTATAATCCACCGTCCGTTTACCCATGTACTTCTGTATCTGGCAGCATAGTGCGCATTTATTTGTTTTTACCTTAATTTGAACCCTGGATACATTGTTGTTTACATAGGGTGTTCCTGAAGGCACACCCTCTGTAAGTTACGGCACATTGTGCGTGGACCCACAAGTGATGTGAGGCGTGTAGCAACTTGTTTTATGTCCTATGGGCTACCAAGTAATTGGTTGGTGTAGTTCCACGCCTATCCTTTATTTCGAGCAACGATGGACGCGCAGGGGGCATTTATAGCTATTAATTACAACTCTGCCATCAATCGGGCATTCGTTACAAGCTCTTGGAGTCTGGCGTATTATTGCTTTCCTTTCTTTCCAGTTTCTCTGGACTATCGTGGCGCACCCCACCGCCATCGAAATAGATCTTGTTGAAGTCTTCAATACCAATTTTGCGAATCACAAGCCAAGCAAAAGGAAGTGAGAGGACGACTGCAATAGGGGTTAGAAACAATTTTATTGGGTTTGTAGGCACTCACTGAAACCAACGTTGAATCCGATGGATATCCAATCAGAGGTATTGGTAGATTTAATACCGTATGCGACAGCCTGTCCAGCACACTCAACGCCACGGAGCGTTCCGGTCATGTAGGATAAAGTGATAAAGTCATCTGACACTGTTGCGACCCCATCTCAGCAACTGATAGCACGAAAGCACCCGGAAGAACTTACTGTGGCTAATTATCCAGTACAAGCTCGTCTGGGTAGCCATCGTCGCCGCCTCGAACAAGAAGAACAATGAAAACGTCTTTCCGAACATGGGGCCAGAAGTCCAATCAATGACAGGTTGATGGTCTTCGAGTTGTTTCGTGACAATGGCTGTCCATACCCAGAGTGCCAAGTTCAATACCATGATAAAGATGAAACTCCACCGGGCGCGTTGTTTGACTGAGAGTTTTGCATGATCAAGGAAGTACCCGATGAGGAAGCCACCAGCAATGTCGCCCCAAGGTACGGCAAAGGCGCAAAGCGCACGAGTTCGGACGTTGAAGTACTGGGTTTGTAGAGTACCTTGATGAGATTGAGTAATGGGTGAGGTCAGACAGAAAGTAATGCTACCTATGTAAGATCCATAGAACCACGAAGTAAAAAAGAGTGGGCAGAGCAGCAGAATCTAGAGTGATGCAAAGTGAGTTTGGGCATCCGTGACTTGGAATAGTAAATATTCACGTCGCGCGAGCTGATGACTTTGTACCACTCGTACAAGGTCCTTCCCCATTTCATTTTCCTGAAGATAATCTTGACGCCATCTTTTCTCTGGACTTTTTCCGGAGAAGATAATAGAAGCGCAATGAAAGGTCCGGCACACATGATCCCGATGATGACGAGGTAGGTCTTGAGGGAAACAGCACCGGATGAATCCAGTTTGGCATTGAGACCAAAGATAATAGCGCCGCCAATTACAGGCGCAGCATTACGCATGAAGACCCAAAGGGCCAGCATGCGACCCCGGCGATAAGGTTCAGGGTAGGCTGTCGTAGATGATTCATAGATTGCATATTAAGATTCCAGACCTAAAGCTCACCGGTGATAATGGGGCCCTCGACAGCATACATGAGGCCATCGGTCATTCCGGAGATGATCGAACCAAAGAGGAGGAACCACTGAGTTCCATTTTTGGAATTCAGGTAGAGACTGCCCGCATAGCTGATAACGCACAGGGTCAGCTGGCAGGGATTATGTTCAAATGCAACAATTTCGTCTTACATGATGTCTCCGGTACTCGCAATCTGTGTGGGGACGGTTGGACGCCTGATCATGGTGCGATATTAGGTAGGCACTCACGAGTAACGCAAGTCTGACACCAATCTTGCTAACAATCACACCGCCAACGACGCATAAAACGGCCATAGAGACTAACTTAATCGTGAGGAGATGGCTTTTCTGTAACGGGAGGCAAGCAGCTCACCATAACCTGCTGCGGAGGTAGCGTTGGCATACCAAGGAGTTGCGAGTCCACCGGCCCCCAAAGAACTCAGCGCGTTATACATTCCAGGGGCCTAGGCAAAATAAGTCACTCGGAAACACTTTGGGACAAGGGCATACGCAGAAGAACACGCCTCCAACGACCAGTATCTGGAAGAGAGTGCCCCTGAACCAGTGTACTTTGTACGACACCATGTCCTCAGAGGGGGTCATGGTTGTCCAGGGAGGGGGGAAGACGAAGAAGAAGGAGGGGGACCATCTAGCCGCAATGTTATTTCTAGCTGGCTATCTACTATTGGCGTGGATGCCGATAAGAGCCATGTGGTGTTAAGTCCATCAGGGATGGGCTGTGGCAGTGCTCTCATTGACTTGGCGGCTGGTACGCTGCTGGCCATCACATCCTTCTACCACACAACGGGCGCCGCCATGCGTATTTCCTGGTCGCTCATACCTGCTCTGCTGCTGCACTCTACCCTTGCTCTACCCGCCAAACGTTCCTATGACACACACGACTACTATGTTATTGAACACAGCCCTCACCCATCCTATGCGTCGCTGGTCGATGTCCTTTCAATCCTCGGCGTAGAACTGGTTGAGAGGGTTGGAGAGCTTGATAACCACTGGCTGGTCCGCACCCAGAAGCGCCTGAATGGCCTGTCGGCAAGGGAGGAACCTCGGGATCGAGTGCTCGGTGCTTTTGAAAGTCTACGTATGAGAGCAGCATCACCTCTGTCGATACGCTCCAGCGACGCACAGCACGCACGCAGTATTGTTTCCTCTGTCAAGTATCTGTCCAGGCAGGAGCTTCGTCAAAGGGTTAAACGTGCTCCTCCTCCAAAGCGTCCTCCTGGAGACTCGGACTCAATTTCCTCCTCTCGCGCCATTGCTTCGAGGTTAGGTATTCAAGATCCCCTCTTCCCCGACCAATGGCATCTTGTTAATAACCACTTCCCCGAACATATGATGAATGCGACGCCTGTGTGGGAGATGGGGTTCACTGGGAAGGGCATAATTTCGTCTCTGGTGGATGACGGTTTAGACTACACAAGCGAAGATCTTGCTCAAAACTTCGTACGCATCAATAATCTCTTTCCTCCTCTCTCAGTATCTTAATTGTCCCAAGGATGCCGATGATTCATACGATTTCAATGACCATCAAGCCCTTCCAACGCCGAAGAACTACTGATGATCACCATGGAACTCGTTGCGCCGGTCAAGTAGCCGCACAAAAAAATAATGTTTGTGGTATCGGCATTGCCTACGACTCAAAAGTCGCTGGTGTACGCATCCTATCTGGCCCCATTTCGGACGTCGACGAGGCCGCTGCCCTCAATTATGGCTTCCACAACGTTTCCATCTACAGCTGCAGTTGGGGTCCACCTGACAATGGTCAGTCCATGGAAGGGCCAGGGTATCTGATCAAGAAAGCCGTGGTCAACGGCATCAATAATGGTCGTAATGGCAAAGGTTCAATCTTTGTGTTCGCCAGTGGTAATGGGGCTGCGCAGGGTGATCAATGCAATTTTGACGGCTATACCAACAGTATCTATTCTGTCACCGTCGCTGCAATTGACTTCAAGGGCATGCATCCATATTACTCAGAACCCTGTGCTGCGAATATGATCGTTGCATATAGCTCTGGCGGTGGTCAGCATATTGTCAGTGACGTGTCACAGCTCCATCCACTGCCGAGTCTCACGGCTATGCTTAGGTCACAACTGACAAGGGTAAAAATGCCTGCGCTACTACTCATGGTGGTACATCCGCTGCAGCGCCGAATGCTGTAGGCGTATTCGCATTGGCTTTGGAAGCTCGGTATGTCTTCTCCGACCCCAGGGCAGTTCAACGCTAATAAGATGAACACAGTCCGGATCTTGGATGGCGTGACATCCAATATCTTTGCATCGAAACTGCGCGTGTTGTCAATCCTGACGACCAAGACTGGGAAAAAACAGCAACAGGTCGGCTCTATAGTTACAAATATGGTTATGGAGCTCTCGATGCGTATGCCTTTGTCAAAGCCGCCCAGGCTTGGTCTCTCGTCAAGCCGCAATCCTGGATTGCTACTGAAACAATTCAGATCGAGAATGGGCAGGTGGACGATAATGGCGTCTTCACCGGTGGACAATTCATTGGACCCGGGGGCGTCAGCAGCACTATGACCGTCTCAAAGCAGATGCTGGAAGACAATAATCTTGAGAACTTGGAACATATCAATGTTAAAGTTTGGATTCAGCACACCAGGCGGGGGGATGTTGAGGTAGAAATTGTCAGCCCAGGTGGTATCAAAAGTGTGCTAGCAGGTAAACGACAATACGACTCTGCTAATACAAGTTTCCCTGGGTGGACGTTCATGAGCGTGAAGCATTGGTGAGTTCGTATCCCCCGAGTACTATATATAGGCGTTTTAATGCTCTGGCAGGGGCGAAAATCCCATTGGCGACTGGAAGATCCACGTCTCGGACCAGAATGATCCTCAAAATAACGGATCGTTCCTTGGTTGGAATATGATCTTCTGGGGTTCTGCTATCGATCCCGCAAAGACAAGAAAGTACGAAGTATCGCTCATTGAAGATGTTCTCCCGCCCAAAGAAGCGCCAATGCGACCTATCATCCCCTCAGCAACTGTCACCAAACAACATCCCAAACCTACAAGTCACCTTCCAGGCGATCACGGTACCAAAGAAGGCGAAAACTCCGAATCTGCCTTTGGAAAGCCAACCTCAACAGCTTCACCAGGTGAAGCAACCGCGACAGGCATTAATGCCACGCCCGACGAGGGCTGGTTCTCCGACATGTCTAATCTCATCTCGAACCAAAAGTGGTTCTTTGGCGCCATCACGCTCGTGGTTCTCTTTGGTATTGGCGCAGGTATATTTTTCTGGCGACGTAGATGGGCCGCGAAGCGAAAGGAGTATGTGACTCTTGCGGGCAACGATGAGATGTCGATGAGTGCGTTGGCTGAGAGGGGAGCTGGTCAAAGTGGACGAACGAGAGAGTTGTATGATGCATTTGGGCAGGTGTCGGATGATGATGACGACGACGACGTGGATGAGAATACTAGGCTGAGGCGACCGGAGTCACCTGGGCGGTCGAGAGCTGGACTAGAATTCCATTCCGGTTTCTTGGACGATGACCATCCTGCAGCTGAAGGTGCAGCACCCCGACAAGAGCATTATCATGACGAATCGGATGATGAAGGGATTAAACAAAGAGATAATGGGATGAAGGGAAAGGCAAAACAGGAGGAAAAGCTGATTAGTCCTTCTGAGGCACACAGCTCGAGCACGAGTACAAGTGGAGAGGGCAGTTGGGAACACGCATCAACAACATAGGATCACTAGTCATAGCTACAGGCACTAATTCTCATCCTCCGTTCTGACTCTCACCGGGACGTTGACTTTCACCTACTTATGTAGTTTGTTCCTTATATTTATTGCAGATGCAGTCGCCTTTAGGCCGGAGTGGGTTTCAAGCGCCTCTGTGGACATCGTTATTACAATCAAGACCACTCAGGATGTCTATTAGTAAAGGAGTCATAGAAAGCTAATGATACAACCTCATACACTACAGAAAAGCAAACAGCAAACATAACTAACACGGAGAAGTTCTTCAAGAGCCAAGAGTATTGAATTGGAGCTTGACCCCGTTGTTGACCAGGAACCAGATGTCCAGGTCTTCGTACTGTAATTAAGGGCATAAGTATAGGTGATAGGAACTTGGGGACGCGAGCTTACTTGACGGATAGTATCCATGAGCTGAACCTCCGTGAACCCAGCATTGAGTACGCGGGCGCGGACATCAACCATTGGTAGTGCCTCATCATCTTCATCCGCATCCGAGTCAATATCCATATCCTTCTCACCGGCTGGCCCACGGCCCATTTTCTTCTGCCTCTTCCTCCTACCACGGGATCCCCCCATGTTCTTAATCAAACGATAAATCTGGCTGATGACGGATTTGTCCGGTTCGAATTCTTTCTCGACATCGTCTTGCAGACTCTCCTTGCTACATTCCATTAAGCGGAGGGCTTCATCAATGTCACTATGTTCGACAGCATCTGCGAAGCGTAGGCGAGCGAGGGCCTGGGCGAGGCGAAGGACGCCAAGAAGAGTACGCGCCGAGGTATATGTGTGTGATTTGTTCTCTTTTTCGTCTTCCTTAGATATCTTGCGGAGACGAACGTAAGAATCAACAATGTAGCTTGATACCTCGGGAGGGACAATTGGTCGTCTTTGGCGGGCCATTGCAATGTAGTGTCTGTTGGAGCAAAAAGGTGAGGCTATTGGGATATAGCATCGTATAATGAGAAAATACCTCATGATTGTTGGGTCAATGACCTCGTATTCAAGTTCTGGATGGCAGTTGTTCATGTGGACGTAGGTGACGTGTTGAGCAAGGCGTTCATCGTCTTCGCGGGTGGGCTTGTCAAGGATAAGGAAGAGTAGGTCAAAACGAGATAGGAGGGCAGCCGGAAGGTTGATGTTTTCTACAGGTGAGATTTTTGTGTTGTACCTGCCATACAAAGGATTTGCGGCAGCAAGGATAGAAGTACGTGCGTTGAGCGTTGTCGAAATGCCGGCTTTGGAGATTGAGATAGTCTGCTGTTCCATGACTTCGTGAATGGCAGTACGATCGGTCTCCTCCATCTTATCGAATTCATCGATGCAGCAGATACCGTTGTCAGCAAGTACAAGGGCGCCACCCTCTATTCATTAGACGTCAGATAAAGCAAGATTTAACGCTTCTAGGATCGTACCCAAAACCATTTCATCCGTCACTGGATCCCGCATAACAGCAGCTGTTAGACCAACACCCGAAGAACCTTTACCGGTTGTGTAGACACCCCGGGGCGCAATCTTGGAGATATATTTGAGTAACTGGGATTTTGCAACTCCGGGATCGCCCATAAGACAAATATTGATATCACCCCTGATCTTCATCCCGTCACCAGTCAGTTTTGTAACGCCGCCAACAAGCAGAAGAAGCAGGGCCTTTTTGACGTCAAGGTGACCATAAATTTCGGGTGCGATACTCGTAGCGAATTTATTATAGATATTTCCGTCGCGTTTGAGCCGCTCGATGTCCTGAATGACCTGCGGTGTGATTTCCATATCACTGTACTGTTTCTTCAGCTGATAAATATGGTGCGCTTCGAGGTAAGTATCAGTCAGAAGACCGGCGCGAATGGCTTGAAACCCAGTATAGGGGACAGGGAGAAAAATCCCTCCAAGGTGCACGACATCTCCAGGGTGCATTAAGCGAGTAAGATTCCCGTGAACGTGAATTGTCATGGACCTTGGGATATGACCAACTGGGACTTGGTCTGCCTGGGATTGGGAATTAGTTTATATATATTAGTTAGTGAGATATCCTTGTTTACCATCTCTTGAATCTTGACTTCTTGGAAAGGGCTAAATCGACAAGCCCTTGTTTGCATGTGAAGAGACCCGCGGATACCGTTTTTTAAGCACTCGTTTTGATTTTGGCAATCCACCAGTGGAGTGAATGTTTTCTTGGCAATATCTTGGAAGGTCTCGGAGCCGCAAACATCGCATGTATATGCATTGACTTGAAGAAGGGGCTTCACTTCTGACACCCTGGTCACGATTCCACGAACAGTAATAAGCCGCCCGAGGTAGGAGCTCTTAACATCCCGAACAGCAAGTGGTGTATCGTTCTTAAGCGGGTTGAAATAGAGGTTGCTGAAAAGAGGGTTAAGTGGTCCAATTGATACCTGGACTTCCTGCAACTCACTATCTTCGCAACAAATGGTCCGGAAACTTTTCTTGTCCACCCTCGATTTGCTCATTCCGTTCCCGACGCTGATGTAGAATGACATCGATAACTTCGTCGTGCTCTGAGATATCCTTCGTAGGCGGAGGCATGAGTTCATCCACGACCTCACTGAAGAACTGGACATATCGACGAGTATTAAAGCGTACACGAGAAACAAGATCGCTTGCGGTCGATTCGTCCTAGAATAGTCCTTTACAAGGGTTGTGGAAGGAGTGAGTCGGGAATCTTACAGCCTCAAAGTCGTCCAGATCTATCACCAGCATCGGCTGCTCCCGATTCGCGATCTTTTGCTATGGCAGAGGTGAGCGCGTCGGGACGCGTCAAAAGCGTGTATTCCCGCGCACCAGTTGGGCCATGTATTTTAATTGCCCGGAACCATCCAAATCTGCACGACCATCGTCGTGTATGTCGATGCCGGCGAAATTCTGGGCAAGGTCTTTCTCTGAGGATGTTTTGAATTTTGACAAAAAGTCCCGGATTTTCTCTGAAGGGCAATGAGAACGGGATCTGGGGCGCCCGAGGAGGTGTCAACGTGCCTTTGTCTGCCTTGTAGTCGACCTTGAGGTCGATGACGGGGAGGGTGGCCATAATGTGGGGAGAGTGAGAGCCTGAGAAACGAGATCGTCGAATGATTTCAACCGTGTTAGCCTGGCTTTCCCTCCCACACTTACCTCACACCACACCCAATACAGACGTTTGCCCTGAATGCGAGGCGCTCCTGCCCATACTGTTTATGTCGACGTTCCTCCATTGACACTCCAGAGCAAACGGCATTTCGAGTCCGTGTCTCCCTGCCGAGTAACACCTCCCAAGAAGCAAAAACAGAGCATAAGCTCTTCCAACAAGGTTCAAATATCTTGACCACTTGATCACCGTCATGGTATCTCATTATCAATATGATTTTAACGTCCTTGCACACGCTCTCAGACTTCGCCAAACTTGCCCCTCTCACCAACATTGTCAGCATGTGATTCTGAATTAGAGGACAAGGGAAAGACCAAGAAAAACGGTTCGGGTGAGTGCCTGCTCACACTCTCTCCCAAGATTCTGCCTGAGTCGTGGACCAGCCCGAACGGGTGAATATGAGGATGAAGAGCCTGTCATACTGGAGGGAGAACTGCCAACCTCTGACTCTGATGACTCCGATGTACCCGTCCGCCTTCTTCACAATGTCTCGATTCTGGACCAAGAGACCAACGAGTGGGTCTCACTGACCCGGCTTCTTGAGCTTCAATTGGGTCAGAATAGCAACTACATTGCTACAGGAGATGCAAGACCGTGGTTGGATGATGCAGAGGACGAGGATGCAGAAGAGGACACCGCATCTGTCTCTGATTGTATTGATTTTGCGACCACCTTCCCTCTAACGCGCATCCGAACGTCACGGATTTTGGAACTGAGCTTCTATTCTTTTGACCAAGACAAGGGCCAAGTAGACCAGTACGAATTGCTCCGCTCTGGCCTCTCCTTTCCATTTGCTCATGTGGCTATGGTTCCATAGGAAAATATATATTCGCACCAGTGCAGCCTGGTACATCCTTGGAACGCCATCAATACCATATTCAAATTACTACATACCTTTTTGGAGCCAAGCTTGCCTCCTTCATCTCGTCGTAGCAGAGGCCATACGAGAACCCCGGCTCACCTACGAAGAGTTTACGCAGCGCCTTCCGGAGCTCTCACGACACAATCACTTTGGCTTTACATCCATTAATACGATGCTTGGACGTGATCTTGAGGAAGAGGATATGGGGGAGGATAACACCGTAAGTCTCTAGTAATATATGTATCCTGGAAAATACTCATATCATGCTGTAGAGGGCATTTTTGGCTTCAATCATTCCCTCCTTATGCGAAGATTGTGGTTTGAGTCTTAAACGCTCCCCGCTCCTTAAATTCTTGACAACCAACGTAGCGAGATCCAATGGCTCTTCCACAGACATACCACAAGCACTGAGTGCCAACGCTAGTCCGAAACCGCATTTGCAACCCGAGCAAGCCAAGGCAACTGTCATTACCCCTATCGTTGGACAAATTGCAGAACAGTTGTTTAACCACGGCTTTCGGATTGTGGGGGAACCCCAAGAAGCGCATCAGGTTGCTGAAGAGATTGCTGAAGTGAAAGAGCATAATGAAAACCCAACCTCAATAGTCTGGGGCCAGCCCGCAGCAAACAATAGCAGCTACTATACCAGTGTCCTGCTCGACGGCGTCGAATACGTGGTATTTTATTATTATCTCTGGCCACTCCCCTGCTTTACAACCTGACGGTATCCAGGCCGGTGACATTGTGATGGTTATTCCCGGAGAAGACCCCAACAGGGTGCGTGCTGAGAATGATAAGACCGCCGCGGCGCAGTCACCAAATCAATACGGAAATCAGCTATGGTACGCTTTATGTTTCTCCGTGGACATTGAATGCCTAGCGGTATGTCAGGTTCTGCCAGATATTTTATTTTTACGAGAACAAGAAGGATAAGCTCTTCCATGGACAATGGCTTGTTCACGGATCAAAGACGATACTCCAAGAGACTGCTCACTCTAAATCACTTTATTTGATCAATTCCTGTGCGACCAACATGGTGGCTAGTATTTTCAAGAAATGTCGTGTTCGGATGTTAGAAGCGGAGGAAAAAGAACCATTCGATGACCGTGATCCCCGGTCTGAGGATTATCACTGCGGGTATGCTGGACACCATGCCAGGGGCTTCCCGAGATAACAGAGTTTTTCAGGTTTCGCTGGGATGAAGAACATGCAGCCTTTATCAATCTCCCAACAGAAGAGGAATACCAGTTTGCTTTTCAGACGTTGCCTTCCCACCGTCCCTGCTACAACTGCAGTTTGGAGGCCGCAAATGCTGAGGTTCATGAGGTTCGTCGGATACGGAATGGGTTCTCTCTCCACAACATCTCCTACCACACCTATGAATTTGTTTACCTCCTGCCAGCCAATTCAGACAGTCAGCTGCTGGAGATTGCCCAAATTACAGATACTGTTTGGATTAATTCGGAAGACTTCAAGGTTCAGGTTCGCTATTTGGGGCGCTATGATGACTATATTCGCTTCCGTCAGATATCGGATAGCAACACAAAGGCCAATGGTTCGACAAAGCTGATTTGTGACGAGGTAAGATTGGGTCAATCTACTTTACCGTTATTTGCTCAGACTGTTTCCAGCGACGTCTTTACCTGACGTCTCGAATTGGTGAAGTTGATCCCGGACGGTTCAATGGACGTTGCTTCGTGCAGCATATCACGGACCAGGACGAGATAAATAATTGGGTTCAGCAGGATGACCATTTTTACCTAAACCAAAAAGGGGATTCACACCGAGGGCTTTTTCGCGTTACCCGGGACGACTTGGAGCAGTGCCACGAATGTCTTCGCACACGAAAAGATGAAATTGCAAGGGCCAAGTCCCTATTTAGGCGTAATGGGCCCCTGCGTGGTTTGGAATTATTCAGCGGTAAGTTGAGTCAATAATCACTCATGTTATTTCCCCTTAATTATGCTAGGTGCCGGCGGGCTTGGCACGGGAATGGATTTATCCGGATACGTAGAGACAAAATGGGCCGTTGAGTATTCACCTGCGGCTGCAAAAACCTATGCGTGAGTCGGCTCTGCCTCGGGTCCATGTCTGAATCTGAGCCCACGGTAGGCGCAATCACCCAGAGGCAAAAGTCTATTGTCAGGACAGTAGCTTACTCCTCAAACACGCAATAGAGACTCATCAAGGCAAACATCCCCCGCCCCTGGTGTCGAATGACCGCAAGACGAAGTGTCCCATTATGCCAAACAGGAATGAGGTTGATTTTATATTTGGGGGTTCGCTAAGAATGGTTTACTCTCCTGCTTTCGTTATTGAACTTTTGCTCCAGGTCCTCCATGCCAGTCATTCAGTGGTGCGAACCATAACAAGGTATATCGTATCCATGCACCGGAAAATGCCCTGATTTATTTTATAACAGCAAGCGGACGATATCAGGTCCACAATGCCTTGTAATATGCTCAGCTACCTCGAGCACTACGCTGCCGACTTTTTTCTACTGGAAAATGTGCGGGGGCTACTCAACCACCCTCTCCTCAGCGAACAAGTCGGGCGTGTACTCGCAGGCGGTATTAAATCGGGTGTCGTGAAGTTCATCATGCGGACACTCGTTGCACTGGGTTACCAAGTTCACTGGAAGCTCCTGCAAGCGGGCCAATATGGTACGCCGCAAAGCCGCGACCGTGTAATTTTCTGGGCCGCGAAACGTGGAATACCTCTACCCAAACACCCAGTCCCAGTGTATGCGTGGAAGAGGGGCGCAATGAGCCCGTCCTTGCCTATTGGAACCAAGCTACCCCCACCAACGAGGAGTCTTGTACCTGGTAATGCGCACCAGTTTGCGCCGCTGGAGCCTATTACTGTGGATGCAGCAATCGGGGATATGGTGCGCCCTTTCCTGATTATGACTATGCCTTGCACTTATCGTTCCCATTCTAGCCCAAATTCGACTGGTTCGTATATTTAGAGGGATCTTGTGGTACATGGACTTATTAGTCCTTTCAGGATTAATCCATACGTCCTCATAGACCGGACACCTGCTGACGAACAGTTTGACAAAGAGCGGTTACGCAAGCTTGGCATACCCCAGCTCGATGCTGTCTACAGCGGCTCGAACGAGTTTCATCTATACCCTGGCTATCCGCGGGGGGTTAATTATGCCGTAGGACCACAAAATAGGTACCAGATGTGGATGCGACAGCGAATGGGGGATGAGGAGGTGCAGGGGCATTATACGAGGCGATTCTCTGCTCGAGATGTTGAGGCGTAAGTACTCTGCCCTGTAGACTCCCTGTCTAATTGCCTGATTATGTTGATGGATTAGGACGACGACAGTACCGTTAGAAGGGGGCGCAGATCACCATGGTATGACTACTGCTTTCTCTTGTTGTTACTGGGACACATATGCAGACACTTACGAAACAATAATAGACCTACCCCGCATTCTTCAGCCGAATAGCAGGACCAGTTACCCACAGCGGATTTGTATGCGCTCATCCTTGTTCTTCTTCCTTCAGCCCACACTGACATCCACATTAGCCTTCTATGGTCGTCTATGGCCAGATGGTCACTTTACATGCACAATGACAAAACTCACGCCTAGGATGAAGAATGCTAGGCCTTTGCATCCAAATGTAGGTCTCCCGTCCACCTATCTTTTCTTTCTTCGACTGACTTGTGTACGCTATATAGCAACGACGAATGGTAACGATCCGTGAATGCGCGCGTGCCCAGGGCTTTCCTGATCACTACATTTTTGAGTCAACCAGATCTAGTTCGGGTATTTATGACGACGTGAGTAAGCTTCCCAGTTGAATAGCCCATATAATATAATTCTTCCTTCTGCTAGCAAATCCGGCAAATCGGCAACGCGGTGCCCGTACCACTGGCATTGGCTCTTGGGAAAGAGTTGGGCGGGGCATTGACGCAGCTATGGGAGGAAAAACAAAAGACTGCGAGTCCAATCTTGTGAAAAATGTCGTGTTAAAAGTAATGCAATAAATTAAGACCAATTAAACGAGTGACTATCTAAAGCATCCCGACCCGATCGACGCAGACAAAGGTAGCACAACAATGAAATCCCCAGAAATAGACATGCTAACTACCGCAGAACAATCTTGGGAACGGGGGGAGGAGGTGGGTACTCGGGGTGATTGCTCCCAGGATGCCGGCTACTAACACTGGAAGATCTGCTGATGGATGTTCCAAGCGAAGACCTGCTTGTGCTGCGATGGAGGCCGCCAAGTCCGGGTTTGATTCTCAGCGAGCTGAGGCCACTGCGCAGGGAAGAGAGACTGGTGGAACTAGCGTTGCGGAGGGCGTAAGCCTGACTTTGTGTACGACGGAGGTATTCATCGATACGCCACATGCCACGAATGAATCCATCACAGTCGAGGGAACCTGTCCCATTTGGATCACACTCGTTCCTTCAAATAAAACAAAAGGTATTAGTAAGGAAAATGGGCTGTAAAGGCCACACCAACCAAATATCGGCCAGCTTGGACTTGTCCACTTTCGAACGTGACCAGATGGCCTTGACAATACCTCCCTCAAGACGGTCATCTGGACCAACGGTCCCGTTGAGTTGAGGAGGGGCGGGGCCATTATCGGTTGGCTCATCGGGGAGAGTAGTAATGAGATCGACAGAGAGCCCACGCCATCCAGCGGCTTGTCGGGTGCGCTTAGCTTCGGCACGAGAGAGGAGGGGTGGCTTCTTTGCCTTGATAAGGACCTCTGCACGACGGCGCTGAATAATGTTTGCAGTGAACACGGCATGATAGCGCTTGCGGGCTGTAGAGGGGACAGGTGTAGGTCGTTTAGTCTTGATGGTGGCGAGTGAGAGGGCCGATGGATGTGGTGGAAGGGGAAGATTGGTAGCCAGGGTGGGTGTTTGCACACTGCTGCTGCTGCGTCGCGACTGAGAGGAGCTGGCGGAGCTCTGAATAGAAGAGCGGTCAGAAGCACGGGAGGGTGGGGGAGGGGGAGCTTTGCGAGGGACATAGGGGAGAGGGGTCTGTATAGGCTGCTGGGCAGGCCGTGATGGAATGGGGGGACGCTGGGGAGGAGGCGGGGGGATGGATATATGTTCAAAGGACTCTGTGAGGCTGGAGGTAGAGTCGCTGGGCGCTCGGTCGATGGGATAGGTGGCGATCATGTTGGCAAAAGAGTTTGGCGTGCCCGGGTCGGTGTCCGAGGAGAGGGAGACGGAGTGAAAGGAGGATATAGACGATGCAGAGACGTGGTTTCCGCGTTGACCGTGGTCTCCGCTGGCTGTCTCCATGCCGGCGAGGGGCGGGTAGAGCCACGAGGTATTACTGTCCTTTGCAGTCCTGCGCGGAGGCAAAGGGGGAGTCCTGGCAGAGGCCAGGGTGGGGGATTTGGCCTGCAAAGCTAGAGGCTTGGGCTTGGGCTTTGGTTTCTGCCTCTGCTTCTGGACCAGGACCTGGGTTGTGGAGGGAGGGTCGGGGAGCATGTCGTCGAGGACCCAGTCATGGAGATCGACGAGAGACGGGTTGTGTGTGAGCTGGTGGTGTTGCTGGGCCTCAAAGGCGGCGATGCGGGACTGGATCATCTGCACCGCGGGTCGCTATATGCGCACATTCGTGCACCCCCTCCGTTTCAAACTCCGCTCCTCTCTCTCTACCCATGCCTGACCTCTACGCCGTTGCCGGTATGCACCACGGCGCCTGCTGCCCGGCTTTCCCCCCTCTGACCACACCCCCCCCCGCACAGACTTCTGCCTCATCCCCATAGGCACCGGCGAGCCTTCTGTCCGCCCAGCCCCCTGACGCACAACCCCCTCTAGTCCCTGACGTGTCTTGGTTAGGTCGCCGAATACATCGCTGAATGTCAGCGCGTCCTTGAGAAATCCAACGTCTCCTTCAAGGTCGTCCCACCCATACTCCTCCCCGTGTGCGATTTTCTGACCTGATGCTCAGATGCAGTAAGCTCGTCTTGTTCGCCAACCTCCATCCAAGACTCACCCCTACATATTCAAACCCCCACAGCGGTTACGGCACAAATATTGGTTATTCTGATCTTTGCTTATCCACTTCCGTCGCTGACATCATCGTTTCCAGAGGGTCCATGGTCTAGCGTCTCTCAGGCCATCCACGACTGCCATGCCGCCGTGCACGCCAAAGGCGCACTCCGCATTGCCACCGACATCCGCATCGGCACCCGCACCGACCGCGAAATCGCCCCTGGCACCGGAAACGATGCCAAAGTCAAACGCGTAGAGGACATTCTCGCCACAGACAGGTCCTGATAGTCACATCAAACCATATTATTATTAGGACTAGGAATGCAAAAATGGGTTTCCAGCAGTATGTACATCTCATATGCCTCTCACAGGGCCCTCCCTCCTCCCGTATATCTGTGCAAGCAGCGCCAACACTCCCCCATCCTCCAAGATCTCCTCACCATCCCCGTCATGCCCTCCATCTTGTCCATCCCCGTATCCCATCTTCTCCCTCTTTGCCCCATCTACGTATGACTCCCCTAGACCCAAACCGCTCCCGCCAATCATATCATCCTCCACAATCTCTTTACTTTCACCTGCCGTCTCCGCTTTCGGAGGTGGTGCAGTCTGCGAATCCTCCAGAACAACCGTCTTGGCCAATTCCGCTGCCCGCGCAGCACTATACACCGACGCCGCTCCACCACCAGTCGAAGCACCCATCAACACGCTCCCACCTAACCCTCTTCTCCGTGCAGCAGCCACGGTCTGACTCTGCTTCAACGCCCAATCATACTCTTGTGCCTTCTCTGCCAACGATTTGCCCATCCCCGCGCCGTCCTCGCCCAAATGACCCGATGTCGAAGGTGAGAGCGCCGGTTTAGGCGCTGGCGCAAAATGTACGTGCTCGTGTTGATATTGCTGTTGCTGATGGTGTCGCCGGCGATAGAGGTTTGTGAGACTATGGGGATTGAATGGCAATGCACTTGATGCGCTCCCTATGGCCGCAATATCTGCCATGCGGCTAAGATAGAGCGAACCAGATGGATCACTGGGGTTCCAGTCCGGATTGGCAGCCTATTCAGAGCACTTTTGAGCACTACAATTCACACTTGACGCATCACACCCTACCTTGAAGTTCAGGAAACTCTTTTCCATCTTACCCTCGTTCGAAATCATCCTCTTATCATTCGCCTTCCCTGGCGCACCAAACTAACGCACAGTAAGCAACGATCCTTGTTACGTCTTGAACACATACCTTGACATTACCATGCCTCTCAAAATTAAACTCGGCAAAACTGCACACATATCCCCTCCCATCCACGTGCACCGAAAACTCGCGGAAAAAATCGATGATCGCAGGCGCACAATTAGGCAACGAAAGCCATAACACAAATGGTGTAAGCACGACCGACACCAACTCTTGCGCAAATATAAGCACTTTGATAGCGAACAACTCCCCAAACTCTTGGTGAACCTAGTCCACGGATCAGTTAAGTAACTGCAAGTCGAATTAAACACTGATTATGTGAATACCTTTTTGCTATGCAGCTCCCCCTTCCACTCTTCTGGCATATAATGCGTGTAGGTAATCACTTCCGTCATCAGCAACTCGGGGTCAAAAACCCTGTTCTCCTCCGGGATCATACCCCGAGCCACAGCTAGGACAGCACCAAACACCGCCACATAAAACGCTATGGTCCTGTGGGGCGTAATCTCAAATTTGAGCACCAACTCCGGATCAAGGACGGATGCGAGGACGAGTACAGCTGCAAAGGCCCCTGCCACAAAAGACACGAATCTGCTCGGCAGTGAGTGAGGATGAGAAAATACGCTACATCAAACCCACCTCATGATAAGTGATATCTTCTCATTGGGAAATTGTCCAATGTATATCGTCGCAAGGGGGTAGCTCTCATCCAGTCTTCGGACGAAGAAGTGAGGTAACTCGTTAAACTCCCGAAACTTCCACTTGGCATATGAGGTATATCTCCGGCTGCCGATGGACGAAGGGTCTTTGTGATACTCCTATATGCAAAAGGTCAGCTGTTTTCTCACATAGATCACCACGCGACAGTTACCTCAAAATAGCGGAAGAAAGAATACATGATTGAGTACAACACAATGAATGGGGCGAATATGGCGTTCAAAATCCCAATGAAAATAAATCTCCTGCGCAACCTGACAACGCGCCTAAACAACCACTTTCAGACGATAAAATTATAGATGACACTTACCCCTCAATGAGCGCTACTCTATTCTTCGACTTCAAAAACACCTTCCTCACCCTTCCATGGTGATCGAATAAATAATCCATCAAGCAAAACCGTAGATTCCATTCCAGCGCCTGCGTCAACACCTTGCCCTTACCCTTCTCCTCGGGCACAAATCTTTGGAGCATATGGGGTAATGGAACGCGCAGATCCAACAACTCCTTGTTGAACATTGCAATGAGATAATTTTCCTGGCGCATAATCCTGTTGGCAATATCGTGTGCGTCGAGCTTGGCAGTGGTGGTATCATTGATGCCTCCTGCACTTTTGGATGAGAGGGCCGTGATCGGATTTTCTTCCCGGATCGCGCCTATGCGCCGGACAACCTCTGGCCAGGAAATGGTTTGAATGTCTGCCTGTGTCAGTAGCGTTAGTAGCGTTAGCTTGAACGAAGGCGAGGAATTGGCTCCAAGCAACGTACATCAGGTATCTTGAGAAGGTAGGTATAAAAGTCGTACATGTCCACCAATCGACGAATGTCTAGAACAAAGGATATGATTTGCCAGAGGTAAAATGCGAGGAAGAGAAGGAAGAAGAGAAACGTTAGTCCGGAGAACCTGTAAAAGAGACATTATTATCATCCAACTCAAGGAAGACAAAAGTCCACTCACTTGGAGACACATCTATGAACGACAACTTCCGATAGCCGCGTCGCGCTTCCGTCTCGTAGCCGTGAATAATCAATGCATCCCAACAAAAAAGTCGAGAACCCAATAACAAACCCCACCGTCCTGTTCAGAACGCCCTCGTCAGTATGGAGCCCCGTAATGTTAACAGTAGAACAAGTACCCACAATAAATTCAGCCCCCTCGCGAGTGCGATGCTGTAGATCCCCTTTCCCTCATAGTAGTAGTACACTTCTTGCAGAAACGCATCCAAGTTGTACACGTTGACCCAATTCCATAACGCACGTTCATATGCATCCAATCCACCCATTGTGCCCTTCGTCGGCCGTCTTCCACCACCAGGGTCACTGCTTCCCCCGGAATTCGAAGCACCCATCCCCTGGCGAGTCGTTCGATATTCTCCTTCATCCAACTCAGACGGTCTCGGGGGGATGTTCACGACCTTGTCCCGAACTGAAACAGGCAATATAGGCCCTGAGGGGGGCAGTCTCCTTCCGGAGACGGAGTGCAAAGGCTGACCTCTGCCGGTATCCGAGGCTCTGACCTTGCCCTTGCCCTTGCCCTCGGTAGATGTGGCAGCAGAAGTGGCTTTGCTAAACGCTGCCGCCGCCGCAGCTCTCGATGTCGGTGTCTCGATGATAAAACTTTGCGGCACCTCATCATCCGACTCGTCTTCCTTCACATCTTTATCGTCTTTATGAATGTTCGGCCGCAGAACGTTCATCTCCGAAGCACCCCCATCCCGAGGCACATTCCGCTCCCTCTCCCTTGTCCTGCTATTCGCTTTGCTAGTGCCAGAGCTGCTTCCCGGACTCCGTCGTCCAGACTCGACGTCTTCAGCGTCTTCCTCCTCCACAGGCGACTGGTCTGCACGGATGTACCCTTGGTGGCTGCGCGACGTCATGGGGTTAATCATGTTGAGGAAAGGCCGGGAACTGGACAACGAGGCTCCGAGCGTGCGTGAGCCGGACACGTTGGAAGTGTCGCGAGTGTATCGCGAAGAACGGCGGCCTGGAGATGCAGGCATGGGTGGTGGTGAGTCGTAGTGAGCAGGTAAACACGGGTCAAGAATTCAGACTCGAGCTTCCCCATATGGGAACGGCAGCGCCTACAGCACCTGTCACAAGGACCCAGAGCATTTGCCCTGCCAGGCCTGAATATTGAAGGCTTTGGGGACGAGCTCAGCGGTAAACGCTCAATCAGCCCGTCAGTCACACTGGCTTGAAAACATTTTACATTACTACTTTACTAGCCACTCGCCCCTAGGGTGCCATTCACGATGCTGCCCGCCACAACATCCAAATTGCTGACCGCATTCAAAACTGCCTTGATACCTGAGGCTGTGATATCCGTGTCAGAGTCAACACCCCAAGCAGACCTCTTCTTTTGGCCGGGAACCTCGTGCACCAACTCTACATACGAGGCAGCCACCACCTCGGTGCCTTCGCCCATCGAGTGCTCAGAATACTCTCGGATGGCTAGCGTTCCGCTAATCTGCGAATGCAACGCAGCGAGCACAGCGGACAGCGGACCGTTTCCTTCCCCGTTCACCCCCCGCTTCTCGCCAGAAAACAAAATCACTCCACTGAACCCCAGACGGGCGCCATCGCCAACGCGGTCCAGCTTGAAAGTGCACAGCTCGTATTTGGACACGATACCAAAGCCATAGCTCTTTCGGAATAGCTCGATAAGGTCATCGTACGAGATTTCGGATCCCTTGTCATGTGCATAGCGCTGCACAACCTCGAAGAATGACGCCTGGAATCGGCGTGGGAGTTCGAGGCCCAGAGCGTTGACTATGGCGTTTGCAATATCGGCTTGTGCAGATGTCGCATTGAAGCCTACGTTTAATTTCAATTCCGGCAACGTGCGGTCACCGATAGCAGCGTTGACGGCGCTCAGGAGGGCACGCAGACCAGAACCGGCGATATCGGAATCTATGCCAACACCCCACCATGAAATAGTAGACTTGCGGTCAGTGGCAGGTACGAGCTCTACGTAGGACGCGGCTTTGGCCTCTTTCCCCTCACCAACAGCATGCTCTGTGTACTCGCGAATTGTCAGGTCAATGTTCAGATGCGTTCGAAGCCCATCCAGAAGCGCAGATAGAGGACCATTTCCATCCCCACGAATAACCCGGTAAACACCATCAACGAGTAAAGTACCATCAAAATGACGCCGTTCGTCAGGCTGCCCATCACCCGCGTCGTCATGAGGATCGGAAACTGGCTCTGCTGAAATCTTGAAGCTTCGAAGGGCCAATCGGCCCTGGTATTTTGGTCCGCCAAAGTGATATGTCGAGCGGAATGCAGTGGTGATATCGTCCACAGTCACCTCGCGCGCCTCGCGGTCTGAAATCGCTTGGATGACCTGATAGAACGCGACCTGCATCTTGCGAGGAAGGTCCAAACCCAAGTGCTGCTTGATAAGGTAGGCAATCCCCCCCTTTCCGGACTGTGAGTTGACACGAATGACGGCTTCGTATGTCTGACCCAAATCGGCGGGATCGATGGGAAGGTAGGGCATATCCCAGTACTGAGGCTCACCCTTGATCACGGCCTCAGCATGACGAATCTTTTGTGCTTCAAAGCCCTTTTTGATTGCATCTTGATGCGAGCCAGAGAAAGCGGTGTACACTAGCTCACCCGCATAGGGATGTCGAGGGTGAACAGGAAGGTCATTGCATTGTATGACAATATCGATGGCGCTCTGGATATCGCTGAAATCGAGACCAGGGTGGATGCCCTGCGTATACAGATTCAGGGCAAGGTTGACAAGGTCGACATTTCCTGTGCGTTCCCCATTACCGAACAGACAACCTTCAATACGATCGCCGCCAGCTAGGACCCCAAGCTCGGCAGTGGCAATGCCGGTACCTGTCCCAGAACAGTTAAGCACGACTACTGGAAGTGGGTTATGTTGGGCATACCTCGGTCGTTGTGAGGGTGCAAGCTGACAATGACTTTTTCGCGCTCGGAGATATTATTGCAGAAATACTCGATCTACACATCC
Source organism: Lepiota venenata (assembly GCA_004296355.1). Taxonomy (NCBI): domain Eukaryota; kingdom Fungi; phylum Basidiomycota; class Agaricomycetes; order Agaricales; family Agaricaceae; genus Lepiota; species Lepiota venenata. Next base: position 2,232,859 of record RCFS01000003.1, read on the forward strand.
ATGAGCTTGTAGACTCGTAGATTAGTATGGTTACGTGCCTGATCAGCGTAATGATTGGGTGGAGCAATTTCGACAGTGGAGGGCAAGTTGAATATGATACGGTCTTCATCAGTACCGGCCTTACCCCACGCAGCCTTAACAGCCTCACAAATCTCAACAGCAAATTCGGGTTCTGTCTGCGTGAAAGTTTCTGGACTGTACTCGTATTTGAACACGGTACCATACTTAGCCGTGCATTCTTCTGTCAACTGCTTCACAAGTTTGGTGTGCTGAACGGCAAGCTCAACAGTCTGCTCTTTCGAGTTGCGAAATACGACATCTCTGAAGGTGGGTGATGTTGCGTTGTACATATGCAGGATTGCACGCTTGGCACCGGCAACGGCGTCAACCGTTCGTCTAATCAAATCCTCCCGCGCGGGCGTCAAAACCTGATTTTGCCATCTTTCAGCAAAGCAGCTAGAGATGACGGACAATCGTGAACAGACCTGAATCCAGACATCGTCGGGAATTTCCTTGTTCGCAATAAGGCCCCGGACGAAGTTGAAGTCGGTATCGCTAGCCGCTGGGTAAGATACCTCGATTTGTTTGATCCCACACTTGACCAATAGGCGGAAAAAGGACGTCTTCTGTTCGATAGTCATCGGATTGGCGAGGGCCTGGTTACCATCGCGCAGATCTGTTGAGAGCCAGATGGGCACTTGAGTGAATGTTTTCGAGGGCCATTGTCGGTTAGGGAGGTGGATGGGCTTGTATGGACGGTACTTTTTGGAGGGCTCTGCCCTAAGGGGATGGATGTAAGTGGTAGCTGCGAGGGTGATTGGACACAGACGCACAGCATAGGCATGGTGAGTAGAGAGAGGTAAGTAGATGGAAAACTTTGAGGGGTCAATAATAAGGGCGTCTATTGAAAATGCATGTGACCCGTGCTGACTCGAATCATCTGATCTCTCGAATCGCTTTCTCTCCCCCTCCATAGATGTCCCTAAAACTCTCCTCTAGACTCGCTCCTTTCCCCTTTTCCGTCATTACCATCGCCGCTTACACCGGCAAGGCAGGCGTTGTCTTTGACGAGTCCGTCTCCGGCGTCACTCTCGACCTTGCTGGATCCACATACACAGATGAACATGATATCGTGCAGGCCATCGCAAAAGAGGCAAATCTAGCAGACGATAGCTCCCGTGTCCGTTTTCCTTGCGTCCTTTGTCTTGTCGGTACCCCCTCATATACCCTCGCAGACTCCAGCATATTTTACCCTTGCCAAAACACTCAAAACCGCAACGGCACTCCCAGAAATCAACACTGCACTCGATCTCCTTGATAACTACCTCGCCTATCACACATTCCTCGTAGGCCACGAGATATCTGCATCCGACTGGGCTATTTGGGGTGCTATCAAAGGTCGAGTTGACATCATCCCATTTTTATATCTTACCCCGAAATCTAACCGCTTTCCCGATCAGGCAATGTGAAGATCATCGGTCTTCTCAAGAACAACACCTTCCAGCATATTCTGCGCTGGACGGTACATCTGGAGCTCCTGGACTCGACACAGGCAATTCTTGGAGAGCTCGTAAATGCCCGGGCTAGCAAGGCCCGCTCTAGTAAAACTGCAGCGGGATTTGCCCTTGGGCTCCAGCACGCCAAGGAAGGTCAAGTCGTGACTCGCTTCCCTCCTGAACCGAGTGGTTACCTCCATATTGGACACACAAAAGCTGCAATTTTAAACCAGTATTTCGCAAAGATGTACAAGGGCAAACTCATCGTCCGATTTGACGACACGAATCCTTCAAAGGAGAAGGTAACTCAGATAGCCTTTCGCAACTCGTTCGGGGGCTCACTACTAGGCAGACTGAGTTTGAGGAAACCATCTTAGAGGATCTCCAATTGCTCGACATCCACGGCGATCAAGTTACCCACACATCCGATTACTTTGATGCGCTCTACAACTATGCAATCCAGCTCATCAAAGCCGGAAAGGCGTATGCTGACGACACGGAACAAACTCAGGTGGGACAAGTCAATTCTAGATGTGCTCCGCTCTGACCTCGACATCAGATGCGGGAGGAGCGCGGGAAGGGCATCGCTTCCAGGACATCGCTGATGATAGCGTCGAAGATAACCTTAAACATTTTGCTGATATGACAAATGGTTCCGAGGAGGGTTTACGGTGGTGTCTGCGTGCCAAGCTCAGTGTCGACAATCCCAACAAGGCGCTACGCGATCCTGTCATCTACAGGTGCAATATCCTCCCCCATCACCGCACAGGGCAAGCTCCTCCTGTTGTTTACTTCGTGCATGCCTTCTAATATGAGAGCCAGCGAGAGGTGGAAGGTCTATCCCACATATGACTTCGCTTGCCCTGTCGTCGATTCTATCGAGGGCGTTACCCATGCGCTGAGGACTAATGAGTATCGTGATCGGAACCCTCAGTATCAATGGATGCTTGATGCACTTGGCCTCCGTACAGTCTACATCTGGGACTTCAGGTCATCATTTCCCCCTTCCGTAATGTTGAGGTGCTGACCCGGGTCTAGTCGCTTGAACTTCATCTACACGCTCTTATCCAAGCGGAAGTTACACTGGTTCGTCGACCAGGGCCTCGTCGGAGGGTGGGACGATCCGCGATTCCCGACCGTCCGTGGTATGTGGTCCCCCCCCCCCACGATGAGGTGGCTTCTTAAAATATATCAGGAATTCGCCGTCGCGGGATGACAATCGAAGCCTTGACACAGTTTATGCTGTCTCAAGGCCCTTCACAAGCCTGTTGTTTCACTCGAATGGGATTCAATCTGGACTCTGAACAAGAAAATTATCGATCCTATCGCGCCCCGATACTGGGCGGTGTATAAAGCCGATAAGTAGGATCTTTTACTACTACTACCGTCGTACATTTACTGAATATGGTCCCCTGTAGCGTGATTGTCACTTTGACAAACGGCCCTGTCGCTCCCGAAGTGAAAACTGGTACCCAAGCACAAGAAGAACCTCGATGTTGGTGAGAAGCAAACTGTCTACTCGAACAAAATCCTCGTCGAGCAGGAAGACGCTGCTTCATTTGAGGATCAGGAGGAGGTATGTGGATAAGAGCAAATTGTCCCTATTAGCCGTTCAACAATTTCCTTAGATTACGCTGATGGATTGGGGCAACGCGATTATCCGCCAAAAACAAGTCGATACCTCTGGCAAGGTCACTTCCCTTGTGATGGACCTCCATCTTGAAGGTGACTTCCGCAAGACCAAGAAGAAGATCACCTGGCTTGCCGCACCCACACCGGTGCACCCCCTTCCTACGGTAACATTGACCGACTTTGACTATCTCATCACAAAGAAGAAACTCGAAGAGGATGACAATATTGCCGACTTTGTTACTCCAGTGACAGAGTTCAAGGAGGTCGCGTATGCCGATGCCAACATACTGGGACTGAAGAAGGGTGACATCGTCCAGTTCGAGAGGAAAGGTTATTATATCTACGATAACGAAAAGGATGGAGTGAAGGAGTTTTTCAAAATCCCGGACGGCCGGGCTTCAGGGATTGCTAGCAAAGCTGCCTCTACTAAAACCCAGGATGCTGTTCCGATGACATCAATGTACAAGGTAGGGTCGGTATACGGTGAGGAAGCTATGCCAGAGGTGGTCACCAAAATGTACAAAGTCAGGAACATTTACAGGGCATAGAAGTAGTTGTGTTCGTATTCGTAGGATAGTCCTGGTTACGGTCTACTTTTTGTATTCTGGGTCTTATGGATTGAATACGGGCCTGAAATCTGACATAGTCATAGCGTTCTCGACCAGATCCACAGCCTGCTTGGCGACGTTTTGATACTCCTGTATCGTCAACCGCTGAACCGCTTCCCTCGCGCTGATAAAATGAGGCTCATACTCTTCATTCAGCATCTGCGTTCCCTGTGTCTTTGGTGCGGAGTTGCTGACTACACGCATGAGGTACCAGTGGATGACCTTCATACTGCCGTCTTTCTGGAGCCTGAATGTGATCGTAAATGGTTCGGTAGAGGCAGGCTCGACATGTGGCTTGAGACCGGTATAGACCTCAGGGTTTGGCGCTCGGGTGAACATGGGGCATGGGAGGGGTTCGCATGCGTATCCCGTTTCTTCGAATACCTCTCGGAGGGCAGCGGCCTCGAGGGATTCGTTCACATCTTTGCGGCCCTTTGGAAGTATCCATTGATTGCGTTTGGGGTAATGTAGGATGCAGATTTCCAGCGTTCCTGTACCAGTCGCGGCGGAGGCAGTGGGAATAAAGGGGGTGAATCTGAAGAGGACACCACCCGCTGCGAGGAGGAAGTTGTCGCTTGAGAACTGGAAGAAATTGGTTGCTTGCTGTCTAGATGATGGGGATGTGGCGGCGGCGGCGGCGGCAACGGGGGAGGGAATGGTGGTGGTGGTGGTGGTTGGGTGATCTGCCATTGTGGGTGACTATGTTACTACACCAGGACAACTTTCTCCAGCACCTCCCATGACTCAACAGGCCCCTCACACCTGACAACCCACACCTCTCCAGCCTTGAACCCCTTGATCCACTCTTTGTCCAACCCAGCTCGCAACCCGACACGTCTTATCTCCTCATCCCCCTCTCGGTTCAGGGCTTCATTCAACATCAATTCTCTTTCCCCCAGCTCCCTGAAGTACGCCTCCCGTTCTCCGCTCTTTGTATCCTCGTCATCCACATATGCAAGCGATAAATGCGGAAAATTGGGCGTCCGTGGCTGCATACTCAGCCTCTCGTGCACCTCATAATGGAGATTCACCAGTTCCGAGTCTAGTGTTCCTGATAAACGGATGGTGATGTACACCGAGCGGAAGTAATGGTCCCCTATATCCACTGATTCGAACTCGACCTGAAATGCACGCTGCTTGGTCGGTATGCAATCCCGGAAAGAGCTCAGGGGGATGTCTAGATCGGATGGTACAGAGGCCAGTGTAATGTGCGGTTCAAACAAGGGGTAACTTGCGGATGAGTGCGATTTATCCCGGCGGATAGTCATGATCTTTTTTAACTCCTCTGCTATATGGCGCGGAGGCATAATCCAGAGTGAGGTACCTATTCAGCCATCAGAATGGCCTTCAAAGGCAGCCGGAATTCCATACCCATGATGTGGTCCAAGGTCAGAAGTTAATCCAGGCAGCCCGGGAGGCCGCCTTCCAGCCATCAAACATGAATCGGAGTTGGGTTCTGCTACATAACAATACATGGAAGAGGGGCGAGTAAAAACGATATTATGGTGGTCAATATACACATTTGATACAGGAATTCGAGAAAATAGACCCTGTCCGAGACTCGAGTATTTTAGATAGACAATTTATGAGCCCGTTCGGATATCGACCTGGCTTCCATTGAGACTGACCCAGCTGCTATCGACCCCACTATCCCCGGGGACGCTCTCGACATCGCAGTCAGATGGTGTCTCGCCCTGGCCACCATGTTCAGGCGATATTGTATGGAGTTCACCCTGCCAAGGCTGGGGACGACCAGCTGCTGTAGGAGTAGCCTTGGCTCGGGCCGTGTCCAGTGACGAGGGTTCAATGTACGGCTGTGTCATGAGGAGTCGATCCCTCAAACCAATCAGGAAATGAGGGATATTGAGAAGGCTGTCCAACAGGACACCAGGCAAATATGAGGCAAATTGGTATGTATGGGCTACAAAATCAAAGTCAAGAATGGTTCCCGTTTGAAAGGTAAAAAAAAAAAAAAAAACATACCACCAGCACCGACCGAGAACCTCTCTCCTCTTATCCAATTTTTGATCCTCTCAGTACCCAGACGAACTCCGTAGATCCGGTACCCATAACCCCCGCCATTCACAACGCTCACCACGTTGTCCACAAACACCGACATATCCGTAGGTCTCCTGGGTACACCATATCGGTGCGTGCCCTTGAATACGGCAATAAATGTCTCCCAAGCTGATTTCGGAGCAGACGAAGCGACCACTGCGCTCTGCAACATGCTCACAAACGCTGAGCCGTACATCACCTTCTCCGACGCAGTCCATCCCTCCATTGCTGTATACGCGTTCTCAAGCTGGTGCTCGCCTACACCAGCACCGCCAACATCAAAAGTGCCGACATCAACCACCACCACCTTCACATGATTTGTCGATTCAGATTTGGCCGTCGTCGCAGCAGCATTAATCTCTCTTCTGAGTACCTCGGCCGCCCTCAGCATACTCGCAGCACTCATAGATCTCACTCCTGCAAACGGAAGACCAACCCGAGCATCCATCGCAGGCAAACATACCACAATGGTTCTGCTTCCCTTGTCACGGCTGATGGCAGCCGGGCCGGAGCGTAAGAGCGGCAGGAGTGCTTGGACAACATGCAAGGGCGTGATGTGCGTTGCAGTCAAGTATGGAAGGTACGTCTCTGGCAAAGAGACATGTTCGAGCGGTGCAAAGACATTGGTTGAGCCCTGGGGGAGGGTGAGGAGGGAGATGACGGAGTGAATGTATGCGTGCGAGGAAAGGGATGCGTAAGGATCTCCCGGGGCATTGATAGGGAACTTGCGAGACAGGGTGGCCGTCAGAGACCGCAAGAAGGCAGGGATCATGGATGGCTGAAGGACGGTTGTGAGCTCAGCAGTGACGAGAGGCAGTCTGTCCGTACCTCATATGGGTCCAGGACCAATGCTCTGACATATCCTTGTGTCTGCTGCTCCAAAGGCTCAACGGCCTCGGGAGTAGCGACGCTAACAATGACAATATATCCCCTCTTTTCCAATTCCAAAACCAAGGGCAATCCGAATGGCGAGTCGGCACCAAGAATCACTGTAAGAGATGAGACCCGATATCGAGATGCATACTCGCTGGGACAACTTACCGACCACCTGTCTACGCTCTGCAGACTTGGTTTGCTGAGTACGCAGACGCTGTGATCCTCTCCGCCTTGCATGTGTGATACCGTATCCGGCCAGTAGCCCTGTGCCAATGACAGTTGCAGTGATTCCCATCGTTTTCCATGGGTGCTCGCCGGCCCAGCCTGTCGATTTCTCGATCCAATGTGTTGAAGGAGGTGAAGGAGGTGGCGGTGGGGGCGGAGGTACCTGAAAATCTCCGAGACTGGGAATGCGGACCTCTGGAAAGGCAGGACCGTAGCGCGAAATGTCGATCCAAAGGCGGTTGGCGACCTCGTGGACGTCGGGTAGGCCATGGGCGACTGCAGAAAGGGAAGAAAAGAAGTATTCCTCGACGGATGCAAGGTACTCCTCTATCTTGTCAAAGGTGTCCATCGTGGTCGTTGGTAGAGTCTCGCTCCAGCTCCGTGCCAGCCAGAGCCGAGGCGCAGAAAAAAATTAGCCGACGCCAGCAGGATTCGAACCTGCGCCCTCAAAGAGGAACAGATTTCTAATCTGTCGCCGTAACCACTTGGCTATAGCGCCATGCAAGCCACAGCCACATTAGTTCATGAGAGCGGCGGTGACTGACACCATGCTCAACGTAGCTCATTTACTATTACTTATGGCTAAAAAAAATATTAAAAAAAGGCATTTTTATTCGCTCTACGACGGTATCGACTCTAGCTCAAGACCACCTCCAAGTCAGCAAGGAATCTAGTTGCCCATCTCTTTTGCGAGTTGCTCAGCCTTGCTCTTGACATCCTCGATTGTGCCAGCCTGCCGGTGTGGTTAGAATACAGCCAGGGGTACAGCTAAACCGGATGCGTACCATGTAGAAAGCAGATTCAGGAAGGGAGTCGTGCATACCCGACAGGATCTCTTTGAACGAACGGACAGTGTCTTTGAGGGGCACAAGCTTGCCCTCATAACCGGTAAAGACCTGGGCAACCTGGAAGGGCTGTGACATGAAACGCTGAATCTTGCGGGCACGCTCGACCTGGACCCAGGTAAGTAAACACTAGTAGTTACAAAAGTAGGCTCAACCCACAGTAAGCTTGTCCTCCTCAGACAATTCATCCATACCAAGAATAGCAATGATATCCTGGAGGGACTTGTAGTCTTGGAGGATTTTCTGGACGGCAGTTGCGACTTCGTAGTGCTCTCGGCCGACCTGAGACGAACCTGTCAGGAGCGGTACAGAGTAAAAGTTATAGTGGGCTTACGATACGGGGGTCGAGCATACGGGACTTGGAATCCAGAGGATCGACAGCGGGGTAGATACCAAGCTCAGCAATACCGCGGGACAAGACAGTGGTGGCATCCAAGTGGGCGAAGGTGGTGGCAGGGGCGGGGTCAGTCAAATCGTCAGCGGGCACATAAACGGCCTGCACGGAGGTGATGGATCCCTTCTTAGTGGTGGTAATGCGCTCTTGCATGCCACCCATATCGGTGGAAAGAGTAGGTTGATAACCGACAGCGGAAGGAATACGACCAAGCAAAGCAGACACCTCGGAACCGGCCTGGGTGAAGCGGAAGATGTTGTCAATGAAGAGCAACACATCCTGGCCTTCCTCATCACGGAAATATTCGGCAATGGTAAGACCAGTAAGGGCAACACGAGCACGAGCACCTGGGGGCTCATTCATCTGACCGAAAACAAGGGCGACCTTTGAGTCACCCTCGAGGTTGATGACACCGGTTTCAATCATTTCGTGGTACAGATCGTTGCCCTCACGGGTACGCTCACCGACACCTAACAGTAGAATTAAACACGTTGCAGGCTTTCAAACATGTTGAGAAACGCACCGCAGAAAATAGAGAAACCACCATGGGCCTTGGCAACATTGTTAATAAGCTCCTGGATCAACACAGTCTTGCCGACACCAGCACCACCGAAGAGACCAATCTTTCCACCACGAGCATAAGGGGCAAGGAGATCGACCACCTTGATACCGGTTTCCAACACCTCAGCGGTGGTGGACTGGTCGACGAAGGGAGGAGGTTCGGCGTGGATCGGAGAGAGCTTGACACCCTTGATGGGACCACGTTCGTCAATGGGCTCACCAATGACGTTCATGATGCGACCTAAAGTAGCCTTGCCAACGGGGATCTGGATAGGAGCGCCAGTGTCGATGACTTTGGTTCCACGGACAAGACCCTCGGTACCGTCCATAGCAATGGTTCGGACCGAGTTCTCACCCAAGTGAGACGCAACCTCCAAAACGAGACGGCCACCCTGGAAATCGGTAACCTCGAGGGCGTTGAGAATGGGAGGAAGGTTGTCGGTATCGAATTGAACATCGACGACGGCACCAATGACGGTTTTTACATGTCCAGTGGCACCCTTGGCTTCAGTTGCGTAGGTGCGGGCTGTTGAAAAAAAAAAAAAGAGAGAGGGAAAAACAAGAGGAAACAAAAACACGAACAGGAAACACGCGAGAGGATGAGAGTGGGCGCGAAGGAGACGAGAAAGACACGAACCAGAAGTAGAGCCGGAAGCTCGTGAAGGGCGAACAGAACCAGACCGCTGCTGGGACTGTGAAGGAAGGGCTACCCGGGGAAGGAGAGCAGCAGAGGAGAAGAACGCGTTGGTCTGCTTTGCATTCTTGAAAGCTCTCTTCGAGAGACGGGCAACAGCACCACGGGAGGTGAGCATGGTGGGAGGAGGACTAGGAGGTAGGTGTTGAGTAGAAAGGAAACGCAGCACAGAGCCGCCTTGAAATTCCGACACGTTCGAAATAAAGTTCACACACTCCCGGCTTCCTCCGCTTTTGGCCTAACACCCGCGGGCCCTCAGGGTATGTACGTAGATTGGCGCGCGTCAAGGGCGGTTCTTACTGCAAGTTTGTAGGCCTATTGCATTGCGTTCCCCAACGCTCAAACATCTAGCCACTTGATACCTTTTACGATGTAGACAACCTCGTATCGGTGGCCGAGGAAAGTCAAACCCCTGTGATTTACGTAAACCCTTTCGGCTGCTAACATGGTCTTCTGGAGCGGTTCGACCTCTTCTCCAGTCAACCCGGTCGGACTCTATCGCGGGGACAGTATAATGGACTCAACGAAGTGCGACACCATATGGGCTGGTTTGTTAAAAGCCTAGCTCTACCAGTACGTCTTGCGGACAAATTCAAGCTGCCAGTAACGGGATGAACGGGAGTGATCATGTCCGAACGCAAACATTTACATCTGCTGCTTCAAATGCCCATGCTAGACTGAGTACCAACTACAACATGGCACACATGCGATTGAACTCCCAAGCCAGTGTCGTGACATGGCAACCTACGGATGTCACCGCCACCTATTCCTCGCTCCCGTTTGCTTGTACGACTGTCGGTGACTGTGTCTAGGAGAGCTTCGACGCAATGCAGAGTGATGGCTGGGAGATGGTGGTCCGACAAGGACTGCGAGGGCGACGGCCGGTTCGGAGACGAGACTCTGAGCGCGCGTTTAGAGCCTAGATCGATTATAATAGATCGTTTTGCGTGACACTATCACAAACCCTCACCAACAAGAGCGAGACTGTGTATCCGCCACTGCGCGCATGCAATAATGTCGTTGCTATCGGATAGGCAACGAGAGGACCTGTACGTCCAATTCGACCCTTACTTTCGCGACTGGTAACCCGAGACCACAGGCACAAGTCAATGCTGGATTACTTCTACGCCAACAACTACACGTCCGCATTCAACGCTCTCAAAGCGGACGCCGGCACAGAATACACCCCTGATCCCAAAGCCAAATACACCGGCCTGCTTGAGAAGAAATGGACGAGTGTCATCCGATTGCAAAAGAAGGTCTGCCGTCGAGCGCTCCTTGTATCTTAATCCTACACCCAACATTGCACCCTTGATGGCAGATCATGGATTTGGAGAATCGCAACGCTGCGCTCCAGGAAGAGCTGTCGCTTTCACCCGCTAAACGCGCCTCCCAGTCAGATTGGGTCCCCCGTGCTCCAGCAGCTCATGTCCTTACTGGACACCGCGCCCCTATCACTCGAGTTGCGTTTCACCCACAGTACTCAGTATTGGCTTCCGCTAGCGAAGATGCGACCGTCAAGATCTGGGACTGGGAGACCGGCGAATTCGAGAGAACACTAAAGGGACACACCAAATCCGTAAATGACGTTGATTTTGATCATAAAGGACATCTACTCGGTAATTAACCCTGTCGGATTCACCTCCCCGTTTCTGAAACATGGCTAGTCACCTGTTCGTCAGATTTGTTCATCAAGATATGGGACTCACAGAATGAGTGGAAAAATACCAAGACGTTCCCTGGCCATGAGCACTCTGTTTCCTCAGTCCGGTTCCTGCCTGGCGATCAGTATATCATTAGTGCCAGTAGAGATAGGACCATCCGAATATTTGATGTGGCCTCCACGTGTGTACGAATCCCTTGGTTATCTTCTTTCGGCTGACCCGACTGTAGCCACCAAGTCCGGACTATTTCAGGTCACTCAGAGTGGGTTAGGTGGATCGCACCATCCAGCGACGGCAAGATCGTTGCAAGTTGCTCCAAAGACCAGGTAGGCACAACATTGGCCATATTCTTTCCCAAGTACTCCCCTTTGGCCGCTCGTCCCACTCACTTTGACATCCGCACAGACTGTCAAGATATGGGATCCACTCACAGGAGAACAGAAAGCAGAATTGAGAGGACATGAGAATGATGTCGAAGTTGTCGTATTTGCTCCAGTTGCGGCGTACGCCGCAATCCGCGAACTCGCAGGGATTCCGGTACGAAACGAACCCCATTTGCCCCACAACGCCCGTCCCAAGCTAATCTGTATTCTTTCCCTGGTAGAATACTGAACGCAACAAGCGCCACGGGCTATATGTCGCTTCAGGTGGCCGCGACAAGACAATCAAACTCTGGGACACCCAAACAGGACAGTTGCTAAGGAATCTGGTATATACAATTTCCGTTTACTCGAGAAAAAAAAAGTCATCTAAACTCCCGAAACCCCCTTTTCCCTTTGAAGCCTGGTCATGACAATTGGGTACGGGCATTAGCATTCCACCCATCAGGCAAATACCTCCTCTCTTCCGCCGATGACAAGACCATCCGCGTCTGGGAACTCTCAACAGGCCGCTGCATCAAAACTGTCGAAGCGCACAATCACTTTGTTTCAACCCTTGTCTGGGGTCGACAACCAGCGTCAAGTGGCAGCACTGGTGATTCAAAGGCAAATGGAGCAAATGGGGAATCGCTCACGGAACCGGAGAAATTGGTGAACGTAGTGGCTTCAGGAAGTGTAGATCAGACAATCAAGATTTGGCTTCCATGATGGCTTCCCTCTCTTTATCTGGTTTGACCGTTGTATGGCAGCTGCGGTTTGAGTTCGGCTAGAGGCAGGTAGTGCTCTGTTAGGTGGTGCCTTTTTTTAATTCCGTTTTGATATATTACTGGTTGCATGTCCGGTGTTATACACCCAGGCATGCCCCTTGCTTGGCGCTGGAACTACATCCTTCTTCTCGTCATGCATTTCGTAGCTCGTAGTTAATATCTGCCCCTTTCGCACCTACAAAGTCCCTTACAATGTTGAGGTCTCCAGAAATTCGAATGCACCCTCTTTCCCTCCTTTGACCCTATACCTGCATTAACCCTCAGTATAGATAAATGAATATTTGGCATTAATTATCATTCGCAGAACTCTGGGAGATCTGACACCTGTGTCCGACAGTGTCATTGTGATACGAACTTGGACCAAGCGGTATGGATAGTGTAAAAAGCCTCAAGCATAGGGTACGCTATGATGTGTCTGTCCCAAAACCACTTCCAACTCCCCAGGTCGGACGCCATTCTGCCACATTGTCCCAAAAAACTTCTTCATCTGCTGCTTGCTCGGACCCTCATTGATCCTATTACCTGCAACCCCCAGAACCTTGTCATCTAGCATAGACCAGTCATCCCTGATGCCGACCTCCCTGGCTCCGTGTGGGAATTCTAGAAGACTACTATCTGCTTCAAAACTATGCCTTCTGTATCCGCAATAATTGCCAGAAATAGCCCTATGATTCCTGCCCAAGGATGAGCTGCCTGTAGGGTTCGAAGGGCAGTGTGACGGGGTCGACGCCGATGAACTCAGGGCTGAACCTGAGTAGTGATAGTCCACTCCACTCTCTGGAGAAGATGTCTGGCGCTCTGGAGCCGCTGAGGGATCACAGTCATAGCTATGGGTTGGCCTCGGTTAGCGTCATGGCGGAAAAAAACGATAGAGTTTGCACAAACTTGATATCCCCATTATTGTGCTGGGAAACTTCCTGAATTTCAAACAAAAAGCCGGAAGAGACGGAGCTCCCATAGCTTGAGTCATGCTCATGTTTCCAATGTTGTTCAAGTTGGGGTGCTTGATACGGGTCATAACCCAAACAAACGGGGTCAGACATCATGCCAAGACTCGAATCATAGCTGCAGTCATGTCGGACATCCACCCAATGAGGAAGAGGCATACCGCGTGGTTCCTGTTGAGTAGGAAAAGATGTCATAGACAAGGGACGATACCTTGGGATGAGACAACTTACCCCATAATTGTTTGTCTCGTACTCTGTAGCGTAGCTCATACGAGACAGCCGGACTCGAGGGTAGCCAGGTTCCTGGTACAAACTCGAAGGAAAGTGAAATGCCTTGATTGAGGGGTCCCGGCAGGAAGTTGTGGCGAGGGTAGATATTATTCGTGGTCGAGTGGAACCGCGCATACGGGGCTCACGGTAGGAATATTCACAGACAAGGCCTCTACTGACACACCGCTGACACACGGGCCTTTCGCCGGAACACTAATGGGTCCGAATTATCACTAGTAAGAAACATGTGGGCAACGAACAGACCTTGGTTTTGCGCTCCCGGCATTTATCGCACGCTTGCGCAGTCCTCTGGCGTCCAGGAGTGGATATACTCATGCCAGCAAAGTATGGCTCCTTAAGAGAACCCTCAGAGATGCCATGAAACCTTGGTGAGTACATGACGGGAGGGGCGGAGTGGGGGTGCAGGTAGGGAGGAAAGGTATCGACCAAAGAGATAGAATAGACTTGGTCTGGATAGACTGCTTGGATTTCCATATAAACAGTCAGATGTGGGAGATAGGAATAGGCATGTTTAAAGGGAGGGAGGGAGAGCGTATGCGATCGATCGATGGCCGACTTCTCTCAGTCAGTCCTCTCCGCGGCGAGTTGCCACAACAAAGCCCTGACCGTCCATAGCGGCTGTCCCTTTCCATATTTTTCATTCATTTTGAGTAGCACTTAAAAATACACCAACTGCGACGGAGTTAGCCAAGTGCACCTTGCTGCCACATAGCATCTCTCACTGCGAGCCCCTGGACAACCTAAGGTCCAGCCTTACGCCTTAAATTGCTCGTTGAACTCCCTACCAATCAACATACGACGAATTTCCTGCGTTCCGGCACCGACGGTGTACAGACGAGAATCCCGAAGGATGCGACCCATCGGATAATCTGAAAGGACGGACACCAGCCACATCAGTCTTGTTCTTCAGATTAACCCCGAACCGTCATTCACTCACCGTTGATATACCCGTTCCCGCCAAGACATTGCATACCTTCTAGAGCTACTTCGACGGCCTTCTCCGTTGAGTACAGGATCGCACCCGCACAATCCTGACGAATCGCGTAGTCAATACCAAGATTGAAATCCTGAGCAAGATTTTCCTTCCCGTCCCCCCAACCACGAGAGAGAAAAAGGAAACCGTCTGAAACACTTACCCGCCGGCTGACTTTGCCCTGATCACACGCTCGTGCCACCGAGTAGACATAAGAACGGCTGGCATTCAGCTTGGTATACATATCCGCGATTTTAGCTACGTGAAAACCAGCGTTAGATCCCCAGAAACGCCGTATATGACCAATGATAGGCCTACCTTGCATCAGCTGGAATGTGCCAATGGGCTGACCGAACTGTTTCCTGTCGTGTACGTACTCTACGGCGTAGTCAAACGCCGCTTGCATCAGCCTAACTCAGTGATCAGCCGCCGCTAGCATCAAGTACAACAAACAAACCCTAATGGGCCACCACTCAAGACTAGCCGCTCAAGGTCCAAACCGGACATGAGGACAGTAACACCCTTGTTAACCTGGCCGAGGACATTCTCTAGATCAAGATTAAATTACAGATTCCATATCAGAAAGGTAAGAAGGACGAGACATACCGTCGGGAACTATACAATCCTCGAAAACAAGCTCGCAGGTGTCACTTCCTCTCATGCCAAACTTGTCAAGCTTCTGGCTGGTGGAGAAACCCTCGAATTCACGCTCGACGATGAAGGCTGTGATTCCTCTGGATCCATTTTCAGGAGCCGTTTTGGCGTACACGACAAGAGTAGACGCAAGGGGTCCATTCGTAATCCTTCATCCAAGATCGCGTAAGTATACCCCACACGCGGAAGATCAAACAAGTAGGGAACTAACCAAAATTTATTCCCATTCAACTTCCATCCGCCTTGAACCTTTTCCGCCTTGAGACGCATGCTGACTACGTCACTCCCACTTCCAGTTTCGCTCATGGCCAAGCTCCCAACTTTGGACCCCTTTACCAGATCCTCGAGATACCTAGCCTTTTGCGAATCTGTTCCCAGCCGGTGAATCTGATTCACGCATAGATTCGAGTGCGCCCCGTACGAGAGTGCCACAGACCCCGAAGCTTCAGACAAGGCTTCCATCGCAAGTGTATGGTACAAATAACCAAGATTAAGCCCGCCATACTTTTGGTCAACCGTGACACCGAGGAGGCCCATAGAACCCATTTTCTCCCATAAATCCTTGTTGAAAAGAAGAAGTGACGTCGTATTATAAGTCATTCGGGCTCTGAACTAAGAATGCTCACAATAGGAAATGTATTCGATTTGTCAATTTCGGCTGCCCGAGGTGCAACTTCTTTCTGCGCAAAGTCAACGACTGCGTTGCGGAACTGGGTGGGGAATCGTTTCGCTCAACAGTGGACCGGGTGTGCACAAGAGCGCACCTCGAGCTCCTCCACCGTCAGCCCTGATACATCTGAATTATAGCATGAGATGGAACGACTGTGCACGGTCCACGCTGCTGGATTCTTGCTGCTGGAACGACTGAGAGGTCGGAGGACACTTGCAACAGAACGGACGAAGGCCATTGAAGAACGAGAGAGCAAAGAAGGATAGGCCGGACCATTACCGGAGACACCACGTGATATATTACAATCTATCAACACAGACCTTGCGCTCATCTGGCTGGTACTGAGCCACAATTTCGCGGTCTAACTCTTCCCACTGACGGAGCTTATCCAAGCTCTTCGGGTCCAGGTCAATCACAGCAATAGGACTGTGTTTCTTGAGAGCTGCTTCCGGGCTTCAGGAAATCTAGCCTGACAATAAGAGAGCAGTCCTTGAAAGTCGCCGAAAGCAGGTACGCTAGCATGTAGTACCGGAGATTTTCGATCCTCGGATGGGTGTGATCCATCTCCTCCATCTCAGGAGATTGGAACCTATCAAGGAACTCCACCCAATCAGGGATACTGGGCTCCGGACTAGGAAGGTAAACAGATGGAACACCGAGTGGTGTCGCTGGCGGTGTTGGTTTGCGGAGTAAAGGCTGCTGGAAGTAGGCTGCGTGGGTCGATTGATAGAGCGGAAGACTGTAGTTCAGCTTCATGCCAGAGCTTGGACAACCCTTCGATATCCAAGGCGTCCAAAGTACGCTGCAACTTTGATAGGATGGCGAGGACGGGTGAGTGCAAGAGGGTTTGGCACAGGGTATCCTTGAAGATGTCCTGAACCCCGTCCGGGGACACCTGATCAGCAACCTCTTTGTGTAACATGCATTCGATCTGGCACCATGGTCAAGCAAATACAGCAGAATACACAACTTGGTCAGGGCCTACATGGTCCGATGTGACCACTTGGCCTCGTGCAAAGATTTTGAGATTGTTCACGCCACCTCGACTATGTTCCCAGGCGTCCCACAGACTATCAATAGCCGTGCGTACGCGAGTGGCATTGCCGGAAAATAGGTCGAGAGGACAATAATTGTTAACATAATTGTGGTTCTTCAAGTGACGCATGTAGCTGTGCATGCAAAATCGACAGGTCCGTGTCTTGATTTTTTTTGTCTCTTCCGAGAGGTGTGTCGAAGAAGGCAGAAAACCCCACTTTGGCTACAAAGGTACCATGAAAGAAGAGGTAACACAAAACAGGCGAAAGCTCACCTTGATTTCCACCGATATCCAATCTCCTCCTACCAAGTCCGTCGCTAAGACTCCTTTCTTTCGCGAAAAGTCAACGTGATCCTTCTTTATCCTAGCCTCGGGCCTCTTGACGTCATGCAACTCTGCCAAATCCTCGAGCCACTTTTGTTTAAGCCGGATAGACTGGAGTCGGGGAAGATTCTCGCGAGGGAACAGCTGCTCCATGCATCTTGTCTGATATTCAATAATAGGGTCATCTGCTTCGTCTTCGTCGGAGTTTGCGCTCCCCTGGTCGAGTATGTTTGCAGCCTTCCGCAATCTCAGCACCATGCCATCATAAGCAGGGTTGGCAGGCCCAACGTAAGAGAAGACGATTGTCGCACCACCCTCGGAGACGTACCTCCAATGACTCGGGAGTGTTTGGGCAATATCCGTCATGAGTCGAGGTCAAAAGGAGGGGTGAGAACCTTTAAAATTGTGGATGTGGTACCCTGAGAGACGGCGATCTCAATCCACTGGGCGCTTATCAGTAAATGCAATCAGACTGGAGGGCCAAGTACATCATCTTGGACATTGAGGAGCTCGGAAAGCGGAAGCGGCAGTACTTTAAGCAAAGCCAGCACCAGGGACATACTGTCCCTGGAGGCGATTAGGGCTTCAAGCGGAGAAACGGTGGTTGGAGAAGAAGTAGAAAGGTAGGTAAGCATTCATCTCCTGATTGTATTGTCACTATTGTCAAGCTCGTACGAATTGGAGGCGTCTGGTACGGCTTGTTCGTTGATGACGCCCCACACAGACGCTTTAAACTGTGTCAGGAGCTTGAGTAAGGGCTTGAAGGGGGAACGCTAAAAGCCAGAAATTTACCAGGGTGAGGACTAGGCCCATCCTCTTCTCTAAGACCCGTAGCCGGACCAACATCTTCTTGTCGGGTTCCTCTTGGAGCGTACGTGTTTTCTGCGTGATCTGCCCGTGTCGAGCCAACTGGGTATGAGCTCATTGCAATGTTCGGAGCCACAACACCGAACCATACAAGTTTGACATGTTGTGCCAGTTTAGCGTACTCCCAGAGGACATCGGCCTCGAGGGGCGTTAGATTAGGATGAGACGCATAGGGGTT
The DNA here is from genome assembly GCA_004296355.1 of Lepiota venenata. Classification (NCBI taxonomy): domain Eukaryota; kingdom Fungi; phylum Basidiomycota; class Agaricomycetes; order Agaricales; family Agaricaceae; genus Lepiota; species Lepiota venenata. The sequence goes on from RCFS01000003.1 coordinate 2,250,999, forward strand.
TATCCGAAAGGATGTCGTGCGCATTCGTCGGACTGGTCATAGTTTGAGGATAGCAGGCCTAATTGAATTTCTCTGACATGACATAGATGGCAAGTCTGAAGTAAGAATTCCTTATTGTTCTCCCCAAAGTGTTCGGCTAACCACTCAACCAGACTGAAGCCGCCGGGCGGCACACGCTGGTTTCATTTCGGAGATGCAAGAGACGCCCGCCGCCCTGGCACAGAATGATTCAAGGCGGGGAATTGGGCATCTCCATCTCGCAGACAATAGGCAGTCGCGCTTGCCGCCATGCGCGAGGGCACAACGTCGCGGGGGCAGCCGCATCAGTGATCTCACTCAACATTCGCAAGTTGCCTAGCAATGTTGATATGTTTCTGCATGATTTCTTTGGTTGCATGCGACCCTGTCAGGTGCTGATCGCCATCGCGCATGCCACTTGCCCATAATACCCACAAAGGGCGCCGCTATGCTTTGTTTGCCATAGGTATGCACACTACTAACAGCACACACAGCTATCTCCGGGAAAACAAAACCTCCTTTGCCGGACAGCCCCAGGGCCTTGGCCCTTGCAGCCTCGATGCTCCCCTGCGGAGAGCTCTTGGCTGGTGCCCGAGCTTGTGAATCAAAGCGAATCAACTTGCTGTACCGAACGTGATCGTATCTGAACGGGCGCATCTAAATCTAGCATGGCTACAGGGATTACGACCTCAAGACAATAAGAATGACCACCCCATCACTTTTGGAAACGGGAGAACAATTGGACTCGCCTCGCACAGCAACGCGTCAGGAACCCTCAGTCAATCAGAGCCAATGGCGATCTAGATCAAACGTCACCCGCTCGTTCCGCCTCAACGAGCTCTATAAGACCAGGACAATTGCAGGCCAGGAGGCACCCATTCGACAGCCCTCAATCATTCCCTCATTTCCCGATACAACAATACAGCAGGCTTCTCTGCATCCTCCCCGCTGGTATTTTCGTCTTCTCCTAATTGCCGGGTCGATTTCTCCTATTTGGGCTTGCGGAGCTACTCCCCTTTCTGTCCCAACCACTCCTAGGACAATAATCCAGTTTGCTTTTTGTTTCGAGTTTCGGGGTTGATTCTCCTTCTACAAAAGTTGCATTGTATGTGAGTGACTTATTCCTCTGGTCTTCCGACATTTCATCTGAACTACCCTCCCTACTCTCAGCCTTTTCCATCCCCCTCCCCTTTCAATCTTACCCATGTCTTCGTTCAATCCCAGGCCCTTCCCGCCTCCAACACTCGCTGACATTCCTATTGAATACATTATTGAGCAACTCCGTAATTTGGCGCCGTACTACTGGGAAAAACCTGAGACGGCCGACTGTACCATAAGTTCGTTCTAATTCCATGTCTCGTCGAGTTTTAGCCTGATGACCTCCCTGCAGTTGTCCCCATACCTCACATTCGACGCCGGCCTGCATCTATGTCGTCTCAATCTCCTCCAAAATTCCGACATTCAATCGACTTTCACCCATCCGCAGCAGGGGGCAGGATCACTGAGTCCTCTTTGAACAACACCCCACGGCTAACGTTCAAGGTGAGCGCCTCTCATGAACTATATCAAACTTGGGAGCTGACCAACGTTCAAGTTGCACATGGACTATCTATCGGCGCACTCCAGCTACCTGCGCGCCCTGTTCAGTGGCGCATGCCCCATGGACCTGATTAATTCCAGATCTTCACTGCCATCAGACGCGGTGCCTCGATACTCTGTACCACCTGACCGTCTCCCGAAGCTCCTATCTTCCGTGCATGAGCATCCTATTCTTTATCTCCCCGTTCCCGACCCAACTTCTTTTCATCTCCTCGTTCATTGGATGTACTTCAACCACATCAGCATCATAAGCGAGGCTCTGCACGATGGCTCCATTCAGTGGGAAGGGATTGCTCGCAACGTAGAGTACTTGGGTCTCAGTACGGACATCAAGTTGTTCTTGACTAGATGGTACCACACATGGCTAGACCCAGCTGAGATGATTGAGGACCACGATAGCGACTCGGACACGGAGTATAGCGACCTGGATGATGGAGAGGGCTCGACTTCAACTGTGGCGGACGTAGACGAGTGTATCGAGCTTGATGACGAGAAAGAGCCTCTCCGTGGACGCCCCCGGACTACCTTGCTACCCTTTCAGCCAGTAGGGTCTCGCAGCTCCAGCACATGATGTGCGCCCCTGGCAATTGGCGGCTCTGAAGTTCGCGGTCTTTTTTCTTTTTTCTTTACCTTTTTTTTTTTCGTTCCCTTTCGGTCCCTATGTCCAATCTTGCTGTGCCGGGTCCGGCCCCTGTATGGTTTATTTTTATTAGTTTATCCATTTGAATTTCCACACTCGTTCTTTTTTTTTTCTTCTGCTTCCTTTTTCGAACCCAATTTCGTGTTTCCTCTGGGGGAAGGAACATACTTTCCATTCGATCATCAAGTCCTCGGGGACGGACTGGACTTTCTAGATCCATATTATGCTGTTTCTATGTAAACTGGAAATTTTCTCTTGTATTTTTACCTCTTGACTTGACGGGAGAAAATCGATTGCAACGATAGCTGCAGGCATCTAATGTGGATTTAACTATCTATTTGTTACCCCACTGGGTCTACGAAGCGAAGCCTGACAGATTAGACAGTACGCTAACCACTCGTCGGGCATTAAGCATGCCGAAAGTCTGCGTAGCGGGTTCGATGGTCCCCTTAATGTCGATTGAGCCCCATATATGTATATGTTTTTGGGCTGTGCGATTTTAGTGTTGGAAACGTATCGAGATGGAAACAGAAGGGCCCTGGTAGACATGCAGGAGGAAGGGGTGTCGTGTCCTATGCAGCCATACAAACAAAAACAGCAGACAAAGCATTGCTACCGGAAAATGGTGTCACCAAGTGTCGCCAGGTACCAACGGCTTGGGATGAAGTATGTAGGTCACGCGCTGGCGGAGTGAGTGCCTTGCGATATTCAACCCTCAAGTACAGTATGCTACTAGCTATTGCTCTGCAGACCCTTGTCATTCGGTCGTAGAAATTGTGAAGAGGAATCTGGCGGCCGTAGTTACCTTGTTGCTACAGGAAAGCTGGAGATACCAAATGCCAACATACGCTATATGTGTAAATACGACGTGTATCTAAATCCTGGCTCCACCTAGTTTCCCAGCCAGAGCCGTCACTTCATTTGTATCCCAGATTACTAATGTACCATCAACTCCTGAGGTGCAAACCTTGGTTACCCACCCATTCTGTATTTCATAGGGTCGCACGCTTGTGATCGTATTCTGATGGACAGTATTCAGCTTGGTATCCGACGAGATGGATCCGCTTCCTCCTAAAGCTGATTGGCCACGGGTATCTGCATCGCGGAACGTGGCAAACGCTCCAGCCTTGAGACGACCAACGCCCCCACTACCCCCAAAGCCGGAACGGGGTCCCTGGGATGTCCTAGAAGAGGATCCATCGTCCAGGCTCCCGACCTCCTGCCAGCCTTGTTCGGATCCTGCAAAGACCAACGGCTTGCAGTCGTGCCCCGCGGCGACGATAGACTCTTCTGAGGTCCAAGTTAAAGTCACTAGGGGCAAAGATTGCAGGCGGATCGTGTGAATGGTTGGACCACTTGGGTAGACGATGCTGATAGAACTATCGTGACCTATTTTGGGCGAATCAGGACAAGAGGGCAGGAGTACGAGACAGCTTACTTGCGAAAGCAAGGATGTCTCCGGAAGGGGAGAAGCCAACTGTGTGTACCCATCCGCCAGCGGGGGACGAGTACTCTCCACAGATAGTATTAAATGGTAATTTGGATCCCCAGACACTAGGAGCTGGGCTACGGGAGGGTTGGTGGAACAGTAAGGCAGTCCGAATTAGACATACCGTTCATCCACCTCTTTGATATATCCAGAGAAAACACGGGCTTTCATATCGGCACACCCAGCGGCCAGAAGAACATTGTTAGGATGCCAATCGACTGAGAGAACGGTAGACCTGATGGGCTTCTTGAGATGCTTTGCGACCCACCAGTTGTTCTCCTCGTCAAACGAGCAAATCGCAACGGCACTAGATTATTTGTGAGCGACAGAGGAACTAGATATTAAGTTAGATAAACGCACCGTGCTCCACTGGCAACTGCAAACTTATTCTCCTGTGGACTCCAGCGAACGTGAGTGGCAGCGCGGTTGATTCTCAATAATACCAGAGTCGGCTTCCAAGCCATTTTCCCGGTCGTCGGGTCCGGGGTTTCGGTCCAAACGTACGCATTTCTATCCTGAGAGGCAGTTACGATACGGTTAGACACGGGAGCCCAAGTCAATCGATGTGATCATTTTATCGTGCTGAAATGGGATGTAGAAGTTAGTGCACCTCAAGATTGAAACACGGATAAATTCACCTCGGAGAGGGTCTCTCTTGGGATCCATTCCTGGTCATTCCTTGCATACAACTGGACATCGTTACTACTCAAGCTAACAGCAAGCTCTGGGTATAATGTTGGTGGTGTTTGCATCCCTAGTGAAGAAACTGACCGTCGCGACCAGCACTAAATGCATGGGCGGTGATGGGGGTTTGAGCAAGATTGAAAACCTCCTGGGGGCATGGTTGATTCTTTGCAGCAGGACTAGCAGTCTACCACTGCGGCGGTGGATAAGATCGGGGTGTGACGTGATGGACCCGTGTGTCACAAATAGATAATAAATAATAATGTACAATACAAAGCCACCAAACAAGTCGCTGATGCATCAAGCTTCAAGCTTCAGCGCTCGAGGACAATGGTTGATTATAGCTCGCAACCTCGTCGGTTGGATCGTCGGATCTGCGCATTTGCTTTGCCCAGCGGAGACCACAGGCGTTGCAGAGTGTCTTGGGTCCGTCAGGGCCCTGTATGGCATCCCAGTCAGCCTCTCCCACTTGTTGTAGCATGCACACCACAACCTTGCGCCATTCTGGAGAATCAGTCCGTCCGCACTTCCTACAGACGTATTGCTCAGTTCCATGCGTCTTCTTGAGCTTTGCTCATCATTGGTATCAACGCCGATTACTAATGAGTTTATGAGATGAAACACCTTCTTTTTCCTCGACCCATCCTCAGGCTCTTCTGGAACCGCCTGGATTTGAGATTTATCTCCGCTATAGTCACCTCCGAAGAGGCGGTCGTCATAGCCTACTCCAGACGAAGTCTTTGATGGATCCTCGTGCGGGTTTGAATATCGGGTGCTGCCTGTGAATGAATCAGGAGCCATCCTTCTGAAAATGGGACAACTAACTGTTGTAAAGAAGAAGTGGCATATATTGTGTCAACGCTCGGCAGTGTCTGGTCTGCTGGTGTGACCTGGGAATTTACGCGGGCTTTAAGAGTGGCGAGCCGCTGCTGTAGCTTTTCGTTCTCCATCTTCTGTTCTAAGAACGTGTTCAACCTGTAGGATCCTCAGAAGGCGCCATGTCTGATGAAGGAAAAATTGCTCCACGGAAGCACGTCTGGACATACATATCGATGCTCCTGCTGGGATAAGGCTTTGCCATTGCAAAAAAACATTTGCACTCTGGATCTTGATCTTCCTTTGTCACAAAGTGAGGGTAACCTTTCACTTCGAAGAGGATATCGCTAGCTTGAGAGTGACTTGGGCGTAGAGTGTTGCACTTGAAGCGGACATAGGTGATAAGCTCAGTATGGGTCCGAACCGCGTGCTCAAAATCGAGCTGAAATTTGACCTTGTCCTCGACTGTGCTGTCTCAGATGAACGATGATCTGTCAGTTGTAGGATTCTTGAGGTCGCGTACCGTGAATGTAGTCATTCAGATGCAGGTCAATGAAGTCTGTCTCGCTCCAGCCCAAGAGCTCTCCGACGGCGTTCCCGCAATAAAGGACTTTTCCATCGTGTGAGAGGATGAATACGATAACATCTGTGAGCCCAGTGACGAGAATTTCTGCCCATCGTTTCCGTTTGGTAAATTCGAATGTGGATAGTGTCTGCGAGGACCCTGTCATGGACATGGCCGTCAGGGACCAAGTTCTAATTTTAGCGTCCAATGCTCCAATCAAGCCACGTGATTTAACTCTCCCGTAGGTATATATGTACATACAGCTAAGTGCAGCAATATCCTCCATCGATGCGCAGCTCTGATCCCGTCATAAATCTGGACGCATCGCTGGCTAGAAATACGATAGCTCCCTGCTCGAAAGCTCAGAGTTACAAAGACAAAATCAGTACGGTCCTACCAGTACTCACCGCCAAGTCTTCAGGGTCTCCCATCTGCCAAGCAACATTAGCACAAAGTTCACTGGGTGCAGGAGCATGGTCTCACGCACCCTTCCCATCGGTGTGAGATCTTCCCATTTTTTCTAGGTTCCTCATGAGAACTTGCGAATCACACCCAAGTCACTACCGAAGCAAACCTTGAGCTCCTCCTTCCCTTCCAAGATCGTCCGGGTCAATTTGGTCAACATGTATCCTGGGCTATAACTTCGTGGAGTCAAGATACTTGGTACGTGCCATGCAGCTCCTACCTCAGAGCGTTGACGCGGATTCCCGTTTTCGCCCATTCCACTGCGAGGCTCGATGCCATATGCTTGACAGCTGGAGCGGCCACAGCAGCTGTGAGGCCATTCCTAGATGGAATTCTTTAGACGAAGTGACGCACCGGCTTTGGAAGTATTGTACGGCGTTTGGGGCTAAAATATCAAGTTGGGGCTTTCCATGCAACAGATAAGCTAGCTTGGTGATACTGTACCTGGGGTACATTGACAATCTACGATATCAAATGAGCCTCGGGAATAAGTCATAGATGAAGAAATTCAATAAAAGGCTAACATTCGCACTCATGCTTGCAACAAGGATGATAGACCCTGTGCCTTGAGGTATCATGCACCGGGCAGCTTCTCGAGCCGTGAAAAAGGCCCCATGGACATTGATGTCGTAGAGCCGCCTGATCTGATCCGTCGGATAACTGGGGAAGGGTGTTAACTGCGAGGATAAGAGCTATGGTGAAGACAACGTAGTACTCTAGGGCTGGAATGTTCTCCGTCAATCCTGCGATAGGGGTACCATCAAGACACTCGTCTGAGAGCTACAATGGGCACATCACCTGCGCAAGCCACGGCAACATCTACACGGCCAAAAATGTCTGTCGTGATCTTGTACGCATTTTGGACTGAAGGTTCGGACGAGACGTCGCACTCGATACCAAGAATAATGGGTTTCCCAAGTTTGTTCGCTTTGCAATACATCAGTTTCGTTGGATTGGGGACGGGAATAAATACTGAACGGACTGAGTGCATAGTCCACTAATTCATCAGCTGCGGCTTTCGCGTCAGATTCTCTGAGATCCAGGAGAGCTATGGATGTGCATCCACTGGGGAGATGTCCGTGTTTAAGTCTAGCGCAGAATATGTAGTACGCACGATTGGATGAATGCACGGCAGAACTCTAGGCCTAGTCCTCTGGCTGCACCTGTGACAAGGCAAACCTTTGTAGATGAAACAATCAGTAATCAAGCACATAGGAGATGCTGCTAACCTTGTTTTCCAGGGAAAAAGATGTCAGCGTCCTTGGTCTGGACATCAAGAAAACGGGAGTTCTCTGTTGCTTCTTCTGCAAGTGTGCTTACTCAAACATTTGTCTGTCTTTGCGGTCAGTGGCTAAAATAGATGCACATTCCCTGGCGATACTCCGAGACGGCGTCAACATAAGCGCCGGCGTGTGTTCAGGAAGGGTTTTCGATACGACCGTTTTGTATTCTAGCGAAATTTCAAAATATGCATGGATTGCTGTGGGTGTAACCCTTTTCACGGTGATCAGTTTGAGGTTTCGGTATCCGCTGTTCAATGCTCGGTATATTCCATCAGTCACGTCTACATGCCAAAATATCAGGCTCAGTTTAAAGTGTAACCTGTAGCAGACGCGACTATACATATAAGATCGAAAATGGGGTCATACAAAACACAGGTATAATAAGCCATGTGAGGATAATAGGAGGGTATCAACACTAGTAGAAAGAACCTAAGGTGCCCAGAACCAATAAGAGAGGGGAATGGCGTTAACGAGTGAACCCTGTCAAGATTATATAAAAGAAAACTGCAGAGAGGAAAGGGAAGGAAGGAAGCCTCTGGAGGGTCTTCAGGTAGCTCTGAGAAAAAAAATACAACAGGGAAAATGACCGTAGGTTATAGACATGCAAATTTGGATTTCCGTTTCTGGAGTTCCTCCATCCGTAGGTCGAGTTGCTGTCGAACTCGTTCTTTAGCTCTTCTCTCCTCATCTAGGCGCTGCTCTAGGGATTGTTTCTCTTCAACTATTGATCGTCGGACCGTGACGACTTCATGCTTAGCCTCGTTAAGTTCATTCTGGAGGGCGTCCGTTCTAGAGCTGAGACTATCGCGCTCACGAGCCAATTCTGTCGCTTGCATGCGAGCCTTCCGCACTAGGTGACACAGTTAGCGATGTGTTAAGTTCGGTTAATGTACAAAAAGGTCTTACAATTTTTCTCTGAGTCACCAAGCGAAGTCTCGAGGGTATTAACAAGTTCCATATGGGCTTGGAGATCGCTTTCACAATGTGTTAGTTGCTTGTTGAGTGTCTTGATCATGGCCTCTTGCTCTTCAAGCAATTTCGCTTGTTGTTCAATCTTAGAAGCAAGTTTGGGGTCGAGAGGGGGGTGGCCATTCACTGATGGGTGCCCGAGGGAGGTAGAAGGTGAATCCGGTTGTGAATCCTTTGAGGTAGAGAAAGTGAGGCTGGAGGAACCTTGGGATGACGTACTGAGACTAGATTCGCCGTTGATGTGGTTGACGAGACGGGGGGCTGGTGGAGGTGGTATTGATGGTGGAGGAGTGGGTGGCGGTGGTTTTGCAGGCGGGAGGCCAGAAACGCGGGGATAGCCAACTGGTCTTTCGGGTGATCGAACGTTAGGAGGAGAGGCGCTACGGGCAATTTGTGCTTGCAAATCGCGAACTAGGGTATCTTGACGCTGTTTCTCCAGCTGGAGGACATCTTTCTCGTCCTTGACTTTGTGTAGGTTCTCTTGCAGCTCTGCGATCAACGACCTGTGGCGTTCGAGCTCGACGACAAGGGATTCGCGTTTGGAGGCCTCCTGCACTAACTTGCTCTGCTCACTACGCGTTTGTTTCAATTCCTCCTGTAGTTTGACAACCTGGGCCGCTAGACCATCTCGTTCTGTATTGACGAGTGTCAGTTGACTCTGCGCATCGTGGATGGCATTAGATTTTTCGGCTATCACAGTTTCGTGTTTGACTCGAGTTTGCTCGCGAAGCATAGTGAATTCTTCTGCAGCCGCCTTATGGGCTTCGAGCTCTTGAACGAGGAGCTCATAATCCCTTTGGAGCGTCTGCTTATCCTCATGGTGTTGGCGCTTGAGGTCGCTAAATTGTTTGTCGCGTTCTTCGGCGTGTTCACGATCCAAAAGGTCCCGCAGTTTATCTTGTTCCTCGAGGCGCGCACGTTTAAGGTCTTCTATAATCTTTGTTTGCTCGATCAGAACTTGTTGGCTTTCTTCGTGAGCACTCTCAGTTGCATGGTGCTGACTTCGAGTCGTTTCGAGTTCGGCGCTGATGGTAGCAAGCTTCTGCTCGTGTTCTGCTGTTAAACGAGTCCATGCTTCTCTGTGTTCTTTGGAAAGAGCTTGCGACTCGCTTTCGGTTTGTGCATAGGCCGCTTCTAACGCCAAAGCATGTGATGCCTTCAGACTCGCAGTGTCCTCCAAGTATCCTCGTTCCAGCTCCTGTAAGATAACTGCATGCTGTTCTCGGATGCTCTGCAGGGCGGCATCTGAATCCTTAGCAGCCTTTGAGAGGGCCGAGGTAGCCTTATCTTTCTCTTCTGCGAGTGCTGATGTCAGCGCATCAACCTCCTTCCTCCAGTCCTCCTTCATCTTCAAGGACAAGGATTCGAACTCCAGTCGAAGACGATCCTTCTGCAACCCATGATCATCGGCTTGGGCCTGCAGCGTACGGGCATAAGCAGCTTTGAGGCCCTCAATTTCTTCTGCAAAGGAAGCTTCCTTGCGGGCAAGAGCAGCAGCGTGTTCGTCTTGCAACTCCTTGACGGCGAGATTGCGAGATGATTCAGATTCCGATAAGGAACCCTGACGTGCAATTTCCATCATCCGCAGTTCGCCAGCGTGCTCCTCGCGCAGACGCTCGATGGTGGCATTAGATTCGGCTGTCAGCTTCGTGATGGCCTCCGCTTGGTCGACCCGCAGCTTGGTGAGTGCATTGTAGTATTCTTCCTCCGTGGTCTGGGACGCGGCTGAAGCTTCGATATCCTTTTGATGGAGGGCCTCTGCGTGGTCGGTAAGGAGTTTGTTGATCGCTTTTTGATGTTCTGCGCGCATCGAGGCAAGAGCTTCCCTCGCCTCTTCTGTCTGGCGCCGAAGTTTGGTATCGTGCTCAGCATTGAGCTTTCCGAACACCTCTTCATGATCTGAGCGCGCTTGCTGCAAAGATGTTGTAGCCTCTCTGAGCTCGGAACTTAGGGCTTCTAACGCCGACTCTTCCTCTTCCCTCATACGGCCAAGTAACACCTCGATCTCCGCTTCTTTCGCCTTAATGCCCATCTCGTGTTGTTGGCGCAGCTGTTCTATTTCGGCTGTATGCGCTGCCTCAGTTTGTTGGAGCAAAACCTCCAGTTCCGCTTTACGTTCTGTGGCTTCTTTGAACAAAGTCTGATGATCCTTGAGCTCGTCCAAACTATGAATGTACTTGTTTTGCAGCGCCTCCAACTCGTTGGACATATTAAGGGCCTGGGGAACTTTTGTCACAGGACATCCTTGAAGTTATGGCTTTTCATACGAACCTGATTCCTCGACAAAGCAGTAAGTTCATCAAGTTGTCGTTTCGTCTGAACCAATTGTGCGTTAAGGTCTTCTACGATTTCTCGGTGTTGTGATTCTTTTTGCGCCATAGATCTGGAAAAGCAGGTCAAACAAAACCTCGGATAGCGCTCAGCTTCACTTACAGCATTAGTTCGTTTCAAACGCTCTAGGGACTCGTCTGATTCAGAATGAGTGGATCCATTCTCCGAAGTAATGGCGTGACCGTTGCCATTGACCATGCTTTGTTTGATGTGATCAAAATGGTTTAATGTCTTTGGCGAAAGGTTGATGTTGGGGGACGCCGTATCTCGAGTTTCCGGCGGAGGCGTAGCCAGCTCCTTCTCCTGGGTCTGATGACTAGCTGCGCTCTCCCTCAAGGATTCCTCAAGGGTCAATATTTCCGTTTCCCTATCCTTGAGGACCTCCTGCAGACGCATGATTTCCTTTTCCAGGCTCGATATAGTTCTCTCATGACCATTCACAGCATTTGTTGGTGGTGCGATCGAAAGGTTGGGACGAGAGTTGGAAGTGTGCAATGCTAATTGAGAATGTGAACTAGACGGGGAGTGAGAGCTACCTGTCCCATGACTTGAGAACGAAGCTTTGCGCAAATGAGCCGAGGAGAGCTCCTGCGAGAGCGATACAGATTGCGATTGCGACCTGCAGAATAAAAAATAAATTAATGTTAGTGGTGAGAATACTCGAGATATCCATCGACTGACCTCGAGTGGAGAGACTCCGCTGAGGCCGCCTGGCGGAAAAAAAGGCGTCGTCCTGCAGCATTATACTGTGGCTCACCGTGAGCATCACGGTGTCGACCGCCTGTCATCCTCCTCTTGAATTGTGGGAGATCGGGTGGTTCCGTCGCGGGGGAGTCAATTGAGCCGTCCTCCGCAATTGTTGGATTGCCCAGCTTGGCTTCTTGGAGTTGTGAAGCCAGATCCGAAATTTCCCGCAGCGCATCTCTATATTTTGCAGTAATAGTGGAAAGGTCTGCGAGGGTTGCGGTGTGCGTCTGCTGGAGAGCCAGGTATTGGGCTTCGACAACATCGCTGGCTTTATGGGGAACATCTGTAATACCCTTGTCCTGAGCATCTGCGACGACTGAAAGATCGTTCGGAGTGGTTCGAGGGGACGTTGAGGTGCTGGAGAGGTCCTCAAAGCTCTTTTTGGCGGAAACAACCTCCTCAACCACATTACCGAGACGCGCCCTGGCTTCTCCGGCTTCCTGCTTCTTTAATTCCCACTCTGCCATCTTCTGCTCCAACTCGAGAACCCTTTTTTCCCTTTCTTCTAAGTCCGCTCGCCACCCCTCACCGTCCCTTTGTAATGTATCCATTTTGTATTGTAGGGCATCAGCTTCGGCACGGCGCCTTTCACACTCCTGCTCCAACCGTTCGACATTCTGCTGAAGGGTAAGGATAGATTCGTCGGACTTTGAGAGCCTTGCTTCAAGATCAGCGATGTATTTCGTCGAGTAAGCCTCGGACTCCTTGAAACGCGAGAGCTCGCGTTTGAGGTCAATCATAGACTCGTTGGACGAAATGGAACTCTCGTCGTAGGCTTTGATCTTTTCCTCTAGGTCATGTACATATGCCTAGGAATAGCCATTGATAAATCATCTTTGCAGGATGGTAGAAATGCTCACCTCAGTAGATGCTTCCCGTTCGGTGAGCTTGGCAATCCTCGCTCGAAGTTCTTCGACATAGAGTTCTGTTGCAGCATGGCGGTTCGTTAAAGCACCCAGCTCTTCCTCCTTTTCCTCGACCATCTCGTTGGTGTGTCGCAAAGCTGCCCTGTTGAGACTTAGTTCGGCCTCCATTGTCGTAATTGCCTTTTCATATTCTTCGATTACAGGCCCCACGATCTCCTCATACTTGGCGGTTCCGGAGATCGCGCCACTTGAGCTTGATCTGTGCTTCTCGCCAAGCTCTCGCCGTAGCCGAGTCAGTTCCTCTGTCCGTTCCACAAACTTCTCTCGTAGACCCTCATAGTTGTTTTGTAATTCTGTCAACTGGGCCAAAACTCGTTTACCTGCCCCTTCTATGGCCTCTGGTTCTTTATCGGACTCGATGCTGATCTTCCCTTCTTTGATGGCCTTCAGCTCCTTGCGGAGGCGACTGACTGTACTCTGTAGCCACTCGATGTCATCCCAACCATCTTCCTTCTCGTTCACCACAGCGCGGTTTTTGATATTCCTGGCACGGTTTGCGTACTTGAGGGTGTTGATAGTCTCACCTGCATTCCATTCTGCAGGACTGACACACGCTATCATGAGAGTATGGGCATTGCCACCAAGGGAATCTTGGAGTAGGCGGGTGAGTTTAGAGTCTCGATATGGTACGTGGGTTGCAGTGTGCGACTTGGCGCGGGAAGGATCCCCAAGGGCCGAAATGACGTTTCCGAGAGCAAGTAGTCCACTATTGATGGAAATACCCTCCTTGATGCGCTCCCCAACAGCAGCTGTTCGCTTCAGCTGAACGGGAGGTTAGTGATGAGAACTTTGACTTGTAATGTTGAACATTCTTACCCTTTCGGAGCCTGCGAGATCCACAAAGTGAAACTTGGAGGTGATTGTGACCCATTCGCCGGAATCTTCATCACCGTGCAGAGAACGCTCTCCAGCATGACCCAAAGCACTGGCGGGACGAAGCCCCCCACCACGACCCATCGCAGTGGCAATGCCGGGGGTAGCGGGGCGTCCAAATACTGGGGAAGCTACACGGTTGCTCGAGGGCCCAGCATACATGGAACCTGGACGTGCCAGTCTTGAAGGAGATCGACCTGCCGATGGGAGCGGAGAAGACGAGCGAGGGGGAATACTAGAACCAGTGAACTTCTTTTGGATTAGGGTGAGCGAAAATATGGCGTGCGAGCGGGAAGATTGTGCATTCATATCGGTTTCATTCGTACGCCGTACTGCTGCTCCCTTGCGAATCAAACTAAAGTTTGCGATATTTAGGAGACTGTAGATGAGAAAATACCAACAAGGGGACTTGCCTCATAACCTCAGGGGCATTTCTTACATTGACCTCACGCAGGCCGCCCCATATTATATGTCCATCCTTGTCTTCCCTGATCTGCACCTCGCGCCTGCCCCCGGTTGTGTCATCTATGCTGAGCAGGTCAATAAGGTCTTCGTTGTAAAGTTCAACGAATGACCCCTTGATGCTGTAATTCCATGCAACCCCCCGCTCGGTCTTGAGTTGCTTTGCTCGGGAAAAGATTGTTGATACGGCCCTAGGAATGATGCCCATCCCGTTATTAGGATCCGAGGGATCTGCCTCTAAATCGACGCCAGTCATGGTGAATGTTTTTCCACTGCTCGTTTGGCCATATGCAAGGATAGGTACAATTGAACCCGTCGAGGAAACGAGCGACCATGGGTTTGGCAGTAGACTCGAAGAGTTCGAATTGTGTAGTTGGAGGGGGATGGACTTGGTCAAAGGTGAAAGGTTGCTTCTTTGGGACAGAACCTCCTGAGGAGGGCCCTCCTGGTGCGCCAGCACCAGCGAGAGCATTTGAAGGCGATTCGACAGTGACGGAGGTGGAGGAGGTTGCCTGAATAACGGAGCGTTGGAAGCGAACGGGGATGGAGGTAGAGTCCTGGGCAGTAGGTGGTCGGATTCGTAGTGCTAGAGTAGGTTAAGCGCGTGAACAGCATGCTGGATCATGAAAGACTAACCAACTTGAACCGAGGTCGTCGTTGCGGACGACGAGCTCGCGGGGGGCATGGCTGCGACTCTGGAAGGTCGAAATGTATTGACGCTCTAACAAATGACCTGAACGGGGACTGCCGTTTGGCATTTTCACACATGTGACAGGGTCATCTGACACTTCCCAGCTGGTCACGAACGACACCCAACAACCCACTCTCCCCGGTGTAGCTAGACTTATTGGGGGGTAGGGGGAGAGGGCTTCTTCTTCAAGGCTATGCGGTGCCAACAAGTGCACATCCGCGCCACACCTGTCCGAGGCCAACAGCTAAATGCCATCTAACACCCGGCATCGCCCTCCAACAGATGTGACTGTTCAGCATCACACCATAGCACTGAACCCGCAATCATCACTTCTCATGGCAACCCAGACCCCGACGCTCCCACCGACTGCCGACATCATTTATATTCGAGCTCACACTCCACAGAGTTGACCCTTGACTCTCTAGTCATCATCAGCCGTCACTACCCTATAACTGTACTTCTTTCAGGTGTCGTTTTTTGGGAGGAGGGTCGTGCGAAAGCCGCCATTGATCGCTTTTGCGACTTTTGATCAACTTGGTATACAACCACAGCACAAAAAAATAGCATCCATCAACAATCAAAGCACCCGTGAGGTTACACACACTAATGAGATACCCATCTGCGACACAATCGATTCAGAGGAATGGCAGTACTCCCAACAGAATGCGCCTGCTCCCCGTGCGCTTCGATTCACATTTTGGGTCCGAGTGCACCGTTCAAGCATGAATCAGTCGATATATTTTCCAGGGGAATGTTGGTGATAAATCGGCTGCGACCCAAAGGCAGCTCGCCATCGATGGGGGGGGGGGGGGGGGGGGAATCGATCGCGCAGGCGATACGTCTGGGGTTCGTTTTCAAAATGGGGACGGTCCCACAGTGCCTTATACTTCTTCCTATTGACCCATCGGGTTAGTGGGTCATCCAATCCTGTTGGAATACAAATGCTGGGAGATGGAGCGGAATGTTCAGAGATATACGTTTGTGGTCCTACCGAGTGGTATGGTATGCCCAGTCCGTTCCCCCGATACTTGACGCTGGGGACGTGCTAAAAACACGAGTGGGCGCGGGCTCTTGACCAAGTTGGGAGTGAGACGAATGGGTTGATTGACTGAAATGACCAGCGACTTGATACTCCCCGGCGTGACATGGTGCATTCTGGAGGGTATCTTGTTTCGAGTAAGTCCGAGGACATGTCTCCAAGGGCGCCGGATAAACATTTCCTGGAGTCGCAGACAATCCTTGAGGCTCGAGGAGACCCTCGAGAATAAGATGAGAAAACAGCACCAGATGTCTCGACCTCCAACCACGCAGCCCCGGGATGAGACCCGGTCGTCGGAGCATGATTAATGCCTTGCGATGGGGGTGGCGAACAGACGCCTCCGCTACCGTTCGCCACAGGGCCAGCTGGAAATAAGTCGTGAGTACCATCCAATCCGGACTTGAAATCCAATAACGACTGGTTTTGAAACGGTCGTTCTGGCGGCATTGGTTCAATACCCCTGTCGACGTATTCATCGGCGCGTGTAAAGCGAGTGACCTCTTCTTGATTAAAGACTGGGTTTGAGCTGTTGACCTAAGCAAGGAGGTTGCAACAAAGGAGGTTGTCGCAAAGTTCAAAACTGGGCATGGAGCCAATTGATTTTTCACTCACCTTTTCTTCCAGAGGTGATAAAAAATGACCAACGGTCGATAGCCATTCCCGAGACTTTTCAAGTTCTTGAATAACTTCCGCAAACATCTTGTTCACCAATGCGAGAACTTTTTCGGGACTGTCATCTATCGGAGTATCAACGGTCTGTTCGAACTCGTTGGCCAGTTCCGGAATTGAACAAAACACTCGTAGGTCATTGCAAGAAACGTCATGGGGCCCCCCTTATTGCGAGGCCGCTAGATTGATGCATCCCGGCACCAGGGTAAAAGAGGGTGCCCTACCGAGAATGGGGTCAAGGGCAAGGTGGGGATGGTAGCAGGCACTGGACAAACACGTTGTCACTCACCCAATCACTTGCACAATACCGTCCAATGTTTGATCGTCAAACACGCCCCACGAAAGTCCAGTCGTGGCTCATGAGGTAGTCAACCAAAATTCGCGCAAAAGGAATGTATGTGGAACAACAACAATCTTGTCATTCCGCAACGATGTTCAGCTACGCAGTCACTTGCAGCACCCTCATGTGGGAGGGGACACAGCCTGCGATATTTATTAGCACTAAGTTACGCTACAGGCTCAATTGCGCAGTGGCGCGCTGGTCGAGGAATTTATGGGCTATCCACAAAGCCGTCAAAGAAGAGTTTCGCCTAGGTGCATTGGTGAGCCAGTTTTCTCTTTTCCGGACAACTCCTCGCGTACCTAGCGCACACCTTACAAGCGAACAGCCGACCGCGATAGTTTGCTCGACATCGAGGGCTTCGGCAAGTGAAGGATTGACCTCCTGCGTTCATGTGTTAGTAATGACGTCTTTTAGCCATCATTGAGAGTTACTCCCCATTAGGTCGAGTGCGACCAATAGGCCGGTCTCATGGATGGCTTCACAAACGTAGTGACCCTCTCGGAAGGTCAAGCCACCTCGAACCTGGAGCACACAGCTCAGTCAATGCACGACTGCCTCAGAGGTTGAAACGCACTGGTGTGCCAGTCGATGGGGCTACGGAGGGGTCCAGTGCATCTACGTCAAAGCTCAAATGGATTGGCAAGTCCCGGTTAGGATTAACGTGGTCTAAGGCCATTTTGACGACTTCGCCAATGCCATATCTGTCGACCTCGTGCATGCTGAAGGCTTTGATCTTGTTGTCGCGTAAGATCTTCTTCTCTCCCGCCTCGACGTCACGGAGACCAATGTAGACCAGGCGTTCGGGCTTCAAAGCTGGCTTGACCCAGGAGAACTCGCCTTCTTTGCTGCCGAGTCCAAGAAGAAAAGAGAGGGGCATGCCATGAATATGCCCTGCTCGAGGTGTCAGGGACAGCTTTGTATCCGGTGATGCTCTGCCATTACCTGACTCGGTTGTCTCTATGGTATTAATATCTGCGTGGGCATCGACCCAGACTACGCAGGCATCTGGGAAAGCCCTATGACGCTAGTCAAAACGGCGAAGGGTGGCGAGATAAGAAGGCGTACTCCAATGTTCCAGAAATAGTGCCGATCGCCTAAAGGGGGGGGGGGGGGGGGGGTAAGAGGTAAGCATTTTATCTTTTCGGTAAGACGAAGCACTTTTACGCACCAAAGAGTGGTCTCCTCCCAAGGTAAGGGGAAGCACACCGCTTTTTGCATAGCGCACTCACGACACTGGCGACGGCCTTGTTCACGCGCGAGACGGTGCGAGGGTTTTTTAGCTTGCCGATCGGAGGGTCGTCGAGATTGTTGTTCTCTTCAAACTGGTGGTGGCCATCAAACCTGACCTTCCAGCCCAGCTCCTTCAGCTGATCAATGAGACCGGCCTCGACCAAGCGAATAGGACCGTCGTCGACGCCGGCCTGGGACTGTAGTACCACCAGGCCCATGTGAGTGGAGGATGCATTGGTGAGAGAGAAGATATGGACTGACTTGGCCACCGCTGTGGAAAGGTGGGGAGAACAGGGTTGTTTGAGTTGAGCAGACAGGGTGGGTTGGTAAAAAGACGCTGACCTGAAAGGACAGCCAACGATCTGGGGGGGGGGGGGGGGGGGGCAAGAAGACGGTGAGCACGGGGATGTGAACGGCTGGGGCTGGGAGGAAGGGACGTACGGCGACGGTGTTGGGCTGTGGAAGGAAGCGCAGGGAGGGCATCAGTTGTGAGTGAAAATGGAGTGGTGAGATGGGGGTTGGGTTTTGAAGGGGTTAGATCATTAGATCCGGGCAGTGGGCAAGAGCAGGCGAGAGCAGGCAAAAGGGCCCAACCGCAACGGAACAACCACCCATGGACCCTATCATTCCTGCAAGCAAGGGCGATTGGTCACCGAGTCTCCCCACCACCCATCTGTCTATTTCGGGGTTGCCTCCGCGAGCACTGCGCTATTTATCTTTCCAGCCAGTCGCCTTGACCCCACGCCCACGCCTCCTGTTGTCCTCGCCTCCGCCTGCCCCCTCACCATGTCTCTCGCCCCGGCCGACCCCGACACCCCTCAGCTCACCACTCCTCAGACGAGATCGGGTATAAGTACCCCCTCCCTCAGGTTTGCGGACATTGTAAGTTGATCAACAGCACACCCCTCCCAATGCACTTCCATCTTCCTCGCGTCGCATCCTTTTCAAACCTTGTCGACCAGGTCCGCGATGTCATGCGCCATCACAAGCACGAGAAGGACTCAGAAGCTCACCAGGTCAGTATGCTCCCCCTTGCTTCTTCCCCAACTAACCCCTTGGCAATCACGAACCCTAGATATTCCGCCAAGCCCCTGGTCACCAGCCTAAAGGTTTACCTCAATTAGTCGACCCCGTCAGTCTTTGCAGCCCCTCATGCACCTCGGATCCTAACGATTCTCCAGGAGGAAGAAACCGTACCAGGGATAGAGCATCCTGGAAGCACTGGCGTCATTTACTGCTCCGATCGGGCGATGGCCAATGGATTCAGCTACACCAGCTCCCACGAATGGTCGAACCTCGGCCAAGGTGCCCCTGAAGTAGGCCCTATCCCTGGTGCCCCAGAACGTCCCAATACCATATCCATCCCTTTGGACTCCCTGGAATACGCCCCCACTACGGGTGTCAAAGGTGGATATACCCATTCATCTTTCACCCACCTCTTCGTTCATCCTATCACCCTAGCCCTTCGCGAAGCCGTTGCCAAGTTATATAACCATACCTACCGCCAGGGAAAGTCTAGCCAATATACATATGAGAATGTCTGCATCGTGCCTGGTGGCCGCTCAGGTCTTTCGCGTGTTGCTGCCGTGATTGGCGACGTTTACACCGTGAGCATCATTCTTCACGTACGCCCCAGGGCTGCCCCTAATCTCGCGTCAAGAGCTATCAAATTCCCGACTATACAGCCTATGACCAAGTCCTCAGCGCCTTTCGTCGTCTTGTTCCAGTTCCAACAGCGTAAGTCCTATCCACCATTCACCAGTCGCTGAATTGACGCTGTCAGGGCTACAGTCTTGACCCAAAGGTACAGGGAGCCCATACGCAGCCGCACGAACTGTTTTCATACCATCTATACTAGAACAAATATCGTTTGGATATTGAACAAACCAAGGTAAGCTGTCCACCGCTTCGGTTGTATCCAGGTCCTCTGATTCCTGCGATCAGAGAGATATCAGGACCCAGGGACTCCAAGTCATTCTCGCCTCCAACCCACGCAACCCAACCGGTCAGGTACGTGCTATAAACAGCATTCACAAATAAAAGTTCACCCAGAGTTGCGCTGCAGGTCATAAGGTATGCACAAACACTGGCGGATGTAAACAATAACCGAAAATTTTCCTTCAGGGGGAATGACTTGAAAGAACTTGTTTCCTTGGGCAGGGAAGGGACAACAGTTGTTCTTGACGAGGTGAACGGTCTCTCCGACTATTACAAACGTCCGATCCTTAACACACACCAGTTTTACTCGTGGTACATCTACCCCGACAGGAGTGATGATTTTGGCAAGTCTATATCAGGCGCAAAATATGTTGAGGATGTCGACAAGGTGATCTGCTATCGCACCTTCTTTCGGAACATTTCTTAATTGGCACCTAGGACTCCCTCGTCATCATTGACGGGCTTACCAAGGTACCTATTCTCTCCGCCTAGGGGCGCCATGGTTCATTGAAAGCAATCGATCCAGAACTGGAGACTGCCAGGCTGGCGAATTTGTTGGGTTATAGGGCCTAAAAACTTAGTAACGGCCCTTTCTCAATCTGGGTCCTTCCTTGATGGAGGCGCCAATCACCCGTACGTCAATGTCCATCTCTCTCCTTGAAGAATATTTATATGGAGTCAACCCCGCTCGGAAAGGATGCAATTGGCTGCCATCCCTCTCCTCGATCCAGCTCATGTAGCTATGGAGAAAATAGCTCTCCAGAAACACTTCAAGAAGAAGAGGGACCATGTTCTAGCTCGGCTCCACGAGCTCCACCTTGACGTTGACGTGCCCCCAACAAGTACCTTCTACATTTGGCTCAACCTCGAGAAGCTTCCTCCACCTCTTAATAATGGCCTCGTACGTACACTCCGGACTACGAGTAAACCCACGTTTAAATCGCACCGTTCCAGACTTTCTTTGAAGAATTGCTGAAGGAGCAGACAATTGTGATCCCAGGCATATTCTTTGATATCAATCCTTCTCATCGCAGGAACCTTTTCAACTCCCCATGTCACCACTTCGTACGCCTTTCCTTTGGACCGCCTCTTGAGGACCTTGACAAGGGTATGTCTCCAAATGACCACCACTATAAACTACTCTAACTTAATCTTACATCGTTAGGTCTCGATGCTATTGCTGCAGTTCTAAAGAAGGCAAAGAAGAGTGGAATGCAAGCCTTTGGACATAGTTACAAGGCAAACATTGAAGGGCCCATCGATGACCCTGCTCACGTTTGAAATTACTTCATTGCCACCACAAACCCTGCATCTATATCCACAGCTACCTTCCCCCCCTCCCCCTCGTTCGGTTCATGTGTGTATATGTGTTCAGTATGGAACGGGTGATAGCTATGAGTCACAAAGTACAATATGATGACTACAAACTTGGATCAAAAGGAGCAAATGCAGCCTTGAAAGCCTGTGCATCAGCCCGATCTTCATCCTCTGATAATACACAAGCTTTCCAATCTATCCTCTCCGGAACACCCAGCAGAGTAGCAAGTACTTGTCTTATCATAAATAGTATAAACGCAGGCTCGAAACCCGGAGGAACGAAGCTCACCGTCCGAACTGCAGATTGAAGGGAACATGGTCCCTGATGAGGTGAACCATCTTCCGGCTGTCAGGGAGTTCAATCTTTAAATAGCCGCCCCTACCCCCGATGCAAAGATCCATCGCCTCATCTGGATTCGCCTCAAAGTCCACTCCCATTGCCCGACCTTCCCGAACAAACGCTTCTTCAACCTTACTCTCTAACTGTTTGGGAACAGGTACCACTTGCACATGTGCATGACCTCCTTTGGCACTCAAGCGCCCTACTTCGAAAATAACAGCGCCGGAGCCATGATTAGCATACAGGGCACGGAGTGCCGATTTGTACCTTCGGGAGTAAGAGATAACGATGATGATGGGTCATTATTGAGTTAGAGATGATCATCTTGTGATTGATTGACCCACCGTTCGGTTTCCTCGAATATTGAGGGAGCTAGATCCTGGGGAATAGTTGTATACGTCGGGTAGTGCGTAATAGGAACGATTAGGACGTGCCCTCCACCGGGAACGCTGATACGATCAGTGGTTGACTTTGTAAGAACAATTTGACCTTTGGGCAAAGTCACATAGACCTCGCTTCCAATCGAAACAATAAGATGTTTCCTGGGTATCATTCAGTACCTCCATTACAACGCATCAGATCTGCTTAAAGCAGATATGTGTTTCGAGGATACTTGTGACTCACGCGACATTGGGATTCGATAGACAAAACCAGCATTCATCCGCTGGGCATCACGGAGACCAGTCGGATAAGACCGCCAGCAATGAAACTAATACACTCACGAGCAATCTCTTTGGGCGGTCCTCTGCGTTCGGATCGCCCCTCCTTTTGGGGTTGACGCACAACTAGGCAGTCTTCAAGATAATGACCTTCACTGCCACAGGCACGACACACATAGCCAGGCCTTGGCTTTCGCCCGCCCGTATCTCCAACAGCATCTCGTGTTGGACAATCCCGAACAAAGTGATCAGGCTGTGCTAATAGTGAGCAATTATTTATGATGAGTAGCAGATAATGATGCCAAACCTCCTTGCAGAGTTTACAAATGTAGCCATCGGGAGGCTTTGCTCGCTCGGGGCAGTCCTTGATGAAATGCTACTACCTGAGTGAGTCCAAATGCATCGAACGATAGGGTGTGTGATCACCTCTGTCGATTCGCAACGACGGCACTTGTAACCAGGAGGTGGCCCGCCAGATGTATCTTGGACTATTATGATCAGTGGCCTAGTTCACCCATTATAAACTTCAATCTCACCAGTTCGACTTCGCTTGGTTGGCTGATGGACGTTGCCAAAAATGAAATTTCCCCCCTCGGATGCTTCGAAAGGGCGTTTAGGTCCTTGGGCTGTAGCCTCCAAAAACGGGTTTCTAGTGGCATTTGCTGGTTGAGGGAGATTCATAGTTGGTTGTGAAGATATATTGAAAGCATAGAACCACTAAAACATGCCAGAATTAGCACCACCCGGGGTATAATGATTTGATTTAGAATGTACTCTCTGCTTTTTCCCTGTCGAAGGAATTTCGCCACCAAAAGTCCCTAGACTCACAAATCGTGTTACCCGATTTGCATCACCCTCCCAAACAAAAGGTTCCCGCTCCCAAAATTCGGGCGTGTTACCAGCTCCTATGACAAAATGATATCGTGGCTGTGTGCGCCGTATTATGTCGTCGAGAGGGGGTGCAACGGCAGATAATAGATCTGTTGTAGGGACAGTACATGCCGAGAAGTTGGTGATGAGGGGTGGCCATGTATTGCTCAGTAGAATATCAATCAGTTGTGAAGAAGTCGACGACGACTGGATAGCCGCAAGTGAGTGATAATTTTTGCTCGTAGACGACAGGGAGAGTGTGTTCGAGAGTAAACGATCTGTTGTATGCGTCGAGAAGTATGGGGACATGAAGCCCTAGCTAGAGCGTTAGAGGTATCTCTGGTTTATGAAGACCTCGACGCACGGGGGCCGCCTCAGCTGAAGTATATACTTCTGCATCGTAAACCCCACCTAAGCAGGCAATGCGCAAACCGTGGGCCGTAGTCACTATGCCCGACTTGCCTAAGGAAGTACTTAAATATACTACAGCTCTGTGAAGAAAAAACGGCCACCTACTTAGAAGGAAGACATTTTTACAAAGCTCTCCCCCAGTCTTAGAAAATTTCTGAACCACTTTCTGCGGTAGTGGATGTTTTCCTTGCATAATATAACATTCAATAGGTACTAGAATATACTCTTAGTAAAGAGTGAGAGTGATCGGATAATATACCTTCTAATTTCCCGTCGAGTAATAGAGAGGTCTCGTCCTCTCTTTTGTTATTCTTATCCGCAGAATCATCGGAAGCACCGAAAAAATCACCGACGCACAGTACCAGATCGAACTTGCCATGCCTCGCATCGATGCTCTTAATCTTGGCAAGAAGGTCGCGCACTGAGCCAGCTGCAGACCCAACTGTAAGTCTAGAGTGTGGGCTTAACGATTGTCCGGATAATGAAAGGTTTCTCTCACATTTTGGCCGAGTTTGAGTTCATCATTGGTTTGTTGAAACCTACAAGCGCTGATTTCCCAGTGACGTAACATATCGTTCTCAACGCGAAGTAGCACGTGATTTCCCAGTGCAATATGATAAAAAAAAAACATGACAAGACACGGACACGCGAAAACGAAATTATTATTCCAGATCCTAGTCTTACTATGGTGATCCAACATAAATACAGGTTTTCCCTTTGGCTAACTTATGTCGAAGTCCTCAACATCCTCCAATGCCGCTTAAACCACAAACTTAGAACGGGTTGTGTTCTGATAACTTATACAGCAAATTTGATAATAAGACAAGTCATGGTGGTGGACACTCCTAATCAAACACGAAGCCAAACACTATTCCTCCCGGACATGAAAAGCTGGGTTTTGGTGGGGCAATATCTCTTCTAGCTAGGAAACCAGACCACTCAACCCTGGGATTCGGATAAGCCCCGCGCCGAAGTGAAGCATATGTATTTCCCCAGCAGGTGAAACAGATCTATCTTCCGCTTTGCCAACGAGGGAAAACCGACTGAGTACGGGATCTAACAGGGCCAGACCCCTATAGGGCATGGCCGCACTAACGAAAAAAAAAAAAAACAACAAGAGCAGTGTAAACAGTTGTAATGGTTTTCAAAATAACAGACGAATTCAAAATGCATAGCTCCCCCAACCATCCCTAACCTAGTCAGGGACACACCTGCACACACTGTGGGACACTATCCCTTCTGAGCATGCGTCCTTATAAGAGTACCAGAGATCAACTTGTCTCGAGCGGCCAGGTACATCAATATTCGAAATCAACTAGTCTACCCGTAATTCGGGGTTCCGGGGAGAGTCGGTTTCCCCATGCTTGCCAACCGAGGTGAGGTGGGTTGACCAATCTCCCCACAGTGACTTTCGTAACATCAGCCTTTCTTTCTTCTTTCCCCCGCAGAGTTACTGTTGCATGGGCCAAGTCCGAGGTTTTTTCAAGATCTACTTCAGGTTCGGCCCTTGGCCCAGAATCTAACATTTTACAGCGCCGGAGAAACAGCAGGAGACGGTGTGGAGACGGTTCGGTGCATCCGTGGCGTTTCGTGGACTTGACGTCCATTCTTCGGATACTCCTCCCCAGCAGGTTTTTCTTGCCATGCAGGGAACTCCGGTGCGAAAATAGCGACCTGAAAGTCGGCCAAGCCCCACTCGTACAAATAAAAATCAAGCCATTTCTACATCTCCGGTCGAGCTTGAATTTGAGCTATTGCTGTATGTAGCCAGGAAATCCGCTACCCCAGATTGTACCGATTGTCCTTCATCAGTTTCTCGTACCTAGATTATGCACCCAAGATATTATATATATATATATATATATATATTTACATAACCACTGGCTCGATATTCGCAAGTCAGAATGCCTTCATACATAATTGATTGTATGTACGCGTCTCCCGCCTTCTGTAGAGGAGAACAGTACCAGAGTCGATTAACTGAGCGGATCCTTGTCGACCCATAGTCTTAAGCTCTAGGTTTCCGGGTGGGATTGAAGCCGTTCGCACCTCCTGGGCTGCTTTACATGCTTACACTTATGCATGCTTGGAGTAACACCTTCATCGACTGTTTGGTTCGTTGACACGAACACATATTATCGGGTTGGATTGATTCTGGGCATCCTGTTATTTTAGTCCGGGCCACGGCCTAGGAGATGTAGCTGGCATCAGGACGAGGCTGATCTTAGAGGCGGGAACGGTGTCATATGGCGGTTGTGCGAGGGCGTGTGAGTGAGGATGGGTCAAAGAGAGAACAAGTATGTGGCCTGCAGAGAACACATCCCGATCGGGAACAATGGGACGTCGTTCCTGGTTGCCTGTTTATGGTAGTCCATTATCCCATGTCGGACAAAATATCTGATGCGCACCCCATGCCATCTGCCGCTCTCCTGCTTTCCCCCCTTCCTTGGCCTTTTTTTCTGGTCCAGGAGTGCCTGGCTGTCATCCAGTTCTCACCCGACGCACGGCCGGGTCGTCGTCGTATTTAACACGCTCCTTTCTAGCCTTCACCCCTCACCAGTCAGTTCTTCTCTGGCCCAGCTGCGCATTCCAGCGCTTACCTTTACCCATGCTTTTCCCTCTAGCCATGGTAGCCTTCCCCTTCTTGGCCGCCACTCTTCTTGCTGTACCAGCTCTTGCCGCGCCACTCAGTCCTAGCGGTCTACGCGTTCCCCATCTCGATCCCGGGAAGATTCTCTGCCAGCTGCCCATCCTCAAGAGGTATCTCTGCCCTCCCGGTGGCCAGGCCGCCCTCAATCGACAGACTGTCCTGGGTATGGCACAAGGCACCCAAGACTACGATGGCGCATACCGATTCGTAGTCAAATATGCAAACTCAGAGCGCTGGAAGCCGTCTACACTAGTTTCCAGCTGGAGCCTCCCGTACGCATGCCTCGAGAATCGCCCTGAGTACCGCTGATGGTTTTCCCGACCCAGAACCGGATCTGCCAACGCGACCGCCGTGCCCTTGGCATGTCCTCAGCCCGGAGTTGATCCTTCAGCTTACACTGAGGACTGTCTTTCAATGATACTCTATGTGCCCCCTTCCCTCACACTCACAAGCTTCGCTCCGACTCTAATGTGGTATGCAAAAACCAACTCAGGCGCTCTTGCATCCTGCTCATAGTGTTTATAGGATCCATGGTGGCTCGTACATCGTAGGCTCAGCAAGTGCGGCTGGTCTGGATGGTTCAAAGCTCGCAATCGCAACCGGATCCATCGTTGCCGTCGTGCAATACCGTCTCGGAGCTGTGAGTTACACGGACTTCTTTGATCACGTTTTCTCAAGTGAATTTTTCTAGCT
Organism: Lepiota venenata; assembly: GCA_004296355.1. Lineage (NCBI taxonomy): Eukaryota > Fungi > Basidiomycota > Agaricomycetes > Agaricales > Agaricaceae > Lepiota > Lepiota venenata. Next base: position 2,277,716 of record RCFS01000003.1, read on the forward strand.
TGGTTTCATGGCACCAGACGGCACAACTAATCTTGCTGTCAAGGATGTCGTCAATGCCCTACAATTTTTAAAGAAGGTCGTCCCAGCATTTGGGGGCAGCGCAGATAAGGTCACCATCGCGGGACAGAGTTCAGGTGCCGATTTAGTCAGATCCCTCTTGGCGGCTCCCTCTGCGGCATCCCTTTTCCGTTATGCCATCCTACAGTCCGATCCTATGGTAAGCTTTGTCACCTAGTTTAGTTTGTGGCACAAAGAACTAATCATCGTTTAGAACTTCGGCTTCCTTACAACTTCAGCTCAACAATCATTGCAATCATTGTACAATGGCCTTGTTGATTGCAATCCCTCTGACGGAGCTTGCCAAAATTCACTGTCATTGAGCGCGATCATAGACAATCAGATGGTATTATTCGGGACAGCATGGCAGACGGTGCCTTCCGCAGGCCAATTTCAGCCCATGCGCCCTGTCAGAGACGGTTCTTTCATCACTACCTCTCTTGATTTAACCACGCCTTTCCCTCAAGTTTCTAAACCGGTTCTAGTGACTACTGTTGCCCAAGAGGCTGGCTTCGCCATTTATCTCATGAATCCCAACCCACTCTCTCAGACCGATCTCACCAATGTCTGTGACGCAGCCCTCGGTCCGGACCGTACCAACTTTGTTCTCTCCTCTGGGTTCTATCCACCCGCACCCGACGCACGCGTTCAGCTTCAGGCCATGGGCACCGATTACTTATGGAAGTGTTCCAGCTGGACGTTCACTCGCGATTGGGTCTCCCATGGTGGAACCGCTTATGTTGGAGAATATGTTGTAGGCGCATCCTACCCAGGTAATGAAGCGGTTTCATTTTGCACGCAGCCGGGCGTCGTTTGTCATCAAGATGACATCGAGATTGTAGTATGTCGTCCCTCTTCCCCCGTCATATCAGAATTGAAATTTGAAAATCCTTTCTAGTTTGGTACTGTCACGAACCCTACCTCCGCTCAAACCGCTCTTATATCTCAAATGCAAGCGCGTTATAGGGCTTTCCTCAATACAGGAAATCCCAATGTCCCTAACCTGCCTACTTGGTTCGCGGCGGGTTCCTCCAACGTTAATCCCCTTCAACTTGGAGGTTCTAGTCAGGTTTCCGTTGGGGCTTGCGATCCCAGCTTCTGGGGTCAGGCTGTTCAGTATGATTACCAGTTCTACGCTAATTCCTAGATAATTTCCTTGGGACATTCCCGTACTATCCATGTACCCCCTAATCGGGGTGCTCGCTTTGGGTTTTTTTTTTTATTTAGGATCCTAGTACGTGACCCTCCTAATCCTCGACTGTCTTGTCGTAATGTATTGTTACGCGTTCTGGTGTAGCTTTATATGTATAAGGGTGAATATGATTACTTCAGATTTGGTTGCAGGTGTGATAAAGAGGGATGTGTTGTGCTCATGACATATAACAAAGCAGTGTTGGCTGATCATAGCTTTGCGGGCTGTTGAAACGAATGCAACTCAATTTCATCGAAGATATCGAAATTGCGCTGAAGAACGATATCCCTGATAGCCTGGGGTGGTTCCCATTTAGAGATGCGATCCATCACGAAAAGAAACGTAATGCTCACTCCATCGGCCATCCGTAGTTTGGCTCGGTGTAACCGACCTTTAGAACCGCCTCGGGTTTCGTCGCCTTCATATGTGAGAATCGAATAACCTTCCTCCAGATCCCTACCCTGGGGCTTTTGCGGTCGAGGATTCATCACCATCTGACCAAAAGCACCTCGAGATAGCTTCTCCACTTTCATTCTCTGCTCCAACGTGTTCCGTGATCCGTGTAGTATGTCCGAAAGAGTGGTAAGGATGTAAAATTGAGGTGGCATGAAGGTCAATCCACCCTCGTGAAATTCGCGAAGGGCTTCGGTGGGGTGGGCGAAGCGAGTCGAGATGACCTCCAATCCCCCATCTGTGAGCGTTTAATTAATGGTTCGGAGACGATTTCGAAGCAAATTGGCAGTGACAATGGAGATAAATGGGGCGACGGACCGGGTTTTGGGAGGCGTTCTTGCTTGGCGCCGACGCTAAAACCTGTTGAGGGTGCTGCTGGAAGAAATGTGACATAAAACTGCGTGTGAAATCGACTGGATTATCGACGGTATCAGATGCATGAGCTTGCATGAGTCACCCGAGGGCAATGACTCCTTACCGGGGCGGCCCATGTGGGGTTATCCATTGAGTGAAGGGCAGTAGTGATTCAGTGTCCGCCTCGAGGTTGTTTAACTCGAGAAAATCTTGGAAAAGGAGTTGTTGCTGGTGGATACGCTTTCGCGCTTCATCCATTTGCGTGTCGCTTAAGATTCTATCTGAAGACGAGGTGCTCGTAGACGCCAGCAGGAGCCCTGATTCCTCAAATGTCTCTCGAATTGCAGTTACGGCCAGGGAACTATCTTGCTTCTTGTCATAATTTCCTCCCGGAAACACCTGGACACTCCGTTAGATATAACCAACAACAGTCCCTGGTGGTTAGGTTCTCGGCGAAAGGCGACTTACATGCATTCCGCCGAAGGAACGAGCTTTCGGATTCCGATGAACCAGTAGGATCTCATTCCGTTCATTCACAACAACCAAGCTGGCAGAAGGGCGCGGCTCCACCGACGGCCGCTTGGCTAAAGGTGCAGACGATGTTGACATCACTAAGCGGCGTATCTGCGGGCTGCGTAATGCCGGATTGGAGCGGTCTGGGCGAGGGAGTAGTTTGGGTTGCACTCGAGCCAGCAGTGGGGAACGAATGCGGGACATAGGTATGCCAGTTCCCATCCTATAAGTATCAGAGCCTGAAACTTGACGGCGTATGTAGTGCCTTTCAACACGGCTAGCATTGTCCAGCGCCTGACACAATACTCACGTATCCGGCCGTCCTGACGTATTCCTGTGTTGAAGGCCATCCACACATACAGTCAGAATGCGTATTTACAGGATCTCTCGCCTTTGACCGGCTCTCGGTGAAACACTCACCAGGATTCCGGTCTTTACGGGGCGACGACCTTTAGACAAATCCCCATATATAAATGTAGCCGAGTGTCTATACATCATTTTCATTCGAGAACAATGACTGCGATTTAAAATACGGTGATCTGGCTATCCTTCATTGGTTCTCCACCCGGTTCTATCGACTTGCCTGCGACCAAAATTATACTTGGCGTCAAGAGGTCTTGTTGAGAATCTGTCATACCTTCTTAGTCGTTACTAGGGCCTGGGTGCGGCAGCAGCTTTACGACATGTTTCCAGTTCTGTATTGGTCATGTATTGGAATCCAGGAGAGATGGAACGAGCTTTACCTTGTGTCTCAGAATACGGAAATCCTCTGTGTCAGCTATATGAAGGAGATATCGAGCGAGTTTGTAGAGTTCTCGATCAGCCATCGCCTCTGGTGTATGTGCATTCTTGAATGCCGGAATCTTCAAGCCTTCTCTTGGGTTCAGGGCGAAGTTACGGCTCTGCAAAGTGATGATTGAGCGGGCTGTGAACTAAATACAATCTGCGGAATACCAGGTCATCGATGTGAATAGTGTTGCCCGCGTTACTGTGGTTCGTTGTAGATCGGCAGTCTGAGAGACAGCTGAAGTACCTACAACTGAGGGAAATGATTCCAAATAATTTGTAACGCCTTTACTGAGTGATTCCATGGTTTATTGTTACGTTGGGAGAAAACCGTAAACATGCATGTCTTGTCGAGCACTATTTGTTTTTATATTTGAATTCGAGTCCTCACACGAGCGACTAGGACTTACCGAAGGATATCTAATTCCGACATCCAATCAGCAGCAAGTTTGAATTATATCCAATCGCCAAACCTGATAATTATGACTTGAGCCGATCATGCCCAGTTCGACGAGCTTAGTCTCAAGCCATATCCAACTAGTTTGAGACCTGGGCGAGGGAGGATCAGGGTGTTCCTTTACGTCTGAGAATGCATCACTCACCAGATACAAACTGTGCTAGGGAATGAGTACCTGAGTGGCGCTGAAGTCTAATACACTCACTATCATAATATGGATATACTGTTTCCAAAAATTCATGGAGACCGGGCCTTGCACACTCAGAAGGTGGGAGTATTCCTGAGGTCAATGGCTTGGTGTCAAGTATCGCTGGAAGTATGGTTCTTTGATGAGTCTTAGAAACCAGTAGGGGTGCACCCACTGTAATCAATGTCCAGGACTAGAAGTTTCTTTCCATCGCGGAAAGGGTGTATCATATTAATTTTGAGTTTCTCCGAAGCTTCCCTGACTTTCCTAAGGTTCCTTTGATCATTGAGGTATGACAAACTGGCGGCCGGATCTTCTGTAAAATCGATGTCCAAATCGTTAACGATATCTGGGAGACTCTCAAGCTCTATGCGGCCCGCTGGAATCAAATAATCACCAGGACATAAAAGTAGACGAACGTGAAGGGTCCTTAATCTCATCTCCTTCAGGGGTTCCTACGAGCGTGAATTTCTTCCCAGGGGGCAGGCGCAAGTCTGAGCTGATTCAGGGAATATTATGACACAAGGCAGTATGGGACGAGACAGGACATACATGAGTACTTGGTCCTCAGGTAATTTCCCCTTCACTAAGCCCAATATCTTCTGACGCTTCAGCGGAACCGTTGTCAGGTCGCGAAGTGCTGTCTTGATATCATATACCCTGAACTACGACATTGACCAACGCTTGCTCGTAGGAGTAAACGAATAACAGACCTGTCCGTGCTGGCAACGTTGAGCTTGAAGGGTTTACCAGACCATGTGAAGTTGAGCTCCGTCCAGTACTCCTGCACGCTATCTGTAGGTGTCTGTAAATTTTAAATCAGGCTAGCCGACTCCCACAACACGATTTGCAATCTTGCGAACCACAGACTCCAGAGCGACACCACAAGTCTGATTCTCTGGCTCCGTCTCGAGACCTAGCTGTTGCATACAAGGGGAAGCCATGCTTGGGGTAACCACGGTGCTGAGGTCTGATGAGAGTGCAATCAAGGAATAAGCTGTAAGCCACCTCGACCCTGGTGCGACGTCCCTGCACTTGTTTAAAGTAACTCGAAGATAAACAGCATTCCTCTGATATCATCAGTCGGCGCTCCGGACTTGACTCGACTGAGGGATGTCTCAAGCGCTAAGAGTGTGCACTACACAAAGGTGGATTTTATTCGAAATATAATGAACGATGGGTCACAACAAGTATAGTTCGCGACTTTTACAACAAATACTTCGGACAGTGTATTATGCTTCAAGTTCACCAACACTATCGGCAACAGACTGGAATGCAGAGAGAGATGAAGCTGGAGCTGGGATATAAGTTTATGAGTGGCTGAGACGTGATGGAGAAACGGACTTGTCAAGTTTGGTGATGACGAAGAGGGACTTGCGGACATTTTCGGTTCCAGAATCTGGGTTGAGGGGGAGTACTGCCAAAAATGTTGCTCCGCAACTTTTGGAGCGTCAGAAGGACATCTTCGGCGCCCTCTAGCTAATTGCCTACCTCGAACAATTTGATTACCTGGTAGACCTAAATAAACTTCTGCGAGGGACAGAGGCAGAGAGCTGTATGCCCTAGACAACAGGGTGAAGGTACGGTGACGAAAGGCCTCTTGAGGGATGAGATCAGGAAAAATCGGGATCTGAAGAATAAGGGCGCACCGATGAAGTTGGTAACCAGATTGGCGATCAAAGATGCCAGCTTGCCGTCCACGAAATCGGGTTGAGATACGAGATTGAAGAGAGATTCTGCGCGGGGGTATATCCTTGCATACTGCCTCTCTGCTGTTGCGTTAACAAGAGTTGAAAGTGCTTTGGCCAAAGGCAATGATATGACGGTATCTGGTAGTCGTGCCAGCGCATACTGGGCAGGAGGCCTGCGGTGGGGTTCACGGTGAGAAGTGAAAACCACTGAGATGATAATTCACAGACGTAATATCCAGGATCAAGTAGGAGAGGACCAGGGGGCTCACAACAAAAAGTCGGGAGGGCTGTCGACTCGTACTTGCCTATAACAGGTATTAAGCATTGCTGAGTACCCCCGAGCTCACCCTACCTACCAAGAGGTCCGTCTCCTCTCCTATTCGGATGAGCTCGTGGTACTGGGCTTTAGAAGCAACGTCGACAATGGTGGGGAAGCTTGGAGGGAAGGTGTCCTGGCTTGTGGGTGGAGGAGGATTAGACGACGAAGCTTGGGCTCGCGACCACAACTGGTCCTGCAGCTCTGCAGCGGTGGTGGGTGGTGGTGTAGGGGGAGCGTCTACCATGGTGCGCAAGTGCACTTGGCCAGCTACTTAGTTGGTCGAGGCTGGTTGTGCAAAGTCGTCCAAATACACACACATCACCTCCTACCTAATCTGCAGATGGACCTGGACAGTGAAGTCGAATCAATCTTGTATATCGCACGGGAAATATCTGGTGGATCTACGTTCTGCATCTTGGTTGTTTGACTTGCTGACTCGACGGGTAATAGTTTACAAGATCCCCCCTCTGAGAGCCAATGTGGGCCATCGCGCTGCTGAATGGGGTGACTTGGCCGAACCGTTGTGGAAGGGCCGTCTCCGGGTTATCGAACGGTCGACCGGAGCTGTAATGCAATTCGAGGATTCGCAGACCGGTATGGTCCTTTGCCAGTGCCGCGCTTTCCTCATATACTGAAACAGCTCATTTCTTTCCCTTAGGTGAACGTAAGGCATCTCATAAATCGGAGAAACCAAGCTCTGACGGCGGGCCAGTTTTTGCTAAAGCAGATTATGATCCAGAACGGCCTTCCGTAGAGGCTGTTCTTGATTCCTCACGTTACTTCGTGGTGAGAGTCGAGGATGCTGGTCGCAAAGCATATATTGGCATGGGATTCGCAGAACGCACGGACAGCTTTGATTTCAGTAAGTAGCCGATGCTTCCTCGTCTTTCCAACGAACAATCCGGGTCGGTGGTGCTCACTCCGAGCAGATGTAACACTTCAAGATTACACCAAGTGAGCGCCCAGTTGTTTCGCCTCGTTGGCTAGGATTTACAGGAACAGACGCTATAAAGCAAAACTGCATTCAGAAACTCCCGACTCCAACACGCCTTCTCCTCATATACCCCCTGGCCCGAAGAAAGACTATAGTTTAAAAGAGGGTCAGACGTTCACTATCAACATTCCTGGACGTGGCGGGCAGTCGAGCACTTTGGGCATGGGTAGTAACAGTTCTGTCTCAAGCTCTTCTGGTGGTGCCAGTATACCTCTTCTTCCTCCTCCACCTGGTGGCACAAAGAGGGGATGAATGGGAGCCTGCTCATTAATATTTTACATCATGTGAAACCCTTTTTCCACGCTCGGTGATATTGAGGAGATTTTGTCCATTGTCAACAAAGTGTCTGCAGAGATCGGTAGGACGTCACTTTCCAAATATTCCTTCTCATTGCTTCACACGGGGTCACAATGCCAGATTCAGGCCATCGCAATCAATAGCAACATGGTATGGCTTTCGGACTTGTGTTCATTCGCGACCGGGCCCTCGCCTTGTTCACGGCTTCGAGGTGAATTTTATTAGAGAAGCTGCCTTGCATTGATCACCACAGGTTTTGTGGACTGGCTTTGTCGAGACGTACCCAAAGTGTCTCCTCCGTTGTAGTAAACAGGTGTTCTACATATTCTGATTGCGGGTCGGCTCTAAATGACAGATGCGAGGGAAGCCTTCGAGAACCCGTCATAGGACGTCACTAGACGCGGACTCTGTAATTGATTGGAAATTGTGACTGGAGACACATTTCCCTGCAATGGTTGCCCCTTCAAGGGATGGGTACATTTTGATTTACTTGGAATCCTCAGCTGTATTGAGGCCATGGCGGCATTAGCACGTGCGCAGAGGGGGCTAGTGCCCCGACATCACGAGCCTGCCTTATTTACTCAATGAGGGCATTTAGAATCTTCGGCTCGTGCTTGTCATATGTATCCTACGCATTCCTGCGCTTAAAGTGACCCCGGGATTTATAGGCGGATATAGGAAATCTCACTTCCTGTTTTTCCGAAAATCACACCTTGATATCCGCAGCCACCCAGCGTCGTCAAATGCCTTCCTACCAGCCATTCATGATACCGTCATACAATCCGATATTCGACCGAGCCATGGGTTGGCTCGAAATGCTTGTTTGCTCCGGCAAATACAAGTGTGTGAATGTACACTGGATCTCCCGCTCGGACGAATACAGGCCTTGTGATCACGGTGACAAGGCACTGGACAGCCTGGAGTTCACCCACCGACATGTTTCCGGCCAATCCGCTCGGATTATCGCCGGGTATTTTCACTTCTCCAGAAATCCTTATGACTTGCACCTGTCAGGCCTATAAGATAGTCGAGTTCTCTCCAGATACCTCAGAATTTCACCTTCCTCTCTTGGGAATATGCTCAAATTCGCTGCTCTGTTAGCTTTGGCCTCGATCGTTCCAGCCTTTGTTGAGGCTCAGCAACCAGTATGGGCGCAATGTGGTGGTATTGGCTGGTGTAAGACTTTGCTACACATTATATGGAATGATATTCTGACGCTCAAATCCGTCCAGCTGGTGGAACTACCTGCGTCTCTGGGGCCACTTGTGTGGCACAGAACGACTGGTATTCCCAGTGCCTGTGAGTCCAGGACACTACTTAGCTGTTGGTACACTGGTGTTGAATTTTTGTGTATGCAGCCCTAATGCAGCTACGCCACCCCCCTCAACTGGGGCCCCCACCACCACACGTCCTCCGAGCTCTACTCCAAGCACCCCCGTGCCGTCGCCCACCACCGTGCCAGACTCCGGAAACCCATACCTCAATCACGTGGTAAGCTATGAGTCTTCTCACTTCATTCTGCTCTTCTTAATCTATTAATTAGGTTTGGTTGACACCTTTCTACGCCAACGAAGTTACGGCCGCTGCCGCTCAAATCAGCGATGCCACCCAAAAGGCGAAAGCACTGAAGGTTGTCAACATTCCTACCTTCACTTGGTTCGACGTTGTTGCCAAGGCTGCCACTCTCGGCACATATCTGGCTGACGCTCAGTCCAAACAAAATGCTTCTGGACAGAAATACTTGGTTCAGATCGTTGTCTACGACTTGCCAGATCGTGACTGCGCCGCCTTCGCTTCGAATGGGGAATTTTCAATTGCCAACGATGGCCTTAACAAATACAAGAATTACATTGACCAGCTCGTGGCGCAAATTAAAAGTAAATGTTTTGGTATTTTGTTTGTGCCCTCCGGACTTACGAAGCTCATAGAATTTCCTGATGTTCGCGTTGTGGCTGTCATTGAGCCCGACTCTCTTGCCAACTTGGTCACCAACCTAAGCGTTCAAAAATGCGCCAATGCTCAGAGCGCCTATAAGGCTGGGGTTATTTATGCAGTACAACAACTGAACGCTCTCGGTGTTTACATGTATCTCGACGCGGGTCATGCCGGATGGCTTGGCTGGCCTGCTAACTTGGGGCCTGCTGCTCAGCTCTTTGCTCAGCTGTACCAGGATTCTGGCAAACCCGCTTTCCTTCGTGGTCTTGCCACCAACGTTGCCAATTACAATGCCCTTTCTGCGAGCTCTCCAGATCCCATCACGCAGGGAAATTCTAACTATGATGAAATACACTACATCAACGTGAGTAAAATTGTGTCCATAGATCTGCAAGGGCACTCACACGAGAGGTACGATAGGCGCTCGCCCCTCAACTCAGTAGCCTTGGCTTCCCTGCCCACTTCATTGTTGATCAAGGTCGTTCTGGTGTTCAAAATATCAGGCAACAATGGGGTGATTGGTGCAATGTCAAGAATGCTGGTTTCGGGACCCATCCGACTACCAACACCGGTTCAAGCCTTATTGATGCTATCGTCTGGGTTAAACCCGGAGGCGAATGTGATGGTACCTCCGACTCTTCTTCTGCCCGCTTTGACTCGCATTGCAGTCTCTCGTGAGTGTCTATACTTTGATCAGCGTGGCGCTTGTGTCTTAGGATTCTTCAGTGATGCCCATACCCCTGCTCCTGAGGCTGGTACATGGTTCCAAGCTTATTTCGAGAACTTGGTGAAGTTCGCAAACCCTGCACTGTAAAGCATTCTGTTGTACATATTATTTAAGTAATACAAAAATTCCTGTATTTCTATTCAAACGAGAACCTAGACTCGCAAGCCAGCCCTCAGTGAATTTGGTTCTCTTTGTCAAAGTCCTCAACGCATGTGTGATGAACTCAATCAAACCATCAGTGATGTGAACGAGTGAATTACTAAAAAGGGCTATCTGACTTTGAAAAGAGAACATGATGCGATCTTCGCTTGCGAAGATCGCATCACATCATCGGAGCTTGAAACGAAGAGGCTGGTCACGAGCCTAACGAGAACCGCCCAAAATTCGAATGACATGGAGTATTTGTCATCACATTCTGGTCACGTGTGCTTACATCAATTTCAGTTCTTCGTCATGGCCCATAGGTCTATTATTCTCTTTCCTAATTATCTGATAAACCGCCCGCCTTCCCCCGTATTTGAAATGCTGGCTAGACTCACTCGTGCTGCTGGTCGAAAGACGGGACCGAGAGGTATACCCTCAGGGTATCAAGCTTCGAGATCGTTCGTGCAGCCCTCTGGTGCTGACAGAGCCAGTGTGGTGGATGTACCCTCAAGCTACAAGGACGAAGGTCACTTCGCTCCCAGAGCAGGTGCGTTTTTTTTTTTTTTTTAGGGCAAAAGGTGGCGTCTTATCTTTTACAGATATGTTAGGTTTCAAACTTGAAGTACCGCACCGGGAGAGCTCGGCGACGGACAAAACGCGGCCGATTTATCTTGACATGCAGGTATGAACGGTCATTTTTGCCTTGTCTTCGTTTTAAACCGTTGATTTTCTGCAGGCTACGACACCTGTTGATCCTCGTGTCTTAGATGCTATGCTCCCATACCTCACCGATCAGTATGGCAACCCCCACAGTAGGACCCATGCCTACGGTTGGGAGGCCGAGCAAGCTGTAGAAGATGCTCGAGAGGTGTGTTGTTTTTCCGTGACCCTTCAGTAGATGCTCAACATCCACATTGTAGCATGTTGCAGATTTGATTGGTGCTGATACGAAGGATATCATATTCACCTCTGGAGCGACCGAATCCAACAACCTGATAATAAAAGGTGTTGCACACTTTCACAAGGAAAAAAAGCGTCACATTATCACAACTCAGACGGTTCGTTCCTCATACTGGATGATGGGGACAGTTGTTCATTTGTGATCTTACAGGAGCACAAATGCGTACTTGACTCTTGCCGAAAGCTTGGAGAAGAAGGGTTTGATATAACCTACCTTCCGGTTCAGAAAAATGGTGTAGTCGACCTCAGCGAGCTCGAGGCGGCCATTCGACCCGATACCTCCCTGGTGACAATTATGGCCGTCAACAACGAGACCGGCGTGATCCAGCCAATGAAAGAAATTGGTGCCATTGTCCGCAGACATAGGGGTGTGTACTTCCACACGGACGCAGCCCAAGGTGTAGGAAAGATTCCCTTGGACGTGAACGAAATGGGCATCGACTTGATGAGCATTTCAGGACACAAGCTCTACGGGCCAAAGGGTGTTGGCGCGGCCTATGTAAGGAGACGGCCGCGTGCTAGGCTAGAGCCTATCTTCAGTGGAGGTGGCCAAGAGCGCGGATTGCGAAGTGGGACGCTACCAACTGCATTGGCCGTAGGACTTGGAGAAGCGGCTCTCATTGCACAGAAAGAGATGGCTGTAAGTGTCCGGTCTTGGTTATTGAAGTGATGAATCTTGCACCCATTCGATAAGAATGAGCCGGGTGATACCTGTGACGTTCCATGTCGCTCATCAGCTCGACAATGACTCATGTGCAGGGGTACTGAAATCACTTCCGCTGTTCGTTGGTCTGCCCGGCTGAGTGCTAATCAGAAGATTTAGAGAGATCATATCCGCGTCAAAGCACTATCAGACCGTTTGATCGAAGGTATCAATAAGAAGGTAGAATATGTTGTGCGCAATGGGGATGCAAATGGCTATCCTGGCTGCGTTAATTTGAGTTTTTCGTATGTCGAAGGTGAAAGTTTACTTATGGCACTTAAGGTCTGTGGGCATTTTCAGCAGTCATCTCGAGCGCTGACAGTTTAAATTTGACTTATAGGACATTGCTCTCTCTTCTGGGAGCGCTTGTACGTCGGCTTCTCTTGAGCCTTCGTACGTCCTACGTGCCCTTGGCAAGTAGAGATGCATACTTCGAACCTGCCGCTACTGACTGTTTTCGGTCACTCAGGTGCTGCTGAGGATATGGCCCATTCGTCACTACGATTTGGAATTGGGCGTTTCACAACAGAGGCTGAAGTCGACTTTGTCGTCAAACATATCATCAGGACGGTGGATAGACTTCGTGAAATGAGGTACGTCCTACTTTATCTTAATTGATTGTTTACCTACTCACGACCGTTTGACTCAGTCCACTATGGGAAATGGTACAGGAAGGCATTGATATCAACACCATTGATTGGTCACAGCACTAGGCTACACATACTCTGCCTTTCGTACTCCCCTTCATGACCTTTGTATCACTTAGTTTGACTAGTTGCTTCGATAACTACATTTGCTTAGAAACCTCTGGTCAACAATGCCTTTGGGAATCGGTCAGTTTCTAATGACGAAACACCATATAGTCCCAACAACAAAACACAATGCATCAAGCCCCAAGCTCGTGTAGCCGAGCCAGGAGCCTCAGTGGGACACTTGTGTGCTCGATTCAGGGGAGCGGATGGCCCAAACGCGTCAATCAAGGCACTTCTCAGGATCACGTAACGTGGTCCGTGCTCTCTAACCCAGCGTGAGTCGCACACATGGCGGAGCCTAATTTCGATCAACAACTCTTGTTCGCATACTACCATGTCCCGGCGCCTTTACCTTGGCAGTATGTTCCCCTTGGTTTCCTCGCTGTAGCTCCTTTCAATATCTCTGTCAACCATTAGGGCTTCCTTCTGATGCTCGAGCTGACGATGTTCAAAAGTTCTTTGACGGTTTTGGGCGCATTATTGACTGTCGCGTCATGACCGGTACGTCTATCCGCAATGGGCTTGTCTCTTGCCAACACGAGTCCATTAGGTTTTGGTTTTGTCGAATTCGAAAACGCTAAGGTGAATAATATACCCACCGTCCTATTTTATTACTGAAACTCGACCAGGACGCAGAGGATGCTGTTCACAACTTCAACGGCAAAAGCTTTATGGGCGCGAGGTGAGATGAAACACAACCAAATATTACTATTTCTGACATGTTATAAGTAGTATCGTAGTTGAATTTGCGAAGGAGAGCCGCCCTCGCCGCGAACCCTACGAGAATGACCGAGGCTATGGGTATGAAAGTAGGCTTCCTGGGAGAAATAGCTAACTTGTTTTTTTTTTTCTTCTAATTTTTTTTAGTCCTCGTGCTCGACGTCCTCCTGGTGTTCGTCTTATCGTCACCGGTGTCTCCCGTGATACAAGCTGGCAGGTATGATCGCTTCTTGGCTCAATGGCTTCTCCCGAACGCATCCACGGTCTTGGGCTCCGCATTGATAACCGGCTGGATAATTTCCCCCATGGATTCTTTGAGTCTCAGACATATTTGGACATGGTCTTCGATCGGGCTGAACCGCGAAAGTCATCTTGCAAATGGACCGAACCTAACAAATTTAACCATCATAGGACCTCAAAGATTTCGGTCGTGACGCCGGTAGCGTATCCTTCGCTGACATCGACCGCGACTTTCCTGGACAAGGGTAAGTTACCAAATTCCGCCAGCATATGTCATCACGAAAACGGTTTCAGAGTTCTCGAGTACCTTTCACGAGAGGACGCTGAACGCGCTGTAAAAGAACTTGATGGCAAGGAGCTCCGTGGGAGGCCCGTCCGTGTGGCCTTAGATGAATCTGTATGTGCCTTCTAATTTGATTTGTCCCGGCCAAAATGACCGAGATTCTCTAGCGGGGCGGCGGTCCTGATAACTATCGTCGTGATGACCGTCGCGAAGACCGCTATAGGGATGATCGCTACAGGGATGATAGGCACCGCAGGGACCGCTCCAGATCTCCTCCTCGCCGTGCCGAGTACGACGATCGTCGCCCACCCAGGTCTCCACCCCCCAGGAGGGAGGATTATGATAGAAGGCCTGCAGGGTACGATGATTACCGGCGAGGAGGTTATGATGACCGCAGAGCCTCTGATTATTATTATGACCGACGCAGGGATGACTACGACCGCCGTAGGGACGACCGCAGACGTGACGAGAAGGACGAACGCTATGACGAAAGGTCTTCGAGACATGCGAATGGTGATAGTGGTTGGTCTCGTTAAAGATTCTTTGGAACGGACGGCCGGGCCAATGCGGGTTTTAACCATGGTCGGCATCCGACGAATTGTTTTGCTTTTGAATCTTGGTCTCTCGATTATGGTGTTGTCGTTTACGCGGACCGTATACTTCTTTCATGGTCGATTGATTGGTCACCTCGAGACGGAGATATTCATGAGGAACGCAAGCAAGCCCAATGGTAACGCTGGTACACACTCGCATCCTTGAGGCCTGGGGATCTCGAACCATTGGAGCAATTATTGGTATGGTTAGAGGACGAGCTCGCAGAGATTGCAATCAACAATGCAATTACCCAACTGTTGTTGGCTTGTTCTGGTGTAGTTGGTAATAATGAAGGTAATTTGAATGCCCCTAGTTGTCATCCGTAGCAGATAAGTTGAGAACCGTCCTCGAACCCAGTCCAAGACAGATCATGACTGTCACGCTCAGGTTCCAAAGGGACAAAAGTCCCGTCACCCATCGCCATTAATATGGTAATGTTTGTTCCTATGTTGTAACCCAGGGCTTTGCGTACCTTGGCTCGTAGGTTTTTGAGTGTCATTGTTGGCAACACTCGTATGACAGTGGGTATCGTATTGTTGAGACAGTCTTGGAGCATGTCCAAACCGGGCGCTTCCAGACCTCGGTAAAGTTTGAGTTCTATTGTAGCCCAAAGTTAGTGGATAACAACGTCATCCTTTGGGCTGCTTACGAACCCAAGAGGCGGCTCTTTAGCGTGTCTGGTACAGCTTTTGATACTGCTTGATCAGGTTCACCGTATTCTATCAAGAATCAGTCAATCGTGGGGTTAAAGTCTGACTAAAATAAGAATGTGAACAGCAACTTACTAGCACATAGGTCCTGCCACCTGGGGTGTTCCTGGCGTTGCTCGTCCTCCGACACGGGACCATGGCTTGCGATATAGGAAAGGTAGTACAGTTCAGCATCGCGACGTTCTTTTGTCGAGATCTGGGTTCTTGAGGACCCACAAACGAGGATGAACGATTAATACACATACAACTGTCCCATCAAGAACTCTTAACGTCGCCAGACGTGCTATAACTAAGTGCCGAGCATTTTGTGGATAGTCTCAAACCAGTTTGGTTCAGGGAAGGAAATTAGCTCCAATGACGCATTTATCTCACCAGTCGTGATTGGGTTGCCAGTGAGTGCCAGGGACTCCAATGACGGAACCCAAGATGCAAGAGCGGAGATGTCGCTCCACGTCTTCAAGCGGTTAGAAGACAATGAAAGATGTTTAAGTTTTTCCAGCCCTTGCTGGGATGTCGGGTGTGGTATGGTTTCGATCTGGTTGTTAGCAAGTACGAGCCGCTGTAAACTGTGATGTGTCATACAGTTAGTGACATCAAGCCCATAAGGGAGGTGATAAATGACATACAATGGAAATTCCAATAAGGCAGCGCAGATATTTGGCCAGCCGCGGATTTGGTTGCTGTCCAGATTGACAGTTTGAATGGGCGCATTGAGCCTAAAGGAGCGATCGGGATTGGGGGAGATATCCGTGAGACGATTATACCCAGCTTCGAGATCTTCAAGTTTGGGCATTGCTGCGATGATCGTCTTAATATCCTGCCAATTCATTAACGTGTTGTTCAGCCTGATTTCAGCAAGTGAGTCGAAACAATTCATCATATCGTCAACCTTGACAGGCCGCTGGAACCGATTTCGACTGGGAGAAAGGATGTCGATCGAGAATGGTTCCAAACCCTTTGAATTCACTCACTTCAAATACAATCTCTCTAAGTATGGAAGCTCTCTAGCGATAGCCGCGACAGTGTCCCAGGAATGGATAAGACTTTTGGATAGATCTAAGCCCCGAATGTCTGACGCATGGATTTATGGACCTGTATCGATTACGCACTCGGTCACGACCTACTTGGACAGGTGCTTCTAATCGTGCCTGGAGGGTCGCCTCTTGCTACTAGCACCTCATCTAGACTGGCTTCGCGCAACGAAAGGAGGTTGGATAGCTTCTCTCTAATTTTGTCCAGGTTCACGGCTTCAACCTGAACTGCACCTCGAGAAGATCCTAAAATGACAAGCTCTTGTGAGCCAGAGCCGTGATGTGCTTCGACATATTTGGATTTCAGAGCCTCTAAAAACGACTGCCCATAGCAAATGGTCGCAGACGGCCGAAGGAATGAGCCTGCACCAGGTACCCTAAGTTGAAGACATCAGAAGTCTCCCGAAGCAGGTACAGACAAAGACCTCACAGACAAGAGAAATACTGTGTTCCATCTTTTGTCCCATCGTGCTTGCCGCGGGTTGGGTCATCCCATTCAATACCCAGCCAAACGCCAGGCGTGCCCTCGACAGGGCCATTGAACCTGACGGTACCGATCTGACCCATATAGCATATGCGCAGGCCTGGTTTCGTCATCGTGAAAGAGTTCAGTCAAGGAGGTAGAACGGTTCACGCTGCAGGACAAGGATTGAATTAGGGGATACGCGAGAAGCCCTAACCTTAAGAGGCGAACATCACGTGCTGAAGATGTTCGGCGCCTTCGAAACTGCTGCCGTGCTGCCCTGTCATTCCCGTGAGTAGGGGGGGTTGTCCAGGTGCTCGGAACTCTATATTCTTTCTCATGCTTACGACCACATTCTTGAGGCGTATGTCTCGAGGTGGCCTTCGTGCGACACAGAGGACCCAAGTCATTGCCCAGCATATGATATCTACCACCGCCCCGGAAGTGAGTTTTCATCCAGTTCATAGCGGTATTTGTCAATACCTACAGCTATCTATTCCTTTGCAAAGCCTACCGTCATTTTTGAGTCAAACCAGGGGCTCCGTACGTTCAAGCTTAACCGCCCCAGCAAGCTCAATGCGCTTGACGAACCGATGCTTACATTGCTCCGGCCAAAGATCGAGGTATCCCGAGGCCAGTCGTCATTCTCTATCGCAGTGCTGATGTGAAACACCAGGAATGGAGTGCTTCCGATCTTTGCGGTACGATAGTTGGGACTGGAACTGGGCGAGCTTTCTGTTGTGGGGGCGATGTCGCGAGTCAGCCGCTACTTTGCTAAAGCGGCTATTCGTGTCTTACTCATCTTCTTCATCTTAGGTGTGGTGCAAAACGCATCCAATCCTGAGACCCGGGCAAAGGCTATCGATTATTTCAAACGCGAGTGAGCTCCACCTTCATATATCCCTCTTCCTCTCAATAGCTTTATTGAGCGGTATCCGAGGTTTGAAATGGATTACATCTTGGCGGCGTTGAAAAAGCCGTATGTCGTTGTGATGGATGGAATTACCAGTGAGTATATTTAGACTATGACTCGGAAGTGACTCCTGACACGGATAGTGGGTGGAGGTGTGGGACTGGCAGCAAATGCCCCCTTTAGGATCGCAACGGAAAAGACCGTCTTTGCTATGCCTGAAACGAAAATTGGTTACTGTCCCGATGTAGGCGCAAGTTATTTCCTCTCGCGTTTGGATGGCGAGTTGGGCACCTATCTCGCATTAACCTCTGACTCTCTTCGAGGGCGTGCAGTGTTGTAGGTATCGTGTTTTGTTCTATTATCAGAACCCAAGTGATATTTCCCACCTGCAGTGAACTTGGCTGCGCGACACACTTCGTTCCATCAAGGAGAGTTCCAACGCTCATTGATCGGTTGTCAGCGCTCGAGAAACCTCATCCAACTATAATTGATCTTACAATTGAGGAACTATCCTCGGAGCGCCAACCGGAAGATCCGCCTACGCCATATACGGGCCCTACCCGGGTTGCTTTAGATTATGCCTTCCGACACAATAGCGTTGAAGATATCATGAAGGACCTTCAGATATTCGCCCAGCACAAGGACCCCTCCGTTAGAAAGTTTGCAATGGCCACTCTGGGTATGCTAGATTTGCGAAGTCCTACGAGCCTCAAAGTTGCTCTCAAAGCCATTAGAAAAGGGAAGAAGATGACACTGCTGCAAGCGCTCAATATGGAACTGAAAATAGCGACGGCTTTTTGCGTAGGTCCGAACCCCTGGCATCAGAATTTGTGTTAACTTGAGACCCGATAATTTAGAACGAGGCAACCCCCGATTTCATCACAGGTGTGAACGCAGTCATTAAGAACAAGAGACAAGATAAACCGGATTGGATACCGGCCGGTTTGACGGGGGTTACCGATGAGGTCGTTGACCGCTTTTTTGACCCGGCCTCACCTTATCTAGCATCGGCACCTGAATTAGCGGTTCCGAAATATCCAACTGAAGACGATGTTCTCGAGCCGTCTAGGTACGCCTTGCCCACAGAGGAGGAAATTGGTAGGGTGGTTATTGGTTCCCACGAGTCGGGCGGAGTTACGAGCCTTCGCTTGGATGAACTCGTGACAAGGTTTCAAAACTTGCGATCGGGCAAGTTGGGTGTCAAGGAAAAGGTGTTAGAGGTTGCGGAGCGCAGATGTGAATTGGAAGATAATGCTGATGGTAATGTAGTGTGGCTGAAATGGAAGCACCAGCCAACGCCCCCGTAATTCGTGAGAGTGACTGGCTTCGTTATACCCATTTCATCCTAGTCAACATGTTTGTTACTTATCGTGAGCGACAAAAGTGCTTGTGTCATTCTGCGCGGGTCCCCATGCCATTTCAAGGGAACACAGTGCCCCAATGTGATCAGATGTCAAGCCGGGCAGAGGAGGGCCTTGTTCCCCGGATGGTCGTATACGCAGACTCTAACAAGCTAAGGGGTACGTAGACCTCGCCGCGGTTCTAGATCCAGTGGTCGCGTACAGTCACAAATGGCGTATAGCAACTGAGATAAACAAAAGATCGTAGGGGAGGTGAACATGACGATTATTCCCTTCTGAGAAGCCGTGTTTCATGTTGAGTGGATATGTGTGTGATGGGCTGTTCCTGAATTGAGAAAATTGATCATGTCCATGACGGATGCCCAAGTAATGAGGGAGACGGTTTGAGGCGGCTAAAGGGGCAGCGACCCTATAAACGTAAAACAAAAATTTGAAAAGGTTTGGTAAAAGGAAGGTAGGAAGGAGGGAATATACGTACTTGCATGCGGCTCGGTCAAGTTGGGGGTCCGTTGTCAGGTCACGTACAGCCTTGCTGAAGGAAAAAAAAACACAACGGAAAGAGTGCTCAGTGCTTGTGATGATTGATTATGTTTGAGGAACGGCATCGGACAAACGAGTCCCAATAGCAATGCCCAGATCTGGCGGTTAGGGTGACATTGCAAGCCGACACAGCGCATTAGATAAGCGCATCTTGCGATCTGGATCTCTGTACATATTTCAATCACTCCTTCCTTTGCTCAACGATGATCGAGAACTATTCATATACTGACCTCTGACCCTGGCGGTTTGCGGCTCATCACAATACACTGGCTTGTGCGGGTCAACCTCCGGGCGGGAGCGGACCTGGACAGCATCCGTCAACCAGCTCATCTTCTACCGAACCACCACCCCCTTGACATTTATCCAGAGATGTAGCGTGCTCATATACTCGATGACAATGCTGATCAGTGGCGTGGTCCCATTTCATATAAAAGCAAACAGCTCAACCACAACACTCGATAATTTCAACCGTCGATTTTTTTTTTTACCGCTCGCCTCCTGCTTACAATGGTCCTCCTTCAGCTTCTTCTGACCCCACCGCATGCCGTCGGTGGTCTCTTCAGCCTCGTCCTCTCCCTATACAATTCCTACTTCCGCTCAGCCCCCCGCCGCGCCATTCTCGATCATCGTTCGCTCAGGGATTTTGATATTGACCCCCACACGGGTTTTTTCCCTCCTGCTCCTCTTCGCCGCCTACCCCACGCCTTCGATCGTTGGGAGAAAGCTTTGGCTACTGGCGTTGGACGCTTGAGTCTTGGCCAGGTCGAATCCGAGGAGGCTCAAGCAAAACGCGAATATGGCCGGAGATGGCGGGAAGACATTGACTCGGTGAGCAATACACTCCCTTTTTGGCGGCACTCTCTAAATAGCACTTCCACAGTGGCCATTGCTCCCTTTGCATGAACTTCAGTCCGATTTGCGTCTGTTACAGCGCGCACACTACGTATTATCATGGCTCGTTCATCTCTATGTCCACTCCATCCCCTTGGACCCAACACCACAGGAAGTTTTGGTTGTCCCTCGATCAATTTCCGTCCCTTTGGTGGAAGTTTCAAAAATTCTCCACATAGCCCCCGTTCTCACTTTTGCGGACACCGTTCTATGGAACTACGAGCTCATCAATCCCGATGAACCCTTATCAATAAACAACATCCGTTTCGTCCACTTGTTTTCCGGATCCGAAGATGAAGCCAATTTTTATCTAGCTTCGGCGAGGGCCGAGCTGTGCGGCATCGAGATGCTGCGCATTTTTGACGAATATAACCGCCTCCCCCCAGACGTCGGCGACTACGCCGCGGTCGGCAAGGTCGCACGGGATCTGACGCGTCTCTCGGGAATCATCGGCGACATTAATGAAGTCATCCAGTCCATCCGCCCAACATGTGACCCTCATGTGTTTTACTGGCAAATCCGTCCCTGGTTCAGCGGGAGTGGGAGCGATGGCCCTAAGTGGAAGTATGAGGGCGTGGACAACGACGACACTCTGCTGCGGAGCGGTCCTTCTGCTGGCCAGAGCAGTGTCATGCATGCCCTTGACATGTTCCTCGATGTGGACCACAAGATGGTGCATAATAGAGGTCACACCATCGCAGCCACTTCCACCGAAGCCAAGGATCGTCAGACTCAATTTATGGAAAAGATGCGCGAATACATGCCCGGGAAGCATCGGGAATATCTCGTTCACCTCTCATCCTCGTCTCGTTCGATTCGCGAGTTGGCGAAGGAGGAATCCATACTTCGTGAACCCTTTAACGCAGCCATTGCGGCGTTGCAAAAGCTTCGGACCGAGCATATCAAGATTGCTTGCCGCTATATTGTCACTATGGCTCATTCTCAATCTGCGATTGGCTGTCCTGTCGCTAGTATGTGGACAAAACTTCAAAAAAGTGGCGGTCCTAGGGAGGAAAATGCACTGGGTACAGGTGGAAACAAGGTCACCATCCTTCTGAAGCATGGGCGCGATGCGACCAAGCAGACTGCGCTTCCTGGAAGGGTCTGAATTGGTCATTGCATGGTCTCTGAAACGCTTCGACCTGGCGCCCAGGTACCACAGTCGATGTTCTTCGATCTCATCTTATTAATATTCATAATACCTTTGCAACATATGGTTAGGTTTAATAGGCATAACATTACTCCCTTAAATCTGTTGTTTTGGTTTCTCTTAATTCTATTGGCAGTAACTATAACCATATTTGTAGTCAAATGTTGTATGTAGTGATGTTGGAATGAATATAAATTCGTAATTGGTATTCATAAATTCCATTCTGACAAGACAACATAAAACGGAGGCGAATGAGTTGTCAAGCAAGTCACTCGATCACCTGAATTACTGGAAGGAGAACCGCCAGTCATGTGTCGTTCAGGGCGAACACGCTTTTGGGCAGTATACACTGAAAGGCACCAGTTCCCTTCTTGTGGCCGGCGGAGACTGTCCCAAAATCATTTTTGAACCTCGACCTGTCTCGACTTTTGAGCATCTTTGAACACCTTGCATCAACGAGCGCCTGTGGCGGGACATGGGTCCCTGGCAAGGAACACTGCCGATCTCACATATCTATCTTCACGTAATATGTTATTCGCACGAAAAACGCGTCCAGTCACACATGTGTTACGGCCATTATTGGCCTTGTCACGGGGACGACATTGCTCCGCCCTTCGCTCTCAGACATGTCCTTCCAACTAACAACGGGTAGCTGTCCGCAACTACAGTTTTCTGAATATGACGAGGAATCCTACGCCAGAGAACACGTCATGCAGTTTCTGTCAGTTAAGAAAGTAGGTGTCGGGAACAGCGATCGTTATCGTCTCATTATATCGGACGGCGTTCACTTCATCCAAGCCATGTTGGCAACGCAATGCAACTTCTTGGTAGAAAGTGATGAAATTAGACGATACACGGTGGCTGTGATTGAGAAGGCGACGTGCAATATTGTGCAGGACAAACGGTTCTTTCTTTTTCTCTTTCTCTTGGCATATTTTGGCTAATGAGTTGGTAGACTGGTTATCCTGCTCAGCGTGCGTGTTCTTGGGAACCCCGACGAAAAGATAGGTGATCCCAAGGCGCTCGTCGATCCGAATGCCAATAATAACGCAGAGAATACATCGGCCGCGAGCACTTCCGTCCCAGTAGCCCAACATACTGCCCCGCAGCAGCAACCACAGCCGCAGGCTACAAATCAGATCAACAAGAACAGCTCTCGCTCATCTTCCATCTTTCCCATCGAAGGTCTAAGTCCGTACCAAAACAACTGGACCATCAAAGCTCGAGTCACTCACAAGAGTGAGATCAAAACTTGGTCCAATGCCCGAGGCGAGGGCAAGCTATTCAACGTTACGCTCATGGATGACACTGGTGAAATCAAAGCCACTGCTTTCAACACCGTTGTAGATGAACTATACTCGAGGTTGGAGGAAACCAAGGTCTACTACCTCTCCAAAGCTCGTGTCAATTTCGCCAAAAAAAAGTTTTCCAATATATCAAATGACTATGAATTGACGCTCGAGAAGAATACCCAGATTGAGGAGGTAAATCATTCTTGTTTTTTTGGATGCCTCACAATTACTAACCGGTTGCCTAGTGCCATGAATCCACAGGTCTCCCCCAATACAAATTTAATTTCGTCCCTCTTGTTGAGCTAGAGACCTTGGGCAAGGATGCTATCTGTGGTATAATAACTAATTTTAGATGTTCTTTACATCTCTGACGAGCCATTCTAGACGTGATCGGTGTTGTGAAAGAGATAGGGCCTATTGCAGAAATCACGACGAGGCAAACGAACCGAGTTGTACGCGATCCGAGTCTACTAGTTTTGTCCTTGGCGCTAACAGTGGAGCAGATCCCGAAACGAGAACTTACATTAGTTGACAAAACGGGATGTTCAGTGCAGTTAACATTATGGGGCAGGCAAGCGGAGTCATTCAGTGCCGACCAGAGCGCCATTATAGCTTTCAAAGGTGTCAAAGTCGGGGATTTCGGAGGTGAGTGTTATAGTGTTCCAACATCTGCCATCTCTCATAGCTTTAGGTGTATCACTGTCCATGACGACGTCGAGTCAGATGCAAATCGATCCACCGATCGAACAATGCTTCGCTCTGCGTGGTTGGTATGACTCTCAAGGCGCGGATATGTCATTTCAATCCAAAACGATTATTGGCGGCGGCAGCGGTGCTGTGATTGCCTTCAACAGAGCAGAAGCCCGAAGTCTGAACGAAATTAAAGAGTCCGAGTTGGGAATGAGGGACAAACCCGACTTCTTTTCGACCCGGGCGACCATTGTGCACATTAAAGGAGAGAACGTAGCCTATCCCGCTTGCACTGGTCCAAACTGCAGCAAAAAGATGACCATGGCAGGAGACAACTGGGTATGCGACAAGTGCGGCAACAAGGCCGATGCGCCAGAGTACCGGCAAGTCTAGTAGTACATTCCTGTTTTCCTCTTCTGAAATTCATGTTAATGGCACAGGTATATTATTTCTATGGCTGTTGCCGACTGGTCTGGCCAGGCATGGCTGCAGGCGTTCAATGATGCGGGTGTAACGATTTTCGGGATGACTGCAAATCAACTGAACGAGATCCAAGTGCGTCTTGTGTCTTCATCAGGTTCATTTTAGCCTTGATCTGAATGCTCCATCCAGATGCAAGACATAAGCAAATATAATGCCATCATCCACAGGGCCAATTGCCGCACATACAACTTCTCTTGCCGTGCTAAAAAGGACTCATTCGATGTATGTTGTGCCACTTGCGAAGAATCTCGACGCTGATAAACTCCTTAGGATCGAGTACGAGTACGCTATGGGATCTCGCGAATAGAACCGATCAACTACCGGGAAGAGGCCAGCTGCCTGCTCGAGCTCCTTCGCAGCCCCTGGGCCCAGTAGCCTTTCAAACCCTATTGTTCAACCTTTGTACTTGGCCTCTTTACTTGCTCATTTACCTACTTGTGTACTATCATAAACTCCTTGTTGATTGTCAGGGTCCCCGGCCCGGTCTGTGCGAGTGTTCTATTTCGGGACGCGTCAAGACTGCTTCTTTCGTTGACAACGCTTTTTGTGTCGTCTTCAACAGCGCGGAGCACCATCGACCGACCCTCTCTGCGGCAGTCTCATTGCCTATACGATCTTGAACAAGTGCTGCGCGACTAACAGCGGCACTGTTCTGCATATATATTATTCCGCAACTCGCCGTCTTAGTCCGTTCCCGCTATGCCCATCTCTACATCATCACGAAGCTCTGCAGCATATACAGCCTCAATCATGAACGCTACGCCTTCCCGACCAAAATTTCCCCGAGCCATGAGCCCCTCTTCAACAAGTAGTTACTGTCCAACAATCACGGCTGCTGGGCAGCTTGTGAAGATGAACATCGTGACGCGTATTGCTATCGAAGGAAAAGCAAAACAGGGACAGGATGGGGTATCAATCAGGATGTATATGAAGGTATGTATCAGGGTGTCATAGAGTCATCCCAGCTAAATAGGCGTCCTTGATAGCTCTCTATCCCAGTTGATTCAGTCACACCGGGATCAACTGTCGCATTATTTCCTGGTAAGGCTGTCTGCGACCTGCTTACTTGAACCTGCTTGGCCTGACGGTAACCGCACTAGAGGAAAATATCAAAATACTAACATCTCAGATTCATCCGTTGGATAGCAATTCGGTGCCCTACAACTTCTCATCTACCGTTTCGCCGTTGTTGCACAATGCAGCCCGGGTCCTCAACTTGCCGGCGCGTTCAACTGTATCCTTCAACCCGGCGTCCCAGCTTGGTTCAACTCTGAACACTGCATCGTCATCTACTGCTTCGACGAGCCGACTTCGGGAGTCTGACGCTGCTCCAACCGTTCCTCCCGTCGATCCTCAATACACGGGACAGATACTAGTTAGCGGTTACCATATTGCATACGTCCTACCCAAGCACTTTTCTAGTCATGAAAGTGAAGCAGAGCATTCAAGTTATTCGAACCGACACAGACGGCGTCCGTCGGTCACTGAGCGCAACCATGCACATTTTATGGCTGCCGTGGATATGTGGGTTCCGTATCTTATGCAACCCCCTCGTTTCCCATATCTCGTAAGTTATTTCTGCATATTCTGCACATTCCCAACTATATCATCATTTGATACATTTGTATGTATAGCTTTCAATTCCAACCCCCCGCTGCCTCCATAACAACATCAAGCTTCGGATATTTTCTCCTTCAAACACGACATCGTCATTTGCATCACTATCATCGCTGGAAGACGATGCTAATACATGGGATCTCACCTCAGATCCACATGTGACACGTACCACTTCCACCCGACTCTCGCGTTCCAGCTCCCATAACCACCTTGCCGATGACGAATCTAGCGATTCGTCGACTGCCGGGTTCTCCGATGGTTTTGGAATTCAAGGAACCTTCCCGAGTACAGACTGTATTCGTGTGCGGTGGGCGAAGCCAATGAAGTCCTTCGATATAGCTGGAACCGCAGGTGACATCAGACGAAGGGTCGGTGTCAAAGATGTCAAAAGTGATATGGTGTGCTCAATTCGAGGGAGGCAGAAGATCAATGACGAAGGACCCGAGGGAATTATAATGGATGTTGAGTACAAGGCATCTTGCAAAGGTATCTGGTTCCCAGGAGTGGCTACATTACTTGGCATGGATGTGGGGTTGGTAGCCAAGAACTCTGAGGTTTCCTGGGTTGAAGGTTCCTTATCTGAGTGGGATGTCGTTGGTGGAGTTGGCTATACAGGCTTTAATGTCACTGGTACAGGACGGCCAAACCTCAGTCTCTCATCGCGAACGTCTTCTATGGAATTATCCCCGCAAATCGTCATATCATCGTCGGCAGAGAACCACAAACCCTTGCAGTCAGATGGGAGAAATAGATGTAATTCATCCTCTTCTACGTCATCATTGCTCAGGGCTCCTCTACCCTCTCAACATGTCCCCGAGTACTCCTTCGAAAGTTCCAATGATCCGACGGCTTCAACCTCATCTAATCTTGGAACTCTATCTTCGGTTTCATTGTCTCAATCCAGTGCTACCGTGTCCCCGCAAGCTCCTTTGACCTTGCATCTCAATATGAACGAATTCCTTCCCCCAGCTAAAAGCCCATTCACATTCACTATCACCGGTACAATTCTTGTGACCCCTCGTCCCTCCCTCCCTCGGGCTAACGGCTTCCACGATGCTCGCTTTTCAACTTTCACGGACCATGATGAAACTACCGAACCAATAACCTTACCTAAATTCACGGTGTTGGCGGCAGACGCAGAAACGACGAATATCATAGTTCGTAACGAAGTTGATCGATTCGCAGCGACTGTTGAGGTATACAATCCATCGGGCGACATTCACAGAGATCCACAAGCACGGAAGACAGTTCTCCAAAAGGGTGGTTGCACCCGGTGCGGAGAAGACGGCGGCAGGATCGCACTCAAGCTCATTAGCAGTCCGCATGAGGCCAAGTCCCCTGGTCGTCCTCAAACCCTGAACGACGCCTCAAAACTGCGCATACCGTACAACACCTCCCGGTCACTGAATACGAATCACCAAATACGGGATGGCCCTCCCTTAATTCCTTCAGTCATGGCAACTGTGACACCACTCCTCTCTTGCCATCGTCCATTGCCCGATGCCTACGCTGTCAGGGTACACCTGAATGCACCTGTCAATAGTGAGACAGATTGGTTGGAATTTGGGCTAGCCCGACTCGGCCCGAGTTCCTCACGTACACTATTACCTGAAGGCGGTGAAACACACTCTCCAAATGTCCATATTGCAGGTGCGAGTGTCGATGGCGTACCCGTCCGGTGTGAAACCACCAACAGTGGACAACATCGAGCTAATGGCGAGGCCCGTCATAGCACTTCATATGAGATAATCAACGGCAAAGAATGGACAAATTGGGTAAAAATTTATATTGGCCCTTCTAGCGGAGAAAAAGTTGTCATCGATTATGTTGTGAAAACCCAGGTTGTTAACTCGTCTTGGTTTTCGAGCTGGAACAGCCAGAAATGTCTGGCGATATTACTCCCAACATTTACCCTGCCTGTAGGAAGGTTTGAAGTCAGACTCGAGGATCTGGCAGGTGAGTTCAAGCCAAGCGCTGAACCATCTGATTCGACTCAATGACACATGGCTTTCAGGATTTACGTGCCTCCCAATAAATTCAAGCCTCGCGCACCAACATCGGAGACGTGGCGGCTGCAGCCTTTTCCACTTCTCTCAGGAAGAATTCTTCACCCCACAGCTTACCCTCGGTTTGAGGTCAGCGAAGTCGGCAAGCTTCCCGCTGTGGCTGTGGGTAATAACTGTGCTGTTGTGTTGCTCTGTCTTCGTCTTCGCAGTGCTATTCCAGCGCCTGACCCAAGAGGTCCTGCAAGTACAAAGTTACCTCAAGGGGAATGAACCCTATCTCAACACCACTCCAATCGAGTACCTAGACCCGGTCACTGTAACTGCTACGTTTATCAGCACAGTGACAGCTGACCTACCACATAATTCTTGGTGGTTTATGCACCAGCCTCCACCCCTTACCCAGCAAGAAGCCTCGACTTCGGCTATATCCCATATCTCCACCTCGCCCTCGATATCTCCGCAACCACCAATGACAGATACAACAATTCCAGCCTCAGCAACCCCAACCTCGTCACAAGACCTGCTTGCTGAGAGCGTCTTCCACTCGTTTTGGGAGAAATTAAGCCTCGCGCCAATTCAAGACTTTCTAGGATTTGTATCTTTACCTGGTTTTGGATCCGCAGCCGGACTTAGGAGATTGGTCAAGTATATTGCATCACTAGAAAAAGCATGGCAGATCCTCTGGTAGTATGTCTGTTTAGTTACCCCTGGCTACCCTGTAGAATACTGTTACTATGTTATTATGCTTCAGTTATTTTATGTGATATATAATTTGAAGCCCTTAGCGCAAGTTGTGCTGGTCGTTGACTTGCCCTGCCAACAGGGGCCGGCACATACCCTGAATTTTGAGGCTTCGAGGATGACGACAGGCCAGCGATGAATTTGGGCCGAATGCCCCCCACCCTGAGGTCAGTGCAAGCCTGGATCTCCTTTCACGAGATTGTGCTCTATTGTCAAGAATTGTACATTTCGATGTCTCAGAGCATGTATCGGAGTCCATTCTGTTGTCTTAGATAACGTTATTGTCTCATAGGCAGTATATATGTAGGATGATTTGTATGTAGCCGCTAAGGCTCCTCTATCATCCCTTCCATCATGTAGCTTGCGTGCGCTATCGGCACCTGTCCACTGCCCATATATTTTTATGCTGCGACATCTATATATTCTCTGCCACTATTGTATAGCGATTACTACAACCTGTATATTCGAACATCTGAAAGCGGCCATGTACCGAATTTCTCGCAGTAGAGACAAGCAACATTCGACAAGCTGCCGTTTAATTTATTCTGAATTGTTAAACAAAATAATAATCCAATTATGGTCTTACTCCACCGCCCCCATGCCCTGGCTGCTCTGTTCCCTGCCCTAATTGCAAGGGTCACTATGGCCGTACACTAAATACGAGAGATGATACTCTACGGGTATTTATACTAGTTTGATGGAGAAAATAGGTGCAAATGAAAAATGCGGCCGACTGGTCGGTTCATAGGCTCGGCACGGCGTCGTCGGAAAACTCACATATCCATGTTAAACGACAATATCTCCCTATGAAACACTGAAAGGCAGCGTAATACAGGTAAATGGCAAGACACCTTGCGTGCTTCGATAAGCTGTGTTTTGTGCGTAATCTTGCCACTAGCAGGGTACACGTCGTCTCTTGGTAGGGCGACCGAGTATAGCAAGGTTGTGCTAACAATAAGGAGCACACTTTGCTATACAGTACCGGACGGGTACTAGCGACGAGTACCATACAGGTCACTAGCAAAAAGAGCTTACATAACAAGTTGAAAATTGGCCAATATCCCATTCGCATATAAATGCACCTCCAAGCATTGTTGTGCCCCACGCGCAAGGGTTTGGCTGGGCTCCGCTCTTGTGCTACACCTTCCAGGATCTTTTCCTCATCGTCAATGGCAGCGCACGCCGAGTCCGACTGGAAACGTGTTGTGCCTACCGATGCCGCCGTTCCTCCTTATCTTGTATTCACGAAATCCATCGATAAGTCACCAAGAGACGAGAGAGAATATCGTATTATTCGGCTGGAAAATGGGCTGAAGGCGACTCTTGTGCATGACCCCGAAACCGATAAAGCTGCGGCGAGCCTCGATGTCACTGTTGGACATCTTTCGGATCCTGTAATCTTTTCTTCCGAATGGTTTCGACCAGTTCTCATGGCTGTAATTAGCTAGACATGCCTGGACTCGCTCATTTTTGCGAACATCTCTTGTTTATGGTAAGCATTTGTCTTTGGACCCGTTGTCCTCTGTGTGATGGTCTTGTAGGGAACCGAACAGTTTCCTCGTGAAAATGAATATGCAGAGGTGCGTAATTCGTGCGCCTGGCTACGGATGAAGCACCTTAAAATCGACTTAAGTATCTTGCAAAACATAATGGAGCATCCAATGCGTACACCTCGACTACAAACACGAACTACTACTTCAATGTTGCAACATCAGCGCTGACTGGAGCCCTCGAGCGTTTCTCTGGGTTTTTTCATTCACCACTATTCGCGCCTTCATGCACTGCCCGAGAACTGAACGCTGTTGACTCAGAAAATAAGAAAAATCACCAATCTGACCTTTGGCGTGTTTTCCAACTCAACAAACACCTGAGCATGCCCGGACATGTCTGGAGCAAGTTTGGAACTGGTAACCGTGATAGCCTGTCGAAGGCTGCGAGAGAGCTCAAGTCAAAGGGAGGTTCGACAAACAGTAACGATCCGACCCGATCGCGGGAAGCTGGCGTCTTGCCCTCCCCCGTCTCATCCCGTTTCCCCTCACCAGCGCCATCCGAAACTGAGGCAGACGGAGGGGCCGTTGGACGTGAAATACGCCAAAGGCTCATCAAATGGTGGGCAGAAGAATACTGCGCGAGTCGTATGAATCTGTGCATTATTGGAAAAGGTTCATGAATCAGCCATCAACCACTACTTGCTCGGCTGATTGGGTATCAGAGTCATTGGACGAGCTCGCCAACCTAGCATCTAGATTGTTTTCTCCAACACCTAATCGTGACAAAGAACTTCCACCGATATTTGCTCAACATCCATTCGGACCAGACGAAAAAGGGGTGCGTATCTTGCGCGGGGTTGCGTTACAAAACTGAACATGCTACAGACTTTGGTGTCTGTACAAACGATCATGGACATCTATGCCCTTGAAATATCTTTTCCCCTAGAGTATCAACCACCATTCTGGCGCCACAAACCGGACAAGTTTATCTCGCACTTTGTTGGACACGAAGGTCCAGGGTCATTGCACTCCTATTTAAAACGCAAGGGATGGATAACCTCGCTTAGTTCTGGGCCTCAACACCTGGCCAGAACCTTCGCCATGTTTAAGCTCACTGTTTACCTCACGGAAAAAGGATTCAGTGCGTAACTCGACAAAACTGTCATGTCGCACAAAATAACCCTGAGCCAAGGAAATTATCGCTCTGTCATTTTGGCTGCATTCAAGTATCTCGCTCTGCTCAGGTCTTCTCAGTTTCAAACTTTTCATCAGAGCGAAATAGCAATGATTTCGTCCATCCAGTTCCAGTTCTCAGAAAAGAAACAAGCGGATAAATATGCAACTTGGATATCCGAGCACATGAGCTGGCCTCTCCCCCCAAACTATTTGCTCAGCGGTCCACAGGTTACTTGGGATTGGGACACCAGCAGTTCTGCTGGTGGGGGAGAATCCAAAATTCGCCAATATTTGGATTATTTTCGGATGGAGGAATGCCGGATTGTGTTAATGGCGAAAGGAGATCGACATAATGAGATTCGTCATGACTTAAAATGGGAGAAAGAGCCATGGTACGGAACGGAGTATCATGTTGAACGTTTTGACAAAGACTTCATTGGACAAGTAAACCTATCCCTGAGGCCCATAGTGATGCTACCATGCTGATCATAACATTCGTAGGCACAAGAAAGTAGTGATATTCCGGACCTGTTCCTCCCGGAGCCCAACGCCTTTATACCAACAAACCTGGATGTTGACAAGCGTCAAGTTTTAAAGGTACTCATTTTCTGCTTCTAACGCTTTCTGTGGCCACGAATTCCTTGCAGCCGGTTATGCGACCTCACCTAATTCGGCAAACACCCTTGACTACACTTTGGCACAAGAAAGATGACAGATTCTGGGTTCCAAAGTCTCACGTCATGATTAACATCCTGAGGTAAGCTAGGATAACCAGCCATCTCTTCAAAATCTCTCATCATTCTTTTTCAGTCGTGCAAGTAACGCCTCACCACGGGCATCTGTTTTGAATAAGTCCGTCCTCAAGGATTAGAAAAGTCATTTCTTCTCTAACGCTGCTGCACTTAGGCTCTTTGTTGATCTCATCGATGATGCTCTGAGAGAATCCGCTTATGATGCTGATTTAGCCGGCCTAACATTTCGCTTTACCGCAATGTCAACCGGTTTGGTTATATCGACCCATGGATATAATGACAAGATGCTAGGATTCGTACAAGACATTTTACGGAAGGCCAAAGGACTCAAGGCTAACCCCGAGCGTTTGGCAGTGATGAAAGAACAGGTAGCAACTCCCCGTCTAATTACTAACATTGATTTTGATTCATATCCCTTGGCATAGATGAAAAGAGAATGGTACAATTTTTTCTTCGGCTCGCCCCATTCAATATCAGATTACTTCTGCCGCTACCTCCTGACAGACGGGCAGTGGACGATCGAGGAGAAGCTGAAGGAACTTCCCTGTGAGTGTGGCGAGAAGGGGAAGTACCGGTGTTGACATATTTTTGCCCTCACGTTAGCCATTACTGCAGAAGAGGTTGACCGGCACGCAAAAGAACTCTTTTCGGCGGCGCATCTTCGGACCCTGGTTTCTGGGAATGTCCGCAAAGACGTGAGTGCCGGGTCATCTCATGACCAGTTTTAGATTCACCTTTGTTTGCAGGAGGCACTTAGGATAGCGGATATAGCAGAGCAAGGCCTCCGAAAGACTGACCTATCGCAAGCAGAACTAAATGATCGAGCCCTGGTTCCTCCCTCAGGTATGCTGAGAATACTTCTAGCCGTGAAATTCTGACACCATCGTAGCTTCAAACTACATCTGGTCCCTTCCTTTACCCAACCCAAACGAAGCCAATTCGACGTTGACCTACTACCTCCACTACGGACCCGTAGCTGATGAGCGCCTTCGTGTCATAGCTGCCCTACTTACACAGATATTGCGCGAACCAGCGTTCAACATTCTCCGAACAAAGGAGCAGCTTGGCTATATTGTCTTCTGCTCTTTATGGCCCTTATCTGGAGACAGCGAGCGAGGACTCAGGATTTTGGTGCAAAGCGAAAGATGCCTGGGTATCTGGAACAGCGTGTCGAGGCATTTTTGGACAGCATGAGGTCAAGGCTTGAAGAACTGACCAATGAAGAATTTGAAGAACACAAAGTGGGACTGAGAAAGAAGTGGTTGGAGGCCGACAAAAATCTTGCTGAAGAAACTACTCGATTCTGGAAACATGTCAGCTCTGGTCACTGGGACTTTTTGAGAGGTATGCCATTTCCCTATGTCGCTATTCGTGATGGGACTCAGCCTTTCTAGACGTCAACGATGCAAATCGGCTGACCTCTATTACCAAGGACGACGTCCTGCAACTCTTCCGTTCTCACGTTGATCCCCTATCGCCAACCCGTTCCAAGGTCTCTGTCCATATGGTATCGCGTAAACCACGCGTAAGGAGGGTCAGTGAAGCTGCCTCGCAGGCATTCGAGGGTCGACTGCAGTCGGTCGGGGTCGATACTGCCGGAATAAACTGGAGGGAATCACTGCCCAACGGCCTTCCAAGTCTCACAGAATTTACTCAATTTTGGAGAAGTGCACTGGCCGGACGGGAAGATGTTGACGGTCTTCTTGCCAATATATCTCATCTCATTTCAGAACATCCCGTTGAAGGGGAAGACATTAACCCTACACTGCCCCACGCAATTTATATCCAGGATGCCAGTGTGTTTAGAGGCGGACTAGAGACTTCCGTTGACCCTGGTCCCATGGCCCAATGGGGCGACCTCCCAACTCCCAGATTTTGAATACTACAGATATAGATAACCTAAAGCTTCTGGTTCATCTTGTATTTGATTGTAGTCCCGTATGATTGATTACAGGTTGCAAGGGGAAAATATGAATGAACAAAGAGCGATTGACAGCATAACACGATAATTACACAGCACATTGGCAAATTAGCCCTATCAGAAAGTGCTACTCATAAGCTAACCGTAACAACCACCGCAGCATTAGGATAACAGCTGGCAGGTGGAAGGAGGCCTTTACTTCCTGCGGCTCACTTGGTTAGGAGGCACAAAGTCCTTTGCTCGTCGGAAAAGAAGCACGTGCGGTTCCGGGGCTATAGATACGTTAAAGTGGCCTGCAACTGGATCCCGTGAGAGCGCACTGACCATGGACCTCATAATGCTCCCAGCCGAGGCTCTGAGTGATGCCGATGCCTCGCCATTCGTGTTCCTCCAGCAGTCGCAATGTTCCAGAATCGTCAGGACTAAAATATTGCTTTGGTACCATCTTTAACTAGCTGCTTAGGTAGAATAACGTGACGATATTCGTAATGATCATCTGAGTAGCGGTCAGAGTAGTGAATTCTGGCTTATCATGAGTTGGGAACGCAAAGGAAGAAAGTCGAGGAGGTTCACTTCTCAATATACTCTTCGAGCTTTCGAGCAGCCTCCTTTTGCGCTGCGAGGGCTGCCTGATTTGTAGCCATTAGTTCAAGGTCAATGGTATGCAAGTGAACAAATGTGGATGGGGAATCGTAGTTGTGAATATTACGATCTTGATTGCTCGCGCCAATTCGGGGCGTTGGGCGTGACCCGGTCTGGTCACGCACTGTGATGTCACGCGTCAAGCTATTTGGATCATCAACGCGTCAATTCAATGTATCGTCTGGTTAGTATGCAGTCTCGGAGGACCTACGACAACGTTGATACGTACCATTTCGCTCATGAATACGACTATTTGGAATGCGTTTATGCTCACCCAAACTCCGGCAACGACATGCAGGCCTTGCGGTCCCGAGAAATTGACGACTTCGATGACTATCTGAATCAGCTAGGTGAGTATATGCTATTCTTGAAAGCATGGAGATACTCAAGTTAATCAGCAACGTCCTCGCCTTCACCTCCAGAACACTCCGGAGGGTGGCTTGCAGGTAATTCAGCACCGGGTCGTCAATGGACAAGCTTCGGACTTTATACCGACGGCTTGCATTATCATGAGAAGACTCCGCCAAGACCTGAGCTATCGTCCGCAGCTCTCTATAATCAGATACCATCACGGGAACAAATTCCCAACCCCACGACATTAGTGCATTGTAATGACAACCAAGTCCACCCGAGCGCTCGTATGTGGTCTTCCAAATGGTATAGAGAATTCGCTCCATCCACCACAGAGTTTACGGACCGCCAACAAGCTGGCCAGTGTTTTATTGAAAACGCGGGCTACCAGAACCATACTTTGGCTGTTCAACAGGACGTTAGCACCCCACGAAAAATCTCGAATTCGGTGCCTGGCATCCGCTTACGCCCCGTGTCCGAACTACGTTTGTCCTTCGCTTTCGTTGCACTCCCAAATCTGCCGATTCAATCATAAAAAGCCGATATGTACCGCAGCATTTTTCAATTTCCGACTTTCAACGCTATGCAGTCGAGTTGTCTGGATCACGTAGGCTCTGGATTTGCTCCTGGTCGTCCGCAGATGAGCTCACTACCTACAGATTGCCGCCTCTGACTGTAATCTGGTAAGCATGGTGGTATGTCCGACTCGAATAGGACTGAATTTTCCTGGCCTAGGTTGTTAGCGGCAAGCATATCTTAAATTATCTCAACCTTCGCTCAAATACCTCACCTCCTATCCTAGCCCCCACAGGAAGTGGCAAAACTGTTTTGTTTGAATTAGCAATTGTCGCTTTATTAACTAAGGATAACACTACCCGCTCGAAGATCGTGTACATGGCACCTACCAAGGTCACCCGCGGCAAGCTTCATGTGTTATCCAAGTTGAATGCGCTTCAGTCTCTTTGTTCAGAAAAAGCTCGTGATTGGACCAAGAAATTCGACCCACTAGGCATCAAAAGTAGGTGATTAACATATCCATTAGGACTAGCTTAATACCGCAACAGCCTGCGAGTTTACGGGTGATACCGTGCACTTCGGCCGGAGTGCTTGGGGAGACGCAGGGAAATGTTCCATCATGTACTTTTCCCATAACATGTATTATCATTCCAGACCACTAATGGCTTCTCACAGAATTACTACGGTTATACCCTTCAAGCTTCTTACCGCTTCCTGCTTTCTCACTCCTTTTCCTCAGGCAGAGAAGTGGGACAGCCTTACCAGACACTGGTAGACGTCATGCCTGTCGGGTAAATGTATTTGCTCACCCAATGCCACAGGAGCGATCATGAGGACATTTTATCGCAAATAAAGCTATTCCTTGTGGACGAAGTAGGACTGTCAATCTTTTCCTATACCATCTCACATAGCTATGGGTATAGGTGCATATTCTGAACGAAAACCGGGGGAGCACACTCGAGGTTGTGATATCACGAATGAAGACTCGTGGTGGATGTGTTAGGTTCATCCTGGTATCTGCGACGATACCAAATATCATAGATATAGCGAATTGGATCAACAGTAGTAGTATAGCTACTTCATCTTGCAAAGTACTCGAGGTTTGTGGTTGGCTTCTCTTCATGGGAGTCTCGCTGAATTCAAAAACATAGTTTGGGGAAGAATACCGACCCTGCAAACTCAATCGTCTAGTGATTGGCGTTCCTCGTTCAAGCAAACAAAATGAATTCCAATATGCAATGACTTTGGATAATCGGCTGTTTTCGATCCTCCAACAGCATTCGGTTCTCAAACCAATCTTAATATTTTGTCCCACTCGGAAGGGTGCGTTGTATGATGTGCGATGCCGGACTCCCTAACACCTAGTTTAGGTACGCTTACCTCTGCAACAACCCTTGTCAAGGCGTATGAGGAGGCAGGACGAAAAAGGGAGAGGTTGCCCTGGTTGAAGCCCCCAAGGTACCTACATCCCTACGTTGTTCACCTCCTCATCCCTATTACGGCGTTGCTCAGGTTTGAATATCGATTTCACGATAAGCGCCTAGAAGGTGCAATAAAGTCTCCAGTATTTTAACGTCCTCTGAGCTTTATCTCTTAGAATTTGGTGCATGCGGGATCGGGGTCCACCATGCTGGCCTTTTGATGGATGACCGTCGAATGGTGGAGGATTTATTCCTGAATCGTACTCTGCGTGTCCTAATTGCAACGACCGTAAGCCACCCAAGTTGGCCTGCCTTTTTTGCGACTCACCCTTTCCAGACCCTGTCGGTCGGTGTCAACCTCCGTAAGTTGCAGACATTCCTTCAGATTTTTTTTAATTGTACCCAAAGCTGCCCACACTGTTATCATCCGAGGTGTCAAACTGTTCCAAAATAATACAAACATCGAATACACGGACCTTGATATCATGCAAATGATAGGCCGCGCCGTCCGTCATCCGGCTTGTCTTTTTTTTTTTCGCGATTACTGAGGACTCAGTAGGGCCGACCTCAATTTGGTACTTCCCCTTTGATTCCTGGCCTTTTGGGGTCGTTGAATAGTGCAGATAAGGACGGTCTGGCGATCATTTTGTGTGAACCACAGCTAGTAAGTAAATACCAGGCGTTGACACAAGGGAAAACTATTCTAGAAAGCTCGCTGCATCGCAACCTGTCTGAACATTTGAATTCTGAAATTGCCTTGGGAACTATCACAAGCACACGGTCGGCCAAAGACTGGCTACGCGGTTCTTTCCTCTATCAAAGGATGAAACAGAACCCTGATCACTACGCGTTACAACAAGAGGCTGGGAAAAGCTGGAACGAGAAACTGGATGACGTCGTGCTTCAAAATATCAATAAATTAGAAGCTACCAACCTCGTTCAGCGCGTCCAAGATGAGGACTTAAATCGCGACAACCTAGAATCAACCGATTATGGAGATATCATGAGCAAGGTAATGCCCTAGTACGACATTGTTACAGGTACACTTAGGCTAATCGATACACCTCAGTTTTATATTCGACAGTCAACGGTTCGTACAAACAATTCTCCGATTCTCCAGACTGACAGCCTGGCAAAGATGGCAAGTATTCTGAACTTAGCAAAAAAGCCTAGCCTTCGAGAAATAGTGAGTTTTCCCCCTAGAGCGCGCTCTGGGGGTTCTCACATACGGCCCAACAGCTCGAAGTAATTGCCTCTGCTGAAGAGTATGGTTTCTCAGGATAAAAGACTCGTTTTAACCCTTATTATATGCCCTTAGGTTTTCGGGCTTAAAATTAAGGTCCTCCGAAAAACCTGTAGATATTCATTTGATAAATTCTGGTCTTTGATAGACTGATGCCACATAGGTATACAATGAACTCCGTGGTCACAACGATATTCGATTTACAATGAAAAAATTGGAGGGAACTGCGGATAAGGTGTTCCTTCTTATACAGGTATCCTCTATGCATGTTTTCTCGGTCCAAGAAGTTCACCCGTCTCAAGGCAGTTCTCGGAAACATTCCTCTGAATACCCCAGAAATGAGAAAGGGGGACAGCCAACCGTACCTTGATGCTCTCGTCGTATTCAAGCACGCTTCCAGGCTTGCCAAAGGTAAGGTCATTTACTGGGCATAATCATAGCCAACCTAGGTCCCCTCCCCATCTAGCTGTGGTCGAGGTAGCGATTACTAGACGGTTAGGTGCGCAGATCTTTTATGGATTAGAAGCGTAAGCCCTGTTATTGTCAGAGAAGCAGCTGTCTCATGGTCACCCGAAGTACTCGTTGCTTAACAGCCAAGGCTTGGGAAGAACGTCCAACCATATTCAGGCAAATAGAGCAAATTGGTGAAAAATCGTGAGCAGAGAGCTTATTCAGACTTATCGAGCGCTGAGTTAGTCATTTTCCGCGCAGTATGAAGGTAGGTTTATTCGTCATCACCTGAAAACCATCCAACTATCGGCAGGTTTTCGCCGGACATGGAATAGCCTCATTCGACGCTCTCCGCCAACAGAGCCCTAGACAAATTGAGACAGTCTGTGACGTCATATTCCGACTGTTTAACGCTTACCTACATTTTGGCTTCAGCTGCTTAACCGCAAGCCCCCTTTCGGCCGCGATGTTTTTGCTGCGTTGGCCGAGATTCCGAAATATCTTCTCACAGTGTCACAAATAGCAGTATCGTCTGATAGAGGCAAGAACCCCGTTCGAATTAGGCTTCAAGTCAGCTGCAAAATTGCGGAGACAGGGGCTTATGCTCCAGCCAAGAGACGACAGCCTCGCTACAGGGATATGACGGCGATATTAACCATCACATCAGAGTTTGATTTGGTCGACTTTCGCAGAATACCGTGAGTGGACGTTCATCCTGACTTATGTATCTGACCATCCAGTAGCACTAAGGCACTCAAAGAGCCGAAAGATTTCAGCGTCACTGCTGAACTTACGAAACCGAGTCAGCACATCATAGTCTTGATCACATCGGTATCAAACTCTTGTCGTACCTTTTCGCACCGCAAACCAATCACTGTGCGTCGTGTCCTAGGAAATGTTTGCGGGTACGGTGGTAAAGCATACCTTGAGGCCGGATACACCAGGGGAAGAGTATCCAACGCCAGATACTCGGCCTCTCTCTACGTTGGTATGTTCTTTCAGCTGATTATCCAGTCCTGGATCAATCTAGGTTTCGCGAGGCACTGGACCTGGAGGGATTTGAAAATGACCCAGAATTCTGGAACGTGCGGTTTGATGAGTTTGAGGTTGCTTTGCCTTCCTCGGAAGATAATTCATCCCGAGCGAACCGTACGCCTTGAACTGATAGTTCGGTCTTATAGCTTACTTGTCACTGTGACTCAGATGGACGAACCAGTAACTTGTCTGACAAAACCATGGACCAATCAACGCCGCTACCGGATGAGAATTATGAGTAGGTCATGTTCCCAATAGTTCAGGCACTACCTGATTAAGCTCTTATCTCATAGATGTAATCATACTTGCACCGACAAGTCCAAATGTTTGCTCTTGCGGTATGTTGTTGCGCTCCTATCGCTGGATGGTTGATACAATTGAAGCAGTTACAGGAAGGGGAGGCCCAGTCCGGAGGCGAGGGAGGCACAAGCCCACTCTACCGACTTGGGATGTGCCCCGAGAAAAACTAATGAAAACAAGAAACGGGGACTGCCGAAGAACGAGACAGTTCAAACCTTGGCAGGTACTCGAAGCCATGCATATTCCGAGCGCCATAAAAGAGGCGTAGAGCGACTTCATGAGCAAGCCGATGTTCAAAGGAATATCAAGATGGAGAAGAGTCATAGGCTGAAGTTGGATTCACCGATTCCCGCCGGTCGGAAACGGAAGATCGACCCCGGTTTCACAATTCACCTCACCGGGGTGGAAACTCAAGCAACTGCCAGCGTGGGCTTAGAACGTGAGGATGACAATGTTGATCTTCCAGACCTCGGACAGCTGCTTGCAAGCACGGGAGTTGCGGTATACAGTGGTGTAGGTGGTGTATCAGGGGTATCTATGGCCCCGGCTTGTGAAAACCTTACCCCCAAGAAGCGTCCCCGGCTGGCTGCGGTCGCTGGAGCAAGTATCGATGAACCCGTGACCCAATGTGAAAGCTCAGTGGACGAGGATATCCAGCAGCAAAACGACCCACTGTTCTTATCTGATCCTGGGCGCCTAGAAACCCGAAGTCCACTCGGGACGGCAGCATCGGTTGAGATTCTGGTCTCACAAAAAGTGCTACATAGCGTTCCCACCGCAAATATGCAGCTGGATTCACCACCAGTGACTGGAGTGTCTTTCACAAGTATGAGGCCAACTGAAAGGGAAGAATTTGCAGAGCTAGATGCATGGCTCAATAGCGAACTTGTCGAGATGAGTTAGAAGAATTCCTAGGAACTAATGAAACTCTTGTGCATTACGTATGTATCACATAGCGGCCGTCTGTACTATTAGGGACGATTAGGTTACGGGTCTGGTGAAATCGCGTCTTGCGATGGAGGGTTAATGAAGATGTGCATGGCATGTTGGAAGCGACTATCCCAGCTAACTGAAGAACCAGGTTTAACGATGTTCCAACCGACGAGGTCATCTCGCCATCGGCGTTCCTTGTTAAGTCTCTCCTGGCGAAGTTCAACCTCAGTGGAAGGGGGATTGCTCAGTTCCTCCTTCGTCGGTTCTCGTGTACCACGCGCGAGGGCTCGAGCTGTTTCCAGCTTGCCGGGGAGTTCATCATAGTACTTTTTCCTCGCCTTTTCAATGTCTTTCGGAATAGAATCGAGGGACTTCTTGATGTATGACTCGGATGTTTTGTCGAAGTCTAAATCCCCTTGAAGAATATTAGGGGAGGTGCTAGTGGTAGGGAACTGTGTTTTGACAAAGGGAGGAATGATGGGTCGCGTATGTTTCATGACAAGGTTATAGGCTGCTTCAGAACCAGATTTGACTTTATGCCGTTGGTTGAAAAAATCCCAAATCATGAGAGGTATTTGAGTAAAGCCGAGGTAGTTGGTGAACGGGACGAGAAGAATGGGCGGGAGGGGAGGTATCTCAGCCGGAGGGGGCGCATTGAAGGTATTAGACTGTGGCAGCGAGTTCGGTCTGGATGGGATCTGTGTCGCACCGAGCTGGATTGGCGAATAGAAGGGAGGCTTATGTTGGGACTTGTCCAAATCGTCTACGCTTGACTCGGGTTCGTCAAAGTAGCCGTCCTCCTCCAACTCGCGGGCAAGCGCCTCATCCGCATCAATATTTTGGAGGCCCTCCGTCCAGCCTCGACGGAGCCCGTGCAAGAATTCTTTGAGTGTTGGCCGTCCGACGATTACAATTCCACCTTCGAGCTCGCGCTGTCGAGCTTGAGGCAAAGGGTCGTATGTTGGGAGTCCCTTGGTAGCCTCGGTCTCCTTGTCAATACCCGAGTCTAACC
Organism: Lepiota venenata; assembly: GCA_004296355.1. Lineage (NCBI taxonomy): Eukaryota > Fungi > Basidiomycota > Agaricomycetes > Agaricales > Agaricaceae > Lepiota > Lepiota venenata. The sequence goes on from RCFS01000003.1 coordinate 2,319,204, forward strand.
GTCGTCGGCGTCTAACGTCATTTGCAACGCGGTTCGAGAGCTCCCCTAGTCTCTTCGATCCGACCATTTCATAGTCCACTGCGGCTGCGACAAGAATGGGCTGAGGCCAGCATGAACAAACAGTAGTTTGGTTTATAACATTGGAAGGAGCGCGTACCTTGACGTATTTTCTAAAATATCTCAAACTCTGGTCATAGTCCTCGTCTCCAGGCCATTTGCTCCCGTATACGGTGACCTTTCGAAGCTTGTCCAGGGGACCCGATGGGATTTCGGCAAGCTCTTTGACTTTGTCTACATACTCTTGGCGTATTTTCTTGCACTGCCGGCGGTCGTAGATGTAGTATCCTGTAATAGACGAAGTGACGGAAAGGAAGATGAGCCAGTTGCGGGATGGCAGTTTCGGACGTTTGTCAAGCCAGGAAGTGGGGATGCCTGTGTATTTGAGTACAGTACGTACCCCAGAGACCTTCTCGGGCATTGTCCTTGGCTTTTCCGCATTTTGCCCTGACATCCCACTAGGAGGAGAGCAAGTTTCTTTGCCATATTTTGCACGGATGTGGCAAATCGGACAATGCCGGTCGGAATTGGGTTGCCGCGCGCTTAAGCGCTTTCTCAAGGTTCAAGTAGCATGCAATTAAAGGTATTTGCTCGATGTACGGGAAAAATACATAATATAGCGAAAGGGGCATCCATAATCGTAATAGCCAAACAGCAAAATTATTCACTCTCGATCCTCAGCTTTGTCCAGCTGTTGTCTTTTCCGTGAACCGCCACTGCAAGTCAAAAAATGAGTACAATCGCACACAACATAAAAGCAGTCAAACTTACACTGAAGAGTCCAAGCCTCGTTTCTTGCCAGTCTTGGCTTCATCGAGGAACTGGTTGAGACCGAACACATCGCTAGTGTCCTTCTCGAACTGGACGGGTCCCTCACGGACTTCTTGCTCATTGGCACCTTCGAACCCAGCCTGGGGCCGGCCAATACCGAACCTGTCATTGCCGAGAGCCCTTCCGACTCCTTCTTCCGTCCCTCCACCAAACGAATCATCGTTGCCCTCGGTGATGTTCCCTCTGGCCTTGTAAATGGCAGCAGCGGCAGTCGAGCCGTGGAACAAAGGCCGGTCGTATAAGTTGTACGATTCGTCGTCTCCAAAGTTGTTCGACAATGATTCCTGGTTGAAGAGGCGTGAATCCAACATCGACTCCTTAGACAAGGTGGGTTTCGCGAGGCCAAGAGCGATTTTTTCGGAAATATCGCGGTTTTGCTGTCGTGCCAACATCTTCGCCCGCTGCTCCTGTCCCATGTTATTCATACGCAGCTCCCGTTCCCGTTCCCTCCTCTTCTCTGCTCTCATCTGATCGCGAATCCCGCGTGCCTCCTCGTCTTCTGCACTATCCTCCGCCTCCGAACCGGATTCTGCGTTGCTTCCTGATTCACTGCCGCTTCCGTATGCTGCCAGTGACGATTTCATGGCAGCTTGACTCTGAGCGGACGGTTTCGGGGCGATGCCACTACGCTCCTCGCGAGCCCGTTGGGCAAGCATCCGTAGGTTCTCTTCCTTAGCTTCCTTCTCTTTTTGTGCAAGTTTCTGCTGCATAAGGGAACGTTGCCGAACTTCTTCTCTGGCATGTCGGTCGGCAATGTATAAAGCTTCAGAGAATTTGGCAAAGTTGTCATTAATGTGAACCTTTGAAGGACGTTCAGGGAAAAGTTAGGATAAGTATTCAGTATAAAGAAGACGTACATCTTGGAGACCTCGACCATCGGCAGCAAGGCGCTTATCGAGGGGGATGGTAAAACCCTTGTTATTTTTCCAATTAGATATACATGGGGGAATCATCCATTCCTTTTGTTCTGCTGCTGTTGCCTTCCGCGGAGGACTCCTCAGCACTGGAGGTGGAGGACTGGGTGGACCACGAGGGATTTTCTTATGTTTGAATCGCGGGGGTTCCAATGGGTCTTCGACAACCTCGGTCATTTTGATGATTCGCTGTTTCAGTGCTCCTGCATTTCCCTGTTGACCAGGGGTATACCGCACAAAACTAGTCTTCCCCTGAGCGTCTGGGACGTTCTTGGGCTGTGCCGCCTTGATCTTCCCGTTTACCAATTTTTCCAGCGCAGCTTTGGTTCTTTCCGCCGTGGCCTGCACCTCTTCCTCAGAAGGCCGCTCCATCCCTCGCTGCTCGTCCGTGAGATCTTTTCGGTGCGCGAGAGGAACGAGGTCTTTGAATTGGGACTGCACGATCTTCCCTGCACGTTGACCTTGGTGTGCAATGGCGTCGTATCTCACATTTCCTTCGCTATCGACTTGAAGGGCGAGCGTATTTCCAGAGGATGCCTGAGCCTGTGTTAGCAGACAGTCCCTGTCTGGCCGTTCCTTCTAGACACACCTTTTTCTTGCCCATTCCGAGGGGGTATTGTGCGACATGGCATTCAGGGTAGGAACCACCGTCGCCTTGAGTTGTCTTTTACTCAGAAATGTGTAGGGAACCGAACCAAAGCTGAGAACCCACCAAAGTCGTCTTGGGATTCTGGCTTCCACCCTCTCCGTTGGCCGTAGGGTGGGATGACTGCGCGGGTGATGACCGATTGCGGGAGCACCTGGAGCTCGTCGTTGTCGTCCTCGAGAGTGGGTGCATTGAGTGGCTGTGGGAGTAGTCTGGAGGAGATGTGTGAGCATTGGGTCGTTGCGGGGAGGTGGGACGGTGGACGGCGTACGATGCAAGAGCAGCCATGGCAGGGGAGGAGCAACAGAAAGAGTTCGGTTACGTAATCACATCGCATGCTAAAGTTACACGTGACTACCCAACGCCGGCCGGCCCCGGTACCACACCCACGCCCCAATTCCCACAATAAAGTTGAAGATCCCAACAGCGCCAGAGCCTGCACCAAGCAGGGTTAGCATCCACCAGATGATCCCAACAACCCGGTCAATGCATCGTCCAGTGTATCTCTTCAGCACTGCCCGGGGATCAGGTGTGGGCTGATACCACGCCGGCAACTGGATCTGGGGTACCGATGGATGCTTGGTAGCTGGAGCTGGAGGCATCAGAAGCAGGGAAACAATGGGTTTCTGTAAATGGTTCCATGAGCCACAACTGAAGCCGCCCCAGGCGAAACGACATCATGGCTTACGTGATCGGAAGTGGTATAGGAAGGTATTGTCGTGTACAGCACGTTGGTGATATCGCTCCTGGCAGTGTCCTCGGCAGAATCAGAATAGGTGGTGTACAGTATACGGTCCGTCCATGACGGTGTCCGCAGGAGACTGAAAGCAGAAATATTCAGTAGTATCAAAACTCGTGCATGCGGAGCCCGACTAACCCTTACCTGTACCTGTCCACCTCCCCGAGAAGATATTTGTAGCTACACTTGAACTTCCAGAACTCTCCCTCACGGAGGCCAACGAGAACGTTGCCTTTCCGTTTCTCCATCGTCAGCTGGTCATATTCCTTAAGCTCCTCTCGTAGCCTCTCCGAGGACAGAGCTTCAGAAAACTCGGGAAGCTTGCTGATCGTATATTTCGGGTGTGTGCTCGGTATCTCGAGCCTGTAGTTGAGATCCCCCAGCACGAATAAATGAGATGTCTGGTAAATCATACTAGGAGTGTTGCTGTTCCCGGTCCCGATGGGAGGGAACAAGAGCGTCCGTACAATATGTTCATAGTCTGCATTCCGACGCGCAACTCGGTGAACATAAGGCGTCAGATGGGCATTGACAAACCTGTTCCATGAAACGCAAAAGAAGCACACGAAGCAGAGTTGGCATCGCAGCTAGAAACAAGAACAAAACCAAGAACATACGTATAGATTTCTCCGGCACCTCCATCCGGGCATGAAACCCGAAACCTCACGCCGACAGCGCCCTTGTTGCCCATGAAGAGCGGGCCACAACCAGTCCATTGTGTCTGCACATCACAGGCATGACGTGCAACGCCATCATCGCGCCCATAGACAAGGAGTGCAACGCCCGCGTTCACTACCTTTGCGATGAGCGAGTACTGTTCCTTGTTCGGCGCATGTGCCTCTATCTGCGGCAAAATTAGAGCATTTCTACTCTCAATTACAGATTTAGAGAATCCAGATACTGGCCCCGGGTACTCGTCAAGTATCGAGGCGACAACAGCAACTTAAATAACATACGTCCGAGGTGTAAGGGCAAGAGCTCCTGGAAGCCAACAGCAACAATGTCGGGTGCTCTCCTATTCTTTGCCAGAAAGTGGGAGACTTGGAGCGTCGGGGCCAGCCAGTCCACGAGGTCCTGCGGAAGGCCTAGCGCACCTTGCAGATTCGTGTTGTATGAGGCAATTTGAACCAGCAGACGTTCGGGTGGGCCAGACATGGGGGGAACGAACAAAGTAGCGGGGGGATACCGTGCCTTGAATTGGAGTTCTCCGCAGACCTCTGACATCAACATGCGTTTTCTATTTAACAATATCTTTTACACATTCTCTCATACTGTATTAACAACTAGACGCGCCCCTTTGAGATATTGAGATCCCTCAATTTACCCGTCCCAATATCATACACCCATCCGTGAACCCAAACATCTTGGCCCTTCGGAGTACCCTTCGTCCAGGCATTGACAATAGTGGCGGTCTTACAGAGGTTCTCGACCTGGCGCTTGACGTTCTCTTCTACCACACGAGGAAGTGCCTCACCGGGCGGAGTGGCCGAGACGCCCAAAGAACCGACAAGCTTGGTCATAGGTGCAAGCCAGCGGTTAAGAGGCGCTTCAACGGGTAAAGTAGGAACGGTTGCAATTGGACCTTGAGGGTTAAAGCCGGGTCTTTGGACAGCACCTAGACACGCTGCCGCGCCACCACATTCGGTATGACCAACAATAATGACTGGTTTGAGTCCGATGTTTTGGCGACGCAGATGAGGGAGAGGAGAAACGGTTGGAAAAGGTATCAAGACGGATCGAGAAGAGAGAAGGCACCGTGTTTCACGCCTAAAAAATCGACGGCGTATGTTAAAACAGACAGCACATTCTCATCGTCCGGGTGGAATTGGCTGGAAAGGGACCTATGAGGTACGCTCGTTGTCGGAGGCGGGGAACAGCTTACTTGGCAATGTTTCTGTGAACGAATATTTCACCTGGCCTGGAACCAGTCACAACGGACTCGGGGACTCGGGAATCTGCACAACCAATCCACAGCGTCTGGATGGCACATTAGGGGGGTACAAGAGTAGCAAGATAGGGAAAGAGCAGACATGGGGAGACTGGCCCTTCACACCCTCCGGAAAGAATTCTGGTTCAGCCTGCTTCACATCTGCTGCCCACCGAGTATTGGATGCAAGCATGCGGTTGATAGCATCGTGCTGCGTCGGATGCATTCTGGCACAATATGGATGCTGATGAGTAGGGAGATAAGGACGCCGAAAACCGGGTCCTCATTTTTATAATTACCCTTCCTACCCAGTTCTACGCGTGATTATCGCAAACACCCGTCCAGGGCTGGCTGTCATAAAGCATAGACATATGCAATTGTGTACAGAAGCGGAAGAAAGAGGATTTTAGCCTTATGATGACCACATGCATGTGTGCCCGCTGTCTAACTCAACCACAGCTGACCCCCCACTCAAGTATTGCCGCCCCGCGCACCCTACGACAAGAATAGCTCAGTTCATTTGCCGAATTAACTTGTTGATGCTCGCTTCCCGATCACCAAAGTCACCCCCCTGGACGTAATGTTTGAACTTGCGTGACCTCCACCCGCCCGTGGGGTTGGAAAGCTTGAAGGGCCACAGAAAGTTAGATGCCTAAAACAGAGGTCAGAGGGGTAGCCTAATGGATCTGTTGATTTACGTGCCTGCTTGAAGTTAGGACCAGCAGTAGCGATCTCGTGCACAAGATCCTCAACGCAAAGGACGTCGTACTTGCCAAGCGACTCTTCGATGACACCGTTATTGGTGAGGGGAATGCGCTGCTTGTTGACCTTGCCATATCCACGCTTGTAGATCAGTTCACGAACCGATTTGAGATTGGGCTCGCTATTGATAGTTGATTCTAATTGATAACTCAGTAGAGGGAAGCTTGCTTACCCATACGCCACATAAGGCTCCACAAGACGGAGCATCTGTTGAGTGGCACGAGTGGCCTTCACGAACACACCATTATTGATTTGTAAAAGCCGGAGGAGTTGCAAGATTTTGCGGGGCTTGGGAGCGATTTCATTAACACTGAAACTCGTCAATTCCAGCCCACTAAAACAGAAAGGAGGGTGCACTCACCCACGGATACGGATGACGAAATAAACCTTGGGTTGTGCGGGAACATAGAAGTCACCGGAGGCACGGGCAGCACGCTTCAAACGAATTTCCTCCTTCTCTTTGGCAAGGTACTCCTTCACGTAGGATTCGGCACGCTTGAAGATGACTCTGCGTTTCGCTTTTTGGGCCTGGAGGCATGGATCAGTATGGAATGAATTTAGCGTAAAATTCAGAATAGAAGCAGAAAAAAATCAGTCCCGAAAGATGGATTTGACGGCGACATGGTGAAGAAAGCTCCACTAGCCATGTGTCGAAAATATAAAGTATGCATCCTCTCCAATAAAAGCCCTAGATTCTAATAGCGTGTGTCAGCTCACCTTACGAGCTGCGGCGGCTGAAGCAAGGCGTTCCTCCCGGGCCTTTTCGTTTTGTTTGCGTTTCTTGAGGAGAGTCTCCGGCACTTCAACTGCCTATTGAGCCTGATCAACACATCGATAATTCAGACGTAGTTTGCGACTGACCGAAGTACTCGGGACGCTGTTTTAGTAGCATATAGGCGTCAGTGCTCTGCATTCATCAGAACCATCGAGAAACGTACGTGGTGGAGGGGGCCATTGCAGGGATCTTGAGGAACGACGGATAATTTGGGTGGTGGTCGCAGAGGAGCTCGGCGGTGGCTTGAGCTGTATAGTTTGACAAATACATTCCCACGGAGTGACCGCCCAGCCCCTGTGATCAGCTGCCAGAACTGTTTCGCACAGCACCCAGGCTTTTTTTGTTGTTGTTGCATCTTGCGGCGTTCGCACCTCATCAGTAACGGCGAGATGGAAGCACAAAAGAACATGATGGTTATATATGTATGCATGGGAGCCGACGCAGCATTCTGATGAATATCCCTGTCTCTTCACCCACCCAGTACACTAGGGCATCAGCCACCTGATACAAAGAAACCCATAACTACCAGCACCTCCCATCCAGTCGTCCAACTCTTCCTTCCCGCTCCCCCAGGACAAATACGAGTGTTGATCATATGCACCATTCTTCGAACTTGCGGTCCTATCTCTCTATTTCATTGCATCTTATTCTCCCAGAGCTGATTCTTTCTGCCCCTCTGCCCTCGTCTGGGATTTCCAACGTGCGTCTTCTAATTTCGACGTATAATCCAGCAGTAGCATAGCTTCCTCCTGTCAGGACAAGCAAGCACCGCCCCGGTACCATCTCATTCGCTATGCTGCACCGCCTGATCCGACCGGGGACCCAGAGAGCTCATCAATGCCAGTGACCTCAACCAACACAACGATGGAAACCACATCTTCACCACCCACACCCACCACACATGAGACTGCAACAGAGGGAGCGCCACAACCCATGGGTACCGGTAGTCATAAACACAACTCTAGCCACCCGATAACACATAAGTCAACCCCCCCAGAAACCGAGCCGACCACTGAGCCTTCAACGATGACCACCCCCGAGACACAATCACAACCCTCGCCGGGGCCGGGCGAACCAGACCCGGATGCATCAACTACAAACAAATCAAACCCGGACGAATCTAATAGTCCAACCTTCACCCAACCCAGCCCTACTTCCAACTCTACCTTATCCACACCACCAATACGTCTGAGTTCTACGAGTAGTAGTGCCACAGTTTCTACCGCCGCCAACGATGTTGTCACATCGTTGACTACGCCCAGCACCATCCCGTCACCCGGAGTGTCGCCCACTGGTGCGATCGTCGGTGGAACTATAGGAGGTTTGATCGCACTGCTCTTGATTGGGGGCTTGATATTCTGGTGGATCATCCGGAGGCGAAGACGAAGAATTGCCCCATCTGCAGCGTACAGAGCCGTGTATGGCGATGTGCCACCTCCAATGTTCCAGTCATCTCTTACCCACCACCCACAATTGTCATCACAAGGAAACTTTCTTGTCAGTTGCAGTTCAACTTGCCCACACAACATATACTAATGACTAATGGCCCTGGTCAGGAACCAGCTGATCTCAAGCCACAACTAACATAGCCCAGAAATACCATATTTAAAATATATTACATACCAACTACACTTTAATGGACGAATATGTTGATACATTAGGTGACCGACAGCAGTCATTGGAGTGGATACCAATATGATCAGCCAAAGAATGCAACATTTGATCTGAGGCTGCTGAGATGAAGGAGTGCCAACGTCGGGGGGCAGCCCAGCATGTGGTAAGACAGCGCCTGTGTAGTTGTTAAAAGATGAAAAACATAAAATTTGGGTGTGAGAATCATATAGTCGGACGTTTAGGGCCGGTGCAAGTTGAACGTTTGAACGTTATGGGCTACTCTAAGGCGCTGCTTACGCAAGCGAATCCTAAACACAGGATGGGTACAAATATAGAAATGAGTGTAATTCTTATAAAGATTCTTTTGTCTCTACTACGGACCGATTCTGATAAGTCTCAAGAAGTCTCAAGCGATACTTGCGAGTCCAATGGATTTAAAAATCATAACCCCTCAACACAGGTATCAAACAGGGGCTATGTGCCGTGGACACCTCCGCCTACCCCCGCTAGACCCCCTAATGTAAGCTCGGGGGTCTGCTCAACTCGTGATTATCCCTAGTGGTAAATGCATAGCCACCTAACTTGATTAGATTCTCATAGACTATTGACAAAACCAAAAACCAAAAAAAAAAAAGAGGAACGATATGTCATCATACATGACGGACGTAATACCGAATGCGATATCTTGTCGTGGCCATCTCCCTAAACGTGGGTGGTGAATTCACACCAGGCGAAGAGTCCTGCTCGGATCCAAGAGATAAATAAGCAATGGGAGGATATCACACCCTTCCTTCTGATCCATCACGCACACAACTATTCCTAGTCCATCAGTTATGTCCAGTGTCGAATTCATCCTCAACGACAACACTCGAATCCCGTGGCTGGGCTTCGGAACAGGGACAGCTCTGTACAAGAAAGACGCAGCCGAGCTGGTGCGCCAGGCCATTGATAGTGGTATCACCCATTTCGATGGCGCACAACTGTACGAGAACGAGGAATCTCTTGGAGAGGGGGTTAAGCTCTCCGGGAAGCCACGTTCTGAGCTTTTTGTCACCACCAAACTCCGGTTACGTTTGGAAGCAGGACAGACGGTCAAAGATACTCTCCTTCAATCGCTGAAGAAGCTTGGCATGGAATATGTCGACCTCTTCCTCGTCCACGATCCGACACCGCAGAGGAAAGAGGGAAAGCTGAAAGAACTCTGGAAGCAGATGGAGGCCCTCAAAACCGAAGGACTTGCCAGGTCGATTGGCGTATCCAACTTCGGAGTGAAGGACCTGGAAGAAATCCTACCAGAGGCCACTATAATTCCATCTATCAACCAGGTAATTGTTTGCTGTATCCTGAGTTTTCCACGGTAATAATTGGAGGTTCTTATCGGTGCATAGATCGAGTTGCATCCATATGTTTGGAAGGCGGCAAAACCCATCGTCGAATTTTGCCGGAAGCATGATATCAAGATTGCCTCCTATGGAGGGCTGACTCCTCTAGCTCGTGCTCCCACCGGGCCGCTGAAGGATGTTTTGCCCACGATTCGAAGTCGGCTCGAGCAAACTCGTGGTGCCCCTGTCACCGAAGGACAGGTGCTTACCAAGTGGATCTTGCAGAAAAATGCTGTGGTCGTAACGTGGGTCCCATGAAGCCTTTCCCGGGTCACACAAAAAATCTAACAATAATGGATGTATTCAGCACTTCGAGCAAGGTCTCTCGCATGAGGGAGTACTTGGACGCTGGAAACGTACCTGATTTGACAGAGGATGAGGTTGAGTCCATTGAGCAAGCTGGATCCCAACTTCATAAAAGGATCTTTATGCAGCAAGCGTTCGACGAGTAAGAGTCGTAGATGAAATGCAGGAGGCTGTGCACACGTGCCTCCTGTAAAAGCTGTGCAGCGGTGTTTGTCAGTTCCGTCCCGGCCGGGCCACCATTGGCCAGTAGATTGTTGTTATTGTTAATACGTCGTTGGCTTGTTCTGTAGCTGGGTCTTGCGCTGTTGTAAAGCTATGTTTGAGAAAAAGCAGCGAACCATTTGGCTGATATGCTGCAACTGCGTCTCGGAGCCAGGGAGTCAGCTGATCTGGTTTGATGGACACATCTATCCAGCACGAATCGGGCAAGTCCCAGGGCCATTAGGCTCAAAACATGGCAAGAATTCTGGCGCCTGAGCAGCCCTTTGCGGTCGCTCCCCTTACCCTCCCCCTTCCTCCATGCCCCGCCTCGCATATCTGGCAATTGGCTTCCTCCCCTCCGTGGTCGCTCAAATCGTATCTAAAGCCGTCTGCACTTCACCCGATTTCACCTGGGTAAGCATTTTGCCCTCTGGCATTCTTCCACGGCCTGTCAACCCCTCTGTTATAAAGGCCACCAATTCCGTGGGCGACAGCCCATGTCTAGTCGCCGCCCAACTGGCGGGCGTATGCAATGGAGGTGGTGAGTAACTAGCAATCCAATTCGATGGTCTGATGTTGAGTTGACGTCCAACATGCAAAACTAGTCTTCACTCTCGACGCGCTCCCGGCAGGATTCCAGTATCTTGGACCTTCGGTCACCGTTCAGAACTCGTGCCGCTGTAGCTCAGTCTATTATTCCATGCTTAGCGCTTGCGCGGGGTGCCAGGGAAGAGACTGGCTTCCGTATGTCTTGTGTTTTTCTCCCGTTTTACATCGCGCTGACCTGATGTCATAGTTGGGATCAGTACAATCCGAATTGTACCGTCGTTTACCCGCGAGTGTGAGCTGTCTACGCACCCCTTTGGAACTGTATTGAATCGTTCGTAGTTTTCCTCAGTCAGCTTCCGGCTGGAACAAAAGTTCCCGCCTGGGCCTATGCAGATGTTGCGGTCGGTAACTTTTTTCTAACCGACTTGAACCCCCCACTCAGAATATGGCAGGCCACCAACAACTTCGACGTGGGTGTAGCGCGAGGGCTGGGAGGTGAGTAACTGCTTACTTTTATCGGCGAACACATCAACAAGCCATTACCAGATAGTCCCGAGTCTACGGCCTCTCCAGTCCCTACCAGCAACACTCTTGGTACTAGTCGCACCTTCCCCCTCGTTACTGCTCCCGGAGGGACACTTCCTCCTCAGCCTACAAGGACCTCCCCCACTGTTTCCGGCGGCGATTCCTCCCCCCCTCCCGGTTCCAGCTCCGGTTCGAATGCTGGGGCTATTGCTGGAGGCGTTATTGGAGGCGTTGTTGCCTTGGCCCTGATTGCCGGCATTCTATTCTTCCTCCGTCGCCAGCGCCGAGGAAAACCAGCCTCATCTGCTTTCAATACGACGCCATACACACCGGCTCCGTACAATTCCGACCCTGGGATGGTTTATACTCCGACCACAAGCCCATTCCCTGCTTCTCAAAAGCTCTACGTATGTCTTGATTCACCTACTTTGGTTTTTCATGTTTAATTCCGCTTAGGATCCATCCGACCCGAGTACCTTCCCTTCCACCCCCGCTCCCCCCGGCTCATCAGCCTATACCCCTACCACTGGTTCCCCCCCACCGGTCAACTTTAGTGCTAACACATTCCACGGGTCCTCTGCACAAGTTGGGCACGTCCCCCCTTCGATGCCATCACCCGGCCGATATACGGGTGCTCCAGAGATCTGAATGTTCCGTGTGTTCTTCAGTTAAAATGTACCTCGGACACTTTTACTGTTTTTGTTTGTTACCCAAATCCTATCGCTAATGACCGTGGTATCTTTAATCTGAGCATTCAAGTCACACGGATGCCGTCCACACGGATCTGATATTGTTAGACCTGGGTACAACAGATACTAATCAGGTGTTCTAGCTCGTCTCTTTTCGCACGAAACAGATACCTCAAGCTCCTTCCATCAACTTCGTGATTTCTCATTCCATAAGCCTTTGGGGAAGAACTAATAGGATGCACCGCCCTATTCCATGGCCCGGACCCCGTGGTCCGTATCATTTTTTTGCACATCAGTTGATGAACACATTCAGTGGCTGTTCCTGGCCGCGAGTCCAGAATGCCTTTAGTCGCACCTCCTGGCCATAGACAGTGATCGCCCCCACACAATGCTGAAGAGCGCATGTGCCCTCGCCGCGATACTACTGACTATTGCTAGCTGGAGTCTTGCACAACAATCTAATGTGACACATTGTCTACCTGCATTCCAATGGGTAGGTGTATATGTTCAAGGATTCAGCTAATCTTCAAGAAGCAACAATTTATTCATAAATGATCGTGCAGTCGATTAACTCACGCGGACAAACCCCTTGTTTTGTAGGCGCATATTTAGAATCCATTTGCTCGGGCATTAGTACGTTTTATCGAGCTACTTTGTAAATCCAGTCTAATAGACAACACATAGGCCATGATGTGAATGCGATCCTTCCAGGAAATCATTATCTTGGGCCATCCTTTGCTGAGGCAGATCCTTGCGCATGCAACTCAGTCACCTACTCTCTCGTCAGCGCCTGTGGTGGGTGCCAGGGTCGCACCTTTATTACCTATCCAGAATGGATAACTAATTGTCCTTTCGTTGTGGAAACTGGCCAGTGAGTATGGTCATTTCGATATTGATCATCCACTAAGCAGAGACTCTACTGCGCCTTGTTTCAGGTTCCCGAGGGCGGTTCCGGACGGCGTCGAAGTTCCATCATGGGCCAAGCTGAATGTTTCCATGGTGAGAAGGAAAAGTGTTACTTACGGTCCCAAGCGTTTCGAAGTTGAATATTTTGTTAGACTAGTGGTGCATTTGACCCCACAGCGGCTGAAGCAGGTGAATACGTTCCTTCGAAGCCTGTAGCGTAAACTAACAAATAGAGCAGAGGATGCAAGAGTCAAAGCAGCTCCCCTCGGGCGCTTCTACCAACCTACCTGCACCCAGCACGAGTAGCGAGGTCTCCCCTCAAACATTACTACCATCTTCAGGCTCAAGCTCTTCCACCGCCCCGACAGCAAGCTCGCAAAAAGGATCTAGCAGGCATAAATGCGGGCGTTATTGCTGGCAGCGTCGTCGGCGCCTTAGTTGTGATCATCGCTGCATTGCTGCTCTCCTGCTGGTTCTTACTTCGGGCGAAGAGAAGAAGGAGCAACAAACCTGCACCTTTGGATGATCCACTCAGTCCTATTGACGAAAAACCCCCCATTCTACCTATCTCTTCCTTGGGGCACACACATACAAAGTCTTTGTCGGATCCATCATCTATCATCACGCCGTATATGTATGTGAGTAAAATTTCTGGATTCTTGTAATCTGGGTGGGGGATTTATCGTTTCTCTGCAGAGCAATTCCGAAGTCAGCGGTCGACCACTGTCTCCCGGGACGTCACTCTACACCACTGTCCAGAGACGAAATTCACTGGATGGCATCAACAGCCTGCAAACCCTTGTTACTCCCCAAAGTCTTCACAATACCACTCACCGCGGGTATACTGGGGCAGCGGAAGTTTGACAGTTTGGATCATTTTGCTCAGGCTTTCACAGTGGCACAAGGAATTCTTACGCTTGAAATGATACTGATTGTAACATTAGCTGCGAACCCTTCGCTATATGAGACGATTTAAAGCAATCATATGACCAGACATCTGAAGCAAGAATTCATTTCCCTCGCGGCCTGAACGATCGAACGTGCCTTGTGCTCTCCCGAGACTGTCTATAGCTCTCAATGAGAAGCCAGAGAACAAGATGGCAACAAAGGGCTGTCCTTCTATTTCCGGGTCAGAAACATGGGGCTAATGCGGAGATGTTTGCCCAAGGCTGTTGGGGAGTACTTCTTTTCCTAGCTGAGAACACATGACGATGCGGTCGTGTATGGCGGTGGGAGCCTAATATGTCTGCTCGACCTTCCGGATGGGCTAAGGTTTGCATGTGCCCTGGAGAGATTGAGGTGATGCAAAAATGGGTTCACTGTCCTATCCCTTCTCTCCGAAGATGGGCCCTCTGCCACTTACCCCCCCAACTCCATTGTCGCACACCGCCCCCTACCCTCGCTATCAGTAACTATGGTCCACCGGCTTACAGCGGCAGGGATATTGCTTTTGACACAAAGATCACTCGCGCAAAAGTCCCAGGTTAACTGTCCGTCTTCATTCAACTGGGTGCGATATGGTCTTAAAATCCCACGGAAAAGATAATTACTGACTAATTCAGGCGAGGAACGACCAGGGTCAAGATCCATGCCTAGTCGCCGCTTTGGTGCAGGCTCATTGTCGCAACGATACCACCAGTGAGAGCCGCGCTCTTAAGTTATCCTGCTGGTTGACCAGGACAACACAGCAACGACACCATTGGCGCCAAACCAGGTTTATATTGGGCCTGATCCCGAACATGCGACTGACATTTGCCTCTGCAATTCCGTGGTCTACTCATTATTATCTGTCTGCGCGGCCTGCCAGGATCGCCCCTTCATTGAGTTCGCATTATTGAACCCGCCGTCTGCTATGCAAACCTGACGGTCTATGATTTATTCCTCTAGCTGGCTATCATGGATGAAACACTGCGCCGCTGCGTATACTTCCAAGTGCGTACCACTTATATCAGATCTACGCTATTAAGAGCTTACTCGGCCCTAGGTTTCCGAAGAGTATACTGGGTGATATACATGTCCCCTCCTGGGCGCTTGGTAGCATACCACCAGTTAGGAGGTTGTCTCTGAGAATTTAGACAACGTATACTGACAGTTCCTTCCAAAAGTCGACCTGCAGGCTTTTCGACTTGGACCAGGCCATGACAGCAGCTGCTCTTGGTAAAGGCCTAATCTTCAGGTGGTATGACGGCGCGACTGACATGGCATCCAGGGGCTATGCCCTCCTCTGCCAGTGTCCACCAGCATGTCGACTCTATCGCAACCCGGGCTTCCGACTCTACGGCCAGACCCCACGCCTGCCTCGATTCCCAATCCACCATTTGATTCCGTGACTGCCAATAACCCCGCCGCAGCCACATCCGCGGTCAGCGACGATGCTACAGGCTCAGAGAGCACAAGTACCCACAAGGTTGTCATGATCGGAGCTGCCATAGGGGCGGCAGCGGCAGCTGTAGCCATAATCCTCTGGATTTACTTTTGCGTTCGTCGCACTCAACGCGTACGACAGAGGAGGGTACGGACGGCATCTCAGTCCGATGTTTATCAAAAGCTCTTGGATGTCAAAATCCCTGATGACGTGCCTTACCGGCCAGTAATAATGCAAGATAGTGCAACATTCGTCTCCAGCTCAGCGGAACTGGAGATCACGAAAAAACCCGTCGCTTCGAGTCAAGCCCAGTCCCAGATATCGCTACCTAGTAGCCTCTTGGTGGGTCTTGTATGTACTGGGTATTTAAGTCTGGTAACGAATGTCCCGATTCTCTGCAGCATACTTCCCCAGTTCAAGAGACATATTCCCCTGCGGCACAGTCCTCTGGTTTTTTTGGCAGAAATTCAGATTCCCGATTTTCGAGTCCTGCAGGCTCGATGTGGCAAGCTAATCTTGTGCCTAATCGGTTGAGGGGTGATGCTCCGCGTAGTCTTCCGCCCCGGCCTCCGACCATATATGAAGAATCATCCGCGCGAAAGGGGAGAAATGCCACAGCGTAAGGCCAGTGGGGGACCTTTGACCGGTGTAGCATAGACGCGTATGTATGTACAGTAGTGCTTTATTGGGATCATGTGACATAACGTTCTTTGAACTGCGACACACCCTTGGAATGGCCACAAATGCAGAGCCGTTTTCAAGTACACCTACGGCCAGGCTACAGGCTCTCTATTCCGACTTTCCCCGGCACAAACAATCCAACCCTGCAGCATACCATGCTAATGTGGAGTGGTGGCGAAAGGCCCTCGAAACTTTGGTCAGCTCTGGAATTCAACAAGACTTGAGCGGGAACACGGGAAGTAGACTTGTGTTACGAGCAAATCGTGCTGTCTTAGATCAAGTCAAGATAGAGAAGATAGGAAGACCGCTCGCACTGGGAGCCGTTGTTGTGAGTCACCCAGTTGTCCATCCCGTGTGCCCTTTGACCTCAGCCAAGATGCTGTCCAAGCAAGAATGAGCTGCGCACCAACAAGACCTTGATCCCTCTGTCCGAATTCATGACCTCGAGAGCCTCGATATATGATCCAGGTTGGCTACCGTACCGCATTGCTTCGCTTGTCGTAGGAAGGCCGCTATGGTGGGCGCTAGAACAAGTTGGAATAGTCGGGGACGAAGTGCTAGGCTCAAGCTCGCGGTTGCAGAAGGAGACGAGCTGGTGGGGTGATTATGCCTTTGTCGGGCTGGTCGAAAAGGCAACAGATGCTATTGTGTCCCTGCAAGACTCTAAGATGACTGGTCCAGCTGACGCAATTTATACTTGGGACGGGATTCCGAAGGTCGTTCGCAGGCATTTTTGGCCCCTTCAAACGAGATTCTCGATGAAATGGATACCAAAGTCGTTACCAGGTATCTTGAACGGGAACGCAAAGTTTTGGTGCTGGACAACGAGGTATGACCATTGGTATTTGTGTCGCGTCCTAAAAACCCAGCTCTTGATATAGGTCGTGAAATTTGTTGATGGTGCAGCTACTGACGATGAACGTGTTATAACAGCAATAGGATCGCGGTATCCTTGAGCTGAAATCAGCTATTGCCAACATGCACAATCAGATTGATGGCATCCAGCGAAAGATGGATCAGTGAGTGTTTATTTATCTGTAGTCCCTGACCTAGTCTGACAGGCTCCGCAATAAGGTGTACAAGCAAGGCCAGGATAGCTCTGCAACATCAACAACAATCACTTGCTCTCAGCTACTTAAAGTCGCGGCGACAGCTCGAGGAGCTTTTAACAAGAGAACGGTTTCCCTGGGCACTCTAGAAGGCACCTTGCTCTCCATTGAGACTGCGGCCGGAGATATACAGGTTAGTCGAATAATACCCAATTCGAAGTCCTGCTGCCTCCTGAACATCCCCTTAGATAATGAAGGCCTACCAATCTTCAACAGTTACGCTACGCGCAATACTTGCTCACCCCTCACTGCAACGTGAAAGCATTGATAAGACTATGGATGCATTAGCAGAAGCAAACCAGGGTGCCCAAGAAATTGATAGCGCAATTCGGATGGGCGGCGATGTAGCCATCGAAGTCGACGCGGTAGCCACTGAGGATGAACTTGAAGAGGAGTGGAGGACTTTACTGAGAGATATCGAGACCGACGGACTTGAGAGCAGTGATATGAAGCGAACACTTGACTCGACCCAGGTACCTTCCGGCACTCCTTGCGATGACAAAGTCGTCGAACCGGTCAAGGTAGCACTTCCATACCAGTAGAGCGTTGCCTTTTATATTCGCCCTGCGATAAGCGTCAGGATCAGCGACGGGGTACCTTCTAATCTATCCGGGATATCTCTACGTCGTAGTTGACAATGTGTTGCATTGACCCCTCTAATTAAGTATTGCATCGCCTGTAATATTTTATGGTGTTCACGACCCCTCACCCTGTTGCGCATTCTCTAATTGTTGGCTCATCGAATTTACACGATCTTTGATGTTCAGGTTTAAGCAGAGAGATGCACAGCGAGCCGAAATGCGAGATAAAGACCAGTGCCGCACCGCAAGGTGACAACATAGTGGAACGCGCACATCTTGACGACGATTGTTTATGCATTGTCCAGGAGAGGAAGGAGAAGCCACTGGCCAAATAGATGACGATGAGCATCCTTCCCCACTGCTACGGAAAATGGCCCCGATACGTTTGAGGCATCCAAAGGGCGTATTGACCCTCCAGATCGCACTCGATAATGATGATTTTACTGTCGGGGATTTGCAACAACAAATATTCTCTGCCAGCGATATCCTACCTTCCCGCCAACTCGGTGCGTCCATCACATCGTGTTCAGTGTCCAGTGTATCTGCACACTCAAGGGCATATGTATGAGGCAGTCAAAACCGGATACCCTCCGCGGCCTCTGACACTTGTCCCAGAGCTTCCCTTTTCAAGCCTAGGCATCAAGAGTGGCGATCAGATCATCGTGAGCGAGTCTCCAAGCCCTATTGGCGGAGCCTTGTTGCGGACTGGATCGCCGAGCACCGTCCATGTTACAGCTGCTTCCCGTTCGCCGGCGGGTGCATCCTCGCCGTCGACAATACCAATAAATTCCAGTGGACCTGACTTCGTAGAAATTGACGACGGGAGCGTGCTAGTCCACAGAGTATGTTGATTCCGGTTCTTAACACCTTCCACTACCAAACTATTTCCAGGTAGTTCCCGATGACAATTCCTGTCTTTTCTCCGCAGTTGCGCTTGTATTTGAGCAGAGCATAAGCAAGGCACAAGAGCTACGGAAGAGTGAGCCGCTTATCATGATGGGTTTCTCTCGGACATCATGAGATAATATTATTCTCTGGTAGTTGTCGCAGAAGGTATTCGAAAGGATCCTGAGACATATAACGAAGCCATTTTAGGGTCAGTTTTCCGAGCAGATTTCTTAAGGACTTGTCCTAACCGCTCAGGAAGAATGCCACCAGCGCAATATGTCCAGATCATACTGAAGCCAGCGACATGGGGGGGTGCTATCGAACTTGGGGTCCTGGCGAATCATTACCGCACTGAAATTGCTAGCGTCGACGTTGAAACCGGTCGTATAGACTATTTCTCTCCGGGAGAGCGTGGGGCTAGCAACATGCGCTGCATCCTCGTATATTCCGGTATACATTATGATACAGCGTCAATCGCACCCATGACCGGTGCTCCTGATGAGTGGCATCAAACACTGTTCCCTATGGTGAGTACTACCAGAGGTGTGAGCTTGTTGTCGGCTAAGGATCTTCATAGAAATCCTCGGATTCTTCCGATCCCATTCTTTTGGCTGCGGCAAAGTTGGCAGATATTCTACGAGCCAAAAAAGCATATACTAATACAAACACTTTTGACCTGAAATGCGAGGTAACCTCTCCCTTCCTTTGAAAAGGAAGACACTTACACAGGTTGCTAGCAATGCGGTAAGGGGTTAAAGGGAGAGAAGGAAGCCCGCACACATGCAGAACAGACAGGACATGTGCGTTTCGGCGAGTATTGAATATTGGAGATTGGGTGTGTCATGAACAAGGATGGATGAAGCCAATCAAGCGACAGGGATCATTTACATAAAATTTCAAAGATGTTGGTTGTGTCCCGTCGTGAAAAAAGATGGGGGCACCGCGGATCGAACGCGGGACCTTTAGAACACAAGATCACTTCAGTCTACTGCTCTCCCAACTGAGCTATGCCCCCAGATGTATAGGTACTACTAGCAATTTTATTCGAAGAGGGTGAAGGAACACATTGCGCATGTAGATAATATTCTTATGTTAAAGGCCAAGTCCTTCAATTTCCATAACGATAGGACAATGATCCGAGGCACCATATATCTCGCTTCTGATTTCACACTGGAGTTAAAGTTCAGAGATCAAGCTTTAAAGACTATTGGGTCACAACGCACCATCTTGACCTGATCCACAATTCGCTCACTCAGGACGACTATGCTCAAATTTAAGTTCAATCAAATCTACATTGAGGGTATTGAACTTACACATATCCAACCTCCAGCCAATTCCTTTTAATCGGCAGTTGAAGCGGTATGAAAAATAGGTATAATGTCTGTCGCTAGGGTGTAACTTCCGCCAGACATCTACAAATTTACCCGCTTCAAGGTTTTTTGGAGGCTCGAGAATGTTTTTGAACGATGTCGTTTCTGCTTCTGTATAACCTGGAGTTTTGTTCCAGTTATTCTTGGCATTGGTAAGGTCTGCGGTCTCGGGGATTAATTAAGACTTGAGCCAAGGAATAGAACGGTTGGCTGACCCATCTCTGTTGGGGCTACGTTGAGGTCTCCTGCCCATATTACTGGTTTCTTTTTGTCTAGATCACGGATATAGACTTCGAAATATTTATTCCATTCCTTCTTCGCATCTAGGGTCTAAGTAGCGTCAGTTGCCGCCTGGGTAATAACACTGATAATGCAAACCTTCAAGCCGACGCCAGCGTTTACGACGTATGTTCCTATGAGGTAGTGATTGTCGAATTCGAGGGTGATGATTCTGCCCTTCACGAGTTTGGGATCTGGGTGACCAGGTAGGGTCTTTGTCACGGACAAAGGTTTGTGTTTTGACAAAATCGCAGTACCAGCTATCACTTATCAATAACACGTGCCCTCGTTCCCGGCTTGGACGTACCATAAGATTTGGTTTCGGAAATACTCCAGTAAGAGTGAGGGTACCTTTCCTTCAGGATGGGGTCGATGGGTGCATCATTGACCTAGACCGTCGAATTAGGAAGGGAGCAACGGAAAATCTCAGAATATGTACCTTAGTCTCTGTCAGGATTAAGATATCGGCATCTTCAGCTTCTATGTAATGTCTAAACCCCTGTTTCGGGACGTGGTGATGAACATCAGTTGTTTGACTGAGCCTGCGCGTAATCATGTTACCTTTTTCTGGCTGGCAGCAAAACCACATATATTCCAGGCCGCAATACGGAGTGCGTTCTGTATCCGCGGTGGAAAAATAATGTTCGCAGGTAACGCTTTGTTGGTTGGTTGAGAGTTGTTTGAGTCTGACTGGGAAGCACTGTTTTTCAGTTTCTTAGAGGAGGCCTGAGAGCCTTCATCGATCTCCGATGCCTGACGTTTCAAAGAGCCTTCTTTCTTGGGTGGCATGGTGCTGTATTGTTTTCTGCGGGGAGGGAACGAGAGTGACGCGGGCGTATGCGAGTGGAGAGCCGAGAGGACGCGCCGCAATGGGTCGCGGTTCAATATACGGTGCATCACGTGAGCAACGCGATCAAGAAATTCGAAATAGTTCCGATCACAAAAGTTGAACTCGCGATACTTACTTACATTAACCTCTGCTAAAGAGTCGTCCCTCCTTTTGAAGATTCTATCTGTCTGTAAGCCATGACATATCTCTCCAAATCCGTCCCTTACGTACAATTTGTGAACAGCTACTTGTTGATTTTGACCTTGAACAAACCATCCGACGCGGGAGCGGTGAATGCTTACCCATCGCGGATTTTCAGCTTGGATCGCAGTGGACGGGAACCCATTGCCCGAGTATTTGGTTGCGGTTGACGACTCGGCACACAGAGTATCATGTTGGGTTCCCAGTGAAGAGGGGAAGGTATAGTATGTTTGTGTTGCATGTATAAACTGACTGAAGCAGCCATAGACATTCTCTGTGTATTGGAAGGACCATGGAGGAAAGGTCGAAACTTGCGCCTATATTATGTTGGACGGCTATCTGGCCCCCGGCAGATTCCTATACGGCGAAGGTGTGGCTTGGCGGGGAGGGGTTAGAACAGGACCAGCACTCGAGAGGCCTTTTATTTTCCAGAAAGTCAATGAGACGGGCAAGTTTTTGAAATATAACTTTTCCGCCTATATATATTCATATTTGCTATAGCTGTTGATTTCGAGGATGCTGCTCAGAGCGGAAAGGACGTGGGCACAATCGTCCTACGAATCAAAAGAGTCAAGTTCGCGGCTGTACTACCCCCTAACGATATCCAACAGCTCCCCTCGGCCAGCAGAGGCAAGAACGGAATGTGCATTGGGTAAGTTTCTCATTAGTAATTCTGTAGCCAAAGCCTCATGCCTGGAGATTCGGAACGGAACAACCCGCCTTTCAACAATATCCATCTACCTGGAGGGTCGAGCCCTATGACAATCCTGGACAAAGAAAGCCAAGCACTTATGTCTCCTTTGTTTTCCGCTACAGAAGTCCTGGTAAGTACTCCTGGTGAGCATCGAAGAGACCTGCTGCTGAGATTTTTCAGAGTTTCTTAAAGCCCAAGGGATTGTTGAGGAGGTCGATATTTCCACAGTAACAATGGCGAAACCACCTACCACGACGAGTTGCTAGTATGCCAACTGGCACGCCACCTGTCACAATTACCCCAAGTCCAAGCCCTCCATCGAGTATCAGGAAGTCCTTCATCGACCCCGCTTATCATCGCATAGTGAGCTCGACTCCTTGTTGACGACGGGGGAGGATTTAATGACTTTGTAACAGGGATCTCAACGCCTAAAACGACCGACCACAGAGTTTAGGAGAACCGTCAGTTTGAAGGCTTCTGCCAATATAGAGGAAGAGAGGCCAGTCAATTACCCAGGAGAAGGGCTGATAATTTTCCCATTCCAAAAGCCAAGTGTAAACCAATCAACAGAAGACGACTCAATCTCCGCAACCCCTGTGACGACTTCCACGGAATCTGCAACTTAATGAAATGAAATGACTGCTCTGAAATATGCTTTGTCGATATTTGCGTTTTGTTTTCCTTCTCGTTATCCGAAATGCTTTCTCTTGTATATACGTGCCTTTCCCACTGCTTTCATCGAGCTTCCCATTGATCAAATGATCGAAATACGTGACATGCTTTATACCAAAGAATTGATGTAGTTCTCGATATCTGGTAGTTACCCGTAGTCAAAATATTGAAAAATATGATTGCTGTGACCGACTTACTTGCATACCCATTTGAAGCAATGTTAGCAGAGTCATTAACATTCGGGTTAGTACCATGAGCGATCTCATAATCATCAGGGATTCCGTCGCCGTCAGAGTCTCTGGGTGGCTTCGGATAGACTTCAGTCAGTCCTATATCTTAAGCCAGGGAGGAATGGAAATACCGTTCCGCCAGCGATTGTTCCAGGCCCGTTAATGGGTGCCAGTGTCGGATCCGAGATCAAGGCACCAACTTTCCCGAGGGATGCGAGTTCAGTGTTAATAAGATAATTATCGATGCTATCCCTCGATTTGCTTGCCCCCGCCGATGCTCTAACCTTGGAAAAGGCATCCAGTGGCGATAGAAGTGTATTTACGGTAGGATAAGGATATCTGGTGGCTTGGAAGTCAATGGGTGAATAGTTGGTTTCGGTGGGAGACAAAATGAAGCCGTTGAGGGTGCCATCCTAGAATGATTTGTCAATAAAGCTTCCAGAAAGTAGGCAAGAGACCACTACTTGCCTGGTCGGGGTCGTAGTAATTATTGGATACAAAGGCATGGAAGTTGGCGTTTCCACGTGTGACTATCAACGAGCTTAAGCCTACTAGAGAAAATGAGAAACTAGAGCTACTCACAAGCAGTGATAGAGGTTGAAGGGCCACTGATAAAAACGTTGTTCATGATATTGGCAAAGGAGTCGCCGGCTGAGTCCCCAGCAATATATCCTCCTCCTCCTCCCCAATTGTAAACCTGTCCCTCGTGAGCCATGAGATGGCGTCGATAGAACAAGATAAACGCACGACGTTATTAACGAACTCGTTAACGCCTTTGACTTTGGGGTTTCGGGTCTGGTTGTCAATATACAGAGTGCGGAGGATACTAACACCTCCATCGGTTTGGATAAGCCCTCCACAAGAATGGGTCTCCAGGCCTTGTGCAATAATGGAATCGGAAATGGTTACGTTTGTGACATCTCCGTTGATTGAGAAAGTTTCATCTCTACCCCAAGATACACTGACATGATCGAAGATCATGTTTTCGCCATTGGCAATGGTGATCGCATCCTTCCCGGAGTCGCCTGCCAGATACATCAGGACATTGTCGGGCATTGTGGCAAAGCCTATGTACCAGTTTTTCCCATCCTGAAGCGGATGTAGCGAGTAATTGTGTTGCTTGCACTTGAGTAAGAAACCCCATTGCCGTATACTGTGATACCCTGACCGGGCGCGGTTTGACCAGCGATGGTAACGTGGCTGCTAACAACAATACGGCTAGTTATCTTGATAAGACCCCCAACCGCAAAAACAACGATCTATACGAGGGGGCATGAGCACAAGAATAACAGTGTTCGATATAAGCATGTCGTACCCTGTTTGACTGTGAAACGGCGTCGCGCAAACTACCTGCGCCAGAGTCGTTAAGGTTGGTGACGACGTAAACTGAGCCCCCTCTTCCACCCGTCGATTGAGCTCCAAAACCTGCATGATCAAGTGGGAATATGTTGGGGGTGTGAGGAGGACCTGAATACCTTCTGCGCCAGGGAAGGCGAGAAGCGCTGAGCACGATGTTGCAAGGCCCAGAAGCGAAACAAGGTATGCAGCTAACTTCATGATGTCTCAAGGTAGAACCCTCAAGACCACCGGCACTTTTATATATGTTTCTGGCTATGAATGAGATTGCACGTTGGCATCTTGTCACCTGAGAGATGATAGGGGAAATCTGTATGATAGAACCCATGACGACAGGAGAGCCAGAGGTCCCATAAATTCACTGTGGGAGGTCAAAGTCCGAATTTCTGCCAGTTCCTTCTACGTGCCTCGCAGTCTAGCGGACCGGTTGACGGTCCTGAGCAGTTTTATAGATGTCAAGGCAGATCAAGAGTGTCAGCTTTGAATGGGTCCATCCTCTTCATGATCGGCCATTGACCAGGGAATATTCAATCCAAGCGTAGCTGTATCCTAAAGCGATGGAAGGCCTGAAGCAGAATGTTATAGCAGCTTAAGCGAAAATCATTGTTATTGATGCCTGACGTCGTTGGAAGTCCTCGTGACATATGACGAGAGCGGTCCGCCGGTGGCTCTATCACATGAGGTATAATAAATCGCATTTTTTTTGGTTGTGAGAGTTGGAAGGGAAGGGTGGTGCGCGTGGACACGCCGGTGTATCTTTATAAACTCTGAAGTCGTTCTGTATTTGGTGAACAATGGGGCGGGCACTGAGCGGGTTTGGATTAGGGACCCTTGCCAAATAATACACAAAGCTCAAAATTCGACCTAAGTTAACTGTTAGACTGGCCCAACCACGACGTTGGATGAGTGAAGCACCTATTACATTGTATGTGTGGCCTGGACAATGGGGCCTGCCCTCTTTTGATCCGGGCTGCCTTGCGACGGTGCTGTACCTTCAGTTAACGGTTCCGGGCAAATTCACGGTTTTGGAATGCAACAACCCCGACGTTTCACCATCGGGTAGGTGGGTATCTTCTCCGGTCACAAGGTTTTAGCTCTCACCACTCCAGTGTTGCGCAGGGCAGCTGCCTCTACTAGTCCATGGTCAAGTTACCACTAGTTTGTTCTCTTCCATCGTCAAGTATGTCAAGGGATTGGAGAGGTCGGGTCAAACGGACTTGGATTCTGCCCTGACTCCTCTAGAGCGATCACAAAAAACTGCTTGGATCTCTCATGTCGAGTCACACTTCGGGAATCTTGTTGTGAGTTTCGCGCTATATCAATGCTAGGCCTATTGCTAACCCCCGTATCAAGTATCATACCTTCTACTCCAATGCCGCGAATTGGGAGAAGGTTATTCATCCTGCCCTCGTAAATATGTACGGCTTGCCACAGCGATATTATGTCCCAGGACGTATTCGAGCATCTTTCAAGCCTCGGTTGGAAAGCGTCGGTCTATGGAATCTGCCACAACCTGAACCTGAAAAGAAGACGTCTCTGAGGGCTGAGAAAAAAGGAGATGACAAAAAGCGGGAGACGAAGCAAAAGTTCACTCAGGCCTTTGAGCGAGAGAAGGTATGTGTTTCTCTGGAACCTCGCTACACAAGTGTAAAGACGAAATTGCAGATCCAAGAGAAAGCAAGAGACATTCTCGGCATCTATGCTCGGCTGCTTGAGGGAAAACAGTTTGTCTATCAGGGGCGGTAAGTCCATCGAACGTCAACATGTTCGTGATTCTGACCCGATTGGCAGAACAACAACCCTGGATCTCATTCTTGTGGCACACACGCTCCTCCTCGTTTCCCCACTGTTCCCTGATACTCTCATTAAAGAACTTGCAGAAGAATGGTACACGACACTCGCTGAGCATGCAAAGCGAATTCAAGATATAGTTTCAGGCAGTGATCGGCCAGAACTCCAAGTGCAATCATCGCGAGGCTCTCTTTGGGATTTAATTCCCTCGCGCACTGCGCTCAGTACAGCCAGTAAATATAAAGGCTCAGAGAGGACAGCAGAGGATGTGGAATATGAAAAACTGACGTGGGGATTCTTCGGTTTGGCGTTGGGCAGTGTAGTCGCTTATGTTGCGATAATGGGTTCCCCCATTAGAATTGTAGTTGAACCCGTTGTTGAGGAGGGGCAAGATGGAGATGAAGAGATTGTTGTGGGTGAGGGTGGGGTTGGGGACGAGGAGGGCGGGAGCGGGGGCGAGGGTGAAGAGGAATGAGTTCGTGTCACGTGACTGACGGTAGCACGTTAATGTCTTGCTCGTGAATGTTTATCACTTTACACTTTTCCAATGGAAGAAGATCTCATTGTTGTTGACGATATCGATGTCGAGACTCAGCCAACTACCTCTGCCCCGCAAAATGGGACCTCGTCCTCAGCCAAGCCCTCTCAGACATCTCAAAGGGCTTTACCAGAGCGGGCTTCTGCGTCTCGTCTGCGCAGTGGGAGTACCATGTATAGTCCAGCAGTTGACAATTTGGAACGAGCAACGCGCTCCACAGTGACGAGGCCAAAAGCTCAGCCCAAGCTCAAGCTCAAGTTGAGCGAGAAAGCCGCTGCACAGGCACCCGGAATGTCATTTTTGGGACCATATGACCGAGAGCTGGATTCGGACGAGGAAGACTTGGGGTTTGAAGAGCAGTTTATTCTCAGAGTCCCTCCCGGAGAGGATCTTGAGAAGCTCAGAAAAATGGTTCAAGCAAGAGAAGTAGCGAATGATGTATGGTTCAAGTTCAAGGGTGGGCCAACCTCCGGTTGTTTCTCTGCTCACTCTCCTGACTCAGGAAAAGATTCTCGTAGAGCTGTATTTCACATAGGCACTAACACATACTCTGCGAAGCTCGTGGACCTCCCCTGTATTATCGAGTCTCAGAAGACGCTAGACAACAAGCAGATGTTCAAGGTTGCCGATATATGTCAGGTTATGTGTTCTCGCTAGTCGTTCTATTACGTGTGCTCATACCCTGAGTAGATGCTGGTAGTCGGGAATAAGGTTGACAACGACGAACACGTAGGAGCCCAAAAATCAAATTTCAACATTGACGAGTTCATTTGGCCGCATGGAATTACACCTCCGCTACATTACGCCCGAAAGCGCAGGTTCAGGAAGCGGGTAAATCGAAGGGTGAGTTCTAGTGGGTGTATCATTACTTGCATCGTATGCCAAACCGTTCGTCAGACCATCGAAAGTGTCGAGCAACAAGTGGAACGACTTCTTGACGAAGATGCTCTGGCGCTTGAGGTCAAATACGGTTTGTATCAACTTTGCGCTATGATATCAAATAACCGACCCTTCCTCATTCATCATGCAGACGTTCTGGAAAATGTCAACCCTGACTTATCGGACTCGGAGTTCATCGAGCGCGAAGATCCCCTAGACGCGCCGACACCCGCAATTTCCGACCTAGGCGACGCAGCTACTCCAAGAGAAGATTTAGGAGAAGGTGAAGAGGATGAGGATGAAGAAAACGAGGATGAAATGGAGGGTGATATTGACGAGGAGCTGGCTGCGGAGCTCGACCTTGCTCTTGGAGATGAAGATGACGGGGGCAATGACGATGATGAAGACGACGAAAGCGAAGAGGAGGATTCAGAAGATGACGATGATGAGGATGCACAGGCCAGGAAGCTTTTAAACGAGGAAATTCGCGACCTCGAAGTCGCGGTAGCGAAGAAGAATAATGAAATCACAAGCTCAGCGAACCCTCTCATTAGGGTGAGTGTTTCTCAAGTCATCTCGTCCCCTTTCCTTCTAAAGAGCATGTGTAGAAACGGTTTGAAGATGCACTGAAGAAGCTGACGGCGGACCTGGAAATGAAACTTGCCCAACGGGATGAATTGAAAGAAAAACAGCGGATAAAGAAAGAGGGGATTAGTATGAATGTAGCCGAGGATACCGATCCTGAAACAGCGGGTGATCAGGATGGAGAGGGGGGTGGCAGGGAAGATGACGACTTGTTTGGTTCAGACGAACCAGTTGCCATGGAAATAACATGATGGTTTAGAATTATCCATAGACTGTATTATAGCGTACATTATATCACTGAGGCGATGATGCACATATAATACCCGCTTGGATGACCAGAGGTGTGTAAACAAGACATATAAAAGGAGCGAACCACACCGATAGCACGTCCCATTGCCATATTGCATCCTGTGTTTCTTTGTGGAGGAATTGCCACCCTAAAGCAAGGAGAATGTATAAACTAGCTTTAAACCAGCGCTGTATTTTGGTAGGGGCAGGGGATGTGAGTGACAACGGAAGTCCCAGTGTAAAGGCTAGTAGAGCGGCTAGCGAAAAGTTGAGCACCGTGATGGCGGATATAACGGTCGATGCGAGACACAGATTAAAGGCTTTTAAGACCTGCCACCTGGGGGCGATATCTTGACTGTCTGGATAGGGAATTGCTAATGTTGCAAACGAAGCCATCGAGAATGCCGATGCGACAAGGGATGTGTTAAGCTAGAAACAGCTCTGAGTAATAGATCATCTTCATTTAAGGAACTGACCACTTGATTATCTGATAGCCAGGAGCTTTTGACAGCGAAGAACAAAGCAATCGCAAGAAGATGTGTTGCAAGCATCGTGCCTAGAGCGTGCAGCACGGGGCGCGATCGTCTGGACCATGCAACAATTTTGGGGGACAGATCACTTCCATGTTGTTGAAAGTGATCGGACTTCCATCCAGCATTCACCCAACACCGTAATCCTCGAAACATCATCGCAACACTAATCAAGATTGCGCTGGGGAGGTAGCTCCCGATTTTCATGAAGCGATCGGGTGTCGGAAGAATAAAAAAGAAGAATGATGCGTGGAGGCGTTCAAGAAGATTGTTCATTGTGCGGAGACTTGATTCTACGATGCTGGGTACGATCAACTGGAGTCGATCGTTAGAGAGAAATGAACGGGTTCTCACCGTCCAAGAGCATGGAAGCCATGAGGTCCTGTGGCCGGTACAGCGAATAGAGTAATAGCATCTATGCGGAACCTGGATGCTATGAGAATGGTGATCGCTGTAGGGTACTGAAACATACTGATGATAAAGTCCATGAACACCGCTTGCCTTCCCTCTTGCTTGGTATGCAACATGTCGGAGTATATTTTTGGCTCGATAAGCAAACTCTTGGATTTCAGGGTTGTGGCGTAAAGGAGCAGGTAAGAAGGCCAGGTTGGTCGGTCGAATAGAAGGATCTCGCCAGTCGACATGATCATATATTGTCACTGGCACTTGCCCCGTGTAGTGGGAAATTCGTTGAACAGAATTCAACAAATCTTGATTGGGAAGCCTGCCGTTAAGACCCTCTGAGAACCTGTTACAATAGTGTTATTGACTTGAATGTAAAATGGAGTTCACCGAAGAAAAGTCCGAGGTGGGAGAAAGAATGTCCCGGATAGTCGATATTGAGGGCCGTCCATATTACACCAGAGGCTGATTCCAGAGGCTCTGCATCAAGATCTACGAAAAATCAGTTTCCGTTTGGAGCTTGCGGTGCCGCAGACTTACTTGACTGAGAAGTACCATGATAAGTACTTAACCAGGCATGCATTCCATCAAGATAACTGTCGCTGATGACAAAAATGATATCCTTTGCCCATAAAGAGTATTCTGAAAACATGTATTGTCGGTAGTTTGCTCTGGGGTATGGCCGAATACTCACTTTTCAGAAAACCAGCCAAAGCGAGAACGATTGACACGCCCCGAAGGTTCAGAGTGCCGTCCCCTTCGCCCGTCCTGCTCAGCCAGGACGCACTAATGACCATTGCTTCGTTGTGAGGTCCCCGAGGTGAAGCCAAAACAGCGTAAGCATTCGTGCCATTGATTCCCTGTATTAGATTCAGACTCCAAGTTGAATGTCCGGGAGTTGAGGTACGTACCCGGGCGTATGAATTCGAGGTAAATGAATATTTTTGTGTAGCCGAAGTCAATCCAAGTTTGGAAAATTCATTCCTGAGGAATTGAGCTCGCCTATGGTCCGCTAAGTCTCCACAGCGCAAGTCCAGCCGTGAGATACTCACTGTTCACTGGTTGCACTGGAATCTCTCAAGTGTTCTACTAATTCCAGATATTTGTCTGCAGCATGAACGTCCCCCCAGCTCCAATATGTGTTCACCTGTCAAGGTCAGGATTGCTTGGCCCACGAGATGGGGAACCGTACCTGACTAGGTTGAAGCGCATTTTCGTCAATGTAGGTCCCGCGACCGAGTTTTGGGAATGGCAGCACCAGCAGCCACAGATATCCGGTAGCCAGAAACACAACTCTGTATAAGGAATGAAGCTTGGAAGCGCCTGGAAACAGGTTACGCACATGAGCTGTGAAAGATAACGGGTGAACCAAAAGACCAGCGCCTGGCGCCTACGCAACCGCTTCGCGGTGGCGTTGCCTCTCGACTTGAATATGTGCTTCAATCTGGATATCTTCCGCTGTAGGAGCGAAGGATGCTCCGTGTCCATGGCAAAGTATAAGCTAGAGCAGGTGACAAGTCGGAGTCGTCGTGACGTTAGTCCGGCCCTGATCCATTACATATTTTGTTTGACCGTTCGTTCTGGCTTCACGCGCACAACTGCTTACTACTCTCGACACAGACGCGCTGGATAATGCCTCCGCGGCATCGCAGACGCAGTCCTGCTCTAGAAAAGGGCCTTGCCCCGGGCGAATCCCTTAGGCGATATCTAGTACCTATCAAACCCATACAGTCTGCCTTTTGGTCTTGGGTTAGTTCTGAGGTATCGCAACCCGCAGATATTACTCAGGAGCATCGTCTTATCGCGTGCGGGCTCTCAGAAAAGAATAACAATTCTTTTTGCGCAAACAAATACGCGATATCGCGTTCAGAACCACCTCAGACACCAGAAGGACCACACGAACACACAAAGGGTGATACAGCGGAAGACGTCATCGTGGTATCCGATGAAGAACAGTGCTCTAAGAAGTTCTGTAAGGACAATCCAAATTGTCTGAATTACCTCGGGCAAGACAAATGGGAGCGCGGAGGTATGTGCTCAGTCATATGTTCCCGTCAGATCAACTCATTGCGTCGTTGTGCGCTAGAGGACATGCTGCGAGATTTCTTGAGCGCGGCAGCACTCGGTCACGATCCATCACAGGACAGTCGGGACCCAGACCTGCCTGTAGGATTGAAGGTGCTTATCCAAACACAGGCTTGTCCAGCTGCCACTGACCATTCATATCGCAGAACCTAGGTGCTACGTGCTATGCCAACGCTTCTCTGCAGGTGCCTTCATATAACTTCCGTTTCTCGTGTATGATTTTCATATCGGGTTGAGGTTTGGTTTCGGAATCTGGCCTTTCGGAACGGGGTTTTCCACTGCCAACCGGCCTCGGGATCAGAAAAGGGATTTAAGGTGTGGCACTTCACTTGGCCTTGTCCGTGGGCTCACAGCGCTCCAGGACTCTCCCCTTTTCCAGCTGCAAGTGACTTTCACTGCACTGCAAGAGAGCTCAGGCTGTGTCTTCAATCCAACACTCCTTGTAGAAAGCTTACAGCTGCGGGCAGCGGAGCAGCAAGACGCACAAGAGTAAATATTACCGGAATAGATCGGGCATCTACTCACGTCTTACTCAGGTTCTCTAAACTCTTCATATCTCATTTAGACACTGAGTTTAGGAAGCAGTCTGCGCCAGAGTTACGGTCGTTGGTTGTTGATCAGGTTTATTGCTACAATTCGCTTTTTGATTCAAACTTTTGACTATTTGAAGTTCCAAGGGACACAAGTGTATGGCACAATTTGCAACACATGTCAATATCGCTCCGAGAAGTCAACGACTTTCCTGGAGATAGAGATCAGATTCGAGGTACGTCATTTATCATCAGCTATCCATATCTAACGCCTAGCAGGGAAGCTCAAACCTTGAGGATTGCATTACAAAATTGCTACAGGAGGAGAGCCTGACGGGGGATAACCAGTAAGGGCAACGATTCTATGGGGGGTATGTGGTTAATCAAAACTCTAGATATCGCTGCCCCCGGTGTAATAGCCTGCAAGACGCGACCAGATATACAGAACTAAGACAGTTGCCACCAGTCTTGCATTTTTCCCTACTCCGCTTCGTATATGACTCCTCTACTATGGAGAGAAGAAAGTCAAAATACACGGTCTCGTTTCCAGCAGCGCTTGATATGAATCAATTTCTGAAACATGACATGCAAAGAGACGGAGGAGATGACGTATACGAGCTACAGGGCATATTGCTACACAAGGGACAAAGTGCCTATCATGGTCATTACGAAGCACAAGTCTACGACATAGAGTGGGTGCATTCATGAACATACAACTAATGCATATTAATATATCTCTAGGAAGCAATCATGGTTCCAATTCAATGATGAGATTGTGACAAAAGTCAAGACTTTGGGAGACCAGAAGGGATCTAGCGGGGCGGAGGAGTCTCTCAGGTGATTTGTTTGCGTGACAAGCTCGCTCCTATGACTGATTCGATCCGAAGCAAATTGAAGGCGCGACCCGCAAAGAAGAGATGCAGGACTAATAGCCACGAGAAAGTCGAATCGAAGTAGGTGGAGGGTACTGCGTTTTTTAATTCAACACTCAGTGTTACTTTGCAGCCAACTGGTGTCTCCACTTTCGAAGTGAGTTCCTCACTTATCAAGTATAGTATTCGATGATGACACTATAATCAGGATCATTTCTTCCAGAGATGCATACATGCTTATCTATGTACGCAGAGATCACCAGAAAACCACAAACCAGAATACTTCGAAACTTCCACAGGAGGCACTCGAGGTAGTTTATGCTCTAAACAAAGCCCACGAAGAGGATTGCAGGACTTATGCTCATCGGTGAGAACGACGGTACCGAAAGTAATTAGTCTCATTTATATGACCAGCGAACAAGTTGTCAAAGCACGGTTCCAGTCAATACGTGAGCAAGTTATGGACGTATACAGGACCTGGAATGCAACATCGGCTGCAAACGTAGGTTAGACTAGTGATGGAAAGATGACATCTAATCCATGATTTTCAGGATACTGTCATTCTAAGCCAACAGCGGCTGCAAGCCTGGCTGAGCGAGGACTGCATAAACCTGGCCAAGGTCCCATCCGGTAGCAACACTAGGCTAGAAGCCGAGCCTCGGGAATCACTCGATGAAAATTCATTAGCCAGCCTCGATAGTGTCCTGTGCATCCATAAAAAGCTGGACCCAAACAAAGCAAAAAATATGAAACGTATTAAAAGAGTATTCTATCTTTCCTGCCTTCTAGGTACAAAGCTAATAAATGTTACAGATGGCCTACCAGAAAATGGTCGAGCTCACGCAGAGTAGTTGTATCCTCTCGCCTTCGCCGCAAGATGTATGTGAGGACTGCGTACTTAGGGAGTTCAAAGGTACCGTTCCCTTTCGTCTAACATTTCCTCGTAAACTCATCTTTATCTAATAGAAAGACTTTACAACATCGAACATCCCAAATTGGTGAAGGAGTTTGATCAAATATCCCACGTGCAAGAGGGCTCTCTAGGGTATTGGATATCTAAGAAATGGCTTAGAGGTTAACAATTTACTTTTGCCACGAAACTAACATTTTGCTGATCCTCGTAGATTGGAGACTGTCAAAACCGAAGATGCACAAATTATCAGAGGATGACCCAAGTCCGGACTCATTTGAATATAGGGAACATGTACAATGTGAGCATAACTCACTTTCACTTAATAGTCTCAGTCGACGAAAAATATCTGGAGAGGTACAGCTACCCCCACCCTACTGTCATATCTTGTGCGCTGAAAAAGTCACAGGCGGTTCGACTTTTGAAGAGATTATTCCCTTCGTGGGTCCCAACGTGCAGCGACGCAGAACCTTGTGCTGTGTGCGACGTTTTGGCCCACACCTCGAAGGAGGGCAAGCGGGAATCTAGGCAACGTGCGGAAGAGGAAAAGGTATATCACGTCGTTGTCCAATGACCAAATCAGTGACAATATTTGTCATAGGCTTTGCTTAGGCACATGTACGAAGGCATGACTTTTACCGGGGGCGGAGACACCTATGCGATCATACCCATCAGTTTCTACAGGGGCTGGCTCTCCTGGCTGAACAACCCGGAGGAACATGTGCGAGCCAATCAAATCGATAACTCCCCCTTCTTGTGTGAACATGAGTTGCTCATTTTTGATCCCAACTGTCCTTCGGACATTGAAATGACTGTGACCATAATTCGTCGAAGCGATTGGGAAATCCTAGAAACTCTGTAAGCGGTCTTAATCCCTATCATATCCCATTCGGTCTATGGTGTGCTTACAGTTTCCGATTTTTTTCTCAGGTATGACAGTGGTCCGCTGATCAGTCTCAGGAGTGACCAGGATGTTGATGACAAAGTGTACACATCCGATATTCCTACCTGTGAGGCGTGCCGTCTCAAAAGGTGCCTCGTTATTTGCGCTATTTTTATTCATGGCCTGAACGAGCGATGATTGCCCAGAAAAACGGAATGGGTAAGCACAGACATAACGGTACAACTCCTTCGTGGAAAGAAGTCGGATACATCGACAAGCCGTCAACCTATCGCCACATATACGAACAGGAATAATACACGTCAGTCCAAGAGGCTTCGTGAAGCGCGCGAGAATGAGAAACGGAGATTCGCGGTGACGAAGGTGACAACGGTCAAAGACATCAAGACGAAAGTATGTGTATAAGTGGTTTGGGAATGTCAAGCTTAAGAAGGCTAACTCAATGTGACGTAGATCCAGGAAGGGTTCAAGATACCCACCATCTGCCAACGACTCTTCTTTCGAGGGCAAGAACTTGATGATAATGAGACAACAGTGGGTTCTCTTGAAATATTTTCCGATGAGGTCCTGGAGTTGCGAGAACAAGCCGAGGTCTATGAGATTGATATTGACTCCGATGAGGGGCGACCCACCAAGAAGCAACGCCGAGAGGCAGAGCGAGGATTTGGGGGGACGCTTCTATCCACTGTAGCTGGCGAGTATGATCAAGGCTCTAGCCCCGGCAACAGTGGACCTCATATTTTCTCACAAACGCTGACGGAGAAGGCCTGTCCCGCTTGCACGCTAGTAAACGCGTATGATGCCGTTGCGTGTACAGTATGTGATACACTCTTTGTATGATATTAAGACTACAAAATCCCCTGAAAAAGAACCCATGGAAGGAGAAAATCAGAATGTGAGTGTGTGTTCTAAGATCACAAAAGAAGCATTGCAAGATAACAAATCACAAAGCAAAGTCCCATGAATAACCAAACAAGACAGAAGAAAGAGTTCACTTCAAGCCTCGGAAACGACTTGCCCCAAAAAAAGAACATCACACACACAAACAAAAGATAGAGAAAAAGTGGGGGGTTTAAAAGTCCTTTAGCGATTGCCGTAGTATGACCTTGAGTAGAAATGAGGGATAATTAGGAATACTCGGGAAG
This sequence comes from Lepiota venenata, assembly GCA_004296355.1. Taxonomy (NCBI): domain Eukaryota; kingdom Fungi; phylum Basidiomycota; class Agaricomycetes; order Agaricales; family Agaricaceae; genus Lepiota; species Lepiota venenata. The sequence continues at coordinate 2,354,738 of RCFS01000003.1, forward strand.
TGGCGAGAGATTAATAGGGTAGCTGTTGATCAAGGTTGAATTCGCCCTTGTGGGTAAGGTTCCCGTAGATAGAGAACGAATCTGTTGCGGAACCGCTTGACTTTGTACTACCGATACAGCGTCGGATTCCGATTTAATGATACCAGCTGCGGTCACAACGATATCGACTTCAGTAGAGCCGGTTCCATTTCTCCTGACGGCCCTGGCGATCGCGTCTTGAGTGACTTCCGTTAACTCCCCGACGGTAACGCTCTGTATGGCGGCTTCACTTTGGGGAACGGGTATGCCGCCACCTCGATCTGCGTACACTTTATGTGCCGCCTGTACCACAACGTTTTGCGCTGCAGCTGCTAATAGATTTGTTTCGTTGCGGCCATGGCCAGACAACGCCTTGTCATATGCATCGACCGTTTGGTCCAACACATGTTTTTGTTTGACGAGATCTTGTAAATCATGTTTTGGCGGAGAAGCGGACACTAATTGTGACTCTGCTTCCTCTGTAACACGTTGCGCCGCCGTTTGCAATACACGTATGACGCGTGTATCAGCAGATTCCAGGGGGGCAGGCATACCACGTGCTTTGGTTCTGTAAGTTCCCAACGAACCAAAAAAAATCTAGTGAACAACTTTGGGTTAGCATAACAGAGATGACGTACCGCTGCGGAGCCTGGAAGAGTGCGGAGTCGCTCGTGCTTCGTTTCGGTGGCTCACCCGCCAGAGAAGGTCGCCGAGAGCGGGAAAATGAGGTGGTATCAATTGAGGAGACGGGTGCAATGGTGAGGTTAAAGGTATGCGAGAGATGGCCCTCTTGTCCATCAATCACAAACTGCGGGAAGTTGATCAGGGGCTTTCTACCTGATTATTGGTGAAGAACCCACTTTCGCATCCACTGTGATGGCGCAATTCTCGGCGTCAGGCGGAGGTATTCCAGAGAGAACGTCGTCCTTCCAAGATAGCCAGGAGGGGAGATTAGGGGAACCATAAGTGACAGGCACATTCTGCCAGGAAGCTTGAGGATCCCAGATGCGCGGTGTCCACGACCATCGCAAACCGCAGTAGGCCACACTGGGGGGTGTTCCTGCTAATTTTCGGTAAAAGGGCCTAAATTCCCATCTCCCATCTCCTGCCTTTTTTGCTTCGATATTCCAAATGTGATTCCCCTTTGATTTAGCCTTTTTTCCATCTTCGTTGAATCGCAAGATATGGGGCTGACGCCAGAGATAATTCCGAATCTAGCAGTCCGGTTTAGCAAGAGGATCAGAGACGACGCCACAGTCGAAAGGTTCACCTTCTTCATCGGAATTTTTTCTTCGGGATATCCTTGCCTTGCAAGCTATCAAAAAAGTCGGTGTTTACCAATTGAGTCATCTCAAGGAGGCAAGACGGTCTCTGACAGCGAAATTTGCTCACCTCTTCCAAAAAGGCCAAAGTGAAGGCCTGAATGCGGAACTTGAAAGGCCGAAAATCCGGAGATTCATCCAGACGCTGCATTTTCTTTGCCATGAGCGTTTGGTGAATTGGTTCACCTTTCGAGTCGCTAGCATCAACTTGCAACGAATAAGAAGGAAGAAACGCTGAGCTTGGATTATGATAGTGCATATATGGGGCACCTACGATTAGAGCAGATCTTATTGAGATATTCAAAAAAGATCCTATCCACTTCCGCTCGATACTCAGCTGGGACGTCGGAAGATGAGGGTGAGGACGCATTGAGGCCATGGTCATCGTTGAATGACTGCATTATCTTTACAACTCAGCTTCAGATACGACAAAAAAAAGTCAAGAAGCCGACCTTTTTGGTTATCGACGTTTTCTGGTGATTTTCGCTCCCGTCCGAATCGTTCTCCTCGTTGTCTTCAGGGTCTGTTGGACTGCTACGTGTGGTGTTGGGAGCCGTATTGGGCACTGTACTTGAGACATCGGAAGTTGTCGACGGCGACGCAGAAGGGGCAGAGTGTTCTGATGGCCCAAAGTACCAATTAGACTGCGATTGAGACCGAGAAGTTTGAGGTGTAGGCGATATATTTTGGGCCTGCTGCGATAGGCCGACCCATGTCGTCTCTTTGGGTGCATAGCTGAATGAAAATGAACTACTGTAAGGAACACCAGTGATGGAGCCCGAGCGCGACATCCGGCCAATAGGAGGGCTTATGGTAGATCCTGCAGATGCCACGGTCATGGATTGAGGGATCGCCGGAAACACTTCCGAAGGACGACCCACAGAAGTTGCAGAAGCTGTTACGGAGACTGATTGCAAAGGCGATGTGATAGCACCCGCAGATAGAGAATGGTGGTGGCGTGTGGCTGGGACGATGCCTTCATTCCATTGAGGGGCAACAGGACCTATGGAGACACCTACAAAAGGAGAAGCAGTGGGGGGAAACTCTACAGCAGGGGACGGGGGCAGGAAAGCCGGGAAGGTCGGTGCGACATTAGATTGTGGAGGGCTGAATGAGGGGCGGGACGGAAACAAGGCCTTGGGAGGCGTAGGAGCACGCGAAGGTGGTTGCGAATGCGAATGCGGAAGATGCGCGATGGGTCGGGTGACACTTGCCAACGGCAATGCAGACAGAGGCGTAGGATACACTGGAGACTGTTCTGCAGGGATGGGGATAGAGGGATCGATTTGAGGAAGTGATAGGGGGATATCCTCCAGGGGTTCCCTTTTGAGAGCTTTCACAGAGCGTCCTTCGTCCAACTCGAGGGCACAGCGCTTCCGCGATTGATCTGATTTTGACACGGTTAGCAGTTCCAACATCTCAGACACCCTCGAGATGGTAGTTTTGAGCTGGTCAACTTTCGATGTTGCGGAAGCATCATCATGCATTGACAGAGCCGCCCCTGCTGATTCAGCTGTTTGGGCAATTCTAGAAAAGACAAAAGAAAGAAAGGGTTGTTGTTGGTGAGAGAAGGATTAAGTAAGGACTAGGATTGACCCACTGTTTTAAGAGGGGAACCAGAACACGGTGGGGTTCCGTGGCAGCCAGGGCATCGGCTTCTTCTTGTGCAACAGACTCGGGGTGGGTGAAGGCGATGGGCATGGGTTGTGAGGCCTGGGGAGGTACCTGGGAGAAAGGGACGGGATTTACTGGGGGAGAAACGGAAGTGCTTGCGCGACTACGGCCCAAAGAGACGCCTGTTGGGTCAAGTGCAGATTCGAGTGATGATGTCACGCCTGCAGCATAGGAAGAAGCCGAGCCGTGCACGCTGGGCGAAGGAACCTGGGATTGAGGCGGCGAAGCCGACAGGGTGTGGTTTTGCGTAGGAAGGTCTAGGCCCATCGAGGGCTCTATGGGGGTGACCATTGCAAACGGGTCGGTATGAGGTCCAAAATCACTGACAAAGGCGGTGGTGGGTGTGTGTATAGGCGGGGGGGCAGCATCGATGGCGTCCATTGGGGAGATGAAGGCGGAGGGGTCTGGTTCAGGTATGGGGACATGCATGGGGGCCAAGGCGGCGGTGGCGGGATCAGGCTTGTCGATGAATATTGGGGAGCTCTGGAGGAGTTGGCACTGGAGGGCGGGCTCGGAGTGGGGCGGGGAGATGGAAGACAGGAAGGCGGGATCGACGGCCTGTGAGATGGGGGTTGTGTCCATGGCGCCATCCCGGACGGCCTGCTCGAACTGAGCAGGGCTGAGAACGGACATTTGGGAGAGGAGGAGGAGGAGGAGGGGAGGAGGGTCGGGGGGGGTTTAAATAGAAAGGATCGTGGCCGGGGAGATAATCGATCAGCACGCGGCGGATCTGGGCGACGGAGGGGTCTGGCTGGCTGAGAGGAGGGAGGCGGAGGCAGAGGCAAGGAGGCGAAAGGCCTGCGAGGCTGCACGCAAGATCCAAGCTCCGTCGCAGGCGATATTTCCTTTCAGACGTCACGCTGCCGTCACATGCTTCTCATTGGTCACGCGCTGCGTCACCACGGTCGTCCCCTGTCACAGGGCATATACCTTTGCGGTGCTGCCTCAACTCAGTCCTCCCGTCCTCCCACGGCTTCTTCTCGTCCCTGCGACAATGCAGTTCCCTATCCAGCTAGTCGGAATACACGTTGCCATGCTGTATTGTCTGTAGCACACAACCTCTCTCTAGTTAGTCGCTTCCCCCCATTCCTCAGGTGCTGCTCGGGAACCGCACATTATTTTCCGGGCTGCACACGCCGGGCAGTCAGGTCACCCGGACGCTGTAGCCACTCTCGTATTATCTCAAACTCCTGCTTTGACAGCGGCGCCCTTGCCTTGAAAACCTAATCATCATCATCAACTTACCAATGGGTTAATCACCCAATCTCTGCGTTCTCTTTTCCTCACGCATACCAACTTATGTACAGCTAGAACCTGACGTGAAACCAAATCAAGAAGGCGTGATCAATACCTCCTCCTTCCTGGGCTTCTCGAGCGCTCTCTGTCCCTCCGCCTATCACTGTAATGTATTCAGATAACGGATCAGCGTTCCAAAACGAGGTCAACATGTTGTCCAATTGAGAACACTCACTCATATCGCGAAGAAGAGTGCCGGTCATGTCCTCGATCACGATCGCTTCGGTCACGGTCGCGGTATTCGTCGCCACGAGAGGATCGATAGTCGCGAGCCGCCCCCGAAGCCATTCCACCGCCAGAACCCCCCAAGCCCGACGAGGCGCCTGACTGCTGCTTTTTCTTTTCACGCTCCTCCCTGAACGTTTTCAGCATGTTGCGGAGCTCGTGATACCCAAGGTGCATCTGCAATATTCAAACACTTGTCATCCGCCCATCCTCCATGCCGGCATACCAACTGTGAACGAACCTTGCCACCAAAGTGATCGGCGAGACGACGATCTGAATCCAATACGGACAGATACGCACCGCAGACATCACATACACGCAGTTTCTGGTGTCCCGAGGCTCCCGAGGTATCTGTTAATTGCTGCAATTCTCGCTACAAATTTCCACGCCATGTTAATTGATACTCTCAAGTCTCATTACGAACGTAAACATTAGGCTCACCTCCTTGTCGGCCTTTTCACTTTTCAGCGCCTCGATGGCTGCCATTTCACGCATCGATTCCTCGACTTTGCCCTGTTCGCCTGTTTCAAAGTATAACCTTCAAACAGCACTTACATAACTAATACCAACCACTCACCGAGTGCTTCAATTTTCTCCGTGCCTCCCTGGATCGCGAGTTCAATTTCTGCGATTTCACGCATCTACAGCGAGGCATCATGTATCAGACTACGTACGCTCGATCAGGAAGGACGGGAACGTTTACACACCAAATTGGTTGTCTTTGCATTCTCTTCCGGTGTCTTCTCCAGACGGCGGTGTGCAGCTCTAATGCGTCGATCGCACTCGTCCACGAACGCAAAGATGTTCTGCTCGTATTCAAGTTGAAACTTTTGGAAGATGGCCCCATTCGGATCGGCCTCTCTACTGGCGAGGAATTCGGTCTTTAGGCGTTCTGTATGTGATTTGGGACAAGCACCAAGATCCATTTTCTATTTTTGGCAATCAAAAACAAAAGGTGAACGTCAGCATCGTCGTGTTGCTGTGTATTTTCAACCCCTCCCGAATTACTACTGTGAGCTGTCAATTGCCTGAGCTTCTGACCTCCTGATCTCTGACTCAGATGGCCTGATACCAGATGCCAGAGCCGCCGTTCCACAAGTGAAAGGGCAGGCAGGGGAACGAGAATGGTGTGAAACAGACGTACCGTGTTGGTGAAAAGAGTATGGGGACAGGTACCACAAAGGAAATTCCTGCAAACTTTCTCGTCTGACCAATGCAGATTAGCATTCGCAACTCCCATAGCTTCTGGACCCATCATTTGCTGTTTCACCAATAGGATTCAAAAAGACCAACAACATAAACGCGTTCTCGTCAGTTTTGGGGTTGCCCCCCGAGCGTCCCACAGAAACTTGGTACATCTCAGTAAACACGTACCTCCAGAAGCTTTCTCTGCATTTCCGCTAGTCGTCCCATTTTGATTGAATAGATATGAGCTACGAACTGGGCACCAAAGAGACGTTGTCGGTGGAACTGTAGACCCTGGACCAAGTGAGAGTTGTAAGAAGTGTTTATGCTTGTTTGGTACGGATGCATGTTGCTTACTTAATTCAGTCAGGGTTCCAAAAATACTTGGACTAGAACATTTACAATTACGACCAAAAGTTTGGTTTAAACGACTAATTAGGCGTGCTCTACGATATTTAGAGAAAAAGGTGAGGGGCAATGATGCCCGCTGCATTAACCTCCATTCGGGAAAATAAATTCTAAGCCTGACAGTGACACATGGCCAACCGAATGTCGGAATAATAATAACACTGCAATCCACGATGCACTGATTCGTGCGATCAAAGGGAACGATGCAACAATTCCGACCGAGAGGGATGGAAGAGTGCTCAGATCGGGCCCCATCCTCTGCCGCGCCCCCGCCACTGTGAACCCCTACCGCGTCCCTGGCCACGGCCTCGATAATGGTGGCGGCCTGGCACTCCCTCGTCTTGAACCTTTTTCTTCTGACCCAAGCCTCGCTCTCCCTCTCTTCCTCTGTCACGCGAACCGACCCGAGCTTGGACCCATTCATCAAGGTGTTCAACAGCCCCTGAATCAACTGCAGGGGCCGAAAGAGGCATAGTGCCTCCATAGCCTATAAGCAGTTTCAGAATGTCCGTAGACTTGCCATCAATGGCCTGACCCGCCCACGACCACCCAGAACTCAGGTCTTCGGCGGTGAAGAGTTTGTTCTCGAGGACCGTCCTAACTATTTCCAGTACACCTGATCCGATTGCAAGATAGAGGAGGCTTGCATGCGCGGGCGTCTCATATACACTCTCGTATTCCGGTTCCTGGGGAGGGTAGGCCTCGAAAACGTACTTGACAATCGGGGCGTGTCCGTGGAATACTGCATAATGCAATGCCGTGTAGCCTTTAGAATCCTTTTGGTCTATCTCGGCATCTAAGGGAATACTGTGAGTAGGTGATACATGCACTTTTTGCTGATAACAGACTGTGAGTATCAAGCCATTGGAAAAGCTCAATGTCGCCTTCTTTTGCCACGATATGTAAAAGAGTTTCAAGGGTGTCTTCGGGTTTATCTTTGACGAATTCTTCATACTTGATTTCGCCACCAGCTGCATCAACGCCGTCCTCCCAAATGCCACTTTTGACTCCCTCAGCATTGCCGTTACGCGCAGCAGTAAAGACTGCGGAACGAAGCGCTTGGGTACGCTCGTGTTGGGCACGAAGAGCCTCTTCAGTTTGCTTCCGCTGAAACTTAGCCTTGGCTTTCTTCCGTTCAGCCTTAGCCTTACGTCTGCGCTCGGCATTGACTTGCTCTACTCTATATAGGTCAGTCTGTACATAATGACCAGGATATACTTACCTTGCTCCCGCTCCTTTACCCTGCGCTCCTTGCGAGCGGCCGCCTCCGCTGTCCGGCGAGCCTCTGCAGCTATTTGGTCCTCTCTGGAACGTTTGAGACGAGCCTGGTAATCGGAAAATGATTCTTCCCTGTGACCTGAACAAGCCTATTCAGAGGGTTGGGATAAAGGATAGAAGCCAACAAACGTGAACAGTTGCAATGATAACGATCATTGTTTATGGCCTCGAACATATACCTGGCGGTTGACCGTCATGAATGAACAGGTTTGGGATGATAACAAGGACCTACAAATACTCCATGAAGCCAGGCGGAAAGTAGTGATGGTCATATTCCGAGTCTGAGTCTGAGTTCTCGTAATCATACTCAAAGGTCTCAAAATCAGAATCGTAGAAAATATCGGTATCATCCTCCTCGGTGTCAGCGTCCTCGTCAGAAGATCCGAACCCGTCCCGGAACCAGGAACGGTGCTTGGCTCCCTCCAAGTGAGCCTCAATGGCCTTGTATGCCTCGCCGACGCGTTGAAACTCTGCTGTGGCCTCTGTGTTTCTGGGGTTTTTGTCCGGATGTGTGCGCAATGCATGCTAAAGTATTTTCAGAACAACCCTGTCAATGTCAAAGTGAATGATGGAACGAGCCTGCTTGTACGAGAGTTTGAGCTGTTCGAGCGTGCAGTCCTATGCAGAAAAAAAAATCAAGAAGCCACAAGAGGACGAGGGCGCGTAAAAAAACTTGCCTCGTCAAGACCCAAGAGGGACAGGGCCTCGGAGAGCCTTACCATGGTGGCGCAGGACGAGGCCAATTAGCACACACTGTGGGAAATGTGACGGGACGCGACGCGTTGTTTCCAAATTTGTCCTCGCTTCCTTCATCTCTCCCGTTCGGGCAACAGTCGTTCCCGAACGAGCAAGCCACCTGCTCTGTCTTTCCCGCTGCTAGCTTTCACAATCTATGGAGCCACTGCCTCCAACCTCAATCGCAACCGCGAGTCACCCTGTAGCACCTCCACCCCCTGTCATCGCTCCCGATAATGTATCCCAAGCAGGCTCGCTATTCAGCAGGGTGTTCGGAGACAAGTGCGCCGACATTAATTGCTTCCAGCTTCAACTGACGACAGTACCGTTTGATCAAGCACAGCCCATATTTCCAAGCAGGCTTCGGTTTAATGGTATGTTTCCCACTTACTACTACGCTGACCCATCTGAACGCTGATGTGGTGCTCAGGGACTGGGGGTGGGGCTCACGGTTCTACGCCAGGGACTCGTATTCGGCACCACCGCACTTCGACGGCGCATGTTGGTCTCTTGTGAGATCAATAACAAAGACCGTGCCTATGAATGGTTCCTTGCATGGATGTCATATCAGAACCAACTCGCAGAACAGACTTCTCGTGTTGCGTGGGTCAGGAGTCATCAACTGAGCGTTGAAACAATGGTGGAACAACGGAAGAACGGAAGCTCATCAGCCCTATTCAAACTCGTCGCGGGACCGGGCACCCATTACTTCAAATATCGCGGAGCTTGGATGCAGGTGAGAACATTTCGGAATTATGTACTTGTCCTCACTATTTGCGCCTAGGTGAAACGCGAACGGGAAACGCGGTCAATGCAACTCATGTCCGGAGTTCCTTGGGAAACCGTCACGCTAACAGCCTTGTCTCGCGATCGCTCACTTTTTCCTCAATTGCTCACTGAAGCCAGAGATCTGGCTATGCGTGGGCACGAGGGAAAGCTTGTGATACACACCGCATGGGGCATTGAATGGAAGCCCTTTGGCCAACCAAGGCGAAAACGACCGCTTCACAGCGTCGTACTTGAACCCGGTGTTTCAGAAAAGATAGAAGCAGACATTAAAGCCTTTCTCGAGCGACGCCAGTGGTATTCCGACAGAGGCAGGTTGATTCTCGTCCTTAACTAAATTATGCTCACCAGTATTCATAACACACAGGTATACCATATCGTCGCGGCTATTTACTTTATGGTCCGCCCGGATCTGGAAAATCATCCTTTATCCAAGCTCTGGCCGGCTCACTCTCATATGATATATGCTTGCTTAATTTATCGGAACGAGGATTCACTGATGACAAACTATTTCATCTCCTGTCCAACGCGCCAGAGCGGAGTTTTGTGCTGATAGAGGATATCGATGCCGCATTCAATAAACGTACACAGACATCAGAGGACGGGTAAGCGTCTAGGCCCTGAGCTTACACCCCGCTTACTGGCCTTCGAATGCAGGTATCAGTCATCAGTCACCTTCTCAGGTTTCCTCAACGCCCTTGACGGTGTAGCATCTGGTGAAGAGCGCATTATATTCATGACGACGAACCACCTGGATAAACTCGATCCTGCCCTTATCCGTCCCGGGCGAGTCGATCTCGCCCAGCTGATTGATGACGCCAGTTCAAAACAGGCTCAGATACTCTTTAATCAGTTTTACAGTGGGTCACTCAATGTCACAGGCATTTCGGACAGTCAAGTCCAAGAAATGGCACGCCAACTTTATAATATCGTCGCAGAAGAAATGCAAGTTGGTAGGCACGTCAGTATGGCTGCCTTACAAGGTCATTTCATTCGCCATGAGGTAAAAGACGCCCTGACCTCTTGCCGAGACTTGTTCCGTATCAGACACTCTTCTTAGCGAACACCCGTACAATGCCTAAAATACCTGTATGAGAAACTCAGAAAACAGGCTTGCGTCTCCGTCCCGTGTATTTCGAATCTCTAGGGACATCTTCATTACCTCGCTTTCGATATAGCTGACCAATACCATGAGCGTGCCATTGAAGAAAAGGAACATGCCACACCCACCGCTTTCTTTTTGAGAATCCAATCCCTATCTTTTATGTTTTTACGCTTTCCACCTTTACTCCTAGACTTCTCTCTTTCCCTTCTCTTCTCAAACCTTACACTGCTATCTTCCTCTTCCTCCCCTTCTAGACCCTTTGGTATTTCTTGCTGACCTCCTCCGCCCCCCACAAAAAGACACAAAAATATTTTTTTCGCCTTCTTGGAGTTCGGATAGTCGACAACGATACCACCCCCGAACCCGGCTTTTTGTGCAATCGAGGTGATCAGTTGTATCTGATCATCTGACGAGGGGTAAAATTGAAAGACTGCACGGGAATGATTGCGGAGGGCGGAATGGAGAGTCGTGAAGAAACGTTGGAGTCGGTGGGGTGGGGAAGACGTTGGATGGGATGTCTCGGCATTTAGTAACCACTGCAAGACAGATATACTACGGAAAATCAATTATCGGAGGATTGAGGATATGGCCCACGAAACAACCGACTGACCTGATGGCACCGTCAAAACTTCCTGGTCGAAATCCGAGGCCCTGCCCGATATCCTGCAAGAACAAGTCCCCATCCACTTCTCTTTCGAGCGCGACCTCTAAAAAATGCGAATCCGTAACTACAGCTGGATAGTACTTCGGAGAGGACATACCGAGCATACTGGGGGCGATGTCCAAGCCCACCCAATTGTAGCCTTCTTCGTCCAGGATTTCGCCAGATAACCCAGATCCACAACCGATATCAAGCAAGAGGGCAGGCTGATCTTGTGGTAGACTGAGAAGTTCTAGGGCTCTATATGTCATGTCGGCTTGTATCTGCTGGATTCGAGTGCTAGACTGCTTGAGCGTTTTAGTTTGCGCAAGAAGCCCGGGACACTCACTTTTGTGTGTATTTTCTGGCCTCTGTATCGCCATAGTACTGTATCACCGATTAAGAACTTTCAGAAACTGTGGAAGGCGGATCGGGGCGAGGACTCATACAATTTCTGGTGGCGCTTGAAGTTCTGGCCTTGACATCTTAGGGAGGAGGCTGAATCAAAAATTGTATTTGGAGCGCCTATTTGTATTTATTCAGTGACACTCGGCATCAAACACCTTCAGCTAATTAGACAGAGAAACAAAGACATCCGTGCTCGTAAAATACACAAGTCGTTAACACCAACTAGTCGTCTCCAACTGGTACTTCTTCTTCTAGATGTTTCACCAGTCGCACGCGGATTTCGGTGCTCTCATCTCCCCGAAGCACATCAGAAACGAACTCGGCTTGCACTTGCATTTGAACCTGACAGTAAAAATAAGTCTTTTTGGAAGATTGTTCGATTCATTTCGCACCATCTCGAGGGCACCCCTGATCACCCCGCACAGAACGTTGCTGAACCATAGACCACCTTCTAGAACATCATCTGGTAACTCGACGAACTCCGCCAGGGGATTTTCATCCAAGGTCAGAGTGAACCAAGATCCCGATGCTTGCTGCACAGAACCACCGGTTGAATCGGGTCTTGGGGAGGCAGGAGGTTGCGGGGCGCTGTGGGTGACGGTTGGGGAGACATTCAGGAAGGCTTTGAACCCAACCTTGAAGCAGGTCAACGTCTGTGCGTGGATTGCGACAGGCGAGTGCGTACCTTTGCAATAACCTCGCCCACCTCCCTGAAGTCTGTACATCTACCCAAACCAGACCTAGCAAGGAAATCTTCAATGAGCCGCGTGCCAATATTATATCCCATCTTCTCAAGCTCCTTGTTGACCTCGTCGTAATCCTCGTAGTCCTGGATGAGTTGGACCACCAGCGCACCGTACGTTAGCGCAAATAGCTCTGCATTCTGATTGAGTTAGACGTAACGAAGGAAAAGGATTGGACAGAACCTCACGATTTTCTCCGTCCGCCCTTTCCAAAGGTCTTCCCCGATACTTTTGTATTGTTTTGACGCCATTCGTCGTCAAGTACTGTTGGTTAGGCGCGAACACGGACAGTGTGACACACAGCCCAACGATCCTCACGTCACAATCGAGAATTATTGGTGTATTTCCGAAGATGCAACATCCTATCAACACACTGCAGCTGCTCATACATGTCCTCTAATATATAAAAGATGCAATGCCGCCAAAAAGCGGGAGTGCCATTTTCGCAGCAGGCAAGTAACTCCTCAAAAACGATCCAATTGGTTGAGTCGTCTCGCTGTCTTCGCGTTACTTTGTGTATTCTGTCCCCTGACAGGGAGATGCATAGCATGCCGCTTCCCGACATAGCTGCCAATCATCCTCTGGTGAGCAATGTTCTCCCGAATTTCTCGTCTCAACTCCGACTCGATCTTGAGGTTTTTTAGCGGGTCGACGTAAGTCTTCTTCTGAGGGTTACGCGGTGGGGGAGAGATCTGTTGTTGCTTTTCCATTTCCTCCCAACGAGCGGCGAATTTGGCTTGAATACTCTGTACGGGTGTTGACGGGGGAGGGGCAACGTAGTTGGGGGAAGCGAGGGGATACTTGGGTAGCGGTGGCGCTGTTGCTGGAGACGAAAGAAAGGATGCGAGGGCCGTAACTTGGTAAGGTGTCAGGTCCTTGATTTTGGCGCGGTCATGTATTTGAAGACGCGCGCAAAGGCGGTGGGCAGTCTTTAGACCAATGCCATAGAAGTGAATGAGAGCAACCTGTTGGACTATAAATTCAGAGACTACAGAAGCGTGATTTCAAAACACTCACTCTTGCAAGACAGTGATCTCTCAGCTGTACACCGAGGATGTGCAACATCCCGGTCACCTCTCCAAATGTTGTCGGAACCTTGGAGGAGAAAGCCCGGCGTCACAAGACTGGATATTTGGAGGTTGTGACAGTACGTCACACTCCTGCTTTACTCCTCGCCATGGCTTCAAACAAGATGGAGGGCCGCAGGGAAGACGCGCTTGCCAAGCAGCGCAATCAGATGCGAGAAGAATTTGAACGCCAAAAACAAAATCTCATCAACGAAACCGAGAAAGCACGCCCTTCTGTCCAGCGTTTCGTTGGCCAGAACGACTCCATGGAAGAGTCCCTCAAGAACAGCACTGTCGGGCTAGTGAAACTGGAGGATTTCCAACAGAAACGCAAAGAACTCGAAGAGCAGAAGCTCAGGGAAGCGGCTCGTACCAATGAACTCAAGTATGTCTTCAGGTTCCTCCGCCATCAATAAAATCCTCGTATGCAGCGCATCATCACTTACAGTGTATGGAGAATATGTTTAGGGATGACGCAAGGAAGGCCAAGAAACGTAAAAAGGCGGCAAAACCTACTCTCTCCTTTGCCTTAGATGATGAGGAAGTGAATCATGAAGATGGTTCTCCAGAAGGGTCATCGAAAGAAAAGGACGAGGGCAGGGACACTCCACCAACTAAACGCAGCCGCTCACACAAGAATCCTGACGTAGACACATCATTCTTACCTGACCGCGGTCGCGAAGAAGCAGAACGCAAGGAGCGGGAACGCCTTCGGCTCGAATGGTTGGCTAGGCAGGAACAGCTCAAAGGCGAGGATATTGAAATCACATACTCTTATTGGGACGGGAGCGGTCATAGGAAAAGTGTGGTTGTAAGCGTTATGGACTTGAATCATATAAGGAATATAAGGATTCACTAAGCCGATTACAGTGTAAGAAAGGAGACGAAGTTGCTACTTTTCTAGAAAAGTGCAGACAACAGTTCCCGGAATTGCGGGGTGTTAGCGTCGACAACCTCATGTATATTAAGGTGCATTCTTCTCTTTTGGCTCCTGAACCTTCCCTGGCTCACTCTTTCCAGGAGGACCTGATCATACCACACGTATGCTAGACACCCTTCCAGCCCTACTCATCTCACATGATTATTTCAGCACTATACTTTTTACGACTTTATTGTCAACAAGGCAAGGGGAAAGTCAGGACCCTTGTTCAATTTCGATGTTCACGACGATGTGCGCCTCCTAGCTGATGCCACCAAAGAGAAGGATGAGTCGCATGCTGGGAAAGTAGTAGAGAGGGGTTGGTACCAACGCAACAAGCACATATTCCCTGCATCTCGGTGGGAGGTAAGTCCTCGAACTTCGCGATGCTTTCCAATATCTGTAACGACTATTGACAGGTGTTTGATCCGGAAAAGAATTACGGAAAATATACCATCCATTAGGGACATACAGGGTAGAAACGTGTGTATTGCAGATTAACGCCGTACCAGGAGCAAGAGTCAGGTAGTAAATTAGGCCATGAATAGGCTGCGGTAGTTTGAGAAAGTGGTTAGACACATCATTAACAAAAGAGGGGATACCAAGAAAAACGAAAAATGGGGGCACCGCGGATCGAACGCGGGACCTTTAGAACACTAGGATACTTCAGTCTACTGCTCTCCCAACTGAGCTATGCCCCCATGGAAAGAGTGCAACCTTTGAAATATAGCTCACAAAGGACCAAGAATATGGGTAAAAACAAACTTAGCCGACGCCAGCAGGATTCGAACCTGCGCCCTCAAAGAGGAACAGATTTCTAATCTGTCGCCGTAACCACTTGGCTATAGCGCCTTGTTCTAAACCACCTTTTCTTTTTTGCATGCCCTCCTTTCCATCTAAGAAGCTAAGAAGCGGTGAAGGTAATTATTGCAGCCGAACAAGGGCGAGTTCACAGCATTATCTCAGAATGCACGTGCCATCTACGCAGGCCCAGTTGTTGCAACAGAGCCTAAAAAAACAAATTAATGTGGGCAGTGGATATTTCAGAAGTGGATAATAAAAAGGAATACAGAGTTATGGTAAGAGGGAATAAAGCGACGCCAGCAGGATTTGAACCTGCGCCCTCAAAGAGGAACAGATATTCAAACGGTGCGTTCGAATCTGTCGCCGTAACCACTTGGCTATAGCGCCCCGACAGAAATTGTCACACTGATCAACATCGCGGTACCAATTGAAAAGGATCGCCCTTGATGATGAGGTTTTAGATGAGGTGCTAGTCCATTTGTAGGGCGCTATAGCCAAGTGGTTACGGCGACAGATTAGAAATCTGTTCCTCTTTGAGGGCGCAGGTTCGAATCCTGCTGGCGTCGTCTCGATTTTTTTTAAAATCGTGTGCAGGGGGCTCAATTCAAAATGAAATGCAAAAACATATGGGGGCACCGCGGATCGAACGCGGGACCTTTAGAATACGAAGAACTTCAGTCTACTGCTCTCCCAACTGAGCTATGCCCCCCGATACCTGGTGCTGCTTCTGTCCGTATATATCTATGTATGGCTACTACATAGCCTCTGTCACACTCTGCCCCCAAATCGTGACATAACTCATCTCTCCCCTCCATGTCTGGCACTGGTCCCCGAGAGAATGTCTTCGCTACGCGCATGGCTCTGACGAACACAAAACTCCGACTCAAGGGCGCGCAAACTGGGCACTCATTGCTTGCTAAAAAGCGGGATGCCCTGACTACGAGGTTCAGGGCCATTCTCAAGAAAGTCGACGAGGCAAGTTCAGAATCACTGCTAATCAGTCTGAGATATAAGGAACATGGGTTAAGCAAAAAAAAGATCAGGCGAAACGCAAGATGGGCAGGGTTATGCAGCTCGCCTCGTTCTCGATGGCTGAGGTGACATATGCGACAGGCGATATATCTTATCTAGTGCAGGAACAGGCCAAGCTGGCTACTTTTAGAGTAAAGGCCAAGCAAGAGAATGTTTCCGGAGTAGTGATACCAGCTTTTGAAGCCGATCGTGTGCCAGGTTCAGGTGCGTTGGCGTCAAATAATTCTCAGAATCACTACTAGAGTTGATTAGATTTCAATTTGACGGGTCTGGGCCGGGGCGGGCAACAGGTTATGAAGGCCAAAGAAGTGTATGCAAAAGCCCTCGAAACGCTGGTTGAGCTCGCGTCGCTTCAGACAGCATTCACTATCCTTGACGAGGTCATTCGCGCAACGAACCGCCGAGTCAATGCAATCGAGCATGTTGTTATACCACGGTTGGATAATACTATCAAGTACATCATGAGTGAATTGGACGAGATGGATCGCGAAGAGTTCTTTAGGTATGTCTCATTCACTGGGGCGATCTCTGCTGGCCAACCACTCGCAGGTTGAAAAAAGTCCAAGGAAAGAAGAAGAGGGATGGTGCTGCAAAAATGGCAGAGGAATCCGGTCAGGATAAGGTTTTAAGAAGCGAGCCACCAACACTAGAGGATGAGGCATCCACGAATTTGCTGAGTACCAAGGATGAAGATGTCATTTTCTGATCAACTTGGGCACAACTCATGCCATGAATCTTAATCTTACAGAGCTTCGTAATTTCAATGAGATTGTCAATGTATTTTCATACCCTGGGGGACTGACGAAGGGAGATAAATGACATGTGGGTGTATTACGGCGTTTTGGGTCGCATGAAGCCACGCAGGAGAGTGCAACAGGAGTGTGGACTGGAAAATCACTACAAAAGCCAATTAGATCAAAGTAAAAGTTCGGGGAGCTCTCAGCACGTACATCAGCCATCTCAACATCACCACCACTTGCCTTCTTCCTATCCTTCCTCGCAAGGATAGCCCGACTAAATTGTGATGGATGAGTGACTCAAGTCGAATGCCAAACACAATCAACACACCGGTCTTTATCCAGTTTGATTGTTGTGATAACGACGTTACTGGGGTGGAGGCCAATGAGCGCGCTCGCGCCATTTGATTTGTCGCGCTGAACTCGGTCGACATGAATAACCCATTTCTTGCGGTAAACTTGGGTCACTTTGCCCTCGCGGCCCTTGTATTTCCCCCGGACGATCCTAACCTCGTCGTCCTTGCGAATTGGTAGCGAACGGGTCTACGGAAACTTTAGTACTTGGGTCGTTGGGCACAGGAGGTAGGTGGGCCAACGTTGTATTTAGCCCGGAGCTCTTTGGAGAGACTGGAGGACATAATCTTGCGGCGAATGGAGGAGGGTGCTGAGAAATGTGCTTTCCGGGACTTGCGCCGCGAAGAGGAGACATCTGTTATTAGAAATAACATATGAGCCTATCTGTGCACTGAGAGTCATCCATCACCCCAGCCGCGCATCCAGCCAAGGTTTCCGCCCAAAAAAAAACGATCCACGAGAAATGCACAGGTATGATGGAATTGACGATATTGGACATACCGGGATTGTACTTCATTGCGGCGAGGGTCTTGAGGACGATGGGTACGACGAGGGGGAGGGATCAGCCACGGAGCAGGATGGTAGTTATTCCCACGGTGATATGTGATCACGTGAAATGCATTCGCTGCGAATCCCTCTTTCAAGTTGAATAAAACGCTGACGATGGCTGACAACCGAGTACGCTCAACGAAACTGACGTTCAAGGGCGAGAAGACAAAAAAGAAGCGCAAGAGACATGACGACGATGCGGGCGAGGGACGCAGCGGCAAGCGACGAGAGGAGGACAAAGACCCCGAGACTTGGGTCTTCCCCGAGCAGGCGCACGAAATACGCGGACCCACCTTCATCTTCCACCCATCCGATCCCTCCTCTATTTCCATCAATTTCAATTCGACAACAAACCGTGTTGTTCTTCATTCCTTGGACAAGTCTAAACATGAGGACGACTCCGGGCCTCTCTCCTTGCTGGAACAGACGCCCTCAGATGTTGCGCAGGTATGGGTCACTACCCGTGTTGCGGGATCTCCAACAATCAACCTTCGCACCGGTGTAGGAGAAGGGAAATTTCTTTCTTGTGATAAACACGGCCTTGTCTCAGCGGACCGCGACGCCCGTGGCCCTCAAGAAGAGTGGACCCCCATCATCATGCCTGATGGGATGGTTGCCTTTATGAACGTCTACGAGAAATATCTTAGCATTGATGAAGTTGCGGGAGGCGCTCTTCAGCTCCGGGGTGATAGCGAAGAAGTTGCTTTTCGCGAGCGATTTTGGGTGAAGATCCAGAACAAGTACAAGAAAGAGGCACACGAGGAAGAGAGGAAACGGAAGGAAGTCACTGCTCCCCCAAAAATCGACGAATCGAGTACAAAGTAGGCTTACATTTCTCTTTGTCGACACGTAACTCCTGTTCACGACTTGTTGTCCCCTTCAGTCAACTCTATCAGACCTGGGGGGCTGGAAGAATTGTACTATCCAAAGATGATAAGAAAGAAGTAAGTGGACACCCAGCTTGCTTCGAGGCCAGTCGATGTTAATAATATCTCCCTCAGCTTAAGCAAGCTCGCAAGGAAGGTCGCCTAGCCGAGGCACTTCTTGACCGCCGATCCAAACTAAAGAGGTGCGCGGCACACTATTGGCGCTACCCGCGCATTCTGACTTGTCTATAGCGACCGGTTCTGTTAAGCTATCAATTTCGTCCAATCCGTCTTCCTGCCATGGCGTCTCACGTTAGTGCCCTTGCCCTTCCGCACTGTTAGTGCTCGATCTGCAACTTATTCCAATGAACTCCATGTGCAGAACCCTATTGCCAAAGTAGCGGAGGCCTTTCTTCCCTATGCCTGAATTTCCCGTCTTCAAGTTACGCACTGCACTTTCGTTACTGCCACCACTGCTTGAAAATACTCGGGCATGATGCAACACCACGACAAACTCCGATGTTCCAGATATAAACACACAGACACTTGTAGGACGAGATGGAAGACATACTTACTTCGTTTCTTCAAAGCTTGATCTTGACGTTCAGATCATGAACGTCACCTGCTGAACAGGTGCACTTGATCTCGTCAACCTCATAGACAAATCAATGATGCGGAAAATTTCGGATAGTCCCATCGAAATAATAATGAACCTTGAATGCCAATTGAAGAACAGTGACACACAGTGCAGAGGTGTTTCTATATTCGCGTCAATTGTCTGCGGGGACGTCCCGATTATGCGGGCCAAAGATGGCGAAGAACAGGTAGGAAAATCGAAAACAAACGCTTAATTTCACGAAGTACTCTCGTCAGTACACTACGACAACATCCACTTAGAACTTCAACTAGCCGTGAAACTTATATTGCAAACCTGAGTCTTATAGCTAGTGGGCGAGGACGTTACTCATAAACTTTTCTCTCGAATGTGCAATGAGGCTTGCGGACGGCAAAAAGTCTGGCGAGAGTTTTCTCAGCCCCTTATAATATGTGCACCCGGAAAGGAAACCACCGATCAATTTCCTGGACCCCAGGATCGTGACTTACCGACCGCCACAGAAGCGGGGGGACTTGGTGACTAAACAAGCTAACGAAAGTCGAGGAGATTATCGATCCTGCAGATAGCGCACTTATGGTAGATGTCCATCTGAGAACTGATATTCGACGATTTATCGTCGGCAGAAAGCGAAACAGGGCCCAAAATATTTCATACCATAATGCCTGTGTCGATGTTGAACAAACAAGCCATCTATCGCTCAAAGTATTAGGTTACGATACCCGAGATCTGGGCGGTAATATCGTAACCTCTACCCCCAATGCCGACGAGCCGGAGGACAAATCTGGCCTCGTCAACGGAAATTAACATTGGGTTAGCAATGAGACCAAAACGAGCATTGGTAGCTCCGCTGTAACGGAGGATTCCTGCTTGCTTTTTACCTGGTGAACTTTTGGGGCTTTTTTTTCTCAGCAGTTGCATGCGCAGGAGCTTGTCGTAATTCTCATATTGATCAATGGGTTGACAATTGTCATTGTTCGCTCAACTAAAGATCGGTGGAGACAACCTTCTGGTACGGTCAAGCCGGTATTTTATCCATTCGATGTTCAAGGTGGTCCGCGCCGAGAAGCAATGGAAGGAAATTCCTCATCTCGGGGGCTTGATGTACAAGAGGGGGATTGGAATCCAGATATAAGGAAGACGTTAATTACAAGTCTGCTATTGAACAAGAGAGGGTGTTAGGTGTATTCGTAGTGTCACATCTGAGAAAGCTGAACCCGACTAGGCTAGAAACAAGGCTGCCAGCTCAGGAAACAACCTAAAGATCGTCGTCTTCTTCGGGAAGAGGAACCAATTCAGCCTGTGGTGTAATTTGTGAGAGTCAGTAACGAGCTAATCATTCTTGATCATACCTGTGCCAGCTCTCTCTCGTACTTCCTTCATAAGTGCTGGGTCCACAGCGACTTCGGCGGGAGCAAGTGCAGGGGCGGCAACAAATTCCAGCAGTTGATTGCTGTTGACGTGATAGCATCTCGTCATCAGGTATTGGCAGCCGGATCCACGGTTCGACTTACCCGACAAGCTTCTTCGCCAACCAAAGGAAGGGTTTTTCAAAGTTGTAATTGGACTTGGCAGAGATCTCGAAGTACTGCAGGTTCTTCTTGCGGTGGAAGGTGACGGCGCCAGTCTTCACTTTTCGCTCCTAAAAAAAGGCCATAAACCAACTGGTCCATACCACCTGTTCACACGCCTGATCGCACCTTGACATCAACTTTGTTGCCACAGAGGACGATAGGAATATTTTCGCAGACACGCTCAAGGTCTCGGTGCCAATTGGGGACGTTTTTATAGGTGATTCGCGAGGTGACGTCGAACATGATAATCCCACACTGGCCCTGAATGTAGTAACCGTCCCTTAGGCCACCGAATTTTTCCTGACCAGCGGTATCCCAAACATTGAAACAGATCGTGCCATAGTTGGTTGAGAAAGAGAGAGGGTGGACCTCAACACCCAAAGTAGCTGTAACCAAATTGTGAGATTGACCGTCCAGATAACTTCCAGGCACGCGACGCGAGCTGAGATGTAGGAGAATAAGTAGGATCGCGTACCGATATACTTCTTTTCAAATTCACCAGTCAAGTGGCGCTGAACGGATGCAAGATCACAAAGCGATCGGGGGAGTTTCACAGGCTGCTGCGCTCACCTTGACAAAAGTGGTCTTGCCAGTACCACCGTCACCAACTACGGATGAGAAGGTCAGCAAGATGTGTCAGAAGCGAGTCAGCGGTAAAAGCGCGTCGTTGGGGGTTGAATAGACATCGATGAAGATCGCGTCAGATCTGGGTGTTGGTTTCCAAAGAGACCACGACCTACCGAGAACGAGTTTGAATGTGGGGATGTTTGTCTGATCAGTCATGGTATGAGTTTTCTAGAGGTATGAGCAACGAAAATGCGGTGCGGAGGTGGAGGTGAAAGTGAGAAGAAATCTTGAGACAGATAAGGTTTGAGCTGGAGAACTCCGAAAAAGGCCGGCTCCGATGATATCACTTAACAGCTTTGGATGTGAACGTTTGAACCCTGGCTCAATTTTCTACGCGTCAGCTTTAATAACAGCGACCATCAAGGACCCCTGCAAATAAATGGTTTGTGCATTACTATCCATCGCAGTGTTTTGCCCCAGTTACTGACACGGTTGGTGATGCTATAATTGTTTCCCTCGTGGGATTCCAGACAGTGAAAAAATAAATAAAAACAAATCTAAGCCCCCCCCTGAATACAATGAGGCATACCGCCGGATGCGCATCCGTGGCCAATGATCCTATTTTATGGCGGCAAGGCACGGAGTCTCGTAAAGGAATTAGGAACTGGCAACGTCAGATGCACGGCATCCCCGGCAGCTGCGATCGGCCTCTCTCGCGCATATAACTGCTGTTCCTTCCCAAGCTGCCTCTTTTGTGTTTTTTCCGTCTGCCTCCACGCCACCAAGCCAACTCCTTCCTTGTCCCTCCCTATCTTTGACGAGACTATGGACTCGGACACAGCGAAGCAAGTCCCCCCCCACGAACACATCCATGGTGAAGAAACGCAAAAACCAGGCGGCCGGAGAGCGAGGCCGGGTGAATCATGGCAAGCCAACGAAAAACAACTCCTGCCAGAAAACAAACTACCGCTTGTATGTTTTCTAAATTCCATGTTCCGGCAGTGGAAGGGGTTCATAAGCTCGCGTCCGTAGGTTTTTGCAGGTCTGATGCTGTGTGTTTTTCTCGCTGCCCTAGATCAAGTGTGTTATCTCTGGCGATATTGCTCTGCCCGTGCTTACTTCCGCTACACAGACAATTGTGGCAACGGCATTGCCCACCATTGTTATGGATCTGGGTGGTGGCAGCCAATATAGTTGGGTTGGAACGTGAGTGGGTTGTCCCAGCAAGTTGAACATTCGGATCTAACAGCTTGATTTTGGCCAGTGCATATCTGCTCTCTGCCGCAACGTATGTGTAGTAAAATTTCCCAATACCGTCGAACTCACAGTCTTGTAGTTTGTCCCCATTATTCGGAAAGCTTTCTGATATTATAGGCAGGAAGCCCATTCTATATTCTGGCATTATTGCTTTCTTGGTAAATACGAATCGTGCTCATAATTGGTCCGGTTAGTTCGTTAACGGTATCCAATAGGTTGGCTCGGCCTTATGCGGCGCAGCTCAAAGCATGGTGAGTAACGGTCGGCTAGTATCATGTGTACCACTCATTTACGCGGCGTAGACTTGGTTGATTATCGCGAGAGCGATACAAGGCATAGGAGGAGGGGGTATTTTACAAATGGTCCGTCGTGGGCGCTTGTTACACTACCATCGCTTATATTATCAAATAAGGCAAACATCACCCTGAGTGATATCGTATCTTTAAAAGAGTGCGTTGGGCTAGATTGCATGTTATCCCAAGCCTATTAAAATCCTTCAGTCGCGGAAAGTATGGAGGATTGTTTGGAGCTACCTGGGCAGTGGCAAGGTTTGTTTCCTCTGCTTAGCCTCACGTCTTATGTACTCACTCTTTTTGGTTAGTGTTATTGGGCCGTTGTTGGGTGGGGTAAGTCAACTTCGTGCCGGGTCAGATTATTTGTTCCGGTTCTAAGCTGTTCCTAGGCCTTCACGGATCATGTTACCTGGCGCTGGTGCTTCTTTATCAATTTGTGGGCCTTTCCTCAGTGGAAGTTGACTTTGCTGCTTACCCCCAGATCCTGCAGGCCCACGGCTGGATTTAGCGGTGCCCTGTTGTTCTTTTTCTTGAACCTGAATCCCCATCAAGGAAAAACATTTCAGCAACATCTGCAAGAGTTTGATTTTGTCGGTTTATTCCTGATTACATGCGGTATCCTATGCATTCTTTTCGGCTTTAACGAAAGTGAGAAGAGTTGTGAGTATTTTCTTACTCGCCATCCGACCTGTTGAGGCGCTAATGTGGAGATGTAGGGTCTTCCGTATCGACGATCGTACTGTTGGTTGTTGGATGTGTTAGCCTCGTGGCCGGCGGGATTAATGAGTGTTTCACGAAGCGCGCTCCCATTGTTCCACCGCGTTTGTTCAAAGTAAGTTTGGAATTGCGAACGGTATCTGCATTGCTAAATGAAGTCCTGAAAGACGAGGACCACAGCTATCATCCTAATCGTAACATTCCTACATGCTGTAGCCTTTTTCTGTGGTAAGTAAGGGTGTTCTGTTGCCGAAAGTACGGATCACTCATAAAACCTGAAAGGTGCTTATTACCTCCCCTTGTACTTCCAAGTCCTGGGTGCATCTGCTACTAGAGCAGGAATCGAGTAAGCCATCTCCTTGCGTGGTTTTGGCGTGGTGGCTCAAAATATTCATTTGCAGGATGTTGCCCTTCTCGCTCGGTTGTGCGGCGATGTCGGCAAGCTCGGGTATCCTCGTTACTAAAACGGGTAAATACCAAGCGGTGATATGCACTTCTTTTGCGGTGTTCGCGGTGGGAATGGGATTGATGATCATGCTTGATGGGACGTCTTCAACGTATGAATGATTCCTCCACTTTTGCTCAGAGGCGGTTAATGAGGCTGGCCCACTTAGTGCCGTCAAGGTCGTCTTCCCGCTGATCTCAGCACTCGGTCTTGGAGGACTCTTCCAGGTAAGGAAAGATCGATGATTTGGAGAGTGTGCTGTGACGTATTGGTGTAGGTGCCACTTATTGCTTTGCAGGCAGCTATGCCACTCAAAGACATGGCCACCACAACGGCAACATTTGTGTTCATCAGGTGGGTGGCGCACGATGGGATACCATGTATCGCTTATGTGGTTGCTCATTGATACTGTCAATAGGACCCTCGGAGGAACAGTCGGAATTTCGCTCGGACAAGCTATTTTCTCGAGTGTGAGTTACAACCGGCGGGGATGTTAGCCAGAATGCAGAAGTTGAACGTGTCGTTTAGGTCCTGACTAAGAAGATCCGGAAAATACCCAATTTAATGCTAGATACCAGTGCTGGACAGTTGAGCCAGAGTGTAAGACGGCTCAAGGCGATCCCGGTGAGAGTCTCTGACATGAGGATACGGGGAATTGCGGAAGGCTGATTGAATGGGATTTACAGGATCCTGTGCAAAGGGCAGAGGTCGTCGATGTGTATGCCAGGTCGATTAGCACCATTTGGTTAGTGATGACACCGGTTTTGTGTGTGTGCTTTGCGATGGGTAAGTGTGCATTGCGGATTCCTCGGGCCTGTGGGGTGGTACTTATGGAGTGGCAAGTGTTGTTCCTGAGAAAATATTCGTTACAACGGACGACGGTCAGGCAAGGAGACAAGGAGGAGGAGGGGAAGAATGGAGACGTAGAGCAGGGGCCGATCGAAGTTGTACGGGAAAAGAGCAGTGAGCGGAGCGAGGACAGCAAGGGGGCGGATGAGAAGGCGGGGGAGGAGGAGAGGGGAGATGAAACCCGACCCACGACGGGGACAACGGGGACGGCGGTGGGGTGAGGCTGGCGTGGTAAAAGCCCATAATAAAGAGTAGCTAGCACGTGGTCTTGTACTGTATCTCTCCTCCTACACTGCCTTTGTCGAGAAACTTGATGCCCTCCGAACACAACCCCCAGCCACATCCCGACCCCGCCCTCTCGCTGCACCAGCAGTCCCAGCCAAAGTCATGTCCCTCTTGCTGTGCACTCGTCCTCGTTCCCGAGCCCGACGCCCCAGCCACATGCCCCAACTGCCGCCAGCAGGTCCTTCTCCGCGTCCACAACAACAGCAGGCGGCCCATCGACCAGGACCTCCCCCTCCACCAACAGCCCGTCCCTCTCCATAACCCCAGGCGCTCGCCAGACCCCCCCGCGCCCCTCGACCCCCTGCCTGCTGCCCCTCTTTCCCCTCCCCCTCTCTCCATCCCCCCTACCATCTCCCTCCCAAAGATCGACCCTCCCGCCATATTTGCCGTCCAGTACACCTCATCCCTTCACTCCAGACTCGAAGATCCCCCCCGTGTCTCTCGATGCCATTCCCCGCCTCAGCCACCCCTCCACGACCAGTCCCAGGGGCTTGCCCCGTTCCAGCGAGCCACAGTCGAAATCCCCCGCTGTACAAGTCTCTATATCCACGCCTGACCCCTTGGTCGACATCACTCGCATCCGTGTCCGTGCGCGTGTAAACCACTGCCTCTATCCCGGTGCAACATTCGAGGGTACCCAGAAAAGCGGTCGGAATAGTTATGATGTTACAGTAACAATTGTCGTATGTCGATCCCCCCTTCCCTCGTCTATGTCATACCAGCTCACCTTTGTTGCGTTCCCGCATCTCTTTTTCTCTCTGTGTGTATGTGTGTGCTTGTGCTCGGCTAGGACGTTGATTTCACCACCTCATTCCTATGTGGATACCTGTGTATCCGTGGCCTGACAGATGATTGGCCAGAGCTAACGACCTATTTCGATGCAGAGATCATCGGAAGTCGACATGGATTCCTGACCCAGAACTGGGGCGCAAGCGAGAACGAAGATTTGGTCCACTGGTCCCGCTTCCCTGCCTTTCGCTACATTCGGCACGAGGCCAAGCGACCCAGGCTGACCATCGACGATAGAGACCGAGGAGCCGTGTTTATGAGGTGGAAGGAAAAGTTCCTGGTTCCGGACCACAGAGTACAGGATATCAATGGCGCTAGCTTTGCAGGTCAGTCGGTGCCACCAAATCCTCATTCTCGGACCTTCCCCTCCCACAGTTCCGTTTGTCTACTTCTCCCGCTCGATCCGCTTGCCTTCCCCATCTGCTCAATCACAAACAGCATCTCGATTTGATTCTGATGAGCTTTTATACTGTTTATAGGTTTCTACTACGTCTGTGTCGATTTCAACCCTGCTGCAACAGCTTCGGCCAGCAGCACCCCCGGCCACCAAGGTAGTGGTGGCGAGGAAGAGGCCGAAGAAGAGCAACAGCGTAGCGGTCGAAAGCAGCATCGTACCAGGCGGAGTTCAAGTACAAGGAAGCCCAGTGCAGCTAAGCGCACGCCATCCCTGACCCCCTATACCGCGCCTGTGGCGACTATGAGTGGGTTTTACTATCATCAAAACTCGGAACCGTGGGTTATTGTTTCTTCCTGCATGGCCATCGTTTGCTCAACTTCTGCTCCCAGGTACCAACAGTTGTCGCTCACACATGTGCCCGAATCATCGAGCTCAAGTTTCGAGTTTCGATGAAACGTACATTTTTGAGTTATGAAGGGTACTTTGGCTTTCTCGTTTCGTCTTTCTTTTTCATTCGTTCAGTGTACATATATCATTTGTTGGGTACCAACTGCATCCGCGTGCGACAACCATCACTTGTTTCTGTGGTGGTGGTGGCGGGTGGTATCATTGTTCGTGCCCTCTCTCTAGGATAGGCGATTTAATTAGCATGTACTACTTGAATAACACTTCTCTGGCGATAACCAGTGTCCAGCGGGAGAGCCAAGCGACCTTGATCTGGTATGTGCAAGGCCACGTTCTAGCGTTTTATGGCATTCGGGTATCCATGCGCGTCTGGAACGCTGTTGTAATGTACCGGAATGTATATATTCCGGATGTATTGCACTTCCGCTCCGCGGAACATCGTCCTCGCTACAATCATTCGGGATCTCTGAGGGCTGCATGTCTGAATGCTCACAGGTGTTGGTAAAAGCCGCCGTGCAGGTTGATAGACAGTTGAACGTGGCGTGGGGACTCTTGGGCGACATGTGGAAGGTATCTGGAATTGATTGACGTGTGGTTCGTTGATTGCAGGGGACATTAATCATATGCTACTTTCCCGGCCGCGGGTGAGTATTTACGTGCATTGCTGTGATAAATTGCTCTCTTGGTACTCCCTCCTTGTTGCTCGACAGATCTATCTTTCGTCCCCGGTGTGTGTTGCTTACATATATGTCTATTTGCCTTGAATGAATGGGACCCTGGCAGGTTCGGAAAGAACACAAGGTAAATATTCCCCTTTTTTTTTCTTTTTCTTTTTTGACACAGTTCCCCACATTCACATTTATCTTTGCTGCGTTCCCCTACCGGCGCGTTTCCGCGGCTGGGTTCTGTCAAAGGGCAGCCTAGCATGACTAGTGGCAGTTCGGAGGGCGGTCCACATGTTATCATCGTTGGTGCTGGGTGCGTTGTTTTTTTTGTTTTTTCCCTCATATCCTTCCGGGTTTGCTGAAACAAAAAACGCATCTTTTGCATCAACCTATTTGTTTCTTGGTCTCCGGTGCTTTTTGCCATTTGTGGATACGTGTTTCGTTTACATAGGTTAGCCGGAATTTCGGCTGCAATTCAGCTCAAGCGCAAGCTGGGTTTTGAGAACTTTACTGCAAGTGCAATACGTTGTTATTCACATACGCCGCTTTTAAACGGGATCGCTATCGCGTAGATTTACGAGAAAGCAGACTCGGTCGGTGGAACATGGAGAGTATGTTTTCATTTGGTCGCAACCTTGGAATACAGTTGCTCATTGCCGCGATAGGACAACACTTACCCTGTACGCTTTCCCCACATTGTGTTCGCTTCCTCCCGAATTTATAGAGGTGTGACGTCGGTCATGATATGCAGGGTTGCGGTTCAGATGTACCCGGACACTGGTATTCCCTCTCGACCGATCTCAATCCAGATTGGGAATCCTACTATGTAGGTCAGCCCGAGTTAAAGGCATATTGGGAGACGCTCTGGAAGAAGTATAACCTCGCACCGCGTACTAAACTCTCCATGTCCGTGGCATACGCAGAGTGGGACAACGAGAAACAGAGGTACCAAGTGACGATCAAGAATGAGAAGACTGGAGAGCAAAGTATTGACAAGGCGGAGATCATGATTTGGGCGATTGGTGGATTTCAGGATCCAGTATATCCCAAGGCCCTCGAGCCTGGATTAAAGAACTTCAAGGGAACAGTGTGGCATTCGGCAAGGTGGCGGCATGATGTCGACCTCAAGGGCAAGAGGGTTGGGGTTATTGGAAATGGGTGCTCTGCGTGTGTTGAAGTTTCTCTCTTACTTTCTGGGTCTAAGGCTCGTTGTGTTTATCAGGGCACAGTTTATCCCAGAGATTTCAATGGATCCTTCGGTCCAGGTCATCAACTTCTGCCGTACGCCACAGTGGTTCATCCCCCGCGTTAGTGTTGCGCTCTGTAAAGCCAAGAAGCAGTGTCGCGAACTTGCCTGGTTTCTTTAGGGCAACTACAGATATTCTGCTCTCACAAAATGGGTTTTCCGGCATGTGCCGTTCGTCATGAGGTGGTACCGCAACTACATCATGGCTAGGGTATGTGCCTTCATGTATTTGACGGCGATCACTCACCACTCGGTACTTTTATGTATACAGTCCGACCTAAGCGCTTTGCTCTTCCGCAAGGATAATAAGGCATTGATCGCCCTTGCTAGGAAGGTGATGACATCGCAGAGAGTTTTTTTTTTTTTAATCATGTATCTCATCGATAATCTAGCTGTTCGGAGGCTATATCCGACGTATGGCCCCCAAGGAATACGCGGACAAGCTTGTTCCGACCTATGGTAGGTCTCGATGACATTGGAGGTCAGATTGCTGGTTGAACCATTGCCTCTCGTCCACAGCGCCTGGGTGCAAGAGAATAATCGTTGATCCAGGATACCTCAAGTCTCTCCGTAGGCCCAATGTATTGTTGCGATGGGAAGGCATTGAAGAGATTGTCGAGGAGGGAATCAAGCTTCAGACGGGAGAAGTTGTTGCTTTGGATGTCATCATATTTGGAACGGGGTACTCTCTCGTATGTGTTCTCACACGCTTTCGCTCAGGGGTGGTGTGTGAGTGAATTCGCTGGGCACAGGACACGAGAGGGTTGCAGGTCAAGGGCAGCAGCGGCAAGACGATTGAGGAATATTTCAAAGAACAGGGTGGGGCGACTGCGTATTTGGGCTGTTCCTTCCCCGGCTTCCCGAATCTCTACACCCTTCTGGGTCAGTTCATGATCTGATTCGCGCGTCTATAATTAGCTAAAGCCCCATCTTAAGGCCCCAATGTGGCCACCGGACATGCCTCTGTGATCTTCAGCGAGGAAGCGCAGGTGAGCAGGGCTTTTTCCACGGAGTGATATACTTATCGGTGTGCTCATGCGTGAGGAGCAGATTGGCCTTGCTCTGCAGCTCATGAAGCCCATCATTGACGGGAAGGCCAAGTCGTTTGAGATTACGGAGGAAGCAACGGAGGAGTACAATAAATGGCTGCAGGGGCGGCTGCGAAACTCGGTGTGGACGGACTGCATGTCGTACTACCACCATGATAGACAGGATGGAAAGATCGTCGCGACATTCCCTGGTCCTGTGTGTTTGTTCTGGTGGCTGGTGCGCAAGCCGCAGTGGGACCGGTACAAGGCAGCAGGGGCGGCGGCGTCGTGGGGGCGGGAACGGAAGCTGGCTGAGGCTGGGAGGGCCGGAGTGGTGGTGGTGTCTGTGGTTGTGTCTGTGTGTGCTTTGCTATTCGTATCGGTACCATAGTTGTTTGTGCTGTATTTATTTGGGCGGAGTTGATTGGGTGGGTTTTGTTAGCGCACGTCCTCTTCTGCTCTCCTCTCTTCATCGGCCTCTCAGGCCCTTCCTCTCCTCTCCTCCCCCCCATCCGCATCCATGTCCTCGCACCAGCACGCATCCACCACCGCAAATCTCGTCGGCATCCACTACCGTGTCGGCAGGAAGATCGGCGAGGGGTCTTTTGGTGTCATTTTCGAAGGTCGGTCCCGGCTGCCCCCCTCTGTCACTCCTTCCGCCGCTAGTCTCTTTTGACCCCGTCGTCAACCACCTTCACCTTCATCACAGGAACCAACCTGCTCAACTCCCAGACGGTTGCCATCAAATTCGTGCGTTGCCCCGCAGCTCCACCGCCTTCAAGCTGCCCCACTCACCCCTCCCTGCGCGACGTAGGAACCCCGCAAGGCCGAAGCTCCCCAGCTCCGTGATGAATGTCGGTCCTATCGCATTCTTGCAGGGTGCAGTGCGTCCTCTCCGTGGCCCATCCTTCACCTGTCCCGCCCCGACTTACCCGCCTGCCAAATATAGCCGGTATTCCTCAAATTTATCACTTTGGCCAGGAAGGGCTGCACAATATCTTGGTGATCGATTTGCTGGGTCCCAGCTTGGAGGATCTCTTTGACATGTGCGGGAGGAAATTTTCTACCAAGACCGTTTGTATGGCCGCTCGTCAAATGGTCAGTTCCTTTTCCATTCTGTGCTTACGCTTGCTCACCCCACTCATACCGGCGCGCAGATAACCCGTGTTCAGACCATACACGAGAAGAACCTCATCTATCGCGATATTAAGCCAGACAACTTCCTGATAGGTCGTCCGGGGACCAAGGGCGCCAATAGTGAGTCTCCCCCTTCTTTGGGCTACTTTTCTTGTGCTCATCGACCCCGTGCGCAGTCATCCATGTGGTCGACTTTGGTATGGCTAAACAGTATCGCGACCCAAAGACCAAGCAGCACATCCCATATCGAGAGCGCAAGAGTCTCAGCGGTACTGCGCGATACATGAGCATCAACACGCACCTCGGCAGGGGTATGTGCAATGCGGTTGCTGCATGTCATATATACTAGCTAGAGCTCATTCATTTTGAATTTAGAACAGTCGCGGAGGGATGATCTGGAATCTCTGGGGCACGTCTTTATGTATTTCCTACGGGGGAGTCTACCGTGGCAAGGTCTTAAAGCGGCAACAAACAAGCAGAAATACGAGAAGATTGGTGAAAAGAAGCAGATGACACCTATCAAGGAACTTTGTGAAGGTTTCCCTGGTATGTACTGCTATCATGCATTCTCCTGTGGAACGAGCCTAAACAGGCTTCTTTCAGAGGAATTTGGTATCTACTTGAACTATGTCCGCAAGCTTGGGTTCGAAGAGACGCCTGATTACGACTTCTTGCGAGAGCTCTTTGCGAAGGTGATGAAGAATAACGGGGACATGGACGACGGCGTGTTTGATTGGAACCTCCTAAACGGTACATTTCTTTTTCTCGCTTCGCTTAACTTCCCTTTTTAACCGACCTCGCTTTCTCCAGAGGGCCGAGGATGGGAGGCGACTCCTGGAGTAAGTGCCATGCAGTTGATATAGGTTAGATCTCTAAATTTACTAATCATTCCATCAGCAACAGGGACAAAACCCTGTCAATAAACAAATTTCTGACCGAAGGCGTGATACACGTGAGGAACGTCGGCGTTCGCAGGCAGGCCCTGTTGTTCCACCTTCTCCTGCCCTCATTCCTAATGGTTCAAAACCACGAAAGGTTCCCCCTGCACTGATGCCAGGCGGCGGCCAGCAAACGCCCCAGTCAGGCGCCGCACAAGTCAACGTTCCTGTTGGCTCATCGTCACGAGGTGGTCCCCACCCTTATGCGAATGCTGCCAACGGCGCCTATGACGGTTATGATGTGGGCGATCCAGGTTACAACCCCCAGCATGGCTACCCTCGTGTGTCGCCAATGTCACCTAGTGTAGCCGCAGCGCCACCAGTTATTAGCCAGGTCCGTGCTCCGGGGGGCCAAACAGGTCCATCTCATGGCGCCGAATATCTTGGTCAAGATGTGGATGAACCACCACGGAAAAACTCCCTTCTCAGAATACTCACCTGTCGATGGTGTTAGAAGTCTGCTTCGTTTCTGTCCAGCTGTCATGAATATCTTCTCCCCCTGTTTTTTGTTCCCTCCACGTTTGGTTTGCTGTGTAAATGACCCCCTTTCACGACTTCATCATAACTCTCCTTCTGCCCATTTATATATATACCCTTCACTGCACTCGCCTAATCGCCCTCTCCCTCACGTGCCGCGTGACGCTTAAGATACAAATTTTACATTTATACGTCGGTTCAATATCGTACAATGGGAAGCAAAAAAAGTAATGTCTTGTGAAAAAATGGAGCTCATGACCAGAGAAATGGTACACAAAAAATGTAAGACTTCATTTGAGAGTTCCTGTAAGGGTATATCCGACTGGGAGGCACAACCACTTTAATAAGATCAAACTATATCGGGCAGCCCCAGACCATTCGGCTGAGATGAACTGGGCTACCTCATTGGTTGTTTAGGGGTCCTTCATATTCATCTTCCCAGTACTGATCTTCCTTCGATAGCCTAGAGCGTTCTGTAAAACGAATCACAGGGATATTAGATATAGCCAGGCTCAACGGAAAGGTTTGTTGGAAGATCTTACCTGCGGCAGACTCCTCATCATAAGCAGGTCGCAAAGTGCTGGCTGGCACCTCTTGCAATGTATCGAAGTCCTGACTGCTCCTGTTCTGGCGGTCTTGCGTCTGGAAAGTACCTGCGGTCAGGTCACTTTCACTACCAGCACGTCGCAACTGAGTTGAAGGGGAAGGGGACCCATAACCGTTATATTTCCTTTCCCGGGAATCCCACCGTGCTGTCTCCCCCGAATTATTGGGATTCGCCCGGTGCGGAAACTCAAAGGCATCATCAGTTGGCGAGGGGTTGGTGCTCTTCTGAACACCCAGATTTGAGTTGGATAGTGAACGCTGCGAGGCGCTTCTAGATGAGGCGTGTTCTTCTCGAGTCCAAGAAGCCGTACTCGACTCCTGCCCGTCTCGCTCTCCAACCTGGCCCAAGCTTTTCTGGGTCTCCAAGCTCTCCGAGTTCCCTGCCCTCGATCGCTCTGCTTCAGCCCGCTCATAGTTACGTCGGGCGGCACGCGTTTTGAACTGAGGTCCCTCCATATGTGGGGGAGACACTCTTGATTCGCGAATCTGTTCTTGTGCCTCCTTTGGTTGGGCGGGAGAGATTTCGGGAGATTCTTTGACAATAGCGTGCAACGGTACTCGTCCCGTGACTTCCAGTCGGCTCGTTTGGGTCGTCCAACCTTGTGAGTCACTCGGTTGCTGCAAGCTACTACTATGCCTTCGAGCGCCAGACTCCTCGCGCGGTGAATAATATAAACGGTGCGGCATGTGGTCATTCGAGTGCATATGCTGTTCTGTACGTCGAAACGGAGATCCTCCGTGGGGACGTTCTGAGGCTCTTTCATAAAAACCACGTTTCTCCGGAGCCCGATTCTGCAGGGGCGTGCAAATATCCTTTGCAAAACTTAGACTGCTGTGAGAAAGATCTTCGAGTCGGTGGGTTGATGTCAGGGTTTCCCATTCGATGATGAAAAGATGATGTATCATCAACGCGATCCCGGGTTAAAGAACGGTCGCGAAAATATGGTGGCGAGGGAGGTCGTCGAGTTCGCGAATTAGTATTGGTCCAGTCCGAGTGTTGGCGGCAGGGGGACATAGATCTATCCCTATAATTGTATGGAGGAGCCCTATTTCGTGATCGCGTCCAATATCGCTCCCGAGTGTCATATCGTTGCAAAGAGTATCTTGGAACACGACGATCACTAGGGCAGCTTTCCGACTGATATGTAACAGTTACGCTACTACCACTGCTACGTCTCGAGGAGTGGTTTCGGGGCAGCGTTGCCTCGGGGGAAATCCTTTGTGGGGAAGGCCCCCGAGTCCCCGAATTGGTATAATATGGTGGATTCGCGAATTTGTGCGGAGGCCGATACTCTTGAGTCCCAGCCCCGCTCTGGCGCTGATAGCCGGGCCGTGGCTTGGGTCCAGACTTTTTATACGGCGTTCTCGGCTGAATTGGCTGGGCTAGTTCAAATTATCTTATTATCCAGGCCCTTCGCACAAAGTTATGTCAATACCGACCTTGATTAGTGAATTCTTCTGGCAGGGACCCCGACCCGGGAAATGAATCCTTCTGAAAGAATTAAGGTGAGTTTCTGATTCACAATGAAGACCAAATAGACATACATGGGGCAGCGGTGTTTGGTTTTTGTTGTTTAATAGCCTGTCAGTTGTAGCGTATGCCGCCATCACTGTTCTTGCGACGTCGGTTTGGAGAAAGGAGGGGGACGTAAAAGCTTTTTCTGCGAGTTGTTTAACCACCCGTTCTGACGCCATCACGATCACATGTTCTAATTCGGCAGAATTCATATCCATCAGTTTTCCGTTACCGGTGTTGTCCTTGAGATTCAAGGTTGCAGAAAGTGTTGAGATAGCAGTTGTACATCCGCCCGGCTCGGAGGCAGCCGAGTTAACGGGGCTCGTGCTTAGGGCTCGGCGTCGAATTGAGTGATGATGTCTCCTCTGAAGGCGTTGGCTTGATCGAGGCGCTGCTAGTAGATCCCAGCTGAAGTTGAGGTGGGGTAAAGCTGCTGGAGGACCCTCTGTTTGTTTGGCTGTCTGCCCCGATCAGCCTTCGTGCTCTCTTGAACAGGTCTGTCCATCTGGCTTAAACGTTCTTCCTGTTGGGAGCTATGTAGGCCATTCAGCGCATTGCTTAAAGAAGCCGAGAAATCAGCCGCTTCTGGGGCTTCAGAAGGGTTGTCCTGTCGGCTTAGATTTGGAGTCAGGAGCCTTCTCTCTCCGCGCTCGTTTGCGGAACGGCTCGGCAATCGTGGCCGTTGCGGACCCGTTGTCGCCCTTGCTCTGTACAGGAGTTGGTCTCTTGAGAGAGCATGGAGGCGATGCCGCGGTGACCGAATCAATTCCCTTCACACTCACTCCTGCCTATACCTAAAGCGGCTCCCTTGCCCTCAACTTGCGCACCTCGAAAATGCCGCCTTGCTAGCCGCGATTCGGAATCAGCGTTAGGATCTGAGTCTGTAAGCTTTCGTCGTTTCGGAAGAATCCTATGATTTTTTGGAGCAAGAAAAGACGATCCAGAACTTTCAGCATCTGAAGACGTTGGAGTCTAGAATTGTAAAATGAGCTGTGGTACATTCAGCTACTACAAATACTCCACATACCAACTCTGAGCCATCCTCAAAGCGAAGAATACTGTCAGACGCCAGTGCCTCATCCTGGGACGAGCTTTGGTGGGGTATCCTGGTGATAATGGTTCCCCTTGTGGATATGGCTCTAGCTAGCTGGTATTTGGACGCTGGAAAAATTTTCCTTTCGGAATCGGAGCCATCTGGGGCGTTAGCGCAAAGGCAGTGGAACGGAAGCCCGCATCGGTGGGTCCTTACCAGGACCTGACTTGGCTCGCGGGTGGCTACGAGGTGGAACATCGACATATGCCCTATTCGTGGTCATCCGGGACGAACTTGCGTCTAACCGCTCGGTAAGGCGCGATTTGGATTGTTCGACGCTGTCTTCAGACGGTACAAGTGAATCATACCAACCGAGAGCCAGCGCAGGTGGGGTTAATGGGCTCGCAAACTCCAAATGTCAATGAATTGTGCACCATATGTAGGCTGAAATCAGGGGATAATGTGCCATCGCTCTGGGCCTTGAGTAGTTGTCTCTTCCCCTCTTCATAAGCCAAGCGACCCGCTTTATGCGACTGGTGAAATGCTTCGTGAGAAGCATCTTGTTCCTGAAGTAAGAGTGCCTGGATGGAGTGCATTCTATAAACCGTCAGGAGGTGGGGGAAGCATTTGGCTCGGCGGCACTTCTTGCAAAAAAAGGTCCAGATTGATGGGATTGAATGGTCTCCCGCGAGACTACACAGTTTTCGAGGCTGCCATTTTCTAGTGCATTAGTTCATCATGTTTGAAGGAGGCCGAAAGAACCCACTTGTTGTTCCCTTGTATCGTACAAGAGTACGGCCGCTCGAAATACGGTGCAGTCCGATGGGCGGGCAAAGTAGCTGGAATCCAGTTGTCAAAAGTCTGACCTCGAGTAGGACAGATTCAAAAGCCGAACCGTTTCTGCTCCTCTAAGGATTCCGAGCCTCCGAAGACCTCCACAGAGGAACCACACTTCCGCAAGATATCAAGAGCTTCCCAGCGAACAGCGAAAAGGGATGTAAAATCCTGACGCTTGCATTGGTTTCATCTCTCGACAGGCACACGTACGACCCTCGACATAGCACCCCGGACACAGGACAAAGCTGTCTCCTTCATCGCCGACATTGTCCACTCCATCTATGCAATGGAAGAAACTCTGGAATATGTCGGCTCCGCAAAAATCGCAAGTGTAAAGCTCCCACTTGAGCTTTGATGCCCTCTTCTCTAATGCAGTCGTGCGGTGACTTCTCGTCCCCACCGGCTTGGAAACCGCTGCGTCGAAAAAAGGACAAAACTCTTCGAAGAGGATGCGATCGTAGAGTCGCAGGGTGGCATCTAGCCGTTTCACCAGCGCATCGCGAGGTAGTGTGATATCGGATAGTGGCTGGCGCTTTTGGTTAACCTGGGGTACTCTGGCATTTAACTGGCGCGTATAATGAATTAAAGTATGATAAATCGTGCTCTTGATCTGGTAGGTTTCAGGCCGGCAGACCCTGTGGAAGCTATAGGCAGCAGACACAACACAACCCATTTAGTCTTACCTCCTATATAAAGGCAGTTCGTAATATAGAGCAGTAGACAAGCCCGCGAGTGTCATTCTTGACCAGGACATCTTGATGGTCATCCCCCCAGAATTAATGACTTGGTGGCAACTGCGTGGGGGAACTAAGACCAAATCCCCAAGCTTTTGCTCAACAATGTAGACATCAAAGGGAGCCTCTGCAAGCTCCTCCACAGAGATGGTATAAACCTCGTGATTCAGCTCCTGCCGGAGGGTATGAAAGTACTCGGTCACCTTAACGGTGTCCGAACCCTTTGTCATAAACCAGAAGGAAGAACCATCCCTCTCGGTATAGCACATGAGATTCTGGCCAGATGAAGCGCACAGATCTTTATGGCACGGCGTGTAAGTGTCGGCTATTCCGAAATAGCACATCAATGTTTCAACGTCTGCGCGTCCATGCTAATGAATGGTAAATAAGAAAACATATATCGGATGACAAGCCCCACACCTGCTTCTGTCGGAATGCGAAGTGGTCGCAACAACCCTCAGGAATTAATCTATTAGGCAGAATGTGTTCGTTGCGTAGCCAATCCTCCCACTCCTGAGGACATTCAACATCCTTCCCATACCAGCGTTCCGTTTCTAGGGCGAGCTGAACCATGCAGGTCTATAAAATCCAGGTAGCAAGACTCACCTTCTGGTTCTACCAATGCAGCCATGTTTCGTGATTTTTCTAAAAAATCGTCAAACCCCATGAGTTTGTCGGCTCGGGTATGCATGTTGCGAACTGTTATTTCTGGAAGGTGTGGATGAGATACAGAACAGCACAAAGGAAGTCAGACATACTTTTCTTCCCATCATTAAAATACTGACGACAGTAGTCGATATTGAAGATATGGTTCGGCCAATATGGCGTATACTGCCATCCATCGACTACCAGAGGAATGCCAGCATCCTCATATTTCTGTAGTTCTTCGTCCAGATCCCTTCTGCGACATGAGACACGAGGAACAGGTTTGAAGCGCTTCCCCCTGTTAAGTAGTTCACCAAAGGTCCATCCATGAGTCGAAATCAAGTTCATTTGTTGGGGTCGGTGTGATGGGCCAAACACTCTGTTCCCTTCGTCTGCAAGGGCACGGTTGTTTGGCACCAGTGAGCAAGTGTCGCAAGATCCCTCAGCAAAGCTGTGGACATTTACTTTCGGCCAATCACGTGCCCGGGTAACAGCTGGAAGCGCCGGCCTCTCGGAGGAAGCCACCATGAACGAAACTAACCCGTGTCTTCGTTCTATGGCCATCCGTAGGAGCACGTTCGGACGAGAGAGGGGAGAATGATGTGGGTTGCGTCCACGGCCATGGTTTCGCAGCTATTGGCATCATGCTTTCCATGCTCTGTTCCAATGATAGCATCGCTTGATCATCTGTGCCTTGAGGGGCTGATACCGTCTCGATAACGAGACAGGCTCTCGTCAAGACCACCAAGTAATGCTGAGCAAAGAGAGTACGCCAATCTGAGGGTTCGCATCGATTACAATGTCCTTCACAATTTGGACATTTGTAATATACTTGTGCCGCGACCATCCTTAAGGCTTCCCACCAGTGGTTGCATTGCGATGACAGATCAAGAATCTCATCAGTAAGTGTCAATACCGGACAGGAGGACTAGGATCGACTTGGAAAAATATAATATACTTCCATATCCCCACAAAACTCCCGCCTGGCAAATATGTAAAACAGAATTTCGCGGGGATCGGGTTCTCAGGCTGGAGAAATTATTCATCTATGCTGCGTCACGGAGTAGTTGCCCGCGCCTCGACATCTTGCTTAGATACGAAAGCCGTCTGCAGAGAAGCAATAAGATCGTTAAATACCCACGTGTAAATGATTCAGATTAGCATGTGATGACTACTCTTTTTCTTGTATGAAACATTTAATATAGTAGTGATGTGATGATCACTGCGATCATCAACAGTTGAGCCCTGACTCCCATGTCTTCCCTCGCAAATCCGTCCAGTGACCTCGATTTCTGGGAATTTGTGAGCTGTGCAAAATGTCATCTCCCCTACACATCCGATCCCGGGAAATCCGTGCCATTCTGGCTGACTGAATGCGGTCATGTTATCTGCAATAACCACCTTAGTCTGTCCACCTCTCACCGGAACAAAGCTTATCGGTTTTAGCGTCATTTTAGACCCCGATCAAAGCTGCGCGTTATGTGGGTCCACCAGGATCCAGCTTGTACCTCTTCAGCAACAGGTTTATCAAGTGCTCTGATCTTGCGAGCTTTAACTTGATTTCGATGTCCTTCAGCTTGACGCCCCTATGGCCGACTGGTTTAGGTCAATACCGATGGCCCTCGACTCAATTGCTTTCGCTGCCAAGGTACGAACAAATCAGATGCTTGGAACTGTATCTGAAGCCTTCAAGTTTCAACAAGAAATGATGAGCCGCCAGATCCAGTTCTATCGATCCAAGCACCAGCAGATACGGACGGTTATCGAGAAACTGCGGACCGAAATCGTAGAGCTGAAGAAGTATCGAGTATCATTTCGCATAGCTACAATCCAACTCACGGGCCCTCGGCCTTGTAGGGCGAACGAGCTACTATTGCAAGAGAATGAGCAATTGAAACAACGTTGTAACTACCAGCAATTCCCCTCCGAGGGGACTTGTGAACCTTCAACCATCGTGAACCACAACGGAAAGCGCCCCTTCGGCGTGTCGTACCAGTAATGTTGCTGATGCTGTCAGAATTCGTGACGATGACCGAAAATTATGCAGGCATGATCATTATGCAAGGCGCCCAAGAACGAATTCAAGCCCGATATACGTCTCCACGATATCAAATCGACTTACCCTTCCCGCAACTAAGCAAACATCGAGTTCTGCTCATCCTGTGGGGAACACACATTGCGGCACCCCGCCTCAAAATGTCCAACGGCGGCCTGTTCACGGCGGACCGCGGCCCATGTCAAAACATATTGAGTAATGGAATCGTGACATTCAAGACCCCGCATATGTTGAATGAACTGATGCAGGAAGTTTGCATATACCCCCCCGGAGGCGGCACAAGACCCTGGACCCTCGTGCCCAGGAGCAGAACTGGCTACCGGATTGGTAAGGAATAGTCAAAGCAATGCAAATACGCAACGAGAAGCTAGGGGACAGCTTAAAGTCATGCCGCATAGCCTAGCAGACCAATCCCAGCAGGCTTCAGGCTCTCGCCGCGTAGGGATCATGGGACCGCCAGCAACCCCTCGGGCAAGAAACCTGGGTCAGCCCAGGCTTAATACCCCTAGCGTATTTCGGACCGGCTCTCGTCAATGCATGACCCAAACTCACCATTTTGTACCCCCTCAAGGCAATGAACGAGAGCAAAACCTGCCGCGCACATCTCAAGGACCGCAACGTTTCTTTGGCAATAACCTCGCTGAGGCAACCAAACAGTGGGAGTCAGGTCCGTGTGCCTCGAGGGGACCAAGAGCTCAACCCCCTGATGCACAGCAGCGTGGCTATGGTTGATACTACAAGTATGTGTGTACAATAGTGTGTTGAACATCCTCGCGTCCGATTTTGTGAGGGGCATGAAATGGGGGTGATACCAAAGCGGAAGCGCCCGGTTTGATGGAATGCGGTGCAGCAACTCCAAGCTGCGCATGCGGCACCCTTCGCTCATGTCCTTTCTTACCATCATCTTCTACACAACCTTTCAACATTAATTAGCCAATTTATAAACACATCTACCACCCCCTTCCCCCTCCGTCTTACTCGATAAGGTCGCTCAACATGTCTTACCGGGACCCTTATGCCGATCCTTACTACGGCAGCAATCGCCACCAGGCCAACGCTGACCCAGGCTACAGCCAAAACGAATATGCGGAAAACTACAACCCATACCCTAGTAATCAGGGTGCCTATGGAACCGAAATGCATTTGGAACGCCCTTACACTGACGATCCTGTATACCCACCCCAACGACAGCCTACTCAGCGTCAGCATAGTAGCTCGGGGACTTTGTATCACAGGAAGGAGCCAGGGGCAGACTTTGCACCTTCATCCACTGAGCCAAAGTGAGTAGTGTCCTTTTCTTAAGCTTCTGTTGCATCCTAATTGGGATCGATAGGACTGCGAGTGCTTTGAGACAGTATCGGTACCAGCATCAGGGGGCGTTGTGGACTCGGGTACGTTTCGGTGGTTGGATCTATTGGTATTGCTAACAATGCTAACGGGCGGCCCGATGTAGGGTAGTCGGGGTCGTTGTGTTGGGCGGTTCTGCTGTTGCACTCTTATGACGGTGGTTTTCCTAATTATAAGCATTGTGCTGGCACTCGCCCTGGTAAGTTGCTGCAACTGCAACTTCATATTGCTCTCTAACAATCTTTCAGTGGCTGAGGCCGCCTGGCATTGTGATTGGAGGCGTGGCGCCCGCTGCGCGGGATGGCAGTCAGGTCTGTTCCCTGGATATCTGTGTAACGCTCAGTTAGTAACCAAAGCTGTGCCGCAGATCACGACTCAGCAAAATGACGATGGTGTTTCGCTCACAATTCACCTTGCTTTGAACATCTCGTATGCCAATGATTTCCCATTATACTCTTAGAGTCATCGTCATTTTATTTACAGGGTCACCAATCCTAATTATTTCTCTGTTAATTTCAAACAGATCAAGGCCGAGGTTGGCTAATTTTCTTTTCGCTTTGTCAAGATAGCTAAGCTTCACACTTTAGTTGTTCTACCCCATTAACAATACACCAATTGGCGGAGGGACTTCGAATAATATTGTTTTCCCCTCAAACTCGCAAACCGATTGGACTTTCCCTTTCGACGTCCAATACAAAGCTGCTTCGGATCCTCAGGGCAGGATTCTTGCAGATCTAGTAGCCAAGTGTGGCCCAAATGGATCAGATCTTGATGTTAAATATAAGATAACGGTGAGCTTCACCTGCTTTTCAATGAAAGCTAAGATGCTGATTTTCTCAGCTTGGACTACGGATAATTGTTTTCACGATTTCGCCTGTCATTGCCAATACTTTCACTTTCCCGTGCCCGGTGGACCAAGACACCCTTGGCGTAAGCTTTCCATCCTCTTCCCGGTTGTTTGAACTGAGAACTAACATGTCGTTCTAGAAAATCGGTGGGGCGCTCGGTGGTACCATAGGAATTTAGAGCCACGGAAAGAAAATAGTATAGCACACCATGCGCCATTCCAGCCTTGTCTGATTGGCTACGGACCTCTATTTTTTTCAGGACTTGCATTGCTAATGTATGTACGTATGATCTTTTAGTGCCTATTATATAGGGGCGTTGGAAGCTTGAAGTAGTACCTTTGAGGACGACTGTGACTATAAATAGGCGTTGCACTACTGCGCGATGTCGATCAGCCATCACTAATATCCTCTTCTCGCTCTGTTACCATCATCGTCTCGCCTCCAAAATAAATAGCTGGATATCAGATCCAGACGAGCCACATCGACAAGCCAGCCCACTGTGACTGGGGGATGTACCACGTATCAGCGCGTGGGGAAGGGGAGGTCAACGATAATCACGGGATCTGTTCAAGGTTGTGCGGCGACTGTTGGAAGATGCGGCAAGATGGGTGTTTAGCTGTATGGCCTTAGAGAGCGTCTATTGATGACGGTTTGAGATCCAACAGGAACAATATCCAACCCTAGATGGAATTCTTTGCCATCGGAATGTCCTCACTAATGCTAAGGGGAGTCGACCGCTTGCAAGGCTGTCGCATCATCTTGCGTGTATACGGTCGGGTGGCTGAAAAAAATGATGACCGTCACGACCCTGAATGCGCTCTACCAGAAGCACGAGTGCAGGGTGAGCGGGTGGTGTGTCTGGGAGTGAATCTAGGAGCAGCAGCGGGGGGGGGGGGGGGATGTCGAGTGACAGCCGCTCTTGGATGGCTCAGTGGTGTTGGAGGAAACACCTGTTGGGCTTCGGGAGGCAAGTTGGTTTCCTAGTGGTGGAAAGCTCGCGTTTAGATGCCAAATAATGTGGAGGGCGAAAGGTCCTTGACACTACCTATGCGCAAGAAGTCCGGGTGGTCGGGACGAATACGCACGGTTGGTGGGGGGATATGATGACGTTCGCCGATGGGAAATTTACCGATGTGCCGTGTGCTGCCAGAAAGCAGAAGTTGTGGCGTCTTCAGAATTTCGACCTGGTCGCTCAATGGGTGAGTAGGACTATGAGCGAAAAAAGAGCAACACTGAACAAGTATTTGACTGTAGGCGGCCATAATATATTACACGAAGAGCGGAACAATGTGACAACGTGACCCCCTGCAGATCCCGCGAGATCAATCGGGAGAGGAAACATGCCAGATCCTTAGTTCTGTTCGTTCCATGGCTGCTCCTGCTCCCATTCGATCCTTCATAGGGGGCATTTCTCTCCCCATTTCCGTTCATGCTCTGATGCTCCTCACTGGAAATGTTTTTGGAATTTCTGGTTTTATTCACAGTGCTGCTCGTGGCAGGGCTGAGGCATTAACGGCCGTTGCAGGCCTCGCTTTGGGCGGAGTGGCCATTGGTTTCACTGAGGACGGTGGACTGCAATCATCAGCTATCTCTCTCTCTAGACTTGCCACCTCTGGATTTTTGGTTGGCCTTGGCACCAGAGTATGTGATCTATTTGTGGTATTGTTTCAATCTCATCAAATCTCAAGCTTGCCAATGGCTGCACCTCCGGGTGGGTGAGCCGCGTAAAATAACCCTTAGTTGCGCTGACCGTTCTCTAGACATATGGTCTGTGGTGTCAGTCGACTTTCTGTGAGGTGAGTGCCTGGTCCGTCTCCCGGCGCCACTACTTGATATGTCCCAATAGATCGACCGCGGCCACCGCCATCTTTTTCACCACTGGTGTTACTACAGCGCATATAGCTCACGGTAACCTGGGTCCCACTGCGTCTCCTGACTGGTCACTAGGAATGGCCGCTCGTTACCTTCTCATTGCACAAGTCATTCCTCTTGCAGTTTCTGCACTGGTTTACCTCGTAAGTCCATTTGTGGTACTGAATGATGACACGCCGAGTTT
Source organism: Lepiota venenata (assembly GCA_004296355.1). NCBI lineage: Eukaryota > Fungi > Basidiomycota > Agaricomycetes > Agaricales > Agaricaceae > Lepiota > Lepiota venenata. The sequence continues at coordinate 2,398,249 of RCFS01000003.1, forward strand.
CTCTTCATAGGCTCCTTCTATTGTATACAAGCGACCAGATGTAAAAGAACCAGACTCGAAGACACCCCTAAAGGAAGACACGGACCCCGCACCGCAACACATACTCCGTCACTTGGCTTTCCTTAGCTGCACTATACAGTTCGCCCTTGCACTCCAACTCTCCGGTCTCACATCTCCTTCTCGCGTGGTCAGATTCCTCCTCCTCCCCCTTCACCGGGCCTTCGATCCTTCGCTCGCCTTCCTTGCAGCCGGAACTGTGCCACTCGCAGCATTGTTGTATCACTATGTCCGCGGGAGTGAGGTTCCACGGCTCGGTGGGCGATGGTGTGTGCCCAAGGGGAGCGAGATTGACAGGGAGGCTTGTCGCCGGTGCCGCAATCTTTGGAGTCGGTTGGGGTCTTGCTGGTATATGCCGTGAGTGCCATTTGCCCCAGTGTCTATCAGGAATTCCCAACATTGGACTATTGCAGCTGGGCCAGGACTTGTTAACTTTGGGCGGGCGCTTGTTCGCAGCGATGGCCAGCTTTTACCTGCAACAACTTGGTTGGTTTCGCTGGTCGTCGGTGGTCTTTTGGCTTAAGGGGGCTAATTTGCCCGCTCCTTTCCCATTGATAAATGGTATTATGTCTGTATGCGCATAGGACCGCGTTGTATTTTCTTTTACCCGCTCTGTGCTCTTATTACGGCAACTTCTAGCTAAAACACTCATCTTCCTGACGAACGACGGTGCCTCAGAAGAGTCTGAATGCCATTGGATGTGAGAGATGGAATTCTACTCGCCAATCTGTTACTGGTAAGAACTTGTTGAAAATTATGGCTCTTTGTGTAGGGTAATTCCTATTACTTAGCGTGGAATTTGCGAGTAAGTAGTGTACATAGCAGGACGAGGTAAACTGCAGGCTACGAGGTAAACTGCAGGCTACGAGGGGACTGGTAGGCCCGAGCTCGCACTGGCAATTGGTGCAGGGGAGGGTGAAGATGAAGACGCCGAAACTGCTGCTGTTTTGGGTCGACTGCGACCCCATTTGATAATGGCCGTTTCGCCGTCAATTTCTAGACCATTTGCCCATGCCTGGGCAGCGTGTTCTGCTGACGCACGATCCTTGAAGTTTACAAAAGCGCATCTGACGAGTATTTTATTGGATGTGACAAAAAGAAGGTAGATGAATGGGGTCTTGCCTTGTTTTGGCAACATGGACAATAGATTTCAGTTGTGTGGGTTGGATGGCAGGGAGGGATTGGATAACCCGAGTGCGAATACTGTTTTCGGTTGAAGATGAAGATAGTGAGGAGAGGAAGAGTGAGGTCTGTTCGATAGGTTATGAACCAAGCTGTCGTCAAAGGAGACGAAAAGGCTTACAACCGTGACATCGTCAGGGGGCTTCAATCCCTGCGCTTCCGCGTGTGTGTTCAGCATCTTCTTTGCCACAGGGTCATTCTGTCCATGGTATCTATCCTGAATATTTTGGTGTGCTAGGGCAGTATCTGTCGGTTTTTCGTGGCGATATGGGCACTCTGTTCCGCGAGTACATTCTCCCTTGACAAAGAATGAGCAAACGTGTGGTCTGTTGCGCTTGTAGTACGGATCCGTCCGCGCAAGCTGTTTCAACATTTCCTTTCCCGCAGCGGCCGCTCGACCAACATCAAGTCCAGACTTGTTCCCCTCCATCTTGGCTTCCATATTCTGGGCATAGTACTCACGGTTGACGTCGCTCGTGGGTGCCTCGTTCTGGTAGCCAAGGGCAGTGTCGCGAACTTGGGTGGGGAGGCCATATTCGAGGTCAAGTAGGCACGTTTGGCAGACGTTTTTAATTTTGGCACAGGTCTGGCAAATAACGGTTGTTTTGAATCGAGCACCTTGACCAGGATTCCAGCGGAAGACGGTGAAGGGGCGTGCGCACGTGCCGCACGAGCGGCCATATTCTTGTTTCGACTGTAATGAGGTTGGGTGAGCCTCGAACGGAAGAGAGAAAGGATTTGAGTAATCACCATACGGATGAAAGGGTTGCCACCAAGACCTTGTAGGCATATTCAGGACAGGCTGCAAAAGAGGCAAAAGCTACGCACATGTTTCGCAAAGGATGGGGAAGTCGCTCTGTTCCCAGCCAGCCTTGTTGATATCGGCTTTGGGAGGCATTGTAGGTTGTTCTGCTCGTTGTCGCTGTTCAAGGATATAATTCCTGCCGCTGCTGACAAATGGGAGCAAGCGGACTACACAGCCACACAAAAGGACCGCCTTTCACTTGGCACAATGTCCGTCGGTGGTGGTTCTTTGCTCATTGCATGGCAGCTCGCTGGAAAGAACGTTCTCATCGTGGGTGGCGGCGAAGTCGCTTCCCAGCGCATCGACTCAGTCCTTGTCACTGATGCCCACATCACCGTCCTCTCGCCGTCTTCTGGCATCCATCCACGCACACAGCGATTGATCAGCGACTACCCCTCTCGTATCACTTATCTGGACAAAGCTTACAGGGGAAACCCTGAGGAGCTGGAATTGCTCAGATATGACATGATTCTTACTGCACTCGATGACGTAGACCTTTCCCGCTCGATATGTCAATACTGCCGTGAGCACCGAATACCAGTGAATGCGGCTGACATCCCAGAACTGTGCGACTTTTACTTTGGCTCGCAAGTCCGTGATGGACCTCTCCAGATTATGATCTCGACCAACGGCAACGGACCACGCCTGGCGAATCTTGTGAAGAAAAGGATCTCCCGAGCGCTCACAGGCTCTGAAGGCGCCGCAATTGAGAGGGTCGGGATGCTGAGGGCGAAGCTGAAAGAGCGTGCACCGGGCGTGGGTGGCTCTGTAGGAAAGCAGAGGATGATGTGGATGACGAAATTATGCAATGAATGGGACATGAAAGAACTTGGGCATCTGGATGAAGAGTTGATGGAGAAACTGCTAGATGAGGGGTGGGAGAAAGGAGAGGTCCCGCCGCCGCTAGCGCTAGGAATAAGAGTTAATGCTGGGCCGCCCAACCGATCATTGTCCTTCCAAACTTGTGCCTTGTCCAGCCTTGTTGGATTTGCAGCCGGGTTGGCGTGCCTTGCTGTTTTTACATCGCGAAGGACATAACATGTTACACCTATAGCTGTGCACTTCAATACAAGGAGATGCAGAACAATGTTAATGTATCGTGCAACTACTATAGTACAGGGGGCACTTTACGCGAGCGTCCGATTGGCATTCACATACCCTGTTCCATAACACGAGTACAATAGTTGAGTGCACTTTGGATCATTGGCATCTGCAGGCACCACTTTGAACGAAGTCCCAAAGAAACTTCGCACATCCCTCAAGAATTGAATCCTGCGGTGCTCGCACCTTAGTACAGGAACAACGGAATAACACCCGAAGTCAGACTCACGTCTTTGCTGTGGGTTCGCTCATTCTACATCGTCCCACGTCTTCACTCCCCAATACCATCATAAGTAGAATAAATGTTTGATGCCGTTGGTCGATGCATCCTCCCTTGCTAATTTCGGAAAGAAGAGCGCGTGTTGCTTTAAGACCAATATCTTCAGGTGCGACACCTGGCTGCGAGATGGCCTCGGAACAGTGAATTGCCCCTGTGGTAGATTCTGCCAATAGACTAAGAGCATAGCCTGGGGATCTGGGGTCGAACAACCATGAGTATGCCCACCTCCACAAGCCGGAGTGAATAACAACGCACTTGCCACTCTCCTCGCCTTTGTACACGTCGGAATATAGGTAAATATCGGGGATATAACGGTTCAATATAGAGCGGGCAGCTTCGATCATGCGATTTGAGAACTGTGGGTTAACCCGAACGGCATGCCTGTCGCGACTGAGTGATCATTCAAGAGGCAACGATTGAGCTGACATACGAGATGCCTCTTATTCGTTTAATCCTGCCTGGATCGATGAAATTAAGAGTTTTCACTTGCTTAACGACCGGGCATAGAAACTGGATTTCCCCGCCACCACCTGGTGAAGCCCCGCGCTTTTTTATTCGCAGTTCTAGGCCATCAGACAGGCCAAATAGCTGGAGATGTGGGAGAGTAACAGTGCGCAGAAGGTCAACCTAGGAACATCTCAATCTCAAGCCGAAAGAGAATGAAAACTGCATACAGAAAGGTCATTCTCGTCTGTGGTGATGCCTTTTATTGTGAGATTGACAGGTTTCTTGGCAAAGGGTGCAAGCATAATGATAGGCTCTAGAAAATAGCCTACGGAGCGGGAGAGGGGAGCATCATGCACCACCGGCCCTCCGGAGATGATGCCAGGTCTGAGGAGAAGGGCAGTACCTGCCAACCAATAAATCTAGGAATCGCAATGTCAAACACATTCGCACATACCAGTTACTGATATCTCGATGACAGTCCCATTTGTTACTCTCTCCAGCAGTCTTAGCAAACTGATTTCATAATCTATGCACCATTGAAGGGTAATTATTCCGGAGTCTGGTCAGAAAGGAGGTACGCAGATACCCACCCCGAAGGCCAGGGTTTTTGTCTTCCGGTCGTATGCTGTTTATTTTAACATGCTTCCCGCTAAGTATTGATAGTACCAGACGCTGTCGGAGGTGTTGGTGGCCACTGAATGTAAGGAGGAGGGAGGACATGAAGAAATCCAGAAAAGATGATCATTTTCCGTTACAGTCACGTGTTCAGACGCGTCCTGAGTGCTCTTTGGCGGCCCTGGCCTTGAGAGTTCTCCCTTGCCAGTTAGAGTACCTGTCTGTGTCCACCCCTGGAGAATTCCCTCGACGAGTATATCATCCTGCTCTTGCTCCCCCTTGCATGGACTAACTCTTCTCCGGTAGCTTTCTTGCCAATCATTGAGTCAACCTCAGTTCCCAGAACGGGCAAGCTATCAGGTGCCCTCACGTGGCTCCACCGGAAAACATCCTGCTCTCCCTCAAAGTTTAGACGCATATATCTCATCGCCCATGTCTACACTTGCAAATGGTTCTGCGACGGCTGATTGGCCAGGGAGATACTATCACATTGACCAGATTCTAGACAAACCAGGACCACGCACAGACCCTGGTTTTGCAGCGGGTGATGAGGCATGTTTCAATTCGCCTCTCCACAAGCTGGCATAACGTGCTTATCGGTCCCTGATGGCAGGTCAAGTCATTCCTCCGCCATCAGGCAAAGATCTTGGTCATTGGGGCAGGAGGTTTAGGATGTGAGATTCTCGCCAACTTGGCGTTGACAGGATTCAAGGATATCCATGTTATTGATATGGATACGATTGACATAAGTAATTTGAACAGGCAATTCCTGTTCAGGTGTGTGTGTTCGTTGCTGAGGATAGCATTTGAGCATATACTTCAACAGATCGAAGGACATAGGGAAACCAAAGGCGACAGTAGCAGCCGAATTTATTATGCAGCGGGTGCCAGGAGTAACCGTCACTCCGTGTGTACTCGAGGTTTATTTACCTTGTCGCCGATTCTCGTTCTAAATTGCGTCTGAACCATGTAGGTACTTTGGAAAGATCCAGGACAAGGACGATGATTATTACATGCAATTTAACCTCGTCATCTGCGGTTTGGACTCTGTCGAAGCTCGGAGATGGATCAACGCTACCCTCGTCAAACTAGTTGACCCAGATATTCCGGAGAGCCTGAAGCCTCTCATTGACGGTGGCACTGAAGGTATGGGTTTCTCCTGATATTTTTGTCTACATATATGAATAAGGAGAGGCGATCTTCAGGATTCAAAGGCCAAGCACGTGTAATCCTCCCCACAATCACTTCATGCTATGAATGTTCCCTGAACATGCTCAACAAACAAACCGCATTCCCAATCTGCACTATCGCCAACACCCCTCGTTTGCCCGAACACTGTATAGAGTGGGCGTCTGTGCTAGAATGGCCCCGCGTGCAGGGAAGTAAGTCATTGACACCTTCCATTTATGACTTTGAATGATTCAAGATTGGCGCTATAGACAAGAAAATGGACACAGACGACCCCGACCATATCTCCTGGTTATACAAAACCGCAGCGGAGAGAGCTAAAGGTTTCAACATTGAAGGTGTGACATGGTCACTCACACAAGGCGTTGTAAAGAATATCATACCTGCTATCGCATCCACCAATGCTACCATCGCAGGTTCGTCCTTCATGCTCCTAATTTCCAATCAGGTAAAACTGGAGCTCAATAAATACCTCTCTCATGGAATAAATTAGCCGCGTGTTGCAATGAAGCATTCAAGATAGCCACGAGCTCCGCTGCATACCTCAACAATTATTTCATGCTCATTGGTACTGACGGTATATACTCATATACCTTTGAGCACGAACAACGCGCCGACTGTCCCGTTTGTGGTGGCGACTCCCTCGATTTCCCGATTAGCCCCGAAGTAAAGGTAGAGGAACTCATTGAAATGTTGACCGAAAAACAGGACATGTCGGTATCCTTTTCAGACTACACCTCATTCTCGCCCAATAACTTTATTTTTAACAGCCAAATTAAGAAACCTTCCCTCTCAACTCCAACGAAACAGATTTACCTCCAGGCTCCTCCACAGCTAGAACAAGCCACCCGGCCAAATTTGGAGAAGAAGGTATCAGAATTAGTTCCCGGAGGTGGAGAAGTGACAGTTACAGCCAGTACATTGCCCTTTAGTCTCTCTTTGAACATTATATACACTTGATAAGACGGTTCCTCCGATCTGGGACAACCATTACGCTGTCGTATATTTTGGCCGTACATATTTTCTCGTACAACTGCAATGCATTATTTCTATTATCTACTCCATGTACAACGGCCAGAAAGTCCCTCCGTTAGCGGTATATCATAACAACTCTCCCTGTTTCGCTCCCAATCTCCCCTCCCCCAACCATCTCCAACCACCGTTCAAGCAAGGGCCAACCAACCTCGAATCGGACGCACAGCTCATCTGTATGGTGCTCACCATCAAGCAGCGGAGTTAGCTGGGGTGGATACTCGAGTGCACTCGTACCCTTGCCCTGTCCTTGGCCCAGTCCCAACGTAGACCCCTGAGGAAGCTGAGCGGCAGATGGGGAGCGGGATATTCTCGGCCTTGAAGGCGTCAACGTCGTTTTCGATGTGACAGGCGAGGGTGGAGGAGGCCCTGCGGGTGAAATAAGCGATTGACGCCTTTCGGGGCGCTTTCCAGATACAGTGCTCCGAGAGGAGGATTCTGTTATTCCCAGTGTCTGACCTTGCGACAGTCCAAGTCCTGATACAGGTCCAAATACCGCCCCAGAACCCGACCCGCCACCGACCCCGTGAAGGCTCCTCGTAGTCAATGTCGGCGTTGGTAAATTGCCCATCGTGGGTGTCGCACTGTTACCACTGCCGCCATTCTGATACGGGGGGGTTGTCGACGAGTCACTGGGGTCGCCTATCCCTCCAGGTGGTTGTCGTTGCTGGGAAAGGACCCACGAATTTCTCGGACTCGAGTACCCTGACTGTTGGGCAGCGACTGATTTCTGGATATCACGATGCCGGAGCTGCTCCAGGATCTTCTCGGCTGCGCTAGCTCTGCGGGCACGGTGTGTTGCAGACGTGGTGACCGTTGTGGAGGCTGGAAAGTTGGATGTATTGTCGGTAAGACCATTACTGGTGGGTAAAAAGGTTGTGTGAGAGGATCCGGACTGGTCAGTAAGGGTTGATGCACCAGCAGGTTTGTGGTCGGGTGCGGCCAAGTGAGTTGTTTGTGTGAAGACCGGAGGAGGACATGTCACCCGTGGTCTGGGTTTGGGAAAAGGTGGGAAAGCGAAGAGAGGCATTGCTAAGACTGTGGCCACGTTTGCGAGCGAGGGGATTAGTAAGATCGAAAGAGGCATTGATGTTTGTTAAGGCAGTAACTGCAGGGGTCCTCTGTAACTGGGAAGGATCTGGCGGAAGATAGACTGGCCAGCGATGGACTCGTTGCAGGAACCCCTGGGAGAGTATGAGCTGAGAAAGGTAATAGATTATTGTAGTGTTGACCTTGATAACGCCAAAGCTAGTGAAACGACGGATGTCTATTCCAAGACTTTCAACCTCGTATTCCTCTTTCCACTCAAAGATGGTTTTTCCGGGCTTTAGTCGAGAATAGAGGTGCAAAAGCTTTGGCCAATCTGGGATTGGTTTGCCTTTGACGAAATGAACTCCAGAACAATATCACGGTAGGCATAATCACCTACCTGGCTTGGTAACATAGGGCCCACACTCCTCCTTTACGTGAGCCTCGTCGGCAAGCCACTGTATGCCTTTGCGCAGAGAGTACATATTTGAATACTGAAATATATCAATCGTCATTATAACCTGGTAGTATCTAGTGGTTTTCAGCGAACGTCTGAGACAGTGACACGAACACGCACAATAAATGTGAGATAGCCTGCCGTGTTAAGGCAATGTCACAGTCGGCAAGGTAAGCAATCCGGCTGACATGATTGGTACCGTCAATAAATTGGCAGATCTAAGGGGTGGAATGAACATATAGGCCTTGAACCAGAGAGGTGGCATACCTTTGCCATTGTAAGGTCCCAGTTATCCTCGACTCGCTTGGAAAGTTTTATAAGAGCAAGTGGGACCATCCAGTCCTGCACTGACGGGGGATTAGGGTAGAACGGGAAGATCTTGAGTTCTATCGAGTTGAATTGGTCGATGGCGATTGAGGTTTCTGCATACGAGTTCAGATCTTCATAGAGTTGCTCCAGGATGGCGTAGATGGCGGGTGACTTGGATGGTGAAGACAGAAAATGGGACTCTTCCTTGAAATATAGATGAGGGACGACAAAGTAGGGTTAATTCGAGACAGGGCACACACCTCGCACGCGGTCAAGACACGGCTAACCTTGCGTACTATGGGCTCATAGCAACTTAGGTCGGCACCCCTGTTAAATACAAAGCACAGATTGTAGCGAAAGTAGTTGCGTTCGTAGTTTTGGCCTTTGAGCGCAACGGGGAACCCGATTATACGGTGGTTTTGGGTAGAGCATATGACGAGGCGACCGCATAATCCACTCGGAGGTATCACGTATTTATGGATATCATCAAAATTGACAAGTGCACGCTGGGCCGAAGCTGAGCGGACCTGCGGCGAAGGCAGATTACGACGGCCGCCGACGCGAGGGTCCGTTGTGGGAGACACAAGGGAGCTGCTGGAAGTGCGGGAGGCGACGCCGTTGCCGCTAGGCGTCGCGGGTATATTCGGTGACTGCAGAAACGGCGAAGGGATCTCTGTGGAAGGGGTGGGGGGAACCGACGGGCTCGATGCGGCTAGGCCATTTATACTGCCAGAGGAGGCGACGAGGCCCTCTGGGACTTGGTAGACGATCTTCGGGCCCTGGCGGACGTCAAAGACGGCGTAAAAGACGGACTGGATACGGGGAAGAAAGGAGTCGCCACCGTCAGGCATGCTGAAGGCCCAGTGCCAGAGGGGCGGCATTGTGAGCTGTGGAGGAGCGCAGAAGAGAGAGCATGGGTCGAAGAAACTCACCACGAATGATGGGGAAAGAACTGAACGAAAATGTCTTTCTGCCCGCTCCCCATCCCCCGCCGCCAGCTCTCCCTCTCCGCCGTCCTCAGCTGCGGCCAGTCCTTTCGGTGGTCAGCCCTTCCTCTGCCTGCCACGGACCCTGCAGACCCCACCCATGAGTACCGGCTCTGTCTTCGAGACCGCGTCGTCTGCCTGCGCCAGGCAGACGACACTCTTTTCTACCGTGCCGTCTACCCAGACCCACAGCCTCCATCCGCGCAGCTCCCTCTGCGCGATGCCGAGACTCTGGTCTGGCTCAAGGACTACTTTCAGCTAGACATTGATCTCGAACAGCTATATGACCAGTGGACTCTGCGCGACAAGGTTTTTGCGAGATTCCGCGACCGCTTCTGCGGGATACGCATCCTCAGGCAAGACCCTTGGGAGAACATCGTATCGTCTGTGCTTCTACCTATTCCTTTTCCCTCCCCTCATATTCCCCTTCAGATTTATATGCTCTTCGAACAACAATATCTCTCGCATAACTAAAATGGTCCACGCTCTCTGTCACCATTTTTCACCACCACTCTTGTCTTTGCCCGACCCCGGCAACCCCAGCCATTTTCATGCATACCACCCCTTTCCACCGCCTTCTGTGCTCTCTCAGCCAGGTGTAGCTGCCACATTGCGCACTCTTGGGTTTGGGTATCGCGCAGAATACATCCCAAAGACCGCAAAATTCCTTGTCGACACCCATGGTTCAGAGTCTCTGCCAAACGAACCGAACGAAGCATCTGAGCGGTGGCTGCGAGGTCTCCGCAGCGCAAGTACGGCTGAGGCAAGAGAAGAACTCCTCAAGTTGACTGGTGTCGGCAGAAAAGTTGCAGACTGCGTCTTACTGATGAGCTTGGACAAGGTTTGTTCGGCCGAATCCTCTTGCACCCCCTCTGTCCGCTTATGGGTTATACAGAAAGAAGTTGTTCCCGTGGATACACACGTATACCAGATTGCAGTCAAGTACTATGCCATGAAAGGTTCAATCACAGGGAAAGACACCTATGACCCCAAAATTATATGACGAGGTCAACACCAAACTTCTGTCCGTGTGGGGACCATATGCTGGCTGGGCACACTCAGTCAGTCTCGCCTATTTTATCTAGATTCAGTTTATTCAAGGTGCTCCGTAGGTTATGTTTACTGCTGACTTGAAGTCTTTTGCCGACTACAACCTTGCGCCAACTGCAAATCGGCAGAAATCCTCGACGCCAAAGAGAAATTTCCGGGAGGTATCGAAAGATGAGGACAGTCTACCGACCCCTCCCCTGACACCTGGACCTGCAACTCCCGGGACTCAACCCAAGCTCGAGATTGAGGATGGAGCGACAATGGCTGAGCGCGTCAAGAGAAGACGCAGGCGGACATAACTCATAACTGTAAATTATTTGTGTAATAGGTAGCTAGATGCACAGCCACTATCTAATCACCCTCTTTCATGTCCGAAATATCACTACCAGTACTCTTCAAAAGTAGTCTTGAGGCAGCATCCAGGGCTTCCAATCTCCCCACAGTCTCTGATGAAGCACAGGTAGGTCTTCTCGTTCGTCGGATGCCGTCCAACTGCCATGCGCGCCTCCGCAGGAACTCGTACAATCCAGCCTGACAAACTTGGGACAAGTCCACACCCGCATTCGCGATCTTTCGCTATTCAGCCCAAATGAGGCGTTGGATGATATATCGACAAGAGACTTGGTGTATCTCACTCTGCCTTATGTATTAGGCGATGTTGAAAACCGTGTGCGCGTGACAGAGAGACATGAGCGGATGGAAATGCTGGCCAAGGCTGTGGTACGTTACCTCCTGTCTCTCTGACACTTTGGTTTGCTCAAAAACAAATTCAGGCCCACTTTCAGGCATTTGTGTATCAGCTGGAACACTATGATGCTATCCCATGAACAAGAAAAGAACTTGTACTCTCAAAAATCACCGGCATCGGCAGACCCAGCAAAACGGAGGGAGAGAAAAGTGAATCAGTACAAAAAGACCAAGGAAATCAAGGAAAGAATACAGGTGTGTTACTTGGATTTAATGTTTCAGTCACTCTCAGGACCTACCAGGTCCTTCAAAAACAAAGAGACGTCGCTAGCGACGCCTCCTCCGCTGGCTATCCAACCGACTTGGACCTCATCGCATCCCTTCTTTCATCCCCAGCATTATCCACATCTAATGAAATGGAACAATGTCTAAAAACCGATACAGACGACATTCTCCGCGAAACCACGATCCTCCTCCTTCGCATGCTGTATGCACAGACACATAACCAGCTAGAGAGCATGGGACAAGAGCTCGAGCTACTCCGGGACGCACCGCCTCATCCCTCAGGTGCGCCCCAACCGGAGGATGGGCGAGAGGGAAGAAGGAAAGAAAAGGAAGATGATCAACGTGCATGGCGCCTAGATGCACCCATTGGAAGAATAGGATCAGACGGCAAGGGACCTTTATTGGATCAACAGGGCCGAGTGCGCCGTTCCCTTCGATTTGGGTGCTTTTGAGTTAATTAATTAACTTCTTGCGTAGCCTCTGCGACCATTCACGATCCTCCCGTCCGATGCGGCTGAGAGGACCAGATTGCAAGCTCAGGTGTTTGGGCCAGGTTACAACCTGCCTACGATGACTGTAGACGAGTATATTGAGATTGAGAAGCAACGAGGGAATGTTATCACCGGGGGCGGGTAAGTAGCAACATTCCTAAATCCTCCCGTGGACTTCAAGCTGACAAGAGCACCTCAAGTCCTGCATCTCTCAACCGGCCCACGACGTCTGAACAGCTTGCGGTCGATTCTGAGATGGACGGTACAATGGACGGTCAATCAAAAGCAGAAGAAAAACGCCAGAAGGACGAAAAATGGGCTCAGTACAAGGACGACCATCCAAGAGGTGCTGGTAATACAATGAACAGGGGCTGATCTATTTCGAGTATCGTGTACAGCGTCGATATGAAATTTGAATTAGTCTAGATGTGATCAAATTGATCAGGCCTAAGCTCATATCTGACCATGTCATAAAGCTGGTATCATAGCGTAGTGTGGATAGGGGATGACTATATACAACACAAAAGTGATCTGCATTAGCAGCTACATGAAGCTGCTTCTGGTATTTCGCCTGTCGCCGACGTTGTGACGTCGATTTCTGCAGTGGCATGTGAGAACAAACGGGCCGAAATGAAGAGGTAGGGCTTTACTTGTGTTGGCGTCGGCCTGATTATCCTTTTCCATCCCGGGTAGTGACATGGCGATCTTCTTAAACAGGCTCTTAACATTATGTCCAGCCTTTGCCGAAGTCTCCATGAACATGATATTGAGCTGGGTAGCCTTCGCTGTAGCTTCCTCCAGTGTAACCTGCCTGTAAAAGACAGAGGCAGGGTCAAGTGTATTAGCATTGCATAGGTCTCGTGTGGGAGTGTCGACGTGTTCAAGCCCACCGTTTGTCAGAAAGATCCGCCTTGTTTCCTACCAGCACAATTATGACATCGTTCCCTCTTTCTGACCGCACGTCTTCGATCCATTTCGACGTCGACATGAACGACTGCCGATCTAGGAGCCGCAGGGGTGATTAGGAGGGGGGAAGGGGCAAAGTTGGGAAGGAGTATACTTGCTTGTAATGTCAAAGACGACGATTGCCACCGAGGAGTCACGAATATATGAGGGTATCAGCGAGCGAAACCGTTCCTGGATAGGGGTGGTCAACGTTGGGGAGTGGAAATGCGGTGGCGGTTCGTAATTACCTGCCCTGCAGTGTCCCAGAGCTGCAGTCGCACTGTCCGGTCTTCGAGGTACATAGTTTTGCTGAGGAAATCGATACCAATAGTGGCCTGATAAGTGTTGTCAAAAGTATCATACATAAACCTGTTTCACACATGATGAGGGGGAAAAGCCAGAGGTATGCGAGGTTGAGTGAGCGCACCTGGTGATGAGACTAGTCTTGCCGACAGACTGGTCGCCAAGCAGGACAATCTTTGTCCGCTTGGGGGGTGCAGAGGAGAAGTCTGCGGTGACGGGAGACGAGGCGGACTCGGCCATGGAGGATGAGAGGGGTGAAAGTGGACGCAGTGCTGCCGTGGTCAGTGGCCGTGCACGTGACCCCCATTTAATAGAAACGAGATTGCACGCTTGCTGCAATTCACCCATGAAGCTCTCCGATAAATTCACCCAGCAGCCCAACAACACTCCTTTTTACACCTTCGAGTTCTTTCCCCCGCGCACAGACCAGGTTCGTTGCCTCAAGTGACCGAGAGTTTATTTACAACTAGTCTTCAGGGCTTCGAGAACCTTGCATCGAGAATCTCGCGTCTGGCCGCCCTTAGACCACTGGGTGTCAGTGTCACATGGGGCGCAGGAGGTGGGACAAAGGACAGGAGCTTGGCTCTCGCAACGCTGACGCAGGATGAATATGGACTCGACACTCTGCTGCATCTTACATGCACCAATATGGAGATCGGCTCCGTAGACGCCGCGTTAAAGGTGAGATGTCATTGGTTCGCTCGTACAATCACTCACATAGGACGTAGGATGCCAAGGAATGCGGTATCGAGAACATTCTCGCGCTGCGAGGAGGTATGCAGATATCACTCACGCAAATCTGTCTAACGCCCGCTTTACAGATCCTCCGAGAGGACAAGAAGAGTGGATCCCTTCGGATCCACGGTTCGTGCATGGTATCGATCTGGTCACTTATCTGCGCGAGTCCTACGGTGATTACTTCTGTATCGGAGTGGCGGGTAAGCACTCTTCAACTCTTATACCATTCTCGTGCTAAAAATACCCTATTAGCTTATCCTGATGGGCACTCGGATGGTATCCTTGACGAAGAAAAAGAGCTCGATTATCTCAAGGCCAAGGTCGACGCCGGTGCCGATTTCATTGTGACACAGCTCTTTTACGATGTCGATCGGTTCCTTCGTTGGGTCCACAAAGTCCGGCAAAGGGGTGAGCTTGGTACATGTGTTAATATCCCAAGCTGACTGACGGTACATCAAGGAATTTCTGTTCCTATAATCCCTTGCATCATGCCTATACAGACCTACAGCTCCTTCCAGCGGCTGACCAAGTTGACTGGGGCGAGGGTTCCAGAACACGTGTTGGCGGCGTTGAAGCCTATCAGTGTGGGTCCTACAGTTAGTCTCTCTTTCTTTCAGCCCTTGCTGACAGTTTGAGACAGCATGACGATCAACGGGTCAAGGATTATGGTGTAACCCTCGCCGTAGAGATGATCCGCAAATTGGTGTCCGAGGGAGGAATTCCAGGCGTTCACTTTTGCACGCTCAACCTCGAAAAAAGCGTGCAACGGGTGCTGGAAAACCTCCAGTGGACGGGAACAGCAGCTCCACATCATAATCGTCTCATCGCTGTAAGCTCTTTCCGGTCCTGGTTTGACAGATCGTTGACTACTTTGGAAAGGATGCGCCCGACAGGCCATCATCATCTGAAGTAGACTCTGAATTTCTTGTCACTGCGACAACAGCAGCACATGATGCAACCCAGACGCTTGCGGCCCACGAAGTAATCGACGGAGATGTTACCCGAGGAGAGTTGAATAATGCATCGACATGGGATGATTTTCCAAATGGTCGATTTGGAGACTTCAAGAGCCCTGCTTTTGGTGCTCAGGATCTGTGGGGAGGTTCAGGCATCGCAGTGAGTGGGCATGAAGCATGATTTTGTTTTTATCGAAGTCCTGATTATGCGCACTAGATAAATGAACTTCTTAAGCAGTGGAGGAACCCAAAGACCCTGGGCGAGCTCACCCAATTTTTCTTGGATTACCTGCGCTCAAATATCTCAACCACTCCGTTCTCGCCAATGCCTCTCTCTCCCGAGTCGTTAATGATCCTGCCGGAACTCGAGCAACTGACGAAAAGGGGGTGGTGGACCGTCGGTTCGCAGCCAACCGTGAGCTGTGCCAATTCCTCGGACGAGATTGTCGGATGGGGTCCAAGGGGGGGTTATGTGTTCCAAAAAGGTTTTATAGAGTTCTTTTGCGAAGCCAAGGATGTAGAAGTGATTGAAAAGAGGATCGAGGAGAAGGGAAAGGGCTGGGTGCATTATTTCGCCGGAAACTATCAGGTAAAGGGCTTTGCAATAGCCTTGATATCGTACGAGTTAATTTGTGCCGACAGGGAGAATGTCGAAGTAACGTTCCAGAGGGCGGTAGGAATGCTGTTACGTGGGGTGTCTTCCCTGGTCAGGAAATCATTCAAACCACAATCATCGAGCGCGAATCATTCTTGTCTTGGAAGGTAAGATCCATGACCCCCAAGATCTCCCATGTTTGGAGGTTGACATATGTACATAGGAGGAGGCCTTTTCCATTTGGTCCGATTGGGCATCGTGCCACCGCCCAGGCTCCGACGAACGCATGTTCTTGGAAGATATACGAGATCAAAGATGGTTAGTGAACATCATTCACCATGACTATCACAACCCTCGAGCGTTGTGGGATTTTATCCTGGAAGAATGAAGGATCGCTCCAGTGTAGTTATCTTGCCTAAGTGTATAGTATGTTGGATCAAATAATTATATCTAGAGGTCAAAAGTCAACTTGTCCTTCGATGGGCAGGAAAAAGTAAGAACAAACATTGTTTTTCATTCTAGGGATCACACCGCGTCCGAAGGCTCCTCTTCATACTCTGTATCTCCCTCAGCCAGCTCATCTACCTCCTCTTCAGCAGCAGCAGTATCGACCGTCACATCCTCGTCAAGGTCCTCCATACTCGCATCCAAGTCCTGTTGCGACTCATTCTCCCCTTCATCTTCGGCGATCGAGGGTGCACCTAGTGATCCAGATTCCGATCCATCTGTATCGTCCTCTGCCTAGGTATCGGAACGCCATCAGTATGGGCACGGTCAAAGCACAATGTGATGACGAGTACGCACATCGTTTTTCTCCTCTTGTTGAGTTAGGGCTTTGCCAATTGGGATGAGGAAGGAATATCCTCTATTATGTATCGACGAAGTCTGCTCTCAGTTAGTTGCCGCTCAAACGCATTCTCCCCACCAAGAACGAGGAAGGCCTTACGATACTCTCCAATTCATCTTCCTCGTCACTCAAGTCGTCCATCTCGCGTTGCAAATCCCGTATTGCGTTGATGTGTGCATAGACGCGCTTTCTGGGGACGGGTATCGGATGTGGTGGGTTTGGTTTTGGGAGTAGGAGGGGGAAATGGGAGGGCTGACGAAGGAGTGTTGCCGTTACGACTGGCATCCCTCTGGTGGGTCCATGTTGAGCAACAAAACAAAGGACCTGCAGCAACTTCCGAAACAAATAGTTGTAAATATAAATTAAGGGTATCCATGGCTCGACAACAGTCCCTTGGTACAAATGCATTAAGATATCAAATTTTGCACATCAGGTAGCGGTGCTTTCGTGTTATTCCTGCGTGATGCTAATGGCCGAACCCAGAGCTTGATGTGACCAGTCTTGGTTGCAGTAAGTACGCATCGGGGGAGGAAGGTAATGTCCGTTAATAGGTCACATTCAATAGGTTTAACCTGAATCCCTCCATGTTAGTATACCCAAGGAGAAACATGTCTAGAGAAACATACGAGGACAGGTTGGACAATGGCGACTTCGTTTCGAGATGGTGCGGGGCGGTAACGTGGTAGTGACACGCCCTCCGAACCGGGCTGCGGACCTGCAGGTAGGTATGACGCAGACTTGTCGCGTCGGAAACCAAGAGAGGTAGTGGATGACATCGACATGCGTTGGTGGTGGGCGGCCTATGACCTAGTTCAATATAATGCAAGGCAGGGTACGTAGGGAAATTACACACCTGATATTTAGGACGGTGTAGGGCGCCGCTAGAAAAGTCCCACTAAGTGCCTGACGGTAAGTGGCCCATCTGAAGAAGGTTCAAGATGTATGCTGACCAAGATGAGTTTGTTGTCTTCCCCAACACTACCGAACCGGTATGTTCTCCCATCATGACGAAGGTCATCGAAGGCCACGCCGGACACGAATGAGGAATGGCCCTGACACCGAGCCACAACACGCTGTTCCCATGGTGAGAATATGGTAATGAGATCGTCCTGGCCACCAGTGAGAATAAAGCGTCCATCTGGCGACCATGCAACGCAAGTCAGTGCCCCAAAATATGATGCATAGCAGTTGACGAGTCTATGGCATAAAGACGTAAAGATGGTTTCGAGTAACAGACGATTCTGGTTCTTACTGTTCTGCGAGGGCATCAATGACTCTCAGGCACCCATCCTCTGAAATGGCGGCAACGTATTTTACATCGGGCGAGAAGACAAAGTCTGTTTCCATGAATGAGATAGGATTCAAGTGTACTGTGAACGGAATCAGGAATTTACCTACAACGCCCTTGCGAGAAATTCGCCAGTGGCTGACTGGGTTTTTCGCAGCCTTGTCCTTGTCGAGTTTACCGGCTACATTGATAACAGCCCCCGTTGTTACAGGATGCCACGGTGGCATTGTAACAAAAATGCTGTCCCTAGGGTCCCAATCTTTCTGTAGTAGCGCCGCTGCCTCTTCCAAGTTTGCGCTTCCGCTGACGTCTAGACTAGACCTCCCGCCTGTGGGTTCCTGTGGAGAAAAAGCGCCGTCATCGCGTTCTTTATCATAGACGACGATTGTGCCGTCTGCGTGAGATACGAGAAATAGCGTTGAGGACGAGGGGACCCAACGGATCGCGGTGCACGGGGAATTTGATATACAGCCCTGTTTATTGAGGCGCCCGTAGCGGGAAGTGATAGGATCTATTAAAATGGGTTTAATCAGATCATAATCATATAGCGGAGGTGGGTGGGTGCGATAAACGTACCCAACCATACTAGATCACCGGTGCTGAATCCAATGATCACATCAAGGTGTTCGTAAGAGGCTGTCGATTGATTAATGTCGTGACAGGTTGGATACGCAGCGAACGTGATTCTTGCGAGAGGTTCCTGCATGAATACTTAGTGCCACGAGTGGCATTGAGAAACAAGGGGTACCTTTGCCTTGGACCCGGCCTCGACGAACAGGAAGCTCCTTGCAACATTGTAACAGAGCAGGGTGATGTCTCCCTGCTTGGACTGCAGGGTCTTGGACCAGCCTTCACCGGTCTGTATTCGGGTAATAAAGGTTGACGACGTGGTCCTCATGTTATGTTTTGGTCTAGTGCCATGTTTCTTCCGTCCGAGGCCGGAAGTAGGCGAAAAGATAGATTGGTGTTCGGGCAATGAGGGGCTTGTGGGGTTTCCACCTTCCGGGTCGTTCTCGTCCGGGGTGTCGCTGCTGGACAAGCTGGCACCGTCCTCCTTTGAACCAGTACTCTTATCCTTCTTGGTCTCCTTACCGCCGCCTCCGAGTAGTTGTGCCAAGCCGGGAGCGCCTCCGTGTTTTGCGGCTGGGACACGGACGACGATGCTGGAGACTGTTGTGGGGTAGACGACGGGGTTGGCAGCGATGGTGTGGGACTGGGCGAGGGCGGGCTTGTGCTCCTCTGTTACGGAGTAGACGCCCTCGGGAGCGACAAAGGTGGATTCATTTTCCATCGGAGGAGGTGGGATGATGTTAAGTGTGCTGATGGGCTGGCCGGATCTTGCCCAACCCTTCTCTCCCATGTCGTCCACCCTCCCTCGTCTCTCCGCCAGAAGACTTCCCCTCGCTCTCGTGCGTCTTCATCCTGTTGCTCGTTCCGTCGCTCACCCAAGCCCCCCCCCAACAGTCTCACCGTCGCTGCAACTCAACAAACGTAGAACCACCCCCGGCCGGTGGTCATGCACCCTCGATAGCAAATTCAAAGCTCCTCAAGAGCACTCGTGATACTGCCTTGCGCACACCCGGCATCAGCTGGGTTGGTGAGGAGACCACCGAGGTTGTTGGCGGTCGTGAAACCCGCAAAATGAACACATACCAGGCCGTCAGGGACGCAATGAGGTGCGCTGCTTTGCCTCGGTCCATGTTTGGGTTTACTCATCTCATTCCAGCATTGCACTGACCAAGGACGACAACGCGGTGGTCTTTGGGGAGGATGTCGCGTTTGGTGGTGTCTTCCGGTGCACCATGGTCAGTCCCGCTATCCGTCTCATTTATCTTATATTCCCTTACATGGAATTTCCTAGGGTCTTGCCGAAGAATTCGGTAGGTGTTCTTATGAACGAGATCGGGGCTGCTGCTCAAAGGATACAACTAGGCCGGGAACGTGTCTTCAACACGCCTCTGACAGAACAGGGCATTGCAGGTTTTGGAATAGGGCTTGCTATGATGGGGCATACGGCTATTGCAGAAATTCAGTTTGCGGACTATATCTACCCGGCATTTGACCAGGTATGCCCTCACCTGTGGAACAAGATCCACACTGTAACTCGCCTCCTAGATTGTCAACGAGGCAGCCAAGATCCGTTACAGGTCTGGCGGCACCTTCAATGTCGGCGGACTCACAATACGAACCCCAACAATGGCAGTGGTGCGTATCCAAGCTAGCCTATGTCCTACTCGTTCATCTCATTATCCGTCTAGGGTCATGGTGGTCTCTATCACTCGCAGTCGCCCGAAGGTTTCTTCATGGGTGCATCGGGACTTAAAGTGAGCTGCCGGTCCCACTAAATCCTCAAGCAGTTTCCGATTGACATTACTCAGGTTGTCATCCCTCGCTCCCCAATTCAAGCAAAAGGGTTACTTCTAGGGTCTATCCGAGATCCAAATCCAGTTGTTTTCATGGAGCCCAAGATTTTGTACAGATCGGCAGGTACAAACTTTTCCCTGTAGATGCTTCCCTCGTTCCTGACGCAACCTCTGTAGTGGAACAGGTCCCAGTAGACGACTTCGAGCTCCCGCTGGGGAAGGCAGAAACGCTCATTCCCGGCACTGACCTCACGTTGCTCACATGGGGCTCACCTGTCTTCCACTCTGAAAATGCGATCAGCTTGCTTCACAATCCTCCCCCTGCACTCGCGAAACTCGTTCCAGAATCCCTCAGATCCGCAAAAGTTGAGCTTATAGATCTTCGGTCGATCCTTCCGTGGGATGTTGAGACAGTGACGGAGAGTGTACAACGCACGGGTCGCTTGGTTATTGTCCATGAAGCTGGGATGACTGCGGGTGCAGGTGCTGAGATCAGTGCCGAGGTCCAGAAGCGGTGCTTCTTGAAGCTCAATGCACCAGTAAAGCGGGTTACTGGTTGGGAGTACGTCGGCATTTACACTTTATCGGATCTGCATGCTCATTTATTTGTCTTCTAGTCTTCCCAACGCTCTCCAATACGAGAAGTTCCACGTCCCTGATACCATCCGCATTCTCGACGCAATTATGGAGACTTTGAGTTACTGATACCCTTCCCCTTGATGAATGGGGTTTAATCGTTATACATATCCAAGTTTAAAGTCTAAATAGCATATTGTCCGTTCCGTTCTACTATAATGTGCCAGCCTGCAAGTTTTGCCGAAGAGAGCAAAGCAGCCTTCCACATTAATCGTAACCGGTATTCACGCCAGCCGTCAATGCCATGCTCCTGTATGCACTGCATGCGTTGGGATTTGTTGCCCAAAAGAGAATCAGCTTGATACTGTAGGTCTTGCGCCTCAACAGAGGTGTGGTTTATGATCTGCAGAATGGTATAGTCTTGGATATGGAGGAGGAGCAGTGCCACAATACGATCGACCGGAATAAGGAGAGGAACCAAGGTTTCCTGCAAGTTATCATCTGCCTTTTTCATAAACAGCGGGGGCAGAAATGGGAGAGCGCAAAGAGAGAGATTGAGATTGTCTTTGGTGTTGTTCATATCAGAGGTAGTTGCCACGACTCGGAGGAGAACACGACATTTAGGCGGGATAGCAAGGAGTGCAGAATGTAGGTATTCCTCGAAACCACGATAGGGCAGTGAGCCGACGTCCAAGGCGAACCGGGTTCCGTAATGGGCACGGTATCCAGTGGTGACTTGATTTCAAAGATGACAAATCCTGAGTTAGCCTACTCAAGGGGAAAGCAAGTACCTGTTGGATTGCCCTTTAGATGGTTATCTGAGTTCTGACTGGAGTGGTGCAAGATAAAGGAGCACACACATACAGTGTATCTAGGTGGCCATCGTCGGTGCATCCAAACGGACATCCGCCACCGGAGATTAGCTTCGAAGGTGACCGGAAATTCCAAGTGCATTTTGGACATGAGAAGACACACAAGGTCGCTGGGATCCCGTATTTCCAAAGCACCAGTACAAATCTTGCGATAGAACTGCTCGAGGTCGATACTGGCCATCCGACGAGAGAAGCCGGGGCTCCAGAAGAACCGATAGAGACCCTTGTTGATAGGTGTTGCCCCTGCAGGTACCAGAACGGCGGAGATCTGGGAGTAGAACTTCCTTTGCTTTGGCTTGTCGAAGGAATCGATGTAGTCCGCGACCAGTGCGACGACGAGCAGAAGAATGAGGTGGGAGTTGATGTGCAACATTGCTTGTGTGTTCCACTTTGTTCGCTTGGCAACTCGAGGGCCCGAAGCCCATGCATACCTGACTGACTGCTAACCCGTCCTCGTCGCTCCTTTCTCTGTCTGTCTTTCTCTTATGCACCTATATCCCTATCGCCTTCCGTTCCCCCTCTGGCTCGTTCTCACGAGCATTCTTTCCTCAGCCGGACCATCCGCAGCTTACCATTGGCCCTCGCCGCAATATGACGCCTTGGAGACATTCTTGTACGAGGGAAGGAGATCCGATGGGTCGAACATGGCCTCTTTGCAGCACCCGTGTAAGACCAGATCAGATACGGGGGCGTCAGTCGGTGCAGAGTGGCTACGACTTGTGCGTTTCTCTATGACATCGCTCTTCGGTCTAAGGGTTTAACCGCCTCTGTGTCAGGCGTACCATGACACTGCTACCCATGACGCTCAAGCAGGAACGGGTGGGCTCGACGCTTCGATAGCCTTTGAACTGGATCGAGAAGAGGTGAGCGCCGAGCCAACAATGTCCCCGAACGTGGGGTGTAATCCCGTATGGCAGAATATCGGAAGGGGAATGAATGCCAGTCTCTCCGATTTCGAGTCGTTCTCTAGTAAATATGTCTCCCGTTAGTTTCTATTTTCATCTCAGGATCTGCGTTATGCCCATTCTTCACCCGTTAGGCTCTGATGTAATCGCTGCTGCAACTGTCTTTGCCGTTGCCTCTTGTGGCGGCCCAAGAATACCTTACCGTGGTGGTCGCATCGATGCCCTTTCTGCAGGGCCTTTTGGTGTCCCGGAGCCGCAGCAGGATCTACAGACCCATAAAGATATCTTCGAGCGGCAGGGTTTTTCACCAACGGAAATGATTGCCTTGGTTGCTTGTGGTCATACTTTGGGGGGCGTACGAAGTTCCGACTTCCCTGGGATTGTGCCTCAGGAAGGAGACTCGTCGAAGCCTACATTCCATCTGTTTGATTCCTCAAATCAGTATGATAATTTGCTGTGGGTTCGATTTCCCCTTACAGATATGGTCCGAAAAGCTGGGCTCACTTGTCTTTCTTACTGGTTTACCAGAGTGCAACAGTACTTGGATGGGAGCACAAAGAATCCGCTGGTTATTCAGGCCAATCAGACCATCACCTCAGATCTCCGCATTTTTTCTAGCGACAACAATGTAACAATGCAAAGGTGGGGGGACCTAAATGATCGTTCTGATTTCTCCACTGATCATCTTAAAAGCCTATCATCTGGGGAAGTCTTCGCCCAGTCATGTCAGGTTGGCTTAGAGAAGATGATCAATATGGTTCCTTCTAATGTGAGCCTAACTGAGGAAATCGAGCTCTTGCACGCCAAGGTGTTCAACGTCCAGCTGACACTTGAGCGAGGGGACCTCATATTCAAGGCATCCTTGCGGGTTCGTTGCACTCGACTATTAGTCTTCACACACTCTTACTTAGCTGGTATCAGCTCACCCAGCCTATTGGTACTACCCCCAGCAAGAACAGGATAGTGCGCATGTTCTGGTGCGATAGATATGGGGATTCTCAAGACTGCTCTGCACATACCAATGTGGCTGCCTCCGCAACGCATATCCAAGATGATCCCAATATTTCTCCAATTACCCAGCGGCTCGGATTCTACTTCCTCAGTTATCAGTTCGTCGTCAAGATTGACCCCTCGAAATCTGTTTCTCTTTTCTGGTTCGAGCAAGACGAGCACGATGGGTCGAAACCCATCAGCATTGACAATGATGGTACCAGTTATCGACTAGACCAAGACCACATTTTGTATGTGCCCATGTTGAGCGCTCTTGACTCCCAAGGATTCGACGAGACAACGAAGGTCTATCATATTGTAGCTGCAGTAAGCTTAACATACATAAGCACCTGAACAAATGCTTTGGCTTACTCTGCCTTTAGGTTCGCAACGATGTCTCGCCCTCCCGTGTCTTTATGACTGCCTTTGACAGCGCCATGCCCCGCTATGGCCTTCCTCTCAATGTTTCTCTGGAAATGCAACCCAATTCCACTCTTACCTCAATACAAGGATACAATTTCTATACTGTCTCACTGGAAGACATAGGAGTTCAACTTACTGTTGACGTGCATGCGATCGTTGACGATACCACTTACTCTGTGGACTTTCAACAAACATACTTTATGGGTACGGGAACACCTTATACGTCCCCTACAATTTCGAATATTACCACCGTTCGAGTTCCGCGCTCTGCCGCCTTACCATCAAGTGCTTCTTTTAGTCATTTGTTATGTATTCTCCTTGTGCTTTTTTTCGGACTTTGGGCTATGTAGGAGGGTGATTCATTAATTCACGTGACAGATAGTAGTATCGCGTATCGCGTCGCGCTTTGAACTTTCTGACTTTATCCCTGCCACTCATTAACACATGAAACGCGGACGAAGTGAAGAGGGGTGTCCCCCCAACAAAAAACAGCGCAAGGCTATCACAAGCGACATATTCAATGATAGCTCGCTGAGCAACTGTCTCTGCAATGTTGGCAACGCAACCAGTGCTGCTGGGTATTTCAACGGCTCAGTAACGATGCTCTGGGATAACTTTCCAAGAAAGCGGATGTTCTCCGCAAATATGAAATGCTGTTTCTCCGAGACTCAAGTACACAATATATCTGTGACGCTCGACGGGGACTGGATCGCGCTTCTGGAGGACGAGCAGGGGAAGATATGCATATGGGACGAAATACAACTATCGTTGGATGGCGTCAGCTCTATTAAGCCTCAGGACAGGAGGTCGAAAACAAACAAGTTAATATATAAAGAAGGCGTTATTATGCAGTGGAAGCGTGCTAAAGAAGATTTGAAGCATTTTGGAAACACTTGGCAGCGTAGGTATATGATGCTTTGAACTGACTTACTATACTGAAAGAACTTGTTGTACAGTTCAGGAAGAAAAAAACGCTCAAGAGAAATCAGAGAAGTTTGATGACTGGTTTGTTACCCCTGCACAACCGATCAACGAACCTCTTTCGAAGGTCGCCCACGCTCTTGCAGCGGGGACGCCCGCTGCCCTGGCTCCTCCGCGAGAGGTGGATAATTCAACGGCGCCTCAAAAACAAGGGAATTCCAATCTTCGAGACGACCAGCGCAGAGAAAAGCCCAGCCCAGACACAAAACAGTTTACGATTTCGGCCGTTCCGGTGCCAGCACGTGTGGATATTGTAGG
Source organism: Lepiota venenata (assembly GCA_004296355.1). NCBI lineage: Eukaryota > Fungi > Basidiomycota > Agaricomycetes > Agaricales > Agaricaceae > Lepiota > Lepiota venenata. Next base: position 2,423,290 of record RCFS01000003.1, read on the forward strand.
CAGCTCCGGTATTTCTAAGCAGAACGCTACTGTTCAGCAAATCAGTGCAAATATCGTCCAGGCAAAAGGTCACTCAATACAAGCGGCACCGCAGCAACCCTACCCTGCTCCCTCAATATCAAACAAAGCAGCAAAGAAACAGAGAAAGCGAGCAGCTGCAGCTGCGAAGGCATCAGCCCAGCGGCCCGTGGGGCATGAGACCGTACTTCCTATTGCCAGCACTTCAAAACCTGCCAGCATACACCAAACACCAGCCCAAGCGCCCCAAGTTGTGCAACTCGGTGTAAGGCTTTCTCTTATCCGTACATTTAACTTCAACCGAACTTTTTTGAAGCAAATATCCGTCCCTGAAACCGGCGAAAACACCCCTGCATCTTGGCTGGCAAATTTGCAGAATCGAGAGGTATTCCCCTCTGCAATGGTCGTCAGGAGATTTGGTCACTAATACGATTCGCAGCCAGGTTACAAGCCGTTGAACGAGCTGACCCGGGACGGTATTCTTGTTAGTGTGATTGGCTTTGTCACGAACGTCAAGTTTCCGTCGAGAACGAGGAGCGGTGGTTAGTCATCTGCTTGTATGATCCAAGGACCCCTCCCCTGAGCAGGGACATCAGACCACACTACCACGGTTCGGATTGAAGATCCCAGCTTAATCGAATCCACGGGTAACGAATTCAGCATCGTCTGCTTTACGAAACACCATAAGGAATGGCTCCCCCATGCAACGCCCGGTGATATTTTGATCGCACGCGACATTCGGGTAAGCCTGCAACAAAAATATCGCATATTTTCTTAGCTCATAATTCCGGAAGCTGCAATGCTGGGGGGGGACTATTTCTGGTGTAGGCCACTATAACAGGCTCCGCTGGGCAGTATATTCTATAGGCCAAGGATGCATCCTGCGACCTGAATTAGGCGATGCACCCGAATCCCAGGCGCTCGCAGACGGGGGTTGTGATTTCTCACCTTTTTGGAAACCTCTAGACGTGGAGATACGTTATTGCGAAAGGCTATCAGCTTGGTTTAAGGAGCGGAGCAAGGATTCGATAGGGCAGGCCGGTCAGGTGTACGGACTAAATGATGACACACCTAGGCGAGCTACCCGTCGACATCTGCTGCTATGCGATGCCGCGCCTCATGTAGAACCTCAGGGATACTTTGATTGTACTGTGGAGGTTGGTTCTCATGCACAAAATACATCTATGAAACTTTTTCTAATGTCTCATAGGTCCTGCGTGTGACCCCGAACGAGAATGGTGTCTACACAATGCACGTAACTGACTATACGAAAAATCCCCTAATCGATTGTTGCCGAGCGTCATGGTGTCCGACCGGGCTGAATGAATTCATCGTCAAGTTCGAGCTTTGGGATGGTGCAGCCTCAATGGCCTCGTCCTTGGAAATCGGGTCGCATTATGAGATTAGGAACGCTCGCATGGTAACGAGTCATGGTGGTCATGTAGAAGGCAAGATCGTAGAAAAGAAGATAGCCAAGCTTGGCCCTGAACATTACAGCGAACCTTTGCAAGCTCTGTTGGAGTATGCTTCAGATCAACTTTTGCGTGTATACGACGCTAACAAGGTATTTCGATATAGACGAAAAAGAGAGTGGGAAAAGCGAAAGGAGCACCAAAAACCTACTTTCGAGCACAAACTGATCAAGGACGCCCAGGACAACCAGCTCTTCAGCTGTGCTGTACAGGTGAATGATTGATCTATAGACTTTTTCTAGTCCGGCTAAGGGTTGATTTAGTTACTCCACATTGAGCAAGCCAGTGACGAAGTATATTTCCATGTGACAGACTACACTGCCCACCCTAAACTTTCAGCGTATTCCTACGGGAAGGAATGGTCGAATGGTTTGGAGGGCCGTATCGTCAGTATTCTTCTCAGGGATGCGCAGCCGCAGTGCGCCCAGCGATTTGCCGTCAAGAGCTACCTGAATATCAAGAATCTACGTCTGAGGAACAGTGTTTCCAAATATAAGTTTCAAGGGGAGCTAGGCGGTCAGGATGTTCTCATATCCCCGCTAGTGGAGCACAAGCGCAAATCTGATCGTAATCTTGATGAGCTTCTCAAGTGTGTCACTTCGCCTCATCTCTCTCTTTTTTGTTTTTCACGTTTTACTAACATCGGGAAGGCGCAAAGCTCAATGGGAAAATGAAAAGGGGCAGCAGGAGGTATCTCGATCGCCCTCAAAGCGCCAGTCTATTATTCGTTCCCCGCTACAAACCCCGGAATCCATCCACAGACCCAGCCGCACTATCAAAGAAGTTGAAAGCCTCAAAGAGGGGATGCATAAGCTGAGGGTAATCGCACGAGCTATTGACTACTATCCCCTTCACCTTTATCAGTGCATCCGCGCGTGGTGTTCCCAGTGCAAACAGGAGTGAGTCTTGCTCTCTTTCGAGACCCTCGCACCTTCCTAATTGGACGCCTAAGCATACCCGAAGAAAAGCAAGCATGTTACGGCTGTATGGACATGGAACATGAATTCGTTCGGTACCGATTCGGCATGAGTTTGCGTGTGGAAGATAGAAATCAGGATCAGATGGAACTGTTGGTGACTGACGAGGTACTTCCGTCGCTCTCATTGGTGCAAAAGCACACAGATGAATCGCGTATATTTAGTGTGACCTCTTGCAAAGCCTCGAGCGAGGGGACCACCGCCGGAACCCCAATATTCTGCTCGGTTTTACCAGGCAGCTTCAGCCTTTGCTGGGAAATATCCCCGATGTTCATGAAAATTTAGCTCGTGGCCAGGTTCTTCAACCTGACACAAGTTTCTGTTCACTCATTGTTGGTCGTTACTGGAGAGACGAATGCAACCCTGTTCATGTATTACTCAATGTAGAAAAATAATACAGTAGGATCGGTCACAGATGACATGTATAATACAGCAGAATAATATGATTGTTGGACCCAGTAAAAAAACGACACCAGCAGGATTTGAACCTGCGCCCTCAAAGAGGAACAGATTGTACTGCGATTCGAATCTGTCGCCGTAACCACTTGGCTATAGTGCCTATTACTGAGGGGAAGTGCTCATAAGGCCTTGTGCAATCGACGGGCTATTAGATACAACATTATTCATCACATCCGCCAAAGTAACCCGAGCCTCAAAGTAATGGAAATCAATGTTATTAAATCAAAGATACATGCAAGCTCAAGACTTGTATGGGATACCTAGGAGCAGATCAAATTAACATAGACAGCCAATAAAGCACGGAACGTACCGTTTTGTAACTGTCAAACGGCGGTAAGTCAGAGGAAAAGTATCAAAGCCAACACAACACACCCTTTGGAACTCATCATATACAGTGCTTCTCACATTCTCGTGGGCATTGCGAATGATACTCATCATGAATTCCGCAGCTTGGCGTTCGTTCAACTGCAGCGCAAACCGATCCCTTAGCCTTCTAATGGTTGGCTCTCCCTTGAAGGAGGGAAGACCGGTGTCCAGCATTAAATGGACAGTGTCAATGATTTGTTCAGCGTAGGGTCGGATAGCCAGGAATGCTTTGACTGTCAAGCTTTGGAACAGTTGATAGCCTTGCGAGTAGCGTCCACCCATCAGTATCACCATTTCGTGGTTGAGCTTGAACGAATGCGGTTCAAATTTGACACCCTACGAGAAATTAGGCTGAGTTTTTTTTTGACTAGTTTCACTGGATGCTTACTCCTGGACGTGGATATCGGGTCAAAAATCAGTGAACAGAGACCAAACATTCGAAAAAAGCACTTATCAATATCAAACAGGAACCCGAAGTCTAGAAACAAGTAAACAGGTGGCTCGGCATCTTAGCAGAGTGCTCTCACCAATATGTACGATGTGGCCTTCCCCATCTATCATTATATTACCATTATGTCGGTCTTTAATTTGAAGAATGTAACAGGCTACTGAATATGCAGCCATTGATTGGACGAAGTTGAGCCGAGCTTTCTGGAATGCGACGGTGTCTTGGCCGCCATACTTCGCAATGAAAAAATCCAAGAGGTCGTTAACTTTGGCTCGACCCATCTCATCTCGCGACGTGGCGTTAGGTACAACGTCTATCACTCCACACTATGGTTCATTCTAAATGAGCGCAATCTTTCTACGAAACAATAGTCTCTTACCCCTGGGCCCGTAGCGGTTACACGATACGGAAAGAGGTAGAGCGGGAGACCGAGGCTTGTGAAGATGTTCTTGAACATAGCGATAATTTGCAGTGCAAGGACGTCTTGGCGACAGTCATCTCCAACTTTGAATATCGCTTGCTGCCAAACATCATACGTTGTGCGGCGTTCTACGCCTCCACCATCCAATATAGAATCGGGGTTGTTGTCGATCTCGATTCGCTCTTTTCTGACCTTGAAAGTTGCCATAAAAGGAGCCTAATAGGGGCATTGATCAGGCATGGTCGGGCATCCAAACCTACAGTAAAAATACCTTTGCATGGCTCTGCAAAGGCCTTCCCGATTTCTTGTCGATGTCTACTACGACGCCATCTGGGTTGCTAGGCAGATATACTCCAATGTCAACTTTGATTTTCGCCATTTCCTCGTCAATCTTTGCCTGTTAATGAGTGAGCCACAGTGCAGCTGTCTAGGGATAGTGTATTGACCTTTTTCTCGGGCTTCGTTTTCTTTATATATGGCTTGAGCTTGCCAGATATCGACGTCACTTCATTAAAGAAGTTAAATTCTCTGTCATAGAAGCCGCGAGCATCCCCTGAAAGCGATCTCTCTACTACATCCATCATTCCGTCCAACATAGGTTTCATTGGATCTTCCTGGACGTGATGTTAATTCAAGGTTAGACCAATGAGGTTAACACCCACTATCTCTGCAACGTCATCCTTGTAACAGTTCGCCTTCATATTCCAGATGATTTGGTGGCAAAAAAGCTGAGAAATTTTCGCTGTCTCAAGTATAAATTGAGAGACGTAACCTGAAATCCTGTCAGTGTTGATCGTTCTAGAAGTCATGCTCACCCACCAAGCGTATCATAACGGAGGGCTTGTACTATCTGTGGGATGAAGAAAAAGGTTAACTCTACAGGATGTTGTTCCAAAACTCGATGTGCATATTGGAGAATGTGGGGCTGGCTATTATATCGACGTTCAAAGAAAGTATTGGCGATAATTGGGGGAACGGGTGCCCATAGCAGGAGGTACTAGAGGCTACTAATTAATACCGGAGGACACTGTATGAAATGGTAACCTGCCTTGAGGTCTCGGCGGACGGCAGTGTCAAAACGATCACCTAAAAGGAAAGGCACTGCCTCTGGGATGTCTAGCACATCTTTGGGGCTGGAACGTACAAGCCGCCCAATCTCGTTTCGTACAAGAGGCGACTTGAAACGTTCAGTGAAATGTACAGCAACAGCTGGGTTGACATTCCATGCTGTACGGATAGCACCCAACCAGGCAGATTCCACTAGGCCACGTTCCGTGGCCCCTAAAAAGTCGGAAAATTTTCTGAGGTCATTTGTTGGATTGGCCCACACCGACAATCGGAACAGCTCCGATTCTGTGAGTAGGCGTAAGGGCGTATTCAGGTCTCTCAGTCGATTGCTGTAGTCTTTGGAGGAGTTAGTCTAGGAAAAATAATTTCGCCTTAGATGCTCACAAGGTATCCGCGGTGCTAGTTGAAGAGGGGATAAACTTGATATTGAGGGGAGTCCGCGAACGCCATCCGTTTGTAGATAAGAGAGGAACTCAGAGAGCACCTTGATATCCGCATTAACCTGTGCCCTGTCGGCACCATATGTCCACCTTTTAGGCCTTAAGCGGCGCCCTGAACTTCAGATGCATAAGAGGACTCACTGCGGCCTGGCACTGTACCAGGAATAGGCTAAATTATATAATGACTCTCGTAGAAGGTTCTCGCAAACCACGTCCAGATGGGAGCTCTTGAGCGTCTCGAATCCGAATAACAAAAAGGAAAACCGAGGCTCTCGAGCCAATGCATGAGTGCTTAACATATAATCATTGATTCAAAGCATTGCATAATCAAATTATAACACCGACCTGAAGCGCTTATAACTATGGGTAGAACGCAGAACCAGTTGCTGGATGAGAAACATGATATTAGGTTGATAGTATCTTGCGGCTTGCAAGCGGCTGTATAATAAATGTAACACTAGAACATGGGGCATGAGGATTTTGCGAGCGGCCTTCAAACCACTTTCGATAGAATTTTTGTCTGTCGGGGCATACGTAATGGGCGAATAGAAGGCATCCTGGTGGCTAGGAGGTGTTATAGATCAAGATTAACATTATGGAGGACCCACTTACTTGAGGCCCGGGGAGAAAATACCCCTTTCGTGCTTGATGGAATTCGACCATGAGTAGAGAATTTCACTCATAAGTGCGACCTCAAAAGTGGATTTCTCGCTGATGACCCAGTTCCATATCTCAATAGCGACAACGGACGCGGACGGGGTCGCACCCGCAAAGGGTAAGGCAACCAAGTAATGCAATAGATCGTAGTCGCACTTGGAAGACGTTGAGCTAGTATCCCGAAGGGGAACCCGCAAAAACTCACGTAGTCCAAAGAGATCAGAACAGCCGCACAACGATACAAGAGACGCCGCAGTTCTTGAACGGTTAGGGTAGTACGTTTCGATCTGACATCAGCCATAGTCGACTGCATTTTTTGCCGAAGTGCATGAACCTCGCTTTCTGGGGTGTCGTGGGGTGCAACGCCCGTTTTCGTATCTATAGTGCAGATTGAAGTATAAGCATCGCACCACACTAAGTTAGGGAGGGCACGTACATTCCTTCCCGAAGGACCTAAAGCCAGCAGCTTCGCCTGAGTAGTAACTCTTGATAGCGATTTGACTTGCTAGACTTTTCGATTGATCCATCTTCCAGTGTGACGAAAGTGACGCCAACGAATCTGATGAGATATGGGTTGATGCGTTCATGAACCTCTTTAGAAACTCACATAAGTGTCGTTGGACAGGCCCAACGTCTTTCCCGAAACGTTCAGCAACAGAAGCTCCAAGCTCTGCTGAATCGGTGCCCGTTACAGATTGATTGACTGAGAGGTATTTCTGAACAAAGGGATGAAAGCTGAGTGATCAGATTTGAGGAAACGACACATGCAGACCTGTAAAGTAGACTGCAGCTCTAACGGCGCACGCCCCAAAGCCAGCTCAAACCAGGAATTGGCATTCCGCAGTAAATTGGTAAGAATCTCGTTCCGCGTCTGATAACTGTCCGTAAGTTGCAGTGTGATATTGGTTCGCTCAGAGTAGTACTCCCACGCCGGTTCATACTAGAATAAACTGGGTTTGTTTGGACTGGTACTCTTAACGAGTGGAACATACCTCGTCGAGGTACTCATTTTCGGTTGCACGTTGCAGCAAAGTCAAGACTTCGAGGATAGTAAAAATCAGATGAAAATCACACATAAGAGACGGGAATGAGGTTAGCAGTCGGCTCAAATACTTCAGTGCAATCTCTCGGGCTTTGGCGATGCGGTGAGTACTGCTGATAACTAATTGTCTGAGTTCATTCGAGAGCTGTTTAGGTAGAGCTTGTTGGGACGCCCTGAGTGTTAGCGCTGCTGAACAGCCCCTTATAACCTGGAAAGGATGAGCAAAATTAACAATTAGTCGGATTACCACCTACCTGCTCAGCAATTGCTTCCATACAGGCACTAAGAATTGGATTTTTGTTGAGGCTATCATTGACAAAGTACGTGACCAAAGAAGATGTGAGGCCCTCTGATGCCCTCATACTTTCGATATCATGCATAGTCAAGAGGAAAATTATTTGTCCAGAGGAGAGGCTTCGGAGGTCGCTCAACCGTAATGCAATGTATCTTGTAAGGTGGACACGATGTTTGAGAATGACCTAGAAGCGAATTGTAACTCACGGGCAGACACAAACCAGATAAACTTACCGAGTCTGCATATTCTTGCCGAACGACAGAACTGTACTCAATGTCACTTGCAAAGGCATCGTGGGATCCTTCAACGACTATGAGAGGTGTTTTAGCAGCGATCCGGGTCAATGCAGGCCGGAGCCAGTCCATAGCAATGATTTCCTTGTCGTCCGCGCCGGTGAAACCGAACAAAACGCACAAGAACCATAAATTCCTGAAGAGCGAAATAACATCCGGTGAAGCATCTTCCAGAGGATCCATGTTGCTGTGAACAAGAAGGGCATCGATAGGAAGCAGGAGGGATGCCAACTGCTCTACCATATTATCGATCTTCTGTCATATAAGCCAAGGGTACTGGTTATTTCATGAGTCAGAAGTACCTTGACTTGGGGGTTAGCTATTTTTGAGTTTTGAACAGATACCCCTTTGTCGATGAACAGAGTCAATAACTCTACTAGATATATTCCGTAGAGTTCGGGACGGCGACTCAAATCTTGGGCGAGCCTTGTCTGGGCAGCAAGGACCTAGAGGAAGGAACGTACAGCCAAACAGATTGCTTCAGGGATTTCAAGACCCTACCATGTTATTGGAAAACCTGGGGTCGTCAGGGTTGGCAGAACGATTGATACCAGAAAATGCCCGGATGACATCAACGAAAGAGGTTTTAGGTGCAATCAGAGCCAGATCCACCAAATTATATGCAATAGCAGCTTCAACAGTAGGTTCGGCAGAACGTAAACGCTGGAGGAGCATAGAGACTGTAAGCTTCGTTACCTAAGAAAACTGTATTAGAGACCCAGAGGTGTAGCACAAAGAATTCCACAAACATCTTCTATCTGGAACTCCATTGCAAGTCGAGTAACAACGGAAATAGTACTGATACCAGTTAGACGCTTTTCATCTTCAGAGAGGCCGCGCAAACCGGTCTCGAGCGACTGAAGCGCTCCAAATTCGTATGAGTCAGAAAAAGAAGTATCATGTGTGTCTTTGCTGGTTGCCGCAACGAAATTAAGCAGCGAATACATGTTCGACATGATCAAATCCTCGCCGGGCGTCAACTTGGGCAAATGAGTCGATAGAACATGTTCAGTAATCGTGATCGTACCTTGATACATAAAGCCAGACACCTCGCGGCAGCAGCTAGTGGAGGAGCTCGCCCTTCCGAGGCAAGCTCGAACTCGAAAAGAGGAAGCGGGGAGGTAACAAACCGTCGCAATTGTGTGGCCATCGTCGACGAAATTTCCGGGAAACTGTTGATGATTAGAGCAAAAAGCTCAACTGAAGCCTCTCAAACTTACTTTCTCACAAGAATAGTTGTTGACTTGAGTGCAGCTTCTTGGACAAGATTGTCTGATATAGGGGACTCATGGCTCAACAGGAGCATAATGCGCGAGCATAACTTATCGTTGAGCTCTCCCAAAGCAATACAGCAGACCGATGCCAGTTTCTTCCAATGGTTGAATCCTCGAGACAGAAGGGATTGGAAGAAATCACTCACAAGGCTTTCAGACATGGTCTCCCAAGCGTAAGTATCAACTGATGGTTCGCTTTCCATCTCTTGGATCTGAACGAACAAGTCCGTAAAGCACTGCATTGCGTAAATTAATATCGACCGAAGGGAACCCCGTATCTCATCACCAAAGACCCCAGTGTCAATGACTTCATTTCGAGTGAGTGCCACCCACGCCTTGTTCGCCGCGGCAGCTTCAACAACTATTAACCCAGTAACAGTCGGCGGAACCAGTACTTGCGCTAGAATTGTCCACTCCATTTCAATGACGCAGCAAACAATGAAATAACCGCTCAAAGGTCGCCCTTCTGAAATATAGCGGGAAACGAAGGTCTGGATGAATTGTAGAGTCCCCGCATCGGCACTTTCCGCTTGTAGAATATCAACCAACAAGTGGTTCAAGCGCTCGACTACCTCCGGAGAACAGAGCTTTCTAAGCTCCCGAGAGAGGCGGCTCCACTGAGTTATATTCCACCTGTAGGGAGTGGAGCTAATGGCGCGATACAACCCATGTAGGGCAGGCATGATTTGGACGAGAATCTCGAAGGCTGAGGACTTATGAGCAGCACATTCTATACCTATCAAGCCCGTCACGTACAACTGCTATTATAAATTTGCTCGACCGTCCTTGAAATGTACAAGCATATGGATGACATTGCGTCCTCGCCATACTGAGGTTGTTCGTTGCAAGCTTGCAAAAGGGCGGATACCGTAGAATAAACGAGCTGGTCCGGCAGTGCCCAATCTAAATATGGTATTAAGCGATACAAAGAATTCAGCAAAAAATGTAAGTCAATTACCCCTCCAACATAGGGATGAGTCAAAGTCAATGAGCGGAATATCGTCTAGGATGTTGATTAGGGTAGGAAGCAGATTTTTTATGTTCTCCTCAATATTTGTAGGAGATAAGTGTCCAATCATATTGCCGAAGGCGATATTACACTGAAGACGTGATGCCGTCTGGGGGAAGAATAAGAACAGGATTCTGTCTCAACACGATAAAGAGTTACCATGTAAACCCGTTGCTTAACTTGCACCTCTTCTGGGACTTCATGTCCTACCTCTCCTGCCTCTGAGCTTAATTCCGACTTGAATGAGTTATTGCGAGCCGGAACCCGGGAAGATAGTATCTCGGCTGTGGAACCGGGCTCCCCAAATTGTTGCGCGTTGCATGTGGCAATATCGGAGAGAATTTGCTGGTGTATGTTCAACTCAAGACTAAGAGCAAAGGTTTCGCCGATTTTAAGAGAAGAAATTGCTATTTACTCACCAGTCCATCGTACATCTGACTGAAGGCAAGAGGGGAAATACTTGCGGTCTTGTCGCGTCAAGGGGTCACCACACCTGACGTAAGCGCCAATCACTGGACCAGCCCCTATCCTGAGTCGCGCAACCAGTTCAATATGCCAATGAAAAAAATACAACTCGTAAAAACACGCGCTCAAAACATAATCGATGGGACCGAGCATGAAAATATACAACCCAAAGGCACAAGGTATCGGTTCTCTCTGATTAGGGATTATTACTGGCACGGCTCAATCGTACCAAGCCGAAGGGCATCTGCTTCAGGTCCAACAATCTCTTCGCAGCTTACCTTTTCCTAACATTTCACCAAAGAGACTTTTCAGGCTAAGAGACGCAGGCTATATGAAGAAGCAAGGGGCTCAATGAAGACTCTAGCCGCAGCCAGCGCTCAACTCCTGCACGTCATAAGTCATAGTCTGGCCAGTATTAGAGACGACTCTTACTATTTCACGGACAGCGAACAGACACGAGCCCAGATCCTGGACTTGAAGTCACGGGAAATTGCGATCGACAACTTCCTCACGGACTACACCCGCCAGTGCACCGCCCAAGAAGATGCGTATATGCAGTGGCAAAAGAGTATAGGGGTGATCCTCGATAAATTGGGCGAGGAACGTAGTACTGTCATCGACAGCGCTAGCGGGATGTGTAAGTATTCAATATGGTGTCGTGCTAAGCATTGCTGTACTAACACCCCCGATAGTAAACCAAGCAACAGCTAAACGCAAGCTTGCCCTTGACGAATTCTCGCGACATGCAAGGCTCCGAGTTGAACAAAGTAGGCAACAGGAAAAGGTAGAACCAACCTCTGAGACCTGGATTTTCATCATTGACATTGAGAGACGCAGCTTGCCACTGACGCTTCTGCGCTCATCAAATACTATAAAGACCTTCTCATCAAGACCTCTTAGTTTAAATGTCCTCTACTATGTATCAAAGATGTGTATTCTACTAAAATATTAGTTTAGTATGAAAATAAACGCTTTCGTGACAAAGGCATCACTTACTAGATCCGAAATATTCTTCTCATATCGGCCATGCTCCGATCCCGAGGCCTGACTGGCAGTAATTAGCATTGATCAGAAAATGGACTGAAGTTGCAAAATTTACAGATTGATCTCCTGAGCCAGGGGTTTCAGTTCTTCTACCCAATTTTTCTGGTTGAAGATACAGGTATTCCGAAACAAAAACCCGAAGAAGCAGACACCAGCGACGCATCGTTGGAAGGTCTAAGGCAGTGGCGTCGTCCTAAAACTAGCTGTTTCTAAGCCCGCAAGCTGTTCAAGGTAAACTCTCACCTTTAATGTGTGCCAAACATGGGGAAAAGGTTCGGCTATGAGATGCAACACGCTAACTCCTTTCTTTAGGAATGGAACGTGGTCATCGCCTATATAGCCGAACCCAAACATGGACTTCGACCGAGGGAGGAAATAGCTCTTCCAGTTCTCTGGTCCCATCGACTTTTCGCTACCATAGTTGAAAGCGCCACTATCTCCAAGTCGTTTCTCGATGCGAATAAGGGCGTCGAATAGCCATGAGGTATCGGGGTAATATGATTTGATGAGAGGCTGAGGCGCGCCTAGCAGGTCGAGGAGAATAAGATGTTCTATGGAGGATATTTCAGTCTCTTGGAGACCGAGGAGACGCCTTTTGCCGTGAGATTGAACATATGTCGTTGACCACCTCTCTGCAAGATGTCTGGGATAGCTTGAGTGAATGGTGTAATAAGCGTTGGACAACGCAGAGCTCACCTGGCCCCATAAATAGAGTCCGTGTCTGTCCAGTCATGGAACGCTTCCTCTCCGTCAAAGAATATCAGCTGCAGCGTCATGTCCCCAATATCATCACCGTCGTCGTTGTCGTCGTCTAACCCCGCTTCATAGCGCTTCTTGCGGGCTTCAATAAACGGGTTCAACGTTTCCGCGATATCAAGCATCATAGCACACGGTGCTGCAGAGTCCGTTGCACCGACAAACTGGAGGAAGGGCATGAATATCATTCTGCGCCTAAAAGTTCAGACTCACCTGGTTCTGGGGATATGTCGAAAAATATTTACTGTCGAAATGGGCAGAAAGGATTACTCTACGAGAGGCCGAAGGATCCTTAGTGGCAATGATATTTGTAAAACGCTTCATTCCAACAGGCGTATCGCTAGTAAATACGTCCTCTTCCACGTGCCAATCCAATTTCTTCAGTGTAGTAACAATATAATTGCGGACGATAGTATTGTTATCGGTATCAGCTAGAGACCCCTTGAGCAAATTTGTATAATGGAGGCAAACCAGCCGACGGCTTACGAGGTCTGGGTATTAGTATTTTTGAAAGGTGTGAAGTGGGGTCAGATGGGTCCAGTTTGTGGATTGGGTCGGGGACTCCCGTCACGAGGGTAGAGAGTTCATCAGAAGAAAGCTGTGGAAGCTCTCGCTCTCCGAGCAGAGATGCTTGTAGTGATAGCAGCGTGTTGGCCAGACACCATAGGATGCAAAACACTGGTATTCGACACCAGCGAATTTGCCACGACAACATCATTGTCAATTTCCAACCCTCGAAGCGCTCTACCGGGCCGATATATGTGGCTGTGATCTGTGGCTCACCGACAGACAGATATGGCGATTCACGGACTCTGGGTGCGTCGCACGATTATCCCTCGTTGCTGGTATTTACGGCTTTTCAGGTAATCAATAAAGCTGGTGGGCTCGTGTACCAGCGCAACTTTGCAGGTTATTAGCCGTACGCATCACGGAAAGCGTGTTCGTGCTCATACTGTGTGTAGATGGACTGGCACAGCTAACCTCGAACGAATACCTTGTCCTTGCTGGTACACTTCATGGTATCCATGCCATTACTAGTCGTCTATCACCTACTGGATCTAGTTCTGGCGCTGAAGTCATCGAAGGCGAAACCTTCAAGCTGACAATTCACCTCACATCAACCGGTATGCGCTTCTACTATGTCGGTCGTCAGTTGCGCTGCAGCCCCTACCCCCAGGAACTAAGTTCATCTTGTTAACATCCCCTGCTGAGACAACTGCGGATGTCATTCTGCAGAAAGTGTATGAAATCTACGCCGATGCCGTCATGAAAAATCCGTTCCACACTCCAGAAATGCCCATTCGAAGTGAAGGATTCGACTCACGGATCACCACACTGATTGGCGCGGGGCAATAGACATACGGACTGGACTCTAGGAAAGGCCCTTGTATACAGTTCCGCTGCATAATGTTATGTCTGGACTATGGATTTCAGCTTGAGCGACCAACTACCACGTCAGGTGACCTCCTGCTATTTATGCCCAGCCCGACCACTCGCACTCGACATTTGCAACCATGATGTCACTGCAGCGGACCCGCCCACGACAAACGATATCACAGGCGCAGAGCGTCGCCGTCGTTCAGACTCTGCTACGGGCTGGACTTGGCTGTATAACATTCCTAAGGTGGTGGGGGCCAAAGCTATCCAGGTCCAGCCGACCTAATACGATGCCCCAGAAACCTCCTTCCTGAAGACAACTTCTCCGAAAGTTGATAACTCACATTACATTAGCCTCAGGGCACTAACAATACTTTTCGCCAAGGTCATTTTACGACGTCCGACGACGCTATTCCTCCAAATTCTCAATCAAGCACATCATCCAGCGTTGATACCTCTCAACAAAGGATTAGCGGCTTCAAAATAATGGCACGAGTGGACATCAGGGCCAAACGTAACAATTATTGACAATCTTCGTAGACAATGGCACGCGGCTATTCTGAAGAGGCTGATAGGATTCTGAATTATTTGGTCAGTTATTATATGCGTCCTATACCACTAGAAAATCACCTCGCAAATTAGGAGTATGGAATTTTTGACGCTCTCGGGAAGCAATACCTTCGCAGCTTCATTTTTGCTATATATCTGGTGATCTCTCCCGAAAACCTCCTCATAAGATGATGCCTTCTGAGTACTCCTAGGATAACAAAGATCCGAACAAGTAACACGCATATCAACACAACACGAGAAATACTAACGTTTTTTCTAGCATTGTTGAGGCGTATACATTCAATTTTCGAGTCAATCCGTACAGTAATCGTTGCCTTGATTTAAGCTGATCATGAATTCAGTACCATAAACTTCCGGGAGGCAATTTCGTTGTGCCTATAATGACACTTGGGGATGATATACAAAGTCCGAAAACAGGACACCAAGAAGACCCGGTTATAGAAGCAGCGGAGTGCGGTAGGACACCAACCCTGCGTGACGTAAAGAAGAGCGTCAAGGTAAAATTATCAATAAACCACATTACGAATGGGCTCAGCTCATTTTCTCCTAGACCCTTCTCAAAACCCTCATTCACGCTATGAGCCAAATGGACATGTTACCCAGTACGACTCAATTGAGCTCGAATTTGTTAGACTGACTCAAGTTCCTGGCAGAACGTCGCTACGCCGCCTTCAAGCTGTTTTACACTGACAACACTCCATCAGATTATGAACCACCAAATTTCCAGCCAGGTGACGCAGAGAAGGATCGCTGGTACTTAATGACCCATAATCTGGATGAAGTACCAGACAAATGGAGCATTGGGAGGATTTCAACTGGTCATCATTCGTGAGTACTTGAGGCTTCGATACACATAACACTTTAATCACTTGCCCCCGAAGTGTCAACCTAAGCATCACTTCCGTCGCTACCTATCTTCCATCAGCCGAGCACCAGGACGCAACATTTAGCGGCACTGTGAACGCCAGTATAGCACCACAAATGCTAACCCCAATGCAGGAAGCGGCAATTCGTGCACAACAAATTGAACAGCAAGAGAAAGACGCTGAAACGAGGAACCTTGTTTGGTCCGGTGAAGCAGACGTCGCCAACCCCGACATAGATGCCGATGGAGAGGACGACCCTGACTACATCCGCCAGCCTGACGGCTCGCTCAAAAGAGTTGCTGACTCTCATATTCCAGAACCGCTAGGAGTCAGAACACAGTCCGGTTCGATCGAGGAAATACCATTAGTCAGAGATCGAGAAGAGGCTGTTTATGGAGGAGATCCCGAATCAGTTCCAATACATCTCAAAGATTTGGTATTATCTTTCTGCGCAGCTGATGACATCCAATAATTTTCCCTAGCGTTCACAGAGCCAAGGCGTACCAACGGAGTATGATGAAACACAGACCCTTGCTTTCGATCCGAAAGCTTCCTCTCTCCCTTCCAGTGACCTGAGTCTTTCGCTGGAATTAGTAGTCGAGGTCATCATCTGACGTCCTATATATTGCTGTACTGACCGTTGTGTAGATGGATAAAACCAGCGAAAAGGGTATCGATGATTCAAGCTTGGAAGTGGACGAAACGCAGATGTTAGCTAGAATGTCATTAAGCGATAGTGCAGACCGAAGAGCTGATTCGACAGGTAAGCAAAGCGCTTTATAGTGCTGTGCGTTCCTCTTACATAGACTCAAACCTAGATGATAGCATGCAAAACATTTCCCCAGACCAGAGCCATTCTGCGAAGTTGAAGTGAGGATCATGCGACTGGAATTGAAATCCGGTCAAGCAGACGGGTTCTTCGATCAGCCCAAAAAAACACAAGAGTGGACAAAGAGCTTAAATGCGAATGTGATATATCGGTAATGCTCCCCTCCACTCCATGTCTCACAACCCCTCAAGCCGAATTCTAAATAGCTAGAAGACGAATGCTGCTTTTGCGAGGGCGGATGTGAAAGGTGGTTTCATATTTGGTGAGCTCGAGTCATTTATAATTGACCGGCCGACGTTTTACCTCGTCATAAATTACCAGGTGTATGGGGTAAGCTTGCTCTGCTTCCCGACGCGCCTTTCATTATATTCACTAGCTTGACCAAGATATCACACGATTAATGATAGACGCTTACCGGCTAAGTTCGTCTGCTTCGACTGCCGCCTCCGGTCAGATCCTTCATGGAGTTTGATAAAATCCGACTTGTACCCTCGCTTAATGACAAAGTACCGTGACCTGGCACTTTTCCGGTGAGCCTGAAACCGGAATTAGAGGTACTTGTACTAACACCTGGACGGAGGCGATCGATCAAAACTGCCGAAAAAATGGATACCATAACACCTGCGGACTTTGCAAAACGACTGGGTATGTTGGTGAACCTGGTGAGATGTTTCTAGGCTTAATCGCCTGCAAGGCACGAATTTTATCCAGTCCCGACATATGTTCAAGAGGTTAGAGGAACAAGGTTCGCTCCCTCAGCCGACGTACATTTATATCACTTTATACCTGCATACCAGGCTTCGTTCATCAACACGTCGTAGAGATTGACCCAGTGGGGATGCTAAAACGCCGCCTAAAAAAGGGTGCCACAAAGCGTCGCCGCAAAAATGTACTGAAATCAAGTTACCAGTTTGACAAGACGATTCTCTGCACACAGAAGTATCTGGATTACTTCAACCCTTGCCTCGAGGTTGAAAACAAACTCCTCGGGATTGCTGAAATGGTCAGTCTGAAATAGGAATAGTGATGCTCTCTGATATCTGGCTTGCCAGGTCGCCAAATACAAATCGCGCTCGGCTCTTAAACCCGTCAAAAGAAACCATCAGTCTGAAGCCTCCAGGCTTATACTTTCCACCACGAATCAAAGTTCGATACAAGATGATACCCACTTGACAGTCGACGTACTCCCACAAACACCATCAGTGCAAGGCACCAAAAGACCTGGCACGGACATTCGAAACACCTCCATCAACAAAAGGATCAAAATATCTGTCACAACTGGTGTCGACCTTGCGGAATGAGAAACTAATCAACATCTTGAGACAGCACACCCTGCAAAACTCGATTCTCCACACCCACCAGTCTCTGCCCTGACCGTATCACTCACCTTGATACTTTGCAACCGGAAAAAGAAGCCACAGCAAACGACACACTGCTTCCGCGGGAAAGCTCAAGCAGACAACGTTGGACTTAACTACGTTCGGACTCTATTTATAATTGTGCCTCACCGTAATTCTGCACTGGACATTGCGACGTGTAAACATGGCCATGATCAAGTAAATATGGAGTTGTAGTATAAGACCAGCACAGATCACCTGAAGGTCAGCCGGCCCTAAAGTCTTCGTATAACTTCACGTGCTACAGCCGAAAATTCTGTATTCCCCTCACTGGCCTTTGACCGTCACTAGGATCCCGTGTATGACTTGTGAACAGCGCCAGAAAGGCCCTCGCAGGAGATGAATTAATGGTGCATGGCATAGTATACACCTCCGTATCTCCCGTCTGCTGCATTTACAGCAGCACGGGCTCGTTAGCGTGGTGCACATCTTCGGCGGTAGAATTTGTAACATCGTGGCTTCTATACAATTCTACTATAGTTGTGCCTTCTCACAGTTCCCTAAAGATAGTGCATCTTATCTATCTATGCGCGGGGTAAATCAGAGCATCCCCTCACGGACTATACCAAGACATAATAGCCACCCCATTGGATGCGATCTCACTTTTCCTCTTACCAACTCCGTCTACACTCTTGCAAATCCTATCGATGCCTTACAAGCTATCGGCCACGCTGACAGCGCACTCTTCTGATGTGAGTTGTCCGTCCCAGAGCGTATAATTTCCTCTGAAAATCACCACAGGTGCGCGCTCTGAGTACACCACATAATGAGCTTGTCCTATCAGCTTCGCGTGACGCAAGTGCGATTTCGTGGCAGAAATCGAACGGCCAATTTTCACCAACGATGGTCTTTCGACCTGGCACACGCTACGTCAACTCTATAACGTACTTGCCACCGACATCGGATGCACCGAAAGGCAATTAAGCTTATCTTGGTCATCGGCTGGGGTCTTGCTGATCGCTATGGCTGCACCAGGCTTTGTTGTAACAGGTGGTCAGGACACCGTGATAAACATATTCTCTTTGGATTCCCCAAAGGAGGAGCCGACATTCAGTCTCGTTGGTCACACAGATAATGTTTGCGCCTTGGATGTTACGCCGGGTGGATCGATCATCTCAGGGTCATGGGACAGGTGTGTTGCCCATTATATCTTTGTACTGGTCTCTGAATGTCAATAGAACCGCAAAAGTTTGGATCAACTTCACACTAGCATACGATTTGAAAGGGCACCAGCAGTCCGTCTGGGCCGTCAAAGCAATCGACAACGAGCAAATCTTGACGGGTGACTTTTTTTGGCCGTGGTGATTAGTTTTATTGTATTGAGCCTACATCAGGTTCTGCGGATAAGACTATTAAACTATGGCAAAAACACAAGGCAATACAGACATTCACAGGTCATCAGGATGCCGTGCGTGGACTTGCTTTGATTCCTGATATTGGTTTCGCATCATGCTCCAACGATAGGTATGCCGAAGGACCACTCGATGATGTTCAGAGCTCTCACCTTGCATAGTGAAATTCGGGTCTGGACTTTAGGGGGGGACCTTGTTTATAGCTTGTCCGGGCATACATCTTTCGTTTACAGCCTGTCTGTTTTACCTAGCGGTGATGTTGTATCTGCGGGCGAAGACCGCACTGTGCGCATTTGGCAAGGTAAGCACATGTCGGCGGCGGCTCCTAGGCTAGTATCTGACTGCCCAAAGATGGCGAATGTACTCAGATCCTTGTTCACCCTGCCATCTCAGTATGGACAGTCTCAACCATGGCAAATGGCGATATTGTCAGCGGGTGTAGTGATGGTGTCGTTCGAATTTTCAGCGCCTCAGAAAAACGCTGGGCATCAGAACAAGATCTGAAGGAATATGAAGCCCAAGTTGCTACTCAGGTACTGCCTTCTCAGCAGGTGGGGGATGTGAAGAAAAGTGACCTACCAGGACTAGAAGTCCTATCAACTCCAGGTACGATACTATCTCCTTGTCCGCTCGCATCCTCCCATCGGTCTTGTAGGTAAGAAACCCGGCGAAGTGAAAATGATCAGAAACGGAGATGTGGTTGAAGCCCATCAAGTATGTCTCTGTGCATTCCATGTTAGAAGCAGGAGCTGACTGTCAGAATAGTGGGACAGTACCAGTTTCAAATGGCAGAAGATTGGCGATGTAGTGGATGCTGTTGGCTCAGGGAGAAAGCAACTTTATGAGGGGAAGGAGTATGATTATGTGTTCGATGTTGACATTCAAGATGGGGTACCTCCCTTGAAGTTGCCGTACTAATGTTACAGGTGGGATATTTCGTTGAGTGAGTATAAGCTTGGTTTTGGTTGATGGCGATGCCAGAGAATCCCTATGCTGCAGCACAAAGATTTTTACAAGCCAATGATCTTCCTCTATCCTATATTGACCAGGTCGTGCAGTTTATCGAGAAGAACACGTCTGGTGTCAACTTGGGGTCTGGGAATGATGAATATGTCGACCCCTATACAGGTTCTTATCCGTTTTCATATTGTTAAGATAAGCTTAGACCATCACGACGTTTAGGTGCATCAAGGTATCGCAGTACAGGTGGAGCTATTGCTCGATCGGCCGAGGAATATGCGGATCCTTTTACTGGTGCTTCACGTTACAGGAGTACAGGTCAGGCTAGCGTGCCTGCCTCTTCCGCCCCGTCCATCGGGGATCCATTTACTGGTGCATCACGCTACAACCCACAAGGGACCTCGGCCTCAGCAACGGCAACAGCCCTACCCGTGTCCAGCGCCGCTGCTAATGTTCTACCCGTGGTATGTATGGACGTTCGATTGATAGCCCAAGGTTTATAATTCTCTCTCTCAAGACGAAGGCAACCAGCTTTAAACAAGCTAATATAGAGGCCATGCGAGGAAAAATTCGCCAGTTCAATGAAGCTTTGCAACAGGAGATCGTACGTGGGTTGGTTCCAAGTACATCTAGCCTAATTAAGACTATTTAAACACCAGTCCACATCCAATCTTGCCATGAATCCCAAAGAAATCACCACGGTTGATGAAATTTTTTCGTACCTGTCCCATGTTACAGTCGATCCGCCTCGTCGACCATCACATTCCCTTGCACCAAGTCATATTGAAACTGTGATCCAGATTCTTGATCGCTGGCCAAGTTCGCAACTCTTTCCCGGTAATCAAATTTGAATTAGTATGGAAGTCCGATGGCTGATGTTTGCATATGGTAGTGCTTGACCTCAGCAGGCTCTTGGTTGGGTTCTGCCTCTGATGCCTTTGATACGCCCGGTTTGAGAGAGCGATTCTCCCAAACGTTATTCAAGGTATCAGAGTGGAATGGGTCCTGGTCGTCACCTCTGTCCAAAGCTCGCGAGACTAATACCTTGCTTGTCCTACGTACACTAGCCAATGCTGTGCAGGAAAGTACCGAGCTGAACGGCTCGTTGCTAGGCCAGGTAAGTATTTTGGCTTGGGAAATGGCCTCTGCTCGAATACTCTCTCCCCAAGATTTTCGAAGCCCTTGGACAACTTCCTTATGCTGACCTGAATAAAACACAACGCATTGCCTTTGCGACATTTTTGTTCAAGTATGCAGTTAGCAATGGCCTTCTGACAGAACGCTTATTTTTAATTACAGTGTTTCATGTGCAATGTTGCAGGACACCCGTGGATACCGTCCTACGGGGCCGATACCTAACATTAGTGCTCAGGGTAGGTTTGCCTTGGTTTCTGCGTTGGAACTGCTGACGATGGTGACGCCTTGCGAAGCTGTTGGAAACGGAGACAGGTGATTCTGAAGCTGCATATCGTGCGCTTGTGGCTCTGGGGAATGTGGTGCGTATGATCCACATCAATTGGTTCTCGTTATTTAATTTCCGAAGGCGCTATACCGGGGCGAGGAGCCGGGAGCCCTTATCGGAGCAACAAGTCACAAAAGCCAGCCAGCTCATCCAGGCCCTCCAAGGTACCTTTCCAGATGATCGGGTGAAAAGCATGGCCACCGCTATTACAGCTCTGATCTGAGTGGAATAAAAGTGTGGGGAGTAGTAAATAGATCCGTATTTCTTTCTTTGTTCGCAGCATATTTGTATTGAACAGAAGATGAGGCCCAGGCTCAGGGGGGCAATCGGGTCGTATGTACAGTACATGCATATTTGGTGATTGTCCAAGTGAAAACATGGTTTACGTAAAGCCCACGGCCTTTTTATCGTGATGCTTCCCACTGATGAGAGATTAGATACCTGTACCGTCTTCCATGACTATCACTGTTAGAATATACCTCGTCCGACACGCAGAGACAGACGCAAATAGGGATAACATCATCCAAGGACAGCTTGATGTGCCTTTAAATGAGGTCGGATTAGAACAAGCAAAGTTGGTGGGCGATGCGCTGCGGGGCGTTGCGTTTGATGTGGCATTTTCGAGTGATTTGAGCAGAGCTATGGTTGTGAGTCTGGAAATTGAGCCTAGGTGCATATCTGAATCGGCTTGCGATAGACTGCAGCAGCGATATCAAAGCATCAGGCTAATCTAGAAGTTCGCAAGCGTGAAGGATTGCGCGAACGGGTGAGTTTGATGTGTGTGTGTATAGTATGACGAGAGATTTGCTGACTGAAGGAGTTTATGGGTGAGCTGCAAGGACAGGGGGTTAGACGGGTCAGGTCGTCAGGGGTGGGATCAACGATAGAGGCTGGACCAGTGTTCATTGAGCGGGTAATGGCCTGGTGGAAGGAGGATATAGTCACATACACCGCCTCGCTGCCATCGCAAGAAAAGCCGTACAATATCTTGGCGGTTTCACATGGCGGGTTCATTGGCACGTTGGTGAGGAATCTGATCCAGAGTGGAACGTTGCACGTTGAAAAGGGTACGGCCGTGGTTGCTTGTCCAAATACCTCGGTCTCTATTATTGAATGGACAGGGCAGAGAGGGAGGTTGGTGCAATACGGGGATGCATCGCATTTGTCCAACGGGCCACTTCTTGATCAGAATGCAGACGAGGTGCGGGTGTAACGTAAATAGGAACACGTGACGTCATGTTCTGCACTGCCTTGTTTGTAACTGGTTGTTAAAGGATCGGTCTAGTTCCTCGACAGCCCTTTCTTTAATGGCTTCGACCACCTACTCAGAAAGTACGCCTCTCCTTCGCGATGGCCCAGTGGGTAATGACAACTCTCTCTTCAAATAATAAGCTCACTGTTTCTCAAGGGTCAAAGGGATCCTAGCTGGGCCGATTCTTACAAGTTCCTCTTCTTCGGCAGTTATTTGAACATTCTCCTCGTCTTCGTACCTCTGAGCTTCTGTGCACATCATCCTCAACTGGGATGCCGCTTTGCGTTTCACCTTCAGCTTCCTTGCCATTGTCCCGTTGGCCAAGGTCTGTTGCGCGTCTTGGTCGCGCATTTAGTAATCCTCATTGCCTTGCGCGACAGCTTCTCGGTGATTGTACTGAACAAATGTCCGCTAAACTTGGCGACACGCTTGCCGGTCTCTTAAATGCTTCCTTCGGAAACGCGGTTGAAATCATTGTGGGCGTTGCAGCCCTCCTTCAAAGTAGGTAACATGAAACGCGTCCACCACATTCTAGCTGACAGCCATAATTAGATGAATTCCAAATCGTTCAGACCTCCGTACGTAGCTCGGTTGCAAAGTCAACTCCAATTCCTTATACCAGGATCCCAGATGCTCGGGTCAGTCTTGTCCAACATCTTACTCGTCCTCGGATGCTCTTTCGTTGCCGGTATGTCGTTCTGTACCTTTGTATGTTTTCGAAGGGGCTCAAGCGGAATATTTTAAGCTGGTTGGTGTAGACAAGAGAGCAACTTTCAAGTCACCGCTGCACAGGCGTATGTAGCCTTTCCTTCCTTGTCCTAGAGCACCATTAACATAGCTCGCACCAATAGTTCGAGTTCGGTAAGGCCATTTTTTGGGCATGAAGTGTATATCAATAATCCCTATTTTAAATAGCTCATGACTTTGGCCTGCATCAGTAAGCCTAACGGCTATTTTTTTTTCTACCGGCGGCATGCTTACCTGCTTGGATAGCTCTAGTTATTCCTGCTGCTTATAATGCCACTGTTGGGAGCGGAGGCGAGTTCAAATTCCAGACTTAGAAGCTCCAGTGTTTGACGATTTCCCCTAAAGATGGACAGGGGCTCGCGATCCTCTCAAGGGGTACCTCGGTCATCCTTTTGGTCGTCTACATTATCTACATCTATTTCCAGGTAGGCCGCAAAACTTATTGCTAATCGCTTGGTTAATGGTACAACCAATTTATGTTAGCTCGGATCACACGCATATCTTTACGACCCCACTCCCCCTCAAACCCCTGGTGCCGCTGAATTGGGGCAAAACGGAGCACAACGGAGGCCCTCGTACCAGGAGGAGAAGGAGCCACCCCAGATGAACCTTCCTTCGGCCACGATTAGGTTATTTTGACATGTTTTCACACATATCCTTCTGTTAACTCCTCCTCAAGTCTGCTCGCGGTAACAGTTATAACTGCATTCTGTGCAGACTACTGTGAGTGCGCGCGCATTAGTCTTAACTGGACTAGGCTGACTTGATTATTGTAGTGGTCGCCTCCATTGAAGAGACTGCTACTCGCTACCATATCCCAAAGCCATTCATCGGGTTGATACTTTTGCCTATTGTTGTACGTCTCTTTTCATGATTCCATGTCTCTTGGGATGATTGCTCATGTTCGGTTAGGCCAATGCAGCCGAACATGTCACATCCGTTTGGATGGCTATGAAAGACAAAATGGAATTGACTATCGGCATTTGTGTCGGCAGCTCAATTGTACGTCCTTGTGCTTTCCTGACGCAAAGTTCCATCCTCACCAGTGCACAGCAAATTGCAGCATTTGTTGTTCCCCTCCTAGTTATAGTTGGATGGATGTAGGAATCGGTCACTCTGTCCTGCTCGCCCAATCTGACTCGTCTCTTAGAACTGGGCACAATCTCACGCTCTTCTTTGCCAACTTTGAGGTAATTCTGTTTGATTTCTGTGGGACAGTATAAGACTTAAGCTTCCACAGACCGTAATGTTCTTTGTGTCCGTCGTTCTCACAAACACGTTGATCCAGTAAGTCGTGAAGGCAAATAATTTGGTTATTATGGCTGAGGTGTTTTAGGGACGGAAAATCGAACTATATGGAAGGCATTCTGTGAGTCACTTCAAAAGATCATAAGTAAAAATCAACTTGACAATCGATGTAGGCTGCTTGCTCTATATCTGGTCATAGCTCTTGCTTGTACGTTCTCTTCTGGGATTGTATTATAATCTGGAGCTCACGGTCATGGTACTAGTCTGGGTTTCTTAGAATGCAGGGCGTCACCTGCTCTAGCCGCTTCAAAGTCAGTGACTCAGTTGACTTACATCTAGTCCGCGTATCGGTTCCTCCTTAAGTTCTTTTGCGCTAACCCCATATCCTGTACGACGCCATTTGAGCGTGTAACTTCTAAGATTTCGATTATGAAACTTATACATACCTTGTGTCAATCTTTTTAAAAAGCCCTTTAGGCCTAATCAAGCGAGAGTGAGGGGATAAATCCAGCTGAGACCTATCACCTTTGTATGTTGTTCACAGCAAAGCACCATTGGTGGTCGTGATAAGCTATATATCAGAATGGTGCTTTACGGGTACTCGGAGAACTTGGAGAGCCGTGCGTGGAGATGAACAAGTTTCCCCATACAAACCTACCAGTACTTATGCGTTTTATGGAAATTTATAACAATAAACCAATTTGATCCAGTCTCTCGTCTTCCGAACTATACCTTGCCTTGAAGGAGGATGAAAGTGACTGGATCTAAACACGTCCTTTGGACGTTTCGGCTAGCAAGGGTGACGATAGTGTCTCAGTGCAAACCTGAGAGCAGGAAAGGGACGTTCTTGGATCTCGATTGAAGGCGCCATGTCACGTGACCATCGCGTTGATTATGCCAATTTGGATCTATAGACCCTTCCACCCAGTAACTCAGTAACTCTCAGCATGGCTGGGGAAGAGCAGGCGCCTCGCCTTTTCGAGCGTAAAAGCAAACCAGCAGGTTTCTTTCTCCACCCAAGCATTAAGCATAAATCCCAAAGGACAACCCTAGTACAAAACATCACGGTATGTCTTGTCACCCTCCCCAGTTGGCTACTGAATCAACTCGAAGTAGATGCACGGAGGGAAAGTTCTCGATGATGCATATGACGCAGATACTGTGTTAATTGACGAGAAACACCTCACGGTTACTCGTAAAGAGCTACAAATAAGCTACTCCATCTCTAGAGACGAACGGCTACGAAATGTGGTGGTTGAACCCATGAGCTTCATCCAAGTGTGTATCAGGGACAAAGAATTTACGCATAAATTGCCAGATCGACATGCGATGGGTGGTTATGTTGGACGGTATGGAATTTAGCTGGGATTGTGTGGGCAGGTCGTAACTGGATTATAGAAAACGTATCAGCTTTACGAAGGAAGACGACGATAATCTTTGCTGGTTCTTGTCTAGAACAATCCCAAACCCAACTGAGGGTGGTCGACTTTCAACTGGTGTTTATAAAGTGCTTTTGGCAATGGTAGGTGGTATTAAATTCCCCTAACTGGTTAGGGTGTACTGATCCGTTGGTCGAGTTCAGTCAAGGCTGGGGGAGGAGTACCAATGGGCAAAGCGACACACCGTAGAGTCATGGCGCGAGCGGTACAGGAAAAACCAGGAACGATTTGATCCTATCATTAAGCAGTACACTATCCGCGACCCACCGGAACCGCCAGCGCGTTATGGCTTAAACCGTCATTTAAATAAATATCCTGCGCGGGCATTCGGACCTACCGAGGTGGCCAATAACAACATCATCGAATTAACCGATAGCTCAAGTCAGGAATCGGAAGAAGACTCCGACGTAGGGTTGACTGATAAAAGTGGCCACCTAGACGCTGGAGCGAAACATAGGAAAAGGCGCAGAATCGAGAGCAAGGACTCAGACTTTGCACCCTCGACCCCAAGCCAATCCATTCGTACCCACACACCACCGTCCACTGGACGCACTCGTGTCTCAAGATCCTCTCGTAAAGGCAAAGGCAAGGAAGTTGAGTCTGGTCGAGGGACTCAAGAACCCCAGCGCGAAAGTCCCTTTGCGCGCGATTTCCTTAGTGCAGGACCTTCGCAGGTACGGTGGGCTCCTCGTAGCTCTCAGCCGCAGGAGGGACAAGCGGATATACAGCACACACCCCCACCCACCGCCACGCTAGTTCATCGGTCTAGTCCGATGCTATCTCTGCCATCACCGTCGAACCTGCATGTTAGGCAAGCCGTTCCTCCTTCGCCCCATCCATCCACCTCGTTTCGAAATGTCGCTCATTCCAGCCCACTTTTCGTTGGTCCTGAATCAGCCAACCGGAGTGGTGCGAAGAGCCACAATACCAGTGCAACCGAGCCATCGTCACACTCAGTGATTGTCCCGCCCGGGTTGGCTCCGCCGGGGAACACTAATGGCCAAGCTGAGTCGTCTATAACGCGGGAGAGCTCGCACAAACGGTCATCACCTATACCCTTGCCTATGAGAAAGGCAGCCCGTAAGAAACCATCCCGTCAACCTCGAGTCGCTCCAGCTTCAGAGGATGACGAACCTGGATGGGCACCTTATAAGAACACGCGTTCTCGGTCTCGCTCAACCGAGCCTGCTCCTTTGCAAGTCCCGACGAAGCGGCGTCGGGGGGGCACTCGCCAACTAAGGAGCGAAGCAGCTTTGGATCCCGTGCATGAGGGGGAGGTAGAACATGAAGACAACGTCGGTGTTGTGGAGAATATCGATGAACAGAGGGAGACGGCCCCTGTCGCGCTAACAGAAACAATACAAGACGAACAAAGTGTTGCGGACTTCTTGATGGTTCATTCGAACGATACAAGTAGGGTTTTTGTAGCTCCTGAGGAGGGCATCGGGGGAAGCAATGAAGAAACTGAAGACGAGGGTGAAGGGCAGAGAGCCACAACTGAGAAAAAGGAAGAAGAGGAAGAAGAAGAAAGTGGGGAGGATGAGGAACAGAATGCCAACGAGCCTCGCCTAATCGGGCATCTCGAGGACAAAGTAGAGGACGACGAGGATAGGGATGAAGTTCGTCGCAAGCTATCACCCATCCTCCGTCGCCAAGTGCACCCGAAGGCTACGCGGCCAACTCTTGAGAGCGACGACGATGAAATTGACAGAATGATCAGGTCATTCAATCCTTCACCGAACGAAACGCCATCCAAGAGCGCACAAGAAGTGCTTGCGCTTTTCGGTTCTTCACCGGAGGAGCGACCCACACTGCGATCACGTCCAGGACAAAGAGGACCGCTCGATAGTTACCGCAACCAAAGTCCGGGCCTTCTACGCCCGCAGAACCAGAATCAACCGATGCAGGCTCGCGCATTTGCTCGAAAGGTTACATCAGCGACACGTCGAGTATCGCCCCCACCACGCTCTGGATCGGCTCAAAAATCAAAGTCACGGGTTTCCTTTGGCTCACCATCAGGAAGGCGAAGTCTTCCTCGTACGCCTATCCCTCAGCACCCTAGACCCCAACTGTCATCACAGTCGCAAGGGACGCGTCGAGGCTCCGTGGGCTCAAGCAGTTCGGAGATGAATTCATTCCCCCTCAGTGGCACGCGTGCAAGTGCGGTAAAGCAACGGATAGAACAAGAATTGAAGGCGTCGCCTTATACACCCCCTCCAGGGACTAAAGCTGCCAAAATCGTTGCAGCGAATCAGCGTCAAGCCCGGCGAAGGCAATAATTGCTTTTTGGTATTCATGTATTTACTACTCAGCGATATGCCTCAGACGCTGCCGTTTAACATTCTGAAGATTATATCGTGCTAAGCATAGACAATAATTTAACGAAGCTAATATGAACACAAACGGCAAGCCCAGGAAGTATGAAAGAGTAGGGTCACTAAGTATTAAGAATAACCATAAGGATAACATGACTGTCTACACCTAAAGCACATCGGAAAAGAGGGCGAAAAATGGTGGATGGTGATTGTTAATTTAGACTGTCCGCTTGGAGGGTCTCAAATTTATTACGTGCTAAACGAATGTTCAGTTTAACAGCCGCAGTTTCTACGTTTATGCGTCAGTGCTTATCACGAGGCGATAAGGTGTGAAAAATTCACCTATTGTGGGGTCGTGAAGAATAACAAGGACATATGTGTTTCTAGTTAGCTCATCCAAGACCGCACTAAAGTCGTGCAAGTCCAATTCGAGGGTGTGGAATTCCTCGCGCACCCGGGTACATGCATACTTGAAGGCTTTGATAAGCTCGGAGGTGCGCTCGTAGCGCGTTGGCTCAAGCTGGTGGCTTGCCCCATCTTTGTTGAGCATCGGAAGGGCCGAGGAAGCCACACCTGAACCAGATGAGGAGGTGGCGATTATGAGGAAGGTGGTGCGCTCGAAGAGGATGACTTCTGTTGCATTGCACGCCTGGGCGAAGATTGAGAGGTGCTTCGAGAGGATAGCAGCATTCGGGATGAGGGTGTGCACGATGCCCGACCACGCCTGTAAGAAATGACATAGTAAACAACAGAGGGTATCAAATGGAACCGGAGGGTCAGGAACACACCTTATACAGAGTTTCGTCATAGATGCTGGTTCCGAACACTGAGATGCTCATTTCACCACTTGCTTCTTCCAGTTCCTGCCGTTTCTTGTCGAGCACCTGCCTGGGCTCTCTCACCAAATCCATTTTGTGCACAAGGAGAAAAACCGGCGGCGTCTGGACTGTAATGCCGCAAACCGTCGAGACAGTCACGAAAATACTCCAAGTCTTTGCCCATTTCGCGTGTCTCAACATCAAAAACGTATATCATGACGCCAACTTGTTGGAAAATAGTCGGGCGTTGGGTAGTCAGATAGGAATCCATGAAAGAGTCTTGGCCTCCACAGTCCCAGAGATTGAGGATGAGATCGCCGAGAAAACGAACATGGTTTTGTTCAACATCGATAGTGGCACCTAGGCGAGAGGTGAGAGATGCGGGGTTGTTCGAGCTTGGGGGACGCTTTGAGAGAGATGGTTGAGAGGAAAAGCGGGTTTCGCTCACAAAATCAGTGATCGCATGGATGTTTTCCCGCTGCCCGAAGCACCCATCAAGAGGACCTGAGAGGATGTATTATTTTATGGCTGGAGTGGTGCATGGGTGCCGGGTTCACCTTTTTCTTCATGACGACGGACGGCTGCGCCGTGGAGGAAGAGAGAGGAGAGGCGGCGGGGGGAGAAGGTGGCGGTTTAGGAGCAAGTGGGACCGGAAGCCGCCCCGGCTAACAAGGCTGGTGGTTCATATTCATTCATAAGGCTCTTATATGTACATAATATTCATACAAATTTGCCTTCACTCCACCGCCGACTCTGCGACGCCATTTCAACGGCGGCGAGGCCCCAATCCTCCCCGTGGTTGTGGCCCTTGTTCGCTCCATGCCCCAATCCTGCTCTCTCCAATGCCTGCCCGTCATTCAACGCTGTCAGGACTCCAAAAATGACCGGCACTCCAGTGTCAAGCTGCACACGCATCAAAGCATGCGAGACGCTCTCGCAGATGTATTCAAAATGCATCGTAGAACCCTTGATCAGCACTCCAATCGCAATAACCGCGTCAAAGGGACCGGAGGGCATGGAAATCACCACGGGTGCTGGCGTGCTAGAGCGCGATCCCGGGTTAGGAGTTGTGCTCCCAATATTCAAGCCTCCAAGGAGGTCTGTGACACCAGCAGCTGCCTGCACGCGGGAGCCAGCAATCACCCTGGTGAAAATTATGTTATCGTCCCTGAACCGAACAGCGGGGCACACCAGACACGTACTTTTGGCAGGCGAAAGGGAGCTCGAAGCTCCCAGGCACAGATTGAATGACGATGTTGTTATCCTGGACACCTCGCTCTTTGAGCTTGGCAACTGCGCCTGCAACGAGGGCGTCAATGATGACTCTGTTCCATCTGGCGTGAACTATAGCGATGCGGAGAGCAGAGCCATCATAGGCGACTTCAGACTGAGATATGCCCTTAATCGTGCTCATTGTTGGAGACAACGGGGAGGGCGTGGGATTGGATTGCCTTTTAATACGTAGAGATCAAAAAAAGTTGGCCAGCTTTGTTCTTACTTATCTCACATATATACACTCACATGGACGCAACCCTCGCCAGTCAGCACCATTTCAGATAATACTGCGCTCTCCTACTAAAGCTCCAAGCTTTGCAGCAACATATGCCCTCATACACGCCTTCCTGACCCGCAATTCACTTACGAAGACCGCCCAGGCTCTGAAAAAGGAAGTAAAGGATGTTGTGGTACTCAAAGACGTCGTAAAAACGGAAGGACCTTCATTAGAGGATATTGTTAAGCAGTGGAGACTTCAGCAGGAGCAACAAAAGAAGAAGCAGAAAAATACATCGTACGTCCTCAGCACTTCGCGTTCCACGGATCCGATCCTAATAGCTCGTCAGACCTGCCCATAACTCTGACTGTACGTGTTTCCCACACCCACCAATTAAATCATCTCATAAGAAATATCCAAGCTTCAAGCTCATCTTCCGACTCAGAGGCTTCCACTGATCCCCCAAAGCCAAAAAGAAAGGCCGAGCTAAAAGCTACGGCCCGGACCAAAAAGTCGCGGCCACCGTCTGAGTCGAATAGTATGTGAGATAGTCGCTAATATTCACATCCTCCCTCTAAAAGCTGCTCTAAGGCTCGTCAGAAAGTGATAGCACCTCATCAAAGTCAAGTGAGTCGAGCAGGAAGCCCTCCACTAAACCACTCACCTAGAGGGCTTATAGGCGACGAGTCCAGCGACTCCGACACCTCCACTGGTAAACCCGACCCGGAATCACCATTACCTGCGAAACGTGCCCTTCTAGCGCGTGAAGCCAGCCGGACCCTTTCTTCCACTAGCGAGAAGAATGGGAAGGACTCGGATTCGGACTCGGACTCGGACTCGGACTCAGATACCAGCACATCTTCTGGTTCCACGACAAGGCTAAAGAAGGAGCCCGCAGCTCCTAAACCACCCAAAAAGGACCCTAGCAGTAGCAGCAGCTCGTCATCAAGTTCCGAATCGGATTCGTCGTCTTCCGACGAGGAAGGAGAAAAAGTCAAGCCAATGAACACAGACAAGAAGACTGCTTCACCACCAGGCTCAGGCGACGGCACCTCGGACAGTGATTCTAGTCTCTCGGATAGCTCAGGCTCTGACTCCGATTCCACATCTAATACGCCTGCTAAGGTTCGGGTTCCAGAGAAAAGAGAGAAAAGTAGCAAAGGGGTAGAAGGACAGCAGCCAACAGCCAAAAAGCGCAAGATATCTGCAGATGGTGCCGCCGTTACTACCACTGCCGCGGAAAATTCACGCGAGGGGTCCAATGGGAATCGTTTGAAGAATGGCACTGATACCGGTGGAAAGAAAGGGCGACAGAATGGTGCAAGATTCCAGCGCATCAAAATTGAAAGCGTTCCATCGGACGAGATCATGGATAACAGTTATATGGCAAAGGTCTATTGATTGGATCTCGCGGTTTTCCAAGCTCTGATCATTCAATTTCTTTCAGGCTGGATCCGCGAATGATTACGGTCAACGCGCCCACGCAGACCTCATTGTCACTCGCGGAGCTGGTTTCCGAAAGGAGAAAAATAAGAAAAAGAAAGGAAGCTATAAGGGTGGGGAGATCACGGTAGGTTTTAATTTCTGCTGGTCATGTGCGAGATTGACATATCCCTGCTATCCCGTCTCTAGTTGGCGAGCCACAGCTTCAAATTTGAGGATTGAAAGGGGTGGGATCTGTTGAGCAACAGCTGTAGTAGTGGCGTTGATTTGTTTCGACCATACTCTCGAATGTCAGAGGTCACTGATGTTACCCTCAGCCTCATGTCAACTCATCCTTGAGCCCAAAAAGCAATCTCGCTCCACATGCCGTAGGGGCCAGAGGATCTGCGACATGCTCATGATCTAGGTCCCCAAGATAGAAGCGGCACTTTGCTAAACCTCGGCGTGGGTAAGGAAACTTCTTCAGTATAGTAAATTCAACATCGCCTCGGAACAAGGCAGATAATACACGGGGCCCCAAATGTAAGTGAAGTTCACGTGCCGAGGAACGC
The DNA here is from genome assembly GCA_004296355.1 of Lepiota venenata. NCBI lineage: Eukaryota > Fungi > Basidiomycota > Agaricomycetes > Agaricales > Agaricaceae > Lepiota > Lepiota venenata. The sequence goes on from RCFS01000003.1 coordinate 2,455,912, forward strand.
TGGTAATTGGATCCGCGAACAAGGAGAGAACCTGGGTTAGCGATGTGGCTGACGTGCGCGGGTGCTATAAGGGCGACACGGATGCTCTTGTCAACTCGCACTTTGTCTGTCGTTCTGATCCACCGGGCGCGAAAATACTTCATGCATGGCCCATGCATATGTATCATCCATGTGGCCCCAGTCTCACACCCTAGCCCATTTGGCATGCCCTTGGCCTATCCACCCGAAGTTTTCGCATAGATATTAGCACCTCATTTTTCTTGCTTCCTCCTGTTACGCACGCGCTGGCACAGCGACTTATGGCTTCTGATGGGACCTCTTATTTCAGCTACAAAAGGATCAAGCGTCTTGTACGAGATCTGATTTACCGACCCGCGCAGAGATATTTAGCACCTACCTCTCCGGCTACTGCGTCTGCTGAGCGGTCGACAGCCCCCAAAAAATCAGACACAACGAATATGGCTACTGGGTTCTCAACAGTTGTCCTCCCCGATGGAGCAAGATTGGCCTATGAGGTTTTGGGGTCGTATTATCTGGGACAGACGACGCCGATCGTATTCATCTGCGGTATGACGGCTATCCGGAGTGACCTTGATCGAGTCAGCAGGGTACTAGCAAAGAGCCATCCAGGTATTTTAGCTACCTTCTCTCGTCGTGATGTCTCGAAACGTTACAGGCGGTGAACAGTGTTATTGTATGATCACCGGTAAGTCCTGTTTATACGTCGCCCTTCGGAGACCTACTGACGTTGGACATTTCTAATGCTCGTAGGGGTATGGGGGACTCAACTTCGAGCCCGTCCGAAGGCGAGGATATCACCATCGAGTTGTTGGCCCGTGACCTTCTCTTCCTGCTCACTCATCTGAAGTGGAGAGAGATTGCATTATGTGGCCATTCCATGGGAGGCAAGAATTTTTATACCCAGACGACCTACTACTATGAAGCTGATAGAACCGAACGCAGGTATCATCGCGCAGCAAATGCTTGTCCTCCCCTGGCATGCAACTAAACCTACAACTATACCCTTCCGCACCACACACCTCTTCCTCGTAGGCACAAGGTGCCGAGTCCACCAAGCTGCCGGCCTCCCGATAACGGCCATTCCCGGAAGGCCTAGGTCACTTGAAGAAAGGAAAGAAGGCGCACGACGGGTCATCGCGGCAACCCTCGACCCTGCCTGGATGGAAGCCAATCGTGGGCGGTTTGAGTACCTGTTTAACAGGGCCGTCGACAATAATCTCAGGTCAGTGCCAGTGCTGGGACACCCATCAGGTAGTGGTGCGGTGACTAAAAAAAAACACATATGGTTCGTAATAGCAACCGACCAGGGGAGATGATTGGTATGCCATCTATGTAATTTTTTTTTTTACAACACCGAAAAAAACTGAATGGCTGGCGTATAGCTAAGCAAGGGGTAGCAGTAGGTTTCCTTGATGATATAAAATGTCGCCGTGGGTAATATTTATTTTTCCACAGCTACGGAAATTTGCGTTCGAAGAGTTGCTTGGAAATTTGCCGAGAGACATGCAAGTCATGATCGTTCACGGTCAACTAGATCAAGTTGTTCCCTTGTTCTGCGGCGAGGTCCGTAACTTGAGCTGCCTTCAACCCTGATCGAATGGTAATGACTTACTGCAGGACATATTGAAACACATGCCGTGGGCCCAGTTTGTAGAGCAAGGGCCACAACCGGGACAAGTCCCTACTCTCGACTTTGGGCACTTGTGGTATGAGTACTTCGACCCGCAGGTATGGCACGACGTATTGCACGTCTTTATGCAAAAGCCCGCGATACATCTGGCTGGAGACTGTCCCACCACCACTCGAGAGTTCATGAATTAAACAACCAGTCACCTCACTGGCAGTACCCCCTCTTTCAGTACAACCCTTTTTTGTACCCGGCTGCGCGCTGGAATTAAAAATTGAATCAGAAGCCAAACCTTCACATAGATAGATAAGCCCTCTACACACCCCTGTCACTCGCTTCACGAATGAAATCCACAATCTCTTCATTTGCACCCGCTACGAGGCTGATCCCCGTATGTACTGCACCTCATCAAATTTGAGGTGCTTAGAATAAACCATATTCCCACAGGAAATGCACACAACACTTGAGTCGGGTGCAGTATGAACCCAATCGCAGGGCCCAACCCTTAGCTAATTAAAGTCACCCCCCCCCCCTAACTCCTGCCTAACTGTCCAGCATAATTCCTAATGGCGGGAGACCAGTACAGTGCGAGCATGGTCCACGCCGATGGCGCAAGGATGACCTACGATGTCCTTGGTACACAATACCTCGGGAAACGGATTCCTATCGTCCTCATCGGGGGTATGAGCTCGTTGAAGGGGGACTGGGAACAAGTTAGCGAATGCATTGGCAGACATTCGACCTGGTGATTTTTTATTTTTTATTGTTGTTGGGCCACTTGGGAATTGACCCCTGAATCGTACGTAGTTCTGCTGTTCGATCACAGGTACGCCCCCGTGATTGAGATTCCCGGAATATCATAACCTTTGGCCCTGCAAACTCAGGGGAATGGGCGACTCCACATACTCTTCCTCAGGCGACGAAGAAATCACAATAGAGCTCTACGCACGCGACGTCCTCGACCTACTTACCCTCCTCCAATGGGAACAAGTCGCCATCTGTGGGTTCTCAATGGGAGGCAAGCGGCATGAGTTTCTTGTTACTTTATACTCACGCTAATCTCGAGTTCTGTGAGTTAGGTGCAGTAACTCAGCAACTCCTCCTCTTACCATACCACCGCACTGCACCCACTCCACTTCCCTTCCGTGTCACACATGCCTTCCTTACAGGCACCCTCGCTGCACCTTTCCGTGATCGACGCTATGGGCTTAAGCTCCAGCTGCCACCCCCTCCACCAGGAGGCCGGAAACGTACTAGGGAAGAGCGGAAGGAAATTGCGAGGCCGACACTGGAAAGCACATTTGACGAGGCGTGGTTGAGAGACCCAACAAACCAAGAGAGATTTGAAGTGTTGCTAGAGAGAATGGTAACAGGACGGTAGGTATTGGGTCTTCACCCGTGCATTTTGTAGTCTGAACTGCTATATAGACCGACGAAGACAATTCGTGCGCTTTTCAAAAGTCCCTTTTGATGGGAAAGACTGATGTCCTTGTCCTCAATCTGCAGTGCAACAAGCACGCGCCGTATGTCCCAACCTGCCTTCCGTCACTCTTGGGCCTTTTAACACTCAACGCACGTCCCAACTCTAGCTCAACAGACTCCAGTTCAACGCTTCACATTCTGCTATACCCTCTACGATACCAATTCTTGTCGTCCATGGCCAAAACGACCTTGTTGTCCCCTTCACATGTAGTCTCGACATCCTTTCTCTCATCCCCCACGCCAAAGCTGTTACTGTCGGCCCTGCCCAAGGACAGGTGCCCGATTTGAATTTTGGACACCAGTGGTATGAGTATTTCGATATCAAGGTGTGGGTGGGTGTGATCGAGGAGTTTACGAACAATGAAAAGGAGGTCAAGGTAAAGTTATAATATAGGGGGGGGTTTAACTAGGATCCAAGGTACGGATCCATGAAGTGGTTATCCAGTTGGAAGTGACTGGTGGCTCCATCTTTTTTAGGCGTTTACGACGTTGGATACTAGGTTCTCGCTGTTTAACCCAAGTAAAGGGAGGAATTTGTGAGTGTGAGTCGATACTGGAATGTAGTGTTACTTCGTCGATTGCCGGAATCCAATGTGGTGTAGTCTTGAGTGGTGCGGGGTCTAGGATGAAGATCACAATCTTTGGCCAACAAAAGCTCCTTGTCCAAGGGCCGAATGGCGATTTTCGGACTCTGTGCTTGATGGAGGAGAATTGCATCCATAATGGCCTTGGGCATCCTAGACAAGTGGATCTTGATCAAGAAGCGACAGTCATACAATACCTCGACTACATCCGATCCACTTCCCCTTCCCTCATCCCAAGCAGCCAGCGCTGCTTTGAGGGTCGAAGTGAGATCTATGTTTAGTGTATCCTCAACCCCATACTCTTCCAGCTTTGTTTCCCGATAAGGTGGCTGCCTATGCACCAACCACCCGACGTCGCCCTTCCCAAGCGGGATCCTCCCACTCGAAATCTGTTGAGGATTAGGTCTCTTGATCCTGCCGCCTATCTCCAAAGCACTACCAACGCCAGCAACAGGAATGAAACCGAGCTCGGTTGGATCCACGACGATAGGAGCCCAGAGCACGCCAGCGCCAGCTGAGAAGGGTGAGATGCCTACGTCAAAGGGCGCAGGGTGCCACACTTTTTTTACAATTTGGTCGAGCGAGTGACGGGATCGGCGGGCCTGGGAGCGGAGTGAGCCCCAGGGATGGAAGGAGATGTAGCGCAAGATGCGAAGAATGATGGCACGTTGGATGAGTGGATTAGTGATGCCGAAGAGGGCGTTGGTTGAGATGATAAAGGTGCCAGGCGGGGATGGGAGGCGGATTTTGTCGATATAACTTGTTGCTGTGTGCGAGTGCGTGAGTGATTAGTTTAATACAAAAAGAAGAGAAATACCTTGGCTTTCAACATCGGCTGCATAAGTGTCGATTGCTTTTACAGCGCCCCGGAGGCGGTCGGAGGTGCTGTTGAGGTCGATAGAAAGGTGGCTAAAGGTAGAGATGTTGGAGTTGATTTCCTGCAGTCGCCGCGCGATGTCTGGAGGAAAACTGTTTAGGTCTGGTGGTTCTTCCTGTGCGGCAAGGGGAGGATTAGACCGAAATAGCGGAACAAGGATACAAACTTACTCCTTTGTCTGAGCTAGCGATGATAGCGCGTAGAGCGTTGCGCAGAGTGATTTCTGGCTGAAAGTTGGTAGGATCTGAGACATAGTCTAGTTTATTCTCCTCGCATGTGGCAAGTATCCTGTCCTTTTTTTTTTTTTTTTTTTTTTGAGGGGAGTACAAGTTGACCGACGCGAGCCATGCTTACCTTGGACACCTCAAGCAAGGGCCGGATAATCCACTTATTCATGCCCTCGTGGCCGGCCCACGAAAGACCGTGCATGCCCATGCCCCATCTACGGCACCCGAGCATGCCCCGCCCTCCGAGCTGAGAAGACTGTCGACCGAGACGCATCAACGCGGTCTCGACCTGATCGTCTGCGTGGTGGCCGAGGGCCAAGACGCCAATGTCGTGTTTCTTCATCTCTTGCCAGAGGACATGGTACCGTGCTGCGCGTGCGGTGGCCTCGAAAGAGCCGCCTGGGGTGGGTGTGGGCGGGAAGGGTGGCGAGCCCCAGGGGATGGTGGTGGTGGTGTGGGTGACACGGAGCGCGTTTGCGAAGCGCTCGCAGTGTTCTGCCATTGCTGCCGAGGCAGGGCTGGAGGGCATGGTCGACGGTGAGGGAAAAGACGCGAGAGGGGCTTGTGTTTGGAGGCGCGAGGGCGATGTGGCGGCGGAGGAGGAAGAGGAGACAGACAGAGTCGGGGCCTCCGGAGGTTGCTGCGGCTGAGGGGGCGGGTGGGGGGTGTGAGGGGGAGATGGGCTCGGAGTGGATGTTAGGAAATAAATACCAATGTTGTGTGGCCAGCCGGGCGGTGGACGTGTGCGGTGGAGGAGACGGGCGAAACTCGTCAGCAGTAACTGGCGAGTGGTCGCATGGATTGGGTGATGGCTGGAGATGACTCTCACCACCACAATGCACAACCTCGGCCTCACAAAGCTGCCAGCGTATCTCCACACCATCCTCTGGTCTGCCCTCGGCTTCACCTTTGTCCATCTCGTCGTCGCCCCCCTCGTCTCTCATCGCTGGTTTCCTGACGCATATGGCACCAAGAGCAGGCGTGCGAGGAACACCTGGTGCGTCGCACAAGCCCATCATCCCAAAAGCGATGGCGTTCTCAGGCGCAGGCCACAGGGACATCCATATCGTCTCTCAGGTCAATGTCTTCGTCATCGTGCCTCTGGCCGCCTACGCTATCTGGGCCGAAACACCCGACAGGGCGCTTGACAAGGCTTTTGGCTGGAGCGATCTCAGCGGCCGAGTCCAGGCCGTTGCTGTGGGCTACTTTCTCTGGGACCTGGTCGACGCTGTGGTCAATTTCACCAACCTTGGTTTCGTGCTGCACGGTGCTGCCTGTTTTATGATCTACCTCATGTCCTTTGCAAGTGTCGCTTCGTCCATGGAAGGGCCATCCATCTCATAAGCTTGTTACAGAGACCATTTGTGGCGTACTTTTTCGACCCGCTGTCTTTTGTGGGAAATTAGCACATTCTTCTTGAATATTCACTGGTAACGGATGCCCATTCTCCCCCGTCTGACATGCGCACCCCGAGCTCAAAGGTGGCGTACGCCCCCGCACAGGTTCCTTGATAAGACTAACCGCACCGGAACCACCTTTCAACTGATCAACGGCGTGCTACTGCTCTTGACCTTCTTTGGCGTTCGCTTGGTCTGGGGAGGATATATCTCTCTGCAGTTCCTCCTCACCCTCCGCGACGTCTGGCATCAGATTCCCCTCTTCTACACCCTCGTTTTTGGTGCTAGCAATATACTGCTCCAGAGTCTCAACATCTATTGGTGCGCACAAGAGGCCAAGTCGTTCACGCTTCCTACGTCGCTGACATGTCCAACAGGTTCTCGAAAATGATTGCGGCCTTGCGCAGCAGGTTCGAGGGCAAGCCGGATGAACGCGCAGGCTTGTTGGGCGCTAACGGCAACGGTGCCAGTGCGGCTGGGAATGCCGTGCCGCAAGTAGTAGAGCTCTCTCTCTCTCTCTCTCTCATTAGATAACATCTATGCCTATTATCTATATCTCTAGAGGCGCGATAAACGCGGCGCGTATGATACCCCGCACTCGCCATTCCCAGGCAACGAGGTTGACGCGTTTGGTGACTTCTACCCGGATAGAGTCGGACGAGTGGAGGATGCAGTGCAGATATGCAAATGCAAGCGCGTCGAGTGGTGTTGGTTCGCTGAAATAGACCAGTTTTAGTGCACACGCACACTTTGTGAATAGAACATTTACGCAGAGCCGAGGAACCATTTGTCTGTGCCAAGACGCTCGGAGAGGGCTGCAATCGCTTCGCGGTACTGTGTCAGGATGGCGGACCGGGATATCCGTGTGCCCCAGGGCGGGAGGAGCGAAAAGTAACCTGTGAGGGGGGCGGGCGGGGGTGTGAGGAGGGATGCAAGAGGATGCGGTGCACTCGTTGCTGGAGGATAGAGGAGGGTGTGGAGGTACGAGGCTTTCGGCTCGGCCAGAATCTAAGAAACAGGTGTTTGAGAGAGAGAGAGAGAATGGCATCAAGCAAAAAGAGCCAGCAGACTCACAAGAGCAGCATGGACAGCACCCTCGAGCAGCGACACCCATGCTCTGCTCTCATCCTTGGCACCCTCATCCACATATCCCTCGTCGACGACCGTGGCGCTATCCACACCAAGCCTTGCGTCGGCCCAGGTTGGGATCATGTGTGCTGCCAACAGCTCCCCGTCGTACTCACGGTCCCTGCTGTCTTTTGTGTCCTTGGGCAGAACAGACTCGGAAAAGGGGATATGGAGGTTGGGCAGGCGGCAGTCGATGGCACCGTCGGGGGAGACGTCGAAGCGGACACGGATGGCCTTGAGGCCGCGGAGGGCGACATAGGCCTGCCATTTGAGACACTCGACGTCTGCGCTGAGAAGGTTGTCGCTGCCTCGGGGCGGGCTGAGCCAGAGGGTTGGGGTCGTTGCTGGCCTGTGCGTGTGCTGGTGGGTGTGGGGGTGTGGGGGGTGGGTGTGGAGAGGAAAGTGTGCAAAGAGCTGAGCGAGCGACTTTGGGACGGTGGTCATGGGTCAGAGAAAACACACACACACGCGCACGTCTTTACGTTGGCCCACCATGTCCGATTTCTCCTCCGCTCCCTCCCGCCCACAGTCGCCCCTCAACGACCAGACCCCGACCCCAAGACCATACAGATTCACCTGGGATCCCGCCTCTCGTCGTCCAGGCCCAGAGAGCGTCTCCGGCACCACCGAGGGCCACCAGGCTGCAGACTACTTTAGCCAGCCCACCCCCACCCCGTTTCCTCTCGGCGCACTCAATGCCTCGGCCCCCAGTCTTGCCCTCACCGCCCTGCCCAACGAATGGAGCAGCTCGAGACACGGCTTTCACGGTGTGATGAGTTGCTAAACCCCGAACATGAGAGCACTAATAATCGTCCCTCCTCCTTCCAGCAATATCCACTGTGCTTAATAACCCACACAAGAAACAGGCACCTCCAAAACCCCACTCCTCTTTGCCCGCCGTCCCTCCCGCTGACCTCCCACGCGTCCGTCGCAAAGACTTTGACTCGTATCTGCGCGCTGTCGCTCCAGAGTGGGAACGATTCGAACGCAACAACAGGTTGGGCAAACATGGTCAGGCTCAGCTCGATTTGTCCACCTCCTCCGCCAACGACTCCCCCGATGCTCCTGCCCCTGCATCGTACCATCCGCCCTCCAGCCCCCTAACACCTGTCCAGAGCCGCACAATCCCACCACTCGACTCCGTGCCCTCTGTATTTTTCGAGCCCAACTTCAACCTAGGCGACCCCCGCACCTTTGCAAAAGTGACCGAGCAACAACAGCCCGACAAACCGAACGGCTCTGCTTCTGCCAGCGACTCCATCCTCGATCCCTCTTCCTCCCTATCTCATACCCCGCCCCTTCTCGACAGATTCTCTCACTATGCAGACACCGTCGAACAACACCTTGTCCGCGAAATTTCCCTCCGCTCCACTTCTTTCTTTGCCGCACTTACCAATCTTCAAGACCTCCAGTCCGAATCCGACGTCTGTCTTGACCGCATCAAGCAAGCTCCGTGGACTCTTGCGGGATGTAGATGAAAAGACCGCAAAGAAAGGGCTCGAGATCGTGCGAAGAACTCTCAAGATGAATAATCTGGTCACTACGAAAGAGGCTGTCAGAGGTGTTGGGGGCGTGGTGGAGATGACAAAGGTTGCAAGGGGACTAGTCGGCACCGGGCAGTGGGGGCAGGCCCTGAATGTTGTGGAGGAACTGGAAAGGATGTGGGACGTTCAGCGGCAGTATCAGGGAAAGAACATCTCAGGAGATGGTGGTGCGCTGGGCGCTGGGAGATTACCGTCCATGTTGGAAGAAGGAGAGGACGAGACCCAGTCGGGTCAGAAGCTGACCCTTGGATTTCCGCTATCTGTGCTGACTGCGTTCTCGGAACTCCCGAATCACCTGCGTGCCTTGACATTGGAGATTGCCGCCAGTCTATCCCAGGAGCTTGTCGTTGTCCTAAGACTAGACTTGGAGGAACGTCTGAACCGGAGTCGTAGTTCGGAGGAGGTCAAACTCAACGGGCACGACGGTTCCAGAGGAAAAGACTGAGGGGCTGCGGGATAAGTTGAAACCTCTGCTTCAGAATCTCTCGAGAACAAAAGGAATCAAGGACGCCATATCCAGCTGGAGAGAGATTGTGAGGAGCGAGGTGAGGGACGTCATGAGCGGATCGGTGCCCGGGTTTGAAAAGGAGTGGGATGAGGAGAAAGATGATGATAGGTGCGTGTATAGTATATTTCTGCTTGTCGTCCCATACTCAGACTCCAGTAGGGCGGGACTGATCCAACACCTTAAAAATATGCAGCACACGGACTTTATGCCGATGCTGCAGAGAGTGTACAAACATCTTCTAGTTCTGATCGAAAGCATACAGACACAAAATAATATCATCAACGACCTGCTAGATTCAATACGGCAAGTATTAACTCATCTGACATTCCATCCTTATACCCCCCACCCCCCCTGACACCCGCTGCAGAATCTCTGCCGCCCCAAAAAAACAATCTGTTCACAAACCTCCGCCCATCCCCAACGTCAGCGAAGACCTCAACGACCTACTCTCATCCGTAACCGAGCTCGCGAACACCCAGTCATCCAAACTCCTTCACCACCGCGCCGAATCCCACTCCCTCCTTCCACTCTCACAATTCCTAGCGCTCTACTATGACTCTATGGCCTTTGTTGTCAAGTGTGAAGTTATATGTCGGCGCATGATCATCGGCCTACGGGGTGTTGTCATCCGACAGGCTTCCGTGTTTTTGAGCAAATTTCACCAAGGGCGGATCGAACGATGCGCCAAGGTGGTGTTGGATGAAATGTGGAATCAAGTAGATGTGAGTAAAGAGGTACAGTTTGTTGTGGATGTGCTTGTGGGGAGTGCGGTGGGGGATGCGGAAGAGCTGAGGGTCAAGGCAGAAGGGGCAGTGTTTGGTGGTGCTAATGGTTTATTGAACGGGAACGAGAAGAACCGCGTGGACTCACCTGCAATTCTACGGATGTTACCACCTATCAAGAGCTATGCACAGTTGAGCGAGATGGGTGCCGGTGAGGGGGATAATAGTGGTCCTTCGCCTGCGTCGAAAGAGTCGTCAAAGAGTGGCACTAAGCATTTGAAGATCGAGGATAGATTATATTTTGTCGTTGCTGCAACCAAGGAAGTTTTAGTGCTTTTGGTGGATTATCTAAAGATAGTAGTCAACCTCAGGTATAGTCCCCCTCCTTCTTTTTGCCGTCATAGGGGACTTACTATACACTAATTGTAGCACACTGACAAAGGACACGATTAGCAAAGTCGTCGAGTTCTTGATGACGTTCAATTCCCGGACATGTCAGCTCGTGCTGGGCGCGGGCGCGATGAGGAGTGCGGGGTTGAAGCATATCACCGCCAAGCATCTTGGTTAGTTTCTGGTTCATTCCCATTAAAGTCTGCTTCTGGGGGTCCGGTCGTGTGCTGCTGCTGGGCTTCTCCGCCACCTGACGCACGCTATGAATCACCCATGCTGATGATCATGTCTTCATCTTAGCTCTTGCGTCACAATCGTTAAGTGTCATGTCCGAACTTATACCGTATGTCCGGGAGACATTCAGGAGGCACCTGAATCAGGCCGAAGCGGTTCTGTTGGTTGATTTCGACAAATTGAAACGAGTGAGTGGCGTTATCCTCTCTCACGTCGTAAACCTCTTCCCTTTTCCACTTTCCTTTGATTTTCCGTACCCCACATTTCAGGTTTGAGTTGGATTGGGCGCTTGGCATCCGTATTTCACGGCATGTGCCTGGATATGTCCATGTACGACCAATCGAGTGCCTGCGTACCCCAAATTTTTCTTTATCTTTTGCTTTCGTTTGCCTTGATTGGGTGGCTAGTTCAGGTTCGGTTTGGTGATGTTGCGGGGGGAACCGGGGAGGCGAAATTTCAATACTTCTGCTCGCTTCCCCCAATGAGTGGCGCTTTGGGGATCCCCCCACCCGTTTTAGCGTGATCTTCCCTTGCCTTTGGTTTTTTACCAATCTTGTCATCAGTGCGAGTTTCCGGGGGGAGGGGGGGCATTGGAACGCTGACTTTTGTTTTCATTTATTCGTAGGATTATCAAGTCCATCAAACCGAGATTCACGCGAAGCTCATTTCGATTATGGGTGACAGGTTGACGGTTCACATCGAATCACTAAAGGTATGCTCTTCCCTGCACTTTTGCCGAGTCACGAATTGATGGTGTCATCTTATACAACCCTGCGCTGCGTATTTTTGGCTTTTCCTTTACTCTCTCTATTTTTTCCTTTTTTTTTTTTTGGCTACCGCTAGGCGATAGATTGGAACCAACCAAGCGATGGCGGTGTTAACGCTTATATGCAAACTTTGGTCAAGGAGACAGTTACCCTGCATAAAGTTCTTTCGCGCTATCTGTCTACGGCTGTCGTTCAGGTGAGAACCATGTCTATTTTTTTCTCCGCCTCCGGGGTGAATGACTAGGCAAGTCACACTTGTGGTATCTGCCGAGGACTTGACCTTGTATTTCAGTTTACCCTTTTGCCGATGGTAACGCTGACCGTGCTTTTTTTTTCTCTTCGGTTCATCGTCACGGCGTAGTATGTCATGACAGAGGTCTTTGCTGGCATCAATCACCGCTTGTCGGAGGTGTACGGGAAGATTGAGCTCCCGAATCAGGAAACCAAAGCAAGGTGAGGTCGTATTTCATTTACCCACTCAGCTGTTACGGGATCACACGCTCAACTCTGGGCGACTCTGGGCGCTGGCCCGCATCTCGTTGGGGTGTTATATTTGTTTTGCAGGTTACTCGCGGATGCCAAATATCTGCATAAGGAACTTTCTGGACTTAGGAACATCGAGGCCCCTATGGGGATGCTGGAAACCGTGGTTTCGGAGAAACAGCTCCCACGTGCGACCGTACCTGTCCCCTCGTCCATGCCTACGCCCACACGTGCCAACACGTTAACCGCTAATCAGCGTCTAAAAGGTCTGTTGTCGCGTTCGAGCACGAGCGTAAATAGCAACGTGTTGGAGAAGGTCTTGCCTGTTCCAGATCAGAACGCTGGCCCGAGAATGTCAACGTCAACTCCCCCACCTCCGCCCCTACCTGCCAAATCGCCAGCCGTTATTGTGCAGAATCCAGTAGCGAGCAGTGAGCACGTTGGGATTTGGTAGTGAACCTTCTGCGAGTGCGAGTAGCTTGGCGTTGAACGTGTCCGACCGTGTTATGAGTGCATCTCCTCCACTCATGAATGGGAGGGTAACATCCCCGGACCCTGAACCTCAGACGTCAACAAAACGTTCCCAATCTCCACAACACGATGGACGTGATGACAAGGAGTTAGGAACGAAGACGCCTGTGGAGTCACCACGACATGGGTCTCCGGGCATACCAGCTGAGACAGTGTCCGCAGTGTGAGTAGAGGCATGAATCCCCGGGTGTTGGAATACATTGCTTCGTTTATTTTGGGAGGAATTGTTGCACCGCCGGTATCTTTGTGTTCGGTGTTCATTGTATTTCGGGATAGAATGCTCCAAGTTCACGCATCGCGCTGCATCAAGTGGATGGGTTTGGAGGCTTACGGTTGTTGATGATACTCGGTTTAGGAAGCAACCCTAGATGTTGCACCAGTGGTCTCATCTCCTTTATGGCTTCCTTCCCTGTGTTTTAGCTGTGCGCTGGTTGCTTTAGATTTCCTTCATGATTATCTCCTCTTATAGGTCACAATTGTTCTCGATTGTGCTTCATGGATGGTAACGACTTTTAGAGTAGAACCACATTGTAATCTGTACATAATTGATATTCCCCCCGAGGATATATATACAAAGGGACAGTGACATGGTGACAAAAAAGGCTTTTACGCTTTGTGTCAAGTGCTGAGATCTGGGACGTTGCAACGGGCGTTGATAGAGGTGAGATCGTTGCGAGAATCAACTGATGTTGTATTTTTGTGAGTGATGACCCGTTCTCAGGAATTGACTTTTGGGGCCGACCGCTTGCGCGGGTGGGGGTATAATCAAGAAAGGATGCACGGACGTTGCTATAGTGGTGGCTTTTTCTTCCACCATGACCTGGTGTTGAGGCTACCCTGAGTTGCGTTTCCCTCATGTATTCCCGGGGTCCGTGTCCATGCAAAAACAACTGAAGTTACTGAAAAAAAAAAAAAGAAGGGCGGATCCTTTGTATTTTAGTATTTCCTTTCCTTTGTCACGCTAACGAGAGAAAAGATTCGGTACCGAAAGGATGTATGGTTGGCATATAGGTGTACTCATTAATTTGCGATATTTCGTTTGCGTTTGTTTCCCTCGTCACAATAGCAACCACAACGAGAGAACAATGGGGCTACGAGACTGGAAGAAAAAAAAAAAATCGAGTCAGAGCGGAAGAACGGAAGATGTCGTGAGGATGTACGAGGCTCATGAATTCGGTATCTAGATCGCTCTAGCTGATTTCGGTGACAGCGGGTCCAACGGGTCCACAGTTTAACCCGGCGGAGAAAAAAAAAAGGGATGAAGTCGGGATGTAGGCCTCTGCTGGGCCCACGCTTAGGTGAGAATGAGGCCTCGGAAGCTCTGGGCCACAGTCTCGGGGGATGAATATTTTTAATGTTAACTTTGTGAAGAACCTGAACCGCTTAGAGCCGCCTCGAGCTCATCTGGAATTGATCCCAATTGTAATGAGTTGTGCAGGGTGATGAGTGCGAACAGTCTACTTCCCTGCTTGAGGGGGAAGGGTGGGGGAGAGTTGGGGGATCCCGAATCCGAAATCGGAGATGAAAATCCCCCTCAGAATTTGTCCCGAAGAGCTGGGAACGTTATTCCAGCCCCTCCTTGTCCACATGGTTGTGTGTGTGTCCCTCGTCCGATGCGGTACTCCCAGCCCGAGCCCGACGGTACTCTTTGCAAGATCGGGATGGCAGACCCGAAACGTCCGAAAAGTCAAATCCGAAACCTGAGGCTGACAAAACAGCCTCGTTGGCCATCAGTTGTTGTTCGTTCACGGCTACTTACCGCACCAGTCGAGTTACCGAGTCGGTCTGACCGAGGTGGTACTTGTAATTAACCTATTATTAGGCACGCTTTTCGGTTTCAACAAGTGCTCTGTGGTCCCAGCGGCTTGGTTTTGGATCTTCGCACAGTTAGGGATAGGCCTGGAACAAGGATCCCTCAACTTCTCCCAACTGTTGTTCTAGGGGGAAGCGAGGGCGCAACCCAAGCCTTGGTTGGATACGGCCGTCGAAGTCAACGTCACCGTAAGTCGTAAAGATCAGACGGCTGCGATCAGTTTCCTTGTTACCACTCCTGAAGTCAAAATTCTTTTCTTAACCTCCGCCGACTCCACTCCTTTCCTTCGCCTGAGTAGTCTCCTCGCACCTCCTCGACACACGTTCTCTATCTCGTGACACGTTCTGATGATGCTTTAGGGTGCATTAAACTCGAATGTTCTAGGTTTGCGGACTTAAACGGCTGTGTGGTCCAAACATCTCGAACTTTCGCTCTCGTGATCAAATAGTGGGATCAATCAGTATAGCAATACAACAGTACATAATCGCCAACATATTACATTGATCACATGAAGTACTTACACATCGATCTTGGTTTGCATGCACAACCGACCGTGGGGGGTATTTATTCTTTGTGATCAGCCTAGTCGGCATGGCCGACCAATCAAGGGGACGCGACGTCTGCTTGAGAATGGTGTTGGGAGTGTCATCAGGTCCTTCAAAGCTGTCTCATTGGACCTCATAAGCTCAATTGCGGCTTTTATACAAACATGGAACTGTCCTCTTGCAACGCAGTCTTCGCCTTTCTAGTTTAGACCCATTAGCAAACGTTCAATATGAAACCCCGAACAATGGGCCCTCACACATGATTCGCAAGGACCTCCATCATCATTGTTGTGGCATCCAATCTTGACAGGAGGTCCCCGTAGTGTATGTGACTGACTTTACATGACCAAGTCACGAACGTTGCACGACACCGCCTCTACTCGCATTTACAGGGACCAGAAACAATTACGGGTTCTCTCGCACACAGCAAACATAGGCAGGCACGATGCTGTTGACGGTTCTTGGCGAATGTAGTAAGAGCTTTCCTAAAATAAAGAGAGAAAAGCACTATGTGCCCGGTCCCCCCAGTACAGGCTGCCCGATACCTTTGTCTATTCACAAACATTGGGAACGACAAGACAGCAGTAAAACGGGCAGTTCTGAGTCATCAGATGGTCAAGCAGATATCGAACAACCCCGACGGCTTGCGTATTGTAGATTTCAAGGAACAAACCTCGAACCCCATTGTCCCAAATTGACTCAGGAGGCTTCGATTTTGATGGGCTGTGGAACAGTAAAAGCCCCTCTGTTCTCCGAGTCTGATCAGTCGGCTCCTGAAGTAATCACAGGGTGTCAAACGGGTATTTCTAACCTTGGGGGCAAGGTCTAAAAGGCTTCGCAGAAGAGGGAAAGGTATTATTGATAAATGAGGCGACGGCAGAATCGTAACAACCAGCCCGGGGGAGTTGAACAGCTTTGAGTTACGATAGGGGAGAGAGCCCGATCAACCTCACCCTTGGCTTCGCTATTGTCCCCGATTATCGGCTGGGTCCTGCTGCGGGATAAAGAGGAGGATTGCCCAAGGGGTCCAAAGGACACCGTCGAACGCTAGAAGGCAATCGTAGTTCCCCCCCAAAGGGTCGGGGGCTGGCCTCGTGGTGGTCGACGCGGATATTCAGGGAAAATCTAAGGAATCGAAGCCGAAGATTGTGAAGTATAAGTGAGCCAGAGATAACTCAGCTGGGAGCCATCAAGAATCGAAGAGCCATCATTTTTGACGAAAATAATATACTCATTGAATTGCGGAGATGTGTATGGTGGGCTTTGTGAGTACTTGAGCGGGTTACGCACATGCGAAAGTAATTCTCCCGTTACGGTAGATCGGGAGGGAAGAGAGATAGTTCAGGAGGATGGTGGTCAAGGAGCGTGACGGGCGTGTAGGATGACATGGACGTGACGATCCAGATTGGGTCCATGTCGATGTGACCTGAGCGAGAATTTCGACGGCACTCAAGAGTTTGCTCCACCGTGTGTGCTGCATCATAGAGTGCGTCCAGCGAGACGTGGCGCTAGCGGAAATGTCCGCCCCGAATAACGGATGGGAAGAAAGGGCGGTTAAGGTCATCAATTAGTGTATCATGGAAGTCACCGAACGGATTATAGTTTTTTTTTTTTTTTTCCACAGCCAAGTGGCTGAGCGACCGAGTGGCTGCGGAGCGTGACACACAGCTCGTCCCCAACGCAAAAACAAAACAAAGGGGGTCATTCATGACGTCGACCTTTGTGCCGACACGCCAAAAACGGAAGGAGGGCGCGTCACAGTTGTCACGGGATATAATCGTACTTTGCTAAAAGTGGATTTTGGCTAATGTGCGGTGGAGGAGGGAGGCCAGAACGTACGCCACATCGTGCGAGGTTGGGCTAGCTCGTAGGAGAGGAGTATGAAGTAAGTCATCTGATAACTGTAGATTGTAGTTATAGTCGTCCTTTTCCTTTGAGGATGGCTCTCCATTGAGGCATCCCCTGTCGGCGCGACCAAGACCGGGGTTGTGGCCTGCGGGAGAGCTTGCCAGGTGATGGGTGCACGGGGTCCGCGCGTACCTGTGACCCGGAGTGAATGAGAGAGAGTAATCGGGATGTGTGACTAGCAGTGACGCGATGGAGATCATGCGTGTGACTGGTGTCCAGAAACGGAGAGCGTGACACGGTCATATGTGTGACTTGGATCAAAGTCGCCTAAATTGGTCAAAATGGGCATTTCCAAGGCTTTTTTTCAAAAATTCGTTTTCCGTTGCGAATGTTGCGACATCCCAGGATCTCCCTATATAAGCTCTGACCCTCTTGTCCTCAGTCTCAGCACTTTCTTCCTCCACACCCCCTCCCCTCTCTCCGCTGCTGGCAAGGCCTTCTCGCCGTCCCTTGCCCCGCCCCCTCTCTGCCCCCACTGCCCCTCTTCCATGTTCGAGGAAATCTGTCTGGTGTGCGGCAGGCACTTGCTCGACTACGGGTATGCTCCCCTCTCCCACTGTGTTCTCTTGTGCCAATCCTCCCTCTCGTCTCCAGCCAGGCCTATTGTAGTGATGACTGCCAGGGCCGCGACATGACGTCCCCCTCCATCTCCTCCTCGAGCAGCGCCCTCTCCTCGCCTCATCTCGGCTACGCCAATGGTGGCGATGTGCCACCCCTTATGCCTTCCGCCCTTGGCTCTGCACTCAAGAACATTCGAGGGCGTGATCCGTACTCGGTGCCCTCGTCGGCATCGTCGGCTTCCTGGTCCGTTGTAACCGACAACGATGATGACGACGACGACGCTGACCTCGCTGTTCGGACTGAATACACCGACGGGCCCGACCTTCCCCATGACGGAATCTCCAAGCAATTTGGCTTTCCATATCCACTTAAGCCCTCAGCCCTGCAGTACGCCCGCCGCCCATCTGGCACCAATAATCACTCCACTGTTCCTCACGTCCATAAGCGCATGTCTTCCAATTCTTCAAGCCACGTGCGAGGTATCCCGCGAAGTGCCCCTCATGCTTCGCACTCGTCAACCGAAGACGATGACACTTTTTCCGACTTCGGCACATCGTCCCGAGAAAATTTGGACCTAGAGGAAAGTGATGCAATCTCTGAACAGGGGTTCGACGAGGCCAAGAGAAAACGAGACGCCGACAAGGCGAAGCGGGCCCGCAATCGTGCGAGCCTGCCGGCTTACTTTTCTTTGCTACAGATAACCTCTTCAGCTACCGGGATACGTTCGTCCCCTCTCTCATCCTCTGGGCATTCTGTTGCTCGTCCATCTCCTCCAACTCCAAAGCTGGCGCTTGCGTCAAGGCTGCCGCAAGCCCTCGATGGACCCGCTCCTCCTGCTCATACTACGCCGAGGGGACGTCGTCGCATGCCCGGTGAGTCTACCAGCGGTCAACGCTCGGACTCGTCCTTCTCCCCTTCACGTACCCGCACTCGACACCCAGTTTCCGAAGTTATGCCGCAGTTTGAGGAGCGGGATTTTCGTCCCCGCT
Organism: Lepiota venenata; assembly: GCA_004296355.1. Classification (NCBI taxonomy): domain Eukaryota; kingdom Fungi; phylum Basidiomycota; class Agaricomycetes; order Agaricales; family Agaricaceae; genus Lepiota; species Lepiota venenata. Next base: position 2,474,250 of record RCFS01000003.1, read on the forward strand.
TTAATGCGAAGGACTCGACTGATCGGTCATCGGTGCCTGGTCAGCCCAACCGCGGGAGGACAACATTTCGGAGGAACAGTTCGCCACCTCCGAAGGTCTTACTAGGTGTAGAGGACCGCGGCCGCACTCTTGCCGCTGTCCGGCAGACAGAGATTTTTGATAGATCTGTGTCTGGCAGTAGAAATGGTGAAAAACCGCGCGGGAGGATTCGAGTTCAAGAACTTGATGGAATGGGGTTTTCGACAGGTGCACCCGGGTTTGGCAATGGACGAAGTGGCTTGATCGGCAGGGAACGCGACCGCGAACGTGAACGCAGTTTGGGCATCGTTGAACACATCCCCCTCTAGATTCTGGACACGCCCCAGCGCGTTGTCCTTGGCTTACGACCCAAAATGTTCTATCAAAACTCAGCCTGTTTTCGGGCTAGACATCGGTTTCATTTTTCACCGACAAAACCAAAAGCCCCCTCCTCCCTGGCAACATATATCCAACCGGACACCCCCTCGTTTGTAGCATTCGGAAAAAAAAAACAATCACTCAGCATTCGCATCTCAGCAAACCAGCAAGCTCTGCCGCTTCTTGTCATGTCATTTGTCGTCCAGCCTAATCCTCACTGTCGCTGTGCCGTTGTTATCGCAATCACAACCCCCGTTTAGTCACTTTTTTTTCGTTTCAGAATTATCTTTGTTCATGAAAGCGCAATTATTCCACCATATTCCACAATTATTATTTTTTTCCCTTTCTTTTCATTCTCCATGAAGGGCGCCGGTGTTTCCGATGAGCCTTTTGAATTTGTTCCTATCGCATCGCTATCTAGTAAAGCATCATGATCCATTCAATGACCTCGCATCTCCATCTCTCAGTAGCTAGTTGTTCTCAATCGTATAGCACATCGTATCCCAGACTGCATTTTTTTGAAAGGAAAAACACGTTTCGACGGGGACAACGTGTATGTGCTGGGTTTCTAAATGCGGGTGATTTCGTGCGAATAGTCTGGAGGAGAGCGACCGTAGATTGCCCTGAGCGTTGGCTGCAGCCCCCCGTCCACTACGTTCATGCCAGACGCTCACTCTTCTTCTCCCACAACCACCACCATCTCTCGCAACCATTGATCCGCATACATTCCCAAATCCTGCTAGGGAGGCCCTCGCCTCCGACCATCCTGCCCCTGCCCTGGAACCCACTCCATCCCCCACCGCCCCCACCACCTCCCCTCGTTCCCCCCACACCAGAACTGCTCCCGCCGAGCCCCTCGCCACCCACAGCCTTATCCCAGCCACCCGCCCCAGATCAGAGCTCGACCAGGCCACCACTCTTCTTGACATAATCCATTCTGGTGAGTCCACCTGGTGCACAACGCACCCCCATCGCAAAGGAGCCTGCCATTATGACTAATTGTTTGCTTTCCCTGCCCGTTTTCTCGCGCTATTGGCCTTCATATACTTGGCAGACCCCGAACACACTAGGGCCCGCAAGCGACAAAGAGTCGACCACTCGAGTCTATCTACCTTTCCTCCTCCCATTCCCGATCGTACTACCACCCCTTCACACCCCTTCCTCATGAGAGTCCCAGAGTCAGATCAAACCCCTAGTCTATCCGTTTCCCCCGGCAGCATTCCCGGCCCATCCTCCCTCACAAGCAGCCTCGACGGTCCATCCCAAACAAACGGCCGTGTGGCCACGACAGCGAATGGGAATGGCGTCGTGTCGCCCGCACTACCCTCCACTAATGGTAGCGGTGGGGTGGCATTGAGTAATGGGAGCGGAGTGCCGAAGCACGGCAAGGCGGCCGCAGTCCCCACAGTCAATTTGCCTGGCACTGCCCTCTACGAGGGCTCGGTCGTGGACAGGGAGGAGTTTATTCGCCTTGTGGTACAGAGCCTACGCGATATTGGATACATGTGTGTCTCGGTGGCTTCCTATGGTGATGACTCGGTTACTTACATAGTTTGTTCGTTAAGCGAATCCGCTGCCACACTCGAAGCCGAATCGGGTTATTCGATGGAGTCACCAGAAGTATCGCAATTTAGACGTTATATCCTGGATGGAATGTGGGGAAAGGCCGAAGCCACTCTGTCGCGCTTGTTCCAAGGAGATGAAGAGGGGCTATGTGTAAGCTACGTCCCCTATGCGCTCTTGGCCTACTGTTCACTTTCTCCCTTCAGGATGCCCGGCTCCTGATTAGCCAGCAAAAGTATCTGGAGCTTCTAGAGGCCAGGAAGACAACAGCTGCACTCCAAGTCCTCCGGAATGAACTCGCACCCATGAATACAGACACCGAGCAGCTACATACGCTATCAAGGTCAGGTCATGCCCCAGTTCTATTCCGGAGAAGAAGCCATTCTGACTTGGCTTATCAGCTTTCTTATGTGCTCGGATCCTGCAGAGTTACGGCAACGGATTGGATGGGACGGTGCATCGGGTATATCAAGACAACATCTACTAAATGACCTTCAGTGTACGTCCTCCTCAGCACGTCTTTCTCTCCAATTTCTTAACCCTTGTTCCTCACAGACTATATTCCATCATCCATCATGATTCCCCAGCGACGCCTTGCCACCCTCCTACATCAAGCACGAGAATATCAGCATTCGCAATGTGTATACCACAATTCACCGCTAGAATTGTCGACATTTTCACTGTACACTGATCATCACTGTAATAAATCGGACTTCCCAAACACTACGACAACTATCTTGCAGGGGCATACAGACGAGGTATGGAATATGCAGTGGAGTCATGACGGGACATATCTGGCCAGTTCTGGAAAAGACAAGACAGCTATCATATGGAAAACTGGGGTATGGCTTTTCTTCTATCGTCTATCAGCTGCTGATTTTGAATCATGTGGATAGACTTCGACAGCAACTGGCTTACCTCTAGTGGAATGGTCAACACACCACATGTTGCGAGAGCATCCATATCCCGTCGGATGTCTCGCATGGTCACAGGACGACTCAATACTGCTGACAAGTTCAGAACATCATATCAAGATGTGGAATGCTCAGGTAAATACTGCCCCCACTGTTTATCCAGTTTTCTGACGGAATGCTCATGATGGCATCACCACAGACGGGCGAATATTCCGGAACACTCACTACTGAACATACCGAAACCGTCACTGCACTGGCTTGGCTTCCCGATGGGTCGGGATTTATATCAGGAGCCTTGGATGGTAAAATCATCCACTGGGTGAGATTCTCTTTTTCTTATTTTCGGTCACTTCCTGTGACCCTTGTTTCTACTGATTGACACCTCCAATATTAGAATGCAGACGGGAAATTGCACGAGTCATGGGGAGTAACGTCAATTCGAGTAACAGACTTGGCCGTAACACCTGACTTCACACGTCTCGTAACGATTGGCATGGACCGCAATCCAACACCCCCTGAGCCATCAAGGCCTGGTCAAGGCGGTGATCAATCCACCACGGTATCTGGTGGGAACAACGCACAGGGAACTGGTTCTCGCAGCAATAATAAGATGATCATTTATGATCTAGAAACAAAACAACCAGAGTTGTGAGTCTTTCACTTAGGGGTTCCAAATTACGAAAAAGCTTGATCGGGTTAACTGGGCTATTGGTCTTTACAGTACCGTCGCTTTGGAAGGGGAACTCACTAGCGTCAAGATCTCTCAGAACTCGCGGTATGCCCTCATCAACCTAGCTCCAGACGTGAGAGAATCCTGTTTATAGTATCACCGCGGTGTCGTTAATCTTCGCTCGGTTACGTTCCGCCATAGGAAATCCGTCTCTGGGATCTAGACTCAAATCGAGTGGCTCGCAAGTATACTGGACAGAAACAAGGGCGTCATGTTATCCGAAGTTGCTTTGGTGGAGCGGACGGCGGATTTGTTGTTAGTGGGAGCGAAGGTCCGTCTTACAGGCGTTTCTATCCCCTACCGAGTCTATTTATATACGTGACCGCACCTAATTTTGGCTGTTTTTTTTTGGTTACTCAATTAACAGATAGCAAGGTCTACGTCTGGCACCGCGACTCTGGGACACTGCTTGAAGAGCTGGCAGGACACGGAGAAGGGAGTGTAAATTCTGTTGCGTGGAATCCGAGGAATGAGCGGATGTTTGCCTCGTGCTCTGATGATACCACAATACGGATATGGGAGGCGCCGATGCATCCAGGTGTCGACAACGGGCGTGGCGGCCTCACCCATGCTGAGACAACGTCGTCAGTGATGTCGAATGGGAAAGGGAAAGGGAAGACAAGACAGAGATGGGACAGCAATAATGGTGATTTTGATGGTCCAGCTGGAGAGTCTTCATCTATCTCTACCGACCCGGCTGCGCGGACATGAGTCAATTGGCTTTGTGGGAAGGAGGCGGCGACGCACTCGAACGTTGCTCCTCCCTACCCTAGATTAGCGTCATCACTGCAGCCGCTGATTCACACACGATCTCACCCCACCACCGTTTCTCGGCTTAGGGCACGTGGACGACGTGCTTGTAATCCCATCCTCACTTACACCCTGCATTGGAACCTCTACACAACGCAACTCATTCGCATGTCTCGCATAATATTTAGCGCTCTTGTACAATTTACTCCTGTTCCATATATACACAAGTTCCAATTCAAACGTTTAATTGGCAACAGTGTATAATCGGTGACCAATATTTTCTACCCTCACGTCTTCTTCTCCTTTCCTTTTTCGCATAGCTTGTCAGTTGCACTACAATCAATGCCCCATGTCCCGTTCGTGCACCAGAATTTGATACTGACGACGGTGTCTTGGTTTCCGGCTTTCGGACAGGGAACGAAATCAAGTCCCTGATTATCCCCTTTTTCTCTAATACAGCCATCGAGTGGCAGTCTGACATTGAGCCAAGGCCTCCAAGCACCAAAAATTGCATGAGTAAGCTGAAGGCACTGCAAACAAACATTCTTCCCCTGAGATCACAATCAGCCACAGCAAAGTACTGTGCGCGTGCTTAAAACAATACACCCGTGTGATTTCCCGAATATAGGCCACAAGGCTCTCGAGGTGTCAAGTGTATGTTACTAAAGGGGAAGGGGGGGGGGGGGGGGCGGGGGGGAGGGAAGGGAACAGCGAGGGCGGGGCAATCCAGTGTCCGATTCCGAATTGGCCGATGGGTGGCACAAACTGGCCCGAGTTTTGAAATCATATCATTATCGGCGCCATCAATTGTCACAATGACTACTTGGGGTCCCTTGGTTACTTTATGCCGATACTCGCTTGAGACGGAGAGGTGCAAGTCCCTGACCGGTAGTAACTGACTGCGAGGGGTTTTCTAATACAATATATATTGCTTAGATAAATACTTCGGAGTGAATTGAAAGGGGTATCTGAGCGGCGGGGGACATAGATCTGTCGGTATGTACGCTTTAATAATGATGTGGGAGAGGTTTGAGGGGGTCCAGGGGGAGGGGTGTCACACACGGAGAGAAGGAGAAAGCTTAATCGAAAACTACTGCCTTGAGGGGGGGGGGGATCCTTTGTTATATCTTTGCAGAACTTTGTACCATTGAACGGGAAATCAAATTAATAAAGAACAAGGGAAAGGGGGGTGGTCACGGTGTTGGGAAAAGAAGCACTGAGGGGTGTTCATTGAATTACGGACGAAATTTTACCAGAGTGGTGCCGGAAGATGAGAATTCAAGCCATATGCAAAGTTGGGAATACTAGTACAGGCGGTAGCCAATAGGGACAGAGTTGAATAGACGTGGAGACCCCAGAACCAGCGAAGTGGTCTGTAACATGGAAAAGATACAGGGATGGGTGGCATATCACATAAAGGAGAACATGAGAAAATCCGAGAATACAGGTGCGGAAATAAGACAGTGAGTGAGAAGGCTCGAAGGGCAGCAGAATTGGAGAAGCTGGCAGCGATAGTCTACATATGATGAGCGCTGATATTCTAAAATGATGAATGATGAATGGAGGAAGCGGGAAAACTGTTGAGATGTTAAAGGCAAGACATGTATGTAGATGATAGGGTTGGTGTTACACCGGACGTTGGGAGTGCGCACGGCGTTTCGGGACGAAGAGAGAGGCCATGGGATCTTTCTTGACTGGTGTCACCAGTTTGAGTGGGCGTACATCACCTGATGTGCTAGAAGGGGAAGTCGCTGGCGAGACCTTCAAAGATGGACTTCCCGACTGCACCGGAACGGTCGGGGGTGTATGGGTATCTGAGCTGAAACGAGGACGAGAGTTTGAGGGAGAGCAGACGCTTGGGGACGGCCGGGTCAACGAAGAGGGGGATGATATTGTAGGCGTGACCTTCGTTGTCAAACTAGTGCTTGGACCGATAATTGGGCGTCTGTGAGCCACGGTGTTTACAGAGACCCGGCTTGGCACATTTGATTTGAGTGCTGGCATAATGGAACATGAGGGTTTGGGAAGGACGCAATAGGATTTGCCCTTATTCATTGGAGGGAGGATCCGAGAGGTGGTCATGGCCTTTTGAATTTTTGAGGCCTCTGAAAAAGTCTTCTGTAGCAGTGTCTTGGGTTGTGCGGGTGCCCCCCCTGAATCGGAATTAACATCTCGGCTTTGCATTTGCAAAAGTGCAGTCGCTTACATGTCCGTTGGCGCTTGGATGGCGGTAGTCTGTCGGTTAATTTGACTTCTCGCTCCTTTTTGCGCTCCTCAGCCTCCAGGCGCTGGCTTCTCAGCTTCGAACCGACTTGTTCGAGACGTCGCTCTTCCTCTTGCTTGAGGATCTGTTAGATATGGGGTCAAAAACTGGGGCAGGCGAAGGCGAAGGAAGAGAATCCACCATGTACCGTGCTTTCCAAGATATTGGTTCTAATGTATCGTCATCCAGATACTTCTCTACTGCCGTAGGGTATTTTCGAATGCACGATTGCATCCAAATTTCTTTATGGAAATCGGCTTCAATATATCAGAGGATAGTGGTTGGGCTCATACCTAGGGTATCATCCTGCAAGTGCTGTGAGAGGTGTGAGTAATACCTAGTTCCACGAAATGCATGCACACATACCGGGGAGGCTTCTTCAAATCTTGATAGTTGGTCCACTGAACACCGTTCTAGAATAGGCTTTACCAGGGGATAACTCAGATCACCCAGGGTAGCAATGGCTAAGGGGAATTTTAGGCGGACAACGGTGACCTGGGCGCATTGATACGCACAATCTACACTTGCTGCTGCCGCTACAAGAATGTTATACGCTGGTCAGACGTGCCTGGTGAAGGGAGGTAGAGATCCTGCGCACCCCGTTGGCATAGCTGCACAAGTGTTGGCACCCGACGGTTCGTCTGGGGCTCGGTGTCGGTCATGGATGTTGAGGGGGTGTGTGGTTGGGTGTGAAGGGGATGTAGTTGGGTGCGAAGGGGATGTGTATAGAGTGCAAAGTAGGATGCGGTTGGTGCTGTGGATGTGATTCTGAATCTGCAAACATTCGTGATAATTCACTTCCACGTCCTCCGCTCGAGTTGCCTTTTTTGGGTAATTTCCTTCCCCGTCCAAATTCACCACCAGCTCTCTCTCTTACAGCTAATATACACTTCACTTTTACTCAGGGTTTCCGGTCCAAGATACTACGACAGAACAGCAGCACCCCAGCTGAGCGGAAATACCGCCACAGTCATGTTTCACGTCTATCAGGGTAGTCCAGAAGGGCTCAGTGCCTTCCCTCGCTAAATGCCAGGTGGTGGGTGTCCCCGCAACGTTAAGCGTGGCAGACATACAGCTTACTTTGGAAGCAGTCTTCAATGATTTGTCAAAGTGTTCCGTGTCATAATAAGTCCTGTCTGGAACTTGCATGCGCCGCACTTTTGATCCACTTCCTCGTCGAAGAGTCATTCAGTGGGAACGTGATGGTCATGCTTGCTCAGGGGCACCTTGCGCCTGGCTGAGCTAGAACACAACCCGTGTTCAGCTGCCATTTGGTCAAACCGATGAGCAAGTTTCCAGCGGCAGGGGGTGTCTGAGGGCATGTCACGAAGCGGGAAAAAGGAATGTATTTACTTCATCCATTTCTCGAAAATCGTGAACAGATTGAAGGACACGTCGAGTGAAGAAGGCATCTAGTGGCTTCAACATTAGGCTAGTCCGATCGCTATGGGAATACAAGGTCGAAAACTGGGAACTTATAAGCTGTCGGTATCCCCGACTGGTGAGTAGCTGGTTTACAACTATTGTACTTCCAGCCCAATTTGAGAGACTTCCCTACCAAAGATCATATCTTCTTGACCATTATGCAGCACAGCCGAGGAAGATCATCCTACGCAAGTGGCGCGTCGCGGAAAAATAACAGCAATTTGGAACTTGGTAGGATTCCGTTATCACCATCAAATCCGCGGTTCCAGGCTTTAAGCTGCTCCCTCTCCAAGCCCATAACAGCAGGGGGGTCAGTGCTAGCAAACGGAGTTGGCAGTGACCTGCAAGGGTGGCGTTCCACCGGCCGGCGTTCCGTTTGGCGGTGGTAGCAGTTACTTACGACGCTCATCTCGATCATGGCCATGCTTCTGCAGCCGTTAACGAGCCAAAGTTTCGGTAGAGGGTGCTGATTTAGTAGGGTCCAATGCTCCATTCCTTGAACCTGGCTCATAGGAGCACTTGGCTCGAGGCAACTTCACTGTTAGGGACGAGAAAAGCAATGGCATAACGGCTCTCAACACCTGTGGCGAAGGTGTGAAGTCCAAGGCCCCAAATAATCCCGTCCATTATTTAAACGATTGAAAGTCGTCGGCCGTGCGAGGTAGGATTTAGCAGCGCTCCTAGGAGAAATGGCGAATTCGGCGGTGAAAAAAAGAGAGAGGGGGCATCGGGCTTGGAGATCGGAATACCGTACATATTGATGCTAGAGTTACACGTAAACAAAGAAGCGCAACGAAACTGGGGAGTGCCTAATCCTCTTCATCGGAAAGGTCTTGCTGTTGTTGTTCCTGAGCTTTCATTGCGCCAACAATATCGTCAGACTGCCCTTTTTGAGCTGCCAAACGTTGTCCTGCGGCATACGTCAGAAAATAGTTGAGCTAAAGAGCTCCATGGGCCGTACGGATGAGAGTGTGAATTGCTTCTTGCGTTCTTCGCTCGAGCTTTGCTAATTTTTTCTCCATTTCGCGCTTCAAGTCCCAGTTTGGCCGTTTAGGGGCAATATTAAAGACATCCTAAATGTATTATTGGCTAAGACGACCGTTTCAAGATTGAGCGGACATACCAACTCCTGAGCCTGTCGTACTTGGTCTTCCTGTATGATCTGTTCCGCCAAGCCAGCAACGTCTTTCTCTACCGTGTCCTCCATTTCAACATCATCGTCTCTTGTGTGCTTTTTAAAAGCTCTTGACTCTGGGTCAAAGTTTCGTGTCTTAAATATTGTTTCTGAAGCACTGGAGGTTCATGAGTTGGGCTGGAGTGCATACACGCTACACTTACTCACTCGTCAGCTGCTTCCCCTGCCTTTTTCTTTCTAAGCGCAAGTAACCGTGCTTTACGCGCCTCGGATGCCTCGACCAACGACATGAGATGAGAATGGAAAATCTGCAACTTTGGAATTATTTCTGGCTTGCTGACTAAGCTACAATATTTCGCGACGCGTCTGCCGGCGTGCAACTTTCTCGGAATATTCATTTATTTGTCGGCGCGTCTTCCGCCAGAACTAGGGGAGAGGGACCAGACGACTACCAATGTTATGCTCGCGGCGTCGAGCATCCTTCCAGCTCCTGAAAGCGCCTCTGTATCTTGCCACAACACAGAGATACCTTCATTCCACTTCACCGAGGCATGCTGCACAGAAACCTTTGGCGATGGAGAACTATCCGTGTGACGCGATACGGTGAGCAACCCGCCTCACAACATGCTGAGCACACTCATGGACATCTTGCAGGAATTTCTCTATCATTGCACACATAGGTGCTTATGTTGTTTATATTGCTCCCCACCCTACTCAATGATATAGAATACAGACCATGGGAAGTCAACACTGGCAGACCGGTATGTTCTATCGCTTGCTGCAGTACTCTAACGCTGATATTCGTCAAGTCTCCTTGAGGTTTTTGGCTTTCACTCTGATCCCTTGGGCATTCACTCAAAGCAGTGGTAGTTGACTGGCACCATCGAGAGGAAGCAAACCGGAAGGAACCAGCAAGTTTTGGATAAACTGAAGGTTGAGCGCGAACGAGGCATTACTGGTAAGCTGTCGCTGTCATATCGTTGAATGTGACAATGACTAGCAACAAGTCAAGGCCCAGACCGCTAGGCAATGCTTCTCGTTATATCGTCCGTCTTGCTATTCTAATGACCTCTCAATAGCATGCTTCACTCGTGTGGCAGTCGACAGTATCTTCTAAATCTGATTGATACTCCTGTATGTCAATTATAGCATGCGAAGAGATTGGATTTACCCAGATTTCAGGGCCATGTGGACTTTTCTTGGGAAGTTTCACGTTCGTTAGCTGCTTGCCAGGGTGCACTGTTACTGGTACGTCAGACCCAGGCTCGAGTTGGTAGATTTTGTGTTGTGACTACGATCCTCCAGGTAGACGCTAGTCAAGGTGTCCAAGCGCAATCACTATCTGTCTTTCATAGTGCGAAGGAAAGGGGACTTGAAATTGTACCTATTCTAAATAAGGTCGACTCATGTCAGCTTATCCTCTCCCGCACTCGCTCACTATGCATTCCAGATAGACCTTCCAGCTGCGCAGCCCGAACGAATAGCCGCACAAATAGAGTCAATATTCGGCATTGATCCTTCGGAAATTATTAAAATATCTGCTAAGACTGGTTTGGGAGTCGAAGCAGTCCTTGAGGCGATCATCAATCGGATACCACCACCAGAAGGTTCGAAAACGGAGCCGCTAAAAGCGTTTTTGTTCGACTCATTGTAGGTAATAATTCACTTCTGACTACCCAAACTCAGATAACACCGTCAGATACGATAAGTACCGGGGAGTAATATCTCTAATTAACTTGCAGCATGGCGTTCTAAAGAAAGGTACAAGATTCGTGCCCAGGAACCATGCGAGACACGTTAATATTTGCTTCAGGAGATAAGATAGCTTCATGTCACACACGGAAGAAGTACGAGATCACGGAGATAGGCATAATGCATCCAGAAGAGACACCAGTCCAGGCCCTATATCCTGGACAGGTAGGGTACATCGCCTGCAACATGAAACAATCAGCAGAAGGTAGCGTTCCGGTTACACGTAATCCCGCAGCATGCTGAATAGCCAAACCTGTCAGCTCATATTGGGGATACCCTTCATCGAGTCGGTGTCTCAGTGGAACCGATGCCTGGATTCAAGGCTACGAAAGCCATGGTGCATGCTCTACCTTTGCGATCTTGAACTATGCTAACGCATTAGGATCTAGGTTTACGCTGGAGTTTTCCCGATCGACAACAATGATTTCCCCAAGTTAGAGGAGTCGATCAACCGTGTATGTCTGCACACACTTTACTGAAGAAGTTTATCTTTATTGAATATCTCCAGCTGACGCTCACGGACCGGAGCGTTACTGTCCAGAGAGAATCGTCTTCTGCACTTGGGCAAGGTTGCCGACTAGGATTTCTTGGTACACTGCACATGGACGTCTTTCGACAACGGCTAGAAGACGAATATGATGCCAACATTATCATCACCGCTCCGACCGTACCCTACAAAGGTTGAGTGATGTTCTTTGGGTCTGAACCACTTCGGAACTAATATTATGCCCCCAGTCATCTACTGGCGTGACAATAAAGATGTCTTCGTCAGTAATCCAACAGGTTTTCCGGATGTCTTGGATTCCACGCTACGAGTCAAGGAGGTCCAGGAACCTATCGTAAAAGCATCAATCATTGTTCCTGAAGGTATATCATAATTCCCTGGCATTGGGCGAAGCCATGTTCATGTTTCGTCCTCAGACTACTTTGGCGACATGTTGGACCTTTGCTATTCAAAGCGAGGCGAAGACGTGGATCATAAATACCTCGACTCCGGAACTGCCACCTCCCCGCGTGTTATGCTGACATGCACCCTGCCTCTCAGCGAGATCGTTTCAGACTTTTTTGACCAACTGAAAAGTCGAAGCTCGGGCTTTGCCAGTTTCGAGTATGTTCACGTTTTTTCTCAGCTCCGTAACACCGCCTCACAGAAGTATTGCCCTCAGCTATGAGGATGCAGGTTATAAAAAGAGCGATCTCGCTAAAATGACTTTCCTCCTCAACGGAAAGCCTGTTGACGCTCTGGCTCTCATCGTTCACAAGTCCGCCCAAGACGCTGTCGGAAGACAATGGGTCAAAAAACTCCGTGAGAGATCAGTCGATCTTCAACGACTACTGCTAATATTGCCTTCCAGACAAAGTCATCCCCCGTCAATTATTCGAGGTTCCCATCCAAGCAGCTGTAGGGAAGAAGGTCATAGCCCGCGAAACACTCAAAGCCCTTCGTGCCGATGTTACTGCTGGTCTTTATGGGGGTCCGCGAACTAATTTCGCGCTTGTGTTGTGATACTCGGTTTGCTAATCGAATGATGTAGGTCACTACGAACGCAAGCTTAAGCACCTCGAAAACCAGAAAGAAGGAAAACGCCTTATGAAGAAACTGGGCAAGGTGGAGCTACCACAAGAAGCGTTCTTCGATATACTTAGAAAGTAATTTGTATGTGTTTTCGAATCTTGTGGATTGCAGCGCATATGAACTAATAGCACTCCAAGATTACATATAGTAAATTGATTAATCTACAGCTCGATATCTTCATCATCGTACGCTTCTTTCAACAAGCTGAAAAATCGACAAATCAGTCTTTGTAGATCATAAGATTATACCTGTCACGGGCTTACCGGTATATTGATGAAGGCGGATGGTCTCCACTATAAGGAAGAACGGTCGTAAGGATGAAATGGCAGATAATACCGAAGCAGGACTTACTCGTTCGTGATATACGCATCAATTAGTTCTGGACGCACATAATCGTAATAAGGGTTCACGACATCCACCTTATCTACCAAATCCCCCTCCTGAAAACCCAATACATCGTTTGGGTTGCCAAAATCCAGAGCCCCATAATCATGATACAAATTCCAAAGGGGCGTCAGCTTGAATTGACCTGCACAGACCACAACTGGGGTACTGTGCGCTCTCGCCGCAGTAGCAGCAACCTGGGAGCCTGTGATGGCAAACATCCCGCCGTTGGCGAAGATCGCATGTGCACTGAGGACCACTTTATTGACGCGTGACATAAGCGCAAAGATCGACGAGTCTGAAACGAGGAACGTGGAAATTCCTGCTGATGAAAGAGATTCTGCCATCTTGCGGCCCTCGTATCTAGATAGACCACATAAGACACCAGAACACATAGCGGGACGGGCACCCTGGGCGTACGATGGAGCGGTTTCAGCAACGATGATGGTGTAGTTCTGATGATGTGCGGCAGTTTTGAGGAATGCCTCTACTGTTTTCGACATACCAAGAGTTAGGATAATTTCGCTAGCGATCGAGGGCTATCACCATTTGCCGGTATGATAAAAGAGAGGGCATACTCTGAATGGATGTGATCCTTCGCACTTTTTGATACATTATCATACACAGTCTCGAGCTCGTCTAGAACGTCTTGAAGCGCTTCCATTAACACCGGTTTCAGGCCCTTGGCGAACGAATCCGGGTCATCCGGATCGTTTTCCTTCAACGATCCCCGGTTCTCGGACTTGGGTGCCCCAGTGATTTGTTTTCTAGGTTGACCTTGGAGTACGAATTTTGCGATTGAAAATTGAGTTGTAGGTGCAGCTGCGGCGGAGCCGCGAGTCGCAGTTTGATACTCTTCTCTGATATGATGCAGGGCCTTGCGCACGGTGTTACCAACAGAGTGTTCTATTGAGCCCCCGATTCATGAGAGCTACGAGCACACTACTCTGGCAGGAAACGTGCCTTTGGGCTGTGCTTCAACCAATCTACGCCCAACACCCTTGATAATCCCGACGAGCTGCTCGAAATTGGAGAACCGCGCTCTTGATATGACCTGGCGGAGAACTAGGAGTGTTTCTAGTGCCGTTGTCCGGGATCCTACAATCTGTCTTCATGAAGAAATGCGCGCGCCCGGACAAAGCCATCAATGTCACCAGATTTGTGCCATGTTTCCAAACTGGACTGACCGACGCCTTAGTTTTGAGGCCAGGACCTCAACCGCTCGATGATAAGGTGCGTTGCGGTCCGGGGACATGAAAGTGTACTGGGTGATCTGTTATTTCCTTGATCGAGATGTGGTAGGAGTCACACAAGTCTTTCAAACCTTAATTAAGCACTCGACACAGCCACCCCACCTTAATGACGGTCCGACGATCAGTGGCGGCGGATAGAGAGTAACAGAAAAACAACAATAGACCCCACGGTTAAGACGGTGGTCATGACTGAAAGGTCTCACGAGAATTTTCGTATTCCCTCGAGAAGGACAGTGGGCGCATTAACAGCCATACAATCACTCCCAAGTTCTGGAAGCCCTTGGAGGCCAATTTTGTGCCGGCGGCCCTGGATTGAGGCTCTAAAAGTCTTTATTATGGAAGCCGTAGGAGATTCTGCCCTTTGGAAACGCTTTCTCTCGTAAAATATATCATAAGCATTCACAGTGCAATTGTGTCGGGTACCATTACGCAAATTGAATGTCTAAAACTAAATGTTAGCGGATGAGCGCGAGGCAACATGCCAGTCGAGAGTGTTAGCCCATTTCGGAAGAAGTTCCGATATCTGTTCTACGTCCTTGTCACCACGACCAGATAAGCACTGGACGGAATATATCTCAGCCGGTTTCATTTTCGGCTCCAGGGGAGAAAAACTTACCACGACGATATCTTGATCTTTTGGAAGCCCCTGAGCAAGACGAACAGCCTCCCAGACCGCATGAGAGGACTCGAGAGCTGGATAATCCATGAGCTTCGGCAAGTACATGTGCAAGTTCGAGAAACACACCAGGTATAATGCCTTCCTTTTGGGTCAGCGTCCTGAAGCCACGAAGAGCCTGCTCGTCAGTGGCAACGACGTATTCGCCTCGGCCGGAGTCCTTCAACCAAGCGTGCTCAGGTCCAACACCTGGATAATCAAGACCAGCACTGATAGAATGTGTTTCGATGATCTGTCCATCCTTGTCCTGCAGAACATATGTCCTGACCCCGTGCAGGACACCAGGCTGACCCTGCGATAGAGTCGCGCTGTGCCTAATGCCATCGATGCCTAGAAAAATAGAATCAGTCAGGGCTGAGTCGTCACTCCTGCATAAATGAATGGACCTTCTCCCCCAGCTTCTACACCGACAAGACGGACACTTTTATCCGGAATGAAATCATAGAAGGCGCCAATAGCATTGCTCCCACCACCGACACAGGCAACAACAACGTCAGGGAGTTTACCCCGAACTTCTTTGAATTGTTGTTTGATCTCTTGGCTGATTACTTTCTGGAAGTCACGGACAATGGTGGGGAAAGGGTGTGGTCCAATGGCGGAGCCAACAAGGTAGTGCGTCGTTGAAAGGTTAGTCACCCAGTCGCGCAAAGCCTCATTAACTGCATCCTTGAGCGTACGAGAGCCGGAGTGGACGGGGACAACCTGCCGAGGGGATTAGCGGGGTGCCCAATCATAACAGGAGAGAGGACTATACCTTTGCGCCAAGCATTTCAATGCGAAAGACGTTGAGGGCTTGCCTGCGGACATCTTCTGCACCCATATAAACGACGCATTCCAAGCCAAATTTGGCGCAAACAGTGGCAGTGGCTACGCCATGTTGACCCGCACCGGTCTCAGCAATAATGCGCGTCTTACCCAGCCGACGGGCGAGAAGAATCTTGACAAAACATCAGCTTCGGTCAACCCCAGGCAGCAAGATGTGAAGGTATACTTGGCCAACCGCATTGTTGATCTTATGTGATCCTGTGTGGTTGCTAGAATTCATATGTCAACAGAAGCCGAAACAGTGAATGAGCCGCCTTTACAGATCTTCCCGCTTGAGCCAGATGTTAGCCCCTCCAGCTTCCTTGGTCAAATTTTCGGCGAAGTACAAAGTGGAGGGTCGGTTTATATAGCCAAAATGGCTACGGAACTCCTTCCAAAATTCGGGATCGGCCATAGCGCACTTGTGTGCCTCTTCCAACTCGGCCAGACAGTCCACCAAGGCTTCGGGGACGTACTGTCCGCCGAATTGGCCGAACCTTGATGGCATAGCCTCGAGATTTTCTGCCTTTGGCTTGGGTTCCTCCGAGGCAGGGCTCGCCGCGTGTGCGCTGGTCGTGGGAGGTGGCCTAATACGCTCTGGCTGGCCTTTGCCACCGACATCGCGACAGTAAGCTTCAACGTTGGTCGAAATTTCTCCAGCTGCAGACCCATGGATGACACTGACAAGGCGGCTGCCAACGACAACACCGTCTGCCCCGGCATCAGCCACGTAGTTGAAGTGGTCCCGTGTAGCAACACCAAAGCCAACGGCCAGCGGAACAGAAGTGTACTCTCGGATGCGGGAAATGATATCCGAGAGCTCGTTGTTAAGTTTGCAGCCATCGGAGGAACCTGTAGTTCCCATCTGCGCAACGTTAAGCTATCGGAAACAATACCAGGCGCCAACAGGTATACCTTGGACACGACATAAATGAATGTGTCAGCGATAGAAACCAAAAATTTAATGCGATTAAGTGTCGTGGATGGCGCAATGAGAGGTACATAAGAGAGCCTAGTCGATGATCAGCAACTCGCGTGAGGGCTGTTAATGAGGGAGGACAACATACTGAGCCTTGGCACATTTCTCGCGAAAAGCAATGGCTTCTTCAGGAGGAAGATCAACCATGATAAAGCCATTTGCGCCTGCCTCTGCCGCGTCTTGGATCGCCCTGTCCTCTCCGTATGCTAGCAGAGGGTTGTAATAGCCTTGGCGCAGATGCGATGAGCCTGTTTGATGCCGTAGTAAAGATAGAACCTACCCATGAGAAGGACCGGCGCAGTCAAGCCTCTATTGCGGGCATCTCTTAGCTGTCCAAGTACAGTCGCATAATCGATACCATTCCTGAGGGCGATCTGAGGTATGGTGAGGGGGGGGGGGTACATTGAACATGGATGCAAACGCACCGTATTTGTTGCCTGGATTGCGGGTCCATCTGCAATTGGATCGGAAAAGGGTACACCAAGTTCAATGATGTCTGCTCCTCCCGCCTGCATTGCAAGCAGAATGGACGCTGTATCATCCTTTGTTGGGTAGCCAGCGGTGACAAATGTAAGAAGAGCTGGGGTGGTCTGGGATGAAGTGACGGGTGTGAGGTGGGCGTCGACGGCGGCTGTGAAGTGAGGCGCACCTTGGCGTTTTTTCCCTGGAAGACGGTCTTCAGGGCGTCCATGGCTGAAGGGGAAAAAATGGATTAGATGAGTGCGGGAAGGCTTTTTGAAGGACTTGTGCTTATCTCGATCCCGGCATGGCCACTCCCACGTGCCGAGAACGGATTGATGATCGATTGATGGGGATGATGACGCCACCTTTGGAATTGATCCCCGTTGTCTCCGCGAAGAGTCTCCGAAGTTCACAACCCTCGCTCGTAAATGGACACTACTCAGCTGGCCAATGAATCCAGAGTTCTCATCATATACACAGGTGTGCCTAAACAGTTTCGGCATCGACATGTATTCACACGTCCCGCAGGTGGCACTATTGGAATGCTCGTCGGACTCCAGGGTTATGTTCCGGAGCCATATTTTCTAACAGAGACCCTCAGAAGTCAAAACCGTTTCCATGACCCCCTGCAGGATTCGCTCTTTTCCAACGCCGGAACAGTGCAGGGCTTCAGGGAATGGAGCAGCAGTGGCAGATCGAGCCCTCAGTTGACACAGCCCAACACACAGTCAGACGTGCATCCAACCCTACTCGTGCGATCAACTCGTCCAATTGGCGAACCAGCCCTTAATATACCTAATGAACGGGTGACAAAACATCGACCGCGGTGCATCCAGGTCACCGAGAATGTATACGAGGCCCACTTGCCTAGCCTCGTTACCCCTCGCAGCAATGTTCCTGGGGGTTCGGGGAAGCAAGTCAATTCGCTATGCTATTCTTGAAGTAAGCTTCCGCCTTGCTTGAGCTGATTATCCCACCTTACATGTAGCAGTGGAATCCCTTGTTAGATAGTAGCAACATGGATATTCAAGGTGAGTAACTGCTCCTTTACATTACTATCAGCCCCATCTCACCAACTGATTGGTCAGATTGGATCCGCCTCGCTACAGAGATCGAGCTCAATTATCAGTTTGATGCTTTTGTTGTCTTACATGGAACCGATACAATGTCATACACCTCAAGCGCTCTAAGTTTTTTGCTCGAAGATCTCGGGAAAACGGTGGTAAGATCAAGCGTTTGATTGCCGAGATCCCAGCACCCACAAAGATATTGCACAGATCATTACTGGAGCTCAAATACCTCTATCCCAGCTTCGTAATGACGCTGTGGACAACTTGATGGGCGCCCTTACCATTGCTGGTCATTACATTATCCCGGGTTCGCATCTTTCAGCCAAAGCTGTATGTGTTCTCACCTAGTCTTGGCAGAATGCTGTGTGTATTTCAATCATACCCTCTATCGGGGGAACAGAGTCACAAAGATGTCATCTTATGATCTTGCTGCCTTCGAAAGTCCCAATTTCCGTCCCCTAGTCAAAGGTTATTCAATCTGTAATCCTGATTTCTCAAAAAAGATTGATGAATCTCCTAGTTGGCATCGATATTGTGGTTAATTGGGATGATGTGATTCGCCAAACAAGCCTCCGGAAGTTTAGAGCGCACAAGGGTATGATGTCTTCCACCTTTGGCTGTGCTTCAAACTGATATCTTCATAGAAATGAGCCCACATGTCGGTAAGCCCAGCACCGCCCGGCCCTACCATTCGCCTCTTCTTACTCTATTCTGTAGCGACGCTTCGGCTATTTCCTGGTATTCCAGGAGCAACTATTGAATCATTTTGTAAACCTCCCATCAGAGGTGTAGTCCTAGAGACGTTTGGTGCGGGCAATGCACCTCAGCGCACCGATCTCATTGAAGCCCTGAAAGAGGCCTGTGATCGAGGCGTTGTTGTTGTGGCCATCTCTCAATGCACCAAAGGTTCTGTTTCCGACGCATATGAGACCGCAAGGACATTGCTTCAGGTAGGCGTCGTACCTGGCAGTGATATGACACCAGAGGTATGTCCCAATTAGTCTTTTCACTTTACCACTAATATACATCCCTTTGATGCCCCAGTGCGCGTTGACCAAGCTCGGGTATCTCCTCTCCAAACCTGATTTAAGCCTCAAACAAGTTCGCGACTTGATCGGTATCCCGCTCCGGGGCGAACTCACCCGTCCCTCCGCAACAGCCCCAAGTCACTCGACGACAATTGAGGATAACCTCGACACCATCCAACACGTTCTCTCCCAATTCGTCCGACTCTCCCGTCCTGCATCCCTCGTACCCGAAATTACGGTTACCTCAGGATGCTCTCGATTCTGCCGTCAAGGCTCAAGACACAGCAGCGCCATGGACATGGACAGCCGCCGAGGCATCCACAGCCGAGTTTGTGCTCCTGCCTTTCCTCGTTCACTTGGCAGCTGCCAGGAATGATACCGAAAGTCTTAACTATTGTGTTGAGTACGAGAAAACACAAATGGATCATGGGCGGCTCGGTGAGCCAGCAAGGCACGGGGGTATTGCTGGTGGAATAGTTAATTGTCTGGACCCTGGATCGGGCAGGTCGCCGCTACATGTCGCGGCAATAAATGGGCGCACAGAGGCGGTTGCTCTTCTATTAAAGTCAGGTGCCCTTGTGCATTTGAGGGATACGCTAGGACATACAGCGCTGTATTATGTGAGTGGCCTGTTCATGGGGTTTCACTTGTGGTTTAGTGCTTCCCTAGGCTGCTCGGCAATCTCACCTGGATACGGTTGATGTCCTTGTTCAAGCTGGAGCCACACTTGGTAGTTTCGATGCCAATTTTGTCGAATTGGCTGTCAAGAATGCTCTACGGACTGGCGATAGCGGAGGTTTGAGGATTTGGGCTCGAACAGGAATCGAGATACCCGGATTATCCAATGATTAATAGGTAGCAGGACAAACGAATGAGTAGACATGGACGTGGGACAGTTGATACATGAAGGATAGTAATACAAACCGCATAATGGTAGCGGGAGAATTAATGTCAAGAGATAGTTAATTGAAATGTGTGCTGGAGTACGCAGGACGTGATGTAAACATGAAGCAAGGAAAGAGAACTAACACACCGAGATGCTAAGTCGAAGGGATCATCCCTCGACTATCTCCTCATCACCGTCATCATCATCTTCACCATCCTTTACAATATCTTCAATAGAGGTATACAACGTCCGCAAAAAAAGTGCTAGCTGGTTTCTTTGGAACTGAAACGCAGCATTCAAAAAGCCCAATTTTTCAACAAAGTCAGGAGGTTCTTGTTCTAGGTGCATCGGGAGATACTGGATCCAATCCGTATGTTCCCCATCAGCTTCCTCGTCGTACGAACGTAGTGAGAAACTGATGCCTATGTCACATTCATTAATATGCTCCGGTACTCGACAGGTAGTACTCACTGTATGTAGTGGCCTTGACAGAATCCGATTCGTTGGTGTGTGTGTAGCAACATGTGAATAGCCATTCATCCTTCTTTAGCTGTCCGGGCGAGGTTCGAATGTTCAAAACAATTATATTCGTTAGATCTTCGTATAGTTTGACAGCTTCTCTATGTTTCGGGTCCTCGGCAATGAGCCCAGAGCGGGGCGTAGGTTGTGGGTGTCGTGACGCTTGCTTTGCTAACGAAGCTGCCCGGTCAATCTCAGCTTTCAACTCGAACCGAAGTTCCTTCTCTGCAGAGGTTTCAGGAGCTAAGCCTTTCACGAAAGATGTGTATCAGCTGACCTGTTTGCTTCAGTTCTTCGATTTCCTTCTCTTTCGATGCCAATCGCTTCGTCACATCCTCTAGGTTGTCCTTCAGCTTCCCAATCTCTCGGTCAAGGGCCTGCCTCTCCTCATCTGCAGCTTCACGAGTGATGAGGTGTAGTATCGAGGACTTTCCAGCACTTGCTAATGGTTGTTTTTTCGCTATCTGAGTGGTTAACGCCTGATTTACTTCCTCTAGTGCTGTGACCCGGTGATAAGTCAGGTTCAAAGTAAGTGAAAGTAAGCAGAACATATACCGCGTATTTTTGCCTCGTACTGAGCCGCTGACTTTTGCATCAGAGCCTCTGCCTCCGTTTCTCGTACTCTGAATAGCTCTTCCATCTGGCCGGACAGTGTTTCGTTCTCCTTCTCCAACTGGTGGTCGATGTGAGGTAAAAATAGGGGTCAGGCCTGGTTATTACTCACTCTATTCACCTTCTCCCTTAGCCTTGCCAGCTCCGCATCCTTCTTACTATCCTGTTTCGCGCTTCCACCACCGTTTATCGCTGGGTCGTTTTTCCCTATCCGATCAATTAAAGCACCCACTCCGGTCGGCCCTTGCAAAACTTCCTCCAGGTCTATTGCACCCTCGTCTCTCTTTGCCTTATCCTTCGCCGCACCAAGCGTTCTTCCCCTTCCCAGATACCGCCCTTGCATTACCCAGCCCACTCTTTCCATTCCTCGCCACCTTGGTCTGCACTGGTGGTGCTTCAGCATGAATAGCCTCCGCTCGATTCTCCTCCTCGTCGCTTCCATACACGACTATCGGATTCTTTGTTGATCTCTGCTGCTGTTTCCCTTTCGTTTGACCTCTTGCATTCACCCGACTCCTGTGCCTCCCATTTCCGACCCTTGTCTCTGCCTCGATCCCTTCTACTTGCCTCTCATCCCCATCACTACTCGCAACCACCCTCGCCTCTTCTTCTTCTTGATCCTCACCCATCCCTCCATCTTCCCCATCTGCCCTGTCCTCACCGGCGCCTTCCTCCACTCCACCATCCAGCACCTCCACCACCACCTCTTCTTCTGCCCCTTTCTTCCGCTTTGCAGGTCTCCCACCCGGTCCTCCTGTCCTTTTAGTTGGCCTAGGGTGACGATCACCCGTTCTCGTCGGATTTACGTTTACATTAGCTTTCTCGGACAACTTGGATGTTGATTGCCCTCCTCTGGACCTGGGTTTTGGCCGCAAGGATGGATGTGCAGGCGTTGTTGGTCCAAAGCCACCTGGATTATCAGGCTTTTTGTGGTCGGAAAGCAAGTACTGTGAAGCTCACCTAGCTCTACGGAATCGTCGGACATGTAAAGGTAAATAAACCGTGAACAAAAATGCGCGCGTGACACCTTCAGACGCGAAAGCACGTGATTGAATCGGGATTTCAAACGCGACGCGACGCGTCCAAGTTTATCAATGATTCACATTATTCGACCGGATGGCATTAATCTGGTACAGTACATGTAAAACTACAAGCAGAGGGTAAAACAGTGACAATTACTAAAAGAGCTGTGGTTTGCAACGAGTGTTACGATCAAAGGAAGGACTAGTGCGAGTATTAAAGGAATGGGTGCAATGGGTTGAAAAAAAAACGAAATCAAGCTGGCTGTCGATAAACCAACCAAATGATGCAAAAACGAGCGAATGATCAACTATACGGGTTACCTTGGTCAAGTTCAACTAGACCCTAGCAATGGAGCGGTCTCCTCTTCCTCTGCTTCGTTCGCCTCAGACTGAGCGACATTTTCCCACTTCCTCCTCGGTTGGTTGTCCGCATGTGTGGAGCTCACTACCACTCCCAGCGACATTCGATGATCACAAGTGCCGTCCGTTCCAGGTTCTTGAGAAGCCGGGGGCGTATAGAGTGGCAAGGGCACCGAATAGTCCACCTTCCTCTCTCCGCTTGGATCATATAGCTGCGAATAAACAGGAAGAGTGGCTGCATACGGAGATACAACAGGTAGAGCAAGCGCGTTGAGGTTTTGTGCAGATGAAAAGCTTCTGCGAGATATGGGTGGGTGCTGGGGCGATGCAGGAGGAACCAGTCCAAACGACATCGGGACCACAAAGCTCAGCTTTCCGTGTGCAATGTCGCCCGAATCAGGTAGTTCGTATGCCCAGGTCAGTGATACTGCAATTTCATGGTACACCACGAAGAATGGGCTCGAGGCTGAAGGCTGGAGAGGCACGGTATCGTCCCCGTCAGCATCTTTAAGCGGTCTTGCTTCATTCGTGAATGGAACGGGAATTTCCAAGCCACACCAGGCCGTTTGTTCCTCGGACAGCTCGTGTGAGGCCGCAATTTCATCGGTGATAAAGATGCGGTTGTTGTCTGGGAGCTTGTAATGCCCGGTCTCGTGAGGTGGCATGAGAGAATACCTCTGCGAAATGGCATCGCATTGGAATGATGGTATGGGAAGTATGCCCACGTCGTAAATAGTGGCGATTGGGGATGGGTCGATAAGAGGCTCAATTGGGGGCTGTTGTTCATGTGGTGGAAGAGGGTATCTATTACGATAGCTGGTGGAAGGCCGGTTCCTGGATTTGACTGTCAGCAACAGGACCAAGTCAGGAACTTATGCGCTCACCGATGCTTCTCAACTTGATGGAGATCAAGGGAAATGTCCAAAGTTGAATTCGTTTACGCTCGTCCCTCGACAACCCGTTGACCCCCATTCTGAGTACAATCGGAATTTTGTTTTCATCCGTGCTTATTACCTCCGGGATTGATAATATGACTTGTATTTTGGATAGAACTTCAGGAGGGATCCGCTTTTTCTCATTCTCGTCTGCCTTGTCAGGGGTTATCGTCGTCTTATTGACCAGGTAGTTGGTAATCGCAAACGTGGGCGGATCCGGGGAGGGCGGGACCACAAACCGTCGGAGCTTGATGGACTGTCGCGCCTGAATAACCCTAG
This sequence comes from Lepiota venenata, assembly GCA_004296355.1. NCBI lineage: Eukaryota > Fungi > Basidiomycota > Agaricomycetes > Agaricales > Agaricaceae > Lepiota > Lepiota venenata. Next base: position 2,498,023 of record RCFS01000003.1, read on the forward strand.
TCTTGGAACGGAAAGGTGCGCAGAGTGCCGCAAGCGCCCATGGGCCACCCCTGTTTTCGTCCAAGGTCAATCAATTTGGCAGACACATACAGCCCATATCGCACGCCCAGCTCCTCTGTGCTGGCAAAGGATGTTGCTGGCAACCACCCGGGGATAGGAATACTGAAAATGATATTCCAAACGCCTTGAGAGAGAAAGGGGGCTAGGTCGGACGGTGCATAAGTCTGTGACGTAATGGTCACACTTACAGGGCTCGCCAGAATCCTCCTGTCCTTCAGTTTGACAGCTCGATGGGTTCGCCAAGGGGAACAAGGTCGCGAGTGACTGAAGCATAGGCGCATGCCCGAGTAGCCAGTAGATGGGGTGATCATCTCAGCTTGGCCCTCGAATGTTAGAGAGAGCGATTGCAGGAGAAAACGCGCGGTCCGTCGACGCTCAAAGAAGGAGAGGGTAGAGGTGACCGATAGAGTGACATGGCCCGATAGCGAATACGCAGACCTAAAAAAAATTTTTTTTTGCGTGTCAGTCCGTGGGGCAGGCAGCGGGTGGTGATATAGGGGAAGGGGGGGGGGGGGGGGCTCACGTCGGGTCTGGTTCGCCATACATGTCGAGGTGGCCGGCGAGGGTGTGGATGGAGAGGGAGACGGGCATTGGGGAGAGAAGGGGAAGGTGGGCGGCTGGGGGACAAAGCGGGGGGGGGTGCAGTTTTATACTTTGGAGAAGAAACAAGACATACAAGAAGGAGACTATGACTATCGCCCGAAAAGGGAATGTGTCAAGTACATACAAAGTTTACGCGAACACCTTGCCCACTGCCAGCTCGTCCTCCGCCAGCTTCCTCATTTCTCTCCGCTTCTCCTGCTCTTCCCTCGCGTCCCTCCTGGAATTGTACTTGCTCCCCTTCTCCCGCCGATGCAGCGATCGCACCGCCGCAGGTGACACAAACTCTGCTCGTAATCGGTGTGTTAATGCCTTTCGGCACGCAATGCAAATCAAAGTTACACCCACCAGGGTTGGAAAATACAGTCGCACCACCAAATGCACCCTCGAATATCCGAATAGGCGTTAGCACGAACCGCGGACCGATCTCGACCAGCGTCATTTGGGGCGGTCCATTAGGCTGCAAGGGGTCCTTTTCAACAATCTGTATCGTAGCATCGAGTCAGTATTACGAGAACAATGTAGCCTTGGGCCTATGGAAAGACATCAATATATACGAACCTGGAAATTCCGGAACCAAATTCTCGAGTCAAGGAGTGAGAATGTGAGAATATGGTCAACAAATGGCTTCGCCTTCCGCGCCGTCGATGGCACACTGAAGATCTAATTCAAATACAATCATTGTTCCCTTCAGACGGGGACAAAGCAAAAAAAGTAAGTATGACTCACGTGTGTGAAGAGTTCTTTCACCAATCTTCCCCACTCTGTCTCGTCAAACCCCTTGTCAAAACTAACCAATCCCCGACTTCCTTTCAAACAGTTCCCCGTCATTTTAAGCTCGTCCATCGTGTGCACATTTTGGACATGCATCTTTACACTAGGCCCATTCGGGGTTTTTGCGGCCCAGAGATACAAGTCTTCATGTCGCCTTGCTTCAAAATACAACGTATTGTTGCAATTGTTGAGATCCGCCAGCTCGGGTAGAAGGTGCAGTTGGCTTTTCGAGTCTAGCTTCGAGTCTGTTTACCACCCAGTTATCAGCAAAAAAAAACGACCTCCTCTGCAAAAATCTTGCATACCTTTCTTCACATGAGGTAGTAACGCCTCCAGGTCGTTCATGAGGTGCCTCATCCGGTGTGTAACCCCCCTCGAAGACAACAGCAACACACGCTGTTTATTCTTCAGCCGCTTCATCGGCGGTTGTTCTTCTTCTACTTCCGCATTGTCAGCTTTCCTCTTGCCCTTGGCCCCTGCCTTGCTCGCATTTGTCTTCTGAGCTTTAAGAATTGAAGCCATAAGCGTCGTTTCGATAAAAGCTAATCATGGAAATTTTGAATCGGGTAGTTCTACCCATCAAATGTCACGTGAAAGGCGTAACCTTGCGTGACAGTGACCTTGTACATGGAAAAGAGAATTGTAATTGCGAGACCTCATAGTACTGTACATGTATAAGAAATCGAAAACAACCAAAATGTAAGTAGTCCGTGATACTTTAAAGACTCTTGTGTGCTTGTATTTGTTTTATAACTTGAAAGCGCAATTACAAGACACTCATGATTTAGTGCACATGACCAGCGGTCACAGCGTGCCGGTCACTGCAAGTCACCGTCATTTCATGCGCAAACTTCTGTCGAATCAGAAATCATGAGAAACCTAGGAGCGTGATTCAATGTTGATTGTTTTATATTTTCCGTATGCGAGGCTTAGCAATTGGAATCTCATCCACAGGAAAATGCCATGCAAAAATCAAAACCAACGCCTTCCCATGTGACATTGAACGAGCTTAGCTGATTATTTAATCAACAAAAAATCAATTCAGTTGCTATGGGGTTGGGGTCTGACCAGACAGCACACAGGAAAGAATGCATATGTCATGAGCGAGATCGTGAAACCTCCTCAAGCAAATAGACCTCCAAGCACAAAAAGAAAGAGAGAAACCATGAACGGAAAAAATAACAGAAAGGAGGATAAAATGTGCAAGAATTATGAATACACAACGCGCAGTCCGCTCAAGATGCATTAGACGTGCTGTGGCTAACATTAATGAGGAGAGTGACTAGAAAGCATAGCAATGAACCCACTCATCCCCTTCCTTGGTGATGACAGGTAAAGGGCTATAGCAGCTCGTTCAGGGTGACTGTTGTTGTTGAGCTCGCAGCTGCTTTTGCTTTTCTTGTTCAAGCCGCTAGTCAACCCCAATTAAGTCGAAAGCCGAGACGCACAGAAAATATTACTTACGTGGTAGAGGAGTTGAACTGCCATTTGTATATTTGCAGGCTGCCCAGTGATGACGACCAGACGCTCCCCCTCGCTCCCTCCCGGCGCACCGTTAGGTCCAACTCCAGTCGCACCCGGCTCCATAATCTTGATCTGACTCGCACTCATGTGCCGAATCTCGTTGATTTTGCTTCCCCCTTTTCCAATGATGCACCCAACCAAGTCATTAGGAATATAAATCTGCTGCGTTTGTAGTTGCTGAGGAGGATTATGTGAAGGGGGACCATAAGGGTGGGGAGCGTAGCCAGGTACATAAGAGGAACCACTGTTGGAGGGTCGACGGGTGTTGTTGCTTGAAGGGCGGTAGGACGAATGAGAAGAAGACGGCATGCGCTCTTGCGCCTCGATTAGGATGGTTCCAATATAATAGGTAGCAATATGGATGGCGTCAGCAACCCCCGCCACACTGAGGACCCGCTGTGCCATTGTCGTCGTTAACCGATGGGCAATAGATAAAAAAAAAAAAGCCAATTACTCACTTCAGTAGAACCTGGCAACATTCCCTCACTCGCATTCAATCGAGCACCACTAGCATCTTGAATTTCTTTTATTTTGGAACCTCCTTTGCCAATGACAGAACCCATGCGGGAGTTGGGGATCATAAATTTGATGGTTACGGCACGGCTTCCTGGCACAGAAGGTACGTCGAAAGGTTCGTCATTAATTCTTCGTACAATGAGACCAAATGCCTAGATAGTTATTCAGACATGTTACACAGACAAAGCCATTCGCAACTCACCTTGGACACCGCGTCCAGAGGTCCACTAACGTTCAGAATGCGCTCGGGATTCCCAGGGATGCTCTCAGAAACCATCACGCGAGCACCACTCTTTTCTCTAATCTCATTGACATGAGAACCGCCCTTGCCAATGATGATGGATGCATCCTGGGTAACGATCAAGCAGCGCATGTGGATGTTGGCAGAGGGCGGCACTGCCGGAGCCGCACCTAAGGCAGAAGGGTCGCCAGAGGAAGAGGCTACCTTAGCCTCCCCCGAGTCACCAGAGGACTTGCTACCCTCCTCCTTTTGCTTGTCGGAACGGTTGGACCCCGGAGTGGACGCAGCGTTGTCATCTGCTAGAGAGGGATTTTTTACAGGGGCATCGGTGGTCATGTTGAGGTCGGATATTGGGTAAGTCGCAGAGCCCGTGCCGTTGGCTGGAGCGGCATCCGAGGGGGCTGCGCCTGTGTTGGCGCGCTTGTACTGCTTCTGGTCACCGTCGGAGGGAGAGCGAGACCTCTTGCGGTTGGAGTCAGCGTCTGGCATGGCCAATTCAGTTATACAAAGGGTTTTAGGAACGGATTTGGATTGGGGTTTGGGACCGGGTATGGGATAGGATTGAGGTGTGATTTGTGGTGGCAAGTTCTGACGGGCATGAATGTGGGGAGTGTGAGGGGTGGCGAGGATGGCGAAATGGGGAGAGGATGGGAAATAGACGTACCGGGGTAGGAGCACAAGAGAAGAGGGGCAGGTAATGTACTGGGAAGATGTGGTGGGAGGTGACACAACTGGTGAAAGATCCACAGCACTTATGTGCTACCGCCAAACAATCGTATACATTCTCACCCCTACACGACCTCTGCTACAATATACTCTAGAAACACCTTCCACTCTGCTTCCCAGGCCGCCAGCGCCGTCTTTTTCTCTTCTGCGTCCATGCTTGAAAACTAGAGCCATGAGTCAACCGCAAAATAGCCTGACTTGTTTTCATCTTACCTCTATACTATCTCGTGCCAGAGCACCCAGTGTGGTCAACCCCGTCACTTCACTGGCCACCAGAACCTGATCCGGGTATGTGAGCCTCTGAGCACCAGCCCGATCATCCGCCTACCTGAAAAAAATCGTACGTAAGACCCATGTTTCCAAAAACCGATGGGTCGTCGGAAGCAAGGGCGACGGGCACCCCATTGTTCAGCAGGATTGGAAGAGGATGCATCGGCATCGACGATGTTAGCCGCTGTCATCGAATAACGGCATGAGCATTCCGGAGATATGGGTGAACCAAATACGCACCAGTATCTCATTCCTACCCAAGATTTACTTCAACGCGGACCAGAATAGGAGGATATCGTGTGATCACTCACGAAATGGGGCAGACTTCAAGAGCAATGCCACGCTCCCGACAAGTTTCAACGAGTTTCGGGTGTTTCACGAGAGAAAACCTAAGCATTCTTCACGTCAGAGCTTCGCAAGTCACCGAACTCGAGATCGCTTCCGACCCATGCCCAATTCGTTTCGTTCCCAGCAAAATTGCATCATACACATTGTCGTCAGCCAAACTTCCATCACCGAGTGTCTCCCCCGCATGAAGGATGAATGGAATATCAACGCCCTCCTCAGCCTGCCGCTTGCGGAAGTGGAGCAGAGGCCCGATATAATCGATAAGCGGCCTGAGCTCATTCTCATCCCCAACAAGGTCAAAACCTGATTTCCATTATGAGCATGCACAACATGACCGAGGCACCCGAAAGTCATCACCTGCGATTAAGTGGGGGAATTCCTTCTTGAGCGCAATACAGTCTTCCAAATACCAATTTAGCTCCTCTGGCGCAAGAAGCCTGAGAGTAGAGTAGATGATCTAAAGACGTGTTGAGTACTAGCCCAGGTGATGCGTCAGAGTAGCAGCCGACCCGAGCGCCAACAAACTTATTTTCACGGCCTTGGTGCTTCAGCTCTTGTCGAACCTCGTGGAGGACCTGCCCAAACATAAGTACCATTTCTCGGTGGGCAATATTTTCGTTCCCATCTGCGTCGAACATTAACCTGAAATATTGCACAGCGTTGGCGCCTAGTCCACGCAGTCTTACTGAGCACTCACTTGGGGAAGAAATTGATCCTTGGCTCTACGTACAATATCCCATCTTCAATCGAACTCAAAAAAAATTGACGGATATATTGTCTAAACACGGGTGCAGATTGCGTCAAACCCTGTACGCTGTCTGTCAGGTAACAAATTCATCTAACCACTGCTCGTAGCTCACCCTAGTTATACGGAAGGTGCTTTGGAATTTTTGCCAGATCTATGATCCGACATCGTCTGTAATTCGCAGAAAGTGACCGTTCAAGAATCGCCTACCTTGTAAACCGTGTTATGCGTTCCGTACGCCTCGGCAGGGCGAATTATCATTGCATCAATAACCCATTTATCAAACCCCTCCGGTCCACCCAAAGATGGATCAAAAAGTTCCCTAGCTCTTGCAATGTTCACGCAGGTGTTGGGAACGTAGCTACTGGATGTCAAGCTGATGTCATCTGAGTTGTGAGATTTCACAGGCAACGGCGAGAACTGGGGGAGTATCGAGGACATGTTTTGCGCCGTTAATGGCTCCGGAACACAGACATGGATTGCAGGTTCCTTCAAAGCAAGCTGAAGGAGAATAGAAGCATTGACAGTTGCATCAAGATGGGCATGAAGGAGTGCACCCTTCGGCATCTAATGATCCTTCGACATTAGTCCTACGTCGATGTGAATGAACGAAAGCTATAGTAACCTTGGATAAGATCCTGAATATCTTGGTCTTCTCAATTAAACTCTTCCCTGTGTTGCTCGTTTCAATACTAAAAGAAATATAAATGCCATAGGACGTACCAGTTAGGAACTCCATGCCAGGGAATGGATGTGTGATCGATGGATGATCTTCCCTCCAGATTGTCGCAGCCTCCTCCGCCCGTATCTTCCGTATTTTCGTATCCGCATCGAGCTCGAGGGGCGAACGGAACTGAGCAATCATGTAGTCTCTCCGCAGACTTCTGTCCTCTCTGATGAGCGCATCTCGTTGCTTTCGATAGTCCTCGACACTCGTGAATGACGCCATTTGACTTCGTACAAAGTTGGCGGAGGGTATGAGAGGGGGAGACACCCTTTGACACGCAGCATCTGATTGATTCATTTACATTATTCTTGGTCACGCGAACAACCATATGGAAGCTTGAGAAGATCCGATAGTGTGGAGCGACTCGGCGTGGACCGTTCGGGTTGTTAGACTGTCAATACGTAGTATATACATAGCGCGTAAATAGCAGGCGCATCTCTCAGGGCTACAAAAACTCAGAGGTCCAACAAAGGGCAGGTGGAACCACCTGGAACCATCCAACAAACCAAACACGATCGGTGCCTCGGCCAGGAGCTTCTGTTAGAAGAAATACGAAACCAATCAGATTGGTACCAACCAGCACGACGTAAATTAGTCGATTAACACTCCAGCTCTCGACCCTCCACATCTACGAAGCGCTCCTCGGCGGGGACCAACATCAGGCCACAAGTAAGCTCGGCTATGGGCACTCCATAATTGCATCCGCCAAAGCTGATTGCCTCAAAGGGAGAAACGTAAGATACGGGACCAAAGGAAAGGACAATTACGGGCGCCAAGTTATAAGAGGACAGACAGCTAAAAGTCATGTCCGAAATCTTTGTGGATGTATTACTGGAATTTTAAAACTCATCAACCTTGTGAATCAAGTTGCCCCATCTCTCCTGGACTAACGAATCTTTGGGTTCTTAATGCGGCCCTCTGTCAAGTACTGTGCATATAAGAGTCGATTCACCATTCAACCCGCCCCCGCATTGATATGATGCCTTCACTACAGCGCTCCGCCAACATGGATAACCCATCCCCACTGCTTTGTTCGAGGACTCCAACCTAATTAAATATACTAAAATGCCCTGAGGAAATAATTGCTATGTTTGTGAGATGCTTTCTTCAACTGCCATCACGTCGGGAGTTGGCATCTACTGGGTTTCTCCCTCCAAAGGAGACACCATTCTGGCTTCCGGGGGTGACCCCTAGCGGTGCAGCCTTCCAAAATAGTGGGTTGGAGGCTCAACAACGAAAGAGATACTCGCCGCTAGCCTCTTGGTTTGTAACCGCTGCAGAATCTAGAACTCCATAACATATCCAAGAATTTGGTTCGTGCCGAGGCCAGGAAGTCGATCTTAAGCCATGGATCCCCCCCCCCCCAAGGCCTTGGCTGCGTAGCTTTAGGTTTAGTGAGACCTTAGCCAATGAGTTTAATATTTTCCTCGGGCCCGGTATTGAACCTACCGATCAATGTCTACTGAGCTAATGTTCACTTCTGTGGGTAGTAATTGGGAAGGGTTCTAGGAGAGTCGATGGACAGTGATTGCTATTCATAGTTCCATTTCCGGTTGGGTGAGGTTCAACAGTGCAACGCGCCTCCAGGGAGAATGAGTATCCCTACAGAAGCAATTGGTTTTCCCGACATTTATCAACCAAGCCAAAGGACGCCCCCCGGGTTCTAAGCCCTAAACATGTGAGGAGAAAGTCGTCGCGGCGGTATATCTTGTCCTTGGATTTTCCGGTGAACAGCCTCCTCAGGACTAAGAAGATCCCTACAACCGCTGAGAACATAAGCTAGAAAGCTTAATTGGTATTACAGCCTATAACCTTAACGTTCAATGCATGGCAATACTAGCTGAGTCCCCAGGTTATGTCAAGTAGGTGCAATCTCTTTTCACTCATGGAACACCACTTCCTGGTATGTGAGTGTTGTCATCGGGGGTTCTTTCCGTTTTCTCATACCACCTGTTTCCTGAGTAGAGGGCGAATTGTTTTGCTATTGCACGCGGATCTCAACCATATGCAAAGTGCCTGCCAGAAATAGACTTTTACGGGAGATAACGTCACTGGGCCGCGCTAGAGCCACTCTAGAGGACCGAATGTCCACGTTCCTTCGTTCCTACATCCGTCATATCCGTCGACTCAATGGTGATGAGAATAACCAATCTATGTTTACCTTCCTGATCCAGTGAAAGTAGAACCGTCTACGGCTCTAGTCAAATATTCGCTTGTCATTCTTCCGTATTTTACCCATTTGACATCTTGATCCCGAATTCCGCCCGTACATCCTTTCAGGGAGCGGGTTAAGTTGTATTAATATAGGAAGGAATGGCCGGGGAAGAAGTTCGTGCGGCCTCAGCATTGTTCATTCCATGCGCGCTGGAAACAAATTTGTCAGGCTCGTAGTCTCGATCTTGGCAGCGGCCCTCACCAGGGTCGCCGCTGATGACTTAGCTGCTTACACCGACGGTGCCCTCGCATCTGGCTGGGAGAATTGGAGTTGGAGTACCGACCTGAACTTTGCGGCTACAGATATTTTCGCGGGATCCTCCGGGAGTAGTATCTCGGTCGCCTCTTTGGAATGGGCTGCCTTGTCGCTTTTCTACAGGCCAAATCCATTCCAGGGGTATGCTGGGCTACGGTTCGACATTGCTGTGAGTTGGAGGGTTGGAAACACAAAGACTGGATGCTTACGGCACGTTTTGCTGCATAGGGGGTTCAACCAGATGTTAGCATTCAGATTCAATCTAGCACAGATGGTTCTTCGTCACCGAGTATCCCGTTGTCTGCGATCAGCACATCCATTACCCCAAATGAGTTCACTTCGGCATTGATCGACTTCAAGAACTTGCCTGGCTCCGGAGCGGCCCTCGTGGGTGTATTCTCTTGGGGATTATCTAGTCTAATAGAGATGATAGCCTGATGGAACTTGGGACCGGATTACCTTCCAAGCCGGTGGAAGTGGTGCAACTGTGAGCTTAGCGTTCTCCTGCTCCAATATGCTACTCTGACGGTACCCCAGTACCACATTGATAACATTGTTCTCGTCGAGTCCATCGTCGTCGCGCCTGAATTCTTGAGCGCTGAACCGTTTGCAAGCAACATCATCGCCGTTACGACCAAAGGCGAGGTTGACTTTTCCACTGTCAAAGTTTTCTTAAATGGCTCCGTAGGTAATCTTACCTGCTCTTCTTTTCTCTTCTTGATTCCCTTTCTCAGCCGGTCTCTATCAGCAACCAAACATCTTACGTCCCAGTCGATACTCCTTCCCACTCAATCACATACTTGAATCTTGGAAGCAACCTTACCCCCGGTAATCTCGTGATTACCGCTGGCGAAACGTCTTTCAACTATACCCTCCCCAACGTCCTCTACGGCAGTATCGTTCAGGCAGTCAAGACGCCCATCAATCCCCATATCTATGGTGTCAACTTCCCTACTAGTGCCAGCTACATCCAGCACCTTGGCGTCACACTTTCCCGCTGGGGCGGGAACGCCGTCACCGCCTACAACCCCAACGGCCATTTTACAAACGCTGGCAACGACTGGTTCTTTGAGAACAGGAACTCGGATAGTGCTGACGATTGGGTTGGCTGGGTTAAGGGTGCTGGCTCAGACACTCTTTTGACCGTCCCAGCGTGGGTGCCAACATCTTTTTGATTCCTTCTTGCATGTCTCATTCATCCTTTAAGTCTTGACTGGGTCTCCAAAGATAACTCATCCTATTCCTACCCGAAGTCGGTTTACCCAGGTGAAGGGCATAGACAAGACTCGGTCTGGAATTTGATACTCATTATTCATGTCAGATCAGCAAAATTTCGATCCTTTCAACGCTGATGCTGGGAATGGCCTCCTCCCCAACGGGTCCTGGGTCACTGCTGCTCCAGATCAGAACGATGTATATACCTCTTGGAATACAACTCTCGCTCAACGGTGGCTCAGTGGTCTTGTGAACAAGCCCAAGATGGTCGCTATTGACAATGAAATAGAGATTGCATCCAGCACTCACCAGGATATGCACCCAAAGTACGCGCTCTAGTACATATAGTCTGGATCTTCGCTTATGTCTCCTCTAGTCCCATCAGTTATGACGAAGAGCTTGATCGTGTTGTCAGATTTGCCAAGGCCGCCAAGGCGGCTATTCCGGGAATTCAGGTCGTGGCTCCTTCAACTTGCTCTTGGTGGTTCTGTAAGTCGGATCACTCCCGTCGAAAAACTTCAGCTGAGCTCGCGTGTCAGACTGGACGAGTGTCATTGGTTGGGACGACACGGCTGCTCACTTTAATATTGATTTCTTGCCCTGGTTTTTGCAACAAATGAAGAGCGTTGAAAAGTCCTATGGAAAGCGCTTGCTCGATTACCTCGATATCCACTACTACTTCCAACCTGATACCAGTGCCAATGATGCTGCTGCTAAAGCTTTGAGATTGAGGATGACTCGTAGTTTGTGGGTACGTAAACTAGTCTTTCTAAGAAAAAGATCGGACTTGACGAAATGATCACAGGATAAGAGCTACATCGACGAGTCATGGGTTGGTTCTAATCCACAGAACCACCAGTGGGATCCAACTTCTGTCCAGCTAGTACCTCGCTTCAAAACCCTCATCGACATAAACTACCCTGGGACAAAGCTTTCCATCTCTGAGTGGGCTTCGACTAAGGATGACGATATTACCGGTGGTCTTCTCACGGTTGATGCCCTTGGTATCTTTGGTCGGTATGGTGTCGATGCTGCGACATACTGGGCCACTCCTGATGAGCTTGGCCCTATTGGGTTGGCTTATTGGCTCTACCGAGGGTATGAGGTTGGCATGGCGCTTCTACATATAATACTAATTATTCGCAATAGATACGGCACTTATTTCGGAAGTTCCAGCGCTCAAGTCAATCTCGCCAACCCTGATCCCGATACTTGGGGCATCTATGCTGGGACTGAGAACAACAAGCTTACCCTCGTCATAGTTAACAAGAAGCCCGACCTTCCTCTTTCCTTCGACCTTTCCAATGTTCCAACTGGTAGCTATTTCCTTCGCCACTTCGGTGGTGCTGCTGGTGTTGCAAAATGGCAGGTACGTTATTTTTTAGAACTTAAAACGCCGAGCACTCCCTAAAATTCTCCTGCAGACAACGATAACGTTGAAGACCAGTCAGTTTATTGTTGTCCCGCCATACACTGCTATTTTCTTGAAACAGCATTAGGGAATATTTTATGTTTATTTAACTGTCTATATCTGCCAATTCGAAAGAAGGTTAGCTGGTTTTTCCGGCAAAGATGTGTGAATATGTGCTTGATATGTGCGGACTTGTCATTATGAGGTCACGTGGTATCGCGCTTTGCTCTACGATCAACCACAACTCTGGCACTCATCGCTGGTGCCTCCTGCGACATTGACAAGCAAGGCATTAATGTTTGAGCCGTCGGAGAATGGAAAGATAGCCTTCAGAGCGTTGGCAGTTCGCTTGACTATTGCAATTCTTACGCGTACCGTTTTTCAGCCCGACGAGTACTTTCAGTCACTTGAGCCCGCATTCCGAGTCGCGTTTGGCTATGGACACCTCACTTGGGAGTGGTTGAGTGAGCACCCGATTAGAGGCGCCATATACCCTATTTTGAACGTGCCGATATTCTGGCTTCTGAAGGTCAGCGGTCTTGCATACGCAGGTTCACTGGGCGACATCCTCCTGGTGGGTTATGTCCTCGTTCGTATATGTTTATGTTGGAACCGCACTCTGAGCTTGAGGTTAGATCTTTGCGCCGAGGTTGTTGCACTGGAGCTTTTGCAGCGGCTACGGATATTTGGCTCTGCGAATTAGCTCGCGTGACACTGGGCAATGACTATGTTTTGACAGCGGTGCGTTACAGAGAGATTACTCGGTCCATTTGGACTGACAAATGAGCAGCTTTTTTTGTCACTGTCATCGTTCTTCAATACCTTGGCTCTTTCGAGATCTCTTTCCAACTCTCTAGAAACTTCCCTATCTACGGTCGCGTTCGCTTATTATCCCTGGGATGCAAGCTCCAAGTTGAGCCCACAACTAATTTACCACAAGTAAGGCATCAATTGTACACTTCATTTCTTTCTTGACGGTAATTTAGACAGAAACTCCGCAAGACGTTGATCTTTAGCGCACTGGCGTGCATGATACGACCAACCAACGCCGTCATCTGGGTTTTCCTATACCTCCGGCTGTTCTGGTCGCTTCGCTGGCACCCTCGTATTATTAGTAAAGTATTATCCGAGGGATCCATCGTAGCGTAAGCCTTTGCTCCTTCCACTTCACATGGTACTAAGCAACGCGATTTTCAGCCTGGCGGCCTCGGGGATCGTCTTAGGACTTGATTCACTATACTATGGGCGACTAATCTTCACACCATATAATTTCCTCAAGACCAATCTTTCGTCTGTCTCCTTATTCTATGGCTCAAATCCGTGGCATTATTACCTCACCCAAGGGGTCCCCATCCTCTGCACGACAGCCTTGCCTTTTGTGTTACACGGTATCTACAAGGCAATATCGCAGCAGCCAAAGTCCAATAATGCTGCCCTGAAGAATATGCTCGGTGCCATAAGCGTGGTCAATTATGATCTATTCTTTAGCAGGGCACAAGGAATGGCGGTTCATTCACCCTGTTTTACCCTTGTTCCATATATTTGCTGCCAAATCCCTTGTCGACCTCTCATCAACCACAATCCGCCCCCAGATCAAAAAATCTCATCTAGCGAAGTCGAAGGTTAAGAAGAACCAGCAAGATGGTGGCGGCTCAACAAGCTTCTTTCCTCCACTTCGTCGATCTCACATTATCCTCCTACTTCTCACACTTCCTGTTTCGGTTTACGTGGTGCTATTCTACTGCAGCGCTCCAATCAGTGTTCTCTCTTATCTCAGAACCCTTCCTATAAACGCGAGTATGCATTCGGGAGATACTTCGCAGGAGCAACCTCAAAGCGTCGGCTTCCTCATGCCCTGTCATTCAACCCCTGGCCAAGCGTACCTTCATCGTCCAACATGGGAAGTTTGGTCTTTGGGATGCGAGCCACCCCTCTAGTATGTTCTTTCCCTAACTCACCAACCCAACTCCATGGCAAATTTATATTGACCTTCACTTGGCCAGTGGACAGGACCTCTCAACATACCGTGATCAAACCGGCATATTTTTCGGACTCGCCTCTCACGTATATCAGCAAGACGTTCCCTGACGAAGTGGACCCACATTTCCCTCGCTCGCGATATCCTGCGTCCATACCGGGCGCCTTACCCTCAGATATGACGGAGACATACCCATGGCGGCACACTTGGCCACGGCATCTTGTGTTCTTTGGTACCCTTCTCAGAAGACCGGGCTTTCGAGAACTGCTTGAGGAGAAGGGTTATGTGGAAGTTTGGCGACGTGGGAGAGAATGGGAGGGCGAGGGTGAGAGGAAGGGTGGTGTGCTTGTGTGGAGTTGGCGAGAATGATCATTATTCAACATGTCCTGCGAGTAGGTATAATGGTGGAACAGAATATTATAGCTGGCCGACCAGCATAATCAAGGAGCAAGCCCAGAATAATCATCTCATGGATGATGTTGTATTATACGATAGGGCATACACCTCATCAGAGTCGGGACAAATCTCGTCCCCAGATCCCGCTACAGAAGGAAGAGTCAGCTGGCTCTCCGGAAAGAAACATCAAGCCGGGATTAACTCACCGTACAATCCAATCAATCATCAACAATGCCTTTGTTCTCGGGCTCACCTGCTCGTTCCAGTATACACTCCTCCACGCGTACATCGCCACTAAGCCACCCATCAACGGGAATTTTCCAAAGTCAAACACCGCAGAGTTGCCGATATAAGCAAGAGCCCCTAGATGGATGTACTTAAATGGCTTTGCAATGGCTTCGTCCTGTTGCCCTCTAGTAACACCCGATACTTCAAATGCGTGTTGGTGACGCGCTAGCCTGGTCAAAAGCGAACCGACATACTTTGCCCTGTTGAGATGCTACTTGGGCAGTCTGTTGGAGGGTTAGTGTCAAGGGAGCTCGGGAGTTGAGTTCTAAATACGCACTGCTGGGAGGGCAGTGATTTTGTTACCAAGTTCCTGAAGGAGCTTCATCAACTCGTTCAGGGAGAGGCTGTCGTCGGCATCTGAGTCGTACAGTTGGAATAGTTCTTTGACCTGGAGAAATAGTATTGAGCAGAAAGTCCGCTTCAGTAAGTAGACGGTTACATACCTGGATGAGGTGGTCACCAGCCATTGGAACTTTCTTCTTAATCCTCTCGACTGCCACATTAAGTACACAGTTCGCGGAAAGATCTGCAAGTGCCTACCCATGTCTTCCCATTCATTAAAATCAATTTTGCCATCCTTGTTCTTGTCTGACTCATCCACAAGATCCATGAAATAGTCGACAACTGAGGTCTCAATCTGCGGCGAACGTTTATTCAGCTGAGGATCTTCATGATAGGCAATTTCTGGCTAACCGTTGCGCAGTCTCCCACGGCATAGACAGTTCCTTTTGGTGCGCCTTTGACCCGTAAATACGCATCCGTCTCAATGGCCTTGTGGTGACATTGATTTGGGAGCAGAGCACAGACGCGCTTGGTAAAGGGATTCATGGCGATTCCGGTGGACCACAGAACAAAGTTGTGGGGTATCGAACGTTGTTCAGTTTCTTTGGTGACTGGGTTGTGGATTGTATATAGAACACAGGTAGGAGTGACTGCCGCAACGCGCGCAGAGGTGATAACGTTGAGATGGTCACGCTCAAATTTTTTCTACAAATTGTTTTCAGTATATCCAGCCACAACAGAAGAGGAAATATACCTCTGCATAATCCGAAATGGCTTCTGAATACTGTAAGGACGTCAGGAATGAGCTTTCCAGGCAGGTAACGCAGACATACTGTGTTCAGAATGTGCTCGCGCGATTGAATGAGGTGAATGGATACTTCTTCTCTACAGATTTTTGGGAACTGCAAAGGCAGTTCCGGTCAGTCGTACGCCACTAAACGTACGGCAGGAACAAACATAGTTGAAGATATCTTCTTGACAGAAATCGTAGATCTCCTACATGACGGTCGTTAATATCGTTGGGTCAGGGATAAATACGATGATTCTGGACTCACTGCAGCAGTCTCAACATCCAGTAGGACCGCCTCCGCAAATGACAAAACTAAGAAGGCGCTTGCGCTCTTCTGGAGTTGTGGTGGGTAGGCTAGCAAGTTCAAAGTTATCTAGCATTAGCAGTCAGTTGGAGGTAGTGTAGGGCAAGCTAGTGCGAGATACCCATAATTCGACGGCGTATACGTTGTGCATCTGAGATTGTCTTCAATTGAAAGCAGTGATCCAGCCCTGGGACGCCGTGTGTGTTCGAGCTGGACCCGACTGCGATGATCAGTTTGTCATAGCTTTTGAGAGATGAAATAAGGTTTTAATTTGACTCTCGGCTGTTCATACTCACGGCAGATAAACGTGTTCGTGACGGCCGTCGGTCACAATTTCGACTTCTAACAGCTGCTCGTTCATGACAAGGTCGGTGGCCTTGCCCTGAACGAAATGACCCCTCAGACGGGCGATGATTTTGCGAATGGGCTCGATCAACGAGCGCACTTGAACAGTACCAACAGGCTGCAGCTATAGGTGAGTTAGCACCGCGGACTTGACAATTGAGGGGTAGGCCACACACAGGGAAGCAAGGGTGTAAATGTAGGTGAACGTCTCTGACGAGACCACAGTGACATGGTAGTCTCCTGGACGGAGTCTTTGTAGGGCGCCCATAGCCTGGAGAGGTCATGTGAGGTCGGGTGCGACTGCTGTTGGTAGAGAACACATACACCCCATCCTCCACCCACTATGATGAGCTTCGGCTTCTCTGCCAGACGTTTATTCTCTTCGTCCTCCTCGTCATCTACCTGGACCCGGACAATAGGAAGATTCTTAGGACCGCCGCGTTCTGGGTGGAGTGCAAGAGGCGACACTGGGACACGGTCTACGTGTCTGTCTTGGTATGTAAATGCATCATGGGCGAGGATACCAGTGCCGAGGACAAGGACACCGAGGACGGAAGAGGCACAGAACAGGGCTGGTATACTTGATGGTCGAGCGGAGTCGCTGGAAGCGGGGCGGCGACGACGGGGACGAGGAGAGAAAAACGAGCTGCGGGTGGGCTGGGGATGCGTCGGGGCCCACGCGAGAGGAGGATGGCGGTCGCCATTGAAGTTGTCGAGTTCAATTGGTGGTGGTGCCTTGGCCCTTGATGTCATAGGCAATAATAATAATAATAATTATTATATATTTAATATTTCTGCTAACCTCGCAGGTGATCTTCTCTCTCACGTTTCTCTTTGTCGTTCTCTCCTCCTTAGTATGTCCTCCCAGAACTACCCCCTCCCGCCCGTGCCCTCCTCACCACCCTCCTCAGGTGGTGTTCGCAGGCACCACACTATCACTGCTGCATCTCGCACTGCCCGTGCTGCCGCAAAGGATATCATCAGTGAAGAAACCCCCGACCAGACCTCCCCCTGGAACGACGATGAGCCTGTGGACCAGGACTGGGTTGGTGGCATCGGTGCCGTTGGCGAGAAGTCATCGCTCCACCGACAAGCTTCTCTTCCGACCCGCTACAATAGAGGTTCGTCTATCATCGATCACGATCTTCCATTAATCCGCTAAATCCCTTCTGGGCAGCCTTCCAAGGTTCCAAGTCAGGCACCATGACTCCCAGAACAGTCAACTCTCTTGCCGCCATTGCTGGTCATGAAGGGGATGAAGAGCCTTGGAACGTTTCCTACGATGCTGAGGAGGTATACCATTTGACCCGCTTCCCACCACTGCCAGGGCAACTGACACCTCGATCAGCCATCACCTCAGGAACCCCCAGGTTCTCAGTCCCATTCATCAACATCCCCTCACTCAGCCTCAGTTTCACCGGCGCCAGGTGGTGCCAACGTGAGGAGGCATGTCTCCCATTCTGCGGCTGTTGGCCCCCGCAAACCGAGCTCCGGTGCCGGTCTCAAGCGGCATGGTACTGTTCAGGCAACCCACCGCGCTCAGTCTCAACAAAACCCTTCCCCTGACCCCACACAAACCGAGGAAGCCGATTATTCCCCGGATCTCGACGAGCAAGACCAGTACGACGACTACTACACCCAGACCCAACAGAACTATCCAACCAGTCCCATCGGCCGTCAGTCTCCTTGGGCTCAAGGAAGCAATAGTGGACAACTCAACGAATGGGGGGGTAACTTTACCCAAGCACCTAATCAAAGCCCCAATCCTGCCCTCGATGACGTGCAGCGTGCCCTATCCGCTCTTGAGATAGCAAGCAACAATAATGCACAAGCCCAAGCCCAATACTACGGATCTGGGCAAAGCGTACATCCGCCACGGTTTAATCCAACTCATCCCCCTCCTCCCCAGGCCCCTGGCGGACCTAGATATCAAAACGCCGGCAACAATAACAACAACGCCAGACTTGGCTCCGAGTTTGACGGGCGCAAGACTCCTCTTGGAGCTGGGATACCACGTGGTGGATCAGGCGCTGGCGGCCCCTACTACCAGAACAACAACCAGCGTTCAGGCCAAAATGACGAGCGTGCCCAACCTGCTGGTGGGGCTTGGGAGCAAAGAGAGAGGGCACTGAGCAATCGGGGCAGTAATCCAAACCTGCAGCAAGGTTACCATAGCAAGACGGCGAGTTCCTCGAGTACAGGAAGTGGAAACGGCAATGGCAGTGGTAACAATGGCAATATTCCAAGTGTACCACCTATTCCTCCCCAATATCTACAACAGCAACCACAGCGCATGATGAACAATAATCCAGCCGCACTTCACTCCCCACAGCTCCTTACAACCCCAGTTGATGTCCCGACGCTCATCGCCACCAAGGGATACAACCCGACCAATTTCGATACAAAGCCCACCTTTGCCCGGTACTTTGTGATTAAGTCTTATACTGAGGATGACGTTCACAAGTCACTCAAGTATGAAATATGGAGCTCCACAGATCCAGGTAACAAACGCCTTGACAAAGCCTTCAAGGAGACGGCCGGCAGAGGCCCGATCTATCTGTTCTTCAGTGTGAATGCTAGGTATGTTGACTATTCCGAGTGGGCCCCTCAGGCGTTTATCTTATCGTCATAGTGGGCACTTCTGTGGAATGACAGAAATGATAACACCAGTAAGTAGTGTGTTGCTATGCCAGGCTGGGCCCGGAGCTCACGTTTGCACCAGGTTGACTACACGAGGAGCAGCACTGTATGGGCGTCCGACAAGTGGAAAGGCGTGTTCAAAGTTAGATGGATCTTTGTCCGTGATATTCCCAATGCTACACTGAGGCATATCAAGTTAAAGTAAGTCGTGTGACACACTCTTTTACCTCGGTTGCTGACGGTTGTGGTAGCAACACGCAAGAAAGAAAACCCGTGACAAATTCTAGGGATACACAAGAGCTCTTACCAGATGCAGGCCAGGAGATGCTTAGGATCTTCCATACCCATCCGTCGAAGACGTCCTTGTTACAAGATTATGCTTTCTATGAGGTATGGGCGGATTCTATTACAGGTTGTGACTTCTAACAAACAATCTTCAATTTTATAGCTTCAATCCCTCCAAAAAATTCAAGCCCAGCAGCAGGCTGGTAGCGGCCCCAACTCTCCTCCCCAATCCGCCATTCAGTCCGCTGTTCATTCTCCCCAGATTTCACCAGCGGTACCCACCCAACAAGGCAGCTTTGGCATGCCCTACCAAATCCCCGCTATGCAAATGATGATGAGCTACGGACAAGGTGGCTCGGGCTTGGGATATGCTAACCCTACTGCAGGGCAAGCGTACGGCGCAGGGGTGATTGGCGGATATAATAGTGGTCAGGGGTATGGTCAGGGTAACCAAGCATATGCGGGGAATCAAGGTTACAGTCAAGGGAATGGTTATGGCGGACCGGGACACGGGTATAACGGGCAGACGAGCAATGCCCAGACTCAAGCGATGCATCAGAGTGTGATGCGTCACCCTAGCCCTGGCTCGAACCAGTCAGGGTTCTTTTAAAGCGTGGTAATACACGTGGACTTGCTCTCTGCCACCCCGTCGGCAGACCAGAGTCCACCCAGCTGGTCAACTTATTCTTCCTCAGACAGAATAAAAGAAACGTTTTCATGGGGCTAACGGCTCCCGCAGGACAGAGCCTTTTTTTCGCCTCTGTATTCTAATGAATGGCCCTCTGTTTCCTCTATTTGTGTCTTTTCTTTTCTTCGTTCCGCCTTCAAGTCCTCTTTCGGCCTCATCACTTATTTCCATTCGTCCCTGCTCACATGCACCACCTTAGCTACTCGATGCTACGATTCTCTCCTCCGTCAGCTCTGTATCTCATCGACCATCTCTCCCATATCTCTAATGCTCCTTTATCTCTTCTTGCATAACGGACAAGGGACAGTGAATGGACAATTGTTCGCTAGGCAACTTGTACTTGTTAATGCAGCTATCCTTTGTTATGTACATATATACATATATGAATGAAAGGGAACCAATATATGTGGTCTCATGCAGATGTCCGGATGGCAGGTGGTGATACTAAACGTTTAGGAACTGGTGTGTTCTAACTCACAGATGTGGCAAGGACGGTAGTCCAACGTATGACTGAGTATGCGCTTGGGGACAACTCGCGAAGGGCATAAAATGCTTGGAATAGCAATATCAGCCGCGCAAGAATGTATGGTAACGTCCCAACGCAGGACAATAACCTTGACACCAGTCGTGTCTCCCTCGGGTTCATTTCCCAAGTCACTTCCATAGCTAGAATAATGACCATGGCGAGCGCAAGATACAAGGGCACACAGGTAACAATGACCGACGCGGCGCGCCACAATCTTCTCTCGGCAACGGATGGAAACTCAAAGTTCCACGCGATACAATGGATACCACCGAAGAGAACCCCGGTGAACAGACCCACTGATGCCGAGGATATACCATTCATCGTCGAGGAGTGGGAGCGCGTAGAAGGTGGGAACCCGCTTGGCGGATGATGAGGGGAGTGTGTCTGTGTTGGGGCCCATGGGGAAGAGTGCACTTTCAATCATGGTGAGCAAGGTTGAGGTGGCTTTGAGGTTGAGGATACGGTCAAGCCTGCTCCGGTTTGGAGCACCGAGATTGTTGATGCTGGGCTGGGAGTGTGGTTTAGGGTTCTTGGGTGTCGTAAGGTTTTCGCGGATGGCTTCGGCTGCTGGTTGGAGGAACGCCAGGAATGTAGACCAGTAGCCCGAGACGATTGCTGAAAACCCCTGAGAGCTTACTTCTTTAGACAACGGCGAGATCATGTCTGAGAAGCGATGGTCGAAGTGAGAGGGCACTGGTTTGACCTCGAGTAATATCGGACAGCGGACATCGATAGGCTTGTTCCACCAAAGGTAGTACATAACGACATTCAACGCCGCAAACGCTGCCGTGACCAGCTCTAGCTCTGTAACAACGAGACCTGCAATATGCCGCGCAATGCACTCTGCGAGGAACCAGGTCGTCTGAACCAAGACGAATCCTTTGGACAACGCGTCGCCCTTGCTTCTATCTTGTATTTCCTGCTCGGTGACTTTGGGAAGCTTGAGCCGCTTTTCCCTGAGAAGCTGTTGTAGTTTTGGCAAGGTCAGCGTGTATATCTCATTGCCGTCTTGTATCATAAAGCCACCCATCTGGAGGAAGAAGCCATGGGTTTTTTTCCATTCATAATCTATCGAGCGTATGAACAGGGACGATCCCAGCTTTTGAGATTAATATGCAACTCACTCGTTCCCCGATATATATTCTCAAATTCCAGCGCAATCCTCTTTGCACCAAACCACTGCCTCATCGCCCACCCAATGATCATTTCAGGCGCGACCAGGGCACACAACATGATCAGAAGCCGCCTCCGAACAACTACTCGCCGCTTGGCTTTCGGCTTTGGAATGTTTGGATGAACCGAGACCCAAGTGCAAATCGCAATCGTCGAGACACAAGACCAGAAGATGTTCAGGGTGGTCCGTCGTCTGGTAGTGGCAGAGTTGACATCGGTGTTACACGGATGAGTGGGGTCACAGGAGACTGGGTTTTCAGATGATGTCTGTGCTAGTGTTGAAATGACACTTATGAGGAGATTGAATAAGAGAATGTGGGACATGGCAGTGCTGAGGATAAGGAGTACATAGATGAGCCCCTCGATGCTCGTCCAGCCAGGTGTCGTCCTCGAGGCATTGTGCGTAGTCTTCGTATTGCACAAAGCACGCGACTTGACGTCATTGACAGAACCTCTCAATGCAAACGACTGACATATCCCGTCAACAAACAACAGAAGAACCAGAACGGGCCCACAGATATCAAAGCTCTTGCCCCCCATCACGAAAACGGGGCTAACGACTTGAGCCAAAGGTAAGCGGAGGGATGAAGAGCTCCCGCAGGGATTATCTGACCTCGCAAACCGGTCACGAGCTTGAGGAAGTAGACGAAGCTGTAGGAAGAATCCAAGAAAAGTGGTCATCCAATAGAAGGAAGGGACCAAGGATGCCCCTCATCCATGAAGTCCTTGAACGTGTGGCTGCCGTATTTTGACACCTCTTCCAGTCCATTTAATCTCTTAATAGACGGGGAAAACCATTGAAAAGTCGTGTACAGTTCCGTACCCTATCCAAAATTTCAACGTTCTGCCTTGTCCATTCCGGTTGATGCGCCTTGATGCCCGTGTTACCGCAGGACTTCTTGATTTTATATTGAAGGAGCCAACAATCTAACTTCGAGCAGGAGAACATTGCCCAAGCTCTCCCGTTTACTTGCAGAGTTATATGGCCTGCAATTTTCACTTTGAATGAACGCGTTTCAAGCGTTTGGGTGTTGAGGGGGCTAGAGAGCTATCCGATCTTTTCCTAAGCGATCCTGAATTCGGGTCCGACCAATAGGCTGTAGTATGATGCTGTTGACGCGATGACCATGTGCCACCCCTGGGCTCCTCTTTCCTGATTCGCGTTTCCGGTATGTAGTGGTGCTGGTTAAAGACATTCCATGCCAGCTCGTGTTGATGTCGGACATCGACTCATTCGGGACACGTGCTCTGGTGCTCGCTTGGTTGACAAATACCCAAAGCAGGGTCGTGATGTAGCCAATGAAGGGCCACGGTTTCCTTTCAACTTATTCATTATTCATGCTTGAAAATGCGCCCATCAAAATAAGCAAGAAACCAAGGCCATCGATGAAGCCTCGAAAAATCCACCCGAGCAAATACATCCTGCACGTCTCAGCCGCCGACATACCACAGACCTCAGCTCGCGAACGCTGGGAGCTCGATATCCGCCCATTCATCGACGAAGAAATTTACTGATAGGGGTAGGAGTTTGCCAGTACTCAAACAATTCCTACTGATAGCTGTCACTGCTGCAGAATGGGATAGCGTCCGCCTCGGCTGGTCAAACGCCTGCGGAAACTTGGCTTTGCTCACAGTGAGCATATTCTTCGGGCAAAAATAAACCGACGCTATAAAGCCTTTGAGGCTAATGCTTTCGCTTGGGCAACGGCGTGGGCCGAGCGCTTCAACGTTATATTGTGGACTTTGTGATCTTTGAACCTTTCAAATCTGTTATTTTCAAAGCCAGTGCAGCTGAAATAGATTTCTCGATATCTAAAATTGATGCTTCGCTCGCACTACGAGTTCCTTTTGTCTTTACTGTCTCAAGAGCTACGGGCCTCCGTTTCCGCACCATCAAAGACCAGACAAGGACAAAACTCAGGACTTCCTTGCGTCGGCCCTTGATCAATATTTTCGTAGCCCGCATCTTGAGCGTCCCCTTCTTCCTAATTTGATTTGTCCCCTACGTTTCAAGTGCAAACATTTTGCCGCCCTTACGAACCTGATTTATCTGCATCGCTTGGATTTCTCGGAACAGAGACGTCATAGGAAAGCATAGGAATCGGGTCCTCTCAGAATCACGTCCGAAGCCGAAGCGCATGAGGCCGCCAATGATATCAAAACACTTCTGGGAAAGGACCCCTAGTACCGCGATCATCTCGCAAATGGAGCAGTGCGAAGGCAGAGTTACTTGCCTCCGGTGTACCACTCGACCCTCCCCTGCTATGTAGTTACCTTTTTGTATCCACAGAGGGTCCAACAACTTGAATCACGCCTAGATCAAGCACCGCACAAGGTCACACATGAGAAACAGGGCGTAGGCTCAAATGACAAAGGACCACTAGAGTCAGTTAATTTGACTACTTTCGCGTATCAAGACACAGGCTGAGTCGGGCAGAGTCACCAAGAGGCGGGAGGGGCGGGAGTCAGACCGAATTAGGAAGGTGCGGGCCCGTAACCTCATGTCTCCCTTGTCGCTTACTCTCATATAAATACCACGCTCTTCCTCCGCTTTCCCTCGGGAATTCTCTATCGCCCCTCCCGGTGCTCCTCTCAGCTTTAATCATGGATACAAGCATCAGGCGTTCTTCTGCAAGGCTGCGTGAAAGGCATCCGGCTTCGTCCAGCACAAATGCTGTTCAGACTGGGAAGCAGTCACTCCAGGCACAATCATCGACCCCCAGAGCCGCGAATTTTACCCCTGACAAACGACGCAAGGTTACACATGAGCCGGAGAGGCAGAACCATCCAGAGGGTGCAGCTAAAGCAAGGGCAGACGGGCGAGTGAAGGGAAGAAGGGGTCATCTTAGGCTTGTGACTGAGATGCCGATGGATGTTCTCTACGAAATCTTCAGTTCATTGGAGCCTATTGACCTTCTACATCTTTCTTGGGCAAGTAAAACCTTGCATTCTATCATAATGCGTAAATCAGCCCGATACCTTTGGGAGGATGTACGTCGCCCATCCGTGTGCCGATGCAAGCTTCGCTGTGTGCTCAACAACTCTACAGGCATTTAAGGCCATGTACTCTTCTGAAAATGCTCCGCCACCCTGTCCCCCAGACCTCAACTTTGCACAGTATACAAGACTGCTGTTTGACAAGCGGTGCATGGTCAGCTCTCATCACCTCCCTCTTCCCCCCTCTGATGCATATTCTTTGGTACTCAACTGTCTGCGTCAATGGCGTCCATAGATGTGCAACTCCCCACATGGTTCTCATGTCGCTTGGCATCATAGACTGAGAGTTTGCGCAAGCTGCCTTGAGACCGATCAGTGCGTTGCCCGCGTGCTTGTGCACGATATATTTACCAATGCAACCCCAGTTTCACTGTCCTGGCATATTCCGTGTCATACCGATACTGGGCAGCTATACCGATGATCAGAACGTTTGTCCGCGGGAGCAAGTCCTTTTTAGTTCTTCGATCGGCTTTCTCACACTGATCGGTTTTAATAGAATACCAGACATATGCTTTATCAAGCGACTTTATCGAGGTTAAGAATCGTTTAGACGATTTGGCGCTAGATTCTGAGGAATGGAGAGAATATACCAAGCAAAGAGGCGAGTGGATGATTAGTAGGCGGAAGGTGGGTAGACTTTTCCATCCCTAAAGACCACTGTTGACGCACGGTTATAGGACGAATGGAATTTCATGCAATGGCAAAGGGATCAGAAACGGGGACGAAAGAACGAATTAGAGTCTATACGGATTAAGAGGCGAAATACGTAAGTCCAAGTTTCGACTATTAGTCGAGGTTCTCTATATGAAGCTATTATGCCTTCAGAATCGTCGAGAAACTTAACCAGCTCGGTACGTTGGCTTCAAGGTCGTTTAAGGACAGGCCATTAAACCCATAAATCAGGCTGGGAAGAGGAGCTCAGTTATCTCAACGCAAATCAACTTTGGACCCTGCCAGGTGTGAGGGTAGCCAAAGTTCTCACTGACAAAGGTGAAGCCGAATCAGAAACAGAAAAACACAAGCAATCTGAACCAATTCGGTAGCATGGGAAACTCTCTGTCCCGAAATAATTGAGCACCTGAAGGCAGTCAAAGTACTCCGCCATGAACGAGAAATGCAAGAGCGGATCGAGCGTCTCTCGCGGAATCTTTCTATGAAGGTGTGGTCTTGGGCCAAGCAGCAAGCTGAGCCTGCCTTGATGCCTCGGTATCCGGACTTGGCCCTCACCGAACCTTTCAAGTCATTTGTCTTGGGAGACTCGGGAACAGAGCCTGCTTTCATGACAGATGAAGACGAGTTCGCAAACTGAGATGGTGTGCTCCACCGAACGCTGGAATGAATCGCGGAATGAGTTCCTCGCCTCCCTGCTCCCCAAGAACATCATCACCTCCGAGGTCGACATCAAAGGAAAGGGCAAAGCAGATATTGCAATTAACCCTCTCGAGCTCGCCACAGTCTTCTTCCAATGTCCGCTATGTGTCGAACCAATCTCGTACCCTAGGGTATTGGCACACGGATGTCAACAACAGTCCAACATGGCCAGCAACAGACGCGATACAGACCCAGTGGAGCTGAGTTTGTTTTATGTGGCAGGCTTCAAACGCCCCTGGATGTGCGTCTGTCACGACCTGGCATTCGATCAGGAAGCATCCGATGTTGCGCGAGCCATTGTGCACGAGTGTGGAGAAAACCCAGACGTAACGACCGCTTCCCGAATGGACGAAAATAATTGTCGATTAGAATGTACGCGGTGCTTTGAACCTAAACGTGGGAGTTTGGTAATGAAATGGCGGATGGCGGTGGGTTTCTTTTTTTTGTTTGTTTTCCCCTTGTTCAATGGTTTGAATAGATCCAACACGAGATTGAGAAACACGGCGAGGGTGATAGCAGCACGTCGCCGCGCAAGCACAAGAAAAGGAAACAGCCAGAACAGAAATGGCGTCTTATCTCTGACCCAGAGGATCTCGCCGCCATATACATTAAAGAGGACAAGAACATAGCGGTTTTGAACACGAGAGGAATACAGTTGGAGTGTAAGGTTTGTCGCGTCCTCGTCAGTGCCGAGCCACGGGCTTTACAGAACCACTGGCGACAGTGAGTATCCCTTTCAAGTGTTTTGCATTTTGTTACAGAATTGTTTACAAACGTGCAACAGCCTACATCACACAGGGTTCGACCGAGAGGCGACTCCAAGCCACAACCCCATGCCTGACGATGTAGAGCTGAGGACCAAGTTCAAGCTTCCACTGGATGCACAGATCAAGGCCTCTGGAGTTGCCGTAAGGCTCTCTCTGCGACAGAAGAAAGCAGTGGAAGATGTAAAGATGGAATCAGCCTGGGATTGAAAGGACTCGTATGTTTGCATTTACTTAAGCATTAAGCGGCAGTTGAATTGCCAACCCTTGGATACTTCTGACCATTTATTATTATACACCTACTGGATATATGCATCCAAATACATTACTGTGCTCCATTGAAAGGTCATGCAACAATAATTATGTTTGCAGCAGACAAGACTCCCGCCTAAAATGTCATTATATTCTATTACGTATTGAGCCAACCTGGGTCCGGTGGTTCTGGTATATCGTCGTCGTCGTCGTCGTCGTCGTCGTCTCCGCCATCATTGGGTTTCTTAAATTTACCAAACTCCCATTTGAAACAATCCTGGGAGGACGATTATGAGGACATCAAACAAGACAAATTACGAACGTACCACACAATCTTCCTCAACAACCGCCCGAGGCACATCTCTCTGCTTCTTGCTCGTAACCCGGAACCTTAGTCTACGCATGATCCAATCCCACCAATCGTCGTCATCATCACCTTCCTCAGGCTCACTCCAGTCAACTTCACTGTCCTCCAATAGCCTTGTAATGACTGCCTTGATGATATGCGTCCGTACATCGACATGCCACCCCAGCTTCCCCACCGTATCGAACACAATGCTCTTACCGAGATGGCACCTCGTTTCTAGGGCGTATCCTGCTTGGGAACAAGCGGAAATCATGCCAGTGCATGTGCCCTGTGGGATCGGATCGGCCGTGTGGTAGACGTGGGTTATTGGGAGGTGGGGGTGAGCGGGGTGGGCATGTGGATCACGGGAGGAGACTAAATCTTGGTTTGGAGAGGTAGGTTTGGGCGGGAAGTGGAAGGTGGAGACGAGACGAAGCGACGCGTTCACCAGGAGATTCGAAAGCGACAGCGGGGAGACCGTAGGTTGCCCCCAGGAGCGAGGCAAGGGCGCCGCCGAGGGAGTGCCCTGTGAGCCAGATGTTGGCGTGTGGATAGATGTCAATGAGATCCTCGACCAAAGTCTATGGGCGGGACACTTGAGCAAAAGGGTGCAAATGGATAGATGCGCCGGAGCACTTACGACACCGACCGAGTAAAACAGGCTCTCGTCGATCAGAGCATTCGAGAGGCAGGTAGTATCGCACCTCCAGTGCTTGGCATAGCAATCACAGACGGTGCGGAAGATCCATGATAGATCGACACGGGCGCAGCAGCAGGAGAAAAGCCTTTGGATGCGCTTCAATAACCGAAAAAGTGCGGGGGGGGGGGGGGGGGGGTGTTGGCGTACAGATTATCATTAAACTTATCCTTCTTGGAGGTCGGTCCGTTGACCGTCGTGCCTTTGATAGAGAGGACGATGGTAGAATTGTCCTTGGAGAGAAAGACATGACCTCTGAAGCCATCCGCAGGGTCTTCCCAGCCAAAGGGGAAGCTCTGACCAGGAACGATGAGACGGTCTGAGCCACGGAATTGGGAGAAGAGCACCAACCTTGTTCCACGCCTGCTCAACTTCATACCAATTTGACCTTCCGGGCAGAGCGTATGCATTTCCAGACATCCTAGCGAGCTGCGCGAGAGTGTGGACGATCCTCAACGTCGGGGCCCAAGACCTCCTTTACATCCCACTGCAGCGGCTCAGAGGGACTCTCCTGAGAGCGCCAGGAACGCATTCTAGCATGCTGCAATGCCTCTAAAGAGCGTGGACGGTAGACAGTGGTTGGCCTGGCCCTGAGTATTGCATCGGTGGGTGGGAGAGGCTGGACAAGGCCTGGGGTGAACTTGGGGTTCCAGGGATGGTGTGCCTGGGAGTCGGAGGCGAGGGTGCGATGGGAGGTGAATGGGATGTGCAGGGACAGACGGGCATGGGTGGTGAGGAGGAGGGGAGAGAGTGAGAGCAGCAGTCCAAGGAGCATACCTGCCATTTTCGTCCTCTCCTTCTCTGGTCCTCTGCGGCCCACCTCTGCCGTACCGCACAACACCATGCCTCACCGCCCCCCATGTCCTCGTCTACCCCGACAGCAGGATGTTTTGGCATTTTGCAGCGCAACAAGGACCACATTCAACATCGTCTCGAGCTGCCTTGTGACTATCATTGCATGCACATGGGTTGCAATCCACCCCAACGTACCCAGGAGCCCAGAGAACTTGGTGGAGGGCCGTGCTGCGCAGGTCCACCATCATGTTCTGTGCCGTGGTAGCCCCAGAGTTCATCATCTGGTGGGCCCTCAGGCAATGGAAGGGCGCTAAAGCCCTCCAACGCCAGTTTGCTAACCATGACAGTGAGCTATTTTTACGCAACTCAAACTTCTCGCTCATGCTCATGCTGTATCTTGATAGAGAAAATTACATGGACCCGTTGCGCATGCCCATTTTCTCCAGATGGGAGGACTTCATGCTCTGCAGCAGCGAAAGGACCCCACTCGAGGTCCTCTCGCAGCCAACTCTGACCCACCTTCTCGACACCTGGCCAGATCACCTTCCCAAACCTCTCGGAAGCGGAGATTCAAGACAAGAGTAAAGGCGACGTCTTTGCCAAGACTATAGCCGTGCTTCAAACCCTCTGGTTCGTGGTCCAAGCAGTGGCTAGAGGTATTCAGAAACTGCCCATAAGCGAACTGGAGATTGTCACCCTCGGCTATGCAGTTCTCAATGGCGCTGTCTACTTCCTATGGTGGCACAAACCACTAAACGTCGCCTGCCCGGTGCTCATGCCACTTGAACCGAACTGCCGAGTACTATAAAACAGTAAAGGAAAAGAAAGCGCGAGCCAAGGAGTTGCCCGAGCTCCCAGAGGATACCACAGGGGTGGATACCCAACAGCCCAGCATCGAACAAGCGACCCAGGCTGATAAGCCTAACTCTGACACTACAACTTCATCAAGTCCCGATGACTCGGATCTCTTCAGCCGCATCCCTTATCCCCTCCAACTTATCGGCGGCCTATTTCTCGTCTTGCTCATACCAGCTCTAGCTCTAGCTCTTCTTGGAATAGGGCTTGCATTGGGTGCAGCCCTCCTCGGCATTGCTATCGCAATCGCCATCCCTTGTGTAGCTTTCGCTGCTGCCATTATCCCGATCACCCTTCTCACACAAGCACCGCTCGTTCTCGTCGGGGTTAATATTGGATCGATGATGTTCTCAGATGAGGTGGGACCTGGAGCGTTGCATGTATCTACCTACTACGCGTATAACCCAACACCAAGGGACCAGCTCCATACCTCCAAGTTCCTAGGTTCATCAACCTCAAATGGAGATTCAGAGGCTCAGAAGAAACCCTCAGAGAGCGAGGGCACGGGATATGACGACAACCATCTACTGATTTGCGGGAGCCTCGCCATCGTCTTTGGCGCCATACACTGCATCGCTTGGTCATTCCACTTCAACACCCCCACTGAAAGCGTACTCTGGCGCACCTGTGCCCTCTCCGTGACCTGCGTACCACTCGGATACATGATCGATACCATTATGCGCACTCTTTCTGGACTCACACATCGTTCCCAGAACCAGGAGCTCGGCTTTCGTTTCTCCGGCAAGGTTATAGTAAACATAATCCTAGTCTTGTGTTGGAATTTGTATGCATTTGCAAGGTTGGGGCTGTTGCTGCTTGCTCTCGTCGGGTTGAGGCACATGCCGATGGAGATGTTCTTGACCGTAAGATGGACTGAGTTTGTACCACACTTTTAAATCTAGGTATCGGTTCAACTAAGCGATGTTTCTTGTAGTATATGTACAATACTCAAAGTAAGCACACAGCACACACTAAGCGTGGAGAGAAAGGCGAGGGTTTTCAGCTACCACGTGCGAAAAATGTACTGGAAAAGGAAGGTCGCTCGGTGCAGGCTGAACTGTGGGAATTAATTTATCCTGGCAGGTTATGTTTGGCTAGCTGTGGCTCAGTGGGCGTAGAGGGCTATTAATAGATCATAAATTAAGAGTCAAACACGGTGTAAGCCGTCGGTCCCAACTCGCGTTTGCAAGGCTACTTAGTCCAGTGCGACATCCTAGCCAGGGGGTAAAACACCTACTATAACCGAGGGACCAACGTCATCCAATGCTGTCAAGCATCTCAAGAAGTAGACTGAAAGTCAACAAACAGCTCATGCTGCGGCGGGCCTCCGACTCCGACTGAGCCTGCCTTTCACCATCTTTTTTAATCTTAAAGACTTGAAACTGGCACTCTATTCCGAAACGTAGAGATGGTATGGAATTGGAAATCAGATGCAAGTTGCATGGCGTGCCAATCCTCATGTACCTTTCATCCCACTCATCCTCGAAAAGACTTGCCACCCACAAGGCGCCCCTGAACATAAACCCTCAGAATGTTCCTATCATCTCCGCAGAACAGGAACCTCTCAAGGTTCTCTTCCAGCTTTTCTTTTTTCTTGTCATCGGACACCGCTTCTTTTCCCCACACACCAATCGCGCCTGTTTCATCCAATACACTAACCACAAGAGCGTCGAAGCTCTTTCCAGGAGAGAACGAGCCAACGCGCTTGGTGAGACCACACACGTTCGCTCCACCAAGCGTAGCTAGATAGAAAAGCGTTTGAATAGGGAGATGGCGTCCAGCGAATCGATGATGCACGACTTTGGAATCAGATTCCGCCGCCGATGTTTGAGGAGGGGAGGGCGAAGCACATGTATCTCCCTCTCCTTCAGGCTCAAGTGAGGTCTGAGGTTGTGATATTTCGCACACAGGAGGTGGCGCATTCATCGCAATCACCTTTGATGCTATCGAAGCGTTCCGAATCGCACTAACATCGAAATAGCGTAGCCGCCTGATACATCGGTCCCAAGACCGACCTATTCAAAAAGGTTGAATAACTATGTCGAGTAAAAGTGCTCACCCATACCTTGATTCCCTCGTCCAAAAACCTTCCGACGGGGGCGACACCACTTCTCAAGTTGAAATTGCTCGTCGGACAGTGGCTAATGCCTACATTCCTCTCTTTGATCATATTTATCTCTTCGTCCATCAAATGAACCGCATGTGCCAATATCGTGGTATCCCGAAGCAAACCATGTGAATCATAGACGCCAGCGTAGGTCTTAGCCCCGTATAGCTCAAGGGTATACTGCAACTTCTGCCTTGTTTTCTGATATGTGGGTCTGGATACGCATGCGAGGCTCGTTGGGGTGCTGACTATTGTACTTGTCAGCGAGCGCAGAGAGTCCGTGGAGCACCTCCCCTGTACATGAAATTGCGAAACGCGGGGTCAAAATGGGCTGAATCAGGGGTTCAGGCGTGGTGCCAATACCCGCATGGACTGGTCACTGGAGGGAGCTGAACGAATGTAAGATATCACTTCTTCAGTATGGGCAATCGAGGTTTCCGCATCCTTCTCGTTGTAACGCGGCGGGTTTTCCGAGCAGCGGTCCATATTGCATTTCTTATGGGAGTTTGTCAAAGGAGGGGCTTTCTGAAATCATGCCTACTGCTTACTCCGATAAATGCTCTTTGACCTGAAGCCATCAGTTGCCCAAGATGCTCGGTGGAATTTTTTTAAAAAGCCACTTCCCTAAGTCACACGCAGCTTTCGCAAGAATCTTGGTAGCTGCAACATGAATGGTGCTATAGTAGCAGCTCGTGGTCGTCTAAAAAAAAAAACTAGATATTTAGGTGGATAAGACACGCTAAAGGGGTCAAAATAACGCACACCACAGTCAAGCGATCGACGAACAACCTCGGCATAAGCATCTTGCGCAAACTCCTCGTCTTCGAATTGGATTTCCTTCGGGAAAGTGACCTCGTTCAGCCAGTCTAGAAGTTCGTACTGACCCCCACTACGATCGCGATCAAATCGAATCAGGTCTTCTCGATTGTGATGAGCTCGGCGGAACGTTCTTACCGTCCGAGGTTAGGGTACTGTGGTGCGTGCTACGTGGTTCAACAACGTGTTCATTCAGCCGACGGGTCGTGATCGGAAAGATTGAAAAGTCCTTACGGTATGGGTGTCCACAAAGGCCTGGAATGATAAATTCTCCCTCCTTCAACATTACTACTTCGATCATTTTGTGCCCTTTTTGTGTTAGTGCACCCTCCAACTCGAGTTCCTCTATGTGCTCAAACATCCAGTCAATAGTTACCAGTGGAGCCCACTGCAAATAGACAACTAGGCATAGCCCGCCATGATCTGGTGTCGATCGGTGTGACTACAGCACTGTAGAAGATAGTAATGATGCCTGACATGAAATTGTAGGATCAGAAGGGGGAGATGCAGTTATCAGAGGAGAGATGGCGTATATATATGATTGCGGGCACCTGTCTACCTCGTTGTAGACCACCAGCAGTCGGCACTTACATAAGGCAGGAATCAGATAACCGGGCGTCCGTTGTGCCAAGTCCCTTCCTCCTTGCAGTTGTGTTTATCGGCAGTAAGTTCGCCCTTGTTTTTTTTTTTGCAATAGTGTACGAACTTGCAGGGCTACCAGACAGGGGCTAAATTTACCTTTGGGAACAGCTGACGTCCAAATCTGGCGCGAGTCCGCAACCCTCTCCCAGCCTTCGGAGCTGACAACGCTGGGCGCTGACAGCCTCAATGCTACAAGCTGAATATCGGATGCCTCAAAACTCCAAAACCATGCGACCTTTCTGATACCTGCAATGGTTGATCACGATGACCCGGGAGCTGTGTCTCCGGAGTTGATTCTTACTGCTCATGTGGTGGCTTGCGACCATGGGCTTATCTGTCTAGAAGCCGTTGTCTGAGGCCGAGAAACCCTGTGTTTGCCCCAGGACATCATCCCCCTCTTCGTTGCGTTACTCGAGAGTTGGATAGATTTGTCCACACTGGCCGGTTCCAAGCACCTGCAGGTAACGTGCTCTCGAAAGTTGTCGATCTCCCAAAATACCTGACATCAAAATCCCTGCCACATGATCACTCGCGGCCTCTATTGCTTGCGTCTCAATACTCCCATGGGCACCCTACGGCACCGACATCACACCATGCGGCATTACCTTCTACTTTCCCGTGCCTTACTGGTTTTTCCAACTGTTAGTGTCAGCTTCCCACCATCCTCGCGATAGACTCCCTGACGAGATGAACATACACGGTTCTCTGTCGACGGCATCTAAAAGACGTGAAGGAGTTGAGTTATGGAAGCATGAAAGAATCGAAGACCGTGCCTGGGTTCCCAAGGCTGTACGGTGTCAAGGAGTTGCTCGCCAGACTCCGAGGAGCTAACCACAGCGATATCGGACTCTTGGAATTACGCACACGAGAGGCCTAGAAGCCGACCAAGTTGGTGCTATGGGCGATTCAAGTCGCTAGCACGACAGGTCTTACGCGTCGTCTTGGCGAGAGAGTTGTGACCCTTGCGGAGCCAACGACGAGACTTCTTTTTACCTGTTCTACATACTGGTAAGCTTTTTAGGCTTCTGGGATCAACATACATGAAAATCACAATACGAATCAAAAGCTGAAATGAAGGGGCCGCGACCCAACAAGTCCCTATATTAGCTGTAAGGAGTTCTTTCATTCCTGGGGTAATCTTCGTATTGATGGTTACTGAGGTAGGTGGCATCAATGATGGCAGTGTGGGGCACTCAATACGATAGCGGTTTAAGAACGTCGACTTCGAAACTGGGCGCCATGCTATGGCGTTTGTATCATCGAGATGCGGATGTGCTGCCCAAATCATGATGATTAGTTGAAACCTTGGCACCACGGGGATCGGCGTTGCGCGTTGCAAAAGGCAGGGGTGTGTTTAGTGTTGAATTATATACCGGTTTTTTCCGCTGAACGACACATATGTGCCAAGAGCAACACTCACTTCCACATATGAGTTTTGTCTGGGGGGGGGGGAGAAGGAAGGTCTGAATAGCGTAAATGATATCCGAATACCCCAAATAAGCGTGGGCATACCGGTTGTCTCAGCGTGCGGAGGTATTACAGTCGAAGATATCGGGGGAACCCATCATACAAATTCAGTTGGCCGCTGTTTGCTAAACATACCATCTGAACATTGCGGTATGGACGCGCTTGGGGGATTCCTGATTGACAGTAGCGACATTGGTCCCAAACTCAGGTAATCGGCGATACAGGATTCGGGGCCGCCACTGAGGTAACTGGCCGAGAAGTGGAACGATCTCAGGGCTAGTATCCCGAGACCTGTGTATATGGCTCAAGATTTGTCGCGCTCGTAGGTCACCAGAGAGTGGTATATTATTGTACCATCAACGACGGAGACTCTTCGTTTTCCTCGAAGCGCTGTCTTGTGCACCAGTGATGGAGTGTTGCCATGAGCTGCGAGGCTGCGCGTGATATCACCTGGCAGACATGAGAGGATAAACACAGTTTTATATTGGTTTTTGTCTTTTTATATCTTCTCTTGCACCTGGTTATTCCCCAAGGCCATTTGGTCCGTGCTGCATCTTCTCCAGATTAGAATTATGCGGGCTGCCATCGACGCCACTCGAAGCAAAAGCGTTAAACTGGCTGCTAGTGATCAATCGAAATGCGGCTGTGGGGGTTATTCATAGGGGGTTGCCCTACTAACGGCTAATTGGATGCTCCTTATCACCCCAAACGAGGGCAATGAGGCGTGCCGGTAATACATACCGCTGATGATGGATGATGATGGGTGATGGGGTGGTGGTAGCGAGTGGGAGGCGATAGCGCCGTTTTGTCATCTGATAGTGGAGTTGTGCCAGCAATCGCAGCGATTTCAAGAGTCGAGATGTTTGATCGATGACGGAAGGGATGATGGTGGAGGCGATGGGCCGCAGTGTCAGCAGTCAGGAGTGTGACAGGGGAGAAGCGATGGGGAGCTGTATAAGCTCCCGCCTAGGCCAATTACATCGGACAGCTGTGTGGATTTGTCAGGCGACTAGCAGCAACGAGGGAGATGGCAGTCGAAAACGGGTCTTTGCACCCCTCGCCACATTCAAAGAAGACCTCGGAGGTGTACACAAGAAGACTCTGGATTGATAAGATGAAATCACGCGTTGCACTCTTGCATCCCTTACAGGCCAATGGGAACTTGTGCGGACTGTGTGGAACCGAGGGAAATAAATACAGCCTGGCTCTTCCACCAGTTCTTGGCATCGGCCCGCAGAGCAGTTGGCTAGCTCGAAAAGCGACGGATAGACCGTGGAAGAGTGTCTTGTTTGGTCAAGGCTCTTGGATGGATGAAAAACACGACGCGTCTAACTTGGCTGAACGCGCCAATTATACTATAAAGGACGCGTCTTTACGCGTCTTACGTAGATTCCTGACGTCTGCGGTGTTAATCTTACACAGAAACGCGTCCCAGTGGAAGTAGGGGGCTGGCCAAGGCGGTGTGATTGCATGTCAAGCATAACTGCCCAAAAGTCCAATGCAATGATCCGTGAATTCACCATGGACATTCAAGTACATACACACAAGCACTGAGTACGTATTTTGGAATGGGGGGCATGGGGAAGAATGCGGGTGGAAATAGATCCGGGGGACGAATGACTGGCTGTGGGTTTGGATCACCTGTCGCTGGTTGTACCAGGCTCCCGTAATCGGAATCCAGGGCAAGTGATTCAATTGGCAGGTGGAATAGCGTCGCACCGCGCAAGTACAAGAGAGGTTAATATGTTTTTTGGCGACCCTTGTGCTGGGTGCTGAAAGTAGAACGAGCCTGCGAACAGGATGTTGATGGGCTCGTGAGCGATGCACTCGAGGGCCTGGTGACCTTGTTGGTGGCTTATAATGACCAAAAACAAGGTTGCAGACACTAGGAGCTGCAAAGCCGCTCTGTTGTCTCGCGTAATGAATCCAGCTGTGGCGTGTTGCCACGGTTGGAGGGGGAGTCGGCAGGGACGGGTGCCATTCTCGCGAGAGTGACGGGGACTGAGAGGGGACACCCCGGGCGTGACCTTCTGCCAGAAATATATAAAGAATTATGTATGCCTTTCTCAGCCTTCCGGTGCCCCCCCCCCCCACTCCCAATCACTCAAGGCACTGCGCTAGGCAGTTGCTCCTAGTCGTCATCCCCCCGGTGCTTCCTCGTCGTCCACCATGCCCTCTCTCCGTCGCACCGCCTCCTCTCCATCAGTGCGCTCCTCCCCTTACCCCTACTCGAGCTCGCACGCTCCCACCGTTGTTCGCTCCCGTAACCACAGGCGGTCCTCAGGCTCAGAGACCTCTGCAAGGCGGGTCCTCGCCGACATCGATTGGTGGAGGGTGACAGAGGGACAGTGTGATCCTAACGCAGACGATGCGGAAGCCACCCCCCTCGATGAAAACCGACAACAGGCGATCGAAGACGGTTCGGTTACCACCGCTGTCTTTGTTGGCATCGATGCCGGTGTAGACCACCCATCGAACCTATTGTCTTTGCCTTGGGTACCAGATGCCGAGATAGATGTTTCAGAGGTCAGTCCAACTGCAATTCATCCCTCCCCTCTGCTCTTCCTCACATGCTTGTCCAATGAAGACTCTTTGTGCTCTACCTACTGAGCGGTTTGCAGCTCTTTCTATTTCACCGGGCACACCAAAACGCCACGGACACGACTCTTCATCTTCCTCTGTTGAATCTAGTCCAGAATTTCCAGAGACATTGCTCGATGACCTCCCTTCAGAGTTGGACATGGGCTTCTTTGACTCCTTACCTCTCTTGCCCCATTGTCGGCGTGGCCCCCGCCGCGCATTGGCCCCTTCCATTGTTCGTTCTTTCACCTTTGCAGATACACACTCTCTGCGGATTGAGGCATCTTCTCGCTACGCTGATTTTGCGATCTCGCCTCTTTCCTCTGCGCCCGGCTTCCTCAACTAAGGCCCATCAAGAACCCAGGTGTTCAAAGAACAAATCATCCCGTGTCCCCTCCCCTCTCGCTGAAGCGTCAAGTCCTGCCACTTGGCACAAAACCCATCGCCCGTTTGCGCAACCCCTTGCTTTTCAACGCCATGGTCCTCAATGACTAACACAAATACGCAATCTGTTCTCTCATGCATTCTCATTGCGCAAGAACCCTTCTGCATCCCCCCCATCTTCAATCAATCTCTTTCCAATTTCTCTTCATATTCTTGTTTATCATTTCATTTACATCATCGACGTGCCTCCCTTCACAATTTGTTTATCTTGTACATATTCTCTCTCCTGTTACGGCCTCGGCTGCTGGTGCCCTAAAATCTCAAACGCGCATCTTGAAACACGTTTCAAGTTCTGGGGCACACTATCGATTGTTTTTTTTTTTAACAGCAGCATGTCAGCGACGATTCGCGATGACGATAACGTTTCTAAACGCGCCCCCCTTTATTTCACGCATTTCCCCGCAATTCAAATGGCACTTTCATCCCATAGTTTTTCAGCATTTTTTGCTCAAAAGAAATTCAAAAGTCCTGTTGCGCCTGATCCTGTGTCTCCTCTTCCATCTTGATTCTCATCTGTAACGATTAGACATGCACTCCGCGTCTGTTTTGTCCTCCCCCTCCCTCTATGTTCTCCCCTTGTTATCGGTCGCTCTTGAATGTCTGTCGATGTTAACGAAACTTGTCACGATTTCTGTTCACGCCTGAATAGAAGAGAACCCGAATTCTTTTTTGTTGATCTCACGACTAGTCTTCTGTTGCTATGTAAGAATCGGTGTCCCAAACGACTTGTGCCTTGCTGTACCTAAGCGCAATTTTTACATTGGAAAATATATACTCGTCCTCAGGACAGGTAGAGAACCCCCCTCTCGTCTCCATCATGTTCTGGCCCTTTTTCAACGCCACAAAGGGGCACTGTTCTGGCGCAACTTCCATGATTTCCCCTCAATAGTGGTGCCTTGGGGGGGATCCTTTAATTCCCTATTCAACACCGCAGGAGCCGGGGTTCTTCCCCTCCCCTCCACCCTCCCGCTGCCGGTGTGGGGAAAACCGCGAGGGGGTGGAGGTGACAACGGCGTTCATTTGACAAGGCATGCCCTCGGATCGGTCTCAATGTCGTCGACCCACGAAATGATACAGGCATAGAAGATTGACATCCTTTGTATTTAGGGAACAAAGATTCCCAAAGGACCACGAGTCGAGTCGGGAATTGGGGGAAGAGTTGTGCCTGGGGAAGCGGTGATATTAACCGGATGTCACAAAGAATATCGGGGTCGTTGGAGATACGTGTGTCGGTTCGAAATAGAGAAACCGGCATCCCCGAAGTATAGTATAGTGACATTGAGGCGCGCGCTGACGAGATTGCCGGGCGCATCATTAACTTAAAGAAGTGAAGTGGACAGCGAACCAAGATAGGTAGATGATGAACGATGGAGAAGATGACGGTGGGTGAATGATAGGGCAAAGGCAAAGGCACGGTCGAACAGCAGGGAAGTACAAGGTTCCCTGTGCAGAGTAAAGGTAGGGGCGGACGCATGAAGAGTCCTGGGAGAGAAGCCAAGGGTCTAGCGCTTCATCCCCGCATAAACAGGAGGTCCCGACACCTTGCTCCACATCGAAAGGGCTATGGGACCATAGCGAAGTGGTACACGAGGAGGGGGTTGTGGTTGTGGTTGCGCCGGTTGCGCCTGGCGCAACTTCCAGGCATTACGAATTGCGTCTGAACGCGCGAGAAGCTGTTGTTAAGGAGTGGGTTTGTCATGATTTATAGGATAAATCAAGAATATATCACTCACCGCATCCTTTTCTACACCGTCGGCGATGCTTTTGATGATGTTCTCGACCACACTGACATGATTTCCGTGGGGCTTATCGTCCCGGAACCGCATCATTCGCCATTTCGAGATTCTGGAATCCCAATGCACTTCAACAACTCGGTCGTGCACTTGTTCCTGGGATCGTTTAAGTCTGGTGGAGAAGTCGGTGTCATTGCGTGACAAAGGATTAACAGGGGTAAATATCGTGTAGCAAAGTGAGAAACAAACACAGAGCCCTTACCTTTCCCATTCTTGATCATCTAAATGCATCTCGTCGTACTGCTCATACTGCTCCCCTCCATGCCACGCGTGTAATAGAAAGAGCGGTTTGGCGTGAAAATCCGGCTTGGTAGGGTCGTTTCTGCTTGGCGGAAAGCGGAGGACGAGTTTAAAGTCTATCGAATTCTCCGAAGGCGGTTTCCATTTCAGTCTTGGACAATAATAAGCGCCTCGGGTAAGTGACATAGATGAGGTATTAACATACATGTTGTTATCCGTCCCGGGCGTATAAGCGGTGCTGACGCGGGTGTATATAAGACCATCATTACCGTGTTGGAGCGACGGAATTTCATCAAAGACGGTCTTGGCGTGATATGATAAGGCAGTCGGCTTCACTTTAACACTAAGCCAAATGTTCAGCCCAAGATATGCTATATGCGGAATGTGAACGGACCTGAAAGGCTGGGTTTCCGCCATACGTGGGTGATCTCGCGTCATCTTGGCGTACGGTTCATAAAACCACGCATTCAACCTCTTTCCAACATGGATGAGTGAGTAGAGCTAATGAAAATGAGGTACCAACCCCATAACGCTTATCGAGGGGTCTTGACATCACGTTCTGGCGGTCTACGACAAGGCAATCGAATACGAGGTATCGCAGTGTTTCCTGCAAATGAGCGACAGAAAAAATCAGCCTCGAGCATGAAAAAAATAATAATAATAAAGTCGAGCGGACCTGTTTGGTGCTTGGGTTTATGTCGAGGACTAATTCCCCATCCACAAGAGTATCCAAAAGCGGATTGATGGGGTTTTCATGATGAGGAAAGTAAAGGCCACTAACTTGACGATAGGTATTATGACGGTCAATCTGGAAAAGTATGAATGCTAGCCATGAAACACGCCAAGGGGGGGTGAGTACTCACAAGGAATGTTGTCTGATCACCCGTCGTGGCGTCGGTTACGACCAAGAGGAGCGCCCGAATACCATCCGATTTTTCGCATACCCAGAAACTGAGCAAGCATGGAGCGGTTAGCCGGTGAAGGGGGAAGAGGGGGAGGGGGGGATTGGAGAGTAGCGCACTCATGTGACTCTAGTCTAGCCAAATCTTTTGTGGCAAAGCTGACAGGCTGAGCACCGGGAAAACTGCGAGGCACGCGAGTCAGGAGAGCTCAGGGCTTGCTGTGTGCTGGGTGGGCAGACGTACCGATCGTGGTCGAGCTGGCAGAGCCTGGCGACATGGGACCTGAGCCAGTGCTCGTGGTCAGAGTTTCGCGGGACGGGCTCTCCAGGGAGATCTGGAACGGCAGACATTGGGGGATGGGCAGGTGATGGGTGCTTTTGACTCGGACAAGGCCCACTCGGGCATACTTACGTAATGGTCGACTCAAGGGTAACGTAACGCAATGCAGCTTGATTAAACAGCAAGAGAGAGAGATACAAAAGAAGAGATAGGATAGGTATGCCTGCCACTCATCGGTCCTCAGCCCATTCCTGCGACAGACAATGAACAGCCAGTCGACAATCCATCGAGCGCAAACACTTACATTCTCCTTCTTGATCTGAGCCTGTACAAGCGCATTAGACATATGGTGCAAAAAAGAGACATGGACCAGGGGCTGACCTCCTCCTCGGGTGTAAAGTCATTCACAATGTTGAACAGCTTGCGGATCTCCTCAGGTGTCTTGCCCTTGATCATGTTGGCAACGGTCTTGCAGCCAACATCACTACGCACAGTTCAGTTTGTATGGCATGTGGAAACGGAAGAGTCATAAAAAATTGCGTACAGAAGCGACTTGATGTCGAGGTAGTTGGCGGCCAGGATGATCTCAAAGAGCATCTCCTGGTCGACAGTGATGAATTTCTGGTCCCATTCGCTGATATCGGTCGTGCGTTTGCGTGTCTCATCCTGGTTGGAGTCCGACTCTGCCGAAGGGAGAGGCTCGCCCCGGTGGTGCTCGCAGTACTCAAGGACCTGTAATGTTGATGGCTGTCAACGATCGTGCTCGATAACACCACGACACCCCAACTTGCCTTCTTCAATACGCTTGAAGACACGTTGGGAAGAGGAATGGGCTGGTCGGATTCACCAACATCTAGACAAAAACGAGCTGGAACGAGGTGGCACAGCATGTGGGGAAGGCGAGACGCACCCTCGAGCATGTTCTTGATCAGAACGCTGCGCTCAACAACCTCCTTATCGGCGTTGAATTGTTCGTTGTCAGAGGTGACGAGAAGAACCATTTTGAAATGAGAAAGTGCGGCGGGTCAGAAGGTGTGGTGGTGGGTTGGGAGTAATGAGGGGGAGGACGAAATCCAATAATTATTATTTATCACCACCCCTCCGGTGATTGCCGAACACACAGAGGGCCCGTGCCACAGTTACCGCTGACGACAAAACACACAATGTCTTTTCTGACTCGTTGTGTCGATCTCACTCGCTCGCCCTTCTCCTTACTAGGTCCGTTCCCATCTTGTCCCATCTCAATTCTACTCAATAATCGATGTCTAGGCTCAATCAGAACTGCCACAAAACGTGCCGGAGGCACCGTCCAGAACCACGGAGGCTCTCCAGGCAAACGGCTGGGTATCAAAAAGTTCTCAGGTGTGTGTCACTGCTCCCTCCATCGCTCACACGTATTCACCTTGACACAATTAGATCAACATGTAATACCCGGCAACATTATTGTCCGCCAACGCGGCACCTTGTTCCACCCCGGTCAACATGTACGTGAGCTTTGTATGCCTGCTCTTTGTTCACTTATCCCTATATCACACTCAGGTTAAAATAGGACGCGACCACACGATCTACGCCACAGCGCCTGGTGTTGTTCGTTTTTACAAAGAGAAATGGATGCGGGGAACGCGTAGATTTGTTGGTGTCGTGCTAGAACGAGGAGACATCCTACCCCGGGACGAGTCGCAGCGTGGTCGTAGCCGGTATTTCGGCCTCACCAACCTGAATGCTACTCAACCACAGCTGACACCGACCCTCGCCAACTGAACACACACCATAGGAGTTGTAATTTAATAATAAATATTTTTCGCCGTCTAATCCCAGTCACGAGCCAAAAATAGCACTACATCCACAAGGCATGGCTAACTTTGTTCCCAGCCAAAGCAGACATGGCAGACACCAAACTAATGTTGACCACGACACCCCTCAAACCAGCTGGTAACCGTCCCCTTTCCACAGAGTCTGTCCTTTCGTTTTTGCTCACTTGACTAGACATCCCCTCCGAGGAGTCCATCATAGCAGCAGGCCACGAACTCATCGAGTCAACGAATTCCTGGAAGTTAGGAAAGACCTTTTTCAATGTCAAAACCCTATTCCACCCCGCGGGGATTCACGACGGCGCAAATTGGCACTGTCGCGTGAGCGAACATTCTGCGGACCAAGCCACATTCCACCAGTTCTGGGATAAACTTGCCAAGGATAAGGCAGTCAACGAACGGGAGTAGGTCCACTTCTATTCCTTCCCATCCGTTCCATTGCTTTTCTCTTCAATGAATAGGTTTATTCCAGTAGGTGAATAAAGTGACCAAAGTCCAAGACCTCTCGCCGACTGCTCAAATATGGACCATCTCCTACAAATTCTCGTTTCCCATGTCCAATAGAACGTTTACTGTGCTCCAGGTAGTTCATCGTGAAGACACCGCCTTACCTTCAGGGTTTGCTCACTCTCCTTGTTTGGTTATGTCATACTCTAATACAGCCTTTAGACTCATCGTTTCCATACCAATCGATCTCTCTGGCGACGAGGAACTTCAAAAACTTGAGGAAAAAGGTGTACGGGGTTATTATGTTAGTGTAGAGAAAATAACCCAGCTTGAAAACGGCAACGTCGAATGGCGTATGGCAACCTCAAGCGACCCCGGCGGGCTCCTACCGAAATCTGCTGCCGACCTCGCCATACCAAAGACCATCGCCCAGGTTCGTACCTGGGTCCTACCCACACAACGACTTGAATACTAACCACGGAGGTTGTGTGCATGCACCGATAGGATGTGCCTCATTTTCTGCACTGGCTGAAGAACCTTGCTAAATCTTCCTGATTATCTGCCTACATTCAAACTCGAATATTGGATTTGATGTATCCTATCCGTATTGTTACATCTTTGTTTTCTACCAAGTCCCGAAAACATCGATCGTGCTTCAAGCAAGCTCCAAATAACGTTCAACTAGACTCCGGATGAGCCACTCATCTTAAACAACGTCCGAATTCCATACTCACCTTCCCAGTTCGTCACTGCCTCGTTCCATACCTTCAACTCGTGCAGCCTCGTCCCACCAAAATGGTCAACGAATTCATTGCCAAACACATCAGGTTCCCTCGCAAGGCTGTCAGAATCCATCATCCGGAGCGTAGCCTCTTCCAGTGTCCTAGGCAGCATTTTAATCTGATCACGCAACACGTCAGCAGCCTATTGCTGCTTCCAATAAAAGAAAAGAAACTGAGGACACACCCTGTTCTGGAGCTTATCCAGAGG
This sequence comes from Lepiota venenata, assembly GCA_004296355.1. NCBI lineage: Eukaryota > Fungi > Basidiomycota > Agaricomycetes > Agaricales > Agaricaceae > Lepiota > Lepiota venenata. The sequence goes on from RCFS01000003.1 coordinate 2,541,940, forward strand.
GGTTAAACGGCTAATTGGTGGCTGCTTCAACAGCACTTCTTTCCTTATTCCTCTGATCCCCAACAGGAAGATCGCACCCAACGCGTAATACGGGTTCATATCTGCTCCCGGAACCCGGATCTCGAAGCGAGTGGCTTCAGGAGGCACGGACGGCGGCGCGATGATCCGTATCGACGCTTGACGCGAGTCGTATCCATAGGTAACAGCATTGGGGGCCCAGAAAGCTTCCCCACCCATGAGCCTCTTGTACCCATTGATCGTAGGAACCAGCTAGCAGACATTGTCCCGTCAACATCTATTCCCAAAGGCGAGATCCGTCCTACCATTGGCATGACTGGAACGAGAATTAACAACATCGCTATAAGGTCGGCAAACCAGTCTTACCATCTGGAAGACCATCCAATACTCCGGCTAAAAACAGCTCTGCCTCGCGGCTGATGAATTTGGTATCATCGTAAGCAGCACCTGGCCTGCCAAATTCCATTTCTTCTTTTGCGACAGCAAAGATGTTTTTGCCTGTCCCATTTCGCAATGAAACATGGATGTGCCTAATTCTCAGATATCAGATTAACTTGGACTAGGGCATAAGAAAAATGACAGAACCCGCTGCAACCTGGAAGCTAAACACGTTGTGAATAAGCTCAAATATGGCTTCGGTGCTTTTGAAGACGTACCTTTCCCCACGGTTTAGCCATGAAGCTGGGCATTACGCCGTATTTCATGCCAACGCTTTTTCGCAAGATACTTGAAGAGTACCGCATTATCAGCCATCCTCAGGGCATTAGTATATGCCAAAGCTGTCTCATATACGCCAGGCCCAGTCTCTGTGTCTGAAGTTACAAGTCAGACTTGATTTGGAGTCTCATTGGACCATCGACATACGGTGCCCTTCAACATTTACTTCAAAATCAATTGCCTTATCCATGATGTCATGGAAGTAGTCATTGTTGAGTTGGGTGCGCAACAATGAATAGCCGTGCACTGTCAGGCCACTGGGTCAAGAGTCGTCGAGAACACTGAGCAATAAAGGTTGCTCACTCCCGGGCGTGAGCGGTTCAAGATTGGCAAAACCTTTGCTAGCTACGGATTGCGGTGTCTCTGAAGGATTTTGATGCTGAGACCTCGAGACACGGGAGATGGGTAGGCCATTCATTTACCTTTGAAATTAAAATACTAGGACTAGATCAGAACTTGTTAGTACAGGTACATGACTATCATCCTCACCTCGTACTCGACCCCCGCATACGGGACATAGCCCAATTCCTGGATAGCCCGTTTCTCCGCACGAGCCACGACTCCCCGAGGGTCAACCGCGAGAGCAGCTCTCGTATTAGGATCTTTGAATGCCACCAAAAAGAATGGAACGTTGTTCTCCCAAGGGATGCGCCTGTAGGTGGACAGATCAACCCAAGCAATGAGGTCACGGTACCCGTTCCGTTTGTTCGAGATCAAAAGCTCCTGAGAGTAAACCTGGTCATGCATATCCCACCCACTAGCATATATGATAGTTCAGAAATATCATGCGTGGATGTTCAAGGAAATCACCCACAAGATAACACTACAGAATCCGAAGCCATCCGTCTTGGTTACACTAAGAAATTTGTCCTTGGACTAGGACAACCTGTCAGACAAGGGCGAAGGTCGGTTGCACCAGAATCTGTCAATACTGACAATGAATTTCCCGCGAAGGACGCCATCGACTAGAGGGGGGGGGGGATCAGAATCTCGAGTAGCTCACTAATGAGAGAGGGATGTACCATCAATGCCTAATTTCATTGCAAGGGATCTAAGATCATCGATAACAACGAGGGCTACAACTTTGACCAACCTGCTACTTTGACTTTATTATCATCCGCCAGGAGTTCTACGAGTTCATGATGCGTTTTAGGAGCGTTAAGGGTGGCAGCCATTGCTTAGCAGAAGACCCCCGCGAAAGTTGAGGGGAAGGGGAGATGACATGAGCACCATCATTGCCCGCACACTTAAAAGCTCGGAGTCCGACGCCAATAGCAAAGTGTGACCACCCACCCTGAGGCAGGGCACACACTCGTACAGAGGCATATCCAGGGTTAGTTATCGTCACAGGGCTGATCATTTGTTATTCAGGCTCAGTGACTTGGTACAAAAATAAGATAGAGCAGCATAACGGTAGCCGTGGGTCATGCGACCGGAGTAAGGGTCTCTGCTATCTACATACTGGGGAGCCTTGGGGAACGCATGCAAAAGGACACTATCGGGTGGCATCGGCAGAAATGAATCAAACAAGTTTTTATGCCGTAGTACGTCTAAATTTTCCTCCAGTGAGAGCTCACCCTCGTGACTGGGGCCAAATTTTCCAGAAGTTTGAACGGGGGCTTTACATCCTGATAAAAGATAAAAAAAAACAACATAAATCCACAGGCCACTGGTATACCCGGGGAGGAAGAGAGGCGGTTAGATCTCGCAGTGATTACGAAAACTGATATACCCACCGTTTTCACGTCTACTCCTCTTCACTTCACTGATAAATACCAACCGTGTCCCCATTCTATATGGCCCGGGTAGATGGATTTCATTTGCAAGGCGGCTCTTTGTCTACAGTTCAACGAGGTCATGCTCTTCAGAACGCTTGAGGAATCCTGTCTAAGCTTGCTTGAAACTCTCCGTCGTCAGAGTCGAGGCTGTTATCATCTAGATAGCTATCCCCCTGCGAAAAGACGCCCCGAGAAATTATATTGCGGCTAATGGCGTGATTAGGTTGGATATGTCAAGAATGCGGGTATGCAGTGCTTACTTGCGCAATAACTCGTCCACGCCTGCTTCTCCAGCTACCCAATCAACACGAACCCAGTTGTGCACCAGCTCGCCATCGCGGTAAACCAGAAGGGTTGGGAGCATTTCAAGATCGATATCTTCGTCATCTAACCGTGATTCCGCCTCTTCTACCTCGTCATCTTCATTTCCATCGCCAAAAAACTCGTCATCGTCGTCATCCTTGTATGTCCGACGTTGACGTTGGAGAGGCCGTGGTTTTGACTTTGATTTTGATCTATCTAGTAGCGCAAATTCTAGGGCGGTCGCTCTTGCACGCAGAAACTTTGTGGTGGGATGTTCTTTGGCCAAGTGTGCGAGCAAATCGTCAAGGAGATAACACCTGTCCAACGACTTTTTGAGCTGAGTTGAAAGTAATGGGGTTCAGGGGGACACAAAGGTGACATACTGGATCATAGATGTGCACCACAATCCACACTCCTTTCTCCTCCTGTTCAACTGCTCTGACGAACTGCTTAACGCCGACCTCCCTCAAGTAACCAAAACGGGACCTCTTCACACCAAAAACATCCCGTTTCGCTGCCCCTCTTTCCAGTTCCTTGAGGACAAGGTCATCAATATGGTCTTCGCCTCTTGCAGCCCTCTGCCTTTCCTCATCCAAGTAAGTCTTGCCCCCCAAGCTCCCTGCCTCCATCCTCTTCCGTAGATCCTCCATCTCCCTCGCCCTTTTTTCCCGTTCAATATCAATGGCTTCTTCACGATCCCGGATGACTCCCTTGACACCTGTGCGCCCAGGACCCATACCGATCGACCCTTGCTGCGCGCTGGCATCCCGATGGTCATTATGAGCACGCTTACAGGCCGTGTCGGTATCATACCCCATGTCCTTGTACTTCTGTGCTTCCGAACTTAGCTCGAGCTCGTCATCGTGCCACCCAGAGTCGTTGGATGAATCAGACCGTGTAGGTGACGAGGAGCGCTCTTTTCCGTTGAACAGTTCACCAGAGAGGACGAGCGCCTCTATATCGGCATACTGCAAAGACATTAAGGATAAAGTCCGGACAGCTCAGCAATTGACAGCAAAACACGGACCATATTAGTGCCCGGGGGGGAATGTTGTGTACCGGAGTGTGTGTGAAGATGGAACCAGGTCGGGAGTAGCTGTGAAGCAAGTAGGGCTGGGAAGTGTTACTATGAGGATCAAAGTTGGATTGTGAATAAGCCTATTTGGCTATTTTTAGATCTGTCCTCGTGGGTAGACACTCTGTGGGATCAAAGAGTCAAGCCAGCAAGAGCTCATCGCCACGGTTGGTGTGGGCGGGGACAGGCGGGGACGGCAGAATATATTTCCTCCCATTTCAAGTGGGTTTAGCCTATCATACGACCGACACAAAAGAATGTCTATTATATGACCTCCGTTCTACTTTTAGCCCACAAAGCTATCAAAGTCCGCGGGCTCAAGCCATGATCTCATAAAAAAAAATAGTCCACTGCTACAGAATGGAGGATACTAGAAGCATCGGGAGGAGTCCAAGTAGGATACGAGTCATCGGTATCACGGATGCAGATGCCGACGACGAGGACGGGTGGGCATTCGCATTGACAGTGGTGGGCGCTACGTAGGGCGTATTGTCCAGGAATGTTGTTTGTCTGAAATCATCCGTGTACGTCGTGCCACCAATATCCACATGCAAGTCCAGTGTTGTCTGGAACCCACTATCTTCCGCTACTGCGGAAGTAAAATTCGTAGCCGCCGACACTGGGTATGGAAGTGTTCCGTACAAAATCCACTGTCGCGTTCAAAGGGTATGTGAAATTGCGAATCGCATAGTCACCGACGGAAGCGTATACTCGCGATGGATTACTACCTTCTCGAACCTGCAGAGAAAAGGTTTAATATAACCGCTTCGATGCCGTGACAGACGGCTGACATACCCCGACTGTCAAATTAAAGACCTTGGTGAACGCTTCCCCGTTTCGATTAGTATATGTTTGGGTATAAGTTCCGTTGGATCGGAATAGCGCCGTGCTTAACGTCGGTACGAAAATAACCTGATCTTGTGGCACGACATAGAGGTCGCCTTCGTTATTATAGACGGTGGGGCTGGTGCCATTGTGCTCGTCAACCTCGAACCAGAACTTTGAAATCGACGCCGCCGACTGGATTGGAACAACGAATTTGTAGTGTACGAAATAAAGCCCCATACGCAGAGTGATTGGCGAGTTATTTGGGTCATCCTGCACAGTATTGGCTGGCTGTGCAGACTTGGTGCTTCCTTTGCAATTTGCTGAGCTACCGTACTTGTCGCACCAGAACATCGTCACGGTTCTGTTGGAGTTGAGCTTGGTGTCTATTGGCTGTGTAAGCTAGAGGCATGTGTCAACAGATATTCTAGAATGATGAACAATTCACGTACACGAAGGTTAGATTTGAACACCAGTTGACCACGCTCAACCGTTAGCTGCACTCCCCAAGCCTTCGCGGGGATCAGCGTAATCTCTTCTGTCAGGGACACACCGCGGGGAATAGTGTTGATCATCCGTTCCAATAATGTTTGGCATTGGCTGTTGAACTGTCCAGGATCCGCTAGGCTAATCCGAGTCGGATGTGAGTTTGTATTTTGAGGGCAGATCTCATGATTGCTAACCTTTGCATGGTTTGATTGTTATCACTCGTGAATACGCGGAGGTCTGATCTCAAGGTTGCATTAGTGCCTACAACGAGGGGATTTTGAGTTGTGCCAGAGAGATATTCCGTGACACTAGACCACTCTCATCAGTAACAATTAGACAGTGCTGGCTCAATCACGCAGACACACATTTTATTGTCGAATTGTGTGGTTGAATCGAAATCAACAATATTTGGCCTGGAAGGATCGGAACTTTGCGGGGACAAGAGAGGGAAAATCTGCATCGCGAACGCCACCGATAGTGTGTCCGCAGGCTGTCAATGCAATCATTTCTGAGGGCGTGAAACCCTGCTTTCTAAAGCTCTCTTTCAGCGTGTCCAGATCCTGCTGCGGCTCGGGCGTCCCAACTCCCCCCTGTGTCCAAGTATCGACACGACCGCCAGCGGAAGGGGACGATAGGCCCACCACATGTTGCCGTGGAAAATACAAGACCAAGAGCGATGATGTCGGCCCCTGTCGCAATGGTCAAGCAGCGACGTATCAAGATAATAATTGGACTGACGAGACACGTATTTGTTTGGAAATGTTTCGAAATCGGTGAGGGTTTGATTGAAGCCGAGGCCAAAATTCTGGCGAAGAGCCTGTCATCTTTCACGACGAGCGCCGACGCATAAGTACATACCTCCGTCCTTCCCAACTCATACACGATGGACCCGTCCATTCCCCCGGATCCATCATCAACATTGAAGGTAGCCATGTCGTGGAAGGCCTGTAAATCAGCTGTGGCAAGATGCAGATTCAGTACAAATGGACACTAACGAAACGCAGCCATTCTGCGGGCACAGAGGCAAAGGTCCCTGTCCTCTTGCGGCAGGGATGCACGAGCGAAGCTAAATTGGAATCGTCTCCTCTCTGTCCCTCATACAAAAAGGTCTCTAGCGCATCATATTGCGGTGAAGGCCAGCGGTATGCCAAAGAAGATTGCAGGAGGTGGAATAATAAGATAGCCTTGAAAGCGTACATCATGAATTCAGGGGATGGATTGAGCAGGAAAGCAGTCGAGTTGGTCAGAAAAACATGTAAACGAGTGAAAGGAGTCGACTGCAGGTGGGTTGTGGTGGTGTGGTAGCCAAAGCCTTCCGAAAGGTCGGCTTCGGCCAAGCCTCCGCGCCAGTAGGCGTGAGAAGATCGGATTTTTTTGTCACTGCCTTCGCTAAGTTCATCATTATTAAGTCGCAAGCATGTATATACACAATCGCGGCCTCGCTACCGCTAGACCTCCCTATTCCTCCTGATTTTCTACGATCCACTGACGAATAAATGTACTGCTGAGTTTTGCATTCTTCAGCCAGGCTGCATCTTGATGGTCGAGATTGGCGGAAGTTGCAGAAATGACGTCAATCACGAAGACTTCAAGCGTAGAAAGACCCTTGCTTTCCCGGTGCTTCGCAACTGCAAATGTATCTGAGTTAGGGTAGTACCCGGAGAAAGACATTCAAAACGACAAACTCTCCGCTGCTCCAGCCAATGTCTCCTTGCTGACGACAAGGGCTTGTATGTTCGGATCCCATGCAGTAGGGCCGTATACGTCGTTAATGGGCACGATATCATAAACGAGGCTGGGCTTGAAAAACTCTAGAAAACCCCGCACTCTCTGGATGCGCTCGGGACAGACTTTCCATGACATCTTTGTTGGATTTATTTTGCAGCAGGACATCATCTGAATAGCGCAAGTAAGTTCGAGCCCAGGTACTAGAATGGAGGACGTGCCTGTTACTCCAACGATCAATTTCTCGCTCGTGATCCAAGCAGCCATGGAGAGGAGAATTTTGTGGCCAGCATGGAGGTGATCAAAGGTACCTCCAAGTGCAGTAACTGGGTGTAGCCTGGGTTTGTTGAGAGTGGTGAGAGGTGTATTGGACCCATGGGACCCAACCACTGAATCAATCATCGGATCGCGTTCACCAGCGGTGAGATACGAGGTCCTGAGACGACTAATCGATTCAGGAAGCGGCACAGGGATGGCATCTGCAATAGAAGATCAGGCTGACAGCCACAGCGCAGGGTGGATCACACAGACCCCCGCTCACGCGAAAAACCATCTCCATTCCCATCCCCAGGCTATCGTCAAGATCCTCGTTCGTTCCCTTGAGCAGTATATCGATATCCATCAATACTTTCCCCATGTCCTGGGCGCTTTTGGTTGCTTGGACATAGACATAGGTCAAAATCGACTGAACGACTTTCCACTTTTCGGTGTGGGAGACGGCTTGGGAGGCCAGATAGCCTTGATCCAAATGGCTGTGGGGGGTCTCCTTGTTGAAGAAACGGGAGAAGAGGACGATAACGAGTCGCTTCCTTGTCATGGAGGCCGCATGAGTAATGACTGGTGCCAGGAACAGGGGCGTAGAGAGACGGGGTGAAGTGGCGAGCAGCAATGCCCTATCTACAAGTTCCGGCGATGTTGGAAAGCTGGCGGAGTTATTCATGAACTGCAGTGTTCAGGGGTCAAAGGAAATCGGGATTTGGAGGCCGGTTGGCGTAAGTCAATGAGCGCGCGAGTGGGCATGAAAGCCGGACACTTAATCCAAAAGTATCCAATCAATTTGCCCGTGGGCGTACATAAACGTAAGCAATGACGATTATGTTGAGTAGGCTGAGCCTACTTGGACGCTTGTGGTAATGGCACTCGCTGTCGTCTTGCTGCGCCGCTGCGGTACGAAGCCCACCAGTCTCGCGTTAGGGTATCGCCCGCATGTGGATAAATATCATGTTTCGGGCGCCGCAGCTCATGTTTGATTCCTATATTTAAGATGGGAGGCTCCTGCCCTGAGCTCGATATCTCCGGGATGAGACTGACGCACTGCTATGCCCATGTCTTCCTCTCGTCCTGGTTAGACATTGGTCCGACCGCTGCGGCGGCCTTCGACATCTCCGGATGAATATTTCGCACGCAGAGGAAGTGAAATTGTCGTATGGCCGGGGAGCCGCACGTTGTCATCAGCGCCCGAGTTAGTTGTTGGTCCTTTTACACAGGTACCGAGGCATGGTCTCCGAAGGTTTGGGGGACTGGCTGAAAAATGCTGCTATTCTGCTCTGCAGAGCAAAACCCTTGAGCCACAAAGGATATAACATGGGCTGTACGGTAGTAGACTTGGATTATTAATTTCACGAGCTCACTTAGCGTGAATACCCTGAGCCTCGAGGTGTCAAGACACGAGGTGCAAAGTAATGCAACAGCATGTCCGGATCGGCGCCAGACTCAAGTCACTGGATTACGCTTCGAAGGGCATGGGCAGTGAGCAAGGAGTCGCGTGCGGGTTTGCGTGGAGCGTGTCCTAGGGCCGGGCCCCAAGACCTGTCACTGTTGGAAGCTCTACCTGCTAAAATTTAATATTGTCCTCGCAGCTGGTCCGAGCCATGTTCTCATGTTTTTTGGTCAGAGTGCTGGATGCTCATTGAGCACTTTGGCATCACTTTGGTGAGGTGGGAAGTAACTGCCATATCGGGAAGAAACTTCAAACGTGACAAAGACAACCAGTGGCGAGTTTTTCCTCTTCGCGCCCAAGTACGGGTCCCCCGCGCTGTATCTTTTACTTTTTCGGACCTATACCCCTTCTCAAGCACTGTATTCGATAGTGCAGACCTCCCTGGCTCGCTCGTCATTGTTCATGCCGCCAAAAAGGAGCTGAATCGTCCACTCATCCACTCTGTGTCCCCTCTCAATTGTTCCCATCGGCTCGTTCGTTTTTCTCTCGTCATCGTGTATAATTCCCTATCATGGCATCCTCACAATCTCTACCATCCTCTTTGGCGGCACCCCCATCTTCTCCCACCCGTAATAAACCAAGCTCGCAACTTCCCTTGCCTACCACCCTCAACACCACCATGACCCAGAGGCCTCAAGGTGGAACGACAGTAAGCAGTACTTCAGGGCCCTCAAACCCTCCACTGCACTCGCGCTCAGCGTCTCATGTAATTAATCGACCACCTGGAGACCCCCAAATACCGGCTTCGCCCACCTTCGCAACCTTCTCACACCACATGCATTCTTCCACTCACGCTGGCGGTATTCAGCCCTCTATGTCCTTTTTCCGCCCTTCAAGACCGAATAACCAGTCGGAATTTTCCCGTCCTAGTACCGCAGCCTCCGCCGACGCCAATCGTAACTCGCAAGACCCCGAGTTCTTTCAGCTTGCCGATGTAAACCGACATTCCGAGAGCTTTGATGACGATCACCTGGAGGGTTCTAGAGGAGCTGATCAGTTTTATGCAAATACCCAGGGTCCCCCTCCTCCCAAGCGCTTAAAGCAGAGTCGAGAACCACTTTTACCGCTTGTCGACCGTCCTAGTAATCCTACCGGACGACCTTCAACGACGCGGGATCGTAGTGGTACCAACACTAGTTTCACACCCAAGAATATCATGCGGACGAGTTTTGATAAAGTAATGGGACTCAGTCGGGGGCTCAGTTTCGACTCTATACGGAGATCCCCTAGCACTAAACACCTGCCTGTCGAAGGTCGCACGACGTTCGAAGGGAAGCGAGGGGACGAAGAAAATGGATTCAATTTACCTAGGTCGCCTGCGCATTACGAGCGTACATCTCCTCCTAGTATCTTGGGTGACACTCTAGGAGTCCATCGTCGTCACTCGGTTATTCATACTTCACATTCGCCTTCACCCGATCCATCCTTCATTCCTCAACCCCCTGATCGCCGGCCCCCTTTATCCGCCGTCCCTATTCTTAATCCCGAGACAGGAACCCCTCATCGCAAGTACGAACTCCATCCCTCGAATAATAAGTTTTTCTTCCGTGGTCATATGTTGACTGGTGGCGATTCACCTCTGGCTTTTATTACGTCATTTCTTCTGGTTCTCTCTATTGCTGGCGTCTGGTTTGGCACCACGTGTGTGTGGTGGTGGCAAAATGAGAGTCCAGCAGTGGCCGCCATCGGGATATACATGGCACTCCTAGTGATATCAAGCATGTTGGCGACGGTATGTTGCCACCCTTGTGTCTGAATTGGGTGTTGAGGCTGATTTCTGTGTACCTGCAGGCAACAACCGATCCAGGAATTTTGCCTCGGGACTTGGACCCTGACCCTCCATGTTCAAGTGAAACGCCTTCGGATGGAGGATCCCGAGTACCAATGCCTCGAGACTTGAAGGTTCGGAACGACGTGTGAGCGAATCGTTTTTCGATGAATCGCCGAGGCATTGATCCATACCCTTAGCGTCCGTACAAAATACTGCTCTACATGTAGAACCTACCGGCCCCCGCGATCGAGCCATTGTAAAATGGTGGGTCTTTGTTTCAGTATATGGGCTCATCTTATCAATCCATGACACCTTGGACACCATTTAGTGCGACAACTGTGTTGATGGATGCGACCATCACTGTCAGTGGGTGAACAATTGCGTGGGTCGCCGTAATTACACAACATTCTTCGTGTTGCTACTGTCAGCCGTAAGTAGCCTAACACTCCCAATAGTGGGTGGGAAACTGTCTCATCATGTTTGGATTGGCCTAGACCCTGACACTGATACTCATCATCTGCACATCGGCCCTTCATCTGTACTTCCTCACTTCCCGAGAAAACATGGATTTCCAACACGCATTGCGACGAGGGGCCGGTAGTGTTGTGGCATTTTGTTTGTCCGTCGCGATAATTTGGCCCGTTGCTGCGCTCCTATTATACCATATGAGAGTGAGTGATCCAAATACAATCGCATTGTCTGATTGGTTGGGGCTGTCAACCAATCCCCAAATTGTTTGGATCTGGAGCATCAACTCACTGATTTGGCCCTTTTTCTATGTTTGTAGCTTCTTCTTCTTAATATAACAACAATCGAACAGGTGTGTACTCAGTTCGCCGTCGAGTTGCCCTTAGACCTGCATGGGTTCCCGAGGGACGGCCGACAATCGTGCTCCTGATACCCTTGGCTTCTTGCTGACCCTTACTTACTCTACAGATTCGCAACCAAGCACATAAGAGCTTGATACCAGATTCACCACCCCCGAACCCCTTTTCTCACGGCAGCTGGCGGCGCAATTTGGTGAATGTGCTGTGCAGACCCCAAGGGTACTCATGGCTTGATGCATCTGCGATCGCGACAGAGGACAAGCGGGAGGTAAACCCGGGACTGATAGATGGGGGTGGGGGTATCTGGGATGGTTCGCATAATTAACTTTGTGCCCTTTCTAGTTCCCCTCCTCTCCCCGGATTGGGTTCTCGAGGTCGAGCGGTCGATAATATCTTGTCGCGTAACATACCATTTTGGCCCACGTCTGAATGCCTTTTAATAGTTTCTTTCTATTCATTCGATGCAGAAGGCGGCCGGTGATTGGCCAATGAATGGCTATTTCCACGATGAAGGGGAAGACGGTCTAGGTCCGCGAGTGAAGATGCGGTTGAATGTTTCAGAACTGAATTGATTGGGCTGATGAGACATCGACTCCACAGCCATAAGGTTGTGCGAGTGCACGCGTGTTGGGGAAAAAACGGGGGACGTTCATTGGAGGGGGGGCTATGAGGATATTGAGTCAGAAGGTGATGACTCCGATGATCTGTCTTTCCCCGTTCCGCCTAACCGGAAAAGGGGTGGAAGGGCTCAAGGTACACACGTCTGGAGATGAAGCAGGTGGGCCAGTCTGATTGCGGGCACTGAAGGAGGAATAGGGCTCCATTGGGTACCTGGTTCATGGATCTGCCGCCGGAGGGAACGACGGACAAGGTGGAACGGTTCCTGTGACGCACCCACAATCGTGTGCATCTGACAAGATCAGCCCTGATGACATCGCGATGGAAGCCACCTGGCTGCCATTCAGAGTTTCTGAATGTTAACTGGAACCTGACACTGTCCTCGTAATACGAATTGGGTCAAAGTACGGTCGCCACGGGCTCGCGATTGTAGCGGCTGTTAACAAATCTACCCTTGTCTGGCAGTGCACCTGGGTTTAATCAGGTGAAATTCTAGTCATCCAAAGGTGGGATGAAATGAATGATCGCAGAAGAATCGATGGGACGCTTTGAGAGAAATTGTTCAATGTGTAGCTAAGGAGGAGCAAGATCGCGCTTGTGAGATCGTGTTGTTTGGACGTTTCGCGGGGTCTTGCAAAAATAAAGATTAGAGCGGAGCTCACATTTGTGACTCGGCGTCAGTTGTCGCTTGTAGTTCACATGCTCGGCACCAGCAACCATCGAGCCCAGCCGCAGCCCGACAAACATTGGGCATCCTGGACGTGCTCCCCAAGTTGAGGCCATAAGCGGACCCGCCAGGCTCGTGACCAGGACAGGAATTAAAGGGACTAGCAAAGAACTAGTGTTTGAATTGGCTTTTTAGCTAAGCAGGTTTACAGGTTCGGAAAGAGGAGCTTGGTCACATCGGCGGCCCACCGATTGCACACTGGAAAGTCTTAAAACCCCGGAGAACTCCAGGAGGAAAGATGACAACTCCTCCCGGCGAACCAAGCCTTCCTGCCAACCCCTCTCAGCCGTTGCCGCACCAGCCGCTGCCGCTGACTCCGACACAAAGTCCAGCCCAGCCGACCCAGGCCTCCCCCAAGCCGACTACCCGCAAGCCGCGGCACAAAAGGCAGTCATCCCACATATCTAAGGACCCAAAGCATCCGGAACGCCAGGAAGGTGTCTTCAGTTTGCGAGAATACCCGTACGCTCAACGTGAGTCTGGAAATACCGTACCTGGACCCCCATTATGCATCACAACACTGAGTCTATCAACATCTTCGCATTTGTCTTCCGACAGCCACTTACCCGCTATACCCTCCCCGTGGACCCCTCTTTCACCCGTATCCTGCCCCTCCTGCCTTCATCATGAACCCTACATATCCCATCAACGGCTCCCCCTTCTCCCAGCAGCACCACCAGCAACCTTACCAGCAACACCAGCAGGGGCATCCCCAACAAATTCACCAGCAGCCGCCTCCGGTCCCCATGCCTCCTCACCATCAGTACGCCTATCCAATGCATCCGCAGCATTATCCTCCTGCTGGCTATCCTTCATACCCAGCCTATCCCCAACCCATGGTCATGTATCCCCCGCCACGCTCAGCGCCCCACCCAGAGCACCCTCAGACAGCTCCGTCACCCATGATGTCTGCGGGAATACCGGGCAAGCGCAAACGTAAATCTTTGCCTGGCGAGCCTCTCGGGAAGTCTGGCGAAAAGGTCTCTGATGACGAAGCAGGTGCTTCTGGCAGTGACATCCCTCGCTCTTCTTCCGCGCAGCAATCCCAGGTACAGCAGGCCATTGTGGATCTGAAGAAGCGCACGAAGACGGTACGTCGTTGCATGCTATCCCGCCAATTGTTTGTGCCGCTCATTTGCTTCCTTTCCATCAGCAACGTGCTTGCGACTCTTGTCGAGCCCGCAAGATTCGGTGTGATATTCTTCCTGACATGGCAAGTACAGTCAGCGCCCTTTAGTTTGCTTTGTGCGCTAAGCCCGTATGGCAGGACCCGCCCATCTGCCAGCACTGCAAGCAGTTTTCTTTCGAATGTACTTTCTTTCTTCCTATTACGGAAACTAGATTCAAGAAAAAGAAGTTGGAGGAAGAGACGACAACAACAACCGCGGCGCCCGGTCAAAAAGACAAGGCGGAGTCTACTAGCCGTCCCGTTTCCTCTCCTAGTCTTGAACCTGCGCCTCGGCGTGATGTTGGTGTTTTCGGTAAGTCTTACAACTCCATATTCCTGACATTTCTCCCTCGGTCATGAACGGACTCACATAACGCTTTAGGACCAACTTCACCTTACCACCTATTGCACTCTCAAGCCACCATTTCTTCGCGCATATATGAGAACTATGACCTCCGATACCAACACACATTCGAGGTCAGTAAAAATGGAGACGGACTTATCACTGTGCAAAAGCCTCCCACAGAAGAGCAACAGTTAGTCCATCCAAAACCCATAGATCTGCATATCGACAAAGAGATTATTGAAAAGCTTGTCAACTCGTATTTTACCGACGTTGCCCCCATACTTCCCGTGGTGACTCAAGCCGAGTTCCTTTCATCCCCCAATCCACCTCCTGTTCTGTTGTATTCGATGTGTCTTGTGGCGGCTGCCCGCCGCGACGTTCCACACACCATTTTCGACTCCATACGATACGCCATAAACAGTGTCATCAAGGCGGATGATGTGCTCTCCACACCTTCAATTGCAAACGTCCAAGCCCTCCTCATCCTGTGCATGACAGGCGATTGCCACTCACAGTTCGTTCCAAACGCTCTTTCGGCTCTGTGGATCCGCCTCGGGACTGCAATCAGAATGGTGAGCTGAGAAGCACGAGCATCTAGCGTTCAGTTAATTAATTTACTACTTAGGCGCAAGATCTCGGCTTACATCGAGCAGAATCGGTCAAGCAGAACCTTGAGCTTAGACGCCGCCTGTGGGGCGCATGCCTGATTTCCGACCGATGGTATGTATCCATCTCACACGAGCATGCATATGCCTAAATCATGTCTTCAGGACGAGCCTTGCATATGGACACCCTTATATGATTGACGTACAGGACTGTGATGCTCGGCTTCCTTCCTCTGATGATTCAGACGACCACTACATGGATGAACTTGTGCGGTTAAGTGTCATCCTGGGCCGTGTATTAAAGGCCATCTATAGGTGAGTACATAGTCAAGTTTCCTGCTAATCCCCCTGACCTGAGCCTAGTCCTTCCGGTCTCACTTTTACTACTGATGAGGTGCTCAATCAGCTCTTGCAAGATATCGAGGATTGGCAACGGTCGCTTCCGGTCAACCTCAAATTCCGGGGACCTGAGACATCGCGCAACGCAGGTATGAACCCAACAACACCCGACTCGGCTGCGCGATCTCAACGGACTTTTTGCAGGACTGCTCCATGTTCTTTATGCCTGTCTTTGCATGATGTTCTGGCGCGTCTTCATGCGCATTAGTTACTCGTGTCCTGCCCATCTCAAATTCGGCCTCACGGTGGAGCAATGGACAAAACTCGTAGCCCTTACTGGCGAGGCCATCGATTGGCTAGACGCACACGAGGACGTTTATGATGTGTGGTTGTTGGTGGCCTATGCCGCTACATCATGTGCATTAGTTCAAGTGGGTGTTTCTCCGGATGGAACAAATGGCTATGCTCATGACTGTTTCCATAGTACCATACCTGGGTACGTAGGAAGGATCCTGAAGCTGCGGAAAAGCTTCGTAAATTACGAGATTGCATCCGGAGGTGGGAGAAGGCCATCAACCCCGACCATATGTCAGCCAGGCGCAAGGTCAGTCGCGTGGAGCACATTATGTGACAGATGGCCTTACTAACAGATGTTTCGCCTCATTCCCTTCCAATTGACTTTGACGCATCGATCCCATTAGACGGCGGAGATTATTGCTTTACTGTACGAAGCGACACAAGGTCCTCCTCTTCCAATTGAAACTCCTGCACTCAACCCGACTGGTGGTGTTACACCGAAACCTCCGCTGAGTCTCGAATACCGCAACGACCCGACACGGCCAGGAGGAGGAGTATTCGTCGCCCAAACTCGCACCAGAGAGGAGGACTTAAAGGATGTTCCTGTAGGAACCATCATTACACCCAATGAGCGCCCTCAAGGTAAGCTGCCTGCAGATTTTTTAGCTGTATCTCTTCTGCAAGCGGAGCAATATCAGTATGCATGATAGTCGTGTCACTGTGCCATCTGACTGACCGGCTTCTGCATCATGTCCGCTTCTTACCAGTGGCGGACGATATGGTCCGAGACCCACGGTATACTCTCGATCTGTGACGATATACTGACCCGGATTTCGGCTGTGCACCCACTAGCAGGTACAGGGAATCAGCCTCCGCAGCAGCAGCCACAACGAAAGCTCTCCCAACAGGTCCCAACGTCAATGGTGAACTTTACGCCGTTGAACAAATCCGGGGATAGCTATGGAAATCTGAATCCTGCTATGAACATACAGGCCCAAGGGAACGTTCAAGTCATGAATGTGCTCGATGGTGGACAAAGCGTCAATCTTGCGGAATACGAGATGTCGGACAACGGCTTCCTCGAAGGCCTTCCTGGTTCGATGTTTGATTGGCGTACGTTATTCCGATCTTACGAGAGTCTAGCTGACGGCACTTGACCCTTGATATTTTGTTCAGATCAATGGGATAATTTCTTTTCCAATCGTTTCCCTCAGTCTGGGAATAACCAGAGCTCCTACCCGCAAGGCCAGCAGCAAGAACAAGAGCAACGGCAAGGTCGTACCCAGTCTACAGGCTCTGCTCAATCCAGCCCCATTACCCCTGCGCCCAAGGGCGAGGATCAACAAGGTGCACATCACGGATATACATCATAGACTAGGAGGGGACACGTCCCCCGGTTTTCTTCTCCACTTATCGTCATGTAGCTGTCGCGCTTGCTCTCTCCTTTATAATTGTAGCCATAACAGAAAGACATCGTATGTTAATACGCCCGGTATTTTTGTGTATTAGTTGTCATTGTGTGTTGTGCCATGATGTCATGTGTCAGGACATCATCTGGTTCCGAAATCAGCCCACTCCCACAAACACCCAAGACTTGCTGAATCTTGGGTTCATGAAACGCTTCTTCGCAAAGGCATCCAAGCCTTCTGCATCCTCCAACAAACCCTTACCACCCTCAGGGGCTCAGGGAGCTAGCAGCACCACCGTAGGCATCTCAACATCAGGAGCCTTGCACGCCCCAGCATTGCAGCCGAAATATGTCGTTCCCCCAGTCCCCCATCCATTTCCTCACGACCATCTGGCCATTCTAGCTACCAACGAAGGCCTTCTAGTGCGGCCTCAATACCCTGGCCAGGACGATGGGGCCGGACCTGGACCTTGCATCTGCATACCTTGGGGAAAGTCCATGACGGTTCGAGAAATTGCTGACAAGCAGAAAGCGTACGGTTGGAGTGAAAGTGTGATCGTATACGGGATTGTTGGTGTGCTTGAGCTGTATTCGAGTGAGTTGACAAGCACCAGTTCCCGTTCAATGCCCCACGACAGAGCTTGCTTAATCGACTTCATCAGGCCCATACCTCTTCGTTATCACCGCTAGATCTGAGATTGGGTGTGGTGAGCCGCCTCTGGCTTGCTAGCTTGCTCATTCAATACTTATTTGCTCTAGTTCTGGATCAGAGCTACAAGGTCTATGGTATCAAGAGCGTAGCGGCAATCCCTCTTTCAGAAGAGCGCGCACGCTCAGCAATCAATTTGATCTCTTCACGAAATGCTATCCTCGCGAGGCCTTCACTCCTTCCGAGAACCTCCTCCATCACTGATTTGGTAGATGAATCAGACTATCAAGAGACGCCGCCTGTTGAGGTAGTGGGATCGCCCACCGACGCGTCCCATCGTGTCCAGTTTTCACCCGAACCCCAGGTTAAGCTCGTCACACCAACCCATGTCACTTTTGAAGGCAATCTCCTCCGCCCCTCTTCGCCTCAATCTTTTTCCTCGAGTATATCTACCCCGTCCTCAGAACAGTCTACGGCAACGTCTCCCATCCTCAAGACCCTCGCTACACGACTATCCTTTTGGAGTAGGGTCTCGAAGCGCAATTCGATTAGTCAACAGGGCACCCTTCCGTCAATTGAGCCACCGCAATCAGCAGCACAAGAACATGAAACACTGGATAGAATCATTCAGGAAGCAAAGGAGGAACCAACAAACGTAATTAGAACAATACTCGCTACAACGGCTCCGCCACCCGCCACGACTGAAGAAAGACATTCTGAATTGGAAGATAAAGTTGTTCGGGAGTGTATCAGGGAATTTACAAAGGGTGGCATGTACTACTCGTACACGTTTGGTACAGCGTCTGGCTTCGATGGCTTCTATCAGACGATGTTGACCATCAAACAGATATTACACGATCCTTACAGCATAAACAAGAACTGGTAGCAAAGTCCCAGAAACAACATGAGCTCCTAGCTGGTCTTGGGGCTCTACCTTCCCCCGAGACGGATCCATCACCTCCGGACCCGAAACCAGGGACGAAGGTATCCGCCGTTGCTGAGCCTTATCCCACGTTGCCGCTATGGCGTCGTGTGGACAAGCGGTTCTGGTGGAATGAATGGATGTCAAAACATTTTATAGATGCTGGGGTATGATTTCACGTCAGTTTTCTGCACCCGGATAATGAAATTTCAGGATAGCTCCATTCGTACGTACTCCCGATCATGCAGGGCTATTTTCAGGTAGCAAACTTTGTTATTCCATCCGAGTTCGGACAGAATGAGGAGTGCGGTGTGAGCTACATTATTGTCTCGCGCCGTTCGAGAGACCGCGCGGGTTTGCGATATCAGCGCCGTGGAATCGACGAGGAGGCGCATGTGGCCAATTTCGTCGAAACAGAAACAATCATGCGGATTGAGGTGGAGCCTCGTCCTTCTTCCCCGTGTAGCTCGAATTAATTGTCATCACAGCGCGAGGGAAAGGATAACATATTTAGCTACGTTCAAATTCGAGGGTCCAGTAAATCATTGACTCTACTTTGTTCTTTCCGATAAGTTCTGATTTCATTTAGTCCCTTTGTTCTGGACCCAGAGTGGGTATGGATTAAAACCGCCACCCGTCCTGGCCCCAGACAGAACGCGCGAACAGAATCTGGATGCTTTGCGACGCCATTTTAAGAGGACGATACCCTTATATGGACCTCAGGTACCAACTCTCATTTCATCTCCGCTACCGAGGCGATGAAAGTATCGATTTGCAGACCATTGTGAATTTGGCAGAGCAGCAAGGGAAGGAAGCTGCGATCACCCAAGCCTATCGTGATTACATGAAAGACCTCGAGTTCAAGGACGCCCAGTAAGTGACATCGACACATGACATCGAAGCACTTACCAAAGAGTGCTTTCCAGATACCACGAGTATGACTTCCATAAGGAGACAAAGGGGATGAAGTGGGCTACAATCCTAGTGTTTCGTCTTAGAGTCATTGATCCTGACTAGGTACGAAAATATCTCCAAATTGATTGATGCCATGGAACGTGTATTCGATGCCCAAGGGTGAGTCTCTAGTAAACCAGTTCAATTGCGACCCACATAATCTACTTTTAATATCACTGCCCTAGATACCTGTGGATATCCCATGGGACTGTATATTCGCAGCAGAAAGGTACTTTCCGCGTCAATTGCATCGACTGCCTTGATAGGACCAATGTGGTACAAGTAAGAAGGCGCCCTCCCCTTGTCCGATGACCGCAATTTAAGCCACCGCCACCTAGTCAGCATTTGCGCGATATGTCATGGATCACCAGCTAGGGGCTCTTGCCCTACCCCACCCATCCTCAACGAGAAGGCCAGAAATAGACTCCGTTTTCAATGATGGTAAGTAGAGGAAGGGATTCTGATTCTTCCATCCACTTCATGCCGTGTTTAGTCTGGGCAAATAATGGTGATGCCATAAGCCGTGCCTAGTAGGTTGTTTGCTATTATGGTTCGAACTCACCTGACATTTTGCATCCAAGTGCCGGAACGTCGGCGCTGAAGGTAAGTCTACAAATTCAGATCTGAAACCTGGTCATCGTAAAATTTGCTCTGGTATTAGGGGGATTTCACGAGGTTACCCAATTTTGACCCTGTTTCACCTAGAGATGCCTAACACTCTGACAGAACCGGCAGACGTGACCTCAGCGGACTTCTGAACGATGGCGTAAATTCATTGGCGAGGTGAGGGAATACTTTCCTGTGATTGGAGAGAGGACTTACGAGATGAACCCAACGAAGAATGTACACCTCTACCTTTAGTGATTGGTTTTGCCAAGCGGTCATTGATTTTATGCTGGGAAATCGAGCCATTTCCGTGTTCTCAGAATTCTTGTTGAGACTCCAGTCCTCTGATCCCCGAGATCTCATCAAGCTTTCTAAGATTCGTGCAGAAGCGATAGCGACCTCCGTCTCTCGCGTTCTACCAGAGGGTGAACGACTGCTTTCAGGATGGACATTATTTGCCCCAGAAGAATTGAACACAAAGATTGGTCTCAAGTTCGAGGAGAAAGTTCTCCTACTGGTTGGTGGTATCTCTGGGTTCCATTAAATACTGCTCACACTCACCCGTCCCTATCTTAGACTATGAAAGCCCTCTACATCGTGGTAAGCACAGTACATAGGAATGGGCAGCATTCACAAAGCTGGAATATATGGTAGAGTTACGATTACACCCTAGAAAAGGTGAAACTATACACCCGGGTACCCCTCGGGGATATCATTGGTATCAGCAAAGGTTCGTACCCCACACCATTCTCATTCATTTTTCTCACAGGTCTGTTCGCTAATTGGATGGTAATCCTTAGGTGCATACATATTGTCACCACTCGAGGAGGCAAGTCGAGACAAGGACCAAAATGCTGGATTCATCATCGCATGGAACAACTCCAACCAAGAGTCCCGTGCTACTAGCTACTCTGTTCGGAATAGCTTCAATTCACCCACCTTTGACTCTCCTCTTCCTATCGGCACAAGATCGGCAATATCTCATCCAGCCTTACAGCTGCACACCAAAAGCTTGTCCCGCAAGGCTACGGCAACCCTGTCATGGCTGCTGACTAACCCCTCGCTAGCATCTACGGGAACTGGAGAGAAGATGTTTGCCACTTTCAAGGCGCTGCCCATTGACCCCGCTCGGATTCGTCAAGGGTCAAGCACAAGCAGCGGCCTATACACCGAAATGTCTGAAGAAGTAGCCGGTGCCTCTTGCTGCCGGGAAGTAGTGGACCGCATTGTCGAATCTATATGCCGTGCCTACGAAGATACGTTAGGAAGGCCCCCTAGTAGAGAGTTTGTCAAGAATGAAGATGTCGTCAGGTAACTAGGCTTGTGGCCATTCTATGGAGCGGCTCATGAACATACTTTGTAGTCTGACAGAAGCTCAAAGGACAACTACTATGTATGCTAAGATGGAATATGGCGTAAAGCGACTGCTCTGGTTGGGTGGCTGAGGTCACTTGGCTTTGTTCCCCACGACAGTAATCATCATGAATTGCAACGATGTACTACACTAATGATAACTATTGACTTATTCTTGGTTTTGCTTTGTGGTGCAGTCTACTACCTTATTCACCCCAAACCGAGTCAAACTTGTCCGAGGTGGCTCAACGAGATTTACCTACGCTTGGGGGCCGGCGAACAGGTAGCTAGATCCTATCAACCTGCAAATTTGTTTGAACATCTATGGAGGGCATTAGGTTTTCGGTTCTGCCAGTATTATGACGGGTACCCCTCTTGAACCTTAGAGTACCGAACTGTCTGATAGAGCCCTCCTGACAACAGTTCCGGTTGGCGCCCTACGGACCGTTCGGCGCTCGCCGGCGCCCGCTCGTCACGCATCTTGGTCTTATCAACCGCCATTGCTTCTCGAACTTGTTGGCTCGACAGTTAAGCGCATCGGACGTTCTGGCTAGCCAAAGGTCTCTCCAAAGGTCAAGGATGATTCTAACCCCTACGTGGTTTACGCTGGTGCATTTCAGTCGTATCTCTGATTTATGTAGGCTAAGCTACCCCGGTTTAAATTCCCTAGCAGTGGAAAACGATGGATCTAATCCTGTCGATATCAACCTTTCTGGTCGGGGCCCAAAGGCTCGGACTGGTGCGTCTCCGTACATAGCTAAACCCTGCTAAAGGTGAGAAAACAGGTTTCCTCACTAATGCCCATGATTTTATCATTATGAATCCGACCATGATTGAAGCGGATAGAGTCAAAATAATTAATAGGATCACCAATGACATCGATAGCGGGAAGCCTGGTATATCCTCGCAGCACTGTGGGATACGGTGCCAATTCATATTTGCTCCAGTGTTTGATTGCCTTCTGCCGCATGCCACTCCAGGTGTCATCCTGGGACCAAGCCGGCGGATTGGTCTCAAGCTAGAGAAGTGGCTAGCTGGTGAGGGACGCCGGTGGAAGATGTTGTGGCTCCATGGACCTGCTGGTGTCGGGAAGTCAGACGTGGCCCAGACCTTTGTTGAGCACTCCGATGAGCGAGGCCGTCTTGGCGCAGCGTTTTTCTTCTCCAAGCAGAACAATTGGAGTAATCCCAATCATATCGTTCCTACGCTCGCGTACCAGTTGTCAATCCAATGCCCCGAGTACAGGAGGTTACTTGCACGTCAACTAAATGCGGCAACCAGTTTCGAAAGTTCGTCATCAGTCCCAAGTTCACGGAACTACAGGCTCCAGAATTCACCCGGTACTCAGCAACCATACCTCATTCTCTTGGATGGCTCGGATGAATGTCGAGGAGAAGGCGCTCAGTGCGAAATCATTGAATTGATTGGCGAAACAGTTCGTCGGAAAGACCTGCCTCTCCTCTGGCTTGTTTGCAGCCGTCCTGAACCACACATCAAGTATACGTTCTCGAAAACGGACTTCGGTATTGAATGTGCCAGGGAACAACTAGTCGTAGATGAGGAGGTCGATCAATATCTCCGAGATGGCTTCAGGGACATTCTAAGTTCTCATATACTACAAAAACACCTTGGCCTTCAGATGACCAATTCGCCAGAACCTCGGACGCCGCCTCAGGGCCCTTCCTCGTTGCCTCTACCACTCTCAAGTATATCGGCGGCTCCGGGATTGCCAACCCAGCGGCTCGACTTGACGCCTTTTTGTCTTTTGTGGGGGATTCACACGACGTTGGAGCGAGGAACCCGCTAAAAGCCCTTGATCTGCTCTACACTCGAATTCTTTCCAATATATCAGGGCAACGTCTTTCCCATCCACGAGGCGGATACTCTCTCATCATTTCTACGTTCCGAGGCTCCCATGTAGTCTTGAGAGGGAATACTTATTATCTGCTCGGTCACTATGCAGCTTTCTGCATCTCGACCGAAGCACGTTCTACGGTGCTTTGCGAAAGTTGCACTGTCATCGACGTACCTCCGCCCGAGTTAGCCTCCACCACTCTATTGCGATTTTATCACGCGTCCTTTGGGGACTATCTCCGCGACCTCATCCGCTCTGGGAGGTTTGTTCTCGATGAGAAGGAGGCCTTCGCTAACACTGCAAAATACTGTTTGTACCGGCACAGGATTGATTCCACCCTCTATCATACCGATGACAGTGAGTTCCATCAGTCAGTGTAATGTAGGCGAACGCCTGTTCTGACAAGTGGTCCAAGAGAACTCAAATCGAGTTCCCCATCGATCCCACAACCACTTATAGAGCCCGTTTCTGAAGCCATCGCAGATATTGCTGAGCATATTCTCTGGGTAGCTTGCGTTAACGTATCTAACGAGAAGGACCAAGATTTACTCTCCCAAATTAATCAGTTCGATTTCAGGTACATCGAGTATCCCCACAGGGACCTTGAATTATTTGGAACCTGGCTGTACTATCAAGTAAGCTTAAATCCTTTCATGACGTTTGTACCTATTTCATTATTTTGAGCAGGTGTCTAGTGACTGCCCCGACCCCGTGGTCCGCACGGAACCCAGCAATGAAATCGATCAGAAGTTGATAAACTACCTCAAGCTCTTGATTGGAAATACGCCGTCCGTAATGCCCGCTTCATTCCCAGTGAACTGGGTAAGCTGATCCGCCTTGCGTCAAACGTCCTTATATGCTAATTACCTGAAGGATAATCACTACCTTCTCGAACCAACTTCTTGGACGAGGGAATACCTTCTAATGGGACATGACGTAAAAGCTTGTATAATCTGCTTGACTAGGGGGGCCAAAGATTTGGAACCGACGACTGGACATTTTGGACAGCGACAAGCCACCCTCTGAAGCACAGATATTAAATTATTCTAAGTGGAATAGCTGGCGGATCAACGCATTTCAAACAGCTTGACCCGTAGCTTGGAGGTGTGACCAAGTGGTAATTCGTGCTAAGAAAATCCAAATCCTGGGGCAGTGTCGGACAAATGCAACTTATTGGAAACCATCGTCCTTTGTTAGTTAAGACATAAATTTGTGCCAGTACTTGCATGCACAATCCACTACAAAAAGAATCCTGCTGAGGAAATGGCATTTTCTCGGTTGCTGAGCCAGGTAAAGATACTGTTTCTGACAGATATGTGGTGTATTCGTTACAAAAATCATGCTTGTGGTGCGAACTGAGGTATCTAGTGGAGAGGTTGAGAGGGGACTTGCATTGCCCATACAAAGCGTTGGCCTTCATATAAATCCTTCCCATATTTGCCATCACCTCCAAATCCGGAGGAGCCTTGCTGAACCTAAAACCCCAGTGAACCACAGCATTCACGATTGTACGAACAGGTTCCGAGCTTGTAATGAAAATATTATACACTTCTACGCAACAATTTATTCGTTAACGCCCCTGTAACGGGAATACGCCCTAATTTCCATCTTCCCCTTCTCAAGCATCCGCTTAGTCCATGGCGTTTGACCCTTCTCTGATATGTTATCCCAGTAGTTAGCAATATCCCAGTCGTATAAGACCACATGAGGGAATGCCACTGGACCCTTCGTTGGCGCCATGTCTTTGCTCTCAACTAGTTTGTACCGCCTCCCGCGCAAACACCCAGGCACCGATACAACATCTCCGAGATGTTCCTCTGAATACCATTTATCGAACTCAGCCTCCACATCAGCTTCTACGAACCAGTGCACCACGAGGATATGTTCGGCTGGGAGTCCGCCGGAGTCTCTTGCGCGCTGATCAACCAAACGATAGGTGCGGTGCTGGAAAACGGGCAGTTGTTGAACAACAGTTTTGCAACTCTCAGGCATTGCATCCCGGAGGCAGGCACTATCCGAGGAATTGGCCTCATCGGGAGACTCCAAGTCGTACAGGATAGCCCATTCTGGCTTCTGCCCATCGGTGGCTCTGTAGCGCAGAGCCGGGGGCGCACGGGGAGCGGCGCTAAGTGCTCGGGCGTTCTCCGCCTCGTACCATTCTAACAACGATAACGTCAGGGGCGGATGTGATAAGAAGAAACAGGGTCCAAGACCCGCACCGTTGAACTTCTCTGTCGAGACGTCCGGCTCGTTCTGCGCAAGAACGAGAAGGAGACCTTGGGGCGTTGGTTTGGACATGAAAAAAAAAGCTGAAGAGACTCGTATAAAGGCGGGAGCAGGCTGAAGCGGGGTACCAGGCACATCTCCCCGTGTTATAAACCGGTCCTTTTATAAGATGAAAGACAATAAGACATGGACACACTACCTGGCTCCAAGATCGTGGAGGGTCGTGGCCTGTCCATGGCCGTGGTCCATTCCAAATTTCTATTCGAGCGGTCGAAGGATGAGAGACAAATTTGGCTCTGTGCCACGAGAGAATAGTGGCTCTCCATTTTCCCCTTGCCAAGCGTGTTCTAAAATTCAAAGTACCGTCGCGCAGCTGTCCGGTATCTCGTACGGATAACTGACAATACCAAAGCAGGCAAAAAGCGTTGTTCTGGCATACATTCGTTGGAGTATGATATCTGATGGTAGGCCTCCCTGATCAGCAGGAGAGCCAATTTAGCATTAGTCTTAGATCATTAAGGTGGTCCAGGTGACATGCAGGGGCAAAGCGTCATAATTCAAGATTACTACTGTAGGGTAAAGGACCGATAAGGACAGACAGAACAATAATCACAAGCGCAGGCGGATTTCGTTCCTTGGACCCGACCGGGACCACAATATTCCTTCACTTCATGGCCGCGTACTTGTGACAATGATCTTGTGATCGAGTCTCTCCTATTGTCTAGTTTCGCTCAAGAGTATGATATTTGCCATTACTGCAACACATATGGGTAATACTTGAACTCGTGAGCCGAGGTTACACTAAAATGCCCTATAAAGTTTGAATCTCCTTATCGCAAACCCCTTGATCGCACCGCCTAACATCTTTTTCGCCCAAGGTGTCTGGATTGAGGATTGGAATTCAAGGGTTTCCATGTAATCCCCATTGTCGAAAATCAGTGAATAACGACATAGTTCCCGAAAGCAGGTCCTTCTCTGGGGACGAGATTTACCCCTTCCACCAGCTTGTATCGTCTCCCCCTCAACCACCCAGGTGTTTTAGCCACATTCGGCTGTATGTTCTTCATCATACCACTTGTTGAATTCCACCTCGACCTCCTCCTGGACGTCCCAAATTACCACAAGAATATATTTTCCAGGCAGGGCATCAGGCTTTCCCACGGACTCGGCAATGCGGGAATAAATGCGACGCTGAAGGACAGGGAGGCGTGGCATAAGATCCTTTTCGTTGTTGGAGGCGGCATCACGCAAAGCGACATACTCCGGAGATTGAAGTACTTCTGGCTTATCCATGTCGTATAGGGCAAGCCAGTCTGGTTTTTCTTCATCTACAGCTTGGTATCGGATTGCGGTGTGGATTCCGGGAACGGTCCGCCTAGCTGGTGCGTGTTCATTGTCGTACCAATCTATCAAGTCGTAGTACAAGATGAGCGATGTATGCTCGTCTGTTGCGGATGGGCTATCTTCGTACCGTTGAATTTTTCGGTAGGCACATCAGGCTCGCTTTGACTCAGGACGAACAAGAGGCCCTGAGTACCTGTGGACATGGTGCCTGATATGAGGACGATGATGGAGGTGGTGCACAACTGGGCCTAGTTATGGGTCTTTTAACAACTTCTTGCGACTACATCAACCCAATGAGAAAACGGCGTATTCATAAGCAGCTGAGCAAGACATGGCTGGGTGAGACTAGTGACCGGAATACATCGTCATGTGTTGCTACATCGTGTACCAAGATAGACTAAATTGGGCTGAGTATTACTGTGACATTCGCACACCTATTTTGAACAGATCGGGTAAGTATTAAAACAGACATCTGTGATGGTCGTGATCATGACGACGTTCTATATGGGCTGCGCTGTTAACTACGAGAACTGGAACGAGCAGGCGTATTAAACATAGCCGGAGTATTTATTCGTTCATACGTTAGGGGATGTGGTACATATAGATAGTTAGTGCGGATATGTTTTATATCCATTTCTTGGATAATGGAACTAGAAGCTCGACATGTAGTAATAATCATTCACTGGAAAGCCAGCAAGAGCATCTCAAGTCGGCTATGGACATATAGGAGAATGTTAACTGCGAGGTTCGTTCTACCCCACGAAATTCAATTCAACGAAGCACAGAGTTAGAGTCCTGCTTGCCGTGAAGAGGCCCTCATAATATTAAGCTTTTCGTAAACCTGCCTGAGATTGTCAAGTCCCCCTGTGGCTCCTCAACGGTCGAAGAGCGCGTTTCAGGGTGGCTAACAGCATCACCCAAGCACCTCTGCTGACCACAGTAGAATGCGGTGGCAGGAGTTCAAGTAATTCCGCAGCCTGCCACCGAAGTTGCCAGGCGATTTTACTCGTATTGACGAGCAAATTCTCCGGAAACCATAGGGGTTGGGGGATGCACAGGACTAGCCGTAGATTGAGGGACTGGTGATCATCAAAGATGAATCATTGATATATTAACGAGCATGTCGGAGATAGGAAAGCTGGGAAGGGAGGTTCTGGGAGCCTGGTTCCGGGCGGGTTGAGAGCATCGAGCGCATAAAATCCGCGCTTTAGTTGATCTAAACATAGAACTGTTGTGTGAGCCTTACGGCAGGTATGGCTGGGACATTTGAGAGAGAGAGAGAGAGAGAGAGAGAGAGCCATGCGTGAACCAGTCAACGGTTGTTGTGGGGGTTGCCACTGGGTCGGAGGTGATGGAAGGATGTGTGTGTGGAGGCGATGGACAGTGGGTTGTTTGTTGTTACGGTGATTAGCCATATTTACTCGGCTTCCTTTCTGTCCTTCATTCACTCCATGGCATCCCCTGCTGGGAATATCATATCTTCTCGTTAATCTTCCCGAGTGACCCATCCAACTATTTCCCACTCTTTTCGTCACTCCTTGACCCTGCGCTGGTCGTCAAAAATCCCTCACCATCCTTTGCAGCCCTCCTTTTGTCGCAATGACGGGCCCCCTGCTTGCACCGTCGTCTGTCCAAGAGCCAGCGAGAATGTCCCAGGTTCTGCCGACGGTCAAGTGCTCGAACTGCTCTCAACCTGTTCCATTTGCTGAACTTGGCGAGCATACCTGTACTACTCCTCCAGTACCCGCGATACCCAAACCTGCACCTGTCACCTCTGCGTCAAAAACAATCCTGGCGCGTGTTCGCCTCCCCCGGACTACCAATGGCTGGCCCTCCACCCCGACATTCAGCTACACCCTCTCTCAGACCTTCACCATCTTCCTCAACCAACCACGCGTCTAGGTCCTCCCCCAAACGATCGACCACGTATTAACGTCAACACTCGCGTTGGCGTTCCCACCGCTTCGCCTCAGAGATCCAGCCCGTTGGCACCACCAGGACACGCCAGAACTGACACATCAACGTCCTTTCAACGTCCTCCGACCACATCTCCACTCAGACCCACTCTCCCTACAAGTCCCTGGCCAGCAGATGGTCGTGCCCGCTCAGCTTCGAGTATTGCTTCTCTATCTCCCCTCTCTTCTTCTCCCGCGACCCGTGCCCCTCACCCTAGGTCCAACCCAGGCTCGTTTGCACCAGGGCCGTCACAGTTGCCCCCTCCTCCCTCAATGCCTGCCCCTAGGGTCGTGTCCTTCGTTCCTGAGAGCGAAATAGGTATTGACACCAAGTCCGGAGGGGCGGCAGGGATGGCGGGTGTTGGCCGACGTGGCTTTGCTGCTGCTGTACGAGCAGGTATGTTCGTCTCATCTTTGGGTCTTCCTGCAGATAGACGCCCCAACCCTCCGAGATTCCTGGACATCGACGCCGCGTCGCGTTGTGAGTAGCTCTTCCCCATCAGCAATTCGGACGCTTGCTCATTACTTGCGTACCTAGCGACTGATACTCCACCGCTTTCAGCCTAGCTCTGGTTACTCTTCCCACTCTCCTGGCCCGCTCTCCCCCGTTCCTCAAGCAGAACTCAGTCCCAGAACCTGTACCAAAGCAACCGCGTTCCCCCTCCCCTTCCCAGCCTATTCCGAAACTCTGCCATGGATCAGTTGCCTGTCCCTTCCAAATCTCCCGTCGAGGACATCAGCACTGGCGCCAGCATACCCCCTTTGACTCGTTTGCCTTTCTTCGAGAAGTACAAGAATAAAATTCCTGGTGTCAGCTCCGGCTCCGAGCCTGCACCCATGTCTCACGAAGCACTAATGCACCCATCCCAACGATCTCCTCCCCGAACATCAAAGGAGATTCTTCGGGATACCATGAGCTCCAAATATTCAAATGATAGCCCCTTGCTGCGTAATCTTAGCATTAGCACGGTTACGTCCCAACGACCTAAATGGGGCGGAGAAAGCCTACCCTCTCCTGATACAGGATTCCGAATACGGTCTTGCCTACGCCGACTCGACCGATGATGAGGGTAGTAACGCCGCACGTGAAACCCGAGTCAGTCTCAATTCCAAGGGTAGCTCACAGCCTACTCGCAATTCGGCGTTTTCTATTCTTCGGTCCGGCGGTAGGGGAAACACGGGTGGTCGTGTGCATTTCCCTCCAGAGACTTCACACTCTGCCCCCCGACAAACCAGGTCCGATCACTCTCGCGACAATTCGACTCTTTCGTCCCACTCTTTAAGGTCTGGGTCTATAAGGAGTGGAGGTGGCTCAGCTGCGGTATCAGGCCGGCAGAGAAGTGGAAGTGGTAGCAGTAGTGACGGCAAGAGTAACTATTCTCGAGCTACCAGTGCGGGTCCAACGATGGGTATGGGTGCTTTGGAGCGTACCATGGAAACGTTGATGGAGGATAGCGAGACTGGAGGATCACTAGAAGGAAAGGACAATGCTTCCCTGTCGGGGAGCAGATCGGGAGAGAGGCAGCGTTCACTCGGGCAAGGAAGCACACGCAGCCATCTCCGAGGGGAAAGCCAAGACAAAGGGATCGGCTTTGTTACCATGAGCAGTGGTCCCAAAGCCCGTCGAAGCAACACAGTCCAGGTTCCCCATTCGCCAGAGAATAAGTCACCCAAGCTACCAACACGAGCGAAAACCACCGCTGCTGCTGATACTAATAAATCGGGATTGGATGTACCTACCAACGAGGTTGCTCGTAAGAAAGACCGGGCCCGGAAAACACGCATATGCTTGCGCTGTGAGAAAAAGATTGAAGATGGGAGATGGGTTCGAGTGGACACGGGCGGGGCGCTATGTGAAAGATGCTGGAAGAACATGTATCTACCCAAGGTGCGTTGCTTGTCCATCGACAGTCCGCATGCCCATATTGACAGGGGTACGTAGTGCCGACGCTGCCAACTTCCGATCGAGAAGCAAGCCGTCTCTTCTGCTGATGGGCAACTCAAAGGCAAATACCACAAAGAGTGCTTCAATTGTCATGTGTGCAATGTAAGTGCCTGTTTTCAACGTCTGATATATGAGCTCTGACACTGCGGGGATAGAAACCCTTCCCTGACAAGAGCTTCTACGTTTACGACGGGAAACCGCTCTGTGCCTATCATTACCACGAAGCCAACGACTCACTCTGTGCTGCTACCCTTTGTGGCCAACCCATTGAAGGGCCTTGCGCCGTTTCACACGCTGGCGATAAATATCACCCCGAGCATATGACTTGCGAACACCCGGGTAATCCCCCTTGCAGGGAACGATTAACGGAGTACTGGGAAATCGATGGCAGGATGTTGTGCGAGAGACATGCTGCGAAAGCGAGCAGGAATGAGGAAGGCGAGGACGAAGATGAGGAGTGGACCAAAACGTCCAAGGCAAAGAAACGCGTTACGAGATTCATTGACCTGACAGGGGGGAATCTCGGAGGTACTGGGACGGAGAGTGAAAGTTTGTTGTAAACTTCGTGCTTGAACTTGAACGGAATAATCTGATGCTTATACCGGTGCGATCTGATACCTCTTTTTATTCGATTTGTTTGGACTCCGTGATTATTTATTTATTTTTCTCCCCAACACTTGTATGCATATTGACTCACCACGGTTCCGGGATTTTGTGCGACTGTTTCTCTTCCCATGGCTTCCATGTTCACTGGGACAGACTTTTTCTATCATTTGGATCAGCTTTTTAATTGATATAATACCAGATACCAGACCCTCCTCACCTTCTACCTTTCCATTTTATATGGATTTTTTCATAATATTTAACACCTTCGCGGTCTTGTAAGATACGACGAGCAGTTGACCTATGGAATCTAGTCCCTCTCCCTCTCTGATGTCCCTTGAGCGATGGTGATCGAGAACGAGTGCAATCTGGGTTGAATAACTTCCAACTTTAGGCCCTGATGGGAAGGAGCGCGAGGGCATTGTAGGGCGTATTTGAGCTCTGCGGAACAAAGCCACCCAGGAACCCCCGCTTATCAAAGCCCTCGAGACTTCACATTCAACAGTTTTATCGGTACGAGCGTCCACAGATTGATAGCTAGGGGCCTATATTATTCATTTATCGACGTTCAGGGATTATGTTTACTCGTCGTGTGCTTGATATCGCCGTCGTGTATATATAAGTGAGTGCTGAAGCCAACTGCATAATCTCCCACACATTGTATCCAAGAGCAGGGGGATGATATCTCTGGTTTCACACGTCATTATATTTTGGGTATATGAATAGACGAAAGTGGGGGCGCTACGCGAGCAACCAATGAGAACAGGCGGGTGGGAGCGCAAGAAGATGAATCAAAGAGATATGATATACATCCTAAGCCCCCGAACTTTAATTCTTCCCCGGCATGCGCGGTGTCCGGCTTCGTCGCTTAATCCGTACGCATACGTTGTAATATCTAATTTAGTTTCAAGCTCAAGACCCATGCGTTATTACGTCGTTCGCCTTCCTCTCGCTTTCCTTCCTCCTCCCCCACAACAGGCCGTTTTAGTGTCGGAAAGGGGCTCATATTCAGGTCACACTGACCCGACAGACTGGGCGAGGCACAATGGGGTTCATACGGAGCATAAACCGCGAAGATCAGACACATCGCAAACTCAATGTGAGTTGTTTGTCACGCCATTCGACAAAGCGCTTAGGAGCCCTCTTCGCACAGAATCCGACATATCCAGCTAATTGGTATCGGAGGTACATAGATCATGGATATCATTTCGACTAGGTCTGATAAGCGGATGTGCAGGGACAATCGGAACTGCCCTTTTGGTTCAAATTGGGTCAGTGCTAGCAAAAGGAGGTCCAGGTTGGTCTATATCTACTCGGTCCTCTGCTTCGTGTATGCACCGCTCAAGGGGATAACAGCAAGCCTTTTTATCGCTTTCACACTATGGTCTACCTTCATTATGGCGATTAACAATTGCCTCTGTACGAGATCGCCTCACCCAGACAGTGCTCTCCAATTAACTTCCTTACTAGCCGAAATGGTTTCGTGGATGCCTATCTCCTCACCATTTGTACGCCCGTATATGCTTCACGCTGACACATTGCTAATTCCCCTACCCCCAAAAAAGATCAGATATGCCGACCATTTCGTCGACCCGGCTTTGGGATTTTGTGCCGGGGTGAATTTCTTTGCTTTTGAAGCAGCTTTGGTTCCTTTCGAAATGGTCGCCTTTAGTATTGTGCTCAGATTTTGGACGGATGAGATACCCTTGGCCGCTATCCTTTGCTTTGTGATCGTGACGTATGGGTAAAGTGGAGCCCAAATGTCATTCGGCAGAAATAGATCTGATTTTTCCTTTCCTAGGCTTCTAAATTTCTTTGCCGTGAAATACTATGGAGGTATGATATTTGCGTGCTTTTTTTTTTTGCCTATCAGAACTCACGACGGCGCTAGAGTCCGAATTTTGGTTGGCTCTTGGCAAGGTAATCCTGGCGGTCGGTCTGATATGCTTCACCTTCGTCACCATGGTGGGCGGAAATCCCCAGAGAGACGCTTATGGTTTCCGGTACTGGAAATGTGCGCCTCTTTCGATCTATACATCCAGCAGGAAAGAAAAAACTAAGCCTTTCGCTCAGCGTCAAATGTTCAAGGGGCGCCCTTTGCAGAATATATCAAGGAGGGTAACCTCGGACGATTCCTTGGTTTTCTGGCATGCTTCATCCAAGCTTCATTTACAATTGCTGGCCCGGAATACGTCTCAATGACAGCTGGAGAGGCTCAGAAGCCTCGACACGTCATGCCCAGAGCGTTCAACAGTGTCTTTTACAGATTGACTACTTTCTTCGTTCTTGGGTCCCTCTGCGTTGGAATCGTGGTCCCATACAATGATCCTGATCTCCTCAACGCCATTTCAAATGCTCGGCCCTGGCGCATGGAGCGTCACCGTATGTCATTGCAATGCAACATATGGGGATCGAGGTCCTCCCACATATCGTCAATGCCCTTGTCTTGACTGCTGTATACTCGGCTGGGAATAGCTATGTGTATTGCGCCAGTCGGACACTATACGGGCTAGCACTGGAGGGAAAAATGCCACGTTTTTTGACTCGGTGCACGAAGCAAGGTGTACCGGTGTGCTGTGTGGCAATAACGCTTGCAATTTCAACCTTGTCCTTTTTACAACTCTCCACCAACGCCTCAATTGTATTAAGCTGGTAAGCGGTAAGAGTTTCCTTTCAGAACGGGCTCATAAAGATCTTGTTTCTATGATATAGGCTTATCAGCCTTGTCACCTGCATCTCAGTTGCTGAATTATGCCATAATTGCATTCAGCTATATTCGTTTCTACGCAGTATGTCCTTATCCCTGTACGTCCTTCGTTCACCGACTAAGTACGAGTTATCAGGCACTGAAGAGGCAAGGCATTTCCCGAGATTCTTTGCCACACAAGAGCTTTTGGCAGCCCTTCTCTGCGTACGCAGCATCCACAACTCTGCACTACAATTTTGACTCAACATGGATAAAAAGATATTATGCTTTGGTTGGAACGTTGACGATGTCTTTCGTGGCCGGCTATACCGTTTTCCTCCCGGGACATTGGACTATTCCTTCTTTCCTCTTTTCTTACACGATGATTCGGCGTGATTCCCATCTTATTCTTTGGCTGGAAGATTGTTCATAAGACCCAGGTATGCTGGTTCAATCAATGTGTGATACAGGATCCTGAGTTTATGATAGTGGCAAAACCTGGAGCAAATCGACTTTTTCGAGGCTGACCGTATAGCTGTTGACCATTACGAGCAGTCGAGCGTAGAATGAATCACCCCTATTTCACACAAATTTAGGATGGTGACTTCCGACTAGTCTTCAAGGAGGATGAATGGTGTACAGATGTATTTATAAATTGCCAGTTTACATAACAAGGCCACCCCCAGGAGCCCCCGCTTATTAAAGCCTCAGCACTTCACGCTTGGCAGTCCTCGCGCCACAGATTGATGGTTAGGGGCCCGCACCACTTATTCACCAACGCTCAGAGGTTATGTATATTCGTTGCGCACTTGATATTGCCGTCGTGTATAGAAGGTGCGATAGTTGGCATTATCCTAGTTGGACTCTCCACTTGACGGCGTAGTGCGTCTGTGTCAGTTGCTAAGTGGATTTTTACTATTTCAGTGGAAAAGCTTGAAGCGGAAGTACTGGCAGTTGATCACAGGTTTACATCACGGGGGTGCTGAAGCCAACTGCACAATCTCCCACACATTGTATCCAAGGCAGAGGGGTGGTGTTTGTGGTATCACATGCCATCATTCTATTTTAGGTATATACAGACGAGGTGGGGGCTCTACGCGAGCAACCAATGAGAACAGGCGGGTGAGCGCAAGAAACTGACAGGCGAATGTTGGATGAATCGAAGGGATACTATGATATGCATCTAAGCTCCCAAACTTTAATCCATATACGCACGTTATAATATCTAATTTAGTTTCAAGCTCAAGACCCATGCATTATCACGTCGCTTCTCCTTCCTCCTCCCCCACAACAGGCCGTTTTATGTCGAAAAGCAGTTCATATTCAGGTCGCACTGACCCAGCGGATTGGGAAAGGCATAATCGGGCTCATCCGGAACATAAACTGCAAGATCAGACGCACCGCAAACTCAAGGTGAGTTATTTGTCGCGCCATTCGACAAGTGCTTAGGAGCCCCTTTTCGCACAGAATCGACATATCCAGTTAATTGGCATTGGGGGTATATAAATCATGGATATTATTTCGACTAAGTCTGATAAGCGGATTTGCAGGGACAATCGGAACTGCTCTTTTCGTTCAAATTGGGTCTGGGCTGACAAAGGGGGGTCCAGGTTGGTCTTTATCCACTCGACCAGGCTTGCTTCATGTATGCACCACTCACGAGGGTAACAGCAAGCCTTTTCATCGCTTTCGCATTATGGTCAACCTTCATTATGGCTGTTAATAATTCCGTCTGTACGAAACCGCCTCACCCGGACAATGTTCTCTGGTTAACTTCTTACTAGCCGAAATGGTTTCGTGGATGCCTATCTCCTCACCCTTTGTACGCCCGTATATGCTTCACGCTGACACATTGCTAATTCTCCTACCCCCTCAAAAAGATCAGATATGCCGACCATTTCGTCGACCCGGCCTTCGGATTTTGCGCCGGTGTGAATTTCTTTATTTTTCAAGCAGCCGTGATTCCTTTCGAAATGGTCGCCTTCAGTGTCGTGATCAGGTTTTGGACGGATGAGATACCCTTGGCTGCTATCCTTTGTTTTGTGATCGTGACATATGGGTAAAGTGGATCTCAAGTATCATCTAGCGGAAATAGATTTGATTCTTCCTTCTTAGGGTTTTAAATCTCTTTGCCGTGAAATACTATGGAGGTGCGATGTTCGTGTGTATTTTTTGTCTATACAAACTTACTGATGAGGCCAGAGTCCGAATTTTGGCTGTCTCTTGGCAAGGTTATCCTGGCGGTCGGTCTGATATGCTTCACCTTCGTCACCATGGTGGGCGGAAATCCCCAGAGAGATGCTTATGGTTTCCGGCACTGGAAATGTGCGCCTCTTTTGATATATATCCAGCAGAAAAAATAACTAAACCTTTCGCCCAGCATCAAATGTTCAAGGGGCACCCTTTGCAGAATATATCAAGGAGGGCAACCTTGGACGATTCCTCGGTTTTATAGCATCTCTCATCCAAGCTTCGTTTACATCTGCTGGTCCAGAATACGTCTCAATGACAGCTGGAGAGGCTCAGAAGCCTCGACACGTCATACCCAAAGCGTTTAACAAGGTCTTTTACAGATTGGCTACCTTCACCGTTCTTGGGTCCCTCTGCGTTGGAATTGTGATCCCATACAATGACCCCGATCTCCTCAACGCTATTTCAAATGCTCGACCTGGCGCTGGAGCGTCACCGTATG
This sequence comes from Lepiota venenata, assembly GCA_004296355.1. Classification (NCBI taxonomy): domain Eukaryota; kingdom Fungi; phylum Basidiomycota; class Agaricomycetes; order Agaricales; family Agaricaceae; genus Lepiota; species Lepiota venenata. The sequence goes on from RCFS01000003.1 coordinate 2,578,486, forward strand.
TCATTGCAATGCAACATATGGGGATCAAGGTCCTCCCACATATCGTCAACGGCCTCATCTTGACCTCTGTATACTCGGCTGGGAATAGCTATGTATATTGTGCCAGTCGGACACTATACGGACTAGCACTAGAAGGGAAAGTACCGCGTTTTTTGACTTGGTGCACGAAGCAAGGTGTACCGGTATACTGTGTGGCGGTAGCGCTTGCGTTTTCAGCTTTGTCCTTTTTACAACTCTCCACCAACGCCTCAATTGTATTAAGCTGGTAAGCGTTAAGACTTTCCTCCTAGAATGCGCGTACCAGGGACTTGTTTCTGTTATATAGGTTTATCAATCTTGTCACCGCATCTCAGCTGCTGAATTACGCCGTAATTTCATTCAGCTATATTCGTTTCTATGCGGTACGCCCTTGTTTCCGCACGTCCTTCGTCCACCGATTAAGTATGAGTCATTGGCAGGCATTGAAAAAGCAAGGCATTTCCCGAGATTCTTTGCCATACAAGAGTTTTTGGCAACCCTTCTCTGCGTACGCCACATCTATAAACCTGATTCACAACTTCCACTCAATATGAGTAAAAAGATATTATGCTTTGGTTGGAACATTGACAATGTCTTTCGTGGTCGGTTATACCGTTTTCCTCCCGGGACATTGGACTATTCCTTCTTTCTTCTTTTCTTACACGATGATCGGCGTGATTCCCATCTTATTCTTTGGCTGGAAGATTGTTCATAAAACCCAGGTATGCTGGTTCAATCAATGTGTGATACAGGATCCTGAGTTTATGATAGTGGCAAAACCTGGAGCAAATCGACTTTTTCGAGGCTGACCGTATAGCTGTTGACCATTACGAGCAGTCGAGTGTAGAATGAATCACCCCTACTTCACACGAATTTGGAATGATGACTTTCGGCTAGTCTTCGAGGAGTATGGATGGTGTACAGATGTATTTATAAACTCCGCAATTTACGAAGCTGGAGGAGGATTTGCGGCGCTGCGGCCTTCAGTGCGAACACCATAGCCGTATCCACCGCCGGGTGCGCCCGGGACGTCTCCAGGTCCGTCATAGTACATTTGCGAGACGTCGTAGTTGCCTGCAAAATGTGAGATGGAGGGGAAGGAACACAAGAAATTCCAGGGACGCACCAATGAATTTCCAGCCATCTTCTTTTACGTGGTAGAGATTACAGGTGTTTCCTGAGAAAGCATCGCGGTGACCGGCGGCAAAAATGCTGCGTCTACCCAGTTCTTGTGCCTCTTCATCAGTGAGGTCCCACCGGTAGCCCTGGTCTAGAACACCATAGGCAAAAGTGCTTCCAGATCCCACCGAGAATAGATCGCCTTTGAGTCTGGTACCATCGGAGTCAACGTAAAAGACAGCAGGACCCTATTCCGTAGGAAAAATGAGAGCTCGAGGGGAAAGAGAAGGGGATACATACGGTCTTGTCCCAACCACATATCATTGTACCCTAAGCGTGGCCACTTGAGTCTGATCGCGTTGGTCAAAAAATCAGAGCAACACACCATACTTAGGCCCATTCCCTTGTAGCTATACACAAGATTACTCAGGTATTTGCTTGCAGCAGATACAGAAATACGTTCGCGATTACGGAGCTCGTGAAGTCGGCAATGCATTCCAAGGTAGGTTTCCCAGAATTGACAGTCAGCTATAGTCGAGATGCATTAATTTCGTTCCATCTTATCCAGAGGTCCCCAAGTACGCACCTGCACCACCAGCCATAGTTCCGAGTAGGTATGGGTTAATTTCGATGACCTTCTTCACGGTACCAGAAGCTATGGAATCCAGTGAAGCAATAGTGGCTTGAGGTAGATACCAAGCGTACCGATATAGCTTCCGGCGGTTGCTCGAGAATCGACGGCCACGATGACGCCTCCCTGGAATCTGAAAGCTAATGTTGTTGTACCATGCTGGATCTTGATTCTGCATTTGGGATCGGCATGGTCGTCAGTGTGTAGTCTGAGAAATGCAGTCGGCTTTTGTATTTACTTCAATTTAGTCTCACACAGCCAGGGGGCAAAAAAGGAAAGAAACGCACATCTGGGACGGCAGGGATGGCAAAGGTAGGTAGGCCCTTGCCAATGGGACCAAACCCTGCCTGTGAGCCCCAAGCAGCGTCTGAATATTCACCGTCTTCCTCAGCAACGAGCTGCTGTGCCCGCTTAAGCTGGGCGATGGCGCTGGTAGTTGAGAACTGGTTGACGAGGGAGTTCATTCGAAGATGAGATGCGTTGGGTGACGCGGCCGCGTTTGGATGATACGCGTAGATCAGGTATTTGGCTACTCCGTCAGAACCAAATACATCTCGACTACTGCCTCGCAATAAACTTCCGTAGGTTGGCTTCAATGTAATCCTCCGGAACCCCCTCTCTGATGGCATCCGCAATCCCCATATTCATTCGGAAAATGTACTCTGTCTTTGGCTGGCTCTCCGACGTTCGCAACTCGTCGATGTAGACCAGCACCGTTATCTGTCTTTCCGTCGCCTGCTCCTTCGTGCCGAGGAAAGTAGCGGGAAGGTGCTCTTTGGTATAGTCCTTCGGCACACCTTCATGTCTATCTAGCTTTCGTTCGTCTGACTCAGGTAACTCGTAGACGAGTCCGTAAACCTTGTCTCCAGGCGATTTTATGATATTAGCGTAGCCCCTCTCGCAGATAAACCATTTCCTGGGACATTGATAAGATATCTTCTGGGGTGGATCTCGCAACAGCAACTAACCAGTCTTTCACAAAGGCTATCCCAATATGCTTGCTGTCGGGGCAACGACGGACCATTTGGTCCCTCCACATGTTGCTCCCATAGGCGAAGTAGATGGAGGATGTACTCGAGGCCATCTTGTTGACAGCCTCTGGCTCACAGGGGAAAGAGAAAAGGGTTTTCTTCCTGATTAGCGCTCCATAATGGCCGCACGTAGAGCTAGATCAGAAGCTCTTCTGTTATAAATAAAATTTCTCACGTATTAACAACATTTCAATAGTGTTTCTAATACTAGAGGTCCAGTATCAGCGTATGAATTTGTGAAAGATGGCTGCAAGTAAAAATAACGACAACTTGAATCTGAAGCACGCCAGTGGTGTGATGCTAGCTGGAAAGCTTGCTGTTCTCATTACCTTACAAATTAATGTACTTAATGTGGCTCGCTTCAACAACGAATGAGGGATCAGCGTTGCAATTCTCGGACAACTCTGACCCACCGCAACATGAGCCGGATGACTGGGATATTATCGAACTTGCATCGAACCTCGATCTGTTTGCACAGTTATATTGTGTTCAGGGATTCGTCAGCCTGAGTGCATCTTCGACGCCACAAGTAAATCCTCAGCGCACCTTTATCTCCTTCAAAGCTATTACATACTATATTTTCAATGTTATTGGAGCCGACATCACGATGGCTGTGCAGCTTAGGTAACACCATTAGGGTCCCATTTTTGTTGCTCACGAATTTCTTCCAACTCATTCGTTCGACCAAGGATCATCGTACGTGAGGTCACCAACAACTCTGGGAGAAGATGGAAGACAACAAAGTTGACAAGAAGACATGGCCACTTGCCGATGCCCCCCTTACGAATTCGGTAATTAGAAGCGAGTGCCTGGACATGGACGATGTAGACTAAACGTCCTGCCCCAGATCCTTGATCTTGTTCAGCAAGCAACCGCATACAAACAAATTAAAAAGGGAGCTAATGAAGGTGCGATATTTCGTTGGGGTGAAGGCCTGCCAGCTGATTTGGTCTCTTTTTTGTTGTGCAGCTACGAAAACCTTGAACCGTGGTATCGCAGAAATTATCGTTCTTACCGCCGACACCGAACCCATTGAAATCTTGCTCCACCTACCCCTTCTTTGTGAAGAAAAGGCATGTTTTTTTCCCCACCAATAGCACAAAACGTCTTTCGACTCACCTGGAGGATAACAGAATGTCCCATACATCTTCGTCCCCTCAAAAGCTGCCCTTGGCCGTGCTTGCAACGTCTCTCGCCCCGTCATTGCTGCTAGTATCACAACCGGCGACTCTCAGCTGACGAGCCAGATCACGACCATCAAGAATGCGATAGAGAAACTCATCTTCTAGACGTTGTTTTTACCACAGTTAGCATCACTGCAAAATGTGAATTGTCTTGATGTTTCTGAAACTTTTTCGTATTGCCCAACTTAACGGCCGGCCTTGCGTGGCTGTGTTCTTGGGTGCAAAATTTGTGTTGTAAACCTCTCTTACATCAACCTAATCAAAATGAGGGCTAAGGTCTACTGAGGTAGGTTGATCCGTCGTTGATCATTTTGTCAACGCACTGCAAGACGAGTTTAGAACCTCTCTTTCCCTCTCATTGTTCATCTCATGCGGGTTTAGAAGGACTAAACTGTGTTCAAATGTGGCAAAGTAGTAACCCCCTCCAGGACTTGATGGTACAGGTCCAGCATACGAATATAGTTGTGATGTTACAGTAAGCAAACCGCGGACTAGTGTCCCAACCGAGAAAGAAGCTACTGTCATACCCGACGAGATGCATGCTATTATTTGGGTATGTTCTCCCTTGCCTGCTGTCGGATCCTCCGTCTAGGGAGTAGCATGTAAGGTGGCGGAGAACACAAAGAGGGGCTGGAGACACTCACTCATACGCAACCTTGTCATTCCTAGCGTGCCGTTAACAAGACATCCAGCGTCAGTCAAAGAACTGCCTTACTTGAACATAGTGTATGCATCACTCTGCGCTGGATCGCTCACGTTAGGATCATCAAGAAGATCTTGAATACCTAGCAAAATCTGACTCGAGTGAGCGGGAGGGTATGAGAGCATTCTGTTAAGCTTTTCCTACCTGTTTGATAGTGATCGCTGGCTTCCACGACTTCTCTTCGTCAAGGATAGACAAGCAGACCGTCCCAGATGGGTAGACATTAGGATGAAATAGTGGTGGTGCAAATTTACCTGTGTGAGTTAGTATCAAGATGAATGGGCAGTGGGCTGGGGTTATGGTGTGATTCGTGAATTATCCTTGTACCCACATTTGGGAGGTTTAGATGGGTAATCTAGACGATAAAAAAGTGCCATGGGAGTTCACGAAAGGCGAAGAGCATTCGCAAGTCAAACGTACCTTCCGGGAATGTCATCGTAAGCTTGAAAAGGCCACCTTCCCAAGCCGTCTGCAAAGAAGGGGCATTTAGATATGCAACGCGTAAAAACGCGTTAATAGACCCAAACATGCTCACTCCTGTTTTTCCTGGAATACCAACTTCCCATTCCATCAGATTCATTGAACCGTCCGACGCCTTTGCCGGTTTAGCGTAAAAGCCCTGGATTCAGAAAAGCATTCATTAATCGGGTCTCCATAAAAACGAGGTGTTTTGCGCAGTAACTGGTCAAGGTCCACTGGCCCCACTGGAACGCTTAAGCTGATTATATGAATTTCATATGCTCCGAGAGGCAGCAGGTCGACTTTGAGATATTAGACAGTCGGGTGCGGTACTCTCCTCGTCGATTTTCATAGGGAATTGGTGCATACTCACAAAAGGATGATCTTTCCGCCATTGTTTACGCTCCTCCGCAAGTCGCATTCTACAGATTCCTGCCATCGTTCCTGATCCAGAATGACGTTAAATGGGAGGATTGGTCGAGAGACTCGACGAAATGTCCGTTATTGATTGCTTAGTCAGTATACACAATCCCAAACAAAGGACAAGAAACCATCTAAGTATATAGTCCCATGCTATCATGCACATTTGTCCAAAACCCGTACAAGCCAATGATGCGTACATATATGCGCAGCGGCTCAAATCTCTTGGATGTTGTATCCCAACCCCGACTCGGATCCAAATTTCGTCAATTCAGGGATAACCTCTGCTGACTCAGAAATCACCTCTACTTCTGCTAACTCAGGAATCCCCACTTCTTCCACACTCTCAGACCAATACGCCCTTGAAACACGGACATATATCTTCAGTAATATGAACATATGATACTGCGAAGGCCTGTCCTTACCAGGGCGAAGGGGAAGGTTTACTGTACTGGCCCCGTTGGCCGTCCTTACGACCACCCCGTCCTCCTTGACCAAGGGGATCGTACTGCTTCAGAGGTCTACCAACGCGTTCGTCCACCCGACGGAAGTCAAGGGCACGTTGGTGGTGTCTTGCGATAACTCGCCCAGGCTGGTGGTGCTTGACAGGGCTGGGTGAAGAAGAGACACGGGTAGCCGGGATCGCCACACAGAGGGCGGCGAACAGGATCGAGACCAGGAATATTCGGGGTATAACAGAAGCGGCGATAAAAGACATGGGTAATATGTGGATATACGGCAGAAGGTCGGGGATATTGTCAGCAGCAATGAAGGTTGAAAAAAGTAAAGATCCCGCGCGAGATGATATGGATGGTATAATAGCCAGGCGAGGGATGAACGAACGTGGGGTATGGAATGTATGTGTGTGGTGTATGTGAAGGGCGAGGCCTCAAGAGTAGAACGTATAGCAGGGATAGTTGTTGAAGAGTGAAGTGGATGAAGTTCAACGGTCGTGAGTGTCCCTATTTTATACACCCTCGATCCAATGTGGCGAACCGGACAAATGCGTCCTGGTGATGTTTCAAACTTCCAAAGTTTCAACTTTGACCTGCGAGCCGCATCACTGGTAGACAGTCAACCACTTTTCTGAAACAATTCAAACGACCTCCATGTGCCGTGAGTTATTTTTTGTATCGTACATGTTATATACAGTCCATCTTATCGGACGGTGATGACTTCTGAGTTGGTGTTTGGCTATTTTCTTTGTTTGAAGACCGTCGTCTCCACATCATTTGTACTCTAAAAGTACGAGTACGTGGAGAGTGTCTTGGCCTCATTCTTTTCCCCTTGCTCGTCACATATTGCAATCATTGATATCTCGTATGCCATTGGTTCCTCTTTTTCCCTCCTTCCTCTGCTATTTCTCAATCCCGCTCTTATCCAGACACCTTTAGGAAGTCTACCAGTCTTCAATGTGTCCAATAAGCGCCGAAGCGGCTCCACAGCTTCTTAACTTATCTCCTACGCAAGGCGCCCAGATAATCGTCCTGCTTTATTCCGTTGTTTATGGATCTACACGTAACCTCTATTTAGGTGCTTAGGTGGGGTTGATCATAAGTCACGGAGTCGCCTACCGCCACTAGACCCTAATCGTATCCTATCATATCAAAACCCAACTTTCTCCCTCTCCAACTTGCTCAGCAGCGTATGAATCCTTGCCTTCAAACCTACGATATCCTCGAGTGCATCTGCGACCATCTCCTCGCAACATCCTCGCTCTCTACCCTCGTAGCTCTTGCGCGTACCTGTAGAGCCTTCGCCGAACCCGCACTAGATGCGCTCTGGCGTACTATCCCCAGCATTGAGCCTCTTATTCAATGCTTGCCCGAGGATGCATGGAGAATCACGCCCTTGCGATATCTCGTAAGTTTTCGGTCATTGAGAGGAAATCGTATAATAAATATCCCGGTAGACACTCACCCGCAAAACAACCTCAGCGGATTGGGAGCGCTGCAATTTCTATGCGCATCGGGTCCGTCATTTCGGATGGGAGGAGTTTGATTCAGCATCACCGACCAAGTTAAAGGCATCGATCCCAACCGACCGCCAAATCTTCATAGCGCTCAAACCTAGCTCACACGATGGCAAAAGTTCAAGTGTTTTGACATTTCCGAAACTTCGTTCATGTCGCCTGGAACAACAGAGTTCGGCTCCGATCCCGCACTTTGCACCCTTCCTCGTTTCCACCCTCCGCTCACTCGAGCTCACCGCACCCCCGTACGATCCTGGAGGAGTTCTGCCAGGAATCCTACGCTCGGTGGCACAGGCATCGCCGCTTTTGAGGAGTTTGAAAATCGACGGGGTCTGTGTGGTTCCACGTCTAGAGTCTGCGTTTGCCGATGGAGATGGAAATGAGGGGTTGGGGACTGGGACTGGCGTTGAGTAGGATGTTGAAAGGCCTTGGGCAACTCGATTCCCTCATTTGCGCGTCCATTCGATTCCCGGACGATGCGGTGAGGTATCTTGCGATTGGGCTGAGGATTCGCGCATTGCACGTCAAAAACACGGCCGAGGAGATTCTAGAAGCACTTACTCCAGCGAGAGAGCCGTGTTTCTCATATTTGGAGAGATTGGGTATAGAGTGCGGGGGCGATCTAGCAGAATGCATCCGTCTCTTGGGACGCGTTGACGCCTTCGAAATTTCGTCTCTCGAGATAGGAAGAAACATTGGCCGACCCACCGAGCACGAACTCTGCGAGTTTTTCCATGTGCTCGCCCAGAAGGTTAACACGAGATCGATGAAGACGCTCATTGTCCGCCAGAATCCTTGTGTAGGTTTTGTCCCCTTTACTCAGAGACCTGTTCCGGCATCCAAAAAGACAGTAGCGCTGAGCACGTTGTCGCCGCTCCTCGCCTTTACTAATCTCGCGGAATTCCACCTGTTGTTTGACATGGACTTTGCGCTTGATGACCAAGACGCGGAGTATATGGCGCGTGCGTGGCGGCACCTGAACACATTGCAGCTTGGGTTTCCGGACGCTGGGTGGGGAAGGGTAGGCGGGCGGGTGATGACGCTGGATGGACTAGGTGCGTTTGCAAGGTGGTGTCCCGAGCTGAAGAGTCTGGGCGTCTGTGTAAACGGGGTGAGCACGAGTGCGCAGAAAGGTGTGAGATGTCCGAGTCTACGATTCCTACATGTGGGAGACTCTGAGTACGAGGACGCAGTGTGTGTGGCCAAGTATCTTGCGGATGTGTTTCCTGGGCTGGAGGGGGTGCATGGGCCTGGATGGGGAGAGTGGCAGAAAAAGTGGCGGGAGGTACATGATATATTACGTAATACACATGTTTAATTGCCAAAGTTACGGAGAGAAGCACTTATGGCTCTCTCTGTCCTGGATGTGCATACACCGACCTCTTCTTTCGCGATACTCCACTCTAGTGCGTCCTCCTACGCCATGGAATTTGCTGGCTGACCGTGTGCTGTGCAGCGACCCAAGATTCCCTCACGGATCTCTTTGACAAGCTTAGTCGAAAAGTACACACAGACTATCATGGGAAGCGGGTCGGTCCTGGGTGGCTGAAATACGAACACAATGATGCGATATGGAATCTGGATGACGGTATATATCCAATCTCCTGGCGTAAGGACATCTGAGAACTGAGTTTTACGTAGAGTCTGACTATGTGATATTCGTCTGGAGGCAACAGCAACAGCGCCAATCAATGGATGGTGAAGCTAGTATAGCTATTGGAGAGCCCGGCCCAAGCCGGTCACCGCAGCCTGCTCTTCAGGTGACCACCACGCCTACGCTGCACCTGCGTGACCCCTTTCAGCCGCTGCCTACCCCTCCGGCGTACCGGAATGCTTCTTATTATGCCTTCCGCCCCACGCCTGCACTCAAAGTCTCCCCGACCCCGTCGTCAAATGGCAACTCAAGTCGACGGAGTGTCAAGGAGAGTTTGAAGGTAAAGGACGACGGAAAGGATGGTGTGCCCAAATTGAATGAAGCAGTTTGAGCAATTTCACAACGAGAATGGTGTCAGGACTGTTATTGGAAGGTATTGGGCCTGTACAAAATGGCAAGTTTCTGATGGCATGGTGCAAGCAACTCGCGCTGATTGCATCACAAGTGAGAATGCTGCTGAAGTCGGGATATCGGCATGTCTATATATCTCGCAAGTTTGCCCAGAAGCATGGGTTTATACCACCTGATGCCACGCCGGGTAATTATGGATACGGGGGACTCGTAAATATTGGACTATGGCCGATCACTCTCGTGACCTCGTCTTCCGGAGAAACTCCAAATTCTCCTGGCCAGAACGAGGAAATTGGGGAACGTGGGTCCCTGCTGCGGCCACCAGAGAGGGCCGGTGCAATTGGACTAGGGATTGGTGGTGCAAGACGGGGAGGAGGGTCGAGCAGTCGTCGGTCAATATCGACATCGCCCCCGAGCATTGTACGCGCACACTCAAGAGCCTCTGCAAGTGGGCCAGATGGTGTCGCGACCGACAACGGCAAAAAGCAACCAAAGGGTCCGAGGTCGAAAGTGACAGAGATCCAGGTGTACCTGTCAGAGGAGCCTCACTTTGACGTTGTGCTGGGGCGGTCATTTTTTGAAAAGCGACAGATCAAGACGAGTGCTGTTGACCCTACGGATATTGTTTGCATGGACACCTGGAGAGAAGATTGAAGTGCGAGGTCGTGATTCTCAAGGACGGCAAGGGAGAGATTGTGACTGTGACATAGGATAGTAGTCACGATGTTGCCCATTTATTACTGTTTTTTTGTGTGTCAACCACGAGCGGCGACCCATGTCTGCCCTCACCCGTCTCCTCCTCCGCGCACCGGCGACTCGCCGCTCCTATTCTTCCTTCTTCTCGTCCAAGCCCGGCGGCGGACGCTACTTTAATTCCTCCAAGCCCCCCAAGTCGCCAGTCGTCACAGCAAAGAGTAAATCGGACCCGTCTTCGTCAGATAGAGGCCCCAAAGACACTTCTACCACATCCACCTCTGCGTCTGCAAATGCAACGTCGAGCACTAATACACCTAATACTAAGCCTTCGTCCGACTCAGTGTCTTCCGATGCCGGCCATGATGCAACATCTCCCCAACGCTTTCTAAACGGTGGTGCTGTGTCCTCGCCACCCACCCCACAGCTGGCTGTCAACCCGAAGGATTTCACGATGCACCAGTTCTTTGCGCTCCATCGACCGCTGTTGCTTCTCTCAGACCCGCCCTCGGTATTCGCCTCCGCACCTGCGGACGCGCCGCTGTTCCATTCACTATATGCAGGATGCAAGGCTGAGGATAAACTCGCAGAGCCTCCGTTTACGAGCGTGAACCTGGACGGGACCTTCCCGTCTGCGCACGCAGCAGGTGTTGATGGAGATGCGGAGACTGCGAGGCGGCTGCACCACGCAATGACGATGAACAGGGTTGGTGCTGTTACTTCGTGGGAGGCAGCGCTGAAGAGGCTGGGACTCGATGTGAGTAATGAGGCGGAGCGGGTTCATCAGCGAGCGCAGTGGGAGAGGGAGTGGGAGGAAGTGATGCTGGACAGTGTGAAGCGGAAGAGGCGAAAGAAGATGCGGAAACACAAGTGAGTCTGTTTGCCCTGGTGCAGTGGTAAGACGAGAGCCCATCTGAATCTCTCTCTACTAGACTGAAGAAGCTCAGAAGAGTGAGTGCATTGTGTTCTGCTAATATGTGTGTGTGTGCGTTGGCTAATGAGCCCCCACAGGCGACTCGTTCCCAGCGGATGCGGATGGGCAAGTAGTTTAGCGGGTAGTTGAGAATAGATTACCTAAGCGATGTATATGTTGTGAAGGGGGGGGGGGCGCGTTGTGTCAGTCGTTTCGTCATGGACGACCTCTCGCCATTCCACAACCTCTCCTTTGCCTTCAATCTCTCCTCCATCTTCTCCTATCTCCCCGCCCGTCTCCTTTCCCGTTTCATCCTCAGGCAAAAGCCTGTCGTCAGCGATGCTGACCTTTTGCTCCCCATATCCGACTTTATAGAAACAAACGACTGGGAGACAGCACTCGCTCCCGCAGGCAGTGTAAAACCACCTTCGGATGAACGCTCCCTGCTCCTTGGGCCCCTCGGTTTCTTCACCTCGGGGTACATGCTTGGCCTCTTCCTCATGGTGAGCTGAGCGGGACCCGACCCTCCAACTCCATTCCTTACGTTACCGATTAGGCCTTTGTCCTCCATCGGCTACACCATATTATGATCCCCTCTCGTCTCTCGAGGAGAGCTCACAGACATGCTAGGTTTTCCTCTGGACGAGCTATCATATTCATTCGCATCTACCGGTCGATATTTCCCATAGATATGTCTCGCACCCTCACTAGGCTCATTCTTCAACTGCCGACCCTGTACTGCATGCTCAGAATGCTCCTTTTGTGGGGGCTGCTCATTTTGCAGACATCCGGTCTCGATCCCGAGTCATTCTCTGCCTGGGCACCAGTGGGCGCCATGGACACTATACAGCGGCTAAGTACATGGGCAGCACATAAACCCATGGAAGAAGTCTGTTGGATCAGCTTTTGTTCGCTTAGCGCAGCCTATTCCGTGGAGAGCTTTATTCGCAAATTGGACGAGCTGGCGAATGGAACCGTAGAGGAAGTTCACCTTGGGAGACACCTGTCGCCATACAATCTTGTGTGTCATTGCCACACCGCTCCGATCGGCTTTCGTTAACTCTTTTTTTGATAGGTGGCTCACTCCTTTGTACTGTATCTCTTCTCCTTGTCCGCTTCCCATGTGCACAAACCCGAGGGTCTTCCCCCCAGGCCCGACACCCATGCTCTCATTACAATGGGCATACCTCTGTTGCAATCCACCGTCTTTCATTTCCTCTGCGTCTCCAAGAAGTACTCTAACCACCGCTTAATCCCAACTGCCCTCACATCATTTCTTGGCCTCTTGCATTTTCACACAACGCTCTTCATCCGTGGCTACCCTGCCGTTTTCCTTCCCCTCTTCTCTGATAGAAACAAGGACAATGTTTTTTCCAGAACTGGTTTTCGTTCAAGCTATCCTCTTATGAATTACTTTTCCTGTCTCATCGAAACTGCCCTTATATCCATCATTCTCCTCACAGTATTTCTGAACGCTCTCATTCAACTACTGGTTAATGGAAGAGTGGACCGGGTCTTTACTACGCTCGGTATCGCAGCTGCTGGCGGACTATCTGAAGCCGTCGACTCGGACTCAACACAGTTCTCCTGGTCCAACTTTCCATTCGAAGAAGAGTGGGGTGTGGTGTTGATGCGCATAGGAACTGCGAGTTTGGAAGCCACTGGATTGAAGGGATGGGGCAACGAAGTCGCGCCCCTATCTGCTCCCCCACGCTCGACTCTGCATCGTCGGCGCCGTCGATTCCCTCCACAACCTGAAACTGCAGACCACATATGGCGTCGTAAGAATGGGACGGTCGGGCGTTGGGAAGATTGTTCCGGGGCAATCTGTGTCGGGTGGTAGGACATTGATGAGAGGGTGGAAGAATGAGGTGAGGGAGGTGGAGACTAATGGGAGTGCAGGCACTAGGAGGGCTGCGGAGAGAGAACGATGGGTGTGGGTAAGGGAGGTGGTGAGGTTTGTCAAGGCTGTTGGTGGGGTAACCTGGGGTTTGATGAGGTGCAGCTGGTGCTGGGCCTGGCGCAGAGGTTCCTGGAATAAGGGATGTGAAGAGGAACGGGTGCAACAGCCGCATGTTGGTGGAACACCTACTGCATCTGGCCTGAGCACGGCTGTGGAGAGCGATTGGAGAGGGGGGATGGAGCTCTATCAGCGATTTTTGAGAGGAGAGGATATCAGCGACGATGACGACGATGATGTAGTCGCTGCGGTCGAGGATGAGGATGAGGATGATGATGATGATGAGTATACGAGCGAGGTTGACGATGATGGCGTCGAGGTAGATTCTTCCGTGGATGTTACAAGCCTAGAACGTGCTACGGCGCAGGAGCAACAGGAGAGGGAAGACGAAGCCATTGCGCTTTTCACTGATCTCGTCCGGAGTCAGGGAGTTGATGAAGGCAGCAAAATGATTTTGAGTCACCTGGTGCATGGGTCGAGGACGACGGGGAGGGAGGTCCAAGGCCCACCATTGACCAGGCGGAGGTGGAGTGAGATGGCTGGGCGAGGGAAGCGGTGGGGATTGGAGATTGTTGATGATGTGGACTCAGCTGAGGACGAAGGTAGGTGGGAACTAGATTTCGAGAGGAGAGACGCGGGGGCAGGAGGAGAGGGGGTAGAGAGTTGGATGGATCAGACAGTGTGTATCATTTGTACAAGCAGGCCGAGGGACATTGTTAGCTGGCCCTGCCGGTGAGTTCATTTCTTGCTTTCTCGTAGATCCTTCCTCCTCTCTAACCTCCTCTATACAGGTGTCTTGCCATGTGTGATCAGTGCAGGGAAGTCTTGGCCGCAAGGGGATCGAGGCATCACTGTCCTTGCTGTCGTCAACCGTTCGTGGATCCCACAAGTTTTTCGGGCTTCTTTCTGACCCGTTCTTAATTGCAGAATTGATGGTTATTCGAGGATCTTCACTCCTTAAACGCCCTTTGGCTTGCATTGTTGTTCCCGTCCATGTGCCCTCTTGTAATGACTGTTGGCCTTAATATTATCTGTATCGTAAGCATTGTATCCCTCGAGGGTGGTATCAATGAATGAACAATCATATATCATGTGTATGCCTGCCCTCGTCACGTGAATAACGGGACTGAAATATAAATACCTCGTGTGCGTCGATAATTAATGGCTTTCCAAACCTCTTCGCTTCGACTGTTGCTCGGATCCTAGCTCCTGTCTGCAGCATTTTGAAGCTTGCTGGTGTATGGCTGGATTCGGGACTTGTAGCAGCGCAACGAGCCGAGCATTTCGGGAGAGGCTGGAACAAGTCTGGCAACTGCCAGATTCCCAAGGACCAAAACCGTCCCCTTCGGATACGCTGGCCGCTCCACCACTATCCAGACAGTAACATGGAATACGCAAGTTATCAATGCCCTCTCTGATGCATCCTGTCCGCTAGGGGCTCGCAGCACCCGTCCTCGGCGCAAGTACTGAACGCATTTCCTACTCTGTTAACTATATGCGTCTCCTCTGGGCCCCGGGTTACACAGAACGAACTTGAAACGGAAACATATGTATAATCCCCTTGGACCAATGTCGTGCATAGAGGGTGAGGTTTTCTCCCAGATCACTTTTTTCCCAACACCATAACTCTTTTAGGCAATGGGATGGCGACTTTTAGTTCAGCTGCTTTGACGGTGCTTTTTAAGGCTGGATCTGGTTGGTGTGCGTGCGGCTTTACCATAATCATTGTTGTTAATACATATGCAACTCATGCTGCTTCCAGGACATTCTGTTGAGGCTTTTTTCTCTTTTTCGGTGTTGTTCTTTGCATTTCTGGGGGGTGGGGGCCGCACGCATCACCTTCTGGCCCCGCAAAGCCGCTTCACAGAGCTTTTTTTGCATCGTTCGACTCCGTCTCCTGGAAAACAAAACAAAACAACCTTGATACGTCATTTCCGAGATGATACTTTGACGGAAGGAACTTCGCGGGAGTCGTTTGGGCTAATGAGGGAGAACCGAACAATTATCCGACCTCAAGGAGGCCATTCATATCAATCTGGGCGTGTATCAGGCGAGTCGACAATGTAAACTCAGGTTTCTGTATCATTCCTTTATCATGCATGAGCTTTATTTAAAAACGCTAGGAGTTTGCCCATACAGGTCCCCACGCCAACCCGCTGTTCTTCTCTCTACTTTGAAGTCGCCCGTATCAGGTCCTGATATGTTGTTAGGACTCCCGATAGAGCTCATCGTTGCTATTCTCGATTACCTTGATGCCCTGGATCTGCTTCACTGCCAGCTGGTGAGTCAGTCACAACACTGTGTATACTTTCCAACGCCGCAACGTTTACTCACTCTGAGTGGATTGTTCAGGTCAGCGGTGAGCTTCATGGGATAATCGAGGACACGAGCTCATTACGATATACGATTGAACTTTACGCGGAACATATGGTGGACAGCCCTTCTCATCGCCTCGGTAAAGGGGAGCGCCTGCGGCTACTTTTGCGGAGACGAGAAGCGTGGAGGGATCTTCGACTTGGGCCGGGTGGATACAGAAAGGTAGAGATCAACTCAGCGGATCATTTGGTCAACTTTAGCGAAGACTGGATTGGCTTGACTTCTCTGAATAACGCTCTGAAATTCGAGCGGTCTGGGTCTCGTCTTGTGGGCATTCCGGGCAGGAGTTGGAATTTGGAGGATATCGATTTCGAAATTCGGGGGTTTGGTTTTGATGTATGTCAGGATCTTGTGGTGTTGGTTGAAGAGCCTCAGATTGACATCCTGAAGTGTGTTTCTTCCGCCCGTCAAAATCACTTTGCGCACTAATGTTACGGATTCTATAGTTCGAACGAAACCTTTTGCATTCATTGTCTCTCCCTGGAAACGGGAGAGCCCCATGAGCTTGCTATTTGCCCTGTAAAGGAGTACTCGACGGGACTTGTGATTGATGAATGGGACTGTGTGGTTAAGATATACGGACCTTACATTGGCGTGCTTCTGCAGCCTGACAACTTCATCTCTGTGGCCAATATACTCTTTATCTGGGACTGGGTTCATGACATTACGATGCTCGTATGTTCCTTAAGTCTTGTGGCGGTACCACGAGTTATTCAGACTCGTAAACAGGTTTACACCGGAACGGGCTATATAGAGAACTTTGCATTCGTCGATGATCATAAAGTCATCTTACCGGTTTGCCACGACGACTCTCCGACTCTCCGACTTAGTGTTGAGGTCCTTGACTTTGCTTCTGGCACCTTGCTGCAGGGAGTGATGTTGTGCAGACTCTGGCTGATCCCTGATCAAGACTATGGAGACTATCCACTGACAGTCATAACTTCCCCAAATTCAAAACCAACTGTGTATTCACCGATACTTTCTTACCCATTTTCGTGGGATGCTGAAGACAAGTTGATTGTCATTGGAAACGCCCCGAATTATAACAAGGAACGCTTGACGATATTTATGTTTCGTTCCCAACTCGAGAGCCTCATTCGATTCAACTCGCCAAACGTAGAGATACCTTGGGAAAGCTGGGCATATTCCGGTCCCTGTATTGCGACGTACACCATGGCCAGGTCGGGATTTCATGAAGTCTGTGGCTCGAGGGTCGTACTCTCATTCCGGCATGAATCTAACCGAGGGTTTTATCTACTCGACTTCAATCAGCGGATGGTTCGCCGTCTGCTTCCGGAGCCTGAATTGAGAAACGAGGGTTTTTATCGTTTCATTGATCGACGGTCTCCTCCGTCTATTTTGTGTCTTGACCAAATGGTTTGGTTACCGGCAATTGAAGGAACATCTGACCATGATGGATATGCGTTGAGCGAATTGGGTATTATTGTTACTTCTAGGGTGAGTGCATTTTTTTCTGCAGGGATACCAGTGTATGGCTGATCATCATTACAGAAAGGCTCTTACTACCTCGTCTTTTCTGTGTAATATTTCGTGCAAAATGACTTATGTTTAGTTTACATACATTCCAGATACTTCTGTAGATACGAATCATCCTACATCGAGCCGCATTTCGTAAAACGTATGATATTCAACACGGGGCGAAAACATCGCCATTGAGGTTGTATTTGCCAAAGATACCAAAGCTCCGTTCATTATCGTTGTCTTTCCACGTCTGATCATCGTACTCAAATGCGTAGACGGTTATAGAGCGATCATCACGGCAGGCACAGTTGAGGTTCAGCAGGGCCGATCGCTCGTTTGGAAGAGACGCGGATGCAGCACCATGAGGACCACCACGAGAAGGCCAGCCGGATCTAATACAAATTCAAGTAAAGCTACGAAATAAAATAGACTAATCGCTTACTCCGTGATGATAATCCGTTTGTTACCACATGCTTGCCGAAGAGCGGGAACGACGGTGCGAAAGACAAAATCGCCCGTTTGCTCTGCACGAGCATTGCCGTCATAAAATGCACTACGTGTACGAGTATATATGTCAGTAAGGGATATTTTGTTGCGCAGAACAGGCGAAATGAGTTATCTCACTGAGCATTGGCGCCGACAAAGTCGCCGTTACAGAACGCATGGTTGCCCCGAATATTCACCCACGTGTGGACCGTAGACACCGGCGTGTTGATGCCCGCACCTCTGAGAGTATCTGTAATACGAAATTGATTAAATTGTGGCACCACTCAAACTAGTAAGAGACCCACTTCGGACTTGGGTTACCTTGTTCATAATATTGTTTGGGTTATCGCCATTCTATTTTTAGCCCACTGAGATCAGCCGCCAGGGGTCGATGAAAGTACAATCACGACCTCATTTCCAATTGTCAGTCCAACATATCGATTTGCACCAAATCTTGAGACAGCGGTACGAAATTGCTGAACTTGAGTACTAGATTTTAGGAGTATCAGGAATCAAAAAAAAACAGAGACTCAGAGTTTGATAGGCTACTCAATGGCAGTATTGGCGCTAGCAACACTTCCCTATAGGACCGTATTGTCATGGTGAAAACTCAGGAGAAGATCTGAAACTCACATCAAAGTAGATGCCGGCGAGGACGGTCAAACCGGCTGAGGCAGCAGCTGAGGAAGCTTGGTTGAGGGCATCGCAATCAAATCCTAGAATTCTGATCGATTTAAATCCTGCACTTTTCGCCTGGTTTGCTAAGTCGTTCCACTAGGTGTGAAATCAATCAAATTAGTTAGTTTATTTGATATGAAGGAGCCGCGGTAGGCTGACTTGTGCTTGAGTACGGCAGGTGTACGGTGCCCTTCCGCCGATGGCGTTGGACGCCGTAAGGCCACCGAAATTGTTGACGGCGAGAGCACAAGGAATCGCCAGGAAGGTAACAGCACAGTTGAAGAACTTCATATGCTGCGTGCTATATGGTTTATGCTGGCTCGGGGAGGAATCAGGATCAAGATGCGCATAAAAATGCGAGGTGTGAATGGTTCTTATATCCTGTCTCTTGCTGATTGCTTGAGTACCCCTTCGTCCCTCCTTTGATGTCGGGCTTGTAGATGAGAAACTACTTGCTTCCTTTGCGAGAGCTAGAACGGGAAGGCGTGATGGCCAAGAAATTATAGGAAACGCTTACAGAGCGTGCTTCGGGGAGAGAGATCAGACGCAGTCCAACATACGGAGATGGCCCTTATTGGGTGGTAGAGGTTCTGAAAATCGTGATGCCTTTCGGTGGTCGTTGTACAGTATGTACTCAGTCGTAAGGAGTAGGACATCCTTGAGTAGACACATGCATAAGTGTTCGGGACTGCAATGGCTCTCCTGAGCTAAAATCTAGTCCAAGATCAAAATAACTCACCAAGTCCCTCTGTTGTTCACTCTACTGAACTTCTGGAACGTACGGAGCGCACTAACAACATAGGCATACTCATGCACCATGCGGACAGGTATTTAGGTGATGTTGGGCCGGAGAAGCCGGGGTTGGATCTTTGCAATCCTTGAATACCTGATATATATGTCCGATCTAAGTATCTGACGTTCAGGATCGCTGATGCGCTTTGAAACCATAGTGGCGAGCTTCACGTGGCGGTGGGACGTAGAGGTTCCATTGGAGCATGTGGTTGTAAGCCAGAGCATACGGTAGGCAAGTTCCAGAGATATTGTTGCACTATACCAATGAGAGCGACTAACCAGATTTGCGTTGAAAAGACTATTGGCCCAGTTTGGTATCGGTTTTGGTCTTGTAAACAGGTACTAAGTAGATGGAATAATCTCAAGAATTTCGATACCTAGCAAAGGAAATTAAAGTATGTTAGCCCCTGGATCGTGTCCTTTAGCTTGCATTGCCTCTCTGCTTCTAAGCATTCCCCACTCGAGCGAGGCTCAAGTTGTTCTAGGTATTTGCCCCTGACCAACAGCCGCAGCGTGTGAAACCTAGTTCTGCTTCGGCAGACGAATGTACGAAAGAAATGACGATGCGATAATGATGGCGCTTGCAGCCACGAAAAATATAACTTGAGGGTGCGTTCCAACGCTCTTCGCATACACGATGCCATAGAGGGCGGGACCTATAGCCTGCGCACTGCGAAGGTGAGACTTAGTTCACTTAACATATGATGAGAATAAAGGAGTTTACGCTATCGCCTGCAGAACACCCAAACCTCCAAAAAGTCGGCCAGGCTCTAGTCCCCCACGTTGGGTATACAGCGCCAGCGCGACAGCCTGGATCGCAGGGGCAAACCCTGCACCCATTGCATCCAGCATTGTAGAAAGGGTAAAAGTAATGGGAGAGGGTGCGAGTCCCATTAACGTGTAAGATATAGTGGTGTTTAGCAGTGACACTTGCGCTAGACCAAGGTCAAAGGCTGAAGAATGATTTGTTGCAGTTTCGCGGGGACTCCTTTCGAGAGTTGATGATTCGCGGTCGGAAAACGCTAGTAGAGGCGAGAGTTCAGAAAGCCCTTCCTTAATCTCGTTTGCCACAGGCTTTGGCTTAAGGAACTTGATCCCCGCTAGTAACATGTTTCAGTATAGCCACTACAAACGATTTAGCGACTGAACTCACCAGGTAGAATAACGATAAGAAACAAGGCTTGTGCGGCGGCCACTAAGCTGAGCCAATATTCGAGCTGGGTACCCCATCAATAATGGGATTGACATTGTACGCTCAGTATAGGCTGCCTACATCCTCCGATGTCCAGTCAAAGGTAGAAGCAGCATACTGTAGCCGAGAGGTGTAAGATCCCTGCAGATTAATGAGACTTCAGAAGGTGCTGGGAGGTGCATTTCTCACCCCGACTGAGGTGGCAATGCCATAAGCGAGGGCTAAAAGTGTCAAATTCCAGTCCCTCCCCTTCCGCAGGGAGTTGTCATTAACTTCTTGGATTGGGGGGATGAATATGGAAAGAGGGGCCAAGAAGGCGAATAAGCCTTTGAAAAGAGTTAACAGCTTCGCTGTAAAATGATCTTTGTACTCTGTTCCACTAGCTCGTGATTCTTTTGCGTATCTTTCACGAGCTCGATGTCTGTATGCCATGCTCAGAGATTGGGGTAGGAAGAACCAGACGAAGCTCGTATAAAGTATGTGCACTCCTGTAGCCGCATAGAAAACGGATAGGAGCCGGCCGGTGTACTTGATGAGGAGTGCGCCTAGAGTCAGCCCAATAGTCGTTCCTGTGAGGAGCAATCCAAGTCCCAGTGAGAATATACGTGATCTGTACAACGGTCAACATCAACACGATATCAGCGGGACAATACAAACAATCCCAGCGCACTTGTTATGGTCATCAGTTGTGTCTGCTTGATATGCATATATCGCCGTCGCAGGCGCTTGTGAAACCTGTAAATATTGTCATCAGGACATATCTCCCGTTGATCTAATGTCTTCCTTTACCTCCAAGAGCACCCTCCACGATGGGTCCGAGTATAAGAAACCAGTATCCTCCAGGTGCTTTATCGGGAAACCAGGCAACGAAAATTAAGGTGAAATCGGTCAAGAGCAGGCCCATAGCTGATATTCCCATCACATAGCCGCGCCCATGTCGGTCTGAAAACTGGTTCCAAGTCAGCGCAGGAAATTTCAAGGTTGAAGTAGAGCAGAACAAAATACTAACAGCACCCCACCAACCCGCGGTCAGACAACTAAGAACGCCCATAGACGCTGTCATCGCTGCGCCGGCCAGAGAGCCATGCAAGTAAAAAGGGGGAAAGTAGATTGATGTCAAACTTGTTCTTAGCAGCAAGCTTGTACTTTGGTAAACTTACCAGTTGTAAATTCTGCGACAGCGGCTCGAACAGCGGGATCAGCAGCGCACAATCGGGATTGTGCTGATCGCAAGGAGGGTGTCCATAGGGAATCGAGGTTGTCGCGGACCTCGGGTCTAGGCCACTCGACACACAAGTATTGTGTACACCTCTATGCGCGACGCGCTCGTCGCGGCCATTGCCATTGACATGAAGGGAACCGCGCATAGTACCCTGGATACATAGACATCACAAATTTAGACAGCATTTGACCCTCCTGAAACCACCTACCACCATGGCGAGGGCCGCTTCCACCACGGCAGACCCTGTCTTTCCCTAACCCCCTCCAGGTCGATTTGTGTCTCCCCTTCCGCGTTTTCATCTGGCAGTTCGGCAGTCAGGTCATCGGGAGGCCCAGCTTTCGATATAAGTCCCTCTGTCAGGTGCGGCTGGCTTGTTGCCTCGGGACCTCGGTACAAGTCTTGCGTACGCGATGGTGGTGGCATTAGATTACAGAGATGACACCGAGGAAAACAAATAAGAGGGACCAGGCTAGACAGGAGGGGCCTGTGAGACAGGGGCCTGGGCGGTACGTGAGGCAGAACGCTATGGGTTTCGCTTTGGTAGTGCCGTCTGCCACATTCATCTTGTTCCTCTGCGATGTGGCAGGTACAATGCCCTTTTCTGGAAAGGAGCTAATCGACAGAAGTATTGGGTAGAAGAGATGGAACCAGGTGAAGAGAATCATTCGTTTTGGAAGTTGGCGGTCGCATACTTGGTAACTCGTTTACCCTTCAGCCTCAAGAGGTGCGAGCCACATAACGAAACATTGAGCGTCAAGGACAAGGCAGGCAAAGAGTGAAGTGCCGACATGTTATTGTTTCAGGGGTGCACTCAATGCGTTGATCAAGAACATAATTGCACGACTAATGGGGCTATCCGAACGTGTCTTACATACGCAGAAATGCATTCTCGAGAACAATCTACCGTAGGTGGTATTTTCGTATATCTAAATGTCGTGCCTTTCCCTCAGCCCCAACCAGTGTTGTCTTTACTCTAAACGGCCCTTTCACTCAGATTAGAGATACTCTCCGGGTCGTCACCCTGACTGACGGCTCTAACATGTGGTGAATAGCTTTGCTTCGGTAGGTGAATGCGTGAAAGAAGTAAGAACGCGGTGGCAATCGTGCCTACAGATACGAAGAAGACGGTGCGAGGATAGGTTGCCACTGTTTTCATGTATATGTAGCCATAAAGGGGAGGACCCAGTATCTGCGAGCTGTGAAGTTTAAAAATCAGTCTGACTACCGAGGAATGTCTGAGCATGAAAGCACTCACCCTAATGCCTGCAACATACTCAGGGCACCAAAAAGCCTACCAGACTCTGTGCCTCCGCGTTCGGTATACAAAACAAGTGCCACTGCTTGGATTGCAGGAGTGTACGCTGTGCCCATCGAACCCAGCACTCCAAAAATGGTAAAAGAAAGGGGAGACGTAGCAAGCCCCATGAATGTGTAAGATACCACGTCAATAAGTAGCGAGGCCCGGGCTAAATTAAGCTCAAAAGCAGGGGAATGAATTTCCTTGGTCCTCTTGGGGCTATCTTCAACCATGGTCGATGATTCGTCAGATGATGGTAGTAACGGAGAGGATTCCGAAGGTCCCTCGGGGGTTTCAATTATCAGAGGTTTTGGCTTCAACAGTGTAATTGCCGCTGTATTCTTTTAATCTGGCCATCACACACAGGTTAACAAATGAACTTACTAGGTAATATAACCGTAAGAAAAATGGCACGCGTAACCCCAACCAAACTGAGCCAATATCCGAACTGGTGTGTTCGCGATCCATTAGCATTAGCGTTTAGCGCTCAGGATGAATTGCCTACATCTTCTGATGTCCACCTAAATGTAGAAGCGGCGTACTGGAATTTATAGGTATAGGAGCCCTGCACGGCGATAAGTTAAATTACCAGAGTATTCGGAAACCCTTTTCTCACCGTAACTGAGACTACGAGACCGTATGCAAGCGCCAAAAATACAAGACTCCAATCCTTTTTCCTCTTCAGAGGGTTATTTTTAAACCCTTGAGAATTTTTCGGCGCGAATACAGCAAGGGGAGCCAGAAAACGAAAGAATCTCTTGAAGAGGATTACGAATTTTCCGCCCAAGTGACCTTCATGTCCCGCTGCACTTGCCTGCAATTCTTGCGCATATTTGGCACGTGCTCGACGTCGGTACGCCATGCCCAAAGACTGGGGTAAGGCGAACCAGACCAAAAGGATATAGATCAAGTGCACTCCTGTGGCCGCATAAAAGACATATATAAGTTGGCCAGTGGATCGGATGAGAAGTGCACCCAGAGTCGGTCCAATGGCCATTCCGGTGAAGAACAGCCCAAGCCAAAGTGAGAATATACGTGACCTATACGATGGTCTGCATTAACATCCTGGACCGAGTAACGCAAAATAAGTCCTTTCGACGCGCCTGTTACCTTCAGTAGTGGTATCTGCTTGATATGCATGCATAGCCGCGACAGCACCCATGACACCTGAAATCCGTATAAGAAGGTACATTTCTCGTCTGTTTGGAATGTTTTCCGTATACCTCCAAGAGAACCCTCCACGAGGGGACCAAGTAAGAGAAACCAGTATCCGCCAGGTGGTGCATCGGGACACCAGAAAACAAATATAAAAATGAAGTCCGTCAGTAGCAGTCCTAACGCCGATATTGCCATCACATATTTGCGGCCATATCGATCGGAAAACTAGCTCATAACTTAGCACACACACGAGACAAGAACAGATAACTCACGGCACTCCACCAGCCCGTGGTTAGGCAACTGAGGATGCCCATGGTTGTTGTCATCGCTGCGTTAAAAGGGAACCATAAAGGTAAGAGAGAAAGTGGATTGACGTCAGGTATGATACAAGCGATAAGAGTAGCAAATGATGTCGGTGTTCAACAACTTACCAGCTGCAAACTTTGCAACAGCGGCTTGGACCACAGGGTCGGTGGCGCACAGCTGGGAGCGTGTAGGTGCCAAGGTAGATCGTTGTGGTATACCAGCGCCGCCATAAATGTCAGGCCTGATCACTCTACATGCAAGTATCGTGTACACCTCTATGCGCGGCGCGATTGTTGCGGATATTGCTATCGCCGTAAACGGAATTATACTCAATAACCTGAACATGGACGCGTTAATTTGGTCTGTATCCAAATTATTCAGGTGACCTACCACCATGGCGAGGGCCGTTTCCACCACGGACAGTTCATTCTTTCCTTGATATCCTCTTCCTCAGACTCTCCCTCGTCAAAACGTGTCGCACGAGGACAATGTCCATCCACGGGTCCATCCGACAGTAGCGGATCCTGTACGTGGTTTATTGAAGGCTGACTTGGTGGGTGCAAGCCGCGTGTACGCGAGGGGTCCGATGATATCGACATTAGGCAACGGGCGGTCGATACCCGCGGGTGAGGGAGGAGGGGAGGGTGTGAAGCGAATTTGGGGCGGTACTTATGGTGACGGATCACTCATTCATTGCTGCTGACATCGTCTTAAGAACTTTTGATGTTGCCACTGTCCGGACCCTATCCACATTGAAGCCATCCGATATTCGCTATCTTGTGGTAAGGCGTACGGGAACCGTCAAGTGAAGAGAATCCTTCGTTTTGAAAATAGTTGGGGATCACTATCCTGGTAACTTGTTTACCCTTCAGGAGGTGTGAGCCGCATAGCAAACATTGAGCATCCAAGGCAAGGTGAGCGGTGTGTCATCTGGTGGGTTGTGCAACTAATCATGGAAAGCTGAACTGGTAAGCTTCGGGACGCCCATCCAAATACATGACGAGAGTCAGGGTCCTCGTGACCTCAATACAAAAATCTGTTTCAACATAGTGTGACTGCGTGACTTGGAGAGTCATCTCATCAGCAGATCCTATGCTTCGTTTTGGGCACTTATAAGAGTAGAAAGAAGCAGAAAAAGGTATTGAATAGTGAGGTGCAAGCTCCAATTGTCTCAGTGAATCAGTGATAGCCCATAGCAGTTTGAAGAAAGTTGGGACTATGGGTTACAGCAGTGTGGGCTATGGAAATAATCTACCAATTCAATTAAAATATTTGATTAAAATATTAAGAGTGAGAGAAAAAGTCAAGAATATAAGCATTTTTTCGAGTTATTTGTATTGAATCATTGAAAACTGCATCTCATTTCCACTATAGGGGTGCCAAAATTGAATTTGGGGTTTAGTGGGGGTCTGGGGGTCTAAATGCATTCTGGGGAAGACCCAGGGGAAGAATAGGAATTCTGGTTGATGTTTTGTAGGATTGCTGGTAGGTGTGACTCAAATCCAATAAGTTAGCATGTAAACATTCACTAATAACTTTGGAACAATTGCATGTATTAACAAGCAGTTTTTACTATTCAATAGTAACTATTAATTTCTTTCAAATGCAGTACCAAACATCAAAATCACTTTAGCTATTCCTTTGTTATTTCTGTAAACAATTCCTACTTCTCTTTCTTATTACATAGCACTATACTATATCATTCCCTGTGTTTCTTTAACCAACTTGTAACTAACTAATACAGAGTTTTGATAGCTCTCTAATGCCTGTACTGTACAATTTGTTTAATTTATTCACTATTGAGATAATTGCATTTTACTCTCTGTTTGCTTCCCCTGTACAAATCTTTCTATCCCAGAACTATTTCCCAATGCCCCCTAAACAATAGCTTTCCAACAAGCTCACTTGTGTGATGTGTCTTGATGCATCCAACAGTTTTTTGGTATACCCTGCTGATGAGTCTCTAAAAATATATAGGCTATGGAATAGACCTATATATTTGCTTTACCAGCTTAGAAAGTATTACCGTGAATTGGCATTGGTTTTTATACCTGGGCTGCCAGGCAATACACATAACCTCAAAACTGTTCCAAGCATCTTAAGCATTCAGAACATTATTCTAAATCAGTTCTGCTTTTTTCTACTCTTATAAGCTCCCAAAACATAGGGTATACAATTCACTTCGGATGAGATGACCGGCAATCTCCAAGTCACGCAGTCACACAATACAGATTTTTGTATTGAGATCATGAGGACCCTGACTCTCGTGATGGGCGTCCCGAAGCTTACTAGAACCCCTGATAATCTCTACAAAGGCCTGATCCAAATTTCGGACAAATCGAGCCTTCCCAGCTATCAGGCCAGATCCGCCAGGGTCCAAAAGTTGGACAAATTGGCCTAGGACAGGCGTGAGGCCTAATCCCAGATATAGGCTAATGTAGGACAAATCCAGGCTGCGACACTAGCTAGCACAGTTGAGGTTGCAGTAGATAAGTATAGGATTTTAACCACAGCGGATTGCCTCGCATTCTAACGTCGTAGGATCCGTCAATCGGCGTCTAGGACGATTTGGCATTTCTTACCGATTTTTTTGGGGTTTTTAGAGGCCTGATCTAAATTGGACAAATTCGGCCTTTTTGACCGATTCTTTGAGGATAGGATTCCCACGGGCGGGGACCAGGTCTTTATTGAGATTATCAGGGGTCCTAGCTTATCAGTCCGGCTTTCCATAACTAATGCCATCCGAATATATCCTACATACACAGATATGCATTCTCGACAATAATGTATTTTCATACTCTAAATGTCATGCCCTTCCCTCGGCTCCAACCGGTGTTGTCTCGCTACTTTGAACGCTCTCTTCGTTCAGATCAGAGATGCTTTCCGTGTCTTCATCCTGACCGACAACTTTGAGATGTGATGGATAGCCTTGCTTCGGTAGGCGAATGCATGCAAGGAGTAAGAACGCAGCGGCAACGGTGCCTACAGATATGAAGAAGATGGTACGAGGATAGGTTGCCACTGTTTTCATGTATATGTACCCATAAAGGGGAGGGCCCAGTATCTGCGAGCTGCAAAGTTTGAAAATCAATTCGACCACCAGGAATATCTGAGCATGAAAGCACTCACCCTAATGCCTGCAGCACACTCAGGGCACCAAAAAGTCTACCAGACTCTGTGCCTCCGCGTCCGGTATACAGAGCCAACGCCACTGCTTGGGTCGCGGGGGAGTACGCTGCGCCCATGGAACCCAGCATTCCAAAAATGGTGAAAGAAAGGGCGGACGTAGCAAGCCCCATGAATGTGTAAGATATCACGTCAATAAGTAGCGAGGCCCGAGCTAGACCAAGCTCAAAAGCAGGGGAATGAATTTCCTTGGTCTTCTTGGGGGCATCTCCAACGATATTTGACGGTTCGTTGGAGGACGACAGTAATGGGGAAGTTTCCGAAGATCCCTCGGGGATTTCAATTATCACAGGGTTCGGCTTCAACAGTTTAATCGCCACTGTATCCTTTCAACCTAGGCGTCGCAAGCAGATTAGCGAGTAAACTCACGAGGTAATATAGCTGTGAGGAAAAAGGCCCGCGCAGCTCCAACCAAACTGAGCCAATATCCGAGCTGGTGTGTTCGTGATCCGTTAGTGGAAGCTCTTAGCGCTCAAGACGGACCGCCTACATCTTCCGATGTCCACCCAAATGTAGAAGCGGCGTACTGGAATTTATACGTGTAGGAACCCTACACGATGATAAGTTAGATTATTACATCTTCGGAGCGCTCAATTCTTACCATAATCGAGACTGTGATGCCATAGGCAAGCCCCAAAAACACGAGGCTCCAATCCTTTCTCCTCTTTAGAGGATTATTAACTTCTTGTATTTTCGGCGCGAATACGGCAAGGGGACTCAAAAAGCCGAATAATCTCTTGAAGAGGATTACGAATTTTCCGCCCAAGTGACCTTCACGTCCCGCTGCACTTGCCTGCAATTCTTGCGCATATTTGGCACGTGCTCGACATCGGTACGCCATGCTCAACGACTGGGGCAAAACGAACCAGATCAAGAAGATATAGACTATGTGCACTCCTGTAGCCGCATAAAAGACGGATAGAAGCTGACCAGTAGACCGGATGAGGAGTGCGCCCAGAGTCGGTCCAATGGCCATTCCGGTGAAAAGCAGCCCAAGCCCAAGCGAGAATATACGTGACCTGTATGACGGTCTGCATTAACACACCCGGATCGTGTAACGCAAAATAAGTCCTTTCGACGCGCC
The DNA here is from genome assembly GCA_004296355.1 of Lepiota venenata. NCBI lineage: Eukaryota > Fungi > Basidiomycota > Agaricomycetes > Agaricales > Agaricaceae > Lepiota > Lepiota venenata. Next base: position 2,606,853 of record RCFS01000003.1, read on the forward strand.
TGTTACCATCATTAGTGGTATCTGCTTGATATGCATGGATAGCTGCGACAGCACTCGTGAAGCCTGAAATCCGTGTTAGAAAGCACGGCTCTTGTCTGTTTGAGTACTTTCTGTATACCTCCAAGAGAACCCTCCACGAGGGGACCAAGTAAGAGAAACCAGTATCCACCAGGTGGTGCATCAGGACACCAGAAAACAAATATAAAAATGAAGTCCGTTAGTAGCAGTCCCAAGGCTGATATTCCCATAACATAATTGCGTCCATATCGATCTGAAAACTAGCTCCCAATTTTAGAACAGGCACGAGGCGAGAAGGCAGATAACTCACGGCGCTCCACCAACCCGTGGTTAGGCAACTGAGGATGCCCATAGTTGTTGTCATCGCTGCGTTAAGGGGGAACCATAAGAGTAAGGGAGAAAGTGGATTGACGTCAGAGATGATACAGGCGACAAGAATAGCAAATGATGTCGATTTTTGACAACTTACCAGCTGCAAACTTTGCAACAGCGGCTTGAACCACAGGGTCGGCGGCGCACAGTTGAGAGCGTGTGGGTGCCAAGGAGGATAGTACTGGTACACCAGCGTCGTCATAGATGTCAGGTCTGATCACTCTGCATGCAAGTATCGTGTACACCTCTATGCGCGGCGCGATCGTTGCGGACATTGCTATCGCCGTGAATGGGATCCCACATAATAACCTGAATGTGGACGCGTTAATCTGGTCTGCATCCAAATTATTCAGGTGACCTACCACCACGGCGAGGGCCGTTTCCACCACGGAAGGTTCATTCTTTCCTTGATATCCTCTTCTTCAGACTCTCCCTCGTCAACGTCAACATGTGCCGCACGAGGATGGTCTTCATCCACGGGTCTGGCATCCGGCAGTGGCAGGTCCTGCACGTGGTTTATATGAGGCTGACTTGGTGGGTGCAAGTCGTGTGTACGCAAGGGGCCCAACGACGCCGACATTGGGCTCGAGGGAGCGGATGCCCGGCTAAGCGGGAGGGGAGGGAGTGGAATGGGAGGATGTGAAGCGAATCTGAGACGGCACTTATGATGACGGATTACTCATTCATTGCTGCTGACATTGTCTCAAGAAGGACTTTTGATGCCGCCACTGTCCAGACCCCACCCACGTTGAGGTCACCTGGTATCTTGCTTATCCTGCAGTACTTACAGTCTCAAATCTCGAGCAATTAGAAACATGATAAGAAATCAAAACCATTTGTAAGCGAACTTATGCGCTGAAAATCACCTCATTTAAATGCACAAATATAACTACATACATACATGGCTTACAAATGGAATACGTCTAATATCACACAGTGAAGGGGCACCAACAAATATCACAAGCCTCGACCAGTGCCGCCTATCCGCTTCCTTCAATTGAACCACTGGGTCCCCCCAAGTCTTCCTCAACCGTTACATGTGAACGACTTGGCTTCGGTAGGCGAATGCATTGAAGGAGTAGTGATGCGGCGGCAATGGTGAGTACGGACACGAAGAAGATGACCCAAGGGGATGTTGCGACTGTCTCCATGTATATAAACCCATAAAGCGGGGGACCCAATATCTGCGAACTGTGATTGAAAATCAGTTCAGCTACCAGGTGCCCCTGAGTAATAAATACTCACCCTAGTGCCTGGAGCACACTCAGCGCGCCGAAAAGTTTACCTGACTCCGTACCTCCACGTTGCGTATATAGCGCCAGTGCGACCGCCTGAATCGCAGGCGGGTACGCTGTGCCCACTGCACCCAGCATCCCAAAAACGGTAAAAGCAATCGGAGTGGGTGAAAGCCCCATAAAGGCGTAAGACACCATGTCAAAACACAGCGAGGCCCGTGCTAAGCCAAAGTCAAAGACCGGCGATTGGGTTTCTTTGGATTTCTTGGAACTATCTCTAATGAAACTCGATGATTCATCAGAGGGTGATAGCAGTGGCGAGGTTTCCGGGGATCGCCCAGCTCTCTTAGCTGCCCCAGGTTTCGGCTTGAAGAATTTGATCGCCGCTACGTCAACGTTTCAATCTAATCGCCACATACAATCCAGCGATGAAACTCACGAGGTAGTATGGCTGTGAGGAAAAAGGCTCGTGCAGCACCCACCAAACTGAGCCAATATCCAAGCTGTGAGGGTTGTTGGCGAAGATGTTGAGCACTTGGATAGACTACCTACCTCCTCCGACGTCCAGCCGAATCTGGAAGAAGCATATTGGAATTTATAGGAATAAGATCCCTGCACGCTGATAAGCCAGCCTGCAAAGGTGTCCGGGGGGATTTCCTCACCTGGACCGTCGTCGAGAGAGCATGTGCAACGGCCAGAAACATTAAATTCCAATCCCTTTTTCTCTTCAAAGGATTATTATTGGCTTCTTGGATTGTCGGTGCGAACACAGCAAGGGGAGTTAAGAAGGCGAAAAACCTCTTGACGAAGACCGAGAGTTTCACACTGAGGCGGCCATCACGCTGGGTGATATTAGCTCGCAATTCTTGTGCGTATTTGGCTCGTGCTCGACGTCTGTACGCCATGCTCAAAGATTGAGGCAACACGAACCAGACCAAAATCGTATATACTATGTGCACCGCCGTTGATGCATAGAATACCGATAAAAGCTGGCCACTGAATCGGATGATGAGCGCGCCTAGAGTTGGGCCAAGAGCCGTCCCTGTGAAGAGTAGTCCGAGCGCAAGCGAGAATATACGTGATCTGCACGGTGGTCAGCTTCAGTACTCCAATAGTACAGTTTGTGTTCTTTTGAACGCGCCTGTTGTGATCATCGGTTGTATCCGCCTGGTATGCATAGACAGCAGCGCCGGCGCTCGTGATGCCTGAAACAGTGTCAGGGCGTAGCTCGGTCAACTTGATGCCTTCGAATACCTCCAAGACACCCCTCTGCAATGGGACCAAGTACGAGGAACCAATATCCTCCAGGCAGCTTATCAGGAAAGCAGGAGACGAGGATAAAGTTGAAGTCAGTCAGTAGCACCCCCATAGCCGCTATTCCCATCACATATCCGCGTCCATACCGATCGGAAAACTGATTTCCAAATTAGTAAAAAAAACAATGTACAAAACAATGTACTTACAGCACCCCACCAACCCGCAGTTATGCAGCTGAGGATGCCCATGGAGGTTGTCATCGCTACATCAGGTCACATCAGTAGGAACTGACGTCGAGCTTGACTCGCCAAGCGACCGTATCCAGAGAGACTCGAAACTAACCAGCTGCAAGTTTTGCAACAACGGCTTGAACCACGGGGTCGGCGGCACATAGCTGGGAGCGTGTTGGTACCGAGGACAACTGTGAGGTATCGGGGTCGTAGTAGATATCGGGCCTGACTGCCCGACACACGAGTACTGTGTATACTTCGATACGCGGTGCGATCGTTGCAGTCATCGCCATCGCGGTGAACGGAAGCGCGCACAATAACCTGAGTGCACGAATCATACATCTCTAGACTTCCTCGAACCATGGAGGTCACCTACCACCATGGAGAGGGCCGTTTCCACCACGGTAAATTCCGTCGTTCCTTGATCTCCTCTTCGTCAGACTCTCCCTCGTCCAATAGTGTCGTATGAGTGTGAAGGCGTTGGTGCACAAACTCGTGCGGACCATCGGGTTGCACCGGCACCTCTTGTTGGCTGATATCTGGCTGACTTGCAGCAGCAGTAAAATGCTTCGACGCCCTAGATTGCGAGCGCAAGCTATGTGTGTGTGATGATGATGATGGCATTGAATGGGAAGGGATGGGCTCGAGCACCTGAAGAGGGATAGAAGAGGAAGATATGAACGAATCTGGGCTGTGTGGTAGATATCCATGCGGATTACTCATGCCCTGCTGCGACCTCATCCTAAAATGATTTGATGCCAACACCCAATCCCGCCCCTAGGACCTGAGAAACCCAAATAACCACTGCTTGGACGACGTAACACACATACACGGGTCGGCCTGTCCAACAAGAAGATGCCGAGATGGGACTATCCGATAATCGTGTTGTTTAACTTGACTCAGAGGGTGATGTGCAACGGCTGTTTTTGGTAAGAGCTGGGAGTGGTGGCGGTTTTTGAGGGTTCAAATTTCAAATGCTAACATTAAACACACGCCTTGTGCTTTCCTCTTTGCACGATTCTGGTCAGGTGACGAGGACCCCCAAACAGGATAACGACCATCAGCGACGGAGATTAAAATCTTGAGCGCGAGCTTGGGGGCTTCAGCTTTCAGGCTCAAGGCCAGATCCAGAAACACCTGGTATCTCTCGGGAGCCCGTGTTACAGCAGACCCCCACGTTCTCAATTCGAAACACACCTCTCCTAAAATAGCTCACTGTGATGGCACGTAAGAGGAAGACTTACACCGATGGAAAACTCCTCGCAAAGCAACGCACCAAGTCAACACAACGCTTCTCGACACCACAGAACATCGCTTCAGCCTCCCCTTCAGATCCGGCTATCAATTTAGTGACCGCAGCAGCCACGATCGCCCGCCTCACCCACTTCGGGAGCCACCGACACTTTGAATTATTCCTCGCAGAATCATTCCAAGTCGAAGGTGCCTCTGCTATTAAAAAGGATCCCATATTACAACCTGTGCGATAATCAAATCGATCGGAACCGATTCCCGATGATACCGCTGCCCTCCCTGCAAATCCCACAATTACTTCTGGCTTCTCCCGAGTCGTGTCTAAAGGAAGTCACGGACATGGCATATACACAATTTCTTCTGGAAAACCCCCTGAAAATTGTCTCATTATACGCCAGAAGAACATTGACCTTCCAAAACAGCCCGCGACGCGAAAGCACTACGCCCAGAAAATACGTAGGATGAAGATGGCGATGAGCAGCCGCTGCCATTGACCCTGTCATTTCAGTTCATTTGCATTAGCCGGTAATCACCATGCAACCGGATGACTCCCGCCACCAGCGGCTGGGAGCAACCTGCTACTAAATCATCTCACATCTCTCAATCGACTCAGAGGCCCAACGCTGATGGGACAAAGTTATCTGATAGCACCAAGATGGAGTCATTGGCAGCCGCAAGCAAACTTGAGAAAGTGAATTACTTTCCTCCTCAGACAACCGCGCGTAACTACAAATTATTCATTCGGTACGTCACTTTCAACACCGCCAACAAGCATTCTGGTGCATTTGATGCTCATTGGGGCCTACTTTTCATAGCTTCTCATGCGGCCCCCAAACGTCAACTAGAGTCACGATTATGCAGCGGCTGGTCATTGGCTCCTCCCATGACTATCGCCGACTTGTCACATGAACAGCATCGCCCTGGTTTGAGATATCGGACAGCCGTTCTCCGCCTGAAGGAGTTTGTTGAACCCCTGAGACATACCTCTAGTACAAGGCCAATTTCCAGTGAACAAATTAGTGGCAAAAATAGTGCTATAGGATTCAGCTATGTGAGATACGAAAGGTTAGCAGTTTTCGGGGAAGCTTCAGGCCAAACAAGATATGAAAAGGCTGAAACATGATATCGCACTAGATAAAACAGCGTACCAGCGGTTATCATCCGAGAGGCGAGGCCGAGTTTCAGGCGCATATGACCTCTATTGCCAAACTTTAACAGACAAATCGGTACCGTAATGTCTGGCATACCACTATACTAGATATTCACCACGATACTGCGCCGATGATGTGCTAGCCATGGCTCATAGCCAAAAGAACTAACCTGCACAAAAGGGATTTGATGGCCACCTAGGATACTGGCCCGATCACCCGGCTATAAACTTTGCTTACCTTATCTCTCTCCAACACCAAATGGCTAGTATTCTGCTCCAACTCACGATCTAACCGCCGCCATTGATGCTTCACCGCAGCCGCAAACAGTAGACATACCACAAGCAGTAAAAGATGCCCTGCGTAAATTCAGGTTCGCAAAACGGAGCGAAGGGAGCGCAGCCATCGTCATCAAGATCAACAAAGCCAAGCTCATCATGGAAGAGGTCGAACAATTCGACGACATCAGCATCGACGAGCTAGCCCAGGGTACAAAGTTCGATGATCTCCTGCCTGTTCCTATTTGACCTTTAGTCTACTAGAACTCCCTGAGAATTCTCCCCGATATGTCCTACTCTCATACGAGCTTCACCATAAGGATGGACGGACGTCATTCCCCCTCGTTCTCATTAACTGGGCGCCATCTAGTTCCGAGATTGGGATGTTGACCCTGCATGCAAGTGCGCTCCTCAACTTTGTAGAGACGGTGAGTGCTGTAGTTGATGAGGTTGACTGACGGGCTGAGGTATTCGGTAGGTTGGTGTGAGCAAAACCGTCGAGATTCGCGATGGTCCGGAGGGTCTTACTAAAGAGATCATCGACGGAAAGCTTCTGGTGTAGAAGTGGTGCTACTACATGGTTTGCATATCAACCTGTAGCAACAATCTTCAAACTTATGTTGCATGTAATGTTATAGGTCAACTCGCGGTTCTGAGAACTGAAATGGGAGTCACAGAACTATGGAACAGGAAACAAGACAGCCTGCAAAGGGAAATAAGGTACTACGGAAACTAGGGTGGGCACAGTAAGGTCCCGGATATGTAGCATCGAAGCGAATTAAGGACGACTCGACAGAAGCCACATTTAGATCTAAGCTTGTCTGAGTTGCTTGCGTAGGAGTAAGACATGGGAGACTCACATATTGAGAGAGCCAGCGGAAGCCTGGACAAAGGAACAAAGGATCACAGTTAAGTCTATATTTTATTATATCAAGTTAACACTGCGCACCTTCACCATAACCTTGTCTCTGCACAACAGAGCACATGAAAATCTCGATTGGTCGGATATCGCTGAGAGGAACCTTGCCCTATTCGCAACAAAAAGTCAACACCGGGACCAACATGGCACCGAACAGCCTGGACAGGCACGAACCTTGCCAGTAGTCTGGTACAAGCCTAGATGATGCCTCAGCTCTTCTTCACTAACCGCACCAGGAGCGTCTATTTTGTTCCCGAGCACCAAAAATGGCACCTTCGAGAGCTCCTCGATAGAGAGTAGTGCGTCAAGTTCGGCCTTGCTTTCCGAGAAACGCTCAAAGTCCGCGCTGTCAACGAGGAAGATGATTCCGTCTACTTCAGGGAAGTAATCCCTCCAGAGGCGACGCGCTGTGCATGAAGAGGAGTATATTGGGGATAAGTGCGAAGAATAGAAAAGGGGTTATTGCGTACCCTGCTGGTGACCACCCAAATCATATGTGGTGAACTTCACGTTTCCAATCGCGAGTTCTTCGGAGGCTGCATAAGGAAAAGTGGCTTAGGAATGGTTTTTGCGTTAATGGATGATGGACGGACTAGGGTGAAGTGTGGGCTGCAACGTAGCCAAACGGTCGTTTTTCAGCATGTGCAATAGCGTCTAAATACAGAGGGGAGTCAGCTGACAGACCAGAAGAACTATACCACATGTTGAGAACGCACCGTCTTTCCGGCATTATCCAGACCAAGGAATAGGATCTTTGCGTTCTTGTGCAACAGACCTAGTAGGCGAAGGTCAGAAATCACGAAGCTGTGTGTTCCTGTGCGTTGCTACACACCGAGCGATGCAAGAACATCCCAGAACCAGTTGAGAATGAACATAGTGGGAGCGAAGCTAGAGAAATGGGATGGGAAGTAGTGGGGAGGTTGAAACGGAGACGACGTGGAACTGAGTGGAGGCCTTCGCTGTCGCACGTGACGTGTCACTGGCCGTCAGTGACTTTTTTCAGCGCTAATGGCGGAAGGTAAAAGAGGATGCAAAAAACATCGAGTCTATTCTGATAGATATCCTGCAAGCGTAGATTGGTACAGTCAACAAGCGCAAAGACAGTAAAAATTACTAGATGATGCGAATGAGGATACACAAGATCACCAATCATCCCGAGCTAGAGAGGCAGAGTGAAATCGAATGTAGGAAAGGTCTGACACTTATATCACCAAAGGTGGGTGGATAAGTTCTTAATCCTGCCCAGGCGTCTCTCTACGCTAAACCACAATCGCCACGTCTCAAGTATGATTCGAATGAGGCGGGCACTGTCTAAAGGTTGCGATAAGTTGGAAGGTACCCTGTTCAAATAACTTTATATCCGAAGCATATTTGTACATATTTGCTCGTGCTCAGACATCAAAGGTCATGAAACTGGAGTCCGGTATTGTTCCGCTCAGGGGAACAAGCTCCATGTCCACCCCCTTTTCTTTTATTCCTCCCACTCGATCCAACAACCCAGGGGCTAAAGTATCGGGACTGTCACATCCCAGCACCACTTTGGCTAATTTCGAAACGTCGTTCCTTTGAGCCGAGTCCCCTACCCTCTTTTCTACCATCTCCAAAGCATCATCCAGGCTCGAAGTCAACCGTGCAACTAAAACCCTCAGACGAGGCAAAAGCACCCCTTCTGCTATGCCCGCAATAACATTTCTGGAAAGCCGCGACCGATGGTAGTGCGACATCCTTCCCAAATAGAGTTCTTGTAGGCTCGGTGATAGATCCAATACTTCAAACAACTGTGTCGGGTCAAGGTATGTATTAATGAGCGTGAGGGAAGACAAGGAGCAAGTAGAGTCTCGTATAAGGCGCATGTAAGCATGGTGTGCCCATGCTGAATTGTGGTCGGAATTGACAGCAAGTGATTGTAGCCGAGGAAATTCTAGTGGTTGCAACAGCTGGGCAAGGGTCGCTTCGTGAAGGGAAGCGCGAAAAGTCAATGAGTGGATATCTTTGAGGTGTAACGGACAGGTAGAGCCTGAAGTCGTGCCCTGCAGCGGGGAAATCGTGAGAACCGGCAGTGAGCACTCCCTCAGGTTTTGACACTGCCGCAAGATTGCGTGGCAAGTCGATGGCGAGGCTTTGGTACCACCAAAGTCCAGTTTAGTTAACTGCAACCATGGCAAGTGAATTTGATCCATAAATGATCTACAGCTGTAGATGGGACCCAGCACGACCTCCCGCAGGCGAGTGGAGTTCCGAAATGTAATGAATGGCTTATCTGGCATGCGCGGATATATTTGGTTTGATGCTTGACCGAGACTGAGGGATTCAATTGACGAAAACACTGGCGCTGATAAACCAATGATCATGTCAAGGGCCTGAACTGGTCCCTTGAGATCGAGGTGTTTAAAGCGGGAAGCGTAGGGTATAATGAATCGTTGCACGACCACCTGATAGTAAGGTAGGGATTTGGGTGTGAAATGGTCGACAGAGATTTTGAAAGAGAAGTTACACGAGCCTCCGGCTCGTGCAAACCACTCGACAAGGAGGTCGCCGAGGGCATTCGGGCTTGAGGCTGGGACAACCAGGTGCACGTTACACCACAAGGAAGTTGTCCCCATCGCCACCCGTCGCCACCACGAACAAACATGGCAGGGAAGCAGTGGGGAAAGATGGCGTCTAGGAGGAAGCTTGACTTGGCCGGGGAAGGATAGCAAAAAGATGTAGGAAAGCAGTTCCGTTGGAAGTCGTTCTTGGCTGAAAACGGACTGTGCCGCATCGTTGTCGGGATGCCCCTGGCTCCATTCCATAATTGTCGCAGATAATGAGGTGGCAAGTTCATCCCCCTACATAGCAGGTCAGTGGCCAATTGGAGATCTTTCTTGCTAAGAATACCTTAGGATAGACAACTCAAATACCCCTTTGCGGGCAGGTTACTTATGATGAGCGGGATATGGTGCTGATACTACCGCATTTATGTTAGCTGACAAAGCTTCCAGCTGGAAGCTCGACCCGTTAATGCACACAATGGATTTTACGGCCAGCTGGTTACAGGTTTTCAGCTAACCATTCCCACAACCCCGCCAATCCATCCTCGCGACTGCTTTTTTCGTCGTCGTTTGATATTTGTCCCAGCTGAATATGCGTGCTGACGAAGGGAATGTCACCACCAGCCCACTCATCGAACTTGAATACACCGGTTCCGTCACCACATTCCAGCCCACCCATATCAACTTTTTCATCCTCCGCGCCGAGACTTTCAACGCCGACGCCACCGCTCTGAGAAACCCTCCTCTTCTCAAGCTCTCGCTCAAGAATGGTCTTCACCCTATTAATGGCGAGATTTTCGGGTTGATTGATAGTAGACGACGCAGTCTTGAGCAGATCGGTTTTGTGAGCGACAATCAAGAGGGATGGAGGTGTTTGTGAAGGAGGAAGGGAGGTTAGAGTATGGAGGATGAGGTGAAGATGCCTGGAAAGAGATTGATTGGACTAAAGTACGGTAGAGTTGTGCCATGAACTTACTCAGCAACGGCTGCTCCATTGCGTGAAATAGAGCTTGAATCAACCACGAATGCGATGACTTTTGCATGAGCTAGATGCTCTCGGAACTGGTCCTTGATGCGGGGATGACCCGGCACATCAATGATACGGAAGGACCTTCTAGTGGTAGGGAGAGTGCAGATGGAGGAATTTGTCTGCAATGAAGTGTGTGTTGGCAGGGTTTGGCCATAGGCGAGCTGCGAAAAGGGTCATTTATTAATGGTCCACAAGTTAACAGCAACACCAGCACCCACGGTTGTAAGTATTGATGTCTTCCCCGCGTCTGGAGCGCCAAGAAGTAGCAGATCAGTTCCCTTTGGCCGCAGGCTCCGTTTGTAATAGGTTACAGCTTTGCTCCAAGTAAGTCAAATGATGTAGAGAAGAGAACTGACACCCACCCGCTATGACAAGTAGTGCTACCGCGAGTGAGGCAAGGAACAGTGTCTGTGGTGAAAACACTGTATCCAATGGTAGTACCTCGGCTGTCTTGCGCGGTGGGCTGTCGTCCATGTCGTCGAGTGGATTGAGTGTTGAGATGAATTATGACGACTTGACTGCAAAGAAACACAAATACGTGGTAACCCTAACCTTAGCCCGGTCACACTCTCCTTGCACTTCTCTCTCTCCACGATGTGTTATGTACGGGGAACTGCAGATGCGGCGAGTTAACCAACCATAGCCATTCCAAAGTAGCACATCCTTGGTCTTGGCTCAGCTCCGTCGCCCATATTTCTGGTTAACGGCTGGATTGGGGCAGGACCGGTGTTATATTTCCCTGCTCCAACGAACTAACCTTACGCAGCATACAGTACAAGAACCTATTTCAGGTTCTACCATCTGTGATAAGAAGCATGGTTCAAAGGTAATCTATGATTCCTTCGTCACTCCTGAGCTCATCCCTCATGACGAGACATTCAATAGGTAAATCTAGCTCTCACCTCGCATTCCTCTTTCTCTTGGAAGTCACCTTCGTGTCGGTTCATGGCGGTCGATCGCAACATCACGATTGACGATCAAGGGGGCGACGAAAGAACCGGACAGATTCCGGTGTACTTTCCGCCCATCGCTTGGGCGACTCAAACATGCTCTGGGTGTGCAATAAAACCCGATGTCAACCGTGTATTTAACAAAACATATACCGCTGCGACCTTCATGCCCGACCAAAACATCCCCCTTAACTCTATGGACTTCACGTTCAATGGTATGTCGCTATGACTTTTTCAAGACGAACCTAGTATGAATCATGGAATATCTTTCCCATCTAGGCACTGCAGTTTATATCTTCTTTACTTTGTTCAATTTCGAAGGGGAGAATGTCACCGTCAACACCGAATGCAATTTCACGATCGACGAGGAAAATGCAGGATATCTCAACCATACAGGTGATCGAAGCCGCCCTTTCCAGCGAGACTACCAAGTTCCAGGTATTCAGCAAAACGGGCCTTGAGCAATCGCCCCACCATGCAAATATATCAGTCTCTGGTATAGATTATCATGTTTTCCTCAGCTTTGATTATGCAATTTATACGTAAGTAATAACCCCCAATATCCTTCAATGTAGCGCTGACTTAGGATTCTAGAACGACAGACACGGATACAGTACCAACCTCTGGCTCCAAAACGCCACCAGGCGCCGTTGCGGGCGGCATCATTGGAGGTCTCCTCGTTCTTCTATGTCTCACGACCCTCGTTTGGTTGTATCGCCGATCGCACCGACTACGCCAAACCGTCCTTCCCAGTCCATTTCAAACCCACTCGACGTCAGAAAATGCGTCACCAAAGGGACTTTCTACGCCACCTCCACCCACCTCAACCGCACAACCGGAAACAGAGCGTACTCTACGTTCACTACCAGTAGCTCAAACTAGTCACTCCTCGCAGTCACAATCGACGGTCACTCCGGAACATCCGCCAGGGACGAAATCTCTTCCTCGAAAACGTCCAACTGCTCTTGTTCCTCCTCCTAACATTTCTCATGAGGATGGTGCGTGCTCCAGGAGCGCTGTTAATCTGGCAGACGAGGTTAGGCAGCTGAGGGAAGAAGTTACTTCACTGAGACGGCAAGCATCTCAAGGAAACTTGATCCCAATCAATAATGAACCACCACCAACATATGATGCGAGCATTCAGCCTACGACCGGTGACTCGCGACATAATCCTACAAGCACAGTCGATTTGCATTCCTAACTCTCAGAACTCTCATTTCGGACCTTCTATTTCGTCCTGGGTTACACACAGAACAATCCTGCCGAAGCTCCAAGACAAGATCTATGCTTACTACCTCGAATCAACATCTCAAATACGAATAGAATATTCACACTCATCATCAAGATCTTGACCGTAGTGAACCTCAATCGTCTTATATCTTCCACACTGCAGGCCTCAATGTCTATATATGACACTATCCTTCGTTTCCCTGTCTTCCATCAAGTCGATACTTGTTATGATCTTGCCATAGCCCCTGATGCGAATTTCTGACGGTACCACATCCCTGTGTCGCCCAAAGCTTCTCCAGCGGTCTGCCGCCGCCGGGAAGTATAACTGGTTGTTGCACGATGCCGCTCTACTGGTGGTACACCATGCCTTTGGTGTTGTATGTATCTAAAACACTCTAGGGTTTTCAAAATAGCCTAGTACCAGTTCAAACTAGGGCCACTGAGTCAATTAGCATACATGCTACCATCACCTTTCATTCGTTTCACAGCACCTTGTAATGCATGGCATCTAGTGACTCTCGAGTTTTAGCGGCTTGGGGTTTCCTTGCCTATAATTCTTTCCACTTGCCCGACCCTCTGGGCGGGTCGGCCAAGAAGTTTCGGGGCGAGACCCCCATGGCTTGCCGACACCTCAGGTTCAAAGTCGGGGCCCAAAGGGCGGCAATCCATCATAGCATAGCATTTGAATGGCATCTGCATATCATATTGATGTATTGAAGAAATAACATGTGTCAGTAAGGCGGTGTTGACTGAAGCAACGCCCTGGGTGTGATTGATCCAGTTACACGAATAGATCTGGGCGCTCATGAGAAGTTTGATCTTGGGATTTTGACCAGGTGAATGGTGATGCATGATGCATGATGTGTGGCCATATCACCGAATATTTAGCATTTACAGTCATCTCTCTCTTAACCCATAGCGGTTTGTGCGGGGTCTGGGCTATGGGTTATTACAGAGTATGGGCTTAGAGAGAGATCGAAAAAAATCAATTAAAAAATCAATTAAAAATTATTTTAAAAATAAGGCTATTGCTATCGAAATAACGAGGTATGTCTGTCTCCAGCTGCCTCCCTGAGTCTGATCACCACAGACATCCTCCGTTCATCAAGCTCATCCAGATTTGTCGTAGGATGTTCCTTGAAGAAGGTAATTATACCTGCTTCATTGACAAAGTTCGCCTCGTTGTCGAGCCATTCGGAATCTTCCTCGGCAATATTCTGGTCTTGAGCAAGCTTTTTTTGGAGAGCAGTCTTACGTGTACGTGTTTGGTTCTCGAGTTTGACAAGCCCTTTTTCAAGGATCTGAAGTAGATTTGTAGACATATGAACGTAGAGAACGCATGTAAAAATTCAGGTAAACTCAGGGTTTCAACTTTCCAAACTCAACGGTCATGTAAATGCTCAAATGTTACGCTCCAAAATAATATATTTACTATATATGGTCATGGGCGCTATGGGATTTTCTTGTCAACAAGCTATGGGTTACGGGGTATGCGGGCGCTATGGGTTCTGGTGCCAAATTCCCTGCGAACCAACTTGGGAGCAGCAAAATGCTATGGGGTATCAGAGAGTATGGGTTTAGAGAGGTATGGGTTAAGAGAGAGGCGACTGTAGCACCTGATTGGGTTACTCAAGAGTTGAAGAGCTTTTTGCTTTACAATCACAGGAATCGTTCGCAATTCCGAGCGTCCTGAGCCGTCAGACGCTCATATTAAGTCAAAGCGCATCGTAGACTGCTAATAACAAAAGGGTACTACGCTACAAATGGACGGAAATCACCATCCCAATTAAGAGATCTACGAGCAGAAACCGCTTCTAACTCTACAAAAGTTACTCCTTCACCCGTTAACATCGTTGACATCGCCGCTGATATCATCGGGTTGTACATTGACTCCCTTGCTCTTGGTGGTGGCAGCTGCAGGAGCAGCGTCGGTGGTCGAAGTAGCATCATCGGTGGCAGTGGCTGTGGCGTCATCGGTGGAGGTACCATCGTCGGTAGAAGTGGAATCATCCGTCGAGTCGTCCGCTGCCGTGGAGTCATCTGCCGTGGTAGAGTCATCTGCTGCGGTAGAATCGTCTGCTGTGGTAGAATCGTCTGCTGTGGTAGAATCGTCTGTGGTAGTGGAATCATCCGTTGCGGTAGGGTCATCCGTTGCAGTAGCGTCATCGGCGGAGGTAGTAGCAGTAGGGTCTACGTCAGTGCCATTGACGGCAGTCGAGTCGATGCAAGAGCAGCTGGAGATGTCTGGGACCGTGCCAAGGGGGCAGGTGCCATCTATGGGAGAGGATAGTGTCAGTTACCGGAAACAGGATAATCGTCAGCGCGAGAACTTACTTGAGCCAAAAGGCACCATCGGGAGGTTAGGGGAACCGAAGAGACCGGGGTTGACGCCGTCCACTTGATCGTTGACAATACCAGCCAACTCAGGATTAACGGGAGCCTCCTGGCAGTAGAACGAGGAAGGAACGACACCAAGGATATCGACTGAGTTTCTGGGGTGGCGCCTATACCTAATGGCATAGTCAATCAAGGCCTTCTTGTTTAAAATGCCTGGTGACTTGGCAAAGGTGATCATTTCATCAGCAATATGTTGCTGGGCACAGGGATCGGCGTCAGCGAGGAGAGCGTTGATGCCACTAATGCCTGCCAGGTCGATGCAGGGAGAGTCGGCCGTGAAGATATCTCCACCACTGACAAGGCAGAGTTGTTGCCATTCGAAAGCGATGTCGGGGATGTCAAATTGTGCAATCCGAGTGGAGTGCACGCGGCGGCGGCGGCGACGACGAGCATCCGTAGAATTGGAAGCATCCGCCACAGTCGAATTGTCGGCGGAAGTGTCGTCAGTGGTATCGGTGGTATCGTCGGTAGAATCGGTGGTGTCGTCGGTAGAATCGGTGGTGTCAGTGCTATCATCGGTAGCATCGGTGGTGTCGTCAGCTGAACCATCATCGGTACTTGTAGTGTTTGTTGGGACATCAGCAGTGGGGTCAACGACGGTAGAGTTGTTGGAGAGGTCCGGAAGGTCAGTCGAGTTTGAGGCGGCTGATGCTTTGGCGATGCATGCAGGAGGTGCGTCCATACGGCTGTGAGCGGAGCAGGTTTTGTAAGGCAACGCAAAGAGTTTATTAGATGGTATCTTCCTACCTTTGGAGAATGAAGCGCCGTGCATTGTTAGCCGGAACACCAGTGTGTCTCTTGAAGACCGCACGATCCCCGAGGGGTGTCGAGAGGGCCGTTAGAGCCAAAGAGAGGGTGATGAAAGTTGTGGTGAGCCTCATAATTTGTCGAATGATTAACGAAAGAAGAAAATTATAATAGGAAAGGGAATGAAAAAGAGCACCCGGCTCAAGAAAGAAAGTGCAAGACCTAGCAGGAAACCGACACTTGCGGACGCAGGTTTTATACTCGCAGCAGCCCTGGCATCGGCGGGCAGTCCGGTGATTGATGTTCGTCCTAAATGTGTGGGTGATCTATTCTTGGCTGTCATCTGAAGACGTCGGGCGCGGGTAGGCACGCCATTGGAGTACCGCCCACCCGCTCCTAAATAAAGATGGCCGGGCACAAACGCTCGGCAACTCTGGCTGTGAAACCCACGCCGTAGCGCCGGATCCAACTCGAAGTGCACAGGGCTCGTAGTGCCCGTGTATACGAGTATTCCAAGACGCTTGGCTTGAGGACAAAGTGAAGAGAGAGCCATGAACGTGCCCGGGGCCGAGATTATCGATTGGATCCCAGATTGCAGAACCACGGCTAAGAATTGTCGGTGGCAGAGCGATCTGTCAACCGTCAGATCATCGCGTTGCTAGAGAATCAAAACGATTCATCGACTATGATGTCGCACCGATGTAAGGGTAATCTGCAACAGCCTTCGTAATGTTCTTGAGCCAGCCCTGGTAGTCTGGCATGGTCAACGGTGAGTCTCCAAACCCGGTGCCACGAGCGATGACGGTTACTATGAACGTGCAAGACAATTTGAATTGGATGGAGGGATGGTCATCACGTGACCATAAAATTTAGATATTCAGCATATCCAGGGCCGGACACTCGCTACATACGCCTCTGGCAACGCAAATGACGGATGAAGCGCTTCGTATCGATGCAGCAAGTCCTCCGCCGCGAAAAAGGCTCCGAAGGGATAGGCTGGAAATAGCCAAAGCACGCGAACCGCGTCTCTTCGTGCCCTTCAGAGCCCTGGGCCTGATTACTAACCATATTCCTTTCGTCCTCCAAACGAGATCTTACAAGGGTGCAACAACTGGGCCTAGAATCCATCTTCTGACATGCTTAGGGAGAGCATGGGCACTGTGGGAGGGTGGAAAAATGGGTTTACTATTTGTCGGTAAGTATGCCATCTCAATCTCTGGAGGATACTCTGTTGAGCTGTGTTCAAGGCCCTGACGCTCCAGAGCCAATATCAAGCCTGGCTCTGGACGGTGATGCCGTCTGGGCTGCTTCCGGAAACCAAGCAATCAAATACTTCCGTGGTAAACCGGTTAGCCAAGGTCCTCATCGCATATCAGTGCCAGGCTTATTATATCTAGGTTTCTACATTTACGAATCCTTTGGATACCTCACTATCCTCCCTTGCTATATTTGGAACTAATCTCCTTGCCTTAACTGAAGATGGAGAGAAAATGTTGGTCTGGAATACGGCAGATGAAGGTGCGACTGTCTACCTATATCCTTCATTTTTCGCCATCCAAATACCGGGTAGGGTTGAAATCGACCATCTGTTTTGATCGTGACTTCACTGCAACTTCTGTTCTCCACCCCGCAACTTATGTGAACAAGGTTCTTGTCGCAAGTAGCCAAGGTGCCCTACAGCTCTGGAACATTGGAACAAAGCAAGTTTTGTTTTTATCGTTTGACTTGGCTGTTTAGAATGACCGTAGCACGACTAGTACATGCATTTACAAATTCTCGTTGTCGCGGCTCACATCTTCGCCAGAGTCTTCTGGCCAAACTCACGCTCCTGGCTCTGCAGTCACCGCTCTCGTTCAATCACCAGCAATTGATGTAGTCGGGATTGGATTCGCTTCTGGAGAGATCTCAGTGTATGACGTTCGGCTTGATGAGCGACTCATGAGGATGTTTATGGATGGGGGTATTCGTGCGCTTGGTTTTAGAACAGGTTCGCATATCTCATTTTTCTGGCCTTTCCTCCTGATTTTCCGTATCCTTCAATAGATGGGCACCCAATTCTTGCCTCTGCCTCGTCTGCGGGCCATATGGCATTATGGGATCTTAACAACGGTGGGCGGCTGCTTCATATGATACGCGGGGCGCACGATGGGGCGATCACTGCCGTAGAATGGGTCCCAGGGCAACCTGTCTTAGTTACATCAGGGGAGGATAACAGCATCAAGGTTAGAATTACTCGGCCTTTGGGCTTCCCCGCTGACCACTTTATCAGCAATGGTTATTCGACTCTCCAACATCACCTCCAAGGCTCCTCAAATTCCGCTCAGGCCACCATGCGGCACCGCACCTTATTCGCTATTATGGCGATGACGGAAAACAACTCCTCACTGCATCAAGGGATCGCAGTTTAAGGTGCACTTCGGTCGTGAGAGATTCAAGGTCTTTCGAACTTTCACAGGGTAAGTCGGTTTCTCAAATGTTCACTCCCCGCACTCATACAATGCTCAGGTTCTTTTGTCAAAAAGGCTACGTCTCTCTCAATACCAATCGCCTCCCTCAAATTGTCTCCCATCAGTTCCATTTCCTATTCTACAATTCGTTCCAAAGACTGGGACGATATAATGACGGCTCACATGGACGAGACATTTGCTCGGACATGGACAATGCTTAGTAAAAGACTCGGGAAATACACCCCTGGTTTTGCAGAACCTGGGAAGGGGAAAGCCAAAGATCGGGGACCTCTCGGTTCTGTTAAAGTGAATGTCACGCATAATTATGGTATGGCAGTACTATTAATAACATTGGCAGGTCGTCTGCGTCACGGCATGTGGCAATTTTGGCCTTGCCGGTTCCTCGACAGGCCAAATCTACATGTGGAATATGCAATCTGGACTCAAACGCAAGTCTTATGATGTTGGTCTCTGTCCCCTAGAGGCATCGGGACGATTACGAGACGAGACGAAAAAACGAGATCGCACTATTACTGGTCTCGCAACGGATCCTCTGAACCGGATGGTTATTGCGGGTACTCTTGACGGAACGCTCAATGTCAGCCCTCCCCTGCCATTTACTGTGCGTTTGGCTGATGGTGGCGTGATTATTTTCAGTTCTTCGATTTCCAAACGACAAAATTAGAACATGTACTAATTTTACCTTCGACGGCAGTGTCTGTAGACCTCCATCGTGATAGTGGCCTCCTAGCTGTCATCTGCGATGATATGGTAGTCCGGGTGGTAGATATTGAAACCAGAAGGATCGTTAGAGAACTGGGTGGCTCCCGAGGACGAGTTTTGGATATGGTATTGTGGCTTCTTTGGAATAATCTGTGTTTGGCCCTGACTGAGATTGACAGACATTCTCTACTGACGCCCGGTGGCTGATCACGACTTCTTTGGACTCAATCATTCGCACCTTTGATCTTCCAACGGGTCGATTGATTGATGCATTTGCAACCTCAAGTGTCGCGACAAGCATCTCGTTTTCACCTACAAATGATTTTTTGGCGACCGCACACGTAGATAGTGTTGGCATTTATCTATGGCATGTGTCTCTTGGTTGAGATGTTGCCGTTGATGCTAACGACAGAGCTGGTGTAGGGCAAATCGCGCCCAGTACGCAAATGTGTCCTTCCAAGGCATTACTGAAGAGGATATTCAGAAGGTGGGGTTACCATCGATGCAGGGGACTGCGGAGGATAACGGTGAGTCATTGACTTGCTGGATGCAATCTAAATATCCAACTCTTCCCCAGCTCTAGAAGCTCTAGAAGCCTTGACCGTACAAGATACACCTCTGGACGTCTTCTCGACACCCCCACAACTCGATGGAGAGCTTATCACATTGACGCTTCTACCTCGATCACGATGGCAGACACTTTTGAATTTGGAGGTGATACAGCAACGAAATAAGCCGAAGGAACCTCCAAAAGCTCCTGAAAAGGCACCGTTTTTCCTCCCCACACTGCCAGGAGTGGAGACAAGGTTTGCACCGGCAGCCACGGAAGTGAAAGATAAAAAAAAACAGACGCGCCGGCTAGATAAGGCCGCTGCCAACGTTGAGAGCACGTTTCATAAGAAACTGATGGAAGAGGATCCTAACGGCGACTGTGAGTGTTTCTTGCGATAGGATCTGAACAAATCTAATCTGTGGATCAGACGAAGGTTTTTTTCATCAAGCCAAAACATTACAGCCTGCAGCATTAGAGCTTGAGCTGCGCGCGCTTACCTCACTTGAGTGTCTGAATACCTCGATGCGTGCGCTAAGACGGCGTCTTGAGACACATCGGGACTTTGAGGCCGTTGAAGCAATCATGAACGTATTTTTACGTTTACATGCTGATGTACTGATCACGAATGGGGAGCTCAGGAAGAACTTGGAAGAGTTGAAGGAGGTGCAGGAGAGAGAGAGTCGGAGGGTGTTGGAACTGATTGCTTCATCTCTGGGAACACTAGGTTTTGTTCGAGATGTGCTATAGTTCCTGATTTGGGATAGATGCGGACTGTTAGTCGTGTCTATGTTTTATATCTTTACAAGTGATTGATACACTTGTATTATGCCGAATATTTTCGATATCCATGTGTTATAGGGCTTGAAACCTCTAGGAGGGAAATATCATGTTGCCACCCAGTGCGGCCTGTCATAATTGATGCACAGATAGCCAAGATTTACAAGAGATGCTAGATACAGTCAGTGCATAGAGAAAGGAGCGATAAATGAAGTAGCAACGAGTACAAAGATCATGACTCTGAGGTCCACGATGCGAAGCTGGGGACCTCAGGCCTACATCTACCATCCTAAATACACAGAGATATGAAAAAAAAACAATAGTTTCATACTGCAAGACATAGTCCTTGTGCAGCAGAGATTACTCTAAGCGTCCTTTCGGAGATCCGCTGACTCACATCCCTGTGCTCGCATCACAATCCGCGCGTAGCCACCGAGCCTCTCTATATCATAAAACCAATAGAAAGGACCTACTCGTAAAATTCCTTTCTCATCATCTCGTTCAGCGTCTCAACACGAGGTATCTTATCCAAGATACACCGCCCAATATCAGTAGAAACGAGATTGGACGAAGGTGGCCCTTGCCCCAGTCTGAGGGTGGTGAGAGGCCAGTCTTCGATCACGTCCAGCGACTCCATTTCCACTTTGAACTGTGCTTTCAAACTATCCCAGCCTCCCCTGACTTCGGGTCCAATGGTATCGCTGCCAAGGTGACTACAAAAAACAATGAGCTCTCTGAGGTTGGGAAAGCAAAGTGACAAGGGCCTGAAAGCTGTGGCATAGAATGGGTCAATGGTGACAGTCAAGGATTCCATCGCATCGAAACAAGTTGTTTGTAATAGTACTTGGGGTGTCTTCCACCTCGACTCATATACATAGGGTCTGGTCTGGAAGTGCAGTTTGGTGAGCGATTGCTTGTATTGTTGGAGGTATCCAACTACTTTCTCCGGTGCATCGAAATGTGAAGGGGTTGAGATGAAGGTGAGTCCGAGGCTGCGAAGATTTGGGAGTGCCAGATTTCGTAGGGCTTTGCCGAACCAATCTTGGCTGCGGCGGCTCGTATTCCATTCTTTGGTGAACAACCATTGGATGTCGACGAGTGTTTCGCGGTAGGGGGAAACGAAATCATATAGGGCTTGTTGTATGTCTGCGCCGGCGTGGCGAGATACTTGGGAAGGCATTCCAATTTCTAGACAAGTGAGGTTGGGAACACGCTCTATGAGGCGAAAGAAGGACGCGGGGAATTCCATAGCCATTGACGATTGAATGCCAAGAGTGTTGAGGGTTTTGGCGTGTCTGTTAATGACTGGTAGTAGGCAATGTTCCAATAGCTCAAAGGCCTTTCCTCTGTCGAACTTATATGCCAACATTGGCATATAGCCCATGGTTCCAGAGAATAGGTTCATAGGCTGGACGGAAACCTTCAGTTTCTCGAGGCGTTCGAGATGGAAAGAAGGAGTGAAAAGGCGGTCCAAATATTCAACGTATATCTCGACATCTAATGAGCGTAGATTCGAACCGAATGTTTGCCAGCCTGGGGAAAGAAAGGAATTTGCAGTGTACAGAGATTCCGGAGCGCGTACAGGGAAATTTGCGCAATCAATCTTGAGCTCCTCCAGCCGTGTAAGTGAGCGCAGGAATTTGGGCAAGTGGCGTTGTAACCGCTGAGTGGCTCTGCCGGTGCGGTTCAATCGGTAGTCTACGTTCAAGAGTTCATGATAAGCCAGAAACAGGAGGTATTGAAGACCTCGTGATTGACGTCGCTCCAGCTCGTGTCGGTGGAAGGCCTGGGCCATCTTCCACCTCGATATCACGAGTTCCCCAACGTTGAGGATGAGCACTCGGACGTGACGGCCGAGTTTTGGGTACTTTCTGAGGACGGTCCATGACGAATAAAACATGTCAGTGTCGTGCCAAACAGCGGTGAGGAAGAAATTTTACGCTATGTGAGGCCACTTGCGGTCTTCAAAGTCGTCGATACCGACAGTGTGGTAGCGGGCGTTCATGGCGGCTTCGTAGAAAATCCGACTAACAGTGGAAAGCTCCTTCAGCTCCTGGTCTGGGATGAATCGGAAAATATGCTCCCATATATCTTGGTGGAGCTGAAGAGGATGTTTGCGTGAATCGTTCGACATCGAGGTCATCTTGTGTATTGGCACTGGATCGATGTTGGGGTGCTGAGAGCTGGGCACTGAAAGAATGATTCTCGAGCTGCCTCATTCCTTTACGTAGAAGCCCAGCCCCAAACAGCTGCCCTTACACGAGGCACTTGAATTCACCGACCCTAATGTGGAAACCACGATATCCTGGAGGATGTGACTACAATCGCTCCTTTCATAGGAGTAGTTTTGTCTTTGACTCTCTGGAGCAATTTCTTTCTACGTACGAATACGCCTGCATGTACGCCCCCTGAAATCTGGTAAACAAAGTGGACATGAGGTATGCCTGGCAGCATTATAACGTGCACTATACCTAGCTTGTTTTCCGGACTCCGGTCCCACGCGTAACACATCCTATGTTTGTCCTCTCAGACACTACGCTGTGTCTCGCCAAGCTGCAAGATCCTCCAAGCTACAAAGAGAGCCGAAAGTGAGCGATGATGTGAGCTTGAGAAACATAATGATCAAAGGCGATATGGGGCAGACCAAACTAGTTGTTTTGACGTAAAGACCACGCTGAGTACCTCATTGTACTCATGTGCTTTTAGTGAACTCCACTTGATCCAGGTTGTGATAGCCAGGCATCAGCTGAAACCGCCCATGTCCGAACCATCAGTACCACCACACCCCGATATCCGGCTCGCGCTGCTCTACTTTTTGACGACACCCAATACTTGGCAGATAACCGCCCTTGCTTTCGGTCATGCAGGCCACCTTTATGCTGGGTCAGGTAAATCGGCTCTTTTTTGACGGTCGTTCGAACACTCTGAACTGTTGACAGGGAATGGTGATCTGCGTGTATATGACCTCTCGACATTCAAAGCCGTCAAGGCCGTAAAAGGGGAGGGAACGATGATTTCGTCCATCGTTTGTGTCAAACGGCCTGGTTCTGACTTGCGAGATGCGTGGATTGCTTCGGGAAAGCAGGCAAATTACCGCTATCAGTCCTAATCCCACTTTTTGTGCTAATCCCCCGATAGATTCTACAGTTCCGAATGGATACATCGAAAATGATTCAAGGGTACAACGATGCCCTTCAAAATATTGTTGCGATCCCAAGCGACGAAGACGACGAAGTGCAAGATGTGCGCTCGCTGTTTTACTCTTGGGTATCGTAATGGAAGCCTGATTCAATTCAGTTAGCTCGCTCTCAACTCTGAGAAAACTCACCTCGCGTTTGGGACGGATTCTGGCTTTGTAGGGGTGATTGATCTTGCCAATAAGGCAGTGATGAAAATGAAAACGAAGCATGACATCGTGCGTACCATTTTTTCTTCTAATGTTTATCTCAGTAGGACTGGGCAAGTGGTTTTATCTCGTTCGTTTAGATGTGCGGTTCGGTTGTGTGGATACCCGAACGTCCCAGAGAGCTTGTCAGTGGAGGGTGCGATGCAACGCTGCTGCACATGGACACGACGCGGGAAGAGGTTCTCTCGAAACAGAATCTAGGTTCATTTCCACCTCTTCAGCCATAGATATCTTCAACAACTAAGCTGTTTTACTGTATAGCCGGGCTATCGACTCAAGATGACAAGATTTCCATGTCCCCTCCCTTTATTATGTCCCTTGCCATCGCTTCAAACGGTATATTAGCTGCAGGGACTGCAGATGGAAAACTCTGGCTCGGTTTTGGCGGTGAAAAGGCGTCTTCGACGACGAATAAGAGCAAGAAGAAGGGAAAGTGGGGCGGCTTGGATTTGAATAGAGCTTCTATTGTCTCGGTGGCAGAAGCACCCGTTGTCGCCCGTGTGGGCTACTATTTTCTGGATTTGATCCGCATATCTTGGTAACTGACGCGCGATATGCAGTGCCTTTCACAATCCTACGCGACTCACGGTCTCGACGCTAAAAGGCGCAATTACCCATTACAATCTAATCTACGGTCAGGACTCCGATGCTGTTATTCACCAAGCAGTTTGCCACTGCCAAAGCGAGAATTTGGCCAAGGTTAATGCGTTGGTTGTGGACGAGAGACGTATCATCGTCGGGGGATTTGACGAAACAGGAAAGGGCGTGATTGATATTTGGAAGTTGGATGGCGGAAATTAGTAGGATTTCAATATGCAGACACATTGCGGGACATACTAAATACTAGATGAAATAATCTAATTGAACTACAGAGCTAGACCACACAATCACAGCAGTGCTTGTGCTATGTGAATGGGGTCAAAGCGAAAGGAATTTCATTCCCTCTCCTTTGCTTTTTTTTCTTCCTCTAATTTCCGTTCGAGCTCCTCGATGCGTAAAAGGTGATGGTTCCTTTGAAGTCGTAACCGCTCCAAGTATTCCTCTTCTGACATCTTTCGAATGCCCATTAGCGACAGTATTTGCGCTTTCCAAGTCGTAGGTTGTTCCACGGAAGTCATCTTCAAGGAATCTGGACTAGCGGCTACGGTATCCAGTTGTTGGCTGGTGGGTGGGGAAGCAGTCGAATCCTTGAGCGCGTCGCCTGGTGATATACTTGAGGCGTTGCACCCCAATCTCGTTGTAGCCAAGTTGAAGGAGAGCGCAGACGGCACCGACGGTAATCGCGCCAGGGCAGTGCAGCTCGAGGCCCGGCTACGAAGTAGCTGAATTACGAATGATAGCGCAGTAAGGAAACGGCACTCACTTCTCCAGCCACGCAAAATCCCACCGGTGGCCGCCCCACTAAGGGTGCTATCCAACACCTTGTGGCTCCGCATATCCGAGAAGGATGGACTAGTAGCACCGGTGGTCGTACTTTCTGCCTCTGCTGTGTGCTTACCTATCCCCCAACTCGCGTCGTCTCCTCTCGTACTGTTCGGTTGGGAGTGTGTGTACCAGAACAGGACCAACGACAAATTCACGTAAACCTGTTGAGAGCTTGAGATCCTCGTCGGTATGGAGCAAACGCTGAGACGAACTCACCAAAAAACGTAGCGGCAGTAATACCGCTGTTGAAAGCGGCTACACCGGCAAGGCAAACCGTACTGTTCTAGTCCTGTGGAAATGCTGAGAATGCCCGTTGCAGCAGCGCTAAGGGCAGCTATTGTGGAAGAAAGTTAGTGTGTATCCATGCGATTGCATGCAGAAAGACGGACTTGCATATTGCGAGGGTGCCCTGGAGTACTGTCCATGGCGCAGACTTGTCCATGCAGGAGGAGAGTATTAATAGTGACGTCACGTCACGCCTAGCAGGGTCTATCGATAGACGCCTGCTGTTCGACCGACTCATCCTCATGTCCCCTAGGGCTTTGAACCAGGTGCCGGGTCGTGCCCGGCGTTCACGCAGGCAAAAATTCAAGCACCAGCGCCAACCAGCATTTCAGGGCAACCCGCAACCTATTCAAGCGGGTGCGTTCTGAGGCACATGTTATCTGGACCAACTCCGGCTAATGACTATATTGCAGAGAGTAAGGAAATAGAGACCAAAATTCAGTCACCCATTTCATCTTCTTCCGCCAATCTCCCCAGCATAAAATCCTCAATGATGGCTGAGAAATCCGACCGGGTTAATGACATCCTTCAAGGAAGGACAGGTACGCTTCTCGAGTTGATTTTTTTAATGCTGTAGAAATTTACCGCGACCCTTAGTCCTTGAACATCTGGCACCCTTCAGCATCCCAGTGGCTGCTACAGAATTACATCCCCGATCCCCACCTCCTCACTGTCATCCTGGTGCCCGGCGACGCATTAGCGCCAAGTTGGAAGCATGGCTGGTCGACGAGAAACGCCACTCGAACCTGCTGTGGCTATATGGACCTGCTAGTGTTGGCAAGTCAGCTGTAGCCCAGACTTTTGCTATGCATTGCGCTGAGCGAAAACGACTTGGCGCAGCATTCTTCTTCTCCGGCTACAAAAACCGTGACAATCCTCGTCGTATCATCCCTACCCTCGCATACCAGCTGGCAATTCAGTGCGACGCATACAAAAAGTCGCTTACTCATCAGCTTGTCGACAACCCTTCAGTGCCAAGTGCAGCAATGCATGTCCAGTTCCGACAACTCATCGTCGAACCGTTGTCGAGACTACCTAGAGTTCAGCATCCATATCTCATTATCCTTGACGGACTAGACGAGTGTCAGGGCGATTATGCACAGCTAGAAATCATTGAACTTATCGGCGACATCGTTTGCAGGAAGAATCTGCCGCTCCTCTGGCTCATTTGCAGCCGCCCAGAGCCTCACATCAAGTATATGTTCGGAAGGGCAGACTTCACTATCAAATCTGACAGGGAAGAACTACTAATAGACGCAAAATCTCGCAGACAAGTTAGCCGATATTTGCAAGTTGGGTTCAAGAATATCCAGGCAAAGTTGTCAGACAGCGCGACCGGGCCTTGGCCATCTAAGGACGAATTTTCTGAGCTCGTGTATGCTACTTCTGGCTCCTTCATAGTTGCCTCCACTGCTCTCAGATACATTGAAGACCCCGTGGCTGCCAATCTGCCCGCTCGGCTTAACACTCTGTTGTCTTTCATCAAACACTCACATCACATTGGCGCGAATAGTCCCTTAGAAGTGCTTGATCTTCTTTATACTTGGATCCTCTCTGATATACCGAATGATATTTTTCCAATAACCAGACGAATTCTTTCTTACTATCTTTATTTGCCCAATCTCTATCGTTATGGGAATGCATGGCCGCCGTCTGCGCAAATTCTGTGCAATTTCTTATCCCTCGATCAAACCACATTCTACAGCGCCTTGCAAAAGTTGCATTCAGTAGTCAGCATACCTCCGCCCGAGGCAGCTGCTACGGCGCCGTTACGCTTTTATCACACGTCCCTCGGAGACTATCTCCGCGACCCTGTTCGTGCTGGAAGATTCGCTCTGGAAGAACGGAGAAACACTTGTTGATATTGCGAAATCTTGTTTATATTGGCATGAAATCGATTCAACTACTTATCATACCCATGACGGTGAGTAACCACAGCTAACGAAGTATCAAAGCTAAGCCTAACGACGCGACTTGAGGGCTGGGCTTCTTCCGTGCACATAGACATGCATGCCCTTCCAGATCTGAAATGGTCTTCATTCTCGTGCACAGAGCGGATTTCTCGGGATATAGCGAGATTCGCAGAGCGTCATTGTTGGGCGGCCTGCGTTCGCACACACGATGAAAAGGACCGAGACCTTCTTCTTACGGTTTGCCGATTTGACTTTAGGTACATCGACTACGATGGTTGTAATCTTCTGGAATTTGCAAATTGGTTACACAGACAAGTGGGTCGACGAAGTGTCCTTGTATCTGCTCCTTCTGATACTCAGAAATATACAGGTGTCAGATGGACCTAGTAATAACATTATCCGCGCCAAACCATGCAACGACGTTGATCAGAAACTGGTGAGTTACCTCAAGCTCATGATCAACCCGGAGCCCATGAGGGCTGTGACTTTTCCATTAAAATGGGTAAGATAGTTTACTGTGAAGCTGCAGCTTTCGCTTATACCTTTTAAGGATGGAAGAGGGTATTTCCTGATTGGTTTTGGCTTGAAGGCTTGTATATGTTACATGAGAGATGGGCTATTGATTGTATTAAATAGCGATAAGCCACCTTCGAAAGGGCAGCGGTTACGTTATCGTAGGTGGATTATGGAAATAGAGAAATAGAATAACTGTAAGAGGATGATGTTTAATAGATGCATGTCCGGAGCGGCACTCACGCCCGTCACTTCCGATAGTTCTTGAACACCTCCGGGCTTGAACTACAGTATATCCAGAACCCGACGAAAGCCACTTATCTTGTGACTGCATATTGACATCACAGCTTAGTTGACACAGCACAAGGGACTAGACGTCAGACGCGCATCACCCAGCTTCCCTCCACCTCTCATCATCTACGATCCTCGGCTCGATGTCCAGGCGTTTTTGGGTGAAATATGGAAGATGATCAATCACAGACTCTTCACGGAGACACGACTAATCTTGGTTCACGCCCATCACTTTTCCCATCACTCTCGGACACCTCCCGACCCCGAAACCACGTGCACCCAGAACCAGCCTGTCTGGTGACTGCGTATTGACATCACAACCTAATCGATGCAGCACAAGACGCGCATCACCCATCTTCCCTCCGTCTCTCATCATCTATGATCCTCGACCTCTTCGGCTCGACGTCCAAGTGCTTTAGGCATTTGGCTGGACGAAAGCTGGAAGATAGTCGATCACAGGCTCTTCATAAAGACACGACTGACCCTAGTTCATGTCCGTCCCAGCCTGGTGGGTTTCCGTACGTGCACCTGTGCTGACTCAGAGCCGTTAATGTAGGTATATAAACAGTGGACAAGAAGATTCCACAATCCGATCCCCTTACAACTAATAACGATTTGAACCAATGCATCATCCAGACAGGTACATTCCAAGATTCTGTTTAAGGACCCCTATATCAATGTCCTTTTTTAGAGGCGTTAACGATGGGGGAAAATGTCGAGACCAACCATTTGGCTCAGGGTGAGCAGAACAAGGACGGTATGTCTTATAAACCATCTAACTCTCTAAACCCCGATTTCAACATAGACGCAGCGGGCGCTCAGGAATACAACACCTCTTCATCCAACTTCTTCCCCAATGCTCATGATTTTATTGTCAATGACCCGGTCATGACCAAGGCCGAGATCATCAATAATACCACTTACAATATTGATAACGGAAAACCAGGTATGTCTTCATCACGACCTCCCAGATATTAGTTAGCTTATGATGACCCTCAGTATTCGATCGCTTATTCCCTTATACTACTCCAGAAGCCGCTTTGGACTCCCGCGCACGATATCCACCACCACGATGTCATCCTGGCACTCGCACGCGTATCAATTCCAAGCTAGAGGCATGGTTGATCGACGAGCAGCGCCAATGGAAAATGGTGTGGCTCCACGGACCTGCTGGCGTCGGAAAATCGGCTGTGGCACAGACTTTTGCCGAGCACTGTGATGAGCAGGGCCGCCTCGGTGCTGCATTCTTCTTCTCCAGACCAAACAAGCGAAACAAGCCTGACTGTGTCATTCCGACATTGGCTTACCAGTTAGCAATTCAATGTCATGAATACCGGAATTTACTCGTACACCAGTTGGTTAACAATCCTTCGATACTGAATGCAGCTATGCATGTTCAGTTCCGAAAACTTATTGTCGGTCCATTCTGCATACTCCAGGCACGAAATTCATTCAATACTCGAAATCCATACCTTATTGTCTTGGATGGGTTAGACGAGTGCAAAGGAGAAGACTCTCAGTGCGAAGTTGTCGATATGATTGGGGAGGCTATCCGACTGAAGAAAGATCTTCCTCTACTTTGGCTGGTCTGCAGTCGACCGGAGCCTCATCTCAGGTACACATTCTCGAAGGCGGATTTTAGCATTGTATGTGGAAGGGAAATATTGGTGATAGATGATGAGGCGCGTGAAGAGGTTGACCAGTATCTACGGGACGGTTTCAGAGCTATCCAGGCCAGGTTCCCATATACTACAAGCAGGTCCTGGCCATGTCAAGACCAGTTTGCTGAGGTCTCCCGTGCTGCTTCTGGTCTTTTCATTGTTGCTTCCACTGTCCTAAGATATGTCGGTGACCCGGGATGCGCGAATCCGCCTGCCCGGCTTAATGCCTTCTCGGCGTTCATCAAGAACTCGCATACCGTCGGCGTCAAGAATCCTTTGGAGACGCTCGATCTTCTGTATACCCGAATACTCTGCGACATATCGGATGATGTCCTTCCTATAACGAAACGCATACTTTATCATCTCTTGTACCTCTATGAATTCCGACGTAGTGCTCAGCTGGCAGCCACACAGACATTATGTAATTTCTTGTGTCTCGACCAAAGCACGTTCTACGGCGCTCTACAAAAGTTGCACTCAGTCATTGATGTGCCCTTGCCTGAGGCAGCTGTAGAGACGCCACCAAGACTCTATCATGCGTCATTTGAAGACTACCTACGTAACCCCTTTCGTTCTGGAAAATTTGTGGTTGAGGGACCAAAGGCGTTTGCCGAGATTGCAAAATGTGCTCTGCACTGGCACGGAATCGATTCGAGTCTGTACCATACAGACGACAGTAAGTGACAGTGACAATCTAATATGAAAGTTGAACTCAAGTTATTCAAGATACACCGCGGGGCCAGTGGCGCGACCATAACCATGCGGCTCTACCAGATCTAAAGTGGACCTCGGCCGAGAATGCCAGTCAAATTACTCACGCTATAACACGATTTTCCGATTTTAACTGCTGGGAGGCATGCTTCCGTAGTTTGGGCGAAGAGGACCGGGATCTTTTGTCACAAATCTATGGATTCGACTTTCGGTATATCGAATATAGCAATGGCGATCTTCTCCAATTTGCAAACTGGCTACATAGTCAAGTGGGTCCTCCCAAATTTTCGCTTAGCTATATCCAAAAAAAACAATAGAACCTGATTGTTTTAAAGAAGTCAGGTATCAATAAGGTTATTCGAACAGAACCTGACAGCATGATCGATCGGAAATTACTTGAAATTGACGAGGGGTTAAAGCCTGCGGTGTTTCCACTAACACCAACACTGGTAAGTGATTTGCGCCACAGTGGCCACATATTTCTAGCTAACATATCCAAAGGATGGCTCGGAACATTTTTATTTTCTACTAGGATATGGCGCAAAGACTTGTCTATTTTACGCGCTCGGGGTTGACATGTACAAATTGAATATTGATGAACTATCTCATTTCGAAAAGGCATGATAGAAAGTGCTACCGGGAGTTGGGAAGGACAAGGAATAGATGACGGGGGGCTCAGGGGTGATGGCGATGGCGGGGTGTCAGGTAACGCCTAAGATGTAGTATTTTCAGGCAAGACCTACGAATTTGTTCGATGGAATCCTCCGTTCGTAGTCAGATAAATCATATTGTCTTCTTGACATTCTTGACCACAACATATATATAGACCTCATATATATATACCTCACCAAACATTCAGCTTACAGAATGTCGCTATACCCTAACATAACTTAATATGTGGGCTTCAAATCTCACTTCAGAGTTCCCTGGGTTTCATGCTCAGAAATGCAAAAATGGTATCAGTCTGATTGTAGGAGTGAGGCCGGTCATCAAAGCCACGACGTTTCCATTAAAATAGGTAAGATGTTTTGGCTTTTGCTACGAAGCTGCAGTTTTCGCTCGTACCGCTGAAGGATGGAAGGCGATGTTTCCTGTTTTGGCCCGAAGGCTTGCATATGTTGCATGAGAGATGGGCATTGATTGCTCTATTTCTATAATTCCATGATTCACCTACGGCAGCATAGCTGGTGCCCTTTCGAAAGTGGTTTATCGCTATTTAATACGACTGTAAGAGGATGATGATTACTGTGTAGATGCGTACTTGGGGGTGTCAGTGGCACTTACATCCATCATCTTTTCCGCTCCCCATAACCCTTAGATATCTTCTGACTTGAACTACGCTGTATCTAGTGGCGGTAAATACGTCCTTAACTTCTTGTTTGCTAACCCAACGGAAACAACGGGTCTTGTGATCACGATAGCACAATCAAAGTAGACTCCAGATAGACGCACACTGCACATTTCCACTCTCATCATCTATAATCCTCGACCTCTTCAGCTCGACATCCAAGCGGTTTAGGCGTTTGGCTGGGCGAAAACTGAAAAATAATCAATTACAGGCTCTTCACGAAAACACGGCTGATGTTAGTTCACGCTCGTCCCAACCTGGTGGGTTTCCGTACATGCACCTACGCTGACCGTGTCATCCCGACGCTGGCTTACCAATTAGCAATTCAATGTCATGAATACCGGAATTTACTTGCACACCAGCTGGTTAACAGTCCTTTAATACTGAATGCAGCTATGCATGTCCAGTTCCGAAAACTCATTATCGATCCGTTCTGTATACTCCGGGGACGAGATTCGTCCAGTACTCGGACACCATACCTTCTTATCTTGGATGGGTTAAACGGGTGCAAAGGAGAAGACCCTCAGCGCGAGATTGTCGATATGATTGGGGAGGTTATCCGATTGAAGAAAGATCTTCTCGACTGCAAACCGGAGCCCCATCTCAGGTACACATTCTCGAAGGCTGATTTCAGCATTATATGCAAAAGGGAAATATTGGCGATAGATGACGAGGCACGTGAAGAGGTTGACCAATATTTACGAGATGGTTTCCAAGTTATCCAGGCCAGGTTCCCGTACACCACGAGCAAGTCCTGGCCATCTCAAGACCAGCTCGCTGAGATCTCCCATGCTGCTTCTGGTCTGTTCATCGTCGCTTCCACCGTCCTAAGATATGTTGGTGACGCCGAATGCGCGAATCCACCTGCCCGGCTTAATGCCTTCTCGTCGTTCATCAAGAACTCGCATACCGTCGGCGTCAAGAATCCTTTGGAGACACTTGACCTTCTGTATACCCGAATACTCTGTGACATATCGGATGATGTCCTTCTTATAACGATGCGCATACTTCATCATCTCTTATACCTGCCTGAATACACACGCGGTGCTGAGCTGGCAGCCACACAGACACTATGCAATTTCTTGTGCCTCGACCAAAGCACGTTTTACGGCGCTCTAGAGAAGTTGCACTCGGTCATTGATGTGCCCTTGCCTGAGGCAGCTGCAGAGACGCCACCGAGATTCTATCATGCGCCGTCTGAAGACTACCTTCGAGGTCCCATTCGCTCTGGAAAATTTGTGGTTGAAGAACCAGAGGCATCTGCCGAGATTGCAAAATGTGCCCTGTACTGGCACGGAATTGATTCAAGTCTGTACCATACCACCGAGTGTAAGTGACAGTGGCAATCTAGTATGAATGTCGGACTCGAATCATCCAAGGCACATGGCGGAGCCAATGGCGCGGCCATAACCATGCGGCTCTACCAGGTCTGAAGTGGAGCTCGGCCAAGAACGCTAGTCGAATTACCGGTGCTATAACACGATTTTCCGATTATAGTTGTTGGAGGGCATGCTTCCGTAGTTTGGACGAAGGGGACCGGGATCTTTTGTCACAAACTCAAGAATTCGACTTTCGGTACATCGAATACCACCCCGAGGATATTCTCCCATTTGCACATTGGTTATGCGAACAGGTGGGTTCTGCCAAGTCCTCGCTTACTTATATCCAAAAGAACAGAACTTGATCTTAGTTTAAAAGAAGTCAGGTACCAATAAGGTTATTCGAACAGAACCCGACAGCGCAATAGATCGAAGACTACTTGATCATCTTATGATGAAAATTGGGCTTCTGGCTAAAAAATCCAAAGGGTACCTTGGACCATTTTTATTTTCTACTAGGACATGGCGCGAAGGCTTGTTTATTTTACGCGTGAAAGGGTGGCGTGCGCAAATTGAATATTGATGAGGTGTCTCCGTTCGAGAAGGCACAATAGATAGTGCTACAGGGAGTTGGGAAGGGCAAGGAATAGATAATTGGGGGCTCAAGAGATGGGCCTGTAAGAATAACAAGGTAGCTCAGCACTCATGTACGCACGGGAACTGTATGTATTAAATACCTGTAAGAGTAACAAGATAGCTAAGGTACTGTTAGCGAGAGCAAGATAATATGTATGTGAATAAGAGCTCACCTCAGCACTCATGTACGCACGAGAACTGAGGGGAGTACATAGCTGCGATGTACTGAGTGTTATATACTGCGCAGAGATAGTTTGCGAGGAATGGAGGAGCAGCAGTTAGGTGTCAGAGAAGAAAGATAGTGAGACCTATATACGAAGAGTATCTTCATGTCCGTGAGCCCGGAGATCGTATGCGTCCCGAGGCTCAGGCACGCGTTTGCGGATTCCAACAGGGCCATCGATTTCTCTTATTGTATAATTCTATAATCCACCTACGGTAGCGTAGCTGGTGCCTTTTCGAAGGTGGTTTATCGCTATTTAATATGACTGTAAGAGGATGGTGGTTACTATGTAGATGGGTCTCGGGTAGCACGAGTCCATAGCTTTTTGTTTGCCAGCCCAATGGAAACAGCCTCTCTTGTGACCGACACAGCACAAGCAATAGACACACATTACCCATTTCCCTTCATTTCTCATCATCTATGATCCTCGACCTCTTCGGTTCGACATCCAAGCGGTTTAGGCGGTTGGCTGAGCGAAAGCTGAAAGATGATCGATCACAGGCTCTTCACGAAAACACGGCTGATCTTAGTTCGCACTCGTCCCAACATAGTGGGTTTCCGTGCATGCACCTGTGCTGAAAGCCGTTGATGTAGGCATATAAACAGTGGATAAGGAGATCCCACAATCCGATCCCCCTACAATTGGCGGACGGTTTGAACCAATGCGTCATCCAGGCAGGTAGGTCACAAGATTCTGTTTAAGGCACCTCTATATCAGTGTCCTTTTTCGACAACCTTAGAGGCGCTAATGACGGGGAACAATGCCCAGATAAACTATTTGGCTCAGAGTAAGCGGAACAAGGATGGTATGTCTTATAAACTACCTAAGTCTGTACGCCCCGATTTCAATATAAACATAGGGGGCGCTCAGGAATACAACACCTCTTCATCCAGCTTCTTCCCCAATGCTCATGATTTTATTGTCAATGACCCAGTCATGACCAAGACCGAGATCATTAATAATATCACTAACAATATTGGTAATGGAAAACCAGGTATTTCTTCATCACGACCTACCAGATATTAGTTAGCTTATGGTGACCCTCAGTATTCGATCGCTTATTCCCTTATACTACTCCAGAAGCCGCTTTGGACTCCCGCGCACGATATCCACCACCACGATGTCATCCTGGCACCCGCACGCGTATCAAGTCCAAGCTAGAGGCATGGTTGATCGACGAGCAGCGCCAATGGAAAATGGTGTGGCTCCACGGACCTGCTGGCGTCGGAAAATCGGCCATAGCACAGACCTTCGCCGAGCACTGTGATGAGCAGGGCCGCCTCGGTGCTGCATTCTTCTTCTCCAGACCAAACAAGCGAAACAAGCCTGACCGTGTCATCCCGACTTTAGCTTACCAGCTAGCAATTCAATGTCATGAATACCGGAATTTACTCGCACACCAGCTAGTTAATAATCCTTCAATACTGAATGCAGCTATGCATGTTCAGTTCCGAAAACTTATTGTCGGCCCACTCTGTATACTCCAGGCACGAGATTCACCCAGTACTCGAAATCCGTATCTTATTATCTTGGATGGGCTGGACGAGTGCAAAGGAGAAGATCCTCAGTGCGAGATTGTCGATATGATTGGGGAGGCTATCCGACTAAAGAAAGATCTTCCTCTGCTTTGGCTGGTCTGTAGTCGACCGGAGCCCCATCTCAGGTACACATTCTCGAAGGCGGATTTCAGCATTATATGTGGAAGGGAAATATTGGTGATAGATGAGGAGGCACGTGAAGAGGTTGACCAATATTTACGAGATGGTTTCCAAGTTATCCAGGCCAGGTTCCCAGTACACCACGAGCAAGTCCTGGCCATCTCAAGACCAGCTCGCTGAAGTCTCCAATGCTGCTTCTGGTCTGTTTATTGTCGCCTCCACTGTCCTAAGATATATCGGTGATAACGAATGCGCGAATCCGCCTGCCCGGCTTAACACCTTCTCGTCGTTCATCAAGAACTCGCACAACATTGGTGTCAAGAATCCTCTGGAGACACTCGATCTTCTGTATACCCGAATACTCTGTGACATATCGGATGATGTCCTTCCCATAACAAAACGCATACTTTATCATCTCCTATACCTCCATCAATTCCGATACGGTAGTGCCCGGCTGGCGGCCACACAGACACTATGCAATTTCTTGTGTCTTGATCAAAGCACGTTCTACAGCGCTCTACAAAGGCTGCACTCAGTCATTGATGTACCTTTGCCCGAGGTAGCTGCAACAACGCCACTTCGACTCTATCATGCGTCGTTTGAAGACTACCTTCGCGATCCCACTCGCTCTGGAAAATTTGTGGTTGAGGGACCAAAGGCATTTGCCGAGATTGCAAAGTATGCTCTGTACTGGCACGAAATCGATTCGAGTCTGTACCATACTGACAACGGTAAGTGGTAGTGACATACCTGGTACGAAAGTCAGACTCAAAGTTACCTCAGATATATCGCGGGACGCATGGCGCAAGCATGAACATGCAGCTCTACTGGATTTAAAGTGGACCTCAGCCGGGAATGCTAGTCAAATTGCTTACGCTATAACACGATTTTCCAGTTATAATTGTTGGGAGGCATGCTTCCATAGTTCAGAAGAGGGGGACCGGGATCTTTTGTCACAAATTCAAGAATTCGACTTTCGGTATATTGACTACACCGGTGGCGATTTTCTCCGATTTGCACACTGGCTACATCGACAGGTGGGTCCTGCCAAGTCCTCGCTTACTTATATCCAAACCATATGGAACCTAATGGTTTTAAAGAAGTCAGGTACCAATAAGATCATTCGAACAGAACCTGATAGCGAAATCGATCGAAGACTACTTGATCATCTTATGATGAAAATTGATGGAGGATCAAAGCCTGTGGTGTTTCCACTGACAGAGACATTGGTAAGTGACTCACGCCACAGTGGACGCAGGTTTCTGGCTAACATGTCCAAAGGGTTACTTGGAAAATTTTTATTTTCTGCTAGGGCATGGCACGAAGGCTTGCCTGTTTTACGCGTTCGAGGGTTACACGCACAAATTGGACATTGATAAGTTATCTCGGTTTGAAAAGGCACAATAGATAATGCTACAAGGAGTTGGGAAGGACAAGGAGTGGATGATCGGGGGCTCAGAGGCGATGGAGACGAAAGGGTGTCAAGTGATGCCCATGGATGTGACATATTCAAGCCAGACATACGAATTTTTGATGGAACCCTCCGTTCGTAGTCAGATAAAACCATCCTGTCTTCTTGATATTTGTGAGGTGTGTATATGGTACCTCGCCAAATGTTCGGCTTACGGACTATCGCTATACTCCGAATTTAAAGCGCGGACTTCGAACTCCAGAGTTCCCTGGGTTTTATGTTCAGAAATGTAAAACAGGATATTGGTTCCCATTGAAGTGTCATGTTCGGAGATTTGGCACTTGATTGTAAGTGAGACTAGTCATTAAAACCACATGCTCATGAAGGTCATTACAAGGCTACTACAATGAATACATAGCCGATAATCATACAACAACAGAAATCCAGCATCAGGGTACAAAATGTCACAAGTCCATGAAAATATTTGTTGGGGTTTGAGTGGGTATGAATGTAAGAATCCAAGGAAAACAAATGAAAGAGAGGGCTATGTCCGTGTTCGCGGAGAAACTTTGCTGGTGTGTAGATCCTTGACGTCAAAGAACAAACTAACAGCAAAAGCCACACCTAGAAGGCAAGCACACGCTGAAGATAGATTATAGTCAGTACACCTGTCATGGGCCCTATTTAGTGTCAGTCCAGTTGAGTGAGCGAGGGGACGGAACCATCCATCGAAGCCACCAGTTGGGCATCCTCTTTCCTATCAGCACGAAAACGAATACGGCACCCCAAATCACGATCCCCACCGCATCTAGCACCGCCAGTTTCTTCGCCCATCCTCTTGCTCGCTTCCACTCTGCCTCCATTGCCAGCCCAGCAAAAGCACTCCGCCTCCTTGGCCTCTTACCCTTACCTCTCGCACTGGAACTGGCACCGGGACCGTATCCCGTGATACCCACCAGGCATACTTCCTCTATCACTCTCTTCATCACTGTCCCCGCCCTCTCGCCCACCAGAGAGCACACTAGGATCAACTATCAGGTTGACTTGCACATCTCCGGTACCCATCCCCCCTCCACCTCCTTTCTTTGGTTTCGTCCCCTTCTTTTTCTTGCCAGCGCCAGGGACAGGTAAAACCATCATCCCACCGGCGAGAGGGGTTGTCGACTAGATTTTTGTTCTTTTTTCTTGGATTACAACAACATGGGCGGAAGATAAAGAGATAATCGAGTAAGAAGAACGTGAGAATGGATAAGGACGTAGAGAGCGAAAGCAGGGGGTTTTCCGGCAGGTGGTGCCGGGGGGTTGGGTTTAATAACCTGGACAACGCCTCGTTGGCTTTGAAAGGAGAAAAGAAGAATATATAGACTCACCACGGCGGCGTATATGGCAGGTAAACCAGCACCGAGGGCTAACATTATCTGTAAAACCCTCATCGCGATACGCTTCTTCGGTCCCTGAGTGACGAGGTTTCCACTGGCATCGACGGTTCCAATGAAGCGGCTTCCCATCCTCATCCAGGAAATCTCCTTGTGCCTTTCCCTTTCCCTTATTACTCTTAGGACCAAATTCACGTTCGAGCATCCTCATTCTCTCTTCCCTCGTTATATGATCGACCGTACCTGAACCATCGGAATGACTCCACGGTAGCAGCCCGCGGGTGGACTCGTGTCCCAATGACGAAGGGCGGGGCAAATGCGGGGTCGGATAGGGAGGATGGATCGGTGCCTGGGTAATAATCTTGTCCATAATGCACAGTAGTCTGGGTCGAAGACATTCTTTTTTGCAGGAATTAAAGTTTGAAGGCGGAATTGCTGTGTAGAGGTCGTCGATGGGTGTTAAGGAGCGGTTGGGCCGATTCGCAGGATTGGTACCATGTACGAGGACCAGGCAGGGAACTGGGATATGTCTATCTCAGAGGAATCACCTCCGTAAGCGGATTCGGGATCCATTATCGAGGGTCGGAAAGCTTGAGCGGAGGAATGGAGCGCATAATTAGGACAAGTTGGGATGTGGGCAGTGAAAAAGGTCTTCGGAGAGCCCTGGTAGGTTGAGTTCGACGTATTTGATGACAATGTAGGGCCACGCGAAACAAGAGACGGAGGTGATAAAGAGTCCCGAGAGATGCGAGCCTCGGGAATGTGAGAACCTGGAGGGATACGATGGGAAGTGGTCCTGAAAGTGTGGTTGTCTGGGTAGCGATGAAAGTGTATCGAAAGGGGGGTACGGGTCCCCTGTTGGTTTGGCGCGGAGAGTGCGAGCATAGTCTGCTAAATCCAGTGCTTCGATGGACGCTTCGGAGGACCTCCCGCCGCTGCCGGGCCAGGGGCACTGAGGACGATAGAAGATCCTGAGCCGCGAGTGTGTGTTCACCATAGGCTCTGTAATTTGATTGAGGAAGCGGATCATATGGGTCCGGGGACCATGGTCGTGGGCGGTGATAGGGGAATGTGCGAGGCGGTGGCGGGGAACCCGAAAACATTGGTGTCAGACGTCGTTAAATGTCGTAAGGTCGTAAGTAGAAGGACTGTGGTAGAGAGCGAGGGTATTGTGTGTTGGTGTGTGCGCACCGATGTCGGCGACAACGACGGCGGGGGGGGGGGACCAGCGTCAACGGGGGCTGTGGGCAAGGCGGCACGACCAAACAGACCCAAACAGGGGCGGGTGGCTCCAGTGTGAGAGAGCAAACCCAAAGCAGTCATGTTCACAACATACACCTGTGGTAGTATCACGGTCTAAGTTTACGGAGGACCTCCTGAAGAGCCTGCGCGGTGACTTCTGCGGAAGCGCTGCCAGCCCTCTCTATCTAAAGCTCTGCCGTGCTTTTCTATAGTTGCGATAGACCGCTCCATCTGCGCCGGAGCCTCGTTTAGCATCTCAAGGACAGGGTTGACTATATGCGCACTTCTTCAACAGGTCAACCAAACCTTTAAGAGAGAGAGATAATACCAAGTTCATCTACCGCCTGCCTGAAAATTGATCCAGAGTTGTTCGCGACGAGCGCACTCTTCTTCGAGCTGCTTGCAGAAGCCCGGCAATGTGTTTCTTAGCCGCCGCATATATAGTATAAACTTTGGCTTTAGAGCAGTTCAGAACCACGCACTCGGTGTTCGGCTCGAGCTTTTTGCACGACCCCGGCGCCCACAGCGAATGATTTTTCTGCTTCTTTGTATGCGTCGTTAGCCGCAAGGAGCCCCGCACCAAACGGGATGTCGACGTTTTTGCCAATCGAGGCAAAGATATCCTTGACTTTGTTCACTAATGGTACAAAGGTCTTTGCGATGTCTTTCTTGAGTTGCCGGCTCTCTTCGTCGAAAGGGCCCTGTAAAGATTCTGCGAGGGCAGTGAGTTTAGCGTCGCCGGCCCCCGGGGTACTAGGCAAAATTTAGAGAATCTCTTCATTTGAGGAACCGATTTTTGCGACGCGTACGCTTCTTCGAGCAAATCCGAGACTAAGGTGGATTCTTCTTCCCAGCGGAAATAAATGTCCTTATCATGAGCGGCGGGCGCTTCATCAGTCCATTCCTCGTCGTCACCAGTGATGGATGTGGGATCATCGTCAAGTCCGACGGCTGACGCGTCGTGAGGGCGCGCAGGGCTTGGGCTCCTCATGCGAAGGTCAGTTGATAATTTCCCGGAACGCGCGGACGTGTATGGGCGCTTGTGTGGCCGTTTAGGCGCAAGTACCTGGCTCTTTCCGGTTCTTGGTTGCATGGTGAGTGCGGGGAACATGTGGATCAGAAATATTCAACGCCATAATTGTTTGGCACCCCCATTAGCACCTCTCCTGTTTGCCTCCTTTCCTCCATAAAGCTCTCCAACTCAACTCACAGACTTAGCAGTGCCTTTTTTGTTTCCGGTGGTTGACCCCTCCTTTCACCCGAATCACTGATATGGCTCATAGCCCTGCCTTTGGCCACCTGGCCGGCGCTGATGACAGCTCTTTCTCCGATGTACTACGCATCTACAACGACTGTAATTCTGGGCAGCATGTGCCTAATAGCAAATCATAGCAGACGGAAGGGACACGGATGTCCAGGGGCAGCTGTGAAGCGAGCTACTACTAGTGTTTCTTGCGAGGATGACTTTGTTCCTGATAAGTTATGCGGATGGTGATAGATGAGTTGTCCATGCGGGTGATGGGAGCGTGAGAGTAAAAAGGCTGTGGGTGGCTGGAAAGGAAGGGCGTTCACATGCTCCCTTCTGTCACAACCTGACAAACGGACGCCATCCTCAAAATCTCTCACCACATCGTTCTCAACAACCACCACAGCAATTATGAGCACCCGCGGCGGAGGCAGACAGTCCATGTCGGAGCTCAAGCTTCGTCGTCTTCTCGAACACAACCAGCGACTCAAGGAGGACCTCGCCAGACCCAGACTCAAGGTCTCTGAAGCCAGTGCCAGGTAAGCCGCTCTCCGTCCCACCTCCTCCTCGCCCTCCATGCTTCACTCGCCCT
Source organism: Lepiota venenata (assembly GCA_004296355.1). Lineage (NCBI taxonomy): Eukaryota > Fungi > Basidiomycota > Agaricomycetes > Agaricales > Agaricaceae > Lepiota > Lepiota venenata. The sequence continues at coordinate 2,648,203 of RCFS01000003.1, forward strand.
TGCTCGACATGGTGCTTATTTACCTGCATGCGCTCAGTTTGATTCGGTATTGCAAAACAACAAAGGATCATCTCGTGAGTGTCACATCAACCCGAATTTCCAGCTGCGCACTCATCCTGTACCAGGTGCCGTCCGTGTGGGGGCCGGTCGGACGTGCAGAAGATCCATACAACAACCAAGGCGGAGGAGGGTTCAAGTGCTGCACAGTGCAGTGACCACCCTGTATTCATACCGCTGCTCGCTTCGCATTCATCACCCAGACATTTTTCTTCCCCCCCCTCCCTCTCGACCTCCTCGACCCTCATCCCTCGTCGTCAACGCGTTGTATCATCCATTCTCTCCACCCCGCTCTTTTCCAATTGTCACACGAGCAAATACACATAGACATCCACGTCAAATTGCCACCAAGCTGAGATCGGTCCAGACCGCACTGTTCTTCGGCTCCACTTTCGCGCGCAAATCCCGCCCTTTTTCTTCCCAATCACTTATTCAGGCCCTGAACAATTTGCCCCTGTTCCTCTTGCACATATGCCGACGCTCTTTTCTGACTCCTACCTTGAGATTTTTCTTCTTTTCTTTGAGGAACATTCTGGCTCAATCCCTTCTCCTATGAATACCTCTTCAGGATGCCAAAGCCTTTTCTTTCTTCGGTAATGCATCACATTTTATACCTCTCTGCTTTCTTCTTGCTTGAGTGCAGCTGCGGTCACCTCGGGTTATTGGGCACCTGGAGCTTGGATGATCCACTTCTACTTTTCTCCCACTTTTCCTGGTTTCTGATTTTTTTTTTCAACCCTTGCTTGCAACTGTAACATATGTTCGTTATATATAACGAGTAAAAGAATCTCTTTCTTGCTGTCTAATGACATGGGTGTAATTATCGGCTCTCTTAAAGCCTGTCGCGAGGCAACACGAACTTCTACAGATTCTCCAAGAATTTTTTGACCTGTGCCTCTGAGAGTGCCCCAACGAACTGAGAGGCCTCTTTGCCGTCTTTGTACGCAATGACTGTGGGGAGAGCGCGCACCTGAAACGTAACAAGGAACGGAACACATGGCAATGAAACGTCGGAGAATGTGCAAGGTCAAAGTGGGACCGGGAAAGCGCACAAAAAGGGAAAGTGAATAGGGTGGGCATGGGAAATCAGTTGCCGAGAAACGAAGTTGTGGGAGGGGAAATGCTTGCCTTGTGCTTGGCGCCGAGCTCCTGGCCGTGGTCAGTTTCTGTGTCAATTTTAACGAGGTCGATGGGCAGGCTAGCGCCAGTATTGCTGTTACCCTCTGAGGCGAGTCCTTCAAGGATGGGCGAAAGTTGGTGGCATGGCCCGCACCAACTACGACAAATCAGAGTGGGTTGAGAAAGGCCTGATCCAAGGGAACTAACTCGGCGTAAAAGTCGACGAGAACTATGCGTCCTTGCGAGCCGGCGAGAATTTTTTTGAGGGTCTATTGAAATGCTGTCTTGTCAGCGTTTGATCATGAATAATTGACCCACGTCTTGTCGCGTCGAATGAGTGGACACGCACCGGGAGGTCGGCTTTAGGATATACAGCGGCATTGGGGCGGGACGAGTGGAGGGACCGATGTGCTGTAGGTCTTGTGCTCTTCGCAGCAAGCTGCGCCACGGCGCGGAGGGACTGGAAAGAGCGGTGCGATGCCATGGCGTATGTCTCTTGTTACGGCTAGGATTCTGATGTGGTTGAGGAGGGTTTGATGGATGACACAGAATGCAACCGAAGCTGGCCCGCAAGCGTCTATTCTTCGATCATTTTCTTTGCCGGTTGCGCTGTACTACCATTTGAGCCTGGACTCTCTCTACGCGTGCTATTCCTCTGGTGCTCAGCTATGAACCCAGGGATTGATGCGGGTTAATATTAAGCTCTTGTCACTGCCTTCCCATGACAAAAATCATGGATGTCCATCACTCCTGCTCCTACACCCTGATTTGCGCCCGTCGGCCAGCGTCTGCGCACAATGTCAGCACTGCTTGTGCAATAGGAGTCGACCGCAGGACGAATCATCATTCCACCATTTATCAACAAAACACCGACTGAGATCAATCAATCAATCAAATTTCCAGGTTGGAGGCTCATAGCCCTTCAGGCGAACCAATCTCAAAGCAGGCTAAAAATAGACCAGTGCATCACATTGTACATTATTGGTCAGTTCTTCTCAGATATGTTTAGGTCGTTATGGATATTTGCCGCTATTTCTGACGTTGTCGAATGACAGGCTTTAAAACAGGCACAGTGAGGCAGTTGGGCGGTTGATACTGTTGTTCTCCTCCCTTCATCATCGCTTTCTTGATTTTGACGAGCAGGGTGAGGATATATAGCTCACAATGTCAAAACCCGCTTGCGCTCACTCTCTCCCCTCCTTTGGAGCTAGGCTCGAAGATAAGGCACAGACTCGCTAACTGTTTGATAGACTATTTCCTTGGATTTACTTCTTCGCTCAAGACAAGATGATGTTCTTCTCGCTTGCTGCTCTCGCGCTGTCTTCTGCTCTCGTGGCTTCTGCAGCCGACATCAACGTCCTCGTCGGTGATGGTGGTGCGGTATGTGGTCTGCTCTCGAACACAAAAGAAAAAAGTTGACTAATGCATTCCCCAACAGCTGGCATTCAACCCCACCAGCGTTCACTGCTCAGGTTGGCGACACCGTTCGCTTCGAATTGTGAGCATCATTTCCTTTACACGCCCACCTCATGTCCCTGAATACTTTTTCACAGCCGCGCAAAGAACCACTCCGTCACACAGTCCACCTTTGTGAACCCTTGTGCTCGTTCAGCCAATGGTATCGACTCTGGTTTCCAGCTTGTGACTGCCGGACAAGCACAGCTCCCCTCTTGGAGCTTCACCATCAACGATGCCACCACTCCCCTATGGTTCTTCTGTGCGCAAACCAACCCGGTTAGCCACTGCCAGATGGGCATGGTCTTCGCCGTCAATGCTCCCCCCGACAAGACCTTTGATATGTACCAGGTATGTCTCTCACTCCTTGAGCAGGTCACAGCGTCGTGCTTAACGGTATTCTAGACTAATGCTAAGAACTCTGCATCTGCCGGTGGTGCTGCGGGTGCCAGCGGTAGCGTCGCCCCTGGAGCCACCGGTGTTGGAAGCATCATCGCACCACCTAGCACTCTCCCCACAGGAGGTATCGTTCCAGGGGGTGTCGCTTCAGGTGGTGCCTCCGTCCCAGTCGCATCTGGCTTTTCCACTGCTGCGGGTGGCTTTACTTTCTCAAGCAGTCTTGGATCCACTAACACAGCCAGCGCTGCATCATCCACCGACACTACTACTACTGCTGCTACGGGCGGTGCATTGTCTGTGAGAGGCGCGAGCTCTGGTGTTGCAGTAGGAGCTGTTACATTTATTGCGGCTGTCGCGGGTTTGTTGCTCTGAGTGGTATGGTGGGGGTATTGTGAGATAGAGGCGCATGTGTTAATATTCTTTGTGAGAGGACAGGACGAAGAAAATTCAGGGACTTGGCTTTCTGTACAAATCATGTAGTTTATCCTATTGGCGTGGTTGTACTGGTTTACAATATCACATAGTGCCTTTTTCTTTTCTGCTGGTAGTTGTGAAGCGAAGTGAAAGCTTTGTATAGATTTCATTGAGCGATGGTGCTGAGACAGTTACCAGTGGGCCTCGGATTAGCGCCGGGTGGTTATTTACAAACAGCACCAAAGGGAGAGCACCTTGGGCCGCAGCTCTGGGACAACACACACTTTGTGCTCCAGTCTCGAGAACTTTGGTCACTGAACGCTAGGATGGATGCTATAAGGGTGCCAAAAGTAAGAAGGGCCCCTTGATCGATTGCTGCACTGATAAGCGACAAGGTCGAACACGTTGGGATAACAAGGGCAGGCGTAACCTCCACGGGAACCGTCCATCTCACGGCCCACCATCTCATCTTCCATTACGATGATGAACAACAAGATGAGATGTGGGTGAGTATTCCTATCACACTGAACTCCAGAGAATGCCGAAGCTGGGTGAATCTGACTACTGGGTATAGGTCCCATACCCCTTGATATCACTAGTCAATCGGCTACCACAAACGCTGCTTGGGCAATCGCCTTTGAGCTTCCAGACTCGTACGTTCGAGACGTTCACGTTGTCATTTCTCAGAGACAGTGAGGCGTCGGATGTATTCGAGAGCGTGAAAGAGTTGACCGTTGCGGGTGCGTTTGTTCTATCTCCACCTTGTCTCCCGTATTTGTTGATATGACTGACTATGATCGCCCCCTTTTGTAGGGTCTGTAACGCAGCTATACGCGTTCTTTTATCGACCTAATCCACCATTACCTACTAACAACGGTTGGTCAATATACTCCCCTCGAGAAGAATTTGGGAGAATGGGGCTCGGTACCAGGACGAAGGCGTGGCGATTTACGGACTTAAATAAGGATTATACTGTGAGTTTTTTTTATTTGCGAGAGAGTGGAATATCAATAACTTTTAGTAATTCATGCATAGTTTAGTCCAACATATCCTGCGAAACTTGTAGTGCCAACTAGGATCAGTGATACGACGCTGCAATATGCATCAAAGTATCGGAGTAAATGTCGGATACCGGTGTTGAGTTATTTACATTGGGCAAACTATGTATGTTTGGTTCTCCTTCAGATTGAGAGTTGGGATCTAACGCTAGTTGCAGGGAAGCATAACGCGTTCCAGCCAGCCTATGGTTGGACTTGCCCAAAATCGATCAGTACAGGACGAAAAGCTTATCGAAGCTATATTCCAATCCCACGTATCGCCTGAAACTCGTGCTTCGGTAGCGCCGATATACGGTGCCACTACCACGAATCTCATCATTGATGCACGACCCTACGGCGAATGCTGTTGCGAACACTGCCAAAGGTGCAGGAACAGAAAACATGGATCATTATAAGGATGCGAAAAAAGCATATCTTGGAATTGACAATATCCATAACATGCGTGAATCACTTGGGAAAGTTGTTGAAGCTCTCCGAGATGCGGATACCATGCTCGCGAGTATCAATAATGATCTTCTCAGCCAAGTTTCTGGCATATCTATGTTGGATAGACAAGCCCTCCGACGTTCGGGCTGGCTGCGACATCTCCAAGCGATCCTAGAAGGCACCACTCTCATCACCAGAAATATCCATGTCAACTCCTCTCATGTCCTCATTCACTGTTCGGATGGTTGGGATCGTACAGCACAATTGTCCTCGTTGTCGCAGCTGTGCCTGGACCCCTTCTATCGTACGATTCGCGGGTTCGAAATCCTGATAGAGAAGGACTGGCTCTCATTTGGCCACAAGTTCCTTGATCGGTGCGGACACCTCTCATCGGAGAAGTTTTTTGTGTCGCCTACGGAGAATCTTGGATCTGGTGGCGGGGCGGATGCTGCCCAGGCATTTCTAGCTTCGGTACAAAACCGGTTCGCGTCACAGACACATCTCAGAGAGACGAGCCCGGTCTTCCATCAATTCCTCGAAAGCGTGCGGCAGATACAAAGACAGTTCCCTACGAGATTCGAATTCAATGAACGCTTCCTCCGGCAACTCTATTACCACCTATATTCATGTCAGTTTGGAACGTTCTTATTCAATGACGAAAAGCAGCGGAGGACGGGGAACGGTGACGAGCCGCCTCCTTGTGAGAGGACGATTAGCATTTGGGACCACTTCAACTCTCCTGCGGAAATGCAGAAGAACCTCAATCCGGATTACGACCCATCCCTTGACGATCCGACTCGCCGCGCCCCGGATGCTGATATGGGTGTGCTCTTTCCCAGGCCAAAAGATGTCAGGTTCTGGCACGAGTTATATGGTCGAGCAGACGAGGAGATGAACGGAAGAATTGTAACCTCTGCATCACGAAGTGTCGAGTTAATTGGACCCATTGATACTGCCGAAGATGATCCTGTCATCGCCAGGTCGGGCACCCCTTCTAATATCCCTCTCCCGCCTTCTCCGAGCCTATCACCTGCACCCACTGCACTGCCAACATCACGGTCGTTGAGTGTGGTATCAACCCCTGTGCGGAGCGCCACGCCAGCTACGAGCAATCGCCCGAAGGAGCCATCGGCCTTGTCACCTGAAGCAAACTTACCCACTCCTTCCTTGACCTCGATGATGCCCGATTGGTTCTCGTCATCACCTCAAGCTTCCCCACAGCAGGGCCGGACTCGACCTCCAGACTTTCTGGGCAACGCAGGGACTGGCGTAAGGTCCGTCTGGGGGAAGCTGTCATCCAATGCCTCGGCAGCTTTCTCTGCCGTTCAAGGGGCATATGCAGGGGTCGCAAAGGATTTGGGTAGGCCAACCAGCGGGAATGATGATGATGAGTTGGCAAAAACCTCAGAACTGCGAAGTCGAGAAGTGCTTGGTGCATGGGGAGAGGAGCCCGCGACGAATACGATATCGTCGTTTTCGTCACTGTCTATCAGTGACAATCCTTGGGGATCTGAGCAACTAACTATCAGTGCCTCAACTTCATCCTGGGATGAGAATCCTTGGAGTTCTGTCCCAGCACCACGTCAAACCCTGCCGACCCTCTCTACCGATCCGTCGAATTCCTTACCCCTGGACCCGACCATCCCAACACCCTTGCGTAGGAGTACGGGGCCCTCGTCGACACGAGAAGCACGTCCTGCTCGGCCAACCCAGGCCCCAGCTGCTCAGGAACCGGGAGGAACCGATCCCTTTGGGCGTGGGCCCTTTGTAAAATAGTGTGCTAAATATATGGACCCTAGTAGACGCGTACTTAGGGGCGGACTCGTGCTGTGAAAGACAGCACTGTACTTTTATACGACCCTCGACACATTTACCGCTACACATTACAAGTTCAGATCACATACGACGCTCCCTCTCCTAACTCAACTGCAACTACTCTATAAAGTTTCCTTGTGCTTCAATCCGACTCAGTTCGTTGAAACATCATAATGTTTGCCGGGAGTGACTGGTTGACACCGGCAGCGGCATTTATCCGCTGATACTCACTGCAGAGAGCTCTGGTTAGGGTCCATTAGTACGACTCTCATACCTCTCCAGCGTTTCTTCTGCCCCGCTCCTGAGACGATGGTTATACTCCTTGTCCCTATCCTCACTGGCTCCGATACCAGTGAAAGGGACCCTTTAGACGCCACCCCACCTGTTCGTGGGAGACACCTACCCCAAATCCCTTCATCTAATAGAAGTGGGATTCCTAAGCTGACTAACTCCACTTCTCTCCGAGTGTTGACTACACAACTTGCTCCCATTTCCTATTCCCTATTGTCCATCTACTACTCGGTCATCATATTGCTCGTTTCACCTCACTTCCCTTAGGGTATATCCACGTACAATGCCCGACACACACCTTGCGAAAAGACCCTATTATTAAGACTCATTATTTACGTCAAGTAGACGTTGTCGTCTTCCCACATTTCACATATTGAAAAAGAAGAAAGACTAAGCAGGGGCTGAGAGGCTTTGCGAGAGGACGATCGGCGTTTGGGACTCCTTCGACCCTCCTGCGGGGGTGCGGGGGACCTCAATCCGGATTATCATCGGTGGCAATCTTTGGGGATCTGAACAACTAACCATCGGCGTCCTCAACTTCATCCTGGGATGAGAATCTTTGGAGCCAGCGCCGTCCGTTGATCCGTCGGATTCCTTACCCCTGGATCCGACCATCCCGACACCTTTGTGCAGAGGGTGTACAGGGTCCTCGTTGACACCAGAAGAACGTCCTGGACCAGCTAAAACCCCAGCAGCCACTCAAGAAGCCGGAGGGGCTGATCCTTTAAGCGAGAGCGTGTACTTATAAATGGACCCTGGTAGAAGCCTACATAGGGCGGAATGGTGCTGTGAAAAACTGGACTTGTACTTTTATACCACTCTTGCCGTATTTGCCGCTGCTTATGGCCTGATAAGTGCCAGCGAAGATGGCGTGATATGTGTCTGATGGCGCTGACTAAGCATGACCGCATCCCATAAATTTAAAAATGTTGTTCATTTTGGGGACCTCCATCCGCCTGCTTCTCCTTGCTTCCCCCCCCCACCCCATTCCCCCACCCCCGTGTCTGCAATTTTACGATGACTGTCAACGGCTCTGCTGTCAATGGCGCTCTTGCCCCAGGTCACTTCCTGTTCACTTCGGAGTCCGTTGGTGAAGGTCACCCTGGTATGTTCGCTAGTAGTTCATCATGAAGTATAACGCGCCGAACATCAACTAGATAAAATCTGTGATCAGGTGTCGGACGCCATTGTGAGTCTTAAGGATGTTTCTGGTGGAATGTATCTCGCTCTGATCACGGATGTCGCGTCGGCTAGCTCGACGCCTGCTTAGCTGAGGACCCTTCCTCCAAGGTCGCTTGCGAGACCGCCTCGAAGACCGGCATGATCATGGTCTTTGGCGAGATTAGCACCAAGGCCCAAATTGACTACCAAAAGGTCATCCGGGAGACCATCAGGAAGATTGGGTACGACGACTCATCCAAAGGTTTCGACTACAAGACCTGCAACATCCTTGTTGCCATTGAGCAGCAATCCCCTGATATTGCTCAGGGTCTGGATCATGGGTCACTCGAGAACCATGGTGCTGGTGATCAGGGTATCATGTTTGGTTACGCCACCGACGAGACAGAGGAGTGCATGCCTCTGACCATCATGCTTGCTCACAAGCTGAATGCCGCAATGGCTGTCGCTCGCCGCACCGGAGCGCTCCCTTGGCTCCGACCGGACTCAAAAACGCAAGTCACCATAGAGTACAAGAAGGATGGTGGTGCTACCATCCCCCTTCGTGTCCATACTATCGTTGTCTCTACCCAGCACTCTGAGGATATCTCGACCCCTGAGCTGCGTAAGCAGATCAAGGAGAAAATCATCAAGGGAGTTATTCCCGCTAATTTACTCGACGACAAAACTATCTATCATGTACGTCTTTTTCTGTTTGACGTGGCAGTGGGAAGTTGACAAATGCCCATCAGATCCAGCCTTCTGGTCGCTTTGTCATTGGCGGGCCTCAGGGTGATGCCGGTTTGACTGGTCGCAAAATTATTGTCGACACTTATGGTGGCTGGGGTGCTCATGGAGGAGGCGCCTTCTCCGGTAAAGATTTCTCAAAAGTCGATCGTTCGGCTGCGTACACAGCCCGTTGGATTGGTGCGTCGAAATTCCTCCTTTCGGCTGTGGTTATCTGATACGCCATTGCAGCTAAGTCACTCGTTGCTGGCGGCCTCGCTCGCCGTGTCCTCGTCCAGCTCTCATACGCTATTGGTGTTGCTGAGCCACTGTCGATCCATGTCGACTCCTACGGCACAGGAACGAAAACCGATGAAGAGCTTGTTAAAATCATCCGCAGAAACTGGGATCTCCGACCTGGTGTTATTGGTAAGCTTGTCTGACTGGTGGTTCTGGATGGATTGGATTCTCATGGCGATGACAGTGCGCGAGCTTGACCTCCAGAAACCGCAGTACCTTGACACTGCTTCATACGGCCATTTCGGTAACCCTGAATACGCCTGGGAGAAACCCAAGCAACTCAGGCTCTGAGCGAACCTGAGTCTTGATTTACCTTATCTTATCTTACACCTAGGCTGTCTAGCATTGGAAGTTCATCCTTCCACGCCTCTCGTTACACTGTTGTATACCACTGTCATGCCCTTGCGCCCTCTTGGATTGTAGAGTAATTGCGTCATTTAGTCCGTAATAGTAGAAGTAGAATAGACTGCGTTCAACCGCACGCTGGCTGGGAAGTATGAGCGCACGTGTGGGCACAATCGATATAAACTTGCCGATTCAGGCTTACTGCGTCTAAATTTTTGGTATGCCAAGCAGCCGCCCTCCACAACCAACGTTCGTCCCTCTAGTCTCCGACCAGTGGGTGTTTTCTCCTCGCCTTTTCTTGCCGTCTCACACAGCTACAGTGTGTGGAATCCTTGGTCTCCTCCTCCATGACCCGACCGTGGACGCTGCCTCCGAAATTGCAGAGGGCCTCTCGCTTTTGCAGCACCGTGGACAGGATGCTTGCGGTATCATCACCTGCGGACCCAAGGGCCGCTTCTACCAGTGCAAAGCCAACGGAATGGTCCGAGACGTCTTTGATGCTTATTCCATCTCCAGACTGATTGGTGGCATGGGTGTTGGACATGGTGAGTGACCGCTGACCCGAACGACTTTTGATCCACCAACACAATTCAGTCCGATATCCTACCGCTGGCAGCTTCAACAATGCAGAGGCCCAGCCATTCTACGTCAACTCACCTTACGGCATCGTATTTGCCCATGTACCTATTCCTATCTTTTCATTGCTGCTCATGCGCTCACTGACTGATTTTTTTTTTCAAGAATGGCAACCTCATTAATACATCGTCCCTCATGCAATTCATGGATCAGGTCGCCCACCGACACATCAATACAGCCTCTGATTCTGAACTACTACTTAACATTTTCGCCGATAACCTCCAGAAGACGGGAAAGTTCCGTATTAATGAAGATGATATTTTCACTGCCATAGGCGGGGTCGTCTCCCAGTGTAAGGGTGCTTATGCTTGCGTTGCTATGCTTGCGGGCTTTGGGATCATCGCTTTCCGCGACCCCAATGGAATTAGGCCTGTTGGGATGGCTTCACGCAAAGCAGCCAACGGGGAAGGCTTAGATTATATATTTGCGAGTGAGAGTGTCGTCGCCGATGCATGCGGCTTCAGCGACTGGGAGGATGTCAAACCTGGTGAGTCTTATTGTGACTTACTCGTGGTCCTTCTTGCCCCAAGGGGAATTAGCCTCTCATCATATCTTATCTAGGCGAGGCGGTAATCATTACCCGGAGTGGAATCTCCCGCCGGCAGGTTGTGCCTTCTTCGACATTTGCTCCAGATATCTTCGAATTTGTATATTTCGCCCGCCCAGACTCGGTCATAGATGGTGTGAGTGTATACCGAAGCCGCATGGCTATGGGGGACATGCTCGCAGAAAAAGTGCGGCAGGTCCTGGTAGACAATAATTTAACGGTGGACGTTGTGATCCCGGTGAGTGGCTAAATCGTCGAGAGCAAGCAAGTTAATCAAGTAACGCGCGTAGGTTCCTGATACTTCTCGCGTAGCCGCATTAAATCTCGCACAAAAACTCGAGCTGCCTTACAGGGAAGGTTTCATAAAAAATCGCTACGTTGGTAGGACGTTCATTATGCCTGGTCAACAAATGCGAAAGAAGAATGTTCGCAAGAAGCTCAATGCCATGGCACTGGAGTTTGCAAATAAGAATGTCTTGATCGTCGATGGTGAGGTAACGAATTACCTCCTGTTCTATGGCGCTTACAGTTGGCAGATTCTATTGTCAGAGGCACAACCTCTAAAGAAATTATTCAGATGGCGAAGGATGTTGGTGCGAAGAAAGTTATTCTTGCTAGCTGCGCACCACCCATTCGGTCAGTGCATCCTCTGCGACGAGTACACAACCACTCATGGCCTCAGGTATCCTAATGTTTATGGAATTGACATGCCCTCCCGCAAGGAGCTTGTTGCACATAACAGGGATGAAGCTGAAATTGCTAAGGCCATTGGCGCGGACCTCATCATCTTCCAAGCCCTCCCTGACCTTGTGGAATCTGTCCGGCATCTCAACCCAAACATCAAAGTGTTTGACTGTTCCGTCTTCACGGGTGAGTACGTGACTGGCGGAGTGGATGAGGAATACCTCCGGCATATCGAGGATATACGCGCAGACAATAATAGGGGAAAACTCCTCAACTTAAGCCTCGGTTCGTTGGAAGGCAAGGGCGAAAATGCTCTCAGCGACGGAAGCCACAGCTTCACAGGACACAGTACACCGACTAATGGCTCTGACGCTACTGTAGGACTGCACAACACGTGGAAATCCAGCTAATCGCCTATGCATATACTCCCGCATTTGCCTTTATATTGGCGTGTAGAAACGGGTGTTGCCTAGAAATGTGCTGAAGATACACATACTGTACCCTATTCTGTCGCTTATTCTATGCCACTAATGTTGTATGTATGTATGTCAACAAATGTTCGGATAACAAACGCACTGTTTGGCATATTTGGCACTTCATCTTAGCCTCTGCTATTGCTTTCGCCTGGATGGCGCCTTTACGCTCGTTTCTACTCTCCTTTTACTACATCTGTCTGTTCGCTGTCCGCGCTTCTGGGCGGGAATCCGCGTGGAATGGACATACTACCCCAGAATCTGTGACGAAATCTAAATTCACGCCGTTTTATGCAGCGCCAGGGACCAAGAGCTATGATTCTGCCTCGCCCTTCATCAAGTACGAGGGAAAGTGGTTCCCGAGGCATTCCAGGAACTACATCTCTGGCTCTGTACGAACCACGAACGAAGCCGGCGCGGCGTTTCGTTTCGCCTTCACTGGTACCGGAATCGAGTGGTTTGGCAACTGTGATCGGTTTCCACGGATGCGCCAAGGTCTTCATAGATGGCATGGAGGTGCAGATCGTGGACCTCTATTGTGAAGCACATTTGAGGCAGCAGAGGTTGTTTTGGGCGTTTGACCTTCCTGATAGGACAGCATATATTCAAGGTCGTTCACCTCGGTGCCTCGTCCTGCCACGCCCAGAGAGGGAAGAAAAACGTCATGGACGTCGACGCCCTTGTCGTGACTCGAGGACGGGCCCTAGATACTTCATATAGTAAACTTGGAATCGGACGTTACCCTGGCGCACGCAGCCTCTCACATCGGGATATTGGCAACACGGAAAGGCCTCGGTGGAAGTTGACGGACCATGGAACGACCGGCGTCGCAGCCATGCAGCTTGCCATTATCTCCCCCACTCATGCCCTTATTGTTGACAAGGTTGAGCACAATCCCCTGACAATCTCTGGACACCCCGCGTGGGGGGCTTTGTACAACTTGGATACACATGCTGTGAAGCCTCTCCGAATGCAATCCAACTCGTTTTGTGCTGGTGGTACGTTCCTCTCTAATGGGACCTTGATAAATGCGGGTGGAAACCCTGTCGTCGAAGATTATACTTCTGCTGCCGACTTTGGTGACTTGGATGGACTGCAGGCTATTCGACTATTCCACCCTTGCGATTCGGACACCGCAGAGGGCTGTGAGATTTATGAAAATCACGAGAGAATTAGGATGGCGACCCCGCGGTGGTATGCGACCACAATCAGGATCCAGGATGGTAGTGCGATCATTGTCGGTGGGTCGAAAAAGGGTGGTTGGATTAATAATGCGACAGTGAATAATCCGACAATCGAGTATTATCCCCCCAAGGCGATTCATGGTTCCAAAGGGATGCCCATACACATGCAATTCTTGAAGGATACACTTAGCTCGAATCTCTTTCCAATTATGTTCCTTCTGCCGGATGGAAGGATCTTCATCGCTGCCAATCAAGACGCCACAATCTATGACTGGGAGAAGAACACCGAGCAAAGGCTTCCCGCGATTCCTAATGGTGTTCGCGTCACGTATCCAATGTCTGGTACTGGACTTATGTTACCGCTTTCATATAAAGACAACTACACCCCGGAAATCTTACTATGTGGCGGCTCGACTATATCAGATCAAAAACCCGTCTATGAGATCTCATCGCAGGAGGTTGCCTCAGCGCAGTGCTCTCGAATTATTCTCACCGAGGAGGGCATTTCCCAAGGCTGGCAGGTCGAGGAGATGCCAGAGCCACGAACTATGCTCAATGCTGTGCTCTTGCCAACTGGTCAAATTGTCATCGTCAACGGAGCTGGGAGCGGGATCTCGGGCTACGGCAATGTTTTGGATCGAGTTGGTCAATCTAACGCAGATAATCCAGTCTTAACTCCAGTTACATATGACCCCCAAGCGTCACTGGGCGGGCGATTCCACAAGGAAGGCATGCCAACTAGTTCCATCCCAAGGATGTACCACAGCGTGGCCACTTTGACGCCAAGGGGAAACTGTGATGATCACCGGGAGTAACCCAAACCTAGATCGAAGTAACGAGAAGTACGGGACCGAGTATCGAGTTGAATGGCTGGATCCGCCGTATATGCAATCAAATCGGCCCACTATTAAGAGGTCGCCTGGTGCAGTGAAATTTGGAGAACCTTTTAGGATACGTCTAAGCGAGGCCCTGGGGGCCGAGCGGGATGCGAAAGGTATGCTCAGGTGCAATTCTCGAACGTTCACTTACTGAAAGAGCTGACCGTGTGGCAGTGGCACTAATGGACCTGGGATTCGTAACTCACGGCGTCCATTCGAACTCGAGACTGGTATACCTCGAGGTTAAAGCTCAAGGAGGTGGAGATACACTCCACGTAATCGCTCCTCCTAATGGCAAGGTGTACCCTCCAGGCCCGGGTTGGCTCTATGTAGTTCTCGATGGTGTCCCGAGTGAGGGTATGAAGATCATGATCGGAGGTGGAAAGGACCCAGTCGTTGATCGCTCAGCCCTAGAAAAGTAAGTCAACTACGTTGTTGAGAACACAATGACTAATTGGAGAGACTAGTGTCTTGACGAATACACACACTAACATGTACCGTAGAACGGAGTGATGGTAGTGTTTCCAGTATTTCTTTATTCTTACCATGTTATTACTCTCAAAGATCGCTTTGTCCACTTCTTGTTTCGTTCTCATTATAGCCGGTCTTGCATCTGAGGTTTGAGGCTTGATATAAGAATGGTGTAGATCGTAGGTGAGTTGTATGACAATCGAAGGCAATAGTGTATGTTACAAAGCCCGCTGCCTCATCCGGCTGCTCACTGTCCGTAGGCCGGCATATACTTTGCCTGGTGGTGATCCCAGGATCAGAGAAACAATGGCGTCGCGTGCGATCTTGATATTCTGGAAAGAGCCCATGATGTGTATTTTACTAGGCACAAGGCAATTGGACTTAGGCTTGATGTAATTCGGTTATGGAATGTGAACTTACGTGTCTGCGAGCACGATTCTTGTTCGACTGGCATTCTCGATGGTAAATTTGGTCTTGCCATCGTGGCCTGCAATACGACCAATGGCTCGTGAGAGGTGGTCACCTTGGAGCGTTTTAACATCTTTGATCTCAAAAGAATCAAGATAGAGATCGTCCATCCGCAGAAGTGCGATAGCATCCTGAAGATAATGAGAGAGATGATAATGGAGGAGGATAAGGCGTACGTTAACATCGAACCCAAGTGCATAGGCTTTGACAAAATCTGCACCCTTCTGGATAGCACCGATATCTTTTGTAAATTTTGAAGTCTAGGTGCTTATTCATCAGCTCTCTCAATGCTGAGACCCGCCAAGGCACTTTTACTTGCCCTAATCTCGACACATCTCCTTTGCACGTTCATCCGCACCTGCAGCCCCAGAAGCTCCGTCAATGGTCCAAAGATGTTGATCCAATCTTTTTTCAAAGGTGTCATACGGTGAGGTGGCATAGGTACTCTACGAGATTCTGGTGCGAGGAGGGCTGCTTTCCCCTTCAAGGGAGCTGCAGGGGGAAAGACGGGAGCGACTGTAGCTTTCGGGAGGGATGAGGCGGAAGGGTCGATCATGAGCTCGTCATCGTCGTCGTGGGTGGGTGGGGGTAGGGGGAAGAGGGATGCAGTGTCGACGGGATGAGAGAGGGTTTCTGTGACGTCTGCGAGCTCTACATCTGAGGTTTCTGTATGTGAGGATGAGGGGTCTTGCGGGCCGTGTGGGGTAGACCCCGAGGCTGATTTTTTGTGGAGCTTTCGCCGGGTTTTGCGCTTTTTAGTGGTGGGTTCGCCTGGCGGAGTTGCTTGTATGTGCGTTACGACCATCGTTTGGATCTAGGTCAGGAGATTTTACTGGGACTTGAGATGAGATTTCAAATTTACTGATCCTTGGAGTCACAGTCACAACCCTAATCACACGAACAAAGCGATATAGATACAGTGGATAATATGGTTGCTAATGCGTTACATACGAATGCGAAGAATGAGTCTAGGTGGGGAATTTATCACCCTGAAAAAAAAAAAAAAAAGAGAAAAAGAGGATAAACAAATAGCTTATTAACGTGAATGCGCGAAATTAGAATAATGCAGGGAGTGACCAGGGCAAAGAGATACGACGACTAGACAGTGTTTCGGCGTATTCGGCGCAAAACAAGATCGCGTGCTTCCTTTAGCTGCCACATAGTCGGATTCTCAAATGTGTATGGGGTCAAGGAAAAGCGGCCTCGCCGTAGAATTTCCATGATAAGGAACGAAACTAGGGGTGGGGTTGAGTGTGAGGGTATCTGTGAATTGATGGTCAACGCTTACGAATGATCTCGACGTCTTTGACGAGAGGATGAGGCACGAATTCGAGATAATTGGAGCCAAAACCTGGCACGTGCGTAGGGACAAATGTTGATTTTACAGGCGTGTCTTTCAGGGGTGTTTGCCCGACGAGTAACGACGAGGAGGATCTTTGCGAAAACAGACGGGAAGGGGATTTGAAGAGGGACTTGGGAGAGGGTGGTGTGAGGTCGGGATTTGATGTGGGTGTTATATGCGTCGGCGTTGAGAGCGAAGACTTTGACCCACATCTCTTGAGGGGGGAGGGAAAGCGCAGGACACTCTGGTGGAAGGTTCCCTTGACCTCTTCAGTGCTATAATCGACGAGCTAGCAAAAGGAGTGAGGGGAGGTAAATAAGAAAAGAATGAATGAGAACACACTGTTAGGGACTCAGCCGTCGCTGTCCAAATGTAGTTGGGGCTAAACTTTGTCGGGATAGCCAGAACTTTAGGCCTGCAGTACAGTTCAGAAAATATCTACCAAGCGAAACTCAAAAGCCCTACATGAAACGAACGCTTGATGTTCCAAAAAGGTCATTAAGGCCGCCTATTTCTTCTCCATCAATAGTGATCTTCGGATGGCGGCCTTCCCAAAATACGTCGACTACAACATGACCTGTTGCGTCCGCTATTTGGGTCCGACGACAGGCTGCCTTGTTCTTTCTTGTTTCAGACACAGTAGAGTGTTCCTTTATTGGTGAAAATGCCTCTGAGACAGCTGTTGTTTGAGAAGAAGAGAAAGGCTTTTGTGGGGCCACCGCGATTTTCTCAGGCCCGTCGGGTAGAGAGACAGTGGTGACTTGGTATGCGCGCTCCCCGGTTGCCACATTGACAAGGGAGGTGTTGAGCATGTCCTGTCGTCGTAAATTTGAGCAGCATGCTGACCTGGGAGAAAGATGGGGGGGTTTGCAGGGAAAGAGGGCCAAGCGAAGGGTATTTTATTGCGGGTCATCTGAGTGGATGGTCAAATTGGGCGAGAGGTTTATGATTTCCAAGTTAGGCATTTCGTTTATCACCCTGGTTGGGCTCGTCCTTCTGCCATGGCGACACCACCAACGAGGGTAATTTTTGCTGCCTTTAGCAAAGAGCCTGTCTGCCGAGTTGTGCGACGACGGCGCTGCATCGCAATCAGGGGATGGCGAGCGATCATTGGGCTGGAGAATGGAGAGAGAGATGTCACGTGACAATGTACCCACCTGACTTGTTGTTGTGTTTGGCTGCAGCTTGACAAACAAAGGAGAAAGTCAACTTGGACAAGCACCCCAGTCGCTGCCTGGGACAACGACACGGCCGTTCTCGTCGCCACCACCACATATTCCCGCTGCCAAAGACGCTCGACACAGCTTCCGGTCAAAGCCAGACCCGAATTTCTTCTTGCGCCTTAGCTGGCTCGGGAGAGATATTTTGGAGCTGATATTCTTTGACCCGGGCAAGCCTCGCAGGCTATGGCACAACTACGACGGCCACCGCACCAGAGAGCACCATCGTCGTCCATTAGCTCGCCCTCCGTCGCCCGCAAGAAGTATTCACTCAGACGTGCCACATCTCACAACTCTTCCCACGCTCCCGCCCCCTCATCTATATCGCACCCGGCCCCTCAGGACTACCGACCGGTCCTTGTACCCCTGCATCCCAATCTTCGTCGTCTGCCCTCTCGTCTCCTTGCACACAAGGGCCCCGACAAGGATATGGTCATGCGGGATCCAGATCAGGTGATCCAGGTTGGAACGAAACGTAAACGCGTCGCGAGCACTAATGAGAACACCCTGATCAATGGACGCCCAACGAGGATCCTTTCGAGGCGCAAGCGGCTCAGGACGACATCTCTGAGTCGCAGATATGTTGATTTCACTTCGGATGATGGCAGCGACATGGAGATGGATGCTGCTTCTATGCAATCATCAACGGTCAGAAATTCCGAGGAAGACCCTGAGGGTGACCATTCTGGGTCAGAGGAAGAGGTAGAAGATGGCGAATCATCCAGTGAGCAAATGATCAATTTGGGGGGACCTAAATCATTATTGACCTCCCGTCACCTAATGTAGCCGACGATCATCTCCTTCACTATGCTACACCCAAACAACTAGCTCGTCTCCGAAAACCCGACCTTGTGCGCCTATATGAGCTGTCGGGCCTTCCTGACGACGCAGAGCTCTTGACAAAGCATGAAATTATCGACTGTCTCATTGCTGGCCGAGACGACTTTGCGTCTCTCCCCCCCTCATCTCCTCCAGACCGTACCGATGCCAGCTCCTCCGACTTGAGTGACGACGGTAACGTCGCCGGTGGAGAAGAAACTGATGCCGCGTCCTTGGGTCATTTAGGCCGCCACGCAGCAACTAAACGACGAACAGCCTTACACAATACCGCCAAGCCTAATGGACAGGCCATTAAGAGCCGGAGTTTGTCGATGGGCAACCTCACAAACCACGATGAGATCATTCTCGGCCACGAATATTCACGAAAGCATTCTGTTGAGGTCAAAGGGGAATCGAGTAGAAATTCGGCGCCAAAGTTTGTGTTTCTGAATTTGCTTATTTTCGTTTCTCATTTTCGTTCCAGGAGACGTGCTTCTGCTCACTCCTCTCCGACATCGTCTACCGCCCCGTCAACAAGTACGCACCAATCACCTCCGGCTACACGTCTGCGTACACGCCAGGTCTCAGCAACCATTCCTAACCATCACAACATCTCCCCTACCTCAGGTAACTCCAAGAATAGGAAAGGAAAGTCAAAACAAGTGGAGTTTAGTGAGGATGTTGACGTTGGACTGAAAACACCCTCACAAAAACGAATCCGAGAGAGAGCTCGCGAGCGGGACACGCAGAAAACGAAACTGCTATTGAAGGAGGGAAGTGACCAGTCGGATGTAGAAGAGGCAGTGCAATCCTCGAGAGTGGTGAAGATGCTCTCTAACGTCCAGGTTCAGCCAAGCCCTCGACGGCTACGCAGCAAAGACAAAGCAGTTGATGCGGGAAAGACTAGTATAGACTCCATGGATGAACATAAGTCTCGGGCGCGCCCTCGTAGATCTGCAGACCTCCAGAAGGACTCGGGTGATATTAAAACAAAGAGGAAGCGGGCACTTCCAGTGCGGGGAACGAAGCGGAACGTTGAGGCTTCGAAGGAAGAGACCCAAGGAGACGTGCTAGAAGATGAGAACGCGGGTGAAAGCGGGTCGTCAATAGGGGAAGTAGAAGAAGAGAGTGGAGAGGGAGAAGACGTAGACGTGGAAGATGAAGATGGAGACGAAGACGAAGACGAGGATGAGAAGGGTGAAGATGGGGACGAGGAAGGGGATGAGGATACTCAAGAAGAAGTCGACGAACTCTTGTCTTCGGCTTCAGCAACGCCACCTGTATCCCACGGTCGCCGCACGCCGCTAAGAAGGCGCTTACGCCCTAGAGCGCGAAAGGGAAGTGCAGCGCCTAGTGACGGTGACATTGAGGACGAAGGCGACGAGGAAGAGGTGTTCGTGCGTGATGAGGAGGGCCCAAGGGAACCGGAAGAGAGCGGGGGTGGAGAGGAAGAGGAGAAAGAAATCGAGGGCGATGATGAAAGTGATGAACTCACGATTGCGGTTGAACCTCGCAAGCTAAGGAATGGTAAGGTTGTCGGTGAGGAAGAGGATATTGAGATGGAAACAATAGAGGAGGACCTTGGCGAAGATACAGAGACAGGCGAGGAGGCAGAAGAGGAGCTTGAAGAGGAGCTTGAAGGGTCTGAGACGACATCGGAAATCGATGTCGATGCAGAGGGGGAGACAGATGAGGATGAGGTTATGGAAGAAGAAGGTGGGTATTTGATGTAGCGTTCGTGCCCGCACATGGCTGATACCTATTCTAGTCGACCTCACTGTCGCTACTGCAAAGACTCTTGTTCGCTTGAGGCGAGATGATCTCGTCCGACTATGCGAGACAAGGGATCTCGAACCCACCGGAACCAAGCCACAACTTGCTGAAGCCCTGCTGCAATGGCGGGATCGCCAAGTAAACGACCTATCTTCACCTTCGTCTACGGGCACGGTACGGCCGCCGTCAACCCCTCGGAAACGAAAGCGCAAGAAGAATACATCTCTCTCGGCCTCCCCTCCAGTCTTACTACGACCCGATCATTTTCATCAGGATGAACCTCTAACACCCATTCCTGATAAAGAGCGGGAAGCCGAACAAGAACTCGAGCTTGATCTTGAGAGCCTGGGTCTCGAAGACCGTGAGATACCACCGGAGAAATTAACTAAATTGGAGAAGATTGGCAGCGGAGGTTTCAAGGATGTTTTTATTGGGAAGTTCAAAGGCAGGCGGATCGCGATCTCGGAGTTTAGAGGGACTTTGAGTGCAAGTGAGTTAAACATCAGTTCAGGTCGTGAGCACGCGCTGATATTCGTATGTTCAGTGGACATTAAGGAATTAAAGCTATTGGGTGGGTTTGATCACCCAAATATTGTGCGATTCGTAAGTCATGGTGACATTGTGTTGCATATATCGGCCTGATGCTTTTTCAGCTTGGCGTCAGCATACCTGAAAATACCAAAGAGACCCCTGTTATGGTCGTTAGCGAGCTTTGTTCGAATGGCGATCTATTTGATTATATTCGGAATGTTAACACTCCCTCCCTGCATAAAATTGTAAGCTCGCGTGTTTGTTTGTCTTTTGCCTTGCTTCTAATAAATCCCGTGATATCACAGCTGAGCATGATGCTGGATATTGCTCGAGGCCTGGAATATCTTCACACTCGCAAGCCATCCGTCATCCACCGTGACTGTAAATCGTCGAACATTCTCATCACTGCCAGAGGGACTGCTAAGATCGCCGATTTTGGGCTGGCTAAGGTCAAACAATCAACGAGGTCGATGGTGAAGAGTCTTGTTGGTACTGTGAACTGGCAGGCGCCCGAACTGTGGACCGCACACCCAAAGTATAACCACAAGGTTGATGTCTTTTCTTGCGCGATGGTGTTCTGGGAAATGCTGCAGTGGCATCTCCCAGCAAGGAAATTTCCTTGGGAAGGCATGAACGAGCATGCTATCTATGATATTGTCGGTGCCAAAAGGCAACGGTGAGTTTTGTCGTCTAGCGTGAGCGGAGAGCTGGTTTTTATTCTGCTACAACTAGACCAAGTATTTCTGGCCTACGCAAGGCGTGGTGTACGGACATAATTGACCTCCTGGAGTGTATGTGGGCCCATGAACACCAAGACCGCCCAACTATGACAGAGGTTGTCGAGACTCTCGAGAAATTGCTCGCGCAAAAGTGATCAGCACACACATCTCCTCTACTCTACCCGACCTCATGCACCCTTCCTATATCTATTGCCCATCGGCTTTGTATAACTTCTTGCTTCCTTCCTTCTAATCCTATCTTGCATCATAAGGCTATCTATCTCGCACCATCGAAGCTCTTTCGCTCGGTTCAATCGATATCTGGCCTTATCTTGTTGCGTGGCTAGGGTGCACTTTTGTTTTCTACTGTAGTATTCTTTGACATCGCGTTTGTAACCAATACTTGCTTACTTGATATCACATAACAACCAACATTGTACCTTAGATACACCGCATATAAACCTTCAATTTTGTGCCTTTCACGTGCATATGTTCTAACCGTGGCCAAAGTATCTATTAGCGCCGCCAAAGGACGTGCTATTCTAGCGCCCATTGCTGGAAACGCAAAGCCACCTCATAAGTAGCTGACGATGGGTCAGCACAAACGTTCTGAAAGCATCACCGTATCAAGCCCTAGGTCTCCGGGGCAGCTGAGGAGCCAAGGTCCGAGCTCCTTGGGTGTGAACAAGCTCCAATGTCTCGGTTTGGTGAAAAGAGGCTGCAGGTGCTTCCAGAGTAACGCAGCCGAGACCAAACCAGGCATGCAAGAGTGCATGTGCGATGTCCCATCAACGGCCAATAATATAATACATCTTGGATGCCTCGTGCCACCGTCAGTATCGTCATTTTCAGCTTCCAATTACCTCCTCTCTTTGCTACTCACCTCTACCGCCGTCCGGTTGAGGTACCCCGGCTGACAACCATCACACTCTAGACAGAGGGCGGCTCATTACCGTTCAACTTGATGCATCCTCCCCCCGGTGGAATATAAATTATACAAGCCTTAACACCTTGTCCCAAAAAGAAATATCCCGATTTTTCCTTTGGGACAAATTAACGAATGTCAGGTGAGTAGGGGTAAAAGAAATCGACTTACAAAGTCAAGTGGGAATATTGCGGGCTCTGGTTCCGGTTTACGCCGGAGCTTGAGGGAGCTAAGCAACTTTTCATCTGTTGCATTAACAGGTTCTGTGCGAACGATGCTATCGCCAGGATCACCCGATACCTGTAACACCACTACAGTTGAGGATACGAATGTAGAGAAAACTTGAAGATTTCCTTACCTGCTGATGGAGCCAATTTACGAATTTCAAAAAATCGCTGCTAAGATCTTCAATGTACCGAAAGTCAAATTGATGAATCTGGGAGAGAAGCTCTTGGTCTTCGCCGGATGTACGATAGCAAGCCTCCCAGCAATTGTAATCCGAGAACCTCGCTATTTGTTCAGAAATTGTTGTTAGCAGGTTGTAGTCTAGACCCCATTTTAGACCCGGCAGGGGGACGTGGTTATGTACGCGCCACGCCAAGGTTTGTACCTCTGGAAATAATTTTAGCCTTGTTTTTCATATAAGACAACCATTTGTCGCTTACCGCAGTCGGTATGGTATAGAACCGAATCAATTTCATGCCAATATAAACAGGATTTGGCAATCTCAGCATGTGCCTTTCGTCCTTCGAGCGCGAACTTTCCAGAGCGAACGGGATCACGAAGATAGTCCCCGAAAGATGCGTGATAAAAGCGCAACGATGTATCGCCAGCTTTTTCAGGTATGGGCACATCAATGACCGAGTGGAGTCTTTGCAAAGCACTGTAGAATGTACTTTGGTCGAGGCGCAAAAAGTTGCATAGTGTCCGTGCGGCCGCCAAATCATAGTCGCGGGGGAAAGTGGGTACGTAGATGAGATGAGAAAGTATGCGCCTTGTTATCGGAAATATGTCATCTGGTATATCGGAGAGGATGCGGGTATACAGAATGTCGAGTGTCTCCAGAGGATTCTTTGTGCTAGCATCACGCGAGTACTTGATGAATGACAAAAAAGCGTCAAGCCGAGCGGGTGGATTGGCGCGCTTAGGGTCACCAATATACCTGAGGGTAGTGGAGGCGACAATAAAGAGACCGGAAGCAGCGCGCGAGACCTCAATAAGTTGTTCTTCCGAGGGCCAGCATTCGCTCGTAGAATATGGAAACCTGGCCCGGATCTCTTTGAAACCGTCTCTTAAATAATGATCGACTTCCCTGAGGACTTCATCATCTATTACCAGCGTCTCTCTGCCACATACAAGGCTGAAGTCAGCCCTGGAGAAGGTATACCTGAGGTGTGGTTCGGGTCTGCTGCAGACGAGCCAAAGGAGAGGTAGGTCCTTCTTGAGTCGAATGACCTCGCCTATCATATCCACAATTTCGCATTGGGCGTCTTCCCCCTCGCATTCGTCTAACCCATCGAGAATAATGAGGTACGGCTGTCGAACCCTGGGTGAACTTTGGCGGTGAAGTTCCGAGAAAGGATCGAGGATGAGTTTTCGGAATTGAACGTGCATCGTCGCACTGAGTATTGAAGGATTGTTGACAAGCTGGTGTGCGAGTAGGCTCTTGTATTCATGGCATTGTATTGCCAACTGATATGCAAGTGTCGGAATGACGCGGTGTGGATCGTTATGATTGTTTGGCCTAGAGAAAAAGAATGCTGCGCCGAGACGACCTTGCTCATGAGAATACTCAGCAAGAGTCTGTGCTACGGCTGATTTGCCGACGCCAGCAGGTCCGTGGAGCCATTGCATTTTCGATTGGCGCCGTTCATCAGCTAACCATGCCTCTAGTTTGGTACCGATCCGTCTGCGGGTCCCCGGATGGCATCGGGGGAGTGGGTACCGAGCACGGGAGTCCATGGCAGCCTCAGGAATGGTGTAAGGAAAGAGACGGTCGAATACTGAGGGATTCTGGTAAGCTGACGGATTCCTCGCGTAAGCTAGGAGCATACCAGGCTTTCCATTATCGATAAAGTTAGTAATGTAATTGATGTTATTTTCCGTGTTGCTCATGACTGAATCCCTGATGGCGAAACCATAAGCACTAGGAAAGAAACCAGATTGCTGAGTGTTCGGCTTCCCGGCTCCTTCCCGATCTGTACCTGGACCAAGACTGTTCAATGTATGTGGTGTGTGCTTGTGCTTGTGGACATACCGGTGTTATTCTCAATGTGATATAAACTGGTGGAAGAGCTTGACGGCGGATCATGATCCCCTATCGCTGGAGTCTCTAGATCGATACCTTCCAGACTGGGGATTTTGGGATTATAGTGGCAGCTCACGATTCTGTATTACGCATTGGTTGGGTTGATTGACTGTAAAGGAGGTTTCGGATTGACGTGTTGCTAGGGGGATGTTTAGTTCAGCTTCTCAAACCGAGACTAGATACCGACTGGTGTCGCCATAAGCCATTGTGTATCGATTAGAGTTGCCTGGATTCTGACCGAGGGCTTGCGGATGATCGCCATCGGCTCCTTGTGGATCTGAGCGTTTAAATCGCTTGGCCATCGAGTTGAAAAGTTCGAGAATCATGGTAGATGATGATAGATAGGAAAGCGCAGTTCGCCCGCGGCCCGCGCACAAAGGCAAGTGTCCCTGGGCGCTATTCCATACTGGAACAGTTGTGTCAACTGGCAGATATGTGTACCTGTCCTGCTGCCCAGTGCTTTACCGCACCTGATATTTACCAGGCAACCCTAGCTAAAGCCATTTCCGCTGCAGCCACCATCCTAATTATTCATTGACCGGGAGAATAAAGATGTTTCGCAGCTCAAACACTAACGGTTGCCTGTGTGACCAGCATAGGTGCTCAATCTACTGATCGCAACATATGACAATGTTGTCAACGAGAGTGACATAAGGATAGTCACCAGTCACGGCTACCAGCCACCTTCAATTGGTGAGGCTCCCGCTTGTGGGCCCGCTCTCCTCCCGTACGTAAAGGAGTCGCTCATAGCACCCTCCTTCAAGGGCCCATAGCTGCTGCATTTTGTGCTACTGAATTAACTCATTTTTTCTCTTTCGTGTACAAGAAGAAGAAGCAGCAGTCACGATCCACGTGTACGTGACTTTCGCGTTCCAGGTTCATGCACACACACTTGAGCACTTGTTTCTTGGGCCAGTGGGCCACCTCAACGCATCTGGGCACGACACATTCTAGGACATCATCCCCCAGCTACCTGTATGTCGCGATCAACTCTTGCGAAGGATTTTTGGTATACCCTCTTCGGCAATCGCGACAGTGAACAGCTTGAGCATGAGTTAGAAGCATATGATGAGCAGTCCATTGCGGACCGTCGGGATGGGAAAAAATTCAAACAATCTTCGCTCTATGTCAGAGTGTTTGAAGGTGAGAGGATATTGAGCTTGGTGTTATCGTGCCCCTTTGTTGACAGTCATGTGTAATAGATATGGTAAACGTAGTCCTAGGAAATGAAGAGCACCTGCTGGACGACGATGAGATGCGTGCTATCAAAGCCTACCGTGGATTAGAATGTATGTGGTCTTTCATCCCTCATTCCCGGCGTCGAGCTTACGCGATACACTAGACCAAGCTCGGTACATTATGGTACGACTGATATTCCGGCAACCAGAATGGCACTCCCTGTCTTCACTACAAAAATACGCCTCTGAGATAGGCGAAGAAGGATTTCAAGAAGCTTTTAATGCCCTTTGTGTACCCCTGAAAGACATGAAACAACTCCCAGTACCACCGACACCACACATTAAAGAGGAAGGTGACACTGGGATCGTTGATCTGACTTTCTCCGACGAGAAGCCCCAAACTGGGGTTCGTCCTATGCGGCCAAAGCCTCTCTTCACAAAACTTTGCACGAAAGCGCCAGAACCAGTAGAAGAACCGATTGTTGACCCGTCTAACCTCAAGTTTGACTACCTATTTAGGGACCAGTCAAGCATGTCTGTGGAAGAAGCTCTCCATCGCTTGACTGTCCCTGACCTGCGAGAGATCATGAGACTCATGAAAGTTGGATGCCCGTTAGCAAGAGTGAGTTGTTCAATGGCAGCACAAACGAGCCATACGTTGATTTGTGCTGCTAGAAAGGGGCCATCATTAAAGCTATGATTACGCATGCTGCTGGTCAGCACACACTACCATCTTTGACGAAAGGGAAGGGAAAATCGAAGAAGCCTCCTGCATGGGATGGAATGACACAAACGCAACTATCCTTCGGACAAAAGCCCAAGGTTATTTCGCAGCTGAGGAGGCTCCGCGAGATGGCACTAGAGAGGCTTGGTATGTCGCCGCTCCTCGGATGCCGAGTAGCGCCCTTACTCTTTCACACAGGACCTTGTGTCAAAATTAACCCCAACCTTCACTGGTTCATTGGCCGCCTCCATGTCATCTGCTATCGTGGAACAGAAAAACCCACCAAATATTGCTTGCCGGCGTTACTTGCTGGTTTCAAGAAGTGGAACTTTCCAGACTATCATTACGAGCGAGACGCGAGCATCTGGCCAACCCGCAAGGATCTACTGGAATTTGAGGAAGCCCTCCATCTAGACGCAGAATTGGAAACCCCACCGGAAGATATATCCAGGGAGAATACTGTAGCCCCTCCAAACAATAAACTCAAGACACCAGTTCCACTCGGTCAAGTCAGGGTTACGCCTTTTACCGCACCAAGAACGGGAAAATCAAGTTCTAAGGAAGAAAAGGAACTTGGTGTGAAGAAGGAAGAGGAAGAGTATCACCCCTCTGCTGATGAGCACGCGGAAGAGCCTGGTGAGGTTAGAGAGTCAGCATCTATACGACGGGCCAAGCACATCAAGATGTTGTACAAGGAGCGGATAGAGGCAAAGTGGAAGATGTTGGTGGATAAGAAGAGCCACGAGAAAGGGAAGGCGCCAGAGCGGACACCAGGGTTAGAGAGATTTGAGCCTGGTGAGTTGCATGATTTTACAGACAGTGCCGCGTTATATTGAACGTGCTTTTGTAGGGCATGTATACACGAGAATGGTTGCCAAAGCCGCAAACGCTTTCGGGATACTCAAAGAATACGAGACTGAGCTCAATATTCTTGAGGATCTGCTCCAGCAAACACATTGGCGAAAGGGGAAACGAGCATCGTGGTATGAAAGACGCGCTCTAATACAAGAGCGCTATATCAAACCGCTCGACTTGAACGTTGTGAAGTCCGGGATGTTGTGGGCGCTGGAAGATGAGTATGTTGGGATTGGTACGCTCCTTATTTATTCATGTTTTCTCGCTCCAAATTCAAACGCCGTATTACAGTTAACCGTCCGAGTCTGGTTCGCCGTTTGCAGCGCATCGAAAAGAAAATGAAGCTGCACCCCGAAAAAAGGACTATCTGTGAAGGTATTCTCAAGGATCCTGAGGAGATCCTAATTAGGGCAAGGAGATCAGATTTACGCCCTGGCATGAAGCTAGGCCAAGGTCTCCTCTCAGGAGCTGGGAAAGAGAACATTTCTCTACTCGTATCTGATTACTTTCCAGCTAAGCTGCCGGAGGAATTGCCGGAAAAGGATCCAGAAAAGGATCCGGAGAAGGGGCCCGCTGATGCTAATGTTACTGTGGTACACCTAGTGGGTATCCTCCATATCGGCCAGGAGCCTTGTTCTTACGCCCCCACTCAGGAAACGCAGGCCAAGTGGACTGGCAAGTCATCATGGGTTGGAATGGGCGATGAAGCCGTCAACGTCGAAACCTATGCTCTACAACATTATGAGATGAGTGGATACGTCGGGTATTTTGGACAATATTCATTCTATCAAGAACGAGGTATTGACTACTTGGTCAGATTTCACTCCGAAACCCGCATCTTAACAACGATCTTTGCACTGTTATTCTGGGATATTATATTTAGTCGCGTTCGCGGCGCTTTTGAAACACCATTCCAGGCGGGACCCCTAGATATGTTTGAAGATTCCTTTTACCTTGCCCGGCAAGCACGATTCGAGAGTCGACTACAGGAGATTAAACAAGGAAAGGCAAAAGAGTATATCAAACGCCACTATGAGAGGTATCAGCCAAAACAGACCTGGTGTATTGGACTGAGGTGGGATGTTTGTGAGCAGGAGCAGCTGTTGGAGATTGTTGAAGTTGGTTTTTTCCGTATTCATAGGGGAGACGTGGATGTGCTAATTTCGCCGGTTGCAGTGCTTGGGCCCGGGGACGCTTACAATGATCTCTCAACTATTTTGTGAAGATTATGCTGGGAGGTCAAGTGGCGTCCCAGATTTGATCATCTGGAAGGCGAAAGAGGGGATCTGTAAATTTGTAGAGGTAAAAGGCCCGGGTGACAGCCCACAACCAAATCAACGCGTAAGCTACTATTCTCGGTTTGGGAGCTATTTGCCAACTGACGGCGCAACTAGCTGTGGTTCGATTCACTGTTAAGAGCAGGGGCTAACGTTGAGATCTGTCGCGTCATTGACCAGGACGCACCAGAACGCGAAAAGCGAAAACGCAAGACGCCGGTGCCCAAAAAGAAACAGGGGAAAAGGAAGGAAGCCAAGGATTCCGACCAAGAGCAGACAGAGGAACCACAGAACTCAGACGATGATGCTGACTACCTGCCCCAACTTCCAAATCCGAAACGTCGTAAACTTGATCTGGAATGCTCAGAGGAGCTTCTCCAGCCGACGCCCACGTCAACAATCTTAAACGGTTCACCGTCCGCTCGGCGGCCCCAAGATGGGCGAGAGCTCGTTGGTGGCTCCAGAGCGCTGGTGGGGGGGACGAAGACCGCGATTACTCTTCCCCCTTAGTGCTTCGAGTGGCACCTCTTATGGTATTTATCCCTAATTTATCTGTCGAACGTTTCTTTCTCCTGCTACATATGATCCACTGTTCTATATATGTAATTTTAGTGATGTTGCTTACGAGACGAACAATAAGTTGGGCGTTTGCTATCGCAATTTGACGAGGATAGAGAGGGATTCTAATCACCATAGAGAGGACGTCAACGCAGAGATTGATATCCTCGGTACTGACCGAGTCACGGGCAGAGCAGACAGGTAATCAGGCAACAAAGAGACTCCTGTCCCTGGCCTTGGCTGATTATTATGTTGAAGCAGGAACGTCGGGGGACTGCTGAGGAGTCCTAACAGCGAAAGAACGAATCGATTGAGCAGAGAACTGAGCTAGAAACGAATGGACAAGCTGTGGACAGCTGTGAGAGACTAGGACTCTAAGTAGCTAAACTACTCACCTGTGGACAGCTGTGAGAGACTAGAAGTCCCAAACTCGTCCACAGGTGCAACTACACTACCTGATCACATGACCTACTGATCTAAGCGTCCTGTGCTGTCTACAAGTCCACAAACCACAACACAAGTCCACAGGACTGCCAGAGCACAACTGAGTGCACACAGCACTCCTAACACACCCCCCTGATCTGACATGTCCTCACACATCACCCAGCTCGACTCAGACCCAGCAGTGGCACTGTGAACTCCACAGTAGGCACCCCAACTGCCTTGGTCAAAATGTCAGCTACCTGCTCAGTGGTTGGCACATACACTGGATTGATGGATCCTGCCTCCACAGCATCTCGAAGCCAGTAAAATCGAAGGTCCAGGTGCTTCATCCTTCCATGGTGCTCCGGATTCTTGGCCACTTGGATTCCAGACTTGTTATCCACATGTAGAGTCGAGGGGGAAGGAATAATGTGGCCTATCTCAGACAGAATGTTCCTCATCCAGTGGATCTCCTTGCCAGCCTCAACAGCTGCCACATACTCAGCCTCAGTAGTGGACAGTGTAACAAAGCTCTGACGCTTTGAGGACCATCCTACAGCTCCACCACCCACCAGAGTCACATATCCACCTGTAGCTCGACCTGTCTCCTTGCAATCGCCATGGGAAGCATCAGAGTAAGTCACAAACAGCTCCTGGTCATCAGAGCCTCTGTAGATGAGCTGGTAGTCAGCTGTACCCTTCAGATAGCGAAATAGATGCTTCACAGCAGCCCAGTGCTGAAGCCCAGGTTTGTGATTGAACCTGCCAAGGTAGGAGACCGCATAAGCGATATCTGGACGAGTCATAGTGGCCAGATACTGCAGGGAGCCCACTGCACTGAGGTAGGGAATAGATCTCATCTGTTCCTGCTCCTCAGGAGTGACCTCGAGATTGCACAAGTCCAGTCCTGGAGCCATAGGTGTCTTCACAGGGTTACAATCGTCCATATTGAACCGTTTGAGCATAGAGTCAACATAGTGGGCTTGGGAGAGGGATATGGTGCGATTGGGAAGGTCCTGAGTAATCTGGATGTTGAGAAGGAAAGTGGTGGGGCCTAAATCTCGAAGCTGGAAGTGCTTCTCAAGCTCTGAGACTGTCCTGTCCATGGCTGAGGTGCTCTTCGAGATGAGAGTAATGTCATCAATGAAAATAGGAGCAAGAACTCGGACTTCACCCTTCTGGTAGATGTACACAGAGCTGTCTGACTTGAGCCTGGTGTAGCCTAGAGTGTCGAAAACGGAGTGAAGCTTCTTGTTCCACTGCCTGGCTGCCTGCTTGAGGCCATAGAGCGACTTCCTAAGCCTACAGACCATGTTAGGACCTCCCTCGTGATATCCCTCAGGCTGCCTCATGTAGATCTCCTCATCCAAGTCACCATAGAGGAAAGCGGAGGAGATATCAACAGAGCGAAGCTGGTAGCCCTCCTTGGCTGCCAGAGCAAGAATGAGCCTCAGAGAGGCAGGCCTGTAAGTGGGGGCAAAGACTTCGTTGAAATCGAAGCCAGGACGCTGGGAGTAGCCTTTAGCAACCAACCTGGACTTGTAGCGCTCCACAGAGCCATCAGGATTGAGCTTGACTCGAAATACCCACCCACAGTCAATAGCAGTCTTGCCAGGAGGCAATTCGACGATGTCCCAGGTGTGGTTGCCTAGCAGAGAAGACATCTGGTCATTGCAGGCTGTCTGCCACCTAGGGCCATCTGGGCCACTAAATGCAGCCTTGAGAGTGCGAAATCCAGGATCCTCAGTGTTGCCAGCAAACTCGACCTCAAGAAAGCCATCATCAACAGCCAAGTCAGCTTCCTCCTCTTCATCACTGTCTGGAACGACAGGAGTAGGCTCTCTGACCTTCCACCACTCACCAGGAGGTCGCCTGACCCTCATGCCTCGTCTAGGCTCGAATGCAGGTGCAGGGGGAAGGCCAGGTGAAGCAGGAGGTGCAGGAACGCGAATTGGAGCTGGGGCAGGAGCAGGAGAAGCTGGGGCAGCAGGGAGTGCGACAGAGAGTGCAGGAGCTGGCTCAGGAAGTGGTGTCACCTCTCGAGGAGGCACAGGCTCAACTCGAGGGACAGCAGCTGGCTCAGAGGGAGCCAGAGATGGAGATGGAGTGTAGCACTCACCCCCCGAATCTGAGAGAGGTGGCACACCCAGGGAAGATGGAGGGACATGAGGAGCGACTGGAGGCTGCAGGAGGGGACTGGTGGCATCCGGAGTGGGCTCAGAGCGACTGGGGAAGGTGGAAGGCACAGGGGACTCAGGAGAGGGAGCTGAAGCGTTCAGCTTCGAGAGAGACAGGCCAGGGAAGTGCCTCTCGTCGAAATCAGCTCTCTCTGAGATCCTCACCTGCTTAGTGACCGGGTTGTAGAACTTCCAAGCCTTGTAGCCAGTAGGATAGCCAATGAAGACACACTTCTCCATGTGAGAACCAAGAGAGGATCGCTTATCAGCCTGAATATGCACATAGGCAGTGCACCCCCAGACTCGAAGATGGGAAACATCAGGTTTTCGACCATAGAAAGCCTCATAGGGAGTGGTAGGGAGGGGAGAAGTGGGGAGGCGATTCCAGACATGCACCATGGATGCAAGACACTCACCCCAGAAAGAATGAGGAAGACCAGACTCCGAGAGCATAGCAGTGATTCTCTCACCCATAGTCCTGTTGGCACGCTCAGCAAGGCCATTCTGCTGAGGCCTGTTGCGAGCAGAGTGCCTCCTCTCGATCCCAGCAGCTGTAGTGAACTCCAGAAAGCGATTAGACATGTATTCACCTCCCTTGTCATCCTGCAGAGCTCGCAGTTTGACTCCTAGCTGAGTCTCAGCCCAAGCCTTGAAAGATCTGAAGGCATCAAATGCCTCAGACTTCTTCTTGAGCAAGTACACCCCCCGAAATCGAGTTGAGTCGTCAATGAAGGTGATCCAGTACCTATAGCCCTGGTGGGTGGCCACAGGCAGGGGGCCATGCAGATCGGAGTGTACAAGCTCGAGGGGAGACCTGGAGTGGTTGGGAGACGAGGGGAATGGGTTGGAGTGCATCTTGCCAGCCAGACAGGGCTCACAAATCGGATCAGGAGCCTCTCGAGAGTCAAGGACAAGCCCAGTGACCAGTTGCTGAGACACCATCTTCCTCACATCAGCATGATTATGGTGAATAAAGCGACGATGCCAGAGTGAATAGTCAAGGGGGAGGGTACAGATGGTGCTGAGAGCGTTCTGGGAGAGTAGAGTGGTGCCTTCGAGCACAGCAGTGTTGTTGGAGCGAACCCTAGCACAGAACAGAGTGTTGCCAGACCTCAGGAAGCTCATATGCGAAGCACAGACACTAATATTAAGCCCCTTGGCTCGAGTAAGATACAGACAGGAGAGGAGATTGCTCTGGAGCTGGGGGACATGTAGAACTCGTGTAAACTCGACTGGCCTCGCTTCCTTCCCCTCTACAAGTGGTTGGAACACCACAGAGCCCACCCCAGCTGAGAAAATGACTGAATCGTCGGCTAAGCGAATGGGAATGCGAAGGGGAGCATAGGAATGCATCCAGTGGCGATGGGGGGTCATATGAGAAGTGGCCCCAGAGTCTACAAGCCAGTCAACGTCAGGAGAAGGCTGTAGAGGCGAGGGAGAGACTACACTGGCATTCCCAGCAAACTCGGAGGTCTGGAGCGCGTTTTCGGAGCCTGAGGCGGCAGGGGAAGGTGCAGGGGAGTCCTGGGCCTTGTTGGCACGTTGCCTGCGACGCCTGGAGCCGCCATTCGAGGCCCTATCGCGAGTAGCCTGCTGTGCCTCCTTCTGTGCATCCTCGAAGGCATAGCACTTGGCCATGATGTGTCCGGACTTGTGACAAAAATCGCATTTCACGGATGAAGGAGCGGTCTGGGAGGTTGCTGCAAGTGCCTGGGAGGAGGGGAGAAGGTCCGTGGCTCGTCTGCGGCGCTGGTTGTCCTCTGTGATGAAAGCCTGGTGCACAGAAGCCTTGTCAAGTTTATCCATCAGTAACAGAGAGGAGGTGAAGGAGGAGTATTCCTCAGTGGGCAGGGCCCTAATGAGGGACATAGAGGCGAGTTCCTCATCCAACTGCTGCAGTGTGAAGCCCTTGGGGCGCAAATTCGCGATTTTGCGCATGTTTTCGTCCACCCTGTTCATGAGAGCCTGCAGGGACTCATCCTCGGCCTTCCTGATGCTGAAGAGGTCGTCATACGCATTAAAACGCGTCCCAGCTCGCTTCTGGAGGTGTACTTGCTCCAGGGCAGTCCACATCTTCACAGGGTCATCCTGGATCGAGTTGAAGTGGATCCTCTGCTCAGGCTCCACCATAAGGAACAGCCAGCCAGCTGCCTTGTCCAACTTGGCCTCCCAGGCCTCCTTTCGAGTGGACTCTGCCTCAGTGGGGGGAGAGGAGCAGGAGGGACTCAGCTGTTGCCCAGAGACAATTCTCCACAGGCCAGATGCCCTAAACCAAGCTTCCATCTCTCCAGCCCAGGTAGGATAGTTGCCAGCATTGAGTTTCTCGAATTTCGGAGAGTTGCTGGACATGGTAGACGACGTGGCAAGCAGGGGAACGATGTAGGAGGCTGGGGAAGCGATGGGGGAGAGCAGAGAGGAGGAATGAGAGAGTTAAGAGAGAGTGTGTAGAGTTGCCAAAGAGTGTGTTCAAAGAAAACGCGATTCGTGGCTGTTATAGCCCGGGGCCCATAACCTGTTGAAGCAGGAACGTCGGGGGACTGCTGAGGAGTCCTAACAGCGAAAGAACGAATCGATTGAGCAGAGAACTGAGCTAGAAACGAATGGACAAGCTGTGGACAGCTGTGAGAGACTAGGACTCTAAGTAGCTAAACTACTCACCTGTGGACAGCTGTGAGAGACTAGAAGTCCCAAACTCGTCCACAGGTGCAACTACACTACCTGATCACATGACCTACTGATCTAAGCGTCCTGTGCTGTCTACAAGTCCACAAACCACAACACAAGTCCACAGGACTGCCAGAGCACAACTGAGTGCACACAGCACTCCTAACATATTATCTTCGGCGTGAACGGATGACTCATGGCTGGGATGCCGCATTTCGGTTGCGTGGCCTGGGAGGATGTGTCAGATTGATTTGTTTTCGGGCCTTGATCCTGTGCCCGGATGTGTCTTCTCTGCGTACCCCATATGGACCTGTGTTCCCACTATTACCAACTGCACTTCTGCTATCCACTCAATTGCACCGCACAACTGACCCAGTTTCGGCGCGATCAATCAGCTTCACTAGAACATCCGAGCAGCACGCCGATGGGAAACAACGGGTAAATGCAGTGCTCCTTGATTGCCTGAGAGCAAGCCTGCTTGCCGTCGCTTAGCCAGCTGCTCCCCTGCAAGTCGTGTTTCTGCCGTCACCTCCGGGCTGCGCAGCCTCCCATGTCTCTTCCTCCTGTCAAGTGGAAGTCCCGTTTTGCGGATTGGTACGATCGACTCGCGGCGTTCAATGTCGAGGCTCTCTTTAACAAAAAGAGGGAGCCGGGACCTCCAAGGACTGTGCTCGTCAACCAGGATCTGCCACAGGAGTATTATGATCAGAAGGGCAAGGCAAAAAAAGAAAATACCTATATCTCAAACCAAGTAATCACCTCCAAGTACACGATAATCACCTTTGTGCCTCGGAATCTCCTGGAACAGTTCAGACGGATAGCTAACATGTGAGTGCGTGCCTTGACAGGCGCCTTCTTTCTGACGTCGGGATTTGATCTTCAGATTCTTTCTTGCCATCGCAATTCTGCAATTCTTTCCAAAATTCGCCACGATCGGGGGAGCAATTGTTATTTTGCCGCTTATAATCATTATAGTAATCACTGCGGCGAAGGATGCCTACGAGGACTTCAAAAGGCATCAGTCTGACAAGCGTGTCAACTATAGCAAAACCCATATTTTAGTCGGTGGACAATGGTCAAATAGGAATGTTACGAAAGCCAAGAACAAGACCTTCATACGAGGCTTGACACCATCATCGCGCAACGCACCAACTGGCGATGACGCTGAGGAGAAGATTCCTAATGACCATGCGATCGCGTATGATTATGAAGACGCCAGCACACATGAATCTGGAGCTTATCCTACGCCACATTGGGAGCAGACCCTTTGGGAAGACGTGCGCGTTGGGGATTTTGTCAAGATTCTAGATAACGAGCCCATCCCGGCGGATATCCTCATATGTGCGACCTCGGAGGATGAAGATGTTGCGTTCGTAGAGACGAAGAACTTAGATGGAGAAACCAATCTGAAATCTCGACACGCCGTCCCTTCCCTCACTTGTTTAAACAATGCCAAGGAATGTGCCGATCCACGCAACAGATTTCAAATCCAGTGCGATCGCCCAGATACCGATATGTACCGACTCAATGCGAATGTCACCTTTGACGGACAAACGTCGCCTGTCGATCTCCAAATGACGCTGTTACGTGGAACGGTGCTGAAGAATACCAAATGGATTATTGGGGTGGTGCTGTTCACCGGGTTGGACACCAAGATTGTGATGAATTCAGGAGGAACTCCCAGTAAACGGAGTAAAGTAGAAAGGCAGATGAACCCTCAAGTGTAGGTACTCCCTTCACCATCCCCTTGGAATGCCAACTGATGTCTCGTACAGCTTCATTAACCTCGTGATCATGGTCGGGCTGGCGATAGTTTGTGGTATCGTCGACTCCCTGCTTGAAGTCCACTTCGTGCCACTCGAGGCGCCCTGGCTCTTTGGGGACAACCGTAGCGGTGATAATCCGAGGATTAATGGCCTTGTTACTTGGGCTTTTGCTCTCCTGACGTAGGAAATATGATCTTTCTCTGCATCCGGTACTCAGATTGTGTGTTTTCAGATTCCAGGACATTGTTCCAATTTCCCTCTATATATCCATCGAGTTTGTCAAGACATGTCAAGCCGCTTGGATTTATTTCGACAGCGATATCTACTATGAGAAGACCAACCAGCCTACACTTGCCAGGAGTTGGAACTTGTCTGACGACTTGGGACAAATCGAGTATATATTCTCCGATAAAACCGGCACATTAACCCAGGTAAGCGGGATGTAATAACTCGATTGTTCCGGCGTGTTAAATCTGTCTCTTAGAACCTTATGGTATTTCGCCAATGTTCCGTTGGTGGCATCGCCTATCGAGGAGACGACGACAGGGAAGAAGAAGACCCCAAATCGTTCGAGAAACCGAGATCCGACGTGCTCGAAGCAGAACCACCCACCACTGTGGACATCTGGGCCGCAAGTCGAGGCACAGAGAGCTCAAGCTCAGCTCCGAAGCTCAGCTCCGAAGACGATGATGGTATAATCCACTTCAGAGACCGCAGCCTCGAGCAGGATCTTGAAGCAGCCTTGTCCGAAGATCCGGACCCGGAAATGAGGAGGCATGCGAGAAACCTCAATGGTTTCTTTACTGTCCTCTCGCTTTGCCATACTGTTCTTACCTCCGAGGATCCGAATACTGGACGCATCACTTTCAAAGCCCAATCCCCAGACGAAGCCGCCCTGGTACAAGCTGCAGCAGATGTAGGATTCAAGTTCCTCGGACGCGATCGTGATATCCTCAGTTTGCGGACGCCCTCATCCGAAAATGTTGAAAAATACGAGCTGTTGAATATCCTGGAATTTACGAGCGCGAGAAAGAGGATGAGTGTGGTCTTGCGGAGGGTTGATGGTGACGATCGCCGATTATTTTTGTTGACCAAGGGCGCGGATAACGTTATCTTCGAGCGGCTGAAGCAAGGTGTGGATGAGGATATTAAGGAAGAAACCGAGAAGCACCTGAGTCAGTTTGCAAACGAGGGTTTGAGGACTTTGACGCTGGCATACAAAGTTATTAATGGTACGCCGTGTTTCTTCTACATCTATGTGTCGTGAGCAACTAATCGACGAACCAGAAACTGAGTACGAGAGCTGGAGCGCTCGTTATCATGAGGCCACGATCGCTATGGAGAACCGGGAAGAGCAGATCGAAAAAATATCAAGCGAACTCGAACAAGAGCTCCGGCTATTGGGTGCTACCGCCATTGAAGACAAGTTGCAGGATGGTGTCCCAGAAACAATTGCAGATCTCAAGAGGGCTGGAATTAAGATCTGGGTTGCGACCGGCGACAAGCTGGAGACTGCTATAGGTAGGCCACCACAATGGTAATAATAATAAGTAGTTATGCTCACCTCATCACCAGCAATCGGGCGCAGCACGAACTTAATCAGCCCAGAGTCCAATATCATTATCGTTCGCGGAGGACCTCTACCCGTTCAAAAACAGATGATTCGAGCACTGGCTCAATTTTTTCCCGAAGCCAATGTTTCTAGTTCCACGATCAACTTGACCCGTTCTCCGACACCATCTAGAGGGGATCGACAAATACCCTTACAGAGGATTGTTACCGGCGAGTCTCTCGTGGGTGCTGACAATGGTGAAAGACCGGGAGGGTTTGTGCTTGTAGTGGATGGTGCTGCTCTGCTTGAAGTAAGGCGTTGGCAATCTTAAATGGGTTCACACTAAGACAATGGCTATTTTCAGGCTTTCGCGGACGAAGAAAACAAGGCACTGTTACTCCGCCTGGCGATACTCTGCGAAGGAGTGATATGTTGTCGTGTCTCTCCTCTGCAGAAAGCACTGGTTGTGCGCCTCGTCAAAGATGGACTTGGGGCAATGACGCTGGCTATTGGAGACGGTGCTAACGATGTTAGCATGATCCAGGTATGTCGCGATGAGATGTGTTTGCATCTATAGGAACTGACTTCTATAAAGGCTGCCCATGTCGGTGTTGGCATCTCTGGGGAGGAAGGACTACAGGCTGTTAATTCTTCAGACTACGCGATTGCACAGGTATGTTTTTTTTTCGTTTTATATTAGCACTACAGGTGGTAATCTGGGTTTCAATAGTTCCGTTTCCTCAAAAAATTGTTGTTGGTTCATGGACACTGGTCATACGCGCGTAACGGGGTTATGTGAGAAATATGTAGCGTAATCACCGCATTCACCACTCACAAATCTGGCTCCAGGATTCTCAACTTCTTTTACAAGAACATTGTACCAACTGGTGTCCTCTGGTGGTTTCAAATCTATAATGGCTGGAGTGGAACCTTGTAAGCACAATCCTCTCCGGAGTATTCGCATGTCGTTGAGTGTTGACGAATACCCTATTCAGCGTCTTTGACTATATCTATATTCTCTTCTGGAATTCAATTTGGACCATTTTGCCTGTCATTGGTGTTGGATTGTTTGATAGGTTCCTCGGTAGGGCTACCACTTCCTACCCGATGGACGTCGCTGAACCCACCCTTTACAGATGCTCACGTACTTATGCAAGTTCCAGAGTTGTACCACTATGGCCGGGAGGGATCTTGGTTCAGTCTTCGTTTGTTCTTTATCTACATGTTCGACGGATTAGTCCAGGTGGGTACACACCTCATCTCAACCGAGCGCCCCACTCATTCTCTGTTGCTGAAAGTCGGCAATCATATTTTTCCTGATTTTCTACACCTATGAATCT
The DNA here is from genome assembly GCA_004296355.1 of Lepiota venenata. NCBI lineage: Eukaryota > Fungi > Basidiomycota > Agaricomycetes > Agaricales > Agaricaceae > Lepiota > Lepiota venenata. Next base: position 2,687,258 of record RCFS01000003.1, read on the forward strand.
CCGAGTGCTCGATCAGATGGATATGACATTCGTCAAACAGAGTTCTCAACTGTATGTCATTTAATCATTGGCCTAAGTGACTTGATTTCTTACCCTAGCTAAGACAATGGCTATATCGGCTGTCATGGTTGCGAACCTCTACACAGGATTTAACACCACGGCTTGGACTGGCTGGATCTTCTTTGCTCTTGCCTTTGGCGTCGTGATTGCTTGGATATTCACAGTGAGTGAACCAAGACACCAAAAGCTTTGTCTGACAATAGCTGCAGGCCATCTATTCCCTTATTGCGCCGGGGTACGCCGTCACGTCCTTGTACGGGAATTACTATCTGCTGTTCCACTCTGTGTACTTTTGGCTCTGCCTCCCACTCACTATTCTACTCGCAATGGCTCCTCGGTATATCTTCAAAGCCTGGCAGTCCGTTTTTAGGCCGACGGACCTTGATATCGTGCGATGGATCAGTCAAAAAGATCCATACAGAGACTTGTCGTATCTCCAGCGTCCGAACAAAGGAACTGGATCGGCTCTCAGGAACATGTTACGGTCAGACCCATCGACTCCATCCATAGGATCTCGTATTCCATCACGGAGGGGTAGTGTTACAACGATTGAGTCCAGGTTTCAGAGAACATCTGTCGACGTCCGGTCTGCGAGTAGGACAGATATGGCTACCGGGATGACTTCTACCGAACGTGGATTTGATTTCGTGACGGAGGAAAGAGGTGTTGCGATGCAAAGGATGCAGACAAACTTGTCTGAGAGAAGGGAAGCCGATAAAAAAGGGTCTATCGGGAAGGGGAAGGAGACGATGGCACATGTGTTCTCGCTGAAGAGGGGTTTGATGAGGAAGAAACCACCATCGCCGGGGAGAGCAAAGGATGTGTGATGGTGTCGAGGGGGGAGGGCGTTGCATTGTCATATTTCTCGGGTGTGATGTGTAGAAATGCTTGCGTTACGATCATTTTGTACTTTAGACACTTTACGGACTTGTGATGGTGGGGCTTGCTGAGTATACTGGTACAATAATCTACATTAGAGCGAATAGCAAAACTATTACTTCCAATCTCAGGATCTTTCTTGATGAATACTATCAAAGAAACTCGCCGTATTACAAGGCAGTTCACGATGTTGAAATCTCAAGAAAAGGATCCCCAATCTCTGAAAATGCGGACATTAATACGAACCCTTCCATAGAAGATACAAACCCTAACCTTTTCGAAGATAATCAACAATACTAGAATCAACCAGATCCTCCTTCTCCTTCCTGCCAGATCCCTGCGCACTGTCACCACGTACATCCCACGCAGATCTCACAGGCTCTCCACGCCTACGCAGCTTTGAATCACGCGCAGACGAAGACGCACCCGCGGATCCACCGGATGGATTGCGCCGTTTAGATGAACCAGAGAGTGACGCGGCGACTTGGTTGGCAAGTTGGAAGAGGCCTAGGGTTGAGGAGGAGGAACGGCCTCCTGCTTCTGCGGGTGGGTTGTGGGGGTGGTTCACGGAAACGAGTTCTTCTGGGGGTGGTGTGCCGCTGGAAGATGCGGAATCTGTGGGAGAGCCTGGATCTGGCGGAGAGTTCATTGATTGCGATAGTGAACGTTTTTGTTATGAAGAGGTGTGAAGCATCTGTCACATACGGTAGATGTCATAACTGTGTGTGACCATCGTTAATGAACTGTCACGTACGGACAGAAATGACCATCTCTCTTTGATGAACTAGGGGGTGTATTCACAAACTAATATAGAGCATTCCACTTCTAATCCGCGGGCTTGGTGTTAAAAACAGTAGCATCTGTCACACTGACAGTACCGATTGTGATCAGCACATTGTAGTACCAGATGTCCATGGCCGCAACTATGAGAACTAATACACCCGCGGTGACTTAGTAGTCTTCCTTACTGATGGGTAGAAATCCAAGGGACGTCTCTACTCGAGACCACTATCAACCTCATCAACCACACCACGCAACACCTCACCCAGTTTAATCACCCCCATTAACCCCTCCCCATCCCGTCCAGCCGCACCAGCCGCACTCAGAAACTCCCTATACGCCTCAACAACACGCTCCCTCACATGATGTATCAACACACCAACCGTGCCACCCTCCACACCCGCCTCTCCCGAACCAAGGTAAAGTTTCATTTTAGCGAGAGCATTGCGTAGATCTCGCGTACATGACTCTTGGAAGAGCATGTCTGTCTGCTTGGGCGGTGGGCGGGAGGCGTTCGATGTACCTGGCGCGGATGACGGTAGTGGCGGCATAGAACTGGTAGAATTAGATCCCATACTGAGTGAATTTGCTGAGGTAGCGGAAGATGGAAGCCATGGCCGTAACACACGACAAGCGAGGTTTGTGCATTCGTATATCGTGTTCTCACACGCCTTCCGGAGAGCTTGGTCGACATTCTGTTTCGGATTGCATCAGTTTAAATTATCTGAAAGAGAAGCATGGTCGGGGACGCACATATCGCAGATCTGCTCTTTCCCCGTGGACACCTACACCAGAGCCACCCATACCAAGTGTACTGAACAATCCCTCAGGAAGCGGTATTAGACCTGATGTACGACTCAATAAAGTGGCCAAGGTGTCTGCGTCATGTCAATGGTTATACTGGCCCGACACGAGGGGAGAGACATACCAGCGACACCCCTGCCCACTAGACTCGGTCCGCTCGAACTCCCAGCATCACCGGAACCACCGCCAAGTTCAAAGTCCACAATGATTTCTTTCAAGATCAACAAATGTCTCAAAAGAAATAACTCCGCATCTAGCACCCCGCTAGACCCTTGCCGCGCTTTGATGTTTTCGCTCATAGCGATAAGAGTCTGATGGCAGAGATGGATGGCTTCTTGAGCTATATCTTCAAAGATCGCAGGCTATTAACGAATGGAAATCAGTACAGGAGATCTTTCGCATGATGAGGAGACGCTGACCTGCACAAACTCTTTTAACTGCTCCAGCACCCACACCACCTTCCTTACAGTTGGGTACCAGCTCTCTCTTTCTCTCATCAGACTTCCCTTAGGCAACCCCACGAGCGCCAACTGACTCGGGCTCGCTTTTTCATTCAGGATAAGCTGAGACGTTCCGCTTTTAGTCTTACTCTTGTGCATTTCTGGGATACATCATAGTGAACATATATTATCACCCCTCAAGATAGACGAGAGACGTACCGATCAGGTTCTCAGGCCACCGCAGGTCCTCAGCTTTGGGTACATAGTACCTGACTTCACTCTGAATCGTGGCCTGCGCCTTGAAAAATAATCGTGTCTGTGCATCTTGCAGTACCATTTGCAGTAAGCGGCTTATATGCAGCCTTCCTAAATGTCCCTTTTTCTTGCCATGCTGTTGAGATGCGTCTAGATCCACAGTGAGCTCATCGTCATCGTCTGCTTCTGAAACTTTAGAATCAGAAGTAGGAGACACTGGGGCAGATCCGACAAATGTGGAAGAGTCAAGGACCATGAGCGCTTGCAGCACCGTGCAGACTTCGCAGAGCGCTGTCAGGCGTGGCTCATGGAGGATCCTGGGGCGGAGGTCATCATATAGTACATCACACAGCTTCTCCAAGTATTGACTGGAAGTAACTCATCTCAGCTAGCGCAGTAGATTAAAGATGGGGAGACACGTACTAGAGTTCCTCCTCGGCGGTGCTGAAGAAAGCTCTGTACAAATTGAACTCATCTGTACATAGTTGTTTGAGGAAACTGCACCCAGCCCTAGTCTACGTACAGTGTTATACGCATACTTAGACTCAGTCATCGAGCAGGGGGTAAGAGTTTCACGCACGAGCTCGACCAATTCCCCTCGGACGACGTCTAATGCCTTGATTTCTTCCTGTATCCATCCAGATAGCAAAGTCCTTCGCGCATTAAAATAGGCATTGTAGCATTCACTCAAAAGAGAAGAGAGGTCATCGGGGTAAGTAGCTGCTCGGCGCTCGAGCTCACGCAGAAGAGGTTGTATCTTGGGAGCAACAGAGAGGAAACGGGTGTAAAGAAGGTGATGTTGTGCCGTTTGGGAGATGTCCTGACAAGAGACTTGGATCAGCTCGGGAAGAAGACACGACGGGATAGATCAGAATGATACCTTTTCAGAGAGACGTTTGGAGATGTCAACTGTGAGCGCTCTGAGAGAACCTACAAAGGACATTTTGATTAGAGTCATCGCCCGTGTCATGCATTGTTGGAATCTAAGCAGGTAGACCTCGGCTTCGCGGTAATGTCTCTGTGCACGCGTGTACGAAATGAGGATTGTTATTATGGCAGGGGAGGGAACGACATACGCGAGCTTTTAGGAAACTGATGCATACATCCACACGCTCAACCATGTACAAGAAGTCGGCCTCGAATATGAGTGACTCCCCGGGATGGTTAAGCATCCGCGTGGCCTTCTCCAATTCCTGAAAATATTCCAAATGTTCTCCAATATCCTCAATCATCTCCAGCAGTTTATCCTGATATCTGACCTATCAGTGCCTAGTGCGCCTTGCATGAAAGGAGACCTACCCTATCCTCGACAACACGCTCACACCCTTCCTTCACAACTCGCCCATTCTCTTCTACCCTCCACCACTCATCATACATCTCTCCCAACTTCCCATCAACCTCATCGATCCGCTTGATCAGTCCCTCGCAGACCTCCAAATGTTCCATGAGGGAAGCTGCATGCGCGCGAAAATGTGCCTCCTGGCTATGTGCGACCGACCGATCAATCAGAGCAAACCAATCGTAAAACTGCTCGGGGGACTGGACAGGCGATTTCGGGTGGAGGGCATGGAGTCGTGAATGCGCGGGGGGGACGTTGGATGGCGTGCCAGGTCGGGAGGCGGGCGATCCCAAGGCGGCAGCATGAGGGAGTTTATTGAATGCAAGGGGAGTGCCGGGACGGGAGCTGGACAGTCCAGCGTCTTCCTGGGCCGTGAACTGTTCGACAGAAAAGGGGCACTGAGCAAGTGTGAAGGACAGAGGACAGGTAAAAGAGGAACTGTACGCGCAACGGTAAGGGAATCTTCTCGTTGGCTGTTTTGAGTGCACTGATGCTTCTGAGCTCAAGATCACTCAGCGGGGCCTTGGCATCCCATTCCTCGACACTGATGGTTTTGCGGGCTGGTGCAATGGGCGGCGGTGGTCTCCGCTGTGTTGTGCGGGACGAGGCCATGTCCAAAGTGACGAAATTGTGAAATGCATCTGTCACACAACTGCACACACATAGGGGGGCAGTTGCTGTGATTGTGATAGCAGGCTTAGCTTCGAGGTTCACACCCGCGATGCAATCTCGGGAACACACCCACTGCGAAATAACATCACATCACCTTTTTACCTAACCCCTCCACTCTACCCCTCCCAGCCACCCAGGGACAGCAGCAACATTGATACATACAAGACATCATGATATCAGTCTCACGTGCAACTACCACAGCACCCATATTTAATCCTCTCCCCAGGCTCCCCGGCCGTCGTGTCGACACTTCCTCCATTGTCGGCTGTGTGCTTACTGGGCACCACCACCCCCTCACCCCCTGGCAGAATGCATATGCTCCAGCGCGGGCCCTATTGGGCATGGATCACCATCCAGGGCGGAGCGTGCAATGTCCATGATGTCCGTCATTCAGGGAATCTTGTTACCTGCTGGATCCCTTCCGAAGCTGGCAAGGTGTGCACATAAATTAATTGTATCCACGCCCATCTTGTATTTATTTTTGGTAGAAGTTTGCTGTTAACTGGTACAACTCGACTAGGGAAATACCCCTAAAGGCCTCCGTCTATATTGACGGTGTCCACTGTGATACACACATTATGCTAGACGCCCACAACTATCCAAACAAGCCCAACGGCGTCGGTGTCTCTTATGCAAGGACATCTGAATACACACGAAGAGATTTCGTGTTCGCTCCAATTCAAGTAACAGGTGGATTCCACTCCCCACGAATATTAAATTTCATTCAGGGCTAATGTTCATATACAAGACGACGACGACTTCCTGGATCGTATTGACGACTCACGGGATCTCGGAGTTATCAAATTACAGCTTTGGAGAATCCAAGTGCTACATGTCTCCACCCGGGTCCAGGAACACGAGTACGGCAGACCAACACTCGAAGCACAAATTGTGCACGAACGTTCGAAAAAAGCAGGGTCACACCACGTTCAGTTCGCCCCCCTTTCCTTCTACTCCCTCCCGTTCAGAACACCCCTCCCATTAATACACTTTTACAAACAAAGGTTCGGCCAGGAATACGCCTCCCCAGCACCCGTCATCGATGCAGTTCAAGTTGAAGAAATTGATATCAAGCCATACATCACGTTTGAATTCAAATACAGGCCAATAGGTACCTCAACACTCGATCAGTTGTCCCCCAGCTTGGGTGGTCTGATAGAACATCCGTGATTAGAACTCTTGATGGCCAACGACATAGCTCCGAGGACCGCTCCGATGCTCTATACATTGTCCCCGAGCCCAGAATGCTCTGGCATCCCCTCTGAGGAGCCAAAATTCGACAGTGCCTTCAAGGAAATTTCACATTTGGAGGTGAGGGCTCTGTACTTTATGCTTACTATTGCAAACCTCATGGTCCATCTTAGGTTCAGTTAAATACTCTCCGTGCACAGCGGCTCAATAAAAGCAACGGCAGGCATTCCAAAAGGATTAAACATGAGCACGCCGACACACAGGAGGGCAGCAATCAAGTCACTGATTCGACATAATAGCCCATAAGTATACATATGTGTGGACTTGACTGATGTACATCATTTTTCCAAAACAGCACTTGAATCCTAGGTTTGTGAATCGGTTCCCCCCCCCCCCCACCTCATATGTACAACGTATAGCCAATCATGTAACAAAGTCTGGAGGAAATGCGATTGTAAAATCTTACTCATGACTACCCATTTCTTTCCTGCTTGAACTTCGATACTTTTCTAGGCACGGCACCTATATCCGGCACTTGATCTTTGTTCGACAAAGGAGTTGCCCGTTCCCGAACGGTCGATGTTATCACTGGCTGCCCTTGCGGGGGGAGGATATCCGGGGTAGACGTGGGGGGCATGTGCTTTTGTGCTATTGGTTTAGAAGTCGAGCTCGTGGAAAGACTCTGGGACGGAGCGACTTCTGGCGGACGGTCTGGCCGTCTCCTTGAGGGGTGTTGTTGACCAGGAGGAGGAAATGTAGGCGAGTCGACGGTAATTATCGGTGGGGCACCAGTACTAGGGGTTTGTAGGGATCCTATCGGCTGTTTTGGGAAAGACGGTGATTCGATGATCACCGAAGTAAAGGGCTGCGCGGACGTTTTTGTTTGTGGATAGGTGGGCCTTGGAGCTCTGAAGGATGGTGACTCTACGATCATGGACGTACCCGGTGTTGGTGAAGCATGAGTACGTGCTTCTAGTGTTCCTGCTGGTTTCTTCTCGACAACGGTGTCCGTAACAGGGATCGGAAGTTTAGGAGATGAACGCTCTAAATGCGATATAGGTGTGGGTGGGGTCGAGGCTGTTGATTGGGGGGTCGAGGGTCTACCAGCCTGGGTACGATCCACCTTGAATTTAGTAATCTGAGGTCGGTTGAGGGGTGGTAGGAGGTGAGTTGAGCTAGAAGGTGGCGCCACGGATGAACTTGTTGCTGCCGCTGTTCCAGGTTTTGGAGGCGAAACTCCGTATAAGTATTTTCCGTCCGGTCCGAGGTTGTAAACCTCGCCCTTCTTGAGTAGTTCCAATGCCTCCTGCAAACCATCGGCTTCATTTTCGCTATCACTATCGTTTTCGCCGCCGGTTAGCCGATCGTCGTCGTCAATTCTGCCTGTACGGATAGCGCTTCGTAGGGTTTGAACACTAGACCCAGGAAGGGCAGAGTCCGCCAGTGATTTTGATTCTGCACGAGCTGAAATGCCATATGCCGACGCCATGCGGTTAGCTTTGAAGCGTGAAATAGAAGGTTTAGCTTGGTTATTCGGGGTTGAGATGTCGGGGGTTGTTTCCTTAACAAAGGTTGATGAGCTGAGTGTCCCACGCAAAGGCTAGTGAATGACGAAATGACCTACCTCCTCTTCTTCGTAAGTTTGGTCCATCATTGCTTTGGCCGCGTCTTGACCAATGGCATCGCGCTTCTGGTAGTATTCCAGTGCTATTTCCCGTTGGTGTTGCGCGTAGTCTAAGTCATACTCATTCTCAAGCTCAACCTCTCCGTCGTCTTCTTCACTGTCGGGAGGTTCTTCTGTAAACACCTTGTCGCTTTCGTCACTGTCCGAGTGCTGGTCGACTTGTTTATTATCCTCTGACTCGGATTCGTCGTCAGAGTCTCTCGTCTGTTGGGCCGAGGCGGGGCTGGAGCTGGGAAGGACGGTCGAGGACCCCGCGGCCTTGCGCTCAGTGACATTGAGCTTGACGGGGCTGTTATTGGGGAGAAACCTCTGGAGGAGCGTAGGTCGTTGGCCTGAACGCAACTTTGCCATGATCACGTCACCACAGTCAGTTTTGCCTGTAGAATCAGAATTCTCCTCTTCAGCAAAGGTAACGGTCTTTTTCCGTTCTTCAGAACTTATATTCAGCTCAGAGCCTACACGCGGTTTTGATGTTCCTTCTCCTTGTGTGGAATTTCCAGTAGCCTTCCCTGAGTGGCCCATATTGCGCAAGAGCGCCTGGCCCATCTTCTTTTGGAGCTCCTTGGCCTTTGCCAACCTCTCCTTTTCGTTAAGGGCTTCTTCCTTGTGCTTTCGCAGTATTTCTTCCCTTTCCTCCCGATCTACGCGCACCTGACGTTCTTCCTCCTGACGTTCTTCCTCTTCTAGCATATCCAGGATCCGGTCACGTTGCTGACGAAGTTTGTCTTTTGCGACAGACGGGAGGGATGCCAGATTGATCAGGGGCCTGTCGTCATTGATATGAACGGTTTCTGATCCTTTTGCTTCGACATCCTGAACAGGCTCATTGATTTCGGTGATTGGAAGCCCTTCCTCGTTCACCAGCTGTACAGGGGTTTGGAGTGAGGTGCGAGCGGGAGTCCGAGAAAAACATACCTCACCCCTTTCGTTTCTATGGTGTTCAAATTCGTTTGCAGCGTCTTCACCGACTATTTCTTTGAGCTTTTGAGACAGCTTTTCAACGGCTTCTGGTGTGAGTTTTCCTTTCTGTGTTGCTGCTGCCGTCTCGGGCGCAATGGAGTTGATAAGGGCCTGAAAGGCTGTAAATCATTGTGAGAGTTTTTCAGAAGATAGAGCATACAAGGCATACCCTCTTGGCTACCCCTCGATAAATCCTTCGTCGAGCCTTGTCCGATGGACATTTTGAGGATTTGCAAGGGAAAAGTGGAGGAGCTGAGGTTGATTAGATTGCCATGTTTGGATCGAAGGGTAATGGCAAATAACGCCATCACGAGACGTGACGTCGTGTCGATTTATTAGGCACGGTCGCGTCCTTCAAGGTGGCACACAACGCTCAAAATGACTTTATTCGCCCCAAACGGTTTATTACTGGACTCGACTCGTGATTTGGAGGATGCCACTACTATTTTGCCCGTGTTTAAGCCTAGTGGGCTCTTAGGGGGTGGAAAGAAGGACGACAACCAGGGATTAGAGTCGCCCGAGGAAACTCCTAGAGCAGGTTTGTCACTCAGCCAATTCAACTGCATAGGGCTCATAACGGTTGGCTTTAGGTCCCTCTTTTACTCTGACTAGCCTTTTATCGAAAGCGCATACAAGGCGGACAAATGGGCCTGAAGATTCGGACATTAACTCAGTGGCACTGGGCACCACCTCTCTGACCTTCGGCCGAACATCTTTGTTAGAGGAGCCAGAAAGACAAGTCGAAGAAGGTGATGCTGCTGATCACTCTGGGTTGGCGTCCACTAATACTGGAAGCAGCTCTATCATCAGTCTCCCCGAGCACGAGTTTTGGGAAACCATCCACGTTGCTGGATTCGTCCGAGTCTTATCCCCCGGAAACCTCACTACTAATACCGCCTCCAAACGCGATAAAAGCAACATCTTTCAACGGGAAGACTTTATTCCTGAAGAAACGTAAACGCACTCAGGCCTCGGCTGTGAGTTAAATCTAGTCCTCGGGACGTGGCTCTAAAACTTATTCTCGTTCTTAGGTGGGAATATCTACAACTACTTCGCCATTTTCAAATCTCCTGGACACTCCGATTCACCGACTTCTCGACGATCTTGCCACAAAAACCATTGCACGTCTCGACAAGTAAGCTAGCCATATGCGTACATCATTCTTTACTCAAGAACATATCGTCCAGCCCCACAACACGCCCGGATCCAAATCCTGCATTATCGTGTCTAGATGATGCCTTATGGGTCGATCGCTATCGTCCAACCTGTTTTACAGACCTTATAGGAAACGACCGTGTTGCGAGGGAAACCATGGCATGGGTTAAGCAGTGGGACCACTGCGTTTTCGGGAAAACTAAAGGGAAAAAGCGACGACGAGATGAAGATGAAAATGCCAACGCTGACGATGAACACCATCGACCAAGGGAAAAGGTGACGGTTTTTCTTCCTCCTCTTGATCCATGGCTGAAGTGGAGTCTCAGATCTTGCTTCTCTCTGGACCCCCCGGGTTGGGAAAGACGACACTGGCACATATTGTTGCGCGTCATGCAGGGTATGATGTAATGGAAATCAATGCTAGGTGAACATCCAACAGAGTCATCGTGGTTTTCGGAAAACAGTACTCACATATTCAGTGATGCACGCACAGGAAATGTAGTCGAGGAACGGATTCGTCCCGCCTTGGAGTCTGGGTCATCTATAAGCAGCACAAGGCCCGTCTTATTAGTCATTGACGAGATCGATGGTGCTACGGGCGGCGCTGAGAACGTAAGTCTACTACGTGTGGAGAATGCGGGCTGATCTTCCACTAACCACCTTGTAGGCCAACTCATTCATCCACCACCTCGTACAGCTAGCACAGAGCAAGCCAAGGAAACAGAGTGAGTGCTCCGGTCCAGGACACTCGCGACAACTCTGATCAGGAGTTAATTCAGAACGCCCTGGTCAAAAACAACAACCCAGCGCTCAAAGACCTCTTCTCCGTCCGATAATCTGCATCTGCAATGACATCAACGCCTCATCACTGGTTAAATTAAAGCCTCATGCATATCAAGTACGATTTACGCGTCCAGCAGACTTCCATGCTGTTCGGCGCCTCCGGGAAATTTGTGATTTCGAAGGGCTCAAAGCTGACACGCGGGCTCTGAACACTCTTGTAGCCATCGCAAAAGGCGACTTCCGCGGATGCATCAATACGCTACAGGTAAATTGTCTACAGTCGACCTGGACTCCCACTTGTACTTAGCTATACACCTGTGTCTAGTTCGTCAAATCGCGAAAGGAGGAGGTTACTGAAACGATTATCCGCGAGGCAACCGTAGGCATGAAGGAAGGGGATACATCAATTATCTCAGTTTTGAACAACATATTCACCCCGCTGACGAAGAAACGAGTGAAGGAGCTTGCCATGACAGAGGACCAGGAGTCCAAGTACGTAGCACGACTCAGTCACGAGATCGAGAGTAGTGGTAAAGATGCAACCATCGCAAATGGTAAGTGATTCTAATTTTCGAATAACTCAAGCCCCTCAAAATGAACAGGTTGCTTTGAGCACTACGCCACTCTACGACAGCATGATGCTAATTTTTTACGATACGAACGCGCAAACGAATGGCTTATTACCTATGACCTCTTATCCTCATCAATGTATGCTGATGGAGAGTTTGCCCTTCTTCCATATCTGCCCTACACTCTGGTTTCGTTCTACCCGCTTTTCCAAGCTCGGGGCTCACAACGCGTAGAACGCAGCTACTCTGACTGGGAGGTTCGCTCACCAGATCCTCATGTCATGAAGGGCTTGCATATTGATTTTCGTTTTATTTTTAGCACCATCAATTAACTAAATCAAACGAGGGAATTTGCGAATCCTTTGCTCGGTGTCTCCACGGCGCAACAATCCGCCAAGAAGGAACCTACCGACACCTCGTTGGCACCCCAGTCCTCCAACTTGAGCTCCTGCCATATATAAATCGAATTATATGTCCACCTCTCAGGCCTGTCAGTCACAGCTTCTATCCTGCCAAGCTACTCGCCACTGAAATATTGATCTGTCAATATAGGTGAATAGTCAGGTCATCCGTCCCGAGGAGCGACTACGTTTGGCGCGGTTGGTTGACATTATGACTGCGTTGGAACTACGCTTTGTACAAGACAGAGGGGAAGACGGACAATTATCATATCGTTTAGAACCGTACGTCCGCAAGTGATGGAGTGAAAGCAGATTCTAGCCTCTAACTAACTTCCCCGTAGCCCTATCGATGTATTCATCACATATGATGGCAAGAGGGCCACTGATATCGCAGTGTCGCGATATGCTGTGCGCAATCTAGTCGCCACAGAAGTAGGCGGATGACTTTGTTCCCTTTTTTCTTTTTTGCTGAGCCCAGACCCTCTAGGTGGATGCCAAGCTATTGGGTCGAAACACACACATCATTGAGAAGCAAAAGGGGCGTAAACATCATGCGGGAACTCAACCATCGAGGTATGGGTGCTCGATAACCACGCGCTTCAAGGTCTAATGCAACACCATTTAGTAACGATTCTAAAATCCAAACCGATGCGGTGTCTTCGGAACCATCCCAAAAACGGCAGAAAACTAACCCACAAGAGGTTGCCGATAGGGTAGGTTCTTTATACTTTCAAACCCTCCGTATAGTTTTTAACTAGCCGTGTCAGATCCCAACTGATTTCTTTGGACGGGCGATTACGGTCAACTCGTCTGCTAAACCAAAATCCGCGGTGCGAAAACAAACGACGAAAGCTTACCGTGTGTCCTACAAGTTCAATGAAGGCAACTCAGCAGCCGTTCGAAAACCTGTAAAACTCGCCGTCTTCCTTTGACATGGGGAAAGCATCACGATCGTTGGGGCCTTGTACAAGAATGTAATTGTGATGTATGCTTTGTATGGATTATTATTTACCACTAGGACTATTTCCGACGGCTTGATTGAGAGCTGAAGATGATAAGAAACTTCTTGCCAGAACGTGTACAGTACCAGCATGCGTTTGCCGAAACGACCTACAATCCACACATCACGGGGTTAATGGATATCTTTTGGCAGGACGCGTCCGAAACTTTGATCAAATATCCCAATATAACAAGCTGGTACAGACCGACATGCATCGGTGGCCTCGAACCCCCGGCCAAGATAAACACAGGACAAGCTCCAAAGAATGCCGCAAGGTAGCTTTTTACGCCATCCCTGGTCAAATGGACCCCAATTAGCGGCATTGAAATCACCGCTAAGTAGGGATCAGGATAACGCGATTTCCATTCCAAGGACCTCGGTCGCGTGGTCCTCAATTGGCACCTGGAGTTCCAAATCTTGTCTGCTGTTGGAGAAGGTGAAAAATTAAGCTTCTCTATCCACCACCCATCCTTGGAACGCGGTGCTTCGACCGTTATTTCGTCTATTCGTTCTTCATTGATCCCACGGGGTGTTCTGATGGCCCGCACGCTAGACCAAGATCCATGGACTTCGTGCAAAACTATTGGGCTTGAAGAGGGGTATATAAGGGGCTCATGGATTGGCTGTATTTCTCCAGCACCCCACAGCTCTCATTCATCCTCTGTTTCATCATCTCTTTTCGAGCACTCGACTATGTTCTCTCGTGTCCTCGTCGCTGCTCTCGTCGCTCTCCCGATGATCGCGTCTGTGAGTCGGGCATACGCTCTGCACCAGGATCACTCGTGTTGACATACGTTCATATATTTAGGCCGCTCCCACCAACGGCGGTGGTAATCCGTGCAGTGTCGGCCAACTCTCATGCTGTTAGCAGCAAGTTTGGTACTTTCTACGTTCACCATTGCTCACCCAGGTGATTTTAGGTAACCACGTTCAGCAGAGTGGAGGCAACCCCTCCAGCACCAATAATGGCTTACTCGGCCTCCCGCTTAATTTGATTCCCTCCCTTAGTCTCAGCTGCAGCCCCCTCACAGTTCTTGGCCTCACGAGTGGGGGATGCACTGCTCAGCCTGCCTGTTGCAAAAACACTGCCTTCGTATGTCTCACTTACCCCCTTCTCTGCCCAAGATATTCCTCGATTAACTCGATTCAATTCGCGGATAGAATGGCTTCAATATCTTGAACTGTTCCCCCATCAACATCGCCGTCTAGTCCAGCATTTCAGAATCCTTTGTTTTGGGGATTACTTCAAAGAGTTGTACCCCACTCGTGTTTCTTGTGCAACATTTTGATAGAATTGGACTCTGCGAATATAATACGCTATGCACGTTGCTGCCTTTTATCTTCTCTGATGCCAGACATGATATCATTTACGCGTCTTTCCTTAATATGTAAGGGTTGTGAGCCTATTCCCGAATTAACCACAGCGACGCAAAACAATCGAAAATAAAATATGACTACTATGGAAAACAGGGTTCATTTCGTGCAATCGATTCTTTGGCATCAGCGGTCAGGAGGAATAGACTCCCACCGCCCTAGTTGCTCCACCCAAGCGACCCATGAAGCGATATTCTGATGTTTGCGAATGCGAGGGTGGTTTGTCGCCGTTGACCTAAGTCTAATCGCACACTAGTAAATCCCCAATCTCTTTGCCTATGCAAGTAAAATATAGGAGGCTCTAACACCGTAGCCTATAATGAAATACCCGCTCCCATTTGTCTAATATTTGGTAAGTCCGATGTGCTTCAGGGTAAAGCCATTCAACTTACCAGATCTAATGGGAGTGTTGCAGCTTCTACCGATTCCGTCCCGGTCAGGAGCTTGAGGTATGATAGCAGCCTCTTGTCTACTGGGTCGCATGGCTCCGTGCGAACGACATTATTGCAGGAATCATCCGCTACCTGTGTTATAGTCGTACTGAGAGTTACGGACGTACAAGCACCTCGTAGAACACACCTGCTGATGTAGCCAGTTCACGAACTCGAGAAATTCCTTGGGAATGTACTCAATATATCTGAAATCAAACTGATGAAGCCGGAAAAGAAGATCCTGATCCTTTTCGTTGGATATATGGCTAAAAATAGTCCAGCATTGACGGTCAACCAATGCTACTATATTTTGAGTGATCTCCTCGGCGGTGCTATCTGTAACCCACTTTCAAATTTGGTAAAGTTGCATGATCATGAAGACGATAGAGCATAGGTCGCCTCCCTTGGTCCATCTTCAGGAAAAAAAAAATTCCAAGATAAGCGAATAGCGGTTACTTACCTTCGTCAATATGGTAGGTAGTCGAGTCAACTTCGTGCCAATATAAACAAGACTTGGCAATCTCAACGAAAGCTCTTGGTTTGCGGAGAGTAAACTTCCGAGAGCGGGCCGGATCACGGAGATAGTCTCCGAAGGACGCATGAAAAAAACGGAGTGGGGTCGTGGCAGCTGCGTCGGGAAGGGGTATATCAATCACCGAATGTAACTTTTGCAAAGCACTGTAAAAAGTGCTTTTGTCGAGACAAAGGAAATTACAAAGTGTTTGTGCAGACATCGACCATGGCTGAAACATATCTTCAAGGATGGGTATATAGACGGCATGAAAAAGAATGCGCTTCGTAATCGGAAAGACGTCCTCTGGTATATCAGAAAGGATTCGGGTATAAAGAAGATCAAGGGTCTCCAGAGGGCTTGTCGCGCCAGCATCATGAGAACTCCTTGTGAAAGATAGAACCGCATCAAGCCGAACCGGCGGGTTTGCGTACTTGAGATCACCCACGTATTTGAGGACGGTGGCTGCTATAATGAAGAGCCCAGATGCAGCGGTGGAAACCCCGAAAATCTGATTCTGGGAAGGCCAAGATTCGTCTACATGGTAAGGAAACTTGGTCCGGATATCCTCGAATCCATCTCGTAGATATCGGTCCACCTCTTCTCTGGTCTCATTATCGATCAGCAGAATTTCTCTCCCACAAGTAATAGTGAAATCGGCCTTCGAGAACGTGTATCTGAGGTGTGGCTCCGGTCGGCTGCAAATCAACCAAAGGAGGGGAAAGTCCTTTTTCAACCTAACGAGCTCGCCAATCATCTCGACGATTTCACATTGAGCATCCTCTCCTTGACACTCATCAAGCCCATCTAGAATAACAAGATAGGGGTGTACAGCAGCGGATGGATCCCGACTCTGATAATTCGAAAAGGGATCGACAATGAGCTTCCGAAACTGAACATACGCCGCTGCATCAAGTATTGAGGGGTTGTTGGTAAGCTTGACGAGGTAACCAATTTCCTGTACTCCTTCGCACTGGACGGCTAGTTGGTACACGAGTGTGGGAACCACGCGACGTGGCTTGGCTCGATCGTTGTCAAGTCTAGAAAAGAAAAAAGCTGCACCGAGACGACCCCGCTCGATACAGTATTCAGCAAAAGACTGTGCCACAGCTGACTTGCCGACACCAGCCGGTCCGTACAGCCACAGCATTTTCCACTGACGCCGTTCATCAGCCAACCAGGCCTCAAGGTTGGCGCGAATCCGGCAGCGAGTCCCGGGATGACATCGAGGTGGTGGGTGTCGGGTTCCAGAGTCCGTGGCAGCATCGGGAGAGGTGTAGGGCAACAAGTATTGGAGAACTAGGGGCCAAGTATAAGTTGGATAACTTAGATGGGGTACTGCGGGGACGGCACCTGTCGTTCCACTATCGAAGTTGTAGGCAATATTCTCGGTTACGGTCGCGTCCTTGATTACGAAATTATTGGCATGACTGAAGAAACCGGGTGGGCGTGTGGTAGTTTTTCCAATCAGTATCTCTGGACCTGCATCGGCTTCGGGCCTATTCGTGTTCTTGACCGCGAAATCATTAGCATGATTGAAGAAACTAGATGATTGTGTGATAGTTTTTCCAGCTAGCATCTTTGGACTTGCGTCGGGCTTCGAGTCTACTTGGCTCAGCCACATATTGCGATGTTTCATGAAGACTACTAGCCAACCGGACATTTCCCTCTCTCCGTCCTGCCCCTGGATCTGGATCTGTGGAGGATCTGAAATTATGCACCAATCTATCACTTTGGAGAGCATGTTGGTTGCAACAGTTCAAGTTTTCTATACAGCGGTCTGGTCGATCAAGATCGGAATGAACTTCCGAGTCTGCGCGTCGAGGCGAGCCCCTAACACGTTCAACCACAGAAGCAAAAAGTTCAAGGAGCATTAGTGATGGATCAGAAGAGGGCTGTGGCAGGCGTCTATCAAACTCGACGCTGTTATCCGCGAGCGCTATGATACAGCCGCCGGTACATGTCTTCAGCTGCAACATTACGGAACACCCATTATTACAATTTAAATTTATACAAGCAAAATAAGATGGTCAACCATACGATCAAAGCACGTATCTGAAATCTCGGTTCCGGATATCCGTAATATCAAGAAAAGCCTATTCCAATCAACCAACTAGTTAGATATAAAGAGTAGTGACCGACAAGGTCACTTTGACGCACCCTATCAACTTTCTTCTCAACCTTGTTACCTTTCTCGTCTACGTGAGTCAAATACACGTGGTCGTAGGCGTCGTCGTGTGTTTCCCTGTCTCTCTTCTTGTTCTCCCTGGCTAGGAAGAATCGCAAAGTGAGTAGTGTGAGTGCGCAAACACCGAAAACAACAGCATTGATGATCCACGGGACCCTGTTCCTGAATGCCAAAATTATGTAGTGAGAATAAGACCTCGGGGCACAGGGGGCAACTTACCTTGGCTGGTATTTTTTCTTCCACATGAACGGACCAGCAGCATTGCCAATACCATATGCAACAAAGAGGATCGCATTTACAGTTGTTCCTAAACAAGGATCAGAAGAATTTAAATGGGGATAAGTGGTAGGAGGCTTGCTCTTCGTGTGGCCGGCATTAATCGACGTAGTCCATCCCAGAACGATAACGAAAGGCGAGATCGCAGTGACTGGATGGAGTTAAAGGACGGTCAGTTGGCTCCCCTCGTGGGAAAAGCTGGATACCTACTTGTCAACCAGTAGGAGAAAAGTAAGCCTATCTTATTGCTCATGGGAAGCGCGTTTAGCAAAATTGCTCCTAGGATAGCGGGAAGGAACATTGCCGCTCCTGCATATCCTCTGCCAATACGAGTACTGCGTAGCAATCGTTACAGCAAACCAAATGTAGATCACTGAGTGCACACAATGGAACGTGAGAATCAGCGACATGACAGGAAAAAAAAAGTTCAAAATAGAAGTACTGACTTTCCAAAACGCCATCCACGCAACTGATAAGGGTAGGTCTGAATGGGTGTAAACCCGAACAACGAAACTACAATCAGGCGTTGATTTGTGATCTATATTTGGGGGCGCTTCAGCATCACGTCCGGGTGTGGGATGAGCAAACGCACAGAGTTGAACACGTTCCTGAGGGACATTCGGTGATAAAAGGTTAGATTTCCACACTAGTTGACGCGTGCGAATTGACTGAGGCTACATACCCTAAGGCTGCAAAAAATGCAATCAACCAAGTCTTTGGATCCGTGAATGCTTCAATGAACCTAGAGAGGAAATATTGTCAACGGTCGCAATCCACCACACGTCACATACTAATCCTATAGTGGAATAGAACTCACTGATCACGCTTCCACCGCTTGTTCTCAACACCCGTTTGATTGACCTTGATACGCTGCACGGTTTGCACACGTTCTTCAGGAGTTAGGAAACGGGCATTCGCAGGATTGTCTGGGAAGAAGAACCTGGGCGCTCATGGTCAGCTACGTCATCGGCTAATTGAAGAAGCTATCAATAGCGTAGAAATTTACCAGAAGATGATGGAGGTCACAAAAGTGATGACACCTGTGATGATCACGAGCCTGAGGTAGGTCCGCTATATCAGTTTTGAAAGCGCAGTAGAGATGTAGATGGGACCCACCATTGCCACGGCATGAAATTGTGAGTCTATTCCAGGAAACCGGTGAGTAAAGAGGTTCGGAATGATATGATATAAACAAACGTTGATATGGAGCACCCCAAAGCTGACGAAACCAAGAAAGATTATCGCCATACCGTTCATAAGGACTGAATTTGAGGGTTAGTAATTAACTTTCAGTCAGGCAACGCGGCACGTACACCAATATCCAACCCTCCTCGTCTGCTCTTCCCTGGTGTAGAACATTGAGGTGACAATCATGAATCCAGGGGTTATGGCCCCTTGAGCGCCCATGTCGGTAAGCCTGTGAAACTCCTTTCGCACGAGATCGTACCTTCACAAATACCAAGAATGAATCGCACAGCAAACAAGGCACCAAAAGATTTACAAGCGGCATGTGCCAATAAGGCGATAGACCAGATGAAGATGTTTATGCTTGTAAATAAGATTGAATTTAGCTTATCATGCTGCAGGTGGGGATAGGCTGGGACATACCTCATCCATTTGCCGACCGGAAACTTCTGGAGTGCGAGATTTTGAGGGTACTAATAGGATATTCCGATAAGATATTGGTCACATGAAGAGTGGGGGGGAGGTTACCTCGAAAGCCAGGTAGCTGAGGTAGAATATGGTGCCGAGCCAGTTGAATTGGTTTTGATTGATATGTGCTCCCTGCCTGTCAGACTAAAAATAAGAACCGAGGCAGAAAAGATATCATGTCAGGATGGACGAACATAATTCCCAAAATCGCAGACTGTGCGAGTACAGTCTTGTCTGCGAAGGTCATTCTGCACCGTGTCAGAACTGTGCATGAAGTTGGATAAAATCCTACTCACAAATACATGACTATAAAAAATATTGCGATCGGTCAATAATGTTCAGTCTAAGGATGACCGCGGCGGGCATCTTACGACACATCAAGGGCATCAAGTGCCAGTCAATCTTCCGTCTGTCCACACAGTGTAAATAGTTGCAATGCCCCAGAAGAGAAAGGCGATACTCACCGAAGGCGTGCAGCGGCCTCGGGACTCAGAGGTTTGTCGTCAGTTGCGCTGGCAACAAGTTGTGCGGCGACATCCAGTTCGTCCTGAACGCCCACATGACCTCTATGTAGGTGCTTGTGGGGTTGCCCCGGTTTCTCTGAGTGATCACTCGAAGCAGAATCCATCTCTGAAACCAGCTCGGGCAGCTGCGCCAAGGACAAGTAGGTGTACCGTGGAGGGGGGAGATGAAGAGTCAGGACAAGGGAGAGAAGAGAGAGTAGCCCAAGGGGGGAGAGTGAACTGCGTTCATCAGACATCTCTTCTTGCTGTATAAACTTATGGGTCTACTCCACATCAACCCGACTCGCGTTACGTACAGGACAATTCAGATTCAGACGTTCCGGCGACTATCCACTGAGCTATTTTTTGCGTGGGCAGACAGTTTTCTTTATGCTGGTTTTGGGTTTTCATCATCGAGAAAAAACACAGCCGCCGTGGGGGCAAGCGCTTCTTCCGATTGAGCCGAGATGTTGTGTAACCCTGTTGTAGCAACATTGGGGACCGCGGAGAGGCGGATCCAGGCGTCGTGAACAACGTGCTTACGTCATCACCCCATAACAATCATCCCCGTCGAGTGTCACTTGGCTGGAATGAAATTATTAGTTGGTCGTCTGGATTCGCGATCCTGAACTCGACACTCAAATTAACAGCGGAGCAGATAGATCCGCGGCCGTAACCAATGAGCGCTGAAGATACACTGCCAGATACGCGAGACTGGGTTCTTGAGCCCGAAACAGAGTACCGCTTCGAGCTTGACCCAAAAACTACGCTGGCAATCAAGGTAAATGCGCGCTTCTCGCCCTGCTTAACCACCCTCCACACTTAAACTCGTATACATAACTTCAGCTGGTAAGAGGAGGGGCCGAGATTTTCGGCGCTGAGTTGGTGTTGGGAAAACATTATCTCTTCGGGTTCGAATGCAAAGCAGCAGTCTTCACTTGGCGGGGGTGCACCATTGAGATGAGCACTTGATCTTCGTCTCCCAAGATAGTATACCAAGACTTATCTCCTCTTAAACACGTCACAGGCCAGCCATCTACAGAATATGTGTCGGAAGAGACACCGATGAAAGCGTATGGCAATCTTCACATCGCGTCTGAACAAATGCGCGTACGATCGCTGCATACTTTAACAGGATCACCATTGGGACCCAATGAGCCCCCAACCAATGCCCGACCCTCAGATCCTCCTCGTATACTCGTTGTAGGTCCGGAGAATTCAGGCAAAACTACGTTGTGTAAAATCCTTGTCAATTATTGTGTTCGTGCTGGTCAGGGGTGGTCACCAATCCTCGTGAACATAGATCCAAACGATGTCTGTCATTTCTTTTTGTCAAAGTTTCCCTGCAATTGATGAAGCAACTGTACCAGGGAGGATGGGGTACACCGGGGACATTGTCCGCTGCGCCTGTGCACGATCCCATTCACACATACTCTGCTGCAACACCCCTTGGTTCAGCTGCTACTTCAGCACCGATGGCCATGAGTTCCAACACCCTACTTCCACTTGTGTATTGGTATGGACACTCAGACGTGAGACGGAATCCAAAGCTCGTAGAACGCTTGATCCGTAATCTTGGGGAGAATATGGATGAAAGGTTTGATCAAGATGCTGAAGGTTTGTGTCCTGCTGCAAGACATCATTTTTGTTGCTCATCTCTTCTGTTAGGGAAAGCCTCGGGATGCATTGTCGATACCCCCGCATTATTCGCCTCAGGACCCACTGCGAACACAGAGAACAGGCAAAGATTAATTAAAGCCTGTGTCGACGCCTTTAAAAGCAAGTGCTCCTCCGCCTCCTATGAGGAGGCTACGCTAATCAGGCCCCGGACAGTTAATCTTATTCTCGTAGTCGGGCAAGAGAAGCTGAATGTGGAGATGCAGAGAGCTTATAGTAAACAACTTGCTGTCGTTAAGGTACCAAAGTCTGGTGGCGTGAGTTTCGGTTCGCAGTTGTTTCTGAACGCGCCACCTCATTTGGGCAAGAATAGGTTGTCGACTTGGATCATGCTTATCGCGAACGGGTCCATAGTTACCAGCTTCATACGTACATGTATGGAACCAACATCCAAATCCCGCCCGGCATCTCACCAAACTCGATAACTGTCGGAGGTGAACCCTCAGCTGACCTAGTTCTCTCACCGGCTTCTACTACCATCACCTTCAGCGATTTGAGTATCTTCCGAATCGGAGCCGGTAGGTTCCCGCTGCCCTTTGACACCTTCAAGGCCCATTGATTCCCTGTTCTCGTATTCTTGACGTTTACAGAAGCGATGGCTCCTGCCTCAGCACTCCCCATTGGTGCAGCGCGCGTTGTGTCAGAGATGCAGCCAATCATGGTTGACCCAAGTATTCCTGGCTCTGGCCTGCTGAACAAGGTCCTTGCTATCATGACACCATTCAACCCAGATGAGAGTGAGAGATATGACGAAGAAATTTTAGATTTGACTGTGGAGGGATTCATTGTTGTGTGCGTCAAATTCCCTCTTATTGATGTGATCACGTAAATTCATTCTCGGTCTGTTGAGTATAGGACGAGTCTCGATGTCAAGCAGAAGAAGATGACGATTCTGGCACCAAACCAAGGAGCTGTCGCCAAGAAAACGGCTATCGTTGGGACATTTGAATGGCAGGACGAGTGACCAAGGGCAGGTTGGGCTCGCTAGGACCAGGCGGCTCCTTAGGGATATAACAAAGAAGGATGCGTGAATCTTCTAGGCACGCTTGGACATGGGCATTTCTGGGGTATCCATGGACTGTTTTTGCAATATTGTTCACATCCCATCGCATTCATTACCCGTGGGAATTTTCATCACTACCTGCGCTTGTGGAGGTCACCAGATGCAACGATATCCCCAATGTACTCACAAGTGGCCCTGTGCACTCACGACAGTCGGAGAGCCACTTTCTCAGTTCCAGAAACCAATAGAATAGACGAATGCAAGGCACTTGTCTATTTACGAACATAATGTTTGACAGCATTATGATGATGATGATGTAGGACAGCCCCCCTCTGCTTGGTTTCCACTTGATGACACGACCTGTCCTAGGGTGCCGATGACTACTCTTGTTCCCTTCTCCCATGCTCCCCAGCGGCTCCGCTTACTCCTCTAGAATATCCCATTTCCAAGCCCTTAATCGCTCATTCTCATTCGTCATCCTGCTCTGCCACCTCGTTTTCGCAACACCAAGAAATATCACAATTGATGACCAACATGGGGATGAAGCAACTGGCGCCGTCCCGAAGTACGATCCTCCGGAGGCCTGGGCGAACCAGGACTGTCAGGCATGCAGAATTAGGCCTGACGTTGACAAGTTGTTCGGCCACACGGCGACGGCGGCTACCTACTCACCCAATAAAGGTATCGCATCCAACACGATAGAGTTTGGTTTCAACGGTATGTCGGCCCAGATCCTCGAAATGATAATTCAATCCTAAAAGTTCTCCCTCCTAACCAGGCACGGCCATATACATTTTCTTCACACTATTCAATTTTGAAGGGCAGGGTGTTGCTGTCAATACGGAATGCAACTTTTCTATTGACGATCAAAAAATCGGATCCTTTAACCACAGCGGGGATCCAGGCAGGGGGGATACACGAGATTATCGAACCATGGTCTTCAGCGAAACAAATCTTTCTCCGGAACCTCATCAGATGAAAATATCCATGTCCGACGTGGACTACGACCTGTTTCTCAGCTTCGACTATGCCATTTACACGTGAGTCGCCTCTTTTTACCATGCTTTTGATGAAAATGTTCTCAAAAATACAAACAGAAGAGATGTAGACTCATCTCAATCACCACCACCCGTCGCCCTTCTTGCTGCCGCTAGCACAGCTTCCCAATCCTCCGACCCTTCCCCTCTCCCAAGTTTTAATCAAAATTCAAAGATTTCCCCCGGTATCATAGCCGGGGGCGTAGTAGGAGGCCTAGCCGTGATCACAGGTTTCGTCCTCCTCATCTACTTCTACCGTCGTGACATCAAACGCCATCAACCCCCGAAGAGCCCACCCATAACTGTTCCACGGCCCTTCGGAATCGATGCCTACTCGAGTTCGGAGCAAGGACAATTCAGACCGTACCCGCCCCTTCCTGCACCTTCGAACACATCCCAACCCTCTCCTACCGCGAATGAGCGAGAGCTCACGAAGCGGGAGGCCTCTTGTAACGCCGACCTCGAGTAGGCGCTCACGGACAGAGCACTCACGCCAATTCCCCAGTGTCGATGGATCTGCATCCTTGACGTCCCACTCCCACTCGCAGTCGTCGTCGTCAAGGTCGGGATCAGTAGAGCATCGGATCCAGGTAGCACATTACCGAATGCGGTCTATAAGAGCAGAGCTGGCCTCTGTCAGTGGTGGGACAACTCCATCATCACAGTCGAGTCGGACGAGTCGCGTGAGAGGCAGGAACTTAAGAGTAGCGGAGGAACTTTTAGAGGAGGTGAGGAGGCTGAGGGAGGAGATCAAAGAGCTGAAGCTGCAGCAAGCAGCGGCAACAACAGCAACAGCGACAGTCGCGGCCGCAAGCACCAGTACCAGCACCAGCACCAGCAGATAATGAACCCCCTCCAATTTACACTGATGAGGTGGAATAGTCTCTGGCACATTTATTGTTTTCTATTCGCATTGTACTTATGGGTTTTGTCCTCACTGATATTCCACAACTTTCAATGTAGCAATCACTATCGTTATCAATTTTATATCACAAGATTTTTTGGGCTTAATACTACAGGATATAGGTATAAGCATTGTACATAGTACTCGCACACTATTTTATAACGAACGAATACGACGAGCTTAGCTAGCAACCCCCGCCAGGAAAAGTACGTCACCGTAACCAACAAGTATCGAGTGTGATTGAGGGACCAGGGTCGCTGCTCGGTCGAGTCCGCTTGTTCCTGTTTTGGGCGCCTCGGATACCACATGGGATTTGAATGTTCGCCGCCTGTGCCTCTACACTCACAGTTCTAGCACAATCATTTCAATAGTCCTGATCACTCTTCCTAGTTGGCTCCAACTGGCGCTTCAATGAGAGCCAACCGTTCTGATGGGATGACTCCAACACCAGCGCTCCGGTGACATCCTGAAAGTTTAGGTCTATCAAAAGATCATCTAGAGATTCAATCATCCTATATACCGCCGAAATGTCCTGATGGAAGGACCGCAGTCGCTTCATAGTCATACTCGGCCAAGGGAAAAAGAGGTTGATAAGCCCATGTACACAAAGCCTCACGCGCTCGGCGCGATTAAGGCTCACATGGGCTGATGGACGGGTGAGCCATTGGGTGAGTTGGTCTATGAGGACGGAGACCAGTAAAACCTTGGTTGCTCCAGAGGAACGGTCCCGTTCATTCAACCCCCGGCATAAATCATGGATCATCTTCCACGTCCCCAGAGTTTCGGAATGGGTAAATGATTTACTGTTTCGGAATGCAGTAACAAGGCATACAATATACTCATGGGCGATCTCTGTATTTTAAACTCTCTATCAGTGCCTCTAAGCTTCAACTGAAGATGGCTTACCCTCTGGATAATCTTGTATGTCCTGTATTGGCCATTCAAGGTAGGGACGTTGCCTCAAGTGCTCAGAACTGTTCATAAGGCGGATGATATGCTCGAGCTGATGAACTGAAGAGGTGGAATGAATAGGCCTGTGTATTTCATGGAAGTATGCCATAATCAGATCTCTTTGGAGCTCGCTATGGGGCTGAAGGAACCGAAGCTCTCCGGTGTATGACCTCAGCCTCTGTGGTTTGAGCAACCAGCTCAACCGATCAGCAACCCGAGAGTCCAAGGCACTGACAACACGAGCTGCCGTGGACAGGTGCACGTCTCGGAGGCAATGATGCAACGCATGCACAACCTCCACATTTTGCCTAAAGTTGCGATCGATCCAAATAATACCAGCGGCCAGATCATCCTGGGGCTCTCGGTAAGATTGGCTGCTAGCAGAAGGCGATTGAGATAATTCTTCACGTCGAACTTTCTGCCATATCGAATCATGACCATTCCAATTCCGACAGCGCACAAACGAGTGCAGCCTTTGTGAAAATCGTTTCTGCATCCTAACGATTCGAGAGAGGGATTCCAGGACTTTGAGACTGAAGAGAGTGAGGCGTAAGAAGCTCCATGATTGAGGCGATTTGTAGGCACACTGAGCAAAACGAAATCGATTATGACCACTGACGAGGATTTGAAGTGCTGGGAGCGCCGTAGTTGCGAAGAGGAAAACTGAGAGAAGGCCTACTGCAATTGTAATAGGCACCGCCACCACATGATCGAGCGTCCAGAGGAGATCAAGAACACCAATGAAGAAGAACATAAGGGCAGTTTGAAGGATTAATGGCAGTGACGACAATATACTTGGTACCCCCCAGGTCATCAATCCCTCGTAACGCATTTGTCGCAGCGCTATTGAATCCGAATGAGGTAGCGCCGCATCGCGTCGATACTCAGCGAAGCCATTGCATGCAGAGGATCCCAATGAGAACGGTAGCAAGACTAAGTGTAAGACTAAGAAACCAGAAAATGTTGATTCTCTCCACGGCAGTCAGCCATGTGTTAGAGCTTGATGGCCGCAGCGGAAGAGACGCAGTAACGAAGCCCTTGTTCCGGAGTTCATCAACGCCGCCCAGCTGCAATGATATCTGACTTAGTAACTGATTGGTTATGTCGTTCGAATCAGGTTGAAGCCACTGGTACGACTCAATCACAAACGCGGTAACTGCCGCAGAAAAGAGACCAGCCTACAAGGGCCAATCAGCGGTTTAAAACGCGATACAGAGGTTGGCATGAGACCCACGAAAATGAGGAGTTTATCGACCTCATCCGTCCAGATCTCACAAAGACCCTTGTCGTGCTTTTGTATGACGGTACTGCAAGTTTCCCAATGTTCGCCTCCTCCAGGTACCGGATATTTATATGGGGTGCCAGGCAGCCAGGCTTTGGGATCGGGCTGATATAGGAACTGATGGGTGAGACTGACATTTTGGGGCGAGGACAGTCACGCACAGGGTTGGGGAAAATGCTGAGCTTTGGTGCCACGGAACGGTCTGCAAAGTTGTCCGCCGGTGCTGTCGGGACTAGAGTGGCTTCCGATGAGGGAAGTTCTGTAGGCGGTCGGAGGGACTTTGCGGTGTCGGTTATTCAATTGATTGTTGCGAAGCGACAAAGGTACTCACAGACGCACTGCTGTTCTCCGAATCAGCGGTGGGAGGCACGTTGGAGGACATGGTCAATCTCTGGGCACGAATGGTCGCCCAGAGCACACGATCCAGGGAAGCAAACGCAGCAAGGCTGAGGCTTTGACCTGCGGCTGGGGACAAAGTTGATGGGATCCAGTGGGACTTGCCAACCCCATATAGTGCTTCCCCATGATGGTGGTAACCAGCGCTTGACTTTGGGCGTCGCGAACTACCATGAAACCCGGCTGTTTTCAACTCGCGCGCCCGGTGGGGCTGTTCTCAAACCAAAGACACGAAGGGCCCTTTGAACATCCCAATTTATAGCATTCACCATGGAATTACCGATGCCCTGTGATGCCAATGCGCTCTTAGCTTTCTCTCCCTCCCTACCCCATGTCCTTTCTATGCTGCAGGTGGCCAGGTGCCCTCATACTGATCCTCGTATCGCTTTCGCTCGTTCTGAACCAAGCCGTGGCCGTCATAGTAAATAGGACAATCGATGACACGTTCGGAGACTCAGAGACACGACAACTCCCCGTCTTCTTGCCCACGACCGCGGGGGTTTGGAAAAATCAAGCATGCTCTGACTGTGCTATCCGACCAAGCATAAGTAGTGCGTTCGACCACACCTATACGTCTGCCACATACAATCCCGGGCTTGGCTCCGTCAACGTTACCATGGATTTCAATGGTGAGAGACACTCGCCAGCTACTACAGGATATGTACTCATGCCATATCTTCACTTCATCAGGGACAGCTATATATATTTTCTTTATTCTGGCAAATAATGCTGGCAATGGAATTACCAGCATCACCAACTGCACCTTCAAATTGGATGGCCAACAAGTCGGAACTTTCCAGCATTCCCCAGACCTGACTACCACCGATATTGAGTACAATGTTCTTGTTTTCTCCAAGACAGACATTCCCTTCGGACAACACCGGTTTGTGATCGCGACAGAAAACATCAACTTCAACGCATACGTCAATTTTGACTATGCGATTTATACGTTCGTTGATTCTTGTCGTTTGTTATCCGTTTTGACGTCTGATGGACTCCAATAGCCACGATGATGATCCTGTTTCTACTACCACTAGCATTGTCTTCGCCAACTCAGACTCATAGTGCTGCACGCCGCCCCTCTACTACAGACCAAGCCGTTCATAATACAGCCATCGCCTACCCCTGCGGGCCATATCGCAGGTGCCGTGGTAGGGGGGCTGATAGGGGGTCCTCGCTTGTCTTGCGATAATCGCCATTGCAGTATGGTTCTATGTCATTCCACCGCCCAAAGAGCCGCTCGAACAAGGACTGTTTTCCTCGGATCGGATGACAACTTACCTGGCATGATGGGTCGCCGGGAGATATTGCCCACGACCAATCCCAATAGAGACCTTCCGCCACTTCCACCACCTGTCGCACAGAGTGATACCATCGGTACCTTCACCTCTACCAGAATCCCCTACTGGCACCAGTATCCCAGGACAAACCCCGCCGACCCGCTCGCAATCATTAACTATCCCCCCGAGCGGGCCCAACGGTCGGACAAGCCACCACGGAGTTGAACCATCATCCTTCATTACCCACGCATGCTCATGAACCGAGCTATATCAAGGTCTAATGCTCATCTGCATGTAACCAATCCTGACCCCAAAGCCCGAGAGCGTGCCCGCTCGATCCGCCAGGCGGAACTTGAACCAGCGGCTAATGACTATGAAGGGCGAGATCAACGAGCTGCAGGCGGATCTAAACTGGATGTCAGTTGCACCGCCTGGCGGGGAGACCGCTGAGATCCCCCCCTGAGGTCCAGCCGCACGCAGCCTCAAGTCCGATCTCGCCCAAGAAAAATCGCCAGACTGGAACAGTTGCTCAACTAAAGGAGCAGATTCGAATATTGACGGAACAGGTTGCAGAATTGCAATCGCAGCAGTTTTCTCCCTGGGCTCTGGGCCTGAGCAATGAATCACCCCCTGGCTACACGCCCACGATGGCCAACTCAAATTTCACCTTTGTACCAGATCGCAAAGCAGACTCATGATGCCCTTATTATCTATTGCACGTTGTTTTTTTTTTTCAAAGTCACGCTCCTGTACTCTAGTTGTTTCTCGTTTTGAACGGCAACTGGCCTTGACATAAAGGTCTAATTCCACGACGAGGCTGCACCGCCTCTATTCAGCGGCTCTTGGATTGGATGTAGGTCCATGCATATCACATACACTACAGTCTACACATCACCCTCATTTCAAAATCACCATACCAACATTTAATGTTTAATATTCATTGGCACTCAAAAACAAGTTGATCTCAGATATACCAAACTGGATATTGAAACATGGTTCGACTTTTGGTACTGGCAGATATTTCCTTTTGCCCTGGCCGGCGAACCCGTCCTGACAGAATTAGAACCGTACTATTTTTAAGCACCGCCAGTCATAGCTATTATTAGCTCTCCGCCACCAAGCGTGCGAGTGGATATGTGGTATGTAAATCCAGGCCAGATGTTCCATTACTATAAGCTTCATTTAGACACTAACTATGATTGCCAGTGAGAGCTGTATGTGTAGAAGGTGGTGGTAGGTGGTACAAGAGCAGTTGCGGCTAAGATTCCACAAGGGGCACAGGGGGATATCACCTCGAGCTGGGAGGTTTCTGTGGTAACTGGCCGGCAAAATGTGCAAACGGAAGATAGACAAATAGAGTTAATTTCGCGGCTGCAGCCGGATCCACGGATATTGAAAGGACGGGCAGAGTCGATCCTTATCACTGGTTTTAAGGCCCGCGGTCGTTCAACAGGGGTATAGACGATAGGAACGGATCAGCATATAGAACAAGAGGAGTTATGGTTTTTGAGGGGGAACTACACCGTGGCCATAACATTGAAACTTCTGAGGAGTAGCAACGGGCAGGATAACTTTTAACAAACTTCATAGCGGCGCCCTTTCTCAGGCCCTGGGAGTGCTAGGGCTGCTTGAGCAACAAAAATTTACGCTCCAATTATCTATCAGTGACCCAGCCAATAAATGGGGTTTTTGGATACCCTTGCTAGCTGGGTTCAAGGTTCAAGATAAGAACGGCGTGGCCGCGTGAACCTCAGGTCCCTGTGGATTTGCGCTTCCTAGGAGAGCTACTGATCGTTGTCACTCGGTGTCATGAACCTACCGTGTTGTAGTGCCTGCCAGAACCAACCGAATACATGTTTGCATTGCCGACGCTAAGCAGGTGGCTTCTGTACAGGAGGTAATCACCAGCAGGAATTTATATCAGCCCGGTTTTTTAAACACTTTCAGACTCCAGCTCGTAATTCCCGGCGAATCTTGAGCCTCGAAGCATTACCCCCATTACCGAGGAGTGTATCTACCCTTCAGTGTCCCACGGGGCTACTATCGCACCGACGCCCATTGAATACTACGCTGTTGCATTCTCCTTCTCCATTCAAACTCTCAAGTGTTCTGTGCACTACAAATATATGTTGCACAACCAAACCAAACCAACACATACTAACTTTCCCAAATCAGTGGAGTCTATCTTATCGGAACCGAATAACCGACAAGCACTCAAAAAGATACATACATTTGGGGGGACCACAAAGATGTCCTTACCAATCGCGGTATTTTCCCATATCTCTTCCTTCTCCCCCTCTTCCATTCCAAACTCCACCATCTGCTTAGACTTTGGCGGCAGGTGCAACGGACGGATGTTCCCCCACTATTGAACCCTTCCACATTGAAACCTACATACCCAAGCGAACCATGCGCTCTTATTCCCATTTGGATAAATCCCAGAGGGCTTAGCACAATAAACACTTGAGAAGGATCGTACACTTATGATGTTAATTTGAGGGTGCCTTGTTCAATTAAAGCAATAGATGACGAACATGGTGGCTTTTGACTGAGGTATTTCCCGGACTCGATTAGACGGTCTCACTAGCCCGTGAACAATGACGAGCGAGATCCGCGAACCTGAAAAAAAAAAAACTGACATTGCAAAGTCAGCACAGGTCGCATCACGCAGATCGCAAAAGGCGTTCTTACCGGCCTTGCCCCCCAAAACCACTAATCTTTGAACCATCGACTTTACCTCCCAAAATGTCATCATACCCCATTCATAGACCCGCAACCCATCCGTCAACGACCCTGCCTCCCCCAACACCACAATGGGTTCAAAAAACCGCACATACATCACATATTGAAGCACCCCCATACGTTATTATGCATCCCGCGTGAGATCTGTTGATAAGGAGGCTTTGACTCTCTCCCTCTCCCTCCACCAGCCGCGTAGCTTCCATAAACCGGTCCAATTAATTTGCGACAACCCCTCACCTCCTGTTATCTACTTCGTACATAAGTAATACATTTATTAGAGGGGGCCTAGACCCACCATTCAAAACCCATCGCGACCCGCCCGCCCGTGCACGACGGGGTGTACGTGTGTGTGTGTACCTGGCAACCAGACTCGAAAGCGTGGCGCCCGTAAATAATAAACACACAAAATAATCATATGAGACTGTATTGTACATGCTATACATACCTGACATTTCAATAGAATCTTTTGCATTTCTGTAGGTCCGGTAGCTGGAATAAAGTTACACCACGTTTCACTTGAACACCAAAGTCCCGATTCGAAAATAAACATCGGTTATCACCACGCCTTGATCAATTATGCGAAGCGTACACAAAGAGGACGACGAGGACAGAACGCGTGCGAGAAGCACGATTCGTCTTCGAACTATGCACTGACCACCCTTACTTGAGGCGGATTCTGATCAACCTTCCATTGACATCCATGACAACCGTCGCTCCGGAGAATGTAAAGGAGGCTTCAAAATTTTGGAGAAAAGGTGGCGTGGCGTTGCAATGAACACGAAAAATTCAGATTGATTATGACCTGTATCCTAGCAGTTCCATTTCCGCATTGCATTCCCCTCCCTCCAAAATACATTTCGAACATAACGAATAGGATATTTATATCCATTATAATAATGCGCGGGTTGTGAGGCGCTCACGACCCGCTAGAGTCATAATCGGCGCCAGCCCAGGAGCTTGCCCAATGCTCGTTCAATAAAACGATGTATGGATAAAACTGGTATCGATTCCATGAGAAAAATCCCAAACACAAATTCTCTGCAAAGCCCAGTCAATCAACTTTGCTTAACTGTTAGAGACACAAAATAGCTCACCTGGTCCTCCCCACACGACACGACCTATATAATCCGCGAGCGATAAGTGGACACAGCCTGATTTGAATTCTAAACACACTCACCTTTGTCCTATCCACACCAACGCAAAATATCTTACCTGTATGCCCTCCTGTCAGATCCGCAACCAGAGCACCAGTCTGGCGATCCCAGATTTTCACAGTCAAGTCGTAGCTCCCCGTAACAACAAAATCCGGACCCATAGACACACTTCTTACCAAATCGACATGGAATCCCTGCCTTCCACCACTACCCAGCCCAAGCGCAGTGCTACCATCATTCACCACAGCCGCCGACGATGACGGCGACAAAGTCCGTTCGAGTGCAGCGCTCCCACATGACTGACATCTGCTAGTCACAAAGACAGCGGAATTGCCGACGTCGGTAGAAGTAGAGGCATGGGGTTGGGAAAGGGGAAGGTGGGCTTGGGAAACTCCCGCCGGGAGGGTTGTGGTGCCGAGCGGCGCGTTGCCATATTCAGATGAAGTCGACCAGCCTTGAGCGGTGTTCATATCAACTACGCGAATATGTTTGTCGGAGGAACCGGAAACAATGTATGGAGGTTTAAAGTCTATCGAAGCAATGCTATTTGTGTTTTTTATTGTCAGCATATATGCTCCTAATAATAATAAAGTAGGAACTGACCCTCTAGTGTGGTGATCTTCAAAAGTTCGTACTAATTTACCCGTCTTGACATCCCAGACACGCATGGAGCGGTCCCCTGAACCCGAAACAACGTGGGTATCTGAAAGAGCAACTGCATTGACAGCAGCGCGATGTACACCCAGCACATGCTCTCGTTGGAGATCAGGGAAAGAGTACACTCGCACAGTCCGATCTACGGAGTAAGATGTAAGTACAAATATATGCGTCCAACAGAAGCCACACACACCTTTTGAGCAAGACACAAGCCTCCTGCCATCAAAACGCACGCAAAGAACACTGTCTTGATGATCCGTGATGACCTTGACCAATTTATGCTTCGCCAAATCCCACACCACCACTCGCCGGTCACTCCCCGCGCTCGCCAGGTAACCGTTTCTCACACACAGACTCAAGACCGAGCCTGTATGCACGCCATCTATAACCCTCTCCACCGTCCCCGCCTTGAGGTTCCACTCCCTGATCGTTTTATCTCGTGAGCCGGTGAAGAGCACTTGCTGATTAGTGGAAGGGTAAGTATAAAGCTGGACACAATAAATCATATTCATGTGCCCATTCTGTGGGCTTCCGCGTGTCTGGATAACAGACAGTCTATAGCGACCAGCCATAAAACGGTTGCGCAACTGGACATTAGTCCGATAAAGGAGTTTATAGTTTGGCTTGAGAAATAAAGACGGGTCAATAACGGGCGGCGCAGAGTGTCGTTCGTGGCTGCGGGTGCGCTGAACGGATTGGGAGTTGGTCTGTGAGAGGTACATGGTATCTCTTGATGGGCCAGGACCTTGCGACGGCATTTGAATCATCGAGATTGAGGCAAAGCCAGAATCCAGCTCGGCTAAGGAGGATGGTCCTTCAGTTGGTACAGGAGCGCCCACATCTTCGTCGTCCGAATCACCCATCCCCTCATCGTCGTTATCAGCACCGTGAACGGTGTGTGGTATGGGCCTTTCAAGATTGCCCGGCCTAACAGGCTGGCGCCATTCCCAGCCGCGGGCCAGGCATAGCGCCTTCCAGGGAGTCTGATCGTTTGCGAGAACCTTCCAGCGGCGGCTGACAAGTGCACAATTCAAAAGAGATATTGGGGGTAAATGCGAGAATATGAGGAGCGCGACTTCGGTGGGTAACGACTGGGTTAGGCGTAAGCATCAGAGATGCAGTGCAAGGGGGGGGGGGGGAAGTGACGTACCCCGACGACGTCGAACTGGAGCAACGGTGTAATGCGCTGCTGTAGAGAGGAAAGCTGGGACCTCGGCATGGACGCGAGCAATTGGAACATGAATTCTGTACGCCGCAGATCAGCCAGAAGGACGATTGGGACACAAACGACAGATTTACCCTCGCGTTCCTGCACTGTCGGCAGCTGATCCATCAGCTGGCTCAGCGCAGGGAACTTGGCCTTGGCCAAGGACCTTGGGCTTGCACCAACGACACTGTCGCTGACCGAGAATGCAAGGGGCGGCGCACGGGGCATAGAAGACGGGGTGGAGGGAGAAGACAAGCTGTAACACGTGCTCGGATCACTTTTCATAGTAACAATGTAGAACCAGCCTATGATATGGTAACTACCACCGAAAAGAAAATACACTAGTCCTCATGGCCTACTACCAGGAAGGCTGCTATATCGCTTCGAGTTTCGTGCCATCTCCTCCCCTCTTATGCTACCAGCGCTCAATTTAGGCGACAGCCTCTCTCCATCCCCACTCCGCTTCTCAAAGCATTCCGTCGGGACCATTCCCGTCTCCCCATCAAAGGTCATACACTCTGCCCACCCATCATCAAACACCTGCAGTACCTTCAGTAACTGCCCGATCGAAATCTGCAGTTCGTCCGGAAGCGAAACAACAAACGATCGGGCGACAGTAGTCGTAAACAAAACCGGTATCCGGGGAGACGAGCTAGCGATGCTCGGGCTAAAGTCCGCACCGTACGCCGAAGGCAGTGGTTGTGGGGAATTCAAGACGACTCCGTCGTTCATCGTCGTCTTTGTTGACACTGGCTGCCCCATGAACCCCATGCTGCCGTTGAGAGTAGAATCCTGGTTCTGGCTATAATTGTATGGTGTGGGCCGTAAGCTGCCGCGTAACCCCATTGTCTTGGAATGCGCCCAAACGCCTCGGAGCTTTAGCCTGTTCCTCACGGTGCGTTTCCGCAGACCGACGAGGACAGCGACTACTAGGACAACCAAACACCCAATGACAATGCCGACAATGGCTCCGGAGGAGAGAGTGACGGGGTTAGCGGTAGCAGCGCTTCCGTCAAGGTCTGGTATCTTGCTCACAGACGGCGGGGATGATGAACTGAGAGAGGGCATGGTGGGAGAGGCGACAGGAGAAGGGGGGGAGGCAATGGAAGAGGGCGGGGTGGGGGTTGGTTGGGGTACAAGACTGAACACGCTGGAGAATTGGGGGTCAGCGGAAGCAGACCCGGGGGGTAACAGCACTGGCGAGTCGGCTGCAGCTGTTGCGGGCAGTGTCGCGGCGGGTGTAGTAGAGGAGGGCCCGTGGGTGACGGTGACGGTCAGCGTGATAGGCCCGCCGCCGCCAAGCTGCCTGCTGTCCAGCCTTGCGCGCCGCAAATCGTCTGAAGCCCGCTTGAAGTGTCTAAGATGCATGACAGGACTGGTAGCGGTCTAATCACCAGGATTAGCGGTGCACAGCGTCGGGTGTCGTAAATAGAAGGAAAGGGGAGGGAGAGAGAGAAAGATGTAGATGTAGACAAAATAAGCAGGGCGGATGGAAGCTAATAACACATGGAGGGGGTAGGAAGGACGGAATGATGAGGACAAGAAGGTTGCCATCATATATCCGCCTTTATTGTCTCCCCACCCCCGTTATGGTTAACTCCCCAATTGTTCTTCGTCCGGGGACCCACTATCCTGCATCCTCTGGGGACAGCTGGTGCTACTAATCCATCTCTTGTTCAGCTGTTCGCGATGGCCGGCAAGATCTCACTTTGCTCTCTCTCCCGCCTGGCCACAACATCAGATATCAAAAGTTATACAACTGATTCTCGTTGCCACTCAAGAGCTGCCTCGTGCCACCACCTCTACACTTCGATGATCAACCAAAGGCCAAAATGCCCAATGCCACTGTCCCGCGCAGACTGTTTTTCTCTCATGAGCTGAGGTATCAGTGATCTGCGTTCTGCTTGTCCTCGAACGTCTGTTGGAAACATGTCCAGCTTGTGAATGCCCTCATCATACAGCACCCGTCCTTGGCCGCCAGGAAATCACCGCATCACGTCTTTGACTAAACACCTTCAATAATATCTTCAGACTACTTATGACCTCCCCTCTCCCCCTGATCAACTTGTCAACGTTGTCATGCCCTTGAGTATCCCCACCCGAATTCAGTGAAGACACACCCAGAATCACTGGGTTAAATATACATGTTGCGTGCGGACGGAAGAATAGATTTTGGGTAATAAATAGCGCTGGCGGTTCAACGCCGGACAGAAGGCAAGGGGGAATAAAGCCGAAAGATTTGAATACGGAAATAAAGGGCTTGCTGAAATCCTTCACGGTCTCAGTTTTCATGGTGAACTGTCCCGTCTGTACGAGATCTTTGTGCCAAGGCCTTGAAATCCTCTTTATCATGGATCACTCCTGTCCAAACCCCGACCCAAGAGCAACCTCGGGAACCATGAAGGGTCATTTGACACTTGTGTGATAGCAGTCGCCCTTTGAACACTACCCGGGGAGCCCTCAGGGCTGTGCGAGTCCCAATCCCGAGTTTGGGTATTTTTGATCGCACGTGGGGGTAATCCGTGGGTGGCCTTTGAGAGAACTTTTGACGCTGGTAACCCCCTATCCTCTAACGTGAGAAAAAACTGGAGGAGCCAATGGACAGCGAATGGCAGATCATGCTCATCATCAGTTGCTAGAAGCTCTACTTGATGGTCCAATACTGATCATGTTTAATTTTAAACCAAAGGCATCGTCTTGAAAAAGGCGGCTGTGAAACCTTGCAGGGAGAACCCTTTGCTACCAACATGGTCGGCGAGCACCAGCTATCTGAAACTTGACAATGTCAAACAGGTCGACAAGCGATGTCAATATGGTTTCAAGTCGAGCATAAATATTCCAGAGGGAGAGACTATGCATAATGCAGTCTGAGACCTACATAAAAACAATATAACGTACAGGACACAAGTGGCTCATGACACAAACACAAAAAAATCACAAGAAAATCAAATATTAACTCTCTTCCACATGAGGAACACTCGCATCCAGGGACTCAGATACACGTTCCTCTGCGGGACCCTCCTCCGGCGCGACCACATTAATCAACACATTTCTGCTCTCGGTCCTCACTAATCTTCCCTGTTCATTCCCACTCACAGATTCATCTTCCACCGCCGTCTGGCCCATAGACGACTCAACACCCGGGAGGTCCAGACTGGCCAGAGGGAACCACGCCTTTCTTTCCTCTCTCTGTCCGACACAGACACCACCCATCATCGAAAATCCCCGTGACCTGTAGCTTATCCCCCTTGGACAGCTGCAGTTCGTCAAGACTCGTAGGGCTAAATGTATACCGAACTGTCACCGAGGCAGGGAGCAACCTCGACACCGCCTCCAAGTTGTACGCCTGATTTCCTCCAAATCCATTCTCCGGAACCCGCAATAAGCCTCCTCCACCGCCGATGGAGGCCGTAGGAACACCGAGGGACGACTCCCTTCCCGCCGGGCTTCTCGGTGAAGCCAGATCAGACCTACTCTGATTCCGGTACGGCGGTGGTGGATTTGTGATGGTCGTGAGGCTCCCCATATGCGACTCTATCATCGAGGGGACTCGCCGAACTGGGCTCACGACCATGTTTAATGAGTTGAACTGAAGATCGCCACTAGTTATCCCACCATACGATTCCTCATCCCTCTGTCTGCTGTTGTCCGAGACTCCTTGGACAACAGTCGAACCAAATAAATCAGGTTCTTTCCCGCTCACCTTCCGTTTAGCCTTTCTTCGGCAAAGGAACAGCGCCACCGCTGTGATAACCAACAGAACCAGTATCAAAGTAACCGCACTGATGATCACCGCTGTACGGGCATATTCCGACGTCTCGTTTTCCACTTTTGAGCTATGCCCGGAGGAACTGTGATCCTCTGTGCCCGAGGAAGGTTGTTGTCCCGCAACGACTGCTGGGGACGATACGAAGTCTGTCGTAGATGTGTTGCTTGCTGTCCCAACAGGCCTCGACTCGGTACGAGTCGGCGTGCCTTGGGTGTCAGAGTGGATCTGTGTTGGGATTCCTAGCCTAGGAGGCAGCGGCTTAATGGACGGTAATATTTGTGGGATAAGGGTAGACACCCCTGACAAACTCGACTCCAGAAGTCTTGTTTGCGACGCGGCGGTCGGGCTGACAGGAAAGGTAGCCGTAACGGTGAACGGGGCTGCCATTTCTTATGCCTGTTATTTTTTTTTTTTATATAACCAAGTGTTAGTATCCTCCAACAGCTGTCTAAAGAACAAGGCATGGCATGCTTCAGTTGTCACATCGTTCTATTGGAAGGGGCCGGACGTACTGGTCCCTATAGACCAAACAAACACCAGGAGGCAAGTAACGGTGAAAATAGAACGATTCCGAAGGAGGGAAGTCTCGAAGGAGTGAACTAGAAAGGTAAGGATATTGAGAAGCAGTGATCGACACTGCACAGGAGAAAGGTCTCCAGCATCCACTCAAGGAACAAAAAAGCGGGAGAGGATAGAGAATTCGATCATCCCCCCCTCTCCTTCTATAATATTATTTCTACGAATAGCAAATTTGGATGGTGTTCCCGTCAGAACATGATCATCATTTCTTTCCGGCTATCCAATTCTCCTGTTCCCGTTCCAGTTCTGACATGTGCTGAGAAGGTAAGTATATAGCCTCCAGAAGCTAAAGAAACAAGCCTATTCACGGGTTCGAAGCCCATTCTTAAACCATTTTCCTCTCTTCGTATTCCTATACCGACTGTAGATCCATGCAGCGCAGCGGAAACCGTGTTGCGAGGAAATATACAAGCACAGCAAACACGACCAATCACTGCTAAGGAACAAAGTTGGTAGCCCTTAGTGTGTGTGCTAAAAATAGACTTGTGATCGGGTAACCGCACTGTCTTGTCAGGGAACAGCCAGTGTCAGTTAGTAGTATAGGGCTGGGTTAAAAACTCTCAGTATGTTATTAACAAATTAATCTCTCGTGTGCTAATAACATTTACAACTGCGAAGCGTCCAGCGTGAAAATTAATAAGGGGTCTTGGGTCCCTTTGACGACTCAATAAGCTCAGTCGTCTTGATAATGGCAAAGCACAGTCATTTCGTGACAATCAGCAAGATGACAAATGATCAGAGTAACTTGACAACGTACAGTCGCCAAATGTCAAGACTTTTTGTGATCCTGATAGGCTAGAGATCTCATGACTGTCCTTCTGAGACTGTGGCACAATCTGTGGGATGTCTGCACTAGGGGACAGAATCTCAGTTGTCTGCGTCTGACATTTATGGCAAAACGCATGTCTTACTATTTGGTGGTCCTCCAGAATCAACAAATTGCTTGCCATTGATGAGGTGGGAATACTCCGTTCCAAGTTTCCGTTTCTAAGGCTCTGAACCACGACGATTTCCACCCGGGGTCCCCAAACCAATGATGGTGGGGCAAAGATATATAACGTTATTTATGAAAAACGAAGGAAGTCATGGTAATGGTGGTATACAATGCCTAGAGTCCCAACAACAAGATGCGTCGATCAAACAGAAGATATTTAGAGAAACAAAGTAAAAAAAAGATGAGGTAAAACTCGGGGCTATCACCCTGAAATAAAGCAAATAAACCACAGGGAGTGCCATTATACGTGGCACTCCTGCACTACCTCCTCCGCACACGGTCAACCCTTAAGCAACTGGTGGGTACCACTCCTCTCCGCCCAACTCCATTTTTGCACATAGCCCATCCGTCATCATACAGCGCAACCACCCTTAAGTGGTCTCCTGCAAGAATTGCTAGCTCGTCCGGCCGTCTTGGCTCGAAATTGCACTTGGCCACAGCACCGTGGGGGAACATTGACGATACAAACAAGTCTCCAGAACTGCCCGCGTGTGGTTCTCTGTAAATTGGCGGTGGGGGGACGGGCCCTCGTGGTTCTTCCGTAACAGGTACCCCAGGGTGGTTTCGATGTTTTCGTCCCTTTTGGCGGCCATTCGGGATCTCACCTACACCAGACCTGCTCGCATTTCCAGGCCCACCACTGCTAACCCTACTGAGGATCCGGGAACCTCTGATTCGCTGCCATCGTTCTGAAAGATATTCCATCCTTTTCTCTTGCTTGCGATCGACCCGAGCTCGCTTCACAACGGGAACGGATTTAATTTCGACAAACGGTGTCACCCATGTACGAGCTTTTTCCCTGTTTGTTTTCGACCGTCGTCGAATGAAACAGATAGCAAGCAAGAGAGCAAATAAGACGGAGGAAAGGGTAATGCCAACGACAACTCCTGGTGCTAACGGTTTCATTACAGCCTGTGCGGCAACGGGAGTTGTCAAAACGGTGGGGAAGGGTGGAAACAGGTCCGGAGAGGAAGAGGGAGATTGGGAGGGTGTTGAAGAGGAGGATGTTGAGGTGTGTATCGAAGATGTCGGAAAGGAAGATGTTGAGGTGTGTAACGAAGATGTCGGAAAGGAAGATGTTTCGGAAGGTGTCGAGGAGGAAGGCTTTGAAGAAGGTGTTGAGGAAGGAAGTGTCGAGGTGGAAAGTACTGAAGTGGAAATTTCTGGAGCGAATAAGTGGCCCCATAAGGTCGAGGAAGATGCCGATGCTGATGAGACGGGGGAACTACTAGATTGCAGAGAGCCCGTAAATGCTGCAGGTGATTGACGGAATATAGTGGTTGATGATGTGGTCGTTGTCGTTTCCACTGTTACTCGGGTGACTTTTTCGACCTCTTCTTTAATCACAGTGATAACGGTTGTCGTCGACGTTTCTGGCTGGTCGCCAGCCGCAGGTTCCAATACTCCATCGGCTGTGCGTAAAGTGCCATCGTCCTCAGGAAAACTAGCTATGTCAGGAGTTGGGAATACTGGGTGTATGAGATGACGAAGTGATACGGGGGGCATGTCTGGGGACCTGATAAATGAGACAAGAACAAGAGCAAAAAGCGTCCAAAACTCACCTGTTTCACGCCAAGAATCGTCTACCTGCGTTAAGGAGAATAAACGTACTGTGCATCCGGGAGTCAAAAGAAGGACAGAAGCAGCGCAGCTGTTCGAGCCCGAAAGGAAAGTAAACAAGCAATGGTATCTGACTGGCAGACCCGACGCTTGGTGGAGGAGGAGCCCAGGAGAATGAAGAAAGACAGACTAAGTGTGGGAAGGAAGAAAAGGTCGACTGAGCCGGAGGGGTGTACGTATTGGAACGAGGTCCGCTTCAGTCCGCTGATCTTTCCCATGTATATTGATCGTTCTGAGTGATCAGTGTTCTCCCCCTTTCTGATACAAGATGTTGATAACTGCCATTCCTGGTGGTTTCAAACACCCTCGAAGATGCTTCCAGGTATTCTAGGGCACCCTTCCCCGAGTCCATTGCTGAACAGAGTTGCAGGAGGCCCACGCACCCAGATCGACTGGGAATCCCGGGAGTTGTTAATGTATGAAAATTCCTGTGTTATCTTTAGCCGACTGGAGATGAGCATCAGACAGATCATCACTGGTTGCCTGGCACTACATGTTGATTCGTTGCAGTTTGTGACCGGAACAGCACTAGTCGGAAGTGCTCGATACCGACCGGAATTGTGTATGGACATTGAACAGGAAGGCGACAAGGCGGTTGAAACATGCCAACTACTACTGGGACGTAGCAACACAGTCACAAACAGTGAAGCCCCTTGAATTACGGACTTCAGCAACAATGCAACATCCGTCCGAGTTGTTGCTGTTCCAAAAGCTGCATACTGTGGCCGCCATACGACCTGTTGTTCCATGCTATTCCTACACTACACACAAAGAGAGAGAGAGAGAGTTGTAGTAATACAAATTTTAACGATGAGCCGAGGCGCTCAATCCTGGTTCTGTTCGCTTTCCGAGTCTGGCTTGCCACGCTTGTGGATCACGGTGTAATGATCCGCTCCCTCACTTGCTGGGACAGCCTCAATATTGCCAGGTACCATCTTGTGCTGCTCAGGCATATATTTCTTTCGTTCTTCACGCAGAAGATCGAGGTCATGGGAGAGAAGGCCGTGGCCGGCGACGGGCCCCCAATAAGAACACCCCGCCAGCGATCCGATAATGCTAAAGATATGATCAGTATCTCTACAGAAGCAGGAAGAGATGCCGGTGGTGCGGAGCCAATACCCGACTTACCAGGTAC
Source organism: Lepiota venenata (assembly GCA_004296355.1). Classification (NCBI taxonomy): domain Eukaryota; kingdom Fungi; phylum Basidiomycota; class Agaricomycetes; order Agaricales; family Agaricaceae; genus Lepiota; species Lepiota venenata. Next base: position 2,729,553 of record RCFS01000003.1, read on the forward strand.
CAACGAGGACCGATAAGTAGAAGCGATATTGAGAGTACCATTTCGGAGCTAATTAATCGAGACATCCAATTGGCTCACGTTCCTGAAATTCGGAATGCAACGACTTACTCCAACCCGCCATTGTAGCTTTGGAATCAGCATACCAAAGGGCCGAAAATCCGGCCCATTGTGTCACCTAACGCCAGGGTGGGCTGCATCGCCAAGGTACTCCATGCTACTATCATAGGCGCTGTGCCCAACGCAAGCCGAGTGTACCCCTTGTGGCCGCCATAGCCTGCCATCTCCATGCCCCAATGCAAAGCACCTAAGCTCGGTCACCGAATTCATTAATATCGATCACTCAATAATCGACTACAAGCAGGACAAAAAAAGCAGACTTACCGAGAAAAGAGAGCATGACACCTCCATACGTCACTTGAAGCGTGAGCGCTTGATCTAATACGGTCAGTGCAACTCCGGGATCTATTCCGACTGCAATGCCGCTAACGGCGAGAGATGCCTCACGAGCCAACCAAATAGTCGTAAGCGAGGCGCCGATATACGGAAGACCGCCTTCCAGCCCGAGTAGTTGATCAAACCCCAGCCCTACTTGATAGCAACAGGAGATGCTTACCAGTTAGTCCAAGCATCAAGATGGGCCTCGGAACCTCATGCAGATTTTTGGAGGTTATTCCAAGCTAAGATCTAATTAACACAGCTCCATGTATCTCACCAGAGCTGTCAACTCACAAATGATTCAGTGGCTGGTTCTGAAACCGAGTCCGTGGTCACATTCGCACCAGCGATTATCTTCGCAACATCAGAAGCAGTACCGCCCAGTTCCTCTTTCACGTTTAGGGCAGCGTGGTCAAGGGTTTGGCTTGCGGGCTTATTGGTCACCGAACTGGCAACCAGGCGCTTATGGATCATGATTGAATTAGGGGCTATCGTACCGGGCCTGGCAAGGGGCAGTGTGCCGCCGAAACGCAGGCATGGTTGCCCTCGCAACGATGCTGAGGAGTTCTGTATGTGTATATGCGTACCAGAGGACGGAAGAACGAGCTCATGGTGGGAGAGTGGGAACCCGAACCATCGACGGCGTGTGGTATTCATATCCACGACTAATGACGTCATGGGAACGCCGATTAATTAGCGAGCACTTACTCGGATAAACAGTGTTGTACAGTTAAAGAGTCAAACGAGTGGTAGTGTACAGGTATCGCAGCTTAAGGCGACTACAGTATTAAAACGGGGGTCATTGTCACAAAGAAAGTCGAAGGGGAGCTGTGGCAAGACTATACAATCAAATAACCATTATTATCATATGTAGTTTAAGGGGCCTTGCTTTTCAGTGCTTCTCGCTCTTGCGCATGGGGAGGAGACGCACAAGCCTGTGCTTCTTGACACTCATACCTCTGGTGCCAAAGTATCTGTGGGTCTGGAAGCTCCAGTGCAGTGAGCTAAATGAACAACATCAGTTCGAGTTCTTCAAATACGACGAAAAAGCTCCTAACTTACCCGACAATCCAGTCCTGGAGACCCTGAACATATTTTGCGACCATCTCATCGGTCTCAGTGTCCCACGAAGGTATAAGACTCTTGTGGTGCTCAAAGGAATCGATGGTCTCCGCGCAGAGCTGGCCGACATAATCCACGGCACCCTGGAGGCTATGACCATGATACTTCATTAATATCACGATCATATTGTGGGTATCTCCGCGAGATTGTTCGACGTTGTACGAGAAGATGTCCTAGTAGGATGTTTAACGGAAGCGTCATAAGCATATAGTGAAATCTTTTCTTACATTGGACCAAGTCACCAAATCATTGGTGTATTGATTAAGCGCCTCGATAACGGGGTCATAAGCGACATGATCGGGGAGATCGATCCCGAGTGCATATCTGAAAGGTAGGGCGGAAATGAGCCCCTTGGAATGAAAGTCGAACAGCTTCTCAAGGTGACTTACTCGATCAATGCCCAGCAAGGTTTACAACCTACACTGCCGTTGAGCAATCTATTTTGATCGACGAAGGTGACTTCCCATCACATACCTGATGTATCGCGCCGAACATCAATATACGATTCAAGGTCCGGAATGGCGCCATTGTCCCGTGCACGAGCTTGGATGTTCACAGCCTCGAAGAATAGCTCCAGGGTCTCCTTGAACCGGGCTTGCGCTCCAGGTCCACAGTCCTTGATACAACGAGCCCAAAAACTATTCAATGCCGAAAAAGTAGGCTCAATATGTTGGTAGAGAGCCAGAAGCATATAGATCACGTACTCTCGAGCGAGCTTCCCCGGATTGAGCTCCTCGGGGTGCTCGTCTGTGGGCCTGTAGCTGTCAGGAAACCACAAGGCATTCATAACAACATTGGCCAGAACATCTGTCTCCCTCGTCATCATTCCATCACTGATGTTGTCCCTGCGGTCGAAGGTTGGCGATTACAACTCTTGATATAGGGGGCGAAATAAATGGACGTACAGATGGAATAAATAATTCATAAAGTCGGATACAACACGGAGGCGCTCTTGCTCCGCTGTATTGTAACAGTATGCTGTGAGCTCGCCTGCCTGAAGGCCACGCAGGGCTCGACGTTGTTTGGCATTGAGGTCAGGGCAGCTCGAGTCGAGCCAGTTAACAGATTTCTTCGCCACTTCGTCTCCGTGGACATGATACGATAGTTTGTATCTGCAGTGGGACACGAGGTCGGGAAGGATAAAGTGAGTGGGCTTCTTGGTATGATATGAGCGACCCATGGGAAGAAGAAAAAAGCGGAGGAGTAGCAAATGGGGAAACTGTTTGGGGGAGGATGGGTAGAACAGACGGTCTCCAGGAGGGGTGGGTTCTTATACGGTTTCGGAGACCACACTAATTAGTTGGAGGTCTGGGGCACAAATGGACGTTCACTTGACAATCTCACTCCGGCCAACATCAGTAAGCCAGGGTCACCCATAGTGTCTTCCCCTATGACAGGACTAACCAATATAACCTGTCTTCGCGCCGGCTTCCCGTACTCAGGACGAGTGGTGTGTGGAATGTTAAATATCGCAATGGGATTAGTGTCCGCTCAGCTGAGAATATATCTCGTGTTCAACATTGGAGCGAACCACGCTCACCTCAAATAGTAACCGTCCCGAAATAGTCCGTTCAGGGTGATATGAAATCGCGCCAGACCCGTGTGCAATACCGAGAGGAAACAAAAAGACTGTATGGGTGACTTGTTCTCGTGAATCTGTATCTAATCGTGGGCAAATTATTGTTCCATGCCTCTACCCGCGCCGGGAATTGCTGTCTATACTGAGACCGAGCGTGAACACATGGACGGTAGTGCCCATATGCGAGGTCCATCCCCACTGAAGACCAGTCGGCCGACTGCGGTTCCGTTACTCTCGCATTGGCGGTTTAGAGTTGCACCCTTTAAACAGAACTGGAAGTTTCTCTAGCCAGATAATCAGAAAGATCAGTAACGCGGATTTGTGGCCTGCACGCTGCGCCACGGCCAAGGTCAATCCATGTCTTACCCCAAGCAATTGGCAGCAGTACATCAATAACGCGGTCATGACCCCCGCCGGGCTCTGTAGAACTGGAGACAAAAAAATGCCGTGAAAAAAATCGAAGATCGGTGAATGAGGTTCGGAGCTCGTTCCACGCTTTTACCGCGTCTAAGCGAATACACGAGCCAAATAGACACAGCAAGGAATGGAGGGAGGACAACGATAATCGTGGGTGTCGTCATTTTCGGACAATGTCACGCTGTCACACTTATTATCTCAGGGCTGCCATCAGAGTTTCATCACAAGGCCAGCCGGCCATGGGCGAGTCAGCTACCATATTATTCAGAGCTCTGGCTCACACGGAAGGCTAAATCATGAAATCAATTTACTCGTAACATTGCAGTATACAAGAGTATATTTTCGGAAAAATAGTGAGATCTGGAGATTGAGGAAAGCCGAAACAAAAAGGATCGTCAAAAGGGGACAGACGCCAACCGGAGCATGGAGAGCTGTGGACGTGAGTATTCGTCTGTGGAGCCAGACGCTCTTGATTGTCTGAACGGGCGGTAGTGGGCGGGTTAAGATACTGAGACATTGAGTTGTGAACAATATAGTTTTGCAAGGGGTCCTTCGTATGACAATTATTAGTGATTTGGAAAGTTCTACGGATGCCCGAGGACTTTATACTTGACCAAGTCGGCATGCCGTGAGCGCTTCCGTGAGCAGGCGATGTGTCAATCTTCTCCATCGAAAAGGATAGATATCATCAACCTGCTTGAATCTGGATTTGTTGGCAGAACAACAATGGGCCGAAGATGAGTCCGCGCGAAGACAATAATCAAGGCAAGTCGCACTGTAGATGAGCCGATTCCAAACGTGTGAGCTGTGGTGCTGTGCCTTTCATAACCGGGCGACCGGCCTCAAGGCGATTGTGGTACTGGCACTAGGCTACAACTATCGAACCTCGTGAAAATGGGCGAGGCAGTCGAGCAGTTCACAGAAGCTTTGAGCTTGGCTAGCTTAAGTGGCCAATAACGTGCTCGTTGATGACGTGGGTACGTCCGTTTGGCACTCGAAAATCACAGGTCTGGTGAGATGACACGGCGGCTCCGGACTGTTCGTTTTTGAGGAACGATGTGCAATGCTCCGGAGAGTTTCTTTGCCAGTTATGCCATTGCGGTAGTACAGTGTGATCGTTGGCGCAATCGATGGGGAAAAGAAAGCGCTAGAACGTTGTAGAAGATGGGTTGTTGGCAAATAAATTTGGTAAGGCAATTGCCGCCACGCGAGTGACGATCTCAAATCTTCTGAGCCTGCATCCACCGTGACCACAACCATGGCCCTCCCTCCCTCCACCGCGAACTGGCACTGGAAGAACAAAAATATCACCCAGTGGGGCACAAGCTGGATAAAGCGTGAGCTCACCACCATTACCGTTAAGGGTGACAAGGGTGAGGAAGTGTCCATCTCGGATGTGGTGGATGTCGATGGGGATATCGAGCTAGGACAGAGAAAGTCCAAGTACGTGATTTCTGTGTCGTTCATGTCTAGTTCTAATTGTCCTCACCGCTTCTTTTAGGCTGATCACTATTTTCGATACGAAGGTTACCCTGTCCTGGTCTGGAATTGCGAGTGACGGGACAGAAGTCGCTGGTTCCCTTACTATACCTGAAGTGTCTCACGAAATTATATGTGACAAGCTCTCCGACTTTGTTGTACGTCCTCCACTCCCGATTGAATCGGCTTAGGGGCATTGTTGAACTTATTGTTTTGTTGGCAGTACAACTGGTCCCTTAGCACCAAACCTTCTGCAGAAGTTGATGCGGTGTACGCTCTAGCCAAAGCGCGCCTTCCAGCTGCTATTGAAGCCACGCTCTCGACATTTCCGGCAACTATCATAGACACTCATGGCAAAGATCTAACCGTTAGTGCCCAGCCCAGCAGAACCGGCACCCCAACACCTGCAGCTGCCTCACAACCTGCAGCCTCTGTTGCACGCGCAGCCCTTTCGCAAGCTATCCGTAATGACACCGTCAAGAAGGTCAACACTACCACAGTCGAAGTCTCATCTACGTTCCAGGCTTCCGCGGACGACCTTTATAGCCTCCTCACCGATGAAAAGAAGATACCTATGTGGAGTCGTGCTCTTGCAGTTTCTTCTGCGCAGCCTGATACTGAATACGTGCTCTTTGGCGGTGGTGTCAAGGGAAAATATATTTCCCTTACACCATCTGAGAAAATTGTGCAATCGTGGGCGCTGCAGAGTCCGACATGGCCTGCTGGTCACTCTGCCACTCACACTATCACCTTGGACCAGTCGAGTGACTCAACCACGGTTACCTTCTCCTTGGCTGGTGTTCCACTGGGAATGGAAGACGAACTCAAAAGGAACCTTGAAGGCTACTAGTGAGTGACTTCTTTGTTCTCTTACGTGGGCCAGATCCACTGACCAACGAATCAGTATTCATGGATTCAAATCCATTGGGTATGTACAAATTCCCCCTCCTGATCCTTCCTACGCTTCTCGCATGGAAGGCATCCGACGTCGACCACCATCAGAACGATCAGACAAGCGTCCAGGCGCAAGTGAATCTACATCGTATCTACCTGCTGTCATCATTGCAGCACTTGTCCTTGCCGCTGCGTTTTCGATACCCTATCTTTCTTCCGCTCCTGCTTCTAAATAATTTATTATGAATATATATGCTGAGCGTGGGTTCTTTTGTTAGGTTGGGCACCGAGCTTTAGGAACGATATTCTCGCACTTGGCCAAGAGCGCTCGTGATCATGGGGTGAAGAGCTATGGGAGTTTTCATGCGGATTGCCCTGATGGGGTGTTATGGCTAACAATAGAAGAGAGGAGAAGCAAGCTGTACATGCAAAAAAAAGTGTAATAGCAATTAACTTTGTTCTACTAGAGAGTATCCTAAACGTAGAGAATTTTAGGGGGACCAATGGTGAGGAGTTAGGAGCGCCACCAAGAGACTGTTTTGGTTTGTTTGCGACGGCAGCCCAAATTTGCACCAGAAGTCGTTTCGAAACTTAACACACGCCAGCGTTCCTCCGTCTGCTAGCACCCACACCTCTCGCTTTCTCTCTCTATCGAAAAAAAAAAGGTCATAAATGATGGCTGAAGTCGATGAAATCCGCGCACAGTCGTATGTCGGTTTCGACTCGATTACCCAGCAGATTGAGCACAAGCTCTTGAAGCGTGGGTTCCAGTTCAATGTTATCGTGGTTGGTGAGTGTTATGCATCCTTTTTGAGGCCATGAGTGGTGGCATTCGTGTGGCACTGGGGTGTTGGTTGTGTAGGTTGGAGGTACATTCCGTGGGGAGCTGGAAACTAGTGATTGACAGCACATACCCAGGAGATGCACTAGTGATGCGACACGTCTTCCGTCGCTCTTTGCGCGTTTTTTCAGCTTTGGCAATGGGTTTTTGAGGATGTGTCACTGATGTTTCCGCGTTTGAACATGCAGGCCAGACTGGTTTGGGCAAGTCGACGCTTATCAACACGATTTTCGCGTCGCACCTTATCGACTCGAAGGGTCGTTTCATGGCTGAGGATCCTGTGAGACAGACGACAGGAGATTCAGGCTGCTTCTCATCGTGAGTTGGGTTTCCTTTAGTGTGGGTTGTTTGGTGTCTCGATTTTTTTTCTCTCTTTTCTTTTATTTTTGGCCAAGCCGGGCGTGACACGCGCTGGATGGTTTTACGAGTGTAGTCAGGGGGATGCAGCACCGGCTCATGATGGGCTAGCCTGCATCTGTGCTCGCTGGCAGCTGTGACGTGTAAACCCCCCTCTTTTTATTAACTTCCTATCTGTTACGTCTTGAGCTTGGGTGTTTTAGAAGCTTTAGCTCTGATTGCATTATTTTGTTCTGACGTGGCGCTGACTCCTCTGTACAGTCATTGTCGAGAACGGTGTCAAACTACGCTTGAACATCGTTGATACGCCTGGATATGGTGACCAGATCAACAATGAAGGATGGTAAGTCACATCATGTTGATGATCCAGAGGCAAGGGAAACTGAACGCGAGCCGCTAGCTGGGATCCTATCATCAAATACATCAAGGACCAGCACTCTGCGTACCTGCGCAAGGAACTAACTGCGATGCGTGACCGTTATATTCAGGACACCCGTATTCACTGCTGCTTGTACTTTATCAATCCCACCGGGCACAGCCTCCGTCCTGTTGATGTTATTGTGATGAAGAAGCTGAGCGAAGTTGTCAATGTTGTTCCGGTCATTGCCAAGAGTGACAGTTTGACCTCGGAGGAGCGTGATCGTTTCAAGACCAAGGTGAGAGTTTTTTTTTCTTTAGTGTTGGATGGTTTTTGAGGCTTACAATGGGAACAAGATCCGCGAGGAGCTCGTCTTCAACAATATTCGTCTCTATCCCTTTGATACCGACGAAGATGACGAGGAGGAAGTTCAGCTGAACGAGTCCATTAGGGTGAGTGGTGTTATTGAGGCGTTGTCAAGGTACAGCTGTTGACATGTACTCCAGCAAATTATACCATTTGCGGTCGTGGGCTCGGAGAACAATGTTGTGATTGATGGCAAGTCTGTCCGGGGTCGCAGGAACCGGTGGGGAGTGGTCAACGTCGAGGATCCGAACCACTGCGAGTTTGTGAACTTGCGCAACTTTCTCACGCGCACACACCTGCAAGACTTGATTGAGACGACTGCGCAGATCCACTATGAGGCGTTCCGGTCGAAGCAGCTGTTGGCGCTCAAGGATGGAGTCCAGCAGCGCCCTCCCCAGCAGGCACAGTAGAGAGGCTGTCGGTGACTGAGGATGATGATACCCCCTTTCTGGAACTCTGTTTCTTTTTTGTTTCTTGTTGATTGAAGTAATCGCATACCCTACCTCTCTTTTTGAATAGACGCTCGTTGACGTCAACGGAGACCCGGAGAGTCCGGCGTGAGGAGCTGACGTGGGCCTGCGGCTGAATTTGTTTTGATGTGTCAGCAGGCGGTCGTGATCTCGCTCCTCTGCACCCCATTTCTCGGCATGTTTCTCTGAGTGCACGGCCACCCCGGCCTCTCTCTTCTCTCCCCTCCATGGTCGTTTCCTTTGCGCAAAGATCCAGGCTTTTGCGCTGGTATGACAAGCTCGCAGCCTTCAAGGTAGAGGACCTCTTTTCCAGAAAGAAGGTGCCTGGGCCCCGCCGCACCGTTTTCATCAACCAGAACCTTCCCGGGGAATATCTCAATCCCCGAGGACGAGTCAAAAAGGAGCATGTCTACTCTACTAACCAGGTCATCACCTCCAAGTATACCATCCTCACCTTTATCCCGCGAAACCTTTTGGAGCAATTCAGGCGCATTGCAAACATGTGAGCCCCTAGGGCGAATTTGGCTTTCGTGAATGAACCGTTTAACCTTACTTGTCCAGCTTCTTCCTCGTGATCGCCATCCTCCAGTTCTTCAACAAGTTCTCGACCATCTCAGCCTGGTCTGGTCCTTTTCCCGCTTTTGATCGTGCTCAGTATTACCGGGCTCAAGGATGGTTACGAGGACGTTAAGCGGCACCAATCAGACCGCAGGGTCAACCATTCTCTCATCCGCGTCTTGGCTGGTGGCAACTGGCTCAATCCCAATGCTATGGAACCCAAGAGCAAGACGTTCGTTCGTGGTCTCCTACCCAAAACCGGCAGGAACAAGAAAGTCAAGGTCGCGGCGGACGGGGAAGAGTTGAAGGCTGTGACGGCGACCGAGCCGGAGGATGACCATGTCGAGTATGATGATCAGGAAGAGCAGCCCCAACAGCAGCATCGTTACTCGTTTTTGCCTCATGAAACAAATGGGACAACGCGGCCCCACTGGAAGAAGACGGCTTGGGAAGACCTGAGTGTGGGGGATTATGTCAAGATCAAGGATGATGAGCCCATCCCCGCTGATATTCTCATCTGCTCAACATCTGAAGATGAGAATGTGGCCTATGTTGAGACCAAGAACCTCGATGGGGAAACGAATCTCAAGTCGCGGAATGCTGTTGCGGCACTCACGCATATACGGAGTGCGGCGGACTGCTGCTTCTTCGCATAATTCGTTCCGGATCGAGTGCGACAAGCCGGATACGAATATGTACAAGCTGAATGCCACGGTATGTGTCGAGAAGCACGTGTTCCCGGCGGATATGCAGATGGTCCTATTACGCGGGACCGTGCTCAGGAACACCGGATGGGTTATTGGTATCGTGCTCTACACCGGAGAGGACACGCGCATTGTAATGAATTCCGGTGGAACGCCCTCCAAGCGGGGCCGGGTGGAGCGGCAGATGAATCCCCAAGTGTATGTCATCACCATTCTAATTATATGCACTATTGATGGTCTATTCTTACTGTCAGCTTCCTCAACCTCATCATCCTCGCAATCATGGCCGTGGCTTGTGCTATTGTCGATTCCATCCTCGAGCACCGCGACCAACCCAGGGAGGCTCCCTGGTTGTATGACGGTGACAGACCGGGGGATAATCCGTCTATAAACGGTCTGGTCACCTTTGTCTTTGCTTTGATCACGTATGTCGTTACTTGTTTGCATTACGAAGCGGGTAAACTAAATAATAAACGATAGGTTTCAGAACATTGTCCCCATTTCGCTATACATCTCCATTGAATTTGTGCGAACGACCCAAGCAGCTTTCATCTATTTTGACTCGGAAATATATTGTCCGAAGCGAGACCAGCCGACTCTGGCGAGGAGCTGGAACTTGTCGGACGACCTAGGGCAGATTGAGTATATCTTCTCCGACAAGACTGGAACATTGACCGAGGTACGTCATATTTCCATTCCTTTGATGCTCTACTAACTCTGTTATGATAGAACTCCATGGACTTCCGCAAATGCTCCATAGGAGGGAAAATGTACCAAGGTGACGCAGAGGAGCACACACCCATGAGCGAGATCAAGAGTGCACCTACCAACAGCAAGAGTAGTTCCTCCCCACCTGAAGATGTCCCACTCTCTGAGATCAGGTCCTCCGGTTCCTCTACCGCTGTCCCACCGTACCCTCATCATCACGATCCACACTCAGCCCACCCTACCGGCCCTGGATGGCCCTGGTATCCCAGACCCACTGCAGGCCAAAGCAGTCAAACTTAAGAGTCACTTTCGCGATTCTGAGCTCACAAAGGACTTGCGCCAAGTTGTCCACGTCGAGCCTGATTCCGCCAATGCAACCCAAGCAAGGATCCTCAACGGCTTCTTTACAGTTTTGGCGTTATGCCATACCGCCCTCGCGAGTGTTGATCCGGCAAGCGGCGCAATTGAATACAAGGCTCAATCCCCCGATGAGGCTGCACTCGTACAAGCCGCAGCAGATATGGGGTTCGTCTTCCGCGGTCGAGATCGCGAGGTTCTCAGGCTCCAGACCCCGTTTTCTGTCGACGAAAATGGGGATGAGGTGGTTGAACGCTATGAGCTGTTGAACATCCTCGAATTTACTAGTGCAAGAAAGAGAATGAGCGTGATTCTGAGAAAGCTGGATTCGAATGATGGCAGGATATTTTTGCTGTGCAAGGGGGCAGATAATGTGATATTTGAGAGGCTCAAGAAAGGTGGTGGGGAGGAGGCGGAGGTGCTTAGAAAGACGACGGAGAAGCATTTAGATGAGTTTGCCGGGCAGGGGCTGAGGACACTTACTTTAGCTTATAAGGTCATTGGAGGTACGTTCTATCTCACGAGTTTTGCCACGATGCATCTCATGCTTTTTGATTAGCCGAGGAGTATGAAGCCTGGAGTGAGAAGTATCATGAAGCCACGATTGCTATGGACGAACGCGACGAAAAGATTGAGACGATTTCCGATGAAATTGAGCAGGAATTGCGGCTACTTGGGGCTACTGCCATTGAGGACAAGCTACAAGACGGCGTTCCTGAGACGATTGCAGATTTGAAGAAAGCTGGTATCAAGGTTTGGGTTGCAACGGGTGACAAGCTCGAGACAGCCATTGGTGAGCTTGATCTCTTATGCACCCTAGTTTTATGCTCATAGTCCACGGCGACATAGCTATTGGCCACAGTACTAACCTTATCTCGGGAGAGTCAAATATTATCGTCATCCGTGGCGGGACTGAAGATGTTTCGAGACCCGTGTGGGATCAGCTTGTTCACGCCGTGCAGGAGTTTTTCCCAGAAAGCAATATCCTCGATGCTCAAGGTGAATTGACTGACCCTTCAGAGCATACCGACCCAACAATGTCGTCATCGTCGAGCCCTCTTCAAACCGACCCGTATAACCTGCGGAGGGTTGAGACGGGCTTGTCATCTATTGTTGGTGCCGGGAACGGGGAGCGGCCTGGAGGCTTTATTTTGGTTATTGATGGTGCTGCTCTGAGTTCTGTGAGTGTCCCTATTGGAATATCCGGCACCAGGTGTACTGATAGGTTCCATAGGCCCTCGGCGATGATCGGCACAAGATGCTGCTCTTGCGCCTGTCGATGCTCTGCGAAGGTGTCATCTGCTGTCGTGTGTCTCCACTGCAGAAGGCGCTTGTTGTTCGGCTGGTCAGAGAGGGACTGGGCGCGATGACGCTCGCGGTTGGCGATGGTGCGAATGACGTTAGTATGATTCAGGCTGCGGATGTGGGCGTCGGGATCGCGGGCGAAGAAGGGCTGCAGGCTGTGAATTCTTCTGATTATGCAATTGCTCAGGTGTGCCTTTTTTTTTATCTTCGCATTTAGGCGATGAGAAGGAAAGCTTATCGGCATTGTGCAGTTTCGGTTCCTGAAACGACTGCTACTTGTTCACGGACACTGGTCTTACGCGAGGAATGCCAATATGTAAAGCGTCTTTCATTTTTTTTTCATCTGGTCCTCTGCGCTGACACTTGTTCCAGGATTTTGAACTTCTTTTATAAGAATATTGTATGCATTGGTGTACTATGGTGGTTCCAGATCAATTGTGCCTGGAGTTCAAATTAGTGAGTGTCATCGCTTTGTGCCAGAGCAGTAAACGCTGACAATGAGGCAGTGTGTTCGAATATACATACCTCCTATTCTGGAATTCATTCTGGACTCTTGCTCCTGTGATTGGCATTGGTCTGTTCGATCGCATAGTCGGCGAGTCATCAACAACGCTTCGTTCTTAAAATCTCGCGCTGATATCGTCGCGTATAGATGATTCTGTTCTCATGCAGAAACCGGAGTTGTATGAGTACGGCCGAAAAGGGACGTGGTTTGGGATGAAATGGTTCATCCTTTACATGCTGGATGGTGTCATGCAGGTTGGTTTCAACGCTTGTAGAGCACTACGGGAGACTAATTTGTGGCAGTCCGCTATTATTTATTTCATCATTCTGTATACATACTTCACCACTACCACACGACCTGATGGATGGCAGATCTCGCAGTACGAGTTCTCGACGGTATGTTGTTTGGTCCCGAATGTTATACTAATGTACTCACGACTGGTCTCTTTTGTAGACGATGGTGTTTGGCGCAGCCTTGACCGCGAATTTCTTCAATGGTCTCAATACTGGAGCCTGGACTGGATGGGTGTTCTTTGCTGTCTTTATAGGAGACGTTCTCATTTTCGTTTATACGGTAAGTCTCCAGTGAACCTGCATCCCGGCCGAGTCGTGTTCATAAGGTTGTCAGGCCATCTATAATATAATATCACCTGGATGGTTCGTCACACCGGTCTGGGGTAATAACAATTTCCTGTTTGAGTCCGCATATTACTGGCTCTCTCTTCCTCTCGTCATCTGCCTCGCTCTCACACCTCGGTACCTCGCAAAGGCATACAAGAGCATTTTCATGCCAAGCGATCTTGATGTCATCCGCTACAGTCCACAAAAAGGACCCTAACTTTGATTTCTCTCGGGATGTGCCACCGCCGACACCGTTCTCTGGTTTCATCCGCCCTGCATCTCTGATTTCCCAATCAAGGACAGGGAGTGTTGCCTCACTGCCTGCCGCACGGCCTTCGATGGACTATCGCACCTCGAGTCGGACGGACATGTCTACAGGCGCGAGGTCGACACATCGTGGGTTTAACTTCTCGACGGAGGAAAATGGTGTCGCAATGCGCAGATTGCAAACTAATCTGTCCGAAAGACGGGCAAGCAGCCGGAATCTCGCGACTTCGACGGACCCAACGCCAAGAACGAAGAAGAATAATGTATTCTCGGTGGGCAGAAGTTTTCTGCGGAAAAAGGCTTCGCAGGCCAAGGAACATTCAAAAAATCATTCGGACTGAAGTCACTTTTTTCGCATGCTTTTTAATTTGATAAATTACCTTTCTACCCCATATTGTTTTGTTTCCATTGCTCTGCGTGCATCTCTTTCTATTTCCGCATGCCCTATTCACAAGCTTATAGATCTGACGACTAGAAGAACATCCGCCACGTATCTATTCCTGCAATCTCTCCTGTATTCACATACACACCTCTTTGTATCCAAAAAACGACGCTTCTCTTTTACTTTTTCTAACGAAATGTTTCTTGGCGTTTTTTTTTTGCCGTGTAACTGACTCTCACTTGTGGGACTTATGACATATTTTATTGAATAACCTTTCGGCTATTTATTGGTAGGCTCGAGCAATATCGATGTTGCTTATTGAAATGGAGCGAGCGGCAAATGTGAGGGTAATTTGTGGATGGCGGTCGTAATAGGGCCTGGCTTACCGCACAGTGCCTTTTGTTTTTGCTGATGCTATCCCCTGCCATGGACCATCTTCCACTAGTTTATGATTTACAGCTCCAAGTCATCGACTATATTCGTGTCAAGCAGTTTTTTCGCAACACGCAAGCAGAGTCTCGATAGATCCTGGCTAAGTAGACGTGGACTCGCTTCCGCGGTCCCACCGCCACGATAACCATGGCCAACCTAAGCCATCCTCCAAATACACCCACATCCTGATCACATCCTGATAAGAAGCTTTTTCAGTGGAGTACGAAGTATATGCCAGTGGCCCGCACCGACATCACCCCACATTGCATCACATTCCGACATCCTACACAGTAGCGCTGTCTCTCTTACCACTCATACGCACCTAGCTAGCCCCTTTCCTCCAACACGTGTTTTATGTTCAAGTTTCGTGGCACTCAGAACTCAGTAGCCTATAAAAGCCTGACGGTGCTGACAGGCAGATACTTGTCTGCCTCTCCACGTATCCAATGGTACTATAGAAGGTATTACTATGCTGGTACAGATCATACACCATAATGTACGAAAGGCACCCAGCTAGTATACGAGTTGTGGTTTGACTCTCGCATCTCTTTCACAGCGTCATGCAGCGCTTGCGCCGCCCGATTGCTATTCGGTTCTCCTCCAGACAGAAGTGCCTCATACACCTTCGTGGCAACCACTGAAGCCGCCTCATCGGGTATGGACCACATCGTCCCAATCACATTGCGATATCCTGCGCCCAACATTGCACCAGTAACATGTACCGCCTCGTCTGATGCGTTCTCGTCTCCAGTCGCCGTTTGACAAGCTGACAAGAACGCGAGGTCAGCGTGACCGAATGGCTCGGCGATAATGTCCATGATGGTCAGACGTCGGTCATGGAGGCAGAAGCCACTCAGCGTGGGCTCTTGCTTGTCCTGGACAGCGTGACATGCAAGGTGAACCCAGCTGTTGTTTGCCATGCGGCTCAACACCTGTTCTCTTGTCGCCTGCTCGTTTCGAAGTATCTCGAAGCTCCGCCTAGAGTCGGCAGCAAGGAGTTCTTCTATCTTCGCAATTTCCGTCTTAACCCCTGGAAGCGGGATTTGACCTGGCGTGTTTGCCATAGCGATCCCAAGAAGCTGCTTAAACGGCCGATCCTTTACCGATCTCGCCTCGAGCAAGGCGTTAATTGTCGGTGTGTATGACGAGACAGCGTAGCTAAATGTCCCGTTTGTCTTGGTTCCAGTTGTACGGCAGGCAGCATGGAGCGGAAAGAAGGTGAGAGGACCGGTTGGACACCACCAAATGCGAGGAAGGTGAGAGGATTCTGATCTAGCCGTCTGTGAAATCGATATCAGTACATATATCTCGCAAGAGCAAGTATCTGTTACCGTCATATCCAAGCCTTGTAGGATAGGATAGACAACAGTTGAATAGATTTTGTCGAGAATCTTCACTATGAGCGAACTGCCCCCTGGCCGGACTGTTCCACCAGCACGGTTCCCCCATCTCTGAGTCCGATGGCAATTTGCAAGATATAGCCGCAGGGAAGTGTACATCTTTATTAAATCGTCATAGTGAAGTTTGCTTAGTGGGATATGGAGCACCTGGTCTCTTCCTCGGTCAAGCACCAATGCGTCACAACGGCGCTCATGGACATTGATGACAACCACGGGACCTGAACTAGCAGCTTCCATGAGGGCGGAGACTTTCTTTGGAAGAAGGAAGTCATGAAAATTTGGAAGCAACCGGATCTCCCGCACGAGCAAATCCCACTTCTCTGCGAGACGATGATGGACGCTGAGTTTCTTCCTCAAGCGAGATAGGATTCTCGATATTATCAGGTGCAATTAGATTATATCCTCGAGTAGCTGCGCTTCGAAGCTGACGAGAGATTCGTGTGAATTCGGCACAAAGATCTGGGTTGGCTTGATGGAGATGGTCAACTGAAGCTCGGAGGTGGAGTAGCTGGTTCCAGACGACTGAGCGCCCTTGTTCGAGCCACTCAAGTGCAAGATCTGGATGACCAGCATCGAGGGCGAATGCGGCAGCCTCTCTTGAAATATCACCAAGGCTGGTGAGCTGTGAATGGCGCGTAGCAATGGGATCTCCAATCCAAGCAACTTGTGGAAAGAGTGTGATAGCTTGGCGGTATGCAGCTAAGGCAGAAGGTGGATCCCGTTTGACTTCTAGGCGAGCCCACTGTTGGGATGCGCGGCATCGAGGAAATATCGGGCCAACGTTGGAGGTCGCAGCTAATCGAAAGTTTGAAATGGCCTCGGTCAAATCGCTGGGCGACCCGGTGCGATCAAACCGACTCTCGAGGAAACTCCCGAGGCCACTGGAGTAGATTAGTTTGTCGGGATGACCATCAGGCATGAGCGAGACAGCCTGCTGTTGGTTCTTAATGGCCTCCTCGAGGTCACTCAGTATCCCTGTATGCTGAAATCGCCTCTCGAGGGAAATTCCGAGATTGTTGAAGCACATTGGCTTGTGAGGGTGGTGGTCTGGAGTGGATGATATGGCCTTCTGTTGATTCTCGATGGCCTCCTCGAGGTCGCTCAGCATCCCTGTATGCCCAAATCGACTCTGGAGGGAAACCCCAAGGCTGCTGAGATGTCCTCCTTTGGCGGGATGATCATCAAGGGTGAGGGACACAGCCCGCCGTTGATATTCAACGGCCCTCTCAAGATCACCTAGCATCCCTGTGCGCTGGAACCGGCTCTCGAAGGAACTACCGAGGTTGCTCAAATAGATTGGTTTGTCAGAATGACTGTCAGGCGTGAGTGAGACAGCTTGCTGTTGGCTTTCGATGGCCTCCTCGAGGTCACTCAACATCCCCGTGTACTGGAATCGGCTCTCGAGGAGATTCCCGAGGTTATTGAGACGTCCTGCTTTGGTGGGATGACCACCAGGAATGAGAGACATAGCCCGTCGATGATACCCGATGGCCCCCTCGAGATCACTCAGCACCCCTGTACACTGAAATCGACTCTCGAGGGCAAGCCCGAGGTTGTTGAGGTAGATTGATTTGTTGGGATAACCGTCAGGGGTGAGCGAGACAGCCTGCTGTTGATTCTCGATGGCTTCCCCGAGGTCACTCAGTACCCCTGTGTGCTGGAACCGTTCCTTGAGGGAAAGCCCGAGGTTGTTGAAGTAGGTTGGTTTGTTGAGATGACCATTAGGTGTGAGCGAGACAGCCTGCTGTTGATTCTTGATGGCTTCTTCGAGGTCACTCAACATTCGTGTGCGCTGAAATCGATTCTTGAGGGAAATCCCGAGGTTGCTGAGATATCCTGCTTTGGTGGGATGGCCATCGGGAGTGAGGGACACAGCCCGCCGTTGATACCCGACAGCCGCTTCGAGATCACTCAGCGTCCCTGTGCGCTGAAATCGCCTCTTAAGGGAAATTCCGAGGCTGTTAAAGTACATTGGCTTGTCGTGATGACTGTCAGGTGTGAGCAAGACAGCGTGCTGAAGACTGTCAATGGCCTCCCCGAGGTCACCCAGCACCCCTGTGCACTGAAATAGACTCTCGAGGGAAAGCCCGAGGTTGTTGAAGTATATTGGTTTGTCGGGGTGACCGTCAGGAGTGAGTGAGATAGCCTGCCGTTGATGCTTGATGGCCTCCTCAAGGTCACCTCGCACTCCTGCGCACTCAAACCGACTCTTGAGGGAATTTCCAAGGTTGGTGAGGTACATTGGTTTGTTGCAATGACCGTCAGGCGCGAGCGAGACGGCCTGCTGAAGATTCTTGATGGCTTCCTCTACGTCACTCAGCAGCTCTGTATGCCGAAACCGACTCTGGAGGAAACTCCCGAGGTTGTTGAGATGTCCTGCTTTGGGGGGATGACCATCAGGAGTGGAGGACACGGCCCGTCGTTGGTGCTCGATGGCTCCATCGAGATCACTCAGCGTCCCGGTGCGCTGGAATCGACTCTCGAGTAAATACCCGAGGGTGTTGAAGTACTCAGAATGACTGTCCAAGCGCGAGCGAGATAGTCTGTTGGAGAGTCTCGGTCGCCTCTCCCGGATCACTGAATGTGCCTGTACCCTCTAATTGATCAACCAAGGCAGTTATTCTGGTTCTGGTGGACTCCCTCGCCCCAACCGATTCCTGTTGCTGCTCGAGCCAGGAGAGAAAACTTTGATCCATGAGCTCTTCACACGTTGCGAGCAAGGTAGTACTACGTGACATGCAGGGAATAAATCAGTCCAATATAACAAATATAGATAAAACCTGAGGTACCTGTAATGAGTTTGAAAAGGCAACTAGGCGCAGGGTGAGCAGGAAATCAAAGCAGCGAAGTGAAGTAATTGTGGTGTGGCTATGTAATGAGCAGCCTAGATCACGAGTCTCGATGAGGACAACCGCTAGTCACCAAAGTCAGAAATATTAACTGAATCATCCTTGAAACACCCGCTGGGATACAGTCTACTGGACCCTGGAGAACACACCCGGGCACCTACTCCTTCCGCAGGCAACTCTTTACTGGCTCGTACTCGGGCCAAGCACACCGCATATTCAGTATCGATTTACTTGTCCCTCGTCATTATATACAACGAGGAATGCGCTCGTTCTTCTTATACCAAAACTCGAGAACTTGACGGGCATTGCTCACCGTTCTCCTGGATTGGACCTCTGCTGCCTATCATGGGCGCTGGGAACCCCGTGGTGGCGCAATACACTCTGCTGAGACTGTCGAGATTGGTTCTGCGCGGAATGTTTTCTGCGCAGCCCTTGTGTGGATATAAAAGCGAGAAGAGACTACAACGCATTTCTTCAGTATCTTACTCTACGAGCACTTGACTTCCAACAATCTACCACTTGACCTTAAAATGAAACTCGCCATCCTCACCATTCTCCTATTCCACGTCGGGATTGTATTTTCGCAGGATTCGGAGCTGACGACTGCTCCCCCGGAACCGACCCCTGACCTCTCGACTACATCCTTTGAGCCTTTCGATTCACCGACTGCGACGACCGCATCTGTGGTTCTCATTCAACCGACAACCTGCCCTTTTGCTTCCCCTCCTTTCAAGATCCATCCAAATGGACATGGGAACAAATGTCTCGACGTCCGCGGGGGCGTTTTCGCCAACTGGTACCCCAGTACAAATGTATGTGTCCTTCGAGTCGATCATGACATGCCACTGACCCCCTGCTAACTCGGGATCTATCTAAATAGCTATGACTGTAATGGGACTGGGGCCCAGAGGTGGCGCATTATCCACCATGCGCGTACCAAAGTCGTACTCGATGGTACCGACTATTGTTTGGACGCAGGGACGTGTACGTTTTCAAACGTTCTCTCCGGTGACTTGTCTTGGATAATGACTATATTATTTTTTGAAGTCCCTGCAAATGGTGTTGGAATGAAGATTTGGAAGTGTTTTAACAACCTTCCGGCCCAGGATTGGCGGTACACCACAAATAATCGGATCGTCCTCACCAATCAAGGTAAGGAGTTTACCGGTAACTGTACAGACTATTTATCGCTAATGCCAAATTCTCAGGTCTTTGCCTTGACCTCCCCAACGGTAATTTAAATAATTGGAACCAAATTCAGACTTGGCAGTGCACGGCCAACAATCAGAACCAGATCTGGACTACCTCTCTGTGAGGTTAAAATAAAATACAAGGAGGAACGCTATCGTTTTGAATGGACATTTTATGGACGGACTTACTTCGAACCCTCATCTTCGTTCTCGTGTATTTTGAACTGTAGGATTGACTGTTGTCTACGCTTTGGACCCCGAACATTTTAAATAGATTGACTTGACTTTTAGGGGGGTCGCTTCATGTCGCCTGTGCGTTCCACCCCAAACTTCGGGAACACTTCAGTAGAAATATTGTTGCTTCTGCACAGGTATTCCGCGGCTAGGGTGTGCGGTTAAGCTAGTGTGTCCAGAAGTCACTTCAAAATCTTGCTTATCAACTTTTAGCTACACAACATTATAGTTATCAACTCATCACAGCTAAGCACAAAGACCCAACAAGTAAGCGTAATAAGTCCAGGTTCGAATGTTTCTAAAGCATGTCCAAAATTCACAACGATATCATCAGACATCGTGGGGAAGAGAATACAATGCGGAAATGTTTCGAAACGCAAAAAATGGGTCCGAAGTTCGTTAAAAAAATGGTCCATGCAATAACATGTCGCTGTCACCGACGCCTGAGACCCAGAATCAGAGGACAATTTCCCAGAAGTAGGCCAGCATGACTTAGAAGCCTGGTTGCCAGTTCTCGTTGGGTTCCTTACTTCCTTCGGAGTCGGCAGGGGGTGAATCACTGTCAGTATCGAGGCCATGAATCCAGAATGCGGGGCTATCATTGCCAGAGTTGCCAAACACTGGGTCATAAAGTGATTATCAGCTAAACAAGTGCATAGAGAGCTACAAATTCGAGACTCACGGATAATTTTGTATGTCCCCGAGTGCAGATCTTCAGGAACAGTGACGTCAATCCGACCAAGTGTAAGGTTGAAAGGGCCAGCTAAGTGAGGACCTTCGGAGGATAGCACATGAGATCAGTAGACTTCTTATGGAACAACGCTCACCATGCTGCAAGACGACATGACCTTGGTTGGAAATGCTAGCGGGAGCGTCGGACGTATCCCTAAAACGTAACCAGTTATGTTCAGTTCCCAAGCGCTTGGTGGAGTAAATCATTATGGCAAACTTCCCAAAGTGGAAAGCGCCCCTCGGTAGAAATGAAATCAAGGCAAGAAGCAATTTGGGAAATAAAAAACAACATCCAAACACTCACCAAATGACAGTCTCAACCGCACCAGCAGTCCACTTCCGTGGTTGCATTTGGTGAGATAATCCTGGGCACATATACATCCAGTGCTTTCCTCCTCTCCACAACCGGGGGTCGCAGTGGCCCAGCTTGGACTTGGGTAGTAATAACCACGAGGGAGAAGATAAAGGCAGGAATCGTGGTAGCAAGGTTGATAACGCGCATGTTGATTGTGTTAGAGAAAGAGTTCAAGAGAGTGGAATAGCTGTGCAGCTAGTTATATAAAAGAGAGGGAGGGGAACGTTCGCGGCGACAGACAGAGGGGGAAAGGGAGGAGAGTAGTCGTGAAAGTGTAATGCCGCACGTCTTCCACCTCTCGTGCCGTTTTATTCTAGCTCGGACGGGTAAACGGCGCACGGCGCATTAGAAAGGCTTAGTCTCCGTATGAGAGAGAACCCAGCGCCACAGTGCGCCCAATAAAGAAGCCGCCCTGGACGCGTTTGTCCGTCAATCAGGGGGGAGAATGAATCGGTCATTGTTCACAGCTCGAGAACAATGCGGGCACCGAGAATAGATGCATAAACGAATCCTAGACTATCGCCTTGATTATGCTCACAGATCCACTCTTCTCAGACCTCACATGGAGCGTGCATATAATTTGAATGTGTAGAAAAGTTGGGCTATAAGCACCCCTCTGTGCCTTGGAGCTTATAATAAACAGGACCAGCTCTCCCAGTAGCCATGGAGATCTCTCAAGAATTTTCAGACGAAAGACTACTAGGCGAAAATTGTATTAGCGGCTATGACGACATAGAATACACAAATACATAAATAACATCTCTTGTGCACCGGCACGTGTACTGTACAGTACGGTGTCATCCAAAATGAACAGTCTTCTTCTTCTTAGGTTGCGTTCTTTCTGCTATGCGATCAGCTTCTCCATGTTCATTGATCGGATCTTCCACGAAAACCCGCTTTTGTGAGGGAGGCGTGGGTGCGGGTGAGGGTGAAGTTGGAGTAGTGATGTGCAGAGCAGGTATCTTGAGCTTCACTGATCCAGATGACGGTGGTGTGGAGGGCAGGCGCGGAGCAGTGTATCAGAGGGAACTGTACCTCTGGAAGTTTCTCTGGCTTATATGTAAGAAATTTGGGATTCTACAAGACGCAGTCTAACTTAGAGCCAAGAACAGGATGTCGAAGGAAATCGGATGCGCACCGCAATGAAATGGCGCATGCCAGATTCCTCGAGGAGTTTGGGAATCTTATCGTGACTACCCTTGAGCAAGTTACGACGTTCAACCATGTTCTCCTCCGCTGTTCCTCGGATCCCAAGCGTTTTAACTATTGGATGCATCGATAGCGTGAGCGTCACACTAGGACTTTGTCAATGAAAAAAGTCCTACCACTAATAGGACCGTGTTTGTCCAATACGATGCACTCGCTAAACCATGATCAGAATCGCGACAGGGAGGGGGAAAAGTTGTCACCTTGATCGCTTGACTTTCGACATCAGCTTGCCAAACCGGTTCGCAAAAGATGACTCGCGAGGCCGAGATAAGATTCCTGTGGAGGGAGGCCATGACATGAAAACGAGAAGTTAAAGGTAAGATGTAAATACATACAGTCCACGGGCACCGTGTTTAAGTTCCATCAAAAACACTCGGTACGTTTCTGACGTTTCAAAGGTCAGCACAAGCTGCTCACGGACCTGAGGTTGTATCTGAGTGGTGAATCGAAGGAACTTGACGTGGATGAGCTCCAATGCCTCTGCAACATGAGCTAGTGTAAGTTCCGACTCTGAGAATATCAGAATCTTCTCCTTCGCAGAGTGGTGCATCACCTGTAAACGAGAGAGAATCAATTTTCCATCCAATGTCCCTCAATAATCCCGTCATAAATACCTCGTTTATAACATAATTTAATTTACTGGACGCCGACGATCCCACGGTTACGCCAGCCAGAATAGATGAACGGACGAGAATTGAGGGCAGATTGTTAGAGGAGCTAATATCGCGGGGCTCGGATGCACCAGACGAGGTATCTTCATCATCATCCAACTCTCGTTCCAGCTTTGCAAGGGAATGATCGAGCTCTTTCTGCATCTCCTTCAGCGTATTCAGAGCGGCAGCCTTCTTCGCCGCATTCTCGACCATAAATTCCGTGTGTACCTCATCCGCAAAACGCGTATACTTGCGAGTATGTTTATTTTTGCTTCGCTTATATGCCTCTTCGAATGCTTTTCCTGGCCTCCAAATCTGATTGAGCAATTTCCGCTCCCTTTTCGGCTATAAGGTCTTCGTTCGCAAGCGGCCTGGCCATAATCATGTCGTGTAATTTTAAGAGTCGGTCAGCATGAAGGAATCGAGTCGAACTCGGGTGATGACTGAGGTCCCGTTCCGAGGTGCGTGTCCAAGCGTTGAATACTTTGTCAGGCATCTGGGAGACCTCTGTAAGGAACATCTTCATGGGTTTGCATGCGTCTCCACAGCGGATCCGCGGCAGCCAATTCACTGGGACTAATTTTAGGAACTAGGGGAACATCCGAAAGGATGTTGGCTTACACGTGTCTTAGCTGCTTCCTGAACAAGTTGAATATCCTCTGGAGGCATATTACGTGATAAAGCACGCTCGAGGGTTGCTTGTGCGTCCTTGAACGAGTTGGTCCACGTTGTAAAAATTATCATCAACGGACCAGAACATTAATCTGATTGTTGCCGCTGAATAGCTTGGTCGAATGCCGGAACCACAACACTTACTGCGATAAGTTTTTTACTGTGATTTGCAAAAACTCAGAATTCTAGGAATGGTGATGAATGAGAACGGTCGCATGATTCCGAAATTTTTTTGCTTACTCTAGGGTGAAACATGTAATCCTGACTCAGAAATATCAGTGGCAGATCTTTCCTATAGATCGAGATACATACCTGGTCGGTTCGTTGGGAGTCAATAGCATTGATGGCTATCGAGGCCTGCAAGGCATTATACGACTTAATCACCACAGGGTCCAGGTCCAGAAGTATTGATTCATGGATAACGGGAGGCAGCACAATATCCTTCTCCACGTCCTCGACCCGGTGCCTGATCATGATCATCTCCATGACCTGATTTAGGACTTGGATGGAACCTGGCCGGGGGCCCCTTCGGTCCATCAGGGGTTCGCGAACGTGGGTCTGCATCAATTTTGGGTTGGTGATGAAATGCGGAACCGCCACGAAATGTGTGATCATATTGTCAAGTTTGTACAAATCCTCTCGATCATATTTGGTCCAGACTCTTTGGGTGGTCTCCAGAAGCGTCTTGGAGGGGCCCAGCGATGAGTTACGACTGGATGATGAGGACGCAATTTCGTCATCCTCGAATTCAGGATACTGAAGCTCAAGCGACTCTGTTTCATCCTCTGGGTTGAGAACAAATTCGGCGATGCTGTCCTTTCCTAGATTGAGACCCAATAAATTCGTAGTGGGAGTGCCAGTCACAATCCACCTTCTTTCAACATTGAGCAGCTTGGTGAACGGTGTTAGGTTGGTGGATAAACTAGCAGAGACATGTCCCTCATCTATCACAAGGCGCTTCCAGCGGATTTGGAGTAGAGGTGATACGCCCGTCGGATTAGGGACAGTTGCACTCTGGAATACTTAGGCTTGGAATATTAGGGCATGAACAGGGCGGGAGGTTATGTAACTTGGAGATGTTATTATAGGCGGCTTCTGCAGTGTACCCTGTTGATATTTGAGAAATAAGGAGGAGTCACAATTAGAGCGCTAAAAAGACCCACGGGTGTATGTCATGAGAATTATCTGTAGTAGGTCTGTGAGAAACAATTCCACTAGGTTATTTAGGAGGAGAGACCTACATCATAGTCTGTCGCCAATGCCTTGACAGGAGGTATTTTGGTCTTCGATCTCAGTACAAGTACGCGCAAGGGGTAATCACAGTGTTTTGTGATTTCGCGGTCCCACTGGCTTAGTAGATTCGAAGGGACGACAACCAGGGTGGCTGATGAGAGATACATGGTTCGTGGGCCAACCGTTGTTCTGCTCCTTTTTGGTCGTATTTCAGGAGTCATGTCATTAGGATGGAGGAAGTAGAAAGGGGCGTTTTGAGTAAGAAACTTTCCGAGAATGGTCATTTCAAGTTTTTCCTCAACTCCGAGAAGTCTTTCAGACTGAAGGCGTCCTCTGGCTGTCCTGAGGTTGGGGGGAACTGTAACGGGTGCCGTACGGGCGCGGTGGAGCATAAGCTCCACTAGTGAAGGTACACGTGTACATGACTGGGGCAGGCTGTGGGGCAAGTGTCGTCGTGCAGTGTCAAAGGGAGCGGAAGGAAACGTTTTTAAGGCAATTGGTGTGAGTATGGGAGGAGGTTCTGTGATCGTGTCAGGGGGGGACGGTAGTTGCTTCAGCGTGGATAAAATCAAGCCGAGGATCATCACAGTTTTTCCAGTGCCTAGGAAGAGGGAAGTTGAGTTCCATCTCAAAGACGAAGAAGTGTTGTTAGTCACCGAGCTCTTCGCACAATAATCCGCCGCGGGTTGGGGCAACCATCCCTCGTTCGTTCATGACCTCCGATGTTCCAGGCTGGAAATAGAATAGTCCCGCCGTCCATGGATGTGACGGGAAGGTAAAGTGGATCTGGAATAGCCCGTGAGTCGAGCTCCCGAGTAAGCATGGCGGCTATCGAGCGGCGTTGATATTGATATAGAGTACTGCGAAAGCCGAATCCCCTGAGATCGTCGTCGGGGTCAAGGAAGCGAGATATAATCTCGGTGCATGGATTACTAGGATCAACCCGAGGTGAAGCAAGATCACTATATATTTCTGCGAAGTGTTCGACCATCCTACTCAAGTATCACTATCGCTACCTGAAACGGGCTGGTAGTACATACCGGTGGCGCATATATTAATGGTTTGTGCTCGGAACTTTGACCAGCATGCCATCGGTCGTGATCCTGAGAGATTATAGGTACTAGGTGGCGGAGGTAGCGACGGGCAGACAGGAGGACGCTGTCTTTACGATTGGCATGATGTAGTCTACCTCGCACGTTGGGTAGATCAATCGGAATAAGGTAAATGCGGATGACAAACATGTCCTCGCTGAGGACATTGTAGGTTGCCGCAATGAATTCGTGTTTAGCTAAAAAACCTAGCTGTGCACAAAAACTCGCATTGTCTGTGTTCAAAAGGTAGCCGGAATGCCATGTACGTTAATAACCCGTCATCCGCAGTGAGCATGATCATGCTGCTTTGCTCTCATCACGTGTGGTACGGAGAGATTGCCAGCGCGGAGAGGCTGTGGGATCTTGGATGGGCTGCCAAAGGGGTTGGGCGGGTGCCGCATACACCGTGTGACAGAGTGCAAAAGGGGTGCAGCAGAGTGCACAAGGGCGGCAGTGGGGCATGGCGTATGCTGTGACTAGAAGAGTCGGTTCATTTAGAGATGCTAAACGGGTCGTGATCAGACTCTACCGTCCGGATCGCTTATGAATCATTTCCAAAGTAGCCACACTTTCGAAAGTTATGCATCAGCATGGCACTTATGAGTTTGTCTCAATAATCGCTGTCGCATCGGATGCCGATGCCATCACACATCAGACGGCATAAAAGCCATCATACTGGGCAGATCACTCCAGGGCGCGGAATGCGCCTATTCCAATAGCAAGCGAGCGAGACAAGCAAAATAAAAAAGTCAGCTGACTTGGAGTATCTCACAACACATTTTCATGCGCTCTCGCTTATGAAAGAGGTTCTTCATACAGTCGCAAGGGACATGCAGCCTCAACAGGGTGTGGCTTCAATCAGGATGCGTATTTATGAGTTCTCACAAATATATAATATAAGCTTGAACGCATGGTTCAAACAGGCACTAATGTGTGAAGAGTTCACAAAGAGTGACCATCACATGCCCAAAGGAGGGTGTCAGCAGACCATAGTCAGGAGAACCAACAACAAAACAAGGTGCGCGTAGCTTGCTTAATTGGATGAAGGCAGTGCGGCTGTGAGGTGATGGGCAGCTATGATGCCTTTAGGCGTCTGATGGTGATGGCATCGTAATAGTGATGCACATGATTTTGCGATGCCGACAGAGTCGCAAACACGACACAATAAATCCAGCGCTGGTGCGTAACTTTTCAAGTGTGGCTACTTTGGGAATGAGTTATAGCAGATCGTGATGGGTAGGGTGGTCGTCGATCAGAAACTGACTCATTGAGACAAGTGGGGATCAGCGCTTTCCCACGGCATCTGACATGAGGCTCACGTGCCATCCACCTTCTGCTTGTCCCCGTGCTGTCCGAATTTTTGGTCTGCTCATGATCGAGCACACTCTCTGTCGTCCTCTCAGTCTCGCTTCGAGGTCTGCGCTGAGACATCGTGTCTTTCTCTACAGGAACTATTCCTCCACCGGCCCAACTCCTGGATCCCAGTCATCGCTTACATGGCGCGAATATCTGGCAATTAGAGGGAGCAAGAGGAAATGGCAAGTGGTGAGTTGTATCCATATCTTCTATGACGTAAAGCAGTCTGGAATAACCAGCTAGGCGGCCACGATTCCATGCGCTCTCCTGGGTTTCGCCGGGGGTTTTGCATACTTTGGAAACCTTGACACAGATCCTTCGAAATTGATCATGGTGCGTGCATAATCAACTACGCCCCAAAGATCCGTCGTTTACCCGCCTTATTTTACAGGGTATTGACCCTTTCTTCTTCTATGGCATCTCTACCGTCGGCTGCGTCGGTTCGTACACGGTAACTTGACACGTACCCATTACTGAAGGCTCCTCAGGCGTTGGCGCTCTCATTGGACCCACCCTTGGCACTGGGCTCTGGAGGATTTCGCACAGACGTAACCTCACCCTCTTTGATGCAAAGGACCGTGAATTCTATCAGCGGATAAGCAAGAATCGCGTCGACGCTTCGCTCCAAAGTCCTACGAGCCCCATTCCCGACTATTATGGTATTTTGTGCCGCATCATGCAGTGTCACACATAAATATTGATATAACTTCAATAGGCGAAAAGATTGGTTCTATACACCAGTACAGACAGGTCCGTTTAGGGCCTATTATGTCAAGCTCCGTCCCCACTAAATGTGCTTCTTCTAGTGGCTGAGAGATCAGGCAAAGTACAGGCGAAAGGCTACTCTGGCCGAGGAATAAGTATTTTTGTAATTTCTTTATTGCGTATCCAATAATTAGCGTTTTTTCAACCACCCTCTACTCAAACATCCGCACCTCTCCACTTTGGCTGGAATAAAACTGCTCTGTTAAAAACAATAACAAGACACCACTTCAAGTATTGCTACACGGGAATACGCAATACCACAAACATGTTGACATTCACAATTACAAATAAGTATAGGAGCAGTGATCTGTTCGGTGAGCGTAAAAAGCCCCGAATGTTTGGTGACAATGGAAATGAACTACAGATCTACGTCTACCTCTTGTTAATGAATCAGGGCTTTCGAAGAACCGGACGGGTAAGGAATGGACAGGATTGGCGATTAGTGGCGCAGTCCAACGGGTACAATTACGGGGAAATTTTGTCCAAGACTAGTGTTTTTCGAGGAAAAAAAAAACAAATCGGCGAGAGGTGGGTGTAACAAATCTTTGATGGACCATAAAGCATCAAAGAAAAAAAAACGAAATGATGCTGAAACAGAGTCCACCTGCAGCTTTGCAGGTCAAACGTCCGCTGTTCAACGACGATAAGAACCCTTCGACACCGAGCTCGACAACGAGCTATTGGAAGCCTTGTGCGTCGGAACGATGCTCCGTCGTTCTTGCAGGCAGAACCTCGGAACAACGCCCTTGGCCGCATTAATTTTCCCCACGTACTGCGCGAGGCACCATCCATCCTTATACTCCTCCAACATCCGCACAGTGTCCCCAATCCTGACAGGCAACTCGTCATCAAGTGTTGGCGTAAATGTCCCAACAACTGACATCAACCGCGGTAATTCAACACGTTCCGACACAGATGGCGGACGGCTGATGATACTTTGATCAGAACCATTCCTGACGTGGCTTGACATAGGTGAAGTCGCGTGTTGTTCCTGTGGCAAAGAAGGTGGGGGAACAGCGGAAGACGCTGTATCGGCGGCAAACGACTCGTTCCGTGCGGGGCTCAAGAGCGGCGGGGGAACGGGCATCGACGAGTCGAGTCTGAATTTGGAGGTCCCAGCAGGTGGTGTCGGGGGTGGCGCCTCCCAACGCGCCCTTTGCCTAGGAGTCGGCGGAACTGGAATCGTCTTGACATCGACTGCCCTTCCTCTCCCTCCATCCAAATCGACATCCGTCACTCCGCTCAACACACCACCGATACTAGCCCCCGCATAACCTTGATTCGCTGCAAAGTATGACGGAGGCGGCGACATACTTAAGATATCGCTCCCTGATAGGCTTGATGCGTTGTAATGCATGACCGTAGGTTGCGATTGTTGTTTCTTCAATGAGGGTTTTGGCGCGAGAATGTTCGTGCCGTACTTTGATTTTATCTGTGGAACCCAACCAGCGCTGAAGCGACTATCATAGTCCGAACCCCCGTCGGAGCTCGCTACTACAATCGCTCTTTCTGGCCTCTCGAGGTCCACCACATCAACCTTGTCTGGAACAGAAACGGTATCCAGGTCCCAGTTCTTCTTCCCAAACACCTCCGGTCGCGTCCTCTTGTTCGAATCTAGCACAAATGCGAGCCTCCCCGCTCTTTCCTTCCTCCGTTTCCAAGCGCGATACGTGCAATACCCAAGACCTGTCACACGCACACACACACACCAATTAACAAAACC
The DNA here is from genome assembly GCA_004296355.1 of Lepiota venenata. Lineage (NCBI taxonomy): Eukaryota > Fungi > Basidiomycota > Agaricomycetes > Agaricales > Agaricaceae > Lepiota > Lepiota venenata. The sequence continues at coordinate 2,759,171 of RCFS01000003.1, forward strand.
TCGCTCCTCAGGACAAACGGCTGTACCGTCTTCTTACCTGCGATAAGCGTCACACCCACTGCTACAGCCACCACGGCCACAATCAGGGTCGATGTTGGCAACTGTTTTGAGGGTGCCGCAGTGGGCTCCGGAACATGCTGGTCAGAGTCGACCGCAGCTCTCGCCATCAGGTACTGATGACCACTAATGCGACGGTGGTGCATGGTTGGGAACGTGAGGGATGCAATCTCAAGTGAAACGATCGTAACAAAGGAGGGGAAGGGTGGCCTAGACGACCTGACCGGCGAACCAGGGAGGGGGAGGTAGGGGGAGGTGGGGAAGCGAGAATCAAAACGGTTGCTGCCTCGCGCCTCCCCTTAGAAGAGTTTTGGGAAGTGTGGAGAGCAGCCGCAACGGGGATCATCAGCTCTGATCAACGAGCTGTCGTGTCCTGTCAGTTGGTATAGTCCATGTCAAAAACTATCATTTCGTCCGGGAATGTCCTCTCCTTTTGGGGACCTCGGACACTGTCCGTTCCGCTTATAGTGGCCAATCATACTCCCATATTCCCAGAAATCAATTCCATGCTCATGATACAGAACACTAAGAGGTATTCTCAAATCCGAATCCGAACAATCAAATTAAATTACTTCCATCAGCTGACTCGATACAGCTCGGTGCAGGGATCTGGCTCCCTCAGCCGGGCAATAGCTCGCCAGAGCATTGTGGATCACAGACTCGATGCTCTGGGCGGACAACGACCGAACGTCCTCTCCTCCAAGGGTATGCAACGCCTCTGAGCAGATGGCCTTCTTCTCGTCCAGCGTGAAGGGCACAAATGGCAAGACCGTCGTGACTCTTGACAGCACTGATGCCTGTCAATATGTCAATTAGCACCGCTTTTGAATAACCGGCACCACACTCACCCCTAGCCGTTCAGAAACAAGCGGCCTTAGCAGTCCCATTAGCTCCAGGTACTCATCGCGCGCCATCAAGTCATTGGGACGCGCCCGCGACTCGTGGTGTTTGAAGACTAAGTCATGGCCAACATTTGATGTGCCGAGCCACACAACATGGCGAACATCAATGTGGCGACTACCGGCTTCGAATGAGCACCGCCCGAGTTCCCACGGCATGAGCAACGACCACAGTGTCTTCTCGTCAGTCTTCTCGATCTCCTACAAACAGGTCAGCTGTTGTTAAACATCTGATGACAAATATATATGTACATCAAGCACGACGACACATCGCTTGCCCTCGTTGTTCATCAGAAATTCTGCCAGGGTACACGTAGTTGGCGTCTGTAACGAGGGGCTCAATAGAGCTGTTCATCATCACAGATAATCAGCACGAACCTCATATGGACTCATTGAGTGTGACTGCCACAGATCATGGGTCGACCTCAGCGTAGTCATATTAACAGTATGGGTTGGCACGTCAAGTAACGATCCAACTACAGGGAACACAGAAAACAAAGTTCAGCATCGCATCAGTACTCACATAGCCCGACGACATACATTTTCGTGCAAGCAGGCTCTTGCCATGGCCACTGGGTCCGCACAGGAAAACAACAATAGGAGTAACAGAAAGCCCGCGAGATTGCATGCTCAAAACCCTGAACAGTTGCTCAAGCACACAGTCCTGACCAACAAGCTCATACCGCACCCTCGTAAGGGGCCGGAAAAACGACCGGTGGATTAAAGCTGACGTACGGCGGGTGTGCGGAGCATCGGCACGCCCAACATAATACCTATCAGAATTGTCTTAGACATCATAACACAAAACAAATAAATGAACCACTTACTTCAACACTGGATCAATTTCATCAATCAAGCTCGTGGTGGGCTTAAAAAAGCCTTCCTCTGCATCCCCAGAAGGTGTAGGTGCGGTCGAAACGCGACGCGAAGCGGGACTTTGCTTCAGCGCCGCCGGATCAGCTCCATAGGCTAGAAGTGTCTTGACAATCTCCACCTTGTTCGATAACCGGTCGTTTGTCAATGCGAACTCTAGCGCTGTTTGAGGGCCTACAGTGTCATTGGGGCCCGCATCGCCGTTTTCTAGCACCCGTTTGACTTCGCTAACGTCATCACTAGCAATAGCAAACATGAGGGCTGGCCTAGGGGTGGCAATGGCATGCACACGCTGACGAGCGGACTGACGGATGGACTGACGGGCAGGCTGAACAACAGGGGCACTATGGGGAGGAGTTGGTAGAGGAGGAGGGGAAATAGGTCTGTAAATGTGTTCATTATCGTGTTCTGGGTCATGAGTTTCGTCATCTTCCTCGTCTATAGGGCGGAAAGAGGGCTCGGAGAGCCTACTTGGGGCCCGTGGGTGTTCATCTTGTGAATATATTGACGCCCTGCGCCAAATATGAGAATTAGCCAGAGGAGCCGATAGCGGTCCAAAATTTGAAAGATATTCGAGGTTATCAGTAGTCAAAGGAGATGGTATATGGTTATCCGAAGCAATTAAATTATTGCGCATGCGACCAGATATAAACGAAGAGCGAGTAGACGACGACGGCTTTGAAGAGCGGTCAGCAATGAAGCATGTAGTGTATTAAGAATTATTTACCAAGGGATTGTGGAGAACTGCGTTGCTTGATGATACACTTGAAAGCGATATAGATGTGCGATGGTCGATTCCTACCCAGAAATGAGTACTTGGTACTAGCAACTAGCGGCTTCGACCTACCAGGTTGGTGCTGGTTATGAGTTAAAATGTTAGGAGGTGCAGAACGCGAGGTGAGGAGGGCCGACTGCAAAGTATCTTAATACTATTCTATGAAGGAGTCATAAATCAGGCTTACCAGCCTTAATGGCCTGAGGCGAGAATTAGGCGGAACAGGGCTAGAGGGTGATGCGCTCAGAGAAGGAGGATCGTCTGCGGGCGGGGGACTTCGTAGTGATTCAAGCTGTGGTCTTGTTGAGGCTTGAGAATTCCGCATCGGTCGATTCGACCGGGTCTTATCATTGGGCGATTAGAAGGGTACTCGGAGAATACTGACACAATACATACTGTAATAGAATTTCGCCACCCAAAGGGAACTTTTGTTGGTGGCCTTGCAGGAGACTTGACATTACTTGAACCCCCAATCACGCTCTCACTCTTGGGCTGGATAGAGAACGGGGAACCCAGTCCGCTCGATGGTCTTCGAGAATACCGAGAAGAAGTCGGTGAAGGTTCAGATGGAGGACCTCCACTCGTCTGAACTTGTCGGTCCGGCGGAGGCGAGAATACTCGCTCCCCAGTAAGACTCAACGGAGTTGAAATATTCGACGATCTGCCAGGTAGGATCTCCTCTGGCTGGCGGTCTTGAATTTCAATAGAGCGTGTGGCCTGTTGTGGCGAAGGGGAGAAGGTGGAGTACGCTTCGAAAAGGGTCCCGAAAGAATGGCTTTCAGAATATTCTTCCTCACTACGATCAAGGTATGCTAGCTGAGCGGTTTGACTTGCGTTAGAATCATTTCCGACATCTTCAGAAGATAACTCCGCTTCATCACCCAAGGGGGCCACCGGAACTTCGTGAGGGGATGATGAGACAGATGCTTCAGATATTTCGTTGGCGTCTTCCTTGAACGTTGAAAAAGCAGGCTCAGATGGGGACTCGATAGCTGCGGATCCGGAAGCGGAAGTGGTTTGAGTGGCATTGCAGACTTCTAGCGCGATTGATGAATTAGCAACGGTCTCTTCCTCGAGGAACTCGACCTGCGGTGACTCGAGAAAATGGGTTGAAGTGTGGCTTTGGCGCTTGATCGCGAAGCGGACCCCGAGCTGTGCTGATTGCCGGTTTCCAATGTAAACGGCGGTGTCTCCGCCTTCAGCATCCCATTGCGACTCGGAACCGAAGGATAGATCCCCTTCTTCTTCCTCTTCCTCTTCGTTCAAGTCCCCCTCTGAAGGTTCTACTTGCTTTTCTTTCTGCTCTGTGTCGTCTTCACGTAGCTGGTTCGACGATGGGTCATCAAACTCTCCTGAAACCAATGCCTCTGAAAAAGGACCAAATAACTCCGCAACCCCTCTAGTCTGACGAGCAGAGTGAGTCTGTGGTGAGTCCAGGTCAAAATCCTGAGCTCCCCTCTCTTCATCATCCCCCTCAGTTGCGGCGGTCGGATGCCGACCAATAAAAGCACTAAGCCTCGGAGAAAGGACGCGGGAACCAGGGCTACCAAAGGGTGACGCAAGAAGCCCGAAGGTTGAGCTGCGTGCCAGACTTCCAGGGGAAGAAAGAACCAGAGGGGCGTGTGGGCGGCATGATTCATCAGCATCAATGACATACTCCGTCATATCCGTAGACGCCCGAGTAAAATTTGTCAGCTCGAGCTGAGATATTTCGACAGGGGAGAGAAGGTCATCACGGGTAATGGCATAGACAGGTTCGATGTATTCTTCTTCGTCCCTTTCTGCTATTGGAGAGCTGGTGGTGGTGTATATAGATGGCTGATTATACGTATTAGAGACGCTGATGCGCAGGGTATCATCTTCCAGGATGGTATCTGGTTGAGGGGGAGATGGAATTCCAAAATTGAAATCGGCTTGAGAACCAATCTGAGAGTTGCGAGCAACGGAGTGTTGGTCATCAAGGGGAGGGGTATCAATGGGAGAGGGGGAGATGGAGTGACAGAGTGGAGGTGAAGAGGCTAGTTTTTTGAGTACGTCGTCGGTATCAGGAGCGGCATGGTCGAGAAGGGTGGATGAGCTGGCCGACCAGGAGAAATCGACCGAGGCAGTCGAATCACGTTGAGCTGGAGGTTCAATGACAAGCTCGTCTTCAGGATCGTCGCCAATAACATCCCTCAGCGCCAATAAAAGACCGGAGAGTCGAGGCGAGCGGGGTGAACGGATGGACTGAGGCGACCCGGCAGATATGACAGGGGTTTTAGCTGGTGAAGAGCGCATTGTATTCGCCATAGGTTCCTGGGGCGCATTTGCATGGGTTACGGCCTTGGATGGGGTTGTGTGCAGAAAATTACAGGATCCTGCAAATAGGCAGCGTCCTTGTTGGTAAAATGGACATGGTCGTGCTAACAACTGTTATGAGCGATTGCCCAGAAAGAGAGGCTGCTTGGAATACGCACTCCTTATTCGCCATATGGGTTCCGACAAGGACATCGCAGGGCATGAGTCCTTGAGCAGATGCGGGGTACTTAGGCGCAGGGAGCCAAGGAGAACAATGCCGACCAGATACACTCCCTACACGACCCTGTCTCCAATGGCTTCCCAACTGAACCGAAAGCCCGTGACAGGGATCACGTGATAGGACATATTCAGAAATGAATATCCGTTGCACTTGCCGACAGCTCCGATATGCACATTGAGTTTAGCCACAGCGTTCGGGAAGGAAGTTTTCACGGCAAAAAAAGTTCTCGCCGCAAGGAAATGGCGATTACATCGGTGCATCGAATCGGGCCCTACGGACATTCTTAGCGTCAAAACGGGGTTCTTCTTACGCAAACACGAAGTAATTTGCACCCTCGACATCGCGCAAGGCCTCTGCTGGCTACGCCAACTACTTTACAGTATCTTCTGATTGTGGATCGCGTCCTCTGCCAGGTCGCGTATCGTACGCGTTCTACCCTGTTCTACCAGCCACAAGTCACGTGCCAGCCCACCCGTTTTGCTTGATGTGCATGAGTCCTTCCATGGCTGCTAACCGATTTGTTCGAATTCCGCGCCTGACGCTCTTTTCGGGTCCCAACTGTTCTCTGTGCGACGTACGTCTTCTTGCGCTTCTAATATCATCCAGCCGCTTATCCTCTCTTAGATTGCCAAAGCAGAGCTTGCCAAAGTCCGACAGCAAGTGAGAAGGACCTCTTGTTGAACATACCCAACAATCGGGTGTCTGATGACCTTTCCTCACGCAGCGACCTTTCCAATTGGATACGATCAATATTCAGGACAAGGGTCAGGCGCAGTGGAAGAAGAAGTATGTGTATTGGATCCCAGCTCTTCATCTCGAAGGCAACGAAATTGCCAAAGGACGTTGGGATGCACAGACCGTGACTCGGGCACTGGAGAAATGGGATCAACAGCAACTGCAGGAACAAACGCCGACGGAGAACACGACAGAACCACAGTGATAGGCTCGGCGCAGTCCGAATCCTTGTACTTTGTTGATACGTCTGCCATTCCGAACCCATGGTATGAACCATATATAAGCGGCCTATACCAGCGCCACACAGATATAATCCTAGGTGAGGAAGAAGAAACGAAAGTTGGGCGAACAACCAGCTTGTGCTTCAACTGTGGTTCCTCTGACCATATGGTGCCTGCCTGTCCTCTCGAACGGGATAAGGAACTAATATCACTGTCTCGCCAATACTTCAACTTCTACAAGGAATTGCGCGGTGCCACAGACCACCCCCGAGCCTATATCGTCGAGGGTTGGCGACAACAACGATTGCAATGGCTTGATACCTTCCACCCCGGCCAAATCAAGAGCCAGTTGCTCCGTGAGGCGATCCAGCCCGGTGACGGTGAATGGCTGAAGAACATCGCTATTTGGGGTTATCCTCCAGGGTGGACAAGCGTTTTTGATCCAAAGGAAACTGTCCGAGCCAGGATATGGGATGAGCATATGGATGAAGGCTACGATCATCCACATGAACCATTCTATATCTTTGATACTTTTGACAGCGCCGAAGATGTTTCGGAGAACGTTGTATTGGTAGACAATAGGACCAAAACGCCACCACTCAAAGGCCGGACCACGCTCGACCCTAGTCCAGAGCCAGCACCACCTTCCCCGACTTCAAGCATCTCAAATACCCTCCCCATTCGTTGGGCTCATTATCCCCCAGCCTACTTCTCGTCTGAGCTCTTATTCACATACACCCCTTCGTCTGGTCTACCCTCATCTTCTACTGAATGGAATAGCTTTTTTGATAACGAAGACTACGGTTTTGCTCATCTGTATGATCAGCCACCACCACCAACCGAAGACCCGCCCCCCCTACCCCCTCCCCCTGCATTACCACCGCCTTCGATTCCACCACCACCGCGCTCCCCCCCTCCTCCCTTACCTGCGGCTCCTTCGGCCCCCGATACTTCTATCCAGCCGCCTGCCCCGAACACCATCGGAGAACCGGAGGATGAAGTAGACATGGATATATCGGATGTATCGGATACCGAATGATCGTATTCCCGTGCTATCGTTTCTGTTATCGACATGCTTTCTGACTTTGCTGTCCATTTGAGTGCGTCAGACTTGTATGGTATGGAGTGGTGGGATGGTGTATTTTATGTTTCAACTACCTACAGTGGTTGAGATGCGGGCTTGCCCTCGGGAATCGGATCGATCGTCTCCTCTGACCTCCCCCAGTGGCCCAACTTTCTCAGTCCAGTTCAAATGCCCCATCTACCTAGCAATAATGTTACCCGCCACACATTAAGCTCGATTCTGATACCAAAGTGAGAGAAACTTAGTCCAATAGCAACGCAGCATCTGATAACTACCTGGAAACTTTCTCCTGAAGCTTCGGTGACCTTGACTTATCTCAGGAAATCTTAGTACAATTCCAGCATGGAGCCGAGTTGTGTCAAGGCTTTTAAAGTGCAGAGCATTATAGGTGCGGTGGATAATGGTTATCGAGTAGTAGCTATAAACGTGGTGTAACCCAGGTCCGGATGGAGGTATAAAAAAACAATTGAGCTGGTCATAAGCTCGAAAAGAGAAGCACATGAACAAATATAAATTCAGTGATAAAATTATGCTGAGCAAACAACTCAAATGGTGAATGAGAAGAAGGCCCCTTGGATTCAACATCAATTAAGGGGCACAAAGAGTGATCTGAAGTTCAAGAATGCAAATAATGGAGAGACAAAAGTAAAGTGGCTACACGAGAACAGAGATCCTCGGAGGAATAGTTGAACATCTGATGCACATCCACAGCACCATAGTGTATAGAATAGCTAGCTATGTTAGCGGCTGAAACATTGATACACCAAAAGCGACCCCTTATTTATTCCTACAGGAGACTAATATTTGAATGAGCGGGGCAAGCCTACCACGGAAGATAAAACCACATACAATTTTAGATACAGCGATGGTGGACGTTTGAATCTAGATGCCACCAAATCCGGTTGCTTTCGCCGCGAAGCCCGTAATGGTACTTGTGCTTAAACGGGCCGTTGGCGTGCTCGTGGGTATTAGTGTTGATAGCTCCCAAATTATTTTGTGGCAGCCACAGTGCAGACCCCCCATTTACCTGAAACTACTTCAATTACGTGCTTTATCCTTATCGTGTGTACACAGGCGTTCTGCAACACTCTGTCTCGAACAATACACATTCTATATCATTCCATAGGAATTACATACCGTCAGACAAGTCCCTATATCTGAAAAAGGTTCATTGTATTTCAAAGTCAACAATCTGCATCAAAACTCGATCTGGAGACTAGGGCGATATTCATCATTTCAAATGTACCTTTTAACATGAGGGTTTTCATCTGTGCACAGAATCATTCACTTCCGATAATGCTTACCGTCCTCAGTGCATTCCCTAGATCTCCCCTGGGCATCAAATTGCAACGTTGAGAGCCGTCGTGGAACAGTCGTCTCAGTGAGCTTGCAGTTTGCACGGTGAAGATTGAGAATTAGTCGTGATCCCTGTCGCACAAAAAGTTTAAAGATAATCCTACATCCAATGATATATGGCACTCACAAGAACTTGATAAATAATTATGAGCCAGCTGAACAAAATACCGGTCTCGATTAGGGAGCAAATGTTTGAACATTCAGGTTTACTCACAAATTCCAATTTGTGTCAAGAGCCTTGATGATTGTTGTCTGCGCAACCAATGACAAGGAAATGATTACTGAGCAGCAAAGATGCAAGGGTGAGCTTGAACCCAAAGGCAAAAGCCCTCCACTCACAGGAAATGCTAGTCATCATTGGTCAGTCTCACTAACTGTCAACCCGGATATTTGTAACTTACGGGATAAATAATAGTGTGCCATCGCGGTAGAATACATACAAAATCGGCGTCAAAGCCTTTGCCTGGTCGAGCGCAGATCGAATAGGCCGCGTTGCTTGCTTATGAGTTTCGTATAGCTTGAAAAGCATGAGGAATAACTCCAAGCCTAAGATAGTCAGCTTTTGCTTCACTTGACGTAGATCTGTAGTAGATACTCGCCTGTTGTTCCGAGCCTAATTGCACTAGCGAAATCACCCGGGATGTAAGATAGTTGCATGATTCAAGATGAATGGTGGTCTCACCCAACAACTAATGCGGAATAATAATCCACAGCAACGAGAGTAATATTCTGGGCAGGAAGTATGAACCAACACCCTGGAACGCCAAGTATGGTTGTCTCCAGTTGGGATCTTTGATAAACAATTATTTGGGTACAAAACAAGCAGAGGGCGCTCTGGGGGAAATTAAGTGTTGCTCGAGGCAGCAGACAAGGAAATACCGCTACCAATAACTCGACTTTGGTCATCAGTGAAATGATCAGCAACAATGATAGCAGAAAAGGGCGGCGATCCACTCACGCGCCATCGCTAGGTACAGTACTACACCAACTTATAATGATAGTTTGTCAGTGTCTCTGCATGAGAATAGGGGGAAATCATCGAGTTAGGGTTACCTTTAGGTTCTCTACTGTATAATGCACGCAACCTCAACACCAACAATGTCTTCATAACAGAAGTATAACTGAGATCTAGTGCACTGAGAGGTAATGAGAGACTGCAACAAAAATCGTCTAAGGGCTGGCGTTTCACTCACAATTCACTGATATACTGAGAAACACGACACCTGAAAAAGTCAGTACGATTTGACTCCGGACGATTGAACTTTTCATACCCCTGTAGTGCGTGGATATGGTGGTGGCATTTCTCAGTCAATGATATCTCTGAAATGAGACTTAACTCACCGTTTGGGTGACACGGTTCGATGTTGCTGAGAACCAAGTTGAGTATAAAATCCAAAGACCTGGAATCGCGACTAACAATAGAGAACTGAACTAAAACACGGTTAGTCACCTCACCGATGTTGTAGCCAGCAAGGTTACGCAACCTACATGAAAGTTATCAAGCTCATGATTTTCATCATAAGATATATTTTACTGGAGAGCAGCCGGGGCTTTGAGCTCCTTTTGATTCCCAGCTCTGAGTACTACGGCCTCCAAAGCCGACCTGGGGATAACCCACCAATAAAATCGGGCGATGATCTGGCAATAGCAGTAAACAGCAATTCAATTGGCTGCAAAGGGAAAGAAATATACCTCGTCTCGGACGAGTAGTATTGAATCGTAGAAGAACAGCGTAGTGCATACATCTGAAATATACCTCCTGAGACCGTGTACCAAGGAAGTAATGGATTAGAGTACACGCTATATTATTGATGTTGCGTACAGCTTGCACCGTCGCGGCGAGCTCCTCAGCAACCAAGCTTTCAGACATGTCAAGGATTCTTGTGGGGTTTGGCGTTTCCGTTTCTTGCTAGACATTGGCCTTATAATTTCAAGAGGACAACCGTCTGAAATGGGAACAGGAAGCCAACCGCGATAGACCGGGGCTTGTCAAAGATCCTAGTGTCTTTGTCCATAGTTGTCACCCGCGCTGCAAGTATCCAGAATACCTCTATCGACTCCTCAACTCAGTAAAACAGGCACACTACGCGTTTCTCGTATTTCTAAAAATATCTTGTGTTGACAACAGTTTTAGCAGAATCAAGTCCTACTGCGCCGACCTGGATAATCGCCATACCCGATGATTGACTGACGGTTATTGATTGGCGGTATCCTGATACCGACCTTGATTCTCGGCCTACCACAAGGACTTGATTTTTGAATCCTTCAATATTTATAGAAGGCTCGAAATAGCAGCGGCGCCCAAGGTGATAGGAGAGCAGAATTTGGCCTTGAGAGGAAGAAAACTTGTAGAGCTGGAGAAGATCACCAAAAGGGAAACGGTAATGGACCTTCAAAAATAATGGTAGGACTGCACACATGGAGAATTTAGATTATTTTTTGGAGCTGTTAGGCGAGATTAGGCCGTCGATCTTTAATTAGTTGCTTGCTCTCGTGGAGCTATGATCGTCTCCATATCGCCCACATGGCGACTAGGGAATGACGAAGCGCTATTCAGCCGCGCTCGGGAACTAAAGATCTGAGAAAGAAATAGCATGGTATGTTGTTGGTCATCGCTATAAAGTGCACCACCCATAAGTCGGTGGCATAGAAACAACTCATTGCATGGGAACTCACCGTCACAGTTTTCCTGTGCCGAGGTACGATCGTTGGCTACTTCCACTGTCACCATAGGGTCTTTGGGAAGCCAGGTCGGATGAGTTTCTCAAGTGCGGTGGTAGACTTCTGTTGAAAAGTAGAGTGTCCAGGTTCAGTATTACTCTGTCGAGATCATGATATCCAAGAATCGCGTTATTTTCGAAGTTAGAACGATGTACGAAGATCGACTCTTGCTAAGTATATTCTTAAACGATTTTGACGGGTGATTCGTATGTGGGCCCCATGCGGGCGGAGCGTAACTGAAGCCCTCTATCGGAAGTGAAACGATGTCGACCGGTCGACAAAACTTGGATGCGTCACCAGTTATCACGCAGTTTCGTTCATGTGCATACATGAGCTTCAAGGATCATTTTTGCTTCTTGTGTCAGTGTTTGAGGGCCTGGGAGCGAAGCTGCTTTCAGATCATTACAATCACAATACATGTGGTACCACGTTCCTCGTAGTTGAGGTAGTATCTGTCTTTCTGGATACGTGCGTCGCTGGCCGGACGAGTACCGTTGGCGTAAACCATAGATCCAGTGGGATATTCTATGAATCACGTGAGAGACGTGTTCTGGTTGTATGTGCGTGTTTACGCGTTGGATGAGATGCACTGAGAGCGGTTGATAGGGACGACAAAAACAATGCTCTCCGTCACAGCAGCAGACATCCTCGCCATTGCTGACCCAGCATCTCTCAAGCACCCACCAACAAGTCTACAGTCTTGTACAGTACTCCCAGATAATGTCTCCGCAACGGCCTGGGCAACCGACAACTCCGCTCTTTATCTCGCTTCCGCTCGGACAATTAGCCGCTACGATCCCTCATCGAATCAGCTCGAGATTCTTTACACACTGGAGGACCGATACTACCCACGATGCTTGGTTTGGAAGGGTAAATCATCTTTAATATTTTGCTCAGGAGACAAGATCCATGTGTTGGAATGCGGTGACTCTCCGACGATAGCTGCGCAGGCCTTCGCCTCTCACAAGCGAGATATCCTATCACTATCACTATCTAACGACTCAACACTTCTTGCCTCCGCGTCCGCCGACAATATTTATATTCACAATATCGCACGAGGATCACACACTGTTCTGCGAGGCCTGCCTCCAGCAGAATCCATCACTGTGTGCGCCTTCCACCCGCACACCCGCACACGCCTATTAGTCTGCGCGGGGAAGCAACTATTTGTATACGACATCACACGAACCTCAAGTCCAATGAAAACTGTTCCCATTAATGAACCCGGGTCAGGAGAGATCACGGCGGTCGCGTGCAGTCCTTTCAGCAAGACATTGGTTGCGACTGCCACTTCCGCTGGCTACGTTGGCCTTATCGATTTAGAGAAGGAGAAGGGGTGTGTTTGCTCTGTTCACTGAGTAAGGACACTTGATGAAATTCCCTAATAGGTTGTTCCGGACGCTGAATATGAAAGTTCCACTATCTGTCATCGCATTTTCACCTGAGGGTGCAGCAATTTACATTGGGACCGAGGATGGGAAATTGCTGGTTGTAGATCTGCGTGCTCTGGACAAACCACCGAAGTCAATTATTGTCAGCAACACTGGCAACAAGATTGATACGATTTCTATACAGGCAAGCATACGCTGTTTGCTATCATAGACAAAATTAATGCTTCCACTAGGGAAAGCTAAAGAACCCTTCAGAAGATGTGAAAGTAAAGGGGATATCCGGAGTCGTTAGCAGGACGTCTGCCGGGGCATCACCTTCAAAGATACCGCCTTCCCCAATGCGATCACGAGCACTCCTCCCTAGTACTACTGCCACCCCCATAAGTAAAGCATTTAAGGCACCGAGGACCGGCACCCCCAGACAATCTCCCGCCACGAAAAATACGAATACAAATGCTAAGAAACCCTTGTCACCTGCCAGAGACTCCCTTGCAAATAATAAAATCTTGAATACCAGAGGCCCCAGTTCGGTGAAGGCATCGAACCCCAAATCAACCCCAGTCTACGTCTTCTGAACGAAAACACGGGGGCTCGTCAATGAAAGCGGCATCAATTTCGGCACCCACACGCCGCAGTAGTTCTACCAGGACACATAAATCCTCCACCGCAGTAGAATCGGCCGATCCTTCCACTACTACTCAAGCAGGAATGAATTCCGAGGCATTACCTTCGACGTCTAATGGTCGAACACGCTTCGGCTCCCGAACGGCCTCTTCCGCCTCCTTGGCACCAAGCTCGTCGTCACGGTCTCCCCGGACGGCCTCCTCTGCATCAAGTTCATCAGCTGCCCCTCGGCGGAAGCACGACTCCTCTTCTCCAGTTCCGCCGGTCCCTCCCCTTCCTGTTGGTCTCACCACTGGAACTTACCAGACATTAGCAACGGAGTCACATGTCCAAAGCCGAACGCCCTCCCCCGACCTGCCAGCATTCAATATAGATCCTATGACGCCCATTCCCTCAAAAAAGAAAAATCCAATGGCGGTGCTGGGACTTGGAACGCCCGAAGTGAAGGCATGGATCAAGGCCGGCACTAATGCGAGTAACCCGGCTCGTCGAACTACGAGTGATGGCGATTCGCGAGGAAAAACCAAGTCCGTTGGCTTCAAGGATGATAATAACGGTTTTGAAGAAGAATGTCGGGTCGAGGTGATTGGACCCAATGATCCCGAGAGTCCGGAACCGGAACGCGAGAGAAAGCCTTTCAATGCAGATATCGCCACATCGTCTCATTCCTACTAGCTCTTCTGACCAAAGCCAAGGCCAAAGGCACAGAAATAGTCAGTCGTGGGAAGCATCCCCACGTCGCCCCCATCATGCGGCACACATACCCGGCACGCCCACTCTGGGTAGTGCGCATGAGCTCTTGCGGACTATCGTTAAAGATGTCATGTATGACTTCCAGAGGGAGACCAAGACGGAGATGATGGGTTTGCATTTGGACTTGGTGAGAATGGGGAGGGGGTGGAAGCAAGAGCTGAGAATACTGATGGATGAGTATGTGGGCGATCTCAATGATTTGAGAGAGGAAAATCGAAGGCTGAGAGAGGAGAATGAAAGACTGAGGACAAGGTGATGATCACGCGGGTGATTTTGTGTTTACCATAGGTTTTGTCCCGCAGTGTATTCCAGGCTTTTGTGCTATGTACGACCAAGTCTGTTAATTTTCGCATTGTAATGACTTGTTCACCGTCAGGAAGTATATTATTCTACGTTGCCTCGCCTCCATCGGAAAAAGAGAAAGACGGTCAGGCAAACAATGGCTCGTCGAAAGTGAAATGGGAGTTCTGGGCCGAGAGCAGTCCACAAATGAAAGGACCACATCACTATTCTTGCCCTTTGTTCGAGTGTTCAAGCTCAAGGTCAGTGCCAGGGGGGAACGAGGACCTGAAGTATTTTCAAAACAGTAGAGTGCTGGACCATGAAACCCTTGTACCAGGTTACACCTGAATGTTTTGATAATAGTAATACCACAACATTCAAGTTGCAACCTAGCGACAGCTTTTTGGTCTCTGGCACCGCCGACAAGAGAAATATCATTCAAATAAAATATCACAGCACGCCACCGGTGGTGGGATCAATAGCAACAGCCAACACATGAAATCAGTTTCGGGAGAATCGTGATGTGCGCACGCGAATAAGTGGGTGGCAGAACTGTATCAAGTGCTGGTATCCAGTAGACAATGGCCGAGAACTTCGGAATCATGAGATACTTGTAGGGAAAAATATTCCAGATATAATTGACGAGGCTTTTCTCTTGTGGCTAACGAGGTGTGAGGGGTAGTAGGATATAAGCACTTCAGACTCGTTCCCCACTTCCGACATGCAAGTTAAGCGTCGAAATATTGGACGACATAGGTTTTATCTATCGAGTAGGCCTTGAGTGTTGCCTTTTTCTGGCTGCTGCTGGGCTTCGCCCGCTGCCACGAGGGACACCTCACCGACTCAATGCAAGTACTTTTATCTGCCTAAGGTCCATCTCCGACCCCAATCTCAGCACGATGACTCCTCAAATGAACCTCATTAGGCTCAGGGGGAAAGAATATACATTATAAGTATCAGTTTTAATAGGGGGATCGTGAACCGAGTGATAGATCTAGAATTATCAAGCATCCAAGCTTAATCACAGTGTAGATTCGTATCATCCCCCGTCGTTCTCAACATGAATGAACAATGGCCGTATCTTTGGCGACGTGGGTAAAGCTCTCCGTAATTTTTTCGTCGCCGTTTTACCATCTGGACTTCTTTTCTTCTAAAGATCTCAACTATACCGAGGTCGGCTCCATCAATCATGGGATGTCACAACTATGCTTCGCCAATAATAGGATCTTTGTTGTAGACCATTCATCAAAGTGCCATCAAGACCCGGATGGGGCCCTTCACCTGGTGGTATAGTCCCAGGATCAGCGCCCACGAAGGGGGAATTGTAGAGTTAATCCCACGTCTAAATAGACGCTCCAACAGAAAGCACGTCAAATATCTCACCATGGGATCCATGCAGTTTATATGATCTATGATCTCCATTCACGAGGCTTGCTCAGAAGGAACGGCAGACGACGAAGCAATCTAAGAAGGGAAATTCGAGCGAATCAATCACAAGAGTCAATAGATCTCATTCGTCAGGCACATTGGTCCCCGAAATCCTACAGCTCGTGCGAGCAACTTACCCAAACCCGAGCCTAGAACGTCACAAACCTCAAGTCCCTGGCAACTAAATTGACATTCATAATGTGGATTGTAGAGGAGCTCTGCTGCAGAGGGGTCCTAACTTCGCATAGTACCCAAAACCCGGTTTGAAATCCCGAGCACGTCATACACCCACCGATCCCTGATTAAGAGTGGATCACACCGTAATTCACTACTGTTTATTTCTCCATTGACTGCCGTTGTGCTCTAGATACGAGATTGCGTCAGCATTTGGGCCTACGACATCTTGGCCAATTGATCAACCCAGCTCCAACCTCACTACAGCTGTCACATACCTTTGTTCTTATTGTAAATTTCAATGCCGACTCAATCGATTTGCCACATCTTTTACTACGACGGGCGACCACAATTGTCTCCAAATTCTAGTTCAAGCTTAGGTAGGGTCGAATCCGAAGACCTTTGCCCCTCAGGTGATGGGCAAAATGGGTATACGGCGACCACTGCCACTTACCGATATGATTCCCAGCGTCGGTTGACACAGTAACGTTCTTGACCAACCGGCCTGCCAACCCATCTACTTACGGAGGTGTAGGCATCTCTAGAAGCAGATCCTGAATCCGAATATCACTACAAATAGGGATCGAATTACTTGACGACTCAGATATATCTCACGTCAAGTTGAGGTTGAGTTAGCATGACCGGCTGCTCTCAGCATATATTTAATGGTTTGTGATCATCCTTAATGCTGAACTTCTCGCTTTGTATGGGCCAAGCTAGTGCCCTCTGTGTACGATGGACCTCTCCCCTTCCCTCATCAGTGCCTACTTCGAAGTCCTAGGAGAATATCAAACTACGCGAGTACGCTCAATCCTGTCGTGATATACAGTACATATAGTCTGACTGAGACTGTTTTCGCATCGAGTAGTATATCACAAGTGCGTCGTCATCAAAGTACATTTACCTTCCTGCTAAGTTGCGTCTTCTAGCGTCGATGTCCGCATTTTATGTATGCTGGTGTCGATACATTACTGCGCATTCTAGGAGCTTACCCTTGGCTGTAAAAGCTTTACGACTATTTCTTAACCCTGGGCCTCGAAGTCACGTTTATATGGAGAGCAAAGTGGAATGTTACGAAGGTTCTATATTTGGTCAACCGATACTTGCCAGTGGTTGAAATTATCCTCAGCTTTTATCGTAAGTACTCTAACATGGACGGAGTATCAGCTGCTACGCAACCCCGCTTACAGACCCTTGTAGGTGACAATGCTCCGAACACTGCCCCCTATTGCGAATCTCTTGTGCAAGCTTCCACTTGTAATTGCTTACTGCCTCTCACTCAGTTTATATACACTGACTGTAAAAATGTACTGACAGGGTTCTTCCTCATTGGGTTGTGTTGCTCGGAGTGTGGGAGCCGTCCAATTTCTACTTCCTATGTGTTACTCAAAGTCATGGTTTAGTTATACTAACTCTTCGCCTTTGGGCGGTCTGGAACCGAAACAAGCTACTTGTGGCTACGACTCTGCTCCTTTTCTTGGGAATTGTGGCCATCATTATAACCTTTGCGCAAAAAGGCGTTCCGAACCTAACTTGCAAGTCAAGTACTTAGTTGTCCTTTGTTTCACTCCTTACGCAAGATATTTATTCAGGGTTCAATCTATCATATATGCCGGGCTGTCTTGCAACTGGTGAAACTTCTCTGGAAGCTAAGGTCTACATTATTTATGCAGCGGCCATGGTCTACAATGCAGGTACTGTGATACCGGTGACATCACGTCAAGGCACTCTCTTACATTTGTCCTTAAAGTAATGTTTGTCCTAATCTGCATTCCAGTGTTCTGGACTTCCAGAAGTGAGGTTCCAGTTTGCAAATGTTCACGATCAGAACTAAACAGTCTCGTTAGCTACTCTTGGTTTTCGTAATCCCAGAATAACTAAGGCAGTCTATACCGAAGGTAAATTTCTCTGTTGTTGTCTCATCAGGTAAAATTGAAAAACAATGCGACGCAGGAGTATTGGCATATGCATTATTTTTAGGTAATTAACGAGGTCAGCAATGTGGTCAAGTCATAGGCTAAAAAATTTCGTCCAACTAGGCGGTTCCATCGGAGACTTCTCATTTACTCAGGTCGTGGTAAGTACTGGGCACAAAGTCAAGGAGAATACAACACTATTGTCTGACTAATTCATTGGCATCTCCAGTTAGGAGGCGGATTGCTAGATCTCTAGTAAGCAGCACTTACTATCCTAGGTTTTTCGATCACTGATTTTGGGTGGAGCATTTGCCGAATGACACGAGCCGTCATATCCAATAGAATGGTCCTTCACATCAGACAGGCCTTCTGCTCAAAACCGAGTCTAAGTGGTACTTCCATCGATCAAGAGTGTACTTCCGCCGTCAGTTTGGCATAGACATTTTCTTTGGGACAATGTACATACACTATATTGAGTAGGATTTGTGGACTTGGACTTCTCTTTTTTCCTTCGTCCTTGGGCATCTTAACAAAATTTTGGGGTAAGTGCAGCAACAATTCACTTCACCTCACTTCAACTGTCTATTCAAGTGGCGCATGATGATACCCCATGTCAATACAATCAAGATATCACCGTAGTCCTGACGGACTACAACGGTCACATCCTTGAGTTCTGGCAGATAGATTAAATTTATGTATATACCTTGATTTCACAATCCAGACGGTATATTTTGGTCTCTATCTCTTTGCTTGTTACTTCGAGAGATCCCAGGGCCCTGGCATCGACTACTGAACGCCTCTTTAGACATGATGATAGTGTGTTAGTGCTGCGAACAACGTCCGTGATGGTGTTGAACGGGTGATAAAATCAAGCGGTTGAGCGCTTATTCACAAGCATCCCGTCCAAAGGTCATACGCCCTTTACTCATTCAATAGGTAGCAAAGACCAATCGTCGGTGATCATTTACTTGCCTGAGAAATTCGTGCATCCACATGAACCGACTTTTATCGAGCCAACCCGCCTCTGCACTTAAAACTTCCACCTTTCTAGTGTCGGATTGAGCAACAAGGTAGTTCTATTGATTTCCAAGGCGCTCAGAAGTTACTTGGTCCAGCTGCTGAGGCTCATTTATGTCGAAGAAACCAGGTACTACTATATCCGCTAGGTTCGGAAAACTGGTCTTTCCGGGTGGATCTGGTTCGCACTAGGGTGTTTATGGGCCTCAGTGGCTTGTTTACTTTTGGATATCTTTGGCTATCGGACTTGCCCGGCCTGTGCAACGATCACCACCTGACATAACCTTCACTGGGATTCATTGCATCGACTATTTGACAGAAGAGCTAGTTTTCCTAGCAACCAGCCCAGATATCGCTTTTCATTTGCGCACATGCCACCCGTCCGAAATAAGCCATCCTCTACCGCTGACTTGTCCTATTGGTCTCACAGTCTACTTCGACCGAGTGCACCTCATGGACGAGGGAACCATTGCGAATAGCTATAAAACAGCCCGCTGCATCGCGGGAATGACTGCAGTAGATTCATCTCTGAGCTGCTATCCCTTGCACAGCGCCTGAACCACACAAATGAACACTCTAGCACTCCTCCTCGTTGTGATACCATCCGTTCTGGGTGCCCTGAATGGACCATGCACAGCGAATGGAGTACCGGGCGTTTGTATCACCACTGGGAGCTGCTCCTCCGGTGGAGGCACTTCACACTCTGGCTTCTGCCCTAGCGATCCTGATGATGTGCTGTGCTGTACCAAGACATGTGGTAGCGGCGGAACATGTCGCTTCACTAGCTCGTGCACTACAGGCCACACTGCTACAGGTAAATTAATTCAAGGATTATCAGGGCCCCTGCTAACACCCTCATAACTAAGGCCTCTGCCCCGGTCCTACTGATTTCAAATGTTGTCTGCCCGCCGCCAGCGGCGGTAGTTGCGGCGCTCCTGCCGTCAACTCGGCCACGATCTGTAGGAATATGAAGACTCAGCACTCGTAGGCGTACGAGGACTATATTTATTATGTACCTGTAGGAATATGAAGACTACAGTACAGTCAGGACATATAAAATAAGGTAGGTATCGAGTGGGCTCACCTCAGCACTCGTAGGCGTACGAGGACTGAGGGGAGCGGTCTGCAGCAAAGAAAGAAAGCTATATACGTGTATTATGGTATGCGGCGAGGTATGGATCGCCGGCTACTGGGTATCTAGGAGAAAATGATGAGGTCCATATAGGTGGTGCGCCTACATGTCCATGCGCGGGATGTTGTGTGCGTCCCGAGGCCTGGACACATGTTTGCCGGTTCCAACACTCCCCTTCAAACTGTGGTGAGGCCGAGGGCGCGAGCGAAGTGCTTGACCTTCGGGGAGGGGAGGGCCTTGGTGAAGATATCGGCTGTCATGTCATTTGTAGGACAATAGATAAGCTTGATTTTTCCTTCTTCTATGGTCCAGCGAATGAAGTGGTAACGAATGTCGATGTGTTTGGTGCGAGGGTGGAATTGGTGGTTTTGAGCGAGCGCGATAGCCAACTGGTTGTCGGAGTAGATAGTGGTGGGGGATGCGATAGGAGAGAAGATCTCTGAAATAAAAGAACGAAGCCAAAGGGCTTCCTTAGCGGCGTGAGTAGCTGCGACGTACTCTGACTCCGTGGTAGACACGGTGACCAGTTCCTGTCTCTTGGCGCTCCAAGAGACAGCTCCTCCGTTAATCAAGAACGCGAATCCGGATGTCGAACGGCGGTCTTCTGCCATGGATCTGTCGGCGTTGGTGTACCCCCTGAGGTCGTCTCCGGCGCCTCCATAAGTGAGCCAGTGGTCGCGTGTGGTCTTCAAGTAGCGGAAGACGCGTTTGACGGCTTCCCAGTGGGCCTCCCCGGGGTTGTGTGAAAAGCGAGAGAGGAGCTGTACGGCGTACGCGATGTCGGGTCGGGTTCCGAGCGCCGCGTACATAAGCGTTCCGATGGCCTCGCAGTATGGAATTTTGGCCATCCGTGCTATCTCGGCCGTCGTTTTGGGGGATTGGTCTGAAGTGAGGCGGATGGAGGGGTCCATCGGGAGTGACGTCGGTTATGCATCTTCGAGTCCGTATCGACGTATGGAGGCGTCGATGTAAGAGCGTTGTGAGAGCAGGAGCTTGCCCTCCTCGCGAATTCTTTTTAGCTCGATCCCAAGGAGCCAATGAATCTCACCCATGTCCGTTATTTCCACGAAGTTGGTGATGCGTCCCTTCAGCCAATCAACTAGTGGGAGCCGGGTAGCGACAACGGTGCAGTCGTCAACGTGCACAGCCAGTATTGTGAGCTCGCGATTGTTGGTCTTGTAGAATACACAGGGGTCGCTTTGAGCTCGGATGAGTCCAGAATTGTCAACCAGAATCTCGCACAATTTTTGGTACCACCGTCTGCCTGACTGTTTTAGTCTGTAGATGGGTTTTAGCAGGAGGCAGACCTTGTCAGGATGTTTTGGGTCCTCGAAACAGGGAGGTTGGCGCATATAGATGACCTTGCCGTCTTCGAATTTGCCATTTAGGTAGGCCCCCTTTATGTCAATCTGGTGGATCTCCATGTCTCGGGCGGCCGCGATAGCGAGGATGGTTCGAATAGAGGATAAGCGAGCGACGGGGGCATAGGTGTCGAAGTAGTCGACTCCAGGGACCTGGGAAAAAACCCTGAGCCACCAGTCTGGCTTTGTAACGCACTATTTTCCCATTTGCGTCCCTTTTTAGTCTGAACGTCCACGTTGACCCCACCACGTTGACATCGGGTGGTGGGTCCACAAGTTTCCAGGTGTGAGCGTTGTCCAATGTAGTCATTTCCTCACCCATTCCTCCCATCCAGAAATGTTTGTCCTTTCGTTTGTTGAGTTCCCTCCAGCTTTTTGGTTCTAGGGACTCAGCTGATGCCATTTCGGCTACAAGGCAGTGTACATCTCCCCATCCGAGTTCCTCAGCAAGAGTGACTGCACGACCTTTGAGGATGTCAAGGGCTTTCTGGCTGGGCATGCGAGTTCGGGAGGGGCGTTCTGGGATGGTCTCGATTTCGGGCTGAATGGGGGCTGGGCTGGTTGTGCTAGCAGGTGGCGTGGTTGGGGTGTTGGGAACATGTGGGGGCGTATACGTTTGTTCAAGAGGGATCTCGCTTGTGGGCTGTTCCTCTCCTTCGAGATTCTTCTTGAAGTAGACATTGCGTTCGACCTTGACAGTGCCCGTGTCCCTAAACCATACCCGTATGCCATTGCTTTCGGTGTCGAATCCCAGCCATTGGGCTCTTTTTGCTCGGTCACTCAGCTTGTCCCCTCCTGGCTGGTGTACCCAGCATTCCTCTCCCCACTCACGCACTCCTCGCAGATCTGGACGCTTCCCGAATACCAATTCAAAGGGGGTCTTTCCTCTGGTTGCCTTTGTACCAGTCCGGTTCATGAGCCACACGACATGTCGCACCCCCTCAGCCCACAAGAACTTTGGTAGGCGAGGTCCATAGTTCATGGCCCTGACTCTTTCCATGATCGTGCAATTTCGGCGTTCCGCAATACCGTTGTGTTGTGGGGTGTCGTGTACAGTGAGTTTAATCTGTGTTCCTTTGGTTTTTAGGTGGGACTGAAAGGCAGCACTAGTGTACTCTCCTCCTTGATCTGAATGGAGAGTCTTGATGCGAACACTGAATTGGGTTTCGCACCAGGCTTCAAAGCGCTTATAGGACTCGAAGGCCTCCGATTTCTTTGCAAGAAAATCGACATGAGTCCAGCGGGAGTAGTCGTCTGTGAAGGTGATGTAATATTTACGGCCTTTCTTTGTTTTGACTTGATTGGGTCCCCAGATGTCTGAGTGGACTTCCTGTGCGAAGGATGTGGAGGGCTCCCCTTGGCGCTGTTTAGCTATGGGTAGCTGTGTCGACTTGGCTACTATGCAGGACTCGCATGAGATGGTGTCTCCCCCACCGGGCTCTAGCTTGATTCCGGTTACCATGCCATTGCGAACAAGTTTTACAACGGCCTTTGGTGAAATATGTCCGAGGCGGCGGTGTAGTGTTTCTAAGGTGAGCGGTTCCCCAACGGCATTGACTTCTTGTTCAACCTGTTTAACCATTCTGTACAAGCCGCGCTCGTCCCTTGGGATCTCGGCTATTCGCGTGCCCCCTGGATCCCTGATGACGCATTTGCCGTTACTGAAGGTGGTGGTGTATCCTGCATCGTCGAGTCGGCCAACGGAGATCAGTGTGTATCCGGCCTCTGGTGCATACAGCACCTCGCTTATCCGGAGTTGTGACCTGGTGTTGCCGTTAGGTACGTCGAGCACCATATCCCCCTTGCCTGTGGCGCTGAAACTCTGTTTGTTTGCAGCTCGTAGCGGTTTTGGTTCGATGGCCTGGAAGGTCTCGAATGCGTTTCGATATGGGGAGATGTGACGTGATGTCCTGGAGTCAATAATCTCGACTTGAGTGGAGGTAGGTCCCAGTTCTGCCTGTCCGATGATGATCTCATCATCAATCGCTGCGCAGATCTCCTCCTCCGCTAACTCCAGCATGTGCTCCCCTTCAAGCTCACCGCACTCCATGGTTACCTTGACTTGGGGTATCCAATCTCCATCGTCATCATCTTCATTGATTGCGACTTCGGGGGCTTCAGAGATCTCGTCAATTTCAACTGCCAGGGATTCGTCTTCGAAATCGTCGATGGCTACGTTGGCAGTTGCTGGCTTGGCAGGGGGATGATTTCCCCCAGCTTCCCCAGACTTCTTCTGGCGCTTGGGGCAATTTTGCTTCCAGTGTCCAGTTTCTCCGCATTCAAAACACGCTCCGGACTTGCCCTTCCCTTTTGACTTAGGTTTCGATTTCCCCCCCTCAACGGTCATAGCTTCGTCATTGTTGCTATTCTCGGCTTTTGACGGTCCCTTGTTGCGATTGCGAGATCGCTCCCACTCGTCCGTGATGATCATAATCAGTATCTCGGGGCTGACGTTGTTGGTGGGCATCCTGTTTAGTTGTGCAAGCAGCTTTGCGGATGATAGTTGCCCAGCAGTGTATGTTGCAAGCCAGTGAGGTAAGGATTGTATGATGGTGCTCCGGTAATCATTGTCGCTGATGGTGACGCCCACAGCTTTGAGCTCGGAGTGTTTGGCACAGAGGTCGTTTAGGAATTTTCGAACGTCACCTCTGTCAGGGCATTTGGACATGAGGAACTCCTGACGTAGTCGCATGCATGAGAATTCGCTCTTGTAAGTGTATTCCCTTACGATGGCCTCCCATACATCTTTAACAGTGGGTAGTTTGTCGACAACGATCAGAGTGGAGTAGGGAACACGTTGTGCAATTAGTGAACGGGCAATGTTTTCGTAACGTTCCCATTCGAGCACCTCGGCTGTAGTGCCTAGCACTAGGGTGGGTGGGGGGACAGCAGTTGTAGCGGTGCTGATGCTTGATCCAGCAGATACGGTAGACACAGATGGAGCAGGGGTGAGGGTAACGGTTGGCATGGTGGCCACAGGGCGAGCTTTACTCCCATCGAAATGGCCCCATAGGCCTTTCCCTCTTGCAGCCGACCTGAACAGCAACTCAAATTGCGCCCAGTTCGCACCGGACTGCTCCAGCGTAGGGATGGATCGGGGGAGGATATTGCTCGTGCTCGTAGAATTCATGGTAAAAAAAAGGTTCGCAGGTTAACGATTGTCACAAATTTCTTTCCAGAGAGAATTTGTTTAAGGCGGGGCCCATAACCTGTAGGAATATGAAGACTCAGCACTCGTAGGCGTACGAGGACTATATTTATTATGTACCTGTAGGAATATGAAGACTACAGTACAGTCAGGACATATAAAATAAGGTAGGTATCGAGTGGGCTCACCTCAGCACTCGTAGGCGTACGAGGACTGAGGGGAGCGGTCTGCAGCAAAGAAAGAAAGCTATATACGTGTATTATGGTATGCGGCGAGGTATGGATCGCCGGCTACTGGGTATCTAGGAGAAAATGATGAGGTCCGTATAGGTGGTGCGCCTACGTGTCCATGCGCGGGATGTTGTGTGCGTCCCGAGGCCTGGACACACGTTTGCCGGTTCCAACACGATCAGTCTTATCAAGCGCTTCGAAGGCTTCGTCGCAAGCCCCGCCCCAGACCCAATTGGCCTCCCAACCGTTGGGTATGGACATCTCTGCCAGAACTCCGGGTGTAGTGAAGTCCCATTCTCGTTCCCGTTGACCGAATCCGAAGCGACCACCCTTCTCCTATCCGACCTCCAGACCTATGAATCCTGCATCACGAACGATATCAGGGAGCAGCATACGATTGAACGATAACCAGTACGGTGCTTTGGTTAGCTGGGCATTTAACGAAGGCTGTGGTGCTGCTGGAAGCTCGACTTTGATCGCGAGGTTGAATAATGGCGAAAATCCGAACACGGTTGCGGCTCAGGAGTTACCCAAGTGGGTGTTTGCCGGTGGACAAATGTTGCCAGGATTGGTAGCTCGTAGGAATGCGGAGGTTGCACTGTTCCAGACTGCATCTAGTGTCATTGCGCATCCCCCACCTTGCTGAGAAGTTTGTTGCAATACGGAACGACGTAGTGTGTACTTAATGCTTGTGTATTGAACATCATTTGAGTGTTTGAATCTCTTGTTGGTATTTTGATGAGCATAACAACAGGTCTCAGAGTTGCCAGTAGCATAGCAGGTCCTACTAGACTTTGCATAGTACCTAAAACCCAGTTATAAAATCCGAGCATGTCATACACTCACACCTACCGATCCCTGATTAAGGTGGACCACACTGTAATCCATTGTTCATTTTCTAATCGACCGCTGTTGTGTTCTAGGGACGAGATTGCGTCAGCATTCGGGCGTACGACGTCTTGGCCAATTGATCAGCCCCAGTTCCAACCTCACTACAACTGTCACATGCGTTTCTCTCATCGCAAATTTATTGATAACGAAAGTGGAAAAGGTCACACGCCTCCTCAACTGCAGTATCCAGTGTATGGGTACAATGTCGACTCAGTCGATTCTCCACATCTTTATTATGACAAGCGACCACAACTGTCTTTGAGTTCTATTAAAGCTTAAGGTAGGGATCGAGTCTGAAGACCTTTGCCCTTCATAGATGATGGGCAAAATGGGTATACGGCAGCCACTGCCATTCGCCGATATGATTCCCAGTGTCGGTTGACATGGTAATGTTCTTGGCCAACTGAACCGACTCATGTACTTACAGGAGGTGTAGGCATCTCCAGAAGCAGATCCCGAATTCGAATATTACTACGAATAGGGATCGAATTACTTGATGGCTCAGATATACCTCACATCAAGTTGAGTCAGCACAACAGGCAACCCGTTTTGTGTAGGGCAAGCCAGTATCTTCTGTGTACGATGAACCTCTCTCCTTCCTTCCTCAATGCCTACTTTACAGTACTAGGATAATATCAGACTCCTACCCAGTCACGGGATGCTGCTTATGTAACTCATTTCCCAAAGTAGCCACACTTTGAAAAGTTATCGCATCCCAGCGACTGGCACTTTATGTAGTTTGTCCGTGTTTGTCAATACCATCCGCTGTCCGGCAATCGCAAAATCATCGATGCCATCACTAATTATCGATGCCATCACACATCAGACGGCCATCAAAAGGCCATCAATAGCTGGGGCAGCCATCACCTCACGGAGGCGCGGGAACTGCGCCTTCATTCCAAATTAAGCAAGCTGACGCGATGCAACCGTGTTTTGTTGATTGGTTCATCCCTGATCTGATGGTTCTCGACAGAGGCCCTCCTTTGGAGCATTGTGATAGGTCACTGATTCTTTGTGTAATTTCTTCAGAAACAAATTAAATGCCTGTTTGAACACATGCTCTGTATCATAGGCTTATATTATATATATGTGTGGGAAGCTCATAAATACCATCCTGATTGAGAGCACAAATCCCTGTTGAGCTGCAATGTCCCTCTTGCAGGACTGTATGGAAGAAGCTGGGTATAGAGTACTGCTCATGTTTAATAGAGGCAAGAGCAGCATGAAAATGTGTTTGTGAGGACATAGTGGCTCACAGAGTCACAGCTGGACTTTTTTTATTTTGCATTGGTCATGTCGCGTCAGCTTGCCTAATTTGGAATGAAGGCGCAGTTCCGCGCCTCTGTGAGGTGATGGCTGCCCCAGCTATTGATGGCCTTTTGATGGCCGTCTGATGTGTGATGGCATCGATAATTAGTGATGGCATCGATGATTTTGTGATTGCCGGACAGCGGATGGTATTGACAAACACGGACAAACTACATAAAGTGCCAGTCGCTGGGATGCGATAACTTTTCAAAGTGTGGCTACTTTGGGAAACGAGTTACATAAGCAGCATCCCGTGACTGGGTAGGAGTCTGGGATAATATCAAAATACGCGAGTACGTCCAATCCTGTCGTGATATACATATAATCTGACTGGGACCTGTTTTCACATCGAGTAGTATATCACAAGTGCGTCATCATAAAATATGTTCATCTTCCTGCTAAGTTGCGCCTTCTAGCGTCAATGTCCGCATTTCATGTATGCCGGTGTCGATACATTGCTGCATCTTCTAGGAGCTTACCTTGGCTGTAAAAGCTTTACGACTATTTCTTAACGCAAGGCCTCGAAATTACATTTATATGGAAAGCAAGGTAGAATGTTACGAAGGTTCTATATTTGGTCAACCGATACTTGCCAGTGGTTGAAATTATCCTCAGCTTTTATCGTGAGCACTTTGACATGAACGGAGTATCAGCTATCACACAGCCCCGCTTACAGACCCCTGTAGGTGACAATGCTCCGAACACTGCTCCCTATTGCGGATCTCTTGTGCAAGCTTCCACTTGTAATTGCTTACTGCCTCTCGCTCAATTTATATACGGCCGACTGTAAAAATGCACTGACAGGGTTCTTCCTCAGTTGGGCTGTGTTGCTCGGAGCTGTGGGGGTCGTTTAATTTCTACTTCCTATGTGTTACTCAAAGTCATGGCTTAGTTATACTAACTCTTCGCCTCTGGGTGGTCTGGAACCTGAACAAGCTACTTGTGGCTACGACTCTGCTTCTTTTCTTGGGGATTGTGGCCATCATTATAACCTTTGCGCAAAAAGGCGTTCCGAACCTAACCTGCAAGCCAAAGTGTTTAGTTATCCTTTGCTTCACTCCTTACATAAGGGAATTCATTCAGGGTCCAATCTATCGAACATTCCGGGCTGTCTTGCAACTGGCAAAATGTCCTATGGAAGCTGAGATCTACATTATTAACGCAGCGGCCATGGTCTACAACGCAGGTACTGTGATAGCGACAACATCATGTCAAGGCACTCTCTTACATTTGTCCTAATCTGTACTCCAGTATTCTGGACTTCCAGAGGTGAGGTTCCAGTTTGCAAATGTTCACGATCCAAACTAAATTGTCTCGTCAACTACTCTTGGTTTCGCAATCCTGGATCTAGGGTTTACGGGCCTCAGTGGCTTATTCACTTTTGAATATCTTCGGCTATCGGACTTACCCGGCCTGTGCAACGATCATCACCTGACATAACCTTCTCTGAGACTTACTGCATCGGCCATTTGACAGAAGAATTGGTTTTCCCAGCAACCAGCCCAAATATCGCTTGCCGCTGGATGGTTTCCTTGACTTACGCACATGCCACCCGCACGAAATAAGTCATTCTCTACCGCTGAATTTACCTATTGGTCTCACAGTCTACTTCGACCGAATGCACCTCGTGGACGAGGGAACTATTGCGAATAGCTATAAAACAGCCCGCTGCGCTATGGGAACGACTGCAGTAGATTCACCTCTGAGCTACTATCCCTTGCACAGCACTTGAACTACACAATGAACTTTCTAGCGCTCCTCCTCGTCGCGATACCATCCGTTCTGGGTGCCGTGAATGGACCATGCACAGCGAATGGAGTACCAGGCGTTTGTATCACTACTGGGAATTGTTCTTCTGGTGGAGGTACTTCACACTCCTGGCTTCTGCCCGAGCGATCCCGATGATGTGCGGTGCTGTACAAAGACCTGTGGCAGCGGCGGGACATGTCGCTTCACTAGCTCGTGTACTACAGGCCACACTGCTACAGGTACATTAACTTAAAGATCCTCAGGGGCCCCTGCTAACACCCTCTTAACCAAGGCCTCTGCCCCGGTCCCACCGATTTCAAGTGTTGTCTACCCGCCACCAGTGGCGGTAGTTGCGGTGCTCCCGCCGTCAACTCGGCCACGATCAATCTTATCAAGCGCTTCGAAGGTTTCGTCTCTCGCCCCGCCCCAGATCCAATTGGCCTCCCGACCGTTGGGTACGGACATCTCTGCCAGACCTCCGGGTGTAGTGAAGTCCCATTCTCGTTCCCGTTGACCGAAGCCCAAGCGACCACCCTTCTCCTATCCGACCTCCGGACCTATGAATCTTGCATCACGAACGATATCAAGAGCACCATTCGATTGAACGCCAATCAGTACGGTGCTTTGGTTAGTTGGGCATTTAATGAAGGTTGCGGTGCTGCTGGAAGCTCGACTTTGGTGGCGAGGTTGAATAATGGTGAAAACCCGAACACGGTTGCGGCTCAGGAGTTACCCAAGTGGGTGTTTGCCGGTGGACAAAAATTGCCGGGGTTGGTGACTCGTAGGAATGCGGAGGTTGCACTGTTCCAGACTGCATCTAGTGTCATTGCGCATCCCCCACCTTGCTAAGAAGCTTCTTGCGGTACAGAACGATGTAGTGTGTGTTTAATGCCTGTGTATTGAACATCATTTGAGTGCTTGGATCTCTTGTTGGTATTTTGATGAGCACAACGGCAGGGTCTCAGACTTGCCGGTAGCGTAGCACCGACCCTAGAGTGAAGCACCTGGCGAGGTACGAGCCAGGTGCGCTTTCTCGTGCCGAGACGTGACTGTCACGGGCACACCTTAGGTGCCAGCACAGCTCGTCCCTCTCTCTTGTCGTCTCCCCCTCCCTCACTAGTGCCGGGCTCGAATCCTACCATTACTCTCCTTTTATTCCCACCCACCACTTCCCTGTTCTCTTTTCCCCATAGCCTTCATCTCTTTAAGGTATTATACATTTATTTTCAGGTATTAGTAGTATTGTAGCTGCGCAGTGAGCCGAGCGGCGGACGTGTGTTGGGGTGACCCGTCCGCGTTCCCCCCGAGGCCTCACGACCTGGTGTTCCGAGTTCTCCTTGAGGCTCGGACCCACCACTCCCACACAGTAGGCGCACGCTCACACACACACAATATAATTACATCACCCTATCGACACCGCTGGCACGAGAGTTGCACCATGGGTGTAATAATTTCACGCGTCAATAAATGAAAGCAATAATCAATAAACGTTATTGTTACAACATACTAGATACCCGATAATATATCGTACAGGTCTAATGTGCGGCAAAAATTAAATAGCTGTGTACGCAAAGTCGCGTCCAGGTCCATGAAGGGGGTCATAGAATACATCATCATACAGAGTCCAAGAAACCAGTCCAGGCTCAAGTCATCCAATAAAAAGAGTTCGAGTCCAACAGCGTTATAGCTGAACCAGGGTCACTCGTCTTATCCGAGTCATCCATTTTTGTATTCGAGTTGATAATCCACGGTAGCGTGATTCATCAACTTCTAGTCAACGACTTCTCGGCGTTGACCTCAGAGTGCGGTAGGACTCGACTTGAAGTACGGAGTCCTCCGACCCTCACTAGGCGAAGTGCTCCGCGAGTGGATCTCTGAGGGCTCCGAGTAGGAAGAGACTGAATCCCTGCTCTCCCTCCGGTCCCTACGGTCCCTAGGGGATTCGAAACTCGAAGTGGATGACCTCCTCGTACCATTCCTCGACAGCTTGGGGGGTGGGGACATATACCTGGGCAACGCCTCTTCAGGCTTTTGCAACAGGAATCCCCTCAATCCCGCAGCCTTCTCGCCTTGCGTACCAAATCCATACCCAGCCTTCTCGTTGCAAATAACGGGGGCCTTGTATGTGCTTCCGTGTTCAGAGCCACCGCGCTGGAGGCTCGAGCTTGTGGAAATACGTGTTGGGTGTGGCATTGACGAAAGTGGGGTAGCTCTTGGTCAAAGTCGAGGAACCGGTATTGTGTGCTGGAAGGACAGCTTTCCGTTCCGTACGCCACGAGGTGATGGAGCGCTTGGGTTTAGCGGATTCGCGGAAGATGAGGCCGAGGAGCATATTGAGACAACCAATGGCGAAAAGGAAGAAGGCAGGCAACGAGTGTGAAGTCATCAACATGGTGCGAGAGAATCTGAGTCGAAATCCTATTGAAGCGTGTCAATCACGGAACTGGGTAAATACTAGGGACAGTGAAAGGACTACGTACAAGCCTTGGAAAATCCCCAGGGCACCGAGACCAAACTGAGATCCAAGCACAGGGAAGTAGCGGTCGAAGAACTTGATGGGCCAACTGATCTCAGAAACTGAAGTACGTTACAAGTCAGCATCTTGACACTCAAAATAACTACAATGGGGGTTACTCACAAAAGAGAATGATGCTCTGGAAAAGAATCATCAGGCTAGCAACAATAGCCCAGAAGACACCAGCGGGTTGGTTAGGGACCGTGCTGTTCCTATCCAACAATGACAACGTCAGTACTTCTCTCAAAACAAAAAAGAACAAAGAAAACGGACTCGATGTAATCACAGTTTTCCATATCACCGCTGCCCTTGTTGGCTTCGAAAGCGTTGACTGCCTTGATGTTATTGACCATAACAAGGATGGTGCTCGAAAAGACGAGGATGAGCGAGATAATGCTCAGAATACGGATGCCATTCAGGCCAATAAAGATAGCTAAAACAGAGGACTATGAGCTCCTGGGTTCAGCCTTCATATTAAAGATAAAGTCCTCACCTGCTCGTGCGTTCACCATGTTTGGTAGGAGGGTATCAGATTAAATAGCGAGTGTGAAGGTGTCCGATATGGAAAAAATGACGCGATGCGTGAACTATCGTAAAAAAAAATGTCCCGGGTGTCCCAGCACCAAGCAGAAGAAGAATAGGTCGACCGTTCAACGACGGCGTTGAAGACTCTAGAGAGTGATAACCACAGGTGGTAAAGCGGAGGGGAAGGTAAGGAAAAAACAGCACATTGTACGATATATATAAGAAATTGGCCAGGTGTACCCAGGCGCCGTACATTCTCCCCGTTGCCGCCCTGTCACACCACAACAATGTGCCCGAGAACAATGGCCTCGCTTTTGCCTCATTGTGTCTTCCTGTGTGTAATCACGTGACTACACAGCCCCCCAGCCCGGCCCTTGTTTCGATCAGCCACTCTTCACGCGAGTTGCCTGCACTCATTGTACCAGTGGTGACAACCATCAACATCTTCTGGCAGGATAATAAGACTAATTAGTCATTATTTAGCCTCCCGGCGCGATATGCGTGGAAATGTGACTACATCATTTGAACTAATATACGTGGTACGCACGACAGTCTGGCAATGGAGGTATCTCGGTGGTTCGTGACAGGTCATCAATGCAGAAATGAAAAACTCTGGAAAGAATAGGGATAACTGTTGTAGATAATGAAATGTTAAATAAATGCAAGAAGACGAGCATAATACAAGGGAAAGATGGAGCAAAAGCCTAAGCATCAGGTCCGCGGAATGGAACCGGGAAAAAACGGTCAAACCAAGAGTCCAAAGTGGTAAAACATCCGGGAAATATTTTTAACTTCTGCACGGGTCACGCACTGCTCACCACACCGTTCTACTCAAAGTATGCTGGAGGCGCAGGTCCAGCAGTAGAGCTGCCCTGAGCAGCGGATTGATACCTTCCCCCGTCAAGATGAACCAAGGGCGCCTTCCCCCCGCTTGTCACAACCCTTCCTTTTCCGTCCCTCTGTGGCTCAGAGGAGGCCAAACCAGGTGAAGTAAAGATTCCAGTTTCAGGACTCTGAGGTCCGTAATCCGGTCCACCATTAGTTACCTGTAAAATCCTTCGCTCCTGTAAGCTGATCGGACTACCCGCTCGATTGTCAACATCGTGAGATGTCCGCCTTGCTTGCGTAGTGGCCGCGGCAATAGCAGGGGTGGTGGCACTGGCAACTCCAGCAGTGGAGTTGGGCGGCGGCGGCGGCTGTTGCTGCATCGCAGGATTATATAACAAATTGGGATCCCAAGCTGATTGTCCTTGCGGCGGATGAGCGGCATTTGTCGCAAATCCAGGGATATGAACGTTCGTATCGTGAGGGAACGATCCGTATCCCTGCATCGAACCAGCGCTGCTCGGCGGTCGTGGAGAGGGTGAAGTACTAGGAGTTACCATGCTAACAGGAAGACCAAGGAGTGGTGCGTTTGAACTGTGCCTGTGGTGGGTCTGGTCGAATCCACCCTCGCTTGGAATCGTCATACTTGTTGGGGGTGGGGAAGAAGGTGCGGATGTAAGTGATGCACTCTTGGTATGCCCAACGAGACCATATTGGTATGGTTTGGGATTCGCGTCTGCTTGTTTTTCTTTGTGTCTTGCTGCGGCTGCGACAGTAGCCACATCGTCATCGTCGTTATCAAAGATGTCGTCCCATCTTTTTCTCCTTCGTCTACAATCCACAAGGTCAGATCACAAAAATGGGGAAAAAAAAAGGAGGAAGGCCCACAATATGAACCAAACAAGAAACAGAATGGCAGCAAGCCCACCAACACCCCCAACAACACCACCAATTATAGGCCCCAGATTCTTTGAACTATCCGAGTTGTTACCTGGTCCTCTTGAGTCAGTAGAGGACGTCTCTGAGACCAGAACAGGAGGCGCAGTCGAGGTGATGGTGAAGATAACCGGGGTGACGCTTCCATCCGCTTGAGTCGAGGATGAGGAAATCTCAATTATACTCGGGGGAGGGGTGAAGAATGATGGTGATGGTGTGCTCGTGGGTGGTGTGAATGTGTCGGTTGGTCGTTGGGGCTCAGTCGTGTCCTGACCCGTTGGGGTGCAGGAGGTGCCCCAAAGAGTAGTGAGTTGAGAGGATGTAATGGGCACAGTGAATGTAACCGTATCAACAATCGTCGTCGATCCACCTGGTTTGAATGTCAATCCCACAAGACAACCTCACTGAAAAAAATAAAATAAAAGTGTATTCACCTGGAATCAGTGATGTGGTTATAATAGGTCGAGCGCTACAAGGCGTCGCAGTTGCGGTACACGAAGAAAAGATGGTAAAAGTAGTAGTAGTGGGCGGAAGTGTCGTTACACGCGTGGTCGTCGACGAGGAGAGTGTGTTAGTGACAAGCTCATCCGTCCTTGTGAGAGTCGGGAAAGTGTTGCACGACGACATCCTGCCCACCAGGTCAAGTTGTCAAAAAGCCGTAAATGAAAAAAAAAAAAAGGAAAAAGAAGAAAAGGGAAGAAAGTTGAGTCCTTGTTGTGGTGAAGTGAGAAGAGGAGCGGAAGAGAAAAGGGTCCGGTCTGGCGCCAAATTCACGGGCTTAAATGACCGCAAAAGCTCGATTAGTGCAGGTGGCGGAGCGGGGTTGAGACAGTGCGCGCAAGAATTGAGCAGAGTTTGGTCCTAAAACCTTTTCGCGCGGGGCGGTGCAGATAGAAAAGCGAAGACGAGGTCTACCAGCCCCGCAGAAGAAAGAACGGAGATATTCAGGGACGATGCTGCAGGGTCCCATGCACAGGATGTTCCTGAAGCCTATGTTACATAACCTCCATACTTTCAGACTATCCAGCTGGCCTTCGCCTTTACTTTGCATGGGCGCACTGGGCTGGACCCGTGGAACATTGAGGTGCGTTCACCTCGAATGTTGCGTGTGGACAATCCAGCAGTCAAACACGTGGCTGTGCTCTAATTCAAACGCCTATCGGTCATGTGACCGAGCCTCGAGGTCGGACAACCACTGACTCCGGAGTGAATAAATAGCCCTTGATCTGTGGGAGATGGAGGTTTGAAAAGCAAATACTTTTAGCCCAGCTAGAGGCATGGGTGGTTCGCCGTTCTGTATACACTCTGGGTACTGAGTGTTCTATTACCTCAAACGATGTGACGATCTTTTTGCAAGCCTAAAGTTCCAGTGGGTGGATAGTGTGGTGCGCTACTGGGGACGCCTTGGAACCAGCTTACACACAAGTAAAATTAAACGACTTCCGGATATCAATCATTCCCTCTAAACTTATCCAAATCCGCGGAGGGAGTGCGGGTCAAGTTGACAATTCTTCAGCCGTTTTGGCTTGCAGATAACAACTTGCTGCGCAGGGGGGTTGCGTTCTGACATCGAAATTGTCTTGACTTGATTGCTGGCACTACTTCGGACGAGTTTCCTCTCTAGTCCACCAGCCTTGACTGCTGTGGCGCTATTAGTAGATGCATGTCGTGCTGTGGGGGTTTGGCAACACTGGCGCACCCCATTTCCTTCGAGATGCTCTCGTCGACTGGGCATGTAGACACTAGACTATGAGCATTCACATCATTTCAACAACTTTCCAAATTGAAGACAAGTTTAGCACTCATCGGCCGGAAATGCGTAATATAAAGGTTAGAGAAATGAAAAGTGACGCGAATTAAAGGGTATATATGGGTCTCATCCCCTCTCTGTATACGCGGGCGGAGGCGCAGCACCAGAAGACCCCACCCCATCTACATATTGTGTCCCATCCAAATGCACCAACCTCTGTTTCTCGGACCGCGGTGGTTCCACAGGAGCGTGCACAACCCCGGCGCTTGGTCCTGGAACAGGAGACAGAGGAACTTGCGGCTGTACTGGCGAAAAATGGGCAGTGCCTGGGGGACTGGGTTGATAATACCCTGATTGATGACTCTCGACTTGCCGAAGTTGGTCTGGACGCAACAGGGGCCTCAACATATTGTGACATTCTCGGGTTAGCTGGAGCTGGTGCATATTCAACTTGCCCTGTCGGATAATAGCCATAGCCACTGGGTCCAGGAACTGGAGCAACGGGTACACCACTACCGGGATACTGAACGGCCTCCGGCGGAAGTTGATTTGTGACAGTAGGATTATAGTACCCGCCCCTTGGAGGAATCGCGGCCGTGGAGGGACCTGCAGTCGGCTGGTTCTGGTAGTGACTCGGACCTGCGGCATTGTATGCGTCCCCAATACTCGCGCTCTCGGTTGCAACAGCGCCTTGAGCCGCCAGTCTGTCCATTTCCTCATATGCTTGTTTCAGCCGCTGTTTCTCGTCTCTGGCATCGTTAACCCCCGGCTGAATTACTTGAGCCGGTTGGTACGCCGGCTGGACATCATGTCGAGAGATATCGGGAGACTGTTGAAGGGGTGGCGACGGTTGCTGAGGCTGATATTCCATCGCTTGGCGTTGCTGCTGCTGAGGTTGAGATGGGAGGTTCTGTATTTTCTGCTGGATGTCCTGAGTCTGTTGTTGTTGACTATAGCCAGCTTTTTCTGGATCGGGATCGTGATCGTGAAGGTCCACAGCTGGATGTGCCTTGTCGAATAAATTATCGAGTTCCACCTTGGTCGCACGCCTCTTACTATACGCACAGAAGGCTATAAGCGAGGGCTATCCATCGCAAGGGAAAACAAAAGGGTCACTCACAGGCAATACCATGCCGCTAACAAAATGATTATTAATGCGACTAGCCCGCCCGCCGCGCCCCCAGCAATGGGAGCTATATTCGTCTTCTTAGAGCCTCCAATAGCCTGGTTTAGTGGTGTCGCCGTTACAGTGACCACACTCGAAGTGACACGGCCATCTGGTCGCGTGGAAATGGCAATGGATGTCGTCTCAATAACGGATGGACTTTGTGTGCGGGATGCTGAACGCGATACTGAACGGCTACTGGGATCGGAGTTGGTACAGGTGCTCGCCCAAAGCGTAGTCACAGTCGTCGTGTCGATGAACGAAGTCATAGTAACGGGAACCTGTACCGTCGAGGTGTAGCCTAGGAAGGCAAGAGTTTATTACACGTAGCATCTCAGTTGTACAGATGTACTTACCAGGAATTTCCGTTGTTACTACAGTGGGAGCAGCAACACACGTGCCGACTGAACATGATGAGGTCGTAGTATAACTCGACAACGAGGACGGAACGGTGGTCGTCGAGTACGTGAAGGTCGTGAACACACTCTCTGTCCTCACCTCGTCTGTACGAGTAAGCGTGGGGTATGACGAACAACCTTCTGCCATCTATACGACCAAGTTGGGAGCTCACGGGGAAAAGAGGTGACCAAAGAAGGGAGGAAGCGGGTGACTACAAATCCTGCCCTTTTCTTGATTCTAATAAGTATATCAAGTAGTTCCAGGGCTGGAGGCATGCTGAAATGGAATTTGAAAAAAAAGCGGAATTTGACGCCGTCAATCCATTGGTCCATTGCCCCCCCGATCGCCCTCCATAGCCTGACATTCAGTCTTGCCTCTCCCGATTTGGTCAAGAGTGTGCATCCGCCAGGACCGTACAGCGCCCATGCAGGTTCGGTTGGACGCGGTGGGCCAAGCGGGACAAGAGAATCGGTCACCATCGTGTTCCTGGAAAGAAAGGCTATGCACACAAGAACATTCCGTTGACCACAGATGCGTGGGATGAGTTGGCTATCTGTCGTTCCAGATATTGTTTACCCTTCCGCTTCGTGCAGTGTCGTAGATTCATTCAGCCAAAGGCAGTTCATGGTTGAAGCATTGATAAAATGTTTGATGACCGAGGGCTGGCGGTGCCTTGGAGTTTGAGTTCTCAGTTGATAAGCTTGGCAGGGACAAATCTGTGTGCGCGCGCTTAGCCTACTTCGACGTTGCTCGGTTCCAAGTTAACGACCCCTGCCAGAACAGGAGAAGAGAGATGCACCTCGGTCTTCTCGGCCTGTGCTCGAAAAATGCAAGAGATTCGAACAACGAGTTGGAGTACTTTAGACTGCCAAACCCCTTTCGAGGCGAGGATATGCATCCGTAACAAAGTCGAGATATGCAAAGGGAAAGAGTCCAAGCCAAACGGGGATCATTTACTACAGCATAAAAAATCAATCAATCAACGAGCGTAAAGTTACCACACGCATTATCAAAATACCGTGAGCCTAAAAATCCAAAATCCATGATAAGATTAACGAAGAAAAAAACCCATCAAGGTAGGGTCCCATCAATGACTTTAAACGCCTTTTAAACCATTTGCGCTCGTCGCACTGAGTACCAGCCCGAGAAAGGAATCACGCATCCACCCGCATATAACTGACACAACTTACAGCACTGCCCTCTTCTTAGCTCTCTTTGTTTTCCACCATATCTTTGCTTTGTGCACTTCTTCACGTCTCACTATAGGTAGGCAGCAAAGGCGCGGCCTCACCAGCCCTATTTCCTTCTTCCCCTGCAGTACCGTCTCCTGGGTTCGCCTCTGGTTCCCTTCCCGCCCTCGGCTCCGCCGACGCTTCCTGCTCCAGGTACAAGGCTCCATCAAAGCGAATCGCTGGTACTGATACCCGCTGCAGACTGGAATGCGGTGAAGAACCGGGCCCGCCGGGACTCTTCATGTCTCTTCGCGGCGTAAACGGTGTGAGTTCTTCGTATTGATTCGGGAACGAGGGAATTGAATGATACGGGTATTGATGCTGGGTATACGGACCAGAGAACGTGAAGGGCGGCACAGCCGCCCCATCCTGGACTATTCCTCCATACGATTGTTGTTGCGGTAGATAAAGCTGGGGTTGTTGGAGGGGGCCATGGCCGGGATGATAGTACTCCAAGTAATCCGCTGCTGGGGCCACACTTGAGCTTCGCTTCAGGTAATCTGGATCAAAGAGACTATTGCTATACCGCGTCACCGGCGTTTTCGATGTTGGTGACGTCGGAGAGGAATGAAGTGGATATGGCTGGGGTATCAACTCTGGCGCCAAAGGCTCGATATTGGGTATTCGGCCCATATTTTCCTTGGTTCCAAGATCATCATTATACACTCCGTCCCAGATCGATCTCCGCCGTCTTAGTCTCCTAAAAACAAGATCGAATGTCAGTTTAGATTGGAGAAGAGTAAACTCCAACGCACAAAAAGAACCACACGAGCAGCAGGATCACGAGTATCCCAAGGAAACCACCGATACTTCCTCCGACAATTGCAGCCAGGTTATTATCACTCTGCGAAGGTGTAGGGAAGACTGTAACTGTTTGTGTAACACTCGTTGTAACAACACTCCCATCCGGCTGTGTTGATAACGTCGTGGTGGGGGATGTGGATATGGGTCCCGGGAAGCATATTGTGCCAGAGAGCGTTGTTACCTGGGTATTGGTAGCTAGGGAAGCTGAGGTTGTGGTGAACACGGTGGTGGAGGTTTCGCCTATTTCATTGTCAGTTCATTCACAGGCTGACTGTATTGGCAAGTAGATGGACTTCACCAGGAATCACATGGATAGAAGCCATCGGCCCTCCCATGACCAGAAAGGTAAGTGTTGCCGTCGTCGGTGGAAGTGTCGTTGCAATAGTCGAAGTGATCGTCTGCAGAATCGTCGAGGTCACCTCATCGGTCCTCGTCAGTGTAGGGACGACATTGCATGACGACATCTCTCCCTTTCTTCCGAATGGACGATGATTGCAACCCTCAGACCTGTATACGGCACGCAGGGAGCTCCAGCAAACGCGGAGGCCAGGTGGAATAAAAGGGAAGGGAGAAGGAAGCCGACGGCGTTTTCAGGCAATGAAAAAACGCGCGAGGGATGTACTTGTATACACAGCCCAGGTGCAAAAGATGAAGAAAATATTTTTCGTACACTCACAGCTATTTGCAAGTGTATGGATAGGTGCCAGCCAATCGTGTGTGCTTCGACGACTTATTTCTCGATGAGGAACTCATCGACACCCTCCAATTATAGGCCGACCGTATTGACAGATAGATGGACTTCATCAGAGATCATAGAAGTGGTAACTATCACAGGCGGATCGGCTGGCAGCGTTATTTTATACCGTTGTCGGCGGAAATCTCATTACAATGGTCGAAGTGAGAGTCATATGTAGCATCGTCGAGGTCCCCTCGTCGGTCCTCATCAGCGTTAGGGAGGACATTGCACGACAGTATCTCTTCAGATCTTCCGAATTCATGGTAATGCAGCCCTCAGACCTGAGTATAAGACACACAGGGAGCTCCAGCAAACGCGCGGGCCAGGCAGGAGAAAAAGCGGAGGAGGAAGAGGGAAAACAGGAGAACGCCGACGACGCGAGTGACCCAAATGCACAGAAAAGGCAAAAAGCAGTGCACCATTCATTATTTCCAGTCAATGAATAGTAGGTACGCGGTGTTTAAACCTTACAGTGTTCCAGATTTCGTCATAATGAAAAAAAAAAAAACAAAGGATACTATAGTGGAGGGACTTCCCAGATCAAGTGAGAGGAAAAGTAATCAATATATCCAAGAGCGACAAAAAATAAACAGAACAAAAAATTTAGGCTGCTGATGTAGAACTCAGGTCGTTGGCATGCGACTAGGACGCTGAGAATATCACGAGGCTGCACGCCGTGATAGGCACTGCGGTCGTGCGAGGATGTGGGACTAATTTACCCTCAGCTAAGCAGTGGCGCAACCTTCTTAGTTTCCGGAGCGACGTTGGGCGGGAGAACTAGATAATGAAGGCTCGAGATCGAGCACAAGAGTTTTGCCACCAATCAAGTCTTCCCGCATTCGTTCACATTCCTCGCCCGTAGCTAACGGTGCCTTAGAGTTTGAATTGATAGGCTTGGCAGGAGCAATTCTGGGGGCGCTTACTTAACCCACTTAGTCGACGTTCCTCAGTTTCAGGTCAACGACTCCGGCCAGAACGGGAAAAGAGAGGGGGAGCTACACCTCAGCTTTCTCGACCTGTTCTCGAAGGCTACAAGCAGAGAGTGTATCACATCGAACAACAAGGTGGAATAGAGATACACTATATTGTCGAATCCCTTTCGAAGGGAGGGTATGCATCCATAACAGAGTCAAGATACACAAAGGGGGAGGAGTACAAGCTAAACGGAGGGGATCATTCACTACAGCATAAAAAAAAATATAAATCAATCAACGGGCATAAAAGTCACCACACACGCATTATCAAAATATCGTGAACCTGAAATCCAAAACGGCTTGCAAGAAAGGCTGATCAATCCATGATAAGATTAATGAAAAAGGGAACCATAAAGGCAAAAAGTCCGTCAGCGATTTTGAACGCGCTTTTAACCATTTGCGCTCGTTGCATTGAAATACCAGCCCGAGAAAGGAATCGGATGTCCAGGCACCAACGACGGCGCTCAACTCTAGACGTTATAATCTGGAGCTAGACCGCCTCATGTCCACGCAGCCGCCCGCATACAACAGCACTGCCCTCTCCTTGGCTCTCTTCGTTTTCCACCATATCCTTGCGTTGTCCACCTCACGTCTCAGTGTAGGCAGGAAGCCAGGGTGTGGCCTCACCAGTCCTGTCCCCCTCCCCTCGAGCACCGCCTCCCGGATTCGCCTCTGGTTCCCTTCCTGCTCTTGGGTCCGCCGACGTTTCCTGTTCCAGATACAAGGCTCCGTCAAGGTGAATCGCTGGTACTGGTACCCGCTGCGGGCTGGGATGGGGTGAAGATCCGGGTCCAGCGGGACTTTTCACAGTCTCTTCGCGGCATGGCAGGTCCTGATCCAACTACACCGGCAGCCCCAGAAGTAACGGGCGTAGTCGAACCGCTATTATTGTTACTACTCTGCATATGGTTACCATCCGGCGGTCCAATAAACGGCGCAAATCCTTCGTATTGATTCGGAAACGAGGAATTCGGATGATACGGGTATCCTCCCTGACCCGCTGCTCTCCCAATGGAGGAGTCGTTGAGCGGGTATTGATGCTGGGTATACGGACCAGAGAACGCAAAGGGTGGTATTGCTGCCCCATCCTGGGTTATTCCTCCATACGGCTGTTGTGGTGGTGGATAGAGTTGGTGTTGCTGGGGCGGCCCGTAGCCGGGATGATAATACCCCAAGTAATCTGCTGATGGGGCCACACTCGGGTTCCGCCCCAAGTAATTTGGATCAGAGAGACCATTACTATACGGCGTCGCT
Source organism: Lepiota venenata (assembly GCA_004296355.1). NCBI lineage: Eukaryota > Fungi > Basidiomycota > Agaricomycetes > Agaricales > Agaricaceae > Lepiota > Lepiota venenata. The sequence continues at coordinate 2,800,929 of RCFS01000003.1, forward strand.
GGTGTTGTCGATGTGGGTGACGTCGGAGAAGAATGATGTGGATATGGCTGTGGTATCAGCTCTGGCTCCAAAAGCTCGATATTGGGTATTCGGCCCGCATCTTCTTTGGTTCCGAGATCATCATTATACACCCCATCCCAAATCGATCTCCGCCGTCTCATTTTCCTAAAGCAAGATCGAACGTCAGTTCAAGTTCAAGAGGGGCGAACTGCAACCTACATGAAGAACCACACGAGCAACAAGATCACGATTAGCCCCACACCACCACCGACACTTCCTCCGACAATCGCAGCCAGATTATTGTTATCACTTCTGCTATTACCAGTCTGCGAAGCCGTACTCGGGGCTGTAATTGTTTGTGTAACACTCGTTGTAACGACACTCCCATCCGGTTGTGTCGATAATGACGTTTCGACAGCTGATGTCGGGGGCGGCAGGATAGGCGTGGTGGTGGGGGATTGAGGTGTGGGTGTAGGCCCCGGGGAAGCATGTTGTGCCAGAGAGAGTCGTTACCTGGGTATTGGTGGCTAGCAAAGTTGAGAGTGTGGTGAACACAGTGGTGGAGGTTTGGCCTATTTCATTTTGTCAGTTCCATTCATCGGCCGACCGTATTGACAGATAGATGGGCTTCACCAGGGATCACGGAGGTAGAGGTTACCTGCAATCCACCCACAGTTATCGTGAATGTCTCCGTCGTCGGCGCAAGTGTCGTTACGATAGTCGAAGTAATCGTCAATAGAGTCGTCGAGGTCACCTCATCGGTCCTCGTGAGTGTGGGGATGACATTGCACGACGACATCTCTCCGGATCTTCCGACTTGACGGTAATGCAACCCTCAGACCTGTATGCGACACACAGGGGGGGGGGGGGGTTGGCTCCAGTAAATGCACACAGGCCAGGCAGGGAGAAAAGGGGGAGGGAGAGGGAAAGCCGACGGATGCTTCTGGGCCGAGTGACCCAAATGCACCGGACAACAACTCCAAAAGGCAAAAAGCGGTGCATTATTATTTCCAGTCAATAGTAGGTACGCTAGGGTGTTTAGACCTTTACAAGTGTTCCAGGTTTCGTCATAATGAAAAAAAGGGGAGGGGGTACCATACAGTGGAGGGGCTTTCCAGACTAAGTGGGAGGAAAGTAATCAACATGTCAAAGAGCGACAAAAAATAAACAGAACAAAAAAACCAAAACAAAAACAGGAAATAATTTAGGCTGCTGATGTAGGGCTCTCGTTGGCATGCGACTGGGACGTTGAGGGATGTCATGAAGCCAACACCTGTGATGGGTGCTGCGGTCGTGTGAGGATGTGAGACTGATTTGCCCTCTGCTGGTAATGACGCGACCTTCTTGGCTTCCGGAGCGACGTTGGGTGGGAGACTGGACAACGAAGACTCGAAATCGAGCACAAGACTCTCGCCACCAATCGAGTCCTTCCGCATTTGTTCGTATTCCTCGCCCGTAGCTGGTTCAGCGCTTGATTCGACCACCTTCCCGCCCCGTTCCTCCTCCTTATTCCCCTCCCCAGTCTCGTCGCCGGGGATCTTGGCATCCTTGTTCGAGACCTTCCTCCATATATGCTTCCCAGCTTGTCCCATCTTCGTTGCAAGTGCAACAATCGGATCACTTTTAGGATCCCTTTTCCATCGTTCCTTGTTATCAGCTGCCCCTGCCTCTGCACGAGCGAGAGCTGCCGCCTTCTTCTCCGCCTTCTTCCTCGCTTTCTCTTCCCTCCGCCTCTCCTCCTCCACAGTTTCGTTGTAATCATAATAGTCATCGTCATCATAACCCTCCGTAAGCGCCCTTCTTCTCCTCGCAAGTTGGCCCCTCGCAGCCATACCCAAGGGGATCCGCGACTTGCGCTTCCGTGGGGCCATCTCGGGCAACGGAGCAAATCTCACATTCAGGGGTTGTTGGGGTTGTTGTGGCTGTTGTTGGAGCAGCGACGGCACCGCACTTGAGCACACATTCGAGGCCGAAGACGACGAGGTCGGTGGATGAGCAGGAAGTGAAGTTGATGAAGAGGAAACTGGCGACGTGGTCGCGTGGCGTATATCCGTAATGGTCGCAGTTGACATGGTGTTCCCGTTCTCCATCAGCTCCCTCTCCTTGTCCTCGTAGATTCTGTCCATAGTCCCGGGTCCGGCGTTTACATCAGACGCAACGGACGTGTCCGTGGTGGTCGAGGACGAGATGGATGGGGTCGAGGAGGAGAGCAGCGAGGACGTCAGAGAGGACGAAGCCGTCGGTATCTCCTCCTCTTCCTTCTCGCCTTCCTCGGCTGCCACTGCTGCTCCCATCACAGCAGCTGTGATGGGCTTCTCACCCGTAAGGGTAGAAGTGTAGGCATGTCGTAGCCGGGCAGGGTCGCCTGAGACGGGGGCCGGTAGCGATCCAGCACTCGAGTGACTCACCGCTAGAGCAGCGGACATGATGGTGGTGAAAGACTGAAAGACAAAAAGAAAGGTGTGAGGGTTGATCCTGGTAACAGCCGGGATAACAGCTCGAGAGTCGGAGCTCCGCCAGTCGAGTCGCTGCACGTTTAGCGTATAGCGGGCGGTATTAAGGGCCCGCAGGGAAGGATGTCAAGAGAGAGGGAGGAAGTTCGTCGAGGGGGCCACGTTGGAGGGAATCGGTGATTGATTAGACGGGGCGATAGAAAAAGTTATAAATGAGACGAGAGCCAGATCCAGAAGCACAATAGATGATGCTTCTGCCCGGAGACATCAGCTCATGCAAGCTAGAGACGCTGATGAAGGGTATTTACCGTCAGTCGTTTGAGACTAGAGAAGAGCACGGTTGCAGCTGCAGAGTAATGTAGATGGAATTAGGAGATGATGGGGTGAATACAAGGGTGACCGAAAACGAGATCGTAGGGGGGGTGAAAAATCGATGAAAAACCGAGTCGTTGCGCAAACCAAGAAGCGGAATGAAGAAAGGGGGGGGGAAGAGGGAGAGAAGGCAAGGACAATCGCACCCTCGCCGTCCACACACTTGTCATTTGTCGACAAATTTTTGATCTCCAAGCCATCCAAACATATGTCAAGCGTCCCACATCCATCAACGCTTACTCGATTTCTCCGTACGGACATCCTATCATACATACAAGGCAAGACCAACAAAACTATCCTCTGGTACATCATCACCCTGCACCTGCACCCGTTTCTATACAAGGTGCGTGACACAAATCTGCGGCGAGACTGAACTTGCAATCCGGACTAAAGGGGGGGGCTTCCCCGTGACGAACAGGCTCCGGGAAATGAGCCAAGGCGGCATTGGCGCAAAAGCAAGCCCTCGCCTGTCAAATGCTGGGTCACCTTGGCGATCGCCCAAGACCAGTTCTCCCGGATCCGAAGCATTAATGCATGAGCGGTTCTGGGCTATTCCAAATCAAAACACCGTAACCCCAGACTGCGTTCCCGTATACTGGGACTTCATATCATCTAGGTCATTTGCATCGTCCTGGCTCTTGTAGTCGTATTGTGAAAGGCTGCCCAGATCGCTCTGGCCAGTGACAGAGGCGGATCCAAACGACGACCTTCGCCTCAATCTGTCACTCTGAGAATAGGCGATATTCACATTACTCCCTCTATCACCACCGACGATGCTGCTATTGTCCGTGACACTGGGACCGGCATCTTGAGAAACAATGGACGACGCGTAGCTATAAGTACTGCGTTTTCCTGCACCTGCATTGCGAGGAATGCCAGGTCCAAATGGTCCAGGAGCACCGAAAGGGAGGCCGGAGGAATAGGTAGGCTTGGGAGCGAAGGGACTGAACATCCGAAGGAATGTATCCGAGCGCATCGTGGGTACGATAGAAACTCGCATCGAACCGGCTGGGTGTACCGGAGCGACGCGCCATTGCTGAAGAGAGGCGATGAGACCAATTCAAAGGCCAATAATCAAGCATTCAATTACTCACGATCCATTATCGTGTTACCCGTCACACCACCTAAAAAGTCACGGGCGTTGGTCTCATGTCTCCGGAATTGGTCCATCGACTTGGCGAGCGACCTCCTAGGTTTGCTGAACTGAATCATGCTTGCCTGCAAATTATTCAGTGGCCCTTCAACGAGAGTATTCTTTTCTTTATAGTGAGTCAATAGATAGTGCCAGAGGGGGTGCTATCAAATCCCCGGTTAGTGAACCCCGTCAGGCACCATTGACCCTGCTTACCTTGCTCAACACCTTGGGATTACCAAGAATCACCACTCCGTACTTTGCACGTGTAAGCGCAACGTTTAAACGCCTGGGGTCGTTTAAGAAGCCGATTCCCTGGTGCTCGTTGCTCCTAACACAGCTAAGGATGATGTAATCCTTTTCTCGGCCTTGGAATGCGTCTACACTGGCCACCTCGATCTCCTTGTACAGATCCTTCTTGAGAGACCCATTGAACTGCATATAGTTGACAATGTACGAACGTTGTCCCTCGTAAGGCGTTACAATACCGATCTGACCAGGGACGACACCCGACTTGAAGAACTTGGTTACGATCTTCTCGACGTTAGAAGCTTCAGTTCTAAAGGGGCAAAATCACTCAACCAACATCGGACATAGATTATCGGGACACATACCGGTTAAGGAATGAGGTACCACTACTCGATATTTCTTCCTGGCCCAAATTTTGATAGAAGAACATCGGTGTATCAGGAACAGGCCAAGGGAAATCCACATTCTTCCGCAGACGCTCGGGCGCGGTAACACCATTCTGCAGTGTTCCCTCGTAGAACATATTGGAAGGGAATTCAGATAAGCAAGGGTGCATGCGGTATTGCACTTGGAGGCGGATGGGGCGGTTGCCAAGCACGACAAGCCGCTCAAAGAGTGATTGAGTCAAACCAGCACGAGCAGCTTTCTTATTCATGATGACTGGGCCGAGTTGCTGTTGATGACAAGCTGTCAGTGAGGTAAGGGGTGATGTATGAGTATCAAAAATCTACCTGATGATCACCGACCAAGACGACTTGCTTACATCCAAGGACAAGGGGAATCATACATTCTACACATACGTCAGCACCTGCGCTTACTTGGAAAGGATTCTGACTCACCCGGTTCAGCAGCCTGCGTCGCCTCATCAATAAGAACCGTCCTAAACTTCAACTTGTTTAACCTCGGATCTCCAGCACCAACGCAAGTACAACAAATAACGTCCGCGGCACTCAAAATCTCCTTCTCACATTGCCTAATCAACGTCTTGTACTTTCTTTCGTCATTGCTGCTCAACTCTCCCTTGCTCGTTCTTTAGCTGAATCAACTTCTGCAGCTCAACATGCGTTGTGCTGTTCGCGACTTGTTGATGCAAAGTCAAGAAGCTAACACTCGAGTCCAGAGCCTCGCGCGATTTGGCCGTCAGACGGACAACCTTGAGTCCAGTGGCGTGAATCTTCTCAGTAAGCTGATCAACAGCGACGTTCGAGGGGGCACAAACAAGAACCTGGCCGGGGTTCATCTTTGCAAGGTGATAAACGATAGACGCTGAGGTAACCGTCTTGCCCGTGCCCGGAGGTCCCTGGATCAAGCTCAGGGGCTTTTGTAAAACACTCTTGACCGCATACATTTGCGAGTGGTTCAGTTCGGGTAGGCCCGGCGCTGAGAACCGCTTCGGCATCTGAGTTCTGAGTGTCTGCGGCTCGAGCTCGTGCCCAAGAAGCTTGTGATACTGTGTGGGAAGAATGAGCGCTTGGAATGCAGTCCACAAAGCATATATGCACACTTACAATGTACCCACTGACACTCTTTTCGTCAACTGCAAAGGTCTTCATAGCCAGCTGCATCCTGTCGAAACTCGTAGATTTCCATACAAAATCGGCCGCGAAATTGTGAGTGCAATCCGATGGAACGCCTTCGGTCCTTCTTAACTCCAGGCCAATCTCATCGGACACATCTGTAGCTCATTGTCAAAACCCACCGTTGAAAGGGTTGGGAAGCACTTACTGTTGGGAATTTTGATAACATGACCGACGCCCTCCCATGCTTTATGCAGCTCGCCTTGGTATCTCAACCTCAGCTCATCGCCCACAGCAAGCCTAACCTCTCCACTTTCTAACTTGGGAAGACAGAACCACGCCACTCGCTTCTGATTCAAGCCCAAGTCCCAACGAACAGTAATATCCGTCTGCGTCTGGCTTTCCTTTAACTTCTTATCGTAGTCGGCCTCGATTTTGACAAGAGGACCAAAGATGTTCTGATATTGATAGGCATCCTCATACCGCAACAGGATGGGCTGTGGCTCATCGTCTACACCCGGCTTCTCGAGGTCTTCAAGAGTGGCATTGGCATTTTCCCTCCACAAGGTCTTCTAAACGGTTAATCTGGTCAAAGGAGATCTGGCGGGAGCGTAATTGTTCGGTTTCGCTGGGTGGTTTGACCAGCCAGGACAAGAAAGAACGATCGTCAATGAGAGGGGCCCAGAGCGATGCATTCCAAGAAATATCCTTAGAAATAGCCGCGCACGGTTGTCTACATGAAGCCGTGTTAGTGGTGAACCGAGGGCAAAGGAAAGGGCGACATACCGACAGAGCAAAACGACCACAGTATCGCTTTTGGCAGGTATAAACCCGAGCATGAAGACGTTCTTACTGCCACAGTTGTAGCATTCAGGCGCCGTTTCTCCAAGAGGGCTCTCCGCGTGGAGAATGACCTCTTTATGCTTGGCACGGACAAGATGGTTGACGATGTGGGAAGCAGATGTGTTTCCCCGAGAGTTGCAGAACCATTTGGAGCAGATCAAGCATTTGACAACCGAAGCAGGAGAATGGATTCCACAGTAGCTGAGGACAAAATTGCGAATTCAGGGCTGATGATCGCACCAATGTCAGATCTAAAACATACCTGCAGGCATGAGGAGGCAAGTCGACGGCAGCCTCATCCTTGAGGTCGTCCAAAACAGCGTCAAAATCTTCGTCGAGCGTTGCATGGTCTGGATGGGCATCGTTGAGGGCGTGGCTGCCTGTTGGTGAAGTGCTGTTATACTCGGATATGGACAGGTTTGAGAAATCAACGGAAGGGGCGTTGTCCTGAGTGGTAGCGGTATAGACGGAAGAGGTGTCGTCTACTACACCAATTCCTCCATACGACGAGGCAGAATCATACTGGAAATTGTCAAAGGAGTCCATGGTGAAGAAAGATTGGGGGCTATTACAAGGTGGGACGAAACTGGGGCATTGCCATAATCGGCACCGCTGCTGCTGAGTCAGCTAAGTCACATCAGCTCATCCGGTTATGTAATCAAATTGTGCTATCCCGCCGCTGCGGAGGTGACTGTGTGGACCGATAGTCGAGGTAGCTGTAAGAACGTAAACGAGAAGTCAGGGAACGAGCTACGGAGCGCAACGGCTTTCTTTCTCATGGCATTTCTAGTATCATAAGGGACGAAAACCAAAACTCTGAAATCAGGAATACTGTGAGTACTTTGACAAATATCCGTCAGCATATATAACCCGATAAGATAGCGTTGGAATCAGTGAACCCAAGACAACATCCCATACCTGATCCCTTCAGTGACATCGGTGTTGAATTTGGACCAGACAACAGACTTGGTAATGCAAAAAACACACCCCGGCCGCGCAATGGGCTTCCATGTTGAAGAATGACGACAAGGCGTCAGTCCTTGATCACACTTTCACTTATTTTTATTCTTTTTATTCATTGGACTATATATATATTCCATTCCTTAGCTAGCCGACGGACATCTAGCCTAGTCAGCCTCGTAGTCTTAGATGTTATTCTACTCTCCTATTCCTTTAGGTATTTAAAGGGTTCCCCAACCGTCACCTGGAGTTCAGTCTTTTGTACGCGAACTCCAGGTACGTATACTCTCGTTTATTCTCTTTCTTTCGTGTATGTTACCCGGGTTAGGGGTCCGCTCTTGAGTCGCAAGGTTGGGATCACAAGGATGTCTATACAGACTTGGTCCAAGTGTCTTACTACTTGACTTAGAGGCGGGCTGGATAAATCTCTGAAGCCCTTTCAGGCGAACTGGGGATTTAAGCAGAACAGTGTATAACACTAAGCTAAGGATACAGGTGACTGTAGCTAGGTTTATATACATATTGGTTATCTGCTATTTATAAGTACCCTGGGTAAGTACTTGTCAGAGTGAGTCATTGGAAGGTGGACCCAGGTAAAGAGAAGGCTTCCTGTGAGAAATAGAAGTTGGGTATGGGAGAAAGGAAGCGTAAGTGTAGGAGTATCAGTATTAAAGATAGAAAAGAAGTATTCTACTGTCTGTCAGGAAGGTGGCTAAAACCTAATTATAGTCCTTCTGAGGGTTCTGATAACAGTGTATCTCACTTAGTCTTTTGTACGCGAACTCCAGTGTTCGCTCTGCATATATTTATCGTCCATGTCATCATCGTTTACCACTGCGCTATCATCGCTGTTAGGTTATGGGCCCCAAGGCTATCGAGAATTCCTCTGAAACCTTACGGTTCTCTAAGCTCAATGGTACGAATTACCATGCGTGGGCTGATAACATGCAGTCGGCTTTGCAGGCCAAAGCCCTCTGGGGGATTGTGACTGGCCGCAACCATTGTCCTCGCCGTCCTCCTCTGGATTTTCCCATCGCCCGTGCTACACAGGCATTTACTGCTCCTCCTCCATCTCTTCCTGCCGTTCCCACTGTCCCAACTCAATCCGAGGCTGTGGCTGCCGCTATGGCGGCTGACTCCGTTGATTATATCGATATCTTTCAATCCATGGAGTACCAGGTGTGGGAGAAGGCGGTTGAGAAATATGAGAAGTGGATGAATAAGGACGACTCCGCCATGGGTCTCATGCGCGCCGCTATGGAATATCCACAACATGAATCCGTCCTTGACTGTTCCACTGCTAAGGACATGTGGGATCACCTTCGTGATCTATACGTCAACCAGCAGAACAATCTAAATATCCATTATTACTTCCAGCAAATTTATGCGAAGAAGTGGGATGGTCACTCACCTATTTCGGACCATATTGGCTTCTACCTCAACATTCGTCGTCGTATTATCGAAGCCGGTCATCGTATTGAGGACATCACTATTATCAACGCCCTCCTTTCCTCCCTTCCTCGCACCTCAACTTGGGAAGTTTTTAAGCAAAACCTTTTGTACAAGGGTGATAATCTTACCTTGGACAAAGTTTCGGTTGAGCTCAAGTTGATCAGCGAGCACTTTGAATTAGAGGATTCCCTGAATGGCACTGAGGGTAAGATGAAGACCCTGGCCCTTCATACGGAACATCAGAATCGAGGTGGGAGTAATAAATCCAAGGCAGCTGCTGAAGCTAGGCGGAAGGCGAAGGCGAAGGAAAAATATGGTTCGAAACCGGACGACACTTGTCACAGTTGTGGCGAGAAGGGGCATTGGAGCCCTGCCTGTCCAAAGAGGAATAAGAAATCTAATCCCCCGAAGTCATCAAATTCCTCGGGATCCTCTTCCAAACCTCAGTCATCCAATCTGGCAGTCGACAATCTCAAAGCAGTTAGCGAACGAGAGGTTGCCAAAGTTTTCATGGCAGTCAACTCACCTTCTCTTATGCCGGGTTTGCTCCTCGATTGCGGCGCAACCTGCCATATGTTCACCGATCGCGGTGTGATGGTAAGGGTGGGGTAGGTGTAGAATGTGTGGCTCGGAAAACCACTATCTATATCAACCAATACCTCGAAATGCGATTCTGGGGCGTCAGAGACAGGTCTCGAAGAGAGGGATTCAACTTGTGAAATGGGTTTTGGGGTTATGAATATTTTTAAAAGGGGTTTTTCTCGAAAATATACCCAAGGGCACCAAGTGTACTCTGTGGGTGATTTCTGGGGTTGTAGGGACAAGTCTCCACTTGTAGCTACAGTCTCTGTCTCTCAATATCTCTAATCTCGAAACCTGGGGGAATCTGCACTACCCCACTAAGTCTCTGTCTCTCTGTGTCTCTAGGCCTAAGGGGAATCTAAACTACCCCTGAGCCTCAATATCTCTCTGTGAGTCTCCCGGACTCAAACAATGGTCTCAATAAACTCTCTTGACGATCACAGTTCGTCTCTACTGTTTCTGGGTGGTCTAGGACCGAAGCTCTCACTTAGTTGCCTTAATGCACACAATAGCACAAGATAATGAAATCGTTAATTCCCGAATCTCGTGGTCTCGAAGCTGGGGCAGCGAGTGCTTGCCTTTCACCTCTCCTCCACGCTGTATTTATATGTTTTTGGTAGCTAGGAAACAGCCCGAGTAAATAAGGAAGTATTAGAGAGAGTAATGCTAGTATACACAATCGGTCTGATATTCCCCCGCGTAATAACGCTTTTCCACCCGGTATTGGTCCTGGCTGCCTGTTGTAGACTCATTTCGAGTCATCGAGACGCTGCTGGCGTCATTTCGTGGGTCATCGCGACAGCCTGCGGCTGTTTCAGCATGCCCGGGGAGGTTCTCTACCCATATATGCATACTTTCTACCGCCGCGCGTCTACCCCATTGGTCTCCTCCCGACCCGGCATTTTGGTATACTGTTAATATACCCTTCTAGTATCTTGAACTGGCCGCGCGTTGCTTACGCGTCGTGCGGATAGCCCGAGACAGTCCAACTACTCCATCATTTGTCCTCTGATCCGCTACTGGACCCTGCAAGGCCCTTCAAGGTACTCGATCGGTCATCGAGATGCTATTGCACGTATTGTATTGCCATAGCTATCCCCTTGGGGCTGGCTGATAGGCTTACGCGTCCGTAGCTTAATAGGTTTTTCTATTCGTTCCACTCCTCACTCATCTCTATTGGTCCTCCTGACAGTCGGCGGTCCTTCCGATCGTCGTATCGCGATCAGACAAGCTGACGCGGCTTCGGGTGTACATCCCTCGGCCGACACTTTCTTGGGCAATAGCCACGGTCTCCCTCTTCTCAATAGAACATCATCCCTGCCCTTAATATAGCAGTCGGTACATTGTCTCTTAGTACATTGTATGCCATTTATTCGGGTCAGGGACACTGTTCATTACTAATCGAGGTATCTCGAAAATCCGTCTACCAAGTGTCTCGATGCCGGTCACACGATCCTCTCGAAGGTTTCAATCAGCGCTAGACTGCTATATGTGTCCCCTTTCGAGATAGTCGAATTAGAGGCCCTCAGTCTTCTCAGGTCATCTCGATGATCATTATATGGTTGTGAACTCCTCCCTCGTGATCAGGGGGTTCTACTGACAACGTTCTCGATATCTGGTGCATCTCTGAGTGTGTACAACTACGATGCCGCCTGTTGTACCCTTTGTCCACTCTCGAAGCCATACAGTAGCTATTTAGTAGCCACTGGCTGACTCCTGGGGTGTCTTGTAGCCTCATAGAGGTCCTTACATGACATACCAGTCGGGTTAGGGTCATTGTAGGGGTGTTATGGGTATATCGAGACAATTACATCGTAGCTATTGCTGAGCCATGGGTATATAGGGGTATAATGGCTTATTTTAGCAATGCTTCGATTTTCGGCGTAATAGCGGGATCTTCACGTCCTATGAGGAAGTCAGTAATGAGTACATCTCAGTTGGGGGATGTCACCAAATCCCTGTGATAGGCAGGGGATCAGTTCATTTCCGCCCTATTCTTCCTAATGGCACATCCAACATCACCTTGACCAACGTTTACCATATTCCTATGCTGGGGGCCAATCTGGTCAGCCTTGGTACTCTTCAACGAGCTGGGGTGGGGGTCAAAAGCATTACAGATGGACTAGCGCTTACCCATAATGGGGAGGAGCTACTCCATGCATTGCTGATCGGATCGACAGGCACTTTGTACTCCATACAATGTGCCGATCTTCCCACACACATTGCATTCACAGCAGCCGACAATTCTATGCGCTTGTGGCATCGACGCATGGGACACTTGAGTCCCCGTACCATCAAGTCCATGTCGGATCAAGGTCTCGTTAACGGTCTTGAAATCGCTAAGCCTCGTGAGTACGATCACCTCTGCAGTGGGTGCGCCAATGGGAAGTTACACCAATTGCCTTTTCCGGACTCAAGTAAGAATAAGTATTCGAAAATGGAATTACTGGTCATGGATCTCACCGGGCCTATGTCCACTCCCACTTGGGATGGATTCCTATATGCGCTTGTTGTTGTCGAAGTCAGCTGCCGTTATCCTGTGGGAAGGTTGTTGAAGAAGAAGGAGGATGTGGGGGAGGCTGTGAGGGATGTGGTAGCCATGCTGGAACGCCAATCAGGCTTGAAGGCACAACGATTCCGGACCGATAGTGGGACCGAATTTGTCAACTCTGCTATGAACGAATTTTGTAAGCGAAACGGTATTATTCACGAAACAACAAACCCCTACAGTCCAGAGCAAAATGGAATCACCAAACGAGCTATTGCGATATTCTTCCAGATGGTGCGGTGTATGCTCCATACTGCCAAAATCGACTTACGATATTGGGGCGAAGCTTTTATGTATGCGGTCCACATTCGTTCTTTAATGCTCACATCTGGCCTAGAGAAAATTGTTCCCTATGAGGCATGGACAAGCCGCAAACCAGATGTTGCTCACCTCCGGATTTTCGGGTCATTAGGATGGGCGCATGTTCCTAAAGCTGTTCGGCATGGAAAGTTGGAGGATCAAGCGGTGAGGGTGAGGATGTTGGGCTGGTGGATGGATGAAACAAAAGGCTATCGCCTTGAGGATCTGGAAAATGGCAAGTTAATAACTTCGAAGGATGTCAAGTTTATTGAAGACGTATCCCCCTCCGAACTTGCTGCTGTTGACTTGGATCTCCCTCAGTCAACATCAGCGGATATCAACGAATTCGTTGACACTGCAGTTGGCAATGTCAATACAGGTGCGAATCTGCATGAAGTTGTTAAAGCTTCCGCACCTTCTTCGCCAGTTGATGTGGTGACCACGCCATTTACCACTCCTCTGGAAACTCCCCTTCCCCTTGTCCCCGCTTCTGCTCCGAGGAAGACCAGCAAGTGGGACAACCTCCCTCGTCGAGAACCCTCCAATAGGGATCGGAAATCGACACAATGATATGGCCAGGATTTCGAGGCCCATGTTGCCCTGTTAACTATCAATGGGGAGCCGGATTCCTGGGAAGAATTACAAACTCACCCAAATAGAGTTGGATATGAGGAGGCAACTGTGAAGGAGTTTCGTCAGCTTGAGGGTAAAGGCGTGTTTGAGTGGGTGGAAGAGTTACCTGTGGGAAAGAAAGCAGTGAGCAGCAGGACTGTTTACAGGGAGAAGCTTGACGGAAATGGAAATCACGTCAAGTTCAAGTCTTGCATTGTCGCCCATGGATTTTCCCAGGTGCCTGGTGAAGACTTCACCGAGACTTTTTCATCTGTTGCTCGCTTCACTACTCTTCACTTATTCCTCAGCATTTCAGCCCTACGCGATTTTGAAATTCATCAAATCGACATTGTCGGTGCTTACCTTGAAGGGAATCTCGATGAAGATATTTATATGGAAGCTCCGAGGGGGACTGAGCAGTTTGGGAATGGGAGGCGGTATTGGAGGTTGAAGAAGGCGTTGTATGGGTTGAAGCAGGCTGGTAGGCAATGGAAGAAGTGGCTCCATGGGGTTCTCATTGAGCTCGGCTTCATTCAGGCATTTGCTGACAATTGTCTCTATCTCCTGAAGGTGGACAACATCATCGTTCTTATGGTCCTGGTTTATGTGGATGATATGGCCATTGCTGGGCTGCATGGATACAAGATTTTCTCATTCAAAACCGACATTTCTGATTATTTTGAAATCACAGATCTCGGTGAACTGAAGTACATCCTTGGCATCAAAGTCACTCGCGATCGTCCCAACCGTCTCATTTATTTGGACCAGTCAGCATATATTCAGAAAGTTCTCGCGCGATTCGGCATGGAGAATTGCCACCCTGTTTCTACTCCCCTTACTGTCAACCACGGTCTTTCCATCTCTCAATCTCCCTCAAACTCCGATGAAGCTCGTGCATACAATGAGTACACACACGGTCTTCATTATCTCTCCCTTGTCGGCTCTCTCTTGTTTGCCATGCAGACTTGCCCAGACATACAATTTGCTGTCGGGCTTGTAGCGCGTTTCTCTGGCAACCCCGGCATTCCTCATCTTAGCGCTGCCAAGCACATTCTTCATTATCTCAAGGGCACGACTGACTTTCGGCTTGCCTTAGGTCAACGACATGACGATCAGATTAACCTCGTAGGATGGAGCGACACAAGTTGGGCCCAAGACCCGGATTTATGAAGGTCTGTAAGTGGCTATGTATTCGACATAGCTGGTGGCTCTGTTTCTTGGGCATCCAAGAAGCAGCCCATCGTCGCCACGTCATCACTTGAGGCCGAATATATTGCGGCCGCCTACACGACACGTGAAGCTGTGTGGCTGCGCACACTTTTGCAAGAATTAAATTTCCCTCAAGTCGACGCGACAATTATTCATGCTGACAACGAAGGTTGCATCGCTCTCTCAGGCAACCCAATCTCTCATTCCCGTGCTAAGCACATCGACATTTGCTACCATTTCATTAGGGAACGTGTCAAACGAAATGAGGTCCAACTGCAATATGTTTCCACTCGGGACATGCTGGCGGATGTCTTCACAAAGGCGTTGCCTCGTGATTCTTTTGTGAAGTTTCGAGAGCAGTTGGGTGTTGGACCCGACGTCTCTTCGAGGGGGAGTGTTGAAGAATGACGACGAGGCGTCAGTCCTCGATCACACTTTCACTTATTTTTATTCTTTTTATTCATTGGACTATATATATATTCCATTCCTTAGCTAGCCGATGGACATCTAGCCTAGTCAGCCTCGTAGTCTTAGACGTTATTCTACTCTCCTATTCCTTTAGGTATTTAAAGGGTTCCCCAACCGTCACCTGGAGTTCAGTCTTTTGTATGCGAACTCCAGGTACGTATACTCTCGTTTATTCTCTTTCTTTCGTGTATCTCACTTAGTCTTTTGTACGCGAACTCCAGTGTTCACTCTGCATATATTTATCGTCCATGTCATCATCGTTTACCACCACGCTATCATCGCTGTTATTCCAAACTGTCCCTCAAAACTCCAATTCGTCTGTTAGGTTCATGAGTCTTCAGACTTCTCAAACCTGCAAAACTCGGAAATTCAGGACTTTCGGATGACAAGATCCTTGCGCTTCAGAATTCCTTATCATCTGTAGAAACCTAGACAATGGTCACGCACTCCGCATGTTCCCCTTGCCACGCACGTGTATCATTAAGGACCTCGTGGAGTAAGTACTCCAACTGGACGATGGACGCAAAACACGCTCAACTTACAATCTACTTCTTGAGTAGCGGCAGGAATAAAATAACAGACAACGATCGAGAACCTGCAAGAAGCTTGAAGCACACGGTGTTAGTCAGCCATATGATATACCGGGTACAGTACTACTTATGGCCTGTTGGTTATTCGGACACGACGGTCATTCAGACAGTCACATCAGTCATTGCGTTCCCACCCAGCCATTCTTCAAACTCCGGCATGATGCCATCACTGTCAATAGGGGCTCTGACGCAACACGTCCAGCCTGCGCTTGCCAAGAACAGATTGAAACTCCGACGGGTGCTGAGTGACAAAGGGTGACACTGTCTTTCTCTACATCCACTCGATCTATTTGCTTCAAAATGATTGGAGATGCGTGGAAATACATACGAGAAGCTAGTTACAAGGAATTATAGTGAAAGAGCCAGTGGAGCATGAGATATAAATGTCTGTCTGAATAACCGTCATGTCCGAATAACCAACAGGCCATAGTAGTCCAGAAGCTCGTTATGCAACACAACACTCTTACCGAAGGCTGGCGGCTCAAGTGTGAACAATCTCCCGAGGTGCGTGATATACAGTACTCTTAGAACCGATTTACGTATGGAGAAGAATGGAAAGGTTCCAGGATGTCAATTCATCAATTACTCTAGAAGTTTTTCAAATGCAAGCAACTCGGTTCATCTACACAAGTTCCTGCCTGAACTAGGTTAAAAATAACTCACAACCTCCGTAAAATCTGTCGCCCTCTCCCGCCTTACACTCATCCACTTTGGCTTTAGATATCTTACCTTTCACCAACTCACCATATCTATTCCTTATTATTAGCAGGCCTTTGTCAAATCGAACAGCGTCGATAAAAAAGTGAACAAATATATCAATTCCGAATAGTAGGAATGTCTCAGACTCTGACGATATGCTAATGTGTGGACTGCCGTCAACCTCAGTGCGGTGCCGGTTAACGGACCTGCGGAGGCTGTTCTTGGGGTATATAAACGCACCAAATGAACCAACAACCACCTTCAGTCCTTTTCAACTCTCCGAGCAAACCCAGCCCCACGATGTTCTTCAAGCTCTCCGTTCTTGCCCTTCTTGCCACCTCCATCGCTGCCCAAGGTTGTGCACCAGCATGTTGTATGTATCCTGCACATTCACTACATCTGGAAGATCTGACCTTCATCTTGTTTAGGTGACGTGCTCGTCACAGGAGACGACACCACTATCGTCGGCCTCAACTGCGTTCGTGGTGGAATAGACTGGTGAGTGGAACTTCTCAAGGCAAGGTCTGGGCTTGATTCTGATAAATTTTCAGTGCGTTCGACGGCCAGATGCAAGCCTGCTGTCAATCCATCAACCGCTGTACGTTCTCATAGATTTTCTTGACTTCGTTGCTGATGATGTTGCTTAACCAGTCACCAAAGTTGGTCGCGGTTGTGAGCGCCAGACCAACTAAGGGGTCGTGCTATAGATGTCCATCAATATAGTGTAATTCATCTCTTCCGAGATGCACTGTTTTCTGCCAGCTCATATGAGCAATGCATGCTGTCAGGACGCTCATTCAGGCATGAGTTTCTTGCTAGTTCTGGACTTGAGAATGTGGCTCACCAACAGCAATGAGAGCGGAGTGTTAATCCCATGAGCCAGTGATAAACAGGAATGGAAAGTCTAGTTGGACGATGAATTTAAGTGAATTCCAGGAGTTACGAGTGAACAAGAATGAGGGATGATATAATTCAGAGGCCCGACTTGACATTCAACAGTTGTCATACTTAGTGATTTAAATCAAGTCACTGGAGTGAACTCTTTGTCACATTGGAAAGGTCGATCTGACATGTAATTGCTTTCGTCCTCTGTATACTCTCTTGTAATACGTGTGTACGCTTTCACCGTCATCCCTTACCTCTTTCCTACCTTTATGCACCTATCTCTACCATTGTGCAGACGGTCATTGGCCACCCCCACTGACATGTATGAGCGCTCGACCTCCACCCTTGACCGCCGTTACCCTTTTCTCGATGCAATAGACTGCATTTACCACACCTAAGCATAAAGCCTATCTGATCTTTGGTCCATGGAAGCAAAAACACAGGAACAGTGGGAAATGCGCGAGTAGTGATCTGCTGAGGGCTTCGGGTTTTGTATCGGTGGAAGAAAGGTTGTAGGAGGTGGGGGATGAGCAGGCCCTGCCCAAGGCCATTCCTATTACCTGGACTGATAAGTACCACTAGAACCTGCACCCTCGTGCGAGGGCAGCGAATCCCTAGCCAGTATTTCATCCGCCAAACCAACGATATCGAGGTAAAGCCAATATTTGGAACCTCTCACACTCTGACTCCTGCCACTGGATCCGATTATGCATTCCATTTTTTGTCGGTCGAGGCACCATTACCTCTTGTGCTGTTCAGCACAGGGACAAGCTCCGCGCGAAGCTTCGGGTTTTAGTCTTACATCTGTATGCCATGAGCCCTTTGCCTTATAGCCGCTTGACATTTAATGACTTGCATAAGCTAAAATTGCCTTGAACAGGTTTCCGAAGCCATCAGCTCTCCTCGGCCTCCCTAATTGCGGCAATCCAGCTGTGATCAATCCCGTATATATTTCTTCAAACACCTTGACGTTTTACTTTGTTGATCATATCGATACTGCGGATCTTTGTGTAGCCTTCAATGATGTTCACAGGGCGACACGAGCGACGGCAATGGTGTCGCCCTTCTACTGTCCTTCCCCCTATCGGCATCTTAACAGCATTTTGCGGACGATAATAATAGACAAATGACGTCGGAGATATTTTGTCCTCCTGGACCCTGCACCATAGAATATGACATGACCGCTAAGGGGTTTCCGACAATAAATATCTCACGCAAGTTTAAATATATAGGCGTGCGGCGCAACAGAGCCTATCGAAAATCAATCAACCGACCCAACCGTTTCGCACCGTCCGAGGAACAGGGGGGTTTTCAAAACAGCAAAGCGGTGTACTGTTGCTCCTCGTAGGGGAAAATTGGAACTAGAGGCTGAAAACCGAAGATTGTTATGCAAATTCGGGGCGCCTGCGGTAGGCAGGTCCCAGGGGCGGGTATAGCTGCGAAGCCCCAGACCGGTGGGGTATACAAAGATGTACAGACATCAGCACGATAAAAATACATGGAATAAAATATTAACTAAAGTATACTACCTATGGGAGAGTTCCTGGGCAGTGCGTCCCCGGCCAGGCTCTTTTGGACGATGTGATATTTTTCGTAATGTCGCAAGGATCATCAGCAGAAACGAGAAACCAATCAAAATAACGATGAGTAGAGTGATCCGAAAGGCAAGAGAAGTGCCAGTCGATATGATTTGATGTCCGGGGTCGGGGTCGGTTCCGTCAATGATACCAGTGTAGGCTTGGAAGGTGAAAGCCACGATGGATACGATAAAAAGAATGGTACACCTGCAATGATTTAAGATCAAACAAACAGAAAGCCTGTCATTCTAGAGGAATACGACTTACCATGCAGTTGAGATAGCAGGAAGAGCCAGCACCACAGTATCATCATGAAAGCATTTAGGCTCGGATATATTCCGGAGTGACTGTTGAAATGTCAGATGGCGTCATAGTGGGAGAATTGTAACAACACACGTTGACCCAAGACAAGATGCTTGGAGATGACTTTCCGCTTTGGAAGTAAAGGTCCAAAATTGTTGCAGAAATAGCAGCCATAATTCCGGAGATGAGCGAAAAATAAGCGGGGATGCTGACGATTGCGTCGCTTTCCACCCTGGAGATCTGTAGCATTGCAAATACAGACCTGGAAACAAGTCCAGTTAGTAAATTTCTCAGCATAAAGGACGAGAAATTTGTATAATTACGCGAACACAATGCTGGAAAGAACGCGAAGAGTTTTCCATTCTCGTAGCAGCGTCGTAAGAACTCTATCACAGAACTGGATGTCGCACTCCGGCTGTTCGTCAAAAATCATCCAAATAATGCTATTGGTGATGTTCCTATTCGGACAGGTCCTTGGGAGGGGATCGATGCTCTGAGCCCATGTAGATAGGCGTGAGGCATAAAAGACCGGCAGGTCCAGAAGCACTATGAGATATGCTCCCAGTAGGAATTTTAGGATGAACCTTTTGATGGAAAGCAACGTTTTCTTGATCTCGAGATTCTTGGGTGGATCAGGAAGAGGGAGACATTGAATGCCGGTGGGAATTGGAGTAGTATAATTGCTGCCGGTGATGTCCGCATCAGAAGAGGTCTCCTCAGATACTTCTGAAGTCGCGGATACGCTGCGCTAGGTAGTGTGAGCTATGTCAATTTCCTTGATGATCGCAGACTTGATCCAACATACGTGAAGTACTTTTAACATGTCAGATATATCACTCTTGAGAATTTTGGTCTCGACATCGTCTTGAAGCTGAAACCCCCTGTTGATCCAGCGGGATGATGTCTGTTGTTTGACGAGAAATTCGGCCTTGCGTAAGATTCTAATTCAAGTCAGAAAGGTATCAGTCCCCAAATGAACTGGGGGACGTACTCCACTGTATCTTTGATGTTGTGATTGACATTTGGTTCAGTGAGGATAATGTGAGTCATTAAGCATGCCTGTTGAGCAATGGACTCATGCGCCTCGATACTGGATATCTAAATTCATACCATTAGTATAACATGCAGGGTGGTCGAAGGAAGTCGTACATGTGAAGTAGCCAATATACTAATGGCCAAAGAGGCAGCTTCTTGAAGCAGGGGGAACTTCGCATATTCCATTGCATCTCGGAATGACCTGACGACCTCGGACGATCCGCCATGCATATGTTGGGCGGGAGGGAGAACGGTCCACGGTTTGCCAATGGGGCCTAGTGAGACCGATAGAACTGTTTGTTCAACAGTGCGTTCGTCTGACATATTGTTGGCGCAGGCAATGGAGGCATCACACGACAGGTAAAGCGACGAAAGCTATATACCGATATATATAGAAGGCACATCACTCAGGGCTTGGCTCGACGAGGACGGATAGGGGCATAAGCAGTGCGAGCCGACCAGGGAAACCTGCGTGAGATACGCTATGGGCCACCCAAATGATTTCTTAGCAGACACCAAGAACAAGAGCGCGCCCATCAATGACAGCAATGCAACCTGGTAACGTCCCTGGGACCAACATCTGAATAAGAAACACGAGGCACTGAGGTCCAATGACACACGACTCCTTTGCGGGAAATATTCTATCATTTCGGACATCAGGCCACTTGCCAAGTGCTGTTAACGCAGTATTCATCAGATGATAACAGCCTCGAGAAGTGACAGATGATGGGGGACCTTGGCATATAACATCATAAATGACTTGGAGAAAGTCGTACTAGATTGCATACTGAAGGGGTGCGAATCACGCACTGTTCGTAGCCCTGTATGTACAGCCACCCTATGGTATAATCGGATGTCCAAGATAGAAGTATCCTATGTAGTCCATTCCACGGACCCCATCCTTTGAACTATCCTCATTTTCATCTCCCCAATCGTGCCTCATACTTAAGTACTAGTATCTACAATCATCCCTCCTCTTTATCCCATTCCATGGTTCACACTTTCAGATATTATCGTTATTGTGATCGTCACCACTCAAAACATTATCTGGAGGGTCGTCTTCTGTGTTCCCAAAGTCCCACACATCCAACATAGTCGAATCATTCCGATTGCTCGCAGCAACACACCACCGCCCTTCGAACGCAACCTGCCACACCCCTGTAATCCCAGTTAACAGGTCACGCACAACCGACCCATCTCGAATATTCCACATCCTCAAATTGCCGTCTGATCCGCTGAGCACCTTGAATTCGTCATGTTGGAAGCACGTTATAGCGCCTTTATGTGCGGCTAGTGTATGTCGTAGTTCCCCTGTGTCAGGGTCCCAGATCCGAAGCGTAGAATCTGCTGCGGCAGAAACTAGGTGGGAGGGTGAAAGTCCGAGCAAGCCCACGAGGGAGGTGTGTCCGGTAAGTATGTGCTGACATTGGCCTGTCCGTAGATTCCAAACGCGAACTGTTCCATCCATAGAGCCCGAACATGCCTGGTGGCGATTCATATCGAGGACTAAACTGTACACTGTTAAGGAAGATCACTTGAGTAGGAAACTCGGTTAGACAGCAGCATGCTCACCTTTTTGGGTATGGCCGACCAAGACCCATTTACATTCACCATTGATAATGTCCCAGACTCGTATTGTACAGTCATAACTTCCAGAAACGAGGGTTCTCCCTCTTGCAGCCAAAGCTCGGACAGCATGATCATGTCCCTCGAGATGCAAGCAGTGGTATGGGTTATCCTCAACATCCTGGTGAAACATGAGCAACGTATAGCTGACAGAGAGATTAAATGAATGACGTACATCAGCAGGCTCTCCCTCCGTCTCGAAGCATTTGTACTCTGGTTCGCCGGGGCTGGGCAGCTTCCATACTCGAAGCGAGTGATCCCTGCTACCGGTGACGATCAGGGATCTCGTTGGCCACTTCTCCTTTACTACCAGGCCAGACTCTTGGGCGACCTCCACCATCTCTGGCTTTACGATGGATAGGCAGCGGACAGTGCTGGTGTGTCCGCCAAACACATGGGTGCACTTGCCTGTCGCAAGATCCCATATCCTGACAGTGCGGTCAGTGGAGCCACTGACGAGTGTGTCTTTGCTGGCGGCGAGTGCCCATACACCGCCCTCATGGCCTTCAAGGGAACGGGAAAGCTCGCCTGTGACGGGAGAGTAGATGTGGATGGAATGATCGTCCGATGCGGAGATGATCCGGCCGTGCGAGAAGAGGAGGCAGGTGACGACGGAGGAGCCATGTGCAGAGAAGCTAATATGCTTCGGGTTGTCGTTGCTGAACCAAGATGTCATCGAAAACACAAAGTAAGTATCACTGATCGCTTGTCGGGGACCTGGTGACTTGACATTCTGCGGACCAAATAACCTATTAAGGAGAGGGAAGTCTTTGTCGGCTGTTTGAATTCTAATTGAACGCCAAAATTCGCTTCACTCATCCTAAGTGAGTCTCTGCAGGACTGGCAGTTGAATGAGCCGAAGTGCAGCCAAATCCATGAGATAAAGTTACGCAAACGAGGGAATATTAGTGGAATTGATGAAATTGGTGTTTGGCCCGTGCGTCACAGGCATCTTCGGGTCCCTTGAATTCAAGTTGACAAAATTGGGACACTGCATGAAGGGTGATGGTCAAAAGCGTAAGAAAAACTTCGGCTCCGAGTAAGATACGAGATATAACGGCAAGATGACCGTGAGCGGTGATTGCCAAGCCCAGAATTGACCGGGCTTTGACGGCGGGGCTCTGGCCATTATGACGCTCATGGTGCTGCTGACTCGGATGATGGCAAACACTGAGATGAGTGGGAGAGTAGCAGGTATCTGACATAGAATATTACAAGTACCATTATATTATGAAACATAATTATGCCTCGCACATTCCTCAAAGTAGCGGGGACGGTCACACACAAATGCCAAAGACATAGAAATGCTTTGAATCTATCATCCAAGTCATTGCACTCATTAATATACTCTCATCTGTGATCTTGAAGTCATACCATACTATATGTTGCTATTCAATAATGGATTTCCAAGGTGCTCGAAACTGTTCTATGAATGGAAGTTGCTGAAAACTCACCCCACACTCTGGAGAACATAAAAGCAGCTTATCAGCTCAAAAACCTCTGAAACTACCATTACATTGCTCACTCATGTCTCCAGCTGTCCATCTTGATCTCACTATTGACAAGAATGATCCATCATCCCCTCCTTACTCCAAGACAAGTTGATCCATTTCCCATATATTTCATACTTTCACACTGCTAATACTTTCTTTTACCTTGTATGTATGGTGTATAGCCTTACTCTCACAATAATTGCTCCAGTGCAGTGACGCGACACCACCGGAACTCAGGGTCACTTACCGACACCCTGACGGTGTCGCGCCGCCGTCTCGGGAGGGCGCCGCGATGACGGCTATCGTATCTTGTTCGGAGCCGAAGTTTTTCTTACGCTTTTGACCATCACCCCTGCATGAACAACTTGGCAGTGGTATCAGTGTCGGAAACAGACTCAAGGGCAAGCTTCCTTTTCGTCCTCAGTGCTATAGCCTCACTCAGCTCGAGAGGCCCTGCTTACATTAGAGAGTCTTTGTGATAGAACCCCAGAGATTGACCAAGCAGTTGACGTATGGACCTTTTCATCTGATATCTTGCGTCTAGTGCTGTGTGTACGTCCTCCAGATTCCTCATCTATACTTTCCCTCTTCTAAAGTCTCATGTCTTCCATAGAGATCGCTTTAAAACCTAGCTTTGCCCGACCCATCGACATAACGTGAATCACTGTCTAAAGTCCTCCAACTTCACACAGCCACCAAGCTTAAACCTGAAACCAATATTTTTCATCATCTTGAGGTACATCAAGTTCACCGAACTGCCAGTCTTGGCATTGTGACAATTAGCATGTCAACGCGGTATCACTGGCGAACTTCTAGACTGCCCAGTAAGTACCCTATGTTGACATCGTATGATTAATCAACGCCACTATACGCCTTCTCTTAAGTAGATCTTAGCTTCAAACGTCGCCCTTTTTTGGCCCTGCGGTCCCAAAGGATCTTGTAATCATGTTTCACGTCTATCGGTCATGCGGGGCGCTCGGCACTACCTCCCCAGTATTGACAGCTATATACACATTCCACAGACCTACAATACACGAGACCGGTGGGGAGCAGATCTACTATACACCAGGTCATTGTTCTGCGGATTCCACTTCCCGCAAGTCTCCTGGTATGGTCGCCTTTGTCGGCTTTCGAGAACCTTCGTTAGGCCGCGCATCCACATATTCGAACTTGCGCGAGTCAAGTGTGAACGTCACAGGCCCCTGCAGCTCCTCATGTTATGTTCTATGACATGGGAGACGCGGGTTTTCTTACCTCGTTTGTCAAATTGACGTTCATCATAGCGCCAAATTTGCCATCTACGTAGTATACAAAGGGTTCACATTGGTTAATTGCAGGGATACGAGAACCGGTGGTAAGAGTGCATACCCTGGATTCTATCTGCTCTATACAGCTGACGTAGTTTCTCCAGAAAAGCGGTATAAGTGTTCCGTCCCAGCTCCGTAGACTAAAAAGTTTTCAGATTTGGTGATCCGCATAATAAATGCCATGCGATATCTCACCATCGCTTTGTGAAAGTCAGGTTTATTACCCTTTGTGGTATTTGCAAGAAGGGTGAACTGGGAGACACAGAGAATTTCCCCATCGATATCTTTCACGCTCGCTTTCCACATCTTGTCTGGATCATTTGGATCATTGAACACTCGGAGGTTCACGCTGAGGAACAAATGTCAATAACTTGACGGAAGGAGAGAGATAATAACAACGGATGCGCAAGTGTTAAACTCACATCTTGTTTGTGAGTGTTGCTATATCGGACTCTGTATCATCTATTCTGTGATGGTATTGGTGGGCAATCGGAGCTCCTCAGGAGAGTTTCAAGAAAATGGTTTAAACAGACCTGTTCCAATCCCAACAAGGACCATAAGGCCCTTTGAGATCTTAGAAACAACCTCATTGTCAACTGTACATAGATATCATGGTGAGGAGGTGATGACAAACGGGAACAAAAAGAGTTATTTGCCTGTAACGGATGCCGAAGTGACCCTCTGGATAACCGCACGCATTGTAAAAAGCTGAGAGGCTACTAGCTGCTAGCGGGTTGGCTGATCGTCTGATCAATACTCGAACAAACAAATACTACTACTAGCGGTTATCACAGGTTTAACTGATACACGCTGCAGCGGCAGGATAGGTATGGTCGATCTTCCCTGTTTGCTTTTTTGTTTGTTGTTACCCCTTGGACCTTTCTTTCTGGTCTTCTGTTTTTCACGAGCAATGCCTGGTTTGTATAAACCCAAGGGGGAGGTCAGCCCAGATTATTATATAAAGACCCGGTGACCCTCGGGACAATCGTCGTAAAATAACCGTTCTGCAAATCCTGAGGGTCAAGAGAGCTGAAGGTCTATTTCGTTTGACTAAAGTGTATAGACCTGGAACCACTCTACCACGTTCCGGAAGTGGAACTCCCTCAGGGCATAAGATATAGTACATAAGTTCAAGCGTTTTGGGCTGGGTGGATTATCACTCTGCAGATACATTAGCTCTGGCGTACAATGCAGTGCATTCAATGTAAGAGCTGCAGAGCGTAAGGGATCAGAGGTATACGATGATTGATGAGGATGGATACATGAAATACCCTGGCTCGCCGGAGGCGTTATCCAAAGTGGTCAGTGGTGAATTGCAAGCTCAATCGTCGGTAGGAGATGGACCCTGCGGGTATGTGCAAGACAAAATTTTAAGCCGTTCTTTGAGTGCCTCAAGTTACGAAAGAAAGTAGTTATGAGGAAGTCAATTCATAGATACTCGATCAACACAATATTAACATGAGTGAGAACAACGGAGCATCTTAAATGAAATGGTTCCTGTGTTCTTGGAACCTATAGCGCGGTGCGCACATACTAATCGAACGAGCGGCAGCCAAGGCCAGTGTGCTCAAAAGTAACTAGTTTGGAGATAACATCAGCAATGGGATCAGGACGATTTTTATGCCTACGCACGCCGACGGCAGCAAGCAGTCATCTGCAAGCCGAACCCGCTGAAGAACCATCAGCTTGAACCATAATCCCTTGATATTTTCATCTGGGATTATACTCACCAGTCAATACCACTCCCACTGCAATTAATACCGACAAGGCTGCCATCGTACCCCTTAACAAGGGTATCGCCTGAATAAAATGAGGTCAGGAATTTCAGATATGTGAAAAATGTGTAATATATAATACAGCAAGTTTGTCGGCAATCCTGGGCAGTGATGCTGGTAGCAAGTAGGGCAAGGATTGAGAGTTTGAAGAGCATTGTGATGATGAGAGTCGTTCGAAGGTTATGAACTAAAGATTGTTGCTGTCGTGCTCCGTGCATTTATAATATCCATCTCAGACAGCAGGAATTATTCGCCAAGTTTGCTGACAGGTAGTATGGCATTATTATTACATCACCATAAGCGAGCTCAACGGAGGGCTCCTAGACAATCGTTATGTTGGGAGCTATTGATATATTTATCTACCTATTTTATCGACATTAACCAGCAGGCTGAGACGAAAGAACGGCATGAGGCGTAAATTGAGTTTGATCTCAAACAAATCGGGCAGCTTTTTTATGAATAATCGGACTTGCTTTGAACTTTGTGGTTACCGATGTATTTTGTTCGTGCATTTTTTATCAACACTATCCGGTGGGGTGAGAGCAAAGAACACATGAGGCGTAAATTAGGTTCAGTCCTCCACTGAACCAAGGACTTGTTTTGTGGCCGAAACTTCTAGCGTAATTAATGATTGACATCCTGGAAGTTGCTTATTCTTTCCGGTGTGTAAACCGACTCCAAGAATATCGTATATAATAGCATTCCACGCACAATGAAGGTCGAAAACATGGGTTAAGTTCTCAATCCTCGCCACTGAAGCTACTCGGGAAACGTGTCAGACTCGTTTCAATGCACCCAGAAGTTGTCTCCTAAGGTAATTGGTTAATTACGTGGACCCGAGATCAAATGGCTCGAATGCGGCGGACAATGTGATGAAAGGTCCGAGTCGTGAGTAACGAAGTTGGATGCCAAGCAGGTGCCATAGCCGACCCATGAGAATACCCCGATTGCTTTTCTATAGTGGCGATGCTCCCTGTATCGTACTCGAATTCCTTGATATTTTCCGCGTTCGTGTCGTGCGTCGCGCTGAATGCAAGCCAGTCATTGCTGTGATGAACTGTGTCTTATCAGATAGTCCATTGTTTGTCGCTTATGTAATCTGGCGGATCAACCTGAGCATGAGATTTCATTCATTCATCCAATCCCCCGCCATTCTTCATACTCATGTCAGACTCAGTCGTGTTTGAAACAAGCTTGGGCGATGTTCAATTCGAGCTCTACTGGCAACATGCACCCAAAGTATTTACTTCTCCTGACTGAGTTACTCAAAACAGGTCCCAGATGACAAGTAACCCCTCCCCTTCCCCGTTGTGCAGACATGCAAAAATTTCGCCGAGCTCACGAAGAAAGGATATTACAATGGCGTAGTATTCCATCGGATTATCTCTGTAATGAAGCTGGCACTATCTTGATGTATGTGGACGGACCTGATTGTCAGGACAGGACTTTATGATCCAAGGAGGCGATCCCACTGGAACTGGACGAGGAGGGAATAGCATATATGGTCAAAAATTGTAAGTTGTCATCAATATACGCGCATGATAGAAAAGGTTGACATTTGTCTCCCTGTGATAGTGAAGATGAAATCCACCCAGAGCTTCGATTCACCGGCGCAGGCATACTAGCCATGGCAAACTCGGGTCCTAACACAAACGGTGGGTAATACACATGCATATCTCTCGCTACTTTCCACTCCTTTATCCCTACGTAACGCCGCCAAGTTGCTTTCTCACTCACTCAATCCATTCACTCCACAGGCTCCCAATTCTTCGTCACACTCGCACCTACACCATACCTCGATAACAAACATACCATATTCGGTCGGGTGAGCTCGGGAATGCGAGTAGTTCAGCGTTTAGGTGCCGTCGCTACTGATGGGCAAGATAGGTATGGGTCCCTCTCGTGTTCTTTTTTTTGTTCGTTCATTGTCACCCTTTCTGACCTTCCGTTTTATTTTTCTGTCATTCGCTCGCATTGTCGAATTCGTATAGACCCAGAGAGGATGTCAAAATCCACAAAGCCCGGATTATGTAAAGAGCCAGTCGGGACAACCGTCGTAAATTAACCGTTCTGCGCGTAATCAGGCCAGGAACGCTGATCATCCCAGTTCATTTGAGCGGGGGTTACATATATATCTGTAGGCCCCGGAATCAATAAACGTCATTACCAATACAGGCGTTTATTTCGAACGACTGCAGTTTCCCCTCTCAGAAAAGACGTATGTTTTGACGAAAATCTCAATTGCAGAAAATGAGAGAATCTGGTTGCACAATATTCTGCACATGCATAGACACTTTCAGTAAGTGGAGCAATAATTATCATGAAAGATAGCCCGAGAACGTCCCAAGAGTTATCCACACATCATGGGGATCCATCAATCATCATCATCGTCATAAACATATGTCCAGCACCGCTTCATTGATTTATGGCGTAATTTATGGCTCCCGAAAGTTTTCCAGCCCTACACCGTCACAAGTTCTTGTGGCCAACGGAAAAACAAGTAGCCCAAGCTGTGGTCCCAAGACCGATAGATTATGTGCCCATCTCACATCCGAAAAAAAAAATCATATCTGATTCCCCCGAGGTCATGAAACCCTTCAAAGTGTTCCATGTAGAATTGAATCAAGCGACAAAATTATTTTTATGTATGTTCTAATTAAGTAATATACGAAATACAGCTCAGAGCCTCAGATAAAACTCTCACAACTAACCAGGGGGATCATGTTTGAAACCGTACAAATGAGAAAGGGGATAAAAGGGCGTGAAAAAAAAAAAAACCGTAATGATCTCGTACAAGACATGGTTGTAGCGGAGAGAGATGAAGTTGCGTCATGTTTTACGTGAGATGGGGGAGACGTGCAAAAAAGCGTTAGGACAAAATCGTCGCGTTTGTGTGTGGGATATATAATAAAAAAAAATGAATGAGGAAACATGTTGAACAGGGTGACGCGCGCAGATCAGTAAAAACTAAGGTGTTTCATCGCCTACGCGGGGCATGCGGTCGTATACGTGGTCGTGTCGGTGTCTCCTGATACGAAGGCACAACAGGCAACGACCTTGAACTCGATGATGCACTCGCCTGTGCACCAAATACCACCTCCCGCCGTCTTGAAGACGACGGACTCGCGACAGTTCCATGGGTGGCTCTCGTTGAAGAAGACGATCGACTCGATCTCCCACTCAGTTTCACCTCCCCCGTACCCCCTTGTGCAATCCACCTCGCGGCAGCACCGGTGCTACTACTCCCTCCTATATCGCGTTCCGCAATCGGCGCTGTAGTCTCTAGGAGATAGTCATCATCCGAGTCTAGGACCACCGGGTCCGTGTCCGTATCAACATCCTCAATCCTCCCTCTCACCTTCCTCTTCCCACTCAGCACCTGGCCGACAACACCCGTAACCTCCAGTTCCGAGTAATCCGAGTCTGAAGGCACGAGATCCTGATCCATCGCATCCACATCAGCCTGTTCCTGCTCATCGTCCTCATCCTCGTCCATCCCACACACATCCCCCATATCTACACCCTTCCCCGCTCTTCGGCCCATTCCCACATTCCGTACCCTCCGCATGACCTCTTCCTCCTCTTCACAATCGCTAAACGCATCATCATCATATATCCCGTTTGGAGGTTCTCCAATCCAGTCATCGTCTGCCTCGGTCCCAAAGTCCCACACATCCAGCACAGTCGAGTCATTCCGATTACTCGCAGCGACACACCACCGCCCTTCAAACACAACCTGCCACACCCCCGTAATGCCAGTTAATAGGTCGCGCACCACCGACCCGTCCCGAATATTCCACATCTTCAGATTCCCGTCTGATCCACTGAGCACCTTGAACTCGTCGTGTTGGAAGCACGTTATAGCGCCTGTGTGCGCGGCTAGCGTATGTCGTAGTTCTCCTGTGTCAGGTTCCCAGATCCGAAGTGTAGAATCTGCCGCGGCGGAAACTAGATGGGAAGGTGAAAGTCCGAGCAAGCCCACGAGTGAGGTGTGTCCGGTAAGTGTGTGCTGACATTGGCCTGTCCGTAGATTCCAAACGCGAACGGTGCCATCCATAGAGCCCGAACATGCCTGGTGGCGATTCATGTCGAGGACTACACTGTACACTGTTAAGGGGGGGAAGTTGAGTAAGAGATTCGGCTGGACAGCAGCAAAGGCTCACCTTTCTGGGTATGGCCAACCAAGACCCATTTGCATTCACCATTGATGATATCCCAGATTCGCACTGTACAGTCATAGCTTCCGGAAACGAGGGTTCTCCCTCTTGCAGCGAGGGCCCGGACAGCATGATCATGTCCCTCGAGATGCAGGCAGTGGTATGGGTTATCCTCGGCGTCCTGGGGGGGAATATGAGTAAGCTATGGCTAACTAGAAGGGATAAGCGAATGACGTACATCAGCAGGCTCGCCTTCCTCCGTTCCGAAGCACTTGTACTCTGGTTCACCGGGCCTGGGCAGCTTCCATACTCTCAGCGAGTGATCCCTGCTACCGGTGACGATCAGGGGTCTCTTTGGCCACTTTTCCTTTGTGACCAAGCCAGACTCTTGGACGACCTCCACCATCTCTGGTTTTACAATGGATAGGCAGCGGACAGTGCTGGTGTGTCCGCCAAAGACATGGGTGCACTTGCCTGTCGCAAGATCCCATATCCTGACAGTGCGGTCAGTGGAGCCACTGACGAGTGTGTCTTTGCTGGCGGCGAGTGCCCATACACCACCCTCGTGGCCTTCAAGGGAGCGGGAAAGCTCGCCTGTGACGGGAGAGTAGACGTGGATGGAATGATCGTCCGATGCGGAGATGATTCGGCCGTGCGAGAAGAGGAGGCAGGTGACGACGGAGGAGCCATGTGCAGAGAAGCTAATATGCTTTGGGTTGTCGTTGTTGACCCAACGTGTCCGGGTCAGATGCCGAGATTTGAAGAGGATCTTGTAGGGATGGGGGGGAGGAAGGGGTTTGGGTACGGCGCCTTGGACTTGTGTAGCTTGCCTCCTTCGTGCATAGATGGAATTGGCGAATGCAGCTTCCGAGTTGCCACCAAACCAAATTTTGGTGCCTTTGAGTAGGTCTCGCCAGAGTACAGGATCAGAGTCGATGATGGCTTGCCAAGCCTTGGACACTCGGGAGGCCCGAGCAAGAGTCGAGAATGGCAGGTAGCTGAGGATATGTGAGACGAGTTCTGGGGGGAGGAGGGTTAGGAAATCACGAGCAAGAGTAGGAGTGAGGACGGAATGCAGTGTCCGGAGCACGGGAAGGGGTGAGTGCCGGAGGAGGGTGAGGAGAAAGTGGGACTGTAGCTGCGGGGGCAGGTTTGCAAAGTGGTTGAGGAGGTATGGAAGGGTTAGCAGGGTGGTGAGGGAGAGGTCGGGTTGGAGGGGAGCCTGGTTGGAGGGTGAAGTGGATCCACTTGGGGGGGCTGATGGCCAGATGGTTTCAGGGGGAGGTGATCCGTGGGGGGAAGGGAGGGGTGAGGGAGGTGCGGCTGCGTTGATGGTGGTGGAGAGCTGGGGCAGAGGCGTGTTGCGTGGCTTCTTCCTGGGGGGAGCGATCGAGCTGACACTGGAGGTTGACTGGACGCCCTCCATTATGTTGTCGCTGGCCAATGAACGCTTCTTGCCAAACCGCTCGACAGCCTCGGCGAGACCGACGACGGTGTTGTTATCGCTGGTCTCGTCGCGCTTGAGCATTCTCCAGCAGGAGCCACCGACGACCTCTTGCTCCTCCTGCATCTCTGCTTCGCCGGCCTCGCCATCGTGGAAAGTCGCGCGTTGGCCTCCTGGGAATACGAGGGGGAAGTTGCGGAGGCTGGCGGGGAGGGTAGCGTGGAGCAGCGGGTAGCTTTTGGGGTCTTTGGGCGATGCGGGGGGTGGTAAGGGGGGGAGCTGGATGGGCGCGTAGGTGGTGGTGGTGGTGGTGGTAGTCACGACACTGGTTGGTCGCGTAGCGGATGAGCATGGCTGCTGTGGGGGTCGGGGACAGGGGAGAATACGCACGTTGTTGTGTTGACCGAGGGCTGGAGAACGAGCATGGGACGCTGGGTTGTGCTCATTGTGAGCGACAAGCGGAGGGAAGGGAAAGGGCGACTGGCGAGGGGCTGGGGCTGATGGGTGGGTGGACGGGCGAGGCAGCGCACAGGCTCGGGGCTGATCGGTGTGTGAAGCGGAGTTGAAAATTGAGACTCCACTGTGGCCGGCAGGGGGAGGGCTTATCGCGAGCGCCTGGATGGCATGAGAGTCACTTGGGCAGGGAGAGAAAAACAGCCTTTGCACGGGTGCCGAGAGAGTTTGTGAGTGTGAGTGTGAGATTGTGGCCGCAGTAGAGTGCGCGCATATACGTACACAGGCCGCTGTCATCCGTTGCTTATTAATTCATCCTGCCACCATCAACCGTTCCAACTCGCCCCCCTCTCTCTTCCCACCACAGCGCCATGGGCCACCACCACGACCACCAGCAGGGCTCCATGCAGCCGCCGCCCTCGCCCTCCATCCCGATAGACCCTGCTCTCGCGCTCTATCCCCCTTACTATCCCAACTACCAGCCCCATCCCCCCCCTCCCCCGCACCTCCCCCACCACCTCGCCCTCTCCCAGAACTACTCCTCGCCCTCCTCCCAAGGCTCGGACACGCTCGGCACCCCGCCCACCGAACATGCCTACCCGTCCAATGTCAACGGCAAACGGCCCGCCTCTTCCGCAGCCTCATCTCCCCCCGACGGCCGTAAGAAGTTTCGCAAGGACGACGAATCCGAGGCCAACAGCCCCTCCGCCGACAAGGACGAGACCAAGGCAAAGCCAACCAGGGGATCCAGGTGACTTCCCCCTCCTTGTCTCTCTCTCCCCGATGCCTTATACCCCAACCAGGGCTTGCACCGTTTGCCGGCGGCTAAAGATGAAATGCGTCGGTGCAGAGCAGGGCCCGCCCTGCAAACGCTGCATTGCTGGAAATCACGAGTGTATATTTGAAGAATCAAATCGAGGGAAACGATCCTCCAAGTGCGTACACCACCACCACCACCACCACCACCCTCCTCTCGCCTTTCCCTCACCTCACCTGCGACCCTAGAAAGCATGAACTACTCACCCGATCCCTGCGCAAGATGGAAAAGACCCTTGACACCGTCCTCAGGTCTATAGGCAACCCTAGCATCGCATCCGGCATGATATCCCGTTCCCCTTCTCCCTCCGCCCCCGAAACTTCAACCCAGGTTTTGTTGTCCGGATCCCCCTCGCCGCCCCCGCAGTCTTTATCTCAGTCCGATCACGTCCCCCCTCCTTCACCCAAGCTCCATTCCTTGCCCGACAACTCGCTCAACCCTCTCGGGTTGCTTGCAGAGGCCAGCCTCGCCAATCGCAGGGTTCAAGTATCCAACAACACCAACGCTCTATCACCCAAAATCATCACAGGCAATGACGCCCAGACCTTGGGCGTCGCCAGTCACAACTATTTCAAGCCCGGTCCAATGACCATCCTCCCTCTGCGTCGCCTCTACATCGAGCGTCAAGTACAGCCAGAGATGCTTAGCTTCGTCAGCACAGACGAAGTCGTGGCCTTGTTCAACATGTACGTTGGCTGCAAATTTTCACTCATCCGTTGTTTGACTGGCGCCGGTGATCAGTTATTTTGAAAACGTCAATGTCAGCATTTTTTTTTCCCCCCTCAAGTTACCCCCGCACTGTCTTATCCCCCTATAGATGCACGTCAGTCTCCTCAACAGAAATTTCCATACACCTTCGCTCGTCTGCTCTCGCTCGCCGTTTCTCTTGACAACCAGTATGTGTGCTTCCGTTTGATGTTCGGCTCGCTGACTCTTTTTTTTTTTGCAGTTTGTTCTATTGCAAGCAAATTTTACACTACCAATCCCGAGTTGCATCCACGCCTCACAGAGCTTGCAAAAAAGCTAGCGTTCAGTGTCCCCGCAAAGGGTTACAAATCGGTGGAAATCGTCCAAGCATACTTACTTCTTAGTCTGTGGGGATGCGGGGCAGTGGAACGCTATGAGCAGGACAAAACGTGGTTGCTTCTGGGTATTGCCATAAGGTGCGTCGCCATTTCCCCCCCCCCCCCCCCCCCCCCTAGCAGTCCGCGGAAGCTAGTTTGTCTGATCTGCATGTGCATCCAGAATGGCCACGGACCTTAATCTCCATCGCAAGACGGCAGTCACCAGCCCAGATACCACCGAAGGCAAGGCGCGTGATGCCGAAGTCCACAACCGAGAAAGGACGTGGATATTATGCTTCTGCTTGGATCGGAGCTTTAGCGCGCAGATGGGAAAACCACACTCAATCAAGGAAGAGTGAGTGATTTTTCGCGGTTTATCGGCCTGGAACGAGCTGATGGGGTCTACCACGTGTATCTCGCCGTTTTTAGTTACATCATTCGGCATGCAAAACAATGGTGTCGGTCCCCTATTGCGGTTCCTTCGGACTCTTCTCTGGCTGCCTACACGGTGCGCGTGACATGAATGATTGATGGTGGAGACGGAAGAACTGATTTCCGGAACCATAGGAGCTCCAACGAATTCTATCACGAAGCCTGGACTTTTTGTACTGTGGGACGGACACTGCATCTGGTCTTCAAACACACTGTGATTACCTTTTGGTGATCAAATCCTTTGAGTCTCAAATATATTCGTGGAAGCAAGAATGGCACTCGTATCGAACATGGGAAGGTAAAAAAAAAAAGTGTTCTTTTCCCGGAGCCTGCAGTCCTCCAGACTCACTCGAGTTTTAAACAGGCCAAGACCCTCGCGTGGGGGACTACAAACAAACCGTTTCGCAATTCTATTTCAACTATGCGATGCTCGTGCTCAACTCGTTTGGACTACAAAATGCACTCGAGCGCTCTCCCGCAGACATGGGCCATTTCTTTGCTAGAGTCCATTCCTCTGCGATGGCATGTGCTTTGATCGTGAGAGATCAACTAGGTCCACGTGGGTACATGAAGTATTCGCCAGACTCGCACTTTGTTCAGACCTCGTATGCGGTGCTGAGCTTGTTGAAGGTGCGGGCGACGGTCTTTTCAGTCCGTTGACCGATACTAACGGTGTTCCCCATCCATAGCTCGTTCGACCAGAGTTTCACGATTTCCTGCAAAACGAACAAGATACGCTGTCGTTGGTGAAAGATGTAGCAGACCAGCTAGAGACTATTGCCGCGAGACCGTCGCATACGCCAGCGCTCTATGCTGCCTTTTTGCGTGCGCTAATTTCTGCCAAACTGGAACCCCAGCAGCAGGGTACAGGATCAATTGGTGATACCAAACAACTCGTCGATGATGACGATACTACCTCCAATACTGCCGGCGAGGGACTCCTATCGAGCGGGATCGAGCGCTCGTCATCTTCTACCCCCGGCGGGAGTGCCATGCCCAACGGCAATAATGGGGCTATGGGGAATAACGCCTACCACCAACATTTACAGCAACAACAGCAGCAGCAGCAGCCTCAGCCTCAACATGGTGGGATGTACGGTACATCGACCCCTACAGGCTCAATTGGGCACGATCCCTATTTCTTGAGTGAGTTCCAATTTGAGAGTGAGATGGGTCCGGTGGCGGATATGTCGACGTTCCCGCCGACGATGGCGCCGCCTGCGGATGATTCGGCGAATATGATGGGTGGATTGACGATGGAGAATATTTTGAGTAGTGGGTTCTGGGATAGTATGTTGGTACCAGGTGAGAATTTGATCTCTTTGTGCGTTCTCCTCTTTTGTGCTAACCGGTTTCAGGGTACAACAGTATGGATGGTCTCAGTGGTGGCTTCGTCTTTGGCGCGGGTGGAAGTGGATTAATTACACCCCGATTCGGAGCCTCGCCTGCAAATTCGGGAATCAATACGCCTGGGAGGGGAGGGATAGGAGGAGGCGGAGGGGGCGGAGGACCAGGGATGAATGCGCTCACGCAGAGTGCGATTAGTGCTGCGTTTGATAGTCATGGGCAGGGAGGTATCAAAATTGATGTGTAGAGAGAGAGGTTGGTTTGTCTTTTTTGTGTGTGTGTGTGTGTGTATTTGTATTTCTGCTATGACCAAATTGTTGTGATTCTTGTGAGGGGTGTTGTGTTGATTTTTTTGCTGATAAAAAAAATTTTTTTTTGCCTTGGTGTTCTTTTGAAACCATCAATCGTTGCGTCAGTTATCTAGTTCTTGAAAATTGTGTTCATTGGCTTGCCTGTTGTTGATGCAAGCTCCAGAGATGGCAGCTTGAAATAAAATTTTATAGTGGGAACTCTCGGATGCGGGTGTGTTGGGTCTCCTTCAACTCTGGGCAAGAAGGGGTAGCAAGTCGCTTTATAAATCAAAGCTCGTGTCACTGCTTTGTGTGTGGCGCATAGGTTTGAACTTACAAGGTCCAATTCCCAGTGGACTTCTGGGTGGACTCCATCAAATATCATATTGTACATAGAGGCGAAGTGCAAACCCCAAATGCAAGAGAATGGAGTAGTGGGGAAGGGGGGTTAGCGAGAAATTGCACTTGAAGTGGAGGTTTGAATGAAATATTTTGCCAGGAAGTGCCAGGTTAAAATCACTCTTGGGCTGACTCACAAAAGTTTGAGAATTCATTGTTATGGATTGCCAGGGTTGTAAGGCTTAACTAACCTGATGTCTAAAGTATTTAAATTTTACAGTCGCTGGCTTTTTCCCTTACCGACGGAAGCTTCAGTCCATTAAAGCAATGATAATTGTTGAAGAATGACGACGAGACGTCAGTCCTCGTCATACACGATCGTTACTATTCTTATTTCTTTTTTTATTGGACACATATATTTATCTCATTTTGTAGCTAGCCGTTAGGCATACAAGCAGTCAGCCTCGTGTTATAGTCAGCCTCCTTTCTTTAGGTATTTAACCAGCCTTCCAACCGTCCCTGGAGTTCAGCTTCTGTACGCGAACTCCAGGTACGTTTACCTTCATTTATTCTCTCTCGTATATCTCATTTAGCTTCTGTACGCGAACTCCAGTGTTCGCACTTGCATATATCATCCACGTCGTATCACTTTGCTACCACGCCGTCTATCGCTGTTAATAATGCTCGAAAACAAAAATATCATCCAAAGTGATCCAGCAAAAGGAGTATTTGCTGAAGTCAATGAACAAACGCGATTCCTTTTCAAATCCCACCTCGCGATGGATCGTCCAATCTACCAATAATCAAAACTTAGCCCTATGGCTTTTTGGAACTCGGAGATATCAGCTTTGGAATGCTGTCTCTGAGCCCTGAAAATGTGACACCGGTGGTCGCAATAACGGCTATGAACACACACTATGCAACACCCTGGACCATGACCCAGGAAGAAGTAGAATAACCCCTCCGTGCTCGTGTTGGGTGTCTGTAAATGTATGAGCTGCAAAATAAGGCAACACAACGATGCAGGTGGCTTACAATGGGAAATTGAGCAGGGTTGAGCAGCGTGTTGGGTCCTACGAAATATGCTAGGTCACTTAAAATCTGCATATCCTCCTGGTCGCTGACTTCCGTCCGGATAAGACCGCCGCCAAAGTCACCATCGTGGTCCTGTCGAAGATTGAAGTAGCTCAGACGGCATAGATTATCTGACTCACGGTTTGATATTCATATAGCCGGTTTGCAAAGCCTTTAAAGAAATCCACAGATGCGACTGCAATGAAGTTGGTGAAGCGACACTGATGAATCTGAGAGAAGACGGTTGGATTCTTTTTTCTCCGGGCAAGGTCACAAGCGGCCTCCAAACAGCGTGCAGCAATTTTCGCTACTTCGTAGTGCGTCGAAGCCACACTCCGTGATGAATTCCATCGAAAATGTGCAGCATAATTCGTACTAATCCAATCCCTAGGATCTAGGTGGAGCTTCAGACAAGTAGTTTTGGTATTGAATAGTGCGACCACTAAGTTTAATCACCTTTACTATCGGGGCAGAGTGTACCCCATCGCAGGGCATGGGTAGCGAGATCAGCGAGGGCTGTTTCGGTGTCGATGAAATATCTGCCAGAACGGGTCGAGTCTTGGAGGAAGTCCTTGAATGACGCATGATGAAAGCTTAACCCCATCCCAGCTGGATCTTCGGGCCGGGGGATTCTCATCACAGCGTGCAATTTCCGTAGCGCGAGATAGAAGGTGCCCTGATCGAGGCATAAGAAATTGGAAAGGTGCTGTGCACTGATGGAGTATGTGTAGTGCAGGTAGGTGCCACTTGTACAGAATCCAAGAATTCGCAGTGTGATGGGTAGGATGCGCTT
This sequence comes from Lepiota venenata, assembly GCA_004296355.1. NCBI lineage: Eukaryota > Fungi > Basidiomycota > Agaricomycetes > Agaricales > Agaricaceae > Lepiota > Lepiota venenata. Next base: position 2,839,126 of record RCFS01000003.1, read on the forward strand.
CGGGATGTCATCCAGAATACATGAATACAGGAGATCAAGGCTCTCCCACGGGCTCTTCGCACCTACGCATTGTGATTTGTCGATGAAAGACAGCAAGAGTTGCAACTGATAGCACGGATCTGCATACTCAGGATCTGTGATATACTTGAGCGTAGTGGCAGCGAAAATGAAAAGCCCAGATGCCGCATTAGAAATCTTGGCGAGACTAGCATCCGATGGCCAACGCTGATACGTTCCTATAACGTCTGAATATTGGGCGTGGATCTCAGCAAACCCATCTCGCAGATATCGGTCGACATCATCCCGTGATTCATCATCCAAGATCAATTGTTCCCTGCAGCAATGGATATTTGAATCGATCGTGGAGAATGTGTTTACAATGTGGGGCTCCGGTCTACTGCAGATGAGCCACAGGAGAGGCAGTCCATTCTCGGGGCGGGCAGCCTCGCACACGAGTCTGATAATTTCACGTTGGGCATCCTCACCATTGCATTCGTCAAGTCCGTCTAATATAATCACGAGTGACCGTTGGGAACCTTGCGCTACTAGTAGGCTCGAGAATGGCTCAATAATGAGCTTCCTGAACTGCACACGGGGTACAGCATCCAGGACCCGGCAATTGTCGACAAGTTGCCGGGTGAGTAGTGACTTGTAGTCAGAGCGTTGTTCTGCAAGCTGATAGGCTAGGGTCGGGATGACACGAAGAGGGTCGTTGCGTTTGTTTGGCCTGGAGAAGAAGAAAGTTGCACCGAGATGACCTTGCTCTCCTGCACGTTCGGCAAAGCTTTGAGCAACTGCCGACTTGCCTGTGCCAGCAGGGCCACGGAGCCATATCATATTCCATTGACGTTGTGAGTTGGTCAACCAGGAGTCGAGCTTGTCACCCAGGTGCTTCCGAGTTCCTGGATGACAACGAGGGGGCGGATGACGAGCGCTCGAATCCATAGTTGCCTCTAAGATGGTATTGGGCTGGAGAATATCGAAAACTGGTCGTGGAGGGTTCATAACCGGTGATATACATGGTTTGAAAGCTCACCTGTCTTCAAATTTTCGGAATGAGGTATGGCATATATTGGGCTAGAGTTATCAATAAAAGTCGGGTTGTAGAGGGCAAAATGTCGTGCTTTGTAAAAGAATGCTCGGTCTCTCGTTCCGTTCATGTTCTCTGGGTGGAGAATGTTGCAATACTACAGTGCTGTAGGAAGTTGAGGGAAACCAACAACAGCCCCTTATCATTCCTTCTAATAGTGTACCGTATCACTTCTTTTGACACTGCCCTTCTCGTGACTGGAGGCTTCGTATGACTTCGTCATATTCTACAGCATGCTTGAGATGTGTTTTCCGCATTTGAAATGTCATATGATGGCTAAAGCGCTAATATGTCAGGTCGACGAGACATCGATGATTTTCCTAAAAAGGGTGAAATCATTAAATTCGGGTGGCCCGTATGTCTGGACTCTCTAGGTCTTTTGTAATTTTATATTTTTTAAAAGTCGTTGACAATTGTTGAGCTGGAGTTATCAATAAAAGTTGTGCTATGGAGGGAGAAACGTCGTGCTTTGTGAAAGAATGCTCGATCACTCGCTCCATTCATGTTCTCTAGATGAAGGATGTTGCAATATCACTATGCTGGTGGTAGGAAGTTGGGGAAACTAACTATCGTATCACTTCTTTTGACGTTGGCCTCTTTCTCATCGCTACCGAAGGCTTTGTTGATTCCGTTGTATTCTACAGCATGCTTGAGACATATTCAGTGATAAGCCATCTGATGGTTAGTATTTCAAGCTGACGAAACATCAATGAATCTCCAAAAGCTATGATATCATGAATCGCCACAAGGTGAAGGAGCAGTGAGGACAATTGACCCGGCAAAAAGTATTCGTTTGAATATTCGATTACCTGTTTGCGTCGGGGGGCCAACGCTTCAAAGCTTCAAAACTTCGACACCAAGGGGTATGAACTTAGTTCGATGTGATCATAATTACACTTTATGGTATACTCCCAATCCATAGTGTGAATAGCAATTGAAGGGGAGGCAAGAAAACGTCTCAGGGGGGTTGGGAACGGTTTGTGGGATGTACGTTGTCGTTCACTCGTGGGATGACCGTAACCAGTCCTAATCCAAATGCCGCGGGAGGTAGTGCACGGGCGTCTAGTTATACACCCGAGAAAAGGGGCGAATGTGAGCGAATTCCTTGACCATTAAAGCTAGTCACGCCGGGTGCCCCATCAGCACGACCGGTAATGATGGTAGTGCTGAAGTAGAATGTAATGATGCCAAGTGTGTAGGTATCCAAACAAATAAAAACGCTCTAAAACTAGACGAGCGCCGTATACCGTAGATTTGAGCGCAGAATGAACCTAAGTAGGGAAGGCGTTACCGTGAGAAACGACCGTCAAGGTACTTGGAAGATAAACGGAATGAATAGAATATTAGCGTGCCCTTCCAGATCAGAGCCGGGGTCTTGCAAAATAACAGAACCAAGACCAAAAAAAAACATAATGGGAAAATCGACTCTGAAAGTAAAATACTCACTCTGTAGGTCGGCACAATGCGGAGGAGGGAATAAGAAATTGTGGTTATTCAGCGACGTAGGGTTCAGTGGAGCCAAGAGGCCTCGAGACTAACCTTCGGCGGCGGCTATCACAGCTCTCAACATAGCTGTGTCCGTTGCTGTTGTGATGCTATGGGAAAATATGTTAGCAAAAGGCTGTTTGCAACCGCCGAGTTGGCTCATAGCCTGTAAATAAAAAACATACTGGATATAGACCTCTCTCTCTTTCGACAGACCTGCTTTGTGCGCGATTATCGCAAACCGACGTTTGAAATAATCTCTCCCAGCTTGGACATCACCTGGTGCACCCTCGTAATCCTAATTTACCAGAGCGAAGGCCAGTCAAGCGGGTATGCACGGTAAGTCCGACGTTATAAGAGGTGAAAACAGAAACCCGCGTACTGGGAAAAAGGGTTTGATGTCCGAAACCGGCACTTTCTTCTCGAACAGATCGTCCTTATTGAGGAAGAGAATCTTCAATAGGATTGTGTCGTAAGCGAGTATAATCGTCGCATGTGATTGAACAACGATTGCAAAGTCAACCTACAAAAGTCGCCTGTGTGAACCATTGGGAATGGGACAGCGAGTCCCATATAGTTAATGCATCCTGCATCTGATTCTAGGATTGCGCCGTAAGAAAGGGTCAATCGAGTCCCGAGTTCAAGCACACACTGCGTTTTTATCTTCTACCAGACACTGATCGTAGCCGTTCAAACTGGCGAGGTAAATAATGCTGACGACATCCTGGAAGCAATGAATCCATTTTCTCCGCTCGCTCTTTTGGCCGCCGACATCGACCACCAAGAGCTCTTTGTCCCCGAGGTGGAAAGTTGTCTCTGTTATACCAATCGTACGGGCGCGACATCGGACAATGTCCTGCTCAGTCGGTCGGAAGTTGGGCCGGAAGAGCCTATCGAGGTCAGAGAAGAAGTAGGATAGGCTGACGGGAACTTGAGGACGAGAAAGATAGAATGGCTAAAAGTCATACTTTTCGGGTAGTGCGCGTTCGTTCCCCCTCCTGTACGCGCGCTGCACATTCGGGTCTGCCCATAGTGCCTTGAGAGGCTCAATGTAATGTCTGGGGAAGGGCTCGCCATCGGTAACGTCGCCAGCGTTGTCAATTATTTGAGTATTCGGGATATTCTCCTCCAAGACTTTTATTTCAAAGTCATCCATGAAATCAAGGAGAACTCGCAGGCCCCGGACAACATTCTCGAATACGAGCTGCCGATATGATTCTATTTCTGGCTGTGAGAACGGCATATTGTGTAGAAGCCGCATTTGCTGGAAGGATGCCATGAGCAAGTTACTGATTTGAGGCGCTGTTATAGCAGCTCACCTTGAGGATGGAGGACTTCCCGGAATCACCGGACCCTAACAGGAGAACCTACGCGAGTCAATACAAACTCCTTCGCGCACTCGGTGCGTAAACATGAACGAACCTTGATTTGTGTTGACATCTTCATCTTGGCCTGTTGCAAACTACAGCAATTAGCAGCTGCACCCAACTAACAGAACAGACGCAGTTTGACCTCTTTAATTTGTCTTTCGATTTCTCTGGTACTCGCTTCCATCTCATCGCGGATTTCTGCACCATGGGCCGGTGAGGATGGATAGCAGCCCATGGTCTGGGTGGCCGAGAGTGGTGACGGAGCCGCGCAATAGGTGTTGAGTGTGAGCGCTTGCGACCCAACAATCTGTGATTTGCACTGTACTACACAGCCCCTGTGCGGCCACGGCCCGCAGGAGCTTAAATCAATGAGTTGCCTTTTATGATCACCGTATGTCGGCTGCCCGCCATTCAGCATGCCTTCCGCCTTCCTCGAATCCCTCCACGCTTTCTTCAAGGGCCTTTCTGGACCCTTCAGCAATGCACATGATTTCGTCATCGGCCACCTCATCATGGCAAAGACGGTGAACATCCTTTCCAACGGAAAAACCGGCATGTTCTCACATTACTACAGCATCGTTATCCATCTCATTTGACCATCTTCTTCTAGTATTAGAGCATCTAGCTCCCTACACAATGCCCGACGCGGCGGTGGACTCAAGCGCCCGCTACCCACCGGCCCAGTGTTACCCAGGAACCCGCGTAGAAATTGGAACCCGATTGATGGATTGGTTGGATACTTCTACGCGCCAGTGGAACATGATATGGCTTTACGGTTCTGCTGGTACTGGCAAGTCTGCTGTCGCTCAAACCTTTGCAGAAAAGTGTGTAAAGGAAGAGCGCCTTGGTGGAGCCTTTTTCTTCTCTCGCCCTAACAACCGCAATAACCCCAAGACTGTCATCCCTACTATTGCCTACCAACTCGCCGTTCTCTGTCCCAGCTACAAGGACATACTCGCTTCTCGACTCGACAAAGATCCGCAGCTTTTGACGAAAGCATTGCACGTGCAATTCGAGCAGCTTATCGTTGAGCCTTTCTCTGTGCTCCAGACTCGCAGACGTCAGAGGATCAAGAAGCCTCTCCTCATTATCCTTGACGGACTTGACGAATGTGCAGGGCAAGATGCCCAGTGTCAATTTATCAAGTTAATTACACAGGCGGCATCACGGAACAAGGGCCTTCCGCTCCTCTGGTTAATTTGTAGCCGCCCAGAGGCACATCTTCAGCGCGTATTTGAGGGAATCGCAGACTGTGGACGCGAGGAGCTTACCATCGACGAAGAATGCCAAAGGGATGTTAACCGATACTTGCATGAAGCTCTAGAGGAAATTCGCGTAAAATTTGACCACGTCACTGGCCCTTCATGGCCTCCCCTACCTCAGTTTGAAGCGTTCTCAACGTATGCTTCCGGTCTATTTGTTCTTGCTGGTGTTGGCGTTGCGTTTGTTGGAGATCCCGAGTATGGGAATCCCGTTGAACGCCTAGACGTCCTTGTGTCATACCTCGGACGCACGGAAGAGTCCACGGACACTAATCCCCTCGCAAGACTTGACGCTCTCTACTCCTGTATCCTCGATGACATACCGAAGAAAACGTTTCCGTTAACATGGCGCATCTTGGCACATCTCATATGCATACCCACAATTCCTAAAGATTTCTTCCGAAACACTCTTACCTTACCGACTACCCAGATACTTTGTAATTTCTTGCACGTAAATCGGAGCATGTTCTATGGCGCCGTGCGGAAACTGTACTCTGTTATTGACATCCCCGTTCCCGATCAAGCTGACTCAAAATCGTTGCGCTTCTACCACGCATCTTTTCAAGAGTTTCTCACTGATGCGAAGCGCTCAGGGAGATTTGTTGTCAAGAGAGAAGAAGCGCTCGTCGACATTGCTAAATCTTGTCTCTTCTGGCATGAGCTTGACGCGGGACACTTTCATGTCAATGACAGTGAGTTTACTGGCATGTTCTTATCTGTAGATTGTAGCATTCTCACCGATACCAGACCCCGATGGAAGTCGCAGGTCACACCACCACGCGAGTCTGCCAGGCTTGAAATGGACTTCAGGAAAGGGTCGGAGGGCTTCGGAACAGGTGATTAAGGGCTTTGCTAATTATTGCTGGAAGGTCTGCGAGGAGGCATGCGAAACCGGCTTGGAAGAAGAGCTCCTCTCTTACTTGCAACAGCTTGACTTTAGATACCTCTCAGTAGGAACTTTGATCGCCTGGACGGGTCTCGTGAACGCCCTTTATGAAAAAGTGACGTCCGCTTTATGCATTTGGCTGGTTTTCATCATTGATTATTTCATAGGATCCCAAAAATGGCCTTATTCGCACAAATTCAGGCGACGAAGTCGACAGTCAACTTCTTGATTACCTCAAGACGATGACCAACCAGGACCCTGTCAAACCTGCCTCACTTCCTATCGCTGATAGTAGCCTTAGCTGGGTGAGCTCGATTTTGCACACACTAGTTTTTTCACTGGATGTCCTTTTCAGAAACGCAGAGAGACCAGGTGTCGGGAGTATCTTTTGGTTGGGCGTGGGACAAAGGCCGTTCTTGTGTGGTACACTATCTGCGGTCCTGAAAGGGCTGACAAGAGGGTGGATAGCTTAATTTATGGTCAGGCGCCCTCTCTGGACCGATTTCAAGAGTACCAGCAGTGGCTTGAGAAGCAGCGCTGGTACGATCCAGATGGAGATGGCTCTCCGAACTTGCCCAACTCGGATGAGTATTTGAGATTCAAAGTTCCCCGTTTCTCATATGGTACCTGAGGTACATCCTATGGCCAAAATTAATCTATTCATCCTTACTCTTTTGAAGAGCTCGACACGAAGTCACCTGTTTCAATGAATTGGAACAAAGGTTTAAAGCACCGAAGCTGGTGTAGTCCCACTTCCGAATGTGGGATATTTCATAGGTAGTCTCTCCTGTAGAGTGACGCCGTGAGGTCAAATAGGACAAGCCACATGTGTTAAACATCCTAGCGTATGGTGGGCCGGGATGTCCAGCGCCTAAGTGTGGCTTTGAAGTATCCATACCAGCGGCTCTTGGACATCACGTCCAAATATCTAATCCGCTTCTCCTGATGCATATTCCTACTCACACGTGCGTTGCTTGTAATGCAACCTGGCTTGCATATCTGCCGAATTGTTGGGCTCTGAAGGCGAGCTCTATCATAACAATCCGAGCAAGTCGTGGCTGCTCGTATAAATGTGCCTAGACACAACGCACTGCCATCAGCTAATAATGTTGCGATACTATAAAGCATCACGGTGAGGGCCACATAGATTTAGGTTCTGTGTATCGTCTACTTCCACCATAGAAGTGGAGCCAGGGTTTGAAACATAAAACCCTTAGCGCTCTGCTGAATATGATACATATCGACATGTGAATAATCAGTCCAGAGAGCTAACTCCATATAGTCTCGGATCCGCAGTCTCTTCTTCGGAAGGTTATTATTCCTCAGCCTTAACATGCGCAAGCAAAGTCAATGATCACGGAGCCCACAGCATAGTATACAACGCCTCATGCCATAGCCCAGGCAGAATGGTGCACTTCGGGTCCTTTAAAGTGATAAAACTCTGGGCTGTGTACGCGAGGGCTATAGCGGCCAATGAGACGAATGAGGAGAGAGCTCATGAAACGCAATCGAACCGGGTGCGGTAAGCACAGACATATCAGAATAAAGTCATTACAATGAGACCGTAACGCAAGAGTGGCACAGCAGGATGTGAAGGCATGCAACTGCATGCCCAATTCCGACGTAAAAATATTATTGGAGTATAAGTATATAATAAGGCGGCACCATGACTAGCTAGACTTCTGTGATATTACTAGCTATAGGATCGTTGATATCTCTACTTCACAAGGCTACAACTACTCACCAGGGCTTTACCACCACCTACACTTCCGCCACCACCTATGCTTTTACTGCCTACTATCGCACCGCATCTATCAGAATGTTCCACCCTTGACGTTAGACTGCCTGTAGATACCACCCCACCGAGAGGCGAGTTATGCTCACCACGTCAGCAGTTGTAGCGGTATAGAAATGCAGAGTACAACATTTAAATGTCACGCGAGGTATCATTGCCGTTTTGATAAAAATCTGGGCTGCCCAATATGGTACAAGAAATGCGCTCAGACTACGGCACTCTGTATCCAAACGAGCTTATTAAATATGATAGCTATCAGTCAGGACGGACTCGAGTGTAGCCTACGGTTCAGTTACACAGGTAATAAGGCCAAGACGGGTTAGGGCAGCGGTTAAGCCCCTTAACGACCCCTTTCGCAGAGGCGAACCCCGCCCAAGTCCTGCCATCCGCCACAAGGCATCCGATTTCATCGTTCACCACTTGCCTACCACTCTCGCGCATCCGGTCTCGACAATGGTAACCCTCACCCAGTCAGGAATACGGCTATATGAAGGGATGGAGCTTGTCTCTAGGACGGCCATTGTTGGCATGTTCTTTGGTATCAGCTTTACACTCTATGTCTTCTGTGCTCAGATGTTGTATTCCGAGTTTTGCAAAAGCCACAGACGGAAACAAGCGCTTTTCTCGTTCATCTACAGCACACTAGTCGTGTCATGCGCATCAATATCCTTTGCAGCTGGAACTCGGCTCGAAGAGTTGGCCTACGTTGACCATAATGATGGACTTGGATCTCCTATGGCTTATACGGCTGGATTCATAGTGAATACACCATTTATAACCCTCCAGGTTTCCTCAACATTGCTTGCGACACTGACGGGATGCATGCAGGTACAGTAGACCTAATTCTTTGGCCTAGTCGGACAAAAGTCGCCAATGCCTTTCTGTTAGGTCTGGCGGGTTTGGGTTATATGGACAGCATCACCATATTCGTTATTTGCAACTGCTGTTCCTTTGGTATTATTACTTGCCAGTCTAGGTTTGTCCTTCACTGGGTGACATATCCCTATGTTAGCTGATCATCTTCTCAGGCCTTACAATTTGTGGGGGTATTCTCCTGCGCACCAACTTGGACTTGAAAGCATCCTTGCAGTTGTTTATTGTAGAGGCATTATATGCGAGCACCGTGGCACTCCCTATTATCACTACTTGTCTAATTGTTGGACGCCTAATGTATGTACGCAGGCAACATATCCGAATCATGGGTGAGTTTTTGATAGCCCTGTAATGCACTGTATGATCAATGAACTAACACGCTGTCAATAAAAGGGCCTGGGGCGGAAATCCCTAGTCATTACATGAGTGTTGCGGCGATGCTTGTTGAATCCTTTAGCATAGAAGCCATTGATGCCCTAGGAGCAACAATTGGATATGCTATCTTCCTCAAGGTGAACCCTAATCATCCGGTGCAGGTATTTTTCAGTGCAATTCAGGATGATGTCCAGGTATGTTTTCTATATATATTTTCCTTCAATTGCAATAGCCTGATAAGTTAGACGATTGCCTACCTCCTTGTTTTATATCGAGTCCATTCAGGGCGAGCCTGGAACAGACAAACAGAACATAAACTTACCACGCTACAATGGGATCACAATGGTGGGACACCTAATAGGGATGAGTGTGACACAAACATAGGGATGCGAGTCATAGCACATGAAGGAGGGGTCGATGGAGTGGGTGTTTTAAACAAATAGGTTGGCAGTTGTGAACCATCGGATTTTCGAAGGGAGGAACCTACTGAACCTGAGGGGGTCTCATACATACAGACGAGATATCGTAACGTTACTCTGGGACCCGCTTAGCATCATGGTAGTTTGAGAGCTGGGCATCCTGAGCTGCTGGACTCGTCTCGGATAATATTACCGCTGAGATCCTCTTTGAAACCCTGCGAGGTTAAGTTGCTTGAGAATATGCAATACGTAGATTCATTGATGCAAGGATGACACCGACTCGCGCAAAGCATTTGCAAAACCTGCAATTAAGATGCCCAATGGTGCAACTAGAGCGGCGTCGGTGATGTGACACTGACGAGGTTGAGAGAATTTTTCTGTGTTCTCTCCGTTCCGAGCAATTTTGCAAGCCATTTACCAACAACCTAAAGTTGTCTCTATGATTTCATCAACACTCTCCGTCACGTGGAAAGCTCAATTTTGAATCAAAATATGTAGCGTAAGGACTCGAATCGATTTGAGCCCTGGCGTCCAGAAGGTATTTGCGTTTATAATAATTGTTGACACTGTGATGTTTCAATGGCAACGAATATGGAGAGTCCAGACATTGCATTAGGAATACTGGTGCACTCCGCATTGGCCATGGTTATCTCGTACCGTGTAAGCATGGCCATACAGACCACCAGTTATGACCGCTACACCAAAAGGGATATAACTGAACGGCTTATGTGTTCAGCCACCGGTCTGTATATATGTACAATAGAGGGATTGTAGCAAGCCCAGGCTTACATTCCAACCCCATTGGTATCCGGGCATCGGTCGTGGGGCTCCGCAAAACCTTCTTGCAAATACCGGTGGACATAATTGTTTGTAGGTTTTTGCTAAGGCAGTTATATTTGTGTGGAACAAGAGCTCGGTTTGCAGGATCGGAGGACATAGGGCTAAGTAAATGTCCGTGAGACATACAACGAAGTTGAATGTCATCGGTTATGATGTATAAAGGCCCCAATTCAGTGATCAGCTAGTTCCTCTTCGTTATCAGTAAAAGTTTGAACACAAAGATTTATATGGTACCTTTGTCTTTCATAATAGCAGACTTCGTTAGATGCTATAAATGTGGCGCATTCGAATTAAAAGGGTGAGAGTGGAAATGAACCACTTTCATTTATCCTGCATCCTACCCGACTTCAACAACTGCGAACAACCAAAACAGGCAATACTAACGTCATTACATAGGTGATTTCTATGTCCAATGATCCAATCAGGGGCCACACTCAAGGGATTGGGTATTTAGGCATCTTGACTCTCAGCAAGAGTGGGACCATCGACCGGAATGAGGGGTAGATGGACAGCGGATGGAACCATTTTGAAATTTAAGCGGGGCACATCTAAGTACAGAATGAAGAATTTCGAGCAGCTCCCATGCGCATGTAGAGGAACTACGGTGAATATTTCAGTACCAGAAGATCACGTTCAACGTTCAACATTCATATTGTACTAACCACTCACCTGCGTACAGACGTCACCTCCGAAGTGGTTTACTCCGTGCTGCTGCACGTTAAGCTAGGTCACTGTGTCCGCCATCCGCTGATTCACTACATAGTGGCCTCTGAAGCTTGCAACCTCTTCCCGATATATACTAATTGCGTGAGGTTCTATACTCTATATAGCCTATGCTTCCGCCATAACTAACAGGTGATATTGACGTGCCGCAGCCTTACTACTCAGCAGAACGCATTTTTTACACTCCCCGTGTTTCTTCACTATTCCGCTTTCAGGTTCCCCTTCTTCTACGCCAACGAGGTACTGGCGTTCGAGGGCAACCTCCTTAATATAGGTATCCATACCACATCATTGCCTTGAGGGACGGTTGATAATAATTATGGTCCTGGGAAAGCACAGATACTATCGCCGACGCTGATACTATCAAAATCAGGACTTCACGTACCGTGGTCAAAGTTGCTCCGTTACCACACATGTTCTTCATTTCGCTTCTTGTCAGTTTCCCCGCACTTTGAACATGCTGATCGCTGGAACGGGATTGGACTGCCATGGGCCCTCTCCTGTCGTTATCATGCACCTGACATCGCAGCAGTCGTATCAGAAGAGCAAAAGGCTTCTAGGTCCAACAAGTACTCGCATTGATCTTCGACATCGGAATGGGTCCACCTTCCCTGGCTCTGCATAGTTTTGATGTGATTGGATACAGAGCCATCGTTACCTATTCGCAAGTTGTTAGTGAGACAGAGGCTCTGCCACCACTGGGCTCAAATTATATTCCGGATTCGGAATCAATATGTAGCTATCGTGATGTCTTCCTAGAGAGAATCTAATATTTTGTCTTCAAAGACAGAGATTGCTTTTGAACGTTTTAAGGAAATGGTTGGATCCTCTCATTTCGTACTCAGACGAGCATCTCGACTTCGCAGTGTTCAACATCAGGTCTCCGAGTCATCAATTATCCAGAATCTGGGACCATCATTTCTACCTTGCTCATATTTCTCCACCATCGCAATCTACCTCGAGGTAAAGATCTTGGCACTAGACCCCGCCAATGGCAAATGTGACCGTGGCTTGGGGCAGATTGGCGAGGGGTGATATCAAAGAGGCTCACCATTGTCTATTTTCAGCGTCCCCAACCGCGGAGATACCGAACAGAAGAGTTCTTGCTTTGGGGAAAAAGTCCGAGGTTGGCCCCGCCGTCGGTGAGAGGGGCCAGTATGGCCCTTACAAGGCTGCGCCGTTTCCATGAAGAAGAACGGATATGGGCTCATATGACAATCATTCATTTTTCGTCAAGTAATAAGTTAGGGGGGCATGATGTATTTTACTCTGGTCAGGACGCTATCATGATTAAAGATAGTGGCTGGGGATGCCGCACTTCTGAAGCCATTACCTTACCTCACGGCCCCTCCTGGCAACTGCGATCTCCTCGTGGCCAGGTGCATTCACTAATCTGGTGATTATGCTCCCAGGGTTCAGAACAGCGATCTCGGATTTATAGTCAATCCAGTTGTCAGATGTACTTTCTCGCGTTCATTTCAGGGGATTTAAATACAGCGCTGATTTCATTTCGCATCTGACATGGCTGGCCAAGCCACGCTGGCCGACTGATCAGCTGCCACGCTTGGAGTCCTCAGGGCCGGCGTGGTAGGACGTGCGTTTGACTGGCCCTTCTGACAAAGCAGACCGCTATGTTCAAGCGGAGGTTGGGAATGGAATCAACAAAGTTTCATATATCATTCGCCTTTTCCCAGAAATTCCTTCCAGAGGGTTCTCACAGAGCCTTCGGCCGGTGGAATGGCGGTGCGTCCGATACATGCCGCATTTCTCTGGATGGTTGGGACGGCGTTCTACCAGGATGAGCTCATTAAACGCCTATACAGCACTTGATTGACTCTAAAAGCACTATGCTGCGGCGTTCCAGAAGCGATGGCGCAGACAGCCGTTCGCCCATGGTTTGAGAATCGAGGATCCAGACCTTTGTCGCACTATCAGTGGTGAGTGGTGTCGTATAAGAGAGGGAGAGAGCTTGTAGACGAACCAGCGAATTGAACAAACGCCCCCTTATACCTTTTCATCTCGTCATCGAAGCGAATTCGGGGGCAGTGATGATGACAGCGTCCTCAGCGCCAGGTTTGGCTCCCCTCTTCGCGCCATTCATTTACCAAACTAGTGCATGGTTCTGCGGCCTCCAGCGATATCGTGTACTGCGGGAAAGGATATTTCGAGAGATTTCGGGGGAAGTGGGGTACAGGGCATTCCGAACACGGGCCGTCTGTGGCTGTTATCGGACATTGTCTTCGGTGGGTCGCCCTGACTAGGCAGAGCAGACTGTGACTATATCGGCCTCGAGGTGGGCACGTTTTGATCTTATCCAATAACCCAAAGGTGATAATCTAAGCGACCCTTGTACTTCATAGATTTCCGGCAACATGCGCCTTCTATATCCAAATCTTCTCTTACATGCCAACACTAATCCCCGTAAACAGCTCCGGCTTTGCGTCCCATCGGCAACCCAGCCACTATAAAGCTCTCGTTCCCAGGACTTGGCTCTCCTTTCGCCTTGCTTCTAGTCTTTCCCTGGTTCGAGTTGTGACCTGAATATCAACACGACAATTTTCTCTCCAGCTCACCCGACACAAGCACAGCGCCTCCGCACCAGATAGGCCATCAACATGACCGAGTACACAACGTCCCCCGAAGCCTATGGCGAATACATGTCGGCTCGTGAGCGTACAGCTTATTGGGTTCAAGCGCACTCCTCCCGCCCCGACCCGTTTTACTCGCCTTCGGTCCCGCCCTCTGAGATCGAGGAGTTCCTGGTCCCCTCTTCACCCCCATCCGACGCGGGAAGCACACATTCGTCGCCGCCAAAGATGGTTTTGAGGTACAGGGACGGTCGTCCGGATGTTCCCATCACCCGTGCCAATGGCCCTCCCCCATCACATGGGCGTGCTCCAGGAAGCTATGGCCCCTCTCATGGGCCCGCTTATCCACCAAATCATTATCACTCGCACATGCCACCATCCTCATATAACCCCCACCCCACGTCTCCTATTCCCGCCCAGTCGCGACATCATGCCCCAGGCTCCGGGTCCCACGGCTCAAACCCGTCCCGCTCACACTCACGTCGTCATGAATCGTTCGGGGTCACCGCTGGCTCTCCAGAGGAGATCCGGGTCCTTCCGTCTCGTGCGCCTTCAGGTTCAGTACCCGCCCATTTGGCCGCTGCTTCTTCTCACCACCAAAGGTCCCACCATCACCGTTCAAAGTCCCTTCCTCGAGACGCGGCAGACCCATATCCACTGGGCGAAGGGGATATTGACCCCCTTCCTACCGCTTCTCCCCTTGGCTACCCTCACCATTCGCACGCTGGACCACAAGTCAACTTCATGCCGGGACCTCCACCTTGGGCTGGAGTTCACTCTTCCAGTGGGTCTGGGAAATATTCCCATGGACACTCTGCGCACAAGGTTCCACCTGCAATTGTGTATGCACCTTCGCACCAGAGGACTCTCCCGCGCTATGCGCCTCCAGCGATTTTGCATTATCAACCCCAAAGAGGACCGAATGGCATGATTTATAGTCACTCCGCGCCCGTACCCATGCAAAGCGGACCGTACCCAACTCCCATGGGCGCGACCGAATTGGAGCAGAGGGGAAGAAGGGACAGAGCTCGGTCGTTGGGACCTGGTTTTGTACATAAAATCTCGAGATCAAACGATGGTAATGATGATGATGATAATGATGATACCAGAAGCAATGGGTCTGGAAGTACGTACTATGTGCTTCCCACTCCTGGCCAGAAGGTCCATGTTATCGTAAGTTTTTCAAGTCTTTTTCATTCTACCTTTGCTCACTGCTTCCTCCAATTGCTTTTATATATCAGTCGCCCAGTCCGGAACAATCAGTCGTTACTGCAACTTCGACGACCAAGTCGCCCACCAGCCCGAGAAAGCCGTTTTTTCGGCGGCTTTTCGATTTTGCCAAGATGGGCTCCTCGTCAGGAGGGTCAAGCAGGAGTTCTGGAAGGAAACTTCGCAGGAGGCACTCCACTGATGATTCTAGACGACAGAGGGCACCCATCGACCCGGCGTTCGAGTCGGAGGTACCAGAGTGATCGATTCCGTCACTAGCATTGGTGTCATCACTCGGGAGTTCCAGCGATGACCTCGGAGTAACGACGCGGACGGAGTCAAAGAGAAGAAGATATCGCAACAAACTGTAACATTCAAAAAGTATCCCGGCGATCCAGATACGAAGCTATCTCGCAAGATCGATCGTTCCCAATCGTTGGGTTCGACAAGATGAAGCCCGTCTTCATCGATGATTATTTTTTCTTTAGACCTTCTCTCATTATCGTTGTATTTGTTGACCTGTTCTGTCCTCGTCAGGATTGATGACCGGCCTTTGAACTACACTTTCCTTTCCCTTTCATTATCAACCTTGCATGTATTTTTTTCTGCGGAAGGCAGCACACTGATCCCCTGTAGACGATTAGTGACGATTAGTTATTTTTCAGATATATGCCCTATGCCCTATGCTCCACTAAGTCTTTATGCCTCTCCTCTTCGTTGTCCCCTTGTTACTCTGTTAACATCTTGTGATCTTATCTTTCATTCCTCGTTCATTTTATCTGATTAGCGTGTTTCATTCGATCTAATCTTCTGTACTCAGTCCCTTATCGTCTCCTTCTCTTCTTGCTTTATCTCGATCGGAATACTCGCCTGCATGTGTACTTCAAAGCAATCTAGTGATACGCCGTAACTGGCCCCTTACCATCTCAGAGAAAGACCTAGAGGGACCAGCTATTCTTATCTGTGAGTTCTGGTTATTTGTAGTGCACGTCAGGTGCGATCGTGGAACTTCCAGGACTCCGCAGTTCTTTGGAAAGGACTGGCCGGCCGGGATATGCGCCACGCTACTTTTGTGCTTGGAGGCGGTGGCGGGTGTTCTATTCGTTCTAGAAAAATGGATAGAAGGGAGCGGACGGCATCTGTAAAAGCATAGTCTGTATGGGTCTCAGGAGCTGAAGATTATATTGAATATCAAGTGATAAGTGGCGCCTGTAGTGAAAGATGATCATGAGTGTTGTGCACTCTACCATTACTCAGAATTCTTCATCCTCAGCAGCCTTTGTTGGGGTCGTGATAAGGTTTACTCCAGCTTGCATATTCTTTGGGGCCTTTCTAGACTCTTCCACAGGATCAACGTAGCCAAATGTGTCGGAGCAACCCAATAGCTCTGTTCAGTCCATCATCTCTCATGGCTCCATCGGCGCACAATCCGATGTATTTCGCCTTGATTATCCCACAGGGTTTATTCCCAAGCTCCATAATCTATAGAGTCGCGAGTGTGTCCGCCAGGAGATAGTTTATTACTGATGCCAGCGCATGGGTGACACTGACGCCTGTCTGATAGCGTGGCGAACCGATCAAAGTGCCAATTTGGGACAACGCGGCCCCGTGACACATATTGTTAGTGGGGCGTCTTGCATTTCCCTCCCACCATGAACATCCCACAACCCCCAAGGCGTCAGGCCGCTCTCAAGGCTTCCACACAGCTTGCAGAATTGTCTTCTTCAGACGAGGCGAGCGACGCTCGAAATAATATTGTAGCTGGCCACAAAGCGGCCGGACGCGTCAAAAGAGGTGGCAGCACAAACAAGGGCGGGAGGAAGCGGAATCCTAAAAGGCCAGCCGAAGGCGCACGGGGTTCTGGCGTGGTGAGGGGCGAGAATGATGGCCATAAGAAGAGGAAAAGAGGAAATCCGCCTTGGACTGGTGGTCCACCTCCAAAGCGACGGCGCGCCTCGCCTTTCACCGAAAACTTCCCAACGATTGGAGGAGAGGGAGATGAAGAGTCAGACTTGACCCCCTGCTCTTCCGACAGTGAGCAGAACCACTCACGACCTCCTGGCTTTGATTGTCCGTTTCCATTCCCTTCTCCTGTCGCTTCCGTCAGCTCCCGGCTGGGCCGTAACAGCAAGAAAGTGAACAGCACTAAGCTCGGCTCTTTCCCTGATATATCAGACTTGGACGAGGATAGCGATGGCCTGCCGGACGTCGGGACGGTTCTGTCGCAAGGAACTATTGGGCCCAAGACACCAAGGACAACCAACAAGGACAAACTCGGCTCGGCTCGAAGAAATGACAGATCTTACACACGCGATACCCTACTGCCATCCACGTCCTCCCCTACTCTCCTATACTCAACCTTACCTTGGACCTCGCGTGGAATATCTACAGGCGATGATGTAACAGAGGAGGCCTTGTCTGATTTTATCGAGCTGCCAGATCTAGATGATGACCTTGATATGGACGATATGGATGATGATACTCAAACATATAAAGATGAATTATGCTTGGCCAAGGCATATGCAACCGAGACAGTTTATTGGCCTGCGAAGGTTTTAGGAGTAAAAGCAGCTGAGGGGAAGGGGAGAAGCAAGCACAAGCGAATATTCCAAGTCGTGTTTTTGGATAAAACAGAGAAAGAGATCCCGAGGGAATGGTTTTATACAAGTTGGCAGGACGAGTTCAGTACGTGTAAGGTTAGGTGCACTCGATCTCTCAAGTCGTATGACAGTCCTCATTCAAGCTCGCTTACAGATCGGTGAATTCGAGTCAAGTCATGTAGAGGTCGTTGACGACATCGATGAAGACTCGAAGCGGTCAAATCCGACCCGTATAGCTTACTCTCACGCATATACCTCTAGGTCTCGATCTCCATCCCCAGAACCCATCGTTGTCCCATCGCCGCCACTATCAGGCCCGGCGTATTGTAACCTCTCCCTTCGGCAGCAGTTTGCGTACGTGAAGCCCGTCCTCAGTGCCATCATGAATGAGCAATATACTGCGGGGAAAAGACGCCATGAATCATTCGTGAAGGGCGGGGCGAGTCGGAGCCGACTGGCAAAGGAAGGCGGGATGAGAGGTTCTTTGGATGCACGGGCAGTGGATGAGCTATTAATTCTGGTGGAGAGGTGGTGTTTAGGTGGGAGGGGCAGAGAAGGCTTTGTGGACAACGATGGCAACGGAGATGGCTGCAGGGAACAACGCCATCAGAATGAGGAGCCGGACGGAGGTCCGGGAAGCGCTAGCCAGAATAGCGCACCTGAGGAAGCTGCAGCGGTGGATACTTGTCCGTCAGCGACGCCACTCCAAAACGCCTTACCCGAAGCTGAGGCTATCGAGCCGGCGCTGGGATTACAGGAACTTCAGGCTCAGCCGGTAAGATAATCTCGCGCGCATATATGCACTTTTGAATCTAATACTGAGAGAATTTGCCAGACCGATAAAGCGCCCACCGAAGGCGCAATAAGTACCCCCGATGCTACCACTACCCCGCCTATCCAACCTCAACAACAATCCCCAGCCAGCCCACATAAACATGAACGCCCCCGCCAACACGGAAGCCCCGCATACGAATCGCTCTCGCCACTGGACAAGGTCCAGTACTGCATTGAAGTCCTTCTCCCAGAGGCGATAATCCAAATCTTACTCTGGCGAATTGGGGAGCGAAGATCTGTAGAGGTGATGCAGGACACGCCTGAGGAAGAAGAAAGGTTGTATCAGCGTGGAGAAGGGTTGTTGAAGGAGACGGATTGGGTGATGGACGTTATGAGGCTGAGGGGGCAGTTGAAGCGAAGGTTGGAAGAGAAGGAGACGAGAGAGAAGGGAGCTAATGTGAAGGAAAGAGAGCTGAGGAGGACGAGAAGCGGGAGAGTGGGTGGGATTGTAGGGAGTTATCGGGAGTGATGTGTGTGATGGGGTTGTAGGATGTGTTCACTGGATGCCTGGATATGTGTGTTAGTTGGGTGAACGCACGTTCACTTCGAGTGGGAGTACAGATAACTTGGATTTCTACCAGAGTGGGCGACTAAGGCAGCGGAAGCCCGGGACATGGAGTTGAAGAAGGGTCATGGACGGCATTAATCTAAAGTAGGAGTGAGAGAGGTGGAAAATGCAATTATTATATCCCGGAAGGACTAGGCGGTATAATGGGTTGCAAAGACCCTATGCATATCAATGATAAGATAAGATAAGCCGTGCCGAACAGTGTTGACTACTTTCTTTAGCGTCCACGAGCGGGAACCGACAGAGATAACGGCGGCTTAGCCGTTATCGATTTATCGCTGACCTCACACCAGGAGGCCATCAGCTTGAGTCGAAGTCTCTGTCCGGAAAGGCGTCAATAGTGTGGGAAATGCTCTGTGGAAAACGTGCACTCCGAATCTCATCTGTAGATTACTAGTCAAATAGTGGGGTAATTCATGAAGCTCTCAGTGTTGCTGAACGATGGTTCAAGCCTGGAACACTGAGCCCAGCCAATCAATACCTTGTTTAGGTAGTTCGCAGCAATGACTCAAGTTCACATTGCTCAAGTAACGAAATCACTGGGGCCCCAATATTATTAGTGAAAAACATTATCAATGGAGTGGCACCGCTGTGCTCACAAGTCAAACAAATGGAGTCACAAGCCCAAGTAGAGGAGCTTGAGTCGGCTGAAAAGACAACCCACAAGCAATCAAAAGCTTCAAAGAAAGCTGCCCGATCTCCTTCAGGTAATTCATATCTATTGTTATTGACAAAAACCAATATAATGCCCTTCTATTGCTAGCCTAGACATTATTTTACGCTCACGTAGCAAGACGTTCTGCTATCTTATACCAACTCGTCTATCTAGTTGATTATAATATGCCGGAGTAGTCCGGTGGCCAGACTCTCTATTAGGCGCTTTCCGGGCTCGCTGTGTTATCGCAGTAAGGTTACGCTCGGTTCCCACTTGGTCCCTTATGGGCGCTAATGGAAGTAGTACATGCTCCCGAACAAACTCACAACAGCATGTTTTACGGGAGACCTCTCACATCCAATTCCATCTATAGCTATACTTACCCTGGATGCTCTCATTTTCAAAATCACTTTACTCCAAGGCGACGAACATCGAGCAGCAACCTGTCAACCGGTGAGAACCACGAAGTGCTAATAAGAGTGAACCTGGTGAGGCCAATGATAGACCCTACGATGGCCAATTGGCTTACTCCCAATTCCTGCGGCAAACATACAAAATAGATAACAAGAATGACAAAAGCGACAGAAGCATCTTGTATAAAGCTCGACATGTCTTCCTTAACAAGCCGATCATGATTGATAACTCCCAGAAAATTACTTACAACATACCATGTTCTGGGAGTTTGAAGACAAGTAAGCCCTCAGGCCTCAGGCCTCAACTCGGAACCCAAAAGCACCTGGGTGACAAACTCGACTCGTGGTTGACCGACCCACAACGGCAATGGGACATGGTATGGCTCTGTGGTCCTGCCAGCGCTGGAAAGTCAGCAGTCACCCAAAGCTTCGCTGGGCACGCGAGCGAGCAAGGCCGCCTTGGCGCAGCATTCTTCTTTTCCCGAATAAGTCACTACTCGCATGGCAGCTTGTCGAAAATGGCCGAGTGCTGGATGCTGTTCTCCAGGTTCAGTTCAGGGAACTTAATGTCAAACCACTCTCGAGCCTTGCCATAAACTCTCGACAACCCCTCCTAATTGTCTTGGTGGACTCGGGGAATGCGATGGTGAGGATTTCCAGCACAAAATAATTAAGCTTGTCTGCGAAGCTGCGTATCCCAGGAACGGGTTACCCCTCTTATGGTTTATCTGTAGTAGACCGGAACCCCACATTATCAGCACATTCTTTACTATCGATTCGAGCATCAACTGTTGCAGGGAGCAGCTTATTCTGGATAATAAATCATGGAATGACGTTGACCGATGTTTGCGAGACAGCCTTCTGGAGATCTGTAACCAGTACCTGGATGTCGTTGGGGCCCAGACCGGGCAATGTTGGCCATCTGACGTTGATTTCGCCAAGATCTCCAGCGCAGCATCTGGGCTTTTCATATTCACTGCTACCATCCTCAAGTATATTGCAGACCCCGAATACGTAGATCTACACCACCAATTGCGACTCCTGTTATCTTTCATTGATGAGTCCCAAAGGTTAGGTGCGAAGAGCCCATAGGAAGCGCTTGATCTACTGTACATGTACATTCTATCTGATGTCGCAGAGCACATCCTACCTATCACACTATTGATCCTCGGGTTCTGCACTGAAGACGAACTATATGACGACTTCTTTCGCTGGTTCTGTGCACAAGCCCTTTTCAATTTTTTACGTCTCGACCAGGGAACATTCTATGTTGCTCTACCGAAATTGCATGCTGTCATGGACATTTCCCTTCCTGAGAAGGCAGCTGAGATGAAGCTGCGCTTTTATCACGCCTCATTCAAGGACTACCTTCAGGACTCGGCCCGCTCTGGAAAATATTTCATTGATAGCCAAGCAATCAATACTGAACTCATTGCCTACTCTCTACAGTGGGGTGCGACTCGCCCAAGGACTGAAGGTAAATAATCCTGTTTGATATATAACTATGGTAGAGTTATAAAATTGAGGCTCCTCCTAGGCCTCAGCAGTTGGACGAGTTCCAATTCTTATGCTACGTATTTTTGGTGGGCATGTCCATCTGAAGTAGAAAAGATACACACACGGATAGCCTTGATGGCCATGACCTGTTTGCAAAGAGCTTTCGAGCTTGCCAACCACAGAGGAAATCAGATTCTTTTCTCTCAAACTCACCAGTGTTATTTCACTGAATTTTTTGCGATTATGCCGACACATTTTCTTGAGGACCTTACATATGAGCTGTACCGGATGGTATGTATTCCTTATGTAGGATTACACCGGCTGATTCACACTCGCCCTAAACAATTTGTTGTTGCACAGGGTTGGAGAGAAGATTTCGGCGGCAAACCTGTCCGGGCAGAAACAAGTAACTCGGAGGATGCACGGCTTCTGAGCTGCCTATCATGCTTAGCCGGTTCCAATGCAACATTGATCCCTGCTCAATTTCCTATTATTTTGAGCGAGGTGAGCCAACTTCTTTTTCACTGTTTTAGTTGTTGGGAATCATCGATGTGCAGTATAATTCCCAAAAACAGTCGGGCAAAGTGCGCTATTTCTTTTTGGGGCATGGTTTGAGGAGCTGTATAGTGTGCTATGGCTTTTGGAAGGGCTGGCAGTGTCGCGTTCTAAGGGTTGAAGAGCAATATTTCGAATATGATATATCCGAATTTCGCCAGTGCATGGGGATCGCCTCTGAAGGGCCTCAAGTTGGCGCTTAGGCGCGGGGTTTATTGTATGTATTAATGTAGGGTGGGTTAAATAGAAGTCCCGAAAAAAAAGCCACTTGCCGTGAAATCGACTTTCCGTTCAAGTCTGCCCTGATTTTGTTCCACTCCCCAGTATACCGTGTCTGCAATAGTATAATCATTCAGAATATTTAGCACGCTGCCCGGGTGTGTACATTTGTTTAAAACCTGATGGTAGACTGTAATTTAGACGGCAGCTGTAAATTTGGCCCTCCACTGCATCGGGGAGTGGGTATTCTGCCCGACCACATAGGAGAACAACCTTAAAGGAGCTGCTGAGGAGTGGTACATTGGTTGGGTGAAATAATTAATGAAACAAATAATGGATGTAATAATGGTGTATTTAATGAAGGTTTGAAAGACCCTAATAACACAATAGTCAACGGGGGCTGTTTTTTGACGAGATAATTGGACGGTGTCAGGGGTGAATCATTATCTTCCTTGTCAGCCTAAATTGACTATATTATACTCCTACGGCATATATTACATGAATATGACAGCGATCGGCCTCTGTCGCTTTGCTCAGAATCACTTTACAGAGTAAACAAACGAAAAAAAAAACACCCCTAGGCAGTTGCTGGCAATGGGCCTTCGATAGTAATAGCTCTTGGTATTCCAGAGGCCTGTGCTACAGTCTCGTTTCTGTTAGACATTCCAATATCGTGGTTCCATTGCAGCGTGGTAAGGTGATGCTCTGTTTGCCTGCGCCATGCCCGCCCTGAGTGAACTCGGTATAAAACAAGGAGATATACAATCATCTGAGTCATTAGCATATGGTGGCGCGGAGATGGAGATATCCAGAAAACCTTACTTCGATCTCATCCTGCATTGTTTGAAAAACCAGCACCGCGGGATGGTTGGGGTTCTCGTGGAAGGCAGCAGATCCAATTGTCGCGCCTATGGCAACAACAGCTTCTAAGCTGAAGGATTCAATCAGCATTGCTGCAATGCTCATGTATTGATTGGCGGTTTCCGCTCCAGGCCCTTTCATTCAAAATGTGTCATCTTGTCTATTATATGATACATTACAGGTTTATCAGATACTCACCCATGATTCGGATGTGTTGCCTGCGTACATACAACAGACGTCCAACAATTAACGCGGTAGTGAGAATAGGGAGTGCTGCGGCGCTTGCATTTAGTGCATCTGTGATTGGTGCAAAGTGGTGGTAGTATGCTGCCGAATGTATTTCGGCATGTATAAGAACCCCGTCATAAGTACCAAGACCTAGAAAGGTGATAAGCGAACATGGGGATGACCCAGATTGCCATTGAAACTCTGGTGAATGACAAACCTATGATAGCGATCAAGAACACGGAGGGGATAGCAGTTGCAACCAATACAAATGGTGATGCTGTCCATATTACCCAGACACGCCAGATCTAAAAGAAAGTCGTTGGTGGCTTTTGCCTAATCAAATCAATAAATCAGATATACCGTACCTGTATGCATCCTGTCAGCGTAATAAGCAGCATTGTAGCGACATAGCCGAAGATCATGAATGGTGCATTCCCCAGGCCTATGGTAGTGTCAGTCTCAGATTGCGGAGGGGTCCCAAGTCCATGATTATGATCAATGTAGGCCAGCTCCACAAGCCTAACATCAGCCGAAAAGGATACTGATGTGCAAAACACAACCAATGTGCTGTAGATGAACGAGAAGAGCGCCTGTCTTTGCCTGTTGCCTTTGCGGAATTCGAGATACAATAACCGAGCACAGAGAACATAGAGTGCAAAGCCAATGCCGAAGAATGTGCCAATGACAGCCGTCTTAGAGACAAGCTCTACCCCTTTGAATAACCGTAACCCTGACCGGGTGAAGGTTGCCACCATTATTATTGAGGCTCAATATCTGAGGGGCGGTAGATAAGTGGCAGGCAATGAAATTAGATGCCTTGGGATGGAGGGTATGTTGTAAAGCATCGAGTTAAATAGCAGTGACGTTCGTCACTAGATCTTGAGGTTTTGCAGCTAGATGTGTTGTGAATAATTCTTGTTACTGTTTCCTGGGATGTTGTTCGACTGATTTATCATCTTCTTGCTTGAAGCGTTTGATATATCTCACTGTGAGACCAGAACTGTAGAATTTTACTCCAAAAAACATTGGGCAGGGGAATTCTTCCGAATAATGCAGTTTTTTTGGACAGGCATACATTTATGTGATGTATATAAAGTCGTAATTTACGACGATTTACACGAAACGGCGGGATTCTTTGATATATGGAAGACATTTCCACCCCTGTACCCCTATTTTTGGAAGCAATTCCTAACATTCTGGTCTCACGGTGATCTAGTGGTTGATCAGAGAACCTACACGTGCGAATGAACACTTCTGATGCAGCTCCCAGATGGATTCTATCTTTATATTGCTTCTCATTAGCTAGCATAGTGATCATGTCCAGGGCCAGTTTCAAATTCCTCATAAGGAGATATAATCCAAAGCTCATGGACTACCCAACCCTCTACTTTATACATTTGTGAAAAACCAAAACATACCGACCTCTACAAAACATTCTTCCCTTCACCTTGAGTGATCTTCCAATGCCTTTCACTCCACTTATCTGCTGTTTCCTTTCAGAGTACCCAAAGTAAATTTAGTGCGGATCAAATCATCCGACTGAAATTGCCGACATGACGTTTAGAGGATGATGCCAAAGTTAATGATATGAGCAAGTGCTCATCGATCAAGACATGTTTATCATCAAGAGATGTTCGCGTTCATCAAATTTTGCGTCGACCTAAGGGGTCTTATTGCTCCTCGTCTATTTAACACCAAATTTCTTTTAAAACTTCGATTGGAGTGAAGTTTGTCTGATAAACAGCAATATCTCACAGCCATATGCGCAGTTTTACCAGGAGCTTAGCTCGTCGCGGAGATATTTTCGATTTCCCGAATGGCGATGAAGGGCCCGATTACGAACGTTCAAGTTTCAGGTTGTACCGGAAAGGACCGTAATAGATTCATTGTTCCTAGGTGTATCTTCCATTGGTATATGCAATTTGAGAATTAATGTTCTCGGAACTCCACACATTGAATGATTGATTTGTGGGGGAGCTGTTGATTGTGATTGGCTGATGGAAGAAGCAGTTTTATATTTGGATGCTTCGCGGTTCTCATGATCTACGCGCGCATAATTGCAGTGGATCTATTTCATGCATTGGTACTTTTGAATTCCTACCTGACGGCCAGCTCCTGCTTAGCGTTCATAAACTTGAAGTGATGATGACACAATTTCATGGGGGTAAACAATGCAGACATTATGAGCTTGGTGTGTCACGTATATCAGCTGTGGAGTAACAATCGTCGTCATATCATTGATGAGAAGCACCATTTATGGCGCGTGGTGAGACACTTATGGTAGGTTGAGTTACAACGTTGCAATCCATGACACGGGACTTTCAATCACCGTATAATGAGTTACATCGATTGAGTTGACCGGCTCTACTGGCTCACGCTGGGCGGGTTCTCTGGTGGTCCACCTCGTTGATCTCCTCAATCGCCAACTCGATTGTAGCAGCTCAGACGGCTAATTGATTCTCTATATGCGGTCTACCAGTGCACCCTCACGGCAGTACAGCCCTGGCTCTCTTGCAAGTGGCAAGACCTCAATATATCCATTATCTTGATAAATACGCAGCGGGGCACCGAGCACGCACGCGCTCCTCATATAATAATCATCTTTTGAACTACAGCTGACCCCGATGTTCCTAATAACACCGGACTGGGTGCCTGATACTGTAGATGGAACAGAGACCACGTGTCATGCACGTCCTGCTTCCGTTCCGTCCAACTCCGCCCTGCCTGTGCACTCCACTGGCCCAACACTGAAGCATACTCATCTCAACATCGTTCTATCACGTCGCGATAGCAGGTGGAAACACTAAAGTCGATTCGCATGCAAAGCAACCGCACAATTTGGGGTTGAGTATCGCAATGGAGTGGAGTGATGCCTTTAGCTGCAGTACGATATTCATGGCTGTCACAACCTCTCATCTTTATTCTACCACGTTGCCCCGTTGCCGTTGCCGGCTGCTGTGGTCCCTCCTCACTTTTCACCCGCCCACTGCACCCACATCACCCTGCACAGTGCATTATGCCGCGCCAACCCACGATTCTTAGTCTTGAGCAACTCAGAGAGCACCACGGGCGGTCAGCCCACCCATGTGCTTCTTCAGGTCGACCCTCCGGAGCTTTCGCCCACCTACTAAAGGTGTGCTCGATCTCCCAAGTCATGTGATTGTGCTCATTCAAACCCGACTGCAGGTATAGGCGAATACGAGCCAGACTAGCTTACGCTATCCCCTGCTATGCAGGGGGTTGGATTTATGTATTGAATGATTATTAATATTCAATTAGTCCAACATGAAGCAAGACATGAAGCAATGTGAAGTAGCATCCATGTCAAGTGGGTACTGGTAATAATAATTGGTGGGAAAAGGATCTTTATGTTGCACTTCATGTCACTTCAGGTCACTTCACCTCACTTCACGTCACTTCATGTTGCACTTCATGTTGCTTCATGTTGCACTTCATGTTGCACTTCACATCACTTCATGTTGTGCTTACTCTTAGCATTATCCTACATCATTTCTCACCAATCTTTTGTATTACAAACTTCATTTCAATAATTTATACAATAATTTATACAATCAAAGTCTAAGTCCTCTAAGTATTTCTTGGTACACTACATTCAATGTCTTTTTGTCCTCATTCCTCTCATCCAACAATATCCTAATCCTCTCCCCAGATGTACATCTACTCAATGCAACATACAGCTGCCCATGAGAGAACACTGAAGACCACAAATGAACTCCTACATATTTCACTGATTGCCCTTGACTCTTGTTGATTGTCATTGCAAAGGCAAGTCGCACTGGGAATTGTCGGCGCATCAGTGGGATGGGAAGGTCTTCAGCTGAAGGTGACAATGTGATCCGGGGTATCATCACAATGGATCCTGCAAATCTCCTGTCCCCAGAAATGATCCTACACTTCAACACCCTCCTCCGAATTTCCATCACAATCATCCTAGTTCCATTGCAGAGTCCTAATGAGGGGTCCAGATTTCGGAGTAGCATCACAGGACATCCAACCTTGAGTGCCAACTGAGCCAGAGGGAGTCCATTTGCCCTGAGTGAGTTGAGATACTCAGCTGCATAGGGTTGATAGTCTTGTCCATCCTCCATCCTCACACTATCCACACTCATCCTCATCTGAAGGTCTCCAGGGAATCTGGCCAGGATAGAGTTGTTGAGTTCATCCACACTGTCATTCTTGGCAGACAGGATTGTCCTCTCCAGGAAATATTCATCAGCATTCCTCCTCTCAATCCCAGGATACACAAAGTCCACCAATCCTTCCAAGTCCTGCACACACATCCTGTCTGGCAATTGCACCCTCTGATCAGCTCCCATGTTTGCTCCTGCTCCAATCTCCAGTAGCCAGTTTGCATGCTGGTTCATTTCAGGTGTCCTTTCCAACCACATGTTTTGAACCAAGTAGAAAACCTCCACTGACTCCCAGAGTGCACTTCTCCGAATTGAGGCCTCAATCACATGCTGTCGCTCTCCTCTTGGTACCACAGGCAGTGTTTGTCGGAAGTCTCCACCAAAGAGTACTGTGATTCCACCAAAGGGCCTTTCAGTAGAAAAGAGATCGCGCAATGTGTGGTCCACTGCACGGACACTGTGTTTGTGCTGCATGGGGACTTCATCCCAGATGATGACCTTGGTTACTTTGAGTACGTCATGGAGAGCTGAGTTATGTCGGATGGGGCAGGTGGATGTGTCATGAACAGGAATGGGGATCTTGAACCTTGAGTGCGCAGTTCTTCCTCCCTCCAACAATAATGCTGCAATTCCTGTACACAATATAGTTAGAAAACTATTCAGATGTATAACTAATGGCACATACCTGATGAAGCAACACAGAGTGCAACATGTCCCTGAGCACGGACAGCAGCTGCAATGGTATTGCACACAAAAGTCTTTCCACCTCCACCTGCACTATGCACAAAGAAGACCTTGCCCTGATTCCTATCCACTGAGTCCATGACTGCATTGAAGACAGCAACTTGCTCCTGGTTGAAAGATTGGCGATTCCTTTCTACTGTAGCTGTCAACTCCTCCACATTGTAGTTGCGCTCTTGGGCCAATAGAACATTGTTGTCAAGGTCCTCCCAAGGAACACCTTCATCTGGGCCCTGTGGAAGTGGCATGGGAGGAAAGTCTTCAAGTGACTTGGTGAAGCGCAGAAGGATCTTGTTGAGAAGGTGAAGGCCATAGTCATAAACCTGCTCATCTGTGAACTGCCTGTGTTGGTAGATAGGTGATCGCTCCAACTGTCTCCTGAGATCATCACAGATTTGAGGTCTGAATTGTGTCCATAGATTTTCGGGTGAGACTGGATGGCAGTTCATCAGAATCAAAGCAAACAGGCGTCGAAGTGATAACCCAGTTTGCATTTGACCTGCTTCCTGCAAACACAGAACCCACTCCCCATCATCCTGCAATAATCCTCTGGCCAAACAGGCATCCTTGAATGTGGGGCACAAATGACCATCTACTGTGCGCAAGTCCTCTGGTGAAGTTGCTCCAGATACTGCAGTGAGTAGCAACCGCAGATAAAATCTCTCTCCTTGAGCTGGTGATGCAAAGTACATCCTCCCAATAGCTTTCCCCCTCTGCCTTGGTTTCCACACTTTGGTCCTGGAATCAAAGACCCATGTCCTTGGAAAGTCCTGGTAGAGAGTATTGCGTGCCTGAGGATACTGCTGATTGGCCTCATACCATGCAGTGAGTTCTGTCCAGTTGACATTGGCTCGTGCCAGAACATCATGGGCATCATTGACAGCTGGATCATAGAAGACCATTTGCTGGCCAGGGAGGTGGACAGGAAGGCGGTAGACAGTGGGTTGCTCTCCATGCATGTTGAATTCGAAAAGTCGCCAGCAAGCTTCAACTGGAGAGACATAGCGTGAATCCAGGTACTCCTTGATCTCATCCCTCTGTTGCTCCTGACCCTGGTTCCCTGCAACAACCAAAGTGGTCCTATCATGGCCTTTGTAGATGTACTTGTGAATGTACTTGACTGCATGGACAGAAGCACAGATCTCGACATTGATGTGACACTGGTACTTGGCACTGAGGTAGGGATTGTAGGGAACAACCCAGGAATTGTTGAAGTCAAAGCCAGCCTTCTGAAAAATGCGACCATTGTTGCGCCTCCTGTACTTGGGATAGCCATCATCTCCATACTGAGTAGCATCAGTGAAGGCCTTAGGAAATTGCTTGCTGCATCTTCCATTGACCATACACCTAGCATTGGGCTTGTGTGCACCACAGGGACCATGAAGCATAGTAGTAGTGACAATGTTGTGGAGAATAGGATGGGTGGTGGGATTGGGGAGTTCAGCAGAGACCATAGAATCCACATGGAAGGCATCTGAAATTCTGTTAGAGTTATTCATGCAAAGAAATATATGGACATACCACGGATCTTATCTTCATCCTTCAGAAATATCAGAAGGTGCATGTGGGGCAATCCTCTCTTCTGATACTCAATGGTATGCACCATTCCAGCTATTTCACCAAACAATCCTCCTTCAAGCTCCTTCAATAAGGCCTTCTTCTTCAGCTCAAACACCCTAGCCACAATATCTGGTCTGTCTGACACAGCCTGCCTGGCTCCCTGCACATCCACTAACATCTGCCTCTGAATCTCTGGCCAGTTGGGGTTGGCAGTCATAGTGAGGAAGAGATCTGGTTTTCTGAAAGTGCGACAAATGGCCATTGAATCCTGGAATAGCTGAATCATATGACGGGTACTTCCAATGTGACTTGAAGGAAGAATAATCCTTTGGCCAATTTGATCAAGTCGCACATCACCTCCTGGATCACCACGCACAACATCCATAAGACCCTCATACAACTCTCCTCTGAGCCTTGTCTGGTTGAGTCGGAGGTATGTCAACCTGGATTGTTCCAATGAAGCCCATGCATCCACAATATACTGCTGGAATAGCTTGCCACCCCAGAAGAGTGGTGGTTGATCTCCTGGGTGAATGTGAATGCGATGTGCATAGTAGCACATTTGAGAAACATGTGGAGTGCGACGTTGGCCAGCTTCCCCAAAGTGTGCAGGAATCCTTGTGTGCCATCCCTGATCACCATGAGGAAAGAGTAGGACATAGTGGAGTGGAGAGTATGATGGACTGAGGTTGGAGATTCTCTCAAGTCCACCATGTTGAAGTCGTACAATGATGTCTCTTTGTTGGTCCCATTGGTCAGATCCAGGAGTTGGAATAATCACAGCAATTTCATCGGCAGTGGGAGTGTTGTAGGTCCTCTGATCCTGGGCCATATTGTTATCAGAACCCTAAGAAGGACTATACATAGGTCTTAGCCACCTTCCTGATGGACAGTAGTATACTTCTTTTCTCCTTTAATACTGACACTCTCACAACTCACGCTTCCTTTCTCTCACACACAACTTCTATTTCACACAGGAAGCCTTCTTTTACCTGGGTCCACCTTCTTATGACTCGCCTTGACAAGTACTTACCCAGGGTACTTATAAATAGCAGACAACCAATATGTATATAAACCTAGCTACAACTACCTGTACCTTTAGCTTAGTGTTATACACTGTTCTGCCTAAATCACTTGTTCGCCTGAAAGGGCTTCAGAGATTTATCCAGCCCACCTCTAAGTCAAGCAGTAAGACACTTGGACCAAGTCTGTATAGACATCCTTGTGATCCCAAACTTGCGACTCAAGAGTGGACCCCTAACCCGGGTAACACATATCAACTTGGAGTGCAACAGTGATGGTTTGGTGCTGGTGGGGAGGTTGTTCCATCATGATTTGGTGGGCCTGTTTGTATCCATGGATATAAGGGTTGATGCGCTGGAGGAGATCCTGAAGTTCATTCATGACTGTATGGTCACAAAAGTCCTGGTTGTTTCTCTGGCGGTAATCCAGTTGCTCAGCTGAGTCGTAGATATAGATCTGCGCATATTTTGGAGTTTCACCAGGTGGAGGAAGGAGGGCACCGGAAAGATGATGGAGTTCACCACTGATCTTGAAGCAGTAAGGGCCAGTGGCTCGAGTGACTGACTGGTCGATTTTGACTCCAAGTGAGGTGAAGGCAAATGCAGAGTTGTAGCGGCGGATATTGTCTTTGAAAGACTTGGACTGGGGAGCTTCACCACATAAGAAACGTTTGAGAACAGGATCCATGGGTGTCAGAGGTGGTAGCTGAATTTGGCCATTAAGACAGCACATTCCAAACTTGGGACGGTTGACTCGGGAGTATTGTGATAGCTTTTCATCAATAAAGTGGAGAGCTTGGCATTTGGGGCAAAGGATATTCATTGGACCAAGAGAGTGTGGTCCTGCTGGCTCCTGATATGGTTGGCAACCACGGGGTAAGACTCGGAGTCGATTGGGATCCTCCTCAGGTTCAACCCTCTCACCCTCAGCACCTTGATTTCCAATGACATCTATCTAAATATTGATGTTAGAAAAATAAAACACCAAACACAAAAAAGATATTTACCTCATCAACTTGAGCCCATAAATCCTCATCATCATCCTGGTTATTCTCAGCCTCCCATTCTTGTCTCCACTCCTCTCTGACTGCATCCAAGTTTTGCTGTGTCAAGACCCTTCCCTCCTCCTCCTCATTTGCCCTCAACTCTTCCAGCCTCTGCTCTCTTTGTTCCCTCTCTCTTTCCTCCCTCTCAATCCTTCTCCTCTCCCCCTCCTCCTCCTGTATCCTTAATTCCCTCTCCCTCTGTTCCCTCTGTTCCCTCTCTCTTTCCTCCCCCTCAATCCTCCTTCTCTCCTCCTCCTCCTCCTGTATCCTTAATTCCCCCTCCCTCTGTTCCCTCTGTTCCCTCTCTCTTTCCTCCCTCTCAATCCTCCTTCTCTCCTCCTCCTCCTCCTGTATCCTTAATTCCCCCTCCCTCTGTTCCCTCTGTTCCCTCTCTCTTTCTTCCCCCTCAATCCTCCTTCTCTCCTCCTCCTCCTCCTGTATCCTTAATTCCCTCTCCCTCTGTTCCCTCTGTTCCCTCCCTCTTTCCTCCCCCTCCATCCTTCTCCTTTCCCTCTCCTCCTCCTGTATCCTTAATTCCCTCTCCCTCTGTTCTCTCTGTTCTCTCTCCCTTTCCTCCTCCTCAATCCTCCTTCTCTCCCTCTCCTCCTCTTGCACTCTCAACTCTCTCTCCCTCTCTTCTCCAAGTTGTCTTTGTCTCTCCTCCTCCTGAATCCTTTCCATCTGTTGTACTCTCAAAACTTCCAACTGTTGTCTTTGTGCAGCTTGTCTCTGCTCTTCTTCACGCTCCTGTCGCACTCGTGCCATCTGCTCCTGTAATATCCTTTGAATGTCTTCTGGATTTTGTGGCTGAGGAATTGGTTGTGCAATAGGACGCCTATATCTACCCATTTGTGGTGCTGGTGGAATATATTGTGGCAGAAGGCGAGGTGGTGGTCTATCCAAGTTGGCAGGAATATGTGTTTGGGGTATGAGGATAGGTGCTGGTAAAAGAGGTTGAGCCGGAGCAAGTGGTTGAGGAATAGGTGGTATTGGCTCTCTGGATAATCCAGAAGAACCAATATTGACTGGGGGAAGGAGTGGAGGTCTGGGTACAGCAAGGTCTCTGGATAATCCAAAAGACCTGACATGGTCACCAGACACTCCAGATGGTCCAGCAATAGCAGTGGGAGGGGTAGGTGGACGCGGGATGTCTGGGTGTGTTTGGAATGTGATTGGAGGGGGAATGTGGAGTGGGGGTTGGTTGGTACGGTCCCGTCGAGTTTCAGGGGATGTCATTTGCTGCGCACGATGCTCTCGGTCAGCATCACGGGTTGCTTGTCTTCCCTGCTCTGGAGTAGTAGGTGGGGTTCGGGGATCCCTAAATAATATGTAAATAAGATATATCATAATTAAGTAAAGATATTACTCACATATGTATCCAAGATCAATGTTTTCAAAAACAGAAGCAAAAAAGTCAAATATAATACCACAAAGCCCACTTAGGCCAAAACAGTGTGAATTCGGTGTCAGCAGCGGCAGTTGATAATGGAGAGTAGTGATCTCCCTGCACACAGCAGACAGAAAGAGGCTCCGAGGCAACCGGCAAACAACTCCAAAGAGAAAGCCAGGTAGTAGGAGCTTTACTGTCTATCACCTTGATCTCCACGTTTTCCCTAAGTGTACCAAGTAATAATACAAATGACACAATTCACTCTAAAATGGTTATTAGATTATATTTATACTTATGTGATTAAATAACTCACCCTGTAGCTCAAAATGAGTGTTGATAGGTGCAGCAAGTGTAACTACAATAAATTTGTTGTTTTTGTTAGCTATACATATTATTGAAAGCAATTATTGAATATTTACCTGAATTTAATTCAAATCTTTCCAAGTTCTAGTGACTTTCAATGTGAAATTCCCACGGATATCTTCGAAATTTAATTAGATTATTTTACCATATTTTTTGGAATTTATTTGTTGATTTGTGATAATTTTTTTGTGAATTTTTGCGAATTTATGAGGGTTTTTAATTAGTTATTTCATCCTAAGCACATAAATCAGGGAGGGCTCACCTCGAATGCAGGGGAATGGATGATGGGGGTCAGAAAGGATTGGATCCGTGCTGTGGGGTTGATATTTAAAGTCTGTCAAATGGCAGTGTTGGATATATGGACTTGTAACATATGGAGTTGAAACAGCTTTGAGGCCGAGTTTTTGCTGACAAATGCTGACAAATTGCTGACCAATTGCTGACTAAAACTGACTAAGCCTGACTAATGCTGACTAACGCTGACTAACGCTGACTAACGCTGACTCATGCTGACTAAAATTACTAAGCAATATACTCGAGATAGCATTAGTTATAGACTAGCTTACACTATCCCCTGCTTCGCAGGGGGTTGGATTTATGTATTGAATGATTATTAATATTCAATTTTAATAACCTAGCCTAAGAAATATCCAAGTTTGATATTTTATTTATAATATTGGTTTATACCCATTTTCTATATTACATTTCTTACTTTGTGATATATATATGATTATTATGTTTTTAATTCTCTATGTTCTCTACTACAGATCAATTTTTGTTTCTTTTCCCCCATTTTCTTAGTTTTCTATATTTCCTATCTATAAAAGGACTCTCAAGTCTTCCCTATACCCCTTGCCCCCAGGTCACTCATGCTTGCTTTGCTCGCATCTGTGCCCCCACTTCCATTACTTCTCTGGTTACCCTGACTCTCTCCAACTCTCATGTCATCTACTAATACCTTCTCAAACTGTGTAAGAGGACCCTCAAGTTCTCCCTACACTCCTCCCTCTGCTCCTATTACCCCCTGCCCCCAGGCTGCTCATGCTCGCTTTGCTCACATTTGCACCTCCCTTGCCATTGCCTAGAGTTGCCTACCAATGCCTCCTCAACCTGGTGCATGCAAGCACCTGCTTCCCATACTCAACACATCCCCAGACACAATCACATAACACACTTTCCTGCCCTATAGTTGCATGTGTGTGCATCTGCTCCCTAGTTCTCTTTTCAGACATTTATCATTTAGTCTGTATCACATGGCAATGCAAGAACTTCCTCATTTGTTTCTCTGAGAATTTCCCTACATAGTCTGAGTGTGAGTATTTATGTTTCACTCCTCTCTCACTCCAGGTTGCTCCCACAGACTGGCATATGCAAGTACCTACTTCCCATGCTCTACTATATTACACCTGTTTCTGTTATACTTTTCCCAACTGGTGTGCTCAGCCATGCACCTAAGTGCCCACAGCATGTGCACATGTACCATGCCTCAACACATGCAGCCATGTGCTAAGCACCTGCTAGTGCGTGCACTATCACTCCAACCTCTACTACCTCCACCATGCATTGCCACTCTCTCCCGTTGTCCTCCCATCCTGTTTTCTTTTATGTAGATAGACATTCAGACTGTATAGTTCTTACTTGCAAGTATTAGCTAGCACCCTAGGCACCAGGGTTCCTCATCTGTTTCTCTGAGGATTTCCCTAGTCCTAGCACTGTGCCCAGCTCACACCTGAGTTTGCTGTTACATTTTTGTGTCTCTTGTGCTTCTGCCCATTGCTTTCACATGCTTTGTGTGCTTCTGTGTTTTCTTGTGCCCTGAGACCGCCAGTGTCTCCCAGTTGCCCTCACCTATGGGCCCACACTCTCCCCCCCTGCTCCTGAGGAAGATTTCTCTCAACTTCCTGAGGTACTTCATCCTTCCCCCAGATCTGCCACTGTCCAATGGGACCCTGCCCTTGACTATGGCCTCTGGCTAGTGAAGACTGCCTCTCCTACCTTAGTCCCTACTGGCCTCTGTGCCCCCAGACCAATGCACTGCTGAAACCCTCATTGAAGGTGCCTACCAATTCCTGGATACTATTCTAGCCTCCAAGTGGTCTAATGTCCCAGTCACCTTGCAAGGTGCCCAGATCCCCTTCTGTGAGTACTTTTGTTGTTATGCAGTGTATTGGGCTCCAGCTCCCTCCCCTCTCCAACATGAGGCTACCTCATGCCCGTTCCATGGATCTACTGAGGTAAGTAGCTCCACTGGCCCCTCTGACCCATCCCCAGCTGTGCTAGGGACTATCCCTGCACAGTCTGGCACTGTAAGGGGACCTTCAAGTCCTCCCTACACTCCTCCCTCTGCTCCTGTTATCCCCCGAGTTGTCCCAGCCCTTGCCACTACCCAGTGTTGCCCGCTGATGCCTCCACGAACTGGCATGTGCAAGCGCCCACTTCCTGTGCTCAGCATGTCCCCAAGCGTGATCACATGACACACCTTCCCGCCCTCCAGTTGCACGTGCACGCACCCGCTCCCTAGTTCCCGTTTTGGCCAGTGATCAATTAGTCTGTACAGTAGTTCAGCCACTGCTCCTGTAGCTCTCATAGCAGTGCAGGGACTTCCTCATTCGTTTCTCTGAGGATCTCCCTGCATAGGTGTGTAGTAGCTTTGTGCTTTCTCGCGCTTTTGCGATTATTTAATATACTGAGGATCTCCCTGCATAGTCTGAGTGTGATCATGTTTTGCCTCCTTCTCACTCCAGGTCACCCTCATACTATGCACCTCCTTTCCTTCCCTTTCATACACCAGCACTCTCAAAGCAACACCTATCCTGGTCTACGTGGCTAAGGCATTCCCCTTCCTACCCACAGACCACGTCATAGCTGTCCAAAAGGCTATTCTCAGCTTTTCCTGTGCCACATTATATCCTACCCCTATTTCTTTATGCTATTTTATCAGTATTTCATCTATATCTTCCAATTATAAACCTTTTTTATTTATTTTTGTGCTTAAATATATATATCCTGCTCATAGCATTAACCCATAATATTTTCATAATTTTTCCGATTTTTTAATGCTATTTTATCGCTCTTTTATTTCCACCTTCCTTTTATGGGAAGTCTCTGTAAATCTTATGCTTAATATCTCCGTCATCGTGCAACATAACACTCTGAAATTCTAATAGCTCATTCCTGACATATATATCTCCCATTCCTCCAAATTTCATGTCTCTACCATCAGTGGTTGTTGAGAAACAATTCTGAGACCAGAGTCTTATTTGACATAGCCGACATATAAAATGTAATTAATCGCACTTTTATTCCCAGTACCCAGTCGACTTGCTGACAAATGCTGACAAATTGCTGACCAATTGCTGACTAAAAATGACTAAGCCTGACTAATGCTGACTAAAATTTGTAAGCAATATATACGACGTGGCATTAGTATAAGACTAGCTTACGCTATCCCCTGCTACGCAGGGGGTTGGATTTGTGTAGCCTAAGCAATATCAAACTCAGGATATTGCTTCATATTGCATTTCATGTCACTTCACATCACACTTCATGTCATTTCACATTGCACTTTACATTGCACTTCAGGTCACTTCATGTCACTTCATGTCACTTCAGGTCACTTCAGGTCACTTCACCTCACTTCAGGTCACTTCAGGTCACTTCACCTCACTTCACCTCACTTCACGTCACTTCATATTGCACTTCATGTTGCACTTCACATCACTTCATGTTGTGCTTACTCTTAGCATTATCCTACATCATTTCTCACCAATCTTTTGTATTACAAACTTCATTTCAATAATTTATACAATAATTTATACAATCAAAGTCTAAGTCCTCTAAGTATCTCTTGGTATACTACATTCAATGTCTTTTTGTCCTCATTCCTCTCATCCAACAATATCCTAATCCTCTCTCCAGATGTGCATCTACTCAATGCAACATACAACTGCCCATGAGAGAACACTGAAGACCACAAATGAACTCCTACATACTTCACTGATTGCCCTTGACTCTTGTTGATTGTCATTGCAAAGGCAAGTCGCACTGGGAATTGTCGGCGCATCAGTGGAATGGGAAGATCCTCAGCTGAGGGTGACAGTGTGATCCTGGGTATCATCACAATGGATCCTGCAAATCTCCTATCCCCAGAAATGATCCTACACTTCAACACCCTCCTCCGAATTTCCACCACAATCATCCTAGTTCCATTGCAGAGTCCTAATGAGGGGTCCAGATTTCGGAGTAGCATCACAGGACATCCAACCTTGAGTGCCAACTGAGCCAGAGGGAGTCCATTTGCTCGAAGTGAGTTGAGATACTCAGCTGCATAGGGCTGATAGTCTTGTCCATCCTCCATCCTCACACTATCCACACTCATCCTCATCTGAAGGTCTCCAGGGAATCTGGCCAGGATAGCATTGTTGAGTTCATCCACACTATCATTCTTGGCAGACAGGATTGTCCTCTCCAGGAAATATTCATCAGCATTCCTCCTCTCAATCCCAGGATACACAAAGTCCACCAATCCTTCCAAGTCCTGCACACACATCCTGTCTGGCAATTGCACCCTCTGATCAGCTCCCATGTTTGCTCCTGCTCCAATCTCCAGGAGCCAGTTTGCATGCTGGTTCATTTCTGGTGTCCTTTCCAACCTCATGTTTTGAACCAAGTAGAAAACCTCCACTGACTCCCAGAGTGCACTTCTTCGAATTGAGGCCTCAATGACATGCTGTCGCTCTCCTCTTGGTACCACAGGCAGTGTTTGTCGGAAGTCTCCACCAAAGAGTACTGTGATTCCACCAAAGGGCCTTTCAGTAGAGAAGAGATCACGCAATGTGTGGTCCACTGCACGGACACTGTGTTTGTGCTGCATGGGTACTTCATCCCAGATGATGACCTTGGTAACTTTGAGTACGTCATGGAGAGCTGAGTTGTGTCAGATGGGGCAGGTGGATGTGTCATGAACAGGAATGGGGATCTTGAACCTTGAGTGTGCAGTTCTTCCTCCCTCCAACAATAATGCTGCAATTCCTGTACACAATATTGTTAGAAAACTATTCAGATGTATAACTAATGACACATACCTGATGAAGCAACACAGAGTGCAACATGACCCTGAGCACGGACAGCAGCTGCAATGGTATTGCACACAAAGGTCTTTCCACCTCCACCTGCACTATGCACAAAGAAGACCTTGCCCTGATTCCTATCCACTGAGTCCATGACTGCATTGAAGACTGCAACTTGCTCCTGGTTGAAGGATTGGTGGTTCCTTTCCACTGTAGCTGTCAACTCCTCCACATTGTAGTTGCGCTCTTGGGCCAACAGAACATTGTTGTCAAGGTCCTCCCAAGGAACACCTTCATCTGGGCCCTGTGGAAGTGGCATGGGAGGAAAGTCTTCAAGTGATTTGGTGAAGCGCAAAAGGATCTTGTTGAGAAGGTGAAGGCCATAGTCATAAACCTGCTCATCTGTGAACTGCCTGTGTTGGTAGATAGGTGATCGCTCCAACTGTCTCCTGAGATCATCACAGATTTGAGGTCTGAATTGTGTCCATAGATTTTCGGGTGACACTGGATGGCAGTTCATGAGAATCAAAGCAAACAGGCGTCGAAGTGATAACCCAGTTTGCATTTGACCTGCTTCCTGCAAACACAGAACCCACTCTCCATCATCCTCCAATAATCCTCTGGCCAGACAGGCATCCTTGAATGTGGGGCACAAATGACCATCTACTGTGCGCAAGTCCTCTGGTGAAGTTGCTCCAGATACTGCAGTGAGTAGCAACCGCAGATAGAACCTCTCTCCCTGAGCTGGTGAAGCAAAGTACATCCTCCCAATAGCTTTCCCCCTCTGCCTTGGTTTCCACACTTTGGTCCTGGAATCAAAGACCCATGTCCTCGGAAAATCCTGGTAGAGAGTATTGCGCGCCTGAGGATACTGCTGATTGGCCTCATACCATGCAGTGAGTTCTGTCCAGTTGACATTGGCTCGTGCAAGAACATCATGGGCATCATTGACAGCTGGATCATAGAAGACCATTTGCTGGCCAGGGAGGTGGACAGGAAGGCGGTAGACAGTGGGTTGCTCTCCATGCATATTGAATTCGAAAAGTCGCCAGCAAGCTTCAACTGGAGAGACATAGCGCAAATCCAGGTACTCCTTGATCTCATCCCTCTGTTGCCCCTGACCCTGGTTCCCAGCAACAACCAAAGTGGTCCTGTCATGGCCCTTGTAGATGTACTTGTGAATGTACTTGACTGCATGGACAGAAGCACAGATCTCGACATTGATGTGACACTGGTACTTGGCACTGAGGTAGGGATTGTGGGGAACAACCCAGGAGTTGTCAAAGTCAAAGCCAGCCTTCTGAAAAATGCGACCATTGTTGCGCCTCCTGTACTTGGGATAACCATCATCTCCATACTGAGTAGCATCAGTGAAGGCCTTAGGAAATTGCTTGCTACATCTTCCATTGACCATACACCTAGCATTGGGCTTGTGTGCACCACAGGGACCATGAAGCATAGTGGTAGTGACAATGTTGTGGAGAATAGGATGGGTGGTGGGATTGGGGAGTTCAGCAGAGACCATGGAATCCACATGGAAGGCATCTGAAATTGTGTTAGAGTTATTCATGTAAAGAAATATATGGACATACCACGGATCTTATCTTCATCCTTCAGAAATATCAGAAGGTGCATGTGGGGCAATCCTCTCTTCTGATACTCAATGGTATGGACCATTCCAGCTATTTCACCAAAGAGTCCTCCTTCAAGCTCCTTCAATAAGGCCTTCTTCTTCAGCTCAAACACCCTAGCCACAATCTCTGGTCTGTCTGACACAGCCTGCCTGGCTCCCTGCACATCCACTAACATCTGCCTCTGAATCTCTGGCCAGTTGGGGTTGGCAGTCATGGTGAGGAAGAGATCTGGTTTCCTGAAAGTGCAACAAATGGCCATTGAATCCTGGAAGAGCTGAATCATATGACGGGTACTTCCAATGTGACTTGAAGGAAGAATAATCCTTTGGCCAATTTGATCAAGTCGGACCTCACCCCCTGGATCACCACGCACAACATCCATCAGACCCTCATACAACTCTCCCCTAAGCCTTGTCTGGTTGAGACGGAGGTATGTCAACCTGGCTTGCTCCAATGAAGCCCATGCATCAACAATGTACTGCTGGAATAGCTTGCCGCCCCAGAAGAGTGGTGGTTGATCTCCTGGGTGAATGTGAATGCGATGTGCATAGTAGCACATTTGAGAAACATATGGAGTACGACGTTGGCCAGCTTCCCCAAAGTGTGCTGGAATCCTTGTGTGCCATCCCTGATCGCCATGAGGAAAGAGTAGGACATAGTGGAGTGGAGCATATGATGGACTGAGGTTGGAGATTCTCTCAAGTCCACCATTTTGAAGTCGTACAATGATGTCCCTTTCCTTGTCCCATTCATGCGATCCAGGAGTTGGAATAATGACGGCAATTTCATTGGCAGTGGGAGTGTTGTATGTGCGCTGATCCTGGGCCATATCAACATGGAGTGCAATGGTGATAGATTGCTGGGGGTGGGGAGGTCGTTCCATCATACTTTGGTGCGCCTGTTTATATGCATGGACATAAGGGTTGATGCGCTGGATGAGATCCTGAAGCTCATTCATGACTATACGGTCACAAAAGTCCTGGTTGTTTTGCTGGCGGTAATCCAGTTGCTCAGCTGAGTCGTAGATATAGATTTGCGCATATTTGGGAGTTTCGCCTGGTGGAGGAAGGAGGGTACCGGAAAGATGATGGAGTTCACCACTGATCTTGAAGCAGTAAGGGCCAGTGGCTCGAGTGACTGACTGGTCGATTTTGACTCCAAGTGAGGTGAAGGCAAATGCTGAGTTGTAGCGGCGGATATTGTCTTTGAATGACTTGGACTGGGGAGCTTCACCACAGAAGAAACGTTGTAGAACAGGATCCATGGGTGTCAGAGGTTGGAGCTGAATTTGGCCATTAAGACAGCACATCCCAAATTTGGGACGGTTAACTCGGGACTCTCTTGACAGCTTTTCATCGATAAAATGGAGAGCTTGGCATTTGGGACAAAGAATATTCATTGGCCCAAGGGAGTGTGGTCCTGCTGGCTCCTGATATGGTTGGCAACCACGGGGTAAGGCTCGGAGTCAATTGGGATCCTCCTCAGGTTCAGCCCTCTCACCCTCAGCACCTTCATTCCCAATGATATCTATCTAAATATTAAAGTTAGAAAAAGAAAACACCAAAAACAAAAAAGATATTTACCTCATCAAATTGATTCCATAAATCCTCCTCCTGTTCCAATCCATCATTCTCAGCCTCCCATTCTTGTCTCCACTCCTCTCTCACTGCATCCAAGTTTTGCTGTGTCAAAACCCTTCCCTCCTCCTCCTCATTTGCCCTGAACTCTTCCAGCCTCTGCTCTCTTTGTTCCCTCTCCCTCTGTTCCTCCTCAATCCTCCTTCTCTCCCTCTCCTCCTCTTGTACTCTTAATTCTCCCTCCCTCTGTTCCCTCTGTTCCCTCTCTCTTTCCTCCCCCTCAATCCTCCTCCTCTCCCCCTCCTCCTCCTGTATCCTTAATTCCCTCTCCCTCTGTTCCCTCTGTTCCCTCTCCCTTTCCTCCCCCTCCATCCTCCTCCTCTCCCTCTCCTCCTCTTGCACTCTCAACACCTCCAACTGTTGTCTTTGTGCAGTTTGTCTCTGCTCTTCTTCACGCTCCTGTCGCACTCGTGCCATCTGCTCCTGTAATATCCTTTGAATGTCTTCTGGATTTTGTGGCTGAGGAATTGGTTGTGCAATTGGACGCCTATATCTACCCATTTGTGGTGCTGGTGGAATATATTGTGGCAGAAGGCGAGGTGGTGGTCTATCCAAGTTGGCAGGAATATGTGTTTGGGGTATTAGGATAGATGCCGGTAAAAGAGGTTGAGCAGGAGCAAGAGGTTGAGGAATTGGTGGTATTGGCTCCCTGGATAATCCAGAAGAACCAATATTGATAGGGGGAAGGAGTGGAGGTCTGGGTACAGCAAGGTCTCTGGATAATCCAACAGACCTAACATGGTCTCCAGATGGTCCAGCAATAGCAGTGGGAGGGGTAGGTGGACGTGGGATGTCTGGGTGTGTTTGGAAATTGATTGGAGGGGGAATGTGCAGTGGGGGTTGGTTGGTTTGTTCACGTCGAGTTTCAGGGGATGTCATTTGCTGCGCACGATGCTCTCGGTCAGCATCACGGGTTGCCTGTCTTCCCTGCTCAGGAGTAGTAGGTGGGGTTCGGGGATCCCTAAATAATATGTCAATAAGATATATCATAATTAAGTAAATATATTGCTTACATTTGTATCCAAAATGAATGTTTTCAAAAACAGAAGCAAAAAAGTCAAATATACAATCACAAAGCCCACTTAGGCCAAAACTGTGCGAATTCGGTGTCGGCAGCGGCAGTTGATAATGGAGAGTAGTGATCTCCCTGCACACAGCAGACAGAAAGAGGCTCCGAGGCAACCGGCAAACAACTCTGAAGAGAAAGCCAGGTAGTAGGAGCTTTACTGTCTATCACCTTGATCTCCACGTTTTCCCTAAGCGTACCAAGTAATAATACAAATGACACAATTCACTCTAAAATGGTTATTAGATTAAATTTATAATTATGTGATTATATAACTCACCCTGTAGCTCAAAATGAGTGTTGATAGATGCAGCAAGTGTAGCTACAATAAATTTGTTCTTTTTGTTAGCTATATATATTATTGAAACCAATTATTGAATATTTACCAAGATTTAATTCGAGTTTTTGCAAATTCTAGTGAATTTTAACCCGAATTTCCCACGGTTATCTTTGGAATTTAGTCAATTTATTTTACCATAATTTTTCCGAATTTATTTGTGGATTTAGAGCAATTTTTTGTGAATTTATGGGAAATTATGAGGGTTTTTAATTAGTTATTTCATCCTAAGCACATAAATCAGGGAGAGCTCACCTCAAATGCAGGGGAATGGATGATGGGGGTCAGAAAGGATTGGCTCCGTGCTGTGAGGCTGATATTTAAAGTCTGTCAAATGGCAGTGTTGGATATATGGACTTGTAACATATGGAGTTGGAACAGCTTTGAGGCCGAGTTTTTGCTGACAAATGCTGACAAATTTGCTGAGTAATGGCTGACTAACACTGACTAACGCTGACTAACGCTGACTAAAATTACTAAGCAATATATACGACGTAGCATTAGTTATAGACTAGCTTACGCTATCCCCTGCTTCGCAGGGGGTTGGATTTATGTATTGAATGATTATTAATATTCAATTTTAATAACATAGCCTAAGAAATATCCAAGTTTGATATATCTTATTACTCTATTTTAGCATTATCCTACTGGTATGCTAGATCTATTGTCTGGCATTAATATTGGTTTATACCCATTTTCTATATTACATTTCTTATTTTCTATATTCTCTACTGCAGATCAATTTTTGTTTCTTTTCCCCCATTTTCTTAGTTTTCTATATTCCCTATCTATAAAAGGACTCTCAAG
The DNA here is from genome assembly GCA_004296355.1 of Lepiota venenata. Taxonomy (NCBI): domain Eukaryota; kingdom Fungi; phylum Basidiomycota; class Agaricomycetes; order Agaricales; family Agaricaceae; genus Lepiota; species Lepiota venenata. The sequence continues at coordinate 2,883,294 of RCFS01000003.1, forward strand.
TCTTCCCTGTACCCCTTGCCCCCAGGTCACTCACACTTGCTTCACTCACATCTGTGCCCCCATCTCTATTACTTCTCTGATTACCCTGACTCTACTAATACCTTCTCAGACTGTGTAAGAGGACCCTCAAGTTCTCCCTACACTTCCCTCTCTGCTCCTATTACCCCCTGCCCCCAGGCTACTCACGCTCGCTTCGCTCGCATCTGCACCCCCCTTGCTATTACCTAGAGTTGCCCACCAATACCTCCTCAAACTGGTGTATGCAAGTGCCTGCTTCCCATACTCAACACATCCCCAGACACAATCACATAAAAGGACTTCCTCATTTGTTTCTCTAAGGATTTCCCTATATAGTCTGAGTGTGAGCATTCACATTTCACTCCTCTCTCACTCCAGGTTGCCCTCACAGACTGGCATATGCAAGTACCTACTTCCCATGCTCTACTGTATTACACCTGTTTCTGTTATACTTTTCCTGACTGGTGTGCACAGCCATGCACCTAAGTGCCCACAGCATGTGCACATGTACCATGCCTCAACACATGCAGCCATGTGCTAAGCACCTGCTAGTGTCTGCACTGTCACTCCAACCTCTACCACCTCCACCACACATTGCCACTCTCTCCCGTTGTCCTCCCATCCTGTTTCCTTTTATGTAGATAGACATTCAGACTGTATAGTTCTTACCTGCAAGTATTGGCTAGTGCTCTAGGCACCAGGGTTCCTCATCTATTTCTGAGAATTTCTCTAGTCCTAGCACTGTGCCCAGCTTGTGCCTGAGTCCACTGTCATGTTTTTGCATTTCTTACACTCCTGCCTGTTGCTTTCATGCACTTTGTGTAAGGGGACCTTCAAATCCTCCCTACACTCCTCCCTCCGCTCCTGTTATCCCCCTGGTCCCCCTGAGTCATTCCAGCCCTTGCCACTACCCAGTGTCACCTGCTGATGCCTCCATGAACTGGCACGTGCAAGTGCCTGCTTCCTGCGCTCAGCACATCCCCAAGTGTGATCACATGATGCACCTTCCTGCCCTCCAGTTGTGCATGTGTGCACCCGCTCCCTAGTTCCTGTTTTGGACAGTGATCATTTAGTCTGTACAGTAGTTCAACCACCACTCCTGTAGCTCTCGTAGCAGTGCAGGGACTTCCTCATTCATTTCTCTGAGGATTTCCCTGCATAGGTATATAGTAGCTTTGCACTTTCTTGTGCTTTCATGATTATTTAATATACTGAGGATTTCCCTGCATAGCCGGAGTGTGTGTGTTTGTGTCTCACCCCCCTCTCACTCCAGATCACCCTCACACTTTGTACACTTCTGCATTTTCTCATGTCCTGAGGCTGCCAGTGTCTCCTAGTCACTCTCACAAATGCTATTCTAGCCTCTGAGTGGTCTAACATCCCAGTCACCTTGCAAGGTGCCCAGATCCCTTTCCATGAGTACTTTCATCATTATGTGGCACATTGGGCTCCAGCTCCCTTCCCCCCCCAACATGAGGCCACCTCATGCCCATTCCATGGATCTGCTGAGGTAAGTGGCTCCACTGGCCCCTACCCATCCCCAGCTGTGCTAGGGACTATCCTTGCACAGTCTGGTACTGCATTTGGTGCCACTGGTGTTGCTACCATTCCCCCACCCCCTTAACCCGCGCACTTTCCCTGGCACTGGTTGTCCTCGGCTGTTCCTGTGCCACATCTTTATACTATTTTATCAGTATTTCATCTATATCTTCCAATTATAAACTTTTCTTATTTATTTTTGTGCTTAAATATATATATCCTGCTCATAGCATTAACCTATAATATTTTCATAATTTTCCCGATTTTTTAATGCTATTTTATCGCTCTTTTATTTCCACTTTCCTTTTATGGGAAGTCTCCGTAGATCTTTGGCTTAATATCTCCGTCACCGTGCAACATAACACCCCGAAATTCTAATAGCTCATTCCTGACATATAGATCTCCCATTCCTCCAAGTTTCACGTCTCTACCATCAGTGGTTGTCGAGAAACAATTCTGAGACCAGAGTCTTTTTCGACATAGCCGACATATAAAATCTAATTAATCGCACTTTTACAGTACTGAAGCCAGGTCAACTTGCTGACAAATGCTGACAAATTGCTGACCAATTGCTGACTAAAAATGACTAAGCCTGACTAAGCCTGACTAATGCTGACTAACGCTGACTAAAATTACTAAGCAATATATACGACGTGGCATTAGTATAAGACTAGCTTACGCTATCCCCTGCTTCGCAGGGGGTTGGATTTATGTATTGAATAATTATCAATATTTTCCTATTTATAATATTGGTTTATACCCATTTTCTATATTACATTTCCTATATATAAGAGAATTCTCAAGTCTTCCCAGTACTCCCCCCTCTACTTCTATTACTTCTCTGGTTACCCTGACTCTCTCCAACTCTCATGTCATCTACTAATACCTTCTCAGACTGTGTAAGAGGACCCTCAAGTTCTCCATACACTCCTCTCTCTGCTCCTCTTACCCCCCACCCCCAGGCTGCTCATGCTCGCTTCACTCGCATCTGCACCCTTCTTGCCATTGCCTAGAGTTGCCTACCAATGCCTCCTCAAACTGGTGCATGCAAGCACCTGCTTCCTGTACTCAACACATCCCCAGACACAATCATTGCATGTGTGTGCACCTGCTCCCTAGTTCTCTTTTCAGATATTTATCATTTAGTCTGTACAATAGTTCAGCCACTGCTCTTGTAGCTCACATAGCAATGCAAGGACTTCCTCATTTGTTTCTCTGAGAATTTCCCTACATAGTCTGAGTGTGAGCATGCATGTTTCACTCCTCTCTCACTCCCAGTTGCCCTCACAGACTGGCATATGCAAGTGCCTACTTCCCATGCTCTATGCATCCCCATGCATAATCACATAACATGGTTTTCTGCCCTATAGTTGCACATGTGCATACCTATTCTCTATTGTTTCTCTGAGAATTCCCCTGCATAGTTGTGTCATAGCCTTATACTTTTCTGTACCTTTGCTATTATCCCCCTGCATAGCCTGAGTATGCACACTTGCATTCTATTTCTCTCTTGCTCCAGATTGTCTTTACACTATATATATAAACTGTAGGTACTCAAGTATATAGTTCTAATCTTTCTATCCTGTCCAATCTTGGGTTCTGTATAATACCTATTTTTTTCTATTATACTCATTATTATAAGAGATCTTCAAAATTGCCTGTTATACCATTATGGAACACTGTCACTATCTGTGTGATATCTATTTTTTTTTTGTTAATCTCTACAATATTTATTACTCTCTGTGATATCTATTTTCCTATGTTATATATACCCATTATAGCCCATATTTTTGCCATTATCAATATACTGAGGATTTCTCTGCATAGTCTGAGTGAGTGCACTTGTGCTAGGTCTCTCTTTTACTCCAGGTTGCTCTCACACCCTAGCTTGTGGAATATTGTCACTACCTGTGTGATACCTATTTTTCTTTGTTAATCTCTACAATATCCAGTACTCCCTGTGATATCTATTCTAAACTTGACTCTTATTTACAGGACCCTTACCCATGATCCTTGTATAAAGGGACTCTCAAGTTCTCCTATCACTCCTTTCTTTACTTTTATCACTCTCCCAGTTGCCCCAACTCTCTCTAGCCCTTGCTCTTGCCTTATATTACCCACCAATGCTTTCTTGGATAGTGCACATAGCTACATGTGCAAATGCCTGCTTTTTACACTCACAATGCTCCCAGATGCAATTACATAATATACTTTCCTGTACTATAGTCATGTATACATATACCTGCTCCCTAGATTTCCTTGTAGAGTCTGAGTAGGTGCACTGTGCTAAGTCTCTCTCTTACTCTAGATTGCCCTCACACCCTGGGAGTTAGCATATCTCTTGTGGAATACTGTCACTATCTGTGGGATCTGAGAAATTCCTTGCATAGATGTATAGTAGTTTCATATATTCCTATATTGAGGATTTCCCTACATAGTCTGAGTGAGTGCATTTGTGCTAGGTTTCCCTCTTGCTCTAGCTTTGAATAACAAACCTCAAGCAAAAAGTACAGTTGCTCTCACATATCCCTGGTGGAACACTGTCATTATCTGTGTAATAGCTATTTCTCTTTGTTAATCTCTACAATATCCATTACCCTCTGTGATATCTATTCTTCTATGTTATACACACCTGTTACAGAGTGTTTCCTTATGCCATATTGTATTCTATCCCTATTTCTTTATGCTATTTTATCAGTGTTTCATTCTTACCTTGCAATTATGAGCTTTTCTATTTCGCTTTGTACTTCAATATATATATTCTGCCTTTAGCATTAACCCATAATATTTTCATAATTTTTCCGATTTTCTAATGCTATTTGAGTGAATGCACTGTGCTAAGCCTCCCTCTTACTCCAGATTGCCCTCATACCCTGGAAATTAGTATATCCCTTGTGGAATACTATCACTATCTGGGTGATACCTATTCCTCTTTGTTAATCTCTGTGATATCTATTTTCCCATGTTATACACACCTGTTATAGAGTATTTCCCTGTGCTACATTATATCCTACCCCTATTTCTTTATGCTATTTTATCAGTGATTCATTCCTACCTTCCAATTATGAACTTTTTCTATTTTTCTTTGTACTTCAATATATCTACCCTACCCGTAGCATTAACCCATAATATTTTCATAATTTTTCCGATTTTTTAATGCTATTTTATCGCTCTTTTATTTATACCTTCCTTTTATGGAAAGTCTCCATAAATCTTATGCTTAATATCTCCGTCACCGTGCAACATAACACTCTGAAATTCTAATAGCTCATTTCTGACATATACATCTCCCATTCCTCCAAGTTTCATGTCTCTACCATCAGTGGTTGTTGAGAAACAATTCTGAGTCCAGAGTCTTTTCTGACATAGCCGACATATGAAATCTAATTAATCGCACTTTTATTCGCAGTACTGAAGCCAGGTCGACTTGCTGACCAATGCTGACCAATTTCTGACTAATGCTGACTAATGCTGACTCATGCTGACTAACGCTGACTAAAATTTGTAAGCAATATATCCGACCTAGCATTAGTATAAGACTAGCTTACGCTATCCCCTGCTACGCAGGGGGTTTGACTCAAGTGGTTTGCTACTCTTAGCATTATCCTACATCAGTTTTCTACTCTTAGTATCATTCTCATTTTTCACCAATACTTTATTTTTTACACCAATTGTTTGTAGTACAAACTTCACTTCAATAATTTATAAAATAAGTATACAATCAAAGTCTAAGTCCTCTAAGTATCTCTTGGTATACTCTACGCAGGGGGTTGGATTTGTGTAGCCTAAGCAATATCTGAGTTTGATATTGCTTCATATTGCACTTCATGTCACTTCACATCACACTTCATGTCACTTCACATTGCACTTCAGGTCACTTCAGGTCACTTCACCTCACTTCACCTCACTTCACCTCACTTCACCTCACTTCATGTCGCACTTCATGTTGCTTCATGTTGCACTTCATGTTGCACTTCACATCACTTCATGTTGTGCTTACTCTTAGCATTATCCTACATCATTTCTCACCAATCTTTTGTATTACAAACTTCATTTCAATAATTTATACAATAATTTATACAATCAAAGTCTAAGTCCTCTAAGTATCTCTTGGTACACTACATTCAATGTCTTTTTGTCCTCATTCCTCTCATCCAACAATATCCTAATCCTCTCTCCAGATGTGCATCTACTCAATGCAACATACAACTGCCCATGAGAGAACACTGAAGACCACAAATGAACTCCTACATATTTCACTGACTGCCCTTGACTCTTGTTGATTGTCATTGCAAAGGCAAGTCGCACTGGGAATTGTCGGCGCATGAGTGGGATGGGAAGGTCCTCAGCTGAAGGTGACAATGTGATCCTGGGTATCATCACAATGGATCCTGCAAATCTCCTGTCCCCAGAAATGATCCTACACTTCAACACCCTCCTCCGAATTTCCACCACAATCATCCTAGTTCCATTGCAGAGTCCTAATGAGGGGTCCAGATTTCGGAGTAGCATCACAGGACATCCAACCTTGAGTGCCAACTGAGCCAGAGGGAGTCCATTTGCTCGAAGTGAGTTGAGATACTCAGCTGCATATGGTTGGTAGTCTTGTCCATCCTCCATCCTCACACTATCCACACTCATCCTTATCTGAAGGTCTCCAGGGAATCTGGCCAGGATAGAGTTGTTGAGTTCATCCACACTATCATTCTTGGCAGATAGGATTGTCCTCTCCAAGAAATATTCATCAGCATTCCTCCTCTCAATCCCAGGATACACAAAGTCCACCAATCCTTCCAAGTCCTGCACACACATCCTGTCTGGCAATTGCACCCTCTGATCAGCTCCCATGTTTGCTCCTGCTCCAATCTCCAGTAGCCAGTTTGCATGCTGGTTCATTTCTGGTGTCCTTTCCAACCGCATATTTTGAACCAAGTAGAAAACCTCCACTGACTCCCAGAGTGCACTTCTTCGAATTGAGGCTTCAATCACATGCTGTCGCTCTCCTCTTGGTACCACAGGCAGTGTTTGTCGGAAGTCTCCACCAAAGAGTACTGTGATTCCACCAAAGGGCCTTTCAGTAGAGAACAGATCGCGCAATGTGTGGTCCACTGCACGGACACTGTGTTTGTGCTGCATGGGTACTTCATCCCAGATGATGACCTTGGTAACTTTGAGTACATCATGGAGAGCTGAATTGTGTCGGATGGGGCAGGTGGATGTGTCATGAACAGGAATGGGGATCTTGAACCTTGAGTGTGCAGTTCTTCCTCCCTCCAACAATAATGCTGCAATTCCTGTACACAATATTGTTAGAAAACTATTCAGATGTATAACTAATGAGACATACCTGATGAAGCAACACAGAGTGCAACATGACCCTGAGCACGGACAGCAGCTGCAATGGTATTGCACACAAAGGTCTTTCCACCTCCACCTGCACTATGCACAAAGAAGACCTTGCCCTGATTCCTATCCACTGAGTCCATGACTGCATTGAAGACTGCAACTTGCTCCTGGTTGAAGGATTGGCGGTTCCTTTCCACTGTAGCTGTCAACTCCTCCACATTGTAGTTGCGCTCTTGGGCCAACAGAACATTGTTGTCAAGGTCCTCCCAAGGAACACCTTCATCTGGGCCCTGTGGAAGTGGCATAGGAGGAAAGTCTTCAAGTGATTTGGTGAAGCGCAAAAGGATCTTGTTGAGAAGGTGAAGGCCATAGTCATAAACCTGCTCATCTGTGAACTGCCTGTGTTGGTAGATAGGTGATCGCTCCAACTGTCTCCTAAGATCATCGCAGATTTGAGGTCTGAATTGTGTCCATAGATTTTCGGGTGAGACTGGATGGCAGTTCATCAGAATCAAAGCAAACAGGCGTCGAAGTGATAACCCAGTTTGCATTTGACCTGCTTCCTGCAAACACAGAACCCACTCCCCATCATCCTCCAATAATCCTCTGGCCAGACAGGCATCCTTGAATGTAGGGCACAAATGACCATCTACTGTGCGCAAGTCCTCTGGTGAAGTTGCTCCAGATACTGCAGTGAGTAGCAACCGCAGATAGAACCTCTCTCCCTGAGCTGGTGAAGCAAAGTACATCCTCCCAATAGCTTTCCCCCTCTGCCTTGGTTTCCACACTTTGGTCCTGGAATCAAAGACCCATGTCCTCGGAAAATCCTGGTAAAGAGTATTGCGCGCCTGAGGATACTGCTGATTGGCCTCATACCATGCAGTGAGTTCTGTCCGGTTGACATTGGCTCGTGCAAGAACATCATGGGCATCATTGACAGCTGGATCATAGAAGACCATTTGCTGGCCAGGGAGGTGGACAGGAAGGCGGTAGACAGTGGGTTGCTCTCCATGCATGTTGAATTCAAAGAGTCGCCAGCAAGCTTCAACTGGAGAGACATAGCGCGAATCCAGGTACTCCTTGATCTCATCTCTCTGTTGCCCCTGACCCTGGTTCCCAGCAACAACCAAAGTGGTCCTGTCATGGCCCTTGTAGATGTACTTGTGAATGTACTTGACTGCATGGACAGAAGCACAGATCTCGACATTGATGTGACACTGGTACTTGGCACTGAGGTAGGGATTGTGGGGAACAACCCAGGAGTTGTCAAAGTCAAAGCCAGCCTTCTGAAAAATGCGACCATTGTTGCGCCTCCTGTACTTGGGATAACCATCATCTCCATACTGAGTAGCATCAGTGAAGGCCTTAGGAAATTGCTTGCTACATCTTCCATTGACCATACACCTAGCATTGGGCTTGTGTGCACCACAGGGACCATGAAGCATAGTGGTAGTGACAATGTTGTGGAGAATAGGATGGGTGGTGGGATTGGGGAGTTCAGCAGAGACCATGGAATCCACATGGAAGGCATCTGAAATTGTGTTAGAGTTATTCATGTAAAGAAATATATGGACATACCACGGATCTTATCTTCATCCTTCAGAAATATCAGAAGGTGCATGTGGGGCAAACCTCTCTTCTGATACTCAATGGTATGGACCATTCCAGCTATTTCACCAAAGAGTCCTCCTTCAAGCTCCTTCAATAAGGCCTTCTTCTTCAGCTCAAACACCCTAGCCACAATATCTGGTCTGTCTGACACAGCCTGCCTCCCTCCCTGCACATCCACTAACATCTGCCTCTGAATCTCTGGCCAATTGGGGTTGGCAGTCATGGTGAGGAAGAGATCTGGTTTTCTGAAAGTACGACAAATGGCCATTGAATCCTGGAAGAGCTGAATCATATGACGGGTACTTCCAATGTGACTTGAAGGAAGAATAATCCTTTGGCCAATTTGATCAAGTCGGACCTCACCCCCTGGATCACCACGCACAACATCCATCAGACCCTCATACAACTCTCCCCTAAGCCTTGTCTGGTTGAGACGGAGGTATGTCAACCTGGCTTGCTCCAATGAAGCCCATGCATCGACAATATACTGCTGGAATAGCTTGCCGCCCCAGAAGAGTGGTGGTTGGTCTCCTGGGTGAATGTGAATGCGATGTGCATAGTAGCACATTTGAGAAACATATGGAGTACGACGTTGGCCAGCTTCCCCAAAGTGTGCAGGAATCCTTGTGTGCCATCCCTGATCACCATGAGGAAAGAGTAGGACATAGTGGAGTGGAGCATATGATGGACTGAGGTTGGAGATTCTCTCAAGTCCACCATGTTGAAGTCGTACAATGATGTCCCTTTCCTTGTCCCATTCATGCGATCCAGGAGTTGGAATAATGACGGCAATTTCATTGGCAGTGGGAGTGTTGTATGTGCGCTGATCCTGGGCCATATCAACATGGAGTGCAATGGTGATAGATTGCTGGGGGTGGGGAGGTCGTTCCATCATACTTTGGTGCGCCTGTTTATATGCATGGACATAAGGGTTGATGCGCTGGATGAGATCCTGAAGCTCATTCATGACTATACGGTCACAAAAGTCCTGGTTGTTTTGCTGGCGGTAATCCAGTTGCTCAGCTGAGTCGTAGATATAGATCTGCGCATATTTTGGAGTTTCGCCTGGTGGAGGAAGGAGGGTACCGGAAAGATGATGGAGTTCACCACTGATCTTGAAGCAGTAAGGGCCAGTGGCTCGAGTGACTGACTGGTCGATTTTGACTCCAAGTGAGGTGAAGGCAAATGCTGAGTTGTAGCGGCGGATATTGTCTTTGAATGACTTGGACTGGGGAGCTTCACCACAGAAGAACCGTTGTAGAACAGGATCCATGGGTGTCAGAGGTTGGAGCTGAATTTGGCCATTAAGACAGCACATCCCAAATTTGGGACGGTTAACTCGGGACTCTCTTGACAGCTTTTCATCGATAAAATGGAGAGCTTGGCATTTGGGACAAAGAATATTCATTGGCCCAAGGGAGTGTGGTCCTGCTGGCTCCTGATATGGTTGGCAACCACGGGGTAAGGCTCGGAGTCGATTGGGATCCTCCTCAGGTTCAGCCCTCTCACCCTCAGCACCTTCATTCCCAATGATATCTATCTAAATATTGAGGTTAGAAAAAGAAAACACCAAAAACAAAAAAGATATTTACCTCATCAAATTGATTCCATAAATCCTCCTCCTGTTCCAATCCATCATTCTCAGCCTCCCATTCTTGTCTCCACTGCTCTCTCACTGCATCCAGGTTTTGCTGTGTCAAGACCCTCCCCTCTTCCTCCTCATTTGCCCTCAAATCTTCCACCCTCTGCTCTCTCTGCTCTCTCTCCCTTTCCTCCTCCTCAACCCTTCTCCTCTCCCTCTCCTCCTCCTGTATCCTCAATTCTCCTTCCCTCTGTTCTCTCTCTCTCTCCTCCTCCTCAATCCTCCTTCTCTCCCTCTCATCCTCTTGCACTCTCAACTCTCTCTCCCTCTCTTCTCTAAGTTGTCTTTGTCTCTCCTCCTCCTGAATCCTTTCTATCTCCTGTGCTCTTGTCTCTCTCTCCACTTGTTCTCTCTGCTGTTGCTGTACCCTCAACACCTCCAACTGTTGTCTCTGTGCTGTTTGTCTCTGCTCTACCTCACGCTCCTGTCGCACTCGCGCCATCTGCTCTTGTAATATCCTTTGAAGATCCTCTGGATTTTGTGCCTGAGGAATTGGTTGTGCAATAGGACGCCTATATCTACCCATTTGTGGTGGTTGTGGTGCTGGTTGGATATATTGTGGCAGAAGGCGAGGTGGTGGTCTATCCAAGTTGGCTGGAATATGTGTTTGGGGTATGAGGATAGATGCTGGTAAAAGAGGTCCAGTGGGAGCAAGAGGCTGAGGAATAGGTGGTATTGGCTCCCTGGATAATCCAGAAGAACCAATATTGACTGGGGGGAGGAGTGGAGGTCTGGGTACAGCAAGGTCTCTGGATAATCCAACAGACCTAACATGGTCTCCAGATGGTCCAGCAATAGCAGTGGGAGGGGTAGGTGGACGGGGGATGTCTGGGTGTGTTTGGAAAGTGATGGGAGGGGGAATATGAAGTGGGGGTTGGTTGGTACGTTCGCGTCGAGTTTCAGGGGATGTCATTTGCTGCGCACGATGCTCTCGGTCAGCATCACGGGTTGCCTGTCTTCCCTGCTCAGGGGTAGTAGGTGGGGTTCGGGGATCCCTAAATAATATGTCAATAAGATATATCATAATTAAGTAAATATATTGCTTACATATGTATCCAAGATCAATATTTTCAAAAACAGGAGCAAAAAAGTCAAATATACAATCACAAAGCCCACTTAGGCCAAAACTGTGCGAATTCGGTGTCGGCAGCGGCAGTTGATAATGGAGAGTAGTGATCTCCCTGCACACAGCAGACAGAAAGAGGCTCCGAGGCGACCGGCAAACAACTCCGAAGAGAAAGCCAGGTAGTAGGAGCTTTACTGTCTATCACCTTGATCTCCACGTTTTCCCTAAGCGTACCAAGTAATAATACAAATGACACAATTCACTCTAAAATGGTTATTAGATTAAATTTATAATTATGTGATTAAATAACTCACCCTGTAGCTCAAAATGAGTGTTTATCAATGCAGCAAGTGTAACTACAATAAATTTGTTGTTTTTGTTAGCTATACATATTATTGAAAGCATATATTGAATATTTACCTGAATTTAAATCAATTTTTTTCAAGTTCTAGTGAATTTCGACGCGAAATTCCCACGGATATCTTCGAAATTTAATTATATTATTTTACCATATTTTTTTGGAATTTATTTGTTGATTTACAGCAATTTTTTGTGAATTTTTGCGAATTTATGAGGGTTTTTCATTAGTTTTTTCATCCTAAACTCATCAATCAGGGAGGGCTTACCTCGAATGCAGGAGAATGGATGATGGGGGTCAGAAAGGATTGGATCCGTGCTGTGAGGTTGATATTTAAAGTCTGTCAAATGGCAGTGTTGGATATATGGACTTGTAACATATGGAGTTGGAACAGCTTTGAGGCCGAGTTTTTGCTGACAAATGCTGACAAATTGCTTATATAATGCTGACCAATGCTGACATAAGTTTTGGCCATGCTGACTAACGCTGACTAAAATTACTAAGCAATATATACGACGTGGCATTAGTTATAGACTAGCTTACGCTATCCCCTGCTACGCAGGGGGTTTGACTCAAGTGGTTTTCTACTCTTAGCATTATCCTACAGGGCGTTTGACTCAAGTAGTTTTCTACACCAATTGTTTATAGTACAAACTTGATTTCAATAATTTACATAATTAAAGTTTGTGATATATATATGATTATTATGTTTTTAATTCTCTATATTCTCTATTGCAGATCAATTTTTGTTTCTTTTCCCCCATTTTCTTAGTTTTCTGTGGACTCTCAAGTCTTCCCTGTATTTCTCACCCCCAGGTCACTCACGCTCACATCTGTGCTTGTCACATGCCAAATGCACAGCCACTGCCTAAGCGCGCGTACGCGCACAAAGGCGCCGATCCGCGCGATCTCCGCTATTTTTGATATTCTATTTATAACCGTTGTTCCATCATCGCTCCCCTTCACATCGTGTGTCCTCTGTCAAAGCGTTCTGGTGAGTAGTTCTCTAGTCATCATTATATTGCTTATTGTCTCCATTCCTCTGTTACCCTTCTCCTCCTTACAAATCATGTATCTGGCTCGTAGTATAAAATGCATTCGTTTGTATCGTAGTTACTCAGTCAGATAATCAACTAAGCTTGTCCTCTCTCCCTCTCTGTTGCTCTCGTGCGTTCGCGCGCCCTCTTGCATCTTGCACCTCCTCCTCCCTTGTCGCAATCGCAAAAGCGCTCGTGCGCGCTTTCCATCACGCGCTCGCAAATCGAGACTGTGGTATCGGAAGGGCACAGCACATAAGCTGAAGCCGAAGTCTCTCCGTACGCTCTCCCTCTGGATCCTCCTTTCCCTTTTGCACGGCCATTTTCAGTAGCTTGACAGTGCTCCCTCCCCACTTCTATCACTTCTCTGGTTACCCTGACTCTCCCCAACTCTCACTTTTATCTTGTGTCATCTACTAATACCTTCTCAGACTGTGTAAGAGAACCCTCAAGTTCTCCCTACACTTCTCCCTCTGCTCCTATTACCCCCTGCCCCTAGGCTGCTCATGCTCGCTTTGCTCGCATTTGCAACCCCCCTTGCCATTGCCTAGAGTTGCCCACCAATGCCTCTTCAAACTGGTGCATGCAAGTGCCTACTTCCCATACTCAACACATCCCCAGACACAATCACATAACACACTTTCTTGCCCTACAGTTGCATACATGTACCATGCCTTAATACATGCAGCCATATGCTAAGCACCTGCTAGTGCATGCACTGTCACTCCAACCTCTACCACCTCCACCATGCATTGCTGCTCTCTCCTGTTTTTCTCCAATCCTGAATTCCGGAATCCGACTGGTCTCCTTATGCCCAGTTCCTGGATTCATTCTTCTCCAATCTTTCCATTACTCTGATGTTATCACTCCATTCCGTTTATTATTCCTATCATTCCTATAACTTCTATTATACTCCAAACCCTTTATTATAGGCGCCCACTAACTACTGGTAACCTAGATACTTATTGTAGGACTATCTCCATTCCTCCAATAGTCCACATGTATATAAACCGGAGTTAGTCTGAAGTAGTAATCCTTAATCAGAATATCAACTTGACATCAACTCAACTTGTCTCCTATCCCTCCAAACTTCAGTTCATTGTCTCATTTCTCTCTCAGACTTGGTTTCCTTTAATCCAAGTCATATCCTCTCCTCTCCCAGTCCAAAGTCCAAATCAAGACTATCCAGTGATATTGAAGTGGCGCAACACATACATTGAAGCCAAGGTCTTGCTCCACTTGTCTCTCTGATGCGCGCCCCAGTCAGTGTCTAACAGGCTGCCAGTATCTCCCAGTCACCCTCACAGATGCTATTCTAGCCTCTGAGTGGTCTAACATTCCAGTCACCTTGCAAGGTGCCCAGATCCCCCTTCCATGAGTACTTTTATCATTATGTGGCACATTGGGCTCCAGCTCCCTTCCTTTCCCTGTTGGAATTCCAAATTTAGTGTACAAACTACTCTGTATCATGTGACCCCCCCCCTTAGTACCATATAGTTACCTCATTTACCTTGCTCATTTACTCCCAACCACCATCTTGTCTACCTGTGCAAGTCCCTTCAACATCCCCAACATGAGGCCACCTCATACCTGTTCCATAGATCTGCTGAGGTAAGTGGCCCCACTGGCCCCTCTGACTCATCCCCAGCTGTGCTAGGGACTACACACTCTGGTACTACATCTGGTACCACTGGTATTGCTACCATTCCCCTACCCCCTTAACCTGTGTTCCATTACTCTCCTAGTTGTTCTAACTCTCTCTAGCTCTTGTCTTTGCCTTGTATTACCAACTAATACTTTCTTGGATGGTACACATAGCTATATGTGCAAATGCCTGTTTTTTATGCTTACAATGCTTCCAGATGCAATTATATGATATATTTTCTTGCCCTGTAGTTATATATGTATACACCTGCTCTCTAGTGGTCATTTATTATTTAGTCTGTAAGTAGCTAAACAGAGACTTCCTCATTTGTTTCTCTGAGAATTTTCCTGCATAGGTGTATAGTAGCTTCACACTTTCCCATACTGAGAGTGAGTGCACTTGTGCTAGATCTCCCTCTTACTTCAGATTGCTCTCACACCCTGGGAGTTAGTATATCTCTTGTCATTATCTGTGTGGATACCTATTTCTCTTTATTAATCTCTACAATATCTATTACTCTCCATGATATCTATTCTCCTATATTATACACACCTGTTATAGAGTGTTTCCTTGTGCCATATGTTGTCCTACCCCTATTTCTTTATGCTATTTTATGAGTGTTTCATTCCTACCTTCCAATTATGAACTTTCCCTATTTTCCTTTGTACTTCAATATATATATTCTGCCTGTAGTATTAACCCATAATATTTTCATAATTTTTCCGATTTTTAGTATTTCCCTGTACCACATTACTCTATTTTTATGCTATTTTATCAGTGTTTCATTCCTACTTTGTAATTATAAATTCATTTTTCTACTTTAATATATATATCCTGCTTGTAGCATTAATCTATAATATTTCATAATTTTTGCGATTTTTTAATGCTATTTTAATCGCTCTTTTATTTCTACCTTCCTTTTATGGGAAGTCTCCGTAAATCTTATGCTTAATATCTCCGTCACCGTGCAACATAACACCCCGAAATTCTAATAGCTCATTCCTGACATATACATCTCCCATTCCTCTAAGTTTCATGTCTCTACCATCAATGGTTGTCGAGAAACAATTCTGAGTCCAGAGTCTTTTTCGACATAGCCGACATATAAAATGTAATTAATCGCACTTTTACAGTACTGAACCCAGGTCGACTTGCTGACAAATGCTGACAAATTGCTTATATAATGCTGACCAATGCTGACATAAGTTTTGGCCATGCTGACTAACGCTGACTAAAATTACTAAGCAATATATACGACGTAGCATTAGTTATAGACTAGCTTACGCTATCCCCTGCTACGCAGGGGGTTTGACTCAAGTGGTTTTCTACTCTTAGCATTATCCTACAGGGGGTTTGACTCTTGGATTTGTGTAGCCTAAGCAATATCTGAGTTTGACATTGCTTCATATTGCACTTCACATCACACTTCATGTCACTTCACCTCACTTCACCTCACTTCACCTCACTTCATGTCGCACTTCATGTTGCTTCATGTTGCACTTCATGTTGCACTTCACATCACTTCATGTTGTGCTTACTCTTAGCATTATCCTACATCATTTCTCACCAATCTTTTGTATTACAAACTTCATTTCAATAATTTATACAATAATTTATACAATCAAAGTCTAAGTCCTCTAAGTATCTCTTGGTACACTACATTCAATGTCTTCTTGTCCTCATTCCTCTCATCCAACAATATCCTAATCCTCTCTCCAGATGTGCATCTACTCAATGCAACATACAACTGCCCATGAGAGAACACTGAAGACCACAAATGAACTCCTACATATTTCACTGACTGCCCTTGACTCTTGTTGATTGTCATTGCAAAGGCAAGTCGCACTGGGAATTGTCGGCGCATCAGTGGAATGGGAAGATCCTCAGCTGAAGGTGATAGTGTGATCCTGGGTATCATCACAATGGATCCTGCAAATCTCCTATCCCCAGAAATGATCCTACACTTCAACACCCCTCTCCGAAT